>OY998259.1:47616198-52416198 GCA_963922045.1 Persicaria maculosa | reverse complement strand
GTGGTCGACTTCTGTCCGTGAGATTTCTCCGCTACCTAGGATCCGCTGACACGCTTCCTCGAGGATCGATCCTGACTTCCCGCTGCTACATCGGGAGGAAGTCTTGTAATCATTTGGAAGGGACGAAATCTGGTTTGTTGTGATTTATTTATATTTTAAATTGCAAGTCTCGATTTCATCCTATCAACTAATTGGCGCCGTTGCCGGGGAAGCTATCATTCACGCCTTAGGTAGTTAAATCTCACGTCTACTTTGAGTTACTTTACAGGTGTATGTGCCATTCTGGTCCACCACCTGAGTTTGACGGCTTAGACGATCCGGAACGCCTCTTACACATCCAAGCTAAGCTAAAAAGAGCAATGGCGGCCGCAGAAACACAGGAACAACTGATATAGAGGCTTACAAGGGAACTGGCCGCTAAAGATGCTGTTATCGCTACTGAGAAAGCAGCCAAGGAACAAGCAGAAGATGAGCTTGTCCAATACCCAACTACTGCAGAGGATTATATGCACCCGACTCTCGTCGTGTCTGAATCGGCGATTCTAATCCCTGAAAACTCTTTTGAAATTCGCACTCAATTCCTTATAGAGCTTAAAAATAATGCTTTTTATGGAAAATGTAATGAATGCCTTCTTGAACATATTACCAATTTTTCTGACATGTGTCGTACTCTTGCTGAAAGGTACCACTCTGGAATATGTCAAGATGAAGGCCTTCCGTTGGTCTCTCGCTGGACCTGCACTGAAGTGGCTCGAAGGACTGAAACCAAGGTCCCTCACGACATGGGCCCAAGTAGAGCAAGAGTTTCTAAACAAATTCTTCCCTCTTGCCAAGACAGCACTCCTCCGCCAAAAGATCACAGCTTTCAAACAGAAGTTTGGGGAGCCACTAGCAAAAGCATGAGAACGATACAAAGAACTCCTGCGATCTTGCCCTACTCATGGACAGCCACCCTACGTCATTCAAGAGATCTTCTTCAACTCTCTTGACCAAGTCACTAAGGACAGGATCAACCAGTACACTCGATATGAGTACCTGACGATGCCACCGATTGACGCATGGGGTGTACTTGACAAGCTCACCAATTATGACAACAAGTATGGGTCTACTGCAAACTATGAGGAGAACTCCTATGCCAGGCCAGTACCATCTATGCCTCTCTATGAAGCTTCCAAGGAGATTGACCTAGATGTCAAGGAGCAGTTCTACAGAGACCAGAATCGCAAGCTCCTCAAGCAAGTCAAGTATCTCTCTGTCAACCAGCCTTGCATCGAATGCGGATCACAGCGGCACACCACTACTGAGTGCCCACACACAAAGCAAGTCAGGATGGCAGAGACCCACGAAGAGGTAGCCTACGCAGGGGGTCCCAATCGCTATATGGGGGATCAAAGGTTCTATCAACCACAGTGGAACCAAGGTCCTCCTAGGAACCCCCCGCCATACAGAGCTCCAGGACATCCAGAAAGGGATCAAAAGAAGGATGACTTACAGCTCATCCTTGAAGAGATGCGCCGGAATCAGGGCACCATCAACAATCAGTTCCAGAACATCAATGCAAAATTTGGAGAGCTGGACATCTGAAAGAAGAGCATAGAGACACAGATGGGTCAATTCGCGGCGCAGATTCCACGACCATCCGGACAGCTCCCTGGCCAAACAGAACCAAATCCTAAAGGGAAGACCGGACACGTCGCAGCTGTAAGGCTCAGGAGCGGGCACCAACTACGCGAGCCAGAGGTCGGAAAGCAGCAGGACACAGCGGAGCAGCAACTCGACAAAGAGCAGTAGCAACTCGATATCGAGGAGCCCGAAGTCGATATCGACAAAACCCTCCTCGACACAGACCAGAAGCAAAGCTCGAACTCCACTGCCCAGCCCAGCAACTCAAGATCGACAAGCCTACTCGATATCGAGGAAGCTCAAGTCGATATCGACAAAAACCTGGCCGATGTCGACGACTCTGCAACACCTCCGACGTCTGATCTGGCTCTGAAGCAGAAAAAGACATTGCCTTTCCCTTCCAAAGCACTGAAAGATCCCACTGCAGGTAGGTTTAACCGTTTTGTTAATATGCCGAAAGAACTTAATGTCTCTATTCCTTTAACAGAAGCCTTGCAAGAGATGCCTGGATATGTCAAAATTCTGAAGGAAATCCTGAGCAAGAAGCGATCCATCTCAGAGATCGCCGGCGAATGCAAAGTACTCCACTTCCTTGAAAAGAGACCTGACCCTGGTAAGTTTTCTGTTACTATGGGATTTGGACAATATAAATATGAGTCCTTGTGCGATTTAGGAGCAAGTGTGAGCATCATGCTCTTATCAATCTGGCGGAAGGTAAAGATAGGATGCATAGAACCTGTGGATGTCAAGCTATACATGGCAAATAATACAGTAGTCATCCCTACAGGTATAGTTGAGAATGTCCCTGTCCAGGTTGGTAAATTCTTTGTTCCAACAGATTTCCTTATTATAGACTGTGCTGAAGATCCTACTAGCCCTATTATTCTTGGTAGACCATTCTTAGCTACTGTAGATGCCAAGATTAGTGTTAAACAGCGATCACTCACCTTCACCATAGGCGACGAGGTCTTAGACTTCTCTTTTGGCCCTGCAAAAGAGGAAATTTCATGGCTGGAAGTGAAGAGCATCAGCAAGACAGCAACCACGGGATCAAGCAATCAACGGAAGAAGGCACCAGCACTGTACTCGATATCGACAAACCTAACTCGATATCGACTAAAGCCCTACTCGATATCGACAAAACCTCATCGACATCGACTTCCTCTGCTAAGCACCAGACTTGCCAAGAACCTAAGTATGGGGTCCCTGTACTCGATATCGACCAGTCCTGCCCGATATCGACTAACCCCAATCCCGAAGATTTTTGTTTTGGGCCCGAAAAGGTAAGTTCAGGTATGAATCCTACTCCTCCTCAGTCCATTAAGAAATTTATCAATAATTTAAGGGGAGGTAAGGCCCCGTGGCGAGAGAATCTGCGGAAACTGAGAGCTGGGAAGAAAAAGAAGAAAGAAAAGGAGGATTCTGCAAGCAACCATCTATCAGCTGAGCTTGCATACTACAATCAGGACCTAGATGATCCGGGAGAAGGGCCAAGCACAAGCGGGCCCCACATTAATGGTCCTTGAGCGCAAACAGAGAAGTCGGCCTAACGACTCTAAAATCTAGAGCATGTATATAAGACTTTTTGAATTTTGGGACTTTTTGAAACTTTTGGTTTTGGTTTTTGTTTTTTAGTTTAGAATACTTCATGTGGAGAGTCTTGTCTTTGTGTGCAATCTAACACTTTTAGGTCGGCAAGCATAGAAGGATCGCGAAAGGTGGAAATAAAGAAGTCCCTGAAAAACAGTCGGAATCGACGAAGGCCAAGTCGACAACGACAAAGAGGAGCAGCCCAGAAGGTCCTCAATATCGAGTAGGCCAACTCGATATCGACCAAGCCAGACGAATCTCCTCGACTTCAGATTCCACTAGACACAGACAACAGTTACTCGATATCGAGTACCATACTCGATATCGACAAAAAGTTTACTCGACATCCCTGTTCTGCCCTCCTCGATGTGTTATTCGGTGAGTTCCTTCCTTTACTCTTGTTTTTATTTGATTTTATACAGTAGGGACACTGTATATTTTAAGTATGGGGTGGGGGAAGGGCTCATTATCATTATTATATGTTTTAGTCTTGCTTTTGGTTTTACATGGTGAAATTTTATGCTATGCATTCATGTTTAAGTTTTATGCATTTTAGTCTTTTGTCATACTTTAGTCTTGTTTTTTTAGTTACATAAAAAAAATAATAGAAAAAAATAAAAAAAATAAAAAAAAATGTCGAAAAAAAGAAAAAAAATGCATGTTTAATTTTTTTGCATCGTCTTAGTTTTTGTACCCTAACTTAGATGTCCTATGATGATAAATAATGATTGACTTGATCATGTAAATCCTATGACATGTTTGGAAGGTTTAGCCTAAGTCCTCGAAATTGTTTTTATGTGGATTGTGAACTTGTGATGAAATTGAGCACATATGATCCTAAGCTAAAGGTTGAAATCCAATAAAAATTATCCCAGTGAGAATTTTTGCCTTATAGGGAGAACATAAAAAATCCATCTGCTTTCTTGAGTGTATTTACTCTTCCTATGCATCTCCAAATGTTGTGATAGTTATTCAAAGCCAATGCATTTATATGTTTATGTAAATAAGAATTAAATGATGGAGGCACCTTTTAAAGCCAATTTTATCCTCTGTTTACCTACCCTGCATTATCCCTACTTGAAGGCAGAACATTAGCCTGAGACTTTTATTATAAACTCCACAAAATTATCCTTAGCCAAATTGAGCTTGACCCCAATTTGGGAATTAAGACTTAGAGTTGGTTGAAATAATGGTTTGTGGAAAGAATGAGCTTGTGTTTCATTTCAAGTGAGGAGGATTTTTGAACTTATTGACATATGGGTTGGTTATATATTTTTATCTTGCTATGCATACTCTGTAAAAGGATTTTTGGCTCACCCTATAAATGCACTAGTTATTTTCGTTTAAAAAAAAAACCGAAAAAAGAAGAAAGAAAAGTTTGTGAATAAAGTGCATGAGCCAAATTTACCTTATTTCTTTCATTTTCGCAAGATTCATACTTTGGAGAGGTTAATTAAGTTTGAAAGGTTACTTCATTAAGATATGTTCGAGAGTTTGGTTGATGCATATGATTGAGAGTTATGGTTTGGTTGTGTTGGAGATTTAGGAGTCTTGATTCCCGAATTTTATTAAAGCACCACATGACCAAATAATTCCATACCTTTTATTTCTTACCAAGCCCCATTACAACCCCGCCGAATGGAATCTTCTTTGAAGACTTCTATTGAGCGAAGTCCTCCTCATAATTCTTGTTGCATTTGCATAATTGGTTGCGAAGTGGACTTATATTTAAATTGCAATGTTTATGAGATTGTATATGGAATTGAGTTGAGAGTTGATCTGCATAGCCTAAACACATTGAGAGTTGAGTGAAAACACTTTACCCTGGTGAGGTTGGATTTATATTGCCTATGCCTATGGATCGCTCATATATGTGTGATGACGTTAAATTCACTTGTCTTACATTGCTACTACTTGAGATGCGCGAATAATTGTAAAACATATTTTATTTATTTTTTTTATAATTTGAGTTCGACCCCTTTTGGTTATCCTCTTGATTCGAAGTCGTATCGACACCAAGACTTAAGTGGTTTTGGTGATTTGGGCTGCACCCGAATTTTGACGGGTTGCCTACGTATCTCTTGGAAGAGAATCAAGCCTTACGTAGTTCAGAGTGTTTATATTGATTTGATATTTGGGTTTTGGTGATTGACCCCGACGAGCTTGAGCTTTATGTCGGGTGTCCTACGTACCCGTTTGGAACGGGATCAAATCACTCGTAGTTCTTTTGAGAACAAATGATTTAATTTGGTTGGACCTCGACCTCGTATTCATTTAGAAGTGAATTTAGAGGTTGACGACTGTACCCGATATATTTTTAGGATTTAATATCGGGTTACCTACGTAGCCGATATGAGGCGTCAACTCTTTACGTAGTTCTTTTTTTAAAAACCGTTTGAATTTTGGAGAAATTTGATTTGAGAATTTTGACTCCGTTTTGCTTAGAAGTCAATTTTGAGATCGATCCACTAGAATAAACCGGCAATGAAATTTCACGAGTTTAACTTTATGATTTTGTTAAACTCAGTTTCCAGTTCGTGCCGATTATAATTCCTATATTTTAGTGGGCTAATCCTATAATTAAATACATTTTGGTTCCAAAACATATTCAAGCATAGCTTATATAGCATATGCGTAATACGTGTATGTTTACTAAAATTTAAATGTAATCCTTTCCCTCTTTGTTTTCGAAAGAGGCCACAAGCCAACATACCGGGCCTGGCCTGACTGTATTTCTCTTTTTCAAGCCCATTTCTACTTTAAAAAAAATTTGGGTTCTGATCGAGCCCATTGCCCAACTCATTGAACTCAGACTCCATCACACAGACTCCTTCTTCTTCTTATTTTTTGGTTCTAATCGAATTCAGCTTCTCCTTCCAACCCCGTGGACAGTGGCGATACCTCCACGCCCTAGTTCGAGACTCCAGAAGCTTGACAGCTGAAACGAGACGATTGGAGCGAGTCGAGAAAATTCGAACCGAGCCCAAGGCGGAGCCTGA
The DNA here is from genome assembly GCA_963922045.1 of Persicaria maculosa. Classification (NCBI taxonomy): domain Eukaryota; kingdom Viridiplantae; phylum Streptophyta; class Magnoliopsida; order Caryophyllales; family Polygonaceae; genus Persicaria; species Persicaria maculosa. Next base: position 52,409,986 of record OY998259.1, on the reverse strand, counting down.
ATTCGGAATCCCCCAATTCAGTAAGCTTTGTTTTAGGGTTTCTATTTTATTTTTTTTTTGTTATGCGAATTTCAGCCTCCAAACCTTCACTTCGGGTGATATTTATAGAATTAAAGCACAAATTATGCTTCTCTTGCGCCCTTCCCTTTAATTGTATGCTTGAATTTCGAGTTTAATCAATCTCGTTGCAAATTTCTAGGCTGCAGTTTGGGGCTTTTCGGTTAGACGAGTTGAGAAAGAAGGCAAGGGAAGGGAAGGACGATCAAGGCTTAAAAGGGGGAGGAGTCTCGACTTTGGACGGCCGACACGCAGGTATGCTGGTTTTGGTTTAGGTTTTATGTAATTTGTCCTCCAAACTTCAAAATTTTAATCAACTTTCTCTTCTGATTGAGTATTTGATATCTTCTTCTTTTTCTTCTTTTTTTTCCTCTGAATTTTGCCGTGGCCTCCTCTTTTCTTTTCTTTTTTTTTTGCTTCTAACAATACTGAAGTTGATAACTTGATCGATTTGATAAAAGTTGTGCCCAGCTTGAATTGCACAATTTGAGGCCTGTTTGCTTGGTATGACATGGCCCTAATTTATTTGGTTTGTTTAGGATGGAAACTGATTCTAAATTGATGAGATTGCTTTGGCTTTGACGCTGGTTTTGATTCCAATTTTAGTTTAGACTCCTTTAGGTGCAAGTTTAGACTTGTCACAAGGGCCTGATTTGCTTAGTGTAATTTAACACTGAATTTATTTGGTCTTTGCTGATGCCACTTCTCTTTGGCTGGATGTGTGCGACTTATATTTTGCTTGCTTGGCCTTATTTTGCCAGTACTCTCTTTTATTTGATTGAGAATTTTCCTGGCTTAGTTGACCCAGAAAATTTGCTTTCTTGGAGTTCAACTGCATCGTTGTCATGACTGTCTACAATTGAATTGTTTTCTTTTGCTTGTTTGAGAGAGTGATTTTCGTGAAATTGAAGAAACAACATGCTCAGTTTCTTCTTCATTATCTGGCTGCAGTGAGTTATTCCCTTTGGGTTTGCTTGAATGTCTCGCAATTTGTTTATTTGAATTAGTCGCTTAGTTTAGGGGGAAATCCAGCAGCATTTCGCCCTCTTTTAGGGCTGTTTTGATGATTCCGAAACCCAGGCCACAAGCGAAAGCTCGCAAGGTTTGCAAGGCCGGGGTTTCGAGAATCGATTTGGATGGCACTTCGACTTGTTTTGAGGCAATTTGATGACCCCGACTTGATGAAGTTGCTTTTTTTTTTCTTTTGCTTGTGTGAAATTGGTTGTGATTTGTGTGCAAACTTGCTGGCATGTTTTAAGCTTTTGGGCAGCGCTTCGCCCTCCTTTAGGACAGTTTGGTGATTCCGAAACCCAGGCCACAAGCGAAAGCTCGCAAGGTTTGCTAGGGCGGGGTTTCGAGAATCGATTTCGACAGCAATTCCACCCAATTTAGAGTAGTTTAATGATTCCGGAACCTAGGCCACAAGCGAAAGCTCGCAAGGTTTGCTAGGGCGAGGTTTTGGGAATCGCGTGAAGAGGTTGATTTTAGCCGCATCGTGCCTGTCTTCAGGGGAATTTTATGGTGCTCGAAACCCTGGCCACAAGCGAAAGCCCGCAGGGTTTGCCAGGGCGGGGTTTCGAGACCCAAAAGAGCCTAGATAAAAGCTCCTCCTTGCTTTGTGATTTCTGCAGTAGTGTGCTTTCTCCTTTTTTTTTTCTTTTGTGTTTGTATGCTCAGCTGTATATGTCCGCCTTTTTCCCGTTCTCAACTGTTCTAGGTCATCTTTTATAGGGGAAAAGAAAGAAAGTGAGGATATACACGTTTCCTTTTTCATGTACAGCCAGTATCTTTTACTTTCCTTTGATTTGGGAAGTACCTATTCATATGTACAGGGAAAGTATACTACAGGCATTTTCCTGTGGAGCCCCAGTTGAGAGAAGCTTCCCTTTTCTAAATAATTCTTCCCCTATATAATAAGCCATATGTCGATTTGACTTGCTATGCATAGACTCTCCTAGCCTATTTTGGCTTAATATATTATATTTATTTATTTTATTGCTGCATTTTCTTTCACTTTGCCTACAACAGGCCCTCGACTTGGATTTTTTTTTTGTGAATGGGTTGGGCCTTGCTTTGTGAACCACTTAGGCTAGGCCTAACATGAACATCCATCTAACTCATTTTTTCTCTTTATTTTGCAGCAGGAACTTGAGCAAGTGGAACAAGACACGCCTGATTATAAAGAACTTGCCGCCAAAGCAACTTTTTTCTGTAATTTGGGAAAACCTCACTTAGTTTCCTCGCATTGTATGTTCGATTTTCTGAATAATTCAATTTACGAATTTGTAGTGCACTTAGCATATTGTATTTGACACGTAATGCTTTCCGTGCACATTTTACTTGTTCGTAATGGCTACCATCGACTTCTACTTATTTCTGAATTGTCAAATAGAGGCTTGCATGAATACAAATGCCTATAAAGTGATTCTTTTCTTTGAATTGCGGAATGCACACACATTTTTTTTTTTTACTCCCGAACAGATGCCCCCAAACTTTGAATTTGCGAGAACTTTATCGAACAGATTCAAAGTTCGTCCTCTCCTTCCACTTTTGACTCTTTAATCTGATGCAATATGTCCGTTTGACTTTCAGATTGTCAGAATGAATGTTTATGGAAACATCCAGTCTCAGAGAGCTTTGGGGAGCAATGGTCGAGAACTCAGAGGTGGGCCGTCATACCAAAGACATCTCTCCCTTCGTGAGATTGACACCCCGAGACTGATCCCCTCGCCGAGAATTTTGACTCTGAAGGAAGATGCTTTTTCCGGCTACTTGACATTTCCCGAAGAGGATGGGCGAGGTTGTATACAAACCAACAAGACTTTTGGTTCGCTGATCACCGGTTTATTTCTTCAAAAGGTTTTTGCTGATCGTGAATTTAAAAGTCAGCTCCCTGCTACAGAAGAATTCTATCCAATTCTCAATAATTTGTTAAAGAAGAAACTGCGTTGGGGTACAGATTTCAGATTCAGTGGGGCGGCGACCTTCATCTCTGGTTTGTCCGACTGGACTAAGCAAATATTTCATTACCACCGGGTTACCTTGCGTCAGGCTGATATATGGGGTCTTGTAGCGGTTTCACACTTTCCCTACATGTACCACGTGGATGTGTGGAGAGCATTCTGCGAACTTTGGAGTCCTGCAACCAACACTTTGCACCATGCAGGTGGTGAATTTGGAATTTCTCTCAATGATTTGAAGCACATTTCGGGTCTGCCTATTCTCGGTGTTCCCTATGAGGAATATTTACCACTGAATGAACAACTGTCTGACGAGAGTAAATTTCCTCCCACTGTTTTAGAGCTATTGCGTATTCATGCCGATCTCTGTCATTATCACCACAGAGACCGAGTTTCTTGGGAAGACTGGATAGATTACTTTTATAGGGGCAAGTGGAACGTTGTCGCCATTGAGAAGGGTTCTGGAACTAGTTTGGCAGATAAACAGGATGTCGATGAACACTCTGCACGATACTTTGAGAGACGGCGTGCAAAAGACTTATCTCCACTTATTATAAGCGCTCAAGGAGAATTAGCAGCATTCTTGGCTCTTTTGTTGAGCAGATTTGTCTTGCCGCAGGATCCCAAGGTAGTCCGTCCTGAGACTTTGGTCATGGCGTGCTTGATGGCCCAAGGTACGCGTGTTTCTTTAGCCCCCACAGTTTTGGGTCATATTTATCATGGCCTTAATCAAATGGCTACATCTAGCCCATATCCCGGCAGGGCCAACCCCAGTTTCGGTATTCATTTTGTGATTGGTTGGCTATCAGAGTACTTTCCTTGTCTATATTCGCATCATGAAGATCAAGAATTCTTTAAAGACTACCCGCTTCTCATACGTTGTGCCGGGCTTAGGGGGGAAGAGCACAATATCCACCAAGCAAGACGGATCCTAAGGCATGACCAGTTTGTCCGCTACTGGACTATGCCCTTTGGGGGCAGAGATGCTTTGAACCTAGTTGACACTGGAGCACTTTCAGACTCTGATTTTGAGTGACTACTCTGTATCCGCTCCTCCATGTTGCCCATTCGGATGGGTCGGACTCTGACTTTGGAACCCTATTACCCGAATAGGTTTGCTCGTCAGTTCGGCTTTGATCAAGGGGTGCCTGCCGATACTTTGCAGCTTAGCTTCACACGCAGAGTTAGGAGATCCTTACAGGAGATTGCTGAGTGTTATGCTTGCTTCTTCCAGAAGGCAACTGGCGATGTTTTTCGGATTCCCGACTGGAACTATCTTGGACAATGCACTCGAAACTATTGCACATGGTGGGTTGCAGCTTCAGCCCCTTATTTGAGTCAGTCGATTCAGGAGGTGAACGTAACCTTAACCAACAGGGATAACCTTCCAAGAGAATCCTATTTCTTAATTGCTAATATGAAAGAGACGATTAGCGGGTTCCATGGCATTTGGGAGACTTCCAGGGCAGCTGAACCGTCATTGAGTGCAACTTTCCATGCACCCATCGTTGGTTCACCGGCGCCAGAAGCAACACCGAGGGGGGACTTAGGAAGTCCCTCAATGTTTGAAGAGACGGTGAAAGAGGGTTCGAAAGATGCCCCAATATTCGAAGAGGTAATGATGACGAACTTAGCAAGTTCTGTAGTTCCTTTGAAAGTACCTAGGCGGAGGTCTGGAAGCTCCCTGAATGATGATGTCCACTTTAAAAGGCGAAAGGGCAGCTCTACAAGCCCTACATCGTCAGAAGAATCCAACGCTGCAGACAGAGGTACAGCTCTCCCAAATCATTTTTTTTTCTAATATATTTTTTTTAGGGGTCTTCTGACTTTTGAATTTATTTCAGATTACACCTTTGGTGCTAGTGATGTAGGAGACTTGATTAACCCCGTCGAACAAACTCCGGTCGACGAGGCAGGCGATGCGACTGATGATGACTCTGATTTTGAGGTTGGTTCAGAATATGACCTTCCTTTTGCAAGATCTCCTTCGCCTGATATAGAGTCCACACCCCCAGTGGCGACGACCCAAGATGAGATCATGCCTGTTGCAGAGTCTCAAACCTTGGAAAAGCATGAGGGTAAAGCATCATTGACACCCCCCCTTTTATTTTTGATATTTGTAATCTAGAATCTGACTCAAAATCTATCTTTTGAAGTAGGAGGGTCACCCTGCTCAGATGACCAGCCTTCGACAGAGGAGATTGACTACGAGGTCAATCAGGAGCTTGACTTTGATGTTGGCAAGCCATCTTCGCCCGATCGAGAGACTCCACCCTTGACACCAACCCAGATTGATTCCCAACTGCAACCCTTAATACAGGATTCTTCTGACGCAGTTTCGATTAAGAAAGCTCCTGAGAATCTTCAAGCTTTACTCCCTGCTTCTGTGATGGGTTCGGTTCGTGGCTTTTTCATTTCTGGCGTCAAGGAAGTGGTAGATATAATTTCATCTTCACCGTCATCTCGTGATTTACTTGCCAAGAACTCCCAGGTACTTGATCTTTTAGGGATGTTACAGGTGGTAGCACAGCAGGCTAAGGTCAACCTTTGTTGGTTCGTCACAACTGTCGAAGGGGTTCTCCATGATGCTGAGGCTTCTTCAAAACTTGATGATGATACAGACGTTGAGATCGTTGAGCGTTTGTCAACTCAACTTGCTCAACACACCTCTGCACTTGAATTGCACCAGGCTCAAGTTCCTCGTTTGGCTCAAAGGTCTCTTGATTTGCAGCAAAGGAGGGAGGCACTCCTACAATTGAAGCAGCAATGCAAGTTCGCGAAGTAGAGGCCAGCATTGACTCCGATTCTGCTACCTTAGAAGCCGACAATATCCAGCTGCATGGCTTCATTAAGGAGGATGAGGAGAAGATCAGGCTGCTTAGAGCCGAACTCGACCAAGCAAGGTTTGCGAGGGTGACCGAGCTCAAATTGATTGAAGAACGTCATCGTGCTTGGATTAGCGAGCTAACCAATTTCTCTTCTCCCCACTTAAGCATTCAGAAATAGTTTAGGGTTGATTAATTCATTGACTTCTGCTAATTGTCGTTAGGAATTCCCTTTTTACTCTTTTAGAACGCTCTTGTTTACTTTCGTCTCTGCTTGCTCATTTGTTTGATTCTTTGAGTACACACACATTTTTTTTTATGTGGGACAATACTATTTCCCCTGTTTTATCACTTTATTGCAAGGAAATATGATACACGACATCATATGCCAAAGGCAGACGGAGTAGGCAACTCAATGCCTTTCGAAAGTAACATGACAGTGTGCAAGCTCACGTCCCCTTCAAATTCGATAGGGACCAGCTGGCGCTGTATTTGTTTTAGGGGCTGCGCTTAACACTTTTAGAATAGCTAAGCTACCTACGTACCCTCTTCATGAGGGATCAAGCCGTTCGTAGTTCACTTTAGGCACCCTTTTCTTCATATATTCGACAGGGTGCTTCGGTTCCGAACTAACTTCAAGTCCATCCTTCTTTTTTCATTGAACTGGGATTTTTTTTTTACCGCGACTGAATTTCACATATTTTGGTTGTCAAACGTCCTACGTACTCCTTATTGGAGATCAAGTCATGACGTAGTTCTGGGCACTTTCACGCTCGAGGCTTCACGTGAAATATTTCTTCACGAATTTTCCATTCACGCAGGAGTATACCACTTCACCTTCGGCATTTGAGAGTTCATATGCCCCTTTAGGGAAAACTTTGGTCACCACATAAGGACCTTCCCATTTTGCTTGAAACTTTCCTTGGGATTTTTGGTTGACCACAATTGGTCGCCTAATGGTAAGGACCAAGTCGCCAACAACGAATGAGCAAAATTTGACTCGTTTATTGAATGCCCCAGCCACTTGGGCTTGATAGATTTCAAGTTTCTGTTGTATCGCTAGCCGGTGCTCATCCAATGCTTCGAGCTCGGCCAAACGAATCTTGACATTCTCCTCCGGGTCAGTGAGCTGAACTGCAACTCTGAGAGATGGCAACTGAATTTCTAAGGGTAAAACAGCTTCAGACCCAAATACCAGATTGTAAGGCGTACAACCAGTCGATGTTCGCGTTGTTGTCCAATAGGCCCATAATGCCTCTGGCAGCCGTTCATGCCAATCTCTCTTTGATTTTGACACCATCTTCTTTAGGATCTTGCATAGCACTTTATTAAATGCCTCAGCTTGACCATTTGATGACGGGTTATAGCTCGATGAGAAGCTATGCTTAAACCCAAACTTCTCGCTCAACTTCACCAGCATCTGATTTTTGAAGTAGAGAGCGTTGTCTGAGATGATTTTTGAAGGAACTCCATATCGATAGATCAAATGAGTTCTTATGAAGTTAGCGACTTCTTTAGCTCCCACTTCCTTCAATGGTATGGCTTCTGCCCATTTTGAGAAGTAATCTGTAGCAGCCAAGATATACTGGTGCCCTCGAGAGGACGATGGATTTATACACCCTACAACGTCGAGACCCCATGCATTAAATGGCCATGACAAAGTAGTCGGGTGCAACAATTGAGGAGGTTGGTGTATGAAGTCGCTGTGAATTTGACAAGCGTGACAGGCTTTAGAAAAATCCATGGCATCCTTCACCATTGTTGTCCAATAATAACCCAGTCGTTTGATTTGATTAGCTAATTTTGGACCGGCTTGATGCGCTCCGCATATCCCAGCGTGGGTTTCTGCGAGGATATATTTTGCTTCTCCATTTGACAAGCATCTTAACAACATTCCATCGAATGTCCTTCGATACAAAGTGTCATTCTTAAGTAGGAACCTTGACACTTGCCTTTTAACATCAACTCTCTTTTTAGCATCATCAGGAAGGACTCCATGACGAAGATACTCAATGAGCGGTTGTCGCCAGTCTGTTTCTTCCTCGACTTCATATACAGAAACGACATCTACCTCTTCATTGGGCTCGGCTCGCTCCAAAGCTGGCATAAGCAAATGTCGCTCCCCGATTGTAATCTCGATTTCTCTTTCACTTGGCAATGTCAGTGATGCGGCCAATTTAGCCAATGCATCTGCTTGGTCATTTTCGGACCTTGATATATGCACAACTTCTATCTGACGGAACCGGTGCATGAGATGCCTGGCTCTTTGATGCAAAAGAAGCAAGTTTGTGTTTTTAACTTCATACTGGCAATTCAGCTGCCTGATTACTAACTGAGAGTCACCAAACACCTTTAATGGGTCAGCGTTCATCTCAAGAGCTACCTCTAGGCCAATGATGAGTGCCTCATACTCTGCCACGTTGTTTGTGCAGTTTTCTAAAAGAGAAAATGAATAAGGCACTATTCCCTCGGTTGGGGTGATGAATACTATGCCTACTCCGGCCCCTCTTCTCTTTGCAGCGCCATCAAAGTATAACTGCCAAGATTTTTCTTCTGTCATGAAGACTTCTTCATCTGGCAAATCATCCACTAACTCCTCGTTATCGGGAGTAGGATGGGCGGCTAAGAAATCAGCTATGACTTGCCCCTTGACCGCCTTTTGAGGCATAAACTTGATGTCAAAGGGAGCCAGAAGCATAGCCCATTTAGCTAGTCTTCCTGACAACACCGTCTTGGACAAAATATATCGCAAAGGATCAGCTCTGGAGATTAATGTGATTTGATGAGACAAAAGATAATGTCGTAGCTTTTGGATAGCAAAGATCAACGCAAGACATATCTTCTCCATAGCAGGATAATTTAGTTCGGCCCCAACCATTGTCCGGCTGATGTAGTACAAGGTATTTTCCTTTCCCTCATCGTTATTTTGGGCTAACATGGCCCCTAACGACCGCTCAAGACTTGCGGTGTACAAGACTAAGGGTTTTCCCTGAACTGGTGCCATGAGAACTGGCGGGTCAGTCAAGTATTTCTTAATGTTGTCGAGAGCATTTTGACAAGCTTGGTCCCATATGAATGGAACATCTTTCTTCATCAACCTCAGAAAAGGCTGACACCTCCCCGTCAAATTTGAAATGAAACGCCGGATGTAGGCAAGTTTGCCCTGTAGACCTCGCAACTCACGAAGATTTCTCGGGGCTGGCATTTGCACGATTGCCTTGATTTTATCGGGGTCGATTTCTATGCCCCGTCCTCGAACAATGAAGCCAAGAAACTTGCCAGATGTCACACCAAAGGCACATTTGAGGGGATTCATCTTCAATTGGTGTTTTCGCAACCTCTCGAAGATTCTCTTGAGATCATCCAAATGATCATCTCTTTTCATTGTTTTCACCACTAGGTCATCCACGTAACACTCAATGGTGTTGTGAAGCAGATCATGAAAGATCACCGTCATGGCTCTTTGATAGGTCGCTCCCGCATTTTTCAGACCAAAAGGCATTACTGTATAGCAATACGTGCCTAGAGGTGTTCGGAAAGCTGTTAGCTCTTCATCCTCGGGATGCATTTTAATTTGATTATACCCCGAAAAGCCATCCATGAAAAATAGAGCTTGAAAACCCGTGGTGGAATCAACCAACAACTCGGTTATTGGAAGAGGGAATTCATCTTTGGGACATGCTTCATTTAAGTCCCGAAAATCCACACAGATACGTAGCTGGCCGTTCTTCTTCTTGACGGGAACAATGTTTGCCAACCAGATTGGGTATTGGACCTCACGAATGAATCCAGCTTCAATGAGCTTGTTGACTTCAGCTTTAATCTGCACTGTCAGCTCGGGCCGAAAACGACGTTGAGCTTGCTTTACTGACTTTTCCTCTTCGGAGACAGATAGCTTGTGCATAGCCACCTTAGGATCCAAACCAGGCATGTCTTGATATCCCCAAGCAAACACATCTCTATATTCGGTGAGAAGATGCTCGTAAGATCCTCTTTCTTCTTCCGTTAGCAAAGCACTAACGAATACGGGCTTAGGATCTTCTGTAGTCCCCAAGTTGATCTCTTTTAGTTTGTCAACCGTGGCTTGACCTCCGTCTTCCATTTCTGGCGGAGCAGGTTGGACAACATTAAGAAAATCCTGAGGATCTTCACTTGGCTCACTCCTTGTATAGGTCAACACCATATTTACTTCTTCTGTTTGGGCATCCATGGGATCCTCATCTTTGTAAGTGGAGGTTTCTGGATTCTTATTCTTCAGCTTCCACTTTCTGGTCTTCTTGGTGTTGGCCCTCTTGTGTTTAGGCACGTTAACTCTTCCAAGCCTCTCGAACACAGAAACTCTTGGAGCACCTGTCCCAAGTCTTTTGAAAACCGTGACACGAGGTGCATTTTTCGCGTCTTGTGAGAACATATTTCGCTCTTGGCTTGTCAGAGTCATAGGCTCTAAGACTTTAGCAGACAATAACTCTCCCTCTTGAGAGATTTGTAGATCATCCATCGGGATCTCATTTAGAGATTTCCGCGAAGCTTTGCTTTTCAGTAGAGGTCTTGTCGCCTTAATTTTGATGGCCTTATGATGCTTTGAAGAGGCTTGCTCGAATGGTGCCTTGGAAAACTCACCCTTGAACACCACCCTTATGTTTTCGTTTCTTTTATCTCCGAAATGTGTTTGAATGACCAACTTCTTCTTTGGAATGGATTGGTCGATTTTGCGGAGAGGACAAGTGTAGCTTGTCATTAGGGAGTGCATAGCCTTCTCTGCTGCACTCAATGGCTTCTGGCCGGGTTGTCTCTTATCCTTGGGTGTGTATTTGAATAACACCTTCGGACGTGTCTCCGGCTCCTCTCTTATTCGGACAAGAGAGACCTTGGGTGACGGGGACTCTTCTTGGGTCATTGCTCCCTTTTATGGACTAACACTTTTACCTTTCTCTTTCGCTTCCACACGTGGATTGGAGTTAGAGTGCACGGTCTTGTAGAATTTGGCGTCTGCGTAATTAACGCTTTCACCTTGAAAATGATCGCTATCACCAAGGATAGTCCTTTCATTTCCGTTTTCATCGGTGTACTTCAAGCACTGATGAAATGTAGAAGCAATCGACTTGCTGGCATGGAGCCATGGCCTCCCTAGTAAAGCATTATAGGAGGTTCCAACGTTAATGACATGGAAAAGAGCATCCTTGTAGAGATCATCCAGAACCACTTTCAAGACAATGGCGCCCAAAGCTTTTTGTCCCACCTGGTTGAAACCTTGTATGGTGAGCAATGTGGGCGAGAGATGATCGACGGTCAATCCCATTGCTTCCAATACCCGTAAAGGTAATAGATTCACCGCAGACCCACAATCCAGTAGGATTCTGTTGATTTTTGCATCTCCAATCGTACCCGTGACATATAAGGGTCTATTGTGATCGGTGTTTCCTAATTGGAGGTCTCCGTCGGAGAACGTTATGGATGCCATGCATGAAGCACATTGAGATGGAGTGGGTAAAGTCACCTCATCAACCTCTGCTTGATCCACTTGATCTTTATAGTCTTCCGGATCCATGAGAGCTTGAATTAAGGCTTTCCTTAACTCGGGGGACATTTGCAACGCATCATATACACTTAAGCGTGCTGGAATGCGCTTTAAATGGCCGATCACATCGTACTTCACCTCCTCTTTGGGAGAAGCCTTACGAAGAAACACAGGCCTCCGTGGCACGACATCTTTTTGGGCGGGTGCCCCAGCCTCCTGGTCTTTCTGACCCAATGTAGGAGTCTCCTTTTCAACCGCCTCCTCAAAATCTGTAGCATTTGGAGTCTCATTGACAAGTGGCCCCCTCCCTTTCCCTTTTTCATTGGGCTTAAGAGGTGGCAACTTTTTTCCCGAACGAAGAGTAACTTCATCAGCCTCTAACTCCTCTTCCTCAACCGTTTCGGCCCACGTGGCCATGCAACATTGAACAATTTCTTCTTCCCAAAATAACTCCTCCTCGGAAGGATCATTTTCTAGGAGCTCTTTTGGAATAAAGTCTTTCAAAGTAATTATCTGGCGTATAGGTTGAACGTACTCTTCGTCAGAACCATCTTCTGATTTCTTGTCCTTCTTGTTCTTCTTCTTATTTCTCTTTTTGTTTTTATTCTCGGGCTTTCTACCAATCATTCTAAAGCCCGTAGGTCTGGTATGCCAGGTACTCTTTGGATGAGACTTCTTTCGGCTTAGACAAACCTGCCACTTAGAACCATCCCCAGTGTCTTCGTCTTGTGAAAATGATTCTTCAATGTTTGACTGGATTAGGACCTCATACAAAGTCGGGTGGCCTGGTTCGTCCCTTGGCATGTCAGGATATGCCCATACAGTACGCACTTTGTCACGCAGCTGAAATTGCACCGGGACTGCCTTCGGGGGTAGTGACACCGTAGGGATGTCATCTAGTGCAAGAACAACCTCGACCTCTTCTACTATAGAGATGGGGTTTGACGAGGCTGCCTGGCCTTTTGAGCTTGATCCCTCCATTTCAATCTCTCCCTTGTTAATCATCCTCTCGACGATATCCTTGAATACGTAGGAGTCTTCAATTGGATGACTAACAATGCGGTGGTAAGGGTAGTATTTCGGATCACCTGTCTTATTAGCCTCGTTCGGCCTTTTCGGTTCTGGGAGTGACAACATTTTTGCAGCCATCAATTCGTTGAATATCCCTCTTACATCCTCATCGTCAAAGGGATATTTCTTCTGCTTCCTCTCCTCGAGAGATAGTCTTTTAGCCGGCTCTCTAGTTTGGGTCTTCTCTTGTGACTTGGAGTTGCTCCCTGAGGATTTTCCTTGGGGCTTAATGGAAGTAGCCATGGACTCTCCTTTCTTTGCGGGTTTTTATTGTCATCTCTCCTTCCTTCATTAATTTGAGGTCGGTTCGTTGTAAGCTTGGGTCGAGCCAATTGCCGCTCAACATTGCAAGCCTTTGAAACCAAGGTATCGAAAGAACGAGGCTCCGCACTACCAACATGAATTGCAAGCTCGGGAAGTAGATTGTTGACGCACATCTGCACACACGCTTCTTCGCTCAATTTCTCTGAGCATTGCAGTCTCAAACTTCTCCATCTTGCAATGAAGTCATTAGCTGACTCATTTGACCTCTGTTGGGTGTTTTCCAAGTCCATGATGGAGACTCTGGCTTTCGAGCTCACAAATTGAGCCAAGAATTCTTTTTGTAAGTCATCCCATGTATGGATAGACTCTGGCTGAAGCTGTGTGTACCAAGTGAAGGCTGACCCTTGTAATGACTGGACAAACTGCCTAATCAATAGAGGATCACTTAAGGCGGTTCCGCACGCTGAGTAAAAGTGGGCCAAGTGCTCACGAGGTGACCCATTAATCCCATCGAATTTGTCAAAGTTTGGCCTCTGATAATTCGGAGGAAATGGGATGGCGTCAAACTCCGCAGGATAAGGCTTTCTGTAGCCAATCACAGGCGAACTCTGAGAAATCTTGAATTCCCGGATCCCTTGTGCGATCCATTCTTTTATTTCCTGAGGAGAGATAGAAGCACTACTTTCTCCCGTGTTAGGGGTCTCTTGTCTAACCTCCGAATTTCGCTCTTGCCTGTTCTCCAAACTTTGCTGTTGGAGCTGGTCCATGAGCAATTTAATTTGAGCGTCTCTCTCCTCTAGCTTCTTTTGTAGTTCCTGGAGTTGCTCTTCGGTGCTTGTTGCCCCAGTCACTAAAACTGGCATGCTTTCCACTTCCTCTTCAGAGTCGTCAGATGATCCACCTTCGCTTACAACCAGTGGAAAATCCTCCTCTTGAAATAGAGAAGTAGAATCCCCATATAGCGGGGAACCCTGCTTTTCTTCTTGAACCATTTCTTGGTTCGACGATTGGGCTGTCACTTCAGCATATGACTCGGCCTTAGACATAGACCTCGTCACCCGTCGTTCATATTTTTGGTTCGGAAGTGACGTTGATTTCAGACCCTTTCCTTTCCCCTGGGCCTGAGGAACCTTCGACGCCTCCTTTTGAGGGTTAATAGGCTTTGATACCTCAACCTCTAGAACCTTGGCTTTTTTAGCCTTCACATTTGAGGACATCCCTTCTGACTCCCCATCGGAATAAGAGGTGACCAGAACTTGAGCTACATTGTCCAAGTCCACAGGAATTGACCAAACCAAGACTTGTCTCGAGCTGGCAAGCAGGTCCTTAGCAGCACTCCACAACGTTGCGTTGGCTAGTTCCAAAGCAGGGGAACGAGCCAATTTGCGAAGAGCTCCGGTTTTTCCGCGTTGGGAGCCACACTTACGCCCCCTCTTCCTGCGAGGTTTGTTCTTCTTCTTTGCCTCATTCACAGCTGGCTTTGAAACCTTCACTGGGTTACCACTTCTCTTGATAACCCGAATGATTGGCCCACGAGCAGTCTCAGGGGTGGGCTCATTTCCGTCGGCTACATCTTCTCGGATGGCCTCAAAGCTGTTGTTAGTTGCGATCTCAGCCATGATGGATTCCCTGGTCACGTCAAATTGAACCTTGAATGACCTCCTTCTCACCCAGCGACCGCCCTCCACGAGGAAAGTTGCTGGCAGTTCGTTAAAGTTGATCATAACTCTTGGTGCCATTTACTAATAACAAAAAGAAATAGGCAAACATTAGTATCAACATAACTAAGAGATGAAAAGGCAAAAAGGGTCCCACCGTGCGTGCCAAAAATATGTTGAACAAAAATGCGCGAATAATTGTAAAACATATTTTATTTATTTTTTTTATAATTTGAGTTCGACCCCTTTTGGTTATCCTCTTGATTCGAAGTCGTATCGACACCAAGACTTAAGTGGTTTTGGTGATTTGGGCTGCACCCGAATTTTGACGGGTTGCCTACGTATCTCTTGGAAGAGAATCAAGCCTTACGTAGTTCAGAGTGTTTATATTGATTTGATATTTGGGTTTTGGTGATTGATCCCGACGAGCTTGAGCTTTATGTCGGGTGTCTTACGTACCCGTTTGGAACGGGATCAAATCACTCGTAGTTCTTTTGAGAACAAATGATTTAATTTGGTTGGACCTCGACCTCGTATTCATTTAGAAGTGAATTTAGAGGTTGACGACTGTACCCGATATATTTTTAGGATTTAATATCGGGTTACCTACGTAGCCGATATGAGGCGTCAAGTCTTTACGTAGTTCTTTTTTTAAAAACCGTTTGAATTTTGGAGAAATTTGATTTGAGAATTTTGACTCCGTTTTGCTTAGAAGTCAATTTTGAGATCGATCCACTAGAATAAACCGGCAATGAAATTTTACGAGTTTAACTTTATGATTTTGTTAAACTCGATTTCTAGTTCCTGTCGATTATAATTCTTATATTTTAGTGGGCTAATCCTATAATTAAATACATTTTGGTTCCAAAACATATTCAAGCATAGCTTATATAGCATATGCGTAATACGTGTATGTTTACTAAAATTTAAATGTAATCCTTTCCCTCTTTGTTTTCGAAAGAGGCCACAAGCCAACATACCGGGCCTGGCCTGACTGTATTTCTCTTTTTCAAGCCCATTTCTACTTTAAAAAAATAAATTTGGGTTCTGATCGAGCCCATTGCCCAACTCATTGAACTCAGACTCCATCACACGGACTCCTTCTTCTTCTTTTTTTTTTTGGTTCTAATCGAGTTCAGCTTCTCCTTCCAACCCCGCGGACAGTGGCGATACCTCCACGCCCTAGTTCGAGACTCCAGAAGCTTGACAGCTGAAACGAGACGATTGGAACGAGTCGAGAAAATCCGAACCGAGCCCAAGGCGGAGCCTGAATTCGGAATCCCCCAATTCAGTAAGCTTTGTTTTAGGGTTTCTCTTTTTTTTTTTGTTATGCGAATTTCAGCCTCCAAACCTTCACTTCGGGTGATATTTATAGAATTAAAGCACAAATTATGCTTCTCTTGCGCCCTTCCCTTTAATTGTATGCTTGAATTTCGAGTTTAATCAATCTCGTTGCAAATTTCTAGGCTGCAGTTTGGGGCTTTTCGGTTAGACGAGTTGAGAAAGGAGGCAAGGGAAGGGAAGGACGACCAAGGCTTAAAAGGGGGAGGAGTCCCGACTTTGGACGGCCGACACGCAAGTATGCTGGTTTTGGTTTAGGTTTTATGTAATTTGTCCTCCAAACTTCAAAATTTTAATCAACTTTCTCTTCTGATTGAGTATTTGATATCTTCTTCTTTTTCTTCTTTTTTTTCCTCTGAATTTTGCCGTGGCCTCCTCTTTTCTTTTCTTTTTTTTTTTTTTGCTTCTAACAATACTGAAGTTGATAACTTGATCGATTTGATAAAAGTTGTGCCCAGCTTGAATTGCACAATTTGAGGCCTGTTTGCTTGGTATGACATGGCCCTAATTTATTTGGTTTGTTTAGGATGGAAACTGATTCTAAATTGATGAGATTGCTTTGGCTTTGACGCTGGTTTTGATTCCAATTTTAGTTTAGACTCCTTTAGGTGCAAGTTTAGACTTGTCACAAGGGCCTGGTTTGCTTAGTGTAATTTGACACTGAATTTATTTGGTCTTTGCTGATGCAACTTCTCTTTGGCTGGATGTGTGCGACTTATATTTTGCTTGCTTGGCCTTATTTTGCCAGTACTCTCTTTTATTTGATTGAGAATTTTCCTGGCTTAGTTCACCCAGAAAATTTGCTTTCTTGGAGTTCAACTGCATCGTTGTCATGGCTGTCTACAATTGAATTGCTTTCTTTTGCTTGTTTGAGAGAGTGATTTTCGTGAAATTGAAGAAACAACATGCTCAGTTTCTTCTTCATTATCTGGCTGCAGTGAGTTATTCCCTTTGGGTTTGCTTGAATGTCTCGCAATTTGTTTATTTGAATTAGTCGCTTAGTTTAGGGGGAAATCCAGCAGCGTTTCGCCCTCTTTTAGGGCTGTTTTGATGATTCCGAAACCCAGGCCACAAGCGAAAGCTCGCAAGGTTTGCAAGGCTGGGGTTTCGAGAATCGATTTGGATGGCACTTCGACTTATTTTGAGGCAATTTGATGACCCCGACTTGATGAAGTTGCTTTTTTTTTCTTTTGCTTGTGTGAAATTGCTTGTGATTTGTGTGCAAACTTGCTGGCATGTTTTAAGCTTTTGGGCAGCGCTTCGCCCTCCTTTAGGACTGTTTGGTGATTCCGAAACCCAGGCCACAAGCGAAAGCTCGCAAGGTTTGCTAGGGCGGAGTTTCGAGAATCGATTTCGACAGCAATTCCACCCAATTTAGAGTAGTTTAATGATTCCGGAACCTAGGCCACAAGCGAAAGCTCGTAAGGTTTGCTAGGGCGAGGTTCTGGGAATCGCGTGAAGAGGTTGATTTTAGCCGCATCATGCCTGTCTTCAGGGGAATTTTATGGTGCTCGAAACCCTGGCCACAAGCGAAAGCCCGCAGGGTTTGCCAGGGAGGGGTTTCGAGACCCAAAAGAGCCTAGATAAAAGCTCCTGCCTTGCTTTGTGATTTCTGCAGTAGTGTGCTTTCTCCTTTTTTTTCTTTTGTGTTTGTATGCTCAGCTGTATATGTCCGCCTTTTCCCCGTTCTCAACTGTTCTAAGTCATCTTTTATAGGGGAAAAGAAAGAAAGTGAGGATATACACGTTTCCTTTTTCATGTACAGCCAGTATCTTTTACTTTCCTTTGATTTGGGAAGTACATATTCATATGTACAGGGAAAGTATACAGGCATTTTCCTGTGGAGCCCCAATTGAGAGAAGCTTCCCTTTTCTAAATAATTCTTCCCCTATATAATAAGCCATATGTCGATTTGACTTGCTATGCATAGACTCTCCTAGCCTATTTTGGCTTAATATATTATATTTATTTATTTTATTGCTGCATTTTCTTTCACTTTGCCATTTCATTCACTTCGCCTACAACAGGCCCTCGGCTTAGATTTTTTTTTTTGTGAATGGGTTGGGCCTTGCTTTGTGAACCACTTAGGCTAGGCCTAACATGAACATCCATCTAACTCATTTTTTCTCTTTATTTTGCAGCAGGAACTTGAGAAAGTGGAACAAGACACGCCTGATTATAAAGAACTTGCCGCCAAAGCAACTTTTTTCTGTAATTTGGGACAACCTCACTTAGTTTCCTCGCATTGTATGTTCGATTTTCTGAATAATTCAATTTACGAATTTGTAGTGCACTTAGCATATTGTATTTGACACGTAATGCTTTCCGTGCACATTTTACTTGTTCGTAATGGCTACCATCGACTTCTACTTATTTCTGAATTGTCGAATAGAGGCCTGCATGAATACAAATGCCTATAAAGTGATTCGTTTCTTTGAATTGCGGAATGCACACACATTTTTTTTTTTACTCCCGAACAGAGGACCAGCTGCTCGGCAACACCAGGCCAACCTTGATCGATCACCCTTACTCGATATCAAGGAATTTCGTCGATATCGACAAGACCTGAGAGCCAGTGTCCGAGCAGATCGAACACCAGCTACCCGAGATGCCGCTGAAGCTGAAGTCGACGTCCGAGTTACTCGAGATCGAGTAAGTTACTCGAGATCGAGGAAAGATGTTCGAAGCCGCGTACGCGGTTTGAGCTGTCCTACTCGGATTGGGATTACTTGGGGCCAAAGATTGCCGAGTTCTATCCAAGTCTATCAACAACTATCCATGGAAGAGAAGATTTATCCACATGAAGATATTTTAGGCTTTTAAATATAATTTCCTTTTTGGATTTATTTATGTTATTCCATTTATTTATCTTTAAAGCTTTTAGATATATATTTAGATATAGATAGAGATTTCTATCCTTGAATAGCAGGGATTGGAAGCCTATAAATAAGGCCTTATGGGGCTGATTTTTATATATTCCATCACACAGCAATTAGTAGTAGAGAGAGAGTGAGTGGCCAAGAGGAGTTGGTGAAGCGAGAGCGGAATTGGCTTCCTTTGGTTGTAAGCTCTGTTTGATTTAATGCAAGTAGTTATTTCCTTTCAATCAATGTCTGAGGTTGCGATGAAGCGCGAGTAGTCCACCCACTTCCAGGGTTGGGGCGAGCCCGACGATAGCCCTGCGTGTTTGAGGTAAAGATCCGACTTTTATCATGTTTTGAGCATCTACTACTTGTTATGTGTTTATTACCCATCTAATGGAGGTCCATGCTAACAACTTGGATTGTAAACTTAAAATCGGTAGAGACAATTAGGGTTTCTTGAACGAGTTGTCTAATTATTGGAAAAGGCGGAAGCTTAGTCCTTTGATGCGAATTATATGATTATCTGTTTTATTCTTGCTTTATGCATGCTTGGTTATCGTTGTCGCAAACCCCAATCTTGGAAGTCTTTTACATAAAGTTTATTTCGAGAATCCCAAAGCTGTTGTTCTTACTTTATTTCGTTTTTAGTTTTTTGCCTTCCTCGATATCGACTAGCACTTGTCGATATCGAGTTACTGATTCCCGATCCTAGATCGTCGTAGCTTTTCCTGTGCAGGTGATCGACAAGCCCATCCTCGACATCGACGAGCCTACTCGATATCGAGTAAGCTGTACTCGATATCGACAAACCACCTGTGACTATTGTTGCGCTGTTCGACTTGTCCGATCTTCTGTCGAACAACCCTAGTCGAGATCGAGGACACCTGTGGTCGACTTCTGTCCGTGAGATTTCTCCGCTACCTAGGATCCGCTGACACGCTTCCTCGAGGATCGATCCTGACTTCCCGCTGCTACATCGGGAGGAAGTCTTGTAATCATTTGCAAGGGACAGAATCTGGTTTGCTGTGATTTATTTATATTTTAAATTGCAAGTCTCGATTTCCTCCTATCAACAACAAAAAATTCTTTCTGAGCTTTGTAAATACAGAAGTTCTTGGTGGGGTGAGCCTGAGTGTTTACAGTTTCGGGTACACCAAGAATGAGGGATAAAGAAGAGGCAGTGAGGGTAATTTTGTGTTGCTTGATCTGAGATTCGAGAGTAAGGACTCTCTTTTCTCTATGGGCAGACAAGTTCACAAAGAACATTCAGGTAAGGCGGGGATAAGCAACAGTGTCGGGGTTCAAGATGGACCAGACATTGGAATTCTTAAGGAGATTAACACACGGGAGCTTTGTGGATTCCAGAAAATCTAGATCCACATGTTCACAGAAATTGTTGGGTCGATTAACGAACCCATCTTTCCACATCCCGGCCTTAGTGGGGTTTCCAAACCAAGAGAGATGGGCTTCAGCGATTACCTCGAAATTGGCCGAGGTCTGAAGACGGTGTTGTGGTGGAATCTTCTTAGGAGCAGAGGGATTCACCTGCCCAGGGTGATTGCGTGGGGGAGGACGAGTCTCCCTTTTGATTATCTTTCGGCGACCAAGAGGAACCTCCTCTTCACTCTCCGAGGATGTTTCCAGTTGCTTGAGTGTAGCTTTTCCACGGTATTTCTCTTCTACCGCCTTTCCCTTGTAGTCGGATGACCGGAGCCGCTTGGATCCAAACCGAGGGGAGGAGGTGGAAGGTCTCTTCGAAGCCATGGGGAATGTGGAGCACTTGAGTGATTTTAGGAAGAGGAAGGATCAGAGAGGGAAAGAGTACCGAAGAAGAAAAAAGTGAAGTGTGATTTGACGGGGGAAGTGAGAGATATAAATAGGAGAGATAAAACCCCTTGAACTCCCGGGACTTTAGAAATCCCAAAGAATCCGGCTAAATCCTTTAATATGAAACAAATTTTCAAATTTTGAAAATAAAGGGATAAGAACACAATTAATCAAGTAACAAGTTTAAGTAAAACCGGAAAATAATAAAATTCAAAGGATAAAATCTTAGCCGAATCTTAAACAGATAAAATCGGAAATTTAAAATAAATTCTTTTAAGTAATTATCTAAAGAGATATTACCCAAGAGATTAGATCCATAATTTAGTATTTTTGAAAATCAATTCAAGACCGAACTATTAATTAGAAAGGCCTTGAAATGCCTTTCAAGATCTTGATGTAGGGAATAATATGAATATCATAAGATACAATTGCTCTCCCTAAATCGATGCTTCCCTGTTAAGCATTCCAAGTTCTAATCTGATGAAATTGAATCTTTCTTCGGGTAGGGGTTTTGTAAAGATATCTGCAAGTTGTAGCTCAGTAGAGATGAATGTCAATGACAAATCACCCTTTTCTACATGATCTCGGATAAAGTGGTTTCTCACATCAATGTGCTTTGTTCTTGAGTGTTGTACAGAGTTTTTGGAGATAGAAATAGCACTGGTGTTATCACATTTTATGGGGATGCCCTTATAGTTGATTCCAAGATCTTGGAGTTGTAGTGCAATCCATAAGACTTGGAACAACAAGCTCCAACAACAATGTATTCAGCTTCGGCCGTTGAGAGCACCACTGAATTTTGCTTCTTGGAATGCCAACTTATGAGGAATTCCCCAAGAAATTGACAACACCCAGAGGTACTCTTTCTATCAACTTTATACCCTGCAAAATCAGCATCGGAATATCCGACAATATCGAAGCTTGTTTGATTGGGGTACCATAATCCGAGGTCTTTAGTACTGTTAAGATATCTTAAAATCCTTTTCACCGCTATTAGATGTGATTCCATCGGATTAGCTTGAAATCTTGCACACATGCAGACACACTGAACATGATGTCAGGTCTGCTCGCAGTCAAATAGAGAAAGGAGCCGATCATACCTCGATATTGTTTCTGATTTACCTCTTTGCTGGTAAGATCTTGATCTAGAGAAAGAGTGGAGCTCATTGGAGTTTTAGCTACCTTGGAATCGATCATCTTGTACTTCTTGAGTAGCTCTCGCGTATATTTCCCTTGGTTAAGGAAAATATCTTTTGAACTTTGATGCACGTGAAGTCCAAGAAAGAAATTTAGCTCTCCCATCATGCTCAATTCGAATTCCTTGCATATAATATTAGAAAAGTCCTTGCACAAAGATTCGTTAGTGGCTCCAAAAAGAATATCATCTACATAAATTTGCACGACAAGGATGTCCTTTCCATGGGTTTTGATAAAAAAAAAAAAGCTTTGTCAATCAACCCCCTTCTAAAATTATTTTCCAAGAGATATTTTGAAAGCCGCTTGTACCAAGCTCTTGGGGCTTGCTTTAAGTCGTAAAGAGTTTTGTTGAGCTTATAAACATGCTCTGGGAATTCATCATTTTCAAAACCCGGAGGTTGAGCGACATAAACTTCTTCATCTAAAAACCCATTTAGAAAGGCACATTTCACATCCATTTGATAAAGTTTTATGCTCATAAAAGAAGCAAACGCAAGAAGCATACGAATAGCTTCGAGTCTGGCTACGGGAGCGAAAGTCTCCTCGTAGTCAATACCTTCCTCTTGATTATAACCTTGAGCAACTAGACGTGCCTTGTTCCGAATGACGTTGCCTCCTTCATCTAGCTTGTTTCGACATACCCATCAAGTTCCAATAATAGATTTACCCTTCGGCCTTGCCGTAAGAGTCCATACTTTATTGCGCTCGAACTCGTTGAGCTCGTTTTGCATAGCTATAATCCAATCCGGTTCTTGCAGATCTTCGGTGTATTTCTTGGGTTCTACACGATAAACAAATGCGTGAAAAGCACATAGATTTCTTAGTTTAGAATGAGTTTGAACACCAGATGAAGAATCAGAAATGATATCCGAAGTGGAGTGAGACGAAGCATGTTTGAACTTTCTCCTTGTTGATCCTTGGTTAGGTACTGGAACATCAGAAGTAGATGGGTAAGGCTCTTGAGGTTCAGGAAGATTCGTAGGATACGGCTTCTGTGGTTCAGGAGGAGGTCCATCTTCAAGACTGGCTTCATTTGTAAGGCGTTGAGACACAGTTCTAGGGCCTTGTAATAGCTCAGTTAGGTCTTGAAATAGTTCCTGCATATTTCTGGATTTGCTCTTCTCTTGACCGTTGGCTTCTCCTTCTAATTCGTCTTCCTCATGGGTATTCAAGTTAAGATTTGCAAACCCTTCAATCAAGGTACCGTTATCACTTTCATCAAATAATACATGGATACTTTCTTCGACTACTTTGGTACGTTTATTGTATACTCGATAAGCCTTGCTTTGAGTCGAGTATCCAAGAAATATACCTTCGTCGCTACGCGCATCAAATTTTCCAAGATTATCCTTACCATTATTATGCATGTAACACGTACATCCAAATGGTTTAAAATATGATATGCTTGGTTTTCTTCCTTTAAAAAGCTCATAAGGAGTTTTCTTAAAAATTGATCTAATCAAACATCTATTGAGAATATAATTAGCTGTATTCACAGATTCTGCCCAGTATGACTTAGGCAAGTTATTCTCTACTAGCATAGTCCTTGACATTTTCTCTAGGGTGCGGTTCTTTCGTTCCATAACCCCCATTCTGTTGAGGTGTCCTAGGAGCAGAAAAATTGTGAGAAATACCATATTTCGCACAAAATAAATCAAAGTTTAATTGATCAAACTCTCTACCATGATCACTTCTAATAGAAACGATAGGTAGGTTTTTCATGGTTTGTAACTCCTTACAAAGCTTTGAAAAATAGAACAGAGTTTCCGATTTATCTTTTAGAAAGAAAACCCAAGTAAATCGAGAATAATCGTCAACAATAACAAGTATGTATTGCTTACCTTTGGGAGATTTGACACGCATAGGTCCACAAAGATTCATGTTTAGAAGTTCTAGAGGTCTAGTAGTACTAACGACTTGCTTCTTCTTGAAAGAGCTACGAGTATGTTTACCTCTTGAGCAGGCTTTGCAAAGATCATGTACCTTGATATTCAAATCAGGAAGGCCTCGTACAAGATCCTTTGACTGGAGTTTACCGAGAGTGTGCATACTTATATTCCCAAGCCGCCTGTGCCACACCCTTGGATCCTCTGATAAGACCTTGAGACATTTCAGATTGGAACCTGAAATACAATCAGTGTTAAGAGCATAAATGTTAGAATCTCTATAAGCAGTAAGAACAATATCTCTTGTTTCCTCATTTTATACGACACATCTCTTCTTGTTGAAGCTCACAAGATTGCCTCTATCGCAAAGTTGTGAAACACTAAGAAGATTATATTTGAGGCTATCAACAAGATAAACATCTTTAATAAAATTATTTGGATCAACACCAATGTTACCGATACCGACGATGTCACATTTTCCTTTATCACCAAGAGTAATAGTGCCACTGAATTGCTTCTTTAAGTTGTGAAAAAGAGATTTTTTCCACTCATATGCCTTGAGCAATCGCTGTCCATTATCCACTTTTGATTCTTAGTCTTGGTGATATCCTGCAAAACAAAAAATCAACCTTTTCGGCTTGACCAATAGACCGATTTGGATCCATTATGGGGGTAAACCATATTTGGCAACCTTGTCCCTTTGGGAACCCAAACTTGTCTTATCCGTTCATTTAAGTGTACAGAAAATGTGTTTCCAATAATGTAAGGATTTGTTCTCCTATAAGGACACATTTCCTTTACATGACCCTTTTTGCAACAAAAGAAACAAGTAGGAGATCACCAACTTCCTTTTGCCTTGACGAACTTGGCGGTAGGCGTGACAGGAAAATTCCTGTTGTATCCTATACCACTTCAGTTTAAGGAAAGTTGTTGTTCTCCAAGCATCTTGTCGAGAGTGGCTTTGGATCTAGTGTATTGCACCAGCGTTGTTTGTTGATCTCGACATTTCTCCGATAATTTCACTTTTTCGTTCTTAAGGTCATAGTTCTGAGCCTTAAGAGATGAAAAGTTTGCCTTAAGTTCGGAATTTTCCGATCATAAGACCTTACCTTCAGTGATAAGATCTGAGTTTTTACTGTTAAGATCTTGCAATTTCTGCGACAGCTTCCTGATGCATGCTTCTTGATCCATTATCTTCTCTTTCAAGGTGCTGATTTCCTTGTTACAATTTTCTTCATTTGAAATCATGTTTTTGAGAAATTCTAATAACACATCAGTAGGACTAGATAAGAGGTTTCTTACCACTCCATCTAGATGTTGTTCCTTTTTGTCGGTCTTTGCCATTAGACAAAGATTGGCATGTTCGTCTTCTGAGTCTGAATCACTTGTAGAGTCTGAGTCACTCCATGCAGGCATCACCTTCTTGTTGGATTTCTTCTTCTTAGCCTTGCTTCACTTCTTTTGTGGACATTCCTTTACAAAATGGTCTGTTTTACCACATTCATAACAAGTTAGAACTCGACTCTTCTTTGAAGGGGTAGAAGACTTACCTCGATTTCTAGATGATCCTCCAAATTCTTTGTTGGAGAATTGCTTCTTCATTTTGAGAATGCGATCCAATCCTCTTGAGATGAGAGCAAAAGATCTTCCTCATCGTCACTCTCAGTATCCTTTGAAGGTTCTTCTTTTTTAACCTTAAGTGCCAAGTTTTTGACGTTTGTGGAAGGCTCCTCGTCATCCTTATTGAGGATCATTTCATGGGTGATTAGCTTTCCTAATAGATGTTGTAGGGAGGAAATCGAGTATGAAATATAACAAAATAAATCAAACTAGACTCTGCCCACGCAAATAATTACAAGACCTCCTCCTGATGTAGCAGCGGGAAGTCAGGATCGATCCACGAGGAAGCGTGTCAGCGGATCCTAGGCAGCAGAAGAATCTCACGGTCAGAAGTCGACAACAGGGTCCTCGATCTCGACTAGGGTAGTCGACAGAAGATCGGACAGTCGAACACAGCAGCAGCAACTCGGCACAGGCTACTCGATATCGACGAGGGGCTACTCAATATCGAGTACAGTCCTTGTCGACTTCGGGTTGGCTTTGTCGATTTCCTGCATAAATAAGCTACGGCGACTCTGGGTCGAGAATCAGTAGTCGAGATCGACCAGGCTTGGTCGAGATCGATGAGGGCAGAAAATAAAACGAAAGAAAATAAAGAACAAATGCTTTTGGGATTTTCGAAATAAACTGTGTGTAAAAGACTTCCAAGATTGGGGTTTGCAACAACGATAACCAAGCATGTATAAGGTAGAATCGAACAGATAATCATGTGAATCACATCAAAGGACTAAGCTTTTGCCTTTTCCAACAATTAGACAACTCTTTCAAGAAACCCTAATTGTCTCTACCAATTTTATGTTTATAATCCAAGTTGTTAGCATGGATCTCCATTAGATGGGCAATAAACACATAAACAAGTAGGAAAATGCTTAAAACATGATAAAGGTCGGATCTTTACCTCCATTATGCATGGCTATCGTCGGGCTCGCCCCAACCCTAGAAGTGGGTGGACTACTCGCGCTTCATCGCAAACTCAGACATCATCGATTGAAAGAAAACAACTTGCATTAAACTATATTCAAAGACTTTACAATCCCGGCGATCCAACTCTCGTTGAACGCCAAAACCCTAAAACCTTCGATCTCCTAAACCGTCTCTGTGAACTACTTCTCTAACTTGTGAAATTGAATGATTAAAACTCAGCCCCATGAGCTTTATTTATAGCCTTCTATTCCTTGCTACTTAAGGATAGAATATCTATATCTAAATCTAAAACTTTATCTAAAACTTTAAAGATAAATAAAAGCAACAAGGAAATTAAATCTAAATTAGGAAAATATATCTAAAGTCTTCAATGGATAGAACTCTCCTCTTCATGATGGATCTTGATGAATTCGGATAGAATCGGCAATCTTCGCGCCCAAGCAACCCCAAGTCGAGTAGAATTGGTCAAACCGAGTAACGCGGCTCTGGAGGTCTACTCGATCTCGACAAAAGTCTAGTCGATCTCGAGTAGGATTATGGTCGACTGGCTCGGCTCGTCGTCTCGGCTAGCTGGTCCTCGACAGACTCGGAATTGGCTCCTGGCGCTCGTCGATCTCGAAGACCCCTAGTCGACTTCGAGTAGGAATGGGTCATCGACTAGGTCCTCTCGGGTGGCTCTGCTCGACATGCTCGGACACGGCTTCCAGGCTCGTCGATCTCGAGTAGGGTGTAACCCGGTCTATCCTCGTCTTCGGCTTCTCGATCAGCTCCGTCCTCGACCAGGCACTTTTGGTCGATCTCGAGTAGAGTGTACTCGATCTCGAGTAAAGTTTTCTCAGTTTTCTGCTCTGTTCTTGAAACGCACTTTCCCGAGTCCTCGTTCATCGGATTGACGCATATGACCATGCGTTGGAAAGCTCTTTCCGAGGGCTACAACTCTCATGAAGACATCAAAGCTTGATTCAGAACGAAGAATGGTGAAAAATGGCCTTTTCTCTAGCTGCACCATTCTTAGCTTCTCCATGAGTTTCCTTTAAGCTCCAAAGTGCGTCCGATTTCTGCGAAATATAACCAAAACTTGTGTAGAACTCCATATATTGCAAATAAACATACATTACATAGATTCTGTATTATTCTAACCCAAATGCATGAAATGTATGCAGAAATCGATATAAAATTAAGTGTAAAACATGACAAATTAGGCTCACAACAATAGATCATCAATAGCTAACGTGCTAAGGTCTTGAGCTTCTTCTATGGCCATCACCTTGGGACCCAATTTCGATTTGGGTAAGCACCTAAGTATCTTTCGAACTTTCTTATCATTCTGGAAAGTTTTTTCCTAATGAGTCAAGATTATTAATGATCTCCGTAAAACGAGTGAACATTGCTTTTACTGACTCATCCGGATTCATCTTAAACAATTCATATGGCCTAAGATAGATACTTATTTTGGTCTCTTTGACCTGACTTGTTCCTTCATAGGTAACAACCAACTTGTTCCTTCATAGATCTGTCTGATTGTATTCTTCTTCCTTCTTGTTCACCTTTGTCCCATTGGGTCCATCCTTCTTGGTTATACTTGACCTTCATGTAATAATATGCCAGAGCTCTAGATCCTGATCAATGATAAACATTTGCATCAAGGATTTCCAATGCATGAAGTTGTCCCCAACGAAGAGAGGTGGACGAGAGACATATCTTCCTTGATCGAAGCCACCTTGACCTTCGTCTGCCATTGTTAGTCTCACAGATAGTAATATCTAAGGTACGTGAGTTAGGCTCTGATACCAAATGAAGTGTGGAATAGGCAGATAGAAAGCATACAAATACTCTAGAAGGGGGGTTGAATAGAGTATGGAAACTTTTCGCAATAACACAGAAGTAAGACCTTACCACCAGAGATAAGACCTTATCTGGAAAACAGAAACAAGTTAATATGATAAAGCTATTAAGTGTAACGAAAAGCCAAATACGAATGTAAAGAACAAAAAGTAAAGGACACGATAATTGTTAACGAGGTTCGGCACAACCAGCCTACGTCCCCGCCTAGGTTTATCCAACCTGTAGGATTCAACACAACTTTATTTCACTTTATCTTATGAGCCCTAGATACAACCTCTAGAAGACCTTCCCACTTCTAGAGTAACTTCCTATCTAGCAACCCAAGCACACTAGTGAAACAAAGTTTTATGAGTACCGGAGTACCCTATACGTTTGGGTAGAGAACCCTTAGTATAACCTTAATGACTTGTACTATAAAGCTCAAATGAAACCTCACACACTCAAAGAAATAAACACTTAAGCCTATGGAGAGTAGTGAGATCGGATGCTTGCAGGAGACGAGATTGCAGTAGATAGATCGATATGCGCTTGTAGTAGGTGATGTGTCTTCTGCAATCTTCCTCTTCTCCTTAAATAAGCCAGCACATTGAATTTGAAAATCAAACTTTTAAATGTTTGTTGAGCGACGCTACAAAAGATCCACTTGAGAGAAGCATCTTGAGTTCCTTCCAGAACCTTCATCTGAGATAAGCCTGGGATTCTCCTGAGATTTGGTTGATTGGAACGTTGAAAATCGCTGCACATTAGTTCAATCAAATCCATGTAAAATCTCAATAAACTGGCTAACAAATATATAGTAGGAAGATAGAATTCCGATACAAAATTCTAGGCCCAATTGAATTCGAATTCAACAGCTTAGGCCCAGTAATATATTGGACCTTAGAACTAGGATTGTAGACTTGGTAAAATAGGCCCATCAAAAATAGGCCCAATTACATTGAGTCTGTGTCATAACATTCTTAGCTCGTGTAGTTCTTGAGGTCAAATGGTAAGATCTTACCAAACTCTGGAAACCAAGGTTTTGGCTTTAACAACCAATGACTTATATTCTGCACATAAGGTCTTATCATCAAGGTGGAGTTAGCATGGGTATTTATGAAAATTTTAATTTTTGAGAAATTTCCCCTTCCTCTATATTTAGGGGTGAAAAAAATCTCTTGAAATTTATTTATTTTGGAGATGCATATAGAGGAGCTATTGGAGTCATAAAAACCTCATATTCTCTAAAATTTTCCATTTTTTCTATTTTACCAGAGTTGTTAGAGATTAGGGGTCTTATGTGAGATGAGCTACGTCGAGTTCGGATTGTGCTTGGCTCTTATAAAACTCGACTTGGGCTTGTTTATATTTTTTAAAACGAACGAGTATAAGCAAAATTTAAAGCTTGTTACGAGTTAGAGTCATATTCGAGCTTTAATCGAACGGCTCATATTGCTCATTTTTACTGCATTTACTATTTTACCCCTAGGTATTTTTACTATACTCATCTTCTACTCTCTTACTTACTCCTAGCCTCATATTTCCCAAAACCCAATTCTCTCAAAAGATATGTTTTCCGCTCCTCCAGATCTAGATCTAATCTCGTCCTTCACCGGTTCACCATCCTCCCTTCATCCCGGCCTCGTCCCTCGCCATCCTTCTTCCGTCCCGGACTCATCCATCGACAGTCATTCCTCTTCATGGGCATCATCCCACTTCATACCCTTTTCAATCCCTTCGATTTTGCAGGTCGAGAGCTATGCAAATTTCAAGTATTCTTCAATCATTTTCTCTATTTGTAAGGGATTCTTAGTTCCCTAATAGATAAATCTTGAGAGTTTTGTAAATTTAAAGTGCAACGGTAATGGATGAATGGGAAAGCCTTTGTCCTCTTGAGAATTTTGCATATTGCTTTTGAAATCAAAATTGCAATATTATTCTCTTTTCAGTCTATAGCTTATTGTTGATATTGAATCCTTGAGGTGTTGATTTCTTTCCAAATTACAACTCTTTGATTCAGATCTGTCACCAGTCATAGCACCTGATGAACTCCCCTCTCGCGCGGCTATCCCATCAGCACAATTCTTTGAAGACAACTCCACACTTGTGCCATCCTCTTCTGACGTCTCAGAAGTTCCGCTAAATCTTGTCTGCAATCCAAACAAATCACAAGTGCTTAAGGTCTCCTTATCAACAAAAGAAACAAGAGACTTTCTCTTTTGATTCTGCAGCCCCTTCCCACTTAAGCATCCTGTAAGCCCTTGCACCAAATCAAGTGAAGCATCACTAGACCTAGGCAAACGCGGGCGCGGGCCGGGCTTGGGACGGGCTTTAGCCAAAAATTCGTCCCGTTGTTGCGGGCGCGGGCCGGGCTAAGCCCGCTTAACGAGTTGAAAGTCATGTCCAAGCCCGTCCGCAAATGCGGGCGCGGGTAGCCCGCGGGTACCCGCAAACCTAATTAATTTATCTTATTAGAGCTATACTAATTAGGTTTTTATAACATATATATATTGCATATATAAATATATATATTGCATATATATATATATATATATTTATATATGCAATATATATATAGTTACCGTTTTTATTATATATACGTACACTAATTAGGTTTTTATCACATATCAAAGTTACTGTTTATATATATAAATAGTTACTTTTTTTTACATATAAAGTTACTGTTTTTTTATTACATGTATTATGTTATATACATACTATTTATTTAGGGTAATTGGGTAAAGTAATAATATATATATATATATATATATATATATATATATATATATATATATATATATATATATATATATATATATATACTTTGTATATGTATATTTGTATACATACTGTTTTTTGGGTAACATATAAAGTTACTGTTTTTTTTTAGGTTTTTATTACATATGTATATATTTTTTTTTTTGATCAGGTAAAAATTCGAGTTCAAATAGGCCTGAAACTCAAAGGTCGGCTAAGCCGACAGACGGGAGAACCGTCCACAAACGTAACAAACAACAAACATGATGGTGCAAACTCAGGCAAACGAACTCTACAACAAACGAAATCAAGCAGACCTAAACCAAAAATGGATGTGGGCGAAGACGACGGTCGAAGCCAAGCCCCACTCTGGAGTAGAACCGTAGGCCAGCGATACAGCAGAATCCGATCACCCTGTGGGCAGTGAGGACGTAACTCCAGGGAAGCAGTCAACCCGATAGCGGAGACGCCACGATACACACCACCACGATCCCAACCTATCCCGACTCCGACAGCTAGCACGAAATCCACGGAGAAAATCGCTCAACCACGCCAACGTAGAGCCACACACTGCCTAAGAAAGAAGCACCAAAAAACCCTTTTGGGATTTAGACAACACTAACGGGATTTAATACACACCCAAATGAGCGAATCTTGATACACTTTCGAGATTTTAATCAACATATATGTATATGTATATATAAAAATAAATACATACATACATATAATAGGTATTTTTTTTTTTTAGTAATTCCCTTTCGGGCTTGCTTTGGGCCCAAGGAAAATCCTTGGGCCCGAAGCACAAACTTTCGGGCCGAAAAATTCAAATCTCCAGAACCAGTCAGGCGATCCAATGAGAAGGACTGCCGGCAAGATAGCACCGCCGAAGGTAGCCGGAGAGGCCGATAGCAAAGCCGGCGGCTGCTCCGAGCAACCGAAGCAGAGGGGGGGAATCGCCCCGACCAACGAAGGAGGTGAGAGGCCGAGGATGGGTGGCGAGGACAAGGCTGACACCAGTGGGAGCATCAACGCCGGCGCCGCCCCGGTGCCTCCGACGGTGAGAAGCGAGGGACAAGCCCACTCCACACAACCGAGGGGAAGCAACCAAGGCAGACCAACGGGTTTGGTTGGGACGACTCGAAAACCACCCGAGATAATGATCCATAAGAAGGAAGATGGATAGGGGCCATAGGGCTGCACAATCAAACCAATCGATTGTAGAATTAGGGGGAGGAGAAACTAATCGACAATAACCCCCAAACAATTACAGATTTTGATCGAAACCAAAACCAGGCAATTGTGGAGGAGAAAGCTACAAACGCCCTAAAATGGGCGGAGGTCGACGCCGGGGGTTGAGGACAACCCAATTGAAACCCGAACCGACAAGAGAAGAAGGCTATCGGTGGGCGGTGAACGGCGAGCTGATGGGAACGGAGGGGGACGAGGCAAAACGTAGCCCGGGATGAAGGAGGTCGGGATCCCAGAGGAGCACGGGTGAGCGTCAAGCAGATCGAAGACGGCCGGAGCCGGATTTAGGCGGCCGAAGCCGGTGTTAGGTGGCCGAAGCCGGTTTTAGGTGGCCGCAGCCGGTGTTGGGTGGCCGTCGGCCGGATTTCCATCTCTCTCAAAAGAGAGAGTTTTTCTAGAAGGGGATGAATATATTTTTTTATTACATATGTATATATACTTTGTATACATACTGTTTTTTATTATAATAATAATAATAATAATATATTAAAAAAATAGCGGGTACCCGTTACGGGCCTAGCGGCCCGCAACGGGTAGATTGGCTTACCCAATCCCGTTCCCGCTGCGGGCGCGGGCCGGGCCTAGCGGCCCGCGTGGGCTTTTCCCCTACCCAAGCCTGTCCAATTTCGCGGGCGGGCCGGCCCGCGTTTGCCCAGGTCTAAGCATCACCAAGAACCTCTGTCACAGCTTCCCTGATTTCTTCCATCTGAGTCCTGTACAATGTGTCGCTCAAATCACCTCTAGCGATCAACATTGACCCTTTGCTGAGTTTCCACTTCTTACTTCCAAAGAAGTTATCATAGCCCTTTTTATCCAAGACTTGAAGAGAGATCAGATTTTTCTGGAGATCCAGTGTGTGTTGCACATCTGTCAATGTCATCTTGCAACTCGTGTTTGTCATCACACAAACATCACCCATACCAACTATATTAGACAAGCTTCCGTTCCCCATCTTTGCTTTGTCAAAGTGTCCCACTCGGTACGAAGTAACCGCTTTCCTCCTTGATGTAGCATGGAAGGATGCAGCCCCATCAACAATCCACTCTACACAAGAATCAGGCTCCTCCAAGCATGTGAGAACAACCTGCTCATCATCACTGTCCTGCAGAACTGATGTTGTACCC
Organism: Persicaria maculosa; assembly: GCA_963922045.1. Lineage (NCBI taxonomy): Eukaryota > Viridiplantae > Streptophyta > Magnoliopsida > Caryophyllales > Polygonaceae > Persicaria > Persicaria maculosa. Next base: position 52,377,021 of record OY998259.1, on the reverse strand, counting down.
TTCTGATTTTCCTCTTCATCCCTTTTCTTCTTCCACACATTGCAATTCTTTTTATGTGCCCTTCCTTGCCACAATGATAGTAAACAAAGCTCCCCCTAGTCTGAGATCTTCTTCTAGACTTGCTCCCTGAAACTATCACGAGAGCATATGATGAATCTGTGCCCATATCCTTCCTCCTAGTCTCCTCGTTGTAGAGACTATCTTTCACTAACATAACCCCACCCACGGCAGAGTTGTTAATCGACACCACTAGAGTCTCCCAAATATCAGGCAAAGAGCTCAAGAGCAACAACGCTTGCAACTCATCATCAAGGACTAACTTCATGGTGTTCAACTGATTTACCAATTCCTGAAACTCACTCAGATGCTTTGCAATAGGCTTTTCATCTCTGTACTTGAGATTCACTAGCTTTCTTATCACAAAAGCTTTACTCTAGGCTGACTTTCTTTCATACATATCCTTCAATTTTTTCCACAATACCTGTGCATCTGTCTCGTTGCTTATGTGGTGATAAACACTATTATATCCACCCACATTCTAATGGTTCCAACCGCCTTCCTGTGCAGTTTCTTCCAATCATTATCGGATGTCTCAACCGGCTTTCCCGATCCCAACTCAACCGGATCAAACAGGTCTTTGCAATACAAAACATCCTCCATCTTTGTCTTCCAGATAGAGAAATTCAAAGCCGTTAGTTTTATCATTGTACCCGCAAATTCCTCAGTCTTTATCGTCATCTCTACTCCTATTACCCAAAAAACAACAAAACCAAAGATCAACCAAATGCTTTGATGCCACTTGTTGGGGCTAGAAACCACTTTCCAGCCGCACCCGGAAGCGAATTCGGGTAATAAAAGAATCAACAACGATCAGCCAGCAAATCAACGATCAACCGATAATATCCAATCCGGAAACCAAACAACCAAGCAACCACAAACACAGATAAAAGCACAAATGTTGACACAAGATTTACGTGGGAAAAACCCTCTCTAACTAGAGGATCAAAAAACTCACCTTCCGCCCACCAGAGCAACCAATCCACTAATCAATAAGTCAATATAAGTGTTTAACAATCCAGTCTCAAACCGAGACAAACAAACATGGAGATCTCAAACACCAATCTAAATACAACCCGATCTAGAAAGGATTCCTCTTCAAAACCTAGCTAAACACTTGTAATCAGATTAGATTTCCAATGAGGAGAAAAAACATATCAACAAACACCCGTTGTTGACTTGCCGAAGGAAGAAGACGGATCACCAGATTAAGAGACGAAACACCCGCTCAAATCTCCTATCTTTCCTCTCCAATCTCCCTCCTCTCTCTTTTCTTTCTCTCTCATTTTCTTATGGTTGTTGCGGCACTAACCCTTGGAGCACTCTTTGTGCCTATAAGCCAAAAGGCAGCAAATGCCTTTTTAATCATTTGAAAGAAAACACCAACTGATGCTTTCACTTGGGTTGGACCAAATGGGCCATGGCCCAACAATTACTTCTTTCGTTCTCATCGGTAGAGGTGTTCTCACCCGAACCCTACCATATGTGTGTGTAAAATAAGTTTTTATTTTGATCATAAAATTGATTTACGAGCCCCAGTCGGGGCTGCCTCCGTCCCTTTTCTTGGAATTTCCATTCAAGGTTTGTCTTGCTCCCTTATCAGTGGGTCGAGCATATTGGCGCAAGCCGGTTTATCGTACTTGACTCGGAGTATAGCTTCAATGCATGACAGATTGTGATCTTATATGCATTTGAATGAGGAAAACCTAAATATTCAAACAAAGGAAAGCACATCGGACACAAGTGATCCGTCCAATCGTCGCAATGATCTGCCGATTAATTCAACTTTCTCATCGTTCAATTGGTCAATTCAAAACCGAAATTCGCAGTCGTCTCCTCAAAAATAAATAAACAAGATATTTGGTCGGTTACCTCTCAACTGCAAGTTCCCACGGATTTCAGTAGGAATCTCAGAATCTGCAACGACTCCACAGCGAACCGGGATCGACAGCGACGAATGGGGTTGTTTGTAGGGCGGTTCATAGATGGACCGGAGCACCGGGCCGGACAGTAATTTACGTTCGTGGACCGGATCTGACCGGTCCAAGACCAATAAGCACCTCTCTCTCTCTCTCCGCCGGCGAACGATCTCTCCAAAGTCCAACAAGAATCTCTCTCTCTCCCCTCGTCTCCTCCGCCGCCTACACCCTAACAAATCGCAATGTCATCTTCTCTCCTCCACAAACCCTTCTTCTCCGCCCCTCTTCCCTCCTTCTCCTCCTCCTCCTCCTCTCGTCCGGCGGTAGCCCCTCCACGGCGCTCTCTCACCGTCCGATCCACAGCCGCCGCCACGTCGCCGGTCCGATCGGTCAAAGATCACGCCGTCAAGTCGATCAAGGCTAGGCAGATCATCGACAGTCGAGGAAACCCGACCGTCGAGGTTGATCTCGTCACCGGAGACGATCGTCTCTACCGATCGGCTGTCCCCAGCGGCGCATCCACTGGGATCTACGAGACGCTCGAGCTCAGGGATGGAGATAAGACCCGGTATGGGGGAAAAGGTGTCTTGAATGCTGTCAGGAATATCAATGAGGTCCTCGCTACTAAGCTCGTTGGTGTCGATGCTAGGTAACAAAAAAAAAAAAAAAACTGTTCTCTATCGTGATAGTATCTGTATTGTTCTGATTCTAGGGAATCTGATTTTCACAGGCTGAAGATCTTTAGTAGAGATAGTAACACTGACCTATATTTTTGTTGGCTGATTGGAAAAAGACTCTTTGTGACTGATAGTGATAGTGATGTTTGGTGTTATTGATGAACTGGAAATCGGAGCTCAGGAATTCAGCTGGATGTATTTAGAGCATCTTTAACCTTGGTACTCATGTTGAGTACCATAACATGTTTTTTGTTATTTCTTCTCATTTTAATATTTGGTACTCCACAACCATGATATTTGACATGAGTATCTTAATTCAATTTTTGCAATAAAATTGCTTTTTGTAATTTTTTTTGGAAGTAAAAATCAAAAGAGACCCACTATTAATTTTTGATTGGGTAACATTCTATGGTATTATGTAAGAATGAGTATCATACACATGATACTTGAGTTTACTTTTTTTTATGGGTTCTTTCAAAAATCTTACTTTTTCTTACATTTCCTTTTTCTTTAATTGTTATGTTACTTGGAGTACCACCATTAAAGATGCTCTTAGGGGGCTGATTTTTGTCTATTTCAATAAATTAAGGTCTTCTACAAGTAGGAGCTTATACCAGACGCGTTTTTGTTTCTCTTGAGGTGCATTAAAGTTATGAGATTCATTTCTGCTTTAGTTGCAATCTTCAAGGCAATGGGCTTATGTAGTGTACCAATTTTGTCGTATATGATGAAAATATATGGATGCTAGTAAACTCTTTCGCCCTATTATTGTGTTTTCCGAAAGGATAGTTATTCAATCACTTGATTTTTGTATGATAATTCATGTGCACTGAGCTTTTTTTCACTCTATTTGTTCTTCTGAATTTATATGGTCTGCTTTTGATTTCCGAACTATTTATGTTCTTATTGCTGATTTGCTTTCTTAAGAAATCAAGCTGAAGTGGATGCGCTTATGCTGGAAATCGACGGAACCCCGAACAAGTCTAAACTGGGGGCAAATGCTATACTAGGAGTATCCCTTAGTCTGTGTAGGGCTGGTTCAGGAGTAAAAAGAATCCCCTTGTACAAGCACATACAGGATATTTCTGGCACAAAGGAACTTGTTATGCCAGTTCCAGCATTCAATGTCATAAATGGAGGTAGCCATGCCGGAAATAATCTGGCAATGCAAGAATTTATGATACTACCTGTTGGTGCTTCTTCATTTGCAGAGGCCCTTTCTATGGGTTGTGAAGGTATGGTTTGATGCACCTTTGATTGGCTGTCTTTGTGCGCTATGTAGCATTTTGCTTCACGTCTTTTTGCCTTTTCTTTCATCCATTTTCATTGGTTTCTTTTGAGGAAAAGGGATGTTGAAATTTGGTTCTTCCATGATGCAGTTTACCACATTCTGAAGGGGATTATCAAGGCCAAGTATGGACAAGATGCATGTAATGTTGGAGACGAGGGAGGTTTTGCTCCCAATGTTCAAGATAACAGAGAGGGACTTATTTTGCTTATGGATGCAATTGAAAAAGCTGGATATACTGGCAAGGTAACAGGCTCTCCAAGTACATCACTCATTATTGTGTTTCTATATAGTACCTTCAACAGTAATGTTCTTGGATTTGACTGAATGATGCAGATCAAAATTGGAATGGATGTGGCAGCATCAGAGTTTTACACCAAGGATGGGAAGTACGATTTGAATTTTAAGAAGCAACCAAATGATGGTTCTCATGTCCTCACAGATCAGAGTCTCTGTGACCTTTACAAAGAATTTGTAAGGGACTTCCCGATTGTTTCAATTGAAGATCCATTTGACCAAGACGACTGGACTTCTTGGGCTAGCCTTCGGTCTTCAGTTGATATCCAACTAGTTGGAGATGACTTGCTGGTAACAAACCCTAAGAGAATCTCTGAAGCTATAGAGAAAAAGGCTTGCAATGCTTTGCTATTAAAGGTAGGTTTTATCCTTTTCTGGATCTTTTGGACGCTGTTAATATCTTGTTTTGCTATGAATGAATCGATTCACATGTGGCTAGCTTTTGGTTTTGGTGAATAGCTATAGACTTAAGTGGAAGATCAAGGGAAAAGCTGAAGCCATGCTAATATAATATCCCTCTGGATATGTTTAAATTGTTTTTATTTCGAGTACTACTTATTCATTGCGCTTAACCATTGGATTGCAGGTAAACCAAATTGGAACCGTAACTGAATCAATTCAAGCAGCCTTGGACTCTAAAGCCGCTGGATGGGGTGTTATGGTTAGCCACCGCAGTGGTGAGACAGAGGACAACTTTATTGCAGATCTCGCCGTTGGCTTAGCTAGTGGACAGGTTAAATGTCGCACTCGCACATCCATAGTCCTATTTCTTTTGCATTATTCTTTCCCTTGTGATTTTCAATTTTCATAGTGCACTAGCTGCGAAAATAACATTGTAATCTATTCATCCATTCTACAGATTAAAACTGGTGCTCCTTGCCGAAGTGAGCGACTGGCCAAATATAACCAGGTAAGAATTAAGAAACTTCAAAGTTCATAGGCACCACTATTTATATCATGGGGCTAATGATATGAGAAATTTATTTTTCTGGACTTGAAATTTGCACTCTCGCCCATTGATACCATAAATACTCCTGTACAGTGCATACATGTCTCTATTAAAAGGGTAAAAAAGCTCAAAGATCTCACATCTCACTAGTATTAATTAAGCTCTGATGTTGCAATTCCAAATACAGCTTTTGCGCATTGAAGAAGAGCTTGGTAGTGTGCGTTATGCTGGTGAAGCATTCAGATCCCCATAGACAGGAAAGGCAAATCTGCACTTGCAATGAACGCATAAATGGAGAAAAGAAGGAAGCAGTAAGTAAAATGTAGCATTTTCGGTACTAGTCTGCGTTGATACATGCAAGAAGCCAATATCTGTAGTCATTCGCTTCTGAGTTTGATCACAAAAATAAGAAAAAACCAAGGAAAAAGCATGGTGAGAGTGAGATTGTCACCTGCAGATTCTTTTCATTTTTATGAACATCAATATCACCTTAAAATCTAGCATGGAAATCAAATGGTGATTTTGCTTCCTTTTTTTAAGATTTATTTATAGCATTACAATGCTATAAATGCAATAGGTGAGCGGTGAGCCTACTACAGTAATGTGAAGAAGTCAATTGGAAGCTACTTACACCAGCGGCAGTGTGGAAGCAACCTCTCAAATGAGGGGGGCTCCTTGTGCGCAGTGAGCACTGGTCTTGGCCTCTGTGGTCGGTTGAGTCACCATGATTTACCTCCTCTCACAATCTCCTTCGGGCCGAGGGTGAGGGGCGCTCGGGGTGAGCGATTTCACCTTTTTGGAACAAGCGCGTAGCTTTTCAAAGAAGTCTGGGAAAGCTTTTTGCGACTTTCCAAAAAACAGTTTTATAAAACGCGGAGTTTCTAATACTCCGTATTAAACAAGAATTTATTCATTTCATATTTTCTACAATAGGTCTAAAATTTAAATCTATTCATAAAATTTTATCAAGAATTTCATCTAAATTATCATTTAATCTATAGGTTAATCTTTATGACATGGGTTTTATGGTGAGCTTTCATGGATCTTGCCTCATGGATTGACACAAGAAGAATTTCGTGAAAAATCCGACCTACGTGAAGGAGCTTGATCCATCCCAACGAGGGAATCCTTTCTATCTTTCTTTCTGTCTACAATGTCATTTTCCCTACCACTATGGATATATAATTGGTTATGCTATTGACACTGTCATTTTTCACCAAATGCACGCCCGTATGGTGCAGACTTTAGGAGTCGAAGACGATGTCTAGGTTGCCAACATTGGATGTGGAGACAATCAGGCCCGTGCCTAAGCATGTTCAAGTGGACCAATTGAACAGGCCCCTAAATTTTTAGGGCTCAATAATTCAAGAGTAGCCAGAATGTAATTATAAAAACAAAAATTTCCTACAATATATTGATGATCCGCAATAGCCCAGTGGTATAAACACATGCGCGTGCCTCTTGAATCCCAGGTTCGAATCCCCACAGCCCACGATGTGGAATTTTCGAATCCCCACAGCCCACGATGTGGAATTTTGTAACTTCTTTTATATCTTTATTTCTCATACACCCGTTACCCTTATGGTAAAGAAACTAAGGGCCCAATAGGGCCTTTTACTTTTTATTTGGCCTATTAATTTTTAGTATTTGATATGGATTATTTATTCATATATTATTTATTTATATATTGTGTTTAAAACAGCCCACGATGTGGAATTTTGTAACTTCTTTTTTATCTTTATTTCTCATACACCCGTTACCCTTATGGTGAAGAAACTAAGGGCCCAATAGGGTCTTTTACTTTTTATTTGGCCTATTAATTTTTAGTATTTGATATGGATTATTTATTCATATATTATTTATTTATATATTGTGTTTAAAACAGCCCACGATGTGGAATTTTGTAACTTCTTTTTTATCTTTATTTCTCATACACCCGTTACCCTTAAGGAGGTAGTGGTGGGCGCAGGATTGTTTAAAAGGTGGGGCGAAATCAAAATGAAAATAGTACCATCATCAATTCATCCACAAAAATAGCATTCAATAATATAAGTCTACAAAGAAGTTCAAATGTTCAATCTGCATTCAAATGTTACGCAAATCTGACTTGATGATATTCATCACAGAAAATTCTCTTTCAGTAGAAATAATCGCAACTGGTAACACCAAAGCCAAATTCAAAAGCCGACAAACTAAGGGGAAAACACTACGAAGTCCTACCTGAACCATCATTTTAGTGACATCTCTAATATCTTCCAACCCCGAAAAGTTGCTTCCTTCCCAATGTTACACGGTTCGAAATTCGATTAAAAACGAGGTACATGATTCCTAAAATCATGTACCTCGTTTTGGCTTGGATGATTCCTAAAATCAGCCCATAAAGCCTTATTTATAGTATTCAATCCCCGCTAATCTAGGAAAGAATTTTCTATCTATCTATTAATAATACTAATTTTGCTAGCATTTTGCTTACATGTCAAGCCCACAATTAAACTTGAATTTTTCTATTCAAATGGTATTTTCTTATTGGTCAATATTATTGCTGAAATTTTAAAATATTTGTTTTCTATTTTAAACATATTTGTTTCCTATTTTTCATACTAAAATATTATCTAAATTGATATGTTGTATATCAATTTGTGATCTATTTTAAATATATTTGTTTACTATTCTGTGTGCTCTTATCATTAATTCATACGAAAAGATTACTTCCAAGTTTGCTCCTCCTTTGTTCATATTTTAAATATATTTGTTTTCGAAAATCTATCTATTAATATAATTAATATTTAATATAATAATACTAAAAAGTTACATAGTACATTGAATTCATGTCACCTATATGACTTCAATATATATATATATATAGTTGAACAATAATACTTCTAAAAAGTTACATACATAATATGGATATAAAATTCCGCACCTTAAAGGTGCGGGTATTACTCTAGTCTATATCTTAAACTATCGATCTAAAGGCTTAAGATAAAATTTGGAAAAAGGAAATAAATCTTTAAGGAAAATATCTAATGTGGATAAATCTCTCTTGATTTTGATATATCTTCTCTTGACTTGATAGAATCCCACGTGCTTTGGTGTAGAAGTAAGCCCAATACTCGAATATCCACTCGATTTTGACTCGGACTGGCCCAGAGGAGTACTCGACGTCGACCAAAGTACTCGACATCGAGTAAGTTTCCTCTTCTCCTCATGATGTGCTCGAGCTTGGCTAGGATTGTAGACTCGACGGGTACTCGACATCGATAAGACTCCTCGACGTCGAGTAGAGTTGTGCTCCTCGAGTGACTTTTCTGCTCGTGTGCTCGACTGGGTGATTTTCGACCAAAAAGTACTCGACATCGACCAAAGTGGTCGACGTCGACTAGTCCTGTCAGCTTTCAGCATTCTGCTCCGTTCTTGAAACGCACTTTTCCGAGTCTTCGTTTGTCGGATTGACACATATGAGTATGCGTTAGAAATCTCTTTTCGAGGGCTACAACTCTCATGAAGACATTGAAACTTGATTCAGAATGATGAATGGTGAAAAGTGGCGTTTTCTCCCGCTGCACCATCCTGTGCTCTTCCTTAGCTTCTCCAATGATTTCATGACTTTCCTTTAAGCTCCAAAGTGCGTCCGATTTCTACGAAATTAAACAAAAACTAGTGTAGAATCCAAAATTTGGCAAATAAAGATAAACTACATAGATTCTGTACTATTCTAACCCAAATGTATGAAATGCATACATAAATCGATGTAAAAGTCAATGTAAAACATGACGAATTAGAGTCACAACAAAATCCTAGACCTTTTGAGTGCATCCTTATGAATGATGTAAATAAAAATCGAGTAGTTCTAGATGTTCATCATCGGCATGGTGATTGGTGACTAAGGGCATCCGCAACCATGTCGGTTTCTATGGGTTCTTAACCCATTTTATCTCTTTCTCTCTTGTTAAAAATCGCAACTTACTTTTTTCACCTATATCAATACGGATTTCTAGAGTTACTTAACCTCATTTATAACTTTACTTTTTCACTTCTCCATTTTTTTATTCAAAAAAGGGCCCCACTTTACCAATTAAGTTTGGCTGGAAGTGTTTTGATTGGGTTTCATGAGTTTTTAAGAGAGTTTGTTGTGTAACAACTTACCTATAGGTTTTTAAAACCTATATTCTCTCTCCTATATATTTTATTAGTTTTTCAATATAGAAAACCCTTTAAAAACAAAAAATGCGGGTGATCTAAGGTGTGCGACCTTATCTGTCACCATGTTGTTGTTGCGTTGAACACGAGTTAGTGAAACACATAGAAAATTGACGAGGGAGATCAGAGCATCCGAAATGGTCATCTCAATTTTTCATGAGCAAGTCCAAGATCCTTTGATTACTGTGTAATTGTCAATTTCAACAATTATCTTAATTCTATTGTGACATTTATTCCCTTAAGCGCAACAAACATTTCTACATTAAGTGAAGTTTGTTTTCATAATTCTCTTGTGGCATATAATAATCTTTTCTCCTGATTCATTTCTAATGATAAAACTCATCCGTTTGTAACGTGAGGCCGTCAAAGTTAATTTTTCATAAAATCATCCTTAGTTTTCATCATTTTACGGGGTTTTGTCCTTCCTGAGTTCGGGTTAATTAGCAAACCCGAGCCCATTTCTTGGTATGATGTTCCAAAAACCTTAAACAGCAACGCATTTATTTTCAAAAGATTTTTTTTAAAAAAATTCAAATTTTTTTCCAAAAGCACAAACACATACATACGACTATACGAGGCTATGAATTTAGTTTCCACCCACGGGAAAATAAAAACCCCTTGGCGATTCGGTCTGTAAAATGGTGTTGTAGAAACCCATCCATCTCTCGCTCAAAAAAAAAAAAAAAAAACACAAATAAAAGCTTTGAGATTTGAGACAGAGAGAGAGGGAGAGAGAGGGGAAAGCAAGGGAGAACGTAGCATCATCATCTTCATCTTCGGCGCTTCCCCGCCGAAACGTTTCCTTCATCAGCCGCTGCTTCCTCTTTGTCCGGTTCGATCTCCTTGTGCATCTGTGGTTTCAAGTTCTTTCATTCTTTTGGTGGCTCAATAACCTGTTTGTGTTTCCGTTTCCCTGTTCACCGATGGCAGTGGATGATGATATCGGTTTTGGGTTTTAAATTTGCCGTCTTTATTTTTTTTTTTTCCGCCGAATTCTCAAAACGGGTTCTGCGATTGGATATTGCGCCCTAATTTTGTTGAGAATTCGGGGGCTTTGATTCGTCAAAATCACGATTCGTGTCACTGAAGGGCTGTGAGTTTGTGGAGCTGAGAGTTAAACAAGAATTAAGCTGATCCGGAGGGGGGGCGTGAGTCATGAGTGATAGTTCTTCTTAGTGATGACTGTTGATCCGAAATGTTTAATTTTCGTTAGGGTTGAGAGAATTTTGAATCGGGTTCTTTTCGTTACTGTGGTTAGTGTTTTGTTCTGCTTTGATAGAGCTCCTTTGTGCTGGGTTTGATTCATGGTTAGGGTTTTTGCTGGACATGACTAAATCTTGATTATTAACAATGAACTGGTATCCTCTACTCCATTTTTTAGTCATAACCAATGATTTCTATGCCTAAAGACTATAAATTGTTCTTTGACAACGGGTCGGAATAGCTTTTTGTTCTATTGCTCACCAAGATGCTTCCATTTCCGGTTACCTAGATAATTTAAGGTTTGTTGAAGAGTAGAAGGGAGGAACGTTTAAAGTACTCGATTCGGAAAACATCTGAAGTTCTTTTTTATGAACCCAAGAAAAAGCTAGTTGAATTTCCAGTTTACCAGATTGGTAATGTGATCCGGAGGCAAATAAGGCGGGGAGCATGGTAATGTGATACATAGCTAAATAAGGCGGGGAGTACGGTAATGTGATACCTAGCTGAATAAGGCAGGAAGATAGGGGTTAGTTGTTTGGCACGGTTCTCCGACCTGACCTTTATTTGTCTGATTTACTTCATTTACTTCTTAGATATTTTACATTTGCATTGAATCGGTTTAGGTCTCTGTTGTTAGTTTTGGGTTACTATACATTGTTCTAAAATACGGTAGGCATTTATTACTATGGTTCCTCCAAATAGTTTTATCAAATTTGAATGGAACAGTATTTATTTATCACCTTAAATACGCTTCACAATCACATTAAATAGTTAGAATCAATGTAGTAAAAGACGCCAGGCGTTTACTAATCTGGTTCAAATTTGATAAAATACCATATAATTCTATCGAATTTGAATGGTATGAATGAGTACCAGTTTCCTCTTCCAATCTCTCTCTAATATGGAATTGGCTCGTTCTGTAACTTTCTGAAGCATCTTCGAGGTGACTTGTAGATGATTTTTGCTGCTAGGTTTTGAGGTCCTTTATCTTGAGTCAGCATCATAATGGGTCTTCTGGGAGCCGCTATTAAAATAGTTTGCATACAATGCATTTCAGTCTTCTTCAACTCATGCCGTGGATTGCCCACCTATCTCTGTGAAACCTTCACACCTTCTCACCGAATCATCTCTCTGCTTTGCCTTCGAAAATTAGAAGGCATTTATGTATCTCATTACAAATTGTTTTGGTGATTCTGTTTGAAAGTTTCAAAACCTTTATCATGAAGCTTACTCTCTTACAACCACATTATGTTGATAAAGAAGTAATTTAATCAATTCTCGAATATCCATAATCATGCATTGTTACATTGGTTTTAACCTTTGCAAATCGTGTTGGTATTTGATGCTGATCATTTTCTGGTGGTTCTTTCCTATTCTGTTGAACCAACATTCTTCTACTGTAAGAAAAAAATGTTTGTTTTGGTCGAAGGAGAGATATTATTGTGTTAAAATGGTAAATAGAAAAAAGGCATTCTGATTTGGTAGTAGGGTATGGTTTTGCAGAGAATGATGAACAATACTGACCTATCAGGGATTGATGGAGCTGGAAATTCTGGGGCCATCATTGAGATCAAAGTAAAGACGATGGACTCGCAAACCCATACTTTGCGAGTGGATAAACAAGTATGGAACCTTGCTGCTTTTTTACGTATCTTTTGCATTCACTATTTTGCACAAACACTTCGATTGTAAATTGTCCAATTATTTTAGGACTATGAAGGTTTAATTTGTGGAATGCATTTACTAATCTGGATCTAATCATTTAATATGGAAATAATATATTCACCATTTACTCCAAAAGTTATTCTGGACTATAAACGATTCCCCCCTATAGCCGATATAGATTGCGGAACGTTATTTTCATCTTCTAATGTATGCTTTTTCTTCTTCTTCTTGCCTTATATTCCTTTCAGGTGCCTGTTCCTACTTTGAAGGAACAGGTTGCATCCGTAACTGGAGTTGTCAAAGAGCATCAACGACTTATTTGTCGTGGCAGAGTTCTCAAGGATGATCAGCTTCTTTCAGCTTATCGTATGATCTCTACTTGTTTGATTGTGTTTGTGTCCTGAGGATATCAGCCTGATTGTTTACTTTCTTTCTAAAATTTTCTAGCTATGATTTTTTCTTTCATGAATGACTTATGTAATGCTTTAGAGCCTCTAAAAGTGACATACTACTAAAAAAATTGCCACTGTGTGATCCAAACTTCTATGCAATGATATCACATATGTTTTAGGATCAATGTGAAACCTACCTGCCTTTTCATTTTAATCTCTTTCAAGGTGTAATGACAGACAACTGTATTTCCCTTGTATGGAAATTGTTTTTGTATTCCGTATTTGGCTGCATAGTTGAAGTACTAACTCAACCTTCTAGATCTTAACCTTCTGGATCTTTTGGAAGATGTGGCTTTGGATAGGGACTAGTGGAGGAGGTGTATACGGGTTGCAGATGTTTAGCTGTCTAGTCTTTGTTGTTATGTCCTTTTGTCTGTGCCTCCCTTTTTTCCCTTCTTTACTGTGCTTTTTCCTTCTATTGTCTTGGGGCCTCTGTGTCGTGTTGTTATGGGTCTCTCGGAAACACTCTCTCGACCTGTTCGGGGTATGAGTGTGTACATCCTGACCCCAGACCCCGCTTTATTGCGGGATTTACTGGGTAGTTGTTGTTGTTGTAGTTGAAGTATTAACTCATTTTTGTGAAGCTTGGTATTACCATGGTAGAAGAACTCGTGAGATTATCTTTTATTTGTTTTCTTTGAACCAATTGTTGTTTGTGTAACTTTATAATTTGTCTAAACTATAAAGTTTTTACTTCATATTTGAGGATGATGGCAACTTGGCAAGTGATGCTTCCATTTTCCTTTTGTTCAAATTTATTATTCTACCCCTTTTATGTATTTATTTTGAGTAAATTGACTTGTTCCAGATGTGGAGGATGGGCACACTCTTCATCTGGTAGTTCGAGAACCACCTTCATCAACAATGGAAAACTTACCCAGCGATTCAGGTTTGGTTTCTGAAATTAGTAAAAATTTGAACCTTTACTGTAAACCTTCTACAGATGAATGATGTGATCCAGCTGTGTTACTTTTTGTTGAATTTCTCTGTGTGTGTGCGCTCGCGCATACATTTCCTTATTTATGTTGTTTACTGAGTTGATAGACCAGACCAGCTTGAGATCCTGCTTTTGGTTGAAAGTGGCTACATATATTCATTTACATTTTCTATGTTTGCGCTGTTCTGATGATTGTAGCTTTTGGCCTGCCAAGTGGTGGACGGAGTGAATACTTTCAAGTTGCTCCTGGGGTTGTGGTAGAGGCATTCAACATGCAAGGACAGGGGGAGAGAAGTCTTCCTGATATTGGTCGGGTAGGGCCATCATTTCAAACATGGTTCTAAATATTGTTTGCTCTTGTTTCTAGAAGACATTTAACATTTAACGTGCACACTTCTTTTTCTTGTTCTACAGATACTCTCAGCTGTTCTTGGCTCTATTGGAATCACTGGTCCAGGAAGTTTTGCTGAAGGGACTGGCTTGAGGGTAAAATATCAAAGTTCAAAGTTCATATCATCTTGAGTTTGATCCTATCATAAGGATCCTCTGCTTCCCCCTTTTCTGGTTTCCTTTTTGTTTTCATTCGGTCGTCATTTGCATTCTCCCTTTGAAATCTAAGGGTAGATATTTCCTCTTTTTATAAAGGAATTCGGACTTGAGAGCCTTGGTAGGATGCCTGCTAGAGGTGATCCAGCAGATACAAATCAGCCACAGCCAGAACAACCTGCCTCAAGGAATCAAAGTGATAGATTGAGGCCACGTAGTGCCTTTGGAGTTGGTGCAGCCTTTCCTTTTGGAGCAGGGCAGGCCCCAGTAAGTCTGCTTATATGTTGATTGTCGTATAGAAACTAGAAAGTCAAGCTGTTAAGTTAAGCAAAGTTGTGCATTTTGGTTCCTGACTGTCATATGTTTTGCTGTGACAGGTGATCCCTGATGCTCTTTCAACTCTGTCACAGTATCTCAGTAACATGCAGCGTGAATTTAGTGGCAATGGTTGGTGTTTGTTGATCTGTTTTTTCCTTTGTAGAAACTGAATCTTGTTTTACTTGCTGCTCTATATGTAACAAAATTTATCTTCATATTTTCTAGGAGAAACCGATGCTTGGCCTCCTGCTGCAATGGGCACTGAGCAAACTGAAGCTGGTTATATGCCTTCAGGGAATTCACATGGGCTTCCAACTCCTGCGTCGTTGGCTGAATTATTGCTTTCCACTAGAGAGCTGCTTGGTCAACAATCTGGAGAATGTTTAGTTGTATGTGTGTTTTAAAAATATTTGCTGAATATTAATTTAGCCCCTCACTCGGATAAGTCCATATTATCCGAGTAATATGTAACCTACTAAATGGTTGTGGTATGTTTGGTTATTGGTATATGAATGTTTGAGATGTTGTTGTGTGTATATCTGTCCTGAGTGTGATTTCCCTCTGCTGACGTCTTTCCCTAATTGCAGCAACTAGCAAGACAGCTTGAGAGTCAAGGAAGTGTCACAGATCCGGATGCAAGATTGAGCACACAGTCTAGTGCATGGCGAACTGGGGTTCTTTTTCAAAATTTGGGAGCCTATCTACTTGAACTGGGTCGAACCATCATGACCGTCAGACTTGGCAGATCACCTGTCTGTAATTCCATACTGCTTAGATCCTTTGCTTCTATTGAATTTCTTTATGAACGTGTTCCTTTAACGTAAATTCTATAAAAAAAAAAAATTGACTTCTTATGCAGGCTGAAGCAATTGTTAATGCTGGACCTGCCATCTTCATATCTTCGTCAGGGCCCAATCCTCTTATGGTTCAGGTATGCATATAAAGGGAGTTATTGAAAATTTATACTCTGGGATTTACACCCATAAATGTCAGTCCCATGCTTCTTAGTATTAAATTTCAATGTAAAAAATAATAATAGTTTGACTATTTGGCTAATAATCAAAATTGTGTCTCCAGCCTCTTCCCTTTCAACCAGGAGCAACTTTTGGTTCCACCCCAACTCCAACAGGGACTTCAGCAGCTGGGCCTAGCCTTTCCAATGGATTGGGTTCTGGGTTGCTTCCAAGACGTATTGATATCCACATAAGAAGAGGTGCACTAAATTTTTTTTCTCGAGTATTACAATGTTTAATTGTCTGGTTTTATTGGCTATCATGTAAATCCAGTTGTTGATTGCTTTCCTCTTCACATTAGGATCTTTAGCCCGTCAACCAGAAGCCGATGGTACTCAGCAGCCTTCAGGCCAGCAGGATCCCTCAGCTGGAATAAGCAGTGAAACTGTTATCAATGAACCAACTTCAGCAGCCTCTACTAATCCTTCCCTTCCTGGTGGGCCATCTGTTCGAGTAATGCCCCTTCGGACAATGGTTGCAGCTATTCCAGCAATACCTGATCTGAATCGAGTACCATCTGATTTATCTGCTAGTATGTCTGGTCTACAATTTCCATTTATTGGAAGATATATGCCTTCTCGGAATACGAGCAATCGTGCAGGTTCTCAACCCCCATCTGAGAATCAGCCTAGTGGCCTGCGAACTGAGCAGGATGTAATTCCTGAAGCGGTAGCTCAACAGCGAAACGTTGAGAATCCTCCTAGAAATGGTGATTGAACTACAGCATTTGTTTTAAACTTATTTTGGTTACTATATTTATGGCCTGCCTAGTTTTACTTTGCCCTTTAATGTTTTCCCAGGACAAGGTGACCGACCCCCATCACGCACCATTGATATCAGCATCTTTTCAAGTGGAGGCGCTCAGGGTGATCAGAGTCCTGACGGTCAGCCCCCTGATAGTGTTCTACAGTTCCTCAGGGGTCTCTTTCCTGGTGGTGAGGTTCATGTGGAGAGCTCACAGGGGGCTGCATCAGTGTCTTTCCCAGAGCGAGAAAACGCGACTAGGGTGGGGACCCCTGTGCGAGAATCAGAATCAAGGCCGACTGAAGATGGAATCTTCCTGTCTGGTTTGCTTCAACAGATTATGCCTTTTATTACATCTCAACTTCCTGGAACAGATCAAAGCGGTGCTGCCTTTTCCGGGGAAGCAGGACCTTCTTCAACTGCTACTGCTGTAAGAATTAGCTGCTCTACTTACAAGCTGACAACACCTGTTTCCTTGTTGGAATAAGAGATAGATAACATGTCTTTGATGTTACTTTTAGGGTGAGGATTCGGAAGCTGGCACCTCAGGTCGGCATACTGATACTAAACTAGATGAACCAAATTCGAAGCGGCAGAAGGTGATAAAACTTCTTTCTTTCTCTGCCTTGAATGCTCCTTGCTTTTCAATTGCTTGGTTAAATAAATCTGCTTTATAAGATCTCCTGAGAAATGTAGTTGTTTGTGGCTTTTGAAACTATTTTCGTCCAGTTTCTTTGACCAAATTCTATTTTGTTTCTGCTGTCCTATTGACATGATTGGTCTGTTGGTTTGCACCATGGCACTAGTCGTATCTGATCATTTATAAAAAAAAAAAAAGAAAAAAGAAAAAGGGAGGCCTCTTGAATCTCATCGAAACTGTGCACTTGGCAGTGTTTGTAATTGAAACCTAAAATCATTCCAAGAATGCCTTATGGATCTCTTATAACCTGATCAATTGTTTTGCATGTTTTGTGGGGTGCAGATGGAGTAGTTCCCTATCGGAATACAGCAAGAGAAATCAAGGCGGTGACAGAAAGTAACGATCTACCAAACTGGTCATGCGAGCCAAGGAACAGCAAGCATCTAGCCTATGCATATATTGTTATCTAGTCTTAATACTCTTTATCTGGTCAGAAGCGTGGCAAAGCGAGTTGATTTAGGGGGTTCTAGAGGCAAATTGCTAAATATGTTTCATCTGGCCTTGTATTGAAATTTATAAGGACCCGAGACAGCATTTTACTCAGTGAGGTACTTTCTTCGAATGCTTAGGTGTAGTTAATACTACTCTGAGAGCTTGCCTTGGTTCTTCCTCAGATGCAAAAGTTTTTCATACACTTTATATGTGGGGGTTTCTGGAGCCCTTTTTTTTTTTTGTTAGTATGCCTTCATTAGCTTCATAGAGATTTTTGAGTTGTTCTCCCCTTTTTCCTGTTTCATAGAGGATAGGTTTTCAATCCTTCCAGAAACCGGGGAATGCCCATCAGCAAGTGGTCTCAGTTATCCATTCATTGTGAATGATGAGAACCATCTAATCAGAACATAATAATGTCTATTAGAGAAAAAAGGCAGTAAGGTATGGTAAAGAGGGGATTAAAAAAGATCACTTTCATTTCGATGCTTTAGGAGTTGCTTTTCATTACAGTATTATTGTATTCAATGTGAGGAGGAGATACAAATTGAATGTATCCGGCGGGTGATGTCTCTGACACATCTTCACCCAAATCCCACTGATTTGTACACTACTTTGTATCAGGTTTTCCATGGATGATTTTCATTCCTAGTTGGGAAAGTTGCTCCCGGACCTCTTATCTCATTTGCGCCTACCTTTGTCGAACTAGTTAAATTAATCAAACTTTTCTAATCAAAGTCAAGTGTTGGTGTTTATTAGTAGAGCTGGCAAAATCTGACCCGACCCGAGAAACCCGACCGACCGATCCGAAACCCGATCGAACCCGAAAATTTAGTGTTATGCATAACCCGAACCCGAAACCGAGCCCGACCGACTTTGACCCGAAACCCGAAGTGACCCGAATACAGACAAACCCGACTCAACCCGGATCCGACTCAAATAAGACCTGACCCGAATTCCAACCCGACCCGACTCCCAACTGACCCGAGTCCCAACCCGACCTAATTTTAGATAGGGAATCAAGTATGATTTTGATAACAATATATTGCCAAATTTCAATGAAATTAATGATAAATAGAATGAGCTTACCAATGTTATTAAAATTGGGATTCTAAATTGGATCGGTAAAAAGGTGTAAGGATCGGATCGTATAATCGAATCGTAGGATCATGAGATCCCACCTTATGGATGAATTTTCTTTTAAATGAAGTTACTATGTTTAATATTAGATAAATATTATGTTAAATCATAAAAAATACCCATAAAGATGTAAAATTTTAAAAATAAACTAAATATAATATAGATAAAGAGTAAATATTAGAAATTTCTTATAATAGACATTTTATAGGATCGTTATAATCACAATAAAGGATCGGGATCATTTTTTCATTTTTAGATATTGTAGGATCGAATCGAGAGTTTAACAACATTGAGTTTACGAGCCAATGGGTAGATTATTTATTGAATCATATTTAATTTTACTAAAATGCTTTTTGAAATCCATAAATAACATGAATTACATATTCAATTTAATAAAATTGATTACCCAAAAGCAATGTTCTAACTTCTAAATATCGCTTATCGGGGTCGTATTATATTTATACTTCAAATTTTAAAAATAAACATGAAAAATTAATATTTAAATTGTAAAATTACCCATAAACTTGATAAAATAAAAAGTTTAAATTTTGATCCGATATACATAATACGGTATGATATATGGCTATATGGTAAATTGGTAACGGATTCTAAATTATATCTCCGATATATAGGCCGATATATCGGGGACCGACCCGAGTACCGACCCGAAATCCGAACGAGACCGACCCGATTCTGACCGAAAACCCGAATGGGTCCAACCCGATTCTGACCGAAACCCGACCAATCTGAATTTCATTTTGACCGAATCTGACCCGACCCAACCCGACCAAGTCCGACACAGAAATTTTGACCGAGTTGACCCGACTCATCAGTGACCCGACCCGAATGCGATCGACCCGAACCCGACCGGATAACCCGAATTGCCAGCTCTATTTATTAGTATTACCCTCCTGTCCATATAGGTTTAAGCATTTTTAAAAGTTAAAAATTATACTTTGACCATTCACTTTTATTTGTCATTTAGCATTCACATACGTTTTTTTAACGGAAATTTCATGAGGTTTTGCTTAATTTACACGGTGACCAATTCTTTTACTTCTTTCACATGGTACCTCTGGAGTTAGTAATTCTTTCACCTCGTGCCCTTCTCTATTTATTTCAACGGTTCTGTTAGCTTGTAAATTAAAAAAAAAATCAATTTAATTCAATTGAAACCAAAGGGGGAAAGAAGAACACGCTGCACAAGGGAAAACCGAATAGCACAGGCGCGCAGAGGAAGGCCAGGCGGTTGGAGGGGGGATTTGTCGGCGCTGGGACTGTTGGTTGCCGGCGTTGGGGCTAGAGGGGGACGACTCGCTGGGACGGCGAAGCCTGATATTTTTCAGCACCAATTTCAGTCGGGATTGAAACCCTAGAAATTCGTCGTCGTGACCATGACCACCAAGACACCCCTCCACAGCCGGCATAAGCTGGTGCGAATCATCGCACGCCTTGCACAGCGGTTTGAGTTGATCAGTACGTACGTACTGCTGTGACGCTGTGTGCTAGGCATATATGTTCCTATTTTGCGCATTGGAAATATTTTGAGCTCCTGCTTTAATTTGCTGCGCGCAAACAATGAGTATGTATGTACTCGGTTGCATCTTTAGAACATCAATCCGCTAGCTAGCTTCATCTATTCTCCTCTTCGCTAGGTTTGTACTCGATGGGTCAGCTGACCACGTACTGTTAAAGAGTCTATCTTAATTTTGCACATTGTTGATAGTTCTTTGTTTGAAATTAATTAATTCAAGTTGAGCTTTGATCGATGGAACCTAGCTAGCTAGCTAGTAAAGTAGTCGTTAGCTAATATAACAACAGTAAGCAGCATTAATATTACCGCCTTACAATATTATCATATATAATCAATCAACAAAGCTGGAGGCCGGAGCTTTATATATATATATGGGAGATCCGGAGATGGACATACATTAACTGGTGTTAACTGCACAATTTAACTCCAATATCTGTGCTTTTCACCCATCTCCAAAGTCCGAGACAATATATATACACACACACATATATGTCACATTTGATGATCCGCTATATTTGAATTTAGGGTTCTTATGAGCCGAATAGCTCGAATTTGACTAAAAAGGAAAAATCCTCCAGTTGGACCCGTTGGTTCATTGAATGAACCACATTAATTAATTAATTAATTAATTTAAAGCTCGATTCAAACTGAGCCAATTCAATTAGGTAAAACTCGTTCATTTATTAAAGGAGTTGAATAGGAGCACATACATTAAATTTAGACCCAATTCAAGTTCTACTTGTTTTTAAATGAGATGAACGTGAACAACTAGCTAGAAACAATTACAATATTAATCTTTTTGTCATATGAAGATGATTTCCCATTCAATTTCCATCAAACCACGAAACTAATCTGCTTTGAAACTAGGCCCGGCCCTGGCTATAGGCCAAGTAGGCTTGGGCCTAGGGCCCCAAAATGTATGGGCCCCCATTTTAAAAAACCCTATATAAATTATAGAAAGCCCATATATTAATCTAAAGTATAACTATTTGAAAAGTCCATCAAAAAAGCCCACATCCACATGGGCCACATCATTCAAATAAAATTGAATTGAATAACGTGCAGGATCAATTGCTCACTTACTCAATTTTAAAGATAGATAAAATCCAATTCATGCTTTGATAAATTGCTCAATTTTATTTCTCATAATGAGCTACTTTTATCAATTATTCAATTATTGAAATTTGTTTGTGAATTGTGATCATCACTAAATTCCAATTGTTTATTACTTTCGTTTCGTATTGTTGTAGCCGATTTCTGAATTTCTTTTGTTAATTGACACTTTTGCATTCAATAATGTAAGAAGGGTGATTTTTCAATAAGAACATTACATATTTATGTGATTTGAGGCTTTTTTGAATAATTATAATATTTTATCTGAATGAGTTTTTAGCGTTTTTCTTTCGTAAAATAAAAAAATACGACTACATTTTTTTTAATTAAAGGGTCTAATTTTCTTATATTGCCTTAGGCCCCAAAGTTCCAAGGGCCGACCCTGTTTGAAACTGATAGTACACACGGAGTAGTGGGGAACTAACAAGATACATATAAAATATATATGTAGCGGAAAAATAATAATCAATCAGAGAGACAAAAGGTTGGGAAATTTTAGTTTTACAAGATATAGGACCTCTAAAAGGGCAAAAGGTTTTTAATTAGTACTCCCTCCGTTAATTAAAATTTGACGTTTTACTCTTCACGCACACTTTTTGAGGTGTTAAAAGCTATATAAAATATTAACTTTTTTAATAAATTTTTTTTACTAATATCATACTTATTACAATTAAGTATGAATTTATAAAAACAAATATAAAAAAATATTAATATTTTATATAGTTTTTATCATTCTAAAAAAGAATAGTAAACGATAAGTTTTGATTAACAGAGAGAGTGTGTATATACAGTATTTTTTTTTTTTTTTTTTTTGATACAGGCGAGAGTTTGGGGGTGTCAATCGCGGTTGTACCACCACCCAAGAGCGTCCTTGTGGACGAGAGTTTGAAACTCAGAATCAGAACTTCAGGATCACGGAGCGGACTCTAAGACCAGGTGAGCGAGATGATCAGCTGGGTTTTGTTTATAAAGCTAGCAAGCCTGCATATACTCCGTATAGTTTAATTTAGAGAATGGGAGACAGTGCCCACGTTCTCTTCATATCATACTCTCCTTGTTTTGTTTATTTGTTTGTCTTAGACTCTTAGACCACCTCCATTAGTGAACCCTTGGCCCCTTGGGTTCATAGTAGAGCTGACAAAATCTGACCCGACCCGACATGAAAACCCGAATCCGAACCCGACTCACCCAAATCCGAACCCGATCGAAACCGAAAATCTGGAGTCATTCATAACCCGAACCTGACCCGACTCGAAACAGACCCGAACAAAGATAAACCCGACCCGACCCAAACCCGACCCGACTCTCAACCCGACCCGAATTGAAATGGTTATTTAACATCAACATTTTAATACTTGAATGTTAAATGTTTTTTTTTTATTTAAACACAAGTTTATGATTATACTTTAACATATAAAACACCAATTATTTTTGTTAATTGTTATCATATGAATAAGAACCTAAGTAAAATCAATAGATAAGCAGATAAGTCAATGAGTCAAGTAAGTCAACTGCCATACATCAAAACATCGATACATTACATTTGAAAATCGGTCGACAACCGATGAGTCAACAATGAGTGTATTCAACCGAGCCAAAATTAGATCCTCAAGTATCAACCGAGTCAAAATCATTTATTTTAAGTAAATTACATATTTAAGTATTCAACCGAGTCAAAATCAACCTAATTATCCAAACGGGTCGAATATGATTCGACCGAAAACTCAAACCAACTATACCCCTATAACCACTTTGATTCGAAACTCAAATGAGTCCGACCCGCCTCTTGACCCGAAACCCGAATGAGACCGACCCGCTTTGACCCGAACCCGAATGGGCATGACCCGACTTAACCCGAAACCCGACCAATTTAAAATTCATTATGACCGAACCCGACCCGACCAATACCTGACCATAAATTTTACCGAAATTGACTCGACTCGAGCAAGCCTGACCCGAACCCGACCCAAACGACCGACCTGCCAACTCTAGTTCATAGGGGTGCCAAGTGGAAAAAAGATAGGGAAAATAATAATTAAATGACCTGAATCCGGTTGATCGGATTCAACTGCAAGTACTCAAAAAAGTGGGATTCATAACAGAGGGGAAATGGGACCCGCATGCTTGCACCAGGCTGGGAAGGACAAAACGACGTCGCAAGGTGTCTCTGCCCATCAGATTCAATTTGCAATATTGCAAATTGATAATAATAAATCCGACAGTTATACTAATTATAATATTTAATAATAAAACTTACTAATTAGTACTCCCTCCGTCCCACAATAGATTTCTTTTACTATTCATGTACATTTTCTTAAGAAGTTAAAAACTATATAAAATATCTATTTTTTAATTAATTTTTTAAAATAATTCTATACTTATTACTTTATTAGTAATATGTATGATATTATTTAAAAATATTTAATAAAATGTTGATATTTAATATAGTTTTTAACTTCTTAAGAAAACGTGCATTAATAGTAAAAGACATCTATTGTAGGACGGAGGAAGTATTATTAATAAACTTAATGAGAGTGGATTATAGTATGAGTTTAATATATAGATATTTGATTTAATAAACAAAAAGCTAAATAAAGAAAAGTAAGTTATGAGTCCGAGCTCGGATTCATGAATGGGGGGTGAAAAATTAATAATCTGAAGTGGGGTTCATAAGTTGATGTGGCAGTGAAAAAGTAAGTTATAATCCCGGGAAGGGATTCATGAATGCGGATGGTCTTAGATGTGATCAACTCCATTGCTATTTTTTTATGGCCTGAGGCGAAATTTAAAATTGGGCCCTCCACTACTATTTTTTTTGATGGGAGGCCCTCCATTAATATATAGTATGTATATACATAAGCTATGGTAGAATAAATGGTTTTTGAAATAGTTTTCTAATATAAAAAACATTTAAACGAAAGTTAAAATTTTTAAAAAAAATCAACTAAGCCTCGCCTAACCAACTGGGGGAAGTTAACTAAAAAAATCAAACGCACAAAAAAAACATAGGAATTTAAATTAAAAAAATCAACGAAAGTTAGAATTACTAGGGGAAAAGTTAATTAAAAAATCAACCACAAATTAGGGGGGGGGGGATTTTAGAAAAAAATCAAAGTAAAAAAAAAAAGAAGAAATTTGGCCAAATGTCCATTTTGCCAACCCCTTTTTGCAAAAATGTCCACTAAAAATCAGTTTTCGCTAAATGTCCTAAATTTTTTTGAAAACCCCATATTACCCCCGTTTTAATTAAACCTAGCCGCTTAATCTTATTTGGGAAAATATGAGACGTTTTCCTCCTCCGCTCCTCGTGCCTCCTCCATGGATCTGCGTCTTCTTCGTCTCCCCAATTGCACAGCGGGAGGGAGCGTCTCGCAGTAGTCGGCGAAGCTCGTTCGGATGAGCTGCAGTTGTTCGTCTTCCTCTCCTCTCCAATTGGCCTTCCTCTTCCATGGAGTACCTTCATCCACGCTCCCTCCTCTCTCCTCGTTTCGATTCGTTTACCTATTCTAGATTCATAGGCCTCCTTCCCGATCCGGCAAAGCTCCAGCGCACCGACGATGGTGAAGCGAAAGATCGCGTTGCCGTTCAATCTGCGAGCGTCACCGATCGCAGATTTCTCCTCTTCGATCGCGTTGCCGTCCAATTCCTCTATTTCTCCTCTCCGATCTGTCTGAACAACCTCCTCCCGTTGCTGACTCGGATCCAGTTCGTTGTTTCAGTTGCTGTCCTCCCCTCGCCTCGCCATTCAATTTCCGGTAAGTGACTCTGAAATTATCTCTTTTAATCCGTGGTTTCAACTTCTGGTTGACGCCAAAGGAGGCGATTGTTTGAACTTTGAAGCTGTAATTGAGATATGGTATCGCAAGGGTTTGAAAAAATGCAAAGTAGCTCCTTTTTCGCCCTTTCCATGATTTGTCTATAGAACGGTCTCCCTGCCGCTCCTTGAGTTGTAGTGTTTCAAAAATTTTACCTTCCACTCTTCTCGGTCTGGAACTCGGGGTCATGGACTCATGGTTACAGGTCCTCGCTGTCATTCTTGTGAGTTTTTCAAGTTTCAAATCTTTTTTCTTTCTAGATGTTTGCTTTCTGGAAATCTTTGTTGCTACTGTGTTTGAAGTGGTTGCTTTCTCAATTTCTCTTCTTTGCACTTTTAGCTTCTGTATTGGATGATGATATAACTGAATGGAGTGGTTTTCTTTTGCTAAAAAAAATGAAATGATTATTGCTTAACAAAAGTAGGCTCCTGATGTTTTTATGAAAGGATGATGTCAATGCTGCATGTGTTGCTGATGATTCATTACATGCTTTATGTTTGAGTTGAGGATTACAATGAAGCAAAAGAGCTATGTTTGAGTTGTGGATTCTTCATGTAGATTTTATGAATTCCTCCCTCTATACTATATAGACTTTTGTAACGTAAATTGATTGAATCTGATCTGTAATTTTGTTAATTGTCCGAACCGAAAGTTAATTCATTCTTACATACCCGTGAATGTTTGATTATACTATATTTTTCGGTGATATTGTGTTTGATTACACTATATTTTTCAGTGATATTATGTTTGATTACACTATATTGACATGTGTCACCACCGACAATGTCACCAAGTGATCTCATAAAAAAAAACTAAAAAACAAAGGTGTCACCACAATGATAAGGGTGGTGACAGTGATAGGGGTGGTGGTGACAGTGATAGGGGTGGTGGTGACAGCGATATGAGTGGTGGTGAGAGCGATAGGAGTTGTGACAGCGATAGGGCAGTGACAGCGATAGAGGTGGTGACAACAATAAGGGTGGTGACAGCGATAGGGGTGGTGGTGACAACGATAGGTGTGGTGGTGACAGCGATACGGTTGGTGGTGACAGCGCGCGATAGGAGTGGTGACAACGATAGAGCGGTGACAGCGATAGAGGTGGTGACGATAATAAGGGTGGTGAGAACAATATGAGTGGTGGTGACAGTGATAGGGGTGGTGGTGACAGCGATAGGAGTGGTGGTGACAGCGATAGAGAGGTGACAACGATAGAGGTGGTGACAGCAGTAAGGATGGTGACAGCAATATGGGTGGTGGTGACAGTGATAGGGGTGGTGGTGAGAGCGATAGGGGTGGTGGTGACAGCGATAGGAGTGATGACAGCGATAGGGCGGTGACAACGATAGAGGTGGCGACAACAATAAGGGTGGTGACAGCGATAGGAGTGGTGGTGACAACGATAGGAGTGGTGATGACAGCGATACGAGGGGTGACAGCGATAGGGCGGTTACAACGATAGAGGTGGTGACAACAATAAGGGTGGTGACAACAATATGGGTGGTGGTGACAGTGATAGAGGTGGTGGTGACAATGATAGAGGTGGTGGTGAGTGGTGACAGTGATAGGAGTGATGGTGACAGCGATAGGAGTGGTGACAGCGATAGGGCGGTGACAGCGATAGAGGTGGTGACCCCAATAAGGGTGGTGACAGCGATATGGGTGGTGGTTGAAAACACTCGATCCTAAAAGGCCTCTATTTTTAGTGGGACACGGGAATCTACCTATTAAGACCATCAATATTCCCAACGGGCTTACCTGACCCGCATCGAAATAATCGACGCGGCCCAACCAGTGCCGCGGGAAAAATCTATCTACGAATCCGAATTGTTATTCCCTTATCGAGTCTTCCCTGGACAGTTCGGGAAATTAATTTGTATACCTGTCGTCGTTAATAATCTTGAGGACCAACGACAACAGACTTTCAATTTAAGTGGAAAGCTTTGTTTAAGGATGAATAAAGGTCTATGTCCGCGGAACAATTCTAGTAAAAAAGGCTTCGATCTTCCTTAAAAAGAGACTCTTAATGGCGCGTTTGACTTCTTCTCTTTATCTTCTCTGTTTCATTCTCCTTTCTCTGATCCGCTTGACATTGATCCGCTCCTTCTTTCTCTTTCTTCCTCTCTTTCCTCCTTCCCCGAAAAGTCCATTTATCTGATGAAACTTCTTGCTTTTATAGGTTTTTGGCGGCCTCTGAATGTCGTGCCACGTGGTGTTCGCCACTTGACACGTGTTCTACTCGTGGGGTGTGGGCATGGTCGCCACGTGCCCCCCCTCCCTTTTCTATCCGCGGATGACTTTGTTTGAGCTAGTTTTACAGCTCTTTCCCTTAGATATTTGTCCGCGGACGCTTTTTTATGATGATGTTTATTATTCCTTTTTGCTAACCGGTTTTGTGTTCTTTACTATATTTTTATGTTTTTACAGATGTTTCTAATATTGGTTTAGTCACAGCTCCTCGGGCCGGGTTGATTCCAATCAGGGATTGATGCGGATCGATAAAGATTTTTTAAGAAATCATCTGTAGTTTCGTTACTGCTATAATTCCGATTGATAGATAATGGGCCCTCTCTTGTCGAGTTTTGGCCCAATTCGGGCCCATCAGGCCCATTTATGCTTGGAAGTCTAACCGTCGGTAATTTCCTATAAGTTACCCCGTCCCGTTTTCTTTTTACTTCACGCTTATCTTCTTTTGCTTTCTCAGAGAATTCTGTTCTTATCCACCTCTTGGTTTTCCGGCGGCGGTTTTTTAGGTTTCCGGTCGCTTGCTTGAAGTTTCCGGCAGTTTTCTTCAAATCTTCAAGGTATTTTTTCTTGTTCTAAGCTGTTCTTGATTTTTTCTCTGTTAGATTTTTAATTTTTTGATGGATAGATCGTTAGTTAGGGTGCGAATCTGTTTCTGAACGTTTTTGGATGAGATTTTGCTTTGTGTAAGTAAATCTTCATACGATTTTCTTCTAGCTTTTTTAGAAATGGCTAATCTCAGCGAGGAGCGTGATTTGTTAGAAGATTTTGAGAGAGGTGAAGGATGGAGAAGTGGTGTTGCTTCATCCTCTCAAGCGCGTCCGACTCCAGATACTCTTTCTTCCTCTTCTGAGAGTTCTTCTTCTAGCTCTGATGGTTCTTCATCGGAGTCGTCTTCTTCCACATCCGCGTCTACTCCAGATCGAGTTGGTCCTACTGGTAGTCCTATTAAGGTGAGAAGGCGCCGGAAGCGTTCTGACCCTGATTACTATTCTTCTCCTTACACAGTTTCTTCTTCTTCGAAGGGATGCGCGGGAGATGAGAACTCGAGGGATGTGGATGAGTTAGGTGCTAGTTCTTCGGTGGACGCGGGGCCTTCATCTATTTCCCAGTCTGCAGATCAAGAGGCGGAGGACGTTTGGATTCCTTATGAGCTTCCCCCAATTGGCTTAGCAGAAAATCCGAAGAAGATCCGTTCTAAAGAGAATTTGACCGATTTAGACACCCCAGAGTATAATTTGGGGGATCTGGATACTTGCCTTTTTCTGGGGGATTTTAAACCTCTTCCGCCTCCATCCAACCGTCCACCAGTTGTGACCGATAGGATTCATCCGTGGAGGTCTCATGTGAGTGAGTTGAGGGGTTGCACTACTCTGTTGAATTTGGAAGATCTTGATGCTCTTTCACAAATCTTCCCATGGCCAGCGGGTGTAGAATTCTGTCTTCCTGATGAAGGGGGTGGTTGTCTAGACGCTTATGAAGATTGTTTGGTTGTATATGCAGCTAGCTTGTCTCAAGGCTTCCGACTTCCCTTACATCCTTTTTTCTCCAAGTTTTTGGATGAGTACAATTTGAGTCCTGCCCAGATCGTTCCTAATGGCTGGATGTTTTTTACCAGTTTTATTATGAGGTGTAAGGAGATTGGTGTTGCTCCTTCTTTGAAGTTAATGCTCAGTATCTTTTCCTTAAAAAAGGGGACCCAAGATTCAAGGTTTTACTAGTGCAACTCAAGTTGTGGGTACATGGATAGGTTGTCAAGCAAACCGAATTGGAAGTACAAGTGGTTTTTGGTCCGCGACAGGTCTGGGCAAGGCTTTAATTGCCGAACTGTTCCGGGGCATTTTTGCCCTGCGAAGAAGCCAAAAATTTCCAATCTTTCTCAGTTCAAGCAATCGTTTTCTCATACTCCTAGATTTCCGTGGGATAAAATATTATCCGCGTTTCGTCTTGAGATGGCTGGCTTGAGTATGCCTCATCCGCGACTAGGTGGCTCTTTTGTTTTATTGTTTTTCTTGGTATATAAATTTGTGTCTTCATG
This sequence comes from Persicaria maculosa, assembly GCA_963922045.1. Taxonomy (NCBI): domain Eukaryota; kingdom Viridiplantae; phylum Streptophyta; class Magnoliopsida; order Caryophyllales; family Polygonaceae; genus Persicaria; species Persicaria maculosa. The sequence continues at coordinate 52,347,745 of OY998259.1, read as the reverse complement.
TTTTGTCTTTCTGTGATGGATGACTTATCGTGGAATGTTTTTGTGTTTAGATAAAATGGATTTGGACGCACTTTTGAAGCGGCATAAAGCCAGATCCGAAAAGAAGAAAAAGACAAGTTCGGCAGCCAATGATCCTCCTGCTCCTCCCCCGGCCCTGGAAGTGGAATCGACTGTTGATGTGAGCATCGCGGATGAGACCGGTGCTTTAGTTGAGTCTTCTTCATTGGTTCCTGTGCCTCGAGAGAAACGGGTTTGTCCATCCGCGCCCGAGACTTCCAAATCAAAAAAGAGGAAAGTTAGCATTGCTGTTGGGCCATCGGCCACGGATGAAAGGGGGCTCTTTCTAGAAGGTGAAGCAACTCTTCGCGAGTTCCCTATTCCAGGCTTTGATCCGATTGACTTACGAGGTCTTGCTTTTCCGGCTAAGAAGCGTTGTCTTCCTGAGCAAGGATATATCAGTCGACTGGATGCCGTTACTCTTTCAACTAACCTGGATCGTATTATTCAATGGGTAGGTTAACTTTTCTTTATCTTCCCTTTCGGAATGATTTGACGCGGTTTGATTTCAATTTTTTCTACTCTACTTTCTCTGGCTCCAGCTGAGGGTAATTCAACCGGATATCGAGAAACGCATGGTGTGTGGAGAAGAAAATCTTAGAAAGAAAGAGGTCGGTGGGAAACACTGTGGGTGACCCAGCCTCAGTGGAGAAGTTCACAAAGAGGTCAGTGGACCTTCATGAGGAGGTGCAAGCCCAGAAGGAGGCCATGGCCGCTTTACGGAAAAAACATGACGATTTGAAGGTTTCTTTGAGCACTGCTGTCTCTCGCGTCAAAGAGTTGGAAGCGGCTGAAAAGGCTTCGCGGGAGCTTCTTCAAACTCGACAATCCAGCATTGATAAGATGGAAGAAGATCTCTCCATCCTTCGCGAAGAGGTGTCCATCCCTAAGCAAGAACTTGACACAATGAAGGCGCGTCCGGATCAAGAGGTGGCCCTCCAATGGCTTCAGAGCTTGGAAGGTTTGGCTTATCTATCTTTTGAGTGGATAAAAACTGAGGCTGACATCTCCTTCCTGTCCTCTGTGGCTAAAGCTTGCCTCCAGACTTCGAAGGGCTCTAGTATCTTAAAAGATAGGTGTTTTAGCTATTTCCGGAAGGGAATGGTTGCAGGGATCAACCAAAGTGTTGTACGTTCAGCAACTAACCCTGGTGCTCCTCTGGAGAAGTTTGAGCCTAGCATGATCAGTGCCGACTGGGGGCTTTCAAAGGAGGAGATGGCCGTGGAAGATTCTTATTCTGAAGACGAAGACGCTGAGGACGCGGAGGAAGAATTTGAAAAGGCAGCTACCCCCCCCCCCCCCCCCCCCATTAAACTTTGATTTTCAGTTCTTTGTGGGATGAAACTTTTATGGATTTGGGAACCTATGTTTGGTTTCCTGTTTTTGGCATTTCATTGAGATACTCCCTTTATTTTGAGAATTTGGGTTAAAGATCTCTTTGGATAAAATACTGGTATCGCTTGTAGATTTTGCTTGCAGTAAATATTTATATATCTATGTTCTGACCTCTCCAAGTGTTGAAAGGGTCGGTCCGAATGTATGAAGTCCTTTATCACTTGTCTTTATGCTTCAGGGTGGAATTTTTCTTTTTAAAGCCTTAATTTTTATCTCCTTTGCCGCCTCTTACATTTTGACAACCGATTGTGCCATTGCAAGCATTATGTCATCAGGAAATTTTAATCCTTGGACCTTTTTTCAAAAGATTGAGAGTGTGGAGCAGCTTTCTCGGCTAGTGAGTTTTCTTTATTTTCATTCCAACAGAGCTTGGGTCACCTATATTAAGTTTTAATTTTATCGGTATGCAGGTTATGCCTCCTCAGTTTGAGGCTGAATATGGGCCTCTTCCGCCTCAGTGGGCTTTTCTTTCATCGTATCTCGTTCGTGATTTTCCAGTGGCTGTATCTTGGAGTGAGAATGGTCTTTTTCAGATTGACAGCGGTTGGGAAGAGTTTCTTATACTTCACCACCCGGGGAAGTGTTATGATGTTTTTTCATAAGGGTAATGTTTCCTTCCAAGTCTGTCCGCGTCGTGAAATTGGGGATGACCACGAGGCCACCTTAAACTCGGTTTCTTCATCATGCAGTTCTAATTGAGCTATTTCCGCGTCATGCCTTGGGAGTTTGTAAATTGGTCTTTCAATTTAAGTTTTCGTGAATAAATAAAAAAGGGAACCTATGATTCTCTTTTACTACTTATTGTGTTCTTGTGATTTCAGAAATAAAAATAGAGGGAGGGATCTTTTATTATTCATAATACGAAGCAGCGTACAGAAACCTTTCTAGAGGTTGGATCCCTTTAAACTTGATACATCTTTTTAGAAATATTGACGCGAAGAATAGGGTAGGAACCTATGGACGTCCTACCTCACCATTTTCCTCGCTGTCAGGGCTGACAACGTCGACTTCAAAGATGGAGTCCCCCATGTAGGTGAAAATCAGGGCCGATCCTACATTGACTCGATTTGCTTGTGTGAAGTCGCGCCATCCTTGAGTCAACCAGAATAGGCCATCTTCATCCCTATCCACCTTCATTTCGTGTTCCTGGTTGGAGCAAGACCAGAGTCTAGCTTGAGTGTGAGCATCCTCGTCGATTAGAACATACATGAGGGGGAGCCGAAGTGTTTGAAGTTGTTCCTCCCTCATGATGACTCTATAAAAGGCCCTTGGCGGAAAATTTGGATCCATCTTGCTTTAGGATGTTCATCATTTTAGGACACCTTAGCGTGTTTTATACTCGCTGCGCGAGGCTTCCCTGTCTTTGGTTTTATCGCTTTCTATCGAAAAGTAATTTTAGTTTTCCTTTTTTCAATTTACTTTTACTGGTTTTGAGAAAAGACTCTTCCCTGGTTATTTTTGTTTAAAGAGAATGGAAGACGCGTGCCCTTGGTAGCTGTGTCACCTGTTGCGTGTTATGCATGCAATTCTTCTTTTTTTGTTTGACTGTTCCCTCGTGATTGATGATAAAAAAGAGAGTTTTCACTGTTTCTCTCCAATTTTATCGAGATGCGGGGATCCATTATAGTTCCTCCTTTATCATTTAGGGCAGACCGGGTTTTTGGGACATCACCACGATGGGCTTTTTTTCAAGCGATTGATTATCCTGAACAGTTCTTGCGATTGGTGAGATTTTTATACTTAATTTCTATTTTCCTTAGAAAACTCCTTTTTTGCTTATACTCCTCTTCTACCTTTTTTAGCTGCTACCACTTAGATTTGAGGAGGTGTATGCAGACGCTGTTCCTAGCCGGGTTTTACTTTCCTCTCATCTGTTGCGCGATTTTCCGGTTAGTGTAGAGCGACACAACAGTGGTCTTCTCTACCTTGGCCGCGGATGGAAAGATTTTGTGGAATCGCACGGTTTTGAAAGGGGGGTTTCTATGATTTTCACTCATATGAGTGAGGCCTGTTTCGAGGTTCAGGTGGTGGATTCACGCGGGGGTGGTCATGAGGTCCATCATGATGATCCCTCTCCCCACGACGTAGCTTCAAATGGATCTTAAGCCGTATTTCCATAATGAGATAAAGTCTTAAGCTTGTTTATTAGCTTTATCTATCTTGTGTATGTGTTTTGAGATTTCAGCGTGACACGCTTTTTACCTTTGGTCTTGGCCTTTTACTTGATGCGAGTAGCCTTCTCCTAAGTGGAAGTATTTGAAAGATTAGCCATAATTTTGTTAATTGCGAAGTCTTCAATAATGCTTCTGGGAGACTTTAAAGTCATGCATGCCACCAGAGCGACTGGCTTTAGTCTTTCGAGGCTACTTCGTCGTGATGTGTCGCTCACGGGATCTCTGAGTAGTTTAGCAATAGTGTTCACTGTTTATTTCATGCATGGCATGACAGTGATTTTGGGCTCATCGATTTGACCTTTCAAACTTATTGGCCTTGTACTACTGCTTACGACATGTGCTCAGTATTGTTCATGCGCTTTATAAAAGAGAGTATGGGGGAAAGGACACCTATGCTTGTTATTCTGCTTTAGTCATGCCTTCCCCTGCTAGTCCATCTTGGTCCTTTTTCGAGAGAATCAGTTTTCCTGAGCAACTTCTTCGCCTAGTTTTTTTTTTGGTTGACTCTTCTTCGCCTAGTTAGTTCCTAAGTTGCTAAGTTTTTCTTTTATCAGGTTGGTTTCTTTTTTAATATTCTTTAAAATCTGTTTTTTGCTAGTCTTTGCCACTATGTTTTGAAGACAGACTTGGACCAGATCTCCCTAGGAACATTCTTTTGTCAACTAGGATTCTTCGAGATTTCTCGGTGGAAGTTATGCGCGGAGATTACAGGGTTCCTTTTTTAAGGGGAGGTTGGAATGATTTTGCCGAGTCACACAGCATTAATATTGGTTCCTCTTTAACCTTTATCCATAAAGGAGGAAATCGCTTCGATGTTCAGATCTTAGATGCTGTGGGAGATGAGGTAGATGCTGAGTGGGTCTCTCCGGAGTCAGAAGGTCCTCCCTCAAATGGATTTCGCCTTAGTCAAGGTAGAACTCGTCTCATCCCGGCTCGAGCTCGGCGGACATGAGCTGATGGGGGCATGTTTTTCATTCTAGACTGACAACTCTTTGAATGTGCTAGCATTATTTCATCCCTGGTTGTTTTTTGTTTTATGTTTAATGGTGGATTTATTGCCATAATTTCCTTTGAAAATTGAAAAGCTTTGGGTGCTCCATAAAGGTTTATGAAAACTATATCTTTCATTTCTAGACTGTCCTGAGCAGAGATCTGACGCGGGGTTTGGATCTTAGAGTGTTAGATTTTACTTCTGGGAACATAGCTCTGATTGAAATCTCTAATGCGGAGCTAAGTTCCAGTTTCTTTGGGATTTAAACGAAACTTTATTCTTGAGATTGTGGCCTCGTTCAGAGGTCTAACGAGGAGCCAAGCTTCAGCGCCTTAGGACTTAATATAAACTATCAACTCTGAGAATGCGGATTCGATCAGAGGCCTGACGCGGAGCCAAGCTCCAGCGTCTCAGGACTTAATATAAAATATCATCTCTGAGAATGCGGATTCGATCAGAGGCCTGACGCGGAGCCAAGCTCCAGCGTCTTAGGACTTAATATAAAATATCATCTCTGAGAATGCGGATTCGATCAGAGGCCTGACGCGGAGCCAAGCTCCAGCGTCCCAGGACTTAATATAAAATATCATCTCTGAGAATGCGGATTCGATCAGAGGCCTGACGCGGAGCCAAGCTCCAGCGTCTCAGGACTTAATATAAAATATCATCTCTGAGAATGCGGATTCGATCAGAGGCCTGACGCGGAGCCAAGCTTCAGCGTCTCAGGACTTAACATAAAATATCATCTCTGAGAATGCGGATTCGATCAGAGGCCTGACACGGAGCCAAGCTCCAGCGTCTCAGGACTTAATATAAAAAGTTCTCCTGGGGACAAATATAATATAAGCGCCCTCTAACCGCTTTATTTAATTTTTGCGGGGGCGATTAAGCTTTCTGTTTCGTGCAACTACTTGGTAATTATACATAGTACTTTTTTAGATTATCAGCATTCCAAGTCTTGTTCAAAACTGTGCCTTCGGGGGTGCTGAGTTTGAATGCTCCTTCTTGAACATCTTTCACGATCACATAAGGTCATTCCCAGTTTGGGTCCAGTTTCCCTCCAGAGGTAGCTTGGCGGAGCACCAAATCTCCTTCCTTGAGATGCTGCGGGCGAACTCGTCTATCCCGATATTTAGATAGCCGTCTTTTGTATTCTTGCTCCTTTATGGTTGCTGTCATCCTGCGCTCTTCTATGAGATGAAGTTCAAGTTCCAATGCCTCATCATTGGCTTCTTGGTTGTATGTCAATATTCGTGCCGAAGGAACTAACCTTTCCACTGGGATGACCGCGTCCATGCCAAAGACTAGGGAAAACGGGGTTTCTCCAGTTGGAGTTTTTGCTGATGTGCGGTAGGACCAGATGACTAATGGTAGAAGTTCAGCCCATCGCCTTTTTGTTGTGCTTCCGAGTTTCTTTTGTATCCCATGCAGTAATTGTCGATTGGTTGTTTCTGCCTGTCCGTTCGTCTGCGGATGTGCCACAGATGAGATTTTGAGGCTTATGCCCAAACCTGCGCAGAAATCTCTAATTGTTTCACAATCAAACTGAGATCCATGATCTGTGATTATCGAGTCGGGTACCCCGAAACGGCAGATCATGTTCTTCCATAAGAATCTTCTCACTTTTTCCGCGGTGATTAGTTCCATTGCCTCAGCTTCTACCCATTTTGTAAAATAATCAACCAAGACAAGCGCATACTTTAATTGTCCGGGGGAAGTGGGAAATGGACCAAGAATGTCCATTCCCCAGACAGAAAAAGGACAACCACTAGTTATACTCTTCAGTACTTCGGAAGGGTGGTGAATCAGATTTCCAAACCTCTGAGAAGCATCGCATTTCTGGATATACTCTTGAACATATTGCTTCATAGTTGGCCAATAATACCCTAGCCTGGTCGCTTTGGCCACAACTGCCCTCCACCCTTGGTGGTGTGCGCAAACTCCATCATGTAATTCTTCCACGACGAGACTTCCTTCCTTTGTTGATATGCACAACAGATCTGGGAGGCCGTAACCTCTCTTGTATAGCCTTCCTTCCCTGATGGTGAACCGAGAAGATTTTGCGATCACTCTCTTGGCAGCGTCTCTTTCTTCGGGTAAGATGCCCTTACCCAAATAGTCCGCGAGCGATGTTCTCCAATCTCCCACTTCAATACCCTGTACTTGGTAGACTTCTTGGATAAGTCTTCGACTGTTCATTCTTTAGAGGATCACTTCCTTTCCTACTTCCTTAGGCATGACGGCTCCTAACCGAGCCAACGCGTCCGCCTGCTGATTGTCACCTCTAGGAACAGCCGTTAGGCAAAAGCTTAAGAAAGCTTTTGACAACGCCCGTGCCTTTCTTTGATAATCAGGCATTAAACCAGTTTTGGCCTCATATTCCTTTGTTATCTGCCGCGTCACTACTTCTGAATCAGTGTAGACCGATACTTGCCTGGCGCCTTTGACCAAAGCTACCTCCAGTCCTGCGAGCAGGGCTTCGTATTCAGCCTCATTGTTTGTGGCTTGGAAGTCCAATTTGTAAGCGTAATTGTATTGTTGTTCATCAGGTGCAGTGAGAGTGACCCCAGCTCCGCACCCATCTTTATTGGCCGCTCCATCCACCCTGAGCGTCCACTCACTTTTTTCTATTTGAGCACTCAGTTCAAAACTTTTTTCGCCAATAAAATCGGCTAAAACCTGAGCCAGAGCTGCTTTCCGCGGGGTATATTCTATTTCAAATTCTGTCTGCTCGACTGCCCATTTCGTCATTCTCCCTGACAGGCATGGGGAGTGGAGGATTTGACGCATCGGTAAGTCAGTCATTACTCTGATAAGGTGATCCTGGAAGTATGGCCTCAAGCTCCTTGCTGCGAATATCAAACACAAAATCATTTTCTCCACTGGTTCATACCGTGTCTCAGCATCCTGCAGCACACGACTGATATAATAAACTGGGTACTTTTCTTCTCGCGTCAAGACTGCACTGATAGTGACGTTCTTTACCGACAGGTATAGATGTAGAATTTCTTGCTTTTCGGGTTGATGAAGAGTGGGGAGCGTTGACAAGAAAACTTTCAAACTCCCGAATGCTTTTTGTAATTCTGGAGTCCACTGTATCGGTCCCTTTTTCTTGAGCAAAGCAAAGAAGGGTAATGATCTGTCTGCCAGGCAGGAGCAAAAACGACTTAGGTAATTTACAGCTCCATTTAAAGACTGCAATTCTTTGATCGTCCGCGGTGGTTGAAAATTTTGGATCGCCGCGACTTTTTCGGGATTCACATCGATTCCTCGATGGCTAACCATGAAACCAAGGAATTTTCCGGAATCAACCCCGAAGACACACTTCTCTGCATTCAAGTTCAAACCACCTCTGCGAAGGGAATCAAAAGTCTCTTGCAGATCTGCTGCGTGATCCTCTGCCTTCTCGCTCTTGACCACGATATCGTCCACATAAATTGACACATTTCTACCAATCTGATCACGGAAGATCCGATCAACCGTTCTCTGAAATGTAGCTCCAGCATTTCTGAGTCCGAAAGGCATGACGCGGTAGCAGAATATCCCCTGATTGGTGATGAAGGTAGTGGTCTTCTTGTCTAAAGGGTTCAAATTTATCTGATTGTAGCCAGAGTAAGCATCAAGAAAACTAAGGACCTTATTACCCGCGGTCCCATCGACGAGTTCGTCTATGGATGGTAATGGGTAACTATCCTTGGGGCAGGATTTGTTAAGGTCAGTAAAATCAATGCACATCCTCCATTTCCCATTAGATTTCTTCACCAAAACCACGTTCGAGAGCTAATCCGAGTCTTCTACTTCCTCTATGAATCCGGCTTCTAAAAGTTTATCCGTTTCTTCCTTTGCCGCGTCAGCTTTCTCTGGAGCCATTTTCCTCTTCTTTTGTACTATGGGTTTTGTTCCTGGGGGAATTCTTAAGGTATGCAAAGCGATCGCGGACGGGACTCCCAACAGATCTCGTGGAGTCCATGCAAAAACGTCTCTTGACTTTGTTATGATTTCCAGGACCCGAACTCTTTCTACTGGCTCCAGTGCTTGTCCCAAATAGACTTTCTCCTCAGGGTTTGGGAATGGTGTATATGTAATCCTTTCATCCGCGGTTGGTACTCTTGCTTCTGTTGGTCTCACCTCTAGTTCGGCCTCTGAGAGTTCTGTCGGATCGTTGTCTCCGACTACGGATTCACATTTTTCACTAATACACATCACCTCTTTGCGTTTCTTGATAGAAGTTAGATAGCAGCTTCTGCTTTCTGGTTGCTGACCGCGGACCTCTCCGATTCCTCCTCCAGGCAGAGGGAACTTCCCTACAAAGTGGTAGATTGATACTACCATCTAGAACTTATAGAGCGAGACACGACCTAGTAAAGCATTGTATACAGTAGGATTCTTTACTACCGTGAATACAATACTTTCCACTCGTCTTCTTGGGGTCGTTCCCAAAATCACTGTAAGCTCGATCGTGCCTGCCACCTGTACCTCTCCCCCCGAGAATGTGATTAAAGTTCCTGAATACGGTTTCAATGATGCCGCGGATATCCCCATTTGAGAGAAAGCCTCCCATGACAAAATATCAACTGATGAACCAGTATCAATAAATACCCTTTTGACTGTTTTGGCAGCTATTTGAGCATGGATGACTAAAGGATCTGAGTGCGGCATCCTTACTTCCTCAGCGTCTTTTGGGAAAAAGGATATGTCTTCATCTGCGTAAAAGAGATTCTTCTACTTGATGCGGACGGAGGCTGTCTTCCTTCTCTTTCGTAATTTCTCTTCTCTTGTCTACTGGACCCTGCCATGGAAAAGCCTCCTGCGAGGGTATTGATGAAACCCTCAGGTTTTGGTATTTGGCCTGCCTCTGGTTTTCGAGCTTCTCTCTGATTGACAGATCTCTGGACTGCAGGCGTATAGTTTTGCCTACCTCCGCGTCCTCTTCTTCCCCTCCCCTTTACCCGGTTATGAAAAGGGGGATCCCTTCGCTGATCCTGTTGCCTTAAATAACGGTCCTGTTGATCACGAGAGTTGTCAAGCCTATGGTTGCGGTCTTCCCAATCTGGCCTCTGATCAAATCGATTCTCCCTTCTTGGTGGAAATCTCATTTCCTGATTTCTATAGCGGTTCTCTCTCGGATGATAGGAACGCGGGTGATCTTCTCTTTGACGAGATGCTTGCCCTCTTTTTGAATTCATGTGCACTTTGTCGCGGTGGGGATGAAAATTTACAGCTTTTGAATGATGTCTGGGTGGTTTAGCTTTCTACTTCCTGAATTTTCCGGCAAGCTTCCCAAAGAGACCCTGATTTCCTGTATTTGCTTTGGAACTGGACGCGGCTGCTTCTTCTGCCTCAATCTGCCTAGACACTCGTTCTCTCAAGTCATCGTAACAAGTTGGTTTCTTCCGAAACAGGTATGTCTTGAAGTCTCCCTCTGCTAAATTCCCCATGAGTATGATGATCGCCGATTCATGATTAAAGTTGGGGATTTGTACTACCATACTGGTAAAACGGGTGAAGAAATGCCCCAAAGACTCCCCTGCTCCCCGTCTAATGGAATTCAGATCGAGCATGGTCTTCTTTGTCGATCGCGCACTTCCGAAATGAGATGTGAAGACATGGGACAACTGGATAAAACTGGTTACAGAGCCTTTTGGAAGGTTTGTGAACCAGGTGAGTGCAATCTTTGTTAAAGTTGAAGGGAACGTTCTACACAACATGGCATCATTGTATTCATTTATTCCCATCGCGGTCGTAAAGTGGAAAAGATGATCTTCAGGATCAGTCGTCCCATCATATTTCATAAGTTTCACATCTTTCCACCGTTTTGGCACTGTCGCTGAACAAATTTCCTTGGTAAACACTGATGGGGAAACCGCCGGTGTGTTTTCTTTTCTCTTCTCCACTGAGTCGGATTTTGTAGAGGTGGAAACATCTGTTGATCTTTCTCTGCGTCGATGTTTATTCTCTCGATGCCACTGATCATTCTGCCATGTCTGGCGCGGTATTTCCTGATTTTGAAAACCGTAGTTCCAGTTGCTGGGGTTATCATACGCGGTGTTATATCTATCAAAATTTCCATACTGCTCTTCCTGTCGATAATTTCCCTGTTGACGCGGATTCTGTCCCCACTGATCATAATAAAAGTATTGAGACTGCTCTTGCTGAAAGGGGTTGGATTGTTCGCGACGTGTTTCATAGTACCAAAAGTTCTGTGGTATGTACCCTCCTCCCAATCCATGCTGATCGTTATGATGATGCGGAGGGGTACTGAGGTGTCGATCTCCCATTTCGCCATCTGGGTTTGGTTGTGGTGTTAATGGGATATATATACTCGAGGCCTCCTGATCTTGGTGGATCCCTTGGCTCATATCCTGCGTCGGGTTGTTTTGGCTATCGCTCATCTTCTCAGTGCAGCGAATCTGTCGATAGTGAAAAGTTTAATTTTATGTGCAAAAAATTTATGTTTCTAAATTCAAACGCGGACCCTAGCTTCTTCAAATTTTTGAGGGTCTTTGTCTGATTTTATCGAACACAAAGAACTTTCTAATGGAACCCCTTAGTGTGAGGGGGTTCCCACAGACGGCGCCAGTGAAAACACTCGATCCTAAAAGGCCTCCATTTTTAGTGGGAACCGGGAATCTACCTATCAAGACCATCAATATTCCCAACGGGCTTACCTGACCCGCATCGAAATAATCGACGCGGCCCAACCTGTGCCGCGGGAAAAATCTATCTACGAATCCGAATTGTTATTCCCTTATCGAGTCTTCCCTGGACAGTTCGGGAAATTAATTTGCATACCTGTCGTCGTTAATAATCTTGAGGACCAACGACAACAGACTTTCAATTTAAGTGGAAAGCTTTGTTTAAGGATGAATAAAGGTCTATGTCCGCGGAACAATTCTAGTGAAAAAAGGCTTCCATTTTCCTTAAAAAGAGACTCTTAATGGCGCGTTTGACTTCTTCTCTTTATCTTCTCTGTTTCATTCTTCTTTCTCTGATCCACTTGACATTGATCCGCTCCTTCTTTCTCCTTCTTCCTCTCTTTCCTCCTTCCCCGAAAAGTCCATTTATCTGATGAAACTTCTTGCTTTTATAGGTCTTTGGGGAATTTAAAAAAACCATAGGAATTTAAATTAAAAAAAATCAACAAAAGTCAAAATTACTTGGGGAAAAGTTAAATAAAAAAATCACCGCAAATTATGGGGGGAAAGTTTTATAAAAAATTAAAGGCAAAAAAACAACACAGGAAGTTTTAAAAAAAAATCAAACGCAGAAAAATGAAAGAGGGGAAAAAGTAAAAAAAAATCAAACGCAGAAAAATAAACGAAGAAGAGTATATAACCCTCGACCTCAAGGTTAAATAATCTTACATGCTTCCTTAACCAACTGGGCTATTATTCTTTCATATGTTAATAAGATTTGTCTAATAGTAATATAACTAAAACAGATTTTATGGGCCCCTATACAAATTGGGTCTGAGGCGACGACATGTTGGGCCTCGCCTCAGGTCCGGCCCTACTAGTGTGGTAGTGCCATCTCCAATAATCCAGAGGAGACCCTTTTGGAATCGTTCTCTCAAATGTGGAAGTCTACCGAATTGGCAGTAAGTATTATGGCTAGTAATATCCATTTATTTATTTATTTTGTAGGTACTTTTTCTTAATTTCCTTAACCCATATGTGTCTGGTTGTGTGTAGATTTTCCAAACGAGTTTCATTTGGAGGCTAATATTCCTCTCCTCGGCAATTTTGATTCCAAGGTCACCTTGTTCCTTAGGAGCACATATATCTTGTCCTAGCTGCTCAAAGGGTTATAATGTTCAGGTTGGATTTTGTTCCAAAAGAAGTTCTTGTTTATTTGATCAATTTGTTGTAGGATTACTTTTGGCAGTAAGAAGTTGTTATGCATTCAATTAAATTTCAGTTGATTGCCTTATATTTGTCAGAAAAATAATCGCCCTCCTAGATTTATCCTTCCGGATCATCTGGTCCACTCCGGCGGTCCTCAGTGCATCATAGAATTATTTCGAATATAAAAAAACATGGGAAAAAAAATTAAAAATATGTTTATAAAAATTAAAAAAATTAAAAAAAAGTTAAGATAATCAGTACTTATTGATAGTTACTTTGTTGTGCCTTTCATACCTGCAACCAAAATAAATTATTTGAACTTACAAAAAAAAAGGAGCGTTTTATTTCACCATATCCTCTTGCTAGTAAGAAGCATCTAACAAATACTATCAAATACTCCATCCTTACTAAATTGTTTTTCTTTTATATGCCTTTTTTAAAAAGCTAAAAACTATATAAAATATTTTTTTAATTACTTTTTTAAAATAATTCTATACTTATTAGTAATATGTATGATATTATTTAAAAATATTTAATAAAATATTGATATTTTATATAATTTTTAGCTTTCTAAAAAAACGTGCGGTAAAAGACAAATAATCTGGGACAAAGTATGGCATATCTTACCCTTGAATCACACATGTCATGGTTTGATTGGCTACAAAGCCGGAAAATATCTTAACCTTCGATCGATGGCTACGGACGGGCCAAGTAGGGCATCCAAATCAACCCACACAAGACCAAAAATTCATAATCTTCAATACCCAATCAAAACTTAGATTTTGATTTTTTTCAAGATAAGCCTTACCTTGCACTATTTTCATATTTTATTAATTAATAATATTTCAACTATATAAATAACGGTCTTGTAGCTTTTACTTCTCCATTCAAGCCCGCCCATCACTCCTTCAACAAACTCGATCTCCTTAATTCCAATTAGCTATGGCAACCTCCGCAATGGCCCTCTCCTCCCCGGCCTTCGCCGGCAAGGCCGTCAAGCTCTCCCCCTCCTCCTCCGAGCTCTTCGGTGAGGGCCGCATCACCATGAGGAAGACCGCCGGCAAGCCCAAGCCCGCTGCCTCTGGTAGCCCGTGGTACGGGCCTGACCGGGTCAAGTACCTCGGCCCGTTCTCCGGAGAGCCCCCGAGCTACTTGACCGGCGAGTTCCCAGGTGACTACGGCTGGGACACCGCCGGGCTCTCAGCCGACCCGGAGACCTTCGCCCGCAACCGTGAATTGGAGGTGATCCACTCCAGATGGGCCATGTTGGGCGCATTGGGCTGCGTCTTCCCCGAGCTCTTGGCCCGCAACGGAGTCAAGTTCGGAGAGGCGGTGTGGTTCAAAGCCGGGTCGCAGATCTTCAGCGAGGGCGGGCTTGACTACTTGGGCAACCCGAGCCTGGTCCACGCACAGAGCATATTGGCCATCTGGGCTTGCCAGGTCATCCTCATGGGAGCCGTAGAGGGGTACAGAATTGCGGGCGGGCCTCTTGGGGAGGTGGTCGACCCGTTGTACCCGGGAGGCAGCTTCGACCCGTTGGGCCTAGCCGATGACCCGGATGCGTTCGCTGAGCTAAAGGTGAAGGAGCTCAAGAACGGAAGGCTGGCGATGTTCTCCATGTTCGGGTTCTTCGTGCAGGCGATCGTGACCGGAAAGGGCCCGCTGGAGAACCTGGCGGACCACTTGGCCGACCCGGTTAACAACAACGCCTGGGCCTTCGCCACCAACTTCGTTCCCGGAAAGTGAGGGGGTTAAAGAAGCGTTAGGGTTTGGATTAGGGGATCGATCGATTGGAAGGAATCAGAGAGAGAGAGAGAGGGATGAAGTAACTGATGTACGTACGGGGCTTAATCGAATTGGTTCTATGTAAATTAACGATGCAACATTTTCGGTTATATGTTAAGTTTGTGTGCTGCAGAGTTCATCTGAATTTTATTCATTGCAGCCATTTTCGTCATCGATCAAAATGTTATAGATAATACATGATGTCTGATCTCTTTCTTTATTCGGTTTCTTAATTAACGATTTTCTTAATGCATAATCATGAGACATATTAGAAATCCAGCCATCTATATCTATATATATATCTATGATCTATCTATATAATATACTAAAACAGAGAACTAAAATTGGTTTGGGGTGTTTACCTCGATGTCTTAATTTTTTGTCTTTATTAGAAAAATGTCTCACACCTTTTCCAAATTAGCTAAATGTTCACCGCCCCTTTGCCCCCTCCCGTCTCATAAGTTTTGTTTTTTGTTTTTTTTTTTCGCGTTTTCAGAGTTGCTGAAACGGAATTCCTGAAACTTCTGTTTCAGCACATACGGTATCAGCAACCCCTTTTTCAGTTTTTTTTTTGTTTTTTTTTCCAATTTTTTTTTCGCATTGCTGAAACCGCATGTGCTGATGCTGAAACTCCTGTTTCAGCACATGCGGTTTCAGCAACCCCTATTTCAGTTTTTTTTTTTATTTTACCGCATTGCTGAAACAAGGGTTTCAACACATACGATTTCAGCAACCCCTGTTTCAATTTTTTTTTACCGCGTTGCTGGCTGAAACCCCTGTTTCAGCACATTTGGTTTCAGCAACCCCTGTTTTCAATGGGTTTTTTTTACTGCGTTGCTGAAACAAGGGTTGTTGATGCTGAAAACCCGATTTCAGCAAAGTTGTTGATGCTGAAACCCCCGTTTTACATGCTGAAATTGTTGCTAAAACCGGAGTTAATTTTTTTTTTCCTTTTTTTTCCGGATCATCACTTCGATACCGAAGGTGTTGAAACCGGAGTTGCTGAAACAAGGGTTGTTGATGCTGAAAACCCGGTTTCAGCAAAGTTGTTGATGCTGAAACCCCGGTTTAATTTTAGATGCTGAAATTGTTGCTGAAACCGGAGTTAATTTTTTTTCCTTTTTTTTTTCCGGATCATCACTTCGATACCGAAGGTGTTGAAACCGGAGTTGCTTTTTTTTTTGTGTCACCACTTCGACACTGGAATTGCTGAAACCGGAGTTTGTTTTTTTCAAAAATGCTAAAATGCTGAAATGTTGAAATAGTACCGACGAACCTCGAACTAAAAAGGTCTCCATTTTTAGTGGGCCCCGGGAATAAACCTAGTGGGGCCTTCAATATTCCCAACGGGCTTACCTGACCCGTACTGAAATAATCGATACGGCTCAACCTGTGCCACGGGAACAATCTTATGCGCTTAGAGAGATTATCCCCTTATCGAGGTTTCCTCAAATGAAATAGGAATCAATTATTTACCTGTTACCGTTCGCTAGCTTAGGGTTTAACAATTACAAATTCTTGATTCTCACTTCAGACTCCCATATAGCAAAGAAGAGTCCAAATGGCTGCCCGCGGCTGGTGGTTTTGATACTTGTCCGCGGCGCGGTTCCTTCTACTGATGAAGAGTTTTGGAGTATTCAGCTTTCTCTCCTTCTATCTCTTTTCCTCTCTGAATCTTACTCTTCTCAGGATATTTGTGCTTGGTCCGCTCGTTTGTCACCTTCCCTGCCGTCCAAAAGCCCCCTTCATGTATTTCTTTCTTCCCTTTTATAGGTGATGAGCGATCTCTAGATAGTCGCCACGTGGGGTTTGCTGTCCGACATGTGTCCAACTCGTGGGATGAGGGCATGTTGGACACGTACCCCTTTCTTCTGTCCGCGGATGGTATGACTTATGCAGATGGAGGTTTTGTTGGATGGTTATCCGCGGACGGTTTCGACACTATATGTGGTTTCTTCTGTGATGGCTTTAATTTTTCCTTTTGTTTCAACTATTTTTATATTTATCTAGATGTTTTTATTGTTGGTGTCGTCACAGCTCCTCGGGATGGGTTGATTCCCTACGGAATTGACGCGGGCCGATAACCTTAGTATGGAAAACATCTGACTTTTTGTGAACGTCTCATCTTTGTTTCAGCCTGTTGGTAATGGGCTTTTTGTTTTCTTGTGTCAGCCCATTAAGGGCCCATTAGGCCCATTTTATCTTTGGAAGTTCAACAGTCGGTAACTTTTCTATAAGTTACCCCGTTCCGTTCTTTTTTACTTCACACTTGTCTTCTTCTGATTTCCAAAGATTCTTGTTCTTATCCGCAATTTGGTTTTCCGGTGGCGGTCTTAGGTTTCCGATCGCTGCTCGGTTGAAGTTTCCGGCAAAGTTCTTCCAGGCATTCAAGGTATTTCTCTCTCGTTTTGAGTTCTTTTTTAGGTTCTTTTTCTTTTCAATTTCTCAATTTTCCTGATGGGTAGATCGAGAATTAGGGCGGAATTTTGTTTCTGAATCTGTTTTTCTTTTGATCGAGATTTTGTTCCGCGTATGTAAATCTTCATACGGTTTTCTTTAGTTTCTTTGGGAATGACTAACATTAGCGGAGAGCACGACGTATTGGATGATTTTGAAAGAGGAGAAGGGTGGAGAGGTGATGTTGCTTCGTCTTCTCATCCGCGTCAATCTCAGGAGATTCCCTCCTCTTCTCCTGAGAGTTCCTCTTCTAGTTCCAATGGTACCTCATCGGGATCATCTTCTTCTACATCTGCGTCAACTCTAAATCGGGTTGGTCCTACAGGCAGCCCTATTAAGGTGAGAAGGCGCCGGAAGCGTTCTGACCCTGATTACTATTCTTCTCCTTACACAGTTTCTTCTTCTTCGAAGGGATGCACGAGAGATGAAAATTCTAAAGATGGGGGTGAATCGGGTGTCCGTTCTTCTGAGGACGCGGGTCTCTCCTCTACTTCTCATCCTGTGGACGCTGGTCAAGAGGCTGAAACTATTTGGATTCCTTATGAGGCTTCTCCTATTGGTGTGGCGGAAACCCCAAAAAGAATCTGTTCTAAAGAAAACTTGACTGATTTGGATACTCCGCTGTATGACCTAAAGGATTTGGACACTTGTCTTTTTCTTGGAGACTTTAAGCCCCAACCGCCTCCGCCTGCTCGCCCACTAGTTGTAGCTGAAAGAGTCCACCCGTGGCGATCTCCTATTGAAGAATTTAGGGGGTGTAACAGTTTGCTTGGATTGGCCGATCTTGACGCCATTTCTCAAGTTTTTCCATGGCCTGCGGGACTGGAATTTTGCCTTCCTGAGGAGGGGGGAGGTTGCCTGGATGCTTATGAAGATTTCTTAGTTGTTTACGCGACTAGCTTGTCTCGGGGTTTTCGACTTCCCTTGCATCCCTTTTTCTCGGAGTTCTTGACTGAATACAACTTAAGCCCTGCTTAAATTGTTCCCAATGGTTGGATGTCTTTTACTAGCTTTATTATGAGGTGTAAGGATATCGAGGTCACTCCTTCTCTGAAGTTGATGTTTAGTATTTTCTCTTTGAAAAAGGGGACCCAGGACTCGAGATTTTATCAGTGCAACTCCAGTTGTGGTTATATGGAGAGGCTTTCTAGCAAACCTAACTGGAAATATAAGTGGTTCCTGGTCCGCGACAGATCTAGAAATGGTTTCAATTGTCGGACTGTCCCAGGGCGCTTTTGTCCTGTGAAAAAACCGATTGTTTCCAATCTTCTTGAGTTTAAACAATCGTTTACTCACACACCTAGGTTCCCCTGGTCTAAGATGATCTCCGCGTTCCGGCTTGAGATGGCTGGTTTGAGTCTGCCTCATCCGCGATTAGGTGTCTTCTTTTGTTTTTATTGTTTCTTTGAGAGTTAAGATTTGTGCCTCACATTTTGTTTATTTTGATGGTTTATTTATTATTGGATGTCCTTGCTTTCTAGATACAATGGATCTGGACTCCCTCCTGAAGCGTCACAAAGCGAAATCTGAGAAAAAGAAGAAAAGTTCAGATACTCGCGACCTCTCTTCAGTCCCTGAGACGGCTCCGATTATCGACACTACCTTAGTGGAAGAACCTGGTGCTCTTGTAGAGTCTTCCTCATTGGCTCCTGTATCTCAGGAAAAACGTGTCCGTCAATCTGCCTCTGTAGCTTCTAAGAAAAAGAGGAAGGTTAGCATAGCTGTTGAGGCATCTACCGCGGATGAAAAGGAGCTTTTTATTGAAGATGAAGCGACCCTTCATGAATATCCAATTCCTGGTTTCGGGATGGTTGATCTGCGAAGCCTCGCCTTCCCCACCAAGAAGCTTTGCTTTAACGAGCAGGGGTATATTAAGCGGTTGGATGCTATCAACCTTTCAACTAACTTTGACCGTCTTAACCAGTGGGTAAGTTACCTTTATTTCTTGCGTAAGCTTTTGTCTTGTTAATTCTTAGAAAAAATCCTACGCGGTTTGACTTTGGCCTCTTTTCTTTTATCTGTTTGATTGTTTTTGGTTTCAGCTGAGGGTGATTCAACATGACGTCGAAATACGTCTGGTGTGTGATGAAAAGAACCTAGTCAAGAAGGACGAGGAGATTAAGAGACTGTCGCACTAGCTACGGATCCTTGGGAACATGTTGTGAGCTGAATCTGCCATGTTTTACACCTACTTTTATATCGATTTCTGTATGCATTTCATGCATTTTGGTTAGAATAATACATAAATTGTGTAGTTTATGTTTATTTGCAATATATGGAGGTCTACACAAGTTTTTGTTATATTTCGCAGAAATCGGACGCACTTTGGAGCTTAAAGGAAACTCATGGAGAGGCTAAAAATGGTGTAGCTGGAGAAAACGCCATTTTTCACCATTCTTCGTTCTCAATCAAGCTTTGATGTCTTCATGAGAGTTGTAGCCCTCGGAAAAAGATTTCCAACGCATGGTCATATGCGTCAATCCAACGAACGAGAACCCGGGAAAGTGCGTTTCAAGAACAGAGCAGAAAGCTGAGAGAACTTTACTCGATCTCGAGTACACTTACTCGATCTCGACAAAGGCTGTCCGAGCACACCTGGTCGAGTAGAGCTGATCGAGGACACTGAGTCAGAGACAACCCGATCCCGGAATCCTACTCGATCTCGAAGAGGCCTTGTCGAGATCGACTACACCTCAGTGCCATGTCCGGAGTCGACGAGCTGTGCCAAGTCGAGAAGCCGAAGACGGAGAAGCCGAGCCAACTCTACTCGATCTCGAGTACAGCTAGTCGAGATCGAGGACCAGTACCGCGCCCGTCCGAGTCCATGCCGAGGAGGAGTCCTCGACATCACCACAGAGCCATCCTAGACGACTTCCCAACTCGATTTCGAGTTGCCACGCTTCCTAGGATCCGCTGACACGCTTCCTCGTGGATTTAAATCTGGTTTGATCTATTTTGTTATATTTCATACTTGATTTCTTCCTCACAACAGAACACCGTTGGTGACCCAGCTTCAGTTGAGAAGTTTAAAAAGAGATCCACGAAACTTCATGAAGAACTGCAGGTAGCAAAAGAGGCTATGGATGTTTTGAAGAAAGAGCGCGACGAACTGAAAGCTTCATTGGATGTTATCAGCTCGCGTGTCAAGGAACTTGAGGTCACAGAAGGGCGTTCGCAGGAGCTTCTCCAAACAAAACAGGCTAGTATTGATAAGCTGGAGGAGGATTTTTTGATTATTCATGAGGAACAATCTATTACTAAGCAAGAGCTCGACAATATCAAAGCACGTTCAGATCAAGACGTGGCTCTTCAATGGCTTCAACGCCCTGAGGGTTTAGCTTATTTGTCTTCCGAGTGGGTAAGAACTGAGGTTGGCGCATCTTTTTTGTCTTCTGTAGCCAAAGCTTGTCTCTAGACTCCAAAGGGTACGAGCATTTTAAAGGACAAGTGCTTTAGCTACTTTCGGAAGGGGATGGTCGCGGGGATTAATCAAAGTGTATCACGTTCGGCAGCTCATCCTGGAGTTCCCTTGGAGAAATTTGAGCCAAGCATGACTAGTGCAGATTGGGGGCTTTCAAAGGAAGAGATGGCCGCGGAAGAATCGTATTCCGAGGATGAAGATGTCAAGGACGCTGACAATGAAACCGAAACAACGACCACCAATACTTGATTCTTGATGTTTTAGCTTTAGTTGGTAACTTGGGACTGAAACTTTTCTTGACTTGGGCACCTGTGATGGTTCTTTTTTGGCGTTTCTATGTGACGCTTGTTTTTTGTGAAGTTGGGCTTGAGACCTTTTAGATGAAACACTGTATTTTTGTATACTTTTGGCTTGCTAATACCTTGACATTTCTCCAAGTGTTGAAAAGGTTAGCCCGAATGTACAAAACCTTCTCTCCACTTGTCTTTAATCCGCAAGATGGGATTTTCTCTTTTTAAGGACCCAATCCTCCCGTGATATTTACTTCTTCTCACGTGTTGACGATTAATCACGTTTTCATACGCACTATGTCTTCGGGAGGTTTTAATCCTTGGGCCTTCTTTCAAAAGATCGAAAATGTGGATCAACTTTCTCGACTCGTGAGCTTTCTTTTCATCTTTTCTTAGAAAGTTCAGGCTAGTTTTTCAAATTATATTTTTTTGATTTTGTGCAGGTTTTACCCCCTCAATTTGAGGCTGAATATGGGCCACTGCCGCCCAGATGGGCTTTTCTTTCGTCGTATCTAGTTCGTGATTTCCCAGTGGTTGTGTCTTGGAGCGAGAACGGCCTTTTTCAGATCGACCGCGGATGGGATGAGTTCCTTGCCCTTCACCATCTCGGGATAGGTAGTGCTATGATGTTTATTCATAGGGGCGATGTTTCTTTTAAAGTTTGTCCGCGCCGTGAGATTGGGAACGACAATGAGGCTAATCTTAGCTCTGCTTCCTCTTCATGTGGTTCGAGCTGAACCTTTCTAATAATATGTTCTGAGAGTTTGTAATTTGTTCATGGATTATACTCTGCGAGTGGCTCGGAGGGGGATCATGACTTTCTTTCACTATCTATCATATTTTGCGATTTTTATCAGGCTTAAAGGGGGATCTCTTATTATTCATAATAAAAAGTAACATGTAGAAACTTCAGGAAGTTTGATCCTTTTAAACCTAATTCACCATACTAGGTACGGTAATGCGGTACATGGAATAGAAACTCAAGGACGTCCTACCTCTCCGTTTTCCTCGCTATCAGGGCTGACGACATCGACTTCAAAGATGGAATCTCCCATATAGGTGAAAATCAGAGCTGATCCTACATTGACTCGATTTGCTTGTGTGAAGTCGTGCCACCCCTGTGTTAACCAGAAGAGGTCGTCTCTATCTCTTTCCACCTTTACCTCGTGTTCCTGGTTGGAGCGAGACCAGAGCCTGGCTTGAGTGTGTGCATCTTCATCAATTAAGACATACATTAACGGGAGTCGGAGTGTTTGAAGTTGTTCTTCTCTCATGATGACCCTATAGAAAGCTCTTGGTGACAACCCTGGATCCATTTTTTCTGAGGGTGTTTATCACCTTGGTCTTTCTTGTGTGTTTTATACTTGTTGAGTGAGGTACTTTGTTTTTGTTTTTATCGCTTTTTGCCGATGGGTAATCTATTTAGTTTTTCTTTTTCGAACTACTCTTGGTCACTTTAAGGACCTCTTTGAGAAGTTTGTTGGGTTCCAGCGAGATGGTTAATCGTTTAGTAATAAAATAAATCTTTGTTTCAGAAAAAAAGGACGCGTGCCTTGTGTTACTGTGTCACTTGTCGCACGTCATGCATGCACCTCTTCCTCTTTTACTTGACTGTTTCCTCGTGAGCGATGGGACAAGAAGGAAAAGACTATTGTTTTCCCCTTTCTTTTCTCGAGATGCGAGGATCCATCATAGTCCCTCCTTTAGCATTTAGGGCTGACGTGGCCTCTAAGCGAGGATCTCGATGGGCTTTCTTCCAGGTGATTGATTATCCTGAGCAATTTTCGCGTTTGGTGAGACTTTCATGTCTAATTTCCCTTACCTTCTTTGCGAATTCTTTCCTTATCTTTATCTGCTTCTATTTTTTAGCTGCTGCCACTCAGATTTGAGGAAGTGTATGAGGACGCTGTTCCTGGGCGAGTCTTACTTTCTTCTTATCAGATACGAAATTTCCTTGTTTGTATAGAACGTCAGGACTATGGTCTTCTCTACCTTAGCCGCGGATGGAAGGATTTTGTAGAGTCTCACGGTTTTGAGAGGGGGGCTTCCATGATCTTCACTCATATGGGTGAGGCGCGTTTTGAAGTCCAGGTGGTGGACTCTCGTGGAGGAGAGCGCGAGATTAATCATAACGATCCCCCCTTCCATGGCTCCGCCTCAAATAGTTTTTGAGCTTGGTATCTTATGTCTGTGCTAATACTTTGGCTTTCTTTTGTATAATAAAATGGTTTCGAAAACTTCTTTCGGGACCTCTTGGTTTTTGCTACGTTCGTTGTGTGTACTATATGCAATCCTCTTTGTCTTGTAATCTGTATGTTTCTGTGCGTAAAAAAGCAGAGTTTAAAGTTTGTTTAGTGACTTTATTGAGTCAGCGGACATGTCTGCGGTGATGTTTGATAATACATGTTTTTACCGCTAAACTAGTTTCTTTTCAGGGTCGTATTTGACGCGAGCTCTTATTTTTAAGAGAGAGCGATCAAGATGCTGGTCATAACCCCCGTTAATTATGAACTTTTAGTTTTTATTTTGGGGGATTTTTGAGATCGTGCATGCTAGCCACGTGAATTAATTTTATGGTTTAGTTTCTCGATACTATTTTGCCATGATATGCTACTCACGGGTCTTCCAGATTTATCTGCAATAATAGTGTTTTCTGTTGCCTCGTGCATGGTGTGCCACTTGTTAGGTTTGGTAAATGACCTTTCACATCTTCTGAGTACCTGTCTCTGCCTGTGTAGCGTGTTAGCACAGACAAAGTGTCTTATATAAAGAGAAAGTATAGGGGGTGTGTAAAACATGATTTTTCCTTTCAGCATGCCTTCCCCTATTCAACCGATTTGGTCATTTTTCGAGCGTATCAGTTTTCCAGAACAACTCCGCCGCTTGGTTAGTTTCTTGTTCGCCGAGTTTCCCTTCCTTTAACTTTATTTTTTCATGATATTCTCACTTTTTCGTATTTTTCTAGTCCTTGCCATTACGCTTTGAGGATGAGCTAGGCTCGGATCTCCCTAGGAACATTCTCTTATAAACTAGGATCCTTCGTGACTTCTCGGTGGAAGTTATACGCGACAATTATGGGGTTCCCTTTTTGAGAGGCGGTTGGAACGACTTTGCTGAGTCGCACAACATCAATGTTGGTTCTTCTGTGAATTTTATTCATAAAGGAGGAAACATTTTTGAGGTTCATATTTTGGATGCTGTGAGGGATGAGGTGGATGCTGAATGGGCTTCTCCCCAATCAGAGGGTCCACCTTCGAATGGATTCCGCTTGAGTCAAGGTAGAACTCGTCTAATACCTACTAGACCCAGGTGGGCATGAGCCGGTATTTGTATGTTTTTAAGCGGACAACTTCTTGAATATACTGCCGTACTTTTGCCATCTGTTGCCTACCTTATGTTAGTTGTTCGATCATGGTTGCAATCTTTATGATAGTAAAGAGTCCCTGTGTTCTAAAGGCTTATGCAAAATTATTTTCTAAATTTTGAAATGTTTCGATCAGAGACCTGACACGGAGCCAAGCTCCAGCGTTCTTGGGTCTTATTAAAGAACGTATCTACGAGAATTGCTTCGATCGGAGGCCCGATGCGGAGCCAAGCTCCACCGTTCTTGGGTCTTATTCAAGAACTCATCTCCGAGAATTGCTTCGATCTGAGGCCCGACGCGGAGCCAAGCTCCAGCGTTCTTGAGTCTTATTCAAGAACTCATCTCCGAGAATTGCTTCGATCGGAGGCCCGACGCGGAGCCAAGCTCCAGCGTTCTTGGGTCTTATTCAAGAACTCATCTCCGAGAATCGCTTCGATCGGAGGCCCGACGCGGAGCCAAGCTCTTGCGTTCTTGGGTCTTGTTCAAGAACTCATCTCCGTGAATTGCTTCGATCAGAGGCCCGACGCGGAGCCAAGCACCAGCGTTCTTGGGTCTTATTCAAGAAATAATCTCCGCGAATTGCTTCGATCTGAGGCCCGACGCGGAGCCAAGCTCCAGCGTTCTTGGCTCTTATTCAAGAACTCATCTCCGATAATTGCTTCTATCGGAGGCCCAATGCGGAGCCAAGCTCCAGCGTTCCTGGGTCTTGTTTAAGAACTCATCTCCGAGAATTGCTTCGATCGGAGGCCCGACGCGGAGCCAAGCTCCAGCGTTCTTGGGTCTTATTCAAGAACTCATCTCTGAGAATTGCTTCGATCGGAGGCCCGACGCGGAGCCAAGGTCCAGCGTTCTTGGGTCTTGTTCAAGAATTCATCTCCGAGAATTGCTTCGATCGGAGACCCGACGCGGAGCCAAGCTCCAGCGTTCTTGGGTCTTATTTAAGAACTCATCTTTGAGAATTGCTTCGATCGGAGGCCCGACGTGGAGCCAAGCTCAAGCGTTCTTGGGTCTTATTCAAGAACTCATCTCCGAGAATTGCTTCGATCGGAGGCCCGATGCGGAGCCAAGCTCCAGCGTTCTTGGGTCTTATTCAAGAACTCATCTCCGAGAATTGCTTCGATCGGAGGCCCGACGCGGAGCCAAGCTCCAGCGTTCTTGGGTCTTATTCAAGAACTCATCTCCGAGAATTGCTTCGATCGGAGGCCCGATGCGGAGCCAAGCTCCAGCGTTCTTGGGTCTTATTCAAGAACTCATCTCCGAGAATTGCTTCGATCGGAGGCCCGACGCGGAGCCAAGCTCTAGCGTTCTTGGGTCTTATTCAAGAACTTATTCTAAAGGAAAATAAAAGCGCCCTCTAACCGCTTTATTTAATTTTTGCGGGGGCGACTAAGATTTTCGTTGTTTACAAGCCTGGGCCCTTACACATAATATTTCTTTAGACTATCTGCATTTCAGGTTTTATTTAAAACTGTGCCTTCAGGGGTGCTAAGCTTGTATGCTCCTTCTTGGATCACCTTCACAATTATATACGGCCCCTCCCAGTTTGGGTCTAGTTTTCCTCCGGTGGTGGCTTGACAGAGCACTAAATCTCCTTTCTTGAAGTGTCGCGGACGGACTCGTCTGTCACGGTATCCGGATAGACGCCTCTTATACTCCTGTTCTCTTAGTGCTGCCGCCATCCTACGTTCTTCTATAAGATGATGTAGTTCGAGTTCCAGTGCTTCATCATTGGTTTCCTGGTTGAATGCCAGGATTCGCGCCGAGGGGACCAACCTTTCTACTGGAATGACTGCGTCCATTCCATAAACTAGTGTAAATGAGGTTTCTCCTGTTGGGGTTTTTACTGATGTGCGGTAGGACCATAGAACTAATGGTAGAAGTTCAGCCCATCGTCCTTTTGCCGTGCTTCCACGTTTCTTCTGTATCCCATGTAACAACTGCCGATTAGTTGTTTCCGCCTGTCCATTCGTCTGTGGATGAGCTACGGACGAGAATTTGAGGTTTATGCCCAACCCTACGCAAAAATCTCTGACTGATTCACTATCAAACTGAGGCCCATTGTGTGTGATTATCGAGTCAGGCACCCCAAATCGGCAGATGATGTTCTTCCACAAGAACCTTCTCACTTTTTCCGCGGTGATCAGTCCCATCGCTTCGGCCTCTGCCCATTTTGTGAAATAGTCTACCAAGACAAGCACATACTTCAATTGTCCTGGGGCAGTTGGAAATGGACTAAGGATATCCATTCCCCAAACGGAAAACGGGCAAGCTCCAGATATGCTTTTCATTGAATCTGTAGGGCGATGCATCAGATTTCCAAACCTCTGGCACGCGTCACATCACTGAATATAGTTTTGGACATCCTGCCTCATAGTAGGCCAGTAATACCCAAGTCTGGTTGCTTTTGCCACCAAGGCTCTCCACCCTTTGTGATGCGCACAAACCCCATCATGTAGTTCCTTCATGACAAGACCTCCTTCTTCAATTGGTATGCAAAGCAAGTCCGGGAGGCAGTAGCCCCTTTTGTAGAGTTTTCCCTCTCTGATGGTGAAATGAGCTGATTTTGTGATCACTCTTCTGGCCGCATCTTTTTCTTTTGGTAACAGGCCCTTACCCAGATAGTCCGCGAGCGGTGTCCTCCAGTCTCCTTCCTCGATTCCTTGATCTTGAAAGACTTCTTGGATAAGCCTGCGACTGTTCATTCTTTCGAGGATAACTTTTTTCCCCACTTCTTCGGGCATGACTGCCCCCATTCGAGCCAACGCATCTGCCTGCTGGTTGTCATTTCTTGAAATCACCGTCAAGCAAAAACTCAAGAACGCTTTTGACAATGCCTGTACTTTTCTTTGATAGTCAGACATTAATCCAGTTCTGGCTTCGTACTCCTCTATTATCTGTCGTGCCATAACCTTTGAGTCGGTGTAAATGGATACTTGTCTGGCTCCCTTGATCAAAGCTATCTCTAGGCCCGCGAGCAGAACCTCATACTCAGCTTCATTGTTCGTGGCTTGAAAATTTAGTTTGTAAGCGTAGTTGTACTGTTGCTCATCAGGTGCAGTGAGAGTAACTCCAGCTCCGCATCCGTCTTTGTTGGCCACGCCATCTACCTTGAGTGTTCACTCACTTTTTTCTGTTTGAGCGCTCAACTCAAAACTTGTTTCACTGATGAAATCAGCTAGTGTCTGAGCCAATACCGCCCGCCGTGGGGTGTATTCAATTTCAAATTTTATCAACTCAACTGCACAATTCATCATCCTTCCTGTCAGGCACGGGGAGTGGAGAATCTGTCGCAAAGGTAGGTCGGTCATTACCCGGATGACATGATCCTGGATGTAGGGTCTCAATCTTCTTGCCGCGAATACCAGATATAAAATCATCTTCTCCACTGGTTCATACTGCATCTCAGCATCTTGCAGCACACGACTGATGTAGTATATGAGATACTTCTCTTCTCGTGTTAAGACCGCGCTGATGGTAATGTTTTTGACTGATAGGTACAGGTGTAAAGCCTCCTGTTTCTCTGGTTGCTGCAGGGTGGGGAGTGCTGATAAGAAAACTTTTAATTCCCCGAAAGCTTTCTGCAATTCTGGGGTCCAGCGTATCGGCCCCTTTTCCTTGAGTAAAGCAAAGAAAGGTAACGATTTGTCCGCAAGGCATTAACAAAATCGGCTTAGGTAGTTTACTGCTCCGTTTAAAGGCTGTATTTCTTTGATCATCCGCGGTGATTGGAGATTCTGGATTACCACGACTTTTTCAGGGTTTACATAAATTCCCCTATGACTGACCATAAAAACAAGGAACTTTCCAGAATCAACTCCGAAGACACATTTTTCCGCGTTCAGGTTCAATCCTCCTCTGCGAAGGGAATCAAATGTCTCTTGTAGGTCTACCGCATGATCTTCTGCTCTTTTGCTCTTAACCACAATATCATCCACATATATCGACACATTCCTCCCAATCTGTCTGTGAAAAATTCGATCTACAGTTCTCTGAAACGTAGCTCCAGCATTTCCGAGTCCAAAAGGCATGACGCGGTAGCAGAATATTCCCTGGTTGGTGATGAAAGTAGTTGCTTTTTTGTCTTTTGGGTCCAAGCATATTTGATTATACCCAGAATAAGCATCAAGAATGAGGAGGACTTTGTTACCTGCGGTTCTGTCAACGAGTTCGTCTATGGATGGTATTGGGTAACTGTCTTTGGGGCAGGACTTATTGAGAACGGTGAAATCAATGCACATCCTCCACTTTCCATTAGACTTTTTCAAAAGAACCACATTTGAGAG
The DNA here is from genome assembly GCA_963922045.1 of Persicaria maculosa. NCBI lineage: Eukaryota > Viridiplantae > Streptophyta > Magnoliopsida > Caryophyllales > Polygonaceae > Persicaria > Persicaria maculosa. The sequence goes on along the minus strand of OY998259.1, from coordinate 52,319,684 downwards.
CCAATCTGAATCTTCCACTTCTTCTATGAATCCTGCTTCTAACAGCTTATCAGTTTCTTCTTTTGTCGCAACTGCCTTTTCGGGGGCCATTTTTCTCTTCTTTTGTACTATGGGCTTTGTTCCTGGACGGATCCTCAAAGTGTGCAATGCAGTCGTGGACGGGACTCCTAAAAGGTCTCGCGGAGTCCATGCAAAAACATCTCTCGACCTTGCTATGATCTCCAAGACCCGATCTTTTTCCTCTGGCTCTAATGGTTGCCCCATATAAATCTTCTCTTCGGAGTTCGGAAAAGGTGTGTAGATAATCCTTTCATCCGCGGTTGTTATCCTCGCCTCTGTCAGTCTAACTTCAAGCTCAGCTTCCGAAAGTTCTGATGGGTTGCTGTCTCCCACCATGGATTCACATTTTTCACTGATACACATTATCTCTTTCTTTTTCTTGATAGAGGTTAAATAACAGCTCCTGCTTTCAGGTTGTTGGCCGCGAATTTCACCTACTCCTCCCCCTGGTAAAGGGAATTTTCCGACGAAGTGATAGATTGACACTATCATCTGAAATTTATAGAGCGAGACGCGTCCCAACAAAGCATTGTACATGGTTGGCACTTTTACTACTGTGAACACAACGTTCTCCATTCACCTTTTTGGGGTTGTCCCTAAGACTACTGTTAATTTGATCGTTCCTGCCACCTGTACTTCACCTTCTAAGAACGTAGTCAAAGTGCCCGTGCACGGTTGCAATGATGCCGCGGAGATCCCCATTTGAGAGAAAGCTTCCCATGATAAAATATCAACAGATGAACCAGTGTCAATAAAGACCCTTTTGACTGTCTTGGTAGCTATCTGAGCATGAATGACCAAAGGGTCAGAGTGCGGCATCCTAACTTCCTCCGCGTCTTTTGGCCAAAAGTTATATCTTCATGTTGTGACAGAGAGATTTTTCTACTTGACGCGGACGGCGGTTGCCTTCCCTCTCGCTCGTAGTTCCTCTTTTCTTGTCTACTTTATCCTGCCATGGAGTACCCTCCAGTAAGGGTATTTATAAAACCCTCGGGTTCTGGTATGTGGCCCTCTCATGGTCTTCGGGCTCATTCCTGATTAACAGATCTTTGCATAGTGGGTGCGTGGTTGTGTCTACCTCCGCGCCATCTCCGTCCCCTGCCTCTTCCTCGATTGAAAAATGAGGCATCTCTACGCTGATCTTGTTGTCCTTGGTAACGGTTCTGTCGATGGTGGGGGCCATCAGGTCTAGGGTCACGAACTTCCCAATCTGGTCTCTGATTGTGCCGATCTTCCCTCCGCGGCGGAAATCTCAGTTCTTGATTCCTATAAAGGTTCTCCCTCGGATGATAGGACCGTGGATAGTCTGCCCTTTGATGGGACCCTTGGCCCCTTTCGGAATTCATGTGTATTTCGTCGCGGTTGGGACGAAAAGCTCCTTCTTCTGACTAATGTCTGGGCAGCTTAACTTTCTCTTTCTTGAATTTTCCGGCGAGCTTCCCAAAAAAGCCCTGATTGCCTGTGTTTGCTCTTGAGCTGGATGCGGCCGCCTCCTCAACTTCGATTTGTCTAAACACTCGATCCTTTAAATCATCGTAACTGGCTGGCTTCTTCCGAAACAAATATGTCTTGAAATCTCCTTCTGCCAATTCCCCATGAGAATGATGATCGCTGACTCATGATTAAAGTTGGGGATTTGTACTACCACGCTTGTGAATCGAGTAAAAAAGTGTCCTAGTGTTTCCCCAGCTCCTTGCCTGATCGAGTTTAGATCTAGCATCGTCTTCTTCCGCGACCGTGCACTTCCAAAATGAGACGTGAAGATATGGGTCAGCTGGCTGAAACTGGTCACAGAGTTTTTTGGCAAGTTAGTGAACCATGTGAGGGCGATTTTTGTCAGGGTTGAGGGGAAAGTTCGGCATAACATAGCATCGTTGTATTCATTTATTCCCATCGCGGTTGTAAAATGGTAGAGATGATCCTCAGGATCAGTCGTTCCATCATACTTCATAAGGCCCACATCTCGCCATCTTTTTGGTACTGTCGCGGAGCAGATTTCTCTGGTGAAAACAGATGGGAGGACCGCCGGCCCTTCCATTTTCTTATCTGCTGAATCAGATTTTGTGGAGGTGGAAACGTCCGTGGATCGCTCTCCCGTCGGTGTTTGTTCTCATGCTGCCGCTGATCATTCTGCCATGTTTGGTGCGGCATTGCCTGACCCGGGAAACCATAGTTCATGTTATCGAAGGGATCGCCTGGGTTGTTGTACGCAGTATAACATCTATCAAAATTTCCACGCTACTTACCATGGTGGGCATTCCCCTGTTGACGCGAGTTCTGTCCCCAGTGATCATAATAGTAATATTGTGCTTGTTCTTGCTGTAGAGGATTAGGCTGCTCGTGATGAACTTCATAATATCAGAAATTCTGAGGTATGTGCTCTCCTTCTGCTCCATACTGATTGTAATAGTGATGTAGAGGGGTATCGTGGCGCTGATCTCCTGTTTCACCATCTGGATCAGGTTGAGGTGTCAACGGGACGTACATACTTGAGGCCTCTTGATCGTGGTGGATCCCCTGGCTCATGTCCTGTGTCGCGTTGTTTTGATTATCACTCATTCTGTCACTGTTACCACTCTGGTAAGTCAAAGACTCATTTTCATATATATATATTTTTTATATATAGACACGGACCCCCCATCATTTTCAGGATCTGGGGGTCTTTGCTTGATTTTTCAGAATAAAAGATTACATAGGAACCCCTTAGCGTGAGGGGGTTCCCACAGACGGCGCCAATGACGAACCTCGAACTAAAAAGGTCTCCATTTTTAGTGGGACCCAGGAATAAACCCAGTGGGGCCTTCAATATTCCCAACGGGCTTACCTGACCCGTTCCGAAATAAACGATACGGTCCAACCTGTGCCGCGGGAACAATCTTATGCGCTTACAGAGATTATCCCCTCATCGAGGTTTCCTCAAATGAAATGGGAATCAATTATTTACCTGTTACCGTTCGCTAGCTTAGGGTTTGACAGTTACAAATTCTTGATTCTCACTTCAGACTCCCAAATAGCAAAGAAGAGTCCAAATGGCTGCCCGCGGATGGTGGTTTTGATACTTGTCCGCGGCGCGGTTCCTTCTCCTGATAAAGAGTTTTGGAGTATTCAGCTTTCTCTCCTTCTATCTCTTTTCCTCTCTGAATCTTACTCTTCTCAGGATATTTGTGCTAGGTCCGCTTGTTTGTCACCTTCCCTGCCGTCCAAAAGTCCCCTTCATGTATTTCTTTCTTCCCTTTTATAGGTGATGAGCGATCTCCAGATAGTCGCCACGTGGGGTTTGCTGTCCGACAATTGTCCAACTCGTGGGATGAGGGCATGTTGGACACGTACCCCTTTCTTCTGTCCGCGGATGGTATGACTTATGCAGATGGAGGTTTTGTTGGATGGTTATCCGCGGACGGTTTCGACACTATCTGTGGTTTCTTCTGTGATGGCTTTAATTTTTCCTTTTGTTTCAACTATTTTTATATTTATCTAGATGTTTTTATTGTTGGTTTCGTCAAGTACCTCATACAATTTTATAAGAATTGATTTCAGCATACGAATTTTGCTAATAAATAATTAATTTCAGCATTTCAGATCACAAAAAAAATCAAAAAGCTAATAAGCTATCTAAAAGTTTTAGCAAGGCAAAAAAATATGCTGAAATTGCATAAACAACATTTGATATCCGACTTTGACCTCAACATTTCAGCATTTCAGATCACAAAAAATGCTGAAATGTTGAAATATATGTTTGTGTGTAATATATTGTAGCTCATATAATTTTATAAGTATTAATTTCAACATTTCAGCATAAGAAAAAGTTTCAGCAAGACAAAAAAAATTGCTGAAATTGCCAATATTTAAACTTTCAACAAAGCAAACTCAATCACAGTACCAAACTAACCACAAACTAACCACAAATTGCCAATAAGAATTAATTTCAGCATTTTAGATCACACAAAAAATAAAAAAACTAATAAGCTCTCCAAAAGTTTCAGCAAGACAAATAAAATAAAATTGAATCCGATTTTTTTTCATTCCAATCAACCAAACAATGTAAATCAATCCAAACAAAATTAAATAAGACATTGAAATGTAAAATGACCTTTTTGCCGTACATACACACATTTCAGCATTTTTCATAAAGAATGTGTCGGCCTCTCCAAGAGTTTACTGAATGATCGATCTTTGTTATAGGAATGTGTCAGCCTCTTCATCTGAAGGAGGATGACCAGAGAGGAAATTGTTTAGAATAAGATCATAAAGAAAGCACTTGCTCAACAAAGCTGTAACTTGAATTCTACATCAATTTTTAGTTTTAGTCATTATACTAATAGTTTTTATAGTATGGGAAGGCAGGAAGCAGTTATGCAAACAATAGCAATAAGAAAATAAGGCATGTGCTGGTAGAATGCAATTGTCCTAGGAAACTTATTCACCTCAACTTTGGTGCGGAATTCAAGAACACATTCGCATACATGACAACTTGTTCTATGAGGAGAGCTGTTGCACTGGTTAGATCTCACGAATGCAAAAACCTGCAAACAGGTACAAGATCAAAGTTGCACAATAAGTGCTAGGCTAAAACCCCAATTTTGTCGGAATTCAAGAACACATTCGCATACATTGACAGTGAAGCAATTGGGTTTCAGCAGATGCTGAAACCCCAATTTTGTCCATGGATATGTGGCGCAGGATCAGATCCGATTCCATGGATCATATCCGACTCCAGAAATTATTTGAAATCACAGTGAAGAGGAAGGAAGCGAGGGAACGTACTGAAATTGAAAAAAAAAGAGTAGGTACCTGGAGGAAGACACTGATAGAATGTAAATTTGGAAATGTTGTAAGGGTAGTTTAGACATTTTACGTTTGCCTATGTGTTCTATAAATAGGCTCATTTCCGCTGTAACAAACTCTTCAATTCTCAATCAATCGAAACCAGAATTTCTGTTACATTTTCTTTCTTTCTTCTGCCATGGAATCAAACATGGTATCAGAGCTTGAAATCCATGGCGGAGTGTAGATTCGTGTTCATTTTTAGCGGTTTTCTAGCGATCTTTCACTTCTGATCATCTTCATTTGGTGTGTGCGCACGTTTTCTCTCTGTGTCGTTGACAATGCTACCACAGCAACCGAATGCCTGGTTTCAAGGCTCCGTTGATCCAAATGATCCTTTCTACATCCATGCTTCCGATTCACCCGGTATGGTTCTAGTTTCCAAATTATTCAATGGAAAGAATTTTTGTTCTTGGAAACGAGCTGTTCTGATTGCACTCTTTGCCAAGAACAAAATTGATTTTGTGGATGGATCCGTTCCTAAGCCTGCTAGGGATTCTCCAGATTTTAGAAAATGGAAGAGATGTGACGATATGGTCACTACTTGGTTGATAAATGCCATGTCTCCTGAATTGGGAGAAAATTTCCTGCTTCATAATTATGCATCTGAAACCTGGAATGGTCTGTGCACTCGATTTGCGCAGACAAATCTTGCTCAATTGTACACGGTTGAGAAGGCGATCACTACTATCACTCAGGATCCTGATGGTATGTCTGAATATTTCACTTGCCTCAACCGTCTTTGGGATGTGAGAGATTCTTTGAAGAATCTTCCTCCTTGTTCTTGTGGTCTTGCTGAGCAAATGAATTCTTTTGAACAACAGCAGCGTATAATTCAGTTGTTAATGGGATTGAATGCCTCTTTCTTGGCTATTCGAGGAAGCATATTGATTATGTCTCCTCTTCCAAATTTGGATCGTGTCTATCAGATGTTGATTCACGAAGAAGTGCAGCGTGAAGCTCATAGCAATCTTCACATCATGCCTAATTCGTCTTCGCTTTCTTCTTCACTTGATGCGGCTTCTCAGAAATCATCCCACGCTTCTAAGTCGCAGGCGGCGGGTTTTTCAGGAACCAAAGATGGTGGTTCAAAGAACAAGAATCCCGAGTATGTGTGTTCTCACTGCAAAAGGCAAGGTCATTTGGTTGATAGGTGCTATAAATTGCACGGTTTTCCGACTGATGGATCCAAGCAAGCTCCTAAGGATGGAAAGTCTAAGCCATCTCACAAGTTTGCTGCTCAGGCATCAAGAGATGATGGTCCTTCAGGAGATATGACAGTAACTGCTCCACTCATCACTTCTGATCAATATGCTCAGCTCTTGGCATTATTACAGCGAACAGATGGTGCTTCTTCTTCAAATGGATCCATCGGTTACAACAACTTTGCTGGTAGTGATTTTCCATCTTTTGTTGGATATGTTTCCTCTTTTTCTGCTTCATCATCTAATATTCCCCGCATTTGGATTATCGATTTGGGAGCAACAGATCATATGTGTCATGATATAGATCGATTTCATGATTTAGTTCCTCTAAAGACGCCTTTTCATGTCAAGTTTCCTACTGGAGATTCGGTTCTTCTTCAGTTTAAAGGGAAAGTATTCTTCTCTGATGATATTACACTCACCGATGTGTTGTTCATACCTAAATTCCAGTTCAATCTTTTGTCAGTAAGGAAACTGATTCCACAGATTGATTGTATGGTGTGCTTCACTAAGGATTCTTGCTTCTTGCAGGGCCTTTCTCTGAGGAAGCCAGTGGTCCTTGGTAGCTTCTCGAAAGGCCTTTATGTTGCTAATGCTAGCGGTGCAGGTGGTCATGAAGCTGCCTCTTCAAAGAATTTTCTGCCTCAATGTTCTTCTGCTGCTTCAAATAAAGAGACTTTTTATGGCTAGGGGTGTGCATCGGTCTAAAACCTAACCAAACCGGGCCGAACCGAATCGAACCAAACCGAAACCGAAAATCTCAAAATTTTCAAACCGAAAGCCGAACCGAAAGTATTAGGTTCGGTTATTTGTCGGTTCGGTTTGTGTTCGGTTCGGTTTTAACATAATTGAACCGAATTTCCATAAAAAAAATTAAGTATACAAATATATATAAAAGATAGTATATATACACATATATACACATATTCCAATATAAAGTATACAAATATAGTTACAAATATATATATATATATATATATATACGGTTACAAATACAGTGTGTATATATATACACACACATACATTGTAGTTGTATGCTTTCTAAGACTAAAGTATACAAAATTAAAATATATATACAATTGCAAATACAATTATGTGTATATACACTATATATATGTATCTACACTAAGACTAGTAAGTATGTGTGTGTATATAAAGTATACAAATATATATACAATGTATTTATGTAGTGTATAAAAAAAATCGGTTTAACACAAACCGAACCTAAACCGAACACAAACCGAACCGAAACCGAAAAATGGAAATTCTCGAACCGAAAGCCGAACCGAAAAATTTCGGTTAGGTTCGGTTTGTGTTGGTTCAGCCCAAAAATTCGGTTTGGGCCGAATCATGCACACCCCTAGTTATGGCATTCTCGATTAGGCCATGTCTCTTGTAACAGACTAAAGGCTATTGTTTCTTCTGTTGATTTTTCAGTTGATTTGAAGTCTTGTACTGTCTGTGCTCAGGCCAAACAGACTCGTTTGCCTTTTCCTTCAAGTACCATTTCTAGCACTTCTCCTTTTGAATTGTTTCATGTAGATACTTGGGGGCCATATCATACTGCCACCTATGATGGATTCAGATATTTTTTGACAATAGTTGATGAATTTACAAGGGTTACATATACCCATCTTATGCATTCACCAAACTACTTGTGCTTATTCTCCCCAGCAAAATGGAGTTGCTGAGCGTAAGCATCGTCATTTGCTTGAAGTCTGCAGGGCCCTGATGTTTGAATCACAGTGTCCTACACGGTTTTGGGGAGACAGTTTGCTTACTGCCACATACATTATCAATAAGCTTCCCACTCCTGTTTTGCAGAGGGTATCTCCTCACCAGAAATTATTTGGCAACCCTCCTTCTTTGGGACATTTATGGGTGTTTGGCTGTTTGGTTTTTGCTTCAACCATTAAACCTGGGAGGGACAAGCTGCAACCTCGGGCTACCCCATGTGTTTTTCTGGGTTATCCCTTTCATAAGAAGGATTACAAGCTATTTTGTTTGCAAACTAGAAAAATCATCATCTCTCGTGATGTAGTTTTTCATGAGCATTTATTTCCCTTCAAGAATCAATCTTCTTTTGTTTCTTCTGATTCATGTGGTCCTCCCTTGCTAATTTCTGTGACATATCATGATTCCTCTTTGAATTCTTCTATGAATCCCATACCCATTACAGATAGTGTGGTCCCAAATGCTCCCTTACGACGCTCTGAGAGGGTGCCTCGTCCTCCATCTCATCTTCAGGACTTCTTTTGTGGATCTGCCTGTATCAATGACAGATTTATTAATTTGGTTCCCTCTACCCAGTACAGTCTTTCTGCATATACAAATTCCCTTATTATGGATGCCAAGGAACCCCTCTTTTATGAGGAAGCAGTGCAATCAGTAGAATGGAGAGATGCTATGGATGCTGAATTGCAAGCTCTTCAAGCCAATAACACATGGTCTATTGTCTCTCTTCCAAAGGGGAAACGACCTATTATGTCTAAATGGGTTTACAAGCTTAAGTTCAGAGCAGATGGGTCTCTAGAACGTCATAAAGCAAGGCTTGTTATTCGTGGTTGCTCTCAAAAGGCCGGTGTTGATTATGCAGAAACTTTCTCTCCTGTTGTCAAGATGACAACCATTCGTTCTCTTGTTGCTGTTGCTATTAAAAAGGGTTGGTTTTGGACGTAAACAACGCCTTCCTTCACGGTGATATTGATACTGAAGTTTACATGAAGATTCCGCTTGGCTTACATGGTGATTTCTCAGGTAAAGTTTGCAAGCTCAACAAGTCCCTATATGGACTTAAGCAAGCATCAAGACAATGGTACACAAAGTTGTCTGATGTTTTGGTATCTCAGGGATACAGTCATTCACCTAATGATCATTCTCTTTTCTTCAAAAAGAATGGTTCACAGATTGTATTTCTTGCAATCTATGTGGATGATATCTTGGTGGTTGGCAATTGCATTGAAGAAATTACTTCCTTGAAGCAGTTCTTACATTCCACTTTCAAAATCAAGGATCTTGGCATACTGAATTTTTTTCTGGGTATGGAGTTTCTTCCCCATTCTAGTGGTATTATTATTTCTCAGAGAAAGTTTATAGCTGAGCTCCTCCAAGACTATGATGTTCCAAGTCACAGAGTCAGTGCTTCACCTTTGGATCCTTCTCTCAAATTAAAGCCAGATATGGGTACTGTTTTGTCTGATCCAACTTCTTATCGTCGCCTTGTTGGTAAGCTCAATTTCCTTACCAATACACGACCTGATCTATCGTTTTCCATTCAACATCTTTCCCAATTTATGCAATGTCCTACTTCTGCACACTGGGATGCGGCTATGCACGTTATTAGGTATCTCAAAGGGACCCCTCATCTGGGTTTGTTCCTTTCTTCTTCATCTGATTTCAGACTTGAAGGCTACTGTGATTCAGATTGGGCAGCTTGCCCTTGTTCTCGACGATCAATCAGTGGTTATTATGTCTCTCTGGGCTCGTCTCCTATTTCATGGAAATCCAAGAAGCAGGTCGCAGTCTCCTTGTCTTCTGCAGAGGCCGAGTACAGGTCTATACGACGTCTTACGGTTGAATTAGCTTGGCTCACACGATTATTAGCAGAGCTTGAGGTCCCTGGTTTGTCTCCAGTTCCAATTCATTGCGACAGTCGGGCAGCAATCCATATTGCTCGCAATCCCGTCTTCCACGAACGAACGAAACACGTTGATATTGACTGCCATTTTGTCCGGAAAAAACTCTTGGATGGCTTAATTTCACTGAGCTTTGTCCCTACCACGAGCCAATTAGCCGATGTCTTCACTAAGCCCCTCTCTGGTCCCAATCACAGCTCTGCAATTTCCAAGTTGGGACTGTTTTCACAGCCTCCAACTTGAGGGGGGTGATAGAATGTAAATTTGGAAATGTTGTAAGGGTAGTTTTGACATTTTACATTTGCCTATGTGTTCTATAAATTGGCTCATTTCCGCTGTAACAAACTCTTCAATTCTCAATCAATCGAAACCAGAATTTCTATTACATTTTCTTTCTTTCTTCTGCCATGGAATCAAACAGACACGGAGGTTGGGATCCTCACACTTGTTGGAGAGGTAGGAGGAGACAACCTTAGAGACGAGGCGGAGGTTGTGGGGGATCTCAGCGTAGGCGAGGCGGAGGAGGAAGGCGTCGTCGTTGGAGACGATTTTGCGGACGTCGTCGTTGGCGATAGCCTCGTTCTTGAGGCCAGAGATGTAGGAGTCAGAGAGGGAGGAGTGGAGGAGGAGGAGCTTGCGGACGCCGTCGTTGGAGGCAAGTAGGAGTGGTGGGAGACCGGAAGAGCGAGAGCGAGAGGGAGACCGGAAGAGCGAGAGCGAGAGGGACACCGGCAACGAACCTGGAAGGTAGGCAAGCTGTCGTTGTCTCCGGTGGGCGGTCGCTCTCTTCCTCGCTCAGACCTGGCCGACGGCAAGCCCTCCTGTTGCTCAAGATCCAGATCCCGTCTATGAGGTTGGGGGAGCACTGTTTTGTGGTGGTGGACAAATCCCTAATTTCACGAGGGTGGGAGACACTCCGCAAATAGAGGCCCAAAAAAGGGCCCGTTGGGCAAATTTTCTCAATGGGTTTTGGTGTGCGATTCACGTACGTGACATTTTCTAGATTAAAATAATGTTATTTTTTCATCTATATTTTGAATTAAAATGATATTATCTTTTTAAACCATGTCAATTAATAAGCCAATATAGTCATTAAAAAATTATTTTTTTATATATAACCTTATATCTTAATTATTATTTTTTAAAAAAATATTCAACGTCACCTAACAAATTTTGATTTTGCATTGCAACTGCGGGGCACAATCCCCTTTCGAATTCATCTGAATTTGGTGCCTGTGGCTCTAATTTTGTTTCCGTTGATTTATATTCAATGTCTTTGATATCAATTCATACACTATATATAAGATTTTTTTTTAAGGATTCACATGGACGAAGTTTAAAGCATTCCCTCCACACCTATTGTCACCTATGTTGTCTTCGATTGTATTTAAGACCGATATCATTTTTTTGGAGTATTGTTTTGTCCATCCCTATAATAAGTTTTTCTACTATAGTTAAATTTTAAAGTTATATGAAGGAAAAGAAAAATTAAAGAAATTATTAAAATAAATAAATTATTAAAATAATGAAAAAGTATTATAATTAAGCCAACCCAGAGCTTATCTATTCACGCCAGTGTATATAGTACCTCATAAATTATATAACTATCCATTCTTTTTTTTTTCTCTACTTGTTGTTTGGACGGTTGCATCTCACCAAATGCACGGTGAGATCATTGACTTCCATTGTCAGGAGCAGCGAAGGAGTGCAATATGAGCAAATACTGAAGGGAAGAGCAAGAGTACTACCGAATCATAATCTTTACCGACTTCGGATGTCAGTGGCGACAAAATGAAGTAGTGTGTGCTTCATCATCATTAGCTCCCGGTGTTGGTGACCACTACCATGTGTTTGACAAGATCATGGTCGTGCCAATAATATAATAGGGCTTTTTTTAGCGATTAACCTAAGCCTCTATGTCAAATTTCAAGGGGGAAGGGGAATTGATTTGTTTCTAATAGCTTTTTTTAATACCAGTCTTTTTAAGACAATAACTTTTTTGAAAATTTCTCCAAAATGGAGAAATAAAACACATTTTTTAAATTATTTTTGTTTTAACTCTAATAGCTTCTTGATTTTGAATATTTGGAGAATCGTTTAGTTTTGGGAAATGCTATAGATTTATGAAACCTTCTTTATTTTTTCTAATATTTTTCTATTTTAGAGAATGATATTGAGAATCTGTTGGATAAAAAAATGCTTAAAATTCTCTATAAAAAAAACTAAAGTCCCCGAAATGGAGAACCGGTTGGAGATGCGGTAATCACTATAAATACAATACAATGGAAAAAGGCATTGTTATAATTTTGATTTTTCTATCCTATGTCCCAAGGTCATAAGATAAGAGTACTAATTTGGAAATATGTTTCAAATTTTAATTTGTTAGCTTTTCTTTTAATTAGTTTTCTAGAGTCGATTATTTTTTTAGTAGGAAATTTTTTTCCCAATTTAGGATCTTATCCTATGCCCTTAAAATATATAATACACTACTACATATAAGCCTCTAATGTATCACCAAAAAATGTTACACATTATCACTAAAATATGTTACATTAGGGGAAAAGGTAACACGTTTTAAGGATTACATTTGCGGCCGTTGCATTTGCTCTAATGTAACATTTTTTATTTGCTAAGGTAACATTGTTTCATTAGTGAAACTAATTAAGTGTTGCATTTGATAACAAAACTATTACATTTGATTTAAATGTTACATTTTAGTATAAATGTTACCTTTTTAAGGTTTGTTACCTTTAATTAAATATGTTACATATAACGAATAATGTTACATTTAAAGAATAATGTTACTCTTAATTTCAACTATTTTATTTGAATTAAATTTGTTACAAAAGAAATGTACATATTAATTATATTGCAATAACATACATATATATATATATACTGATTTATTAAGAATAACATGGAATAAATAGCAGAATAACACAGAATAAATATTTAAAGTAACATGTGTATATACAATATCTGATCAAGAGATTTTCTAATTAACAAGTCCTATCTAAAGCTAGGCTAAATACAGACAAAAGTAACGACCCTTTCTAAATACAAAAATTGATTTCTATTCTACTCACTATGCAAAATGATTTATGTGATGAAGCTAGGCTACTAAAGCAACCTCGTTCTTCAATTCTTGTGCTGCTTGACCAAAGCTTTAGAGCAACCTCTTTACATCTACTAGCTTGTTGTACGTCCAGTTCATAAAGAACCTTGTGGCTAGCCTTTAGAACAAAGTAAGGCCAAGGGATTTTTAATGCGCACATAAATATATAAAAATGCATGGATCAAGAGAGAAATGGAGCATACGTGTGTCATTGTTAACAATAAGGACAACCGAAGCACCAACAACTTCTGCATATTTTGTCTTTGCAGTGAAACTACAGTTACCACGGTCTACCAGAGCAATCTCACCACCAAGCTATCAATCGAATAAGAGATCGTTAGAATTGAACCCCTTAATGCAATTACCACATACATTCTCCTCCTGTCAGAAGTGAACTACAGGATATCCAGCACTTCATAATGGAGAGCCGAAGAATTGAATCTTAACTCTTAACAAAAGAAAACCGAAGATCATGATAATTTAAGTAAAAAACAGATCCTACAACTTAACTTCTGGTATCCTAAATAACTACAAGATAGTCCATAAAAAGAAAAGAGAGACTAAGGTCTCACCTGAGAGATCAGTACCTAAATGGCTAAACAGCCGAGCACATGATAAGAAAATAGGGAGTGAAAAGAACTGAAGTTAATCCTGCTCTCTATCAGTACCAAACTAAGACCTCACCTACGAGATCAAAGAATCAGACGAAGAGAGAGTAAGGCCTCACTTGAGAGATCAGTACCTAAACATCCGAGCACATGATCAGAAAATAGGGAGTGAAAAGAACTGAAGTTAATCCTGTATCAGTACCAAATTAATGCCTCGCCTGAGAGATCAAAGAATCAGACCCCATGAGCAAACTGAGTTAGGCAGCAAAACCCAAGAAACTGCAGACAAACCATTATAATTCAAAACCCAAGAAGTGCACACCTTTTGTACACTAAATGAATAGGTTGTTGAGCTCAAGCTTCAATGTCTATCTTTAATGACATTAACGGAAAGCTCTTTGAAACTAACATTATCAGTAATAACAGAGAAAGCTCAATACAATCCCACCCACCATAAAAGGCACACTAGGATAGAGAAGGAATTAGACAACAATAGCTTACAGTTCACTCAGGCTCGCTATGGAAGCTCAACACAACCAATAATTAATTAGGAGCACCAGGAGAACAGCCAGGTAGGATGCCTTCAGAAGTACCTGCTTGAGTAATCACTTTCAGCATCTCTATCCTAGTGTCGATGACATTTAGCCATTTCATAAAAAACTTCCTAGCCCCAAATTCAATGACAAGAAAATCCATTGTACGTGCTAACAAAGGATGACAAACTTTCCCTAATAAATGGCGCTGCTTTAGACAATGGTGTAATCTCTACATCATCGACCCACTTCTAAACCCAGCCACGTGAAACGTTCACCACATAACAGAAAACTTCAATCTCATCCAATCCAAGGGTGTTTCTCCAAAACAATATATACACAACCAAATTTGTTATCCACCGCATTTTAATGAGGATTTGATTTAAATGCCAAAGAATACATAAAAGAGGGATGACAAATGTCCAAAGTCATCATCAAACCTTAACAGAATACACAACCAAACTCTTACCAAACCCAAACTTATGCTTCTTAATATGTCCCAGTAAAAAAATGTCAGTTGGCATATTTTCATGGCTTAAGTAATATTCCACCTGCAAAAGCATAAGAAAGAGGGAAATGAGCAAAGACACGTTTACAAACATAAGTTTACACTGCAAACATCTTGGAAGTTGGAATAGTTTTAAGGACTCTGCAAAAGGCAGGCATATAAATAACGAAACTCAAACTCTTTCATGTACTTCTCCCTTAACAAAAGTTGACAAAAATCTTTGGAACGCGCAAAATCATACAGGAAATCTGCAAGATTTGTTTTAAGAAGGATGGATCTTGATTTATTTTCCATCAACTGTCCCCAGGCAGTGATATGACAAGATGCTATTTGTGTTTCTGTTCTTGAAGGAGTTAGCTAATTAAGGGGCTAATGACCAGAACTAGAACAAAGAGCAACCAATCAAAAAAATCCAACAACAGAAATGATTCAAGACGAGCGATTTTACATAGTTTTCAAGTTCAAGAAGATTCACCTGTTTGACAATCTTAGCACGGAGCTCTTCGCTAGATTCGCCTTTCTGAGAGGGATAATCATTCTCAAGGCCGTCCAGGTCGTTTCCATCTTCACCAGACGGTGGAGAGTCGTCCAACAGAGGACTTTTGTATTCACCGGAATCAGGGCCGGACCTGAGAAATTAATTGCCTGAGGCAAATTACGAAATTTGTGCCCCACGATAAAAAAAAAAAAAAACCCAAGCCATTTAAAAAGCATATAGCTATTTAATATATGTTATATAAGTGTAGTTACATTTCATATTCAAAAATATATGAAACCTGGGGACTATTAAAAAAAAAACAATATACATCAAATCTCGAGCAAAAAATTATAATATTAGGACATGTCTTTACTTAAATACCACCCGTCTCGCAGTCTTGGAGGAAAAAGTATCAATTAGCTTGACATAATCAACCTAAATCCTTAACAATTCAAAATCCTAAATCATACAAATTCAATTACTAATTCCAATTCGCACTCTAAATAGAAAACAAAATCAGATTCAAATCCAAATAATTCGAAGTTCGAACAACTAGGATGAAATTGAAGAAACAAACCTGATTTCGCAATTAGAAATTAGAAGATTCACTTCAAGAGAGTGCCGAGAAGCTGAGGTCCCGGGGAAGGCGATGCGAAGACGGAAGACCGAAGACGGCTCAGGCCTCAGGGGATCCTCCGAATTTGGGCAAATCCCCTATTTGAAATACTCACACAGCAGGTAATCAAAGAAGATTAAGAACAAACCCAATGCAGAATCTTCTTCCAAGAAAAAAAATCAAACAAGGAGGCACCTACATAGAGAGCAAAACATGAAATTGGGGATTCACAACCCAAAATCGGAGAAACCAAGTACCGAAATCGAAACTTGTTGGTAGAAAAAGTGAAATTTGAATGATTGAGAAATTCAGACAAACCTCATTGGGTTGGAATTGCAAGGGAGAGGAAGGTTCCTATTCATCTGCAACTCAGGCTCACTGCAAAGACGGAGGCTGGCGCCTGGCGGGCTACGGTTGGAGGGAGATTCCGCCGCCGGGAGGGGAGCCTGGATGTCGGATTTCCGGCCGGTGGCCTCTCTTGCGAATCACCCTGAACACCCTAGCACCCTCTTGTTCGATTCATTCCTCTTTTTTTAATTCTGTATCCGCTTTTTTTTTTACGCTTGCAACGCAGCATTTCCAATCAGCGTGGTGCCCTCTTACTTGCTTACCACTTTACCAGTATTCACTTTTTTTAATATATATATATATAGACACACGTGCCCTCTGGGCCTATAGTGCCCGAGGCGAAGGCCTAAGGCCTGTATTTAAGTCCGGCCTTGACAGCCGCCGTCCTCTCCATCTTCTTCCCCTTTACAAACTCTGGTGGCTCAGTATACAAATCCCTCCAAAATTTCAAACTCTTCAAAGTTAAACCGGTCTAAAATCTAAGGGAATTTAAAGGTATAATCCGTTGCTTCCATCCCTCGGTTTATCCAAACAAGATACTTGTTACGGTAAGTTCACAATAGAATCCACAATAGAATCCGCTCTTGAACTTGAAGGTAGGAGAGTCAATAGCTTCTTATCTCTTCCTTTCCAAGAAGCTATTAAAAAGTTAAAACAAGCATTGATGTATGCCATTCTAAGGTAATCAGTAATACTAGCATTAGAAGTAGTCAACAGATTTGCACTCAAATATCACATGTCACACCACAATAATGAACAGGGGTGGATCTTCAATTGTTCATCAAATTAACTTCCCTCTAATTTTGAATAATACTCCCTCCAATCGGCAAAACACATGGTTTACTATTTATGTACGCTTCTTTAGAATGGTAAAAATAATATAAAATTTTTATTTTTTTATAAATTTTTTTAACAAGTTTATACTTATTAATAATAACTACGAAATTGTTAAAAAGATAGATATTTTATATAGTTTTTTTCTCCTAAAAAAGCGTGCGTGAATAGTAAAATGACATATTTTGTCGAACGGAGGGAGTACAACAGAAAGTCACGCACTCACACAAATTATGAACACTGGAACAATCTGAAAAATGGCAATGTATTACCATGTAATGAATCATGAATGCATTAACTTTGGACAAAAAAATACAGAATGTTGCATACAATTGAAATCAAGCCAGACTCTTGGGATCTCAGAGTATCTCTAAATTGATACAGGAGACCCCGGGCGATGAGGCGAGGACGGCGCTGAGGCGAGGCGAAAGCGAGGAGGCGACTTTGGCGATGGGATGTCCAGTTGAAGGCCGGCGAGGAGGCGTCCGGGCGAATCAAGTCAAAGGGCCAGCAAGGTTGCAGCGACGACGGAGGGACGGAGGGGCGGAGGGACATACGATGGCGGCGATGATTGAGTAGCAAGCAGCAGTAGAATCCCGTTTCCCTGCAATCTCTTCTTTTGCTTAATTGTAAGCCTTAATCGATTGAAGATGCCAGCACATATCCACATAAATCGATTGAAGTTGCCGGACAGTTTCATCGATTGAAGATGCCGCTCAATTGGTGATAGGTTTCAATTTTTTTTAATTCATGTTTTGGTTATATCAATTTATGTATTTTAATTTGGATTTGCATCCCAGATCTAGTTCTTTCTGATAGTTTACATAGGTCTTATATTGTATAGTAGGCCCAAAAGCCCAATACCTTGTAACCTATATGATCACCTTCGTTATTGCACTTTGCCTAGGTATGATCACCTTCGTATCTTTTGGTGCTTGTGTTTTCCAAATCAGTCACCCACCGCTCCTCACAAGCTTCACCCACGCTCTAGTCCTTGTGTCTTTCTTGGCTATTCATCTGATCATCACGGTTACCTCTGCCTCGATATCAAGTCTCACAAGCTCATTCTGTCTCGTCATGTCACCTTTGATGAGTCTCGTTTCCCCTTTGCTTCTCCTACCATCCCCTCTCCTACACCTCATGTGTCTCAATCTGAGTCAGAGTCATCGTTCCCTCACTTTCTTCTTCCCCAGAGCTCTCCAGGTGCTCCTGCCTCTCCCCCTCCACCACCACCACCACCCCCTACCACCAGACCACACACCCGCAGCGTCTCTGGTGTCTTCCGACCCCGTCAGATCGTCTCCATGAACACCACACATCGCGGCCACAGCATCGCAGCAAATCAATTTCCCCAAACCCACCCCTCAACCTCGCTATTGGCGGCGGCCGCAGCATCAAGCCGCGGCCGCAACCAATCAACCCGCTGCGGGTTTGCAGCGCCCGCAGCCTTCCCCGCCGCCTCCCAATTCCCCCTGCCTCCGTCCTTCCCGACTCCCAATCCCCCCTGCCTCCACCCTGACCTCCCTTTCCCCCATTCCCACCTCCCACAAAACAGCCCTCCTCGACCCGAATTGGCAGGCGGCTATGCTCGACGAATACAGGGATCTTACAAGGAATGGTACTTGGGTTCTGGTCCCTCGCCCTCCTGAGGCGAACGTCATTCGCTGTATGTAGCTCTTCCGTCACAAGTTCCGCTCTGATGGGACGTTGGAGCGCTACAAAGCCCGTCTTGTGGTCAACGACCGATCTCAACAGGTAGGTATTGATTGTGATGAGACCTTCTGCCCCGTCGTCAACCTTGCCACTATCCAAGTGGTGTTGATCTTAGCGTTGTCGCGCAACTGGGCCATTCATCAGCTGGATATCAAGAACGCTTTTCTGCACGGCCATCTGAATGAGACAGTTTACATGTTTCAGCTGCCGGGGTTTGCTGATGCTGATGGTCCCAAGCACGTCTGTCTCCTGAAGCGTTTTCTGTATGGTCTAAAACAGGCTCCGCGGGCTTGGTTCCAGCGCTTTGCCTCTCATCTGCTACGCATGGGCTTCATTGGCAGCCGCTCCGACTCGTCTCTGTTTATCTATCGCAGAGGCGCGGGCATGGCCTTTCTGTTGCTATATGTCGACGACATCATCCTCACCGCATCTTCTGATGCTCTTCGGACCTCTATTATGTCGCAGTTGAGTGCCGAGTTCGCCATGTCAGATATGGGTCATTTGTCTTACTTCTTGGGAGTCGTTGTTCAGCGACATGAGTCTGGGCTGTTTCTCTCTCAAAGTAAGTATGCTGCTGAGATTGTTGAGCGGGCCAAGATGAGTAACTGCAAGCCGGTAGTCACCCATGTGGATACATCCAACAAGCTCAGTGCTCATTCTGGTCCTCTGTTTGATGATCCGACGTTGTACAGGAACCTCGCCGGTGCATTGCAGTATCTCACGTTCACCAGGCCAGATATCAGTTACGTCGTTCAGCAGATCTGCCTGTTCATGCATGCGCCCAAGGAACCGCACTTTCAGGTGTTGAAGCGGATCATCCGGTACATCAGCGGTACCCTCGAGCTGGGCACCACGATCACCCCTTCCTCTCGGCATGACCTCGTCGCTTGCACAGATGCAGATTGGGATGGTTTTCCTGACACCCGTCGCTCCACGTCTGGCTACTGTGTCTTCTTTAACGACACCCTTGTGTCGTGGTCTGCGAAGCGACAGTCTGTGGTCTCTCGCTCTAGCGCCGAGGTTGAGTACAGGGGTGTCACCAACGTTGTCTCCGAGTGCTCATGGCTGCACAATCTCCTTCTTGAGCTCCGCTGCCCTCTTCAGAAGGCCACCCTGGTCTACACCGACAATGTCTCCACCGTCTATCTGGCCAGCAACCCAGTCCAGCATCAGCGCACGAAGCATATTGAGATCGATCTCCACTTCGTCTAGGACAAGGTTCTTGGACATGGTCGTGTTCTACATGTCCCGTCCTCCTATCAGTACGCTGATATCTTCTCCTAGGGTTTACCTCGTAAGTTGTTCCTTGATTTTCGGTCCAGCCTCACTGTACGGGACCCTCCACTTTCGACTGCGGGGGTTTGATAGATTACATAGGTCTTATATTGTATAGTGTGCCCAAAGGCCCAATATCCTGTAACCTATATATATCATTGTCTAATGAATGGAAACCCTCAAGGAGGACATTACAATCAATCTCGTGATCTTACACTTTCTCTATCCAACATCTTTGCGCCTTGGTTTCATAGTTGGTA
Source organism: Persicaria maculosa (assembly GCA_963922045.1). Taxonomy (NCBI): domain Eukaryota; kingdom Viridiplantae; phylum Streptophyta; class Magnoliopsida; order Caryophyllales; family Polygonaceae; genus Persicaria; species Persicaria maculosa. The sequence continues at coordinate 52,299,672 of OY998259.1, read as the reverse complement.
TTGATCAAGTTCTGCTATGTATAAATCCACATGATGGGATTTCAATGGATTTTAGGCTGAAAAAGAAGGATTTCCTTGCATTTTAAATTTTAGTTGTACAACTAGTTGAAAGTTTATTAAAATAAGATATGTGATGTTTGCCACTACGTGCTAAGATGGTTCCATCTCTTCTCAAACTGAATGCTTTGGAGCTCAGACATTGTTTGTGACTGATCAAGCTTCCTCTTTTCTTTACCGGAATTGTGAAACTTTACGGAATTATATCCACTAGGGGTTTGGATCACCTATAACTAGGGTGGTACATTGGTCTAAAACCGAACCGAACCGGGCCGAACCGAACCAAATATCTTAAAATTTCAAAACCGAAAGCCGAACCGAAAGCATTAGGTTCGGTTCGGTTATTTGCCGGTTCGGTTTGTGTCCGGTTCGATTTTAACATAGTTGAACCGAATTTCGACAAAAAGGAATTTTAAAAAAAAAAAATTAAAAATTTGATTTAACACAAACCGAACAAAAAAAAATAAATGTATTAGTGTATATATGTGTGTATATACACTGTATATATGTGTATATATACACACTACACACTACACACAAAAATGTGTATTAGTGTATATATACAGTGTAGTGTATATATATATGTATGTAGTGTATAAAAAGTTATATATATATACATATATTGGAATATTTTAAAAAATCGGTTTAACACAAACCGAACCGAAACCGAAAAATGAAAATTTTCGAACCGAAAAACTTCGGTTCGGTTCAGTTCGATTTGGTTTGTGTTGGTTCGGCCCGAAAATTCGGTTTGGACCGAATCATGCACACCCTTACCTATAACCCACCATGTAACTCACAATGTTACACAAATTCTATTGGTCCACCTATAATTAGTTTATCAAATTATTTTAGAAAATCTTAATTAATTAAAAGATAATTCTTATTTCCTAAATAAAAAATTAAAAGATTTTCTGAAATTTTTTTTTGTTCAGCACGTTAGGTCAAATTCATTTAGTTCACCGTCGAAGAACCATTTAGTTCACCGTTGAAGAACGATTAGCACCGGTTTGTATATGCAATCATCATGTCTGGCGAAATTTTACATCTCAATCTTGAGGTACATACATGCTTTGGTGCTTTCTTCTTGTATATATATCTTTTTTGAAATTACTTAATATACTGATGTTGTAATTATAGCATACGGATGATATTGCACAACAAATACAACCATGTCGTCGACTAGAATTTGAGCAAGATGAGAATCTGAAAAATTCTTGTCAAAAATTCGGTTCGGTTTAAAAATTCGGTTCGATTTAAAAAATCGGTTTAACACAAACCGAACCGAAACCGAAAAGAGAAAATTTTCGAACCGAAAAACTTCGGTTCGGTTCGGTTCGGTTTGTGTTGGTTCGGCCCAAAAATTCGGTTTGGACCGAATCATGCACACCCTTACCTATAACCCACCATGTAACTCACAATGTTACACAAATTCTATTGGTCCACCTATAATTAGTTTATCAAATTATTTTAGAAAATCTTAATTAATTAAAAGATAATTCTTATTTCCTAAATAAAAAATAAAAAGATTTTCTGAAATTTTTTTTTGTTCAGCACGTTAGGTCAAATTCATTTAGTTCACCGTCGAAGAACCATTTAGTTCACCGTTGAAGAACGATTAGCACCGGTTTGCATATGCAATCATCATGTCTGGCGAAATTTTACATCTCAATCTTGAGGTACATACATGTTTTGGTGCTTTCTTCTTGTATATATATCTTTTTTGAAATTACTTAATATACTGATGTTGTAATTATAGCATACGGATGATATTGCACAACAAATACAACCATGTCGTCGACTAGAATTTGAGCAAGATGAAAATCTGAAAAATTCTTGTCAAGATGATGAGATTCCAGAGCCAATTCATGCTAATTTATCAAAAGAAATCATTCCAAAAATTGGTATGGAGTTTGTATCCGAGGATGCGGCTTATGAGTTCTACAACACTTATGCGTTGAGAGTTGGTTTTTCTGTCTGAAGAAGTGCAGCTCATAAAATCAAGGGAACATTGGTTGATAGGATATTTGTTTGCGCGTGCCAGGGTACACGAGGACCAGAGAAGAGAGAAGTTTTTTTATCGATCACAATGATCAGAGACAAGATTTAATTGTTTAGCTATGTTAAAAGTCAGTTGTCGCCAAACTGGAAAATTTCGAGTAATCGGCTTCACTGCTAAGCATAATCACAACCTGGCAAGTCCTAGCAAAGCGCATCTATTTAGATCCCATCGGAAGGTGTCAAGCTCTCAAGCGACAGAAGTTGACTTGGCTGATATTTCAGGTATCGCTCCGAAAAATGCCTTTTGAGTTTATGGCTAGGCAAGCTGGAGGTCGTGAATGTCTTGGATTTGCTCAAGTGGATTATAAAAATTATTTGCGCTCCAAGCATAGCTTAGAAATAAAGGCGGGTGAAACCGGTGGAGTTCTAGAATACATACAAAATATGAAAGTAGCAGACCCTGGGTTTTTTTACGCTCTTCAAGTGGACGAAGATGATCTGATCACAAATATCTTCTGGGCCGATGCGATAATGATGGATGATTATGAGGATTTTGGTGACGTTGTTTGTTTTGATACTACGTATCGAAAGCATAAGGATGGTCGACCGATTGCCTTATTTGTTGGGGTAAACCATCACAAACAAACAATTATCTTTGGTGCTGCGTTATTATATGACGATACCTCAGATTCATTTGTGTGGTTGTTTGACACGTTTGCAAAGGTTATGGGTGGAAAGTTACCGAATACCATATTGACATATCAAGATATTGCAATGTCAAAAGCACTTAAAATTCAGTGGCCAACAACCTGTCATCGACTTTGTATATGGAATATCTTTCAAAATGCGGCAACTCATTTGAGTACTGTTTTTTCAATCTACCCAGAGTTTGCTAGAGATTTTAGCAAATGCATTTATGATTATGAGCATGAGGTTGATTTTCTAGACGGTTGGAGTACAACGCTTGACAAATATGGATTACAAGACAATGAGTGGTTGAAGAGAATGTTCACTATCAAGGAGAAGTGGGCATTGGATTATGGGAGAGATACATTTTGTGTAGACATGATAACTACGCAGCGTAGTGAAAGCATGAATGAGGTAATCAAGCACTAAGTAAGTTATAAGCATGATTTGAGGAGATTTTTTGAGCACTTTCAACGGTTGCTCAGTGATCGTCGCTATGGTGAGATGGTTGCAGACTTTAAGACAAGCCACAACAAAGTAGCATTGCCTATTCCTATAGAGATTTTGAAGGATGCTGCAAATGTATATACACCTGCCGTCTTTAAGTTGTTTCAAGCAGAATTGGGTAAATCCTATGATTGCCATATTGAACCTTGTGGTGTGATGGGTGAATTTCAGCAGTATATGGTGAAACCTCATACTAAGGATTATAGCTTTGTTGTCTCCTATTGTGAAGCAGAAGGAATTGTAAGTTGTAGTTGTAGGAAGTTTGAGTTTGCTGGACTATTATGTAGTCATATATTGAAGTTGTTCTCTTTCAAAGATATCACTAAAATGCCTAGCAAATACGTTATGAAAAGATGGTCAAAAGATGTCAAAAGGGGGACCAGTAGAGTGACTAGTGAGATATCAAATATTGAAGAGCAACCAGCAATAGCAAAATGGAGGCGCTACAGAAACATGTGTCGTCTATCTACTCGCCTGGTCACAAGAGCATCGGATTTTGAAGATGAATATGCCATTGTGATGGAAGGTCTTACCGGATTGTTGGGATAGCTTGATTAAAAATCAATGGAAAGGTCTATAGAGTCGAACCTGCAGGATTGTCATGCACCAAGAAGCGAACTGAGTCAGGATATACATGTGAATGCCGGTGAGGCGACAAGGACAATCAGAGGCATCAAACCGAAGCCAAAATCTAAAGGCCAGACAAGTAAAAGGCCCCAATCTGCCCTTGAAACAACACAAAAGAGAAAAAGGAAGATGAATAATGTAGTAAAAACCCCAATTCCTTCACATATGGCACATGTATAAATAAAATATTTATCATTTTTCAGATTCAGATTCTGTAAAATCACATTTTTTTCCAGTATACTTAACTCCTTTCACAAAGAAGATGAACCAAATTGTTCAAGTGAATGGATATGATCCACAACAATCGGGTTTTGAAGGTATTCGACCATGGGAGTATACACAAAGTGGCATGTATATTAATCCAATACCAACTCAAAGTACTAAACATTGTCAAATGAGTTATATAACATTATTGGAAAGCATTGATGTGCCTTCTGATCAGGTGAAAACAAAAAACAACCTATTTGTTTTAGTTCTATGTTAATATTTTTTTTTTCTTATTTTAGTGTGCTCTTTTGTATTTATGTTAGCTACACGGCTAATGATAACATAAATGATTTTTCCAGGGTTGCCTAAATGATGTTTTGGAGAATTAGCTAGGACAAAGAAGTGTCTTAATTATAAGATAGAAGGTTGGCAATTATCAAGTGTACGCCATTGTTATTTTTGTCTTTTACAACCACAAATTTCTCATCTTCTAATTGGACTTTTTACTATGTAGATATTTATCCATCTTTGCAAGAGAAGGAGGACTTTATGGAGCTCAATCTTGAAGACATCTCTGGCCATGTCTATTTTTAGTTTCCATTTGCCTAAGACTTGGTCATTTTCCATTTTTCTATTCAGTTCCAACTTGTTATTTTTAATTTTGTCTTTGCTATTGTTGTCAAGTTTTGTCAACGCTTCCTTCTTGCGCTTTCTTTGAATGTGAATTTCAGAACCTTGTCATTTTTGTATTCAGTTCCAACTTGATTTTATGTATTCATGAATCATATCTATCTATTCATGAATCCTATCTGCTTAGCTTTGCATCCACATAAGCTCTGCTTGCAAGCTCTGAGCTTGGGTTTTCACACCAGATAGCAAATCTACTTCCACCTTCAACAGATCCTTTACAAGGATTTCAACTGCCATGGTGGTTTTGCTTCCAAAGAAATCAAGGCCAGTGACTGATTTTGAGCTGAAGATAAGCAATCAGATTTTGGAGAAGGTAGAAATATTTAGTTTTTTTTCTTTATAGGTAACATTAAGGCCACTAACTGATTTTGAGCTGCAAAAGCATGGGAAATCAGTGATCATCAACATAGTCTTCAAAGGTGTGCAGTTTCAAAGGTTGCTACTGACTACAGAGTAATTCTCTAATTTGTCCTGTGTCAGCCTTAATTCTTCCCTAATGTCCACTATTATTCCCTCGGCCTCAGAGAGCTGCGCCTCAAGCTCAATTGCATTATCAAAAAAATGACACTAATAAATGTGAATTTTCATTCTCAAAAAATTGTGAAATTTGCATTCTCGAAAAAATTACAGTAATTACTCAGTTTCTATATATACTAGGAGCACCAAGTATGCAGTGGACAAAAATAAATGTAACTATAATGTCTAAAAATAATAAGCTGAATGTGCACAACTATTCTAAAGAAAGCTTCAACTAAAGTCAATGCTCCCTTCACCAAATCAGCCATCATGAACCGCAGAAGAGCTAAAATAAGCACAATAAATGCTCAAGGAAGCTGATTATATTTGACTATATATATAATCATACAAGATTGCATATACCATTCACCTCACGTATCAATTATGAGCAATGCAAAGATTACAAGCTCCACAAAGATGATCCACTTCAACAATTCCGGGATGAATTCGACACCATATAATGTCATAGACCCTAGTAATCTCTTTCTCATTTGGACATCTACCAAGATTTTCATATAAAATTCAATTTTTTGGTTAGCCTATGTAGGAATCGAACTCACATCTCTATGTATGAACATATTGCTCTACCAATTGAGCAAATAGGCTTTATAAAAATGTTCTAAGAAAATTCAACATGTGAATAGCAAGGTTTCCAACAAGCTTATTTGATACAAAAAATCAACAAGGGAATAGAAAAAGTTCCAGCAAACTCCTTTGGTACAAAAATTTAGCAAGGAAATCAATCTCCAACAAAATATTTTGCAACCTCTTTGAATAAATCAAACTCAGAATATATCTAAATTTTGAATTAAGTTATTCTGCAAGCCAATTAAGATCAAATTCACAATCCAAAATTCAAATAGACAATCCAAAATTCATCTGTAAAAAAAAACAATCCAAAATTGAAATAGACTATACTTGCAATCTAGTTAGGTCAAATTTACAACCGAAGGACAATCAGATGACTTCCTAGAAATCTTGGTGACTTCCTAGAAGCCAATTAAGAACAAACCCCTTCTTGATTCTGCAAATTCTCTAAAATGTTGACTTCCTAGAAATCAATTGCTAAGGCTCTATACAAATACAATCAATAACCATAAGCCTAAATTGACGCCCACAAAAAATTCCAAGCTAAAAATTCGAATCAAATTTCTAGCCGAAATTGTTTACCGTATTCGTCGTTGTCGAACCTGATCGAGGTCGGACCTTCTTCTCCGTCTGGGCGCCCATTAGAATGAAGAAGGGGAAGAAGAGGATATAGCTTATGCGGTTGGAGAAAGGTATTGAGAAATCTTGGTGATTTGGAGAGAATAAGAAACAGCGTAGTGTTCTTCTCCGCCGGCGTACAATCAGAATGGGAAAGGGGAGAGTTTAAGCGGCCAGAGGTAGGGATTGATAATGAAGAGAGAGTGTTTATTTTTATTTTTAATTTAGGAAATAAGAATTATATAAAAGATTTTTTAAAATAATTTGATAAACTAATTATAGGTGGATTAATATAATTTGTGTAACATTGTGAGTTACATTGTGGGTTGCAGGTGATCCGAATCCCTCTCGTATCAACCATACGCTAAATATTAATATATTATGACGGGTAACATGTGAGGGTGGTTAAAAACGATAAAAAGCTTATTTACTTGATCCCGGAAATTGAGGTGTTCGATTTTTACATCAATTTTACATGGTCTTGATTTTGGAGAATCTTAGCTCGTGATAACTTGTTGAGTTTGCGATCTATTGGTAGGAGCCATTCTACTGGGAATTGAATCTGCATTAATATAATAAAAACATATTTTAGTATATATATATATAGGGAAGCTTTAAATTGTAAAACATCCTTAACGTGTAAAATTTGCTTAACGTGTAAAATTTTCAAATCCCACATAAACATACGCGCGTCCAACGGTAGAGGCAGCGTCACTCTCGGACTCCCGCACCCACACCCACCTCGAGCCACCTCCGGCCACCAGCGACCAGCCGCCCTCAAGCCCACCCCAGTGTGCAACCCCCGAGCCCTGGCTTGGCCTGGTTCGAGCTCATACGCGCCCACCCTGATCATTCGAAGCCTCACGTCGCATCTTCGCTTGTCGGCCTCCCACGCCACCCACGAGTCACCTCCGGCCACCAGCCCCCACCTGCTCGAACCCCCTCCCTCAGGCGCACCCCCCGAGACCGGAACCCCCATGGTTCGAGCCCAGCCGAGCTCACACCGAGCCCATCTCCCCCATAAGTGCTGTTCGAGATTTTTGGCTCGGAATACCTTCGAAATCCCGATTTTGCTCCTTGTTTCAACTCGAATTTGGTATGATTTATAACCCTAAACTTGTTTATTACAATTATTTAGATTGTTTGAATGATTTAGGTTGAGATTGAAAATCTAGGGTTTGATTGAGGAGCGGAATTTGGGGCCTTTTGCCAAAAGCCAAATTGATTGAAATTGATGATATGGTTGTGTTGTTGGGTTGATTTTGAGCTAATTTCATGTTCATATCATTGTCAAATTGTTTATAGATCATTAGCTAATTGGATTTTAGAATTTTTTTGTTCGATATGCTTTAGAATTTGGGGTTTTTTTGCCAAAAACCAAATTGACTGAAATTGATGATATGGTTGTATTGGTGGGTTGATTTGGAGTTAATTTCATGTTTATAAGATTGTCAAATTGTTTATGGATCATGATCTAATTGGATTTTAGAATTGTTTTGCGATATATTTTAGAATTTGAGGTTTTTTTGCATCATCCAGATTGATTGAAATTGATGATATGGTTGTGTTGTTGGTTTGATTTGGAGCTAATTTCATGTTCATAGCATTGTCAATTTGTTTGTGAATCATGAGCTAACTGGATTTTAGAATTTTATTGCGATATGCTTTAGGTTGATTAGGTTCTTCTATTTTAGCATGAAAGTCATAATTTAGCCTATTAGCTCAATTGGTAGAGCAATTTGCATTTGCACAAAGATGTGGGTTCAAATCCCACATAGGTTACATAATAGACAAGAGCGCAACAATCGCAAATTGTTAATCATGCACATTATAATCTTAGTTATGCACAATTGTATCCTACTTTTGCACAATTCTATCTTACTTTTGCACAATTGTATCTTACTTTTGCACAATTGTAGTTTAAATTTGCACAATTGTATCCTACTTTTGCACACTTGTATTCTAAATGTGCACATTACAATTTTATTTTCACACTTTATGTTCTTATATTTGCACTTTAAAGTTGCACAAATGCACTTTAAAATTGCACAAATGCATTTCACAGTTGCACAAATGCACTTCACAGTTGCACAAATGCACATTATAATTTTATTTTTGCACCTTATACTATTCACGAAGAGAAACATAATAAGAGATACAACATAGATAGCCTATACGGGGTTTGAACCCGCATCTTTGTGCGTAGGCACATTGCTCTCCCATTTTGAGCTAATAGGCTTTTAATGATACATATGACACATTGGAAGCGAGGGAAATGGATGTAAGTAGCAAAAAACGAAGATAAAATAACAAGCAACACCCTCCCGTGAACAAGAGTTGGACATCTCAGCCCTCGTAATTCCCTCAAACAAATAGACGATATGTCCGCCCCCCGGACCCCCCGATGCGACGCCGATGAAAAATGAGTCAAAACACATTAGCAATAACCTTAATTGTGCACTTCATATTATTACTCATACACATCGTGATTTTATTCTTGCACTTTATCATTTTATTTATACACTTTATATTTGTACAACAAAAGGTGTCGAATACAGGAAAAAGTGCATTTACCCATAAAATTAGACATATTTACCAATTTACCCATAAATTAAACATATTTCAATTATAAATTTTTATAATTGAAATAGGCACATTTACCTATTTACCCCATAATGAATTATTATGTCTGCACAAAATAAAGTTATATTTGCACAATAAGATGTTATATATGCACAAAAGCAAGTTATACTTGCACAGTAGAAAGTGTTAACACGAAAAAAAAAATCTGGGACAAAAAAAAAACTGGTCCGAGAAGGGGGGCAAGGGGGGCACACGCACGGGCAAGGGAGGCAGACATTCTACTAATTAAATTAGGCCCATTAGTAATTAAATTTAGCCCATTAGCAAATTTTACACGATAAGCATATTTTACACTTTAAGGACTTTTTACATTTGAAGCAAACTATATATATATAGGGAGGGGTTCCCTTGTGTGCACACTCCTTATAGTGTATCTTGTGCACAAATCCTAACCATAGATGGAGAAGAGATTGATGGCTATGATTAAATGGAATTTTTTTTATTTTGCTTTAATTAATTATGGAACCCACATGAGAAAAACCACTCACAACTCCTCTTGTTGGAGCGTGATGCTCAACCCCCTCCCCCTCTTGTTTTTGTTTTTTTTTTAATATCCAGACTTTTTTCAAAGAAAAGGGGCCCAATTTGATATTTACATAAAATTATATAAAATCAGCCATAAAATAGGTTAGTTTTTACAAAATCACTCTTAAAATAAAAATTGTAGAAAAACCCCCGTAAATTTAGTTTTCTTTCAAATAATTACCCACTTGATTTAGTAAGTTTTAAAAATTTTGCGATTCCACCGAATAATACTTCAAATTCTACCGAATAATGTTATGTCAACTTTTTCCATCTAGTTCATATCAAAATTTACCAATTTCACTGGATAATTTGTTACATGCTACCGAATAAATTTTTTTGTTCATCAATTTCAGAGAAAAGAAACCCCAACCCTAAACAATATTGACGATTTAAACGAATAATTCTTTATATTTCACCGAATAATGTTTCGCATTTTATCGAATAATATTTAATTATTTAGTTATACACTCGTGATCGGTTTTTTATTTTCTTTGTAAAACCGAAAACTTCATATACCAAGGAATAATGAATCATGTTCACCGAATAATTGACCAAAATTCGACACATACATCTGAATAATTGACGTTGACGAATAATGAATCAAATTATGAATCTCAAAAACTCTACACTAAATTCATGTAAAGGCTCGGGTTTTCAAATAATAAATTTCGATAAATAATATAAAATGGATTAAGTCGGAAAAATTCACATATTTTGAAAATTCTCGTTCTCAATAAAAATTCGTATTTTAAAATTCTTAAAGCAGTTCCGGTCCAATTTTGAAAATTTAAAGATCGGTTCCGTCTATTCACATCGGGATTTGAAAAAAAAAAAAACTTAGGATGTCGATATCCTCATAATTTTAAAACATTATTTTAATCGCATCAGAATAACATCGAGTGAATGGGTTTCGGGATTTAATTCCGAATATTCGAATTTTACTTTTGGAAACACCACCTTTGTTCTTTTCTCCCATTTCCACTTCCGAATTTCGGCAAAACAAGTAACCCATTCCAGCTTGCTTCATCCCAATTTTGTGTCACATCTGCCTTTTCCTTTTACCTTTCTTACTGTTGACCCTCCATCTTTGACAAAATGCCAAGCACAGTTCCCCACAATTGCAGAAACCTATCCCACCTCCTTTCTGAATTACCAAGCCCTACTTTTCCCCTTCTATTTGAATCACTACAAACCCCAAGGACACAACAACTCCAAACCTTATCGGCTTATCCCCCTTCATCCTCCCTAATGTTGTGAGCTCCATCACTCCCTCCGCCTCCTTGCTCCGCTGTGCTCACCGCCTCCTCACCACCACACCACAGTTCCTCAGTTTTTCAAATCAAGCACATCACCGCAGCCCCATGCGCTAAGCAAACAACCTCAGGCCACCGAGCACAGTTCCGAGTATCACCCGAACGCTTTCGAGCCACCGAGCGTAGCCCCGAGCACCTCAAGCGCCCCGTCTCTGCATACCCGAGCACCCACAGCCCTGTTCCGAGCCACAGCCAGGCAATCTGCAACCTCCATTCCCCACTCTCCGCCGATCCCAGCAGCAGATCCTCCGACGCCAGAGACGAAGCCGAGCCGCCCTGCTCCTCCGCTCTGTTTTCTCCGAGCACCCTGGGTAAGCCCTTTTCCTCCTTTCCGCTCCAAACAGCCACAAAAATCCATCTTTAACCACCTGTTATCTTCCTAGGCCAAGCTGGTCCGATTTCCGACTCCGACGAATCCGAATCGAACGAATCAATCATTCTCCGGCGAAGGCTCCGAACCTCGGTGAGCTCTTTCTTCCTCCCTCCTTCTTTCCCTTACTGTCCGTGTATGTGTGTGGGTGACGGGTTGAGTATCCGAGCAAAGTCGCCGCCGGCGAGCTCCCTTTTCCTCCTTCCCTTCTTCCAATTTTCGAACGCCCTTTTCTCCTCTGGGGTTTTCGAACAGCCAGGAGCCAAGGTTGAAGAAGAAGGAGCCTGTGGGCCGTCACTTCCACCTCAGCAGCCACATCAGATGGCCCCTCCTCTTTTTTTTCTCCTGTGTTCGGGCAGACGAGGCAAATTGGAATTGCCTTTGGGCCTATTTTGTTGGGCTAGGTTTAATTGCTTTTACAAAGAAAATGATATTGGGCCTATTCTTTCAACTTGTATTCAATTTTGGGGTCTTAAAAAGGGTGAGGCTTGTTTTGGTAATTTAAGAAAAAAGGGGGCCGGTTTTGGTAATTTTAAAAGGGTGTCGGTTTGGAATTCTACAAATATAAGGGTCGGTTTTGGTAATTTAAAAATGGCTGATTTTATTAAATGTAAAAGATTGGGATTTTAAAGGATTTAGAAATATTTTATGAAAATGTTTAAAAGAAAATGGAATTTGAAATATTATATAATGTTATTGAGAAAAAAATATAAAATCTTATCTTGAGATTTAAATAAAATATAATATATATGAGACTTGAAGATTTAAAAAGGGACTTGACGAATATTTTCCAAAGTCGAAATTTCTGACTAGTTGATTCGGATTTTAAAGCGGTTTCGGGACTAACTCGGGAGTTATGTGATTGGTGACTAACTAGCATGATTGATGTGAATGGTTGACTAATATCATGATTGGTGTGTACTAATGATATGATTGATTGACTAAAGGCATGATGAAGTGTTATACTTGTGTATCGTTAATTTATGCTTTCGAGATATGATGAATATGATGCACTTGAGCTATGTGATATGCGAATATATGGTTATGAATATATGAATGTGGATGAATGGAATGATGAGAACGATATGGTATTGGGGAATGTGAAAATATGAGGAATGATTGAACTTGAAGAAATGACGATGGTGATATGGTTGTTATTCTCGTTGAATGATGTATGCTTTGAGTGCTTGAATGATTAGACATAGACTTATATATGTGTTCAGATATGTCTCTAGGCGATACCTTGTGCTATGATTGATGTGTGCCAGACTTCCTATTATGTTGTTCTGGATAGCCAGGTAAGTCTCTTCGGAGCTTACTCAGATTGAATAGAGCTATTCCCTGCTTTAGGTGCATGATATACTAGGTGCTTGCATTCATGATCAGCATGCCATGTAGTACCATGTTAGGTTGCATCGACCGTTGAGCATTCTATTTCTCTATGTGTATGTAAACAGAACGGCCGTTATCTGTGAAGTAACTAGAGTCATTGCTAGGGTTATAGGACGACCTAGTCTCATCGGGTCCCGTCCTGAGTCAATCGAGTCATGAACTTCCTTATATTATGAGATGCCTGCGGGCTTTATTGTGGAGCGGGTTGGGCATGCGTGCCGCCCGATTATGAATGAATGCATTCACGAGCTGGCCAGTCTCCGCCCTATCGGAAGGGGGTGGAGGTAGGAGAGGGATATACCACTTGGTATTCTGTGTTAAGGCCTTATTATTATTATGCACTTGATCTTAGGAGCATGTTAGTGTGTTAATATCCCGCCATGCATCTAGAAGCATCTTTGTTAGGAATAGCGTATATGTGTGCTTAGGGTTGGGATGCAGAGCTAAAGTGGGCATCGATCTGATCCCGCCCCATATCAAATTTTTTAGGTATCCGTTACGCTTACTACTGTTGATGCTGATTTGAGTCCATGACTGCTGGGTCTAACATGGCGGAAAGAGAGAGTTGAGATTCCAACTTCACCAATTTAATTACGGCTCGAATTTGAATGGTTGATCATATTTTGACCCGGCCCTGCCGTGGTACCCCTTTGTATTATGCTTTACTTCCGCTATTTGTGTAACCTTTGGTTTCCACGCTTAGACTTATGACAGGTACAGGGGACTTCCCCGGGGATTCCAACGATCCCTTCGAATTTTGGGTATGAAATCCCACTTTAAAATGTTAGGATAGAATTTCAAACCTTCAACCTGTACTCGGGGCGCAAGATCCTAACGAGGGGTTTCATCCCTCGAAACGTAACCCGGGAATCATAATCCCGGGCCGTTACAATTCAACAGATACATCTGAATAATTCTTCGTTTTTTTCCCACAAATAATGCGGGAATCAGATTGACTAGGCAATAAATTTCAACATTAACCCAATTTGGTATCGTGCTTAGCGAAAAGCCAAACCGTGTTGAACGCCTCCTATGCCACTTGCATCCCCTTACAATTGCTACCTCTCGTCATGTAGTCTGGCTTGGATCAACCACCAAAATCAAAATTGAAGACAACTAATTAACCTCAAATCAATTACAGATATTATATCTCTATGTATTGATAGATCTACCCAACATTTTAGTATTCAATCTTTTAGTGTTTCCCCCAATGATTCATAACAAATTGATTAATTTCACACAAAAAAATTAAGACCAAGGCCAACATAGGAAGAGATTAATTCAGTCATACCTCTTTCTAGTGTCGATGAATCTCATATGTGCAGAATGGCAATTCAGACAATTACAGAAGGACAGGGCGGCGCCGCGGCATAACGGGAGCCGGACAACATGTTGGAAATTGTGGTTGGGCGGCGACAGTGGTCGGCATTCATCTTCGCTCAACGGCGCTCGAAATCCGTAGGATAGGGCGACGCCGGAAACATCCTCGTCTCGCCCGAAATCCGCCCTCAATGACGTCGCTAGCCCGCGGCTGTGATGCGGTGGCTCTGGTGTACGGAAGCATCCCTTCCTTTTCAAGCTCCACCTCGCCGCTTCGTTGAGAAGCCCTAAGGGCATCTCCCATGGTAAGCTAAAAAAATGGGTTTTGGCCTAATTTTTCTCCCAACCTAGGCCAAAACCCATTTTAGCCTTTTAATTTTTGGCCTATTTCTAAAAAAAAGGTCAAATTTGGCTTTCTCTTTTGGAAGGCCAAATGTTATTTATTTATTTATTAATTGTTTCATATTTATATAAATCTATAAATAGAACAATTATATATCTATATATTATATAGTTTTGATTTTTAAGTAAAAATAAAAGTTATTGTATTGTAAAAATATTTAAGAGCTCTTCGATATGACTATAATATTTGACATGTTTGAATTATTATTGCATAAATAATATTTTTAGAAAATGAAATTAATTTTTTTTAATTATAGGTTCATCAAAATTATAATTAAAAATAAATATTATGTTGCTTAAAGTACTAAAGAATAAAAAACAAGTACAAAATAAAACTACTAACTATTGAATCATAGTCACATATAATATTATAATAGATCCACATTACTTTTTTCATAACCATTTCATGTTATTGACATACATACGAAATAACATATTTTGATCATATTCAAATGAATCAAAGATAGAATTAGAAATCTCAATAGTTTCGTTTGAAGAGAGAGATGATGATGATATTTAAGATGAATTCATTGTTGATTCAAATTGAAAGAATAAAGATAGGATCAAGTGGCGGAAATAAGATGTGAAAGTTCAGGATTATATTAGAATTTATAAGAAGTTTTAGCCTGTCAAAATTGGCCTACGAGGGTAAAAGCAAAACTGTATAATAGGCCAAAAGAGAATTTTATGTAGAATATTCTTTTTTGGTAGGCTATTTTCCCTAGTAATTATGGCCTACGGGCTACGGGGGAAGATGCTCTAAGAGAGGAGGAAGACGATCGGCTTCGATGAGAAACCCTATGAGAGGAGGAAGATGATCGGATTAGTAGGTAAATAAATGGGTGAGTGTATCCCACACACAATTGGAATGGAATACAGTTAATTTACCCGTGGGACCCATTTGAGTTTAATTTAAAAAAAATAAAAAATATCTTTTAATCTTGTCCATCCTTCCCAATCAGATCAATGGTCCGCAATTGTGCACAAGATACACTCTAAGGCTTGTGCACAATTTATCCATACTATATATATATAGAGAGAGAGAATGGGTAACTTGTGCACAAGGCTTAGGATGTGCATTGTGCACAAAATATTATTCGGTGAAATGTGAAACATTATTCAGTGAAATTTGAAGTATTATTCGGTGAAATGTGAGTATTGTTTAGGGGGATGTGAAACATTATTTGGTGAAATTTGAGGCATTCCATATAAATTGTAACTATTGTTTAGGGAATTGAGGTTTCTTTTAGAGAAAATTTGCCTTTTTGGCCATCTAGAATGTTCTAATTAGGTTATTAGCTAATTAAAAAGTTTTTTTTAGTAACTATAACCTTTATTGAATGTTTTTTTTAGATCAGAGAGTCAGATACCCTCCGCCTCCTCTCCGCTTCACCTTCCTCCTGGCAATCGGCGATTCCTCCTTCCTCCTGGCGATCGGCGATTCCTCCTTCCTCCTGGCGATCGTCCTTCCTGTCTCCTTCCTTCTCCGGCAGCGGCTCCATCACCCGGCCGCCTCCATCACCGAACCCTCCTCCTTTGCTGAATCCTCTTCCATCTCCTCTCTTCACCTCCATCCGCTTCGCAACTGGTCAACCTCGCCATCTCCTCTCTTCGGCGCCATCGTCGTCGCCTCCATTCGTCGTCGCCATGCACTTCGCCGCCATCCTCTCCTCCACCATCCTCTTCCTAAACAAAACCCCTACATTGTAGATCTGTGAAAACCCTAAATCGAAGGCCGATTCCGACGCTTTGGCATAGACAAATTGAAGATGAATCCGACTCCTTGAAGAGGAATCCGACTCCTTGAGTATTTTGATTTCTTGCTTAGCCTAAACAATTTTGGTTTTAATTTATTGATTACTTGCTGAGTATTTTGATTCGATTATGCTTATTCGTGCTTCTGTTGATGTTGCTTAATGTTGCTCATTTGCTCAATTTTATAGTTCTTGGCATCAGTAGAGGTTGCCCCATCGATGAAGTGAAAGATGCATACGAGAAGCTCTCCTCGAATTGGTACTGCTGTCCTTCATCTCTCATTTATTTATGCTCTTCTTTTTTGTTGCATTCATGTGCTGTATGTGCATTTCCAGTCAGATTTCGTAGATTGATCAATTGAACTCTAAGCGATTGCATGAATTGGACTTTTAAATTGTCGTTGGTGGTCCTGTCATCGAATTTGATCAAATTTCACATTTAGAATCTAAAACTGATATATAGATAACATCTATGGTTATATGATCTAGTCAATTTTGATCCGTTTGGAGTAGCTTCCTCCTATTCTCCTCTTCCTGGTTGCTGATTTAACCCCGTCTTTGCCGGTGAGGTCCGACCCATGGCTCTTTCGTATTTGTGTGTAGATTTCTGGAATGTTTGTTCATAATGCAGCCCCCATTTCCTTAATTTTGTACTGCCAGGTATGTAGTTGGAATCAAGGGGCGTCTTTATAGGTTCTGGGGTTATAGGGTCAAAGTTTCATTCTTTTACAAACCCCCTTCGATAGATAGATGTATTTGTGTTGAAAGAGTTTCTCAGATACCTCTTTTTTCCCATGCTTTAGTTGAAGTTTCAACAATTCTTGTTTTCTTTTGGTGACAGCATGACCAAATTGTGTCGGGTATAGACTGGAGTACAAAATCAAACAGAATTGTTATCGTACCTCATGATCGAAACTCGTGAGTTTATTTTGTAAGTAGGCCTATGAGTGCTGTTTTTAGTTGAAGTTTCGTATAAATTCTTGCTTTTCTTTCTTGCAGGTACATTTGGAACCTAGAATCGTCAGAGTGGGTTCCTACACTTGTTATCCTCAGGCTTAGTCGTGCAGCCCTCTGTGTCCAGTGGAGTCCATTAGGTACTGAAAAATCTATTTCAGGTCCTCATTGGTTAACTTTGAGATTCATGAAGATCAAATTTGTATTTTCATTTTAAACGTGCTTGTTGTCATATTATTGAATTGAACCTGGCCACCGAGAGTGTATTTTTTGTGTTATTTGGGCTTCACATGTTCCTGAGAAACTATTGTGGAAGTCTTTTCAAGATATTCTGCTTCTTGCCCTTTTTTGCTGGATAGTATTCTGATTTATATCCTTGTTTGCTGGATTATATTCTGCTTTTGTTAAATTATAGCATGAATTCTGATAGTTTGTCATAAATTATGCCAGAAAACAAGTTTGCTGTTGGGAGTGGTGCAAAGACAGTTTGCATATGCTATTACGAGCAAGATAATAACTGGTGATTAAATTGTTATAATTTTTTTCCTAAACCAAAAACATTTTGTTATTTTCAAATTTATGACTAGTATGAGATATATTCTCAGGCGGGTCAGTAAACTTATCAGGAAGAGACATAATTCTTCTGTAACAGGGGTAGCTTGGCATCCAAACAATGTAAGGTGGAGATTTATGACTAGTATGCTATGCTTCATGCTTGCACTTTTCTACTTGACAAAGATGGAGATTTGATTTGTGTTTTTTTATCCTCTTAATACATTCTTGATTCCACTGTTTTAACTCTTGGAACCTGTTTGTTAATCTATGAAATTCTAACAAATGATTGAGTTCAGTATTCTATCAAAAACAAGATTGAGATCAATAAAGTGTAATCACAAACGTGTCATCAGTGAATAAAAGTAGAATCGATGAAAATATATCGATATACAATTGATTAAATTAAAAAAAAAATGGCATCAAACGATTTGACTAAAAAAGTGGCATCAAATAATTACATTAGACAATGGCATCAAAACACTACTTTCAAAAGGTGGCATCCCATTAAAGAAAAAAATGTCATCAAAACACTACTTTGAAAAGATATGACATCACGGGAAAAAAATCATCAAAAAATTGACATAAAAAGTGTCATTAGTAGTCAACCGTAAAAAAAAATGGCATCAATGATCAACCTGGCATCATAGTAAACAAAAAAATTACATCAAGGTTTGAAAAAAGTGGCATTCAAAAAATGTCATCAAACCATTTCATTAGAAAATTGGCATCAAAGTGAAAATAAAATGTAATAAAAAATGGCATCAAAACGGTGGCATCACAAAAAATGTCATCACTTAAAAAAAATAAAAATAAAAATCCACATGAGTTGGTCAACGTTGACCGTCCGATCAACGTTGACCGGTCAATGGTCAAACAGTTGACCATTGACCAATTAATACCTTATTTAGGGAATGGACTACCTAATCTAATTTAACAAGTTTTTTACCTAGTTAGCTAATTGAACATTTTAAATAGCCTACTTACCTAAATCACCCCTTCTTTTATTTGAAATGGATAAATAAAAAAACTAAACATTATTCGGTAGAATGTTATAAACTATTCAGTGGAATTGGGACGTTTTCATCTGAACTGAACGGAAAAAAAAAACATAACAGTGTTCGGTAGAATGTTTCACATTTCACCGAATAATGTTTAAAATTTCACCGAATAATGTTTCACATTTCACCGAATAATATTTGTGCACAATGCACACCCTAAGGGGTGTGCACTCTGGAACTAGACCTAGGCAAACGCGGGCGCGGGCCGGGCTTGGGACGGGCTTTAGTTCAAAATTTGTCCCGTTGATGCGGGCGCGGGCCAGGCTAAGCCCGCTTAACGGGTTGAAAACCTTGTCCGATCCCGTCCGCTATTGCGGTTGCGGGCAGCCCGCGGGTACCCGCTTAATTCCCTCGTACTGTTGTACTCGTTAAAATTTTTTTAAAAATGCAATAGTTGCTGTTGTACCTGCTGATAGTAGCTGCTGTACACGTTAATCATGCAAAATAAAAATAATCTTTAGCGTATGGCCATGGGAGTATGAGATGGGAATGGGACTAATGGCGTCTGGTGGCGAGTTGCTGAGCAAAGGAAGGTTAGCAATTTGCCAGTTAAAGTACGTATTAGGCATTTAGGGTAAAGTAATCTTTAGCGTATATACTCTTAGACCGTATGCAGTAGCCCACCAACAACAAAATATATTGTAGGTATGTAATCTTTGTATTGATATTTTATTTTATTTTCTTATAATTAATAATATATATATATATATTTAATAATATATATATATATTAAAAAATTAGCGGGTACCCGTTACGGGCCTAGCGGTCCGCAACGGGTAGAATGGCTTATCCAATCCCGTTCCCGCTGTGGGCGCGGGCCGGGCCTAGCGGCCCGCATGGGCTTTTCCCCCTACCCAAGCCTGTCCAATTTTGCGGACGGGCGGGACGGGCCGGGCGGGCCGGCCCGCGTTTGCCCACGTCTATCTGGAACCACTCCCTATATATATATATATATATATATATATATATATATATATAGGGGAGGGTTCAAACGAGAAGTAGTGCTTCCGGTAGGAAGGAAAGAAGACATCTGATTGGTTAATTAAAAAGTAACAAACGCGCTTTTTTTTTTTTGGCTGAGCAACACGCGCCCCCTTCCTTCCTATCGTTCTTCGTTGTTTCCCCCTCTTCACAGAGTAATTTCTCAGACGGAAACCTCCTCGCAACCTTCACCGTTGCGACGCTCTCAACTGCGATTTCAACAAGGTCGACTCCAATCGGATCTGGCGGACGCCTGGTACTGGCTGCTGATATTTCGCGAATCGATCTGCGAGGCCTGGTCGAAAGGTACCGGCGGTGATCGGGGAGACCGGTGAGAGGAGCGGGATCGCGACGGCGCTCCACGCAGTCGATCGGTTTGTCCGTATCGAAGTCAGAGCGCGGCGCTGAAGACGAGTGGGCTAACATCGACGGCTGGCAGATTCGGATGCCATGGATGGGGATTTTCGATAGATAAGCTTCTAATGTCAATTAGTTTATTTTTTTCGATTTTTCCATTAATGTATCTAATTCGCTTTTGATTTTGTAAAATTGATTTTATCTCCATGATTTGGCTAGATCTCTTGTCTGATGTGAATTCTTGTACATGTGATTGAAGTTCATTGCACTTTCCTTGGAAAATTAGACATCAATTGCATTGTTTGAGATAGCCACCGGCTTGTTGGGGAAGAGAATGAATAGTATTTCTCAACATTTATGTTTTGAGGTCTAATTTACTTGTTTATTATATTTTTATCATAAATTAAATTTTCATTTGTCAACTATGGTCACTGTATCATTTTTGTTTTATTAGTTAATAGTTTGGTGATAGATTTATAAGTTTGAAAGCTTGTATTATTTTTTATTCATGATCCATAGTTCTTATTATTTATGTTCATTTTTTTTATGACGTTTGATGGCAAACTCCGGGCACGTTACTCAAGTGGTTCAGAATTTTTATACCTAGTGGTTCAGGGTTTTATACCAAGTGGTTCAGGGCTTTTATACCAAGTGGTTTAGAGTTTTTATACCTAGTGGTTCAGAGCTTTTATACCAAGTGGTTCATGGTTTTTATATCAAGTGGTTCAGAGGTTTAAACCAAGTGATTTAGAGTTTTTATAACTTCACGGACCATTTCTTATTAGCTTCGTAAACCACTTGTTATACAAGTCACGAACCTCTTCTTGTAGCTTCATAAACCAGTTCTTTATAGCTTCATGAACCACTTCTTTTATACCAAGTGGTTCAGTGTTTTTAAAAAAGTGGTTCAGGGTTTTAAACCAAGTGGTTCAGGGATTTAATACCAAGTGGTTCAGGGTTTTTATTCCAAGTGGTTCAGAGGTTTTATACGAAGTGGTTCAGGGATTTAATACCAAATGGTTCATGGTTTAAATATCAAGTGGTTCAGAGTTTTTATATAAAGTGGTTCAAGGTTTTAAACCAATTGGTTCAGGATTTTTATACCAAATGGTTCAGGGTTTTAAACCAAGTGGTTCAGGGATTTAATACCAAGTGGTTCAGGGTTTTTATTCCAAGTGGTTCAGAGGTTTTATACGAAGTGGTTCAGGGATTTAATACCAAGTGGTTCATGGTTTAATTTTTGTTATTTCTAATGTATAATTAATATAATTTTAGTTTTTTAAAAGATAATTTGCAATTATAAAAATACACAATTTTTTATAGTGAAATATATATTTTTATAATGTATAATTAATAAAATTATATGATGATGTTTTAATTAATTTTCAGAAAAAATTAAATAAACAAAGCTGATTGAATTTTGAGTTGAAAACTTTTTAAGGGTTAACAATTATTAAAATGTACTATGGACATTGAAGACGTACTGGTATAGTGGTAGAACGTTACACCCACGCTGGTCGGCAATATACTCGTGTTCGATTCCTCCCATAGGCAAGGCGGGGTACACTACTTATTTTTTTCAATTGTACAGCGCGCGTGGATGACACGCACAATAGAGAGCAAAGCGCGTGGGGTGGATCCGACCCGCACGTTTGAGGACGCGGATGGACCAATAGGATTTCTTCTTTCCTTCTCACTTTTGGAGTTGTGTGTACCCGAACCCAACCCTATATATATATATATATATATATATATATATATATATATATATATATATATATATATATATATATATATATATATATATATATATATATATATGGTGAAAACAACCCTTATGATGTAATTTGTGAACGAATCTAGGCCTTTGATTTGAGTGAACAGAAGGGTTAGGATTATTCGGTAATTATTAATTATTATAATTAGAAAACCGACAAAAAACATGATACGGATCCCATCTAGCGCGTGACCGCTACTTGCCATAACGCCCACTGTTGAATGAAGAAGGAAAACATTTTTATTTCAGATTTGCTATATACACGATCAAATTATCGCCAGTTACACGGCCGACCTTCGCGATTGCGCACAGCGAGAGCGCGGAAGAAATTAGGGATCTGCAGCCGCGCACTACGGAAGCGCAGATCTGCGTCTGCGCACGGCGAGAGCGCGGATCAGCGATTGCGCACAACGACTGCGCGGATGTGACGACACCAGCACGCGAGAATCTCTGAATGCCCCGCCCGGATTTGACGCTGCTCGAGGAAATCTGCAGGCAGGCGAGGGAATCTCTGCAAAGCTATAAATCTGACGCCATCTTTGCTGTTCGGCAGTAGTGTTCCATCATTGTGCTTGTGAAATTTTTTTGGATCTGAAATTTTTGCCTATTTAACGCCATTGAAGCATCTTGCTCTTTCATTCAGCTCTTTCATTCGGTTTAAGAGGTAAGAGATTTTCTTCCTTGTTCATTATCTTCATTTTGGATCTGAAATTTTTTTGGATCTGAAATTTTTTTGGATCATTGTGCTTTTGAAATTTAACGCCATTGAAGCTCCTTTGCTCCATCATTGCGGTTCTGAAATTTTTTTGGATCTGAAATGTTTTATTCCTTTTTCAATAACTTTGGATCTGAAATTTTTTTCATTGTGTTTAGCATCAAGCTGTTCGTTCATCGCATCTCCATTTTGTTGAAAAGGTAAGATTAATTTTCTTCTTTATGCATTATTATGTTTTATTTATAGCTTACATTAATTAAATTTACGTGTAGATAATCGGGAATCATGACATCCAAAATGAAGAAAGTTGCAAGTAGTGCCATGGGTTGGCTTCGAGGGGATCGATCTTCACAAGATAAGGATGAGCGTCGGAGAGCGAGAGGAGTAAGTTCATTTTAGTTTTGATAAATTTTATGATATTTATAATGTTTAGTGAGAAAAGAAAAAAGTTCCATGAAATATTAGAAATTGTAAGATGTAATGACGATGAAAAAAGTTCCATGAAATATTAGAAATTGTAATAATGTTTAGTAAGTTCATTTTAGTTGAAAGAATTTTTTTATACGAATTTGTATGTATCATTTATGTTGAAATAAGCAACCGAAAATATATGATCGAAATTCATTGTGTCATGAGTTAGATAAAATTACATTGACAATAGGTCAGCGAAATAAAGGTTTTTAGGAGTTACAAAGATAGGAAAAATTAATTTCGAAATATATGAGCAACAGTATAGTTAGCGTCATATTAAATGTTTATGAAAGAAATGAAAATGCTAAAAAAAATGTAAGATTTCACCCTAAATTCAAAAATAGGTAAATGAAATACCAATGAAAATAGGTAAACAAAATACCCTTTAAAATAGGTCACTGAAATTAGATAAATGGAAAAAAGTAATTCGTATTTATCAATTATAACCTTATAGGAATAGATAAACATAATTGATGTGTACGGACAAATTTTTGGATATTTGTACTCATAACAAATTGTAACATTGTTTATTTGTTATGCAATATGATAGCAAATTTCTACGGCATTGGATCGGCGACGGCCCACGGCTTCGGCCCGTCGAGGTGAACATAAAAGGGTTGAGGAGGCGCAAAAGAAGGCTCCAGCTACCGCCACTACTGTACCCGCTCGGGCGAGTACATCAATTATAAGGGATAGGACACGGTCGCCTGGGCCGAGTCGACCTACTCTGAGACGCTCCTCCTCAGAGCGTACACCGTCTCCTTTCCCGAGCGGGACATTAGGGCTCGAGGATATTCAGTCGAACGACGCAGCTAGGTCAGATGCGTCCGATGAAGAGGAATTTGAGGACGCCAACACAGATGATGGCGATAATCAGGAGGCATTCGGTCCCGAAGCGTATGACTACCACAATGTGGCGACGGATGCTGGTTATGACTACGAGCACTATTATGAGCAACAAGAGCATTCACATCAGCAGCTGGTCCATCAGGACCCACCACAACAAGGGGCACAACACATAGACGAGGAACAACTACAACCACCAGTTACCAATGACGGCCGACCACTAGAGAATCAACCATTGACGTGGTATAGGACGCACAGATGTAGACTTATTTGGATGGGTGAGGTATGTATTCATTTATATTTTCTTTTGAATGTTCTTACTTAAATTAAATATTTAATTATTACCTAAAGAATTATGTGTTTTTCCCCTGTAGGAGGACAATCTAATTCGATGCATTCGACGCAACACCCACATTCAGTTCCTCAGAAACTTGCCTCGTGTTGTTACCCCTATGAGTTGGTTCGGGCTTGCAAGACTAAGTGGCCTTACAGATCTTGAGGACATCGAGTTTGGCACGGTGGATCATTCTTTGATCCAAGCATTTATCTGCCGATGGCACCCCGAGACGAACACGTTCCACTTTCCCTGGGGTGAGATTACTATCACCCTCCATGATGTAGCCATCATACTTGGCCTACAGATTGACGGAGTTGCCCCACGTGCACCTATGAACGATGTGCAACGCCGGTCTTTCCTCACCAACAGACTTGGCATATCCATTGCAGACATGAGCAGTCGAGGGGCGCGCTTCCGTCAGGCAAAGTTAGAGGAGATGATGAAGGCGATGATTCCTAATGGCAATGCTTATGCCCAATCTGTTGCGACCGGGTATCTATTGATAGTACTTGGGGCGATCTTTATCAATGATAAGTCGACTACACACATACCCTTGTGGGCAGTTGACTTAGTCTACAATCATGCTATGACGGGGCAGTACTCATGGGGTGTTGCCATGCTTTCCCTCTTGTATCGAGCCCTGGGCATCGCGAGCAGGGAAGGGGTGGGAACCATGGGTGGGTGCGCTGCATTGGTTCAGGTATTCTTATAAGGTTTACATACAAAATTCGTGCTTTCAATCAATTAGACTAATTTGTTTTTCTTTTATATGTATAAAGTTTTGGATCTGGGCACATTTTCCGGCATTTGCCCCTGCAATGGCTCAGGAGCGGACCCGCCAAATTGATCGTAGGTGGGCTTGTCGGTGGACGCATAGAGCGACACCACCGCGTACTCTGGAGAGGGTACACAACATTACCACTCAGTTGGACACGATGAGAGCTGAGGACGTAAGGTTCATGCCGTACGAGGATAGGTTCATTAACTTCGACGTTGACTTTCAAGTTTCTCGATATAGAGGGTTTTTGTCCATTTCACATATCCATGAACCATACATGTCGGACCGCGTATTAAGACAGTTCGGACGTGTGCAAAACATACCCATGGACCGTATCCCACCCACTATTGAGACTCGGCCTACTGGTACAGCCCACTTGAAGTTGACCTTTTCGGATATGTTCGATGTCTGGGATCAGCGACACAACCCCACTAATTTGGTGAACCTTCACAACCTGCCTCTTGCATATGAAGGGTATCTGGTTACGCCCGACTATATGGAATGGTTCAGTCGTCATTGCCATCCCTATGTTCTACAGAGTACATTTGGGAACACTTCCTTGATGGCTTTGATTACTGCCAACTCTCGATCTGTGACAATCACATCTGGCATTCTATGTTTACAGAGATCTTGGAGCGTCTGCATCACCCAGCTGTAGTGATCTGTGGTCTCCTTCGTCATGAATGCAAATGCTATCGCAAATGTCTTTTTTGTGCTAGTGAACCCAACTATTTGCAGCAATGGCATCTTATACCTACATGAAAGGGAGATAGTCAATAAATCATGAGCAACTAATTAGACAAAATTTAAATCTATTTGTACAATAAATAAATAAAAAAGGATACACGTACTCATTTGTCTTGTATGTTGCATCCATCATGATGACGTAGGGAAATAACCTCCATAAATGTTGTGAGAAAACATTAAATCCTTATCCACATCGGCCCGTGCACTCTACGTACGAAGAAATCGTACTGCTTTCCTTCGAGTGAATGCAATGCTTGTTGTATATCTCCACGACCCTCCGCCTCTACCCTCTTCATCTTCTGAACAGAGTTGTACACTTGACGGATACTCGTCACACATTGGGAATCTTCATCTTCAAGGATACTCAACAACTGTCGAGGTTTTAACCCAATCATTGCACCGCATCGTACCTTATGATGTTGTTTATCAGTCAACCTTCCGGCAAAGGTATGTCCATACAAGTTGTCCGGAAGATTAATTATGGTTGTGAGAACCACATATAACAAACATTCTCCATTTACCTGTCTTGTACTCACGACCCTCGAGCTCAAATGGACATCCAATTTTCTTCGATGGTTTCTCTCGGTGTGATGATGGTGGAAAATCCTTATCCACATCGGCCGCATCTCTAGGATAGCCGTAGTACTCGCAAACCAAACGAAAGACACCTAACCCGTTTCGCTTGTTCTTCCAAGACCTATGAGTTATATATTAACACCATATTTCTAATTCTACCCATAAAACGAGCCCACTCCTTTGCATTCCTGGAGTCAAAGAAATATCCATCTATCTGAAACATATCTGAATAATCGGTACCCTCTTCTAGAGAAAAGTCGGCGAGATCCTACAATTCGAAACATATTGATGATATAATACACACACATTGGAAACAAAAACATTCAAAACATATAATCCATCCATTTCATAATACATTGTCACCTCACTTTTTTTAAAAAAAACATCATTATTCTACTAACTTTTTCACAAATATTATTATTTTTATATACCCACTACACATTTTAACCAATTATAATATTTTCAAAAGTAAACAATACACAAAACAATACAAATTATTACAATCACCTACCTATAAAATATCTAACATCATCCAATTTGAAGCAAAAATTACCATCTAAAATACCCAAGTATTGTGAAATCGATAGAGTAGATGTTAAATAAATCTCTCTAATATTGACATATACAACTATATATTCAAAAATATTGGAAACATGGAAGATATATACATAAGATTTTAGTACAATCGTATTTAGACTTACATCAACATGAGTTAGAAGTTCTTGCGGATTGCTGTAATCGTATGGGTTGAATGGTAGATCATCTTCAACTGGCGACGACATATGGAGAAATTTAGGATCTTCGAAATATTAGCTTTATTAGAGGTGTCAAAATTTTCATATTTGTGACCTAAACAGGCATTGTATATATAGAGATCATCATCTTTTATTATTGGAAAAAAATATATCTATTGGCATTTATCTCCAAATATATCTATATCTAAATATATAGGATATATCTTTCGATTATCTATCTTATTTTATTCCGTGTACGTATCATTATCTATCCTATTTTGATTCATATATATATATATATATATATATATATATATATATATATATATATATATATATATATATATGTTATTTCGATTCTTATATATCTGATTTGTTTTTGGTAAAAATAAATATATCGGCGTCCGCGCATCGCGCATACGCGGATTTATAAAATAATATATATTCGCGTATGCGCACTGCGCATGCGCGGATTTAAAAAAAAAAGCGCGACCGCGCATTGCGAGTACGCAGATCCGCGCACTCGCAATGCGCGGTCGCGCACCGTGTAAATCGCGAGATATCGACCGTGCATATAACAACCCCTTTTATTTTTTGTTTACTGGTGGCGGTTACGAAAATGGAGGCAGTGACCACTTTTTTAATTGGTGGGGTATGTTTACAAAGATGGAGTCAGTGGCTATGGTGGAGTTGGTAGTACCCGGTTATGGTGAAAGTGTTGATGGCTAAGATGCACCATGTCGGGGAGTCAGGGCCGTCCAATAATTTTTAGAGGCCCTGTTTAACTTCAATCGTATACTAAATTTTAATAAAAAAATTTACAAAATATGTAGTAAATTAGTATTAAAAATATTTTAAAATTTTAATTTTGAAAAATAGTAAAACTAGGTCAAAATAAATTTAATATAGGACTACTTTGTACGAAGTATTAGATTTTAACTCACTGTATTTATATTGTTACATATATATTTTATTTTTTCACATTTTTAATCCTAATTGACTATGTTTTAATTTACAATTCAAAATTTCAGTTAATTTTTAATTTAGTAATAGAGGAAAATAGCTGTTTTTTTTTACAAATCAGGAGAGTTTCTTGCAAAAAAAATTATTTGAAAAAAAAAAAGAAAAAGAAAAATTGGGTATTAAAAAGATACTCCGTAATAACAAAAAAATGGTCAAAATTGAATGAATGGAGGCGGGTGCTTGGAATTGAACTCCCGTTTCGGAGCTTACTTTAAAAATTCCTTGGGTCAAGTTACCACCAGGCTGATAAAACAAGATGAAATTTTAGGCAACAATTATAATAAGTATAAACAGAGTACTAGTTGGGGCCCCATAAAATATTGGGGCCCTGTTCTGTTGGGCTGGTTGCACACCCTAATGGACGGGCCTGCGGGGAGTACGTGTGTGTGTTGGAATCTAATAGATTATTCGTAGGTATGAAAAAAATTATTCATTTGCATACGAAGGAGGAAGGATTATTCGTATTTATGGGAATTATTCTATATATATAAGCAATTATATATTTAATTAAATTGTGCTCAATATAAGAGATTATTAGTAGATATACACAAGAGTTTATTAATATGTATATAACTGATTATTCGTATATATTAGCAAATTCGATCATTTAATTAAACTGTGTTGAATATAAAAGATTATTCATACGTATACGAGCGAGTCTTCGTAGGTATATAAACTATTATTCATTCGTAGATAAATTAATAAAAACTTTTTTTTATCACCCACTTAATTAATTGTATTTTTTTATTACCCACTTAAATAAATTTATTGTTTTTTTTTACATGTCTCACATAAATAAATTAAAAAAACAATTGGTTTAAACATCTCCTAAGTTGTGAACATTATTCATAGGGAATCGGAAGATTATTCGTGTATATATACGAAGCCGTGCATGAGAATTGGGTGGTTAGGAATTATGGTTTTGAATTAGTTAATGTCTTCATAAGATTATTCGTTGGAAAAGAGAGATTATTCGTGTATATTGAATAAATTGTTCGTATGTATTGAGGTGACTATTTGTTTAACTATAGTTTTTAGATGGGTCAACAATTGTTATTATTTATTTATGGTCAATTAAAGTGATTATTCGTATGGATATGCGAGACTATTCATTTCTACTAAAAAGAGATTATTTGTTTAACTAGAACTAGAATGTCCGGGTTGACAATTATCAATATTTATTCATGTTAAACTAAATGATTATTCGTTTGGCAATCCCCCACTTGATTTGTCGATTTTTTTTAAAATAAATTTGTACCACATGCGCAAAGGGAAATGAAAGTCTCGTTAAACAAAAAATGACCTAAACGCTCTGATTGAGCTGGTGAACATTGGCTTCCCACCGCCGCCGTCCTATGCCTTCCATGGCCTTTCCTTCACTAGGTTCTTCCATGGCTTCTTCTCCCCATCCATCAATTCCTCCCAATCCATCTATTCTCCAATAGCACGCGGCTCCCCGCCATCACTCACCGCCTTACTTTGGGTCCGCCGCCTCCACCAACACCCTTGCTTCCGCCTTAATTTCGACCTTGGCTCACCACCGTCTCACCCCCCCTACGTTCGATTTCGCCCCATGGTTCAGCAGGGGTTTCGCTCATTTCACCCCAAAAGCGGTGCCGCCATCCGCCCTGTTTTGGGCTTCACTGGCTCCGACCTGGCCTTCGCCCACCGCCTCGCCGCCTTACCGCCTCACCGCCTCTCCACACTTATAGTCGTGGTTCCGGGAGCCCTCCCCGTCGGCCTAGATCCGTCCTCAAGCCCCGCCGGCGTGCTCTGTTTGTGCTAGGTGGAGTTTGAACCCCTCTGTTAGTCGTCGATGTTGTTGTACTGCTAACTAACGACTTGTTAGGAAAAAAAAAGTTTTGTGAGCCTTATTGGTTCATTTTCCAACCGCTCTTTGGTCTCTTAGCCTGTTTATTGTTGTTGCTTATTTATTCCTCTCTCGTCTTACATGTTTCCTCTATTTTGGTTTCCCTTGTGGTAGCCTTTACGATCTTGTTATTGTCCTTGAGGGTGTGAGATGGGTTTTTGGGATTTGTTTTGACAATGGTATGGCTAGAGTTTTGGTCTGCGGGTTGGTGTACTTTTCTTTTCTTACTGTGGTACAGGTTTCATGTGAACGGTTACTGGTTTTCCGACCTTGTAGACGTCGTGGAAATGCGATGATGCCTGTTGATTCTGTTTAGAGTCCATGTTGAGGTGTCAGCTAGTGATCCCCAGAGTTCTCTGTGTGCGTCTATCGTTTTGCTGGTTGGTCGTTGGTTCTGCTTACTTGTTTACAGTGTTGATGGCTTGTACTTTATTTCTGCCTTTTCAATTCCGTCATTTGCTTCTTGTCATTTCCTTTCAGTCATTTGTTTCTGTTATTTCTTTCAGGTTATACATGATGGTTAGTCCATCTCCCGGCTTGTCCGGGCTCTCGGTTTCTCTAGGCTTGTCTAGAGAACCGAATTTCTTTCCTTATATCAAAAAAAAGGGAAATGAAAGTGGGTGTGTATTAGTTGTGGGTCCCACATTTTTTAAATAAAAAAATCAGAAAAGAAGATTAAATCTTCACCCTCTATTTCACTCCATCTAAAGGCTCATATTTGTTCACAAATTTCATCATAAGGAGTGTTTACAAATGAACTATCCCCTATATATATATATATATATTAATTACGATATGAGGTGACTAGATTGAGAGATTGAGGCCTCAACCTCTCTCTCCACATAGGCCTAGTTTACGATCTTTTCATTTACAATGCCTTCAGCGAACACCCCACAAACCCCGGAGTCCGACCCGACCCATCGCCGGAACCTCGAAACCCCTCTCCTCTCTTCCTTAAAAGAGCACTCACATCGACTTCCGGAGAAGCTCTCGATGGACGACATGTTGCACAAGTACTGCGGTGAGATGGGGAGGTGGCAAATGTGCCACTTCCTTCTCACCAGCCTTGCCTGGTCTCTCGAGGCTTTCCTTCAATGGTCATTATCTTCTCCGACCGCCAACCCTCTTGGCGCTGCTCCTCCTCCTCCTCCTCTACAGCCTGCACCGCCTCTTCCGACCTATGCAGTCTCCCTCGCGATGCGTGGGAGTGGGTCGATGGGCCCACCACCTCCACCATCTCTGAGTGGGACCTTGTTTGTGGGGACAAGTACAAGGTTGGCCTTGTTCAGGCTTTATTCTTCGTCGGTTGTATGACAGGTGTTGGAGTGTTTGGCCACCTATCGGACTCCATCCTTGCCCGGCGAGGCTCCCTCATCGTTGTATGCTGTCTCAACGCCATTTTCGGTTGTGTGACCGCCTTCTCCCCGTCGTTCCTTATATACGCCATCCTCCGCACCCTCACCGGGTTTAGCGCTGGGGGAATCGACCTCTACGCCTTCGTTCCTGCCACCGAGCCCATCGGCCCCTCCAAGCGGGACTTCGCCGACATGTCCACCTTCTACTTCTTCGCCGGCGGCAATGCCCTCCTTGCCGGAGTTGCCTTCTTCTTCCCTTCTTGGCGCCACCTGTAAATTGCCTCCTCCCTCCCCTCCATCTTCTTCGTCACCCTCGTCGTCCCCTTTCTCTATGAATCCCTGCGTTGGTGGGTTTTTCTCATTTTTTTATACAGTGATTGAATACAGCATATAACCTTATATGATTGGTGTTGGAGTATTGTTTAAAAACTACCACTCCTTATTCATTGTTAAATTAGTCAACATCCTTGTACAAAGCGAGGTCTCTTGCCCTCAAGATTATTAAAGGAGATGAGGACACTTCTTATGGAAGTCTGTCTGGTTACTGTGAGGTCTTAAAGACCTCTAATCCTGAATCAAAAGCTCATATATATTGTTTGGAGACATGGTGATGATGATGCTGAAAGACCTTTACAATTTAAGAGCGTGTTCATACCTTTGAAGCCAATGATCGAGGGGTTCATTTATGGGTGTAGAGGGCTGATTGGTGTAGATGGATGTCATTTGTAGGGAAAATATGGTGGGGTTGTTTTGTCTGCTATTGCTCTTGATGGAAATAATGAAAATTTTCCTTTAGCATATGGTGTTTATGAGAATGAAAGTAAGAGCACATGCTCTTCTTTTCTCTATCAATTGAGAGAGGTTTTGAAGAGTGTTGATATAAATAATTGGTGTATTATCTTTGTTAGACAGAAGGTAGAATTTTGGTCTTTTTAGTAGTTTTGATTGCAAATGGCTTTCATTTCCTAATAGTGTTATGGTTCTACTTGTAGGGTGTTGAACCGGCTTTCACAGAAGTGTGGCCCACTGCTTTAAGGCGGTATTGTGGTACACATCTTCGTGCCAACTTCAAGAAAGCATTTCCTCAAAAGCCAATGGGGGACTTGTTTTGGTCTTGCTGCAAGGCATTTTCTTATTTCAAATTTCAGAAAGCAATGGAGAGAGTTGAAATAGGAAAAAGGTCTCGCCTTGTGTGGTGTTGGAGATGTCAGGTAATTACTTACATTTATTTTTAGACTTTATTTGAAAATTATATTCATAACATTCTTTGTTATTTTGCTACTTAAGGCGTACGGGCATAACGTGAAGACATGTAAAGGTGAACTAATGGCAAAAGAAGCTAAAGAACATCAAAGCATTCGAGTTGAACGAAGACTAAAGCAGATCTGAGACCGTCGGCGGACGGAAGGAATGACAAATGAACGACGGACGAAAGCAGATCTGAGATCGTCGGCGCTGCTACTGCTCACCAGCGCTGCTTGAGCCGAGCTCGGAAGGATGGACAATTGACGGAGTGAGCAAGGCCCTGGAAGAGGAGAAGCGAGCGAGTGACGAGTGAGCAGATAAGAGAAACCCACGAGGCAGGAACTCAGGAAGAGGAGAAGCGGCGGAGTGAGCTGTGAGCAAGAGTGCGAAAATGAAACCCTCAATCCCTCACTCCCTCCTATCTCTTAACCCTAGGGTATTTTAGTAATTTTATA
Organism: Persicaria maculosa; assembly: GCA_963922045.1. NCBI lineage: Eukaryota > Viridiplantae > Streptophyta > Magnoliopsida > Caryophyllales > Polygonaceae > Persicaria > Persicaria maculosa. The sequence goes on along the minus strand of OY998259.1, from coordinate 52,266,621 downwards.
AAACGAGCTTCCGAGCTCGACTTGGGCTCGGCTCGAGCTCGGTTCGAGCCCAAAACTATGTTCAAGCTTGGCTCGTTTTCCTTCTACGAACGAGCTCGAGTCGAGCTTTTTCAAGCCGAGCCCGAGCCGAGCTCCAGCTGTTCGGCTCATATAACAGCCCTACTTCCACCTCCTTCAACCTCTCGCCTCCTTCAACCTTCCGCCATGGCTGCTCCTCGATTGCTCAGCCGGACTCCGACAGCTGGGCTCCGACAGCCCACCACCAGGCTAGCCAAGCCCCTATAGTCCACCGTCACCATGGCTCATGTCCACCACTACCACGGAAACCCATCGCCATGGCTCGAGATTTTGAAGATTCGGAAGCCCTGAGAGTTCACCATTGCCATGGCTCCTGTCACCCCTCTTCAACTTGAAGATTCGACAACCCATTACCCAGCCTCCTAAAGCTCCGAGGTTTTGGTCGGAAACCCATCAACCTTCTTCAATTTCCGGCTGTTTGGATTTTTGGGGTTTCGCTCGCCACGTTTCGGAATTCCAAATCTGAGTTTTCAATTGAGGTGGGCAGCGAGGGCGAGGGGAGGCTTGGAGACGGTCGACCTCTCGAGCGCCACCGAAGGAGGAGAGAGGAAAAGAGCGTCGATCGATCGGATCTGTGGCCTCGCCTTCCTCTTCGATTTGGGACGGGCTTCGATTGAAGATGGGTGGTATCTCGAGCCTCCATCTCCGTCTCCCTGGCCCTCCTCCGCCCGCTGAGACACCCAAAATCGAGCCATGGCCTCATCTCCTTCCTCTCAAATACCTCGACTAGGCATCTCCGGTTTCAATTGGCGCCTCAAACACCTGGACTCCGGTTGCAATTGGTGGCGGGACGCTCCAGTGGTCTTCAAATGCAGTTGACGGAGGAAAAGAAGGTTGGCTTGGGGTCCCCGACGCGACGACAGCGACACAAGACAGTGGGAGGAGAGCGAGGACGGAGGCCGGGGTGCTCTGGCCATGGAAGATTGGAAGCCGCGTTTCATTCATTCTGTTTTTTCTTTTTCTAATTTTTTAACTTAAAAAAACAAATTAAAAGAAACGCGGTTTGAAATCTCGTTTTACCCAAAATCAATTATAAAACGCGGTTTCAAACCGCGTTTTTTTCGTTTGTTTTTTTCCAACCCTCAGATGTTACTTCTTATGAATGAAACGCGGTCGAATTTTTTTTTGAATTAGCCAAAAGATGGAAAAAAATTTGGAGAATAGCCAAAATTCTAAACTTTTTTGCGATTTAGCCAAAGTGGGGTAAAGTCGCTGTTTGAAACAACGACTTTACCTCCGATTAAAAAAAAAATAGGTAAGTCGCTGTTTAAAACAACGACTTACTAGTATATTTTTTTAATGTCATTTTAAATATATAGAAAAAGGATGAAATTTTTTAAAAAAAAAAATTAAAGGTGAGAGTCGCTGTTGTTGGTTTTTTTTACATTTTTTTTTCAACCTTGGAACGTACAATGAGATAGGCTACCTCGACCTCCCCTAAATCTGCCATTGAAGATTGGCTACCTCGACCTCCCTCGCTGAGACTGGGATATTGAAGTCCAGAAATTCCTCGATAACCAGGGACGAAGCCTAGCTTGCGGAGGAGGGGGCCGGACTCCGGAGACGATGAGCCGCGGTGGCTGGGCTGCGGGGAACATGGGCGAAGGAAGGTTAGCTCTCAAGGCGGGGTAGGCGAGGGCAGCCGAGGCAGGGAAGAAGGGATCGAAGAGGCCGGGTGGTGGCGATGTCTATCTCTCCGACGGGAAGAATGGATCGAAGAGGCAAGGAAGATTGGCCTGTTAATGGAATTAAATCAATTCAAACCCTATCACAGTATGACAAAATTGGTCCTAATTGGTGTTCAATTTGTTCATAATTGGTGTTTAATTTGTTCTTCACAAGCAATTGTCGGGATATTGGAGCCGGCGCACCACCAGAATTTTGTTACAAACCCGCGCTAGGGTTACAGGGGAGTCTCCTTCTTCGTTCTCCCATGGTGACGACCCAAATGAACTCTACAACCACTGCCCCTCCGCTACTTCCACTCCGCCGCCGCTCCACCGCACTGCCCCGCTCCGCCATGCTCAAATTCCTCCACTCTCACTTCCTCCGCCACCTCTTCCGCCTCCACCACCACTCCTCCCACCCCAAAACCACCATCTGAAACCCGGTACTCCCGCCATCAGGCCGCCACCTTCCCTGAGCACAAACCTAGCACCCTCGCCGCCACCTCCACCACCAATTTGTTGCCCTGGTGTGGAATTGCAGAGCGCGCAATGAATTCATCCTTTAACAAAAAAGAAAAGAAAAGGAGAGTCGCGGTTACAACCGTGACTCTCCACTGTATTTTTTTTTATGTTTTCAATTATTTTAACAATGAATTGAATTTTTTTAAAAAAAATAGGTAAGTCGTTGTTTACCTATTATATTATTTTTTAAAAAAAATTACGGTAAAGTCGCTGTTTGAAACTGTGACTTTACCCCACTTTGACTAAATTGCAAAATTGTTTGGGATTTTGGCTAGTTTCCAAATTATTTTCCATCTTTTGGCTAATTCAAAAAAAAATTCAACGCGGTCTGAGACCGCGTTTCTCTGCCAATCCTGCAAATTTTGAATATTTTTGTAAATATTTTCAAAGAATGAATTTTTTTCATAAATGTTTATTTTTTCTTGAATATTTTGAAAAAAAATTCAGTTTTTGTGACATCCATCTTATTAATTTAACTCCATCTACTAATGGGAGTTTTTGTCATATCCATCTCAATTAACAATCATTCGGCGACTCTCTACCGGACACGAGGTATCAAATCTGCACACAACAGACCAAGCTAATGAGAGTTTTTGTCGCCCAAAAAAAAAGGATCATGATACATTTACATTAGGTGTAAAATTTAAATTTTACACTACAAATACTAACATAACATGTGGTGAAAAAGTGATGTAAAAAGTAACCAATCCTACAAGTATAGCTATTTCTTCTTTTCTTGCTCATGATAACTTATGTACTCCTCTCATCACCAATTCATGTGGATTTCATCCAATATAAATTTTAATTTATTTTTAAAAAAAACTATAATAATATGATAAAATTGAAAATTTCAATTATAATAACACTCCATAATAATTGTGGGACATCACCCACACTTGTATAAACAACTCATTTTATATTGATTTTTTAAAATAAAAACTAATATAATTTTATTTACATAAACTCGTAGATGTTATAATATTATTATATTAGGGATGGATAAACACTAGTAAACCCTAGTTCCCTATATAAACTCCTATATAAAGGGTCCTGAAGACTCCCAATAACACATCAGTTTCTCCTCTCTTCTCTACGCCTCTCTTCATTATTCTTACGGTTTATCACACGTTATCAACATGATAGCTAAAACCCTAATTTTTTTCCCATTCGGCCGCCAGAGAAAACTGTTTCTTTTCCTTCCCTGTTATTTCCCAGATCTGAGAAAACTGTTTCTCCTCCTACGATTTGGATGCGGAGTCGAGGATTCCAGAGAGCGAAGGGACGACAAGGACTTCGATCTTCCTCCAAAACGTCGCGGCGGCAGTGACGATCTCTACGACCGGAACCGATATCCGCCTCCACCTACCTCCACCGCGAGGAAGGGACAGAGATTTCAAGCGGAGGATGAGCCCTCTCAAACTTCTACTAATCTCGATGGAGCCTACTACTACTTTATTTATTTAATTATTTTGATTTCCCTCAACTTTTAAATATTGATTAATTGTATCGATCTATGTTTGTGCGTTGAAAGAAGCTCAATGCCAGCAAATGGAAGTCAAGCATTCGAAGGAAATGTTGAGACTCAACTATGCAGCTCATACACTCAACATCATCAAGAAGTTCAAAGAGCCTACCCAAATGAGAAGACTACAAGAAGGGTGTTGAGTTCAGGGGGAGTATACACACTGCACTCTTTTTCCTTCGATCAGGTTTTGTCCCACTGGGTTTTCCTGAGAAGGTTTTTAACGAGGCAGATCATCAAAGCATATCAAATGTCATATGTATTTGTTCTCTGGATCCTAGTTTTGTCTCATTGGGTTTTCTAGGCGAGATTTGTAATGAGGTAGTATTTAAGGATGTTTATCCAAGGGGGAGTGTTATCATATTATTATATTAGGGATGGATAAACACTAGTAAACCCTAGTTCCCTATGTAAACTCCTATATAAAGGGTTCTGAAGACCCCAATAATACATCAGTTTCTCCTCTCTTCTTTGCGCATCTCTTCTCTATTCTTACGGTTTATCACAGTAGATATATTTAGGGTAAAAATAGATTATGAATTTTTGTGGATCTTGTGATTCCTATCAGGATCAAACTTAAGTATTTTTTGTTTGGTCTAATTTGTTATCATTTTGATACCTATAGGATTTCTAAAAATACAAATGGAAAGTCTAACTTTTTTATATTCTCTATATTAATAGATTTCAATAGTTTATAGTTTATTTAATTTAAAACTAAGTATTCACTTTCACTAATAACTCTTTTGTCATTTGACCAATTATAACTTCTTGAGTTGAATATTAATAAAATGTTTTTTCTTCGATTTCGAATAGAAAGAAAATTAGAATATTGAATATCTTAATTTTTTTATTGAACTCTTTTGAAAGAGGTAAGAGTTGCTGAAGCTAAAATCAAATTTCATTTTTTATGGAACATATATACCAATATGCATGGATCATACCTTTTATTCCACTTACAGTTCCTGTGTTAATCGGAGCGGGGCTTCTTGATTTGTTAAATATTGGTTTTTTAAATATTTTTATGATAAAAAGTTATTATATATTTTTTGATAAAAAAAATTATTATATTTTTTTTCAATTTACTTTTTTTTAAATAATATCCTAAAAATAAATATTTATTTAATGTAAGAGATATAAAATTATATATAAAATGGGTGGGCATGGGAATGGGACGTGACGGGATTGGGGTAATCCTGTGTCCCGTCACGCGTATTTTTTACGGGACGGGATTGATTTTATTTTTTTAAAATCCCGCCGGGTCTTATCCCTCACGGGACGGGACAGGATAGGAACGTGATTTATCTCTCATAAAAAAAACAATACAATTAAATCAAAAAATAATAAGTAAAAAGGTGTAAATTAAAGTCTTACGGGACGAGATTTGCGAGATTTGTGTCCACCCCTAGTATATAATACATTGAATAAATATTGCGGGCAAAACAATATAATGTAACGTTTCTTTTACTATGCACGTTTTTTTTCCCTTGAACAAGTATTCTTTTACAATTTTTTTTTGCTTAATACGAGTGATTGACGTTTTTGTTAGAACTAGACATAATGATTGACATCTTTTTTTTCCCTTAATCTATGATTTTATATTTTTGTACTTAAAATTTATTTTATAAAGAATAAAAATAGAATATTCCTGTATATCATATAGTTTATAACTCTATAAAATAATAACTAAGTAATGATGGTAATTGTGAAGTTACTTTTTACTTTTTGAATCATTTTACCCTTTAGACATGTGAGTGAGAATTATGCAATTTGATTGGTAGTGTAAAATGTTTAATTTTACACCTACCGTAAATGCAGACTTTTCCAAATAAAAAAATGCGAGTTTTTGTCATATCAATTTAATGAAAGTTATTACTATATGTGTTGCTTTGTTGGGCCCTAGGCCAAGCCCAAACAAAGCATGGGCGATTTTAACATCCATTATCCATAGGGACTCAGGGAGGGTGTTAATTGTTAATTTATATACATTTTAGGGCTGAGGCTGATCTCGGATCCAGACCATCTATATATATATATATATATATATATATATATATATATATATATATATATATATATATATATATATATATATATATAGATGGTCTGGATCCGAGATCAGCCTCAGCCCTAAAATGTATATAAATTAACAATTAACACCCTCCCTGAGTCCCTATGGATAATGGATGTTAAATTAACAATAATCGCCCTAGGCCTATATATATATATATATATATAGAGGGACTCAGGGAGGTTGATCTCGGATCCAGACCATCATATATGTATATAGGTAAAGGTTCAAAGGAAAAAGGGGTTTAAAATGAAAAAACCTCTTAAAGTGAAAATGGATCTAATATGTAAATTTGGGGCGCGGGCTGTTTAAAAAAAGAAAGAAAAAAAGGCCCAATCTTTCTCTCTACTCTCTCCCCCTCTTCGGAAATTTCAAATTGCAGTCCGCCAGTCCATTAACCATAAACCTTCAAATTTGCCTCCAACGTAGTCCTGTACTCTCCTCGCTCCTCACTGTCGATTAATTTCGTCTCGTTCTATTCGCCGGTTAGTTCTTCCAGTTCATATCTCTCTCACCGAGGTTGGACTTTAATTGATTAGCGCAATTAGGGTTTATTGCAGCAAGGAGTTCGAATTGTTGTTTTGGTTTGTCTTAGATGTATATTTATATGAATTGTAGACTCTAATGTGTATATAACTTTTGTTGACAGTTGAATTGCGTTTATCCAATTCCAATTTTGTATTTGTTTTCCAGAAACAAGCATCAAATTGATCAGGTTTTTTAATGTCTTCAATTAAGAGCTCCCGTCAAAATGATAGAGTGACCTGGGAGGGTTTTCAATGGTTGGTCTGTTGCATATAGCCCGGTTTTGCAAGTATATTGTTCTACAGGTAGGGTTTTTGATTTGCAATTGAAGCTGCTTAATTTTCTTCATGGTCGAACTGAAAATGCTACTTGTTGGAGAAGGGTATAGTTTATCAGATTTGCTTGAAATAATTCATTCATTCAGACATTATAGGTGATGCCAGTGCAACTATTTATTTTTGTTGTCCTAGGAATCCATGTTGACTGCTCAAAGTCCATAAATGGAGAGGTGAAAATTACCAAGCCTGATAGCCTTTTGCTGCCAACAACCGTAATTGACAGATTGAAGAAAAGTACCTGTCTAATTGCTTGATAAGAAAATTACCAAGCCTGATAACCTATGCTTTTTCCATCTCTAAATGTTATTTGTTGTGTCACTTGTATCTAGAATGTTTGTTTGTCTGTGCTAATTCATAGTCGTGTACGTTATGATTTCCCTGTTATTGTTCTTAGCTTGACCAAATTCGAGTTAGTCTTTTTACGATTAGATGAGCTTGCTTGATTTGTACATTAGGTAGTTTGTGGTTCTGGGTGAAACATGTTCCATCTTAACCATAATAATCTCAGCTCAAGTTTGATTGGGTTAGTACACTTTCCAAATAAAATAATAGAGTTGGATTCATTTTTGTGGAATGAATGTCCGGGGTTATGCTTCCCTTGGAGTTGGAGTTTGATTATAGTTGTAACCAACTGTTGGTACTCTATCAACTCTTAGATTTCCTCTCTGTTTCAAATATAGTTAGATATTCCTATCTGTATAATGTATATGGTTATATGGAGAGTATTTCGAGTGTCAATAATGCAAACAAGGTGTTACTTTTTTTAGATTTGAAACTTTAGAAATAGCTTTAGATGACACGCTCACAAAATGTGACTTTGCAACCTATCCTAAAGTTTTTTTTAAATTTATTGTTTTAGATTTGGCAAGTATTGAGGTGTTACTTTTTTTTTTATCATCTGAACTTTTATGTTAAGCTTCTGCTTTTCTTTTGGAGTGTGTGTTTCTAAATTCTATACAGTTTACAACTTCTAATTCACTTAGGAGCAAAGTTCTGCCTATCAGGTTCTTCATTCTGGCAATCATAGAATGCGGTGTTTATGCAGAAGCTTACAGCCTTACGATTTCTTATTACTAGTGAAAGAATAATCCATGATAATTTTTTGGGCAGAAAAGGTGGAGACCCAATTTCAGGACACTATTTTTTTTTTTGGGGGGGGGGGGGGGGGGGGGGGGGGGTTACTGGAACTGGATTCCGATTTAGTTGTGGGATTGCATCTTGTAAAGCTGGCCATGGGGCTCGTCTGCCATCTGATTTTGGCGCCATGTCTTTGCTGGTCTACTGAATTGTCTGTATGTTTTGGTTGAAGTTATAGATTTGCATGTTTATTGATCTTCAACCACCCGGCTGTGGGGCGCCTCCCACTGTTGGTTGTTGTCCACATCATCTCTCTGTATATATTAAACTTCTTGAATTGGAGATAATTCATGAAGAAGAAGAAATTTTATAAGCTAGCATGCCTTACTCATTGGTTGTATCAGGTGCGCTTGTTTTTACTCCTTAATGAATGTCCGGGGTTATGCTGAATTTTCCACTTCAACGGAAAGATAAGGGCTGGATTAGAGTAAGCTTTCATATAATTTACCATTTTTCTAGCCTATTGCATTGCAAGGTGCGTAATCATAGGTGCTTTCGAGAACCTGTGGTCCGTCCTTGGAACCTAGGCAGAGCAAAATTCCTATCTAATATAATGTGCAATTTTAGTTTGATAAAGTGCATAAATAAGGTGATAAAGTGCAAGAATAAAATGATGAAGTGTATGAATAATAATAAGAAGTGCATGAATAAGATTATGAAGTGCACAATTAAGATTTTAAAATACATAAATAAGATGATAAAGTGCAAGAATAAAATGATGAAGTGTATAAATAATAATATGAAGTGCATGAATAAGAGTATGAAGTGCACAATTAAGATTATAAAGTGCATAAGTAAAATGGTAAAATGCATGAATAATGCACAAATAATATTATAAAGTGCACATTTAATAATTTAAAGTGCACAATTAATATAATAAAAGTGCAAGAATAATATTATAAAGTGCATAACTAATATCAATAAGTGTTTACTTCTACTTTTGATCAAATACAAAGTGAATAAATAAGATTATAAACTGTATAAATAAAACTATAAATTGCATGAATAACACTCCGAATTGCATGAATAGATCTAGGTGGAGTCGAACCACCAACCTCCTGAACAAAAATTTGTCCAGACGCTCTTTCCAATTTGAGCTTATAGATCTTAGTCCTAGGATATGATTATAAAGTGAAAAAATAATATTATAAAGTGCACATTTAAAAATGTGCATATACAAGGTGTAATTGTGCACATTTAATATAAAGAAGTGCAAAAATAATACTATAAAGTGCAATACTAAAATGACAAAGTGCATAAATAAATTGATAAAGTGCATGAATAAAATAGTATGCAGTATACAATTAAGATTATAAAGTGCATAAATAAACTGAAAAAGTGCAAGAATAAAACAATGAAGTGCATGAATACTAATATAAAGTGCACAATTAAGATTATCTAACTAGATGCTCACAAGAGGACATCTCTCTAATCAATATCATTTTGATGTTGTTTAATCCATTGATATAGAATAAAGTGCTTCAATAAGAGTACAAAGTACATTACTAAGATAATAAAGTGAATAAATAAGATTACAACACAAGATTAAAAATTGCATAAATAAGAGTATAAAGTGTAACTTTAGAATATATATGTGCAAAAGCAAGAGATAGAAGTGCAACTTTAGGCAGTGGCATACTTCAGTGACATCTTCCTCCTATTCGCATGCTCGATTGAAGCTCTGATCGCTTCCAGATCGTTCGTGCTCTGGCTGAGTTTTTGCTTCACCTGATTCAGCTACAACGCAACTGCCTCAGATTTTACCGAATTGGGTTGGGATGCTTCGTTCCGAAGCTTGAGTTTGAGCTCTTCGATAAGAGTTTTTGTGAGTTCTACTTCGTTTAGTATGTTGAGCGTTTCTTGTTGCTTTGTATGAAGATCTTTCAGCATCTCGCCAGCCTGCTTCTCTAGTTTATATACATAGGCCTCCTCCATTTCTGACTCATCCTGCATAAATTGTGTTCAACAGTGAATCTGTAAAGGTCGATTGAGAAAACATGGAAGAAATTGAACCATGTGTTTACGCAGGTGAAAGGCACAGCTGGGTACTTGGATCCAGAGTACATTAAAACCTACCAGCTGACAGACAAAAGTGATGTATACCATTGAGCTAATAGGCTTATATTTTCAGGAACAGTTAAAACCAAGGCAGCTTAAATTGCAATTTTGTTATAAAGTTTTAAAGATGAGTGTTAAAAATGCAATATATCCTAATTCTTATAATTTTGCTCTAAAGTTTTAAAGAGAAGTGTTAAAAATGCAATTTTGTTATAAAGTTTTAAAGATAAGTGAAAACAAAGGTAGCTTAAAAAAACTCTTTATAGCTTGGTGTTCCTCGAAATGAAAATGAACAAAACCACAATATATCCTAATTCTTATAATTATAGAAGAAATACCTCTATCTGTAGTTCCTCAACCCTTTCTTCTTCTGCAGCTACATGCTGTTCATAAAGTCAAACCATGATCAGAGAGAAATTTCTATAGAGGAACCACTCTTCAAATACATACAACTGTATAAATACATCTCAATATATTCCTTAATAAATCTAACAAAAACTGAGACGGCCGATGGGAGTGGAAAGAGGTGAACAGATTGAGTAAAGCAGCATAGGTCAAATAAGATCAGCCATCAGCCACATTGGTCTCTATCAGCAACAAAGATCTGTATAAAGTACATGACTGATGAACTCAGCCACATGATTTCCGGGCAGTTAAAATTACATTAAACATGAAGACTGCCAGGTAAAGACGGGCTAAATCTATGCTCTTAGAGGCATGCAGACAAGAAAATGACAGACCTGTAAGTTTGATAGAACAGATTGAACTTCTTCAATTTTCAATATCCATCTTGTCAATTCTCTTCTCACATTTCTCACCATTGTGGATCCTAGCATCCAGTTGCTCTGTAGAACCCTCAAGTATGGCCTCTGTGCTAATTTAAAACAATCAAACTGAAGTTCGTTTATCGCCATCACACACAAGTAAACAACGAAAAACGAAAAGGAAACACGAGAATTGTTGACGCAGTTCGGGTAAACCCTACTCTGCGGGATCTCAAGAGGGGAGATCCGATCCCAGTATCCACTATGTTGCAAATGAAGTTACAAGCAAAGCAAAACAGGCAGAGCACAAGAACTAGCAACCTAGGAACCTCAAAACCAAGCAAGGACAGAGATGAGAGTAAAAGGTAGAAGAAAAGCCCCCTGGAAGGGCAACCGAGGAACTCTAATAGAGTTCCTCACGGAGATCAGGCCACCAAACCACCGCTGGTGCTTGTCGGACCACCGTCTTCAACCTCTGGAGCTCACACTAGAGCTGTCGCCGTTTAGGGTTTACTCTCTCTGCTAGGGTTTGTAAAAGGAGGCTCGGAATGTACAGTAACCAGAAGGAAGCTTATATAGCCCAAGCAATTAGGGTTATAAGAGCTTTCTCCAACGGTCACCAATTGATGGGCCAAGTGACAAACCGAGTGGATCAAAGCCCAACCAAATAGGCCCATCCGGCCTTGTCCTGATTTTGAGCCTTCAAGTGATGAAATAACACACTTATACATTAGCTAGTAATATGGTAACATGTAATAGTCAAGGGATCCACACTTAGACACATAAATATGTCTAAGGGTCCTTGCAACCATTAATGTTTCTCCAATATCACCTGCACATGTATATGTATTATTTCATCACTAAGTAAGGTCCTAAAGTTAGCTAATTGTTCTAAGTGCTCATGCCTTACACCTTTGCTAAGCTATTACAATGAACAAGTTTAACATTACAACAAATTGCCCTCTTAAACTTGTCATCAAACTTCATCATTTGCCTTCACAGGGTCCTGGGATCTCTTTCTCCCGTCCGTCCTCGATCCAGGTGTGTGTCATGTGCTAAGGGGCATCCCAGATGTGCAGGGCATCCCTGCAATAAGCAAATTTGTCAGCTGTGACAACCTTGGTGCCAAAATCAGAAGGATTTAGTTCACTCTTAATCTTGCACACATTAAGAGCTTTATGTTTGACCTTCTTCCTAATGTAATGGAATCTGACATCTATATGCTTAGTCTTTTCATGGTAAAGAGGATCTTTGCACAAATAGATAGCACTTTGATTATCAAGAAACACAGTAGGAATATAAGTCTTCCTCTCAATCTCCTCAAGGAGACCCCTGAGCCAAATAGCCTCTTTAGCTGCTTCAGTAGCAGCCATGTACTCAGCTTCAGTGGAGGAGAGGGCTACAGTGGATTGTTGTTGAGATTTCCAGGACACACAGTTACCAGCCCATGTGAAATAATAAGCAGTAGTAGATTTCCTATTATCTTTGTTCCCAGCATAATCAGAATCTACATAGCCTATTAAGTTGTTTCCAGAGCTGTGTTCAGTATAAACCAAGCATTTTTGTTCAGTGCCACACAAGTATCTCAACAAGTATTTCATAGCATTCCAGTGAGGTTCACCAGGATTAGACATATATCTACTCAACACACTAATAGCAAAGGCAATATCAGGTCTAGTGCAAAGCATAGCATACATCACAGATCCAACAGCAACATCATAAGGCACTTTGCTCATTTTATCTTTTTCAGACTGGGAAGAGGGGCATTGTTTCTTAGACAACTCAAGGTGACCACCCAAAGGAACAACATCAGATTTAGAGTTTGTCATTTGAAACCTTTCAAGGACTTTATGAACATATTCAGATTGGGAAAGCCACATCAGTTTTCTTTTCTTGTCTCTCTTGATTTTAATTCCTAGAATCTTCTGAGCTTGACCTAGATCTTTCATATCAAAGTGCATTTTTAAGTCTCTTTTAACACCAGAGATGAGAATCTTAGAATTTGAAATTAGAAGAATGTCATCAACATACAGCAGCACATACAGAGGAGACTTAGAGCCAACACCTTTGAAATAGAGACAGGTATCAAACTCACTTCTATGGAAACCAAGTTTAGACATACAAGAGTCAAATTTCAGATTCCACTGCCTAGGTGATTGTTTTAAACCATAGATAGACTTCTTAAGTAAACACACATGCTCAGGTTTAAACTTGTCAATGAAACCTTTTGGTTGTGACATGTAAATAGTTTCATCAAGATCACCATGTAGAAAGGCAGTTTTCACATCCATTTGCTCAAGTTCCCAATCATACACAGCAGCCATAGCAAGCATCAATCTCAAAGTTTTATATTTTACCACAGGAGCAAATATGTCATTATAGTCTATGCCCTCTTTTTGTGTAAACCCTTTAGCTACCAATCTAGCTTTAAACCTAGGAGGTTCATTAGAATTAACACACTCTTTCAACTTATAGATCCATCTGCACTGAATGACTCTAGCTTTTTCAGGTTTCTTAACAAGAATCCAAGTTTCATTAGCTGTCATAGATGAAATTTCTTCACACATAGCTTTAAACCAGTGTTTGGACTCAGCACATTTAACAGCAAGCTCATAAGTCTCAGGCACAAAAGGATGCAAAACAATCTCAGAAGCAAGCAAGCAATACTCAACAATATTGTTCAGAAATTTTTTGTTTGGGATTCTCACCCTAGGAGATCTATCTCTTGTTAATTGATAGTCAGAATTATCATGCTGAGGAATAGAAATCACACCAGAATCACATGCATCATCAGCAATAAATTCATGAGTAGAAGAAGAAGAGCTAGGGTTAGAATGTAACTCCCTTTGCTGAATTCCCTCCCTTAATTGTTGAGTATGTGAGCTTCCTGCCTCACTAGATTTATCTTGAGAATTTGTAGGAGCCACAGCAGGCTCAACATTCTCATTGGGTTCAGTCCCCTCCTGGAGGGGTTGAGTAGAGGAATTTGGACTAGCTGTTGCAGGACTGTATTGTCCAATGTCAAATTCTTCTTCACCATCCACTGGTGGAAGGTCATTCTGATTGTAGAAGTGTCTAGGTGGTGTGACATCTTGTTCAGTATCTCCATTGGTGTTCACCTGCTCAAGAGAAGGAGTTAGTACTGTTTTGAAAGGAAATTCAGACTCATTGAAAGTTACACTCCTAGAGATGATAACCTTATAGCCATGAGGCTGAATAAGGAGGATCTTATATCCTTTTACACCATCTGGGTAGCCTAACATGACTCCTTTCTGAGCCCTTGGGTGCAACTTACCCTGTGAAAAATGAGGGTAAGCTGCACAACCAAATGGCCTAAGATAGGTCATGTTAGGTACCTTCCCAGTCCACATCTCCTGTGGTGTTTTGAATTTTACCACAGAAGATGGGGATCTGTTGATGAGATAGGCTGCTGTTGTAACAGCCTCTCCCCACAAAGAGTGTTTCAAACCAGAACTAACAAGCATGCATCTAGCTTTTTCTAACAATGTTCTATTCATTCTCTCAGCTGTACCATTTTGTTGTGGAGTTCCAGGAACAGTAAGATGTCTTTTAATGCCATGTTGCTTACAGAAATCATCAAATTCAGCATTGCAATACTCAAGCCCATTGTCAGTTTTGAGACATTTTATCTTCTTACCATTTTGATTTTCCACTAAGTTTTTCCAGGTTATAAAAGTTTGACATGCTTCATTTTTTGTTCTTAAAAGATAAAGCCAAACTTTCCTAGAGTAATGATCAACAAAGGTAATAAAATATCTCTTACCTCCAATGGTTTCAACCTGTGCAGGGTCTTGCAATCTTGATAGTTTCCGACCTTCCTTAGAATTGTTGTAAAACGCCTCGAATTCTGCGATCTAAACAGAAACTGGTGTAGATTCCATAATTTGACAAATAAACATAAATTACACAGCTTCTGTATTATCTTAACCCAAACGAATGCAATATATGCAGAAATCGATATAAAATTAAATGTAAAACATGGCGAATTAGGCTCACATCAATATATTCCCAAAAGAACTAGGGAAGGGACCCCTAAAATCGATACCCCAAACATAAAAAATTTCACAAAATATGACAGTTGTTTGTGGCATTTCATTTCTAGCAGATATGTTCCCCACCCTTTGGCATCTATCGCATGATTTACAAAAGGCATTAGCATCCCTAAATAAATTACGCCAAAAGAAACCTGCTTCTAAAACTTTTCTAGCAGTCTTTTGAGGACCAAAGTGGCCTCCACATTCATGAGCATGACAAAAAGTAAGGACAGATTGTACCTCATTATCCAGTAGAAACCTCCTGATTACCTGATCAGCACAATGTTCCAAAAGGTAGGGGTCATCCCAAACATAGAAGCGAGAGTCATGTCGAATCTTGTCCTTCTGAGCTTTTGTGAATTTCGGTGGAAATTCTCCCGTGACCAAGAAATTCACCATATTGGCAAACCAAGGTCTAGGAGTATGGACACCCATCAACAATTCAGGAATATCAGGACTTACCTCGTCGGATAGGGAGGAAAAAGACTAAACGGGGGCCTGAACAGCTTGCGGCGGGCGCAAAAATAAATGCTGCCGGCGCAGCACGATTGATATGCGGCGGGCGCCGCAAGGTTGCTGCGGCCGCCGCATCTTCCGTCGTCGTTATTTCATGTAGCTGCAAAGAAGAAGTGTGAGTTAGGTAGAACAATGTATCGTCAGGAAACTCACCGTGAATGGGTCTTTGATCTTCCGGATTGTCCTCTCCTTGGACAAGTCTGCTGAGGTGATCTGCTACTAAGTTTTCTGCACCTTTCTTATCTTTGATTTCAATGTCAAATTCACTAAAAAGTAAAATCCGATGAATCAATCTTGGTTTCGCTTCTTTCTTAGTCAATAAATAGCGAAGAGCAGCGTGATCAGTGAAGACAATTACCTTAGCTCCTAGGAGATAGGAGCGAAACTTCTCCAGTGCAAAGACCACAGCCAGGAGCTCTTTCTCAGTGGTTGAGTAGTTTCTTTGCGCTCCATTCAGAGTCATGGAGGCATAGTAGATGACATGAGAGCTCCGTCCTTCCTTTTGTCCCAAAACAGCCCCCACAGCATAATCGCTAGCGTCACACATAATCTCAAAAGGTTGAGACCATATGGGTGCTTGAATTATAGAAGCCCTAGTCAGGCGACCTTTAAGCTCATCAAAGGATGCTCTACACTTGTCATCAAACTCAAAAGCTACTTCATTTTTTAGTAAATCACAAAGAGGTGCAGAAATCTTAGAAAAGTCCTTAATAAACCTGCGATAGAACCCTGCATGGCCTAAAAAGGAGCGAATTTCGCGCACATTGGTGGGGTAAGGTAGAGACTGAATGACATCAATCTTAGCCTTATCCACCTTAAGACCCCTGCTAGACACAATATGACCCAAAACAATGCCTTGCTCAACCATAAAATGACCCTTTTCAGAATTAAGGACTAAGTTGGGGTCTACACACCGCCTAAGCACAAGTGACAAATGATGCAAGCAAGTATCAAAATCATCTCCATGCACAGTGAAGTCATCCATAAATACTTCAATAAAGCGCTCTACATACTCAGAAAATATGCTTACCATACACCGTTGGAAAGTCCCAGGTGCGTTACATAGCCCAAAAGGCATTCTGCGATATGCAAAATTGCCAAAGGGGCATGTAAATGTCGTTTTTTCTTGATCCTCCGGTGCTATTGGTACTTGAAAATATCCTGAGTAGCCATCTAAAAAGCAATAAAAGGAGCGGCCGGCAAGGCGCTCAAGCATTTGATCAATAAAGGGAAGGGGGAAATGGTCCTTGCGAGTAACTGCATTCAATTTTCGATAATCAATATAGACTCTCCATCCAGTTTGTACCCTGCTAGGGACCAATTCACCATCCTAATTCTCAACAACAGTAATACCTCCCTTCTTAGGGACAACCTGAGTAGGACTCACCCATTTGCTGTCAGATATGGGAAAGATCATACCTGCCTGAAGGAGCTTCAGCACCTCCTTCTTTACCACTTCCATCATTGGCGGGTTGAGTCTCCGCTGAGGTTGTCTAGATGGCTTGGCATCATCCTCCAATAGTATCCTATGCATGCAGAGGGTAGGACTGATGCCCTTAATGTCTGTTATCGTCCATCCTAACGCCTCCTTGTTTTCCTTTAGAACAGTCACCAATCGCTCCTCCTGTCCAAAGGTAAATTTATTAGAAATAATGACAGGCAGCACTAGTAGAAAAATGTAAATATAGCCTGCTACATAAGAGGTCGGATGTGGAAAATCCGGAGTCTAATATGCTCCAAAGCTTTTATCTTTTTTTTTAAAAAAAAATTCTATAGTATATAACCCGGATATATGGCGCACCCGGGTTAAAATGTCATGGGAATTTCAACACAAACTATATCAAATAACCCGGAGCTGAAATATCCGGGTTGTTATACTACTCTAATGGTCCGGGCGTGTCATCAAGCCCCTAGGTCCGGCATGATTTGTACCCACTCCACCAATCTCTGAAAAAAGCCCGTGATAGCATCCGGGGACATAAAAGAGGGGCGAAAAAGTCAAAAAAAAAGGGAAAAAGAGAAAGCGAAGAATCTGAAATCAATTGAGGCTTAGGGTTCACCGTCTTCACCATCTTCGCCCAAATTGAAACGAAATCTCAAGCTCCGGACGGAGATTCCCGGGATGATTGCCCAAATTGAAACGAAATCCGAAGGTAGATCGAGTTTTGCGTCCAAGGGTTCACCGTCTTCACCATCTTCGCCGACCAAAGCTCGCTTGCTCAGAGAAGGGATCGAGATTACACCTCTCGCCACCTCCTGTCGTCTCTCCGTCACCTCTCGCCGCCTTTACCTTTCATCGTCTGGAACGTTGCCATCTTTGCCTCTGGCTGTCTCACCGAGGTAAGCTTTCCCTAACTCGGTCTTTCTCTCTCGCCTTCTCTCTTCCTATTTTTTTTCCTGACAACCTATTTTGGTTTACATGTCCAAGGAGGATGGGAAGTTCAAACGCATTTGGATGGATCTGGTGCTATATCTCCCGGATCTAAATGTCTCTCTTCGGATCTGGCGGGCTGGAGCTTAGTTTCGCTTGGGTTGATATACGTACATGTTGATACTTAGGAAAGAGGTTGAAACTGGTCTAATAGATGCTAGCTAAGAATCCTTTTGATTTTGTTCAGTTGTAGTTTATTCTCTTGTACATGACTTTGAGCTTATGTTGATGTTGCTGATATTTACACAGAAATTATTTTTGTTATTACTTGTGAATGTACCTAACACTTTCAATATAGAATGGCTGGGAACTTGGGTTACATATATTGATATGGGTCATTATTGCTATTTTTTGTTGTAGATTTTGTCTTGCAAGAAGATATGGAGATTCATAAAGTTTGAGATGCTAAGGGTTTGAGGTAAAGTTCTCTTTGCAATTGTTATGCTCATCATCCAGGTAAAGTTGACGATTTCTCTAGTTTTTTAGTCATTATGATAGTGTCTTGGTGATATGATATGAACAGAAGTTCTGTAAGTGGAAAAACTCTTTGCTAGGTAATTTGTTATGACATTGTGCTAAGCATGTTCACTTTACAAAAATTCTTTGCTCCCCCCATGTCAATTTAATCACAGTTAGGTCATATTCCGATTGCTACTAACGAGGATGTTGATTTCTCTTTTGCTGCTGCTTAAAGATTCGTGAATCGGGGCCATGATTGGGTGCCGACCTCTTGTGCGCACCGTGAAGTACTTGCGGGCTACTGCAACCAAGGTTTGTGTTACTGATTCATGCACTCTAGTTCGTAATCTAATTTACTACTTGTGGTGTAGATTCTGAGTTTAGACTTTAGGAAAAATGCCTAATTTATAGCTTGAAAATCATTCTTGTTGAATTCCCTTGTGTTGTTTTTCTACTTGAGCTTTTATATGCTCTTTTCCCTTTCCCTTTCCCTTGTGTCATGCATCCCCATTGTGAATTGCTTGTTCTCATCCCATTTTCTAGTTTTGAACAACTCAAACAAACAGATTTGTCACTTGTCATTCCCTCTCCGTAGTGAGTTCTTATTTAACCTAATTTGTAATCTTCTTTTAAATCTTTGGTCTGATTCTTCAAGTATTGGATCTAATGTTTCACTCTTTTATTACTTCTATAAATCTAAATAAATAGTGGATAATTACATCTTTTTCAACCTATCAGGAAATGATTAGGTTTTTTTAAAGCACTAGTTTTGATCGATCAAGAGTATGTCAATATATTGCAATAAATTTCACTATACATGAGTTTCGAAATTAATATTAACTCACTTAGCATCGAAATCAATGATGATTCACATTTAGACATCACTGTAAGAGCATATGTAGTCAGTAGATGGTGTAAGTTGTAAATAAAATGCATTTTACAATATCTCTATGATCTCATACCCTACCCGAGGTCCTGAGCTAGATTGCAGTTTCCAATTGGTTTCCTGAAATTTGTGTAGAGGATTGATAAAGATTCAGACCTTCTGGATTCTTTATATATAGGATTGCTTAAAGCATAGGAATATAAACCATAATAGACAGAACTGCCAGAAAAAAGTTGCTAGCACTAATCTGCCTTTAATTTTTTATTAAAAAAATCAGAACTGAAAAACACCAAATTTGAGCCAAATTACAGATGTTGGGTTGGCCCTTGTGATGAGCAAATGTGACTCTCGTATTATTATGTTTATTTCTTTATCTTAACAACATACATCCTGCTTGCATTCAAAATAACGTTTTTCCAATTGTTTTAGCTCACTACATGTTAACTTGTCATTACTCATGCATAATTTTTTGTTTCTTGGGTCAAATTTTGCATTGTAGGAACTCCAATCATTATAAGGCCAGCTTGCTGCTGGGCAGTGCATATGTTTTAGGGCGTGTTTGACAACGGGGTGGATTTTAGTGGATGGGGATGGGTTTTGGGGATGGAAGAGATGGAGATGGATTTTGGGGTTGGACGAGATGGAGATTTAACACCAAAATAATCCCGTTTGTGTTTGGTCGTATTTTGATTGTTTGGTGGATGGAGCAACGAAAAAAGTCCAAATTGCCCCCACTAAATCATTTGAGTTTACCAAAATACCCATTCAAAATACCCTAAAATCCCAACTTCATCTTCTTCACAAGAGAGCGACGGCGCGGGTAGGCGGCGGTGGTGGTCGGCGGCGGTGTTACCAGTTGGAATTCCACTTGTGGCCGGTCGGATTTCCACACTACCAACTTGAAGATGGCGGTCAGATTTTCTTTGTAATCTCCCACCCGATCCGGCGCCTCTCGAAACTCCTCCAATAGCTTCTGTTGGTGTTGCCGGTGGTGGTCGGCGGCTGTGGTGGTCGGCCGGCAAGGGCGACGGCGGCGAAGGAATCAGAGGTGATGGTTAGTGATGGGTGATGGTTGGTGGTGGCGGCTAACATGAAAAACAATTAAGGAAATGGGGGGGTTTTGGGTTTGAGGGTAAATTTGGGTACCCCCACCTTCCCATCCCCTCAATCCTCCTTCGACCAGGTGGGTTACGCACCCTTTCCCATCCCCCGCATCCCCTGCTTCCCATCCTCCTCCATCCCCGCGCACCCCTTGCCAAACACGTCGGCGTGCACCCCGAGGACCCATCTCCACCCGCGACATCCCCTCTCACCCCCTAACAAACACGCCCTTAAGCTTGTGGTATGCTCACCTGCATTATGCTTTTGTTAAAAATTATCACACCTAAAAAGGCACCAAGTCAAGAACATTAAGTTCATTTAAGCATTTTTCTTGGGTGAAACATTCAAGTCCACTTATCCTCACCTGCATTTGTGTTATCTTCTGTTTTAAGCTTGCAGTATCCTTACTTGCATTTGTATTATCCTTAAAAGCTGGGTAAGTTTTGATGGTTGAGGATGTGCCAGAAAAGACAATGAGTTCTTATTGTTGTTGCTGCTTGGGTTTCTTGCTTTGTCAGTCTACTTATGAGATTACTCTGAACAGATATTTGAACCTTTCTAGTTACAGTTTTACATATTTTCCTCTTTAAGTGGTCGGGGTTGGGGTGTTGTGTTGAAATGCACACTTTATCTGATGCATGCATTTGAACCGATAAGATAATGTTTATAACGACTCTTCCAGTTCTTCTTTAACTGTTTTAAGAGCTGCTAAAGTAAGAGAAAACAGAACTCTAAACTTAAAGTAAGAGAAAACATAACAAAAATAGTAAGAGCTTCATTTTGTATGTTGGATTTTGTATTTTTAATCTTCTACCTAAAAAAGAATGTTATATTGTTTCACAGGACTTGACTGATGGGTTCACTGAGTGGTTGTTTTACTTGCCACACCTAAGAAAGAACATTAAACGTGAATGCTCTTGCACTTCTTAAAGGTGAGTGCTCTTATGAATTAAAATGCATATATATGGTCCCTTTCTTCTTTACAAGTATGTCATTCTAGTTACTCTCATTTTGACAAGATCTTTTCTCTATTACTTCTTGGCAAGACCTCCGCAGTCTATTTAACTTATACTATATTAAATGTGACTTTGGACAAGAATACATATTTGAGATGCTAGTAATGATTAGTGGCATACAATGACCTTTAGTATGTGAATAATATTTATAGTATTTCGTACGAAAATGCTGCTTTATTTAACTTCACTGATAATTACACAAACTGTCACTTATAGATTAGCACTTACAGATCACAATCAATTGCTTTGACCTGTAGCTATCTAACTTCTATCATGTGAAAACACCATGTTTTGGCATTATGTAATCTAGCAAAAAATAAGTTTGGACCTGCTCTAATGTTCAATATGATACTTCAAACTATTGAGCTTTAATAACTTAATGAGATCCAAAAAGCAATATTACGTTAGCTGCTTTACTTCAATTCATGAATTTTACTGATCTGAACTGTCATTTCTCATTTTGGTAATTATTTATGTGCTCAAGTCTACATTTATGCATTTTGGATTCAGGTTAGACATTGCTTCAACATTGTGCCAGCAATACAAAATCAGCTCCTCTTTCTGAAGCCTGTGGCAATGAAGCCTTCAATGTTTTAGTGTCTTCTGGATTCCTCTTACCTAGCCTTGTGAAATGTCTACTTTTCAAACTGGATAGCTTTTTGTTTGTGACAACTTGCAAGTATAATGGTGCCTTTGAATGTCTTTTTATGGATTATTGAATATATAAAGTCCTTGTTCAATTAAAGTTGTTTGTTTCTGTTGGTTTATTTTGTGGATTTTGTTCTTGTGATGTTTGGAAAGTTTGGTGGAAATGAGCAGTGTGTTTTCTGGCATATAAAATTGGGGGGTAATATCCCGGACCTGTAAAGTTACGGGATATATCGCCCACATATTTTTTTGTAACATAGTGGATTATATAGCCCGGATCTGTGCCTGTCCGGGTTAAAAGATCCAAAAATCTGCAGAAAATAAGAGATTTTAGAGCCCGGACTATTAATATCTGGGCTCTTTTACGTACCAAATAACCCGGATATAGAACTAAAATCCGGGCTCTAAAGTCTGTTAAAAATTCTAAGTCAAATTTGACCGACTCTATTAGCCCAGGCGTGTCATTTTTCCATCCGGGCTCTATACCTATTATCACACCACTCTAATGCCCGGATGCTATTTGGTCCATATCCGGGCTATATTCCTGAAAGCGCTCGGGCTAAAAAGACATTTTTCTACTAGTGCAGCGTATCATTTTCACCAAGAAAAGCATATTTAAGGTGATTAGGAAGTTGTTTCAATTCAACATCAGGCGCTTGGATAATAGATGGAAGAAGCTTTTCAGTAGGAATGGTCAGCTCGATGCAGTCTCCCCTTGGTGGCACATAGGTGGGAGATCGATGGTGTAAAGCTGCTATAGCCTCCTGCAAATCAGATGACAATACACAATCTCTAGCGATTTCATCTATAGGAGCCTGTAAAGCAACTTCCATCTCATCAACACACTCCAAATCAAAGCAATCTTGTGCCATAGTATCAATAACATCCACAAAGCACAGAGAAGGATCATCAGATGAGAATTTCATGGAATCATAAATATTATATTCAACTCTTTGACCATCAAATTCCATAGTAAAAGATCCTGAATAGACATCTATCTTAGTCCTAGCAGTTTTCAGAAGAGGTCTGCCCAACAGAATAGGGCCTTCATTGTTACCAGGACCCATGTCAATCACAAAGAAATCAGCGGGGAATATTAAATTGTCAACCATAACCAAGACATCTTCAACAATCCCTTTCGGGTAGATAGTAGATCGATCAGCAAGTTGAATCACTACCCGAGTATCATTCAGAGGTCCCAATCCCAAAGCATGATAAACATTAGAAGGCAAAACATTAATAGACGCTCCTAAATATAACATGGCTTTGTCAAATTTAGTATCACCTATCACACATGGAATAGCAAACATACCAGGATCACTACACTTCTCAGGCATACGTTTTTGAAATACAGCAGTGACATGTTCGCTTACCTTCACCTTTTGCTTACCTTTTAGCTTCTGGTTCCGCTTGATAGTGCAAAGTTCCTTCAAAAATTTAGCATATCTAGGAATGCTTTTGATCAAATTAAGCAAAGGAATGTTTACCTCACACTTACTGAATGTCTCGAAGATTTCCTTGTCATTCTCATACCTTCGTGTATCCTTCAAGGCTTCCGGGAAGGGCGGAATGGGCTTTGGAGTCTCCATAGGTAAGGAGGAAGAGGGGGGAGAAGAAGAAGGAGGAGGAAGAGGGAGAGAAGAAGAAAGAGGGGAGGAAAGCACACCTGGAACGGAAGTGATGGTGGGCTCGCCGGCGGCAGGCGTAGCATGGCTCGAGCCTCTGGCAGCGGCTGCCGCATGGTTGCTGCGGCCGCCGCACGGTTGCTGCGGCCGCCGCACGGTTGCTGCGGCCGCCGCACGGTGGTTTTCCCATCTTCTTCTTCAATAATCTCTATCTCCTCGTCCATTATCTCGTCATCGTCCTTTTGATTTATGACAACCAGTTCCTTGCCACTCCTAAGCATTACAGCACTGATATTCTCCTTTGTTGGATTCTCGATGGTCTGTGACGGAAGCTTTCCTGAACTATTTGCCTCCTTAGCACTTAAGATTTGAATGAGCTGAGTCATTTGATTCTCAAGATTTGTCATCCGATCGGATTGCTGCTTCTCTAGATTTGCCATCCGCTCTGACTGTTGTTTATCATTCCTCATGACCAATCGTGACAGTTTCTGTAGTGGATCCTCATTATCCTCATTTGATTGCTGCTGACCTCCCTGTCGAGGTTCATATTATTGTTGAGGCCTTGCCTGTTGCCCCCCTTGCTGATTGAAAGAAGCTTGGTAGTTCCCATAGCCTTGCTGATAGCCTCTGTTGTAATTGTTGTTGTTGAAATACCCAGGATTTCCATAATTGCCTTGCCTAGGCCTTTGTTGAGTGAAGTTCCCAATGGCATTCAAATCAAAATTAGGATCTTGTAGAAGCGGGCACATGTCCATAGGATGAGTGTATTGATTGCAAAGACCACATACCTTCAGTTGTTGAGGAGTTCTATCAATAACCAATTGTTTCATCATCTCCTTCACCTCTGCCATATCAGTCTGAATTGCAGCCACAGGAGCATCAACAGTGAGTACACCCCTAGCACGAGGGCTCTTACTGAACTGTCTGGAGCCCTTAAATAGCTCCTTAAACACATCCCAAGCTGCGGCAGACGTCTTGTTCAGCATGTTTCCTCCACAAGCGGAATTCACTGTTTTGCGCTCCATATCAGTTAACCCATTAAAGAGAAAGAGCACTAGATCCTTTTGAGAATACCCATGTCTTGGGCAGCTGGCGCAGAGCTTCTTGAAGCGTTCAAAGTACTCATGTATTGACTCTGTCGCGTACTGCTCAATGCTGCTGATTGACCTTTTCAAAGCATTGAGCTTTGTTGCAGGGAAGTACATCTCTAGGAAGACTCTCTTCATCTCAGCCCAAGTAGAAATAGATCCAGGTGGCAGATAGAAGAACCATTCATTAGCCTCATGCTTCAAATAGAAGAGAAAAGCTCTCAGCTTCATTTGATCTTCAGTTACATTCTCTGGTTTCATCCCAACAACCACCGTATGGAATTCAGACAGATGCTTGTTGGGGTCCTCCCCACTCAACCCATGGAATTTGGGTAGAAGATTTACTACCCTAGACTTCAGCTCAAAGTTGACTCCTTCTGCAAGCGCAGGGAATTGGATTGCCAGGGGTTGCTGTGCCAGATCAGGAGCAGAAAGCTCCTTAAGAGTGCGGTTCGCGTCGTTAGCCATCTCTGCAGCAGGTTCTTCTTGATCAAAAGGGAGCTCGCGAAAGCGATCACGAGTTTCTCGCCTTAGAGCGGCAAGGCTCCTTTCAATCTCTTAATCTAACGGCAACAAAGAAGAATTAGTAGCACGGGTATGGACCATATAAGACGGTCCACACCAAGATCAACACTAAAAACACACAAGAATTAAATAAAAGTCCCCGGCAACGACGCCAAATTTGACGGACGGTGAAACCTGTCGTTGATTCCGCCAAAGAAAACTCAAACCTATAGCTAGTATAGCAATAAGCAAGAGGTCGATCCACAGGGAAATTTGTAATTCAAGTATGATTCAAGTGTCAATTAAAGTAACCAAAGAGGGGGTTTTTGTTTGTGAAAGTTCCGCCTTTTATCAAAGCGGAGTAAAGAAAGCAAAGTAAAGGAATTTGTTTTAGACAATTAGGAGAAGTAATTCTACCTACAATTTTCCACTTTATTGGATTGAAGCGATCCTTGTAACTTCTTCTCATCCTATTAAGTTTCCTATGAATGCCCTTGTCCCGACCTAATATAGTTACTAGTCCAACCCGTCCTAGCAACCCTTATCAATCGAACAGTCCCTAAAGATGGATTTAACCCAATTGATAGCTTTAAGTTCAGAGATTAGCCAAGGTATTTGCAGTCCCTAAAGAGGGATTTAACAACACATTCAACTTCCTACTCATTCAATTAGTTCAACCAGCCCTAAAGGAACAAGTTTGCCACTTAGGTTAGGGTTCACAACCAGGAATCTACAAAACCTTAGCAATTGAATTGATTCTAACTAGTTGCACGGGCTAGATAGAATAAAACAATAGACAATCAAGCACAAAAAAGTTGAAGCATTCAAATATAGGAAATAAGGAACGAGAATTAGAAACTCACAATCGATCCGAATAAAGCTTCAAATTACAGGCAGAATAGATGAGTTTAGTTCCTCATGAAAGACATCGCTCAAAATCTCTAAAGTGTCTGATGAATCAATAGAATAGAAGTCTCAAAATAACATAAAACTTGGCCTTCTAAAACATCCAAAGTCGGCCACAAAATAAAAAAAATAAATCTAGGGTTTTTCATTAATCAAAACGCAGCGCATAATCGCTGATGGCAAATGCGGCGGCCGCCGCATCAGCATTTCCTCTGCATCAGCCCTGGCGGCGGCCGCTGCACACCATGCGGCGGCCGCTGCATTCCTTTTGGCGGTTTTTCTGGTCTTCTCCGAGAGTAGCTTCAAGTGATTTGCTCTTTTCATTCCTTGCTTCTCTCCAATGTCTCTTATACTCCTCTTCAAGATACTGCATCTCCCACATGTGTTCCGATTCGATCTGCAAGATAAACACAAATTTGCGCAGAATCCGAACTCTTCTAGAATAATCATAAGACGCAATTTAGTAACAAAGAATGAAAGAAATGCAACCTATCTAAGCTAAAAATGCCTATAATGCCTATCTAAGATATGCATTATCAGGCGTTCTTATAGGGCGTTGAGATCTGCTCCTACTGCCCATACTCCTTACACCAATCCTTGTAAACCGAAGAAACCTCGCCTTCTTAAAGTACCTAAACATTCCATTCTCAGCTCTGAGGAGCGTGTTGAATTTTATACCACTTTTCGAGATCTTGGGTAATTATCCCTTTTTGATATGTATGTTCTTCTTCGTACTGCCACTTCTTATAATAAGTTTATTTAACTTGTTATCTTACTTTGTAGGCGTGATGGAAAAGTCAGTGGTTGTGAGGTTGATATGAACAAGGTGTTTTTCACTGAATTATCGGGGAGGACACAATGGCTTCGTGATATTGTAAGTTCATATTTATATGTCTTGTTGTTGTTGCTTATATTTTGGTGCCATCAGTTTGGTGATAGTTAGTGTTTATTCTGTTTTCTTTCACAGCACATAGACGAAGCACTTCATCATTTTAGAAAGCGTCTTCATGATTGTCCTGATCTAAATCCATCCAGTGTTGTATTAGACACCATTTTTTCCCCTAAGACTGTGAACTGTGATGTTAATGTTTTTAAAAATGGTGATGCAATTCCGGAGGAATTCTTCCATTACTTCGTTGGTCTTTATCCTGGCAATTATGGGAAGACTTGGGAAGGTGTTGAGAAGGTTTATGCTCCTTTCAATCTTGACAACATGTACTGGGTAGCCGTTGAAATTGTGTTGGACTCCAAGATGATTCTTGTTTATGATTCCCAGTGTGGTTTCACTAAAAATGAAGAGCTGCTTTCGAAGGTTGTTAAAACGTGTGAAGTGCTTGCTGTTCTGTTGAGTAAGAGTGCTCTTTTTCCTAAGATGGATGACACTCTCTTTGAAGTGAATAGAGTAGATGACTTGCCTCAAAATGAAGACGGGTACCTTCTGTTTTCCATCTTGTTGTATTTTGTTTTGTGACATTTTATCTGTCCACCTTTTGTCTCTTATTGTTTATTTTTTTCTTCTTATGTAGGGGTAGCTGTCGTGTCTACGTCATCAAGCACATTGAGTCTCTAGTTTTTGGTGGTGCCATTTAGCTTGTGAATGATGAGTATGTTAATGCTTATCGTGAGAAGATTGCATATGATCTCATGAAGAAGCAGTGCACATTTGTTTAGTTATGAAATTTAAATTTGTGTTAGTTGAACTATGTGGTGATAGTTGATTTGTTGACAATTTAGATTATATTTTGTTGTTGTAGAAGTCGTGGTGATAGCCCATGGTGACACTCAGTTTGTGTTAGTTAGACAATTTATTTGGTGACACTTGAATTGCTGAAAGGTTATTGTATACTGTGTTGATGTAAAAGTTGTGGTGACAGCCCATGGTGACACTTAGATTGTGTATTTGTAGGCTAATGCTCTAGTAATTTATATGTTTCTTTGAATCTTTTACCGTTTTATCCCTATTATATGTTACAACAGTATATAATTCAACTTCAATGTCAAGGTTTTATTATTTTTGGTGACATCTTCAAAGTTTTCACATTGGTTACAGTGTCCATGGCCATCTTTTTGAAGTGGTGACAGTATATGTGACCCCATTTTTAGGTTGGTTACATCGTCTATAGGGTTTGCTTTAATTACAATGTCCCCGTCCTACTTTTAATTGTGGTTACGGTATATATGACACTGTTTTAACAGTGGTTACAATGTTTATGACTCTCTTACCCATTAATATGATGAAGAACTATGCAGTGCATGCTTTTTGGCTTCTCATTAGCCCCTTTAGGGTTTTTGCTTATAGTGGTGACAATGCATATGTCATGGTCTATGTCCTTGTTTTAATAGTTTTGAAAACATCTATAAGTTTTACCTTTGATTACAGTGTCTATTCCCCTTTTTTCATAGTGGTGACAGTGTCTATGTCCCTGTTTTAACGGTGGTTACAACGTCTATGTCTATTTTAACCATTCATATGATGAAGGAGAACTGTCCATCACATGTCTTTTGGCTTCTCATTAGCTTCTTTAGGGTTTTTGCTTACCTTGTCCTAGGGTTTTCCATTTGATTACAGCAATCATCTGTTAACGACGTATTGTATGTAACATTTTAGGGTTTATGGTTTAGGATTTAGGGTTTAGGGCCTCGGCTCTAAGCCCTAAAGACTTAACCCTAAACCCTAAACCATACTGTACATCACATGTTATTTTGGCTTCTCATTAGCCCATTTGGGGTTTGTGCTTCCCTAATCATATGATTTTACTTTTGGTTACAATGTCTATGGCCATGGTTTCACAGTGGTGACAATGCATATGTCATGGTTTATGTCCTTGTTTTAACAGTTGTGAAAACATCTATAAGTTTTACCTTTAATTACAGTGTCTATTCTCATTTTTTCATAGTGGTGACAATGTCTATGTCCTTGTTTTAACGGTGGTTACAACGTCTATGTCTATTTTAACCATTCATATGATGAAGGAGAACTGAAATATTTGAAAAATTATAATGATAAAAGAAGAGAAAACTGAAATATGGTGACCATTTACATTCGGTCTAGTGTAATGACCTGTTTACAGTGACGAATTTATTCAATATAAGAAAATGATAAAGTAAATCTTCTTGTCTTCCTTGATGCTTTGCCTATGATCTCTAGCTCTCGTGACTCCTCTTTGATGCTTTCCCTCTGATTTCTCCAACTGAAGGCTTTCTTTTCTTTTGAGGGCGACCACATCTTTTACGTATCATTGGTGGGTGACATTTTTGTCTTTTGATGTCCTTTGGTACAACCCACTGTTCTTCATTTAGAGCAGGATATATTGTCCCATGATAAGCCAATTTCCAAGCTTCAGTTTTGTAGTAGATGCTAATATACCTCAGAACACTCAGTTTTTTCCTTGATTACAGCCAGAGCATGTACACAAGGTATCTTTTCATAATCAAATACCTTGCATGTACAAGAGTTCTCCTTTAAATCAACCATAACCCTTTTCATCCCACCGACAACCTCAAACTGGAATTTATTGAGGTGCTTGATAGTATACATTCCTGCATCATTTCATCTTATGTACACCTTATCACTTATATTAGTTGGAAGCTCAAAGCTGTTATTTTCAAATTCATTTATGCGCTTATTGAACCATTTTGTTATCATCTCTCTGATTGCAATCAGTAGCCCTATAATTGGGAATGATCTATCCAAACCAAAGGCATTATTTAATGATTCTGCATTGTTTGAAGTCATTATATAGTACCTGTCACCTTTTGAATAAGCTCTTGCCCATTTCTCAAATTGTAATTCTTGAAGATATTTCTCCATCTTGCTGTTTGTATTACCGATGCAACCAAAATAGCTGTTGAAATCTTCTTCTGTGTAACTGTTTGCTGCGCTTTCAAACCACTAACAAAGTATTTTCTTCTTGAATTTTTCCATTATATCTTGCTTTAAGTGACATCTGCAGTAATAATGCTTTGCATTTGGGTAAATCAACTCTATAGCTCTGGCAATGCTTTGATGACGGTTAGAAACAAAAACCAGCTCTTCACTTGATGGGATGGCTGTTGCTAGCTTGTTGAAGAACCACTCCCAAGAGTCGTTGTTTTCTGAGTCAACCACTGCAAAGGCAATAAGGTATATTTGATGATTTGCATCTTGTGCATAAGCTGTAAGTAGAGTCCCTCTGTATTTTCCTTTTAGAAATGTACCATCTACCACAAGCACTTGTACAATTGAATTCTATTCAGTAATTATTTGGTGACAATAATTTTTTCTTACGAAATGAATATGTACCTTTCATAGGATTGGAAATGCTCGGATACATGTTCCAAAGGCAATGAACACATACTTGAACTTTGAGTTTCTATCAACTTCAATGAAGGTGACAGTTCCAGGATTTGCTTGCTTCAGGACCCAACAATATGATGACACTAATTTATAGTTGTCTTCTGTTGTCCCCATTGTCATCTCTATTGCTAAATCACGAGCCATCCAAGATTTCCGGTAGCTAACATTCTCTTTGAAATCATTTCTCATCGTGTTTCTAATTTGTCTTGGAGTTGGACCTTGTTTCTCGTCTTTAAAACTGTATATATTATGTAAAATAGTGAATAAAATATGAAATGAAGCGTGATTACAGTGAATAATAATATAAAATATGTAATGAAGAATTGGTTGTAGTCTATGTCACCTGTGTTTTATCCTTTCAGCTATGACTCTGTAATTTAGAGGGCGTTGCTTTCCTATTCGTACTTCCATTACATGTATGCTCCTTAAAGTATTTCTTAATTATAAATACAGTTGAACCACCAACTATGGCGCCATGAATTTTCCAGGTGCAATTGCTATCCACACACACTGTTCTGTAATAACATGATGTTGTCTTCTTCACTTTGTAAGCAAACACCTCTTGTGCAAACAACAATTCAACAATATGTTTGAGATCTTCCATTTGTTCGGAACAGTTGTCCCAAAAATATAAAAATCTCTCCCTTTCTTTCACTTATAGATAGTGTTGTATATTTTGTGGACATTGTACTGCCAATGATGCGACTTTCAATCCCTGAGTCATCTCCATTACTATCCATATCACAACCATCATTTATGCATTCTACATCTCCATCCTGCACATCAAAGTCCTCTTCCATAACATTTGTACCCTTGGTAGAGATGTAAGCATGTAATGCCAATTGATTTTCATCATGTATAGATTATGTAACATGTTCTTCAGTGGTTTCCTTCACAGTTGTAACATATAAAGACAATGTCCAATTCACATTCTTTAATTCATTAATTTGCAAAAAACTCCTCAAACCAGTCTCATTCTCTATTGAAAATGGCTCAGTAGGTTTCTTGAATGGATGCAAGTGGCTGAATTGAAGAGTAGGAGACAAATTGTCACTCGTTTTGAATCTGTTCAGTATCTCAGACTTCATCTCATACAGAGTTACAGCCTGCTTGATGACAATTACCTTTGATGACACATCCCCAGCAAAAACTAAATCACCATCTTCCAACTTCCATTTTTCTCCAAATTTTACTGTTAATAGATTGGCCTCCATTGTACCTGATCATTGGTGACACGTATTAAATTTCATAAATACAGTGATTACAGGTACACAAATGCACTCAAACTCAAATATCCACATATAGGTTACAGAGTAATTTTGGTTACAACAGGATAATCAAAACACAAGCATCTTAGATCAGCAACTACATCAACAATACAATCTAGATTACAGTTCTATAATCACAACACCAGTCACGTAGATCAAAATCGCCATCTGATGTTAAAATCGCCATATGATGTTAATGTAATTAATTGTTCTCCAAATTGTTATCTAAATCCGCAACTCAAACAATAATTGTGATCCAAATTACAGTACTATAATCAAAGCAAATTACAGATTAAAGATTTTAAGAAATTTACCTGTTGAAACTCGAATTTTGGCTGACAGTGCTGTTTTCGACCAGATCTCTCTTCAGATCTGATTGAAGAGCTGAAAATCGTCAACAATTGGGGATGAAATCAACTGTTGTGCTCGAGATTGAAAGCCAGATCGAAATCGCACCTCGCACGTGCTGTGTCTCATTCCGTGAAAAGGAAGAAAGAAACGGGAATAATAAGGCAGGGGTAAAGTTGAAAATTGTGGACAGTCTCCTAATTTTTCTCCATTTTTGCCCTAGGGCTTAATTTTTGCCCAAAATACGAGCACTTACCAAATTCACCCTTTATTTAATTAGTGCTCTTCTCGGTGCCATCATCTTGGAGTGCATTGGCTCCCATTACCATACCGCAGCTCTCGACCGATTCTTCATGTGTTTCACGCTGTGTTTGCTTACGCATTTTTATACTTGTTTTCTTTGAATTTTGGACAAATCCTAATTTACTTGATACAGGTAAACAATCTTAGTAAACCACAAAAAAAAAGAGCAATTGAAGCACGTACAAAAAATAAAAAAATAAAAATGAACACCATTAAGATCAGGATTCTCGATATTTGTACCCTATTTGTAATAAACACATTAAGATGGACTCCATTAAGATCTAACTATATACTACATCTGTTAAAAAATATAAGTCATTTTAAACATTTGCACACAAATTAAGAAAATCATAAACTTATTCCATTTATACCCCTCATTAATTATCTACAACCCTCATCCACCAATAAAATTTGAGCAAAAAGTAAAAAAATAACAATTCACTTCTCTCAATACCTAGAAAACCTAAAAGGACTTATATTTTCAAACAAAAATCTAAACCTAAAAAGACTTATATTTTTGAACGGAGAAGTATATAAAGTTGAATTTTGCCCCATAAATTGCACCTATTAAATAATTAAAAAAAGGAAAAATTAAATCAAATAATCCAACTTTTAGAGAGTGTGAGATAAATACCACCACCTTTACTTTGTTAAAAAAAAATCTCATACTTTTCCACATGTGTAAACGGTGCCTTTTCAAAATATTTTGCCGACCTGTCAAACGTAGTCTATTTTACTAAACTAAATTAAAAAATCAACAAAAATAATACATCCCTTATATGGGTAAACTAAAATTAAAAATTTAGGATTTATCCATATAGAAGAACCTAGAACCTCCATAGATAAATAGGGTTAGGGCGACAAAGAGACAGGGAGATAGAGTGGTGTGAAGATGGAGTTCCGATTTGGCTACTAGTAATTAAGGTTGTGTGTAACGTGTGTTAAATTCTTGGATTTACGGATTGAAATTGGTGGCAAGGGGCGAGTCACCTAAATTCAGAGGCTTGGTACACTGATCCAATAGGGGTTTCTATTTGTCAAGTTAGAACAACACACAATATGGAAGAAGACTCCGATATGGAAGAAGACTCTACATATGTAGTTGATGGGGATGAACATAGTGAAACTGAAACTGAAAGTGATAGGAAAGATGGTTATGAAAGTGGGGGGTCTTCTACCGATGATGAATGGATATTAAGGAAGAAGATCTCGCATTTTGAAGGTGTTGATACATCTATGAGAAGTGCTCATATTGAACAACTTGCAAGTGATAGTGATAATTCTGAAAAATATTATGAATCGCCAATCCCAACTCATAACGAGGATGCAACTGATAGCATGAAGGAGAGGGTTTATTTTAAAGTTGTCAGTGATGTCAAATTGAAGAATCTTGTTTGGAGAGTTGGCATGAAGTTTGCATCACCAGAAATATTCAAAGAGCAAGTTATCAGATATGCAGCAGTCGCATGCTACAGTATTAGATGGTTTAAGAGTGAAAAGAACCGAAAGCTAGTTGCCGAGTACAAGGAGGGCTGCAAATGGAAGATGTATGCTTCATGGGATGGCAAGAGAGAATCCTTTGTAGTCAAGTCGGTGACCTCTAACCACACTTGCAGTAGAGAAGACTATGAGAATGTTCAAGTGAAGCCTCAATGGTTAGCTAAAGAGTACTTAGAGCAATACGAAAAAATTCCCAATTGGTCCACCAAGGATCTAATTGCTGCAGCGATGGAGAGATTTGGTAATTTTGGTGTGCAGCTGAACAGATTTTCATGTTACATAGTGAGAAGATATGCTCGAGAAATAATATATAGGACACTACATGGCCACTACAATAAGGTGGGATCATATATCCAAGAGTCGCAAAGAGTTGATCCTCTCACTACAATACAGTTGCTCATTGACAAATCCACCATCCTAAGTAATCTAGAAATATCTAAGAGGTTGTATGTAAGCTTTCCTGGTCTTAGAGAAGGATTTCTTAAAGGATGTAGACCTATGATTTATCTAGATGGATGCTTCTTGAAAACCTTTTTGGGAGGCATGTTGCTTTGTGTAGTTGGTAGAGACAGAAACAACCAGATGTATCAGATTGCATGGGCTGTTGTGGTGGTTTCCGATTGCATGGGCTGTTGTGGAGGCTGAGAACAATGACTCATGGAGTTGGTTTTTACACAATTTAAAAAAATAATTTAAGTGGATTTGGTGGTGAGAATGGTGAGAATAGTACCATGGTGATATGTTTAGCGTCAACCTTGAGCAGAAAACTTGTAGTTGTAGAAAGCGGAATCTCACTGGTGTTTCTTGTTGTCACGCCATCGTATGCAGCAATTGGCTAAGAGTGCCTACAAAGAATTACGTTTGTGATTGGTTCAAGAAAGAGAAATATCTTAAAAGCTATAGGAATTTGATTAAGCCAATTAGGGAGAGAGGCATTGGGAAGAAGTAGAGTTTCCATTGGATCCTCTGACAATTAAGCCCAAGGCAGGTAGGCCGAGAAAAAATAGAAAGGAGGCTCATGAGAGATTTCATAGGAAAGTTGTCAAATCATGGTGAAATGAGTTATGACTTAATCTACTTTTGATTATATATACATACATATATATATATATATATATATATATATATATATATATATATGGGGAGATATCTAATGAGAAGTGATATTTCGGTGAGAAGATGAGAAGTAAGCCTTATACCCCTTAGATTAAAATGATTTTTTTTATATGGATAAAGGGGACATATCTAATGAGAAATATGTCAATGTTTTTTATAAAAAATTATTTTTTACGCTATTTATCTAGATGGTGATGTAAGGTTCATTTTAGGGTTTTTATGCTAATTTAAATTAGTTTTTTCATTCATCATCTAAAAAAATAGCATAAAAAATATTTTTTTAAAAAAAACATTGATATATTTATCATTAGATATGTCCCCTATATCCATACAAAAAAAATCATTTTAATCTAAGGGGTATAAGGCTTACTTCTCATCTTCTCACCGAAATGTCACTTCTCATTAGATATCTCCCCATATATATATATATATATATATATATATATACATATATATATTTTGTGCACAAGCAATGAAACTACATTTATGGATTCTTAACGTTTAAATATAGCTTTGATGTCATCTTTATTTAGATGTTACTGTTTATTTTTGTTTTATTTTTGTATGCAAGCTAATAGTTGTTTTAACGTTATTAAGAAGGTTTAACTAAAAGCAAAAATGATTGCACTTGCCAAATTTTAAGGCCTTTTGGATTTATTTTAAAGTTGATTTCTTAGTCTTGATTGGAAACATTAATTCCGTTAGGCATTCCGTCAAAATTAACGAAATCAAAGATGAAAGTTTGTCCAGTGGCACCGTTTACACATATGTGTAAAAGTATGGGATATTTTTTTAACAAAGTAAAGATGTTGGTATTTATCTCACACCCTCTAAAAGGTTGGATTATTTGATTTAATTCCCCCACCCCCAAAAAAATAACCTAATATATACATATATTAAATATTAGCATAAAAACAGAAAAGGTTTTTCTAGCCTAATGGTTAAGAAATAGTTTATATGCATAAGGTCAAGGTTCAACTGCCCTTAACTACACTATTTTTTCATTTTTTTAATTATATTAGTTTAATGCCTTGAATTTATTAGATAATTTCTTAAATATTTGTTCTTTATAAAAAATCTATTGGTTTCTAGACAATGAAATTATAATAGTTTTTTTTATGTAGCACCATAACTACAAATATATTTTTTTATCTAAAATAGTTTTTTATTAAATTAATATTTTATGTTTAATTAATGGTTATGATTGTCATTATAACACATATATTATTTATCTTTCATATTATTTAATGAATACAAAAATAGAGTGTCTATTATTTTTCTTTACAAAATATGATTAAATAAGTGTTGTCAAAAATAAAATTATATAATTCTATACAAATTAAGTGGTTATCAATTGCCAAAATAAAATGAATATTTTTTTAAACATTACAACATATTTTCAATTGTTATATAAAAAAACGATCAATTCTATTAAATACTTTGTATAGTATAAGAGTAAATATTCTACATGCTAAATTATATTATTTAACTTAACTAATAAGGAATAAAATCAATATATGAAAGATTGTAATACAAGACTAATGACATGAGCATATATAAAAGCATATCTACATTAATATGTAAATAACATTTTCAAAGATGTCACTTACGTAGCATACCAGATTTAAAGTTTAACATACTAAATAATGTCCCGCATGTAGCGCAGGAATGCCTTTCTAGTGTTATATAAAGATCATATAGTTATATATTAGTTTAATATTTTGAATTAAATCCATTGACTATGTGAAAGATGGAAATCAATTGAAAAAGGGGAAACGATGATTAGTTGAAAAATAAGAGGATTAAGGAGGATGTGAGACAAGTGAAAACTTTTCCGTTTTAAGAATATATATATATATATATATATATATATATATATATATATATATATATATATATATATATAAGAACACAAATTTAATGTGGTTCACCGCCAAGACGAAACCCGGAGAAAAGACCGGTGTAATCGGCCGCGTCCAAATAAACGATCAGGTTTAAACACCCTCAACAAGCCACTCTATCCGTGGACGAAAGAATAGAAGTTGCAATAGGCACGTGTCCACGCATTTCCACTACCCACAATAACCTTAAACCCATACACGTGTCAAGTCTGCTCAAACACTTGTCACTACTTCGTCCGTGGAATCTGTTTGCTATAAAAAGGGAGCAAAGAAAAATAGAAAAGGGCTTTTGGAATTCAGAAGAACTGAAGTAGAGTGAGAGAGAGAAAGAGAGATTAAAAGGGATCCAATTTTGGGTATTTGAACTCTTTTAGTTTGATCGCACGACAAAGAACCCAGAGAGCCCCGCGAAAGAATCATTGATTACTTCAGCGTCCAACCTGTAAAAGAATTTCAAAAGGTCCTTTTGAGAAGTAG
This sequence comes from Persicaria maculosa, assembly GCA_963922045.1. Taxonomy (NCBI): domain Eukaryota; kingdom Viridiplantae; phylum Streptophyta; class Magnoliopsida; order Caryophyllales; family Polygonaceae; genus Persicaria; species Persicaria maculosa. Next base: position 52,229,458 of record OY998259.1, on the reverse strand, counting down.
GTAAACACTGTATGGGGCGATTTGATGACTCAATCTCCGGTCATGTCACATGTATGTTCCTTCAATCCTACAGGTCTAAGGCATTGTCCCTCAAGGTGAACGGGTCAGGGACCCTTCGTAACCGCGTGTTGTGAGCTGAATCTGCCATGTTTTACCGTAACTTTTATATCATTTTCTGCATACATTTCATGCATTTGGGCTAAGATAATACAGAATCTATGTAGTTTATGTTTATTTGTCAAATTATGGAGTCTACACCAGTTTCTGTTTAATTTCGCAGAATTCGAGGCAAATTACAGCAGTTCTGAGAAAGGTCGGAAAAGCTCGGAAATCAACTACAGAAGTCCAAGGTCAAGATGCAGCGGAACCAGTCGAATCAAGCTTGGAGCCCGAGTTTACTCAATCTAGAGTAAAGCCTACTCGACCTCGACAAAGGTGTCCGAACACAGGCTATGTCGACTAGAGCACTGATCGCGAAACTAAGTCAGAGCAACCCGACTCCTGGAAACCTACTCGATCTCGAGTTCCCTTGTCGAGATCGACAACACCTCAACGCCAAGTCCAGGAGTCGACAAGCTGTGCCAAGACGAGAAGCCGAGGACGGAGACGCCGAGCCAACCCTGCTCGATCTCGAGGAGTCTTGTCGAGATCGAGAACCACCATGCGCCAATCCGAGTCCATGCCGAGGAGGAGTCCTCGACATCACCAGCAAGCCATCCTCGACAACAGCCCAACTCGATCTCGAGTTGCCTAGCCGAGATCGAGGAGCCAAGGAGCCAAGATCCGAGCCTGTCGAGCAGAGCTACCCGACCAAGCCCAGCCAGCAATGTCGACGATGAATCCTACTCGATGTCGAGTTGGGTTGGTCGAGATCGACGAGCGCCGTGTCCGAAACCGCGTTACGCGCTTTGGCTGTCCGAGTCGAGCTGGGAGTCCTTGGAGCCGAAGGAGATCGAGGAGGCCGAGTCTATCCTACATCTATCTATCAAGTTCTGTCTATGGAAGACAAAGATCTATCAACATGAGAAGACTTACCTATTTAGATTTATCTTTCCCTTATAGATTTAATTTCTTAATTACATTTATTTATCTCTTAAGCTTTTTAGGTATAGATAGATATATTCTATCCTTGAATAGCAAGGAATAGAAGGCTATAAATAAAGCCTTAGGGGCTGGTTTTTCATCATTCAATTTCAGAGAGAACAAGTAAGTAGTTACATAGAGAAAGAGAGAGTTTGTGGCAAGCAAGGTGGAAAGGCGAAAGCGAGTAGTCCACCCACTTCTGGGGCTGGGGTGAGCCCGACGGTGGCCATGTGAGGTGATGCGGTAAAGGTACAATATTGTTATGCAATTCGTCTTCTATCCCTATGAGCATGATTCTTTTGCGAGAGTTAAAGGCAATCCTTGCTTGTATTATTGAAGCGAAAGTGATCTTAATACAACTTGGGTTAATTATGTGAAAAGGGTTAGTAACAATTAGGGTTTATGCAAAAGCCTTTATATGCCTATTTGTTCGTAACGAAAGTTATTTGGATGAAAAGCATGATCTTTTATGCCTTTATGTGTTACTTTGCATGGTTATCGTTGTGGTGTTGATACCCTGGCTTTGGAAGTTCTTTTATATATTGATTTATTTCTGTCGAAATCTGCGAATCTGTGTTCGAAAGTTGCAATTTATATTTTCTGAGTTCTTAGTCGATCTAGAGTAGACCTTTATCGATCTCGAGTAGAGGCTGGTCTAGGTCGAGTTTCTGTTTTCGATTCCGAAGTTTCTGTTTTTACTATTGCTTGTCGATCTCGAGTTGTGCTTGTCGAGATCGAGTACTGAGTTGCTTCTGTTGTCGTCGATTCTGAAGTTTATGTGTCTCTGTTGCTGTTTGTCGATCTCGAGTAACAGCTTGTCGAGATCGAGTTAGTTGCTGCCTTTGCTTTTATTTCTTGCTTTCGTTTGTCTTTCTTTCTTTGTTTCTTTGTTTGTGTCTTCTGTTTGCTTTTCTGTGAGATTTACAGCTGCCTAGGATCCGCTGACACGCTTCCTCGTGGATTCGATCCTGACTTGCTCTTACTACATTGGAGGGAGTCTTGTAATTATTTGCTGGGGCCTGAATCTGGTTTGATCTATTTTATTATATTTCATACTCGATTTCCTCCTCACAACACCGCGTCATCACGGCACAGGTCGGGCCACGGGTACATGTAACACGTGGGTCAAGTAAGCCTGTGTTGACCACAAGGGTCACCTCTAAGTCTACCGAGGTCCCATCAAAAGTGGGATTTGGGGAGGGGAGGGGGGGGGGGGGAGGGTTGCGTCGTCATTGACATCGTCTATGGGAACTTCTCACATTAAGAGGTTCCTAAACAAAAGGGATCTTATGGGCCCCCCTCCCTCCCCCTCCCCCCCCCGAGAAAAAAAACATGATCGGCTAGTCACTTTTCAACCAACCATTATATATGAAAGTATTAAGATATTTCTAGTTATGATTTGTTTGTTCCATTTCACGCGTCACATGGAAATAATGAGTTACTACCAGGACAATGCTTCTGATGAGATGAGTCTGATCCCCGCCTACGAGAATGATGGATCCAGCATGCATGGTGCGTGTAACATCCAGCCCGAGACTCCTCAGACAACATGGTACCCTCCTTACGGGCCACCCGTGTACGGCTACCCAGGAGCAGCATATGAAGGCCCGAAGTACTATCAACCATATCAGGGTCAACCCTTCTTTTATGTTCATAACAACCCTCAGTTTTACCAACAATGGACAACATACCATGAAGCCCCTCAAAATGCATACGACCATCCTCAACCCAACTACCATTATTAAAGGAATCCATCTCCCTTGACTTTACAACCACAGGAGGGGAGACAACATGCGAATAAGCATCACCGAGGGGAACGACCCTCAGATGTCTCCACTTCAACCAAATCTGACTCAACTCAGATGAGGGCTGACAACACAAAAATTATTCCATCCGCGTTCACTCATTATATATACAGGCACCTATGCCAAAAAGCTAGAGGGATGTGTAGTTGATGAAATATGATGGCACAACTGACCCAGAGGAACACCTTTGCCACTTTGTAACTGCGATTGGAATCAATGAATATAATGATGCCATGATGTGCAGAACCTTCCCATCCACGCTGACCAAAATAGCCCTAACTTGGTTCACCAACTTACCCCGTAATTCAGTCGCCAGTTTTGCACGGCTGACCGAGATTTTCAAGTCACATTTTGGGATTTCCCATTTGAGGAAGAAGACAATGATAGACCTGAACTCTATAAAGCAAGGAGCAGACGAGACTCTGGGGAATTTCTTTGCATGCTTTTATGCGTGGTTGTTTCTGATCCTTTGCCTGCGGGGCTTAGATCGTCTCCAACTACTCGTGCTTGCTGATCTTGCAACATCTAAGGCTGATCTTGGCTCGTTCTTGAGGGATCTTGATCAATCTTTCACACAACTCACTCGACCCTTAGGGTTTTAAAACGGTCGAGCCTAAAAGGAAGGACTGCACCGAAGGGCTAGCAAAGCCTTAGGGCCAGATTGGGTTCGGTAGGTTTTAGGCTTGGTTTGGATTAGGTTTCAAGTGGTGATGCGATTTCTTGATTGATGAATCTTGAAGGTTTCAATGGAATTTAAGATTTGTGAATGAACGTAGAGAGATGCAAAGCGTGAGATAGGATTGAAGGAGAAGAGAATCCTTAGCCAAGTGCTCTTCACTTAATTTCAACGTGTTTAATCCAAATGAAAATACAAGCTTAAATAGAAATGTTGCTAGGTGAGGCCGACCTCCTATGCAAAGGAGAAACCCTAGCCTCACTTCTATCTATCTAAAAAATTAAATAAAGATATTCTAAAGATGATGACAAACTAATTTATCTATGTAAAAATAAATAAAGATATTATAGAAATTATTTTCTTAATGAGAAAAGATTTACCTCACTTTTATTTATCTAACTAAATAATAAAAATAGATAAAAATAGAAATAGATAGATAATTTCATCCACCCAGTGCACAACTTAAAAAATTCAACTTTCTAGCATCTTCCTTGTCGATTTTGGAAAACCCTTTGACATGAAAGTTGTAGATCTCTGAGCCCTCTTTCCAACAAGGTATGACACAATCCATTCCGATAAATATGGACTCCACACGATCCATTTTATTGAGATGTTAAAAAGCTGTCAAATATGCTTGAAAAAACCAGAACTTGTGCATAAACCCCATTTGCATATTTGGACATTTTTTCCATGGTGGAGCCTTCTTCTTCCTCTTGAGGATGGGATCTTGGAATCTTGAATGCATCACGCTTCACTACTATTGTGGTACAAATCTCTAACTTCAATCATCAATCCGCAACCATCATCCTTATGGGGAATCTAGCAGAAGGGGATTTCAAAATGTACCTCTTTAGAAAGAAGCTTGAAACTTATGACAGGCTAAGAGACCTGGTGTCACAGCAGATAGAGGTCGAAGAAGCTGTAGCCTCCAGCTCGCGAGCAAATGTTGGGCAGCTAGGCTTCTTTGGAAGACTCGCTGGGAAGTTTCGAAAAGACAAAGGTGATGAAGCCCAATTTCAAAATCGCGTTCCATCGGGACTTGGGATCAAGTAGAATGCATGCGACCTTGGATAATCAGGCTTACCTGAGGCGCACGACAAGATAATTGTTTGTGTACCTAAACTTGGGCAGATCCGAGCTTGAGCTATATGCGAACCACTTTCCTCCATATGGCTACATTAAGTGTTGATCCTTGTTGGCTAAGACTAATCCCTCTTGAAAAGGGGCGCTCAAAGCTTTAAGGAATCCGGTGTAATCCATTAGAGATTCCCGTTTTCGACCCCCTAAATTGACCTCTCATTCTGATATTTATAGGCCAAGATGGGGTCTTCTATGCATGTTTCCTTTGTGTATAATTGACAAGTGTCCTTGATTTAGGACAAGTGTTGGCTTGATTGCGCCACATGGCGGTATAGGAGTTTTAGTGGGTTTTCCTACATATGGTCGGGTTTCATCTACACTTTCGAGACTTGGTTGGTTGTTTGTGAGTTTCTAATGAAGTAATGTTTATCTCTTTAATATCTTTCGATCTCCCTTGCGATTATTGTTGATATTATTATGATTGATCACCATGATAATATCTTGCTAGGTTTTTGTTCTTTCATCATTGAATGGATTCTGTAGTAGCATGCTTAGGATTGTGACGGAGGAAAAACCTGTCGTTGATCCGTCAAAGTAAATCTCAAACCTATAACTAGTATAGCAATAAGTAAGAGGTCGATCCCACAGGGAAATTATTATTCAAGTGTGATTTAGATGCCAATCAAGTAACCAAAAAGGGGGGTTTTGAGAGTGTAAAAGATCCGCCTTTTATCAAAGAGAAGTAAAGAAAGCAAAGTAAATGAATTTGTTTTAGACAATTAGGAGAAGCAATTCTACCTACAATTTTCCACTTTATTGGATTGAAGCGATCATTGTAACTTCTTCTCGTCCTATTAAGTTTCCTATGAATGCCCTTGTCCCGACCTAATATAGTTACTAGTCCAACCAGTCCTAGCAACCCTTATCAATCGAACAGTCCCTAAAGAAGGATTTAACCGAATTGATAGCTTTAAGTTCAGAGATTAGCCAAGGTATTTGCAGTCCCTAAAAAAGGATTTAACAACACATTCAACTTCCTACTCATTCAATTAGTTCAACCAGCCCTAAAGGAACAAGTTTGCCACTTAGGTTAAGGTTCACAACCAGGAATCTACAAAACCTTAGCAATTGAATTGATCTAACAAGTTGGCCAGACAAGATAGAACAAAACAATAAACAATCAAGCACAAAGAAGTTGAAGCATTCAAATATAGGAAACAAGGAACGAGAATTAGAAACTCACAATCAATCCGAATAAAGCTTCAAATTGCATGCAGAATAGATGAGTTTAGTTCCTCATGGAAGACATCGCTCAAAATCTCTAAAGCGTCTAATGAATAGAATAGAAAAATAGAAGTTCTGAAAAATAACTAAAAGTGGCCTTAAATATCATCCAAAGTCGGCCTTAAAATAAAGTAATAGGTCTAGGGTTTTTTAATATTCAAAACGACGCGCATCCGTGCTGACGACCAATTCTGCGGGCGCAGCATAGGTGCTGCGCCCGCCGCACACTGTTTCCTCAAACCCTTTGCAAATTGATTGGCTACGGGCGCCGCAAGTGTGCTGCGGCCGCAGCCAGGCCTTTCACGGAAAATCCGCCTCGCATTTTCTCTTCTTGTCAACAGGAGAGTTGTAGCTCTTTGAAAGAGCTTTCCAACGCATGGTCATAGTAGTCAATCGGACAACCGAGGCCTCCAGAAAGTGCAAAAGAAGTTCAGCATGTCTGGCGACAACTTCTGCAGACTTGTTCTTCGTTTAGATTCGCTTCTTCTTCTCATGACCTCTTGAGATCTTCATGTAAGCTTCTTCGATCAACGAAAAATTCTCATATAATGCGTCATCAACCCATGCCTCATCCTCGGATCCACAGTTACCTGAAATAATCAATAAAAGTGTGTAGATTCCGACTCCACTAACATAAAGAGCAAATATGCAAATTGCATTTAATCAATCCATGAAATGCATCTTAACTAAGCTAAATGCAACCTATTATGCCTACCTAAATGCATGCTATCAGATTGTGAGAACCTTTGCTTGATCATGACTAACTAGGGATTTCGACATATGTCTTAAACATCGGTTACCTTGCATACTTGGTGTTATTCATATGCCTAGATTCTTAGGAACTTGTGCTATCTTTATGTTAAATCTTTATCCTTGCTTAAGTTGCATAAAGGTGTAAGGGATTAATTGTGATCTTTGTGCTTTAATCTATTCAAACTAAAATAAGAGGAACTCGTAGAGAACACTTTAATTGGATTCGACGACCAATAAGTCCAACCAATGTCGAGAATTTGTGTATGGAGACATCTCTTTTATCTTTCATTTGCTTTAGTTTAGATCAGTTCTTTTATTTACTTTATTCTCATATTTTGCCTTTCAATTAATAATTAAACAATCCTTGAAAATACTTGTTTCTATGAGAGATCGACCCCTTACTTGCATCCTATACTAGTTTGTTTGTTTGAGAATTATTTTGATAAGAGAAGTCAACGACTTTCCCTCCGTGACAAAGCTAGTCCATAACGGACTACTCGCGATATAAATTGGTACAAAACAAATTATTCCTCATCTTCAAGAGCAATAATTTTAAAGTGGTGCCCCCCTCTATACTTGAAAAATATCATCAATGCTCCTGCACGAAGACCATTGTCCATCGCGACCTCATTCCATCCCTTAATTAACAACCAACGGTTGTAGCTATCCTTGGAGACTTGTACGTGCAATTCCCTTCCACTAGGAGATATCAAATAGACATGGTCTGCTAACACATGACCATACATTCCTTTGAAAAAACATGGGAGAGGCTACATCAAACACACCAATGTATAAGAACGATCGCAATGCAAATATGAATATCACTAAAACGACAAGAACTTACGAAGTGATGGAGCCTCTCTTCAACATCAATACACCGATAAAAGTCCCGCAGCGCGGAATTCGACGATGCCATCCTCTCTATCCATATTAGAAAACCAAGAGCAAAATCAAACAATTGATTGAGTTATATACACGGTTTACACACCTTTATATACTACAGAATCGCGACAATACTGATCACCCGGTCCACATTAGCATTTATTGCATACGCCTAACGAGGAGGATGGCCAACCTCTCTGCATGCATTACACGTCGAAAGAATTTATTCAGAGTATTGCCAGCCTGTCTGTATGTCTAAAGTCAAGGAAGAATCCCCCAATTCAGGGGTGATGTTAACCTATCCAAGTCTACAACCAAAGCTGTTGTTCCCCACTAAGCACAACACTTGAACATCACAAACCGCGCCACGTGACTCCTCTCTTGCTGCTATAAAAGGACCTATTTGGCCTCTTCCCAACCATCACCCTCACTAGAAAAATGGAAGCTCCTAGCCCAAACATCCCTTTTTCCTTCAAACTCAACCTAGATTTTGATAAACAAGTTTTTAGCATGATGCTGCCCTACAACTCCAGGGAAGCATTTGAAACCCGAATGCCAGAGAAATTTTTTTTATCAACACGCACGCTGCAAAACTTCCCTGTTCACATCTCAAAAGGTCATTAACATTCTTTATGAGTGAAAGAGGGTTGGAACAATTTCGTTGAGTCTCACGGACTCGAGCTCAACTCAACCATAACATTCACCCAAAAAGGAGAGGCACGATTCGAAATCCACTTCCTAGATGCGGAACGCTACGACATCGAAATCGAATTGGATGCCGCTCAGTATGATGGCCCACTGCGTAACAATTTTTAATATTTTTCCCCAAACCCGCCATGTCTATTCTTAGGTTCTCTACTACTATTATTAAGACCGCTAGCATGTAATGAATCTTTAACCAGAAATGAAATCTATTTCCCTCCTACAAGTTTTTTATCCTATGCATTTGTTACGCTAGAGATTACAATTAATTTTTAATGAATTTTCCTCGCGTCTATTACGCTGGAGATTACAATCAATTTTTGATGAATTTCCCTCACGTCTATTACACTGGTGATTGAATTCAATTTTTTTAATCTCCTTTGCGTTTATTACACTCGAGATTGGATTCAATTTTGTTAAACTCCTCCGTGTTTATTACGCTGGAGATTGAATTCAATTTTGTTAATCTCCTTCGCGTTTATTACGTTGGAGATTGGATTCAATTGTGTTAATCTCCTTTGTGTTCATTACGCTGGGAATTGAATTCAATTTTGTTAATCTCCTTCGTGTTCATTACCCTGGGAATTGAATTCAATTTTGTTAATCTCCTTCACGTTTATTAAGTTGGAGGTTGGATTCCACTTTGTTAAACTCCTTCGCGTTTATTACGCTGAAGATTGAATTCAATTTTTAAATCTGTTTCGTTTATTACGCTGGAGATTAAAATCAATTTTGTTAATCTCCTCCGCAATCAATTTTTGATGAATTTCCTTCGCGTTTATTACGCTGGAGATTGGATTCAATTTTGTTAATCTTCTTCGCGTTCATTACACTGGGAATTGAATTCAATTTTGTTAATCTCCTTAGCTCATTACACTGGGAATTGAATTCAGTTTTGTTAATCTCCTTCGCGTTTATTACGCTGGAGATTGGATTCAATTTTGTTAATCTCCTCCGCGTTTGTTACAATGGAGATTACAATCAATTTTTGATGAATTTCCTTCGCGTTTATTGTGATGGAGATTAAAATCAATTTTGTTAATCTCCTCCGCATTTGTTACGCTGGAGATTACAATGAATTTCCCTCGCGTTTATTACGTTTGAGATTGAATTCAATTTTTTAATCTCTTTCGTTTATTACGCTAGAGATTTAAATCAATTTTGTTAATCTCCTCCGTGTTTGTTATGCTGGAGATTACAATAAATTTTTGAAGAATTTCCCTCGCGCCTATTACGATGGAGATTGAATTCAATTTTGTTAATCTCCTTTGCATTAATTACGCCGGAGATTGGATTCAATTTTGTTAAACTCCTTCATGTTTATTACACTGGAGATTGACTTCAATTTTGTTAATCTCCTTTGCGTTTATTACGCTGAAGATTGGATTCAATTTTTGACAAACCTCCCTCGTGTTTATCACACGAAAGACTACACTAGAAATTACCCTACATTCAAACACGGGTACATAAAAGCACAATCATACAGGGCATCACTACAAAATTATTCAACCAGCAAGGAACAAAACAAACTAGCCAACAAACCATCAGCTCAGGCAATCAACAACGAGCAGTGAAATCCAAATCACCAATTGATCGGGCTCCGGGTCAACGGCAACAACGTCAAAATAAGAGTGTCCTTTTGGTGCGGGACGAACGTCGTTGGCACTTTCACCCTTTTCCAAATAGTAATAAAATCCAAACTTAAACATACAACCAATAGATTAGGCAACCCATCACTTGATAAATCAAATAACTACTAGTATAGTGATGAAGTCCGGTGTCGAACCCACAGGGAGAAGCGATTTCCTATTCAATAACTTTAGACAAGCACTCTTTAAGCAAAGCAATGATTTTTGACAAGTACGTATAAAATATGTAAAAGTAACCAGATTGCAAATCACAAAGCACGTTGATATCAAAGTAGAAAGAACATTTCGCTTGTAATTCTCTGACAATGATTGGAATTCATGGTCCTCGGATTGATCTATCAATTATTCATATTCTTAGGTCTACTTGACTAAAGTTGAGAGATCCGCAGAGATTTACTCATCTCATTCAACACTAAAGAATAGCATTAAGAACTCAAGTAATCAAGGCCAATTGGCACATTGACACTATTCAATCAAGACTAATAGGCACATACCGAATCAATCCTAATCGAATATCCTCAACATAGATCAACTGAAATCATCCACTACAAAGATAAAGAGACACCACTATCATCAATACCTTTGTTTGCTATCAAGAAAACAACAACGAATTCATAGCTAGAGATGCAATTCCTAACATGTTGATCATGCATAGAAAGGAACACAAATATAAATTAAGCACAAGATGATAACTAAGAACATGAATAATCAAATAAACTCAAATCTTCATAATCCAAACAACCATGTCTTCGAAACACAGGCGAAACTATGAGTTTAGCAACTCATAGGCCAATTATCTCTCTCTCTCTCTCTCTCATTGTGTTCATCATCTCATGCTAACAACTCACTCCTCTCAAAATAACTGAGAAACAACTAATAAAGCCTCCCAAAGGTCGTCCAAAACCTAGTGGAAATAATAGGAAATAATATAAAATAATAGTCTTTGGATCCAAAACCGCGTATCCAGGATCTGGGTGTAACGACCCAAAAGTATGGATATCCGAATATGCCTCCATAAATCCACTTAGAGGATTTATAGGACTTGGATGATCCGGTTATTCGGGGAACGTTATAGAAGAGTTTTGAATTCTTCCGTGAGCTTTAGATCTTACGACCGAGTATGAGTTATTTAGCTAAGGTATTTGTTTTTAGCGGAAGCAATATTTTTCGAAAGTGGGGATTTCGAACCCCTAGAAATGCGCGCGCCCGTTGGAGACGTTCACCTGTCCTAGGTACTATCGTGTAAATGATTTTCAAGTCAGAAATATAAAGTGCGGAAATAACGTACATCAAAGTCGTCGCGGCATAGCCGGGTCAAAACTAAATCAATGTAACCAAGAAAGTAAAGAGTGCGAAAGTCATGCCTCACTCGCTGTAATCGTCCCAAAAGGTCTGTCCCGACAACCATCCACATAACTAAGTCATATCGGATAAGGGGTACCTGAATCTAAAAACAAGAAATAAATCGGGGTCAATCATCGAAAATATGCACACTCAATGCCATATAAAGAGGCATACTTAAACTACATGAATGTTAAAATGTAACACATAAGCAAGTGTATAGATATATATATAAATGCGGAATAAACACAAAAGGGCCCGTATCATCATCATAATCATCATCATCATCGCCATCATATCATAATATCTTCTCAAACGTACTCATCATTCTCAAACATACTCATTCCTTCTCATCATAAGTCTTTCATCATTTCATTCTTGTTCCATCGAGTATAAGTCATTTATTCAGATTTTGACGGCCGTCCTACCATAGACACATAGCATACATATGAATTGTTGGATTTACTAAGTTCATCCTACGTCATATTACTGCTTTATATTCCTAAACATGTTACTAGGTCGCGTGATGCATGAAGACTCTCGATAAGACAAAGAGTATCACATAAATCCATCATGAGTAAGTCCAGGGGACTTACCTGGAGTCCGGAGAATAAGCAAGCAATTAAATGTGCAACCACGGATCCAATCAACAAGAGCCTAGTAATTTCATTAAGCTTTCATTAGGTTGTATTCTAATGCACGGTACCCAACCTAATAATCAACATACATCCACATGAGGTTCGCGATTCTATAGATTATGCACTTTGGTTAAGTGATCCGGACTTAACCAGTTATAATCTATATCTTATTATCACATAATCGATTTTGTTCTTATCGGATCATAAGCCAAGTTATGGGTATACTTCATTTCTGTATTTTACATGCTCTACGTTTCGGTTATGCCATCATATAGTTAACCATATTCTTATCATTCCCTTAACCAAGAATTTTAATCGAGTCATTATAAACACTGGTTACTAAAATTATAATAACTCTTGATCCAACCGTTGGATTGCCCTAATTTTTTAAGAACAATTAGATAACATTTCCATGAACATCATATTAATATTTCAGCCAAATCAGATTGTTGAATTGGAAATAAAGTCCAAATTATAGAGGCACATATATCCATTTTTTTTTTTGACGTTTGCTACAAAACGCAACCAAAAACACATAGAGGCTCCACTTCTTAAGCCCTTTCCAAGCACACAAGATCTATTACTAGAGAGGGGGAGGCGGATGAGGGATTACCTTCGATGAATACCACACAAACGACTCAAGAACACCCTCCGGAGTCCTTTGGAGCACCTTCCAAACACCTTGCCATTTTGTCACCAAAAATCTCAAAACATGATTTAGATTCTTACTCAAAGTTGAAGAAAAGGAGTTATAACATATGTTGGAACTCAGTTTTTAAAGAAAGGAAGGGTTCTTACCAAAAAATCAAGTCAAACTCTCAAGACCCTTCAAAAACAGTTTTATGCAGATCCAAAGATGGACGATTTTGGCTGGGAAAACGACCTTGTATTTTTGTGTTTGAGATCTGTATACAAAGCTGGGTTCAAGAAGTCCTGTTACTTCCGGAGGTATTCACGTTTGGTTGTCAATGAATTTCATTTCGCTATAAAAGCGGGGATCCATGGCCACCGAGTTTGCTCAATTTGGATGAGTAATGAGGGAGATATGGATTTTTCTTTGAAGGCTATCCAAAATGGACCAAGAATGGAGTAGGCTCTCTTTCTCTCTTGGTTCTCTCTCTTGGGGACGGCTGACCCTTTGTGAATGAGCCCCAAATGAGCCTTAGCTCAGATTTATAAAGGGAGGGAGTAGGTTTGGCTTGAGCCAAAGCATGGGAGGTGATGGGATGAGGAGATGGGAGTGGTTGAATGTCTACATTCACAAGCAAGCCACAAGTCAAGGGTTGGTGGCTCAATGTTGGGCAATTGGTTTGGATAGGGTGGCTGACCTCTTTAACATAACGTATAACCCGAGCTCACGATGGGTTAAAATCCGTTACGTTTATAAGATACGATAAAAGTGGCTTGGGTATATTTTTTCCATCATTAAATCCATGTAAAGCTAGGCATAAAAATTTTAAATTTTCCGGGTTTTCATAATCATAAAGGAGGATAATATTCGGATTATCCTACCGATATTTTATAAATATTAATTAAATTCCGGTCTTTACAATCATCCACCTCTAAAAACAAGTCTCACCCCTGACACAAAAAGGTTTAAACCGGTGGAGAATGTTTTAAAACTTGAGTCCTTTAATCGTAACAAAAGGCACACGATCATCCTGGATGCGTCGTCCAAGAATCTCACGCCACCTTTGTCACGACCGTAATAATCTCGAAGGTTTCATCAAGCATGTGATGGGCGCCCCCATCACATCTCGCCTCAACCTTGAATGTATCACAACTCGAGAGGATAATCACATTACCGCTCGGTCTTAGCGAAAATTCCACGAGTGCCCCCGTGGAAAGCTCGTATCCACCTCGCGAAGTATAATAGGTTTACCCGGACATTGGAACCTTAAATTGCTCATTTCCGAACTAAATCTCAAAATCAAGGTGTTTGGCGCCCCGACTCGATATTAGACCTAGACACTTCTAGTCTCGACTCATCTCCCTCTCGGGAGATGGTTATCCACCTCTAAGGATCAAACACATGATCTCACTATGATCTATTCCTCAATCAAGATGGTGGACTTCATCCACCTCTAAGGCTAAGCCATATTCCGTTTGTCCTATGTTCGTCATCTCATCATCATAAATAGGGAGTAGTACGCACTCAACTCCCTATCGGGCAAGTTGTACTCAATGATGTAACTAGTGCCTGCTAATACTTCATCATGTACTCATCTATCGACTCGTAATCAAATCCATGTCATCACCTAATCATCTATCATAAAATATCACTAAACAGTGATAACACATCATATTAGACCGCTCATAGGCCCACCACGCATACAAATCATCAAAAGTGCACACTCAGCACCAAGGTAAACATCGAATCAATCAAGAGTACAACTAAAGGATAGACATCCTAGGGGTAATCATCAACCAACTCACGAGGTAAGGACTATATCCTCACGTGGCTCTACATACGAGGCTAACAACTCGTCTAACACTTCCTCATAACTGGCCCGTATGTTATCCTAGGTCTCCCAGGTGGCCTCCTCGGGACTCCTCCTAGCCTACTGAATCAAGACCAATGGCACCTCTCGTCGTCTCAGCTTCTTGACCCGGCGGTCAAGAACGGCTATCGGTCACTCCACATAGGTGTTGTCGGGCTCTATCTAAAGACCAGAATGATCTAGGACATGACTCGGATCAGGCTCATACCGCCTCAGCTGCGAAATGTGGAAAACATCGTGGATGCCAGCTAAGGTAGTCGGTAGAGCCACTCTGTAGGCTACCTCTCCTACTCGCTCCAGGATCTCGAAAGGTCCTACATATCTAGAGCTCAGGTTGCCCTTCATGCCAAAGTGCCGGATTGCTCTCGTCGGCGACACTCTCAGCGATACATGATCTCCTACATCAAAAGACAGCTCAGTCTTGCGGCGATCTGTGTACTTCTTCTGGCGGTCATGTGCGATCCTCAGATGCTCACGAATAAGTCTGACCTGATCTGTAGCCTCCTGCACATACTGGGGCAACGTCCCAAGCACATCCCCTGGCTCATCCCAACATATAGGCGACTTGCATTGCCTCCCATACAACGCCTCAAAAGGAGCCATCCTAATCGAAGAATGATAGATGTGGTTGTACGAGAACTCCACTAGCGGAAGATGTCTCACCCATAGGTTCCCCCACTCTAACACGCATGCTCTCAGCATATCCTCTAATGTCTGGATCGTCCGCTCAGTCTGTCCGTCTGTCTGCGGATGATATGTGGTACTGAAATGCAGCTTGCTCCCCAAAGCCTCGTGCACCTGCCTCTAGAATCTCGAGGTACACCGACCATCTCGATCTGAAACAATCCTCTCTAGGACTCCATTTAACCTCACGATATGCTTCACGAATGACTACACTAGTGTGGACACCGGCCACGTCTCCTGAATCAGGATAAAATGGGCGGTCTTGGTCAACCTATCGACCATCACCCATATGGCATCAAAGCCTCGGATGTCCTTCCTGAGTCTAGTGACAAAGTCCATGGTAGTATCAATCCACTTCCACGCGGGGTCGGGAAGTGACCTGGTCAACCCTCCGGGTCTCTAGTGCTCAATCCGCACCTGCTGACAGACCTGACATCTCGCTACAAATCCTGCAATGTCGGCCTTCATCCTACGCCACCAAAAGGTCCTCCTCAGGTCCTGATACATCTTATTCGATCCCGGGTGGATCGAATAAGGAGTAGAATGCACCTCTCGCATAATCCTCTGCCTCAGATCGTGCACTTCCAGCACTGCAACTCGACCCTGTAGCGTCAACATCCCATCCTCTCTGACAGAAAATGCTCTACAGTGACCCTAGTTCATACGCTGTCGAATGTCTGCTATCTGTGGACACTCTGCCTAGGCTCGGCGAATCTCATCCATCAACTCAAATTGTATCTCGAGGAAACTCACCTGACTACTATCTCTCCGTGACAAGATCTCGATGCCGCAACTCATCAGATCTCTCTGCAACTCTGGTTGGGCTGTCAACCTAGATAAGATAACCTTTGGACGAGTCTTCCTACTCAGCGCATCGGTCACTACATTGTCATTCCCGGGATGATAAACGATGTCGAGGTCGTAGTCCTTGATCAACTCGAGCCACCTCCTCTGACGCATGTTCAGCTTCTTCTGCGTGAAAATGTACTTCAGATTTTTGTGATCAGTCATGATCCTCACTTACGTGCCATAAAGATAGTGCCTCCAAATCTTGAGCGCATGTACCACTGCGGCTAGCTCAAGATCGTGTGTGGGGTATGACTCCTCCCCTAGCTTCAGCTGGCGTGAAGCGTAAGCGATGACCCGATCCCTCTACTGTAGCACACAACCTAAACCTGAACTCGAAGCATCCGTGTAGACCACGAAGTCTTCCGTCCCATCTGGTAGTGCTAACACTGGCGCGGATGTCAACTTCTGCTTCAGTAGATCAAAACTGGCCTGGCACGCCGGACTCCACTCGAAGGGTACTCCCTTCTTCGTCAGCTGCGTCATCGGCCTAGCTATGCTGAAGAAGCCCTCGACGAATCGTCGGTAATAGCTAGCCAAACCTAGAAAAGACATGATGTCTCTAACGTTCTTGGCGACTTCCCAAGCAACGATAACATCAACCTTCGATGCGTCTACTGATATCCCTGCTGCGGATATAACATTACCAAGAAACATCACCTCGGAGAGCCAGAACTCACACTTGCTAAACTTCCCGAACAGTTTATGCATATGCAGAATCCTCAGCACAATCCTCAGGTGCTCAGCATGCTCCTCTGTACTCCTTGAGTAGATCAAGATTTCATCGATAAACACCACCACGAATCTTTCAAGAAAATCGATGAACACCCTGTTCATCAACTCCATGAAGGCTGCTGGCGCGTTGGTTAGCCCGAACGGTATAACCACATAATCGTAGTGTCCGTATCTAGTCCTGAACGCCGTCTTCGGGATGTCCTGTGCCTTCACTCTCAGCTGGTGATAACTTGAACGCAAATCTATCTTCGAGAAGACGACATCTCCCTGCAACTGATCCATCAAGTCGTCTATTCTCGGCAACGGGTAACGGTTCTTCACCGTAGCCCGGTTCAGCTCTCTGTAATCTATGCATAGCCTCAACAACTCATCCTTCTTCTTCACGAACAACATTGGTGCTCCCCACGGCGAAGCACTCGGCCTGATGTAGCCCTTCCCGGCTAGCTCCTCCAATTGTGTCTTCAGCTCGGCCATCTCTGTCGGCGCCATCCTGCACGGGACCCTCGAAATCGGCCTGGTGCCCGGCTCCAACTGTATAGCAAAATCAACATCTCGCTGTGGCGGAAGTCCTGGTAGCTCGTCTGGGAAAACGACAACAAACTCACTAACAACGGGGAGATCTGTCAGGCTGGGTCACTCGTGATCGCCCTTTAAAACGTAACACCAGTAGCTCGTGCATCCCTGGTCTAGAAGTCTCGCCGCTCGAACGACGCTGATCTGGGCTCCGTTCCGTTTGGGGTCGTGGCCTCTTTCCGCCAGATATTGTGCGGAAAGCTGAAGACGTGGCAGCTATCAGATGTAGCTGCTGGTCATAGCAGAGGATTATCTCTAAGAATCTGGTAGAGATCAGAAGAACGTCTGGCGGAAGCCTCATAAAAAGTATGCGGATGCGCATCTCGTCGGTCTTACAGACCCCTCCACAATAAATGAGCTCCTTCTTGACCTGGCAGACGATCTCGGAGATAAATAGTCGTGGGTCATAGCGGGTGCTGAAGAACGCAACCTCTCGTGTTGCCTGTGTCCCGGAAGGACAGTACTCTCTCAACATCAACTTCCTGAACTCCTCGTAGGTCCATGCAGTACGATCATCACGGTAGACAAGCCATCTGTCAAAAGCATCTCCTCGAAGCTGCCCAG
Organism: Persicaria maculosa; assembly: GCA_963922045.1. Taxonomy (NCBI): domain Eukaryota; kingdom Viridiplantae; phylum Streptophyta; class Magnoliopsida; order Caryophyllales; family Polygonaceae; genus Persicaria; species Persicaria maculosa. Next base: position 52,211,662 of record OY998259.1, on the reverse strand, counting down.
CCGCAAGCCTTTGTCTCTCCGCATCGGGTACTCCAATCAAGCTGAAAACTCCCTCAAGTCCTCTGAAGAACTGCTCGATATCCTCTCCGGGTCCGGCCTGGAAGATAGGCAGGCTACTCTGTGATAGTCTCTTTACCCAGTCGGTGACGCCAACTGATCTCTCTCGCTCTAGCAACGCGAGTAATGCCCTCTCTATCGTTGATCCCTGTTGCTGCCTATCAGCCTATCCCTCGTGCTGCCCGGGGATCTCGACCTCAGCGTCGGTCTCAGTCTCAGTCTCTGTTTTGGGAACGCGGCCACGACCTCGGCCACGTGGTCTCCCCCGTCCTCTACTAATCTCGGTGTCGACCATGATGACAACTGGACATATAAGTGTACTCAATGTACAACTCAATAAAACGTCTTCTTCAAGGAAGACGGCCCTCAAACACATTCATTTCACATAATTACATCCCTTCAAGGGGATGGCCCGCAGGCACAGTTTTATATCACATGGAAGCTAACTAGATAGCTATCCTTCAAGGGATAGCTTGGCGAGCCCGCCTCTAAATACTATCCTACTCCAACCACCATGGTTGCTCCCTTGGAGTCTTCTTCGACAACTTGTAAAGGAAAACTAGTATTTTGCCTACCAGAATCCCGTTCTACATCTCTATAAGATGTCTATCGCCTTTATACTACCCATTGATCCAATCTCTCATCTAGAAAGATCCTAGTTCATTTTCATTTCCAAAGGGTTTTCAACTTTTCCCTTGAAAACCTTTTAAAATTCTTTCAAACTTCCAAAATGGTGGGCGGGTTTTGAAAATGTTTTATAATTCTTGCGTACTCAGGTCGAGCAACATTGGCTCTGATACCAACTTTGTAACGACCCAAAAGTATGGATTTCCGAATATGCCTCCATAAATCCACTTAGAGGATTCATAAGGTTCGGATGATCCGGTTATTCGGGGAACGTTATAGAAGAGTTTTGAATTCTTCCGTGAGCTTTAGATCTTACGACCGAGTACGAGTTATTTAGCTAAGTTATTTGTTTTTAGCGGAAGCAATGGTTTTCGAAAGGGGGGATTTTGAACCCCTAGAAATGTGTGCGCCCGTTGGAGGTATTCACCTAATGATTTTCAAGTCAGAAATATAAAGTGCGGAAATAACGTACATCAAAGTCGTCGCGGCATAGCCGGGTCAAAATCAAATCAAAGTAAGCGAGAAAGTAAAGAGTGCGTAAGTCATGCCTCACTCGCTCTAATCGTCCCAAAAGGTTTGTCCCAACAACCATCCACATAAGTAAGTCATATCGGGTAAGGGGTACCTGAATCTAAAAACAAGAAATAAATCGGGGTCAATCATCGGAAATATGCACACTCAATGCCATATAAAGAGGCATACTTAAACTACATGAATGTTAAAATGTAACACATAAGCAAGTGTATAGATATATATAAATGCGGAATAAACACACAAGGGCCTGTATCATTATCATAATCATCATCATCATCATCACCATCATATCATAATATCTTCTCAAACGTACTCATCCTTCTCAAACATACTCATTCTTTCTGATCATAAGTCTTTCATCATTTCATTCTTGTTCCATCGAGTATAAGTCATTTATTCAGATTTTGACGGTCGTCCTACCATAGACACATAGCATACATATGAATTGTTGGATTTACTAAGTTCATCCTACGTCATATTACTGGTTTATATTTCTAAACATGTTACTAGGTCGCGTGATGCATGAAGACTCTTGATAAGACAAAGAGTATCACATAAATCCATTATGAGTAACTCCAGGGGACTTACCTGGAGCCCGGAGAATAAGCAAGCAATTAAATGCGCAAACAAGGATCCAATCAACAAGAGCCTAGTAATTTCATTAAGCTTTCATTAGGTGGTATTCTACTGCATGGTACCCAACCTAATAATCAACATAAATCCACATGAGGTTGACGATTCTATAGATTATGCACTTTGGTTAAGTGATCCGGACTTAACCAGTTATAATCTATATCGTATTATCACATAATCGATTTTCTTCTTATCGGATCATAAGCCAAGTTATGGGTATACTTCATTTCTGTATTTTACATGCTCTAAGTTTCGGTTATGCCATCATATAGTTAACCATATTCTTAGCATTCCCTTAACCAAGTTTTTTAATCGAGTTATTATAAACACTGGTTACTAAAATTATAATAACTCTTGATCCAACCGTTGGATCGCCCTAACTTTTGAAGGACAGTTAGATAACATTTCTATGAACATCATATTAATATTTTAGCCTGATCAGATTGTTGGATTGGAAATAAAGTCCAAATTACAGAGGCACATATATCCATTTTGTTTTTTGACGTTTGCTACAAAACGCAACCAAAAACACATAGAGGCTCCACTTCCTAAACCCTTTCCAAGCACACAAGATCTATTCCTAGAGAGGGGGAGGCAGATGAAGGATTACCTTCGAAGAATCCCACACAAACGACTCAAGAACACCCTCGGGAGTCCTTCGGAACACCTTCCAAACACCTTGGCATTTTGTCACCAAAAATCCCAAAACATGATTTAGATTCTTACTCAAAGTTGAAGAAAAGGAGTTATAACATATGTTGGAACTCAGTTTTTAAAGAAAGCAAGGGTTCTTACCAAGAAATCAAGTCAAACTCTCAAAACCCTTCAAAAACAGTTTTCTGCAGATCCGAAGATGGACGATTTTGGCTGGGCAAACGACCTTGGATTTTTGTGTTTGAGATATCTATAGAAATCGGGGTTCAAGACGGATCCATGGCCACCGAGTTTGCTCAATTTAGATGAGTAATGAGGGAGATATGGATTTTTCTTTGAATGCTGTCCAAAATGGACCAAGAATGGAGTAGGCTCTCTTTCTCTCTTGGTTCTCACTCTTGGGGAAGGCTGACCCTTTGTGAATGAGCCCCAAATGAGCCTTAGCTCAGATTTATAAAGGGAGGGAGTAGGTTTGGCTTGAGTTAAAGCATGGGAGGTGATGGGATGAGGAGATGGGAGTGGTTGAATGTCTACATTCACAAGCAAGCCACAAGTCAAGGGTTGGTGGCTCAATGTTGGGCAATTGGTTTGGATACGGCGGCTGACTTCTTTAACGTAACGTATAACCCGAGCTCGCGATGCGTTAAAATCTGTTACGTTTATAAGATACGAGAAAAGTGGCTTGGGTATATTTTTTCCATCATTAAATCCATGTAAAGCTAGGCATAAAAAATTTAAATTTTTCGGGTTTTCATAATCATAAGGGAGGATAATATTCGGATTATCCTACGAATATTTTATAAATATTAATTAAATTCTGGTCTTTACACTGGGGTCACAGCGGGCGCCGTGCAAGGGGCGGCAGGCGCCATCTATGCAGTGTCCAACGTTCCTCAATTTCCTTCAACGGATTCCAAAATCATGCCTCCTTTCTCCTCCTTAGCTCTTCCTCAGCCTCCATATGCTCCAAAACATGCTTGTTAAGCTCCTTCCAAAGTCCATCCAAGGTGGGAATGTAATTCTGTAGAATAAACACTAAAAACGCATAGACTTCAAACTCGAATACTTCACAAGCAATATACCAAACAAGACTCAAAACATAACAAAAGAAATACCTAATAGCAATAAGAAACACCTATAATGCCTATATGAAATATGCATTATCAAATCCCCCCACACTTAACTCTTGCTTGTCCTGAAGCAACCATAAAGAAAAACATCATTTACGCATCCCACAGGAAATCCTTCATAACTTTACTCATCAAAAGCAACATCATCAATAGTGAAAATATAACCAAACATATAAACGTCATAACATGTATATATGGGATCAAGTTGCTTGCATGCGCAAGAATCAATCTTACCAAGGATAAAATGTGTATCTCTCACTATCATGTGTTTAGGCTTTAAGCACACACTCACCTCAAATCCATATACAAGCATCAACTCAAATATTGACATTTATATCACAAAATCTCTACCGGATATGTAAATGCAAAAATAAGGACATCAAGAGGACTTTCGCTCAATGGAAACCTTCATAGAAGTTTCCATTTGGCGGGGTTGTAATGAGGCTTGGTAGAAACATAGGGGTAAGAAATTATATTTGGTCATGTGGTGCAATAAATTCCGGGAAAATAAGATTCCAAAACTCTCAACATAACACAAACCAACTTAATAAATCAAGCTTACAAATGCACAACATCTCTCAATATCATCAAAATAACTCCAAAAATCTCAAATCAAATCATCTCACATATCATGCAATCTCAACACCCAACCAATGTATCTCATAACCAACATAAATCTCAATTCTTCCTAATTATGCAATAACAAAATACATGGCTCTTTTATTTTCTTCTTTCCCTTTTTTTATTTTTGGATTTTTTTTACTTGAGCCAAACTATATGAAAATAAAATGCATAAACATGAGGGACTAAATAAGCACATAACATTACATCTTCTCGAAACCATAAACCATAAAATCACACTTTAGCTTCATTCTCCTCAATCTCCAAAATAGATTCCATAACCCACTCAAAATCTCAATTCCCCCGAAATAAGGGTAAGGCTCATCATAGGCTAGAAGTAATAATTTTGTGGAGCTAACAATAAAAAGGCTAAAGGCTCAAATTGGCTTCAAAGCAAGACATAACATAAGGTAGGAATGGATAAATATGTGGCTAAAAGGTTGCCTCTATCATTTGAACTCATCATGCATTGAACATGTATATAATCGGCCTTGAAAATAGATAACCATGGCATTACCCAATGATAAATGCATAGGACGAGTATATCACACAAGAAAGAAAAAGGAATAAAGATGTATCCCTTATAAGGCCAAAAATATCTCACTGGGACAAATTTTTGTTGAATTCCAAGCATACTTCCAAACTTAGATCATACAAGATCGATTATACATTCTTAATCATATTTCACATAAAAAACAATTTTCAGGATAAGATCAAATTATTTCAGAATTCCATGGGATTTATAAGATCATTCCAGGACAAACTCAAATTAGACGGGTATCTTGGACAACACAAAATGCAAAACAAACAAAACAAGACTTACTTTTTTCATATTTTTTTAGACATTTTTCAATTTTTTTTCATTTTTGACATTTTCTATAACATAAAAAAAATAACATAAAAGAAATAAAAAAGACTGAAAGAAACAAAATTCGAAAACAAACAGAAATTCAAAAACAAACAGAAATTCAAACATGGACTAACCTAACTAATTCACTTCATCCCCCCCCCCCCCAGACATCTGATTGATTAAATCCATCAATAAGAGACAACTCTCATGTAATTGATCGATCTTTCCAACCAGAGTCACATGGGACTTTGTCAACTTCATCAATTCATCTGCTGATGTCCACTAAAATAGCCATGTTTTTATATACATTTTAGCTTCTTATTCTATATACTTTGCATATTTCGGGCTGGGAATATGTTGAATTTATGTAATATATGCTTATTTGCAAGAAATGGAGGTCTATATAAGTTTTGGTTTACTATTACAGAATTTGGAGCCATTCCGGGACAAAACCAAGAAGAGAAGAAGAGAGCTGAGGGTTACTCGATTTCAAAGAGCCTTCCTCGACATCGACCAAAAATGTAAGCAGAGCCTGATCGAGGAAAGAAGAAGAAGAAAGCAACTCGAGCTACATCTTACTCGATGTCGACATGTTTGCTCGACATCGACCAAACCCAGAGGCTGCCCGAGTTCGAGAATCAGAGGAGAAGCTGCTCGAGAAAGCCAAGTGAAGCCTAGATCGACAAGTCAACTCGACGTCGACCAAATTGGTCAAAGTCGACCAAAAAGTTCTCTGGGCCGTGAATCCGTTGGGCCTATCCGAAGTCGAGTTGAATTGCTTGGATGCGAAGGAAGAACGAATCTATCAAGTTTTATCAAGATCTATCATAGGAGAGAAGATTATTCATCAATATTAGAGATATTTAGATATTTCCTTTTAGATTAATGCTTTATCTTAATTTAGTTTTATCTTTAGAAAGTAGATATCGTTTGCTTTCCTTGATTAGCAAGGATTAAGCCCTATAAATAAAGCCCATGGGGCTAGTTTTTCATTCATTCAATTTTCAGAGAAGTAGTTCAATACACAGTTTAGGAGTTCAAAGGTTTTAGGGTTTTGGCATTCTACGAAGGTTTGAGTGCCGGGATTGTAAAGAGTTTGAATATAGTTTATGCAAGTTTATTTCACATCAATGTTGTTGATTGCTATGATGAAGCGCGAGTAGTCCACCTACTTCTAGGGTTGGGGTGAGCCCAACGAGAGCCATGTTTGTGGATTAGCAATTGCAAAAGAAGGTACTTTATCGTTAACTTATTCTATTTAGTGTGCTTAATCTTTGATTGAGAAATTGAAGAACTCATGTTGTGAAACTTGGGTAGTAATTAGGATTTTTATTCAAAAGATAATAAATTCTAATTATGAAAAGGAATAGATACAATTATGGTTATTTATCGCGAGATTTATATTCCTACTTGTCGGATTGGGTGAAAGCCTTTTCCTTTATCGATAAAGTTATCATCTTTTATGATTTATAATTCCGCTTTCATGGTAATCTTTGTTGCAAACCCCAATCTTGGAAATTCTCTTTCATCCACTGTTTAGATACGAAAATTTGCATTCGTTTTATTTACTGTCACTACTCGATTTCGACCAAATCAGGTCGACGTCGACTACTCACCTTCGATCAAGCAAAAATCAACGTTGCATCTGTCTCTGCAGCCAACTCGATTTCGACCAGATTCCTTGACTACGACCAAAACAACTCGACATCGAGTAGTCTTCTCGAGATTGACCAAAAACAGTAGCTTCTGCTTGATTGGATTCGACTTGCCTGACCCCTGTCGACTACAACCTAGTCGAGGTCGAGTACCACTGTGGTCGACCACCGTTTGTGAGATTATCTTTTAAGGGATCTGTATTTTGCAGTTTCTAGTTAGAACAAAATACCCAGAAATGGATCATTTGAGGATAGATGATGATGAGATACGCTAGCGAGCTGAGGATCTAGCAAAGCGGGCCGAGAACGCCTGTTGGTATCACCAGCCAAGCATGGAAGAGCTTGGCATGCATTTCTGGATGATTCAGGGGTTTGGCTGGATAGATGCTGAGCGGCTGATTGAGCTGCTTGACCACCACTACCCGACGCTAATAGGAGAGTTCCTAGCGACTCTTCGGATTCCAAATTCCCCTGCCTCTCACTGACGCATCCACTTCCAGCTAGCCAACATCCAGTTTAGTCTTACTCTGGAGGAGTTGAGCGCAGCTTTGACTTCCGTCACACCACCAACGCCTTTCACATACAAGACACCAATGTGATGTGGTGTTACCTGTCCGGCGAGCTGGCGCCTACCATTGCTACCACTTACACCAGCAACATCGTTAGTCCTCTCTTCTCTACTATTCTTAGGATTCTGGGCAGCACGATTTGGGCCCGCCCCGAGCTACGGCGGCCCAACCAGCATGAGCTAGAGTGTCTGTGGGGGATGCTTTTCGAATCTGACCCCCTGCCGCTTGCTTTCGCATGGCTACAGCACTGCATTACATGTCGGAACCTCCCGCGAGTGGCCATTTATGACGGTTGTATGGTGGCTGTCCTAGCCATCTACCTCTAGCTCCCCATCCACCGGTATACTGCTTGGAATGTGATGCGTATTGATCTGACGTCTTTGCAGAAGGGACATATTATAGCGCGCCACAACAGAAGATGGGTTCATTATTCGTCAGGGGTACCAATCCGTCAGGATTTGATGGACCTACACCATGTCCGCGATTGGTTCACCACATGGTCAGGGATCGACTACCACCCTGACATCAACCCAGCTGCTGATCCTACCTTGCGGGACCATCCTCTCATCTATGACCACCCCGACTCTGTCCCTATGGCAGTAGACCCTCAGTCAGCTCCTGAGGATGGTGAGGATGACAGGGATGATGACGACGAAGAGGCCGACGGCCCACAAGCCTCTCACCACTCCTACCATTCCCACCAGCAGATCCCCTCTCACCACACCAAGCAGGCTCACCATGTTGGGGGGTATCCAGATGAGTTAGTTGGTGAGATGCGCCAGATGCGGCAGTTCCAGGAGGCCATGTTTGACTAGATGACCTCCTTGACCCTCAGAGTAGACACCATCGACCATCGCCAGGAGCAGTTCTACTCGGCTTCCATGGATCACTATTCCATGGTCAGAGATCGCTTCAACGGCATGAATCAGCGCCTCTGGGGCCGCCCATCCCAGTTCCAGCAGCCGGGGAGTACTCATGACCCTAGGGGGTCTTCACAGCAGCAGCAGCCTGGTAGCTCTTCTCATGGAGGAGCTCCTGATTACCAGGTCGGATTCCACCTCCCCTACTATGGTCCACCGCCCCAGTGAGCAGCTCTGTAAGTCTTTACCCTCCCTTTGGTTATATTTCTTTGACAGTGAGGACACTGTCCATTTTAAGTATGGGGTGGGATTAAAGACTATGTTTATGACTTTATTGTTTTTATTTGCTTCCGGAGTTTGTATTTTAAAATTTCATTGCATGGTTTGTATCGGATTATTTAGGACATGGCACAACTCCGTATTGAGTTTAGTGGCATATTTTGAATATCGTATTTGCATGGTTAAATTCTATATTACTCCCTCCGTCCAAAAATACATGGACTTTTACTATTCATGCACGCTTTTTTAGGAGTTAAAAACTATATAAAATATTAACTTTTTTATTAATTTTTTTTAATATTCTATATAGTTTTTACCTTCTTAAAAAAACGTGCGTAGATAGTATAGGCAATGTATTTTTGGACGGAGGTAGTATTCAAAAGATGCATTATTCAAAAGATGCATTTTTAAAGAAGAGTTGTAAGGATATTGCCCAAGCTTGCAAAAAGTTCAAAGAAAAGAGTCATGGAAGCCAAGGCAACACTCGACGATGCAAAGATGGATTCGTTAGAAATATTGCACAAGATTGCCTAGAAAAGGAAAGTCTCAATGACATGCAATTTTTTACGGTAAAACCACAAAAGTGAGGTAAATTGATGTTGCTTTTGACATTATGCACAATAAGAGGATAGAGGATTTTAAATTTCCATATGTGCTCATTTTCATACTTCTAGCCATACCTTTACCCAACTGCAACACAAAAGCCATATTATGAGCCTCGTTTGCCTATATATCATTATTGCTCCACATATGCCTTATATTGCCCATTTTTACCTTATACCCTATCTGGGGATTATGTTGAAAATGGAAGTCATTTTATGGAGATATTATATGGTTTGTTGTGTTGTTATGTTATTATTGAAGTTTGGCAAGAATGTTTGAAATATATGGAAAATTTAATGAGTGAGAAAAAATCCGGTCACCTCAGGAGATAAAGGTAGATCGACCTTGCTTACTGAGATAATAGTTCAGTGAGATGGGACACATAGGTGAGGAGTCCAAAGCCCTAAGTATCCGGGGTCATTCATGACACCCATATTTGCGACTCGCGAGAAGGCAGTGCTGAGGTCAGAGAGGTAAAAGCATTATTATTGAAAAAAGCATTATGAAAGGTGATGAATCTTATGAAGAAGGAATGTGGTAGAGAATGTTTGAAAATAATCGATTTCCCCGGATTTAACACCACATGGCCAAAAATTGCCCACCTTTAGCCTTTTAACTATATACTTTTTTTTAAGCTTAAATAAAATCCTCTTGATTATTGTTGCTTTGTCACATAAAATTGTTTTGTATACACCTCATTTTGTGTGCAGAAATTGCTTTTCATTCACAAGCGCAGATTTGAAGGCACCAAGTACCTTTTCAAGGATGGCAATTGAGTGTTAGGTAATATAACAATGAATCCATTATGTTGAGAGTCTTTGCAGGTTCCCCCTGAATGACCATCCAATTTATTGCTTTGGGAGAAGCAAGCTTAAGTATGGGGTGATTTGATGTCCACTAAAATAGCCATGTTTTTATATACATTTTAGCTCCTTATTCTATATACTTTGCATATTTCGGGCTGGGAATATGTTGAATTTATGTAATATCTGCTTATTTGCAAGAAATGGAGGTCTACAGAAGTTTTGGTTTAATATTACAGAATTTGGAGCCATTCTGGGACAAAACCAAGAAGAGAAGAAGAGACCTAAGAGTTACTCGATTTTGAGGAGCCTTCCTCGACATCGACCAAAAATCTGAGCAGAGCCTGATCGAGGAAAGAAGAAGAAGAAAGCAAATCGAGCTACATCTTACTCGATGTCCACATGTTTCCTCGACATCGACCAAACCCAGAGGCTTCCCGAGTTCGAGAATCAGAGGAGAAGCTGATCGAGAAAGCCAAGTGAAGCCGAGATCGAAAAGTCAACTCGACGTCGACCAAAACGTTCTCTGGGCCGTGAGTCCGTTGGGCCTATCCGAAGTCGCGTTGAATTGCTTGGATGCGAAGGAAGAACGAATCTATCAAGTTTTATCAAGATCTATCAAAGGAGAGAAGATTATTCATCAATATTAGAGATGTTTAGATATTTCCTTTTAGATTAATGCTTTATCTTAATTTAGTTTTATCTTTAGAAAGTAGATATAGTTTGCTTTCCTTGATTAGCAAGGATTAAGCCCTATAAATAAAGCCCATGGGGCTAGTTTTTCATTCATTCAATTTTCAGAGAAGTAGTTCAATACACAGTTTAGGAGTCCAAAGGTTTTAGGGTTTTGGCATTCTACGAAAGTTTGAGGGCCGGGATTGTAAAGACTTTGAATATAGTTTATGCAAGTTTATTTCACATCAATGATGTCGATTGCTATGATAAGGCGCGAGTAGTCCACCTACTTCTAGGGTTGGGGTGAGCCCAACGAGAGCCATGTTTGTGGATTTGCGATTGCAAAAGAAGGTACTTTATCGTTATCTTATTCTATTTAGTGTGCTTAATCTTTGATTGAGAATTGAAGAACTCATGTTGTGAAATTTGGGTAGTAATTAGGATTTTTATTCGGAAGATAATAAATTCTAATTATGAAAAGAAATAGATACAATTAGGGTTATTTATCGCGAAATTTATATTCCTACTTGTCGGATTGGGTGAAAGCCTTTTCGTTTATCAATAAAGTTGTCATCTTTTATGATTTATAATTCCGCTTTTATGGTAATCGTTGTTGCAAACCCCAATCCTGGAAGTTCTCTTTCATCCATTGTTTAGATACGAAAATTTGCATTCGTTTTATTTACTGTCACTACTCGATTTTGACAAAATCTGGTCAACGTCGACTACTCACCTTCGATCAAGCAAAGACCGCCGTCGCTTCTGTCTCTGCAGCCAACTCGCTTTCGACTAGATTCCTCGACTATGACCAAAACAACTCGACATCGAGTAGTCTTCTCAAGATCGACCAAAAAACAGTAGCTTCTGCTTGATTGGATTCCACTTGCCTGGCCCCTATCGACTACAACCTAGTCGAGATCGAGTACCACTGTGATCGATCACCATTTGTGAGATTCTTCCTCTACCTAGGATCCGCTGACACGCTTCCTCGAGGATCGATCCTGACTTTTCGCTGCTACATCAAGAGGAGGTCTTGTAATTATTTGCGTGGGCACGAATACGGTTTGATCTATTTTATTACATGATTGCGTGTGTAAGTTCCTAGCAAGCAAGTGACCGTATATATACGCAGCTACACAACAGTGGTGGGCAGGTAAAATCCGCATTAACAAGCGGAAAAGAAACGCAGGCAATTGTGAAACGATCCGCATTAAATCGCGCAATATATATATCCGCATGTAGTTGTGGAACTCAGGCGTCTATAAAAGGCAGCGGATGGGGATGCTAGACCTCATAAGCATATAGTAGAATGGTCTAATTCTCATACATCGATGCTTTACAAACATTATATCTCCCATATGAAACAGACACTTTAAAGATCATGGAAGTACTTTGATTTCAGATATGCTGGGCGGAGTGGACAGGTTGCGGAGGGGGAGTGGAGAGGTTGCGGAGGGGAGCGGAAAGGTGGGGGTGCCTGCTGGCTCTTAGACTAGCTTCGTCCCTCCGGCCACGGCCTGTAAGCGGCCCGGACGAGCTTCGTCCCTCTGGCTAGGGACGAAGCTTTAATAACATATATTGATCTACAAAGAAAACAACGATTACAAAATACCGATCAATTATGGACATTTTCTAAAATCCTTATAGCTATTCAGTATCAATCGCCGCATCGATATTCACCATTGACAATCTGCACCAGTATTAGTAACATGATGTATCAGTGTCACGTATGGAAAATTCGTCTTCTAATACAAACGCAGTACGTTGCGGACCGTTTTAGCCGTTCAAATTTCATATTGGTCAAGCGGCAACGGCCGGATTCGTTACGCATGATGATGTGTTACAGCACGCGCTTTCGCAACGGTCGACTTCCGTCTGTACCGTCATGCGGAGAATGGCCCATGTTGCGTACCGCCTCTGCAAGGCTCCATTGTTCCGCTCTTTGTTGCGTAATATTACGCAACCTGCTCCGTAGTGCATTCCCACAATTACGCAAGGGGTTGCGGAACTAAACCCGCCTTTCAACGGTCCTGTCACATCATGTGGGCCCTTTATCACACGTCGGTCCTCTCCGCAAGATGTTGCAGAGTAATTAGGCCCACTGACAAATACTATAATTGTCGATTACAGCTGACAGTAAATAGTAAGCGTCGCTTAGTTCTCCAATCCTCGAACCCTTTCCCTCCTCATCTCTCAAATCCTTTCCCCCCTCATCTCCTCTTGGCTTTGCGTTGCCATGTCGAGTTCTTCTGCCGATCCCGTCTAACGCGTTTCCGTCGATGACGTACCAATAGAACAGTTATCCGTCGACGAGGTATGCTTTGTTTCCTACCATTTTCGTCACATTTACAACAAAAAATTTGTTATTCTCCCTCTAACTTATGCACGCAACCCACAAAATTGAATAGGACGCAGATGTCAACGCCTCAGTAGAAATGCCGGATTTCACATATATTTTTACAACCAACCGGGAGTGGACAAATCGCGACGAGATGGTTCAGACATTCCAAGACGCCGCTACCCATCTGAAAATGGTGCTAGTGATCAAGAGATCAAGGTCGTCAACCGAACGGCTCCTCGGTAGCGTACTCCTCGCGTGTGAAAAATTCGGCATCTATGAACCAAGAAAGAAGGTGAGAGAACGTAGGGAGCGCGGCAGGGCAACGAAGAAGGGTAACACGAAACTCACAAATTGTCCATTCTCTTTAATGGGTCGGGAATTCGAACGCGGAAAGTGGCACATGTACGTTTTATCAGGAACGCACAACCACGACCTTCCAGATATTCTACTAGGTCACGCCTACCATGGGCGTATCCACCCGCAGGCATTGGAGGTCGTGAAGATGTTATCATCGCATGGGACACTGCCAAAGCCGATATACTCATTGCTGCACTCAGAAGAGGGATGTGTTACATCACGACGTCAGCTGTATAACGCCAAGGCCAAGCTTAAGTCCAAGGCTCGAGGTGACAGGACCATCACCCAAGATGTACTACACCAGATGAAAGGCCAAGCGGTACTTCTACGTTGTAAGGAGGAAACCTGACTCCGACGTGGTAGGAGGTCTTTTCTTCACCCACCCGGACGCCTTGCATTTGCTGAAGCTATTTCCGTATGTCGTCGAAATCGACAGTACGTACAAAACCAACCAGTACGTCTTCATGTCATTCCCTTTTACTATTGTTCTCGTTGCAATTTGTTATGAATTTCATCTAATATTTGTCGCCTGAGTTTCACCTCACATTTTTTTTGCTGCCACATCTTAAGGTATGAAATGCCATTGTTGAGGCAAGACAAAGCATGTTGGAGAATTAGGTGCAACTAAAGGTGCATTAGCTTCCGAGAGAAAAGAAACTACATTCACAAATTGAGCAGTTATGAACAACGGGTAGCATGATTCAAGCAACAAGGTGAAAATCATCCATTTGGATGCCCTAAATAACCCTGCAGCAAAGAATATACTACACATTTAGAGCTATCATATAAAGCAATAGAAGAATAACAGTAGCCAGAATATCTAAGAGCTTGCACTTATCAAAAGAAATTAGTCTCATTCCATGCGACTTGAGTATAAAAAGCAAGCATAATGAGATCAAGACCATAAACTCCATATACTTTATTTTCAAATCCAAGGCATTCCTTAGTTGAAATCTGCAAAAAAAAATAATAATAAATATATATATGTGCATCTCCAAGTAACATAGAATCAGTTTGATGGTCTATTAATCAGTTTGTTGGGCTATTAATCAGTAGGGTAACAAAATCCTGTTAATATTTACATGTGCATCTCCAAGTAACATAATATTTAACAAATCACATCCTCTAATCTCCAGTAAGGCGGTTGTGGAGGGTGGAATGGTGTGTATGGTTTCTTTTCCTTGCTCTTAGGTTTCTTTTGTTTAACATTTTTCCTGTACATTAAACAAACAGAACACTCAAAATACTATTTTAGCCAGAGATAAGATGTTTGTACAGGTTCTAAAGAAGAATAATGGCTGGTCCCATACTTCTTGAATTTCGGCAGAAAAGAAAAGATCAGCTAACAACATGTAGTAAGATTTGCGAAAACTAGAGTAGTTAACATATAAGCACTAACTTGCAATAAAAGTGCAGCAGGCATCCCGACAATGTTACTCCTCCCTATGACGACAGCCCTTTTCCCCTTTATTTCGATTCCATATCTATGCAACAACTCAATGCATCCTTTAGGCGTACAAGGTACGAACATGGGCTCTCTTCCTCATTCATGTGCTGCAAACAGAAAAAAAAAGCCATTCAGCTTATCAAGTAGGACAAATAAAATGTTGATAATTAGGTCAACTATAAAGCAATACAGTATGTATGAGATACTCTTGAAAGACAACAAAATACAGTGCATGAAATAGTAAAATAAGGGAGCTGATTTTCGGAACTCGAAAGGAAAATAACACATTCAGACTCTTTAGGGCTCATTTGGTACGAGGGTATCTAGTTTAGGAATTGGGTTGGGAAATAAGAATGAAGTGGATTCCTAGAATAGGATTGGGAATGGGATTTACAAGGAGCCACCATAAACGATAGAAATTCTATTCCAACCAGATATGTGCCCAAATTGATTTCTTACTCAAACAAACTCTAGAAATTCTATTCCAACCAGATATGTGCCCAAATTGATTTCTTACTTAAACGTCATATCTGAATTTATAGTAAGCAAGCCCTTGCTCTATGTTACAACAATGAATCAGAGATAATTAACACCTACAACTCCTTGAAAATAATGGAAAAAAAAGTCATAGCAATCACCTGGACAAGGATATAGCACCCGGTCAAAATCTTCAATGCCTACATCACAAAATAATGAAACATAAGAAATATTTGTAGTCAGATTTCAGAAGTTCAAGACAAAAAAGTTCTTAGAATGAAAAATAATTCAGAGCTGGTGAAACTGAAAGGTTTCCCCAAATCAAATCGCCAATTCAGTAGTTCTTCATAGACGAGAGAACATAAGTTCAACTCATCTAATTCAGAGATTGTACAGGGAAAAAATGTCAAACACCAAAGCTTCAGCACAGATATAAACCCAGAACGAAATCCATGAAATTTGGGCAAAATAAACAAAGAAGAAATTGCACTGCTAGATACGACGAAAACAACCACCGGAGCTGGCTAGGGTTTCGACTGGGGGCAAGATTTCAGATCTGGAGGGAGGGAGACGCTGACGAGAATGAGGTGAAGAGATGATGTCAGTGGTCGGCGAGGAGGAGGAGATCTCGGATCTGGAGGGAGGGAGACGGCGACGAGGAGGAGGTGAGGAGATTGTGCGGGTGGCCGGCAAGCAATAGGAGATCTCAGATCTGGAGGGAGGAAGACGACAGCAAAGAGGAGCACTGAACCTAGGAGGACGGTTGTCGGAGAGAAAGCTCGGATCTGGAGAGAGAGGATCGAACATGGAGGATCTGGAGAGAGATGATCGAAGGAAGAATTGGGGATTTTGGGGGTCGGGTCTGGAGAGAAGAGAGTAGAACGTGGTTAGAGGGAGTGAGGAGAGAGAGAAGACTCAAATTTTTTTTAAGTGTACCTCCAAATTTGGAAACCCGGGCTATGAAAAATTTCTAAGTGTTTTAATCCCACCCTTTCACGCTTTTTTGCCTTTTTTCGAATTAACAATTTTACATCTGTCTATAAATTTGACCATTGTGTAAACTTTTTTAAACATCACAAAAAAATTATTGATGTCATAAATTAATTTAACATCTGTTGATTTGATGATAGACTTAAATCATATGATGTCTAATTACAGTATTCTAGTAGTGTAGCGGTAGTATCGGTAAAAGACGATACTAGGACATAGAAAGACGGGGCCCGTTCAAATTCCAATTCTTTTTGTACCAGTGTTATATGTGAAACGACGCCGTATAATTCACATTGGAGGAACATGCCTCATTTGATGAACAACATGTGTACGGTGTACCCAGTTGAATGGCTAGGATTCAATTCTGGCTTGTCCAAGTTAATTAGATAAAAAAAATGAGATTTTGATTATTATAAATTTATTTATTTTTTAAAAATATTATTATTACATTACATTCATTTTTCTCTATCCATAGACATCAATTTTAAATATATTTGATATTATTTTTTAAAAAATATTTTGGGTACATTTCATATTTAAAAATTCCAAAATATGATTATTATGTTCAATTTTTAATTTTAAATATTTATCTATTTAAAAATGAATATAATAATGTGATTGTATAATGGAAATAATTATTAAAGAGGGTATATTAGTAAATTGAATTCATAGGAAATGATAAGTTTTGGGATGCTAGAGATGCTATTGATAAAGTGGGAAAACTGAGAATAAGATACTAAGATGATGTGGCGGAAAGAGAAGAATAAAATATTAGTATTCCTAGTATCCCGAGCATCCTTGATAAACATGGACTTATGTGAAATCCATTTTGACCACTGGTCGCTGTAGCTATCAACCCTCTCCCCATTTGAATTGCTTTTTGTTTCAACCAAACATCTACACTCCCATACACTTCTTTCCACCATTATAGTTAAATCAAAACCCCGCTTTCCTCCTTCCTTCTCACTTGCTTTCCCCCATCTTTGGCAAAGAGCCAACTGCATTTACAATTCCCTGTTGTTCAGGCTCACGCCAAGACTCAGAGCATTACATTACATATCAAGAAAGAAAACCCACTTCTTCACCTCTCTTCACTCTTCTCCTTATATTGCCCAAACACACACTCAACCTCACGCAAAAACATAGCCTTCGGAAAAATAAAATATTTGCCTACCACTCTGTCCTTTGCTCTACAGTAACCATCGGCAACAGTCCAATAACACCCCAACACCGTCTTCTTCCCCAAGCTTCAATTTTTCCCCTCAAGCTCCGATCTTTCCCCTTCCCATGCGGCACCACAACCTCCCCCTTCCATGGAGTTTTGGGAGCGGCGATTTGCGCCGGGGAGCATCCTTGCACATTGTCGCCGACGACCCAGGAGCTCGAGGATCCTCCGAAGCCGCCCGAAGCCACTAATCCCTTCCTAACCGAGCAGCGCCAAGTCGAAGGCAAGCCGAACGAATCTGGCGAGTCGCCGGAGCAGCCTTCCCCTCGGTAAGCTCCCTTCACCTTTTCTAGTCATAAATGCCGAAAGGCTCCACCTTTCTCGTCGAACGCCTTCGATCTAGGTCCGAGGAGCATGCTTCGCCTCCGACGAAGCCCGTCGATCCTCCGAGCACCTCCTGCGCATTCGAAACCGCCCCTCTCGGTGAGCACTTTATCTCTCTCTCTCTCTCTCCTTTCCTTGTCGTTTTGAACCCATGAGTGTCGGGTAGTCGTAGTAGGAGTCGGAATCGGAAATCACCGACGCCCACTCCACCTTTCCTCCTCCCGTTCGCCATTTTCGAACGAAGCCCAGTGCTCTGCTCTCTATGTTCCCTTCCATTGGAATAGGGAAGAAGAGGGCGTGGGCCCCTTGCCACCTCACCTTCCTGGGGCCCATTCCCTTTTAATATTCTTTTGACTCATGATTTCAAAATGAGAATGGGGAAAATGAATTGAAGTTGGCATTGGGCCTATTTTTTTTGGGCCGAAACCTTGTGTTTTAAAAGGAAAATGGTTCTGGGCCAGACTGGTTTATTTTAAAAGGAAAGTGAGAATTGGGGCCTATTCTTCCAAATTGTATTCGATTTTGGAATAAGAAAGGAGGGTCAGTTTTTGTATTTTACAAAATAAAGGGCATCGGTTTTGCTAATTTTATAAAGGGTTTATTTTCATAAAATAAATGGTTGGGATTTTTAAGGGGATTTGAAGTACTTTTCGAAAGTGTTTGAAGGAAAATGGTATTTGAGATATTATGTGATATTATTGAGATTAAAATATTAAATATTATTACTTGAATTTTAAAGATATAATATCATAGTGATTAAGCCAAATGAAATATTATGAGACTTGGAGATTCGAAAAGTTATTATCGGAATTTAAGTCGAAAGAGGAATCGTCGAACATTTTCCATGGTCGGAATTTCTAACTAGTTAATTTGGATTTTGAAATGGTTTCGGGACTAACTTGGGAATTATGTGATCGATGACTAACTAGCATGTTCCTATGATTGATTGACTAATATCATGATTTGTGTGGATGAATGGCATAAATGAATGACTAACGACATGATGAGATGTTAGAATTTCGTATCGTTCGACTTACGCCTTATGAGTTATGATTAATATGATGAACATTTAGATATATGACTATGAGTATTATTGTGAATATAATGAATGTGATGACCTCTTGATATATGTGACAAGCGGATTATTATTGCGGTTATATTATGGCGAATACTTGAATGTGGCTGAATGGAGTGATGAGAATGATATGGTCTCGTGGAATGTGGCAATATGATGAATGATTGAACTTGACGGAATGATGATTCTGATATGGTTGCTATTCCCGTTGAATGATATGCTTGAGTGCTTGGATGATTAGACGTAGACTTATACATATATGTTCTGATGTGTATCTAGGTGATACTTTGTGATTATGAATGACGTATGTCGGATCTTCAATTATGTTGTTCTGCATAGCCAGGTGAGTTCCTATATGAGCTCACTCAGATTCGAAAAGAGATCTCCCTGCTTGTAGCCATGTGCATACTAGGTGCTTGCATTCATAATAAAGCATGCCATGTAGTATTCTGCTAGGATTGCACTTATGATTGAGCATTCGTTTACTCATTGCTTTTGTAAACAGAACGACCGTTATCTGTGAAGTAACTAGAGTCATTGCTAGGGTTATAGGATGGCCCAGTCCCATCAGGTCTCGTCCTGAGTCAATCGAGTCATGGAACTTCCTTTACTTATATTATGAGCTGCCTGCGGGCTTTATTTTATTATGGATACGGGTCGGGTCTGCGGACCGCCCGTTTATAATGGAATGCATTCACGAGCTGGCCAGTCTTCGCCCTATCGGAAGGGGGTGGAGGTAGGAGAGGAATATACCACTTGGTATTCGGTGTTAATGCCTTATTATATTTATGCACTTGATCTTAGGAGTATGTTAGTGTGTTAATATTCCGCCTTGCATCTAGAAGCATCTTTATTAGGATTATATTGCGTAGGGCTTCGATCTGACACCGCCCCGCATACATATTTTTTTAGGTTTGTTTTGCAGCATGATTGTTCATTGCTTCCGTCACGTGGGAACTCTTTTGGGAGATTGCAAAGAAATGGTTAAACCTCACTAACATCGCCTAATAGATTTTGATAAATACGCTTATTGATTTGGTTTTGAATCGGCTCTGCCGTGGCACCCTCTTGTATTACACCTTGATTCCGCTATTTGCATGACTATTGGTTTTTCGCGCTTAGACTTACGACAGGTACAGGGGACTTCCCCGTGGATTCCAACGATCCCTTGGAATTTTGGGTATGAAATCCCACTTCAAAATGTTAGGATAGAATTTCAAACCTTCAACCTGTACTCGGGGTGCAAGATCCTAACGAGGGTTTTTATCCCTCGAAACGTAACACGAGAATCATAATCCCGGGTCGTTACATCTACAGTGTCAGATGTTCCTCAATTTCCTTCAACAGATTCCAATGTTGTGCCTCCTTGCTCCTCCTTAGCTCTTCCTCAGCCTCCATATGCTCCAAAACATGCTTCTTAAGCTCTTCCCAAAGTCCATCCAAGGTCGGAATGTAATTCTGTAGAATAAACACTAAAAACGCATAGATTTTGAACTCGAATACTTCACAAGCAATATACAGAACTATACTCAAAACATAACAAAACCAATACCTAATAGGAATAAGAAACATCTATATAGCCAATATGAAATATGCATTATCACCTTCGTACTCAAAGATCATTCGCATACCAACCCGAAGTCCATTAACAATCGCGAACTCTCGCCACCCCATAGTGAACCAGTAGTAATCCGAGCTCAGTCTTTCTACCATCACCAAAAACTTTTCATCTGCACGCGACCAAAGATAAACATGGCCTAAAGCTTCGTTGCCATAGTCACCATATACGTAAAGAAGGGGCTACAAAATAAACACCACGTTCAAAAAAAACGACACTTCACAAAATAAAAATCCAAATTAGTATATGGACATACAAGCCTATGCCGATATCTTTCCACCAGTATGTCTCTTGTGAAACCACAAAGACGAGGAAGTGCAACACCTGGGATGACAAGCGGACTCGCAAATGTCATCATCAAAATAAATACTTTCAAGAAACAACATGACCCGAAAAACGGGATTTATAAAGGCGAGCAGGATAAGCGACAAATGACACCGCTATCTTCTTTTTGCGCCACTGGGGTTGGAAAGATCAATCATCCTACGACAAAAACGGTCGGGTTAAACCACACCGCTATCTTCTTTTTTGCCACGAGGGTTGGAAAGATCAATCATCTTACGACAAAAATAGTCGGGATAGACCTCACCGCTATTCAAACATCGCCATTCTTACCACCGCTAACCTCACCGCAAGACAGCTAACCACCCGCAAAACAAGCGACCAACACACGTCTTGCCACTAAGCCAAAATCAGGAGCAATCCACTAAGTCTCGCATGGTGCCCAGACAAAGCTCTGATATAAATAAATGCACCACACCATCTTAACCACACCAACATCCCACTCAGAGCAAAAAAGCCATGTTTTGACGCGGTTTTATGAGAACTCTCCCCACCCACCTTTACCACGAATATCATGACATTCCCAAACCCTAGATTCATTAGGATGATCCTTCGCAATAGCCACTTGATCAGACTCCTTTTACCATACATCTTTGTAGAATTCGGAGAGGAAGTACTCGACCAAATTTTCTTATGCTCCCCTTTAAACCAAGAGTTCCTAGTATTAGTTGAAAGAGATGAGGGGGACTATTCTCCCTATCAGGAGGATAGAGAGACTTCACGAAGGTAAATAACCTAAGAATCGGCTTCTGTCTCATGTTGAGTACGAAGGAGACTTACACTTCGACGTAGCGATGAACAACCCGGACCCGAAGAAAACGAGGACATCTCCTATGATCTCCTCTGTTACAAAGAGGTGTAGAATATCGCGAGAATTTCATGCTAGTGACAAAAGTCCATGTAAATGAAAATCAAGCTGCCAGCCTTGATCTATAACGCGATAAATAAACAAGAACTTATGACAAATCATTTCTCCATTTTAAATAATACATGGCGAAACACCGATCACATTATGTCGCTAGCCAGTGTATAAACTTATTACCCTAAGAGTTTAAAAGCGCTCAAACCCTTTTTTATTCTTAACTTGCGCTTAAAATAATTAAGTGCTCCTTAATAAGAGATTGGCAAAGGTTTTGACCCCAAAATAAAGAAAACAAGCAAAGAAGGTACAAGTAGAACAAAATATATCGTAATCAGTGTTATAAACTCGCATGTGGAATAGGAAATACATCCGCGATCAAAATGTCATGTCAAAAAACCACACATGAATAAACGATATTAGTGTTAAAAAAGTTTTTCATCCAAGGACCAATTCAAAAAACAACAAAAAATTCCACATCAGCTAAACAACCGCGAGCCTTTAAGCTTGGTCTCCTAGCCCCCAATCCCGATGCTTCAAGCTGGGCTTGAAAACCTCCATAGGTACCCCGAGATGAGAGAAACGGGCCATGCTTAAGCTTTCATCCCTTGAAAAAAAGTAGGCATCAAAAGCCCAGCCAAAACATTCTCACCCGCTTTGGACCCAAGTCATTTATTCAGCCATTTCCGACCAACATCGGTTGTGAAATACTCGCCCAGGGTGGCCTTTATCAATGGAACGTTAGCATCAGGATCCTTGATGCTCGCCATCTTATTCTCTGCAATAGATAACCAACTTTTTAACAGATCCAGTTCGGTGGTGAGATCACGAACCTGATCCGCGAGTTGGACCACCTCCTTCACTTTCTCATTTAAAGTATCCTTCATAGCTGCGACCTAGGCGGCATGCATCCCATCAATCTCCGTTTTGTCCTTCTCAAGAGCCACAACTTCATCTTTCAGCCTTGTCACCTCCAAAAGGGTTTCCTCCTGAGCGCTTTGCGCCTCCCTCAAACCCCTTTCCAGGTTTTCAACTTGCCTTCGCAAACTCTCGATGATGGAAAGGTTGGATTCAGTGCTTTTCAAGTTGGCCAATTACTCGTCTAAATCAGCTGCCCTTTTGTTCACAAGAACCTTCCCCTTGCCACTTTGCCTCCTATTCTCTTTCTCCTATTTTAAGTCCTTCGCAAATGAATCACAACGTTTCTCGATTTCACCCCAATGAAATCTCCCCTAAAAATACAAAGTAGAAAACATTGCGTGTAAACCACCTGAAAAAGAAGATTCAAAATTAATGATTTAGAGCAATCACTTGCTTACCCATTCAACAGTTTTCCGACTATTCCCGATTAAAACGTCAACATTCAAACCCTCCAAAAACGCCTTCTCGATTAGAAAACAATTCTTTGGCAAGTTGAGTTTGTTCGATTTCGGAAAAACGAACCCCGGTTGTAAGGAAGAAGAAGTCGCCGCCCCACTAGGAGTGACGTTAACCACGCGATCACTCAGACCAATTCCAGATGTGGTAATTAATGTCTCATCCCTTATCCTTTTTTTCCTGGATTCTTGGGTTTTGTACAATGGAGGCTTCGCGACAGTAATCTGTCGATCCTCCAAATCAGTAAGATCAACCTCATTCCCGAGTTACCCAATCTCGCGATGAGAGCTACTCGATGGAGTGGCCACTGAAGGTTCGATAATGTATAACAAAGTAATATAAAGATACTCTAGAAGGGGGGTTGAATAGAGTATGCCAACTTTTCGCTGATAATCTCAAGACTTTTGAAACACTTGCAAAACCCTTTGAGATTAGTTCTTTCCTCTGGAAAACCCGAATCCCAAACAAGTTATACAATTCGAAACAAGTGCGGAAATATGGTAAAGCAATAAGTAAAGGACGCAACGAATTTTTAACGAGGTTCGGCACGAACTTGACCTACGTCCCCGCCTAGGGTTCTTCCATAACTCTAGGATTCAACCGGCTTTATTGATTCACAAGCCTTAGGATCCTAATAGCTCACCGAGAAGCCTCTCTCCTATACAATTACAATCTAGTCAACTCACGTTCCCTTGGAGTCCTAGACCAATCTAGAAGAGCCCCACCTCTCTCAACTATCTAGTACAATCCTCTTACACTTCGTGAATCAATCGCCTAGTGTCCACTTCCTGAGTTACAAACTCTCGAGTATAACACTCTCTCGAAATATATCCTATAAGCTCACTGTATAACTTTCAAATGCTTTAAAACAAAAGATATAACTCTTAACAACTAGCAGAGAGCACACGAAGAAGACATATTGACTTGAAGGCTTGAGTGCGAATGAATGCTTTTGTTCAACGATTGTATTTCTGTCTTCCCTTCTTCATTTCCTTTATATTGAACAAATCGGCGCCACCTTCAAAGAAGGATCTTCTCTTCAACGGGTAGACCGATCATGACAATCTTTACAATCTTCTATATTGGGAAACTCTGAAGCCATAATCTCTGATTTGATTCTTCTTGACTTTAAGCTTTAAGGAAGGAGATATTATTCGAAAAACATGCTGCATATGTTAGTGCATAATATACAATAATATCTGGCAGAATATTAAATAAAAACATTCGGACATAATATGCACATAATACAGGTTGTGTTTCACCAACACAGTTGTAGCTTCAAGGCCATTGACATAAGTTATGTGTCAACGCCTTTGAAACCATTTCCGATTTTCATCAAGGGAGTGGAGTTATCAATCTCCCCCTTGATGAAAGACAAAACATGTGCATCCCTGTAACTTAGTCAAGCAAATATATCATAAGCAAAATCGGACTAAGTACCTGCATGGGTTAGACGAATGTTGGATCATAAGTTTTCAAAGCCAAAGAGAAACATCCAACAAAACAAAACAAACCAAGATCTTCCAAGACCCTTGGTTCACAACAGTTTTAAAGTCTAAATCATCAAACCATCTCCCCCTTTTTGTCTTTCAATAAAGGGAGGAGTATAAAAACAATCACCAAAACAATTTCAAATTTTAAACCAAGAGTCGTTCGAATCTTAACGATTAAGGCAAGATGTTTATCCAATTTAAAAAATTTCCACAAATAAAAATATAATCGGATAACATGCAATAAAAAAGATTTTCCCGAATAGGTAACAAAAAAAGTAAAGATATTTAAAATTCCTTTTTAAAAAATATTTGATAAAATATCTAAAAAGATACCAACCAAATATATGATCCGTTATATGTGCTCTACCATTCAGTTCACAAACTTTGACATGAATCTCAAAGGTCTTAACACTGAGTAGAATTTATCTTTCGTAAAGGGAAATCTCCCCCTACGAAAGTGCATCCCTGTTAAGCATTCCGATCTCACGTCTAATGAAGGTGAACCTGTCCTCTGCCAAAGGCTTAGTAAAAATGTCAGCCCATTGATAATTAGTTGAAATAAAGGATATGGACACATCACCTTTTTCGACATGGTCTCTAATGAAATACTGCCTTACATCAATATGTTTGGTCCTTGAATGCTGAACAGGATTCTTAGTAATGGAGATGGCACTTGTATTGTCACACTTAATGGGAATGCCTTTGAGGTTAATGCTAAGATCTCTCATTTGTTGAGCTATCCAAAGGATTTGGGAGCAACATGCTCCAGCTGCTATGTATTCGGCTTCGGCAGTGGATAGAGCAACTGAGTTTTATTTCTTTAAGTGCCAACTGATCAAGGATGCTCCTAAGAATTGGCAACATCCCGACGTGCTCTTCCTATCCACCTTATAGCCTGCAAAGTCTGCATCAGAATACCCAATTAGTGAAAAATCTCTTTGCTTTGGATACCACAAGCCAAGCTCCTTAGTGCCATTGAGATATCGAAAGATCCTCTTCACAGCCACGAGGTGAGATTCTTTAGGGTCAGCTTGAAACCTAGCACACATGCAAACATTAAACATGATGTCAGGTCTACTAGCAGTAAGATATAATAAAGATCCAATCATCCCTCGATACTCCTTTTGATAGACACTCTTTCCGGTCTTGTCTTGATCTAGAGACAAGGTTGAGCTCATGGGTGTCTTGGCTGCTTTGGATTGATCCATCTTGAACTTCTTCAAGAGATCCTTAGTGTACTTGCTTTGGTTGATAAAGATCCCTTTCTTAGATTGATGAACTTGTAATCCCAAAAAGAAGTTGAGTTCACCCATCAAGCTCATCTCAAATTCACTGCACATGATGTCAGAAAATTCCTTGCACAAAGATGTGTTATTAGCTCCAAACAATATATCATCAACATATATTTGAATAACCAAAATGTCCTTTCCTTTGGTCTTAATAAAAAGATTTTTGTCGATCAACCCCCTTTTAAAATCATTTTCTATAAGATATTTTGACAAGCGCTCATACCAAGCTCTTTGGGGGTTGAGCTTTGTCTAGTTTGTAAACATGATTAGGAAATTCTGAACTTTCAAAACCTGGGGGTTGAGCCACATAGACTTCTTCCTCTAAGAAATCATTAAGAAAAGCACACTTGACATCAATTTGATATAACTTTATGCCCATAAAAGATGCAAATGCTAATAATATACGAATGGCTTCAAGCCTGGCTACGGGAGCAAAAGTCTCCTCGTAGTCAATACATTTCTCTTGATTGTAGCCTTGAGCAACAAGCCTTGCTTTGTTCCTCACGATCTTACCATTCTCATCTAGCTTGTTTCGAAATACCCAACGTGTGCCAATGACTGATTGATGCTTTGGCCTAGGCTTCAAGGTCCAGACTTTGTTCCTTTCAAATTCGTTAAGCTCATTTTGCATAGCAATGATCCAGTCTGGCTCTTGAAGGGCCTCATCTACCTTCTTTGGTTCTATAAGAGAGGCAAACGCGTGAAAAGCACAAAGATATTTAAGTTTAGAACGAGTTTGAACACTAGATGTAGGGTCAGAGATGATATCCTTTAATGAGTGTGATGAGGAGTATTTGAATTTTCTTTTGCTAGTATCAGCTCCTTGATTCGTCACACCAACAGGATTGATTTGTGGTACATCCGACTCCGTGGATCTGTTAGGCTCAGCAGTTTCTGAAGTTTCAACACTTTTGGATTGGTCGCCAAGGGCTTTGGACGGAGCTTCAACACCTTGGGCCAATTCTCCAGTGTTAATAATCTGATCCTGCATGTTCCTCTTCTCTGTGTTCTTAGTAGCAATGCCATCACCATCCTCATTCTCTGTATGGCTGTTATTGCAACACTTTCACTTAAAGAACCGTCATTGCATCAATATTATAATACTAAAGGAGAAGTCGCTTACGACATGTGGCGACTTCTCCTTTAAAGTAGGATTTTTAAATTAGTAAATTAATTAAAAAATAATTTAATTGCCTATTATCAAATTAAGAATCTTATTGTTTGGATTTTTTTAAATTCCCTATAAATACGAAATCGATTTGGATATTCTGGATATTATGGTTAGTTGGTTTAGATATTCACTAGATAAGATCAAAATAAAATAATATTTATTTTTGTAATATAAATAAATATATGGATTTATCTATTTTGATTTTTGGGGTTTTAGCTTTATCCACACACTATCTCTATCTATATAATTTCTGTTTTTCTTTTCTTCCTCTCAATTTTTATAATCTTTTTGTGATATGACTTTTTAAGTTTGTTGTGTTTGTTTTGTAATTGCAGGATAAAGATTCATCAATATTATAATACTAAAGGCGAAGTCGCCTACGCCATGTGGTGTCTTCTCTTTTAGTATAGGAATAATTAGGTATTTTTCTATATTTAAATAATTTATTATTCATTATAAATCAAATTACTTATTTAAATACATAATTAATTCATTCATTCATTTTCCCTAAATCTTAACCGATTTCTTTTAATTTTTTTTATTAATTTCATTAAAATTATTTTGCATTGGATATGATTGCAATTTTGAATTTGAATAACAATTCGGATAAACTTAAATAACTAACAAAATCTAAATCGGATCTTTTCAATTATTATTTATTATAAATCAAATTACTTATTTAAATACATCATTAATTGATTAAATTTTTTTCCCTAAATCTTAATCAATTGATTTTCTTTTTAAATTTCTTTCTATTAATTTCATTAAAATTATTTTGAATTGGATATGATTGCAATTTTGAATTTGAATAAAATTTCGGATAAACTCAAATAACTAACAAAATCTATATTGGATCTCTTCAATAAGATTCTTATACGAAAATCCCCCTTTTGTCTTCAATTGTATGAATTCTACCATCTCTTCATCATCGTTGTCTTCCTTACTGTAAGTTTTTTTATTGATCATTCTAATTTCTTGCAATCTTGTCACCGGTCTAATTTTTAGCATTTTATCTTTCTACTTTATTTGTTTGTTTGTATATAATTTATTCTAATTGACCTTAATTAGTATGTGCATGTAATTGTTTGTTTATAGGATAGTGTAAAAGTAAAACTTTGAGAATCGACTTGATTTAGTTCAATTTATGTTCTTCTTCCCCCACTAAATATATAACGTTATAGTTTTCGAGGTGAGTAATGCTTAGAGTTTAGAGTACAAACAAAAAAAATTATACATTTTTTTAATATGAAATATATTAATTTAAAAAAAACCCGCACAATAGTGCGGGTACTAAACTAGTTCATCAAATATAACATGTATAATTTCCTCAACCAACTTGGTCCTTTTGTTGAAGATTCTATATGCTTTGCTACTTGTGGAGTAGCCAAGAAATATACCTTCATCACTACGCGCATCAAATTTCCCAAGGTTATCTTTTCCATTGTTATGAACAAAACAAGTACATCCAAAGGGTTTAAAAAATGATATAAGTGGTTCGCATCTTTTGAAAAGTTCATAAGGAGTTTTCTTTAAGATGGAACGAATAAGACAGCGATTCAAAATATAGTTAGCTGTGTTAACAGCTTCAGCCCAATAGGTTTTAGGTAGTGCATTTTCCAAAAGCATAGTCCTGGCCATGTCCTCTAGGGTGCGGTTCTTTCGTTCCACAACCCCATTTTGTTGAGGTGTCCTAGGAGTAGAAAAATTATGGGAGATGCCATATTTAGCACAAAACAAATCAAACTGAAGTTGATCAAACTCCCTACCATGATCACTTTGAATTGACACTATGGGCTCGTTTCTTAAAGTTTGCAACTCCTTACAAAGTTTTGAAAATTCAAATAAGGCCTCTGATTTTTCTTTTAAAAAAGCAACCCAAGTATATCTCGAAAAATCATCAACAACAACAAGCATGTACTTTTTACCATTGGGAGATTTGACTCGCATAGGACCACATAAATCCATACGTAAAAGTTCAAGGGGTCTAGAAGTACTTACAACCTTTTTGGGTTTGAAAGAGCTACGTGTTTGTTTATCTTGTGTGCATGCTTTGCACATATCAATACCTTTGAAGTCCATCTCAGGTAGTCCTCTTACAAGCCCTTTGGACACAAGCTTCTGTAGTGTATGTGGGCTTACATGACCGAGTCTCCTGTGCCAAAGCTTTGGATCGTCCGTCAAAGCCTTTAGACAGGATGAGCTTCCTTGTGCCACTTGCTTAGCATTCACAGCATAGATGTTGTTATAGCGATAGGCAGTTAGAACTACTTCACCTGTATCTTCTCTGCGCACTAGACATCTTTTCTTGTTAAATCCAACATTATTACCACTATCACATAGTTGAGAAACACTAAGCAAATTATATTTCAAACCATTAACAAGATAAACATTTTTAATGTTATGGTTAGGATCACTCCCAACACTACCAATACCAACGATGTCACACTTTCCTTTGTCACCAAGAGTAATTGTTCCAGTGGATTGCTTCTTTAGATCATGGAAGAGAGACCTCTTCCCACTCATATGTCTAGAGCATCCACTATCAATAATCCATTTTTGCTCTTTCACCTTGGTGATCTCCTACAAAACAAAAATCAACCTTTGTGGCTAGACCAGTGAGCAAATTTAGATGCTTTATTGGGATAAACCATATTTGGTAAAATAGTGCCTTTGGGGACCCAAACTTGCGTTATCCGTTCTTTTCTCAAGTGAACAGGAAACATGTCCCTTTCTTGCACAGTGGTGACATATAGAAGAGGTTCTGCTTCCTGTTGCCTTCACAAAAGTGGTAATGTGTTGCTTCTTTAAAAACCTCGGGTTGTAACCAATACCACTTTTGTTTAGAGAACTTTGTTGCTCACCCAACATCCTATCAAGAGTGACATTGGACTTGGTAAAACTTATGAGGGATGTCTGTTGGTCTTGAATCTTCTTATTCAAGGAGATCTTCTCGCTCTCTAAGTCATGATGTTCACTTTTTAGAGACGAGAGTTCTTGCTTGAGTTCAGATTTCTCTAAGTCAAGAATCTTGACTTTAATGTCAAGATCTGAATAAGAGATTTCAAGACTTTTGACCCTCATAGAGAGTTCCTCAATAGTTCTTTCCTGGTCCACGGTTTTCTTAATAAGAGTGTTGGTTTGGGCAATAAGTTTCTCTTCATTGACAATCATATTAGAAAGGAATTCCGATAGTACCTCTTTTGGACTTGTCATGAGTTCTCTCACAGTTACCTCAAGTTGTTCATCGAGGGATTCATCTCCTGAGGCCATGAGACAAAGGTTGGCCTTTTCATCGTCGGAGTCTGTGTCAGAATCACTCCAAGTTGCCACCATGGCTTTCTTTTTCCATCTATCACCTTTCTTGAACTGGCTTTTCGTCTTTTGAGAGCAATCTTTCACTAGATGGTCTGTTTCACCCCATTCAAAACAAGACAAAGGTTTAGTCTTCTTGTCATATTTGTTGTATTGAGACTTACCTCGAAATTTAGAAGACTCTGATCCATCTTTGTTGTTGAATTGCTTCTTCATCTTGAGGATTCGAGAAAGACCCCTTGTAATGAGATCTAAGGGATCATCCTCATCATCATCCTCATCTTCAGAATCAGACACATCTTTGGGCTCATCCTTCTTAGACTTGAGTGCCAAGTTCTTAGTGCTTGTTTGAAGTTCTCCATTGTCTTCATTAAGAATCATCTCATGTATGATCAGCTTCCCAAGCTTGTTATTCTGGGCTTCTTCTATTGCTGTCACTTTCGGGCCCCATTTGTCTTTTGGGAGACACCTCAATATCTTCCTCACTTTCTCAACATTCTCAAAGGTCTTGCCGAGAGAGTCAAGTTTGTTCGTGATTTCCGTGAACCGTATGAACGTGGCCTTAATAGACTCGTCAGGTTTCATTTTAAAAAGTTCATACTTTCGAAGGAAGATGCTGATCTTGGTGTCCTTCACTTGACTGGTTCCTTCGTAGGTGACAACCAGCTTGTCCCAAATCTCTTTAGCCGACCTACAAGATGAAATACGGTTAAACTCATTAGTGCTAAGACCACAGTATAGTAAGTTAATGGCCTTGTAGTTCTTGGAGACGAGTTCAAGATCCTCTTGGATGACTTCAGCCTCCGTCTTCGCGACTTTGGTTCCATTTGGCCCATCTTTCACTGGAACCTTCGGACCATTCTCTATATGTTCCAAAGTTCCAGATCTTGATCTATAATGAACATTTTCATCAAGGACCTCCAGTGGACGAAGTTATTTCCTACAAAAAGTGGTGGTCTACTGGTAGACCTTCCTTGTGCAAATCCTCCGCTTGCTTCACCAGACATGATCAAAACTCACAAGATTGTTAGATCAAAAGCAGTGAGTAAGGCTCTGATACCAATTGAAGGTTCGATAATGTCTAACAAAGTAATATAAAGATATTCTAGAAGGGGGGTTGAATAGAGTATGCCAACTTTTCGCCGATAATCTCAAGACTTTTGAAACACTTGCAAAACCATTTGAGATTAGTTCTTTCCTCTGAAAAACCCGAATCACAAACGAGTTATACAATTTAAAACAAGTGCGGAAATATGGTAAAGCAATAAATAAAGGACGCAACGAATTGTTAACGAGGTTCGGCACGAACTTGGCCTACGTCCCCGCCTAGGGTTCTTCCACACCTCTAGGATTCAACCGGCTTTATTGATTCACAAGACTTAGGATCCTAATAGCTCACCGAGAAGCCTCTCTCCTATACAATTGCAATCTAGTCAACTCACATTCCCTTAGAGTCCTAGACCAATCTAGAAGAGCCCCACCTCTCTCAGCTATCTAGTACAATCCTCTTACACTTCGTGAATCAATCGCCTAGTGTCCACTTCCTGAGTTACAAACTCTCGAGTATAATACTCTCTCAAAATATATCCTATAAGCTCACTGTGTAACTTTCAAATGCTTTGAAGCAAAAGATATATTGAACAAATCGGCACCACCTTCAAAGAAGGATCTTCTCTTCAATGGCTAGACCGATTGTTGTGAGCCTCAATTGCCTTGTTTTACACTTATTTCTCTATCGATTTCTGCATGCATTTCATTCATTTGGGCTAAGATAGTACAGAATCTATGTGGTTTATGTTTATTTGCCAAATTATGGAATCTACACCAGTTTCTGTTTAAAATCGCAGAATTCGAGACGTTTTACAGCAATTCTAAGGAAGGTCAGGAAAGCTCGGAAATCCACTACAGAAGTCCAAGGTCAAAGAAGCAGCGGAACCAGTCGAATCAAGCTGAGAGCTCAGGTTACTCGATCTCGAGTGGACCTTACTCGATCTCGACGAACATGTCCGAGCACAGGCCTTGTCGACTAGGAGCATTGTCGAGAGCCAGACCAACCCAGCTCCGGAACCTTACTCGATCTCGACAAGACCTAGTCGAGATCGACGACACCTCAGCGCCACACCCCGAGTCGACGAGAAGAGAAGCTAATCGAGAAGCCGAGGACGAAGACGCCGGGCACATCTCTACTCGATCTCGAGGAGATCTTGCCGAGATCGACGAGCCACCCAGCGCCTGTACGAGTCCATGCCGAGGAGGAGTCCTCGACATCACTAGAGAGCCGTCTTCGACAATACCCCTAGTCGATCTCGAGGAGCCCTTGTCGAGATCGACGACACCCAGGAGCCCAGATCCGAGTCTGTCGAGGACCAGCTAGCCGAGACGACGAGCCGAGCCAGTCAACCACAATCCTACTCGAGATCGACTAGACCTTTGTCGAGACGCGTCACTTGGTTTGATGAATCCTACTCGACTTGGAGTTACTTGGGCACGAAGGAAGTCGAGTTGGCCGAGATCTATCCAAATTTGATCATCATCTATCTATGGAAGGAAGATCTATCAACATGAAGACATATTACCTAGTTTAGATATAGTTTTCCTTTAACGATTTATTTCCCTTAAGCATTTTATTTATCTTTAAGCTTTGAGTAGATATAGATAGAAGATTCTATCCTTGATTAGCAAGGATTAGAAGGCTATAAATAAAGCCCTAGGGGCTGGTTTTCATTCATTCAGAAACACAATCAATTCCATTCGAGTAAGTAGGAGTAGAGAGAGAGAGTTTGTAGCAAGCAAGGTGGAAAGGCGAAAGCGGATTTGTCTTGTTGGTTGTAAGCTTTCTTTATTTAATTCAATGCAAGTTAGTTTCTTTTGTTATTTGATGTCTTTCTTGATGATGAAGAGTGAGTAGTCCACCCACTTCTAGGGCCGGGGTGAGCCCGACGGTGGCCATGTGAGGTGATGCGGTAAAGGTCAGATCTTGTTATGCAATTCGTCTTCTATCCCTATGAGCATGATTCTTTTGCGAGAGTTGAAGGTGATCCTTGTTTGTATTATTGAAGTGAAAGTGATCTTAATACAACTTGGGTTAATTATGTGAAAAGGGTTAGTAACAATTACGGTTTATGCGAAAGCCTCTATATGCCTAATTGTTAGTAACGAAAGTTATTTTGATGGAAAGCATGATCTTTTATGCCTTTATGTGTTACTTTGCATTGTTGTCGTTGTGGTGTTGATACTCTAGCCTTGGAAGTCCTTATTATATTGATTTATTTCGTCGAAAATCTGAGTTTTGGGTTCGAAATTTGCAATTTAAAGTTTCTGCATTTTTAGTCGATACAGAGGAGAGCTTCGTCGATCTTGAGTAGGACTGTAGTCGAGATCGAGTACGGTCTAGTCTAGGTCGAGTAGAGTTTCTGCTGTTGTCATCGATTTTGCAATTTCTGTCTTCACTGTTGGTAGTCGATCTCGAGTAGGTAGTTGACGAGATCGAGTACGTCTATTGTCTTGCTTTGTTCTTTACTTTCCTTCGCTATTTTCTGTCTTTACTTTTGTTTCTATTTTGCTTTGTCTTTTCTGCTTTTATTTCTGTCTTTCTGTTGCTTGTCTGTGAGATCTGTTGCTACCTAAGAACTGCTGACGTGCTTCCTCGTGGATTCGATCCTGACAACCTTCTACTACAACGGGAGGAAGTCTTGTATTTATTTGCTGAGACAAGGAAGTCAGTCTGATCTATACTTTATATTTATTTCATACTCGACCATCCTCCTGCAACAACAAATTGGCGTCGTTGCCGGGGAAGCTATCATTCGCGCCTTAGGTAGTCAGTTCTCACGTTCTCTTTGAGTTACTTCGCAGGTATATGCGCCGTTCTGGTCAAACACCTGAGTTTGACGCCTTAGACGAACCAGAACGCCTTCTTCACATCAGAGCTAAACTACAAAGAGCCATGGCAGCCGCTGAAACACAGGAACAGCTGATCGCAAGGCTTACAAGGGAATTGGCCGCTAAAGATGCTGCTATCGCCACTGAGAAAGCAGCAAGGGAGCAAGCAGAAGCTGAGCTTGCCCAGTTCCCAACCACTGCAGAGGATTATATGCATCCAACGCTCGTCGTGCCTGAATCAGCGATTCTAATCCCTGACAACTCTTTTGAAATTCGCACTCAATTTCTTATAGAGCTTAAAAATAATACCTTTTATGGTAGATTTAATGAGTGTCCTCTTGAACATATTACAAACTTTTCTGACATGTGTCGTACTCTTGCTGAAGGTACAACCCTGGAATATGTCAAGATGAAATCTTTTCGCTGGTCTCTCGCTGGGCCTGCGCTGAAATGGCTTGAAGGGCTGAAAGCAAGATCACTAACAACCTGGGCCCAAGTAGAGCAAGAGTTTCTGAACAAATTCTTCCCACTCGCCAAAACAGCACATCTCCGCCAGAAAATCACCGCCTTCAAACAGAAGCAAGGGGAACCGCTGGCAAAGGCATGAGAGCGCTACAAGGAACTTCTACGATCTTGCCCTACTCATGGACAGCCACCCTACGTCATTCAGGAGATCTTCTTCAACTCTCTTGATCAAGTCACTAAGGACAGAATCAACCATTATACTCGCTATGAGTATCTGACAATGCCGCCAAGTGACGCATGGGGTGTGCTAGAGAAGCTCACCAACTATGACAACAAGTATGGGTCTACTGCAACTTATGAAGAGAACCCCTACGCCAGGCCAGCACCATCCATGCCCCTCTATGAGCCTCTTAAAGAGATTGACCCTGATGTGAGGGAGCAGTACTACAGGGACCAGAATAAGAAGCTCCTTAAGAAAGTAAAGTATCTCTCTGTCAACCAGCCTTGCATAGAATGCGGATCGCAATGGCACACCACTCTTGAGTGCCCACACACAGAGCAAGTCAGGATGGCAGAGCACCATGAGGAGGTAGGTTACGCAGGGGGTCCCAATCGCTACATGGGGGACCAAAGGTTTCAGCAACCACAATGGAACCAAGGTGCCCCTAGGAACCCCCGCCCTACAGAGCTCCAGGACATCCGGAAAGGGACCAGAAAAAAGATGATATACAGACAGTCCTGGAAGAAATACGGAGGAACCACTCAGAAACTAGGCAATCCTTCAACTCCGTCTATACTCAGATGCAAGGTGTCAACTCTAGACTTGGGGAAATTGATATATGGAGAAAATCAGTTGATACACAGATTGGTCAGCTAGCAGCAGGAATCCCCAGACAGTCAGGTGCGCTCCCTGGATCTTCAGAACCAAATCCTAAGGGAAAGACTGGACACATCGCTGCTGTAAAACTCAGAAGCGGCCATCAACTACAAGAGCCAGAGGTCAGAAAGCAGCAGAACAACGAAGAACAGCTAGTCGACCAGAGCCTAGTCGATCTCGAGGACGGCCTACTCGACCTCAAGGAGAAACTTCAGAAACCATCGTCTGCACTGAACAGCAACTCGACTGCACCCAACCTGGTCGAGATCGACAAGGACCTAGTCGATGTCGAGGAGCCCCTAGTCGACATAGAACAGCCTGCAGCACCTCCGACATCTGTTCTGGCTCCGAATCAGAAAAAGAAGTTGTCTTTCCCCACAAAATCTCCAAAGGACCCGGCAGAAAAGAAATTTCAGCGCTTCATCAAGATGCTTCAGAAACTCAACGTCACCATCCCTTTCACAGAAGCTCTCAATGAAATGCCATCCTATGTCAAGTTCCTGAAGGAGATTCTGAGCAAAAAGCGATCAATGGCTGAAATCACAGAGGAGTGCAGCCATTTGGACATACTGGAGAAGAGGCCAGATCCAGGTAAGTTTGCTATAACCATTGGATTTGGTCCATACAAAATTAATGCTTTATGTGATCTTGGAGCTAGTGTGAGTATAATGCCTTTAACAATTTGGTCCAAGATTAAGATAGGTGCCCTAGAGCCTGTGGATGCTAGACTATATATGGCCAACAACACTGTGGTCATCCCAACAGGCATGGTGGACAATGTGCCAGTACAAGTAGGTAAATTCTTTGTCCCTGCTGATTTTCTAGTTGTTGATATGCAAGAAGATCCTGCTTGTCCAATTATTCTAGGGAGACCCTTCTTGGCGACGGTGGATGCCAACATAAGCGTAAGGAAAGGAGTACTCACCTTCAACATCAGCGATGAGGTAATTGAGTATTCCTTTAATAAAACTGAAAGGCATACAGGTCCAATGGAAGAGGTCAAATCTATCTCAGCTGGCTACATCACCTGCGGGGAACCCAAGGTCAGAAATATGACCCCTGAGGAGCTGGAAAAGAGGGACATGGAGGCCCAGGTGGAGGAGATCATGGCAATCCTAAAGGAGGACGCAGAAAATCCAATCGACACACACCAAGGTACGTCGTTATGGATTAATTATTTTTCGGATGCCTTGACAAGAACCAAGTATGGGGTCAAGATCGACCAAGGCTCCTCGACATCGAGGACCCTAGTCGACCTCGACCAAAAACAGAAACCTCCACCAGCACCAACATCGACGAGCAACAACACTGAAGTACCAGGCTCCTCGATCTCGACCAGGCTTGTCGAGATCGACCACCACCAAGCTCCACCAGCTCCTGTTTCCTCGACGCTGAAGCCACCAGAGGGAGAACCCTACTCGAGATCGAGTAGTCTACTCGAGGTCGACAAGCCCTTCCCTTCGTCGACTCCTGCATCCTCGAGCAGCCCACCACCAGATCCAACATCCTTGTCGAGATCGACTAGCCCTAGTCGAGATCGACCAAACACTGTGGTCCCCGATTCCGTCTCTGCAAAGGTAAGCCAAGGTATGGATCTTTCTTCTACTATTTCCATTAAAGATCTATCTATACATGGGAGAGGTTTGCCTTGGTATGTGCGCTTATGTAGGATATCCAATGATGAGCCTAAGGAATATGAAGTTGGAGACAAGCTCTATGTCTCTAAATCAAAGGATCATTGGTTCCCTAATAAATTCAACAAGAAGCGGATGGGACCGTTCATGGTGAACAAGATCCATTCTGGAGGATTACAACTGATGGACAAGAATGGAGTCCTATTTGCAGCCCAAGCTACATGGGCCCTGCAGATGCCACCTTGAGCATAAATGGCAAGTCGGCCTAGCGACTATAAAATCTAGAGCTTGTACATAGACTTTTTGGGACATTTTGGACATTGTTTTGTTTGTTTTTGGTTTTGAACACTTTTTTTATTGTGGGTATATGTCTTCCATACTTTTCAGGTCCATGGATAGAACCAAGCAATATTCATACTCGGCCCAGGAGGTGCTTCCATTCGAAATTTGGAGGCCCTGCACACCTGTCTAGTGAGTTTCTTTCTTTACCCTTGTTTTTATACAGTGAGGACACTGTAATCTTTAAGTATGGGGTGGGGGAAGGGCTTACTTTATGCATAATTGCCATATTTGAAATTATTTGTGCACATTTAGAATTGATTTCTTTGAATTGCTACATGGCTATTTTGGAATGCATTATTGATTTATGTACTTATATGCATGTTTTCCAAAGTTTGAGAAAAATGACCCCCATTGAAAATTTTTTATAAATGTCATGGAAGCTTTATTGAACTCGACGATGCAAAAATTGGATTCATTAGAGATATAGCATGAAATTGCCTAGTAAAGGGAAGTCACAATGAAGTGCATATTTTGATGAAAACCATGAAAGGAGGTAAAATTTGAAGTTGCTTTTGACATGTTGCATGATAAGAGGATGGAGGACTTTAAATTTCCAAATAATGCTCATTGTTTATATCCTAGCCTTACCTATGATTATGCATCACAAAAGCCATACTATGCCTTATTTCAAATATTGCTCCACATGATCTAAATATTGCCATTCTTTACCTTATCCGGGGAGTATGTTGAGAATGATGTTACATTATGGAGATGTTATATGGTGTTTGTGTTGATTATCATTATTGGAGTTTGGAAGGGAATTGTTTGAAATATATGGAAAATTTAATTAGTGAAAGAAAATCCGATCAAAGATCGACCCTGCTCGCTGAGTTAATAGTTTGGCGAGATGGGACACCAGGTGAGGACTCCGATGCACTAAGTATCCGAGGCCATTCATGACACCCATGTTTGCGACTCGCGAGAAGGCAGTGCTGAGGTCAGAGAGGTAAAAGCATTATTATTGAGAAAAAAGCATTATGAAAGGTGATGAATCTTATGAGAAAGAATGTGGTATGAAATTCAGTTTAGAAATACTCCATTTCCCCGGATCATTAGCACCACATTGCCAAATATTGCCCACCTTTAGCCTTTTACCAATTTACTCTTTTGAGCTGAATTAAAGTCCTCTTGATTATTTGTCACTTATGAATGTTTTGCATAACCCTCCTTTTGTGAGTAGATGTTGCTTTTATACAATTACACATGCATGGATCTGTGACACTAGTACCTTTTCGAGGATGGTAATTGACTGCAGGGACATATAAGAATGAATCTAAGATGTTGAGAGTTTTGATTTCTTCCCCTGTATGACAAATAAAAGTATTGCTTGAGGACAAGCAAGCTTAAGTATGGGGTGTTTGTTGTGAGCCTAAATTGCCATGTTTTACACTTATTTCTATATCGATTTCTGCATGCATTTCATTCATTTGGGCTAAGATAGTACAGAATCTATGTGGTTTATGTTTATTTGCCAAATTATGGAATCTACACCAGTTTCTGTTTAAAATCGCAGAATTCGAGACGTTTTACAGCAATTCTAAGGAAGGTCAGGAAAGCTCGGAAATCCACTACAGAAGTCCAAGGTCAAAGAAGCAGCGGAACCAGTTGAATCAAGCTGAGAGCTCAGGTTACTCGATCTCGAGTGGACCTTACTCGATCTCGACGAACATGTCCGAGCACAGGCCTTGTCGACTAGGAGCATTGTCGAGAGCCAGACCAACCCAGCTCCGGAACCTTACTCGATCTCGACAAGACCTAGTCGAGATCGACGACACCTCAGCACCACACCCGGAGTCGACGAGAAGAGAAGCTAATCGAGAAGCCGTGGACGAAGACGCCGGGCACATCTCTACTCGATCTCGAGGAGATCTTGTCGAGATCGACGAGCCACCCAGCGCCTGTACGAGTCCATGCCGAGGAGGAGTCCTCGACATCACCAGAGAGCCGTCTTCGACCATACCCCTAGTCGATCTCGAGGAGCCCTTGTCGAGATCGACGACACCCAGGAGCCCAGATCCGAGTCTGTCGAGGACCAGCTAGCCGAGACGACGAGCCGAGCCAGTCGACCACAATCCTACTCGAGATCGACTAGACCTTTGTCGAGATCGAGTAGACCTCCAGAGACGCGTTACTCGATTCGACGAATCCTACTCGACTTGGAGTTACTTGGGCACGAAGGAAGTCGAGTTGGCCGAGATCTATCCAAATTTGATCATCATCTATCTATGGAAGAAAGATCTATCAACATGAAGACATATTACCTAGTTTAGATATAGTTTTCCTTTAAAGATTTATTTCCCTTAAGCATTTTATTTATCTTTAAGCTTTGAGTAGATATAGATAGAAGATTCTATCATTGATTAGCAAGGATTAGAAGGCTATAAATAAAGCCCTAGGGGCTGGTTTTTCATTCATTCAGAAACACAATCAATTCCATTCGAGTAAGTAGGAGTAGAGAGAGAGAGTTTGTAGCAAGCAAGGTGGAAAGGCGAAAGCGGATTTGTCTTGTTGGTTGTAAGCTTTCTTTATTTAATTCAATGCAAGTTAGTTTCTTTTGTTATTTGATGTCTTTCTTGATGATGAAGAGTGAGTAGTCCACCCACTTCTGGGGCCGGGGTGAGCCCGACGGTGGCCATGTGAGGTGATGCGGTAAAGGTCAGATCTTATTATGCAATTCGTCTTCTATCCCTATGAGCATGATTCTTTTGCGAGAGTTGAAGGTGATCCTTGTTTGTATTATTGAAGTGAAAGTGATCTTAATACAACTTGGGTTAATTATGTGAAAAGGGTTAGTAACAATTAGGGTTTATGCGAAAGCCTCTATATGCCTAATTGTTAGTAACGAAAGTTATTCTGATGGAAAGCATGATCTTTTATGCCTTTATGTGTTACTTTGCATGGTTGTCGTTGTGGTGTTGATACCCTAGCCTTGGAAGTCCTTATTATATTGATTTATTTCGTCGGAAATCTGAGTTTTGGGTTCAAAATTTGCAATTTAAAGTTTCTGCATTTTTAGTCGATACAGAGGAGAGCTTCGTCGATCTCGAGTAGGACTGTAGTCGAGATCGAGTCCGGTCTAGTCTAGGTCGAGTAGAGTTTCTGCTGTTGTCATCGATTTTGCAGTTTTTGTCTTCACTGTTGGTAGTCGATCTCGAGTAGGTAGTTGTCGAGATCGAGTACGTCTATTGTCTTGCTTTGTTCTTTACTTTCCTTCTCTATTTTCTGTCTTTACTTTTGTTTCTATTTTGCTTTGTCTTTTCTGCTTTTATTTCTGTCTTTCTGTTGCTTGTCTGTGAGATCTATTGCTACCTAAGAACTGCTGACGTGCTTCCTCGTGGATTCGATCCTGACAACCTTCTACTACAACGGGAGGAAGTCTTGTATTTATTTGCTGAGACAGGGAAGTCAGTCTGATCTATACTTTATATTTATTTCATACTCGACCATCCTCCTGCAACAACACCGATCATGGCAATCTTTACAATCTTCTATATTGGGAAACTCTGAAGCCATAATCTCCGATTTGATTCTTCTTGACTTTATGCTTTAAGGAAGGAGATTTTATTCGAAAAACTTGCTGCATATGTTAGTGCATAATATACAATAATATCTGGCAGAATATTTAATAAAAACATTCGGACATAATATGCACATAATACAGGTTTTGTGTTTCATCAACACAGTTGTAGCTTCAAGACCTTTGACATAAGCTATGTGTCAAAGCCTTTGAAACCATTTCCGATTTTAATCAAGGGAGTGGAGTTATCACACTCCTTTCCCCTTAGTCGAACTTTAGGGGATTTCAAGGACTAGCGAGGCTTGTCACATGGATTTTTAGGGCTCGTCTACCTCGGATTCCAATGCTTTTTGGGGAATCAAAACCAAGTTCAACATATTTATAAGAGATAAAAGAAATCGCCGGACAACTTTTCAAGAAACATCTGAAAACACGCAATCAAATTCCTATCACGACTAAATAAACAACACCAACAGGGGGAGTGGGTAAGGCTCAAGCCCGCCATCTCTAACCGGAGGGGGGTAACAATCTTCCTATAATCTCTTAGCCCTTGGGGTCGTGAAAAGTCTTGCTCCCACTGCTTGGAAGATCCCGTCTCGACTCTAAAGAACTTGTTGTATATCCCTAGGTCAATGAGGAAATTCAAAGAAGATTCAGTGCAATCCCTCACTAAGAACCACTTCTTTCTCTAGTCTGTGCTACTAGACAGCCTGTCCGACAGTTTTCCCCTGATGGTAAAGATGAACAACCCATGAACACCCTTTCGCACGGACGCGGAAGTTGACAAATGTTCTAAACTTGGATTCTGGAGGATTGTCTCAACCCTCATCATTTACACAGCTACAAACATCCAAGTATTGAAGGGCAGTTGAGTTGGACACAAATTTATTCTATCTAAGAATTGGAGGTAGAAGGGATGGAGAGGTAGGCGAAACCCTTGTACCACGCTCTCCAAATGAAGAACCATGTGGCTAGGATAGGAATATAGGCACCATCCCTCACTAATAGCTAAGCCCAACTCGACTCCCGCGGGCAAGGGAAAAAGCCTCGACACCATTCTCACATC
Source organism: Persicaria maculosa (assembly GCA_963922045.1). Taxonomy (NCBI): domain Eukaryota; kingdom Viridiplantae; phylum Streptophyta; class Magnoliopsida; order Caryophyllales; family Polygonaceae; genus Persicaria; species Persicaria maculosa. The sequence continues at coordinate 52,169,632 of OY998259.1, read as the reverse complement.
ATCCAGTGTCATTACTGATTGATCTCCTGCGTCCTTCTCAATCCTCTTGACAGACGAGTTTGTTCTGAAAAAATCGCGGGCACTGGTGGGGGTGCCGACTGTTGTAGGAGGAAATTGAGACTTGCAATAAAATACAAATAAATCAAAGCAAACCAGATTTCGTCCCTTGCAAATAATTACAAGACCTCCTCCCTATTCGGTGGTGGGAAGTCATGATCGATCCACGAGGAAGCGCGTCAGCAGATCCTAGGCAGCTGTAAATCTCACAGAAAAGCAAACAGAAAGACAGAAACAAAGACATAAATAACAAAGCAAAGCAGAAACGAAAGCAAGGACACAGAAGCTACTCGATATCGAGCAACAGTCCTCGATATCGACTACAGCAGGTCGACAATAGAAAGCAGAATCAAACACAGACACTCGATCTCGCCTAACCCTATTCGATCTCGACCAACAGTACTCGAGATCGACAAACAACTTCTCGAGATCGATAAAAAGACAGAAACTTTAAAGTGCAAACCTTCGAAGACAGAACTCAGATTTCTGACGAAATAAATCAATATACTAAAAGACTTCCAAAGCCAGGTATCAACACCACAACGATAACCATGCAAATTAACACATAAAGGCATCAAAGATCATGCTTTCCATCAAATAACTTTCGTTATTAACAAATAGGAATATAGAGGCTTTCGCATAAACCCCAATTGTTACTAACCCTTTTTCACATAATTAACCCAAGTTGTATTAAGATCACTTTCGCTTCAATAACACAAACAAGGATCACCTTCAACTCTCGCAAAAGAATCATGCTCATAGGGATAGAAGACGAATTGCATAAAAAGATCGTACATTTACCGCATCACCTCACATGGCTACCGTCGGGCTCACCCCAGCCCCAGAAGTGGGTGGACTACTCGCTCTTCATCGCAATAGCAGACATCTTTGATGAAAAAGAACTAACTTGCATTAATAAACTCAAACTTACAACCTCTTCTCCTTCTCTCTCTATGTAACTATTTGTCTCTGAAATTTCATTGATAAAATCCAGCCCCTAAGGCTTTATTTATAGGCTTCCAACCCTTGCTAATCAAGGTAAGAAAATCTATCTATATCTATATCTACTTACTTAAAGATAAATAAATGGAATAAATAATTAAATCTAGGATTATATCTAAAGTGGATAAAATATCTTCTCCCTTGACTTGATAGCTCTTGATAGATGTGGATAGAATTTGGTCTCGAAAATATCTCCATTTGATTCGGGATAGAAACTTAACAAGAAGTCCGTTAAGCTCGGAATCCGCCGTCGTGGGTCCAGTCGATATTGACCTAGTTAAGTTGATATTGACCTAGTTAAGTCGATATTGACCTGTGCTTCCTCGGTTTCTCCTCAGCTGCTTGCATTGGGCCGAATTCTGGAATATTGACTCGATTTGGGTACTCGATATCGACTTTGGAAAGTCAATATCGACCTCTTCCTTTCTTCCTTAGTCGATTCTAGCCAACTCTAAGTCGATTTGGAGAATTTCGACCTAAATCTGGTCGATATTGAGTGTGCTTGGTCGATATCGACCAGTCTTCTCAGCATCCTGCTCTGTTCTTGAAATGAACTTTCCCGAGTCATCGTTTGTCGGATTGACGCATATGACCATGCGTTGGAAAGCTCTTTCCGAGGGCTACAAATCTCATGAAGACATCAGAACTTGACTCAGAATGTTGACTGCCGAAAAATGGCCTTTTCTCCGGCTGCACCATCCTTAGCTTCTTCACGAGTTTTCCTTTAAGCTCCAAAGTGCGTCCGATTTCTGCGAAATATAACAAAAACTTGTGTAGACCTCCATATATTGCAAATAAGTGTAAACTACACAGATTCTGTATTATTCTAACCCAAATGTATGAAATGTATGCAGAAATCGATATAAAAGTAACTGTAAAACATGGCGAATTAGGCTCACAACAAACACCCCATGTATAGATAAATCTTTAATTGAAATGGGAGAAGAAAGATCCATACCTTGGCTTACCTTCGCAGAATCGGATGTCAGAAGCTCCTGAGGGTCTGGTCGATATCGAGTTAGGTCACTCGATATCGAGTTGTGCTGCTCTTCAGGTGGACTCTCAGTCGATATGGAGGGAGATGGGTCGATTTTGTCAAGTCGATATTGAGTAAGGTCACTCGATATTGAGTTGACTGGGTCAATATTGATTGGCTTCTGCTCAACAGGAGGAATCGACTCGGCAAAGGTTGGTCGATATCGACCTGGGCAAGTCGATATTAAGTCGTTTTGCTCGATATCTGGTAGGGCTGTCTCGGAATAGGGAGGTCGATATTGACCTGCGGTAGTCGATATTGAGTTGACTGGCTCAATATTGACTGGCTTCTGCTCAACAGGAGGAATCGACTCGGCATAGGGAGGTCGATATTGAGTGCCTTTGTGGCTCTGTCGACTTCTCCGGGTCGATATTGACCCCATACTTAAGACCTGGCAAAGCATCCGAAAAATAGTTAGTCCAAATCGACGTACCTTGGTCCCTGTCGAGTGGATTCTCTGCTTCTTCTTTTAGGATGGCCATGATCTTCTCCACCTGGGCTTCCATATCCCTCTTTTCCAGCTCTTCAGGAGTCATATTTCTTACTTTAGGCTCACCGCAAGTAATGTAACCAGCTGATATAGATTTTACCTCTTCCATGGGACCTGTGTGTCTTCCTGTTTTATTAAAGGAATACTTAATTACCTCATCGCTGATGTTGAAAGTGAGCAGTCCCTTCCTTACGCTTATGTTGGCATCCACCGTCGCCAAGAAGGGTCTTCCTAGAATAATTGGACAAGCAGTGTCTTCCGCCATATCAATAACTAAGAAATCAGCAGGGACGAAGAACTTACCTACTTGCACTGGCACATTGTCCACCATGCCTGTTGGAATGACCACCGTGTTGTTGGCCATATAAAGTTTAGCACCCACAGGCTCTAGGGCACCTATCTTAATCTTGGACCATATTGTTAAAGGCATTATACTCACACTAGCTCAAAGATCACATAAAGCATTAAATTTATATTGACCAAATCCAATTGTTATAGCAAACTTACCTGGATCTGGCCTCTTCTCAAGTATGTCCATATGGCTGCACTCTTCTGTAATCTTAGCCATTAATCTCTGCTTGCTTAGAATCTCCTTGAGGAATTTGACGTAGGATGGCATTTCATTGAGAGCTTCTGTGAAGGGGATGGTGACATTGAGCTTCTGAAGCAAGCTCTGAAATTTCTTCTCTACTGGATCCTTTGGAGATTTTGTTAGGAAAGGCAGCTTCTTTTTCTGATTCTGAGCCGGAACAGATGTCGGAGGTGTTGCAGATGAGTCAATATTGACTGGAGGGGACTCGATATCGACTGCAGTATGGTCGATATTGACCGATGGTTGGTCGAAATCGACTGCTGGAGTCGGTTTCGGGTTCACTGGTGCAGATGGGTCGATATTGACCTGGGGGTGGTCAATATCGACTAGGTGTTGGTCAATATCGACTAGGTGTTGGTCGATATCGACCTCCTCTGCAGTGCCGTCTTTTGCTTCTCCGGTCTCTGTTTCGTGCAGTTTGCGTCTGCTCCTGAGCTTTACGGCTGCGATGTATCCGGTCTTCCCCTTGGGATTGGGCTCAGAAGATCCAGGGAGCAAACCTGACTGTCTGGGAACTCCCGCTGCTAGCTGGCCAATCTGTGTATCAATTGATTTCCGCCATATATCAATCTCCCCAAGCCTAGAGTTGACACCTTGAATCTGAGTGTAGACTGAGTTGAAGGATTGCTCGGTGTCTGAATGATTTCTCCGTATCTCCTCTAGGACAGTCTGTAGATCATCCCTCTTCTGGTCCCTTTCTGGATGTCCTGGAGCTCTATAGGGTGGGGGGTTCCTAGGGGCACTTTGGTTCCATTGTGGTTGTTAGAACCTTTGGTCCTCCATATAGCGATTGGGACCCCCTACGTAAGCTGCCTCTTCGTGGTATTCTGCCAGCCTGACTTTCTCTGTGTGTGGGCACTCAGTAGTGATGTGCCTATGTGATCCGCATTCAATGCAGGGCCGGTTGACAGACAGATAATTTACTTGTTTGAGGAGCTTCTTATTCTGATCTCTGTAGTACTGCTCCCTTACATCTGGATCAATCTCCTTGGGGGGCTCATAGAGGGGCATGGATGGTGCTGGCCTGGCGTAGGGGTTCTCCTAATAGTTGACTGGAGTCCCATACTTGTTGTCATAATTGGTTAGCTTGTCGAGAGCAGCCCATGCGTCCGCAGGCGGCATTGGCAGGAGGGTTACTGTATGTGTTGATTCTATCCTTTGGCAGGCGTCAGATACTCATAGTGAGTGTATGTGTTGATTCTATCCTTTGCAGCCAAGTCCAGAGAATTGAAGAAGATCTCTTGAACTACGCAGGGTTACTGTCCATGTGTAAGGCATGATCGCAGTAGATCCTTATAGCGTTCACATGCCTTTGCTAGCGTCTCTCCAGGCTGCTGTTTGAAATATGTGATCTTTTGGCGAAGGAGCGCAGTCTTGGCAGGAGGAAAGAACTTATTCAGAAATTCCTGCTTCACTTGAGCCCATGTCGTGAGAGATCGTGGTTTCAGCCCTTACAGCCATTTCAATGCAGTACCAGCGAGAGACCAGCGGAAAGCTTTCATTAGGATGTACTCCAAGGTGGTACCTTCAGCAAGAGTACGACACATGTCAGTAAATTTGGTAATGTGCTGAAGAGGGCATTCATTAAATCTACCATGAAACGCATTATGTTTAATCTCTATCAAGAAAGGAGTGCGAATTTCATAGTTATTTTGAGGGATTAGAATAGCCGATTCAGGCACGACGAGTGTCGGGTGCATGTAATCCTCTGCAGTTGTGGGATATTGGGCAAGCTCATCTGCCAAATGCCTCGCACGTTCAGCTTCTTGTTCCCTTTCTGCTCTCTCAGTGGCGAGAGCAGCATCCCTGGCGGCTAGATCCCTTGTAAGCCTCTCAATCAGCTGTTCTTGTGTTTCTGCAGCTGCCATGGCTCTTTTGAGTTTAGCTTGGATGTGTATAAGGCGTCCCGGTTCGTCTAAGGCGTCAAACTCAGGTGTTTGACCAGAACGACGCATATACTTGTAAAGTACCTCAAAGAAGAAGTGAGATTCAACTACCTAAGGCGCGAATGATTGCTTCCCCGGCAAGGGCGCCAATTTGTTAGTAGGAGGAAATTGAGACTTGCAATAAAATACGAATAAATCAAAGCAAACCAGATTTCGTCCCTTGCAAATAATTACAAGACCTCCTCCCTATGCAGTGGTGGGAAGTAAGGATCGATCCACGAGGAAGCGTGTCAGCAGATCCTAGGCAGCTGTAAATCTCACAGAAAAGCAAACAGAGAGACAGAAACAAAGACATAAATAACAAAGCAAAGCAGAAACGAAAGCAAGGACACAGAAGCTACTCGATATCGAGCAACAGTCCTCGATATCGACTACAGAAGGTCGACAATAGACAACAGAATCAAACACAGAAACTCGATCTCGCCTAACCCTATTCGATCTCGACCAACAGTACTCGAGATCGACAAACAACTTCTCGAGATCGATAAAAAGACAGAAACTTTAAATTGCAAACCTTCGAAGGCAGAACTCAGATTTCTGACGAAATAAATCAATATACTAAAAGACTTCCAAAGCCAGGGTATCAACACCACAACGATAACCATGCAAATTAACACATAAAGACATAAAAGATCATGCTTCCTCGGTTTCTCTTTAGCTGCTTGCATTGGGCCGACTTCTGGAATATTGACTCGATTTGGGTACTCGATATCGACTTTGGGTAGTCAATATCGACCTCTTCCTTTCTTCCTTAGTCGATTCTAGCCAACTCTGAGTCGATTTGGAGAATTTCGACCTAAATCTGGTCGATATTGAGTGTGCTTGGTCGATATCGACCAGTCTTCTCAACATCCTGCTCTGTTCTTGAAACGCAATTTCCCCAGTCATCGTTTGTCGGATTGATGCATATGACCATGCGTTGGAAAGCTCTTTCCGATGGCTATAACTCTCATGAAGACATCAGAACTTGAGTCAGAATGATGAATGCCGAAAAATGGCATTTTCTCCGGCTGCACCATCCTTAGCTTCTTCACGAGTTTTCCTTTAAGCTCCAAAGTGCGTCCGATTTCTGCGAAATATAACAAAAACTTGTGTAGACCTCCATATATTGCAAATAAGTGTAAACTACATAGATTCTGTATTATTCTAACCCAAATGTATGAAATGTATGCAGAAATCGATATAAAAGTAACTGTAAAACATGGCGAATTAGGCTCACAACACCGACGGCTCATACTCATCACAGAAACTGCATTTCGCGATCTCGTCTAATTTGTATGGAGGCATCGAAAAATCTCCCTTGACCACGTGAGCCTTTTTCTTCTAATCAGCAGTCTCCGGGTCTTTTCTCCGACACATCTTTTTCCTTTTCCTCTCGGGATTGGATACCTTACCCCCGCGATCTTTTTCGTTAGAAAAAGTTGAACATGAGCAGTAATCAGGACTTCCCCTCTTCAAAGGATTTTTTATTTTCCCTGTCAAAGGACGTGAGTCATCGCAAGGATTTCTCACAACAATCGCGACCCTCATTGGCGCCGCGGACAAAGCAGTATCTTATGTATTCCCTTCAGCACTACGACTAGACATTCCCAAGGATTCGCCTTCGTCATCCGCAAGCGTAACATCAACATTTTGACTATCGCTGATCGAACTCATGACTAATAATAATCTCAAGGAAAGCCTGAAAATACGCAAAGTTCAAATTAGTAGGGGGAGGGATGATCACTACCTATTGCTAAGCCATCAAAAATGGCGCCAAAAATCCTCCCAAAAGAGACTTTACTGGCGTGTCATGTGCCCCAAAGTCAGGAAGGTGAAGGGTCACCCCTCTAAAGACAAAAGGCAGTGATCCTTCACCTCCCCCTACACTAAAAACATCCCTTCCCAAGCGGTGAGAAAGCACTTCCCGGAAGAAACCGCCTCCCCGGGAGCCCCTAGCGTCTCCAGAAAACAAAAGAAACACCAATGGGGAACTCCAAACCACCACACCTCGGCTTTAAAAGCAAGAGTGTTTCCCGGAAACCTACCTTGGAGAAAAGAAAAAAGAAGAAGTACGATATCGGAAAAACTCATTTCCACTTTGACCCTGACGCCCTTTCTTAAAACACCCCCCAAACGAAATAGTAGGTAGGAAAAGACACTAAAAACAAGATAGGGCAGTTGAGTTACTTGAAAAATGACCGGAAAAGCATGGGAAGCAAGTGAGAATGGCTTGAAATGATGAAAACGTACCCTTTAAACTTCTCTTTACGTTCTCTCGAAAACCCCTCTTTGGTAAAATCACTTGTGAAGATAAGAATGAAAAAATTAGGACTCCAAAGTCCCTTTTATAGTCTGTGTAGGACCACCTCTAAATCACCCTTTGGGCCAAATCTCTGGGCCCTATTTGGGCCCCGGATTATCAGCCTAATAAGGCAAGAGTAAACCCAGCAAAACCCTCGTTCTTTTATCGAGACTCGCTCGTGGTCATTTCATTTTCGCGAACAAGTCCTGAGGAGATATGATGATGCTGTGAAAATTAGCCCTCTTAGAAAACACAACTTATGACGTCAAAAATAAGCCACCCTCAATTAAAAAAGAACAGAAAGCATGGACAAGTTTTTCTCAAGATACACCCAAGACATCGCGATTCAACAATCGTGAATGTACTCATACATCGCGATTGTTACGCTAACCACCTCATCAAGCAACTCACTGGGTATAATTAGCCTCGCTGACATTCCCTTCAAAGCCTAAACCCAGTACATGAGGGCATGCACTACACGTGTCCTCAAGCAACCCACGAGGTCGCCAAACAGCTGCAGCTTGATCGCTCTATAAATATCCCCCATAATCCCACAACGTAGGGATCCAATTTTAAAGAGAGAAAGAAGAGCTATGCAATCCTTTCGGAGATAAATCCCTCGGAGTTGAGTTCATGAAGCCTTTGATCGGAGAAGAACATCCCTAAAATAGAAAATCTGGCAAACCTCCTTTAAAGACGACGATTGAATAGTAATCATTGGAACGCGAGTAAACTTCATCGCGAATAATACCTTATCCTCAAAGCGCCAACTAATAAAGAAATTATATAAGCGCCCTCCCTAGTTGGCTTTACAAGTAATAAAGGAAATATGTCGTCACCTTGAGGTAATAAAGTATAGGTGAAATTCTAGAAACGCTTCAGCATCGTTTTCTCGTTAAATTGTCTCATTCTTCCTCGTTTTTAATCCTTTGTAAATTTCGATTGTTGCCATATATTCCTTATTCCTTCCTCTACCTTATAAGGTTAAGAAAGATCAGATCTAACATCCTTTGAAGTGGATTCGAGCCCTATTTCTCCCTCTCCCTCTGCTTTTGAGCAAGGTAAAAGTTCTTCCTCTTCAATCCTCTCGTTTTGGAGTTAAACCTTTGTAAAAGTTCTCTTTTAACCCAGATCTATCGTACCTAGGCCTTGTCTTAGCAAAAACTCGTTGAATCGAAGCCAAGGGACTCTTCCCTCTCAAGATTTTCAAAGAGCCTCAAGGAGGCTAGGTAATCCCTCTTCCGCTCTCTCATCTAGTCCTTGTTTGGATTCTTTGATTTTTTTAAGTGTCGGTTTTTGAGCTAGAAGCGTTTTAAAATAATTTTGAGCTTAAACGGATTTGAAACGAGCAAAAGCAAGCAAGGAATGTTTCGAATCTCGTCGCGGCGAGGAGGAGCTCAGGAAAAAGGTTGAAGACGAGTCTCGTGGCCGCGACTGCGGGTTTCGCCGCCGCAAAATCCTTATGTCGCGGTCAGCAAGGGGCGTTTTCTCGTGGGAGATTTAGGGAGGATCTCGCGGCCGCGAAATTCTTCCAGTGACTTGGCCGAGCCACTCCTTGATCCTTTGGCCTTTTCTTGTTGGTTTTTAATTCAATCCTTTTCAAACGAGTTTTAGTTTGATCTTTGAACAAGGAGATTTTGAAATATTATTTTAATATTAAATATTTTGAATGGGATTTTGACGGAATTCGAACTATTGGATTTATGCTTAGAAAACGTATTGAAGAGCTTCATTCTAAATGTCAGGACTTGGTTTAATGATCGGTTTTGGTTTTAGAAATGAGTTTGGAATTGAGTATTGTTGGGATTTATCATATGGATTTCTTTGATTCTTTATCAAATCGGAAAGACTTTGAAATGGTTTCACTCCCGCTTGGTTTTGGAAACGTTTTGGAACTCGATTTCTGTGTGTATGAGGAGTAGTATGGTAGCTTATCAAAATATATGTAATTATAGGTGATTGCTGATTGTTGGATTCTGATTTCGATACCTTTTTTATGTTTGGCACTTTCAGGTAAGTTCCTTTATGTACTTACTCAGATTCGAAGAGAGAAAACCTCTTGCTTGTGGTCGTATGACATACTAGGTGTTGCATAAGCATTGAAGAATTCCATGTAGTATCATGCTAGGATTGCCCTCATGAATGATCATTTGCATATTCTGTGTGATTGAGAAACAGAACAACCGTTATCTGTGAGTCCTAGAGTCTTTCCTAGGGTCATAGGATAGTCCAGCACCATCGGGTTGTCCTGCAAGCAGTGAATAATAATGCAAGGAAGACATGGATAATAATAGGCTAAAAGAATGCCTCAATCATGTGAAATCCATTTACAATGAACATAAATACTCGACCTTAAAAAGAAGATAACTATATCAATATCAATATCAAGAGGTAATTGTACATGAAAAGTCAAATCTCACAAAGAAAGTGTGGGGTGGGGGAGGGGGGGGGGGTAATGAATATCCTTCTATGGCTAAAAAAATGCTCATTAGGTAAAAAGATTGTTGGATTTCCAATCTACTTATGTCAAAAATCATACAAGCTCAATTACTTTCACATCTCAATATCCCCTCTATAAAAACTAAATTAAGGTGATTCAGCTATACAATCCAAAAGTGTTGATGTGTGCTCAATTTACCATGTTTTTCGCTTACATCTATTTTGATTTCTGTCCGCATTTTATATTTTCGGGTTAGAATATACAGAATCTGTGTAGTTTATGCTTATTTATCAATTATAGAGATCTACGGGAGCAATTCGGAGAAGTGGAATTCAAGCTGGAAAACCACTCGATGTCTACTGAAGAGTCTCTCGACGTCAACTATATGACTCGATGTTGAGTGGAAATTGGAGCCACACATGGAGCCGTGAAGAGAAGAAGGAGATGACTCGACATGAGGAGTCGACGTCGAGTCCACCACTCGACGTCGAGTGAAGTCTACTCGATGCACACACATGAAGAGACAAGGTTGAGTACAAGCTGTCTCGAGACGCACAAATATGACTCTACGTTGAGTCCTTAACTCGATGTCAAGTGCTCAAAAGAACCGGTCTGATGGCCCAATCCGTCCGAATTTGGAAGAGCTTTACTTGCACCTTAAGGAAAAGATATTTTATCCAAGTTGAAGACCATCTATCCTAATTGGTGAATTCCATATTTACCTAGGATATTTTAGTTGTTTCCATTTATTTTATTAAGCAATGTTTTATCTTTTACATAGATTTAGATATAGATAGAGTTGTTCCTTCCTAGAATAACTAGGGTTGAGCACTATAAATAAAGCCTTAGGGGCGGAGTTTTTATTCATTCTTCAACACACAAGTAATCTAGGCAATAGAGGGTAGAGAGAAGGAGAGAAGGCCAATTGTAAGGGTGAAAGTTCGAGCATTCGGTTGTACTTTCCAACGTTTATTTCAATTCAAGTTTATTTTGTTCCAATGATGATGATGTCAATTGTGATGAGGTGCGAGTAGTCACCCTACTTCTAGGGTCGGGGTGAGTCCGACGATAGCCATGTAAGTTTATGCATCGAAGGTATGATATTTATTGCGATTTCATCTTCTATCCATATTTGCATGATTCTTCTACGAAGGTAATAGGTAAATCCTTATTTGTATTATTGAAGCGAAAATGATCTTAATATGAATTTGGATTAATTATCAAAAGGGTAGTAACAAGTAGGATTTATGCGAAAGCCTCTATATTCTTATTTGTTAATAACGAAAGTTATTTGATGAAAAAGGATAATCTTTCATGAATTTAACATAAGTCTTATGTAATTATCGTTGTGGCATGAATCCCCGACTTTGGAAGTTCTTAGTTTATTGATATTTACAACCAACTTGTGTTTATTTCCGTTCATATCTTCTCATCCATACTTTATTTCTTTGGACTTTCTTTTCTGACTTTTAAATTTATGCAAAGGTTACGTTTTTCTGCACACACTCGACATCGAGTCCTTGGCTTGACATCGAGTCACCACTGAAGTTGACATCGAGTGCCACTACTCGACGTCGAGTTGTTTGTTTTCTGTTGTGCATGTTCACAGTAGACATCGACTGACCAATCGATATCAAGTCCCAGACTCAACGTCGAGTCGTCTCCTGAAGTCAATACAAGGGAATATTTTGGAACTGAATTGATGAGCGTTGACACGCTTCCTCATGGATTGTATCCTGACCTCTTCCACTACAATGGGAGGGAGTCTTGTAATTTATTTGCGAAGGTTGGAGACTGATTTGATTTATATTTATATTTATTAGACTTGATTTCCTCCGTTAACAACTGTCATGTGATTTATGCAAGCATGCTAATAAAATTGTGCTTTGGGCCCAAGGGTTGAAGCCAAATCCTTAAATGGCTTGATCAAAACCCCGAATGGACCCAATAAAATCCTGAAACGGTTTCCATGTGAGTGTTACTAGGTTCGTTCTCGGTTGTGATTTTGGTTGATCTTGGTGATCCTCTTATTAGTTGGGGCTCTAGTGTCTGGAGTCGGGTCTGACTGGGATCGAGTGAGTGTGTATCGATGCGACTTCGTGATCCTGATATTTCCTTGGAGGATCGCCTTCACTGCCCACAGGGACTCCTGATGTACCGTTGGTCAGTAGTGCCACTGCCGGATGACGTTTGGCTTCGGTTCTAAGTCTATGTTGTCCCATTGTGCATTAGGTTCACTTGTTCCCTCAAAATTGTGTACTTGCTACCGTTTGTTTAGCACATTTTTATTTTACATTGTACGTATGACGGTTTGTTGTCTAGACTTTCGGTCTCTCGAAATTCATCCTTGTCCGATTTCGAATTTATAGTTTAATAGCTATGATACCCCGAAACTCCAACTCATAGCGGTTTCCCGTTTCTAAATATGAAGAAACTCCGAAACTCCGCGGAAACACCTCAGAAACGTTTCTGAGAGGTCAGCAACTTTGACCGTTTCGTTGACCAGAAAAGTCAGAAACCTTGACCGTTTCTGCTTGGTCAGAAACGTTTCTGTCTTTCCAGATGGCGTTTCCACTAATTTTATAATTGAAAAAAAATAAACAACCAAACTCTAAAACATGTTTCCGCTTCATCCCGTCTGAAACTCTCATTTCCCTCTAACCTTGCCACCTCCTTCTCTCCCATTTTTTGTCTTCCCTCCTCTCATCCCTTCCGACGACCCTCTCTCTCTCTCTGCTCGCTGTGCTCTCCAGGTAAACTCTCACTTGCTCAGTGCTCTCTCCCTCTCCGCTCTAACTAAGTCGTCCTCAAATGCGAGTAGTGGTCCTAGCGGAAGTCATAGTGTTGAACAAAGCCAACAAACCGACTCGATCTGCAACTGAAGGGGTAAAGGACATTGTATATCACAGTATTGAACATTTCAATTTGTAGCCTAATGTTGCATTCTACGTGTATAACTTGGTGATATGTTTATTGCTCTTATTTAGACCTTTAAATGAACATATAATTCATATTGCCGTTTCCTCGGCGTTTCCGTTTCCTATAAATTTTGGATTGCCGTTTCCCCATTTCCGTTTCCGTTTCCGTTTCCGTTTCCCTTCCGGTTTCCGTTTCCGTTTCCGTGTAACATAGTTTAATAGTACGGAGTAATTAAAAAAAATACCCTAGTAGAGCTAACCTTAAAGTTGGGGACTGAATTTATCCCAGAATATTCTCTCTTCCTTCCACGCAGTTCCCGCATCGAATAACCATTGTTGGCTAGATGAGAATCACAACACCCAGATGAGGAAATCTCTCCTCAAATGGGTTCTTCCCAATTTGATGATCTTTACTACAATGGCGGTTGTGGTCTCCGCAGACCACATACCCACAACAGTAGAAGGTCCCTTTCAACCCCAAACGCGTCGTTTCAACCCCTCTCTACGCCGGGGAAGCGACGACCTGCCACTCACTCACCCCAGGCTCAGAAAAAATGTCACCTCCAACTTCCCAGAGCAGATCGCAATTGCTCTATCCTCTCCTTCTTCAATCTGGGTTTCCTGGGTCACAGGTAACTAATTCGTCTCTTCCTTTATTCATCAGTGCAATTTTGGTTAATTGGTTTGGTTGTTGGAGATGAGAAATTGTGTGACTTTGACAACATGGTTTGCTTTGAATTTCATCAGGGGATGCACAGATTGGTGAGAATGTGACTCCATTGGACCCTTCTACAGTTGCTAGTGAGGTATGGTGTGGGAAGGAAAGGGGGAAATATGATATTAAGGGGATTGGGATTTCAGTGGTTTACAGCCAGCTTTATCCTTATCAAGGACTGTTGAATTATACTTCTGGGATCATACACCATGTTAAGCTTCAAGGTCTGATGGCTTATTCTTTCAACTTTAATTCAGGGGCTCATTTAATTTACTTGTTACTGACCTATCATATATACACCATGAAAAACTAGAATGCCTGATGGTTAAATCTGTGGAACAGAATTTCTAGCACATCTGATTAGTTTTTCACTGATTTTTGTTTTATTTTGCGAAATTTTGTTTCTTTTCATTGTTAATTAATTAATTAAAAAAAAAGTAGTCTTGTTCATCCCAAAACTTTGAAGATATGAGGATAAGGTTTATTATACAATTATACAATACAATACTTATCTATCGAGGTTGACATTATCACATTGATATGTTCATTTTCAGAAATTTGGTTCCATGCATTTGTCGATGAATGCTAAGTGAAAAGAAGGTTTTGGTTTGTCTCAAAAGTTTGAAGATATGAGTAGGTTTGTGAATATATTTTCGAGTTCTACTATAACTGAAGAGCTAATGTGATTAATTAATCTGTCACTGACCTATCAATAATATGATGATGAGCGTGTCTGCTTATTGTCTTAGTTATTTGTTGTTGTTTCGCGAGGCTTACGGTTACAGGTTAGAAATCTTCTTTTTAACAAGGGAAAAAGATCTGGAGTCCTTACTACCGATTTTTACTGTTATCAACCAGTCCATGCTGCCTGAATTAGAGCGGTATCTGCCATGCCGGGTTTTTAAAAATTATTAATTTTTTGTCACTTGGACTAGGTAATAACTAACTACCTCTGTAGTTACGGATTTTAGCAAAGATTTAAAATCACCCTTCTGTAGTGTTCAAGATATTTCATATTATTATTAGATAAACAAGTTAAAAAGTTGATGTTTGTTTGTTTATAAGCAACATGTTCTTAGAATTAGGTATCTACTCATTTGTCAGCTACTGTAAAACTAATAGTATAATGTTTTGTTGAGCTGAATAAAACTACCTTTGCTAGCAATTAGTTGGCCCTTGAAATTTACTCAAATTGTTATCGTTCTTAATAGTCTCGACACTGGTAGCTCTTTTTGGAAACTAGTCAATTTTTACTTTGCATAGGTAATAATAAGTTGTAGCTATTTGTTTTCTTGTTCCTTCTTTCAAATTCACGGGAGTTGAAGATTGTTCTTTTGGTTTTATAGGTCTTGATCCAGGGACAAAGTATTATTACAAATGTGGGGATAGCTCGATTCCAGCCATGAGCAAAGAACTTGTTTTTGAAACCTTACCTTTGCCTGGCCCTAGTAGTTACCCACGACGAATAGCAGTGGTTGGAGATTTGGGACTAACCAGCAACTCTTCAACAACCATTGATCATCTTACTCAGAATGATCCATCAATGATACTAATGGTAGGGGACTTGAGCTATGCAAACCAGTATCGTACAACAGGCGGTAAAGGAGCTTCCTGCTTTTCATGTGCATTCCCTGATGCACCCATCAGAGAGACATATCAGCCACGCTGGGATGGGTGGCAAAGGTAATCTCACTGGAATTAAGCTCAAAAAATTGTCGCTAGCTAAAACCATAGTATGTGGTACCGTAAGATGTAATATATATATGAATGAGCGGACTGACCCCAACAAATGTTTCAGGTTTATGGAGCCGTTGATCTCTCGAGTCCCTATGATGGTCGTTGAAGGCAACCATGAGATTGAGCCTCAAGCCGAAGGAATCACATTCCAATCATATTTAACTAGGTTTGCAGCCCCTTCAAAGGAGAGTGGTTCTAATAGTAACTTCTACTACTCATTTGACGCTGGAGGTGTGCACTTTGTTATCTTGGGAGCGTATGTAGATTACAATAGGACAGGTTCTCAGTATTCTTGGCTAAAGAAAGACCTCGAAAAGGTGGACCGCAGTGTAACTCCATGGTTGATTGCTGCTTGGCACCCACCTTGGTATAATAGCTACTCGTCTCACTATCAAGAATTCGAGTGCATGAGGCAAGAAATGGAAGACCTTCTGTATCAGTACAGAGTTGACATTGTCTTCTCGGGTCATGTAAGTCTGAAATTCATAGGTCCTCTTACTCTTTTGGTCAATCTTGTTTTGAGGCATTCCGAATAACTTGTTCATTGGTGATTGATTCTAGGCCTAGTCAAGATTCTAAATTTAGATACTCAAATAACTTTGCTTTTGTGAAAAAGATGCATATTCTGCGGCTTTGAGAGGAAGAACATATGCTGTAGATAGTGATTAGTATCTCTATTTGATTGCTGCATGGTTCCGCTTTTAGGTGCACGCATACGAGCGAATGAATAGAGTCTATAACTACACTCTAGATCCTTGTGGTCCACTCTATATAACGGTTGGGGATGGTGGAAACATTGAGAAAGTGGATGTCAATTTTGCTGATGATCCAGGGCAATGCCCTTCCCCTGGAGATAATATGCCTGAATTTGGAGGACTTTGCCATCTGAACTTCTCCTCTGGGCCTGCAAAGGGGAGATTTTGTTGGGATAGACAACCGGAATGGAGCGCATTCAGGGAAAGCAGCTTTGGACATGGAATAATCGAGGTATCTCGTAAATCAGCCAGTGCATAATCAGCATCTTTTACTCCCTATCCCGTTCTTGCAATGCGTTTCAAGTATTATCCGCATTTGTTCACTCAGGTCTTGAACTCTACACATGCTTTGTGGACATGGCACCGGAACCAGGACACCTACAAAGGAAACAGCCAAGGCGATCAAGTCTACGTTGTTCGACAACCCCATTTGTGCTTAAAACATTCTGAGGTTTACTACTATTGACCCTTTGTTCTCTCAGCTGCACGAAAAGACAACTGTAAATTGTATATTGAATCAGTACGGTATCCATCAGCAAAGCTGAGCTCCTGTTTGGGTTCACTGGACTGAAATTTCAACCTAGTTTAGTCTCTTGATGGCATCCTTTTTCACGCAGGCCAGTGGAACGACACTGTCAGCAAACCCGAGTGAAAGTAAATCCGAAGCGAACAAGCATCTTGCACGATTCTTGTCTTTCCCATTACTGTTATTACATTTTTGGTGCATAATGTACTGATTGCTGAGCGTTTTACAGGGTTTATCATAATGGGGAAAGGGTGTATGAATGTTTGTATTTGTGCCATTGAAATGCTTTGCGTTTGTTTCAGCCCCCCGGCTGTGAATCCTCTGTCCTTGTATTTATCCATCCCTCCTGTCCTTCAATTTTGATTGGTCCAACTGGCCATCTAAATTAACTCTTCTGAACCCGGTCCAAAAAAAATTAAACACACTAAACTCTTTTCAATTTGGGTTTCCTCCGACTAGATCAATCTTCTCATCGTCGCAAAGAGAGATGGGTTTCTTTCGAGTGTCGAAGATGGAAAATCTCACCAGAGTGGGTGTTCCCCAATCGGCTCTTCACGGTTCAAAGTTGGTCAGTGGGATTGATGGCGGCGGACCAGGCGACTCCTCCCCGACGATGCCTCGATCGAGTATGTGACCCTTAATTTGTCAATCCCTACTTTCTCCAATTGAACTCCTTATTTGTCTGGAAATTGAGTTGTTTGAAATCCCTAAATTGAGTTAATTGAAATCCCTAATTTCTCTCATTGAACCCCTTATTTTTCTTATGAAATTGGGTTGTTTGTTTCATTAACGGCTCTAAATTTTTCATAGGTTCACTTGGTAACTTTGGTTGCACTGGTGGATTTGATGCCACTTTTTTTTTTTTTGATGACGAGAAACCCACCTTCGGTGGCAAACCCCGAACACGTGACCCAGCCGGCAAGAGCCACGTACCAGGTAAACCGGCTTGCGCCGACCGGCTCGACCCAGTGGTAGAGAGCAAGGTAAACCTTGGGGTTTTCACCCAAGGTTTGATGCCACTTTGGTTACACCGGTGGATCCAATTTTGAAATAGTCCCATTAGTCAGACTAATGGATGCAATGTTGCACCGAGTGGAGTAGAGCTATGTCTCCAGATATAAGAATGGGAGGAAAATATGTACTATTTCATTTGTTATACATGGAACGAGAGGAATCTGAGCATATTTTTGATTAGGAAATACCCCTTGTCATGTTGGGAATTTTGTCAATAACCTTTACATTTTAGCTTTAAGAGTTCTCTCTATTTATTATTCAATTTATACAAATGGTTGCATTGTGAAAAAAAAATGCTTCTCATTACTTGACTACAGCAAAGTTACTTCTTATACTTCTATTTTGGTCTTCTGTTTGTCTAATCAAACTTGTGATGCCTTGGATAAGTCTTCAATGAAATGTGGGCTTGTTAGATTTTGATGGGGCAGTAGTATATTTACATAAATGAAATATACATACACTGGTGTTTAAGGGTTCTAAAGTTGAAAATTAAGCATAAGGCATTTTGGGATTCAAGTAAGATTTCTTGGTTGATTGTGTATGGTACATTATACCCTTGATCTATTACGACAGGTGATGTAATTTTTCAGCATATTAGCTCAAATGGTAGGGCTATGTGTTTTGCATATCGATGTGGGTTCGAATCCCACATAGGCTAACTTACCGTTAAAGCTTGAATCAATAAGATGAAGTACCAATTGACAAAATAGCAAAAACATAAATGCAGCAAGGGATGTGAGTGGAAATCAGCAACATCAACAGCAAAGCAACTAGAGCACCAACACATGTACAACAGCCAGATTATTTATTCAAGCTTTAATGTTCTATTTCAATTGGTGCTTCAGATTATTTATTCAAGCTTTAATGTAATGATAAGTTTTTGAAGCCTATGTGAGATTCGAACTCACACCGATGTGTAAAAACACATAGCTCTACCATTTGAGCTAATAGGCTAAACAATTACATCACGAGTCACAATAGATCAAGGCTACAATAGCTCTTATATTTAATTCGTTGACAAAATTGTCCATCATAAATCGCAAAAGATCAGGGGTACAATAGCTCTTATATTAACATCACAAGTCACAATACACTTATTGTCCATCACATAATGATTCCTTCATACTATTCTCCAAAAAACATATGCATAGTTTAGTTTTCCCTAATTCATTGACAAATTTCTCTGTTCGTCGCACCTCTTAAATTCATTCACAAAATTGCATAGTTTAGTTTAGTTTTCCCTAATTGATTGACAAAATTTTCCCTAATTCACTGTCTGTCATACTATACTCCATTGACAAAATTGCATAGTTTAGTTTAGTTTTCCCTAATTGATTGTCAAATTTTTCCTTAATTCACTATTTGTCATACTATTCTCCATTGATAAAATTGCATAATTTAGTTTAGTTTTCCCTAATTGCATTGTCTGTCATACAATCTTGTCATACTATTCTCCATTCCAGCCTTTATGTATTACCAAGCCAACCCATTTGAGTTCATAATCGGAGTTCAAAATCGGTACTGAAACCATCAATGCAACCAAAATTGCCAAGCTAACCCAAGGGCATCAATAGTCCCCACAAACAACTCAATTTAGAGATTTCGAACAACTCAATTTCATCAGAGAAAGAAGATGAATTGGAGAAATTAGGGCCTAATATATTAGGGTTAACATACCTGAAAAAGGCATCGTTGGAGAGGATTCGTCGTGTCCGTCACCATCCCTTTCATTCTGTATCTTCGTATGGAGGCAAAAACACAAAGGGGTTTGATTCAGTGCACAAGCGAATGGGAAGAGATATCCACCGCCCCGGTCTGCGCTCTTTCTTTTTGTGTGGGACGATGCCGGGAGAGAAGGGAAAGCGTCGAGGAAGCGAACAACAACAACACAACTCCATGGAAGGAGCAACGACAACACAACTCCATGGAAGGAGCAACGACAACACAACTCCATGGAAGGAGCCCAGTGCGCTTGACAGAATGATAAGAGAACTCCCTGGCCACCATCGACACCTCTCTGGCGGCTCTTTTGTTTTGTGTGGTGATTAGAAGAATAGGTTTGAAGAGTTAATTAAAAATGTAAAAACGGGTTGGTTTAATATTTAATAAACCGGGTTTATAAGAGTAAGTTAAAAGAGAACGTTGGCCCAATAAAAAATTAAGGACAGTGGGAGGGGATTAATATGGGGACAGGTGATTCACAACCCCCCCCCCCCCCCCAACCAAACGAGGACTCCTTAAAATTGTTGAAAATATAATTTTTCTAAGAACAAAAATAAACCTAAAAAAGCTTGGTTAAATTTGGTGAATATTCATTTTTCATGTCAAAATTAGGTAAATGTCCACTTTTTTTTACATAATTAAGTAAATTTTTATTTTTTCCAAAAACACCCCTCCTTTCCCATCATAACCCTTCCTCCTTCTCCTTTGACCATTTTTAATTTTAACATTGACTAGTCAAAATTGACCATTCCGGTCAACGCCTGCATTTTGTGACAATTTTTTTTGTGACAGTTGAGTATATTTTTCTGGTGACAGTTAATTGTGACAATTATTTTGGTGACAATTGATTTTTTGTGACATTTTATTTTTTCCGGTGACAGTTAGGGGAAAATCTTTTCTGGTGACAATTGATTTTCTTTTTTTTCTTGTGATAATTGTTGGTGAAAAAAAAAAATTGGGTGACAATTGATTTTCTTCCAGTGACAGTTGCCAGTAACACTTTCACTCGGTGACAAATGGGGTTTTTTTGCTAATAGATGATTTTCCTGATGACAATTGTCGGTGACAACTATTAATGACAGGGTTGATGACAATATATTGTCAACATGATATTGTAACCTTAAAAAAAATTATCATCATAACATTATACATCACTAAGACATTGTCACGAACTACAGAACACTGTTTTCATATTGTTTAATCAACCGTATTGTCACCAACTTATAAAAAACATTGTCACCAACCTCTTTTCAGTAATCTATTGACACCAACAAAAAAAATACTGTAACCAACCTATTTTCATCAAGCTTTGTTCAATAATCTATTGTCAGCAATTACAAAACTTTGTCACCAATCTAGTGTCAACCATCTATTTTTAGAAATTAATTGTCACCAACGACAAAACAGTGTCACCAACCAATTGTTGCGGGACCATCTTCTACACCTCCGGACACGCCAATCTTCTTAGGAGACGGACCAATGACTCGAGCCCGAGATAAGAAGCTTCAACGCAATTCCTTCATGTTTGTGAGTCACGCCTTGTTCTCGAGCACGATTCAACTCCCGGAGCCTACATTGAAGACCTATATGTGCATAGGAATCAAAGAGGTTGATCCTACTTAGGCATATGTGTTACTGATTTTGAGTATTGGAATATTTGGGTTTTTAAAGACGTCTCACGACTCGCGGGACGGCTCCACGAGTCGTGGCCATGAGCCCAAAATTCTGTCAAGCTACTGATGAGTCTCACGACTCGCGGGAACCTCCCACGGGTCGTGACAGCCTATCTATTTTAGGTATTTTAGGAAACTTGTTTTAATTAATTATTTTATTTATTTATTTCCGAAATTCAGCCGGCCTCTAGGTTATATTAGGTCATCTCTTTCTTTGTAGAACATTCACGTTGAAATTTATGAAAGTTCTCTTTTTGTGTGAAACACATAGAGCGTAAGTCAATCGATTCGAAACGTTGCTCATCGATTGCAAATTGGTTTTAGATCTTGCTTGGTTTGCTTTGAGTTCATCAACCTCGCAAGAGATTGGTGATCCTGGTAATCACAAGTCCCCTCCTTGTGCCTCCAAGTTATCCGCTTGGTTATGTAAGGTTGTAGAGGCGGGCTTTGTAGTCGTTGAAACTTGGTTCCTACCCTCTTAGGAGGCCTGGGGTCTTTATCTCGTTCTACCTTAGTTCGAATCACTCAATCTATCGATCTTCATTGATTTTGTCGAGTCTTCTATTGCTGCATTTTCGAGTCTTTATTCTTATTCTTGAGTCTTTGCTTTCGTTTTTGTCTTTGAGTCTTGATTGTTAAAGATCGGGCCATCCTACGGCTAACCCCGTATCAAATTGGCATCAGAGCCTTGGTATCCTGCATCAAAAGTTGTTTCTTTTGTTTCCCTAAACACAAAAACTACAAAAATAGAGTCTTTCTTGTTCTTGGTTTTTACTTCTTGAATTTTTGAATTGGATTGCATTAACCTTTGTTTGTTTGTGATGATTGTGGTTGCAATTAGCCTAAATACATATTAGTCGTGTCCCACATAACTTCATTGGAGCCGATTACACCATTTGACATAATTGCTTGAATTGGCCGTCTTCGGCATTCCACATTAGCCATATTGAAGCCAAATTGTGCCTTGTTCAGCCGGTCAAATTGGTTGAAAGTGGAACTTCTGTCGGCAGCCTTCAACCCAACCACAAGAGGTTTCCTAACCCTAGTCTTACTTGCTTCTATCTTTTGTTCTATCCTAGATTTATCTATTTAGTTGCCTTATTTAATTTGTTGAAATTTGTGGTAGATATATTTCATATTTTCTATCATAGATTATAAAAGGCATATATAGATTTACTTACCATATTAGCCAAACCATCACCTATATATATTTCATTAGGGCTACATAAATTTTATTTTTCTTTCACCATAGTTTAAATTTTCAAGAGTCATTTTTATTTCATAGATAGTTTCTTGCATTAGTAAAAAAAAAACAGTTTGAAATTTTAAAAAAAAAAATACATTCAAGCTTTGAACTAGGGGGATTAAATTCACTATGGGCAAAAGTAGCTTAAAAAAAAAAGAATTGTTGAGATCTAGTGCAAGAACTTTCAAGGACCAATTTTGGTGAAATCCTATAGCCCTAGTTGAAAATCTCAAACACATACCTCCCAAAACACACACAAAAAAAAAAAAAAAAAATTAAGCCCTATCTTGCAACTACAACGTCCTTGCTAAGGGTTTGAATCAAAAAGAGGTAAAAATCCAAGTTTTTCTTTCTTTTCCTTCATTTTCTTTTCCTATTTTTGTGTCGAGTACTGCAATGCCCATACCGACCCCCTACAACCTCGTTACGGGGTCTGTCGAGTCTATTTTGGTCGATTTTGAGGCTTTTGGTCAATTTCGACCTTCTTCTTCAGCTTTTGTCGAGTCCCTTGTTGCTTGTTTCTTTGTCCTTTCTCTTAATTACTTGCTTTTGATTGTTAACTCCTTGCTTGAGTGTTGATTTGCCCAAAGCGGATTGCCCCAGCAAGCTTGTCATAACCAATTAGAGAGAAGTTTGTGAGAGAAACACATTGTGAGTTGTTTTATTTGCTAATATTGACATAGTTCCGTGTTTGTTTTATTTGCGATGTCTCAGCAGGTTAACAACCCAAACAATGCCAAAAATGGCAACGATGACAACAATTCCGAAGCAACTATATCCATCGCGATGTTCAATAACACAATGAACACTCTCAACGCCACCTTGGCGGAAATGATGGATAAGTTGACGGCATTGGAAGCTAGACCGACGGGTTCTAATAACCTTGGTGGTCAAGGTAATCATGGGCGTGACGATCCGCCTAATGATGAAAGGGAAGTCTGAAATCCTAACCTTCCTCCTAACCCTAATGTGAATAATCCTTTATTTGAAGAGAACAACTCTCCACGAGGGGAGAGATATGGTAGAAATAAAGGATTTGCTAATGCGTAGGGGCAAGGAAGAGGAAGAGGAAGAGGTCGTGGCTTCCAGGAGAAGTTCTACTACTCGGGGCGTGATGATGACTTCCAAGATGAGGACTATTGGGACCAACGCCCGAGGCGGAACGACAGAGGAGGACGTTACCAATATCGTGAGCCTAGAGATCCTGATCAGGATGGCATAGGTAAGGTCAAGGTAAAAATTCCTTCTTTTGATGGTAAGACAGATCCAGATGCATATATAGACTGGGAGACAAAAATGGATCAAATCTGGAACTGTCATAATTTTTATGAAACTAAAAAGGTTCAATTGGCTTCTTTAGAATTTCAAGGGTTTTCTCTTATTTGGTGGGATAATTTGATTAAGGAAAGAAGAAGAGTTCTTGATGCGCCTATCGCGTCTTGGAACCAATTGAAAGCTTTAATGAGAAATAGGTTTGTCCCTCAACACTATGCTAGAGAGCTTAGACAACGCTTAGAAAACCTTAAACAAGGTAATAAATCTGTTGAGGAAACCTTTAATATTATGCAAGAAACCATGGCTCGAGCTAATGTTATTGAACATCATGAGGATACAAATGCTAGGTTTCTTCGTATTTTGCATCCCGCCTTAGCTCAGGACATTGATTGTTTTCCTTACTCTACTCCTACTGAATTATTGCATTTGGCTATTAAATTTGAACATGGAGCTAGATACAGGGATCAAGGCGGAAGAATGTCAAGTGGGCAGCCCCAACCATGGCACCAAAGCAGGCAACAACATCCCTAAGGGCGGCCTGAGGGAGGCTATAGCTCTCGGCCAAACCAGTCCCAAGGAAGGGGAGATGGCTGAACCACCCAACAAGCTTCCGACAAGGGCAAGGCGACTTGGACAGGATGAGATTCGTCTGGGGTATCTACTGGCCCCAAAGGGGGTAATCCTAACCCCTCTACTACTAGATCTAGGGACATTGTGTGCTTTAAATGTCAGGGTAGAGGTCATGTTATGAAGGATTGTCCCAATAAGAAAACTCTCATGATTAATCACTTGGGTGAATATGTGTCTGACAATTCTTATGATGAAAATGAAGAGCATGCTAATGATAATGATCATAACTTTAACCTGCTTACTTATGATGAAGATGATGATGGCATTGATTATGAACATGGAGAATCATTGATTGTTAGGAGAGTCTTAAGTGTTGTTCCTGCCCCATGTGATGACAATCAACGTGAGAATCTGTTTCATACTAGATGCTTAGTTAAGGGTAAGGTGGTTAATATGATCATTGATGGGGGAAGTTGTTGTAACTTAGCTAGTCAGGAAATGATTGACAAATTACAACTTCCTACTATTCAGCATCCTAGACCTTATAGATTGCATTGGATGAATGACTGCGGTAATTTGAAAGTGAATAGGCAAGTGAAAATGCATATCAAACTAGGACATTATGAAGATGATGTGTTATGTGATATTGTACCTATGCAAGCCTGTCATATTTTATTAGGACGTCCTTGGCAATTTGATCGTAAGGTCTTGCATGATGGCTTTACTAACAGGTACTTCTTTACTTTTCAAGGCAAAAATGTAGTTCTCAAGCCTATGACGCTAACCCAGGTGGCTGATGAGATTGAGAAGCGGAAGGTAAGTAAAGGTGAGTTAGATAAGGAGGCTCAGTCGAGCCATGTGTCTACCCCTACTCGGCCTAAGGGTGTATTTTTGGCTTCCAAGAGTACATTTTTAGACGAGTTTGCGGATGGGGAAACAACCCTAATGCTCCTATGCAAAGGGTTGAATATGTTGAGTGAGGAGCTTAGAGATACCCTCCCTCCTCGCATCCTATCTCTTATTGAAGAGTATAAGGATGTTTTCCCCGAGGACATACCAGCAGGTCTATCCCCTGTCAGAGGAATTGAGCATCAAATCGATCTCATCCCAGGGGCTACATTGCCTAATAGGCCTGCTTATAAAATGAATCCCACTGAAACCCAAGAGGTTCAATCCCAAGTCCAGGAACTGTTGGACAAGGGATACATTAGGGAAAGTTTGAGTCCATGTGTTGTGTCTGTGTGGTTAGTGCCTAAGAAAGATGGTTCTTGGAGAATGTGCGTAGATTGTAGGGCCATTAACAACATTACTGTAAAATATCGCCATCCTATACCCCGCTTAGATGACATGTTAGATGAGTTGCATGGCTCTTCTATCTTCTCTAAAATTGATTTAAAAAGCGGTTACCATCAGATTAGGATGAAGGAAGGCGATGAGTGGAAAACAGCTTTCAAAACTAAATTTGGACTCTATGAGTGGTTGGTTATGCCTTTGGCTTGACTAATGCCCCTAGTACTTTCATGAGACTAATGAATCATGTGCTTAGGAATTTCATAGGTAAATTTGTTGATGTTTATTTTGATGACATTCTTATCTATAGTAAATCACATGAGGAACATGAAGCGCATTTGAGGGAAGTACTTTCTACACTTAGATTAAAACACTTGTATGCCAATCTTAAGAAATGTGAGCTTTGTAATGATCAAGTTTCTTTTATGGTTTTATAGTGAGTTCAAGCGGATTGCGAGTCGACGATGCTAAGATCAAGGAAATCTAGGACTGGCCGACACCTACCAATATCGGCCATGTGAGGAGTTTCCAGGGACTAGCGAGCTTCTACCGACGTTTTGTGTGCAACTTCAGCTCCATCGCAGCCCCTCTCACAGAGCTCACAAAGAAGCGGTGTGAGTTCAAGTGGGGTCCAGCTCAGGAGGAGGCGTTCTGCAAGCTCAAGGAGAAGCTCACTCATGTGCCATTGCTGGCTCTGCTTGACTTCACTCGGCCTTTCGAGGTTGAATGTGATGCTAGCGGAGTTAGGATTGGAGACGTCCTCATGCAAGAAGGTAAGCCTATAGCCTTCTTTTCTGAGAAGTTAAAAGGTGCATGTCTTAATTACTCTACGTATGACAAAGAACTTTATGCATTGTTTAGAGTCCTTAAGACATGGTCCCATTACCTTTGGCCTAGCGAGTTTATACTTAGGACTGATCATGAATCTTTAAAACATTTTAAGAGCCAAGATAAACTTGATAGAAGGCATGGTAGATGGATGGAATTCATAGAAACATTTCCTTATGTGATAAAGTGTAAGAAAAAGAAAGACAATGTGGTTGTTGATGCTTTGTCTAGGAGACATGTCCTTTTGACCACTTTGGATTCTAGAGTCTTAGGCTTTGTATACATTAAGGAATTGTATGCTAATGATGCTGATTTTGGGTAAATTTTTCGAAAGTGCCTAGATAAGGGTCATGCCAACCAATTTTATATCTTTGATGAATTCTTGTTTACGAAAGACCAAGTGTGTATCCCTAGGTGTTCTCTTCGGTTATTATTGGTGAATGAAGCCCATAGTGGAGGTTTAATGGGTCATTTTGGGAGAGATAAGACATATCATACACTTAAGTTGCACTTTTATTGGTCACATATGCTTATGGATGTAGAACATTGCCTTAAGCCATGTATTGACTGTTTGAAGGCCAAGTCTAAGCTTATGCCCCATGGTCTGTACACCCCACTCCCTATACCCTCAGCCCCTTGGGAAGATATTTCGATGGACTTTATTGTGGGATTGTCTATAACTAAGAAGGGGATGGATTCTATCTTTGTGGTGGTGGATGGATTTTCTAAGATGGCTCACTTTATTGCATGCCATAAGACTGATGATGCTACCAATGTTGCGAATTTTTTTCTTTAGAGAGGTAGTTAGGTTGCATGGAGTGCCAAAGACCATAGTGAGTGATAAGGATGTTAAGCTCTTGAATCATTTTGGGCGAACTTTGTGGAACAAGTTAAGAACTAGACTGTTATTCTCTATCTCTAGTCACCCCCAAACTGATGGCCAAACTGAGGTGACCAATAGAACCTTAACCACTATCCTTAGAGCCATTTTAAGGAAGAATTTGAAGCTTTGGGAAGAGGCCTTACCTCATGTGGAGTTTGCTTACAATAGGACATTGCATTCCTCAACTAAAATCACTCCATTTCAATGTGTATATGGTGTTAATCCACTAACCCCTTTTGATCTTACTCCATATCCTATGAGAGAGAATGAGTCTTTTGATGTAGGTACGCATGTTGAGTTTGTCAAGGAGTTACATGAACGGAAGCGTCAGCAGCTCATGCGGAAGGCTGAGTACAACGCCAACAAGGCCAACAAGAGGCGCAGATTGGTGACGTTCCAGCCTGGGGATCTAGTGTGGGTGCACTTGAGGAAGCAGAGGTTTCCCAATGAGAGGAAGAGCAAGCTTGCACCACGAGGAGATGGACCTTTCAAGGTTCTACAGAAGGTGGGTGACAATGCCAACAAGCTGGAGCTTTCTGGCACTTATGGCGTAAGTGCTACCTTCAACGTCGCGGATCTCATTCCATATCTTGCCGTGGACGATGACTTGGATTCATGGTCGAATCATTTCCAAGAAGGGGAGGTTGATGCAGGACCATCTTCTACACATCCGGACACGCCAATCATCTTAGGAGACGGACCAATGACTCGAGCCCGAGCTAAGAATCTTCAACGCGATTCCTTCATGTTTGTGAGTCACGCCTTGTTCTCGAGCACGGTTCAACTCCCAGAGCCTACATTGAAGACCTATATGTGCATAGGAATCAAAGAGGCTGATCCTACTTAGGCACATGTGTTACCGATTTTGAGTATTGGAATATTTAATTTGGGTTTTTTTAAGACGTCTCACGACTCGCGGGACGGCTCCACGAGTCGCGACTATGAGCCCAAAATTCTGTCAAGCTACTGATGAGTCTCACAACTCACGGGAACCTCTCACGGGTTGTGACAGCCTATCTATTTTAGGTATTTTAGGAAACTTGTTATAATTAATTATTTTATTTATTTATTTCCAAAATTCAGCCGACCTATAGGTTATATTAGGCCGTCTCTTTCTTTGTAGAACATTCACGTTGAAATTTATGAAAGTTCTCTTTTCGTGTGAAACACATAGAGCGTAAGTCAATCGATTCGAAGCGTTGCTCATCGATTGCAAATTGGTTTTAGATCTTGCTTGGTTTGTTTTGAGTTCATCAACCTCGCGAGAGCTTGGTGATCCTGGTAATCACAAGTCCCCTCCTTGTGCCTCCAAGTTGTCCGCTTGGTTGTGTAAGGTTGTAGAGGCGGGCTTTGTAGCCGTTGATATTTGATTCTTACCGTCTTAGGAGGCCTGAGGTCTTTATCTCGTTCTACCTTAGTTCGAATCACCCAATCTATCGGTCTTTCATTGATTTTCTCGAGTCTTCTATTGCTGCGTTTTCGAGCCATTGTTCTTGTTCTTGAGTCTTTGCTTCTGTTCTTGTCTTTGAGTCTTGATTGTCGAAGATCGGGCCATCCTACGGCTAACCCCGTATCACCAATTGTCACCAACTACAAAGCACTTTCATCAAACTAAAATGTTTACAATGCTAATGTTATCACATTTGTCATCTAATATTAACACATTTTTGTTACAAAACTGAAACCTTATAACAAGGGGATCATAGACCCAAGAGGGGCGAAACCTGAGCAGACGAAAATTTGATGTACAGTATAGTTTAGGGTTTAAGGTTTAGTCTTTAGGGTTTAGAACAAGGGGATCACATTTTTGTTACCCTAAATTCTAAACCCTAAACCCTAAAATGTGTGTACAGTACCAATGTTATCAGATTTATCATCTAATATTAACGCATTTTTGTTACGAAACTGAAACCCTAGAATAGGGGAGCATAGACCCTAGAGGGGCTAAACTTGAGCAAACAAATAATTTGATGTACAATACTATAATGGCATTACATTTGTCATCTAATATTAATGCATTTTTGCTACAATAATAACCCTAAGTAGATGAAATTTGATGTAAAGTTTAACATTGTAATACTTAATTGTCAGACTACAAAATATTGCCACCAACCTATTGTCAACAACTACGAAACACTGTCATCACATTATTTTCACCAACAAGTGAACTCTGTCACCAAACATTGTCACAAACCAATTGTCACCAACTTAAAAACATTGCCACCAATCTATTATCCCTAAATAGAGAACATTATCACCACCCTCTATTGTCACCAACCTACTTTAGTAATCTGTTGTCACCAACAATAAAATAGTGTCATCAACCTATTGTCATCAAAATATTGTTTCACCGTTTCAGATCAAATTATTGTTTCAACAAATATTTGTCACCAAGACCATGTAATAAAAAAAATATCATCACCATACTAAATATCACAAGTAGTACGTAATCTATTGTTACCGGTGACAAAATATTATACCCTAGAGTGACTAAAACCAATCAAAAAGTAATCTATTGTCACCAAATCCACCAATGACAAAATATTGTCACCAAACTGAAACTCCATCCTCAATCATTCAACAAAAACTGATCTAGATTAAAGTGTCATTGAAGATTCCGTAGGCTTTAGCTACATAAATTTCTAACTTAAACAAGCAATGATAACCTTGTTTTCCTGCAATTTCTCTAACCACAATAGGCCTGCAATTCAACACATCGAACAAAACCACAAATTGAACAAAACCAGGCTCCCGTTGTTGGCGCTGCTAAGACTAGGCATCGCGTGTACCGTCGGAGAAGATCCTTCTCGTCGGCGCTAGATTTCTCCAGATCCGTCGTAGTCCCGGTGGCGAGGTACTCCATGTGGAGATTCTGATACTCATTCCCTTCCCCCGATCCGGAGTCCGTCCTGACGAATTTGATCGGAGACGGCGCCGAGACCGAAATCGGAGACCTTCAAATCATCGTTCTCATTGAATATGAGATTCTCGGGCTTCAAAGGATCCGCCCTTGCTCATATCTATGGATGCGGCGCCGGACCACGCTCAGATCTGCGGAGTGGATAATTGGTGCCTCTCTCTACACGGATGGCAAAGGAGCGGACAATTGCTCGACGATCGCTACACCAGACGAAAACAACACCGCGATTAGCGATATGTAGCGACTAACAATAGGAGGAGGAAGAAGATCGATCATGTCTGATGGGAGGAGGAAGAAGAAGAACATCATGTCTGATGGGATGAGGAAGAAAGAGATCGATTTGACTGAGCGAATGAAGAACGGGTGATGAAATTTTTATAACAGGGGTATAGTGGGTATTACATAAAAATTGTGGACACTTACTTAATATTCGTTTAAATATGGACATTTACTTAATTAGCTGGATATCTGACCAAATTTTTCCAAAAAGCTTTGATTATTTTCACCAAAATTACTTTATGTAAACAATCACATAAGAACATAATCTCTCAAAATAAAATAACGCTCAAAACAAGCTTGTCAACATACACTCTCAACTCAAACAAACTCTCAAAACATAATATCTCAACCAAACATTTATCTAACTCCCATGTGCAGATAAATGAATAAACAAGGCTCTTTATTGAATAACTTTTTTTTTCTTTTCTTTTGAGCCAAATAAATGAAATATAAATATGAGGATAAATAAGCACATAACATTACATCTCTCTCAAAACCTCTCAACAATAAGCACAAACCATAGCTTTTCTCTCTCAATGTTAAACTCGGGATCTTAAGAGGCGCTAGCCCATGCCACATATCCCTCTAAGGTCCGTTGTATAAGTGAGGGAGATTGTAACACCCCCGTTCCACATAGGATATCATAACAATGCTGGGAGTGATTTATAGTGATTCAAGCCCTACCCATGTCACAAGAGCTCTTCCTTTTCAGGCTCCAAGTGAGAACAACGGACCTAAGAGGGCAAGGTGGCATGGACTGGCGTCTCTTAAGACCCCGGGTCTTACAGATAGTATTAGTGCCAGATTTTGGGATCGGAGGTACTACGACAGTGTGCTTGAGTACGCTCCACCCGGAGGGCGGTCCCTTGGGCCTGACGGGGTCATCAGTGCTTTAAGTGGGGATATTGTAACACCTCTGTCCCACATCGGATATCATAAAGATGTTGAGAATGATTTATAAGTGATTCAAGTCCTACCCGTGTCATAAGAGCTCTTCCTTTTCGGGCTCCAAGTGAGGACAATGGACCTAAGAGGGCTAGGTGGCATGGGCTGACGTCTTTATATCGATGTCCTTGAAACACTTTTTTTCCGTTGAAACTCGCCATCATACTCACTCAGAGGAAAACCAAAATTTTATTGGCTGCATTGCCAGAATTTTTGACTCGTGAGAAAACCTCTGGTAATTTATTACTACTACCCTCAAACATCAGAATATTTTTATTACATTTAAAAAATAAGGATATATTTTTACATATCTCTAAATATGAGGGTATTTTAATTAATTTTTTCTTTTTTAAATTAGGTTCGGGAAATATAAGAGGTGGTCTCGTAATCCTATCGAAGCCGATAATAATGTGACATTGACTATTGAGGCCCTAATTTATACAACCGCATCCTACGAGATGGTTGAACACTTTTTTTATAAAAAAAAAACGTAAATGAATGAATGTACGTAAATGTATCTTCAAAACCGGAAACGTGTCTATGTTCATCTCCACCAAGCTTTGGTCGTTGCCGGCGTCACAGCTGCCATCTCAGTGCTGTTGTCGACTGCCTATTCATCCCCCCTCGGAAGCCGCCTTTGCCATCCTGACTGCCTATCTCCAACGCTCCGACCTAAACCCTTAGTCTGGGCCGTGCCAATCCGTTGGAGGGCCCTATATAAAAACTAAAATTAATCATATTAATTAATTATTATTTTGTATTTATTTAATTTATAGTGATATATATTAAAGTAAAAAAAATATTACACTATATTTATCCAATTTTATATTAATTTAATCAAAATATATTAAAATAAGATAAACATTAAATGTTATAAACCAATTTTTATTTTTATTTTTGCACAAAGAGAATTTAGATGGTTTTTAAATAAATACTTGTAGTTATTTGTATTTCTCTTCCTTTTGGTTTTAAATTTTTAAAATTCAATTAATTTCATTAAGTGAATAGAAATTTTTATAAAATCCTCAACATAAAATACTTCAATATTAAAACAAAGATAATTTGCTAAAAAAACACAAGTATAAAAATGATAAGAAAATTAACACGTAAGCTCCACCCAACAAAAAAAAGTAAATATGGGTAGTAAATACAGAGTATATTGAAACAAAAAAGAAAAGCGTAAATATGGAAAGTTACTCCTTACTAAAGAATCCTTTATTGAAGCAAAAAAAGAAAAATCATTCTGCAATGGCTCACTGGAAAGGATTTGCGGGTAGTACCCAAAGATCCCCAGTTCGAACCCCGGATATGGCCGCTCTTTATTTATAAATTCAAAGCTAAAAAAAAAAAAAAAAAAAACGGGAAAGGGTCCCAAAATCTAACAAAAAGGGATTCGAACTCGGAACTCTGGAGCGCAAGTCCTTAACCACCAAGGTGTTATCGGCATTAGGTCTACACAGGCAAATCATTTGTATATATAATTAACTACTGGGCTATATGATATTGGGCCCCAAAAATTTGGGGGTCCTGTTCAAAAGATCCACTTGCACATGCCCTTTCACGAGCCTGCCCTCAGCGTCGTCTAACCTCTTCCTTGCGTGCAGTGGTGGCCGCAGGATTTGCTATAGGGGGCGGAATTTTTGGTCTGGAATTTTTTTTTCTCAGTATATATAATAAAGAAATTTTTACAAAATATATTAAAAATAAACTATAAATTATGGTATAAATATGATATTTTATTACAAATATCATATTTATACCATAAATATGATAGTGTCAGATGTGTCAGAGATGAGAGCGGTCAAGTGTTGGTTGACGATCAGCGGATTAAGGAAAGATGGCAGAGGTACTTCTCAGATTTGCTCAATGAGGATAGCAACTCTTCATATGGGAGCCCCAATGTTTCTGAATGTAGTGAGCTCGGTTTCTACCGGCGCATCTCAATTGATGAGGTTAAAAGAGCTGTCTGTAAATCGAAAAATCATAGAGCTTCTGGTCCTGACGACATTCCGGGGGATGTGTGTAAATGGTTAGGGGATAAAGGTTTGATTTGGCTAACAGATCTTTTCAATGCTATCTTAGGTTCAGCTAAGATGCCTTCGGAATGGAGACTTAGTAAGCTGGTTCCGGTCTACAAGAATAAAGGGGATGTACAGTGTTGCAACAACTACAGAGGAATCAAACTGCTTAGTCATACAATGAAATTATGGGAAAGAGTTATAGAGGCGAGACTTCGGAGTTTGGTTGAGGTGTCTGAGAAACAATTTGGCTTCATGCCTGGTAGATCAGCTACTGAAGCTATTCACTTGTTGAGGCACTCGATTGAGATGCACAGTGATAGGAAGAAGAATCTTCATATGGCCTTCATTGATATAGAAAAGGCATACGATAAGGTTCCGAGAGAGCTGCTGTGGAGTTGCTTGGTAGATAAGGGAGTGTCGGGGACGTATATCAGGGTTATCAGAGACATGTACGATGGGTCACTGACTAGCGTCAGAATGCCGAGTGGAGATTCAGAGTTTTTTCAGATTCGTGTGGGGTTACACCAGGGTTCAACTCTCAGTCCGCTTCTGTTTACTCTTGTTATGGATTCACTTTCTGCCCCACTTCAAGAGGAGGTTCCTTGGTGCATGCTGTTTGCAGATGACATTGTGCTGGTGGATAACTCTAGATCGGGTTTGGCTCGCAGGCTAGAGAACTGGAGGGGGGTGCTGGAGTCCAGAGGTTTCCGGTTGAGTAGGTCCAAGACCGAGTATGTTCAATTTTGTTTTTGAGAGGATAGTGATCCAGAGACTTCGGTTTTATTGGGGGAAGATCTTGTCCCTAGGAAAGAATATTTCAAGTACCTTGGATCAATCGTTCAGAACGATGGGGGTATCGACAGGGATATTGATCATCGAATCCAGGCTGGATGGCTTAGATGGAGGAGAGCCTCGAGGGTGTTATGTGATAAGAGAGTACCAGCTAAACTGAAAGGTAAATTCTATAAGGTGGTTGCCAGACCGACCCTATTGTATGGTTCTGAGTGCTGGCCTATTACTATAGCTCAAGAGCGGAAGCTATCAGTGGCCGAGATGAGAATGTTGCGCTGGATGTGTGGGCATACGAGGCTTGACAGAATCAGAAATGTCGACATCAGACGTAAGGTTGGCGTTACAAGTTTGGAGGATAAATTGCGGGAGTACAGATTGTGCTGGTTTGGACACATTCAAAGAAGACCATCTTCGGCTCCGGTTCGAAGGTGTGAGAGCTTAGAGCTTGGAGCTATCCGAAAGGGAAGAGGTCGACCGAAGAAGAAGTGGCTAGAGGTCATCCGTCAGGACCTCGATCGACTGAGCCTCTCGGAAGATATGACGTCAGATAGGGACCAGTGGAGGAGGGCCATTCGGGCTAGTGAGGTGTAGTGGGATGGGCTAGGGTGTTTAGCCATGTGTCTATGCTTTTTGTCTGTCGTCTTCTTCTTCTACCTATGTTTTCGCCTCTTTTCTGTCTACTGTCTTGTAGTTTCTGTGTCTTATTTTTCTGGGTCTATCGGAAACACTCTCCTGACTTGGTCGGGGTAAGAGTGCGTACATCCTGACCCCCCAGACCCTGCCGTCACGCAGGATTTACTGGGATGTTGTTGTTGTTGTTGTTGTTGTATTACAAAAATTCATACAAAAATTTATATATATGTCTTTGTAGTAGGATTAAGATCCTCCTATATCTTAAAGCTGAGTATTTTGGAGAGAAGTGATGCTATCCACGTGGAGCATTCTCCAATTTTTTTCCTTCTTTCCGTTTTTGCCCTTCTCTTCCTTTTTCTTTCTCCCGTTCTCTCTCCAATTATTTCCTTTTTTCCGTTCTCTCACCCTCTTTCTTTTTCCTTGAAGACCCACGATCTCTCTCGATCAGACGGTTTTCTATTTTCTTAAACCGCTTCTACCTCATCTATTCGATCTCTCTCTCGGATCTCTCAGGATGCTCGATGCTCCTCTCTAGCGCTGCAAGTGCCGAAGGCCGTTGCTGGAGTTGCCGGCGGTGATGGCGGACAGGAGCATCGCCGGTCGATTGTCTGACCGATCGGAGGACGCAAGGGCAGAGTGGCCTTGTCGGCGGCGTCACGGACGAAATCTATTGCGAGTGGTGGCGGTGGACGGAGAGGAGGCGATGGCGCGGCGGCAGCGGCAACGGCAAACACCACATCTGCTGGTGCCGAATGTTCAGATACTGGGAGGTTATTCTAAGTATTCTAAGCGGGAAGGTATGGATCGAAAACCTAATTCCGGCCAGCCCGTCTCGATTGGCGAACACCACATCTGCGTCGGCTTCCACAAGGAGACTGGATCGGATTACCGCGTTTTGGAGTGGTATGGTCACATCATGCTATTCTGACGAGGACGATGGGTTCCTTCCTGGGTATATCTACAGGAATTACTTTGAAAGGGTTAGGGTTAAGGCAGCGGGTGTTTCGATTCAGGAGGAGGAGGAAGAGGAGGGCGCGGGGATCGCATGGAATTCGGGTCTAATGGAGTTGATTGAGCAAACGAATTCGAGTCATAGTCGGATTCTTCATCGGAATTTCTGCATCAATTCTCCCAAGTAAGCTTGATTCCTCCTCCATTAATTGCTTTAATAGTTAAATCAGTAAATTTTTGCCTTCTGTATGATCAAGTGGATTTAGAACTGTGGATTGTTTGCCTCAGATTGTGGGAAATGGCTAACGGCGTCGTGGAGGCACATCGGAGAGCGATGGCTTATTGTATACTGTATGTATGCCTATGGTATTCAGTGCTACCTCAATTTATATATGTTCCCTTTTTATTCAAGATATGAGATTTCTCTATTTTAATGAAAGTGCATGTTATGTTTTTCACATATATAGTAGTTTTTAATAGGAGTCAACTAACTTGCCAGGTATAATGCTAATTCTCATATGGAAGTTTTGTTTAGCTAAAAGCTGCTAGGGTGTATAACTCAAAAGAGTATGTTTTGATTCAATTTGATGTTCAATGAGTACCTATGGATGTAAAATTGATTTCCAAGGTATGGACATCTTAATTCATTGCACTATTGGTTACTAGGGTAGGTTTAGATTGTCATTGGATCTCCTAACTGATTACCAGCTCTTTTATTGCTCAAGCTGTAGGATTTTTGTTCATTCCTAAATATTTTGTAAATTGATGGATATGAGATAGTACCATACCGACTTTTAGAGATATGATTGTCATCTGTCAGATTGATCAGTTGACAATGAAATTTTGGTCTGTATTATCTATTATGCTTGATTTTTGACATGGTTTGTAATAACTATTCCTCTTTTGGTCCCTGATTCTTTGCCGATAGATAAACATGTGCAAGGATTGATTAGAAAAAATTGCTAAGAAGTATCAAAGATCTGAGAATGATTTGTGTGCTACACCTTCCATCATCTGATGATTATTTTCTTTTATCCTGTCTCAGTTTGCACACGGTAAAGAAGAGATAGATCCTCGCATCATCATTCAGACAAAATCCGAGGTAGGCATCCTACCGAAATATACATTCAATGGCCTTTGTTTTGCCGTTGCTTCTATTGTATCAGTGTATCACAGTTGAATGTTCATACTGTCCAATTTGATGCAAATTTAGTACCCTATGTATTTGTGAACTTGGTACCATATTCATGGTTGTGTTGTTTACTGCACACATCACGGGTGGTGGAAAATTCTACAGGTGTGAAATAAAATTTAGAGCAACTCTCATACGTTTAACCTGATATGGGGGAAAAACAATTGAAATGAAATATTTGCAAAGTTCATTCTTATAATTTAGATTTGGATTACCTTCATCGAAATTAATTCGTAATTTTTGGATAATTTCTTTGTGATATTTTGTTTTTTAAAATTTCAACATCATGTCAAATTAATTCAAATTAATTTCAAATTAAAAGATTGCAACCGCTTGATTTTCTACCTAAAAATTAGCAGAGAATTTTTTTTAGCCGTGATTTTTATTCCATTTAATTTAATATTAGTAGGTAGTTACTAATTTCCAACCACGTTTATTCAGTTATTTAAAATAAAAACCACTCACCAATACCTTCATCAAAAACCAAAACTTTCAATAACTGCTCTATATATTTGCTCACTGATTTTTCTCAATTCTTATTTTCACTTTCTACCTAGGTAAGTACCTCCTCTCTTCCCGTTTATCTCTATTCTTATAAACGTTCACTCCCTCCTGGTCTTCCTCTTTATATCTTTCCCCACAAACGTTCAAACCTTTCTGTCTTACGTCTCTTTGTTTCCCTTCTTCATCTCTTTCGTCTCATTAAACATGCTTCCCAGGTCTTTTTTTTATGGGTATCATTTTTGTTGTGGAGTTTTTCTTATTGAAGCATTTGCTTCTTACCCCCAAATTGGGGAGTCCAGTGTTCTTTCTATTTCTCATTACAATTTCCTCGAACAAGATGGATTTGCATTGGTCTATCCAAATTCATTTCCCTGGGATGGGAATGTCGTGAGTAGGCAAGTGACTCAAGCTATGTTAAATGTATTCAATGTTCCCGAGTGTCTTCAAACTCTTTATGCAATCGATCACATAAGTGATTACATAAATGAGTGCATTTTTACATCAGGGTTTGATATTCAACGCGGCTTGGTGCCGAATATTACAATTGTTGTTGGCACATTTAGTGTGCATTCGGTAGATCATTCTGGTCATCCGCTTGAGGTGTTGCCTATTGACATTGACCCATTGCCTAATGTCAATGCTTTCTATGATATTGACATTGATGAATTCGAATTGCCTCTAGATTGGTATCACTATGCATTAGTTGTTTCTTTATATTAATGATATTTTACTTATCCATATTCACTTAATATTTTCCATGTATGAAATAATGTAGGGAATTGCTAATGGAATATGTGCCTGTACCACAACCCGCGTCAATGGAAGCTGTCAATTCGCTCCCCGTGGGATTGTTCTCGGAAGCAGCTCAGTGCACTATATGTATGGAAGAGGTGGATCAAACAACCATGCTCACCCGAATGCCATGTGAGCACCTTTTCCATGACGCTTGCATCCGTCAGTGGCTCCAGGCTCAACACTCTTGCCCAATGTGTCGGTTTAAGTTGCCGATGGCTACCAACGATGCTCCTAGAGTTGTTGAACAATTGAAATGTTGTAAAAACTAGGTTTAGGTTGTAAATACACGTGAATGTTTGTTGCCGGTGATCAATAATATATATTACTTGATTTTGTGTTACATTTTAGTTTTGTAATGTTTGTGTTACTTGATTCCAATATTTCTCCAACTTTTGTTTGATGCAAATTAGGTACCCTATGTATTTGTGAACTTGGTACCATATTCATGGTTGTGTTTTTAACAGCACACATCACTGGTGGTGGAAAATTCTACAGGTGTGAAATAAAAATAAAAACATCTACCCACGTTTCTAAATAATTTCAAGTTGGAATTTAAAATTAATTTCAAAGATACAGAGACTTAATTTGTTAGTAAAGCATATCTAGTATCTACCCACGTTTACCTCTCAAAAATAACTATCTACCCATGCTCAAAAGTTTTTTTTTCCTTTCTTTTTGATATTAGCAATATAATAACTGCTCTAAAAAAAGAAGCAATATAATAACAATCTAGCCACGTTTCTTTCTTTTTGATATTAGCAATATAATAACTATCTACCCACGTTTCTAAATAATAACTAACTACCCACGTTCAAGAGACGTAATTTGTTAGTAAACCATATCTAGAATTTTTATGCCTATGGAAGTTACTTAGTTATCCCACTCCCCCACTCCCCCACTTTTTCTTATACACACATAAAACCTGGAAGTTACTTCATTTTTCTTTACTAGTATGGAAGTTACTTAGTTATCCCATTCCCCCCACACGCCTACTAAGCTCATAACAAGGCTTCCAATCCGAGGAACAAAAACCACAAACAAGGTATTCTATTTTTCCTACTCATTTCTACATCTTTTGAAGGTATCCTTCTACCTCTTTTTTTTTTTGGAATCATTGTTCAATTGTGTGACTTCTTGAACTTATATTTTTCAGTTGATGCTCAATCGATTTCCGAACATCCATCCCAAAGTGCGCAGGTACGTTTACTTAGTTTTTTCAGCAAACATGATGTGTTTCGAGTGAAAACATTTCGATGTTTGTGTTGTTAATTTGACTTCGTTATTTGGTTACGTGCTACAGGTTTCAAGTGGCACCACCCGTAGATACCATCAACACCTTAGATGGATCCAC
Source organism: Persicaria maculosa (assembly GCA_963922045.1). NCBI lineage: Eukaryota > Viridiplantae > Streptophyta > Magnoliopsida > Caryophyllales > Polygonaceae > Persicaria > Persicaria maculosa. The sequence goes on along the minus strand of OY998259.1, from coordinate 52,130,250 downwards.
AAACAAAATTTGGACAATTAGGGGAAGGATTACCGTTCTTTGGACAACGTCTTATCGAGACTCTAAGGACGTCGACGGAATTCAACTTATTATCATGGATGAACTAGTTATAAGTTGATTTGGTTTTTGTTTTCATCCTATATATATTTATTATACATTTATACAATATATGATCTTCTGCACAGGGGGATACCATTCAGGGGATGATAACAAAAAAGAATGTTGCCAAATTTTCACCTTTTATCAAGGAGGGCGGATTATATTCGTTCGATAATTTTCTTCTCTCTGAGAACAAGGATTCCGTCAGATTTGCGTGCATTGTGGTTGACTTATTTTACTTTATGCATGCAGATGTTATGGCTCAGTTGATTATTATTTGCGTGCATTGTGGTTGACTTATTTTACTTTATGAAACCATGTTAAAATAATTTATGTGTCACTCCTTGTGTCATATTAGTCGAAGGTAAGGTTCAGTCGAGTACTATGTTTTATACATCATTACTATGTTAGAAATCCCATGCGTAGCGCACGGGCTATAGGCTAGTTTTTTTTAAATATTGAAAGAAAATTATAATTTTTTTAAAGAATTTGTCATTGGTAAATGAAAAAAAATGATAGGATTGAAAAGTAGGACAAAAAAACTCATAAATTGTGGTTTAAATATAACATTGGTAGTAAATTTTTTTATAGAAGTAAAAGTTAGAAGAATTATTTAAAATATATGGGTAACATAATGCATACTCTTATGAAAATACTAAAAGAAAACTATAACCAAAAATAAAAAAATTAGAAGAGTTATTTAAAATATATGGGTAACATAATGAATAATTTTATGAAAATACTAGTGTATGCCCCGTCCCCTGCACGGGAATATATTAACACAATATTATAAAACTTTACTTATTATCTATAAAAAAATCCTATTATAAATATGAAAATAAATAAATAAATAAATATGAATTACATTATGATAATTAAACTAATAACTGGAAATATAAGATTAAAATTAATCTAGATCTAAATAACTCATTCTCCTAAAAAATAATATAGATATAAATAAAATAACTATGAAATAATTAATTTTGATATAAATAATTCTTTCCACAAAGAATAATCGATATATAAACCGTCCATATGCCAAATTTATATATAAACCGTCCATTGGAAAGATTATTTATAATCCAGACGAAGATACACTTATATGGCAATTTGTATATCTGTATATGCCAAATTTATTACTATTATTGTGTTTAATTATATTGATATAATTATTTCCTTATATAATATTTACTCTTGTATAAGATATTCCATCTATTCAATTATATGAATTAATGGTAAAATAAAATAATTATTTTTAATTATATAGATTAGAACTATCTTATTATTTTTATTAGATTTCCTTTTTGACGGGAGAAAGTTTTGCGAGACACACTCACGCGCCGCCACTTAGGCAGATTCACTCACATGCCGCCACGCAGGCTTCAATGCATCGGTTTTAGTATATGTATATAGATTAAAAGAAAAATATAACCAAAAAAGGTAAGGAATAAAAAGTAGTGCAAAAAAGCAAATAATGAGATTCTGAACCCATGACTTCCCCCCTTATACCAACTAAGTTAGACAATCTATGTGTTCTCTTTTATATATTTTTTTTTACCTTATATTTTTTTTAAATACTACGAAACTCTGTTGTCGGTGGCCGCCCCCTGTGGCCGCCCCTGCTTGCGTGCCTTTTTGTCGGCGTGTTCTACTGACAGTCTTGGCCTTTGATCACCTTGGGCCCGAAGAATTAAGCTCCTTCCTTTCGAGTTTGTCCTTCGTGCCCAAGGCATGGAGCCCAGAAATAAGTCCCTCTCGCAAAAAGAAAATAATAATAATAAAATATATATAAATATAAATAAATTAAAACTAAAACTAAATTGAAAATAAAATGTCGGATTCATATATATAACCCCTTACTTGCAAGGTTCGATATCCCTGTTTTAGGAGTGTTTTTGTCCGTGTCTAGATTGACCGATTTTCGGGTGTTTTCTTTTGGTAGCGTGTGGCTTTGATTTTGATGTTCCTGAGCATGCTAAACTTAGTTGGGTGTCCTGTGTCTGGAGTCGAGATGATGAGCAAAAGGCGACTCTGTATCCGGAAGAATGGTCCTTGGAGTTTCGTCTTCACTGTCCACAAGAGATATCGTTCTGCTTTACCGTTGACCTGCGGTGCTTTCCTTTGGTGGTACTTGACTTTTTTGTTCGTCGGTGTCCTCAACGTTGCGGTTTTAGTTCTGCTTAGCTTCATTCTTTTCAGAGCGCAGATTACGTGTTGATTGCGCCTTTTTTTTCCATGCATTTTGGGCTTTATTTTAGGTTCAAAGGTTCAACCGTCTGCTAACTTGTCGGCCTCTCGAGTTTCAGGTATGTATGAGCTCGAATTATTACTTAAAAAAAAAAAAAAAAAGAGGAAACGTGTCTATATACGTGTTGTTATGCGAGGCCCTTTGATTGCCTCTATTAATTTGCAAAGTTTCATTTTTATATTTTTCCAGTGTGAACACGTTTTGGAAATAAGATTCTACTATTTAGATACTGTATTTATTGTTTTTACGAAAAGCGGCAATTTTTCTTTTATTTACAATAATAGGGAAAAACTAGTACGTGAAGTTTCTGTATCTAATTAAATTATTTTTTTTCAATATACAGGGGCGGAGCTGAAGGGGGGCCTAGGGGGGCATGTACCCCTCTCTCATTCGACTAACTACGTACCTAGATATATTCTCCTCGTCGATATCTTCGTTTTGATATATAATACGTCTTAATCTGACATCTGAGTAAAAAGTTATTAATGTTTAAAAATTAAAGGTATATTAATCACTTTAACATTGTTTCAATAGACTATAATGTTTTTATATTTTAATTAAATTAACATTTACATATTATAATTCATCTTAAGAGCTTCGAAATGAGAGGTTTTACTAATCATTTCGACAATTAGATAAGAAGTTACGCATGTTTAAAATTTTTATATCTGGTTATACATTATTATATTTTACGAGTGCAACAAATTATATATTAACTATGATTATTATTCGAGCCAAACAAAGTCTAGTATTGCTTGATTATATTTAGCTCGTTTAAAAACGAGTCAAGCTTGAGTCGAACATATATTTGAAGTTGAGCTCATACTCAACTTGTTTAGTAAATGAATAAGCATTAACTGAGGGTTTTTATCCAAGTAATTCATTACATGGTAACTTAAAAGAAAATTTGTAAACTTTAAAAAATTCGTGCTATTTGAGTTTCAATCGAGCCTAGCTGAACTTTGAATTGAGCTTAAAAATATGCTCATAATCAACTCATTTTGTAAATGATGCTTGAGCCAAGCTTTTATTGAGCAAAACTCGAGCCAAACTCTAGCTACTCAGCTCATATAACAACCATAATATTAACTTAATGTTTATTATATTACGTTTCCTATACTAATTTAGTTAAATTTTTTTCCGGATATTTCATTTATATATTTATATTTCTTTTTTTAGGCGCGAAAAAATGATAGCGTTTTATCACAAATCGATGACATATTTATCGTAAATAACATCATTTATTATCGTATTATATATAATTTTTATGTCAATTTAATCCAAAACTAAATCGTACATGTATAAACTACAACTTCGGCAAACCAAACCACCCCCGGTTGTGCCCCCCTCCGATATTTTTCTGGCTGCGCCACTGACAGTATATAAATTACTCTCTCCGTTCTAAAATAAGAGGATAAGTCGTTTGACTTTCTGACACGTTTTTGAAGGAGCTAAAAACTATATAAAGTATTAACTTTTTTTATTAAAATTTTAAAATAATATTACACTTAATATATATTAAGAAGTACTCCGCAAATTTTAAGGAGTATAATATTCATAATAATATTATACTTAATATTAACTTTCTGACACTTTTTTTTAAGGAGTATAATATTATTTTTAAAAATAATAAAAAAAGTTAATATTTTACATAGTTTTGAATTCCTTAAAAAACGTGTCAGAATATCAAACGACTTATATTTTAGAATGGATGTAGTATGTTTTTATCTATATACATATACTAAAATTGATGTCTAGTGTTTTATGTGGCGCATTGAGGGTGTCTCTACGACAAAAAATTAATAGAATAATATAGGGAAAGTCTAACAACAACATGAGTTTCGTCTATTGATAGGAAGAAGTTTATATAATTACGCTCGAGTACTTTTCATTTTGACAAAATAATTACGGATTGGTCCGAGAGACGACTGACGCGATCATGGAATTTCACCTGTACTTATTACCTCATCATGATGACAAAAAGTCTTAAAATACCTGCAAGCCTTAACCGTGAGGGGTGATGATCAGATTATGCGTTTATTAGTCCAAGCGATGAGGGTGGTACGTTTGGCTCACGAGAGATTGAGCTGTTCAGTCGTCGTCTTTAGAGGAAGTCAGGCGATGTTCTTATTCCAAAAACATTCTTCTCCGATCAAAGACCTTAAGAACTCAACTCCGGGAGTTTTAGGTCAGGAAGATAATCAGAGATCTTCTACTTCTCTATTGAATCGGCTCCCAATCTTTGGGGTCGGAGGGGGGTATTTATAGGGAAGCCAAGCGAGCAGCTGGCTGGCATACTCGTGGTTTAACATGGGACACGTGTAATGCATGCCCTTACACTAGGGAACTAGGCAATACACGTGGCGTTGTTAGAGGAGAGGTGCTTGACCCAGAGAGTTGCTTGCTAGGACCCTGAAGAGCCACGAGGTATTTGAGGGACCTACCCTGGCTTCTACGCAGACTTATTCTAAGATTTTAGTCACGAGAAAATATGGACTGAGGATTTTGGAGGTGTTGAGTTTGGTCAGGGTTCGACCGAGTACTCTACTCGCGTTGGGTCTTGTAGTGGGACCAGATGTCTTTTGCGTTGGGTGGCCTATTTATGACGTTATCCCCTCGTTAATTAATAGGCCTATTTTCTATGGCATCGTCATATCTTCTCGTAACCGGATCGCGAGTGATATGCCGCTCGCGATTAGGTTTCGACAAACACGATGATTCCCGCCTAAAAGCTGGCTCATTAAATGGGCCTGGATTGGGCCTAACATGTTTTGGGCCCATTTGAGAGGGTGACCCCATAAAGACCTATAAGTGAGGTTCTCGCCTTGGTCTCTTCATTTTGCATTTCCGAACACAGGAAGAGAGAGAGAGAGCGAATCTACGAGTTTTTTTGCTCATAGAGAAACGAGATCGTAGTTAGGTGGTGGTTCATCCTCCAGTCTTCCAAGCTCGTCGGCGTTTCTCTTCCACTCTTCTCAAGTAAGTGTTTCTTGATCTTTCTTATGCCCAGTCCAATTTCTAGGTTTCCGCTTGTTTTTAAGCCGTTTAGGGCAAAGGGAAAAAACCCTTGGTGGTGGAACCGCCCACTTCCGGTGAGGGGCATGGCGGTAATGGGGATGAGATTAGGGTGCACCTTGGCGTCCCATTCCCTCTTTTCTTCTTTGTTCTTTTGGTTATAGTCGATTTTTATGGGGGAAATCTAAGTTATCCGGTGATAGTGCGACGGTGTTGGGGTAGGGTAGTGTTGTTCACGAGTTTTTTGGGGACCTTCCGACGATGGTGGGCGGATGAAACTCTTCGCCTCCCCCCATTTTGTTTTCCCAGAAGTGATATCTCGAAAATCGAGAAACTTTACGGAGGAGACGAAAATGCGTCTCTTAATCGTCACCCTTCTCGAGAGGCGCATGAGGCGCCAACATGAACCTATGAAGGGGGGTTTTGGCGCCAAATTTATTTAATCGCGATGTTGAAAAGGTCATTTCCCCTTATTGATTTTCTCTTTCTTTGCGTCTTTTCCAGCGGCTTTTCTTCTTGTCATAGCTTAAGATGCCAAACGAGAGTGATAACCAGAATCGGAGTGTGGGTTACGAGCATGAGGAGGTTAGCTCCTCGCGAACAAGAACAAAAACTCTAGTAGATGTTGATTCGGAATCTACAACGGCTCCTGCCCTTCCTCCGCAAAATAAAAAGTCGCGTGAAGTGAAGAGAAATGAAGTTAATCCTCGGGCCGATCAGAGCGCGAAGAGACAAAAATGGTCGGATCTATCAAGCGTCCTTTGAAGAGGGATGATCCTGATTATTGTCATACTTCGGAGTCCATTAATGAACTGGGGAGAGGCGAGTCATCTCGCGTACATAGAGAGAGCAAGAAACCTATCCGCGTGGTATCGGGTGATTTTGCCTTGCTTCCCTATAAACAAGCAGAGGTAGACAATTGTAGCTTCTGCGAAGGCTATGCTCCTGCCTCCTACTGCCCCTCCTCCTTTCCTAAAGATTTTCACGGAACGCGTAACTCCAACCGTAACTAAAACACTTGGAGAATAATCAATTCTCAAGGTTAAGCACTTGAAGGAGGTGGCTAAGCTTTATCCATGGCCGGTCGGGATAGAAATAGGCTTGGCTACCGGGAATGGGGGGTGCTTAAACTCGTACAAAGATCACGTCGTCGTCCACCTAGGAAGTTTGCTTCAGAGGTTCCGCCTTCCTCTTCCTCAACTTTATTCAGAATTTTTGACACGAATAAACCAATGCCCGACCCAGCTTGCTTTTAACGTGTGGATGTACCTTGCGGTCTATATCATGCGGTGTGCTGCTATCAAGCAGACACCGTTGTTGGACCATCTCTTTTCCGTTCTTTCCTTGAGACATAGTGAGGGACTGGTGTCCGCTTCCCTATCTGGGAAAATAGTTGAAAGGTTCTCTAGCAACTCGGGATGGAGAAAGAAATGGTTTCTTGTTCGTGATTCAACAAGAACCTTTTTGAACTTTGTGACCCTACCCGACAAGTATGCTCCTCCTAAAGACAAAAATATCGCGATGGAAAGGTGGAGGATTGCGTTTGAGGAGGGGGTCGCGTCGACGAGGAGTTACAGAAAAGTCATAACTCCGGCGTCTGGAGATGGCCGGCCTCAGTCTTCCGCACCGTCCGGGTTGGTGTCTAGGCATTTCAAGCTTTCTAGTACTTTGATCACGACTTTCTCTGATTAACCTTTGTCCCAACCCTTTTGTAGGTATGCTGGTTGATAAGGTGAAAATTTCCGCTTTGTCAAAGAAGAAAAGTGCAGCTAGGGGCGCAGCCAGGCCTGCTCCTGTCGTTTCTTTGCAAGTGGGTGATGGTCAACAGAATGTTTCCCGCGACTCCCCCCTCGCGATAAAAAGCTCGAAAGGGAAAGCACCTATCGAAGACCGGGAGAGCGTATCGTCAGAGGATATACCCTTGGCTCAACGCAAGCAAAAAAGGCCCAAGGTGGAAAAGGGAACTACAAAACTTCTGAGTGCTAAGTCCATCATCCCGACGGGGATTTCTATGACCGCGTATAGGCAACCTGGGTTCGATCCGATCGATATTAAGAAAGTGAGGATCCCTGGAAGGAGCTGCCTGGCTGAGAGGGATTATCTTCATAATTAAATGGATGAAGAGTTGTTGAGCAGGGTCTAAAGATTGGGGGTTGGGTATCTTTCTTTGTGATTTATTCTTTTCTATTTATTCTGTTTTGCACGCATGTTTATTGTTTTTCGTATATCGTCGCAGGGTAACCTGCAATGGTCTGAGGTGGTTAGGCGCTTAAGGAACTATGACGACAAGGTGAGGAAGTTACGAGCAATGAACAAAACTCTGACAAGCAAAAGTGGAAAATTTGAAGGATGTGGAGCTTCAGGAGGTGACCATTAATAGTTTGAAAGACGCCTTGGAAAGATCCCAGAAAGAAATGGAGGTGGCAAAGAACGAACTGGATGTGTCGTGAGTTGAGCTTTCGAAAATCCAAGAGATGGGGTCCGAGCGTGAATTGGAGATCACACGCTTAAGGGGTCGGATCACGAATCTTGAGCATCACTTGAAAGCGGCCCGTGAAGAGCTTATTGGTGTAAGAGAACAGCTGGAGTGTTTTACATCTGGTGAGGACATCATTCTTACCAAGAGTACCCTTCGCTAGTTTATTCTTAGCGATTAGGACCAATGGTGGTTATCCAGCTTCACGGGGGAGGACGGTCAAGGTTGGTTGGGTCGTTACCTCGAGACAGATGGGCAGGATGTCCTTTACGACAGGTAACCGATGCCTTTATGGAAGGAGTGGATGGTGGGATTGCCCAGAGCGTCAACCATTTCGCCCATCTCGGGGATGATGTGAGGATGTTTCCTCCCAGTTACGACACTGATGATATGAAACTCAACGACCCTCAACGTGGCCTGCCTCCTCCACTCAATGCTCGAATCGATAATGCTGCAACCCTCGATCCTCCTTTTGTTAGTGAGAACACCCCCGAGCCTTCTCGCGACAACAACAACCCTCATGTCGATTCTTAACAAACCGCCTTTCCACTCTTTATTAAGTTTTTGAAGTGGTCTTGTGTTGGGATGTAAGTTGAAAAACATTTCTGTCCGTGGTGAGAGCTTTATGCTTTACTGCGGTTCATATTATTTTTTGGGATTAAAAACATTTTGGCCCATGATAAGTGGTGTGCCTTGTCATGGTGTTTTGATGTTTTGTGGATACTTCATCTTTTAATCGTAATATGTTTCCGTTTATGCTCTTTGCTCTTTTTAGGGTTTAATCTGTCATTATCACTCTTGTCTTTTCGCGACTAGAGTTTAACCTACTATTGTTAATGCTCTTGTTTGAAGGGTAAATTCGCGATACCCTTATCCATCTCCTGTCATTGAGCGTTTTATGAAATGAATCATGAGATGACAAAAAGTAGGGTTCGCAGATGTATTATATGTTATGCTAGTGGCAGATTTACAAAGCTGTCATTTATTAGCGATGAAATAAAGTAGAGATTGATTTGCATCTTCTATAGTTATATTTCTTCGTAATAGAGGTAGTTGGGCAAAACATCTCCGTTTTCTTCTGGACCTGGTTGCTCTATTGTTACATCAAAGTGAGATTATCCTTGGTATTCGAAGGTAAGGCAGCTCCCTATTCTGAGGTTGTTAGCGCTCGCGAAAGATTTCCAACCTTCTAAAAGAGAGAACCAATCCCCTTCGTCTCTTTCAACTAGTACCACAAATTCTTGGTTCGAGGTAGAACAAAGAATGATTTGGTCTAGTATCTCGTCCACAAATTCTACAAAGATGTATGGTAAGGCGAGCCTGTGTAGTTGGCTTTCCCTAAGGATTATCCTGATGAATTTAGGATTTGGGAAAAACATAGTATTTATGATGAAGGTTGGTGGAGAGATTTCTCCTGGAGAGATTTCTCCTGAAGCCATGTCAAAACTTAGCATTATGCTTTAAGTAATTTCGTTTGTGCGTTACTTAATCTATGTGTTGTCTTTATTTATACTAGTTCTGCACATTGTGGATATGGATGTTGTTCCACAGAGTTATCTTTGAATAGTTCTGAAGCAGGGAGGTGCGTGTCATTAGCATGTTTTTCGTGTAACTCGGTGTATCAAGTTTGCTTGTAACCTTCTTTGCCGCGTGGAGGGAGGTTGTACTTATCAGGTATTCTTTGTTGTGCTATTTGATATTTGTTGACCTCGTGGTAAACTTGGGTGGTTTTGCGGTGCCTTTTGTTGTTTTTTTTTGTAGAGATTAGTATAAAAAGGTAAGAAAACCCAAGGTTGTTAATTGTTATTGCAGTTTATTTTTGGCAATGACGCCCACGACGCCAATTGATATTCCAGGTGCAACTGTTCGTCGCGTGAAGGGTTTTACCTGGGACATTGCCGTGGAGGGGCATTTATATAGGCTGGTAATTTCTATCATGTGATTTATTTCCTAATAAGATTTTCGAGCTTTTCTGATATGCTTGTTGTTGTCGCAGCCTTTGCCATCTGTATACCGTGATTATGGTTATGAGGCACTTGGCTTTGTGCATTTATGGACGCGAGCTGATGAGGAATTCGCGGCGAGGGGAGAACCCTTAAGACCTAATAACTATTGGCTTACTTCTAGGTGGCCCGAGTTCGTTGTTTCAAATGAACTTCGAGTTGGGACACACTTGATCTTTGAGTATGACGGACACTCTTGTTTTGATGTTGTTTCTATGAATCACGGTCCTGATCACAACGGTGACTTAGATTTTACGGTTCGGTGCTGAATTTTCCGCTCTTGCAACCTTTTGTGCGGTTATATCGCTATTTTTGTTGGATGGTTTTGTCTGGTGTATAATAAATAAACCAACATGTTTATGCGACGCTGATTTTTTGGATTTGTCGCGAAGAGTGTATTAATGGAGTTTTAGTATTTTAGCTATTGATGCTTGCGTTTGCTAGCGAAGGGTGGCTATTGAATATGATCTCCAGTGTTTTTTCAGACACGAGGGAATTTGAACTCGAGTACTAATCCTTGGCGTCTTCCCCGCGAATGAGCGTCTTGCTTAAGGCAATCTCTAGCGTTCTTGGGTGCTAAAGAGATTGAATTGAGAATTGGGTAATCTCTGGTGTACTCTATGCGAAGGAGATCTATTAAAAGACAATCTCTAGCAGTTTTGTACGCGAAGGAGATCGAACTGAGAATTAAGTAATCTCCAGCGTATTATATGCGAAGGAGGGACCTATTAAAAGTCAATCTCCTGCATCTATGGATGCGAAGGAGATCAATTTCTGAATTAGGTATTCTCCAGCGTATTCTACGCGAAGGAGAAACCAATTACTAAACGATCTCTAGCATTCTCGGACATTTTTAAGGGGATCGGGTTGAGGATTAGGTAATCTCCACCGTATTCTATGCGAATGAGGGACCTATTAAAAGTCAATCTCCAACATCTATGTATACGAAGGAGATTAATTTTAGAATTAGGTAATCTCCAAAGTCCTCGAACGCTAAGGACTTATTTGTCAATATCATCGTAAAGGGAATCACTGGCAATATGAACCTAGGGAGAGGTTCTTTATTGATAGCTCGAGCTACATTTGAAAGCATAAAGTAAAAAAACTGTTTATCGAACTATCGCTGGCACTCAGTGGAAACCATTTGATGCTGGGCCGTCGTATCCATCATCATAAATCTCTTCCTCGATGTCGTAGCCCTCCTTGTCCAGAAAATGGACTTCAAACCTTGCTTCGCCAAGGTGGGGGGAAACTATTGACGTTTCAAACTCAAGGCCGTGTGTTTCGACAAAGTCTCTCCATCCGCGTGCCACCTAGTGAGATCCGTAACTGCCCCCTGTGATATGAACAGGGAAATCTTTGACGATGCGGGTAGATAAGAGGATTTGCTCGGGTACTTGGGTTGGAAGTGTTCACCGAAGCAGTAGAGTAACATCATGCGTATGTATTGCTCGTCCCCTACTAGGTAGATATCAAAAACAAGGAGATTGTTTGGATTTTGATCCATGGTATTAGTTGCCATGTCTCTTGTTTTGCAAGCGTTTGTTTTTTGTAGATGAGGTCTTGACTTTTATTTCTAGAAAATGCCCTTTTTATAGTGGTATAGGGCAGTTTGGTACGAATATTCTTGTGATAAATGACTGTTTCCGGATTTGAAAGGCTCTAGTGGATTTGGTCGGGTTTTGAAGAGATTCTTGCCATGTGTAGTCCATGCAGAATATCCTGGGAAATCTTGATTTCAGACTTCCCTCCTGGTTCAACGCATGCAATAAATGTCTTTGTCGATTTTCAAGGTTTTGCACAGCTTTATTCTAGATATAAAAAGGGGTGGTGTTTTGTAGCAATTTGTGTATCTATTTGTTTTTTACTACTATTTCTTGGTAGAGAGATGGCGCCTCCCAACTCTGAGATGCGAGATTTTTACCGATGTGTTGATGTAGAGGGAAGGCTCCATCGCTTGGTAAGATATCCATGTTCGTTGTGCTTTATATCTGTTTGGGTTTGAATTCTTACGAAGTAATGCTTTTTTCCTTGCAGCCTCTCCCGTGTGCTTTTGAAAGGATGTATGGTCATGTTGTATCCAACCATGTTTGTTTAGTCTCCTTAACTGATCAAAACTTTCGTGTTGGGGTTTCCAAGGATAGCTTAAATCGTTGGTGGTTGTCTAAAGGTTGGGGAAGATTTGCAACCAATAATGGTGTTCGAGTTGGAGCATTGATGGTGTTTTTTCAGTACGTGGGAGGGCATCGCTTCAAGACTCTTGTTCTCAAGGATGAGTAGGGCTTCATGGTGTTGCAATGATGGTGTAATTGGATAACTGCTTTTATGACATGCTTTTGTTAATCATAATTACGCAATTAGTTTTGTTTAATCGCGAGTGTTTATGTAATGATGTTTTTATTTAATAATTTTAAAACATGTCTTCGGTCCTCGCGTTCTGTTTGTTTCTGACCCGGATGTGACCTTTCTTGATGTGACACGGGTGTTCTGGGTTGTAGAGATACGCTATGGGATCTTGCCACTTGTTTGGCATGCAGCTGATTCTGAAAGATTGCTTTGGACGGATGTGGATTCTTCTCTATGACGTGAAAATACAATATACGATTTGCTTTATTTGCTGATAAATACCAGATGTTTAGATAAAGCCTAGGCAATTGTCTTTGCGTTTTGCTTCTGTTTTGGTAATTCGAAGTGAGGAATTATGACTTCTCCTCATCCTCGGCGTCGTGACTTTTTTTGTTCCATTGACTCTGAAGAGAAAATGGAATATATGGTAGCTTTTTTTACCCTTCCTTCGTAATTCTCGTTTTTCTTGGTTAATTTTTGCTATGGTGCTTTGCAACTTTTGCCTGAGTCTTTTGGTGCTCAATATGGTAGCGAGGGATTGACTCATGTTTGCTTGGTTTCTCCCACTGGGCGAGAATTTCGAGTGAGGGTGTTCCAAGATAGTTAGAACCATTATATCCTTACTGAAGGCTAGCGTGCTTTTGCCGTGGATAGCGGCTTGCGTGTTGGGGGGTCTCTTATTATTTTAGTTTATGTTTTCTTCACTTTAATTCATGTTTTCCATTGTCATATTTGAGTAGTTATTTTCTCTTCTAGGGTTGGGGTGAACCCAACAATGAGCATGTGTGTGGATGAATGAATCTATGTTTATTTGATGTTTTTATCTTATTCTAACCATGTGCTTAACCCTTTGATGAAAGTTTAAGGGAATTCATTGTTGCAATTGAATTGAAAGAGGAGATTGTTAACATTGATAGTAATTAGGGATCTTTGACGAAAGTAAAAGGGATCTAATTAAGGAAAGGTAGAAACAAATAGGTTTTATGTGATCACCTCTATTATCTATTTGTTGAGTATGCGAAAGCTATCTCTTTATGATAAAAGCATGACCTTTTACATGATTCATTGATTTGCACATGTGTTTATTATTGTGGTGATCCCTTGCCTTGGAAGTTTTCCCTTTTATTAATAAAAATTTAGATTTTATGTTCTTATCTTTGCTCATCTCTCTTCCATCTCTTTTGTTACTTTTAACCCGACAAAGCAACTAAACGAGAAGCACTGACTCTCTCATGTGGACGATCCTGACTCCCTATACTATAGCGGGGTCTTGACTATAAATTTATTTGGTCGAGAAACCCTCTCATCAAATTGACGCCGTTGCTGGGGAAAGATCAATCGCTCCTTGTTTAGTTGTTTTTAGGGTTTGGGAATAGCCCATCCCTTTTCTTTTGTATATATTATTTTCTTTTCTTTTCACTTTTTATTTTAGTTAGTTTTTATTCTTCTTTTCTTTTATTTTAGTATTTTTTATTTTCTTGAACATCACACCTCCCACCCACCCGCCTCATCGGTACCGACATGGTGTCGAGCTATTGTTATTTGATTTGTGCATCTGTTTGAGTTTTCAAGATTTGGTACAATATGGAGGATGCACAAGAGTATTATGATTATCTAGAAGCAAGGGCCGAAAGGGCTAGAGCAGATGAAAGACGGAAAGCAAGGATGAAGGAGTATGCGAAATTTTTTGCCGAGGTTGATGACGATGATGAAGATTACTTTGACTTTGATAGTTGATGACGATGATGAAGATCCCTTGCTTGTCACAGCTTTGCTGAATCTCGTTAAAGTCGCCCATAATAAGATATGGTAAATCTAGAGAGTTGAGAAAAAAAATTGAGGTCACTCCAAAAGAGGGTTTTTTTCTGATATGATGGAGGTATGCACGTTGCTATAACGTAAATGTGTTGATTCAAGTTAGTGCTACTGTATTTTAGATTTTTCGACAAACAAACCGGTCTCTTTTTGTAACTAATTAGACCGATTCATGAGTCATTTGGTAGAATTTTTACAAGACACAGATTTCTCCTGATCTTCTAAAGACTGGATTAAAGATTATATTATCAAACCCAATGTTTTTCCAGTTTGCTCTTCTTTGAAGAAGAGATGATAATCACTATTACATATTTTTCCTTGCATTTTTTGAGGCGGTAATTTGCTCTTAATTTGTCATTGTTATCTGAAAAAAGGCTCTTAGATGATACAAAGTAGTATAACCGAATTTAGCACATCTAAGAGTTCGTTTGGTTAACAATTGAAAAACCTAGGAAGTGAAAAAGACCTAGGAAGTAGGATAAATACATGTGTTTGGTTGTAATTTTTTTCTTTCAAAATCACAGGAACTTGAATTCCAATTCCTATGAAATGGAGGAATTTAACTTACCTAGGGGGACTAGGTAAGTTGAACTTCCACCATTTTGTGTACAAAATTATCACTTCCATCATTTGGATTTCCTATCATTTAAAAACTAACCAAACATCTTTTTTCCAATAACCGGAAGTATAATTGACGGGAATTTAATTCACGTGAATTAAATTTCTGGGAATTGTACTTCCCATGTTCAACCAAACGAGGCCTAAATTGTTGTATTTGAAAATTAAATAAAAAATGCTCTTTCAAGTGCACTAATAAATAATTTTGAGATCCGAATTCAGCACATGAAAAATTGAAAAGCGACAAAAGTTTACGAGAATAAAATAAACTTGCTTGACCGACAATGCAATTGATAGAAAAACAAAATAATTCAAAATTCAAAATACTTTCAAGCCTCCAAGAACTCATTTCCAACTACACACGAAAGAAAAGGTAAATCATACAGTACTTGAAAACCACCATTAAATTAGAAAACATTTTTTTCATACCCAGATGCTATTATATCGCACTCAGGTGTCATTTTCCTTATCAAAAGAGATGCAATTAAGTGGTGAGAAAGCAGGGTCTGACACCGCCTAAATTATTGTTTAAATAAATAATTTGTTTTGCTACTAAACGCACAACTAATTTCTCGTTCAACGCATAATCAATTTACCGATTTTCAGTGTCAATAAGCATATGCAGAGCTGGAGAGAGACAAGGGGGAACATTCACCACTCCTTTCATCTAACGAGTTACCTATATCTGTTCTACTCGTCGATAGTTTCGTTTTAATATAGTACTAGTACAGTTCCCGCGCCATTGCGCAGTTTATTTTTTAAATCATAATAATATGACAAATTAATATTGTAAAATTTTAATAAAAGTTAGTGTAAAATTAAAAATGTATAGTTTTATTGGTTGAAAAAATTGCAATTAATGTAAACAATTTCGGGTTGGTTCAAAGGACCTGCGAGAAGTACCCAAAGGTCATCGGTTCGAATCCCGCCCCGGGTGGCCACTGGAGGGTTTACCTAGTTGTTAACTTCAGGGTCCATGGGATTAGTCAGATGCTACTTGCTAGTAGCCCCGGATACCCATATAAATTCAAAAAACTACAATTAAATGTAATGATAACACCTCATTAAAAATGATTATCGCTTAAAGAAGTGTACGTATATATATAGATGTTTTAAAATAATCTTATTAGAAAGAAAATAATACTATCACTATAATATTATATAAAAGATTTAACTAAAGATAATTTTATGAAAATCTCTTAGAAGAAAGAGAGAATTTATAAGATATGTTTTCGTGCTTTTAATTTAATATAGTATATAAAAAATTACACATAGGTATCGTTATTTATTAATTCAAACCCCTTGGTTAGAAAATATAAAATATATGTTAAATGAAAACATTAATCTACAATCATTAAACCAAAATCATACTTTACATAATTTAATAAGATCATTAAATTCTGATGTATATAAACCAAAATTTTGAATTTTTTATGTGTATATAGATAAATTAATAAAATTTAATGGGTATATGTATATATATCCAATTATGGATAGATTGAGATATATGGCAAATAATAAATAGGTTAATTGATTTATCCTAGCTAATTAATTAGATTATTATGGAAATACATTTACCTAAAATAACTTGGCATAAAATGACGACACGTGGCGAAATTGCTTCTCATTTAATAATATATATAGATATATAGATATATAGATATATAGATATAGATATAGATAGATATAGATTTGCCTGAATATGATACCCAAGTAAAACGTTATGAATATTTGAAAATTAAATACAGATTAATTATTTCAAATGTCTTTTTAATAAATCATGATACTTTTATATTTTATTTAACTTGATATTTTGATAATATAATTTAACCAAGAGCTTCAAAACAAGAGACTATAATCCTAAATTCAACCGTTAGATAAGAAATTACGCAACTTTAAAAAATTTATATCTTGTTACACGTTATTGCATGCTAAGAGAACAACAACTTACATATTGAACAGTTAATTTACAAACTGTGTCTTTTTAGACAAAACAATGTTGTTATAGACTAAAATGATATCCTTTTTTTTGTTTAAAGAGAAAAAATATACAACAATTAATGACATAATTTTAAACAAAAATGTTGTCGTTTTAACTAAAATATTGTTGTTTTAAACAAAAAATGTAGTTGTTTTGAATTAAAAAATATTGTTTTGAACTAAAACATCATCATTTAAACTAAAATATTATAATTTTGGTCCGTTAAACTAAAGAAAAAAGTGTATCAAAGAGGGAATGAACACCTTGAACAAAATTTTGCCTCCCCTTCTATAAGTTTCTAGTTCCATTATTGTCGATAAGTGTTATTGTTTAAAAATAGCTTATCGATATGGGTTGTAAGTGTCGATAAAATTTCTTCCGACTCAAAAAGCTGGTGTCAAGTAACTGTTTTTAAGTAAAAATATATGTCGACATTAAAAGTTGGTAATTTGATTGTAGTTTCATGAGAAAATGATCCTGCATCCCAAAATAAGCCCTTGGCTTAATTATTTTACATGGAGTACCTAGGGGTGGACACAAATCTGGTAAATTTCGGGTCCGGGACGATCCCGGTGGGATTTTAAATAAAATAATGAATTTTGTCCTAGTCCCGTCTCCCATGAGCAATTATTATCCCGCAAATACTGTCCCATCCCCCCCCCCCCCCACACACACAATGTATATATAATGTATACACTTGTTTACAATATAATTATATGTATCTATTGTGTATAATTATATGTATAATGTGTTTAGTGTGTATATATAAAGAAAATCGTAAAACATTAAAAATGTTATAAATTTATATATGTTACGCCTTTGAAAACCGTAAAATATATAGATTTTTTAGATTATTTTTATTTGAGGGACATGGTATGTCCCATCCCGCAGACAAGGCCCACGCGGGATTGAAAAAAAGTAGTGAATCCCGTCCCGGTCCCGTCCCACAAAAATTACGCGGGACGGGACGACCCTCGTCCCGTTCCTTCCCCTCTCGCGCCCATCCGGAGTACCTGATAACTACTGCATCTATTTTAAAAAATATGTTATTTATTATTCACATGCATTTTTTTAGGATGATAATATATATAGGCAAAGGTTCAAATGTAAAACTGTCTTAGGGTGTAAAATCCTTAAGGTGTAAAATTTTCTTAATGGGTCTAATTTTTGTAAGTAAATTGCTAATGAGCCTAATTTATTTACTAATGAACCTAATTTAATTAGTAAAATGTCAACCTCATGTGCCCCTCTTGCCCCATGTGTGTGCCCCCTTGCCTCTGTGCCCCCCTTCTCGGGCCAGAAATTTTTTTTTCCTTCTTTCTTTGTCCCATTTTTTTTTTCGTGTTAACACTTTCTATTGTGCAAGTATAACTTGATGTTGTGCACATATAACATCCTGTTGTGCAAATATAACTTTATGTTGTGCAAACATAATAATTCATTATGGGGTAAATAGGTAAATGAGCATATTTCAATTATAAAAATTTATAATTGAAATATGCTTAATTTATGGGTAAATGAGCCTAATTTTATGGGTAAATAGGTAAATATGTCTAATTTTATGGGTAAATGCACTTTTTCCCGTTTTCAACACTTTTTGTAATGCAAATATAAAGTGCATAAATAAAATGATAAAGTGCAAGAATAAAATGATGATGTGTATGAGTAATAATATAAAGTGCACAATTAAGATTATTGTTAATGTGTCTTGAATTATTTTTTACCGGCGTCGCATTGGGGGGTCCGAGGAGCGGAACTCTCCGGCGGGAGGGGGGGCAACGCCACCCCGCCTTTACGGTATGCAATGTTTATTTTAAACGGACTTATCGTCTATTTGTTTTCAAGCATTTAACAATTTCAAATTAAAGTGCATAAATAAGATTAAAATGTGCAAATATAATATTATGTTGTGCAAATATAACATTATGGTGTGCATATATACTAGGCTTTTAAATTAAAGTGGATAAATAAGATTAAAATGTGCAAATATAACATTATGGTGTGCGTATATGTAAGGGTGTTTTGCTAAAATAACCCTTTTGGATGCAAACCTTGCACTCCTAACCCCATCCGGAAAAAAATTGCACAATTCCGGATATCCGGTTTTTTGGTTCAACCGGTAGCAGGTTAGTGGGGGGGGACTAGACACTATGAGTTTGACAGCTGGACAATTGAGAGACAGAGAGAGATAGAGAGACAGAAAAGCGAAGAAAAGACAGAGAGAGAGAGAGAGAGAGAGAGAGAGAGAGAGAGAGAGAGTGTGTGTGTGTGTGTGTGTGTGTGTGTGTGTGTCTGTGTCTGTGTGTGTCTGTGTGAGAGAGATGTGCGTGTGAGAGAGAGAGAGAGAGAGGGAGAATGATCTTGAGCATTATTGACAAGACAGGTAGAGAGAGGGAGAGAGATGGAGAAGGGGGCTACAGTAAAAAGGAGGGAGCCAGATTGTTCCCGCCCAGCGATGGCGCCAAAAAAAAAGGGAAAGGGGAGGGTATATAAGCATTGAAGAATTTCTTAGGGAAATAATTAGTCCCCATTAATGAATTGCAGGGGAAATGGAACTTGAAGAAGGGGAATGGCCGGCGTGGGATTTGAAGAAAGAGGGTAGGTGTCCAATGATGTGTGGTCTATATAAGGAGATCAGAGGAATGTTGGGCGTCACTTTTATTCACAAAATTTGAAGAAAGAGTGAGAATCCATTGAAGAAGAAGCAAGTGGGCCAGGGTTCAGTAAACGGTTTACTTGTACGAAGCCACTTTTCACTGGACAGTTAATTCGTACCCACAGGACACGTGTTGGAAGTTACTGGACATTGCTCTGGTCGGACATAAAATGGGTAAGTGTTGTCTCTATGTATGGTAAGTGTTGTTCATATGTAATTACTGCAGTACAAATTAATTTCTGTCTCCCTATGTAATGCAACAGGGGAAAAATCATCAGTTTGTATCACTGTATTGTTTGGAGGATGGTGGGCGTGTGAAGGCGGCACTTGGGTCTTCACGGGGTCAAGGAGCCAGAAAGCCATGCTGGTGGACGAAAGGATTGACTATGTAAATCTGAAGAAACATGTGATGGACAAGTTTAATGTCGATGGGAGGAGGAATGATGTGGAGCTCACATATGTAAAGCCAAAAAAGGAAGGGTCCAGGCCGTTTGCTATCGGGGATGACGAAGACTTGGAGGCCTACAAGTTTGTAAATGGGCTGTCTGGAGAACGAAATTGGCCTATCGACCTCAATGTCTCCCTGCGACGCAAGGTTGGTGGAGACGTGGCAAAAGCACAAGGATCGACAACGGATGACTCAAACGGTGGTGGTTTGTCTCCTGTAGGCTTGGAGGATGTTGTAGTGCCGTTAACTGGTCCGCCCATGACCCAAGAAGATCACCCAAATACAGATCTCCCCTTGGGGCTTGACGGAGAAGACGAAGATTTAGGAGCAAAAATTATCGAGGTAAACCAAACGGATGTCCAGTTGGAATCATCGGATTTCCAGTTAACCCAAACAGCCATCCAGTTACAAGAAACTTCTGACCTGTTAGGGATAAGTGAGGAGTTGGAGTTGGAGTTTCCGAAGACGGAAAAGAATGCCGACGCAGTTAAACGTGGGAAGCAGGTCATATATGTCAGCAGTGACATGGAAGATGGAGCCATTGACCTTGGTAGCTCCTCCGACGAGGATGATGCAATCCCAAAAGTGGTTAAACCTGAATACGGTAGTTCTGGTCCGGCGAAGTCTTGGTCATGGGATTATGAGGCGGAACGAGCGGTGAGGGAAGTCGAGGAAGCATACGAAAGACGAAAATGGAAGTCGACAGCTTCTCCGAAGCCTGCTGAAAGTGAACCAATGGTGGCGGGGAACCCATTGGATCCCAGCCAGTGCGGTATTAAGCTCTGGGAGGGACAAATGTTTCGGAGGAAGGAGGATGTGCAGGAACTCGTAGCGTGGGCGGGTCTAACTCGCTGCTTCACGACGAAGGTGAAGAAGTCAACGACGATCTTGTATGTTGTAGGGTGCGCTGCTCCCAAGTGCAAGTGGTCATGTCGGGCTTCGACTTACTAGGAAACGGGGTTATGGAAGATCCGAAAGCTTGTGGACGAGCACACGTGCTCGCTGAACGAGGCGGTCAGACAAAAACACAGTGCGACATACACGCAGCTGGGGCGGCGCATTGTCGAAAGGTATGTGACCCAATACGTAAAACTTAACTGGACTCTTGCCTAAATTCCACTGGACATATATAGATATAAACTGGACATACTTTGGTAGTAGCTGGACACACAACAATTGTAACTGGACAACAACCTATATACACTGAACATACGTTAATAAAAACTGGACACACAACTATCTTAACTGGATACACTTGTTTGTGAATGGGCATGTGCAGTTTCGGAAGGTCAAAGAAGCGCCTCAATCCGGACCAAGTGCAGAGGATGATGAAGTCGCAGCTGGGGGTCACATGCAGCTACTGGAAGGCGCGCCGAGCCGGGTTGAGTGCGAGGGACAACGTGTACGGAACGGACGAGGAAAGCTATCGGAGCATGTACTCGTACATGTACATGCTGGAGCAAGCCAACCCTGGGACGTACACGAGGATAGAACGCGACACGGAGGGGCGATTCAAGTATGCGTTTGTGAGTCTTGGAGCGTGGCGGAGGGCTATCCCCAACCTACGAAAGGTCAATCCTTCCGTAATTGGAACATGATGCTCATCTACTATCAACATGACACTCATATTAATACGACATGACATATGTTTGATTAGACATGACACCTCTAACGCCTCAAGATGTTTATTCTCCAGGTTATATCGGTGGACGGGAGCTTCTTGAAGGGGAAATTTTGAGGTTGCTTGCTATTTGCTACCACACAAGACGCTGACCACCACATTTACCCCGTCGGCTTCGCCATGGTTGACGGCGAGAATGATGGGTCTTGGGGGTTCTTCTTCAGGCAGATGTTGCTTGTTCTGAGGGATCCCCTTCACACGGTTGTATTTGAACGGCTGGGGCAGTTTCCCTGCATGCTTGTCGTGCAGCTCTTGGTGGCCATCCATCAGCGGGGGCAGGGTGTGCGTGATGGGCTTCAGAAGGCTGGGCAAATGTCGCTCAAGAGTCAGACGAGTGTCCGGATCATACACACGGATAGTCCACTCGGCCAGGTCGATCTCCAGCGCAACCCAGTGGTTGTCCTTCAGATTCCAGGGGGCCAACACGCGGTCGACGCTGGCCCAAGGCTTCGGACACCTCTCAGGCAACATATCGCTGAAGTAGTACTCCAACTCCTCGTCGACGTTCATGCTGGTATGTCTCTGCAGTAGTACCCCGAAGTAGGGGTCTACGACTGCGACGCCTGCGTACTTCGACTCGCTGGCTACCTTCTTTCGGAGGATGTCGTATGCTTGGTCGATATGCTGCAAACAAGGAACACGTGTCCAGTCAACAACAAAATTGTCATGTTATCGGAGCACGGGTGGGCGGACATTACCTCTGAGCCCACCATTTGCTTTGGCGTTTTCAGGTCCCCGAATAATTCCCTCTGGAGGAGGGTGCCCATCATTGTACGTGCGGGGTCAGTCCCTTCGGCGTCGTTGCTGGTCAACCACACGGAGAAGGCATCCACGTCGGCCCTGGTCGTCAGGCCCAAGGCCACGGCGTCAACCCCCACAATGACCTTCTTCCCCTTGGCGGCCCGCGGCTTCTTCACCCCCTTCGTCACTTCGTCAACCATCTCCTTTTCCTTGTTCCCCTTATCGACAGACGGCTTCTTCACCGGCTGAGTGATTTCGTGGCCATCAAACGTCGCAGGCGCTCGCCTCACCCTTCTCCCCTTACGCTGAAGGGGAACGACGGCCTCATCAGTCGCCTCCTATGGTGGTAGACATGACACAAACTTAAAATAACATGACAGATACGTCACATCACATGATAGTACCATTAACACAACCTACCTCAGGGGTTGTCTGTGTCGTGGGTGCTTCTGGCTCGGAGATGGTTGTCGTGGCCCCAGGCCCTTTGGCCTCAGTCTTAGAGCCCTCAGCTAACACCTCATCCACATTAGCCTGGTCCTGCTACATGACAGCAAACAATTGTTGACATGACAACTAACGTACTTCACATGACACTTGGCGTTAGATGGCTTACCTCAGCGGTTGTGACGGTGGTGGCTGCTACTGGCTCAACACCGGTCGCTCTTACCATTTCCCCTTGCCCTGTGCTCTCAGTCTGACCCTTTTCCTTCAACACTTCATCACCCTACGCAAATATACGAATGAACTTAGTGTCGACACCATTGTCAACACTAACATCGCAGTACGATAGGGATGACTTACCTGTGTGATGGGTGTTTCTTTGGGGCGTTCTTGTGGATCAGCATCCTTCTCCATTTCAGTGTCTCCATGGCATGGTCCCTTATTCTTACCCATCTCCTTCAGATTATGAGTTCGTGTCACCGTCATTCACAAAACTGACATCACGGTTTCAGTTAGAGTACTTACCTCAGAGGTTGTCTTGGTGGTTTCATCTCCATCTGCATCGGTACCCGATTTCTGGCCTATTTCCTTAACAGTTTCCTCACCCTATGACGTTACCATGACGCCTATATTGTTATACATGACGCCTATATTGTTATATGAGTGTGTCACCTCGTCCTCGCCTCGCTTCATCCCCCTCACCTCCCTTCTCAGCTCCTGCATCGCCGCCTCAACCCTTTGCATCCTTTCATTAAACGTTTCCACTATGCTCCTCCCCATATCATCCATCTTAGACAAAATTCTTGACACATCCACTTGGTTAGCCGTCGTACTTCCCTCACCCTGCGTGCCTGACCCGGATGCTTCCGTCGTGCTCGGCCCATGTTTCGCTTTATACTTCACCACGAGGTCGTCGAAGAACTTATCCGGCTTCTCTATCACGAAGATGGCGCCAAGGATAACCCCCTTCCTCACCTCCTCGGCATCCGGGAGGAGGACTGCCCGAACAGCGTCGACCTCGTCGAACATGCCCAACTCGTCCTTCGACTACTGGATAAGGGAGGCAAGAGAATCGTACATGATATTGTGCTCTTTCGACTTATACCGCAGGCACCGAGGGTAGATTATGTCGTCGCTGTAGCAGCAAATTGTCTTGAAACTAGGCGCAGAGCCTCGTACACCCACAACTACAAACAAAAAAAAAACTGGTGATCACATGTCGACACTTTGCATTTATTCGTGTTCAGTTTGCATTTTACAATGCACAGTGCCTATGTCCAGTTACCATGACTCAGTGTCCAGTTACCATGACTCAGTGTCCAGTTTAAATCATTATTTGTCATGTGAGCTTTATTTACATACCTGGAATGCAAGGGGGAAGCCGGCTAACAAGTACGACGGGCGAGAGCTGCTGACCCCGTGCTGGAGCTTGCGCTCAATAGCCCGGTAGAGGAATTCGTGGGTTCGTTCGTAGCACAGTCGCCCCCACGGGTAACGCAAGAACGCCTCAGTGTCAGACACCATGTTCACAACCCACCCTTGAATATAGTTGTGGGGTTCCTTCGCAAAGAGCACCGCCTCCACCAGCATTATGAGCGCGAACTTAAAGCGCTTGGCGGCAGAACGCTCGGACTTCATCGCCACTTTGTACTCCGTCTCGAAGTCCTCCATCCTCATCTTCTCTGCCCCTAAGAACTCTAAGCAGGCAGCCTTGTCCGCCTCAGTGTCCACGGTCCGCAGCACGTTTGACGAGCACTTCAGTCCGGTCACTAGCGCGAACTCCGCGATGGAGAACCGGACTATGGACCCCTGGATCATGTACCAGGTTTCATGCTCCTTTTTCGACCGCAGCTGCCGCTGCAAGACGTAGTGGACTAGTTGTGCTGAGAACTCAACTTTGGCACTGAGCCTCGCAATGCAGCCAAACTGGCTTTCACACAGACGCTTCCAGTCTGAGATAGTCAGGTACTGGTCTAGCATTAAAAGGACCTGGGGCCTGGCGTATTGGTTGCACCTACACTTGAAATGCTGGTCCTCGGGGACGGCATATATCGCCTGCACGGTGGGATGGAATGTTAGAGCGACTCATCTGTAAAACACTCTACCCTTCATCGACACTACCCAAACCATACCTCGCATGTTGTCGGTGTATGGGTTATCCTTCTTTCTCCTGAACCACCCATGTTCTTGTTTGATACCCTGCAGGTTGGGGAGCAATACTTTAGCATTCTGCAAACATTTGCAAATTATCATCACACCAGTCACAATGCACATGACGGTCAATTCATATAACATGTCATCTGACCATTCTAACATGACAGACACCATATCTTGCCCTATACTTATCACACTCCGAGTAAATTTCTAGCCTCACCATATCTTACCCTATACTTATCACCTGAGCATTGTAACCATTTTATAGCTTCCACAAAATATACGTCGCGCAATTTTGCAAATAAACATGACAGGAAACCCATTTAACATGCCAACTAAATATTCAAAACATGACATGTTACAATGTAACAACATTTACATTCAATAACTTGTTTCTGAAATTTTTTTACCCACATAAATGTTCCCCATTTTCCCTCTATCTATAAAAATCTATCCGATTTCCCCAATCTCACCAATTTTCCCAATTCCCACATTTTCCCCAATTTCATTAATTTCCCGAAATTCACACAATACATTTGTCGATTTCCCCTAATTTGCTTCCCCATTCAAGGCCTTTACCATATCATCACGGCAATGGTACTTCCCTTCTCTCCCAGTCGCGAACACCCCCTGTTCCCACATTTCCACCCATTGTTTTCATACTTGACGCCGGTTACATCCCACATGATAGGGGCAGATATTCCACCCGTTCTTTCATCCAATTGCAAACCATGGCGGACAAATTAGGTTCTTCAATTGGTCCCTCCTCCTTTCAATTTATGCAATCGGTACTAAATCGGTAGAGTTAGGGTTTACTTACTTGAAAACCATCGGTCCCTCTCTTCTAAACGTTGTCGGGGTCGTCTTCTGTCGTTGTCGGGTTTACTTGCTTGCAAACCGCCGGCTTCTTCTCCTCCTTACTCCTAGGTTCATCTTCTTCCTTGGGCTTCTTCTTCTCCTTTCTCGTATCTAGAATGGCGGTTTCGTGCCTATTGCCCTCCCTCCTCTCTATTTTAGACACAGTTGGAAGTGACAGGTTTTTAAAAACTGCCCTCTCTCTCCTCCTCCCTCCCACGCTCGCTCTCTCCCTTCTTTAATTACCCCCAACCACCGGTTTCAACCCCCTTCATTCAACCGGCTAACTTGCAAATTTTTAAGGGGGGGGGGTCTAACCCTTGCAATTTGAAATGGTTAGTGGGTTAGGCGTGCAAACCAAACCGGGGCAAAGGTTATTTTCTTCAATTCCCTCTATATATAATAGGCTTTTAAATTAAAGTGCATAAATAAGATTAAAATGTGCAAATATAATGTTATATTGTGCAAATATAACATTATGGTGTGCATATATAATATGTTTTTAAATTAAAGTGCATATATAAGATTAAAATGTGCAAATATAATATTATGTTGTGCAAATATAACATTATGGTGTGCATATATAATAGTCTTTTACATTAAGGTGCATAAATAAGATTAAAATGTGCAAATATAATGTTATGTTGTGCAAATATAACATTATGGTGTGCATATATAATAGGCTTTTAAATTAAAGTGCATAAATAAGATTAAAATGTGCATAATTAAGGTTAAAAAGTGCATAACTAAGATTATGATGTGCATGATTAGTAATTTGCGATTGTTGCGCCCTTGTCTATTATGTAACCTATGTAGGATTTGAACTCACATCTTTATGGAAACGCACATTGCTCTACCAATTGAGCTAATAGGCTAAATTATGATTTTCATGCTAAAATAGAAGAACCTAATCGACCTAAAGCATATCGCAATAAAATTCTAAAATCCAATTAGCTCATGATTCACAAACAATTTGACAATGCTATGAACATGAAATTAGCTCTAAATCAACCCAACAACACAACCATATCATCAATTTCAATCAATTTGTCTTTTGGAAAAAAAAAACCCAAATTCTAAAGCATATCGCAATAAAATTCTAAAATCCAATTAGCTCATGATCCATAAACAATTGACAATGCTATGCCCATGAAATTAGATCAAAATCAACCCAACAACACAACCATATCATCAATTTCAATCAATTTGGCTTTTGGCAAAAAACCCCAAATTCCGCTCCTAAATCAAACCCTAGGTTTTCAATCTCAATCTAAATCATTCAAACAATCTAAATAATTGTAATACACAAGTTTAGGGTTAGAAATCATACCAAATTCGAGTTGAAACAAGGATAAAAATCGGGATTTCGAATGGTTTCGAGCCAAAAAGGTCGAACAACACTGTTGGGGGAGATGGGCTCCGTGTGAGCTCGGCTGGGCACGAACCAAGTGGGTTCCGGTCTCGGGGGGTGCGCCTGAGGGAGATGGTTCGAGCGACGAGAGAAGAAGCGATGTAGGGGCTTCGAATGGTCAGGGTGGGTGCGTCTAGGCTCGAACCAGGCCAAGCCAGGGCTCGGGGGTGCGCACAGGGGTGGGCTCGAGTGCGGCTAGGGGAAGGTGGCTGGAGGTGGCTAGAGGTTGGTGTGGGAGGCCGAGAGAGAAGGCCCTGCTGGTGGCTTGTGGTCTTCGTTTGAAAACGGGATAGGTGAGCGCGCGTGTGTTGATTAAAAAATTTAATTTTACACTTTAAGGATTTTACACCCTAAGACAATTATACATTTTAACTCTTCCCTGTATATATATATAGGGGATGGTTCCGGTGTACTCATGCCTTATTATGTATCATGTACACACATCTAGACCGTTGATTTAGTAAACCGGATGGTTGTGATAATTAGACATTTTTTTCTTTTTTTGATAATAAAAATGGTAGGGCCCATGGGTTACTTTGGCTTTACCTGCCAAAAAGGTAGCGCGTGAGGGGAGATCTCCTGTTTGAGAACTGTAGGTGAGAGGAGCCGGTTGAATTGAATTTGGGTTGTGCTTAGTGGGCCCAAATTTTCTCTTTTTTTGTGTATTATTATAAACCCTTATTTATATTTAAATTGTTAAAATTATGTATTTAGAATTTTCATTAAAAAAATAGATTATGATTTGGTTTTAATTAACGCTCTATATTATTATTGTGAATTTTCCTTAAAAAAAATGATTATTCGAAGGTATCGATAGATTATTCGAAGGTGTTGATAAATTATTCGATGGTATCGACATATTATTTAATTGTATCAAAGGTTTATTCAGTGCTACGACCGGCTTTACATTGTTAATAGATTCTAAATTTCTAATCGGCTAGCATCCTAAAACCGTCATGAACCTATGTCAAACTTCATGTTAACAAATAACTAACAATTATTCGATGATATATCTTGATTATTCAACGGTATCATTTGATTATTCGATGGTATCGATAGATTATTCGATTGTATCAAAAGATTAATCAGTGCTACGAACGACTTTACATTGTTAATAAGTTCTAAATTTCTAATCGGCTAGCATCCTGAAATCGTCATGAACATATGTCAAACTTCATGTTAACAAATAACTAACAATTATTCGATGGTATATCTTGATTATTCAATGGTATTATTTGATTATTCGATGGTATCGATAGATTATTCAATTGTATCAAAGGATTATTCATTGCTACGACCAACTTTCCATTGTTAATAAATTCTAAATTTCTAACCGGTTTAACTTCAAAAAAAAAAATCTAACCGGCTAGCTTCTTCAAACCGTCATGAACTTATGTCAAACTTGATATTAACAAATAACTAACGATTATTCGATAGTATATCTTGATTATTCAATGTTATCTCTTGATTATTCAATGATATCGATCGAATTGTGAATACCTTCTACAAGTTTATTTATTATTAAAACCAATTATGTTAATAAGATAAGTGCAATAGTAATGAAAATATTTTCAATTACACAGAATTAAATTGAACGAAGTAGCAAACAAAGGTAAATACACTAGATCTCCCTTTATTAAGCATTTTATCTAAACCTTAAGAGTTGAAATTTATGCAGTATTATATTATCCACTGATTTTAGGCCACATTTGCCCATCAAATATTAAAAATAAATTAATATTAATACTGACATTAGCTTTTAAGGAAAAAGAAATGCACATGCATATTTACTAATTACTGTACTACATTAGGCTCATTAGTAAAACAATCATCAGCAATTTTCCAGCAGTTTTAATTAGCAATTTATTCTCAATCTGCTCCATGCTCTAGTTTGAACAATAACTGAATAATCCTAGCAAGTGTAACCTGACGATTAGCTCCGTGCATGAGCTCAGTAGCATCTACTAGAAATTCTTTTCCATATTTAGAATCAAATGCCAATTGAACTTGCAGCAACTCAGGCAAATCAACACATCTTGGAGCAGTAAAACACACACTAGATATTGCTTCTTTTAGGCCTAAATGGCTTTTCCTGCAAAATAGATATAATAAGATGAATAACAAATATAAGAACACAGTGTCAGATCAAGATCGTATCAGTATTGAATACTGCAAAATAACGCCGGTGTGATTAGTCAGAGCAAAGGGGTCAGTTGGGATGAAAAGAGGATTCAAGAGCCCATTGGCTAAAAGCGGCCTTGCGAAATGTTTTATCAACTACATGTTAGATAATGGAGGAAATTCATAACAGTAAGTGCACACTTCACAACAGTAATTGATCCATACATTATTCACATTTACATATTATACAAATCAAAATTATATATTATTCACGTTGTAGGGGATGAATCCCATGAAAACCACACATACCTCTGCATAAATTCAAATTTTCCCCGAATAACCAATAAACCCCATGAAAACACTCACAACCAGCCTCTCATCTCACCCAATTTCACAATCCTAACTCTAAATTCTTAGGAAAGCCACCCATACCTTTGCATAATTCGAATAACCGTACCCTTGTATCATATGACAACCCACAAAATCTACCCCTCATATAAACAAATCCACACATACCTCTGCATAATTTCAAGGCAACCCCCACATACCTCTTCATAATTTGGGTTTACACCCGAATAACCCATTAATCCCATCAAAAACAACTCCTAATCTATCTCCCATCACACCCAATTCTACAATACCCTAAACAAAATTATCAACACAATGACCCATACTTATGCATAATATTGCTTTTCCCCGAATAAATCTTACATCTCATACAATTCGACCCATGTCGATTCAAAACAGCCCAGAAATGTCGATTCAAAACCAAAAAAAAAATCCTCAAAAGGAGAAATCGAATCCAACGAGAAGCAAGCTAATTTTCCCTGTAGCAAATTCGAAAGCCCCATGCCAATTTGCTTAAACTATAGATAAAAATCAATGAAATCACAAAGCAATTGGTTTGGTTTTGGGTACAGACCAAGAAGAAAACCTAAATGAAGGTAGAAAGTCGGGGATGGTCGGGGCTTACCGGAGAAGGCCGGGGCTGGTCCCGGAGAAGGCCTTTCCCTTGAATCTGTTGGCCGGTCTCTTTGGTTTCTCGGTCGATTGCTCTAATCTCCCTATCGCCGTCGATTCGCTCTCCGACTTGGGGTGTTTTGCTCTCCGCCCTGGTCCATCCTTGGTGGGGTGTGTTTCCTCCGGTCAGCTGCCGACGTTGGTACTGGTGGGTCGTTGGTGGTGCCGGTACTGGTGGACAGGCCGGGGCTTGCCGCCTTCGAAATCGTCACGACCCTCTCTCTCTCTCTTTCTCGCACAATGGTCTCACGCCCATCTTAGGTTGAAGGTGGGGTTTTATTTCCCATTTTTCTTTTTCAGTTAATTAAATTTAACAATTAATCTCAGCCTTTAGATTCCACTCAATCAACGGATAGGATTTGTGTACATGATACACATTAAGCCTTGGGTACATATGATCTATACTATATATAGGGGATGGTTCCGGTGTACTCATGCCTTATTGTGTATCATGTACACACATCTAGGCCGTTGATTTAGTAAATCGGATGGTTGTGATAATTAGACATTTTTTTTCTTTTTTTGATAATAAAAATGGTAGGGCCCATGGGTTATTTTGGCTTTACCTGCCAAAAAGGTAGCGCGTGAGGGGAGATCTCTTGTTTGAGAACTGTAGGTTAGAGAAGCCGGTTGAATTGAATTTGGGTTGCGCTTAGTGGGCCCAAATTTTCTCTTTTTTTTGTGTATTATTATAAACCCTTATTTATATTTAAATTGTTAAAATTATGTATTTAGAATTTTCATTAAAAAAATAGATTATGATTTGGTTTTAATTAACGCTCTATATTATTATTGTGAATTTTCCTTAAAAAAATGATTATTCGAAGGTATCGATAGATTATTCGAAGGTGTTGATAAATTATTCGATGGTATCGACATATTATTCAATTGTATCAAAGGATTATTCAGTGCTACGACCGGCTTTACATTGTTAATAGATTCTAAATTTCTAATCGGCTAGCATCCTCAAACCGTCATGAACCTATGTCAAACTTCATGTTAACAAATAACTAACAATTATTCGATGGTATATCTTGATTATTCAACGGTATCATTTGATTATTCGATGGTATCGATAGATTATTCGATTGTATCAAAAGATTAATCAGTGCTACGAACGACTTTACATTGTTAATAAGTTCTAAATTTCTAATCGGCTAGCATCCTCAAATCGTCATGAACGTATGTCAAACTTCATGTTAACAAATAACTAACAATTATTCGATGGTATATCTTGATTATTCAATGGTATTATTTGATTATTCGATGGTATCGATAGATTATTCAATTGTATCAAAGGATTATTCATTGCTACGACCAACTTTCCATTGTTAATAAATTCTAAATTTCTAACCGGCTTAACTTCAAAAAAAAAAATCTAACCGGCTAGCTTCTTCAAACCGTCATGAACTTATGTCAAACTTGATATTAACAAATAACTAACGATTATTCGATAGTATATCTCGATTATTCAATGTTATCTCTTGATTATTCAATGATATCGATCGAATTGTGAATACCTTCTACAAGTTTATTTATTATTAAAACCAATTATGTTAATAAGATAAGTGCAATAGTAATGAAAATATTTTCAATTACACAGAATTATATTGAACGAAGTAGCAAACAAAGGTAAATACACTAGATCTCCCTTTATTAAGCATTTTATCTAAACCTTAAGAGTTGAAATTTATGCAGTATTATATTATCCACTGATTTTAGGCCACATTTGCCCATCAAATATTAAAAATAAATTAATATTAATATTGACATTAGCTTTTAAGGAAAAAGAAATGCACATGCATATTTACTAATTACTGTACTACATTAGGCTCATTAGTAAAACAATCATCAGCAATTTTCCAGCAGTTTTAATTAGCAATTTATTCTCAATCTGCTCCATGCTCTAGTTTGAACAATAACTGAATAATCCTAGCAAGTGTAACCTGACGATTAGCTCCGTGCATGAGCTCAGTAGCATCTACTAGAAAAAAAAATCATCAAAAGGAGAAATCGAATCCAACGAGAAGCAAGCTAATTTTCCCTGTAGCAAATTCGA
This sequence comes from Persicaria maculosa, assembly GCA_963922045.1. NCBI lineage: Eukaryota > Viridiplantae > Streptophyta > Magnoliopsida > Caryophyllales > Polygonaceae > Persicaria > Persicaria maculosa. The sequence goes on along the minus strand of OY998259.1, from coordinate 52,098,062 downwards.
AAGCCCCATGCCAATTTGCTTAAACTATAGATAAAAATCAATGAAATCACAAAGCAATTGGTTTGGTTTTGGGTACAGACCAAAAAGAAAACCTAAATGAAGGTAGAAAGTCGGGGATGGCCGGGGCTTACCGGAGAAGGCCAAGGCTGGTCCCGGAGAAGGCCTTTCCCTTGAATCTGTTGGCCGGTCTCTTTGGTTTCTCGGTCGATTGCTCTAATCTCCCTATCGCCGTCGATTCGCTCTCCGACTTGGGGTGTTTTGCTCTCCGCCCTGGTCCATCCTTGGTGGGGTGTGTTTCCTCCGGTCAGCTGCCGACGTTGGTACTGGTGGGTCGTCGGTGGCGCGGGTACTGGTGGACAGGCCGGGGCTCGCCGCCTTCGAAATCGTCACGACCCTCTCTCTCTCTTTCTCGCACAATGGTCTCACGCCCATCTTAGGTTGAAGGTGGGGTTTTATTTCCAATTTTTCTTTTTCAATTAATTAAATTTAACAATTAATCTCAGCCTTTAGATTCCACTCAATCAACGGATAGGATTTGTGTACATGATACACATCAAGCCTTGAGTACATATGATCTATACTATATATAGGGGATGGTTCCAGTGTACTCATGCCTTATTGTGTATCATGTACACACATCTCGGCCGTTGATTTAGTAAATCAGATGGTTGTGATAATTAGACATTTTTTTCTTTTTTTTGATAATAAAAATGGTAGGGCCCATGGGTTACTTTGGCAGGTATGAGATCTCTTGTTTGAGAACTGTAGGTGAGAGGAGCCGGTTGAATTGAATTTGGGTTGCGCTTAGTGGGCCCAAATTTTCTCTTTTTTTTTTGTGTGTATTATTATAAACCCTTATTTATATTTAAATTGTTAAAATTATGTATTTAGAATTTTCATTAAAAAAATAGATTATGATTTGGTTTTAATTAACGCTCTATATTATTATTGTGAATTTTCCTTAAAAAAATGATTATTCGAAGGTATCGATAGATTATTCGAAGGTGTTGATAAATTATTCGATGGTATCGACATATTATTCAATTGTATCAAAGGATTATTCAGTGCTACGAACGGCTTTATATTGTTAATAGATTCTAAATTTCTAATCGGCTAGCATCCTCAAACCGTCATGAACCTATGTCAAACTTCATGTTAACAAATAACTAACAATTATTCGATGGTATATCTTGATTATTCAACGGTATCATTTGATTATTCGATGGTATCGATAGATTATTCGATTGTATCAAAAGATTAATCAGTGTGCTACGAACGACTTTACATTGTTAATAAGTTCTAAATTTCTAATCGGCTAGCATCCTCAAATCGTCATGAACGTATGTCAAACTTCATGTTAACAAATAACTAACAATTATTCGATGGTATATCTTGATTATTCAATGGTATTATTTGATTATTCGATGGTATCGATAGATTATTCAATTGTATCAAAGGATTATTCATTGCTACGACCAACTTTCCATTGTTAATAAATTCTAAATTTCTAACCGGCTTAACTTCAAAAAAAAAAATCTAACCGGCTAGCTTCTTCAAACCGTCATGAACTTATGTCAAACTTGATATTAACAAATAACTAACGATTATTCGATAGTATATCTTGATTATTCAATGTTATCTCTTGATTATTCAATGATATCGATCGAATTGTGAATACCTTCTACAAGTTTATTTATTATTAAAACCAATTATGTTAATAAGATAAGTGCAATAGTAATGAAAATATTTTCAATTACACAGAATTAAATTGAACGAAGTAGCAAACAAAGGTAAATACACTAGATCTCCCTTTATTAAGCATTTTATCTAAACCTTAAGAGTTGAAATTTATGCAGTATTATATTATCCACTGATTTTAGGCCACGTTTGCCCATCAAATATTAAAAATAAATTAATATTGACATTGACATTAGCTTTTAAGGAAAAAGAAATGCACATGCATATTTACTAATTACTGTACTATATTAGGCTCATTAGTAAAACAATCATCAGCAATTTTCCAATAGTTTTAATTATCAATTTATTCTCAATCTGCTCCATGCTCTAGTTTGAACAATAACTGAATAATCCTAGCAAGTGTAACCTGACGATTAGCTCCGTGCATGAGCTCAGTAGCATCTACTTGAAAAAAAAATCCTCAAAAGGAGAAATCGAATCCAACGAGAAGCAAGCTAATTTTCCCTGTAGCAAATTCGAAAGCCCCATGCCAATTTGCTTAAACTATAGATAAAAATCAATGAAATCACAAAGCAATTGGTTTGGTTTTGGGTACACACCAAGAAGAAAACCTAAATGAAGGTAGAAATTCGGGGATGGCTGGGGCTTACCGGAGAAGGCCGGGGCTGGTCCCGGAGAAGGCCTTTCCCTTGAATCTGTTGGCCGGTCTCTTTGGTTTCTCGGTCGATTGCTCTAATCTCCCTATCGTCGTCGATTCGCTCTCCGACTTGGGGTGTTTTGCTCTCCGCCCTGGTCCATCCTTGGTGGGGTGTGTTTCCTCCGGTCAGCTGCCGACGTTGGTACTGGTGGGTCGTCGGTGGCGCGGGTACTGGTGGACAGGCCGGGGCTCGCCGCCTTCGAAATCGTCACGACCCTCTCTCTCTCTTTCTCGCATAATGGTCTCACGCCCATCTTAGGTTGAAGGTGGGGTTTTATTTCCCATTTATTACCTTTATTATTATTATTTAATAATTTCATACTTATTAGTAATAAGTATAAAATTATAAAAACATTTAATAAAAAAATATATTTTATATAGTTTTAGCTCTTAAAAAAATGTACATAAATAATAAATAGTAAAGTGATATATATTTCTCTTCGTTTTAGCAATTGTTTATTAGGTACCTCATCAATTTATTTATCAAAATTAATATTATGGCACATTAAATTAATCAAAATAATTAAAATGAACAGATAATTCAAACATTTTAACATGTCCTTAAACATAGAATAAAGGGAAAACTAATTAAAATACCCTCACCTTTGGGGGTATGGTAAAAATATATCCTCAACTTTAAAATGTAATAAAAATATTCCGACCTTTGAGGGTAGTGGTAATATATTACCACGAGTTTTCTCACGGGTCAAAAATGCTGACAAGACGGCCTACATGGATTTTTTTGTTGACAAAGGGTTTTCTTGAACGATTTCCTTAGGAAAAATAAAATAAAGAGTTGGACCGGTTTCATACCCATCACATTTTCCTCCCTCCTATCTTCTTTCATGGTCGCTTATTAAACTGTCTTTCAGGTCTTCCAGGTAGCTCAAGGTTCCTCTCCAATGGTCGTCTTCCTCCCTCGTAGTTTTCTATCTTGAGTTGTTTCTCTCCTATCTTCTTCCTCTTTGATTCGTTTACGGACATACCTGCGTAAGTTTTGTTTTTTCCTCTCTTCGTTGTTGTCGGTTTAGTTATATTGTTGGCTTTGTGTTAGAAATAGCCGTGTTGTGTTATATAGAGACAATTTGACCAAATTAGTCGCTTGGTTGAATCATTTTGGTTTTTCGGGTTTAATTTTGTTGTCGGTTTAGTTTTTTTCCAAAGGAATCGTTCAAGAAAACTCAATTTTAGTGCTAATTCGTAAATAGGCTTCCACATAAGCTCCCTTGTCCAAATAAAATCCCCTTAGGCTGCCTTTGTCAACATTTTTGACCCGTGAGAAAACTCATGGTAATATATTACCACTACCCTCAAATGTCAGAATATTTTTATTACATTTGAAAGATGATGATATATTTTTACCATACCCCTAAAGGTGGAGGTATTTTAATTAGTTTTCCCTAGAATAAATTGTTGTTAATTTTGAAAAAGTAAACTAAATTTATAAGAGCATTTGATTTAGGTATTCTTAATTTATGGATAGTTTTTTGAAAAGTCCCTAATTTAAGGGTGATTTGTGTAAATTGCCCAAAAAGAAACATAAGGGATTTAGACAAGATGCCGGAATGGCTATTGACAAGATAATTTCACCTAAATTGCCACATGTCCTTTTCATTTTTTCCGAACACATTGCAAAAGGCCCAAAACTCTCTTTTCCCGAATCGAAAACTAAATCTGTCGAACGGATAGTTTTGATCGAAAACAACCTAAAATTGATGAAATTAATCAAAATATCAATTGATCGGCATACGAATGGGTCTATCGCTCGCTTTACATGATTATCGAATTGCGATTTTTGGTCTTCGTTCGAAAAAACCGTCGAAGGAAGGAGCTCGGCAGATATGAACGAGGTTCATGAATAAGCTCGGCAGGTTTAGACGAGGTGAATAAGTAACCTCGGCGCATAAAAACGAGGTTATGACGGAGCCTCGTCTAGGTTTTGCGAGGTATATAATGACCCTTTTGAAGTTCTTGTTTGAAGCCCCATTGACATAAGCCGAGCTCAGTAAATAACCTCGGCTTCTGTTGTTGAGGTTAAGGAAGAAGCTCGGCTTCTGTTTTTGAGCTTAATGAAGAAGCTCGGCTTCTGTTGTTGAGGTTAATGAGGGAGCTCGACTTCATTGACACGTAATGCATAAATTCATTAAATTGTGTAGAGGTATGTGTGATCGATCTTGTTATAATGCAAACTCATATGCTTCTAAGAATGAGACAGACTAAATGACTAAATCAGTTTAGAAAATATTGTTTTTCCCACTTTTGATTGCAACTCTCAATGACTAAATCAATATCATAACTTTATCCAAATAGTAAATTAGTTGTTCTTAAGCAGACATGAAACAAATTAATGCATATTTTAATGTTTTATCTTACAGTAATTGTTTCAAGTGGCCACTTCCCACCTATTTTTGTATAAATGTATTGAGATTATTTATGATGAACTTTAACCGCTAAATTGTTATCAAATGTATAGTTTTTCGTGCTTCATACTAATATTTATAGTTAACACCACAAACATTATACAATAAACCTTTTTCTTGCTTCTATTGATTCTGATATTTAATTTATCGTCATTGTAATAAAGAAAGATGATTTTTTTTTGATAAGGTAATAATTCGAGGACCAGACAGACCTGGACTCTCGAGAGGAACCGTCAAGCATACAACGAAACAAAAAGAAAACGGTGCAATACAAGAACTGGCAAACAAACAGCCCAAGCCAACCAAACGATCCTAACCCCAAAAGCCGAGGACAACGTAGACTACATCTAGAGCCAAGCGCCACCCAGAGATGACACCGCTGGCCAGCGGTACATCAGGAGTCCCTGTGGGCAATGAAGACGAACCTCCAAGGAAATTTCCGTAACACGGAGTCGCCTTGATGCACACCGCCACGACCCCAGCCAGTCCCGACACTAGATGCCAGAGCCTCAACATAGACTAGGACCGCCAAGAAGAACTGGAAACGCCGTCGAAAACCACCCTCGTAGAAAAACGCACCAAACAACCTATATGGGATTTCATCAAAATATATTGCTTTTTTTTGGGGGATTTCATCAAAATATATTGCTTTTTTTTTTAAATTAAATTTGGTGCTCAGACGTGGAGAGCAAGGACCTGCTCAAAGTCGACACCTAAGCCCCTAGGAGTGGCGTGTTGACCATGCTATCCAACAATTGCACAATTTGCACAGCAAACACAATTTGGATTTTTTTTATTATTTTTTCCAAATGCAAATCCTTGCATAGCAAGGATTGACAGATTGATGAAAGTCACCCTGACAGGAGACTACCAGCGGCGACATGCAGGCCAAGGCACTGCCAAGGCGGACGAGGTGAGTGTGAAATCGGTCGGTCAGAAGCTCTGAATCACTGATCAGAAACGGAGGGGCGCCAGCAGGCAAGATGAAATATCGAACGCCGGAGCCAACGCCATGACAAACGGACCAGAACCGGGGGATTTTAAGCCTGATCGAGACCAAGATGAGACCGATGTTGATGTCAATGGATTTCCGAAAACGCCAGACGATGAAGAGAGGAGCACCAATCACACACCGTCAGCGAAAAAACCACCGGAGGTATTCGAAATCGTGAGCCACTGAATAGCAGGGTAATCTATTGCAACTCAGATTGGGTAAGGGGTTGATGAAAAAGGAAGATAAATCCTTAATCACCAAAAGCCCCAAATCGATTTGGTTTATTGTCGAAACAAAAGATGTGTTTTCAGGTATAGGGATTTAAACGACCTAGTTCATCAGAAAACCACACCAACACACAAGTCTCTACGAAGCCACTGTGGTGCGTACGACCGAAACCGGAGCCGGATTAGGCAGCCGGAGAGGGGACACTCAATGCGGAGGAGGTCGGAACCCGGGTAGAAGCGGCCGAAGCCGACCGGAGTCGGGGTAGGCAGTCGGAGCGGGGACGCTCGGTGCGGATGAGGCCGGAGCCCGGGTAGAGGCGGCCGAAGCCGGATTAGAGGCGGCCGAAGCCGGAGTAGGGCTCCCGAAGGAGATGTAGGCTCCCGGAGGAGAGGTTTTGGAACTCTCCAAAAGAGAGTTTTAAGGGTTTCAATTCGTTTATAATAAAGAAAGATGATGTTTATTCAAATTAATATGATATATTATGATTTATAATATTAATTTTAAAATGATTAAATTAAATAAATGAGTAATGTTAATCTAAAAAAGATATTTCTAACTGATGAGAAAGCCTAAATTGACTAAATTACATCAAAATGATTAAATTAATCTAAAAAGTAATGTTACATAAAAATGATTAAATTAAATAAATGAGTAATGTTAAGCTAAATTGACTAAGTTGAGTTCAGACGATGGATGCAAATCATGGAAACCAATCAAAACAGCAATCGGGTGAAGAAGATGTTGATGTAAGTTTTAATTTTATAGCAAGATTCAATTTTTATACCTTAATTTGTATGCCATATTGGTTGATCGGCCCTCCAATAACCAATTTTCCTTTTTAGATTAACATTACTCGTTTATAACAAGATCCATCACACATATCTCTACACAATTTAATGAATTTATGCATTGCGTGTCAATGAAGTCGAGCCCCCTCATTAACCTCAACAACAGAAGCCGAGCTTCCTTATTAAGCTCAACAACAGTAGCCGAGCTTCTTCCTTAACCTCAACAACAGAAGCCGAGGTTATTTATTGAGCTCGGCTTATGTCAATGGGGCTTCAGACAAGATCTTCAAAAGGGTCATTATATATACCTCGCAAAAACTAGATGAGGTTCCGTTATAACCTCGTTTTTATGTGCCGAGGTTACTAATTCACCTCGTCTAAACCTGCCGAGCTTATTCATGAGCCTCGTTCGTATCTGCCGAGCTCCTTCCTTCGACAGTTTTTCGAACGAAGACCAAAAATCGCAATTTGATAATCATGTAAAGCGAGCGATAGACCCATTCGTGTGTCGATCAATTGATATTTTGATTAATTTCATCGATTTTAGGCTGTTTTCGATCAAAAAAAATTCGTTCGACGGATTTAGGTTTCGAATCTTTCGATTCGGGAAAAGAGAGTTTTGAGACTTTTTGCAATGTGTTGGGAAAAAGTGAAAAGGACTTGTGATAATTTTGATGAAATTATCTTGTCAATAGTCATTCCGACATCTAGCCTCGCTCAAAAAGAAAAATTAAATGTAACGGCGCTCTATCTTCTTTGCTGTTGTCCATTCACACACTAGGCTTAGAGATAGATCCTCTCAAATCTCAATTCATTACCCTCCCTTGACAAAAGAGATCTCCATTGTATGCTCAGAATCTTCCCTTTTAACCTCCATCACCTCTTTCTTTTCTTCCCACTTTTGCCCTCTCTCAATATCTACCCTCAGATTTTTATTTTCCCTGCCTTTAAAATTTACCAAATCTGCCAGTTTGTTTGCCTTTAGGCGTCAGCAGAGCGCAAGTGGCAACTGGGAATCCAACAGAAAACACCATCCAACGCATCATGTGCGTTAATGACGCTGAAGAAGCTGGCGAAGAAGTTCAAAGCTTGTGCCTTTGTAACCAAAACATCACGCCTTTGCCATTTCAAACCAGGATTTTGAGTACCAAAATGGAAAATCATTCACCTACTTCTTCACTCCCGGTAAAGATTCCTGTTTTTCTATTTGGGTTTTTCTGGGGGGTGTTCAATTCTAGATGTATTTTTATTGCTTGCTTGATTCGGTGTTTGGTCAATTTGGATTTGGTTTGAATTTGGAATCTGGGTTTCTTTCCGTTTTTATGAGATACCCTTTTAATGTTGTAGTTATTGCTTTATTCAGTTAATGTAGGTTCGAATTTTGGAAACTTTGAGATTTATCTTTCGATTGGTAGAGGACACCCTTCAGATAGTGTTTGCTTCAGTCAAAATTAAATGTTAGGTCTGAATTTTGCTAACTTTGAGATGTTTTGTTTGGATATTATTGGTTTGGGTTTCTTTTCTGGTCATGGTTTCTTTAATTCTCCCCATTGTTAGAGAGATACCCTTCAAAGCTTTAGTTTTTGCTTCACTCAATTGGTATAGGTTTGATTTTGATAAATTTGAGATGTGTTGTTTGGTTATTTTGGGTTTCTTTTGAATTTGGAATCTGGGTTTTTTTTTTTCCCCATTGTTAGAGATGCCCTTCAAAGCTTAGTTTTTGCTTCATTCAACTAATGTGCGTTTGAATTTTGAAAGCTTCGAGATGTATGTAATTGTTTAGCGTTGAGAGATCTGGATGTGTTCTATTCTACTAAAAGAACAAATGTCAAATGTGTGTTTTATAGATGGATTATCGTGTTTTGATTGAAAATTAACGCTAATGACTTTGCTTCAACTGGTGTCTGAACTAATGCGCAATTTCAGTGTTTTGACATGTACTAGGTGTTCAATGTCCAAATTACGCTTCCCATGCTTGGATTTGAGCAATTAATTAGACTCAGTTCCCTGTAGTTGTGTGACCCCATTAAAAATAATATACCTTCTGATTGATTTCTAATTGGTAACGCACCCAAGTCTCTTAAATTACATGCTTATTGCATTCCCTTGTTAGTGCTACAACTTTTCAGCAATGTGAACGGGGTTGTAATTGCTTTGTTCTTCTGGATTGGTTGTTTGATTCAACTGTTCTACGTCTCCTTTATCTTATTTGCTGCTATAATTACCTGAAATTGGGGGCTAAGTTGAAGAGGGGGTCATAGATTTCTACTGCCCTTTCAATTCTAACCAACGTCTTTGCTATACAGCTGGAAAGAATTTGCGAGGACAGAGCCGTGGTGCCAGATGAACAGCAGATCATCTCTGCAGAATTCCTGCCTGTGCTTCGATCAGGCGAGTGGTCTCATATAGGGAGACGCCCTTATATGGAGGATACGCACATTTGTATTTCTGATTTGGCTAAGAAATTTTGTCATGAAGTGACTGATGATGAAGTTGTCTCTTTTTATGGGGTGAGTCTGCACAGTTGATTGTCTATTATCTATGTGGAACACATTCACAACCCTCAATATTTAATTACCTACACTTTTTTGTGACAATTTGAGGAAGACTGATGTACGAATGACAAAATCGCTGTGGTTTAATCAATTCAACTGATATGCCCTCGCTCCTTTACTATATTTGGCTTGTAAATGCCTTCATAGATCCTTATGCCTAAGACTTGAGAGGTGAATGTGATATGAATAGCTGGTGATTTGGGCATATCGCTTGTGATTTGATGTTCAAATAAAATCATAAATCTGAAATGCAAAAGGCAATCTAAATGTTTGAGAGACTTATTATGATTTTAAATGACAGGTGTTTGATGGCCATGGAGGAAAAGCAGCCGCTCAATTTGTGCGTGACCACTTACCAAGAGTCATTGTAGAGGATGCTGATTTTCCTTTGGAACTTGAGAAAGTAGTTACAAAGTCATTTATAGAGACGGATGCTGCATTTGCCAAGTCAAGCTCAAATGAGTCTTCCCTAGCTTCTGGAACAACTGCACTCACAGCAATGATCTTTGGAAGGTAAGCATTCTTTTCATTCGTTATTATTATTAAAAAAAAAAAAAACTTATCAAAAAACTTATCTGGTTTCATGTTTGACAACTCAGACTTCTGTCTCAGCTAATGATCTGAAGTTTAGAGCTAGTATCACTTTCAGCTAGTTATCTGCAAAATAGGCTACAAAAAAGACCCACCGTAAAAGGCAATGAATATCTTTTTGTGCTTTTCCATCATTCTTCTTGTCGTTTGGTATGTTAGTGGTGTTATTAAACAAGGTCGGAGATGAAACACTAAGCATGTTAACATTCTTTAGGGATCATGTCGGCAAAGAGATCTTATTACCAATGAAAGTATTCACTTTCGTGGGTTTATCATTAATGGTATGTCTTGTGGTCCCCTGCACTCCCAGAATGGGCTTTTTAAGTATTTGAGATGGGAATTGGAGAACCCTTTAGTAGAAGCCTTGAAGGTTGAACTTGAAATTTGCAAATGAAAAAGGATTTTCTTATATGTAGTGTAAACGAAACAAGAAATGTTCGTTTTAGAAAAAAACAACTAATTTGCTCAATGTATGCGATGTGGACCTCTGTTCCAAGTTGCAGATATGGTGTTTTGGCATAGCAAGTTAGCTAAAGGCTACGATGACTTTTAGTCCTCCTGGAACTTCCTCTATGGAAGCATACCTGCTTTCTAGATTCATTTTCAAACCTTATTATATGCTCACTTCAGGGATAAGATACAAATGGTAAAGTAATACATTTATCCAAGATCTTTCAGTGTTGTCAATGAAGACTAAAGGTTTGGGCAAGGCTTATAAATGTAGATTGCTCGTAATCCTCAGGATGTCACAGATATATATCTATAGTCAAAGATTGATCCAATTTTAGTTTAGTCACAATCTTGACTTGGCCCATTGATTCGGAGGGCAAGTCCTATACCTTCAATGTCAGCAAAACCGGTGCTATGGAATAACTTTTTCTAGAAGGTTTTGTTAATTAAGGTGGTAATACAAACTGTTTTTTTGAAATCAGGTGGTAAATACCGATTTTCGTTTGTCTTGAGTTGCTCTAACTGAACAACTAACCATCTAGCTTATGTTGAAGAACATGGTTGAAGTTGCTTCTGTGAAAAAAACTTGATATACCTTTTATTTGTCTGTTTCTGAAAATTTTGACATCTTGTTCTTAGATCTTTACTTGTAGCAAATGCCGGAGACTGCAGGGCAGTTCTTTCTCGACAAGGTATTGCCCTCGAGATGTCTGAAGATCACAGGCCCTGCTCATTCGGTGAAAGGTCTAGGATTGAATCCTTGGGCGGATACGTTGAAGACGGATACCTAAACGGCCAGCTGGGTGTCACACGTGCATTGGGCGATTGGCACCTAGAAGGACTAAAGCAAGCCGGTGGGCCTCTAACCGCTGAGCCAGAGCTTAAGCTGATCAAGATAACCAATGAAGACGAATTCCTAATCATTGGAAGTGATGGGATATGGGACGTCTTTAGCAGCCAAAATGCTATCGACTTCGCCAGGAGGCGGCTCCAGGCGCACAATGACGTAAAGTTGTGTTGCAAGGAGGTAGTCGAAGAAGCGATCAAACGTGGTGCAGCAGACAATCTGACAGCAGTTATGGTGTGTTTCCACACCGAACCTCCTCCGCCCATGACGGTTCAAAGACCGCGTGTAAGACGCAGCATATCAGCCGAGGGCCTGCAGAATCTCAGAATCTTCTTAGAAGGGTAATGGCCTGACGAGAGTTTTGTTCTGTTTTCATACCCTCCTGAGTCCTCTGGTGGTCCGACTAGATTCGGCTAGCTTTTAAAGTATTCTGTACAAATGTATGATTCATAAACAATGTGATAGGCTAGTTTATTTAACTGCCAAATTGGTAGACAGGGAAAGGAAAGTTGAGTCAATCGCGCATGATTCTGCGCTGTATGAACCTCAAGCTGAAACTTGTTTGACGAAGACCTGAGACCAGCAAGGCCTTGGTGCTCTGGCTGCTCTTATTGTTGAGTAACATATAAATCCAATAAAAAAAAACAGTTTGAAATTGGAATATTTCTTTGTTCATCCTTTGTCAGAAGAAACCATATGCAAAAGCTGGAATCATTGGTTTCTGGAATACCCTACTGGGTTTCTCAACAACATGACGTTATAAGCTACTCACTCTCAAATAGCTTTTCCAGAGACCATCTAGTTTATATGTAATAGTAAGTGCTGGCAAAGTGGCAAGTTACTCTGGCTAGATAGATAGGCAATATATATATGATGAAATGAAAGATGATACTCAGACAATCACACAGTTTTGGGCGCTGGATTGGGTGGAGGCAGGGCCGATCCTATAGTTTTGGAGACCCCGTGCTCTAGCAAAAATTATGCCCCAACAACAATGCAAAATTAGCTCTATCAATAAAACAAAATAATGTAAAGTTCACCCTGTCTTGAATCAATCTCACAATAAGAACAAAAATGAAAGTTCATATCATGGTTCTGATGTAAAAATTTAAGCTAAACAACACTAAAATCCACCATGTTTTTTTTTATATGTATACAACCAATAGGTCCAAACAAATATAGGGTCCCCAAAATTTGGTTTCCGTCGGGCATGTTGCACCGGGCTTAAAACGGCCCTGTCACACACATATCGTCAACTAGAGGGATAGCCAAAGTAGCCCATCTTGCTATTTTGATCTATTTGGACATGGAACATGGCACTCGAGAGACACCTATCCTTTTGCGTAGACCATTTTTTAGGACCGTTAGGACAAAAATTAATTGCTAAGAAGACTCCTTGACCATGGAGTTTGACGGTAAGAAGGTTGAGTATTCCCTCTTCTCCTTCTGAAGACCGTCATGTGAACTTCATGAGTATAACAGAGACTCGTGTCGAGGAATGTAAACCCATTGATTGCATCGATAACTTGCAGGCTACTTTAGAAAGCCCTCTTGATGAGGGCTATCTTAATGATACTAAGAACGTAGGACCTTGCTCTGGCAGAAAAGATCAAGCCAATGGATAGCCCATATGAGGCACACAAGCCACTAACTATCCATTGTGATAAATGTTTTTCAAAAAGTGTGCATGCTTCTTTTCCGCCATTCCAATCAATCAATCCAACTCAGGAAGAAAAAAAGGAAGATAATTGGGGAGCCAAAGGATCACATGGATAGCCCAGAGAATTACTTGAAGTCTTCCACGCTTTTCATGAAAGTAATGAGCCTGGAAGGCCTAGCCGAAGAGACCTAGCAAGAGGTCATTACGTCGGGCCAATGACATGAAACATGGGTGCTTCTTGGGAATCAACCCAAGGTAAGTAGTTAGGTTTCCGTTCTTGTTAATGTTTTGTTTCTCTTTAATTTTCAATAAAGTATGATAGACTTTCTATAGTTTTCCATTTCGTCGGATATTCTTTGGCGGACTAAGTTGCAGGAAGAGAATGGTTTAGAAACAAAATAAAGTAAAGGCAACGTGAGTCAAGGCGCCCACCGCCAAATACACGACGCCTACCTTCCAGTGGGTTTTCAGAAGAATGAAAGAAAAAAAACGAACATCCCAAATGGTGGAAATCCATCATTGTCTCACCTTCATTACCATCTTTAACCCCTCCCTTCACATTACCTTCAAAATTCAAACCTCTCTCTCTCTCTCTCTCTCTCTCTCTCTCTCCCCCCCCCCCCCAACAACAACAACCACCTTCCTCAGAGGATCTAGGGCCGAATTCGTGCAAACACAAGTTAATTCCTTTGGAGAAATTTTGACGTCCGATCAACGACGTCGGAATTGGAGGAGTTCGTGTGTTATAGCAACTTCATCCCGGAAATTCACGGCGCCCGCCGTCTCGAGTGTTGTTTCGATTTTGTGAGTTTTTCTCCTCTTTCCTCTCGATATTTTCCCACCATGATTGTTGTCTATAATATGGTTCTACCTATGCTCCTTACGGGAGTGCAAGAGGAGAGATGGATCAACCTAGGGGGTAGGAAATATGCTTCGACAAAGTTTTTCAACATGGACACATTGTAGACACTTGGGTTGATTGGTCCTGTTTCATCGCTAATTGATCATGGTGGTCTAGGAGATTGTGTCGAGGTTACCACACCTACATACCCGGTGTTGGTGCGTGAGTTTCTTGCCACTTTGGAGGTGCGTTCTGATGGAGACATCCGTTTCCATATGATGGGGAAATAGTTCTTGGAGACCAAGGATACACTGGCCCACACTTTTGGGATCACGAGGCGCTGGACTTCTGCTTGGCAGCGCACCTTGATCACACCCCCACTGACTGAGACTTGGGGTTGGCGGCTGGACTGCCTGATGGGCGGGAGGGCCACTATTTTGATTATATGATCACACACCTAACCCTCCGCCTTTGTCACAAAGTCCTGAGGCTTGCATTATTTGGCATGGAGGATCCCAGTAGAGTCTCGATGAAGGGATGGCCTTGGTTGTCTAAACACCCCACCTGAATATATTTTGTCCTTTATTTCTTATTTAACATGATCACATGATCCCATGACAGTTTTGGATTGTTTGGCTGAATCACCTTGAATTGAGATTTTTATAGAGGAGATATTGATATGTGAAAGTAATTGAGCTTGTATGATTCTTGACAGAAGTAAATTGGAAATCCAAAAATCTTTTACCTAGTGAGACTTTTTGCCATACATGGATATTTATAACTTTTCCCTCTTCTTTCTTTGTGTGATTTGTCTCCATGTGCATTTATGATAAAATCTATTTTAGTCTTGTTTTTAGTAGATATTTGCATATTATTTTAGACCATTTTTATATGTTTTATAGCTTATTTGTTATTATTTAGTTTTCGGAGTCTACACCCGTGTTTTATTAATCCACCCCTTGTACTTATAATTTTAGAAGCAATGTCTTCACAAAAAATTGAGCCACGTATCAGCCCTTTGAGCAACTTAAGAAACTACTTTTTTCACCCACGTTCTTTCATCTGATCAAATCCCGTTCCATTTCTCATCTCCTCTTCGTATCTGAAGTTCTCCTCCGCTCGCAAGTCACAACTGTATTTCTCTCTTCTTAGTTCCTCGATTGAAATTGGAGGCGAAGGTGGACATCGGGGCTTTTCCATTAAACAAGGATAAATATGTGATTGGGGGATTGAATTGGAGACGGATCAAGGGAGAGAGAGGAGATTAAGAAGCTGCCCATCGACAGTTGACGGCGGCGTAGAGAGGAGAGGAGGCGGCGCCGGAACCCTAAATCGGCAGCACCGCCCTCCTCTCGCTGAGCCTGTCCACCGGACTTCCTCCACCGACAGCCGTAGAACCACCAGAGACCACCAGCGCCGCCTCCATTCGCCTCCCTCTTTGGCTGCTCCATCAACCTCCACTCGCGGTGGCCAGTTGTTCCATTTTTCCGATCCCCAGTCCGCCCTTTCCACCGCCAAGAGTTTGCTCGCTTCCCCGGACTTCCTCCAGCAATCTCCTGCCGCGCCGGCCTACCCCTCCCAAGCCAGGCCACTGCCGCTTGCTCCTACTAGGTAAGTATCTTCGGCCACTATCCGCAGTTTTGAAGCTACAAATCCACATCCCTGAGGTTGCTAATCTATTCCTCGTGCTCTTAATCGTTTCGGTTTCGCAGGTAATTTCGCCTCCACTCTGCCAATTTTTGGATTGTTGGGAGTTCAATAGTTCATAGATGATTCTTAGTTTCCACCGGTCTGTATTGCTTTAGGTTTTCCCGAGGTTTGGCCAATTGTTTGTGTTTATTGGTTCCTGTCAAGATTGTGTGTTTTTAGGGTTAATTGGTTGACTTTCTAGAGTTAGATCTGCATCATTTTAGGGCTTTCAATGCCGGGTTCAAGTTAATGGTTAGGGTTTACTTGGTTTTATTGGCATCTCAATGTTGTTCGCAGACAGCAGAATTGGGAGAGCTTACTCTTTCGGCTCCCTTGCAGGCCAAGTTTTCATCCTTTTTCTAAAGAACATTTATAGTTGACGATGTACCCAAGCTAGGCAACACATCAGACATCCCTGCACCATTTATATTCCCATTAGCAGTCATACTTTTAGGCTTCCATACCCTCTTTTCAGTTGGTTCCTCTACATTTTCAACAGCCTGACATATCTCTAAGGTGTGGCCAAAATTCACACATTTCTTGGATATACAGTGAACTCTCAAATATATTGGGCTAATTTCTACAACTATGGCCATTTTTTTTTTGGTTGAATGGAAGGTAAAATTCATTCATGGATGGGGTGAAAGATGGTTTTCTATATCAAGATAATTAATGAGATATATACAGAAACATTTCTAGGTGGGTGAAGTTTTATACCACTTACTCATTATACACCAACTATTTTGTGTATATCTCTTTGAACATTTCAATATGTCTCCTCTTTTAGAAAATAGAACTCCATACGCCTTCCATTTAGTTTTGTGCAAAATAGGGGAAAACCCCCTTAGTAGCTTTTAGCTTATCGTAGTTATACAATTACCCATTAATAATTAGTTAATTATAGTTTCTTAACAAATATGGAAAACATAAAGCTTTTTCAGTAATTTATTGATCCCAGAACATACCCTAAAGTTTGTTTCCATACTCATGTGCCCATATCCACAACCAGTTGAAACCACTCCAGCTGCTGGAGGAGGATAAGCCATCCCTGCAAATTTTTTAATATTTTTTTTTGCACAATTTATGAGCTCCAAATAACAAAGTCCCAAAAAACTTCCTCCTAAATAAATTTTAATATATATATATATATATAGAAAGATAGGAGAGATAGAGACTTAACCAGTAGGGTATCTGATGTTAGGACTTAGGACTTAGGAGGCCTTTGCAAGGGCAAATGGTGGTGTTCAGTTGTAGTGGAGAACCTTTTCTTCTGCCTCCCCCTGGCCTTGTGATTCTGGAACGATAGAACACATTCTTGCCATCAATCTTACCATACTACCTAAGCCTTGCTGAGATCTTCTGAATCTGATCAACAATAAATCCTAGAGTTTCTGTGAGATTTGCAATCACATTTAGTGAGGCTGAAATTGCTGCATTTTTACCTTCTCTATCCCCCTCTTGCACTACTATTTTCTGGTGTGTATCGACATCAGTCACCACATAACCATTCTTGGTTTTCAGAACCCAAGCCTGCTGCTTAACCTCCGTTTCCCATCCAAAAAAGCAATGCTCATCTTATACAGGGCTGTTTTGTTATAAAGCTACCTAATTCATCTAATGAATAGATATGTTTTTTTCAAAGAAAGAGAGGATATGTTAAAATTGTTCAAGTTGGTACAAATGCGGTATATTTTGTAGTGTCTCTTAAGGTCATGGAAGATGCTTTTAAGGAAATAGGAGGGGGTGATTTCCAAGTTGTGAGACTTTTCTTGTGGACGGGAATATTGAATCTTATAGCTCCATATTAGCCATCCAGGTTGATAGAGGACATATCTTTTCATTTGTGGTTGTAAGCGTCATTTGTTTTTCTTTTACTGATGTCAACCGAAAATGAATGTTTCAGCTGTGCAAACATGGAGACAGAGAAGCCTTATCCTCCTTTGTGTGCGCATGGTGTGCCCAAACAAAAATCATACTGTAAGCGGAATGGAGAGAAAACAAAGAAGTCGGTAGGTTTGGATCATATTTTTGTGTATAATTATCATTCACTTAATTACTTTGTAGCTTTCACCTTATTATCTATATAATAAATAAACAGTTGATGATTCTCTACTTTTTGTTCAGACCCAAATCGTATATTGCAAAGCTTTCTGCACCGAAGAAGAAGGCGGGAGAAGCTGGTAGTAGAAAGAGGTTGACTTTAGAGTCTTTCCTTCATTTGATTTAAGAGGCTAATATAACCTTTACTATTTACTTTACACTTGGTATAAGTTCATGAACATATTCTCTATCATATGGTAGGGATAATGACTACATCGGCAGCATTTCATGCCTAACGGGCTTCTAGATGGGGCTGATTTGGTTTATTCTTATAGAGGACAGGTTGGTATAACTTTCTTTCCATTGCCCTACTCTATTCCCTTTTGATGTTTGCTTGATTTTTGATCAATTGATTGATCACCCGACTCTATGGTCTGAATCTCCTTTGCTCTTCAAAGCTAACTCTCCGTGTTTAGTGTGGAGAATGAAGTGTGTGCTTGCACCATCATATATTTTGGCTTCTCCTTGCCTTTTAGTTATTGATTGGCTAATGGTCTCTTATAGGCTGGGTATTAGATTTTGATGAATTCAAGTTTCCCCTTGCCTTTTTTGTTTGGCATGGTGTTATCATTTCCTATTAACAGACATTGAGAATAGCAAACCGATAATTTATGGAGATTTCCATTTGTATTCAGTATTAGTAGTTGATCACTGATTTGATGATTTCTAATAGCAAATTTTTGGCTTTGTGTGGTATAATCTCATTTATGTAATAATGTATGTGAATATGTGCAGAATGTTCAACAAGGATATACAACTGAAACCTTGGTCCGTTTCCTTAGAGCAAGAGAATGGATTGTCTCCAATGCCCAGAAAATGGTGTTGCATCTGCTCCAACTTCTCCACTCATTGTTACCGTTTTTAACCTTTTCTCAATTTTGTGAGGTTTCAATATTGATTTTATATGAACTGATAATGCACTGCAGTTGTTGGACTATTTGAGCTAGAGATTACAAAATCAAATCGGCAGTATCCTTTCAGTAAGTTTTCATTCTGTACTTATTCTCACATTCCTTTTGCTATGTCGTGTTTATGAATTGGTACTCAGTGTTTCCCGTAATCAAGCGAGGTCTGGGGGGTCATGACTGATACTATAGATGGTAATATTAATTTGCGATTCAAATGCTTATCTACACCAAAGTACCATGCTTGGAATCATCTCCTTTCATCTTTAAAAATCCACTGTATATGTATATACATCTATTTTGCTTGATTATTAGTACCATTCATTTTCTGGTCATGTAAATCTGTCTCTTTCTTTTGCAGAAACATATTGTTCCTGTTGAGAGATATAGAGTAGTGCGTGACTCGCAACTTATAGGGATGTCTGGATACTCAAAAGAGGTTCCCACTAATTTATATTACATTTCCATTTTCCAATTGTATCCTTTGCATGAAAAATAATGGAATTAGTGATAAGGGGAAAACCAAAAATATAATCTGACCAAAAAAAAAAGAAGTAAAGTGGGAGGATCTAACTATAAGGGATACAGAATATTTTTGTTTGTTGAAATTTGTCCTTACATTATCATCTAATAGGTTTTCATTGTGTCATAGGGCCATGTTGTGTTTGCCATTGGTGTAGGGCTAAGCACTTATGACAAAGCTTCTGTAAAGACAATGATCTTTTTAGTATTTTCACATGTCATTCGTACTTAGAAAACCTGTATTTTTTTTTAGGACTGGAGAAGGATAAATTGTGTAAAGACCGGGAAATTTTATAATATTAAATTATTAAAATAGTGATTTATAATCATTCCGATTTTTAAGATTTGGGAGGTATGGAATTTCCGTCCTTGAGCTATTGATTTTATTCTAAATATCTCAAAACGAGTTCCGGTATTATTTAATTGGAAATTTAAAATATGTTATACTCTGCTTTTATATACCGAAAATTAGAAAATAATGTTCGGATTCCATTATTTCATTCGGATTTGAAAATTTAAAATCCATTTTGAATTAGATCGGATAAGGTCGAGAGAGCGGGTTTCGAGATATTTTATTTGGGTATTTGAAATTTTGATCTTTGATTCATTTTGATCCCCTCCTCCTTCTATACACCCCCTCTTGTTGATTTTAGCAGGCACCCTCCCCTCTTCACTTTGTTTTCCCAGCAAACCCATTTCCCCTTCTTTCCTTCACACCCTAGCCACAAACTCCCTCCTTTTCATTTCATTTCAGCACCACCATCACTTCGGCGCCGTTCTGGCCACCACAACACCACCAGTCACCTCCTGTGCTTCGGTCAGCCACCACCACCGTCGGAGCGCATACCACCCGAAGGTTTCCCTGTCCTCCGATTTGCCGAGCACACCCACTCTTCTCCCTCCGCCATCCGCGACAAAGGCCGAGCCGGAGCCTCGCCACCTCTTCCTTCCCTGTTTGAACCCGAGAGGTAAGGGACTTCGATTTCCTCCTATTTGGTTCGAATTCGCGTAAGATCCTCTCCTAACTCCTTGTTCCCGTCGTTCTAAGACCTTGGAGAAAGCTTTCCCTTGCCTTTGAAGCCGTCGCAGATCCTCGCCGCAGTAACTCGTCGATTGGTAATTATTCTTCTTCTTCTCCCTTCCACCTTAACGTCGTTTCATTCTTTCTGTGTCGGGCGTGGTCGGACTTCCATTGCGAGCTTCGGGGTCAAATCTCGAGCCAAAAGGCCGCCGGCAGGCCTGAGTTTTCCTCTTCCGTCTCCGTCGCTTTTCCGTCCGTCAGGCTCTCTGTCACAAGGTTGAAGATGGCTTCCTCCTTCTTTTCTTTCATGGATTGGGCCTGACCCAAATGTCCTTCCGGATTATGTCATTTTATTGTTGGATCTTTTAGTTGGGGAGTGAGAAGGATCCGGGTTGGGCAAAGAATCCGGGTTCGGGCCGGGTCTTCTCTCTTCTTTCTGTTGGTCTGGGTTCTGGGTTGGGGATCCAGTTTTGAGGTTCCGAGTTGGGCCTTTCCTTTGGGAATTTGGTTTGGGTTTCGGGTTGGGCTCAGATCCGGATTCCTTCAATGGGTTGGGCTGATGTTTCTTTTGGGTCTTAATAGATTGTTGTTATTGTTGTTGCTATTTAATATATGTATGTAAATATGTTATGTGTATTTTAATATATCATTATATGATTTGGTTTTGGAAATATTATAATTATGAGATTATTATGTTTATATTTTGTTAAGTTGTTTTAGAAATATTATTAATTGGAAAAGGTTCTTATTTGATATAAAATGTGAGTTTGGAAATTTGAAATGATTTATTGGCCTTGCTTTTATAATCATGGGTTGTAAAAATGGATTTAGTTTGATGTTTTTGGGTAATTTATAAAAGTCTTAATGGTCGGGATCTATTTAGATAATGATTTTGAAATGAGAATCATGTCGGAATTATTTCTATAATATGATTTTGAAAGATTGGTTTTAAGGTTTAAGTGTTTAATGTCGGGATTCTTTGTCTTAGTTTGATGATGTTGGTTTTGAAAAGGAAATTGGGAAAATGATTTTTGGTTGGTGTTGATAGTATCGGAAAGGTTTTGAGAAAATGGTTTTACAATCGATTGGTTTCGAGTATGTTGAGAATTTGGGTATCGTATGTATGACTGTTGGTCTGGTGACTTATGGAAATGGCTTGATGATAGGTGTGTATTGCTTTTGGATTGCTTTGGACTTGCATTCGGGCCCTTGCTTGTATTATCCTGTTGTTCTGCATCTTCAGGTAAGTTCCCTAGGAGGCTTACTCAGGTTGGACATTCATGCCTGTTGTTGCATTTTATGTTAGGTGTTGCATATGCATAAAAGCATGCCATGTAGTATCCTGTTTAGGTTGCACTAATTGAATGAACATCTGCTTACTTATTGCGTTTGAAACAGAACGGCCGTTATCTGTGATAGTCCTAGAGTCTTTGCTAGGGTCATAGGGTAGCCCAGCCTCATCGGGTACCCTGAGTCAATCGAGTCATGAACATCCTTATATTATGAGATGCCTGCGGGCTTTATTGTGGAGCGGGTTAGGCATGCGTGCCGCCCGATTATGATGGAATGCATTCACGAGCTGGCCAGTCTCCGCCCTATCGGGAGGGGGTGGAGGTAGGAGAGGGATATGCCAGTTGGCATTGTCTTGGGGCCTTTACAGTATTTTTACACATTATTATAACTAGGAGCATGCTAGTGTGTTTGACTTTCGTACTGCATTAGAGCATCTTTATTAGGTATAGCACATACTGTGTGGCCTCAGCGAGGACTGCCGGTCCCGCATGAGTGGCTCGATCTGACTCCTTTCCCAGTTCTTTTTTTTTAAGGTATTTTCTGCAGATTCTGAGTGCTCGATGTCTATATGACAGGGTTTCCTTTTGGCGAATTGAAGAACCTGGCTAATTCTCTAACTTAGTATAAATGGTAATCCTTCGCTTACGTTTTGGTTTTGACCCAGCTCTGCCGTGACACCTTGTATCTTAACTTTGCTTCCGCTTTACTTTCATTTGAATTGATTCTACGACATAGTCTTAGGACAGGTTAAGGGTACCCAATGACCCTTCGAGGTTTTTAGGGTTTGAAATCCCTCTTTCTACTAATCTTAAATGAGTTTGAAACCTCGACCCGTACCTGGATTGCAAGATCCGAACAAGGGGTTTTATCCCTTGAAACGTAACCCGGAAATCATAATTCTGGGCCGTTACAAATTAGACCATAGCTTGCTGGATAGAGCGAATGAAGTGGAGGAAAGGATTAAGGCAAATGACAATCGCCTAATTAGCTTAATATCCTAGAGAGCTAAGTTACATTGGCGAGATAGAAATCCCATTAAGATCATGAAGGACAATAATGACAGAGCTATAGAGGAGGAAATTAAACAGCACATTCTCGATTTCTATATGGATTTGCTGGTGACAGATGCTGAAAGGGGACCCTTCCTGGAACTGCATTATGAATGTATGATAGAAGGGTTAGAGAGGAGTTCTTCCATTAGCTGATAAGGCCTCCTTGTGACGACTAAATAAAGAAAGTTGTTTGGTCAATTAGAATCAACAAACCCTTGTGCCCTGACGGTTTTGGTAGTCTCTTCATCAAGGAATGTTGGGGGTTTATTGGGCGTGGTGTGTGTGCAGCGGTTACAGAAATCTTTGGTCCAATATTGGTGTCGGATACTTAAAATGCTACTCCGTAATAGGTATCTCTACGCATTTGCATACATATGTTCCCCAGTCTCATCAATTTGGAGGGGTAAGGACGAAATCGCGTATTTCAAATTGTTAGATGAAGTATAAATGAGGGGAAAAGCTAAGAAATTTACAAAAGAAAATGCTTGATAGTTGTTGTACATACTACACAGGTAATAATACGATGATGTTAACTAAAATAAACTATCTATCTATTATCTATTAATATTACTAATTCTGCTAGCATTTTGCTAACGTGTCACGTCCATAATCAAAGTTGAATTTTTTATTCAAATGAGATTTTCTTATTGGTCAATATTATTATGGAAATTTTAAAATACTTGTTTCCTATTTTAAATATGGTTTGAATCAATTCCCTTTTTTTCCGGTTATATTGCCGTAAATATTGAGACATGTTTCCATTTTTTTTTTCCGATTGCAATATTCTCATAATTCATCTACATACATTGAACTTAAATTGGAATCTTGGTATATTTTATTTTTGGAAATTTATACTCTACATGGACCCATATCCAACTGTCAATTTATAAAATGCTACGGAGTATAAATTAACTTTCACATATGTTCATATTTTCTCACCAACCATGTAAGTATTTCATTTTCAAATAAATTAATCAAATATGTACTCGGATTGCCTGCATTCATTATTTTAACGGATTGAATTCATTTAAATATTTGTTTATTATATCGCATTTATCCCAATCATGTTAAAATTTACTACTCTCTCTATTCGTTTAGCTAAATATGTTGTTTAATATTCATTCACGCTTTGTTAGGATGGTAAAAATTATATAAAATATTATTTTTTCAAATTTTTTATAAATTTATTTCGATAAAGGTAATCTATTAATAATATTAATTCTACTATCATTTTGCTGATGTGTCACGCCCACAATTAAACTTGAATTTTTTATTCAAATGGTATTTTCTTATTGGTTAATATTATTGCTGAAATTTTAAAATACCTGTTTCCTATTTTAAACATATTTGTTTCTTATTTTATACTAAAATATTATTTAATTTGATATGTTGTATGTCAATTTGTGATCTATTTTAATCGTCTACGTACATTGAACATTCATCAAGTCTTGGCTGATTTTATTCTTGGATATTAAAATTGTTGATATATCATATTTAACCGATTGCAATATTCCCCACAATGTCTACCTACAACGAACATGTAATAATCAATTTGTAAATATTCGATTTCAAAAATTAATTATAAAAATCAATTAGAGCAAAAAAAAAGTTTTTTTAATAATTTAATTATTTTAGACATCTTAAATGACTATCGAAAAATAAATAATATTTTAAGACTCACAAACATTACTAATGCTTATTTTACATCTTGGATGAGGCTTCTTAATTAGATCACTTTTCTACCTTTAAGGATCTTTTTTTACCATCTTACCTTTATTTTCACTATTTATCTTCCTCTCTTTCTAACCATTTTTCTCATGAAAATAATGAATACGTTATGTATATCTACATAACTTCAAAATTATTCACACAATCATGTGCTTATTATTTTTTTAATATTTGTACGGGAGCTTATATTTTACTTTTTAGATCTATGCTAATGATAATAATTGTATATTTATTTCAAATTATATTAGGTGGTGTGTTTGAGTATTATTACTACTTTACCATATTAAATCATTTTTAAAATTTGTATAGTATCTCTTCCAACTAATTTATAAATTATAAAAAAATACTTTATACATATTTTTTTCGTAAACACGTATATATATATATATATATATATATATATATATATATATATATATATATATATATATATATATATATATATATATATATATATATATATATATATATATATATATTAATATAGTTGTTGTGAGGAGGAAATCGAGTATGAAATATAATAAAATAGATCAAACCAGATTTAGGTCCACGCAAATAATTACAAGACTCCCTCCAATGTAGTAAGAGAAAGTCAGGATCGAATCCACGAGGAAGCGTGTCAGCGGATCCTAGGCAGCTGTAAATCTCACAGAAAAGCAAGCAGAAAAGACAGAAACAAAGAAACAACGAAAGAAAGACAAACGAAAGCAAGAAATAAAAGCAAGACAGAAACTAACTCGATCTCGACAAGCACAGTACTCGAGATCGACTAACAACAGCAGACACAGAAACTTCAGAATCGATGACAGAAGCAGAAACTCAACTCGATCTAGACAAAACCCTACTCGAGATCGACTAAAGCCTACTCGATCTCGACAAGCCACTGCTCTATCTCGACTAAAACTCGGAAACTTCAAATTGCAGATTCGAACACAGAATTCAGATTTCGACAGAAATAAACTCAAATTATGAAAGAACTTCCAAAGCTAGAGTATCAACACCACAATGATAACCATGCAAAGTAACACATAAAGGCATAAAAGATCATGCTTTCCATCAAAATAACTTTCGTTACTAACAAATAGGAATATAGAGGCTTTCGCATAAACCCTAATTGTTACTAACCCTTTTCACATAATTAATCCAAGTTGCATTAAGATCACTTTCGCTTCAATAATACAAACAAGGATCACCTTCAACTTTCGTAAAAGAATCATGCTCATAGGGATAGAAGAAGAATCGCATAACAAGATTGTACCTTTACTGCATCACCTCACATGGCCACCGTCGGGCTCACCCCAGCCCCAAAAGTGGGTGGACTACTCGCTCTTCATCATCAAGAACGACATTAAATAACAAAAGAAACTAACTTGCATTGAATTAAATAAAGAAAGCTTACAACCAACAAGACAAATCCGCTTTCGCCTTTCCACCTTGCTCGCCACAAACTCTCTCTCTCTCTCTCTCTCTCTCTCTCTCTCTCTCTCTCTCTCTCTCTCTCTATGTAACTACTTACTTGTTCTCTCTGAAATTGGAATAAGATGCCTAATGCTCAGCCCCTAAGGCTTTATTTATAGCCTTCTATTCCTTGATAATCAAGGATAGAAGATATCTATCTATATCTAAAACGCTTAAAAGATAAATAAATGTATTTTAAGAATTAAATCTATAAAGGGGAAATTAAATCTAAATAGGTAAAATATCTTCTTGTTGATAGATCTTGTCTTCCATGGATAGTTGTTGATAGATGTAGGATAGACTCGGCCATCTCGGATTCCTTCGGCTCCAAGGATTCCCACAACGCGTAGGACTGCTCAAACCGCGTAACGTGGCTTCTGACGCGGCTCCTCGAGATCGAGTAAACAACTCGAGGTCGAGTTGGGTGTGCATCGAGGATGGTTGGCCTGGTGTTGTCGAGGAGCTGGTGCTCATCATGGCCCGGACTGGCGCCATGGTGGTTCTCGATCTCGACAAGGCTCCTCGAGATCGAGTAATGGTTGGTGCTCGGCTTCTCCGTCTTTGGCTTCTCGACATGTCACAACTTGTCGACTCCGGATATGGCGCTCCTGGTGTTGTCGATCTCGACTAGGTAACTCGAGATCGAGTAGGCTTCCGGAGTCGGGTTACAACAAACACCCCATACTTAAGCTTGCTTGTCCTCAAGCAATACTTTTATTTGTCATTCAGGGGAAGAAATCAAAACTCTCAACATATTAGATTCATTGCCATATGTCCCTGCAGTCAATTACCATCCTCGAAAAGGTACTAGTGTCACAGATCCATGCATGTGCAATTTTAAGAGCAACATCTACTCAGAAAAGGAGGTTTATGCAAAAAAACATTCATTCGTGACAAATCATTAATAATCCAGAGGACTTTAATTTAATCTCAATAAGGAGTAGATTGGTAAAAGGCTAAAGGTGGGCGGTTTTTGGCAATGTGGTGCTAATGATCCGGAGAAATGGAGTATTTCTAAACTGAATTTCCACATTCCCTTTTCCTTTGATTCATCACCTTTCATAATGCTTTTTTCAATAATAATGCTTTTACCTCTCTAACCTCAGCACTGTCTTCTCGCGAGTCGCAAACATGGGTGTCATGAATGGCCCCGGATACATAGTGCTTCGGACTCCTCACCTGGTGTCCCATCTCGCCAAACTATTATCTCAGCGAGCAGGGTCGATCTTTGATCGGATTTTCTTTCACTCATTAAATTTTCTATATATTTCAAACAATCCTTCCAAACTCCAAATAATGATAACACAAACACCATATAACATCTCCATAATGTAACATCATTCTCAACATAATCCCCGGATAGGAAATAAGGTAAAGAATGGGTAATATTTAGATCATGTGGAGCATAATATGAAATAAGGCATAATATGGCTTTGTGTAATGCATAAGCATAGGTAAGGCTAGGAATTTAAACAATGTGAGCATTATATCGAAATATAAAGTCCTCCATCCTCTTATCATGCAACATGTCAAAAGCAACTTCAAATTTTACCTCCTTTCATGGTTTTCAAGAAAATATGCACTTCATTGTGACTTCCCTTTACTAGGCAATTTCATGCTATATCTCTAATGAATCCAATTTTGCATCGTCGAGTTCAATATAAGCTTCCATGACATTATCAAAAATTTCAATGAGGGTCATTTTTCTCAAATTTTGGAAAACATGCATATAAGCATATAAATCAATAATGCATTCCAAAATAGCCATGTGGCAATTCAAGAAATAATGCACAAATAATGTCAAATATGGCAAATATGCACAAAGTAAGCCCTTCCCCCACCCCATACTTAAACATTACAGTGTCCTCACTGTATAAAAACAAGGGTAAAGAAAGAAACTCACTAGACAGGTATGCAAGGCCCTCAATTTTGAATAAAAGGAACCGCCTGGGCCGAGTCTGATGGTGAGCTGCTCGAGGATGCAGGAGCTGGGGAAGCTTCATCGATCTCGACTACACTGGTCGATCTCGAGGACGGTTCAGCTTCTGGTGGCTTCAGCGTCGAGGAAGGAGGAGCTGGGCCAGCAAGGTGGTGGTCGACATCGACAAGCCTGGTTGATCTCGAGTAGTCTTGGCCGTCTGGTGGAGTCAGCGTCGAGGAAGGCGAAGCCGAGGCAGCGAGGTTCTGGTCGATCTCGAGTAGGTTACTCGATCTCGAGGAGCCTGGTGCTTCATTCTGGCTGCTCGACGATGCTGGTGCTGGTGGAGGTTTCTGGTTTTGGTTAAGATCGACCACAGTCCTTGATACCGAGGAATCTTGGTCGACTTTGACCCCATACTTGGTTCTTGTCAAGGCATCCGAAAAATAGTTAGTCCATAACGACGTACCTTGCTCTGTGTCGAGTGGATTTTCTGTGTCTTCCTTTAGGATTGCCATGATCTCCTCCACCTGGGCCTCCATGTCCCTCTTTTCCAGCTCCTCAGGGGTCATATTTCTTACCTTGGGTTCCCCGCAGGTGATGTAGCCAGCTGAGATAGATTTTACCTCTTCCATTGGACCTGTATGCCTTTCAGTTTTATTAAAGGAATACTGAATTACCTCATCGCTGATGTTGAAAGTGAGCACTCCTTTCCTCACGCTTATGTTGGCATCCACCGTCGCCAAGAAGGGTCTTCCTAGAATAATTGGACAACCAGGGTCTTCTTGCATATCAATAACTAGGAAATCAGCAGGGACAAAGAATTTACCTACTTGTACTGGCACATTGTCCACCATGCCTGTTGGAATGACCACTGTGTTGTTGGCCATGTAAAGTCTAGCATCCACAAGCTCTAGGGCACCTATCTTAATCTTGGACCAAATTGTTAAAGGCATTATACTCACACTAGCTCCAAGATCAAATAAAGCATTAATTTTATATGGACCAAATCCAATGGTTATAGCAAACTTACCTGGATCTGGCCTCTTCTCCAGTATGTCCAAATGGCTGCACTCCTCTGTAATTTCAGCCATTGATCTCTTTTTGCTCAGAATCTCTTTCAGGAACTTGACATAGGATGGCATTTATTTGAGAGCTTCTGTGAAGGGGATGGTGACATTGAGTTTCTGAAGCATCTTGATGAAGCGCTGAAATTTCTTTTCTGCCGGGTCCTTTGGAGATTTTGTGGGGAAAGGTAGCTTCTTTTTCTGATTCGGAGCCAGAACAGATGTCGGAGGTGCTGCAGCTGGATCAATATTGACGGGGCCTTTCTTGACATCGACTTCTTGTTCCTCGATCTCGAGTTGACTCTGCTCGAGATCGACCAGATCCTTGTCGCGATCGACTTGTCTCTCAGCTTCTCCGCTCTGCTGCTTTCCGACCTCTGGCTCTTGCAGTTGATGGCCGCTTCTGAGTTTAACAGCAGCGATGTGTCCAGTCTTCCCCTTTGGATTTGGTTCTGAAGATTCAGGGAGCGAACCTGACTGTCTGGGGATTCCTGCTGCTAGCTGGCCTATCTGTGTATCAACCGATTTCCGCCATATATCAATTTCACCAAGCCTAGAGTTGACACCTTGCATCTGAGTATAGACGGAGTTGAAGGACTGTTTGGTTTCTGAGTGATTCCTCCGTATTTCCTCTAGGACTTCTGTAGATCATCCCTTTTCTGGTCCCTTTCCGGATGTCATGGAGCTCTGTAGGGTGGGGGGTTCCTAGGGGCACCTTGGTTCCATTGTGGTTGCTGAAACCTTTGGTCCCCCATGTAGCGATTGGGACCCCCTGCGTAGGCTGCCTCTTCGTGGTGTTCTGCCAACCTGACTTGCTCTGTATGTGGGCACTCAGTAGTGGTGTGCCGCTGCGATCCGCATTCAATGCAAGGCTGGTTGACAGAAAGATACTTTACTTGCTTAAGGAGCTTTTTGTTCTGATCTCTGTAGTACTGCTCCCTAACATCCGGATCAATCTCTTTAGGAGGCTCATAGAGGGGCATGGATGGTGCTGGCCTGGCGTAGGGGTTCTCTTCATAGTTTGCAGTAGACCCATACTTGTTGTCATAGTTAGTGAGCTTGTCGAGCACTCCCCATGCGTCTATTGGTGGCATCGTCAGATACTCATAGCGAGTATACTGGTTGATCCTGTCCTTAGTGACTTGGTCAAGAGAGTTGAAAAAGATCTCCTGAATGACGTAGGGTGGTTGTCAATGAGTAGGGCAAGATCGTAGCAGTTCCTTGTTTCTTTCCCATGCTCATGCTAGCGGCTCCCCAGGCTTCTGTTTGAAAGCTGTGATCTTCTGGCGGAGGAGTGCTGTCTTTGCAGGAGGGAAGAATTTGTTCAGAAACTCTTGCTCTACTTGGTTTCAGCCCTTCAAGCCACTTCAGTGCAGGTCCAGCGAGAGACCAGCGAAAAGCCTTCATCTTGACATATTCCAAAGTTGTACCTTCAGCAAGAGTACGACACATGTCAAAAAAATTTGTAATATGTTCAAGAGGACACTCATTAAACCTACCAAAAAAAGCATTATTTTTAAGCTCTATAAGAAATTGAGTGCGAATTTCAAAAGAGTTTTCAGGGATAAGAATCGCCGATTCAGGCACGACGAGAGTTGGGTGCATATAATCCTCTGCCGTGGTTGGGTACTGGGCAAGCTCAGCCTCCGCTTGTTCCCTTGCTGCTTTCTTAGTGGCGATAGCAGCATCTTTAGCAGCCAATTCCCTTGTAAGCCTCGCAATCAGCTGCTCCTGTGTTTCAGCGGCTGTCTTGGCTCTTTGTAGTTTAGCTCGGATATGTAGGAGGCGTTCCGGTTCGTCTAAGCCGTCAAACTCAGGTGGTTGACCAGAATGGCGCATACACCTGTAAAGTAACTCAAAGAAAAAAGTGAGATCTGACTACCTAAGGCGCGAATGATAGCTTCCCCGGCAACGGCGCCAATTTGTTGTGAGGAGGAAATCGAGTATGAAATATAATAAAATAGATCAAACCAGATTTAGGCCCATGCAAATAATTACAAGACTCCCTCCAATGTAGTAAGAGAAAGTCAGGATCAAATCCACGAGGAAGCGTGTCAGCGGATCCTAGGCAGTTGTAAGTCTCACAGAAAAGCAAGCAGAAAAGACAGAAACAAAGAAACAACGAAAGAAAGACAAACGAAAGCAAGAAATAAAAGCAAAACAGAAACTAACTCGATCTCGACAAGCACAGTACTCGAGATCGACTAACAACAGCAAACACAGAAACTTCAGAATCGACGACAGAAGCAGAAACTCAACTCGACCTAGACCAAACCCTACTCAAGATCGACTAAAGCCTACTCGATCTCGACAAGCCACTGCTCTATCTCGACTAAAACTCAGAAACTTCAAATTGCAGATTCGAACACAGAATTCAGATTTTGACAGAAATAAACTCAAATTATGAAAGGACTTCCAAAGCCAGGGTATCAATGCCACAACGATAACCATGCAAAGTAACACATAAAGGCATAAAAGATCATGATTTCCATCAAAATAACTTTCATTATTAACAAATAGGCATATAGAGGCTTTCGCATAAACCCTAATTGGTACTAACCCTTTTCACATAATTAATCCAAGTTGCATTAAGATCACTTTCGCTTCAATAATACAAACAAAGATCACCTTCAACTCTCGCAAAAGAATCATGCTCATAGGGATAGAAGAAGAATTGCATAACAAGATTGTACCTTTACCGCATCACCTCACATGGCCACCGTCGGGCTCACCCCAGCCACAGAAGTGGGTGGACTACTCGCTCTTCATCATCAAGAAAGACATTAAATAAGAAAAGAAACTAACTTGCATTGATTTAAATAAAGAAAGCTTACAACCAACAAGACAAATCCGCTTTCGCCTTTCCACCTTGCTTGCCACAAACTCTCTCTCTTTCTACTCCTACTTACTTGAATGGAATTGAATTGGAATAAGATGCCTAATGCTCAGCCCCTAAGGCTTTATTTATAGCCTTCTATTCCTTGCTAATCAAGGATAGAAGATATCTATCTATATCTAAAAAGCGTAAAAGATAAATAAATGTATTTAAGAATTAAATCTATAAAGGGGAAATTAAATCTAAATAGGTAAGTCTTCTCTCCATGTGTGGTAAATCTTCTCCATAGATAGAATTTGATAGATGTCGGCCAGCTCGGACTCCTTTGGCTCCAAGGACTCCCACAGCGCGTAGGACTGCTCAAACCGCGTAACGCGGCTTCGCACGCGGCTCCTCGATCTCGACCAGAGTTACTCGAGATAGAGTAGGATTCGTCGTCGACCATGGCTGGCTGGACATCTCGGGTAGCTCTGCTCGATCAATCTCGGATCTTGGCTCCTGGTGATGTCGAGCAGCTCCTCCCTGGCATGGACTCAGACTGGCGCTGTAGGGTCCTCGATCTCGACAAACCTCCTCGAGATCGAGTAATGGTTGGTGCTCGGCTTCTCCGTCTTCGGCTTCTCGACTTGGCAAAGCTTCGTCGACTCCAGACATGGCGCTTCTGGTGTTGTCGATCTCGACTAGGTAACTCGAGATCGAGTACGCTTCCGGAGTCGGGTTGCTCTGGCTCAGTTTCTCGATCAGTGCTTAGTCGACAAGGCTTGTGCTCAGACACTTTCATCGAGATCGAGTAGGTTTACTCTAGATCGAGTAACTCTGGGCTCCTAGCTTGATTCGACTGGTTCCGCTGCTTCTTGGCCTTGAACTTCTGCAGTTGATTTCGGAGCTTTTCCGACCTTTCTCAGAACTGCTGTAATTTGCCTCGAATTCTGCGAAATTAAACAGAAACTGGTGTAGATTCCATAGTTTGGCAAATAAACATAAACTACATAGATTTTGTACTATCTTAGCCCAAATGCATGAAATGTATGCAGAAAACGATATAAAAAGTTACTGTAAAACATGGCAGATTCAGCTCACAACAAACACCCCATACTTAAGCTTGCTTGTCCTCAAGCAATACTTTTACTTGTCATTAAGGGGAAGAAATCAAAACTCTCAACATATTAGATTCATTCTCATATGTCCCTGTAGTCAATTACTATCCTCGAAAAGGTACTTGTGTCACAGATCCATGCATGTGCAAAATTTAAAAAGCAACATCTACTCAGAAAAGGAGGGTTATGCAAAACAATTAATTTAAGCTCAAATAAGGAGTAGATTGGTAAAAGGCTAAAGGTGGGCAATTTCTAGCAATGTGGTGCTTAATGATCCGGGGAAATGGAGTATTTCCAAACTGAATTTCATACCACATTCTTTCTCATAAGATTCATCACCTTTCATAATGCTTCTATCAATAACAATGCTTTTACCTCTCTAACCTCAGCACTGCCTTCTCGCGAGTCGCAAACATGGGTGTCATGAATGGCCCCGGATACTTAGTGCTTTGGACTCCTCACCTGGTGTGCCCCATCTCGCCAAACTATTATCTCAGCGAGCAGGGTCGATCTTTGATCGGATTTTCTTTCACTCATTAAATTTTCCATATTTTCCAAACATTTTCCCGCCAAACTCCAATAATGATAATAACAACACAACAACCATATAACATCTCCATAATGTAACATCATTCTCAACATAATCCCCGGATAGGAAGTAAGGTAAAGAATGGGCAATATTTAGAATATGTGAAGCAATAATTTGAAATAAGGCATATTATGGCTTTTTGTGATGCATAAGCATAGGAATGGCTAGGATATAACAATATGAGCATATATGGAAATATAAAATCATCCATCCACTTATCATGCAACATATCAAAAGCAACATCAAATTTTACCTCCTTTTATGGTTTTCAAGAAAATATGCACTTTATTGTGACTTCCCTTTACTAGGCAATTTCATGCTATATCTCTAATGAATCAAATTTTGCATCGTCGAGTTCAATAAAGCTTCCATGACATTAATTAAAATTTTTAAATGAGGGTCATTTTTCTCAAACTTTTTGAAAACATGCATATAAGCGCATAAATCAATAATGCATTCCAAAATAGCCATGTAGCAATTCAAAGCAATAAATTCAAAATATGCACAAATAATCTCAAATATGGCAAATATGCACAAAGTAAGCCCTTCCCCCACCCCATACTTAAACATTACAGTGTCCTCACTGTATAAAAACAAGGGTAAAGAAAGAAACTCACTAGACAGGTGTGCAGGGCCCTCAATTTTGAATAAAAGGAACCGCCTGGGCCGAGTCTGAATAAAGCTTATCCATGGACCTGAAAAGTGCAGAAGACATATACCTATAATAGAAAAACTAAAAGTGTTCAAAACCAAAAACAAACAAAACAATGTCCAAAAAGTTCCAAAAAATAAATGTCTATGTACAAGCTCTAGATTTTATAGTCGCTAGGCCGACTTCTCCATTTATGCTCAAGGTGGCATCTGCAGAGCCCATGTAGCTTGGGCTTCAAATAGGACTCCATTCTTGTCCATCAGCTGCAATCCTCCAGAATGGATCTTGTTCACCACGAAAGGTCCCATCCTCTTCTTGTTGAATTTGTTAGGGAACCAATGATCTTTTGATTTAGAGACATAGAGCTTGTCTCCAACTTCATACTCCTTGGGCTCATCATTGGATATCCTACATAAGCGCACATACCAAGGCAAACATCTCCCATGTATAGATAGATCTTTAATGGAAATAGGAGAAGAAAGATCCATACCTTGGCTTACCTTCGTAGAGACGGAATCGGGGACCACGGTGTTTGGTCGATCTCGAGTAGGGGTACTCGATCTCGACGACTTGTCAGGTTCTGGTGGTGAGCTGCTCGAGGATGCAGGAGCTGGGGAAGCCTGTTCGATCTCGACTAAACAGTTCGATCTCGAGGACGGTCCAGCTTCTGGTGGCTTCAGCGTCGAGGAAGCAGGAGCTGGGCCAGCAATGTGGTGGTCGACATCGACAAGCTTGGTCGATCTCGAGTAGTCTTGGCCGTCTGGTGGAGTCAACGTCGAGGAAGGCGAAGTCGAGGTAGCGAGGTTCTGGTCGATCTCGAGTAGTATACTCGATCTCGAAGAGCCTGGTGCTTCATTCTGGCTGCTCGACGATGCTGGTGCTGGTGGAGGTTTCTGGTTTTGGTCGAGATCGACCACAGTCCTCGATATCGAGGAATCTTGGTCGACTTTGACCCCATACTTGGTTCCTGTCAAGGCATCCGAAAAATAGTTAGTCCATAACGACTTACCTTGGTCTGTGTCGAGTGGATTTTCTGTGTCTTCCTTTAGGATTGCCATGATCTCCTCCACCTGGGCCTCCATGTCCCTCTTTTTCAGTTCCTCAGGGGTCATATTTCTTACCATGGGTTCCCCGCAGGTGATGTAGCCAGCTGATATAGATTTTACCTCTTCCATTGGACCTGTATGCCTTTCAGTCTTATTAAAGGAATACTGAATTACCTCATCGCTGATGTTGAAAGTGAGCACTCCTTTCCTCACGCTTATGTTGGCATCCACCGTCGCCAAGAAGGGTCTTCCTAGAATAATTGGACAAGTAGGGTCTTCTTGCATATCAACAACTAGGAAATCAGCAGGGACAAAGAATTTACCTACTTGTACTGGCAACGGCGCCAATTTGACGAGAGTTGGGTGCATATAATCCTCTGCCGTGGTTGGGTACTGGGCAAGCACAGCCTCCGCTTGTTCCCTTGCTGCTTTCTCAGTCGTGATAGCAGCATCTTTAGCGGCGAATTCCCTTGTAAGCCTCGCAATCAGCTGCTCCTGTGTTTCAGCGGCTGCGATGGCTCTTTGTAGTTTAGCTCGGATATGTAGGAGGCGTTCCGGTTCGTCTAAGCCGTCAAACTCAGGTGGTTGACCAGAACGGCGCATACACCTGTAAAGTAACTCAAAGAAAAAAATGAGATCTGACTACCTAAGGCGCGAATGATAGCTTCCCCGGCAACGCCGCCAATTTGTTGTGAGGAGGAAATCGAGTATGAAATATAATAAAATAGATCAAACCAGATTTAGGTCCACGCAAATAATTACAAGACTCCCTCCAATGTAGTAAGAGAAAGTCAGGATCGAATCCACGAGGAAGCGTGTCAGTGGATCCTAGGCAGCTGTAAATCTCATAGAAAAGCAAGCAGAAAAGACAGAAACAAAGAAACAACGAAAGAAAGACAAACGAAAGCAAGAAATAAAACCAAGACATAAACTAACTCGATCTCGACAAGCACAGCACTCGAGATCGACTAACAACAGCAGACACAGAAACTTCAGAATCGATGACAGAAGCAGAAACTCAACTCGATCTAGACAAAACCCTACTCGAGATCGACTAAAGCCTACTCGATCTCGACAAGCCACTGCTCTATCTCGACTAAAACTCAGAAACTTCAAATTGCAGATTCGAACACAGAATTCAGATTTCGACAGAAATAAACTCAAATTATGAAAGAACTTCCAAAGCTAGGGTATCAACACCACAACGATAACCATGAAAAGTAACACATAAAGGCATAAAAGATCATGCTTTCCATCAAAATAACTTTCGTTACTAACAAATAGGAATATAGAGGCTTTCGCATAAACCCTAATTGTTACTAACCAATTTCACATAATTAATCCAAGTTGCATTAAGATCACTTTCGCTTCAATAATACAAACAAGGATCACCTTCAACTTTCGCAAAAGAATCATGCTCATAGGGATAGAAGAAGAATCGCATAACAAGATTGTACCTTTACCGCATCATCTCACATGGCCACCGTCGGGCTCACCCCAGCCCCGGAAGTGGGTGGACTACTCGCTCTTCATCATCAAGAAAGACATTAAATAACAAAAGAAACTAACTTGCATTGAATTAAATAAAGAAAGCTTACAACCAACAAGACAAATCCGCTTTCGCCTTTCCACCTTGCTCGCCACAAACTCTCTCTCTCTCTCTCTCTCTCTCTCTCTCTCTCTCTATGTAACTACTTACTTGTTCTCTCTGAAATTGGAATAAGATGCCTAATGCTCAGCCCCTAAGGCTTTATTTATAGCCTTCTATTCCTTTCTAATCAAGGATAGAAGATATCTATCTATATCTAAAACGCTTAAAAGATAAAAAATGTATTTTAAGAATTAAATCTATAAAGGGGAAATTAAATCTAAATAGGTAAAATATCTTCTTGTTGATAGATCTTGTCTTCCATTGATAGTTGTTGATAGATGTAGGATAGACTCGGCCATCTCGGATTCCTTCGGCTCCAAGGATTCCCACAACGTGTAGGACTGCTCAAACCGCATAACGCGGCTTCTGACGCGGCTCCTCGAGATCGAGTAAACAACTCGAGGTCGAGTTGGGTGTGCATCGAGGATGGCTGGCCTGGTGTTGTCGAGGAGCTAGTGCTCATCATGGCTCGGACTGGCGCTATGGTGGTTCTCGATCTCGACAAGGCTCCTCGAGATCGAGTAATGGTTGGTGCTCGGCTTCTCCGTCTTTGGCTTCTCGACATGTCAGGGCTCTTGGTTTTGTCGATCTCGACTAGGTAACTCGAGATCGAGTAGGCTTCCGGAGTCGGGTTGCTCTGGCTCAGTTTCTCGATCAGTGCTTAGTCGACAAGGCTTGTGCTCGGACACTTTCATCGAGATCGAGTAGGTTTACTCTAGATCGAGTAAAGCTGGGCTCCTAGCTTGATTCGACTTGTTCCGCTGCTTCTTGGCCTTGGACTTCTATAGTTGATTTCCGAGCTTTTCCGACCTTTCTCAGAACTGCTGTAATTTGCCTCGAATTCTGCGAAATTAAACAGAAACTGGTGTAGATTCCATAATTTGGCAAATAAACATAAACTACATAGATTATGTACTATCTTAGCCAAAATGCATGAAATGTATGCAGAAAACGATATAAAAAGTTACTGTAAAATATGGCAGATTCAGCTCACAACAATAGTATTATATAGATATATAAAATGATGTTCAAATTAAAATGGATCAAGCTCCCGTGCCTTCAAGGCACGAGTATTACACTAGGTATTTTTATACTCTTTTTTATTTGGGGGACCGGTCCCATCCCATCTTGGCCCGTAAGTGTTGCTCGATTGATTTAAACTTTGATAAGTTATCATTCGCAATACATCATTTTCTTTGAATGAATAAAAACCAAACCCGAACATGGTTGGTGTACATGTAATGTTGCTTCGCATTCGCTCTTATGGACTTCCTAATCATGTGTTGAAGCTGAAGGTTGGTATACCTTTAATGTTGCTTCGCAATATAGACCAATCTTTCGGTTTGTGTAATGGAACTAAATTGATGATCACGCGTTTGGGAAAGAGAATAATTGAAGCATAAATCATTAGTGGTCGAAATATTGGTGAGAAAGTTGCCATTCCCCGGATGGTGCTCAGTCTTTCCGATTCAACACTTCCTTTCAGGTTTCAACATAGACAGTTTCCGATTATCCTTTCATTTGGGATGACTATAAATAAAAGTAGGTCAATCACTATCGCATGTGGAGTTGTATCTTCTGAAGCCCGTATTCACTCATAATCAACTGTATGTTGCCTTATCTCGAGTCACAAGCATTCAAGGGTTAAAGGTCTTACTTCTAGACAAATATGGGAAGAGTGTGACGGAAACAAAGAATGTTGTCTACAAAGAAGTTCTACAAAACATATGATCATTCTTTACTTATATGGTAAGTGTTTATATAAAAGTGTTTATTTCATATTTTCCTTCATTCTTGTGTGTGCATATATAGAATATATATATTAGCATTTGAATACGCTTTATGTTTGGCAGGCCTTTGCGACTTCACTTGTGTGGGATATTGGTTTTGCAATCCTACTTAGTGCAGAATGGTGCATCTGGGTATGTCAAATGTCATTGTGATTTGTTGCCGTAACACCATGTTTGTAACTTAACATATATACTATTGGTGAGGTTACGAGCTAATCCGAAATGCCTAAAAGGGAGGTATTTGATGTTTGATAAGTGTATAAATGTATTCTCAATTGGCTATGTGCATGCAATGTTCATTGTTGTTCTCTTTTCACTATATATGCACAATGAGGGCATTTTATTTTTCTAAGTAAGTTAACACGTAGTAATATTTTTTAAAAATAATTAAAATTGCTTACTCAAACATCGACTTATGAGTGTTTGGTCGATAACTATGCTCTTATTTCTATAGTCCTGTAAATGAGAAAAAGTGTAAAGTGAAAACTAAGTAGATCAACGAATATAAAGATGATACACAAACCTTGAGTTATAAGTGTGCAATGTGTCTTAGACTCTTAGATCATCAATAAAGAAGAATTATCCAATATTTTGAGAGATGTAACTGCTTTTTTTTATTTAAATGTAATGGATAACATGACAAAATTTTAAATGACATGAAATATATTCATGGAACGAGGGAGAACTAAAGTGGTAAATTTCAATAAAAATTCTCTCCCGTACAAGGTACGGGAAAAGTACTAGTTTTAGGTATTTTGGAGCGATTTTTGAATAAATTACATTGGAAAACTTATACAAGGGAAACAGTTGCCTGCTACATAAACTACGTGAGCCGGTGAATTAGGATGCGGGTCGGCTATGGGCTTAACTAGTGCTGCTGCTATTAATATTATATATATATTATAAATATTAGATACTCTGTGGATTCATACTCCGAATGATATATTTATGTTCGGATATTTAAATTAGATAGATTAGGATAGTTTTAGATTATACTAGTGTAATGCCCGTGCCTTGAAGGAACGAGATTTTGATCCATTTCAATTTGAAAATTATTCTATATATCTATTTAATACTATATTAATATGTACTTTTTCACAACAAAATATGTATAAAGTATTTTTTTTAAATTTATAAATTAGTTGCAAAGAGATACAATACAAAATTTAAAAATAATTTAATAAGGTAAAGTAGTAATAAAACTCAAACACACCACCTAATACACTTTGAAATACATATATAATTATTATCATTAGGATAAAACTAAAAAATATATATAGAAGTTGTCATATAATTATGGTAAATAATTTTTTTAATAAAGTATATATTTTTTCATACAAATGTTTTGTATTAAAATTTTTCAAGAAATCATTAATTATAATATATTATAAATGAAATATGTATGAGATAGTGAGGTAAAGAGTGGGTAATTATACAAAAGAAATAAAATATTATATAAGAAATCATATCGATACACATGTGATATATATTTATTTTATTCTTATTTCATAAACCAAATTATCAAACTATATTAATAAACGTTAATCCAGATTTTCTTCCTCAATCTAAAAGAAAACTAGCAAAAAGGGGTGACAAAGGAAAAAAGGCTAAACAAATACAGTATATTTAAAATAGGAAATAAATATATTTAAATTTGGAAACAAATAGTTTAAAATTTCAACAATAATATTGGTCAATAAAAAAATACCATTTGAATAAAAAATTCAACTTTAATTGTGGGTGTGACACATCAGCAAAATGCTAGTAGAATTAGTAATATTAATAGATTAATAGATAATAGATAGATATACCTTCATACGGCAAAGAGGGAGGAGAGGGCTGGCCGAACATTCGTGAGGCCGAGACTAACTTCTCATTCCTAAACCGTAATTGTGTTTTGTTTTATTTTTATGAAGACCTAAACTCTATCGTTTCGTCTACGATTTGAAGCTTTATTTGAATTGATTGTGAGTTTCTAATTCTCGTTCCTTAATTCCTATATTTAAATGCTTCAACTTCTTTGCGCTTATTGATTGATTGTTTTGTTCTTTCTTGTCTGGCCAACTAGTTAGATCAATTCAATTGCTAGGGTTTTATAGATTTCTGGTTGTGAACCTTAACCAAAGTGGAAAACTTGTTCTTTTAGGGCTGGTTGAACTAATTGAATAAGTAGGAAGTTGGATGTGTTGTTAAATCCCTCTTTAGGGACTGCAAATACCTTGGTTAATTTCTGAACTTAAAGCTATTAATTGGGTTAAATCCTTCTTTATGGACGGTTCGATTGATAAGGTTTTTAGGACTGGTTGGACTAGTAACTATATTAGGTCGGGACAAGGGCATTCATAGGAAACCTAAAAGGACGAGAAGAAGTTATAGTGATCGTTTCAATCAAATAAAGTGGATATTTGTAGATGAAACTATTTTATTAATCGTTATCTCCGTCAATTTGTTTATAGTTTATTTTATTTTTCTTTCTTATTTTCACCACTCATAAACCCCCGTTTCCTATTAATTGGTAAATAAACTTAACTTATGAATAACTTGATTTTCTGTGGGATCGACTCGTACTTACCACACTACATTAGTTAGGTAGGTTCGAATATATTTTAATACGGTTTACACGACTAAAAACCGTCCATCAATTTACCTCTTGATATTAATATGGTTATTTCCTATTTGAGGCTGAGCTTTTATGTTTGTTGTAAATGGATTTCACATTATTGAGGCACTATTTTCTTTAGCCTATTATTATCCATGTCCTCCCTGCATTATTATCCACTTCTTGCAACCATTCTGAGCCTAGCTTTTCTTTGAAGCTCCACAAGATTAACCCCTAGCCGATGATAGCTGACCTATTTGGGAATCAGGCCTAGATTTGGATTTAGTTTGATTTTGTTGATGTGATGAGAGAGTTCTAATTCATGATTGAGAATTGTGGGACTTTATGATGATGTAAAGAGATTTCTCACCGCTTATACTGGCTCTAGTTTATGTTTCTTTATGTATTTTTGTTTATATATTTAAAAAAGGATAAAGAAAAAAGTATATATATGTTTACAATAAAGTCTTTATGTTATTTGTGAGATTTGGATATTGGTTTAGAGTTAGTGACTTTCATGAGATTGTATTGAGTTTGGTGTATGTATTTGAGAGTTGCTTGATTGAGTGATGTTGTATTTTCTAGGATCCTGATTCCCGAATTTGAGCACTACAGGACCAAACATACTCCATGCCTTTACATTTTTACTAAGTCCCATTACAACCTCACCTAATGGAGTCTTCTTTAAAGTATTCCATTGAGCGAAAGACCTCTTGATGATTTCTATTTGAAATGACATCTTTTGGTGGGGAATAGAGTGATATAAGTAACAATATCGTTGTAGTTTTTTGTACTTGGATTGAGTAGAGAGTTTGCATTATAAGCCTAAACACATTGAGAGAGAGTGAAAACAAATACCCTGGTGAGGTTGGATGGAAGATTTGCTTGTTGTTTTGAGTCACCTATACGCGAGCTATGATGTTGTTTCACATTTTAGTGATCCTATTTGCATTTGAGATATTGCTTGAAAAGGTAAATATAGAGAAGTGGTGATAAACACTAGAGTACAAAAAGATGAGACTATACGAAGAGTCTCATGTAAAAGGAACCGTAAAACCCAAAATGGCCCCTCTATGCCCTCCAATCATGCAAAAGTATCTAACTCTACCCAAAAAAACATCTACTCTCTAAGTTACAACTATCCACTGTACCACTGTACCCCTCTACCCCTCGACTCTCTCAAGCACAAATGCTTCTACCCAGAAACCTACGCTTCCACTCCCTTTCCATGAGTGACTTGCACTTCCACTTCACGGAAATCCTATTTTTACAATTTTCAATAATAAGTCTAGCATAAACTCTCGAATCAAAGCCTTCATTGCTAAATACTACCTTGTTCCTTGCCATCCATGTGAAGTAAATCAGCGCTTGGAACGCCAAGAGCTTGGCCTGGAAGGGTAGAGATCTCTGAATGGACCTGGACTCCGATGCAAACCAGCGCAACCAATCTACAATAGTCTGGAACCGACAGCTGATGCCTAACCAGTTCAGAATAAGTGTCTGCACTTCAACCACAGCCGGGCAGGAGAACCAAAGGTGATACTCACTCTCCTCTTCCTGCTTACACAGAGCACACAGAGCTGCATCATCCCCTTTCCAGTGTTTTATGCGTCTGCCAGTCTGAAGTCGATTCCTAGCTGCAAGCCAAACAATAAACGCTAAGTATGGAGGAGTGATTTGTGCATTGTTTTACTTTGCTTGAGGACAAGAAAAAGGCTAAGTATGGAGGAGTTTGATAATGCATATTCTAGATAGACATTGTAGATAGTTTTAGGTGCATTTGAGTTTGAATATTGCATGTTTAGTTATAAAATTGCATTCTTATTCATTGGGCATTCGACTTTGGAATCTACGTATTTTCGTTATTATTATGTAGATTTATACATCGAGCTTTGAATGGGGCGAAGGATGGTTCATGAGAGCTATGAAAGGGCTAAGAGGGAGCTGGAGAAGAAGGTGGAAGACATGTCAGAGGACTGGAGCAGACAAAGAACGAAGATAGAAAAGAAAACGAAGGCCCGGATTTGCGGCGCTCTCCTCTAGAAGAACGGCTCCCTCCATCAGATTCAAGCCTTAGGAAGGATGGCGCCTTGTAAAGACCGGGAAATTTTAGAATATTAGATTTTTAAAATAGTGATTTATAACCATTCCGATTTCTAAGATTTGGGAGGTTTGGAATTTCCGTCCTCGAGCTATTGATTTTATTCTAAATATTTCAAAACGAGTTTCGGCATTATTTAATTGGAAATTTAATATATGTTATACTCTGCTTTTATATACCGAAAATTGAAAAATAATGTTCGGATTTCATTTATTAAATTCGAATTTGGAAAATTGAGAAGTATTTTAATCGCGTCGGGATAAGGTCGAGAGAGCGGGTTTCGAGATATTTGTTCGGGTATTCAAAATATCTACTTAGACCACTTTAATTCATTTCTTTTCTCTTTTCTCTTTTCCCCATCTCTCTCTCTCCCCCCGTTCTCAGAAGTGCCGATGAGGAATCCTTCA
This sequence comes from Persicaria maculosa, assembly GCA_963922045.1. Taxonomy (NCBI): domain Eukaryota; kingdom Viridiplantae; phylum Streptophyta; class Magnoliopsida; order Caryophyllales; family Polygonaceae; genus Persicaria; species Persicaria maculosa. The sequence continues at coordinate 52,054,772 of OY998259.1, read as the reverse complement.
CCCTTTCTTGCATTGTACAGCTGTGGGATTTGTCCATTTGCGTGTAAATCTGCCCAAATCCTCCCTCTGCCTCACTCTGTCGCACCAAGCTTCACCAAAAGTCCAAACACTTTCACATGAATTGGAAGCACATTTGACCTCCACAGGCAGAGCATCCTCCCACCCTCTCTCCCATTTTGGTAAATCTGCAAAAACCCAGAAACCATCCACACCAAAATCACCGTTTCCGCAACCCACCATCACCGATTGAGGATCCGAGCCTCACCGCCCCCTCTTTCCTGTCGATGGCCACTTAGCAGCATCCACCCAGAGCCACCACCGTCAGCGCCTCCGCTCTGTCCTCGCAGCCGCCATCGCCATCGGGGAAACCAACACTGCACCGCTCCCCTGTTCCTGCCGAGGGGAAGGAGAAGACGAGGAAGCCACTTCGTCAGCAGCCTCTATTTCTCATCTCTGTTTAACCAGAAGTAGCGGCACCTCCATCGCCTCTCCGACGTCCGAGATGCAGCCCAGAGCCGAGACGCGAGCCGTTTTCCCTCCTCTGATTTCCGCCAAAGGTTGTGCGATTTCGTACTCGATTCCGACTCTAATTCTCTCCAACCTGTTTCTCACCCATCTCTACTCCCTCCTAGGCCCTCAAGCCGCATTCTCTCGAGCTATCGCAGTCGGAACCGCCGTCGGAGCCGGAGATTTCCTCTCGGAGACGCCTCGGTAATCTCTCTCTTTCTCCATTCTCTTTGATCGCGCTTGAGTCTACTTGATTGGGTCGTGATCGGAAATGGATTTCCGTCAGGTTGAGAGAGGTTGGGGTCGGCAAAACAGCCGCCGGCCGGCCCTGGGTTTCCTCCTTCCTTCCTCTTCCGTTTTTCCGTCGAACTAGCAGCTCTGCTCTTTTGTGGGGAAGGAGCAGATGCGGGTCCTCCTATTCTTTCTTTCCTTTGGACACGGGTTGGGCCTAATTAATTTTATTCCGGATCTTCCTCCTTTGCTTTCTGATTGAGCTCGGGTTGTGGGCCTAATTCTATTTGGGTATCTTGGATCCGGGTCCTTTTCTTCAGATTTGGGTGTGAGCTCAGGTCTGGGTCGGGCCTTCTTCCTTTCTCTCTTTCCTTTCCTTTGGGCTGGTTTCCTCCTTCCATCCGGGTTATGAGCTTTGAGTTTAGACGTTTAGTGGAGTGTTTTGTTATTGTGTTATTATTTATTACTTCTATGTTATGGGTATATTTTGTTATATTAAAATATATATAAATATAAAATTTGGTTTATCTCTTTTAAATATTATAGTTCTGAAATTATGATGTATATTAAGTTGTGTTAGAAATATTATTAATTGGAAAAGGTTGGTATATGCTTTAGATATGTGATTTATAAAGATGAACTATTTTGGTGTTTATTTTAGATAAACATTGTTGGTAAATTATTTAAAAAGGAGAGATTTTCCAAGTTTCAGAAGTATCTCTTTAAGGATTGTGTTTGGAAAACCAAAATGTCGGAATAAATTATATAATATGATTTTGAGGTATTTGTTTTAATGTTTAAATGTTTAATGTCGGGATTCTTTGTCTTGATTTGATGATGTTGGTTTTGAGAAGAAATTTTGGAAATATGATTGATACGATTTTATCAATGGGTTTGATTGGAGGTAAATGATTTTGGTTGATGTTGATCGTATCGGAAAGGTTTTGGAAAACGGTTTCACTATCGGTTGGTTTTGAGTATGTTGAGAACTTGGGTTTCGTATGTGAGAATGTTGGTTCGATAGCTTATGGCAATGTCTTGATTATAGGTGTGTATTGCCTTTGAATTGCTTTGGACTTGCATCTGGGCCCTTGCTTGTGTTATTTTGCTGTTCGGCATTTCAGGTAAGTTCCCTAGGGGGCTTACTCAGGTTGGACATTCATGCCTGTTGTTGCATTTTATGTTAGGTGTTGCATATGCATAAAAGCATGCCATGTAGTATCCTGTTTAGGTTGCACTAATTGAATGAGCATCTGCTTCCTTTATACGTTTGAAACAGAACGGCCGTTATCTGTGATAGTCCTAGAGTCTTTGCTAGGGTTATAGGACGACCTAGTCCCATTGGGTCCCGTCCTGAGTCAATCGAGTCATGAAACTTTCTTATATTATGAGATGCCTGCGGGCTTTATTGTGGAGCGGGTTGGGCATCCGTGCCGCCCGATTATAATGGAATGCATTCACGAGCTGGCCAGTCTCCGCCCTATCGGAAGGGGGTGGAGGTAGGAGAGGGATATGCCACTTGGCATTGTCTTGGGCCCCTTTACAGTATTTTTACACATTATTATAACTAGGAGCATGCTAGTGTGTTTGACTTTCGTACTCATTAGAGCATCCTTATTAGGTATAGCACATACTGTGTGGCCTCAGCGAGGACTGCCGGTCCCGCATGAGTGGCTCGATCTGACTCCTTTCCCCGTTCTTTTTTTAAAGGTATTTTCTGCAAATTTTGAGTGCTCGATGTCTATATGACGGGGTTCCTTTTGGCGAATCGAAGAACCTAGCTAATTCTCTAACTTGGTATAAATGGTAATCATTCGCTTATGTTTTGGTTTTGACTCGGCTCTGCCATGACACTTTGTATCTTAACGTTGCTTCCGCTTTACTTTCATTTGAATTGATTTTCGCGACATAGTGTTAAGATAGGTTAAGGGTACCCAACGACCCTTCGTGGCTTTTAGGGTTTGAAATCCCTCTTTCTACTAATCTTAAAATGAGTTTGAAACCTCGACCCGTACCTGGATTGCAAGATCCGAACAAGGGGTTTCATCCCTTGAAACGTAACCCGTAAATCATAATTTTGGGCCGTTACACGCCTGTCGTGGACACTGTTACAAAATCTGCGAAATCTTTCCCGAATCTTTATTTTAGGGAATGTCTAACCGGAACTTCTAGGGTTTTTTTTGGAGATGTTTACAACTTATGTTAGGTCGGTTTTTACATTAGTTCTAGCATATACGCTTTAGGATTGAAGAGTTGAAGTTTTCTTATGGTATGAGCAACTAAACTCCTTAGTTTCGCCTGCAGTACGTAGGCATGGTTGGTTGAATTGTGAGGCTTGATTTCTATGTTAGCCCGAAGTTTTTTTCATTATTCTTGTGCTGATTTAATGTTGTTGATTCTCTCTTGATTGATCACCTTTATTGAATTGCATCTTGTTAGGGTTTTGATTCATTCGCAGGAATAATTGAACCTTTTGTAGCCATCATAATTGAGTGAATTCGCAATGAGGAACTTGATTGTGTAGGGTAGTGAAAGATTGGATAAATATCGGTTTCTAAGTTGCTAGGGTTTGTGAGATGACAATTATCGACATATACTAGTTCCTTAGGAGGTTTGGTACCGCCATTCTGCCAAGTACATTGGGAATTTGTGCTATTTGTATGGTAAATATTGTAGGGATTAAGTTGCATATAAATAATGTAAGGGATTATTATATTTGTGAGGATTGGAAATCCACTTAAACCAATGTCAGAATAGTCAATTGGGATATAATAACTAGAAATTGAGTCGGGATCAAGTACACCAACCTTGGTTGAGAATTCGTAGCGAACCATTCATTCATATTATTAGCAAATCACTCACCATTACTTTCTCTATTGCTTTTGTTTACCTTTTACTTTTACAATCTCTTGCATTAATTACTATTGGTTAGCAACGAAAGTGCACAAGAAAGGTAATACTCCTCATCCGGAATTGACGGTTATACTAGCTAGTAGGTTTGGATTATCTTTGATAGAGAATTAGAGACTTTCGCCTCATCAAAACCCCCGGAGAGTGACCTGAGCAGTCCAGTGTAACAAAAAAGTTCTCGAGTCAGCAAACTTTTCCGACCAATCATCATTGACCATGGCTCTGTCAAGCTTTCTTCCGAGCCTAGCTTTTTTTCTATTTTCCTATTATTCAATGTTAGGAGTGCACATGAGAATTCTAAATCCACAATACCACAGTCTTGCACAACGTCTTCTAGCTCAGAAAAAAAATTCCCTCCCTATAACTCGGCTTATACACCCCGGATTTCACTATTCATAGAGATAGGGGACATAATGGAAGAATTCCTTCATATTCATAGAGATAGGTGATGAGAGGGGTTTCTCGACCAAATAAATTTATAGTCAAGACCCCGCTATAGTATAGGGAGTCAGGATCGTCCACAAGAGAGAGTCAGCGTTTCTTATTTAGTTGTTTTAGGGTCAAGAGTGGCGAGAAAGGTGAAAAGGTAGCGGTTTTAGGGGTTTAGAGTTGCTGAATTTTGGGAATAAAAAGCAATATAAAAGATATCTAGGCCATAGGGATTGCCACAACAATAATCATGCATGCGTTGCAATGAATCACACAAAAATCATGTTTTTATCTATTAAAAAGGTCAACTTGCATCAACCCTAGCAAAGCAATCAATTTATTTTCACAAATTAATAAACTTTACTATCAATCCTAATTAGGTTGTCAAAACTCTCGTTTCAAAACCCTAATTACTATCCAATTAACAATTCAATCTTTCAATTTAATTGCAAAAAGGAATTTTTCCCAACTTTCATTGAGTACTTGAGCACAAAAGATAGATAAAACCAATCAATTCATCAATTCATAGCAAATTCGCACACACAACTATCGTTGGGATCACCTCAACCCTAGAAAAGAGAAGAATTACTCACAATTCATGAAAGAAAGCATAAACAAAAGAAATAAGAAAGAAAACACCTTGCATAAACTTCAAAACGTTGAAAACCGTCGCTGAAATCTGTCACAAAACCAACGTCTCTCTCACACACATCTAACGCCCCCTAGGGCTGAAAGTCTCCAAAGAATATCCCCCTAGGGTTTCAACATAATGTTGTATTTATACTAAAATAACTTCATTCTATTTTAGGAAAAAGAAATAAATCAATTTTATCTAAATTCTATCTAAGAAAAGGGGTAAAACAATTAATTTCGGACCAAATCTTCTCGCAGACGGCCCATACCGAAGCGCTGGACCTCGGTACCGACCCCCCTTAAGGTCGGTATGAACACACTGTTGCTCATCTTGTCTCGCTTGTCCAGATCAGGCATCGGTACCGACCCAGGTGGGGTCGGTACCAGGTCGGTATGACGGTGTTCCATCTCGGACTGAGGTAAACGCTCGTATCTCCTTCGTTATAACTCCGATTGCTTCTGTTCTTTTTCCTATGCGCTCCTTATTCTCTTCCGCTTCTTTTCATAGTTAAATGTTTCTTCAAAAACAGCTCCCAAAATTCAATAAAACACACAAAAGCTGGTGAAGGCAACTATTTCTCATGAAATATGAAAATACATGCAAATGACACTAAACCCAATGCAAAACTTATGAAAAGGACTCAAATTGACACTAAAACACATGGGAAAATATAACTAACAATATGCACATCAAAATACCCCATACTTAGACTTGCTTGTCCTCAAGCAATAACTAAACAATAACCAATATCTACAACACATCCTCCCAGTCTTCGCCCTTGTCAAGAGCAGCATCATAGAGTTGTAGCAAAGCAAAACAAGTGAATTGAACGTCATCACACATATATGAACGATCCATAGGCATAGGAAATATAAATCCAACCTCACAGGGATAATGTGTTTACACTCAACTCTCAATGTGTTTAGGCTATGAAGATCAACTCTCAACTCAATTCCATATACAAACTCATAAACATTGCAATTTATAATAATCCACTTCACAACCAATTATGTAAATGCAAATAAGAACCATCAGGAGGACTTCGCTCAATGGAAGACTTCAAAGAAGACTCCATTCGGCGGGGTTGTAATGGGGTTTGGTAAAAAATAAAAGGTATGGAATTATTTGGCTATGTGGTGCTTAATAAAATCCGGGAATCAAGACTCCTAAATTTCCAACACAACTCAACTAAACCATAACTCTCAATCATATGAATCAACCAAACTCTCCAACTCATCTCAATGAAGAACACAACCTTTCAAACTCAATAAACTTCTCAAAAGTATGAATCTTGCAAAAGTAAATGAAATAAGGTGAATTTGGCTCATGCACTTTATTCACAAACATATAAACACAAACTTTCCTTCTTCTTTTTTCAATTTTTTTTTCTTCCCTTTTTTTTTTGAAACGAAAAATAACATAATAAAAAAAAAAAAAACTAGTGCATTTATAAGGTGAGCCAAAAATCCTTTTACATAATATGCATATCAAGATAAAAATATCAAACCAACCCACAACTCAATAAATTCAAAAAAATCCTTCTCACTTGAAATCAAACACAAGCTTATTCCTTCCACAAACCATCATTCCAGCCAACTCCAAGTCTTAATTCCCAAATGGGGTCAGGCCCAATTTGGCTAAGGATAATTTTGTGGAGCTTATAAATAAAGGTCTCAGGCTAATGTTCTAGCTTCAAGCAGAGATATGCATGGTAGGTAAAGAGAGGATAAAATTGGCTTAAAAGTTGCCTTCATCATTTAATTCTCATTCACATAAACATATAAATGCATTGGCTTTGAATAACTATCACAACATTTAGAGATGTATAGGAAGAGTAAATACACTCCAGAAAGCAGAGGGATTTTTAATATTCTCCCTATAAGGCCAAAATTCTCACTATGACAAATTTTGTTGAATTTCAACCTTTAGCCTATGATCATATGTGCTCAATTTCATCACAAGTTCACAATCCACATAAAAACATTTTCAAGGACTTAGGCTAAACCTTCCAAACATGTCATAGGATTTACATGATCAAGTCAATCATTATTTATCATCATAGTACATCTAAGTTAGGGTATAAAAACCAGGACAAAATGAAAATAAACATGCATTTTTTTCTTTCTTTTTTTTCGACATTTTTTCCTTTTTTTTTCATTTTTTTTATCATTTTATCATTAATTTTTTTTGTATTTTTGTTTGTTTTATGAAACTAAAAGCAAGACTAAAGCGACTAAAACATAAAATACATAAAACTTAAACATGAATGCATAACATAATCCATATAATAAGGTGCAACACATAAGACATGATCTAAAACACATAAAAAATGACACAAATAAGTTTTCTGAATCCCCCACCCCATACTTAAAAATAGACAGTGTCCCTACTGTCAAAAGAAAAATCAAAGTAAAAGGGAAAGATTCAGAAACTCACAAAATCAATATTCAGAAACTGATGAAGATCAATAAGCTCTCGATGGAAAGGGAGGCGGGGGATCAAACCAATATATGCTCAAGCCACGCCTAAATAATCATGTAAAACAAGCAAAATATAGAGAATAGTATGCACTAACTAAATCATATAAGCGTAGAAAACAAGTGCAATAATATAAGCTCAAAATAAACTCCATAAATAAACAAGTGCATTCTTAAACAAGTTCAATAAGCTCAAATGCACAATACCTCACCACAATATAAATAATAATGCATCACCTATAAAAAAAAGATGCTCAATATAAACCATATAAGTAATGTGAATGAATATGAACAAGCCAACCACCATAACCCCATACTTATGCTCAAAACAAGTAGAAAAATAAATATGAAATATATACTTGTTTGCACATGTCAAATCTTGCAAGAATATAATTTTCATGCTAAAATGGAAGAAACTAATCAACTTAAAGCATAAAAATCAATTCACAAATCAAAGCCTGAAACGGATCGCAATGAAATCTTAAAATTCCATTTAGCACACAATCCATAAACAATTTGACAATGCCATTAACATGAAAGTAGCTCAAAATCAACCCAACAATACAACCATATCATCAATTTCGACCAATTTGGCTTTCGGCAAAAAGCCTCGAATTCCGCTCCTAAATCGAACCCTAGTTTTCAATCTCAACCTAAATCATCCAATCAATCAAAATAATTGAAATAAAAAAGTTTAGGGTAAGAAATCATACCAAAATTGATTAGAAAGAGGAAGAAAATTCGGGATTTCGAAGGTGTAACGAACCGAACAAACCAAACAGCGACTTGGGCAAAAGTGGTTTGGTGGAGGCGTGGGTGGCGCGGAGAAAAGAGGAGTGGGGGCTGGCGGGTGGGCTCCGGAGAAGAAAGACACAGGCGCGGAGACTTTTTTATTTTTATAAATTCAAAAATTCTGTAGGAGGTTGGTACCGAGTCTATTATGGTCGGTACAGCTTCGGTATACCTACTGGATTTTTTTAAAATTCTTCAAAAATACTTACCTAGTCCGCCAGAGGGGTCGGTACCAACGCTGAGAGGATCGGTAAGGACTCGGTACGAGTGCTTTCTTGCTCCTTTCTCCTTTTTTCGTCCGTTTCCGTCGTGGTTTTCTCTCAAGACCTTCATTGTTATTGCAATATGTTCTATCCCACCTATCTTACCTATCCTAAAATTCAAATATAAAAAATAAAATTTAAAAATGAAAGGAAATAAAGCGGGTTGCCTCCCGTAAGCGCTACCTTTAACATCATTAGCCTGACGTGGTTACTTCAACTTCAATCCGGATCAGGAGGAGGTGGTGGATCCGGTGGCTCAGCTGGAGAAGATGGTGGTGGAACGTCCTTGGGTGGTACTTCATAATAGGCCCTCAAGTCACATGATCCTTGCTCATTCACTTTGTACTTCCTTGGACCATCTTTCCTAGTCTCACGAATAAGCTTAAACTTTCCTGAGTGGACGCTCCAATCTTCCACCCATTCATCTTTCCCTAGAAAGCACTCAGCAGGTGTTCTTTCCTCATATATAAACCTCTTCCTCTTCACTGAATTGACTTCTTGAGCTTCATCAACATCATACACAAATAGATGTGTTGCTTCTTTGGGTTTGGTGTACAATAGTGGAGGGGGAAGAGATTCCTCAACCTTGTCTTCTATCGCCTCATATTTGATGTGCCACTTCGCAAGAACCCCATACTTAAACGCGACAACCGATTGGTCGAGATCGTCAGGAATCGCCTTCACCTCGAATGGAAAAGGTGGCGGTGGCTCGGTAGGAATGGTAAAGCACGCTTGTTCATCATCAGAAAAGAGGTTAGGGATCATACCTAAGCTTACATGTGGCTTGGTAGGATCTTGACAGTTCTCTTCTGGGGTTCCTCTTTCTCTTCGAGCATTTCTTCCTCTTGTTGGGGTTCCTCATATGGCTCCTCCTGAAATGTCTCAGTACCAACATGTGAAAAGAGGTTAAAGACCATACCTAACCTTACCTGTAGCTTTGTAGGATCTTTGCAACTCTCTTCTTCCTCCTTAGGACGCGCAATCAAATCGTCAAGAGCCTGAGTAGAGTCAGCACAAGTGTATGTTGACTCGGTTGGGATAGGTACCAACTCATCCTCATGCTCTTCTCCACCTACAAGCTCGCAAAAAATAATGTTATCATATGAACCAACCTCATACCTATATGACGTCTCTATTGGTTCTGAGGATGCGTCTTGTGAAGATGATTCTGACAAGTCCTCCTTCTCTACAGCCAAATCCCCCAATTGCGCTTGGATACCCTTCAATTGGGAACTCATATCCTCGCAAAGCCCATGGAGTTCCTCTTTGAGCTCTTGTACCCATGATGGTTGTTCCTGATGCTCAGGATACCAATATGATTCTTCTGGAGGCGGCTCCCATTGCTCATAAGGAGGAGGTGGTTCATGATAGAGATTCCATGGTTGGGAGGGCTCGTACGAGTCCTTATAGTCATGTTGAGCATAATACCTCTCCGTTGGTTGATATGACTCATATGGCTCTTGGGCTTTGGTTGAATCCTCGGAGGACTTCTTTGCTTTCCAAGTATCAAAATCAATGAAATCTCCATCCTCCTCATCAACCTCGGCTAGATAGCTCGCATACTCCTTTTTTCTTGCTTGTCGTCTTTCTTGTTCAGCCCTTGTTTCAAAATAATCATATGCATATTGCATCTTGTACCTAATTTTGAAAACTCAAATAAGCGCACAAATCAAATAGCAAGGCTCGACACAAAATCGGTACGGATGGGACAAGTGGTGGACGGTGTTAATTTTTTTTTTCGGATTTATATATAAAAAAATAACTGGAAAAAAAATGGAAAATAAAATAAAATATTAACAAGAAATAATATCTATAAAAGAAAATGAATGGGCTATTCCCAAACCCTAAAAACAACTAAACAAGGCGCGATTTAACTCTCCCCGGCAACGGCGCCAATTTGATGAGAGGGGTTTCTCGACCAAATAAATTTATAGTCAAGACCCCGCTATAGTATAGGGAGTCAGGATCGTCCACAGGAGAGAGTCAGCGTTTCTTATTTAGTTGTTTTAGGGTCAAGAGTGGTGAGAAGAGGTGAAAAGGTAGCAGTTTTAGGGGTTTAGAGTTGCTGAATTTTGGGAATAAAAAGCAATATAAAAGATATCTAAGGCATAAGGATTGCCACAACAATAATCATGCATGCATTGCAATGAATTACACAAAAATCATGTTTTTATCTATTAAAAAGGTCAACTTGCATCAACCCTAGCAAAGCAGTCAATTTATTTTCACAAATTAATAAACTTTACTATCAATCCTAATTAGGTTGTCAAAACTCTCATTTCAAAACCCTAATTACTATCCAATTAACAATTCAATCTTTTAATTTAATTGCAAAAAGGAATTTTTCCCAACTTTCATTGAGTACTTGAGCACAAAAGATAGATAAAACCAATCAATTCATCAATTCATAGCAAATTCGCACACACAACTATCGTTGGGATCACCTCAACCCTAGAAAAGAGAAGAATTACTCACAATTCATGAAAGAAAGCATAAACAAAAGAAATAAGAAAGAAAACACCTTGCATAAACTTCAAAACGTTGAAAACCGTCGCTGAAATCTGTCACAAAACCAACGTCTCTCTCACACGCATCTAACGCCCCCTAGGGCTGAAAGTCTCCAAAGAATATCCCCCCTAGGGTTTCAACATAATGTTCTATTTATACTAAAATAACTTCATTCTATTTTAGGAAAAAGAAATAAATCAATTTTATCTAAATTCTATCTAAGAAAAGGGGTAAAACAATTAATTTCAGACCAAATCTTCTCGCAGACGGCCCATACCGAAGCGCTGGACCTCGGTACCAACCCCCCTTAGGGTCGGTATGAACACACTGTTGCCCATCTTGTCTCGCTTGTCCAGATCAGGCCTCGGTACCGACCCAGGTGGGGTCTGTACAGGGTCGGTATGACGGTGTTCCATCTCGGACTGAGGTAAACGCCCATATCTCCTTCGTTATAACTCCGATTGCTTCCGTTCTTTTTCCTATGCACTCCTTATTCTCTTCCGCTTATTTTCATAGTTAAATGTTTCTTCAAAAACAGCTCCCAAAATTCTGTAAAACACACAAAAGCTAGTGAAGACAACTATTTCTCATGAAATATGAAAATACATGCAAATGACACTAAACTCAATGCAAAACTTATGAAAAGGACTCAAATTGACACTAAAACACATGGGAAAATATAACTAACAATGACATAATTCACATCCGACTATAGTACCGGGTTCGAGCCCAGGGCAACCCATATGAAATATCATATTGAAGTCTTATGCGTATAAAACTTTTCTACCAATTCATTTATAAGTCACAAAAAATTATGATGGGCATGTCAGCTTCCAATTGAGTCGGTGTGTTAAGTATAGACTCTTAAAATAATTAAATAGGAAAAACATTCGATGTTTTGTCTCTTTTTTGTAGATAGCAGTATACACAAATGAAACTTCAAAGTCGAATTTGTCATCTCCCGTTCGGGCTTTACAATGCATCACTTGCTGATGGACAAGCCAAAGCTTCGCCTCAAACACTTCAGGGTTCCTTGTGACAATATACGACCTTTTTCTTCCTCTGTAGTATTAACACAACTTTTCCAACAAGGCATAATGACCTTTTTTACCTCACAAATGTTTCTCACCTGCATTTTCATCTCTAGAAAAGTAATCAATGACAGCTCATATTATTATTTTTTTGATTAAGTAAGAATTCGAGATCAGACTAGCCTGATTCTCGAGAGGCCGACGAATCGGCAGGCGGAAACCACCAAAGCATACAATACAATAAGAACAGAAAAAACGGCGCTAAGAAACAAACAGAAAAAAACTCTACTACAAGAAACGATCTAAGAAGAACTACTCCTAGCAGTTGCGGACGACGGCGAAGAACGAAGCCAAGCACCACCAAAAAGTAGTATCGCGGGCCAGCGATATAGCAGGACTCTATCTCTTGTGGGAAGTGCAGACGAAACTCCAAGGAAACAACATCCCGGATACGGAGACGCCTATAAAGCACCATCTCGAACCCAGCCAGTCCCGACTCCAGACTTCACGCCCCCAACCAAGCAGAAGAACTCCTAGAAACGCTGAAAGTAGAGCCCCCATCGCTCGTGCAAAGACGTCAAAAGATTTTACACAACCCTTGCGGGATTTGTTCAAGCCCTTTCGGGATTTGATTCAAGCTCTTTCGAGCGGAATTTCAAAAAAAAAAACCCTTTCGTGATTAATTTATTATTAAAAAATATATTTATAATAATAAATATATTTTTAATGGGGTCATTTAAGCCCCTAGTATTCCAAGCCCCTAGTATGCCTTTTGAAAATGATTAATTGACTAGGTTCTTTTTGAAAACGACGATTCGGATTTTAAGTTGTTAAATTATGGTGATAGTAATATATGTAGAAATAAAAAAAATAACAAGAGAATTAAAAAAGAGACAATATATTATAATGTAGATATAGAAAAAAAAAAGAATAAAAAAGAGATAATGTATTATAATCATATCTTATTAGATCTTCATAAAGTACAATATATAGAGATAAACTCATACTTCAAACAAGAGTAAATCTATATATAGACAAACTCTATCTATGGTAAAGTATATCTAATGTATATATCCGCACATAATAATATTATACTCCCTCCGTTTCCTTTTAAGTGACTTTTTACTATCCATGCACGTTTTTTAAGGTGTGAAAAACTATATGAAATAATAATTTTTTAAAATATTTTTTTCGATAATCTCATACTTACTGGTGATAAGTATAATATTATGAAAAAAATATTATTAAAATATTAATATTTAATATAGTTTTTATCGTTCTAAAACTACGTGCATGACTTAAAAAAGTCACTTAATAGGAAACGGAGGGAGTAACAAAAATCCAATTATCAAACGTTTTTTAATCTCTTTGTTTTATTTTATTTCTGTAATGTGTTACATTATCACTATTTTATCAACAAAAAAATTTAAAAATACGCGCCATGGCACAACAACTATAATAGTTCGTTTATTTAAATTAGAAACAAAATATTCAAAAATACTTTGGGGTATTTCATATCTCCCCCTAAAATAATTTTTGATCTTAAACTTGAAAAATGAAAAGTGTAGGAAGAAATGCAATACTTAACCACTTTATATCATTAGGCATCACATGTACATGTATGATGTCCCTTGACAAATATCTCGAATGTTTAATCATCAATGGAAAAACTAATAGAAATATTTTCAAAGATGTAGTAAACAAAACAAAATAACAATTGACAAAATGGAAAGTCAATGCATTCTCTCATGAAGGAAGAAGCATGCTCATCTAAACCAACCTAAGCACTGAACCAATCACACTATGGAGAGTTTCCTTCTACCTACACAAGTACGTGAAAAACCGGACAACACTAATATGATCTTGTCATAGAAAAAAGACGAGAACCATATACCTAGCCTTGTCCACGAGTCCGAACCGTCGGGTTCGACCCGGTGGATCACGGGTCAGGAAGTTGTAACTTAAACTCAAACACGTGGAGTAGGCGGTTCGATGGCCACGGGTCGATGGGTCAAAGTGACCCGTTTGCTCAAGGGTAGACACGCCAGAACACCGGGTCTGAAATAAAATAAAATAAATGGTTTTCTTAAAGATTATACGTGTGGTTTCATGTCGGAAATATCATATTTCACATTGGGAGGGGGGGGGGGCTTGCACTGATTTTCAATTGCCTAAGTATCCTTTCAGGGAAAAGAAATCAAAGCCCACATAATTGTTTTATCGATAGTGTTGAATCATCGCTTACCTAGTCGTACCATCTCCATCTAAGCTCCCATTCGATGAAGTGTCGTCGTTGAATCCTTCATCCGGGTTTGATTAGGTGGAGAGGGGGTTCCTCTGGACTCTTTGATCTACCCACTTCCAATCACTTAGAAGAACTTGCATCTCAAGGTTCTATGGGAGTATAAATGATCTTTGGGTTGTTAAGATTGTCCGCCTTGATTAAAAAGTTGCTCAACCCAACGGTCGAGCATGTTGCTCCAAGAATCTGATGGGCAATGATTGAGCTGCAGAGTAGGGTATTGTAATCTTTCTAGACGGCTATGCCATTCTAGAACATCAAAACCCTCCGCCTCAATATCAACAAAGTTAAAGTTAGTAGATAAATATTCACCGAGCTCCGAGTGGGAGCTCGACGAGGTCCTCGATCTCTTTGTGACAAAAATATCTTTGCAAAAGCCTTCGTTCGCGCAGTAATCCTAGTGCGCAACAAGGTTCTCGAGGCAGCAAGGGGAGGTTGAGATGGGTGAGTATCTCTGGCATAAAGATCAAACTAATTCTCTTACTCTAGAAATTGTAGGATTGCATTGGGAGCATAAATGTCTTCAATCCCCAACATAGGATAGTAGTTTTTTAAAAATCTTTGAAGACCGGTGATCTAATTTGAGGGACAAAACACATTGCAAAGAGAATAACTACGCAGTACACCAAGACGTCAAGTAGACAATGATAACAACAAAGTAAACGATGAAACACAATTTCATGAGCAGCTTGTTTCGCCTTCTTCTCTCGGCCACTTGTCGGGATGTTTTTTATACAATGTGCTTCTTCATATTGTCATATCTCAAATTGTTCCTCGTTTTATATCTCTGCGAACAATAAAACATCCATATAAAAATCATTACCGGAAATTCTTTTTCACGTAGAAAATGCGTCTCGATCAAGAAATTGCGAACGTTTGTCGCTGGTGCTTCTTCATTTCAATTTGTCAATTGTCATTGAATGTTTGAAGAGATGTGAAAATGGGAGAATGTTAAAACTTATTTGGTTGGAGATGTGTGAAAAAGGTATTCAAATTTTGAGGGCGGAAATATTTTCAACTTCTGGGTAGATATATATAGTTGATTCTTAAGAGCACCTTTAACCATGATACTCATATTGACTATCACAACTTACTTTTGATAAATATTTGGTACTCCACAACCATGGTACTTAACATGAGTATCTTATTTCACCTTTTGAATCAAAATTGTTTTTTTTCAATTTTTTTGGGTAAGTAAAAATCAAATAGGACCCACTATTAATGTTTGATTAGGTAATATTCTATGGTATTGTGTCATATTGAGTATCATATGTATCATACTTGAACTCACTTTTTCTTTTGGGTTCTTTAAAAAATATGACTTTTTTTTACATTTCCTTTTATTTTGATTGTTATGGTACGATGCTCTAAAAAAACCATGACCAACCATTATCACGAACTAACCTAGCATACACAAAAGTATAACACCACTATATTAAAGATAATAAAGAATTAAAATCCTGCTTTATTCTTCTGAATATAAACAACATGATGTCATTGCATATTACACAACTTATGCTAAAGAAATTAGAACTTAACAAGTAGTAGGTTTCAGTTTTTGAGCGAATTAGGTTTTACAAACACAAACCTGATACGCGTTAGACAATATATAAACAATGTCTTTTTAAGTATTAAGCGCATATTTTGTTTAATTTACCACATATCTTGTGTGTAAAAAAAGGCTAGTACTGCTTTTCAGCACCCAATCCTCTAGCCTTTGGCCTCCAGACGGCAGCAATCGGGTTAACGATACCCTGAGAATCCCGGCCCAAACCTGTTCCTTCTCTGAAACCCATCTTCGCCATCATCTTAGATCCAAACCCTTTTGTGTGCTGCTCAAATGCTCCGATTCTTGCACCGTCACTTCTTCCAGCTCTAGGAGGAGTTGGGCCGACCCTTCTTCCGGCTCCAGGAGGGGGAGGAGGAGCTGGACCACTATCGCTGCTCTCAGAGAACTTGACCCCAAGACCAAGAGACTTTGGCCGTTGGATCACTTCAATTGGCGCAGCCATGCCCTGGCCCTCCCTCCCTAATCCGCTGCCTTCTACATAGCCCATCTTAGCCATCATCTTTGAGCCGAATCCCTTGGTGTGCAGCTCAAATGCAGCAAAGTTGGCTGACAATGGGTTCTCTAAGGCTTTGTCGCTCTCATTAGCAGAATTGAGAGTGAAGGAAGAATCAACAGCCGCGTCGACCTTGATAGGATCAGATTGTATGACACCACTTGAAACAAATGACACAGGCTGAGAAGCAAATGATGCAGAGCTCTTCTTCCCACTGCTTTTCTTTTCGTTGCTGAAACTTCCTCCAGCTGAGTTCTTGGATGGCCGACTCCTTGCAGATCCAGCAAGTTTCGAAGTATCAGTGACAGGAAAGTCAGCATCATCCTTGTATGCTCCAATTAGCTGGATTTGTTTGATAGATCAGAAAAAATTAGTATTATTTAATAATTAAATGTAGATAAATAATGCAAGATGTAAGAAATTTTCCAAAGATGCTTAGAATAACAGATACCTTCTCCAAACGAATTTGATCACTTGCCGACGGCAGAGACGTGTGTTGGGTTCTTGTTACAATGACAAGCCTAGAGAAAAACACAAATAAAATACCAATCTTGATGACTTCACTTGAAGTGCATACATGCATTACTGTGCAACACAACAGGCATCCCAACTGCAGATGTTCACTTAGTAAGACTCTGATTCATGGTAACAACTGACTTGTCATCTCAACAGATTTATTTTAAGTTATGCATATCATTTTCTCAAAACATACAGCTAAATCACGTGTGCTACTGTACTTGTGCACATTGTTTCTAAAGCACCATTCAGAAGAGAGGAGAAAATACATAGCTTTCAATTCACTTGTTTATACTGTGTGGTCGTTTTTGGTATATAGGGCAGACCAACATGGAATATAATCTATCCAGAGGAAACAAGATCGTAAATATACAAGAATGAGGAAGCAAAATGGTTACCGTTTTTTTCCAGATCCTTGACAACCACTTCGCAAACGATAAATCGCAGCTAACTTTTGCACCTGCAATCCCCCCAAAGAGAACTATTTAGAGAGCATATTCAAAAGTCAGCTTATTACAAAGCAGACTGAACAACATTTCTGTACCTGGGAACAGTCACGTGAATGCATTGGATGAAAGGACATAATATCTACTTTTCGCAAGACCATATTCTTCAATTTCTAGAATGTAAAAACATACAATTCATTAGTGTACAAGCCAAATTGAAAGCATACATGGTCCTGATTGGCACTTCAGGAGTGTATCATTAATGAGTGGACCTACTAAATGCTGCAAATAGCCCAATAATTATAGTGTGTCTTGCACTCTTGCCCAAGGAAAATGAATCAAGGATTACTGGATCATCTCGAATCTGGACTGATCTGAAGTAAGAAAATTATTGCGTGGGGGTTCATGCCATTCCAAACCTTTCACCATGGTGAAGGTTAAATTGTTCAGGAACCATCACTCTGTAGAGGGTGAAAAGAACACAAATACCATTGTACATTCTTTTCACCTAAATTTCGCCACTAATTTGTAAGTGATTTTCCTCTCCGGAGGATCTTCAAAAATACCTTGTCTCAGCTCAGCATTCAATGATGAAAACAGAATCAAATAGTCTTCTTACCAAATTTATTTGCTCAAGATCAACACCACGACGCAGCATCCTATCTCGTCGCTTCACAGCAATCATCTCCTTGCGGTGCTTCTTCTTTTCACCTGCATAAGTACAACTCCTGATCAAATAAGATATACAGACAGTGACCTTTTAGCACAATCAGAAAAAGCAACCATACAGTAGTAACACACTCGTAACGAGAAAACCGCTATCAAGATTACAAAGGCTCTTCTCCGAAAAAGTTTATAACCAACTTCAACTAGATTCTCAGTCAGAACGTACATTTTCACAAAATTGACTATAGAGAAGGCAACCAAAATGCAACCAATTGCATGCTATAATGAGAAGAGAACAAGGAAATAACATTTGCAGTGTGGTGCTTCAAAACAAAAATGAAAACAGAGGTGCAAGGAACACTATCAAGTTTAGATAGGATATTATACCAGGATAATTTCTGAAACTTTTATTCTTTCTAGATCCAGAAGGCCATGATCCAGGATACTGAGCAACCTGGTTCTTCTTCTTAGATAGCCTTCTTGGATCCTTCACAAGCATTAGATCATCTAAAGCTGATGACCACATGATATTAGATGCTAAAGGTTTACTAGGAAGTGCATGACTCTTCTTCTTTCTTGGTTGAGGGTTTTCCAAACCATATTCCCTAGATGCCTCCTGAAGAGCAATACCGCTCATCTTCTTCACAACCTCATCATCATTATTAATCGAATCATCATCATCTTCACGTTTTGAAGCATCTACATTCAGCTTGGCTAACCACTTATCATCAAAAATCTCACCACCACCACAAATTCCTTCCATATAATCTTTAACAACCTCATCATCAATATCAGAACCACTTTCAGATGTATCTTCAGAGTCCTCACTATCCGATAATTCTAATGAACTTCCTTCCTCTGATGATTCTCTATCACCCTCATCACTCTCACCTTCGGAAATATCTTCAGTATATAATCTCATCCCACCAATGGACAAGAATCCAGAATTTTTTGTGGGGGACGAAGTTTCATCTGAAAAAGCATGGACCATTTCAGAATCAACTGCACCCATCAAGTTCTCCTCTTCCTTTCCAGCATCTGTATCTTCCTCATGGGAAGAGGAACCAAAGTATTCTTCCAATTCCTCATCTACATTCTTTGGGTAAGAAACCGTTTCACCATGTTTTAGCCCTGGTTTCTCAGAGAACCCCAATCCTCTATGGGAACTCTCCTCCTTCATTTCTCCTTCTGATTGTTCTGTTACATCAGGAGCAGCCTCTGCTTCACTGGAGAAACCAAGTCCATGGTGAGAGCTTTCCCCCAACACAAAGCCAGAACTATAATCATAACTGTACTCCACCTTAAAATTTTCTGATGGCAGCGACTGATCTTCATATGCCACAATTTTACTCTCCTTGGAGTCCAATAAGATAAAGGGCTTTGACACTTTTGAAGAATTATCAGCACTCTTACCCTCGAGATCAGATTCTGATGGCATATATCCCTGCAAGTGCAAAGTACAAGCTTGCAGATCAGATCATCAAAATTACGGTTGGCAAGGAAATGACGCACAAACATTCCTATGAAAGACCAATAGTCAACAAAATCATGTGCATTTTGCACCTACCGGACGAAGAAAAATCAGCTCTGAAATATGCGATTATCCTTATAATAAAATTTGAGGGAAAAGAAAGATATTGAACTGTTACGGAAAAGGGCTCAAATTTCCAATCCAGTTTCTTTTATATGTCAAAGTTGGATCAAACCAGTAAATAAACATTACTCATCAGGGGAAAAAAGCTCTAATTTCAGGAAGAATCCACCAACAAATGAATGAATTCACAACCTACGCAACAGCGTACCTGGCGATCAGAAGAAGGGTAGACATATCCAAACACATTTGCCCCCGGATTCTTCATCTCATTGTTCAAACTCGTCACATTTGCGCGGCCAGAGCTCTTGGCCCTCGACCCGGACATCGAATTAGGGTTAGAGCGTTTTCCTGCACCTCAGGATCAGTACCAAACAAACAAAAAGGAATCTCCACACCCATATATAGAAGAAAATTATTCTTCTCCGTAACGGAAACGATAGATCAGAGAATAACCTCGGGAGGAAGGAGGAGGAGTGCTGAAGCCAGCGAAAATGCCTCCTTCAACAAAGAGTGATGATCTTGCAGAGCTGGGATTCGGCCTTCTAGGCTTGGATTTGTTGAAAGGTCTGCGTTTTCCACCCGCCATGGATTTCACCGGAGAGAAGGAACAGAGGGAAAAAAATGGCGATTTTTGCGAGTCAGCGGAGAAAAAGGGGAGAGTTTATGGCGGTGAGGGATGCAGGTCGCGCTGCGGGACGGAGGATTAACCGGTGGTGGGAATCTTCACAAGGCCCGATTGGAATATCCGTTTTGTTATTGGGCCTGATGGCCCATATAGTGTGTTAGATTCGGCTCGTATGTACAGGAAACCGGTCAAGTTTTGGGTATGTACACTACTAAAAATCATCAGAATGAGGTAGGTAAAATATTTAGCTGCATATGAGTGCTAGATAGGGGTGGAAATGGGGCGGGTTATGGGTGGATGAAGCCACTCCATCACCCGCCCCGCGGGTTTATAATTCCACCCGCTCCACCCATCACCCGCAAACTTTTTCACCCACATCCGACCCGCGCGGGTGATGCGGGTGGAGCGGGTGCCCAATGGGTGAGATCATTTAAATATGATTTGATTTAAGAAAATTGAAAGATGAATAAAAACATAAATTGTAACTTACAAATACTAGAAAATTGAGTTCGTGGAAGTCAAATACATGTAAATCATCACAATAACGTGGTACAAAGTTATAAAATGAAGGCTGAAAATTAGAACTAGAAGAATCGACAATAGTAAAATCGTGGAAGTTGCACGTCTTCACTCTTCACTCTTCATTCTTCAATAATTTAGCTCATCCACTGCAATATCCTATGATGTCAAATTGTCAATAAACAAAGGCTGAAAATTAGAAATCAGTAGCTGGAAAATAAAAATCAGCAGCTGGAAAAAAAATCAGTAGATTGAAAGGAAAATAGCTAGAAACAAAACTTACATTTTCCATAACCGAGCTTGCTCCTTGAACATCAACATCCTCTAATATAGTAAGAGTTTGAGCATATTGTGGGTCATCCAAAGATAAGGCTGGAAAAATAAACATAAACAGTAGCTAAATTTGCAAGTAAATTGAAACATAAAAAGTGTATATGTTCTCTAAATTGAAACATAGAGTAATTAAATTGAAACATAAAAGTACTAACCTGCAATATCTCCTCCAACCCAATTTTGTAAGCACATTAAGGCCTCCACGGTATCCACATGGAGTGAAGATCGATGAGGACTCACCACTCTACCACCCATACTAAAGGCACTTTCGGATGCAACTGTGGATACAGGAATAGCAAGAATATCCTTGGCTATCTTCCGCAAAGTGGGATACTTGTGATCACATTTCCAATAGTTGAGAACATCAAAGTCCTTAGAATCCGGATACTCAGCTTCATCAAGATAAAAGTCTAACTCGGACCTCACATTAATCTTCTTTTTCCTGCTTTTCTTAGCCTGACTAAAATCATCTTCATCATCATCGGAGCTTGCACGGCGTTTCCCAAGCACATCAGAAGTTTCAGAAACATACTCTTGATTGTCAAGTTCTGAAGTAGGGGCTTGTTGATACTCAACCAGCAAAGCATACAACAAACTTTTCACCTTATCAATTTCAATACTAGCCAAATCACCATAAATCTTATTGAAATACCATTCCACAGATGCCATCTTGTCCCTAGGATCTAAAACTGCAGCTATAGCTAAAATCCCATTAATACTTGACCAATACTTATCAAACTTTGCCACCATTTTTTCAGCCATTGTATGAATGATTAGATCATCACTAGCTAGCCAACTCTTCAACGCAATCTTAATCTGATAAATTTTACGAAAGAACAAGTTGGCCGTAAGATATGATCGTCCAGAAAACAACTCTGTCACCTTGTGAAACTTAGACAATTTATCACAAATATTTGCACCCCACTTCCATTCATCTTCTGAAGGAATATCAAACTTAAAATGAGGATGTTGAATCTTTAACTTAGCAAAAACATCCTTATAAGGTATAGCTATCCGGAGCATCAAATATGTGGAGTTCCATCTTGTCTTACAATCAAGGGCCAACTTCCTAGAGACATCAATTTTCAGAATTCTAGCCTTGTCCTCAAACATTTGAACTCTTTTTGGAGTGGCACTCCAAAAAGAGACACAATTACGTATCTTTTCAATCCCAGAAGCTATCACATCTAAGCCATCTTGCACAACCAGATTCAAAATATGTGCACTACAACGCACATGTAGACAATCTCCACCCAACATCATAATATTAGAATCAAATCTCTCACGAATTTTATCTATCATCTTATCATTTGTAGAGCAATTATCCACAACGATGCAAGATACTTTCTCATGGATATTAAACATATATAAGCTATTAAGCACGGCATCAGAAAGGACGTCTGTTGTATGAGGGGCAGGTACATAAACAAACCTATATATATTTAAGTAAAAAAAAAACAGCAACTGTATAAGTAAGAAAATCAGAAAAAAAAATGTGTTTTAAGTAATCATTTAGCAATTCAATAACAACAACTTAGTTTGTGTATAATTTAAGTAAACATTTAGCAATTCAATCAAAATAAATGAACAAGTACTGATTTAAGTACCAAAAAAACAGCAAGTATATAGTCTTGTATAATTTAAGTAGAAAAAACAATAAGTGTATAATTTAAGTAAAAAAATCAGCGAGTAATTTACCTTATAGTCTTGTTTTGGAGATTCCATTTTTTATCAATGAAGTGTGCTGTGACGGCCATATAACCCTTCTTCTGATGAGAACTAGTCCACATGTCAGTAGTGATTGCGATCCTTCCCGGATGATCTTCAAATGTCTTTCTAAGCTTCGCCGTTTCACTTTGAAACATCTTCATGATATCACTTTTCAGAGTAGGTCTACTCATTAGCTTGAAGTTTGGATTTAGACTAGCAGTGTATCTCTTGAAACCAATGTGATCAACAATGCTCAACGGATACTCATGCATAATGACCATATTTGCAAGCTCCTTCCTTGATACCTCTTGATCGAAATTGTGGTTTTCCAACCTAGCAGTCCCATCAGATTTTCTGTTGAAGCTCAATAGCATCTGACTCGCATCACCCTTACCATACCTTTGAGAGCACCTATTTTTGATGTGATCCTTCAAGTGCGATGTTCCATTATTTCTTCCAGCTGATAAGACTTGTCCACAATGCATACATTTTGCTTTATCTAGGCTTCCAACTTTAATTTTCTCAAAGTGATGTCATACTTCAGACCTTACTGCTCGAGTCTTGCGGTTAGTAGCAGCTGGCACAATCTCATTATCAGGAATGCTCGAATCACCACCGACAGATTCAGGTAGACTAGGATCAACCGATTGTGTTTGTGCCTCCATTAGTGAAGCGGGTGATGATGCTGAATTAGTTGATTGACCAACCTTGTTACTGTCAACCGTTGCCATCTTATTCACCAAAAAAAATCTCCTGTCAAGAAAAAAAAAACAAAAAAAACCCTTACCATTAAACCCCAAATCACAAACTAATTCAAAGTGGAAGGTACAAATGATAGTATTGATTTCTAATTCTTTCTACTCACTGAGATATTCTCCAGTACCACAATTTTAAATATATCATTCATAGATTTTTAATTGCTTGACTTTACTTCTTAAAAGCAAATATATATGATTGCATAAGCATCTTATACATACTACTGATATTTATTTAGAGTAGTCTTCATTTCATATTAGAATTACTAGTTACAGCTCATACATTCCTAATAATGAAAGTGGAAGAAGACAATCGGCCTAATAATGAAAGTATTCCTAATACGATATATATACAAATTCAAGAGGGTTTAATGCGGGTGAAAAGATACCTCAATACGATATATATATATACAAATTCAAGTGGAAGAAGACAATGGGTACTGGGTAGAGATTTGCTATAACTCCCATAAGGTAGATATATATACAAATTCAAGAGCACACCCGAAGCTAGAGGAAGTAGAAACTGAAAAGATACCTCAATTCGACTTCGGCTTCGCTGGTTCGATTGATGGATGGAGATGCCGAGATGGACCCTGGTTCGATTGGTAGATGGAGATGCCAAGAGCCACTCTAATCGGTGGATAGAGATGCCAAAAGCACACCCTAAATCCCTAATCAGTGGATGCGTGAATGGAGAATGGAGGCGGAGAGATGAGCGTATGCGTGAATGGAGAATGGAGGCGGAGACTCAATGTCGTCTATCACTGAGAAAGTGAGGCAATTAGGGTTTCTAAAGGTTAAAATTGTAAAGGGTAAAATTGTAATATCACAAATACCTATAATATATATATATATATATATAATTTTAGGGTTTAATGCGGGTGTGCGGGGCGGGTATGCGGGGCGGGTTAATGGGGCGGGTTATGGGTGAAAAATCTTCACCCATAATCCATCCATCACCCGCTTCACCCGCACCCGCTCCACCCGTCACCGGCTTTTTTGCGGGTTTTCGCCCGCAAAAAAAAAGCGGGTCATGCGGGTGGAGCGGGTACCCGCAGGTTATTTCCAGCCCTAGTGCTAGAGCACCTATATTGATAGATTTTAGTGGATTTTTTGAGGTAAGAAATTATTATAATACCATAGAAGTGTTGAAACTCTAATTTTGGATTTTGGGTTGCTTGTGTAGCAACTCCTCTACAAATGGAAGAAATCCAAAATTGAAGAGAGAGAGAGAGAGAGATAGAGAGAATGTGTGATAAACGATGTTAAGAAATCCAAAAAACTCGATTTTGGGTTGCTTAGCAATGAGGGTCTTAGGGATGTGGGTAAAAAAATAAGTTGGATTTTTTAAGGAGAGAGAGTGTGATAAAAGAGGTTAAGAAACCCAAGAAACCGGAACTAATGCGGATGCTAAATATTAGCTAGTTTATAGTTAAAAATAGAAGTTGAAAAAAAAAGTTAAACCAACAAGCTTTTTTGGTGTTTATTTGGTTTATTTGGTTTGAAATTATCATAATACCCCCAATAACAACCATATAAACTCCACTTTTTATAAATAAACTCTTTTTTGTCCTATACGGTGTTTATATTATGCCATAATCTTTCAACCTTTATTTTACACAATTTTTCAATTTCAACTGTTTTTAAATTTTAGTCACTTTTTTTAACTCGGCCCCATACAGACCATTTGATTGTTGATGGTTTAGAAATTTGGGTGTTTTATCAAAAAACAAAATTGCTGTTTACCTTGAGGTATTGTCTTTTTTGTCCGGTGTCCAATAGTTTTGCTAATTTCGTCAAGTACTCTTAAGATTTATACTGATTTCGCATAATACCCTTAACTAGTTAAAAGTAACAACACGGTGCAATATCTGATAGATTTAAGTAGTTAAAAAAAGAAACAAAAGAAGTTGCTGTTAAAGGCGATACATAGAGGGCAACAAGGCAGCTGCTACACAGTGTAGCAGTTGCCTTGTAGCCTACACTGGAGGTGCCAATGGAGGGTGGTGGAGGCGCCAAATTGTTGTAGTTGTTCAGTTATGTTGAGTTTCACTGATTCGAATAGGTTTTTTCTGTTTGAATTAGGGGTTCGAATTGGCTGAGTTTCAGTGCTTCGATTGTTGAGTTTTGAACCCTTTTTAATTTTTTTGTGCTACGATCTTGGATGATTATCCCTTTGTTTGTGGAAATGCCCATTGATTTCAATTTTCCTTTGATTAGTGTTTACCATTTGATTTTAGTTTCAAACCCCTTTTCATAAAATTAGGGTTTCTAAATTCGAATCGGGGGTTACTTAATTGTTAAGGTGTTTTGGTTTGAATTTGGGGTTTCAATTTGAGGGCATTGGGCCATCTGCTAGGGAGAGGATGTTATCTGCTATAAATAGCGTACTTCTGTATTTTGTGACTTGTTCACATTTATAAGTTCTAGTTTTTATTGATTATTTGTTTGCGATAGAGATAGGATTCTGAATGTGGTAATTCTGTATTTTGCATGTTCTTAGCTATCCCGAAAGGACGCCAATTCACACATTTCTTTGTAACTATGCTTTGAGCGATATGCCAGCAGGTACAAAGGTATTATTTGAATTGGTTTGTCATGTATTGCAACTTAAGTTTATATCTCTAAACAAATTTTAATCCACTGAAAAGTTTGGTTGTGCAAGGATATCTTCCGTGCCCTGGTCCTTCATGCTAGATCACCTCTTAATAAAATATAGACATTTATCGTCTCTTTTATAGAGTCTTTGAATGGTCCCAACACCCCCCCCCCCCTTCTGTAAGATTTTTTGTCATTCATGTTCATATTCTTCCTAATAAATCATGTGTCTCTACGAACATAAGGTTTAGTGGCTGAGATTCAAGAGGCAAATTCAATTTGATTGTTTTATTTATCATGGTTTAAGAATATTCGAGGAGTGGCAATATATGTGGTAACACAATTTGGTATACTGTCAGGGCTTGATAAGAAAAAGTGAATTTGATTGCTGATACATGGTTGAATCTTTATGGTAGACGCACTCATCTTGATAGAGTGTTGAGATTCGGTGGGATCTGATATAGTGATACCCAAGCAATCTGCTTTATAATTCATTTATTGAATGCATGTTTTTTAGAGGCACGTTATAGAAAAACAAGCTTATCTTTGGTCCAAGTTCATCAAACATTTTTAACCTATTAGCTCAAATGGGAGAGCAATATGCTCATGCACAAAGATATGAGTTCAAATCCCACATAGGCTTATAGAATTGAATTCATGAAACATTTAAGTAATTTAAGGACATGTATGTATTAAATTTAGTTAGTTAAATGCATTACCTTGACAATTACCTAGCTTGAAACTCTTTTTTGAAGCCTAGAGTGTCACAAGAAACATCTACCTTGTTCACTTTCAAGGGCATTTTTTGGTTATGTTTCAAAGGCATATATATATATATATATATATATATATATCAAGTGTAGAAGGTTAAGTGTTAGTAGCACTTTAGGCCAATTTCACAAGATTTTTTTTTGAAGCACAAGATATATAAACTACTTAGAGCCTGCTTGTATCAACCAAATTGGGAATGAGAATGGAAATGAGTGATTCCCATTTTGATGTTTGGTATAGAAAAATCTGGAATTAAATCCACTCTCGTTAATCTTCCCATCCCCATTTTAGAGTGTTTTTCATGCCCACACAAAAACAAGGGAATGAGGCATTCCCTGTTTCCCACAAATCCAACCCCCGAAAGAAGAAACAATCACGAGCTCTCATCCCTCGTCAAGACTAGATACGCGCCTCCACCATCTTTCTATCATCGCCATCCAAAACTCCATCTACCGCTTTCGTCATTGTCACCGATCGAGAGTCATCGTCTTCCAAAACCCTCTATCATAGCCATCCAGATCTGCGTCGTTGCCGTTGTCCAAATCTCCCTCCCTTGTCACCTACCGTTTCTCTCCCTCCCTCGCAAGATAGATCTGAACGATCTGCACAATCTCTCCCTCCATCCACTAGTTACAATCTCTCTCTCTCTCCCACCACCATAGACTTGTACAATACCTTTTTTTTGTTTAATTGGTGATTAATATAGAAATAGTTTGATTTGTGATTGAGTTGGAGAGGATTTTTTTCCCGATTTACGTATTTAGTTTATTCCGATAGCAAACCAAACAACATGTCTCGGTAATGGTTTAGTTCGAATTTTGATTTCTATTTCGATTCTCATTCCCATTCCGATTACTACACTCATACCAAACGAAACCTTAAATTAGTTTGCAATTAAAACATTGATGTAGGGGAGAATTGAATGTGAAAATGCAAAGAATATAATCAAATCGCAATCCTAGCCTATCAAATAAATTCAAAACTCCCCCGTTGTAGTAGTAGAGGAACCAGGTTCGATCCACGAGGAAACGTGTCAGTGGAATCCCAAAGCAACGCGAAATCTATGTTCAGTATCGACTCAGAAGATACTCGAAGTCGATTGGGTTCAGTCGATGTGGACTTAGTGTCTGTCGATCTCGGGTGATAACCTGCAAAACAGAAGTAGCAATCAATATCGAGTGGGGTACTCGATGTCGAGTGATCGGTAGTTGAGGTCGACTGGCTCAGAAAACTGTCAGTCGATCCAATGCACTCCATGTCGGCTGAAGTACAATCGATGTCGAGTGAAATAATAGTAACCGGGGGCATCGGCAAAGATGGCCGAAGAATAAAAGGATGGTAAAGAAAGATGGTTAGAAATAACAAAGGGGTGCTGAGTTTTTCGAGGACACAACGAACAACAGTATAACGAAAGTAAGCAATATAAGAAAAATCTTCCAAAGCTAGGGTTTATCACAACGACGACTATGCAAGTGAAATCAATAAATCGCAAAGGTAAATACTTTATCGATAAAGGACAAGGCTTTCATCAAATTCAGCAAGTAGGCATTAGGCATATAAATCTTTCAATAAATAAACCTAATTGCGTCTATCATTTTCATAAATAGAGTTTATATACTTCCGACCCCGACCTTATGCATCAGCTTTTCAACATTTTTTAACTTTCTCCAACTTGCATCGTCGGTGACCTAGTGACCATTAGAGCCAGCAGTTGTCGTCGTATCTCATGTGGTCGGACTCCTTGCCACCGTTCTGTTGCCACCAATCGTCGTCTTCTCCGCCGTGTCTTTGTCGCCACTAAGTGGTGAGGACTGAGGAGGAAGAAGAAGGCAGGTTGTGGCTTGCAAAAATCATTTACAATATTTCACCCAATTATCTTGTTTATTTCATTTTGAGCCCAAAATATTTTTTCCCGACTGCCACATCAGCATTTTGGGTTGAAAACTGGTCGGAATTTCAAGTCATATTGTTTTCGGTTAATGTTGGTATAGTTTGTACATGAGTTAGTGAATTTTAAAGTTCGTATTATTTTTGGTTAAAAGTTGATACTTTGTATTATTTTTGGTAATTAATCCATTTTAAATTCTCCAATCCGAATTAAATATTGAGATTCAATCATCATTTTCCGAATTCTCGGTATACGAAAGCGGAAATAAAATCTATTTGCATAAATTTCAAAATTTGGCCGGAATCCGCTTTAAGATTTTCGAGTTTGATTTATTAAATTGAGGGCAAGTTTTCCTTGAAATACCCGATTTCAATCCATCTTTAATAATAATAATTTTTTTTCCAAAATCAGGATTTGAAAATTCGAGTCTTTCTATCTGCTTACAACCCACTTTTATTCTGCTTGTTTTTTCTGTTATTTTACTTGCCCTCAATTTAAGGATAGCTTTTTTCTTCTTGTAATAGTTTGATTTTCAAATTGAAATAGATTAAAATCGGGCACTACACTATTAAATCACATGTATATATTAATAATTAATCATCAATCTAGTGAATCTAGTCCGTAAAATCAAAATATTTGACCTCATAGGACACATTTATAATAATCGTGAAATTAAACCGTTTAAACCTCATTAATCGTAATTGACTTCTAGCAAAGCATTACGGCTCCTAAAATAATCGGATTGTATATCTCTATCAATTGTCATATTTCATGTTTAGTCATCGCACATTGAATTAAAGGACACAAATCCTTCACTACAAACTATAAACTTTTTCGACTTAAACTCGGTAGTCAGTGCTCAAGGGTTTGCCCTCAAGAAAGGCATCATGGCGATCTTAGAACTTCATCTTAACAAAATCTATATTGAAGGAGATAACTTGATGATTATTGTCTTAATGAGTGCTGGTCTACCCGGGGAGATTGAAATGATAATTTATAACTCTATTCTTTTCTTGCATTCTTTTGAAGTTTTTCAGATTCACCACATCTACAGAGAAGCCAACGAAGATGTCGATAGCCTCTCGCATCTTGATCTTGCCTTCTCCTGTTCTTTGGTCCCTCATGACTCTGATCTTGCTTATCTCATCCATGAGGATGCTCTTGGCTGAGTTGAGGATCTATCTCAGTCATAATTTTTCCGGTTAAAAAAAAAACCTTCCAACTTAAAATAGTACAGATTTTTAAACTTGAATATAAGGAAGATTTAAAATAAAATATTATTTATCATAATTATAAAAAAATCAATAAATATTCATACGTTACGTAAATTCACTTTGTTTTAGAATACACCAAAATCACAATTTATTTGCTTAAAAAAATTTTGGTTTTGAAATTAAATAAATTACAATCGCTTTATTCACAATTAATTAAAAAAAATCATACCCTAAAATTCATGAATTTTGATCAAAGGAGGGTGATCGCTTGCAATGGGTGTAGATGCGTTTCTTGATCGGCTCTTTAGGTCGAAGCTCTAGGTTTACAAATTCTAGAGGCTAGAAGATTGGGTTTTAGGAAGATCAAACAACTGGAAGAAGATTGCCTCATCGTAATAAATGCGATCAATTGTGTTTGGATGTGCCCATAAGAGGTCGAGATGATGATTTCGGATTCGCTGCTCAATTTCCAATCCTTTAAGATGGTCTCTTGCTCCCACATCTTCAGAGAAGGCAACGCGATGATGGATCGAGTTGCGCGCATAGGGCTGAACTCGGATCCGAGCGGGTTGAATTCTGATTCCGAGATTCATGCTCTCGCTCGAAAGGACGTACTTGGGTGGTGGTCCAGAAGAGTCTGACACCAGCCAAAAAATATCGCTTTGTATAATTAAAAAAAAAAAATTTGTATAATTTTTAAAAATCTGGTGGTATTGTATAAAGTTGGACAACTAAATAATGATTTTGATGTTTTTAAAAAATAAAATGTGAATTTGAATATATTTGTTTATAATTTTGATGCATAAACTTTTATTTGGAATCTACCCTAATTCAAATTTAAAAGTTTGTATTATTTTAAATCGAAAGTTATAATTTGTTTTTTTAAAACTTGTATTATTTGAATTCATAAATAAATACTTTAACTTATTTTTATTAGTATTATAAAAATTAAAAAGAAATGTGTCATGTTTCGGTGTTGCCACCACAGGTCTGCACGGTGCACAGTTCACATGTGATATTTTTACTCAACGCACCAAGTCACCGATCACTGATGGATCCCTATGTTACATGAAAATTAAGAAAAGGACCCAACGAGAAATATCAAATTCCAACTTGACTATCCTACTTTTACATAGGAGTATTAATGAGGGCCTTTAGTATTGATTGTTCATATTCAATTCATTTACAATATGAACGAGCTTGAGTCGAACCTAAATTTTGATTCGGGCATAAAAATGTGTTTTTACTCGGTTCGTTTAGAAAATGAACGAGTTCGAGCCGAATTTTTTTCAAGCTTTAGGCAGTTTTGCTTGCTCATTATCAAGCAATTTAAAAAAAATTTAAAAATTCTATAAAATTCGAGCTATTCGAGTTTAATTCGAACGAGCTGAACTTTGGACAGAGCTTAAAAATGTGTTCATACTAGGCTTGTTTAGAAAATGAACGAGGTCGAGTCAAGTTTTTATCGAGCGAGTATGGATCGAATTCGAGCTACTTGTGTTCACATAACACCCCTAGTAATAATAATACTTATATCTCAAGCTTAGCGTAAGATGTAAAAGCTTACTAGAAAGGCATACCCGCGCACATGACATTATTTATTATATTAAACTTTAAAACTTATATGCTATGTTTGTGACATCTTTAAAAATATTAGGGCAAATTGCATAAAATAACACGAACTTTAAAGATGATTGCACTCAGTGGCACAAACTTACAAAAATATAAAAATAATCACCAACTTTGGGGTTTAGTTGCGGTCAGTGACACATACCACCTATCTCGCTAATGTGGACTAGTAGGTGCTTACAAGGATTTTTTTTTAATTAAAAAGGCATATAGCAAGATATGGATTAGTGAGGATGCTTACATGAAATTTTTTTAATTAAAAGGCATTAAAGATGGGTCCAAATTATGAAACTAGCTAGGTTCCTTTTTTATTTTTCATTCCATGTAATTCCAAATCAAAGATAATTATGACAAATATACCATTTACAAATTAAATAACTAGTCACGTTCATGGTAAACATTTGAGTAGCAAAATGACATACTAATTAAATAGAAAATCAACATTTGGTTAGCATAAAACAAACTGGATGCTAATCATCCGGGCCCCCTGAATCATCTCAAGTTTGGTTTGTGCTAACCAAATGTACGTTGGTTTTCTATTTATGTCATTTTTCTACAAAAATGTTTACCATGAATGTGACAATTGGCACTAGTTATTTTAATTTGCAAATGTTAGTGCTCGTTTGGATTGGTTTGAAAAACCTAGGAAGTTAAATATCCCAGGAAGTTGGATAGAATATCTGCGTTTGGTTAAAAAAATTCTTCTCCCAAAACCCAGGAATTGAAATTCCCATGAATTTAACTTCATGTGAAATACAGGAATTGGAATTACCAAGGGGGTACATGGTAAGACAACTTCCACCATTTTCTTACTAATAAAAATCCCTTATTTATCTCACTATATCAAATCCACCATTATTTCATTTTTCAACCAAACATGTTTTATAAAATCCCAGAAAGTGTAATTCATAACTTCCCATGAAATAAATTCCCGGGAAGTACTTCCTACATTTATCCAAACGAGCACTTATATTTATCACAATTATCTTTGATTTGGAATTACAAATAAAAAATAAAAATGGAACCTAGCTAGATTCATAATTTGAGCACATCTTTTATGCCTTTTAATTTAAAAAAATATCTAAGCACCCCACTAATCCATATTTCGCTATATGTCTTTTTAATTAAAAAAAAATTCCATGTAAGCACCCACATTAGTCCACATTAGTGAGATAGGTGGTACTTGCCACTGACTGCAACTAAACCCCCAAAGTTGGTGATTATTTTTGTATTTTTTTAAGTTCGTGCCACCGACCGCAACTATACCTAAAGTTTGTGCTATTTTATGCAATTTGCCCAAAATATTATTTAAATATTAAAGTAATTATGCTTTTATATATTCTCATGTCATTAGTCTTATATTAAAATCTTTCATATACTCATTTGTTAAGTTAAATAATACTCCGTATAATTTAACGTGAACAATATTTATTCTTATACTATTCATTTTATTTTAGCAGTTGTTATCCACTTAATTTGTATAGACTTATATATTCTTCATTTTTGACAACATTTATCTAATCATATTTTGTAAAGAAAAATAATGCTATATGATTATCAATGTTTTGACATTAATAGACACACCATCTTTGTATTCATCAAATAATATTAAACATGTCTTATAATGACATTCATAACCCTTACTTACACATAAAATATTTAATTAAAAAAAATTAGATAAAAAAATATTTGTAGTTATGGTGCTACATAAAAAAATATTATAATTCTATTGTCTCAGAAACAATTAGAATTTTTATAACAAAAATATTAAATAATTTTTTCTATGTAATAAATTTAAGGCATTAGACTAATATAATTTTAAAAAATACAAAAATAGTGCGGTTAAGGAGAGTTGAACACTTGACCGTAGGGGTGTGCGTAACCGGGTATCCGACACGAACCGGTTAATCGTGTCGGGTACCCGAAACCGTTTAGTACAAATTCCCCGCACCGTAACCGAACCGTCTAAACCCAGGTACCCGACACGGTTAGGGTATTCGGTTTCGTGTCGGATACCCGTGTTATCCGACACGAACCGTTAGGTTTTCTTTTTTTTTTCCCCTTCTGTTCTGGTGGCGTTGTCATTGTGGTGGATGGCTGCAGCAATTGGTGCCGGTGGGAGGAAGGAGGCTTCGCAATTCAGGCTCGCTAATAGTAGACGAGATGTTCGTCGGCGTCACCCTCCGTTGCCATTGGTCAGGGCACGAGGTAGGACAGAGCCGGTGTGAGAAAGGAGGCGGCGGCGGTCATCGAGGTGTGGGGAAGCAAGATCTGAGAGAGAGAGAGAGAGAGAGAGGCGGAGGGAGGTAGTGGCGCTGGCCGGCTTCGGCTCCGATAGGCGTAGGTACGGGGAGAAGCGAATGAGCGAGGAGCCGGCCTTGACAGCTTCCACCGATGACCGATCTTCCCCCCTTTGAATCGACAAGGTGAAAAGAGGTCCGAGCGGGAGACGGCGTCGGCGGCCGGAGCTTCAGATCTGAGCGAGGAGGATGGAAGGAGGGAGGGTCTGAGACTAAACACGAGTTGAGAGACGGAAGGAGGGCGGCCATGGCTTCAGATCTGGGCGAGGAGGGAGGGTCTGAGACTGTACACGAGTTGAGAGACGAAAGGAGGCTGGAAGGAGGCGAAGATCAAAAGGGTTGAGAGTATTGAGGTAGGGTTAGAGATTTATTCGATTTAATTCATTTAAGAGGTAAACAGAGATTGAAAAAATAAATGAGTAGCGAGAGGGATTCGAACCCGTATCTGTTGGCATTTATCTCCATCCATGAGCCTGCCTTAAACCAAGTGAGCCACTTGGGCATTTTGATACTTAAGGGATCTTATATATACAAGTATTAATACCACCGGATCTAAAAAAAAATAAATTTAAACGGTTCGTGTTGGGTACCCGACAAGACGATTTTCCCGACTCGAACACGAACCGTTTAGAGCCGTGTTTTCTCGGTTCGTGTCATTATCGTGTCGTGTTTTCTCGGTTTTGGGTTTTTTCGTGTCGTGTTGTGTTTTCGGTTTCGGGTTTTTCTGCACACCCCTACTTGACCGTATGCATATAAATTATTCCTTGACCACTAGGCTAGTTAGAAGAACCTACTTTAGTATGTTTATAAACAGGGTTCGTATGGGACGGGGTTAATAAACTGACTAAAATTATAAACAGGGTAAAAATTTATAAACTGTTGGTAAAAGTAGTTAAAAATTTATGAAAAAAATATAAACTCCGTATGGGGTGAAAAACAGTTTATTTGTAAAAAGTGGAGTTTATTTGGTTTTTATTAGGGGTATTGTGGTACTTTCAAACCAAATAAAATAAAAGAGAAGGGGTAAAATAGTAATTATGGAATATAAACCTCAAAATAAGCTTCAATCTGCAGCTTATTTATAAACCTTTTTTTTAACTGACTAAAGCTTATTTGTTGTTCCCATACACCATTTAAACCCGTTTATTTTTTTAACAGCTAATAATTTCACACTTTTTAACCTGTTTATATGCAACCATACACACCCACAGTCTTTCTAGACATATGATAAGATCATAAATTAGAAAAGATTCCCTAAAAAAAAATAACCCACATTATGACCCATGACATGGGATAAGAGTACTAATTTGAAAACATTTTTTAAATTTTAATTAGTTTAGCTTTTTTTTTTAATTAGATTTTCACGGTCGATTATTTTTTTTTAAGAAAAAAAAAATATCATTTGTTTTTAAGAAAGGGAAACATGACTAAAAATAATACCAACTATCGGGGGGTGAACCAAAAATAATACGAACTTTCAAAATCAAAAATTTATATACAAATTATACCCTATTAAACCAATATTAACATAATGTCTATGTAAAGACCGGGAAATTTAAGAATATTAAATTATTAAAATAGTGATTTATAATCATCCCGATTTCTAAGATTTGGGAGGTTTGGAATTTCCGTCCTTGAGCTATGTTCGGGTCTGTTTCGAGTCGGGTCAGGTTCGGTCTCGAATTCGAATTAAGAATGACTCCAGATTTTCGGATCCCGATCAGATTCAGGTTCAGGTGAGTCGGGTCAGATTTTCGGGTCGGGTCAGATTTTGCCGGCTCTAGTTGTGATGCTCTAATAAGGGAGGTCAACCGACCCAAACCCAACCCACATTATAAACAAGACCCCCCTTTCGTCATTTTCTTTCCCTCTCCCAAAACAGAAATAAAAAACCAAAGAGTAGAGAGAGAAAGCAAAACCCCCAAATCTCGGAAACGGAAATCCATCAGATCGACGGATCCAACAATGGCGACTGGATCTGCCGACTGCTTCCGCTTCAGGGGATCCTTCGAGGGATGCATCTCCGGCCACGACTCCAACTTCTCCCACCGTCCCTATCACAAGAACTGCCGCTGCGCCCTCCACGACAAGTCCCGCCGCCCCCCGTCCTCCACCTCCGGCCTCCCTCCTCCCCCTCTCCCCTCCCGCTGCAACTCCGTCTCCTTCCCGATCCGCCGCTCCCGCAGCGAAAGCTCCCTCGCATTCGCCGTCTCCGCCTCCGCCGCCGCCGGCGCGTCTCCAGTTGGCTCCTTCGCCACCCCTTCCTCGTCTCCCGTGGCGCCGATCGCCGCGAGGCCTAGGGTTTTGGAGCTCTCCGATGTGGAGGACGATGATGATCTTTTCCCTCGTTGAATTAAGTTAGGCTCTTCCTCTCAACTCTTTTTGTTTGATTGTTAGGATCTGAATCTGGAGATATGTTTGTGTGATGATTGTAATAATTTATATGTAATGGACGCATTTTTTTTCTTTCGGTTTTTGACATCCTGATTCAGTGAGTTGTGATTATGTGACCCTTTGTTCAGTTTGTTGTTCATGAATGAAGGCCCCTAATTTTCCTTAAGAAAAATCAATCTTTTTACAGCAAAAATTATGACAATATATGAAGTATTTGGTGTAATCAAACAAATGATTTTCTACGCAAATTGCAAATCTATAATTTTGCTACAATACAGGTGATTAATTGATTGTCATAATTTTTGCTTTAGTCCACCGATCTGTCGGCCTCTTCAAAATATTCTTGTATAAAAATAAAAAAGAAAAAGAAATCTACATGAGCTTGTTATGAATTTGGAGTTTTAGGGAGGGTACACGTAGGGCCGAATTTGCATTTTGCCTATAAGACTATCCACAATGGTTTTGTCTATAATGTATACATTTGCACAAGGTTTGTAAAAATACACCTTACTTTTTGGTATTTTGCTCCAATGGTTAAATGTGTATTTTTTACACACCATTCAAATACAATTAATTTAAAACAAAAAAGAAAACAAAAATCATAAAAAACACACCAATAAAATTGTCTTGCTTTTTGAAAAAGTTTTTGCACATGGGGAGGTG
Source organism: Persicaria maculosa (assembly GCA_963922045.1). Classification (NCBI taxonomy): domain Eukaryota; kingdom Viridiplantae; phylum Streptophyta; class Magnoliopsida; order Caryophyllales; family Polygonaceae; genus Persicaria; species Persicaria maculosa. The sequence continues at coordinate 52,018,004 of OY998259.1, read as the reverse complement.
AGGTGCTCAAATTTGCACATTACATGTTCAAATGTACACATTTGCACACCCCAAAAGTAACCAATGGAGCTCAAAAATGTCAAAAAAATGCACATTTAGACATTTGCACACAACCATTGGAGTTAGTCTAACTTCCAGCTACTTATGGGTTGCAAAGCAAGATATTTTTATGGTAGGTAGGTTGGTTGATGATGGTTATGGTGATGATAAACAGCACAAGCTTAGTTGTACACACGAGGGTAAAGTGGCAACTAAACGCTGTGTAGTTTGCTGTACGTGTAACGTGTTGTATATCAACCTTTTTTTTTTCTTTTCTTTTCTTTATTTTTTTATCACATGCGCCCAATAATGTTCTTTTTGTGCTATGGGACTATGGGAGGAACCGATTCAACCATTCCGAAATGGTTCAACTTGAAATGACTTGCGGGTAGTATCTAAAGGTCCCAAGTTCGAATCCCGGATGATTGCTCTTTATTTACCAAATCAAGGAAGAACCGATCCTTTTAGACTTATTTTCCTTCTAAAAAGCATTTTTAGTAGATGATCCAAAAGAAAAGTGGTTATTGGCACGGTCAAGTCCACGTCAACTGCACAGTCGAGAAGCCGACCCTGAGAGCCAGAGATGATAATACCTTTACCCGTTTACCGACACTAGGGGTCAGCGTCAGCAACCCATTGCACGGCTCGGAAATGAACATGCGTTCTGAGAACAAAACACTACACACACCGACACTGGATGTCGGTGTCGGCAAACCACTCCACTTCACTAGCTCACAAATGGACATCCCTTCCTAGAACAACCCTCTGCACGACACCAGTACACCGAGACCGACACCTGACATCGGTGTCGAAAAAACCTCTACCAACACCGAAAGCTGGTGATCTCCTCATGTATTTGGCGAGATCGAACTGTGCCAAAAACATTCCGAAAAAAAAAGGGAAACGAACTGTTTGTGTAGAAACCCAAAATTAATACACAGAGCTGACAGTGGACTCGGGGTTGTGAGTTTGATGAGGTTCCAGAAGAAAGCTTACTGGAGTATTGTTTAACATTCTTTCAGTTATTTTATCTCTTTACATCTCACTATTATTATTTTAGGGTTGAAAATGAAAGAAAATGGGAACCTAAGCCACTCAACAATCAGACCAAATAAAACCATGATGATTTAATTTGGTGGATGGTTCATGGTCGTCATTTATAGTCAGCCATATATATAGCACATTGGGTCTTCAAAATACTTTGATTGTATATTTATCTAGATTAGAAAATACTTAGATTATGCATAATGAGTATAGGAGTTGGTTAGGGACTCTTCATTATTAAGTAGAGATTCGGGATCCAATTCTTGTAAACGAGGTTCTTTCTTATCATAGAGCACCTTAACCTCTTTATTAGATCCATTCGGTGTGAGATAGATTAAACCACTGGTTTCGATCCAAAAAAATCATTTATTAAACTCATTCAGTGCGAAATAGATTAAAACACTGGTTTTGATCATTTTTTTCTTTATTAGACCCATCCGGTGTGAGGTGATGAAACCCCTTGTTTTGATGGAAAAAGAAAGAAAAACGTTCCGGCTATATACACCGCAAATCATGCACGTCCTTAAGGACGTGCAATATTAACCTTGTGATTTGCGGTGTATATAGCAACACCCAAGAAAAAACTCAAATTCAACTCAGATTAACAAGTAGTTTAAGACTTTCTTTAAGGTTGAATATTTATAACCTATGTTCTTGGAGCATAGGATAAAATGCCTATTTTTTGTATGGTATCTTTCCCCATTTAGGATCTTATTAGCACAGTACCCGTGCGTAACGCACGGGATTTGTAAAATATATTATATTATTTAAAAGATACTATCATAATTTATTTACATTATATATTAGATATATTATAATATTATAATGATATGAAAATGATATAGACAAATAATATTAATTTGGAAAAAATAATGATTATATTATATTAGTATATAATATATGGCAAAACGTCAATATCTACCTTTCTAGATAGACACAATTGCATGCACTAATGTAGAGATTGTTTCAAATTTTTTGTTTCGCCTTCTAATTTTTTTAGTAACTTGATTGGTTACTTTGAACATTAAAAAATATTTGTTATCATAATAAGCTAAAAGGTAGAACCGAATATTTTGTTAGGTGGATTACACATTCGACAAATGCTAGTTGAGCCCAATATAAGTTTATCAATTTAAGTGAGTATTGTCATATGCCTTACACACATGTGCTTTCTTAATAATAGCAAATTATAAATTTGGATCAAATTTGATCGATTTATATTATACGGAGTACTATTTTAAATTCTAATGTGGTGAAAACACATCAGAATGTAAGAGACTCTAGTCTTAATATACTTTCATGATGCTTAGAATTGATAATAAAAAATTGGAAAAATGTTAAGCTTAAAATACTAATTAATTTGAATAAAAACTGGTTCTTAGTGTTATATGCATTATTGTTATAGAAAATCGCTCAAAAAAAAATATTTATTCGAAATTAAACAAATATTTTATATAAAAAAGTATAACGGAGTAGATCGAACTCATTAATAGAAAAAAAAAAGTCTTGCTGGAAAAACAATGATGTGTGAAAATACATCATCAATAAATTTGTTACAATTATTTCATACAAAATCTATTTCAGAAGTGAGAAAGAAAAATAAAGGCATCAATTCAAGGAACCATAAACTAAATTGCAATGTAGAAGTGAGAAAGAAAAATAAAGGCAACAAATTCGTCACAGTTATTTACTGTTAGTAAGATGATTTTAATGAAAATTATTATATTGATTTGTTATGATTAAATATGTTGACAACAACAACAATTATAATAAAATAATAATAAAAATTACACAACCTTTATCTTTTAATGTAACAATAATAACCGGTAAAATAAAAAATTTGTAAATAAAAGATGATAAAGGTATTTACAAATTTGTATATAGGAAGAACATAACAACTATTCAAATTCAAAATATTCAAATTCAAATAAATATTTTGGGTAAATAATTAAGTAATTTGATTAGTAAAAATTAATTAATTGTAAAGGTGGGACAATAATTCATGTGAAGTTGCCACGTAAGCCTATTTATAAGCAAAAGTCGTCAAGTGGCATCTTCAGCATCTGTTTTAGTATTATATTAGATCTTAATATACTTTCATCATACTTATAATTGATTATCAAAAATTGGAAAAATGTTAAGCTTAAAATACTAATTAATTTGAATAAAAATTGGTTCTTAGTGTTGTATGCATTATTGTTATAGAAAATCGCTCAAAAAAAATATTTATTCGAAATTAAACAAATATTTTATACAAAAAAGTATAAAGGAATAAATCGAACTCATTAATAGAAAAAAAAAAGTCTTGCTGGAAAAACAATGATGTGTGAAAATACATCATCAACAAATTTGTTACAATTATTTCATACAAAATCTAGTTCGGAAGTGAGAAAGAAAAATAAAGGCATCAATTCAAGGAACCATAAACTAAATTGCAATGTAGAAGTGAGAAAGAAAAATAAAGGCAACAAATTCGTCACAGTTATTTACTGTTAGTAAGATGATTTTAATGAAAATTATTATATTGATTTGTTATGATTAAATATGTTGACAACAACAACAATTATAATAAAATAATAATAAAAATTACACAACCTTTATCTTTTAATGTAACAATAATAACCGGTATAATAAAAAATTTGTAAATAAAAGATGATAAAGGTATTTACAAATTTGTATATAGGAAGAACCTAACAACTATTCAAATTCAAAATATTCAAATTCAAATAAATATTTTGGGTAAATAATTAAGTAATTTGATTAGTAAAAATTAATTAATTGTAAAGGTGGGACCATAATTTATGTGAAGTTGCCACGTAAGCCTATTTATAAGCAAAAGTCGTAAAGTGACATCTTCAGCATCTGTTTTAGTATTATATTAGATATATCCTATGCCCTAGGGGCATAGGATAGAAACACCGTTTATAAAAATAAGTGGGATCGTACCATTAAGTGCGATGACAAAATTTTAGCCTCCAAATACCTTGTCCTCTAGTTTGTCCCCCTCCTCCCTCCCCCTCACAAATTTCAATTAAAAAGAAAAACAAAAATAACCTAGAATTAAAAATATAGAATAAAAGAAATAAAATTTTATTATTTTTGTGAGAGGGGACCGTGGAATGCAACATATTCGGGGAAGGAGAGTCAGACCCAAAATTTTATTGTTTTATTAATTGATGTGACTAAAAACGATAACATATAGGGCGCCCCTATATCCGTCGCAAATATGTGGATTAATGCTGTTAAACAACGTCGGATCCAACGTTGTATAGTTAATTACAGTACAACGTCGGATCCGACATTGCAATATGGAGTATACAACGTTGTGCCTCTGAGACCAGGGCGGGGCGGGTCGGGCACTTTACAACGTCGGATCGGACGTTGTAAAGCGGGCCTGGTTTGGCCACATTACAACGTCTAAGTGGACGTTGTGTTGTGGATATATAACGCCCAATCTGACGCTATATTGCAGTAGTTTATATACATACAAAATGTTTTTTTTTTTTCCGTATTACAATTCGTGCAATTGAACTATTAACTATAGCATATATGCAAGTGTGAAAATAAGAATAATAAAGACTAAGATAATTGTATAATTGAACTTAAACAACATAGTATGTGGAATAAGGTAATATTGATGTTTTTATAATAGAAGTTAGAGTTTTATTTTATAGCATCTAACGTAATATGACAACGATCACTAAACATCGTGTCAAGACTGCTAAACATAGTGTAGGGGACGACCTTCCTGAACCCGGAATGCTCTAAATCTATCAAATTGATCTTGGAAGCGAGTATCCCATCCATTGACGCGGGTGATGGTATGCCATCCATTCATGCATTAGAAGAGGCAAAGGAGCGTCGGAATGTAACCATATCTGCAATAAATATAGTAGAATGTAAATTTTTGTAATTTAAGGATGAAATACAATTGAAGTGAGAGTAACACATCATACTTACCCCGCAAAATGATCTTGGTTCCCGATGCATGCCAACCGTAGTGTGGCCTCTTAAAGGGCGTTATCTGGTTGTTCGGTGTACATAGGGAGGCATGTAAAAGGCAGGGGCCAAGATAAAATGACGAGGGGCACTTGGTAGACGGTCGCAAACATAAGACCCATGATCGGCAGCTCGATCCAGTATCTTCGGTCACCTCCAACTATGACGGAGTAACTCTATAGGTCGACAAACTCTCGCAGCAAATACCCTCCCATGTAACAAGAAGTGTAAATCTGATGATTTTGTTCTAAATGGTTGCACAATAACCCTTTCATGTCTGTGAACCGTGCCTCCCTTGGCCTTAACATCGGTTGAGCTAAAGCTCGATATTTGCAGTGATAATTTCCTATGGTGTTCACAACTACTGTAACGTGCCTGAACATAAAAGGGTCCACATTGTTGTGACCCTAGCTAAAACCCCAGTATTGTGTGTCAGACAGAGGTCGGGAGTTTCGGTCCCTACCATGGCGACCTGCAATGGTGGGCGCAAGGGATTCGTTCTGCAAGGGTTCCTCCTCCCTCCGGGTCTCCCCTTTGAACGTACGCTATTAAGCGCGGGGGAGCGCAGATCCGAGTCGCAGGCTTCTTTAGAGGGAGTGTATGAAAACAACATGGCATAGGGTAAGGTAGTGTTGATAGAGGAAATCGATTATGCAAATTAAAATATAAATAAATCACAGCAAACCAGATTCCGTCCCTTGCAAATAATTACAAGACTTCCTCCCGATGCAACAGTGGGAAGTCAGGATCGATCCAAGAGGAAGCGTGTTAGCGGATCCTAGGCAGCGGAGAAATCTCACAGAAGTGGTCGACAACAGGTGATGCGGATCAAGATGGCCTTCTGTGGGTCAAACAATGATCTTGATCCAGGCGAGCTCTCAAGACCGATTCGAGGGCCATTGATGGCAAAGAATGTCTTCCTCAAGAGAAAGAAGAAAGCACCACCATGGATTGAGGAAAAGATATTATTTAATTATTATTATTATTATTTTTAGTTATTTCCATATTTAGTAACTCCTATGTAGTTGAAGCTATTTATGGAATGTCTTAATTTTAGTAATACTTAGTTAGGTGAATAAAAGGGAAAAGGAAAGTTTATCTCTTCTAGATATTTTCCTTGTCCACTAAGTAGAAATATTTATCTAGGATTTATTTAGGAATATTATTAGGATTTAATATTTATTTATCTAAGTCAAAACTCTATCTTTTGCAAAGATAGAATTGACATGCTTTGTTATTTAAACACTTTTCTACATTCAATAAAATTAGATTGGAATTATAATTGAGGAACCCTTTTAAGGATTAAAAGGTTCCCTCGATTCCCAATCCAAAAGCCTTCGCAATTAAATTATGTTCTTATTCACTCGATACCAAACCAAGATCTAAACCATAATCCCAAACACAAAACCAAACACAAGAAAGAAGAGAAAAGCTGAGAAACTGTCGCTGGAACCTAGGCCACCGTCGCTGCAACAGAGGAACCGTCGCTGGCGGCGGCAGCAGCAGACTTGCTGCGCCCGCAGCATCCGTCGCCACCACCATTGCCATCGCTGTTGCTGTTTCCTTTGTTGGCTTTTGTCTTTTGCTCTAGTTTTTATTTGTTTGTTTGTTTTTCTTTCTTTCACAATAGTTTCAAGTCTTTATTGTAATTGATTGTAAACATCGAGAATATAGCAAGAATAATTGCAAGATCGGGCCATCAACAGTTTGGGGTTCTTGATCTTGAGCCCACAGGCGAAGGATCGGGGATTCCAAACGTATCAACAGGGGTCCTAGATCTCGAGTACAGCAACTCGACAGAAGATCAGACAGTCGAACACAGCGCAACAGCAAGCACAGGGTTAGTCGATCTCGACAAGAGCCTACTCGAGATCGAGTAAGGTCTTCATCGACGTCGGGTTGTCTTAGTCGATTGCCTGCACCCAGAAGCTACAGCGACCTCGGTCGAAGATCAGTAACTCGAGATCGAGGAGTGCTAGTCGATCTCGAGGAAGATAGAAACTAAAACGAAAGAAAATAAAGTAAAGGCAATTGCTTTGGGATTTCGAACTAAACTGTATGTAAAAGACTTCCAAGATTGGGGTTTGCAACAACAATAACCAAGCATGCATAAGGCAGAAATAAACAGATAATCATGTGAATCGCATCAAAGGACTAAGCTCTCGCCTTTTCCAACAATTAGACAACTCTTTCAAGAAACCCTAATTGTCTCTACCGATTTTATGTTTACAATCCAAGTTGTTAGCATGGACCTCCATTGAATGGGTAATAAACACATAACAAGTAGTAGATGCTCAAAACATGATAAAAGTCGGATCTTTACCTCAAACATGCAGGGCTATCGTCGGGCTCGCCCCAACCCTAGAAGTGGGTGGACTACTCGTGCTTCATCGCAACCTCAGACATTGATTGATGAAAAGAAACTAATTGCATTAAACCAAACTGTAGAAAGTACAAACCGAACAAAGCCAACTTGCTCTCGCTCCTTTTCTCCACTCGGCCTCCCTTTCTCTTTCTACTACTTCTCCTACTGAAATTGAATTCTTCAAAATCAGCCCCCTAGGGCTTTATTTATAGGCTTCTAAACCTTGCTATTCAAGGATAAAATATCTCTATCTATATCTAAAACTATATCTAAAACTTTAAAGATAAATAAATGCCTTAACATAATTAAATCTAATAAAGGGAATTAAATCTAAAAGCTAAAGTATCTCCATGTGGATAGGTGTTGATAGATCTCGGATAGACTCGGCAATCTTCGGCCCCAAGTAATCCCAATCCGAGTAGGATAGCTCAAACCGCGTAACGCGTTTTCTGGAAAGTTCCTCGATCTCGAGTAAGTCTCGTCGATCTCGAGTAGAACTGGCGTCGACTTGGCTGGCTCGGCGTCTCGGGTTGCTGGTCCTCGACAGGGCTCGGATAGGTGACTGGGATGTCCTCGATCTCGAGAAACTCTCCTCGATCTCGAGTTGGACATGGCTCCTGGCTTCTCGACATGCTCGGACATCGACTTTGTGTGCTCAGCAGTGTCGGGCAGATCTTCTCGACATGCTCGGACATGGCTCCTGGCTTTGTCGACCTCGAGGAAAATCCCCGATCTCGAGGAAGGTGTCCGGGCGCCAAGTCGGGTAACTTCTTGTCGACATCCTCGGTCAGGTTGTCTTCGACTCCGGGTTGTCTCCTAGGCTTTGTCGATCTCGAGTTGGGTACTCGATCTCGAGGAAGGTTCGGGAGTCGGGTTCTTCATCTTCAGCTTCTCGACATAGGCTCCTCGATCCGTGCAGGTGCCTAGACATGGGTTGTCGAGATCGACTAGGGTTAGTCGACATCGAGTAGACTTGGGCCTCCGTCTTTGCTTTCTTGGTTTTCTCCCGAAATGGCTCTATATTCTGCAATATTAAACAGAAACTTATGTAGATCTCCATCTTTGACAAATAAGCATATACTATATAAATTCGACATATTCCCAACCCTAAATATGCAAAATGTATAGAATATGGAACTAAAATATGCATAAAGACATGGCTACTTTAGAGACATCAAATCACCCCATACTTAGACTTGCTTGTCCTCAAGCAAGAACCAAACAATAACCAAGACCTACAACACATCCTTCGAGTCTTCGCCTTTTGTCAAAAGCAACATCTCAGTTAGTAGCAATGTGAGACAAGTGAATTTAACATCATCACACATATATGAGCGATCCATAGGCATAGGCAATATAAATCCAACCTCACAGGGATAATGTGTTTACACTTAACTCTCAATGTGTTTAGGCTGTGAAGATCAACTCTCAACTCGATTCCATATACAATCTCATAAACATTGCAATTTAAATATGAATCCACTTCGCAACCAATTATGAAAATACAACAAGAATTATCAGGAGGACTTCGCTCAATAGAATTCTTCAAAGAAGATTCCATTTGGCGGGGTTGTAATGGGGCTTGGTAAGAAATATAAGGGTATGGAATTATTTGGCCATGTGGTGCTTAATAAAATTCGGGAATCAAGACTCCTAAATCTCCAACACAACTCAACCAAACCATAACTCTCAATCATATGCATCAACCAAACTCTCCAATGAAGTATGTAACCTTTCAAACTTCCTCAACCTCTCCAACGTATGTATCTTGCGAATAATGAAAGCAATAAGGTAAATTTGGCTCATGCACTTTATTCACTAACATATATACAAACTTTTCTTTCTCTTTTTTCTCTTTTTTCGATTTTTTTTGATGAAAATAAAATAACACTAGTGCATTTATAGGGTGAGCCAAAAGTCCTTTTACATAATATGCATAGCAAGAAAAAATATAAAACCAACCCATATCTCAATAATTTCAACAATTCTTCCTACTTGAGATGAAACATAAGCTTATTCCTTCCACAAATCATTATTCCAACCAACTCTAAGTCTTAATTCCCAAATGGGGGTCAGGCTAAATTTGGCTAAGGATAATTTTGTGGAGTTCACAATAAAAGTCTCAGGCTAATGTTCTAGCTTCAAGCATGGATAATGCAAGGTAGGTAAAGAGAGGATAAAATTGGCTTAAAAGGTGCCTCCATCATTTAATTCTCATTAACATAAACATATAAATGCATTGGCTTTGAATAACTATCACAACATTTAGAGATACATAGGAAGAGTAAATACACCAAGCAGAGGGATTTTTAATGTTCTCCCTATAAGGCTAAAATTCTCACTAGGACAATTTTTGTTGGATTTTAACCTTTATCTTAGGATCATATGTGCTCAATTTCATCACAAGTTCACAATCCACATAAAAACAAATTCGAGGACTTAGGCTAAACCTTCCAAACATGCCATAGGATTTACATGATCAAGTCAATCATTATTCATCATCATAGGACATCTAAGTTAGGGTATAGAAACTAAAACAATGCAAAAATTAAACATGCATTTTTTTCTTTTTTTTCGACATTTTCTATTTTTTTTATGCAACTAAAAACAAGACTAAAGTATGACAAAAGACTAAAATGTATAAAATTTAAACATGAATGTATAACATTAAAATTTTACCATGTAAAACCAAAAGCAAGACTAAAACGTATAATAATGATAATTAGCCCTTCCCCCACCCCATACTTAAAATATACAGTGTCCCCACTGTATAAAATCAAATAAAAATAAGAGTAAAGGAAGGAACTCACATGATAACTCATCGAGGAGGGCTGATCAGTGCATGTCGAGGGGACAATGTTTGTCGATCTCGAGTACGGAACTCGATCTCGAGGAGTCTTCTGCGTCCAGTGGCTTTCTGAAGTCGAGGAGCTTCTGGGTGTTGTCGATATCGAGTTGGCCTACTTGACATCGAGGAGTGTCTGGGCTGTTCCTCCTTGTCGTCGTCGACTTGGCCTTCGTCGATTCTGACTGTTTTTTCAGGGACTTCTCATTCCACTTTTCGCGATCCTTATATGCTTGCCGACCTAAAAGTGTTAGTTTGCACACAAAAACAAGACCTTCCACATGAAGTATTCTAAAAAAAAAACCAAAAACCAAAACCAAAAAGTTCAAAAGTCCCAAAATTCATAAAGTTTTATATACATGCTCTAGATTTTAGAGTCGCTAGACCGACTTCTCCGTTTGCGCTCAAGGACCATTAGTGTGGGGCCCTCTCATACTTGGCCCTTCTCCTGGATCATCTAGGTCCTGATTGTAGTATGCAAGCTCAGTTGACAGGTGGTTGCTTGCATCATCTCCCTTCTCTTTCTTCTTCTTCCTTCCAGCTCATAGCTTCCGCAGATTCTCTCGCCACGGGGCCTTACCTCCCCTTAAGTTATTGAAAATTTTCTTTATGGACTGAGGAGGAGTAGAATTCATACCTGAACTTACCTTTTCGGACCCAAAACAGAAATCTTCGGGCTTGGGGCTAGTCGATGTCGAGTACGGCTGGTCGAGATCGAGTACAGGGACCCCATACTTAGGCTCTGGGCAAGTCAGTGGCTCAGCAGAGGAACTCGATGTCGACAAAGGTTTGTCGAGATCGAGCAGAAAGGTTGTCAAGATCGAGAAGGGTTGGTCGATCTCGAGTACAGTTCTGGTGCTTTCCTCCATTGATTGCTTGGTCCCGTGGTCGCTGATGCTTTTTACCTCTAGCCATGAAACTTTCTCTTTTGCAGGGCCAAAAGAGAAATCTAAAACCTCATCGCCTATGGTGAAGGTGAGCGATCGATTCTTAACACTAATCTTGGCATCTGCAGTAGCTAAGAATGGTCTACCAAGAATAATAGGGCTAGTAGGATCTTCAGCGCAGTCTATAATAAGGAAATCTGCTGGAACAAAGAATTTACCAACCTGGACGGGGACATTCTCAACTATACCTGTAGGGATGACCACTGTATTATTTGCCATGTATAGTTTGGCATCCACAGGCTCTATGCATCCTATCTCGACCTTCCGCCAGATTGATAAAGGCATGATGCTCACACTTGCTCCTAAATCACACAGAGACTCATATTTATATTGCCCAAAACCCACAGTAACAGAAAACTTACCAGGGTCAGGTCTCTTTTCAGGGAAGTGGAGTACTTTGCAGTCGCATGCGATCTCTGAGATGGATCGCTTCTTGCTTAGAATTTCCTTCAGAAATTTGACATATCCAGGCATCTCTTGCAGGGCTTCTGTAAAAGGAATAGAGACATTCAGTTATTGCAGCATATTAACGAATCTATTAAACCTATATGCAGTGGGATCTTTCTGTGCCTTGGAAGGAAAAGGCAGTTGCTTTTTCTGCTTCGGAGCTAGATCAGACGTCAGAGGTGTTGCAGAGTCGTCGACCTCGGCTTGCTGTTCCTCGGTCTTGACCAGGGGGGTCCTCGAGATCGACTTGGGTTGTCGACTTCAAATTGCTGGGCTGCGCAGTGGAGTCCGAGCTCAGCTTCTGGTCCGTGTCGAGTAAGTGCTTGTCGAGATCGAGTACAGAGTCCTCGAGATCGAGTTGATTTTGCTCTGTCTCGAGTTGCTGCTCTGCCTTGCCTTGATGTTTCCCGACCTCTGGCTCGTGTACTTGATGCCCACTTCTGAGTTTGATAGCTGCGACGTGTCCGATCTTCCCCTTAGGATTTGGTTCTGTTTGCCCAGGGAGCTGTCCAGATGATCGTGGGATTTGTGCAGCGATTTGACCCATCTGAGTCTCTATTCCCCTTTTCCAAATGTCCAGTTCTCCAAATTTTGTAGTGATGTTCTGGAACTAGTTGTTGATGGTGCCCTGATTCCGACGCATCTCCTCAAGGATCAGCTGCAGATCATCCTTCTTTTGATCCTTTTCTGGATGTCCTGGAGCTCTGTAGGTTGGGGGATTCCTAGGAGGACCTTGGTTCCATTGTTGTTGGTAGAACCTTTGATCCCCCATATAGCGATTTGGACCCCCGGCGTAGGCTGCCTCTTCATGTGTCTCTGCCATTCTGACTTGCTCAGTGTGTGGGCACTCAGTAGTGGTGTGCCTCTGTGATCCGCATTCGATGCAAGGCTGATTGACAGACAGATATTTGACTTGCTTGAGGAGCTTGCGATTCTGGTCTCTGTAGAACTGCTCCCTAACATCTGGGTCAATCTCCTTTGCTGGCTTATAGAGTGGCATAGATGGTGCTGGCCTGGCATAGGAGTTCTCCTCATAGTTTGCAGTAGACCCATATTTGTTGTCAAAATTGGTGAGCTTGTCTAGAACACCCCAGGCATCAACTGGCGGCATCGTCAGATACTCATAGCGAGTATACTGGTTGATTCTGTCCTTAGTGACTTGATCAAGAGAGTTGAAGAAGATCTCCTGAATGACGTAGGGTGGCTGTCCATGAGTAGGGCAAGATCGTAGCAGTTCTTTGTAGCGTTCCCATGCCTTTGCCAGCGGTTCCCCAGGCTTCTGTTTGAAAGCGGTGATTTTCTGGCGGAGGAGTGCTGTCTTGGCGGGTGGGAAGAATTTATTCAGAAACTTTTGCTCTACTTGGGCCCATGTTGTGAGGGATCTTGGTTTAAGCCCTTCAAGCCACTTCAGTGCAGGCCCAGCGAGAGACCAGCGAAAAGCCTTCATCTTGACATATTCCAGAGTTGTACCTTCAGCTAGAGTATGGCACATGTCAGAAAAATTGGTAATATGTTCAAGAGGACACTCATTAAATTTTCCATAAAAAGCATTATTTTTAAGCTCTATAAGAAATTGTGTACGAATTTCAAAAGAGTTTTCAGAGATTAGAATCGCCGATTCAGGCACGACGAGAGTTGGATGCATATAATCCTCTGCAGTGGTCGGGTATTGGGCAAGCTCAGCTTCTGCTTGCTCCCTTGCTGCCTTCTCAGTGGCGATAGCAGCATCTTTAGCGGCCAGTTCCCTTGTAAGCCTCTGTATCAGCTGCTCCTGGGTTTCTGCGGCCGCCATGGCTCTTTGTAGTTTAGCTCGGATGTGTAGAAGGCGTTCTGGTTCGTCTAAGCCGTCGAACTCAGGTGGTTGACCAGAACGGCGCATACACCTGTAAAGTAACTCAGAGAAAACGTGAGAACTAACTACCTAAGGCGCGAATGATAGCTTCCCCGACAACGGCGCCAATTTGTTGATAGAGGAAATCGAGTATGCAAATTAAAATATAAATAAATCATAGCAAACCAGATTCCGTCCCTTGCAAATAATTACAAGACTTCCTCCCGATGTAGCAGTGGGAAGTCAGGATCGATCCACGAGGAAGCGTGTCAGCGGATCCTAGGCAGCGGAGAAATCTCACAGAAGTGGTCGACAACAGGGGTCCTAGATCTCGAGTACAGCAACTCGACAGAAGATCGGACAGTTGAACACAGCGCAGCAGCAAGCACAGGGTTAGTCGATCTCGACAAGAGCCTACTCGAGATCGAGTAAGGTCTTCGTCGACGTCGGGTTGTCTTAGTCGATTGCCTGCACACAGAAGCTACAGCGACCTCAGTCGAAGATCAGTAACTCGAGATCGAGGAGTGCTAGTCGATCTCGAGGAAGACAGAAACTAAAACGAAAGAAAATAAAGTAAAGGCAATTGCTTTGGGATTTCGAACTAAACTGTATGTAAAAGACTTCCAAGATTGGGGTTTGCAACAACGATAACCAAGCATGCATAAGGCAGAAATAAACAGATAATCATGTGAATCGCATCAAAGGACTAAGCTCTCGCCTTTTCCAACAATTAGACAACTCTTTCAAGAAACCCTAATTGTCTCTACCGATTTTATGTTTACAATCCAAGTTGTTAGCATGGACCTCCATTTAATGGGTAATAAATACATAACAAGTAGTAGATGCTCAAAACATGATAAAAGTCGGATCTTTACCTCAAACATGCAGGGCTATCGTCGGGCTCGCCCCAACCCTAGAAGTGGGTGGACTACTCGCGCTTCATCGCAACCTCAGACAATGATTGATGAAAAGAAATTAATTGCATTAAACCAAACTGTAGAAAGTACAAACCGAACAAAGCCAACTTGCTCTCGCTCCTTTGCTCCACTCGGCCTCCCTTTCTCTCTCTACTACTTCTCCTATTGAAATTGAATTCTTCAAAATCAGCCCCCTAGGGCTTTATTTATAGGCTTCTAAACCTTGCTATTCAAGGATAAAATATCTCTATCTATATCTAAAACTATATCTAAAACTTTAAAGATAAATAAATGCCTTAACATAATTAAATCTAATAAAGGGAATTAAATCTAAAAGCTAAAGTATCTCCATGTGGATAGGTGTTGATAGATCTCGGATAGACTCGGCAATCTTCGGCCCCAAGTAATCCCAATCCGAGTAGGATAGCTCAAACCGCGTAACGCGTTTTCTGGAAAGTTCCTCGATCTCGAGTAAGTCTCGTCGATCTCTAGTAGAACTGGCGTCGACTTGGCTGGCTCGGCGTCTCGGGTTGCCGGTCCTCGACAGGGCTCGGATAGGTGACTGGGGTGTCCTCGATCTCGAGAAACTCTCCTCGATCTCGAGTTGGACATGGCTCCTGGCTTCTCGACATGCTCGGACATCGACTTTGTGTGCTCAGCAGTGTCGGGTAGATCTTCTCGACATGCTCGGACATGGCTCCTGGTTTTGTCGACCTCGAGGAAAATCCCCGATCTCAAGGAAGGTGTCCGGGCGCCAAGTCGGGTAACTTCTTGTCGACATCCTCGGTCAGGTTGTCTTCGACTCCGGGTTGTCTCCTAGGCTTTGTCGATCTCGAGTTGGGTACTCGATCTCGAGGAAGGTTCGGGAGTCGGGTTCTTCGTCTTCAGCTTCTCGACATAGGCTCCTCGATCAGTGTAGGTGCCTAGACATGGGTTGTCGAGATCGACTAGGGTTAGTCGACATCGAGTAGACTTGGGCCTCCGTCTTTGCTTTCTTGGTTTTCTCCCGAAATGGCTCCATATTCTGCAATATTAAACAGAAACTTATGTAGATCTCCATCTCTGACAAATAAGCATATACTACATAAATTCGACATATTCCCAACCATAAATATGAAAAATGTATAGAATATGGAACTAAAATATGCATAAAGACATGGCTACTTTAGAGACATCAGGTAGCATTTTCAGATTTGTCCCACGGCAGATCTTTCCAAAATGGATGGATGTCGACCTGTGATATTTGAACTTCTTCAACAACACAATGCTAAACATCGTGTGAACACGTTAGCCCATAGCAAATTCTCCAAAACGGGTCGGTGCACTCTTCAGATACTTTTCCATCGAGAACGACCCTCCAAAGATAGTAGACATATTCGAAACACTTCTTCGAAACTACGTGCTTAACCTCTTTGAATAATGGGACGCTTTGTGAGTTAGCTGGCCATTTGAAACGATCTATCTCCAAGGCAGTCTAGAGATCATGCATCTGGCATTCATTAACTCGGTCAATGGCAACCACCACCACACAAAAGTCACATGTGGACGAGTGCAATGCTTCCTTCAGCACTTTATGCTTGCCTTCAACCCTACACATATTGCATCATGTGACCACGGTGAATGAAGTTCGAAATTTAGGAACAAGATACATGGGTAAAAGGCGGAAAGGATATGTGTACCTATTTGTTATCTTCGTTACCGCTGCCACTACCTATCAGCCACTCCAGCAAGAGCCTCTATTGTAGAAGATGTATGGTTGGACTACGACCGAGCTGAAAAGGAATAGGGTATAGTGCGGGGTGGCCATTGGGCAGCTGTAGGGTGGGCAGTGGACGAGGCACGACAGTCGTGGGGATTAGTACGCCAGGTTCACCGATGATGTGAGACAGCACCACCACTATCTTGTTGTTGGGTTATTGTCTACGTTGTTGGGTGCGACCCTCTTCATCGACAAGTCCCAGATTCGCGTATACTTTCGGCTGTCCGAGCTAGTTTGGGACTTAGTGCACGCTGGGACACTAGCGTGGGGAGCAAGAGTGCTTTTCTTCCTCTACTGGGGATTAGGGGAGGCCATTAGAGGCGAGGTTACGGGTCTACGGGGGTGTGGTGCGCTATTGTAGGTTAGTGTTTAATATGTAAATATTTTGATGTATTTCGTACATATAATAAGTGCTCTAATGGTTAAAACTCTTCAGGCCTTGATCTGGTCGTACTTCCCTTGTTTCCAGGGCTCGCTTCACCCGAACAGGGCTAAACAAACTGATCCTCGATACATGGCACGATTCAACCCATCGAATGCAGCGAAGAGGGGGAACGACAGGACGAGGCGCAAGCGTGATGGCGAGCTTCGGGCACAGCCTAAGCGCATGACCATAGACGAGGAAAGTGTTCTTAGCTTCTATGATTTCAACTACAGATGTCGGTTTCATCATTTATCTAATATCATGTTTACCACATAGGTCGCGTGCATGCCTTTTGACAAAGACCTGGATTTTGCAGGCCAGTTTCGCTCCTCCACCCATTGAAGTACCATCACCTTTTGTGGAATCGAGGGGCCGTACATGCCAAATAGGGTGCTTCAACAGTTCAGTCGCGTGTAGGAGCTCCCATTGGATGTCATCCCTCCCACTGTGGCGCATCGACCGTGGCGGCTAAAGAGGCGTTACATCGTGATGTTTGCCCTATAGCATGATCCCTGGACCTCAGAGGACCTTGACAGATTCTACCCATCTTTGGTCACCGGAGGACGCGCAAGAGTTGTCAGGGAGGCATCTTAGCTGACTACCTGGCTTGGTTCCAGTCCTAGAGCCGAGATCATGTGTTGCCCACGGCAGTGAGACGAGCTGATGATCCATCGGCTGTGCCTAGGCACCCAGACGACTTGATCGGACCAACTGAGGCTGCTGAGGGCCAGGACCGCATCCACGAGATGACGCAGGGTCTTCAGGCATTGGTTGGAGGTACATCCTCAATTTGACCAGATGTACGAGCATATCATGAGGTACATTGGATCTTTTCATTAGATACACTCTATTTTGTTTTGTTTATGATATATTGTCCGTATTTGATGGTTATACTTTATTTTGTAGTTCGTTTTGTTTGAATTTTTTTATGGTTTCTACTTATTGGCAACAACAAACATTCACTTTTCAACACTTAACTTCATAGATAACGATTAGATAACACATCAAGGTTACTTAAACAAACAAATACAACATGGATAACAACAACATTTTTTTAACAATTGACTAAGCTCTAATTATTTCGTCTTCAGAATAAGTTGAATCTTTGACTCGCTGAATACAAAGTTTTGAACCTCCATATTTGCTTCCCTCACAAGTATCCCTGCTTGTTGAGCTACGTCAATGTGGTCATGTACATTTAAATCGGAGAAGAATGACCGAATGCATTGAAGGAAAAGTTCCCCAACCCTCCAGTAATACGCTCCAGGTATGCCAAGACAAAAACGGGTGCAATATGCATACTCGAACTCGACATGTGCGAAAGTGTGAGTGTCATTTTCACACTCGACTCGAAACAACGTGCAATGATGAATGCCACTGTATTTTGGATGACGACATGCAAAATCGGACTCCACCTGGGGCATTGGGTACCGAATCCATTTGATTACAAAATCAATGCGGGGGTTCGATCCGCGATGTTCAGTTAACCGACTCCATGGAAGGAAAGGAAATGTGGAATTGTTTGTTGCATTTTCAAATGCGGTCTTCATCACTCTTTTTATAGGGGTTGCTGAACTTACTGGACATACAACGTCTAACTTGACGTTGCAACAACGTTAGGTTCGACGTTGCAACGTTCAGTTCAACATCTGTGTAAAACGTCTAATTGGGCATTGCTAAGCCCGATCGAAACCATTGGGTTTTCAGCTTGCAACGTCCAATTGGAGTTGTAACAACGTCGAATCCGACAACGTCCAAAATTTTTCCCCAAGGCAAAATGATGGTTTGAGCACAACGTCGGATCTAACGTTCATTTTCGGTGTATATAGGGAACGCGTAACATATATTAATCCAGAATATGACACGTATGTGAATTGCACCAGACGTCATTTCAGCCCTCAATTTTAGTGTGTGTGTGTGGAAAGAGAGAGAGAGAGAGAGAGAGAGAGAGAGAGAGAGAGAGAGAGAGAGAGAGAGAGAGAGAGAGAGAGATAGTCCTGTCAAAACGTGACCTGACCCGAGGACCCGGCCCAACCTGACCCGTAAAACGTGCGTTTTAGCGCAAATATTTCAACTTGAAACTCGGAGCAACCTGAACCCATTCAACCTGCAAATTTTTGGGTCGGGTTGGGTCAACTCGTGGGTCACCCTTTGGGTCAAGCTCTAAGATAATAAAAACATAAATAAATTTCAGAGTAACCTAATATTGAAATTTATTACTACTAATAAATAACATTGAATATTATCTTCTTTTTTTTTATCATCAACTTTACTTTATAATTTAAATTGCAAATTGTAATGTATTTAAAATTACATATTACTATTGTAGCAACATTAATGACTTCTTTTCATTATTAGGGTAATATAACAATTTTAGGTTTAGGAACTATGTAGATACTCCATCTGTTTACTTTTATATGTCGTTTACTATTCATGTATGGTTTTAAGGATGATAAAAATTATATAAAATATCAATTTATATATTATATATAATTTCATACATCGAAATAAAAAGAATGAAATTATAATTTTTTTTTGATATTTTACATATTTTATCATCCTTAAATAACATGTATGAATAGTAAATGACATTTAAAAAATTCTGGATGAGTAACTTTATTGACCCGCGTTGGGTCGACCCGAACTCGTTAAATATGGGTATGAGTTGAGCATTTCATGACCCGTAACCCGAAATGACCCGACCCGTAATGGACCCGAACCTGAGACGACTCAACCCAAACCCAACCTGTTGGACATGTCTAGAGAGAGATATAGATAGATAGATAGATAGATAAATCGATGCTAATTGATATTCATATTCATTTAGTGAGATTCCATTTTCCCATTAAATTTAATTTTCTAATTAAATTTATCAATTTGGTGAGATTTTGTTTGTCAACTAATCAAATATCTTGAATTAATGCTTACCAAAGCTAGATATCGATCATAAATAAAAGCCTAAAATGAAAAATTGATTAGTTGAGATTTTAGAAAAATTATACCGTGGTTAGTTTTAGACCGGTTATGTTTACACAAAATTAAATACAGGAATAATTCTTAGTTCTTACCCAATCTGTTCGAATTCTTACCTAATGAAAAATAAATAAATACAGTAACAATTACTCGATCGGTATGATAAGCGGCGGATTCCATTTCCATGGACGTGCCCAAAAGAGGTCATGTTACTTCTAGCACTTGTGACCAATCAAAGCACCTAAACAATGCCCTTTTTTTTTTAACCGGAATGAATTTGAGGTATCAGACAACAGAGGTGGAGCCAGGGGATGTCCTGGGGTCACATGACCCCCGACCTCGGGAATATGTAAATTAAAAAAAAAACGACCTCGTTTTGTGTAACTCCAACTATTATTCCTCTTCCGTGAACAAGTAGAGGCATAGAGATAGCACTTCGCCTCCTTCTCCAGTTCTCCTTTGCGGTCGTGCCTCATTCTCCCGTGAATCACCGTCGGAGCCATGCCATCTCAGAAAACCAGTGTATCATTCGGGCTGCTCGATCCTCATCTGTCGAAAGGTAAGTTTATTAATCCTAACCCCTTTTCGAATTTACTAAATGATTGCTTGAGAATTGAGATTGATGTTGAATTGTAATATGATTTTCAAATTGAGATTGAATTGAGATTGAGATTGAATTGGTTAGCAATCTGGTTGAATAGGAACTCGGATAAATTTGTTATTGAATTGAGATTTTCGAATTGAGATTGATATTGAACTGGTTAGCATTTTGTTTGAATGAGAACATGAATAAATTTGTTATCCAAACTAAGAATACATCTATCCCAAAAGTAGGGTTATCCGAACTCAGAAAATGGATTTACCTTCTTTATTGAGTTGAACTAATCAGTAGAATAGATATCTAATTAGAAATGATGAACTCTCTTTGTAGTAGTTTATAATATCGTTTGATACTAATTTGTAATATCTTTTGGCACTAGTCTGTACTATCGAACATGTTGTCTGTTTTACGACTTTTTTCTCGATCTTATTGTCTACTAATATGGTGCCCCCGTCAAAACTTTCTAGCTTTGTCCCTGCCAGACAAGCCCGGTGAGTCGAGAGGTCGAAAAGATCGGCAATGACAAGATGGGGTGGAAGCCAAAATTTTCTAGGATTCGTTGTGTGAAATTTCAATCCACCCTATCAGAGACTTTTTCTATATCTAGTTTTCTTGTCAGCCAGCCCTCACTGCCTTTGCGGGATTTGAATGAAGGAAAGATTTTGTGGACAATAAGAACATTGTCCTAGATGGCTCTATCCAATGGAATTTTTTAGTCTTTTAGTTAGAATTTTGGATATTATCTTGTAAGGGTGGACATAAACTTATGGGTCGATAGTGATTAGTGGAGGAGGGATTATCACGATTAGGAAGTACAGAGATAAAAGTGTGATTAATCTAATTTAAAAGTTTTCCAAAGAAAAAGAATCCTTTGACAACCTTAATAATCAAGGGGTCTACAATGTTCTAGTATCTTTTATAGAACTCTGTTGTAACGCCGTCAGGGCCAGGGGACTTGTTGGATCCAATACTAAATACTGCATTCTTTATTTCACTATTAGAAAGATGATGAATTAGATCCAGGATATCATCTTCTTTACCATTTTGTTATGCCCCGAGATTGACAAGATTAATTAAATTTGCAACAAAAAGAAAAAACTACACAGAGTATTTTGTTTTTATTGCGCCTTAAGAAATATAATCCAAACATTTCATCTTCAACAAGATTCTTCTTAGCTTTCTAACAAAAATAACTATAACTTCTTCTTAAGCATAAGCCAGTGAACGAAGATTTTCGGAATTTGATTTCATGTATTTGATGAGGCATCCGAGTTATTTAGTTAATTATGTTGGAGGTACGGTTATGACTTTTCCTTATATCCTGGAATAATTATACTTCATCATCCAGATGCTTTCCTCATTGTTAGAAGCTGATCGAAATTTTGTTAAAAGGTTTAAAAAAAACAATCTGAATCTACGCTGCCTTAGAAGTTAGAATTGTAAAAAGTAATGACAAAACATCCAATCGAGATGTCCTGGAAACCAAAGTTACAAATTCCTCAAAAACTCTTTAGAATAACTCTAATTTGAAACCGCCTCACTATTGCAATTCGGATCAATACTAGACGGGCTAATTTGTGGATCAGATCAAATGAGGTCATCTCATGAGGTAGCTAGCAACCTCTGGTTATGCATATTAATCTGTTTTATAGCATTAGACCGGTAATGGCGGTACTAGGATGGAGGGGACGTTAATGCTTCATTGTTTCTTAGGGAAGATTTATTTGGGGGCTTAGGGATCAGCCCTCTCACTCCCAGACTGTCTTTTCCAAGGTAAGGGTTCGAGCTCGGTTTGCAACGCTGCCACTGTAAAAAAAAATTGCATTAAGTAAGATGTAAATGTTGAAGATTGGAGAAGATATAAAAGATAGCATCTAACTACTGTCATATTTATTCTAATATTTCACCTTCAAAAAACAGAATACAAAACAAGTGACCAATCTTCCTATATTATATATATATATATATATATATATATATATATATATATATATATATATATATATATGCCACACTTATCAAATCTAATTCATAACAGAAAGGAGTAAAGGGTGACGGGAGGTCAGCCAATGTCAGTTCTCAAGGATTAAAGCATATTAGACATGGCTCTGAAAACATGGACAAAAAAGATGCATAAGAATAAACTGAAACGGAGCATTCACTTCAAATCGCTTGCACATTTGTTTTAGTATTTGATGCTGAAGTTTGCCCTTTTGACGGAATCTTAGCTGCCATTGCACGCAACTCATCAGTAATCTGAGTGAAGCTTGGGCGCTCTGATGGCTCAGGAGACCAACACTTCTCCATCAACGATCTCCAATCAGGATCACAGTTTTCTGGCACCGATGGTCGCAATGTGTTGCTTACTATCCCTCCTAATATTCACAAGTTATTTAATATTAAAGCCGGGTTAAAATCATTCTCCTATCTCCAGGACAACATGTAAGGACGTTTCTTTTACAACACAAAAAAAAATACCGATAATGGCTCCATAATGCAGGTCCGTATACGGTTCTTCACCCGTGAGAAGTTCCCACATCACAATGCCAAATGAGAAGACATCAACCTAAAATTTACACATTAAAATAAGAACCGAATCCTAAGACCACGGGAATTTGGTGATGCAGGAGGAAAGGAGCATGACAGTAAAAGATCTTTAGCCCCAAAAAGAAAGGGATAATAACCTTATCGGATACAAGACTACTGCTACCGTTTAGAAGTTCAGGAGCCATCCAGGGAAGTGTACCCCTCACACCACCAGATATTAATGTCTGGCACTTCACCTTCGACAAACCCAAATCTCCAACCTGAACATGAACAAAGAGCAAAATAATGTAGTACTAATTTACACCACTAAAAGAAGCAGCAAATATCGAATACATAGAAATCAACACACATGATACACTCTTCCTCCTAAAGTTTGTTGAATACCATGTCCATTCCAAAAATGATATAGAACTCAAAACATGATGGCAAGTCATTATATTGCAAAGGAACTCAAATGCTTCCACAAACCTTGCATATTGGTCGATGAGGATCTCGAAGGTTGACGAGTAAGTTATCGCTCTTTAGATCAAAGTGGACAATGTTTCTAGAGTGTAAGTATTCCATCCCGAAGGCCACATCCATTGAAATCAAAAGGCGTTTTCGCTTATCAAGAGCTCTAGAAAGTAACCACCAACATGTCACCATTTTTATCCCAAACAAGTAAGAATTACATGACGATTTTAGAAAAGAAAAGCCAATGTTCAAACTCGAAAAGATAACATAATACCTTTCATTCTTTTGCAATGCAGTTCTCAGAGAGCCGTTCACCATGTACTCCGTTACAGTGGCCACAGAACCTCCAGGGCCATCAAGAACAACACCGTAGAAAGCCACGACATTTGGATGGTGCAAACCACCAAGTTTAATTGCTTCATTCCAGAAGTCATCTATCTGATCCAACATATTACTCGGGTCAATAACACACCACGATGCAAGACTGCAACCTGATTATAACTAGAAGACAATCTATAATGAAAGGGAAAAAACAACCATGTGCTCTTGCTCTGATGGTTTTCCGGCAAAGCATCTATTATTTATCCGCTTGATTGCAACATCAGTACCCCTCCATTTTCCATGATAAACAGTACCAAAGGTGCCAGAACCTAATTCCCTCAACTCTTCAAGATCACTGTTCTTGATTATCTACATATGAAAGTTACAATCTTAGGTTATAACGACCTGAAGCACAAAGAAGAACTAATAAGCATGTAAAAAATCATAAACCTGCAAACGGCCAAGCCCATCAGAGAGTGGCAACGCGAGATTTGTCTTTTCTGATTTAACATTCATGTCCTGATTATAATCCAAACAACAATAAAAAGTGCAATTTAGATATAATCACATAATACAATTCTAACTCCCTTTTTCCATATCTTTCTATATCAGGTTATAGGGTGAACTTGGTCAATTAATCCCACATTAGAGAGGAATACCAATGCTATACATTCTAATCACCTCAACTTTAGCCTGCAATACAGCATCAATGTTATTTTGGAGTTCCCTCTCATCATTGGCATCAGAATCAGAAAGATCAACAGAAAGATCTGCAGAAGTCAAAGACAACTGAACTTGGAGAACAGAAGGTGTCACTTCTTCTTTGGTTGTTTGAGGTTCTTGCTTGATGAAATCATGCAAAACTATAGTAAGAAATAGAAAGGTTAATCCCACTTTAGAATTGACACAAAAAAAAAACCTTAACGTAAATTCAATAACGACAACAAAGCCCATGAAATAGTATCAACCACACCTTTGTTAGATAACGCTTGCTTTGAGTTATCTTCCCTGCATGTATGGAAAACTGGATCCAAAAGTTGTCCTTGTGTTGACTCAACGTCTTTGCTGAAAAGATTACCAGGGAAAGGATCCCTTGGTGCAGACGCTTCCTTTCTAGTCGCAATTTTACAAGGCATGGAAGGAGGTTGGTGAGATTCTTGAAGAAAACTCCAGGGGTCCTGATTACTATATACAGAACTTACATAACTTGTAGATTCATGGGTATTTCCACTCAAGTTAGAGGAATCCATTGGACATTGGACATTTGTGTTTGCAAAGACTGTTTCTAGATCATTAGGAGACACCATTTCTTGAGTTGTCATTGCTTCTGGAATCGATGCAGGCTTGCTAAAGGCGTTGTTAAGTAATAGATCTTCACCAACTACTTTATGTGGGGGTCGATCGGTGGAGAGTCTACTTTTCTCGGATCCACACGCAATTTCGGGATAGTCTTTTCTAACTTCCCGAGATAGGGTATCGGTACCTACTAAAGGTGCACCACTAGCTACATTCTCACATTTAACATGTTTGTTTGCCAAAACCTCCTGTCTTCCACAAGATAACGGTGAAATCAAACTTTGTCCCACGTCATATGAGCAGGATTGAACTACATTACTTGTGGCTACATTGTAGGGAGTCTGGACCTCGCATGTTATTCCCATGACACCTTGAGGCGATAAATTCCTCGGATGGTCTATAATAATCCTATGGCTATCACATTGAGCTTCAATGCCCTTTGAGACCCCAACTACTTCATCTTGAGAAGGAGAAAAAACCTTATTTATTGGTTGCAATCTTGCAATATCATCTAAACAAAGACCCTGTAAAAGAGTATTTACATCAGGGATTGTAGGTGAGCTTTGTTCTTGCACCACCATATTTGAATGTGCATGAGGTGTGTGAGGCAACTGTTTATGAGACGTAGTGCAATCTTCCTTGCGTTGTACATTCTCGGATGAGGTGACCTTTTGATAAGGCATCGATATGGGGACATGCTCTTGAGGAGAAAGAACCTGGTTCCAGCCATACCCTGGAACCCCTCCAGGCATTTGAGCTTGATATGCATTATAGCTCTGATCAGGAAGAGTAACTAGATGTGGTGATTGTACCAATGTAGGAAACATAGTAGGATTAATACTCATATTGGATGATGAAGGAGCCATTGTCATATGCACAACCGGAATAAAACGTTGAGGTACAACAGTACTCGCATTATCATGGCATTGAGATGGAAGGAGAAGCGGCCTATAAGGTGTAGCAACCTGAGCTGGATTTGTATAAATCAGATGAGAAGCAGCCTTTTGATACTCTGTATTGCTGATAGTTACTTGGGGAGCATCCATTAAACCATGCAAATAGGGCATGGGCGCAGTAGCTTTCACGACACTTTGTTGCAAATCATAGGCTAAAGTTGGTTGTTGTAGAGGAGGTGGCATTGTTTTCTCAAGCGAAGTGTCGGGCTGAGAAAGACCAGGTGCCAAAGGAGCCCCTGAAGCTTCAAGAATAGTAGTATTGTCCGTTTTAGGAGGTAGAACATTGGAGGATGGTGGCCCTGTGACGTCTTGACCGAGAAGAGAAGTATCATTTGCATCCGCCACACTCATATCTGAATTCTGAGTAGAAGTAGCGCTTGCAATGCTTTCCTTCCTTGCCATACCACTTCCTCCAACTACTTCCATAACCCCATTTACAGCATCCACATATTTTTGACTACTATCTTGTAAGTCTCCAAATTGCATCAATCCTGAAGAATCAAGCTCTGAAGAAGAAAACAAAAACACCCTAAGCTTCACGGACCCATCTGGTGATCTCTCCAACAACTTCTCATACTCCTCCATCATGTTCTCAAGATCATCTGGGCACGAAACAGAAACAAGAGCATCAAGATCCTCATCTGGGAGTTGGTACTTCATTACCACTTGCTGCCCACAAGCATCCGCCATCTTTTGAACCAATTCAGAACAAGTAACATCTCTCTTAACAGTGATAATTCTAGTTTGCCCTCCAACATATCGTAACATTCCATCACTAGGCCTTGGTAGTATCTTACCTCCAAAACTACACAAAAACTTTAATTTCTTATTTGACACCGGATCTTCTCCAACTTCATCAGTCACATGTTCAATTGAGTTGCTGCTAGTCCGGACAGACGAGCTTGGACTCTGATAACAACTAGATGGACTTATACTCGGAGACGGGCTGGTCACTGGTGTACCAACAGCCATGGGCAGACAGGGACCCCTTACGGCAACAGATTGTGCCTGAACAATAACAGGACTCGGATTCCCTGAATTCAACCCCACTATTTTGCAATCAGAAGTGGCAGGGACGAGGTACACAGGAACAGTCGGAGGACTAGTGATATCACTACGAGTTGGATTGACATATAACCCCTCGGCAGTCCGAGCCTGATTGGGATTGGGATTGGGAATGCGGGCCTCCTCCGCATTGATTCGAGCTGCACTTATCGGTCTCAGATCTTTAGATATATTGTTCTGATCAAAAGCCATATATATTCACGCAAAAGACGCTCTTCCCAATCTAATCACCACCGAATCAAACCAAATCACAAGAGTTAACAATGTTAGGGTTTTTACAAATGCAAATTTCGCCTCATCCAGATCAAATCAAACCGCACACGAATAAGGATCCATAAACGGACATCTACACAGGAAAATTCAAAATGCAAAACACCGAAATCAAAACATAAAAACAAAAAATTCAAAAATAACTATTAAAAATGATAGTGGTGCTTGCCAGTGAAGAGTGTCATAGAACAATCGAACGAGAATTTGTAACCATATATTTATTTGCCTCTCTACGAATAGATTTCATCTTCTTCATCCGACTGCATATTCGCGGTATAATTACGCGATCGATCTCGTTCGGAGTGCTGAATTTGTAGGAAATAGGGAATCGTTGTTGGGAGAATGAAGAGAGATTGGGAGTGAAAGGGAATTGGGAGAAAGAGGGGAATGAGAATGACAACTATTTTTTCCAGATCTGTGCCAAATGCCAATGAGAGAGAGAAGGGGAAGGAGATTAACAGCTTTGATCTCGTGCTTAGATTATGGGGACAAGTATTACTTAATTATAACTTTTTTATTTACTGTATTTAATAGTTGATTAGTATGTAGTACTAAACAAACTGCATTAAAATATTGTAGGAAATTAAAAAGAAAAGAAAAAGAAAGGGAGGTGAAAGGGGTGAAGACACGTGGATCACTTGATGAATCTGAATGGGGTCTCGGGGCCCATACATCCCTAAAGACCATTTATTAGTAAGACCCCACAAAAATATAAACTTTTTTAATTTTATTTTTTTTAATAATTTTAATAAGTACTCCCTCTGTTCTTTTATATATGTCGGTTTGAGCTTAGGCACATCAATCAAGGAAATGTACTTCATTTGAATTACAGTATTATAGTACTCCGTATGAATTATAGTGTGATGACTCTAGAGTTTCCCCTTCATACCGCCAAGATCTGAATTAAATGGAGATTATGATTACAAGCTAAAATCAAATTTAAATTAATTGTATCTACATTTATACAAACACAATAAAGAGAGATTCACAGACTGGCTTCAAAGACAAAAAAAGTTCCACCTATGAAAACCCAAAGAGATTGTTCATTTGATCTAAATAATCTTCCGTCGAGTGACGACGATGTCGATGTTGGCAATGTCAATGGTAGAGAAGAGGTTAGAGATGCACTTGTGAAAAGGGAGGGTGAAGATGCAATAACAATGATGATCCGATCGTCTTCTAGAGACACCTTAGCCATTGATCTAAATGTTGATCCAAATGAGGAGTTATAAGCGTCGTTGTTGGACATTCATGTGCCTCATTTTTAGGAAGATGTCAACGTCGATTCAGCTATTGTTATGAAGGAGAGGATGGCGACGCACACACAGAATGGAGGGTAACAATGCACTGCCGATGGTGATTCGATCGTCTTCTAGAGAAATGTTAGCAATTGATCTAAATGTCGATCCAAATGAGGAGTTTAAAGCTCAATTATTGGGAGTTAATGTGTCCCAATTTCAAGAAGACAATGATCGTGATAGTAATTTGAATTCCAATTCTAATGTCGATTACTTGGAAACTTCGGATTCATGTAAACAAGGCATGAAATTTTGCATAAATATGTTAAACTGCCATCAAGTATTTATTCCATTATTTACAGTAGGTAATTATTGTGCACTCAATAGTGATTTTTAGGCATGCCTGCCCAACAATATCAAGCTCCTGGAAGAAACAAGTTCATCTCGAATGAAGATCGCTAGAAAATATATAGTGCTTTGTTAGCAAGACGTGTAGACGGAAAGTTAAAGCATGGTATTGCAATCAAAGATGTTTCTGAAATGTTTTCCTTTCCATTGAGAATGGTGCAAAGAATTGGTAAGCGGGAAAAAGACACTCCACATGGCGAACTTGTTGACGTGTCACATAGAAGAACAAAAAGGTGTGGTAGAAAGAAAATTTGTACTGCCATCGATCAAGTGAAGGCTATCCATTGCAACTTCGCACAACTATTAGGTCGACTGCACTGGCATTGGGGGTTTCTCCTTCAACATTGCACATGCATTTAAAGGAAGGGGATATTCGTCGACACTCAAATGCTATCAAACCTCTTTTACGAGAAGAAAACAAGTTGGCCCGGTTGAAAATTTTCATATCCATGCTAGAGCCGAACAGTATCCATCACTACCCTAAATTTATCGATATGTACAATGTAGTGCATATTGATGAGAAATAATTTTACATGACAAAAAAAATTAGAAACTCTTTATTTGCATCATGACGATGAAGAGACCCTACGTACTTGTCAAAGCAAGAACTTCATTGGAAAAGTGATGTTCCTAGTTGCTATGGCTCAGTCGAGATTTGATAACAATGGCAATGAAGTGTTTTCTGGAAAAATAGGAGTCTTTCCGTTTGTCACCACACAAGCAGCTCAAAGGCGAAGCCGAAATAGAGAGGCAGACACTTTAGAGATGAAACCTATGACATTGGTGAAAAAAGAAACAATTAGAGCTTATTTGATTGAAAAAGTTATACCGGCAATCAAGCTAAGTGGCCAGTGGAGGACTCAAGAAAAGCTATCTTTATTTAGCAAGATAATGCAAGGATACATATTACTTCAGGTGATGACGAATTTCAAAGAGCGGCCACGAAAAACGGATTCGACATTCGAATAGTTTGTCAACCACCAAAATCGCCAGATTTAAATGTCTTAGATCTTGTTTTTTTAGGCCCATCCAATCGTTACAACACAAGGAGTGTCCAAGGAGCATAGAAGAACTTGTAAATGTTGTTCAAAAGTCATTTGATGATTATTCTACAACCATGGTGAACCGTGTATTCTTGAATCTACAACCGTGCATGGTAGAGATCATAAAGGTTGAAGGATCCAACAAATATAAGATCCCACATGATAAAAAAGGAAGCTTTAGAGAGAGAGGTTACCAACCAGACACTAGGTGCATTGTTGTGCACCGTCTTGAAGGTAAACCTCAATCATTGGGAGGAATGCATACCGTTGATCGAGTTTTCCTAGAATTGGTCGGTCCACTCAGCTACCAAGATATCACCGTTTAAGGTTATCTATAGACGCAATCTGTGCACTCCTCTTGACCTAACATCACTGCCTATGAAGAAGAAAAAGAGCGTGGATGGTGACAAGTATGCAGAATTCATCAGGACTTTGCATCATCACATTAGGGACCTGTTAGAGAGTCATGTATTTCAGTATGCTCGCCATGCCAAGAAAGGCCTAAGAAGGTCATTTTCCATCCCGACGACTTAGTTTGGTTGCACTTCTGCAAGGAGCACCTTTCCTCAGTAGTGTAAATCCAAGTCGAGTTCCTGTTGACATGGGCCTTTCTGACTGCTTTAGGGTTGTGGGGACAATGCTTAAAAGTATGACCTTCTAGGAGACTATGGAGTTCATGACACTTTCAACATTGTTGATCTCACCTCTTTTGTAGATGCCTTGTCGAATGATGACTTGAGGAGGATTCCAATTCAAGAACGGGGGAATGATGCTGACTATTTTGAGATGACGATGGAGAATGTTGTAACTCAATTGACTCTTCCTCTAGAGCTACGATGGGTCCTTAAGCTAAAAAGATGCGAGAGACTCTTCTCATCTTTTGGAAGAGGTTCTCATACACCATTGAGCTAGAGGACAAGATATAACTCATGCAAAGGCTTTTCGTTCTTCCGCCAGCTGGTGCACCTGGAAATGAGCCCTAACTCAGGACATGCTAGGTCCGTATTTTATTACATTTCTATATTAATTAAGTTTTGAGATAGTTTTCATGCATATTTTCTTACTTCTGATTTTTTTAAGTCAAGGTAGTGACATATGCAGAAAGTTTTCAAATATAGCATCACTTTAACTAGTTATGCTTTCAGGAAACTAGGGGAAAATCGAGCTAGGGGTTGTTAGGCCATATGCATTCCTTGCTCGATCTCCAAGGAGTTCGACCCTTATCCACCTCATCATGCTTATCTTTTTGTCTCAATTTTTATCCTGTTGCATCATTTTTATTATTTTCCATCATAAGATAGGATAAAGTATATATGAGAGAATCTCTTGGCTTAATCCCCAATGATTGGTCAGCCCTCCCCTCCTCACTAGGGCTGTATAAATACCCCCTCATACTATGGATGAAAACTAGTTTAGAATTGTCTTTCATCTTTTGCTACTCTTGGATCACATCTCTTAAGTTCTTGTGTTTTGTGCATAATATCAAAACGCGTTCCCTATATACACTGCAAATTAACGTCCAATTCGACGTTCTAACAACATCCAATCCGATGTTGTAACAATGTCCAATCTAACGTTGTTAATTATGTGCTAATTTCACTTATCGGACGTTGTAACAACGTTGAATTAGACGTTGTTTTTACAACGTCAAATTGAACGTTTCTAATATGAGTCAGATCGGGCCTAATATAAGATATTTAAAAAAATGACTTACAACTAGACCTGTCAAAA
Source organism: Persicaria maculosa (assembly GCA_963922045.1). Classification (NCBI taxonomy): domain Eukaryota; kingdom Viridiplantae; phylum Streptophyta; class Magnoliopsida; order Caryophyllales; family Polygonaceae; genus Persicaria; species Persicaria maculosa. Next base: position 51,986,485 of record OY998259.1, on the reverse strand, counting down.
CATAGACCGACCCGAAAACCCGACCCGACCGCCCAGAATTTTTTCGGTCAAGACCCGAAAATTTTGACCCGGAAATTTTTTTCGACCCGAACTCGAAAACCTGAAAATTTTCCGGGTAATCTGGGTTTCGACCCGATTGACCCGGTAATTTTGACCCAATTTACCCGATTGACCCCGTTGATTTGTAATTAAATATAACTAGTACGATCCCCGCGCCATGGCGCAATTTTTTTATAAATAATATTTAGATATCGATAAATCATAGATATTGGTTAAAAATGTAACATCAAATAATATTGGGTAATTAATATTAGAATATTTTTCAAAAAAAATATAATATTAGAAAATATAGTTACTATAATAAAATGATATTATGTAAATAATATTTTCACAAATAACTTTGAACATGGAGAGAACATGTGACATAAATTAATATAGTATATAGATATAGATAGTTAGTAAATGAATTTGAGTTACGTTAAGCCCAATAGTTATATTAGATTGAATTCAATGTTTTGAATTAAGCCCAATAGTTAGTAAGATTAAAGAAAAAAAGAATTAAAAGAAAAAGAAGAAAAAAGAGAATTAGAAAAAAAGGATTAAGAGAAAAAAGAAAATTATAATTGGTCAAAACCCCTAAAATCTCTCTAATGGTGACACCTCAGCATAAACTCTTATAAATTAAGAGTTTATATAGAATATAGATAGTTAGTAAGATTAAAGAAAAAAAAGAATTAAAAGAAAAAGAAGAAAAAAGATAATTAGAAAAAAAGGATTAAAGAGAAAAAAGAAAATTATAATTGGTCAAAACCCCTAAAATCTCTCTAATGTTGACACCTCAGCATAAACTCTTCTAAATTAAGAGTTTATATAGATAGTTAGTAAGATTAAAGAAAAAAAGAATTAAAAGAAAAAGAAGAAAAAAGAGAATTAGAAAAAAAGGATTAAGAGAAAAAAGAAAATTATAATTGGTCAAAACCCCTAAAATCTCTCTAATGTTGACACCTCAGTATAAACTCTTATAAATTAAGAGTTTATATAGAATATAGATAGTTAGTAAGATTAAAGAAAAAAAAAGAATTAAAAGAAAAAGAAGAAAAAAGAGAATTAGAAAAAAAGGATTAAAGAGAAAAAAGAAAATTATAATTGGTTAAAACCCCTAAAATCTCTCTAATGTTGACATCTCAGCATAAACTCTTCTAAATTAAGAGTTTATATAGATTAAATTTATTTATATATAATTAAAATTTATCGCAAAATTATCGAATCATGATTTTAATTTAAAAAAGAAAAAATTGACAAACCCGAAATCGACCCGAAACACGGTCAAACCCGAGTTCTAGTCAACCCGAAAATACTCGGAACCCGTTTACCCGGGACCCGTTTTACCCGAAACTCGAAGTGACCCGACCCGAACCCGACCCGAATGACCCGTTTGACAGGTCTACTTACAACGTCCTTTTGGACGTTGTGTTTTTTTTTTAGTATGGGTGTGTGTGTGAAAAATTTTATTTACCCTAGCAATGTCGGATCCGACATTGTTAGCCCGGTTCGGCCCGATCCGATCCTACACTTCACATATTACAACATTGGATCCGACGTTGTAATATAATTAATGCTACAACGTCGAATCTGACGTTGATTAGCAGTTCTAATTTGCGAATTTGTAGTGTATATAGGAACACTCTATCAAAAGCTTAGAACCCCCCAATCATCAGCCCTCAACCTTCCTTCATGAGTCATATCGAATTTGATACGGTTTGGATATAGTCTCTATGTGTTGGGGAATTAACCACATTAATTTGTACTGGAAGATCGTATGTGCAAACAAAAATATTTGTTGATCGAGGTAACTTGACACGAATCATGACTCATTACTAATAGGAGGAATACTTGAAAAATCAATAAAATGGTTTCCCAAATTAGACACGTACAATATCTTTGTAAACCTGATTCTTCGTATGAAGTAAATCAAAAAGTTGTGTATATTGAGCAACAAGTACCTAATCCAATCATAAAATCAACATCATCCATGTACTTGAGCTACAAACTTCTTTATCTTGTTTTTTTTTTTATAGCTATTGATAAAGTAACTGATGTCTTCAAAGTAGTCATGTCTTTATGCATATTTTAGTTCCATATTTTTTACATTTTGCATATTTCGGGTTGGGAATATTTCAGATTTATGTAGTATAAGCTTATTTGTCAGAAATGGAGATCTACATAAGTTTCTGTTTAATATCGCAGAATATGGAACCATTTCGGGAGAAAACCAAGAAGCAAGAGCCGGAACACAGAGCGACTCGACATCGACTAACCCTAGTCGATCTCGACAAAGACTTGTCTAGACACCGGCCAGCATCGAGGAGCCTATGTCGAGAAACCGAAGACGAAGAATCCGACTCCACACCGTCCTCGAGATCGAGTAGGATCTACTCGATGTCGACAAGACTCTGAACACCCACCCAGAGTCGAGAAGAAGTTACCCGACCTGACCAGGAAGCCAGACACCCTACTCGACCTCGACGAGAGTTAGTCGAGATCGACGAAGCTCGGAGCCCAGACCCCAACATATCGAGCAGAGCCACCCGAGAAGACCTAGTCGACAAGGCCATCCAACTCAACATCGACAAGGGGTACTCGAGATCGAGTACACTTGTGAGCCATGTCCGAGCCTGTCGAGGACCAGCTAGCCGAGACGACGAGCCAAGCCCAGTCGACCAACAATCCTACTCGAGATCGACAATACCTTTGTCGAGATCGAGGAGACTTCTAGAGCCGCGTTACTCGGTTTGACGAATCCTACTCGGTGTGGGATTACTTGGGCCCGAAGACTGCCGATTCTATCCGAATTTATCAAGATATATCATGAAGAGAGAGATTTATCCACCTGAAGACACTTAGATATATTTAGATTTAATTTCCTTGTTGCTTTTATTTATCCTTAAGCATTTTAGATATAGTTTTAGATATAGATAGAGATTTCTATCCTTGACTAGCAAGGATTAGAAAGCTATAAATAAAGCCCATGAGGCTGAGTTTTAATCATTCAATTCCAGTGAGAGACAAGTAGTTCACAGAGACAGTTTAGGAGTTTGAAGGTTTTAGGGTTTTGGCGTTCAACGAGAGTTGGATCGCCGGGATTGTAAAGTCTTTGAATTTAGTTTAATGCAAGTTATTTCCTTTCAATCAATGTCTGAGTTTGCGATGAAGCGCGAGTAGTCAACTCACTTCTAAGGTTGGGGCGAGCTCGACGATAGCCCTGCATAATTGAGGTAAAGATTTGACCTTTATCAAGTTTTGAGCATCTCCTACTTGTTTATGTGTTTATTACCCATCTAATGGAGATCCATGTTAACCACTTGGATTGTAAACATAAAATTAGTAGAGACAATTAGGGTTTCTTGAAAGAGTTGTCTAATTGTTGGAAAAGGCGAAAGCTTGTCCTTTGATGCAATTCACATGATTATCTGTTTATCTCTGCCTTATGCATGCTTGGTTATCGTTGTTGCAAACCCCAATCTTGGAAGTCCTTTTTATACAGTTTTAGTTCAAAATCCCAAAGCCTTTGCATTTATTTTCTTTCGTTTTTATCCTCTGTCTACTCGAGATCGAATAGCACTACTCGATCTCGACTACTGATCCTCGACCCAAAGTCGCTGTAGCTTCTCCTGTGCAGGTACTCGACGAGACAAAACCAACGTCGACCAAGACTCTACTCGATATCGAGTAGGCCTTGTCGATATCGACGAGCCCAGTGCCTGTGTCTGCTACTCTGCTCGACTGTCCGATCTTCTGTCGACTAGCCCTAGTCGAGATCGAGGACCCTGTTGTCGACTTCTGACTGTGAGATTTATCCGCTGACACGCTTCCTCGTGGATCGATCATGGCTTCCCGCTGCCACATCAGGAGGAGGTCTTGTAATTATTTGCAAGGGACGGAATCTGGTTTGCTGTGATTTATTTCTATTTTATTATTGCATACTCGATTTCCTCCTAACAACAAATTGGCGCCGTTGCCGGGGAAGCTATCATTCGCGCCTTAGGTAGTTGAATCTCACATCTACTGTGAGTTACTTTTCAGGTATATGCGCCGTTCTGGTCAACCACCTGAGTTTGACGACTTAGACAACCCAGAACGCCTTATACAAGCCCACGCTAGACTGAAAAGAGCCATGGCCGCCGCTGAAACACAGGAACAGCTGATTGCCAGACTTACAAGGGAGCTAGCCACTAGAGATGCAGCTATCGCCACTAAAGATGCTGCTATCGCCGCTGAGAAAGCAGCAAGGGAGCAAGCAGAAGCTGAGCTTGCCCAATATCCAACTACAACAGAGGATTATATGCATCCAACTCTCGTCGTGCCTGAATCGGCGATCCTTATCCCTGAAAACTCCTTTGAAATTCGCACTCAGTTTCTTATAGAACTTAAAAACAATGCTTTTTATGGAAGATTTAATGAGTGTCCTCTTGAACATATTACCAATTTTCATGACATGTGTCGTACTCTTGCTGAAGGTACAACTCTGGAATATGTCAAGATGAAAGCTTTCCGCTGGTCTCTCGCTGGGCCTGCACTGAAGTGGCTCGAAGGGCTGAAACCAAGATCACTCACAACATGGGCCCAAGTAGAGCAAGAGTTTCTGAATAAATTCTTCCCACCTGCCAAGACAACACTTCTCCGCCAGAAAATCACCCCCTTCAAACAGAAGCAAGGGGAACCGCTGGCAAGGGCATGGGAACGCTACAAAGAACTGTTGCGATCTTGCCCTACTCATGGACAGCCACCCTACGTCATTCAAGAGATCTTCTTCAACTCTCTTGATCAAGTCACCAAGGACAGAATCAACCAGTATACTCGCTATGAGTACCTGACGATGCCGCCAGTTGACGCATGGGGTGTGCTAGACAAGCTCACTAATTATGACAACAAATATGGGTCTACTGCAAACTATGAGGAGAACTCATATGCCAGGCCAGCACCATCTATGCCACTCCATGAGCCAGTAAAGGAGATTGACCCAGATGTCAGGGAGCAGTTCTACAGAGACCAAAATCGCAAGCTCCTCAAGCAAGTCAAATATCTATCTCTCAATCAGCCTTGCATCGAATGCGGATCACAGAGGCACACCACTACTGAGTACCCACACACTGAGCAAGTCAGAATGGCAGAGACACATGAGGAAGCAACCTACGCTGGGGGTCCAAATCGCTACATGGGAGATCAAAGGTTCTATCAGCCTCAGTGGAACCAAGGTCCTCCCAGGAACCCCCCACCCTACAGAGCTCCAGGACATCCAGAAAGGGATCAAAAGAAGGATGATCTGCAGCTGATCCTTGAGGAGATGCGTCGGAATCAGGGCACCATCAACAACCAGTTCCAGAACATCACTACAAAATTTGGAGAACTGGACATCTGGAAAAGAGGAATAGAGACGCAGATGGGTCAAATCGCTTCACAGATCCCACGACCATCCGGACAGCTCCCTGGGCAAACAGAACCAAATCCTAAGGGGAAAACCGGACACGTCGCAGCTATCAAACTCAGGAGTGGGCATCAGTTACACGAGCCAGAGGTCGGGAAACAGCAAAGCAAGGCAGAGCAGCAACTCGAGACAGAGCAGACCCAACTCGACCTTGAGGAGCCCGTACTCGATCTCGACAAGACCCTACTCGACACAGACCAGAAGCTGAGCTCGGACTCCACTGCGAAGCCCAGCAACTCGAGGTCGACAACCCAAGTCGAGATCGACGAGCCCCTGGTCGAGATCGAGGAGCAACATCTGGCCGACGTCGACAACTCTGCAGCACCTTCAACCGCTGATCTGGCTCCAAAACAGAAAAAGCCACTGCCTTTTCCTTCAAAAGCACAGAAAGACCCCACTGCAGGTAGGTTTACCAGATTTGTTAATATGCTGCAAGAACTGAATGTTTCTATTCCTTTTACACTAGCCCTGCAAGAGATGCCTGGATATGTCAAGTTTCTAAAGGAAATCCTGAGCAAGAAGCGATCTATCTCAGAGATCGCAGGCGAATGCAAAGTACTCCACTTCCCTGAAAAGAGGCCCGACCCTGGTAAGTTTTCTGTTACTATGGGTTTTGGACAATATAAATATGATTCTCTGTGCGATTTAGGAGCAAGTGTGAGGATCATGCCTCTATCAATCTGGCGGAAGGTAAAAATAGGATGCATAGAACCTGTGGATGCCAAACTATACATGGCAAACAATACAGTAGTCATCCCTACAGGTATAGTTGAGAACGTCCCTGTCCAGGTTGGTAAATTCTTTGTTCCAGCAGATTTCCTTATCATAGACTGTGCTGAAGATCCTACTAGCCCTATTATTCTTGGTAGACCGTTCTTAGCTACTGCAGATGCCAAAATAAGTGTCAAGAATAGATCGCTCACCTTCACCATAGGCGATGAGGTTTTGGATTTCTCTTTTGGCCCTGCAAAAGAGGAAATTTCCTGGCTGGAGGTGAAAAGCATCAGCAACCACGGGACCAAGCAAACAGCGGAGGAAGGAGCCAACACTGTACTCGAGATCGACAAAGCCAACTCGATCTCGACAAGGGCCCTACTCGATCTCGACAAGACTTTGTCGATCTCGACAACCACTGCTGAACCAGAGGCTTGCCTAGAGCCTAAGTATGGGGTCCTTGTACTCGAGGTCGACCAGCTGTACTCGATCTCGACTAGCCCAAACCCAAAGTTTCCTGTTTTGGGTCCGAAAAGGTAAGTTCAGGTATGAATTCTACTCCCCCTCAGTCCATAAAGAAATTTTTTAATAGTTTAAAGGGAGGTAAGGCCCAGTGGCAAGAAAATCTGTGAAAGCTAAGGGCTGGAAGGAAGAGAAAGAAAGAGAAGAGAGATGATGCAAGCAACCACCTATCAGTTGAGCTTGCATACTACCATCAGGACCTAGATGATCCAGGAGAAGGGCCAAGCATGAGCAGGCCCCACAATAATGGTCCTTGAGCGCAAACGGAGAAGTCGGCCTAGCGACTCTAAACTCTAGAGCATGTATATAAACTTTATGAAATTTTGGGACTTTTGAACTTTTTAGTTTTTGGTTTTTGTTTTTGGTTTTGGTTTTATGTCTTTTAGAATAGTTCATGTGGATAGTCTTGTTTCTTGTGCAATCTAACACTTTTAGGTCGGCAAGCATATAAGAATCGCGAAAAGTGGAATAAAGAAGTCCCTGAAAACAGTCAGAATCGACAAAGGCCAAGTCGATTACGACAAGGAGGAGAAGCCCAGAAGTACTCGACCTCGAGTAGACGTACTCGACATCGACGAGCCAAGACACTCCTCGACTTCAGAAACCACTGGACGCAGATAAGCTACTCGAGATCGAGTAACATGTACTCGAGATCGATGAGCAACCTACTCGACATACACTGATTCGCCTTCCTCGATGTGTTATCCTGTGAGTTCCTTCCTTTACTCTTGTTTTTATTTGATTTTATACAGTGGGGACACTGTAAATTTTAAGTATGGGGTGGGGGAAGGGCTCATTATCATTATCATATGTGTTAGTCTTGCTTTTGGTTTCACATGGTGAAATTTTAATTTTTATGTTATGCATTCATGTTTAAATTTTATGCCTTTTAAATCTAAAAAAAAAAGGTTTAAATATATATATATATATATATATATATATATATATATATATATATATATATATATATATAGAAAATGTCGAAAAAAATCAAAAAAAAATATGCATGTTTAAAGTTTGCATTGCTTTAGTTTTTATACCCTAACTTAGATGTCCTATGATGATAAATAATAATTGACTTGATCATGTAAATCCTATGGCGTGTTTGGAAGGTTTAGCCTAAGTCCTCAAAATGTTTTTTATGTGGATTGTAAACTTGTGATGAAATTGAGCACATATGATCCCAAGCTAAAGGTAAAAATCCAACAAAAATTGTCCCAGTGAGAATTTTGGCCCGATAGGGAGAACATTAAGAATCCCTCTGCTTTCTTGAGTGTATTTACTCTTCCTATGCATCTCTAAATGTTGTGATAGTTATTCGAAGCCAATGCATTTATATGTTTATTGTTGATGAGAATTAAGTGATGGAGGCACCTTTTAAGCCAATTTTATCCTCTCTTTACCTACCCTGCATTATCCCTGCTTGAAGCCAGAACATTAGCCTGAGACTTTTATTGTAAACTCCACAAAATTATCCTTAGCCAAATTGAGCCTAACCCCCATTTGGGAATTAAGACTTAGAGTTGGTTGGAATGATGATTTGTGGAAAGAATGAGCTTATGTTGCCTTTCAAGAAGGATCGTGGAAATTATTGAGATATGGGTTGGTTGTACATTTTTATCTTGCTAGACATATTATGTAAAAGGATTTTTGGCTCACATTATAAATGCACCTCTAGTATTATTTTATATTTTCGTTCCAAAAAAAAAATCCGAAAAAAAAGAAGAAGAAAAAGTACATATGTTTGTGAATAAAGTGCATGAGCCAAATTTACCTTATTTCTTTCATTATTTTGCAAGATACATATTTTGGAGAGATTTAGAAAGTTTGAAAGGTTACATACTCCATTGAGACAAATTGGAGAGTTTGGTTGATGCATATGATTGAGAAGTTATGGTTTGGTTGTTTTGGAGATTTAGGAGTCTTGATTCCCGAATTTTATTTAGCACCACATGGCCAAATAATTCCATACCTTATTATTTCTTACCAAGCCCCATTACAACCCCGCCGAATGGAATCTTCTTTGAAGACTTCTATTGAGCGAAGTCCTCCTGATAATTCTTGTTGCATTATCATAATTGGTTGCGAAGTGGATTCATATTTAAATTGCAATGTTTATGAGATTGTATATGGAATGGAGTTGAGAGTTGATCTTCATAGCCTAAACACATTGAGAGCCGAGTGTAAACACATTATCCCTGTGAGGTTGGATTTATACTGCCTATGCCTATGGATCGCTCATATATGTGTGATGACGTTAAATTCACTTGTCTTACATTGCTACTACTTGAGACGTTGCTTTTGACAAAGGCGAAGACTTGAAGGATGTGTTGTAGGTCTTGGTTATTGTTTGGTTATTGCTTGAGGACAAGCAAGTCTAAGTATGGGGTGATTTGATGTCTCCAAAGTAGCCATGTCTTTATGCATATTTTAGTTCCATATTTTTTACATTTTGCATATTTCGGGTTGGGAATATGTCAGATTTATGTAGTATAAGCTTATTTGTCAGAAATGGAGATCTACATAAGTTTCTGTTTAATATCGCAGAATATGGAACCATTTCGTGAGAAAACCAAGAAGCAAGAGCCGGAACACAGAGCTACTCGACATCGACTAACCCTAGTCGATCTCGACAAAGACTTGTCTAGACACCGGCCAGCATCGAGGAGCCTATGTCGAGAAACCAAAGACGAAGAATCCGACTCCACACCGTCCTCGAGATCGAGTAGGATCTACTCGATGTCGACAAGACTCTGAACACCCACCCAGAGTCGAGAAGAAGTTACCCGACCTGACCAGGAAGCCAGACACCCTACTCGACCTCGACGAGAGTTAGTCGAGATCGACGAAGCTCGGAGCCCAGACCCCAACATATCGAGCAGAGCCACCCGAGAAGACCTAGTCGACAAGGCCATCCAACTCAACATCGACAAGGGGTACTCGAGATCGAGTACACTTGTGAGCCATGTCCGAGCCTGTCGAGGACCAGCTAGCCGAGACGACGAGCCAAGCCCAGTCGACCAACAATCCTACTCGAGATCGACAATACCTTTGTCGAGATCGAGGAGACTTCTAGAGCCGCGTTACTCGGTTTGACGAATCCTACTCGGTGTGGGATTACTTGGGCCCGAAGACTGCCGATTCTATCCGAATTTATCAAGATATATCATGAAGAGAGAGATTTATCCACCTGAAGACACTTAGATATATTTAGATTTAATTTCCTTGTTGCTTTTATTTATCCTTAAGCATTTTAGATATAGTTTTAGATATAGATAGAGATTTCTAATCTTGACTAGCAAGGATTAGAAAGCTATAAATAAAGCCCATGAGGCTGAGTTTTAATCATTCAATTCCAGTGAGAGACAAGTAGTTCACAGAGACAGTTTAGGAGTTCGAAGGTTTTAGGGTTTTGGCGTTCAACGAGAGTTGGATCGCCGGGATTGTAAAGTCTTTGAATTTAGTTTAATGCAAGTTATTTCCTTTCAATCAATGTCTGAGTTTGCGATGAAGCGCGAGTAGTCAACTCACTTCTAGGGTTGGGGCGAGCTCGACGATAGCCCTGCATAATTGAGGTAAAGATTTGACCTTTATCAAGTTTTGAGCATCTCCTACTTGTTTATGTGTTTATTACCCATCTAATGGAGATCCATGTTAACCACTTGGACTGTAAACATAAAATTAGTAGAGACAATTAGGGTTTCTTGAAAGAGTTGTCTAATTGTTGGAAAAGGCGAAAGCTTGTCCTTTGATGCAATTCACATGATTATCTGTTTATCTCTGCCTTATGCATGCTTGGTTATCGTTGTTGCAAACCCCAATCTTGGAAGTCCTTTTTATACAGTTTTAGTTCAAAATCCCAAAGCCTTTGCATTTATTTTCTTTCGTTTTTATCCTCTGTCTACTCGAGATCGAATAGCACTACTCGATCTCGACTACTGATCCTCGACCCAAAGTCGATGTAGCTTCTCCTGTGCAGGTACTCGACGAGACAAAACCAACGTCGACCAAGACTCTACTCGATATCAAGTAGGCCTTGTCGATATCGACGAGCCCAGTGCCTGTGTCTGCTACTCTGCTCGACTGTCCGATCTTCTGTCGACTAGCCCTAGTCGAGATCGAGGACCCTGTTGTCGACTTCTGACTGTGAGATTTATCCGCTGCCTAGGATCCGCTGACACGCTTCCTCGTGGATCGATCCTGACTTCCCGCTGCTACATCAGGAGGAGGTCTTGTAATTATTTGCAAGGGACGGAATCTGGTTTGCTGTGATTTATTTCTATTTTATTATTGCATACTCGATTTCCTCCTACCAACAGTAACGCTTATCCACTACATCTTCTTCTTCTTCTTCTTTTGATATGAAAAGAATTCAGTTGGCTGCCAGGGTGTCATCCTATGCCTATTGAGCTTTACAGATGAGGTCAAAGAGATCTGGGTGGTTTTTGAAGCAACCATCACCAATTTGGTGGACAAATGTGTGCAACCTAACCGGCCATCATATTGCCGCAACATTGAACATGGGACAATGAGACATTGTCAAATTTGATAAGGAAATTCATGACATTTAATATGATCATTTTAATCTCGCAAGAACATGGTCATATCCCTTGAGAGAGCTAATAAATATCAGATTATCCCCTTCAATGATAATGTTATTGAAACCTAGCTAGCTTAAATGCCGCTTTAATTTCTTTGAGACATGTTATCGCTTTTGCGTTTAAGGGTGTTCATTTCCCAGTTTTCTAGTGAATGTCCTTTTATGTTTTTTTTTTCTCCTAAGTTATTTATAATGATGAAACTGATTGCGTTTTCTCCTGTTTGGAGAGTGGATCAATCAAAGTTTAGTTTTACAAATCCATTCATGGGTGTTTGCCACCTTACAAGTTTATTCCTTACATGACCATGTCTTTGCGGCTTTGTTTGTATTCGTTGTCCTTCTCTTCTTGAAAGGTCTTTGCTACTTCCATGCTTTGGATTTGGTTTTGTCTAAATCTTTTGAGATCTTGTGTTGTCGGGATTTGCTTTTATTGAAAAATAATTTTATTCTCGTGAAACCAAATGCTTCATCAAACCACTGCCACACATGATTTATCTTCTTTTTGAAGTCTCATTCCTTGTTTAATTTCCTAGTAGGTTATTGAAATTTCTTTCATGTGTCATTTTGTTTGTGATAACATTTATTATTTTTGGTCATCTATTGAGGATTGGTCTCGTGTATCCAGACCATCTTCTTACAATGAGTGAAAAACATATTCGGCTTCCTATTTTAATCACTACCTCCCTTCAATAATGTAACTCCTTTTATTTTTTGCACATTTTTAACAACCTAAAAATATAGTAAAATATTAACTTTTTTTTATCAAATTTTTTAATAATTTGATACTTATTACTAATATGTATTAAATTATTTAAAGATTTTGATAAACAAAAGTTAATATTTTACTATATTTTTTAGGTTCTTAAAAAATTTGTAAAATCTAAAAGAATTTATATATTGTTGAACAGATAGACTATAAAATTATTATTTTTTCAAAATTTGTGGAGATGAATCAACATTAAACAAGATTAATCAGATATTTTCATATATTTTGTCACATTTAATAAAATGTAGAGATAGGCATGTTGGTGATTTTGATTGCAAATAAATCAAAATAGGATGATGAAGTAAATACAAAAGCGCTTAATGTAAATATTCACAAAAAAAAAAAATTAACAAAATATTCATGGTTCAAAAATATTTATCAAAATATTCACCGTAACCTCATGGGTCTTTTACAATTTTTCATAAAAAGCAAAAAAATCATAAATATTTGCCTTATCTTTTTGTAATGTACATTAATATTTATCCTTAAATGCTATCGATTTAGTTATATATTTTGCATTTAAATATTATAATTAGAACTTTGTTCTTTTAATTTGGTATCTGAGCCCAATTAATTAACAACCAAATCTAAATTAAGTGAGTCAATTTGGAGATGTTGGTAAATTGCCTTCATAAAACTTATCATCGTGCACTACATTTGGATAGAGATGATAAGCATTGTGAAGCAATTCTAAGAGCATTTTTAACCATGATACTCATGTTGAGTATTATAGCTTGTTTTTTTTTTTTTATCATTTCTCTCTTATCCACCTCATTTTATTATTTTGTACTCCACAACCATGATACTTGACATGAATATCTTATTTCACCTTTTGCATCAAAATTGTTTTTTGCGATTTTTTTGGTAAGTAAAAATCAAATGGAACCCACTATTAATAATTGATTGACTAATATTCTATGATATTGTGTCATATTTAGTATTATATGTATGATACTTGAGCTCACTTTTTCTTTTGAGTTCTTTCAAATTAACTATGATTTTTTCTTACATTTTTTTTCTTTAATTGTTATGGTACTTGAAGTATCACCATTAAAGATGCTCTAAATATCATCTTAGATAAATTAACAGATTTATGGTTAAAAATCAAGAGGCTAGAAGTTTTAATTAAAAGTTTTAGTCAAATCCTATTTAAAGTTGTTCAAGAGACCGTAGATATCCAAGACTCCACCAACCTTAACCATTTACAAGATAAGTCATCAATTCGATCTCGTTATTCTGTTCCAATACAAATTATAGACCTAATCTCACGTATATTTTGCCAAACGCCCTTTTACAAACCACTAATCCTAAATTGTTCATGTAAGTGTTTTTTGTTGGATTAGTTGATTTTGAAGTTTTTTATGAATTGGGTTTGTTTATTAATTGTTGAGGTTATGAAGTACGGAGCATATAAATTTTTGCCCTACTGCGAACTATTGAAATATAAGGGTTTTGTTTGTGACTTGAGTATGCACGTACTCCATGCATGTGTTTGATAAAATGCCTAATAAAAGTCTTAGTTAAAAACCTTATTTAAACCTCCATTTAACATGTGTTTTAACCACTTAGGCAAATTTTATCTGGTAAGGATAAGAAGCTTGTCACTTCCATTGATTAGGTGGATCGCCGAGGCTGAATCGAGATCGTGTTTGATAGGAGTTCAGAGATTATGGACCCTCCCGTTGTGAATGTTGATCATTTGTTGGTGTTTTTCTCCCTTCATTAGCCGACGATAGAGCCGTTTATGTTCACTAGGTTCCTGATTGAGGCCGAATCTGCAGAGATTTCGCTTTCCCTTGCTCTGAATAAAACTGAGCAGGTTAGATTTGATTTATGTGCTTTTCCTCATGTTAATTCATTAATCATAACAAATGTGATGTTGCTAATTCTGTTCTCTTGCAATCCATTTCAGCATGTACTACTTGTTTAGCTCATGTTGATGCATTTTTAATTTTCATTGCAAGGTTAGTGGGTAATTTGTTAGAGGTAGAGCAAAAGCTGAAATGAGATTAGTAGTTGAAAATATTGAATTGAGATCATTAACTTGACAGCTAAGCTAAATAGAGATTGGGTTTGGTATGCATACCTAATTTTTGTTGGACGATCAGTGGATAATTTGTGAAAGAGATGAAATGAGGCTGATAGATAGAAACTGGAATTGAGATCTATGGTTTTGTAGCCGAAAGAGGTTTAGTAGTTAAGCAATCATTTTAGAGATCCTCTTGAGTTCTTGTGGCTTTCTTAATTAGCAAGCAGCACATCATCAACTGTTGTAATTTTTCCATCATAACATTGTAAGTGTTTGGATAACTGAGTCCTTGACGGATCTCAGAGGCCTACTCCTGTATATATATCAATTGGTGAAAACCCTGAGGGTACAATCGTAACTATACATGATATGGACAAGTATAAATAATATATTGCTAGCATCCTCCCTCAGTCGCAGCTAGAGGTGAGCGAATAGCAAGATTGGAACCAAAAGAAGTAAAAAGAGGAGTAGGTAATCCTTTTGTGAAAATGTCCGCATACTGATGTGCAGAAGGGACATGAAGAACCCGGACCTGGCCTAGGGCGACCTTCTCTCTGACGAAATGGATGTCAATCTCGATATGCTTCGTCCGGTGGTGTTGAACCGGGTTCGACGACAGATAAACAGCGGAGACATTGTCGCAGTAGACCAGTGTAGCCGATCGAAGCGGAACTCAAAGCTCGCAGAGAAGGTTACGGAGCCAGCAGGTCTCAGCCACGGAATTGGCAACGCCACGATACTCGGCCTCGGCACTCGAGCGGGAGATGGTGGCCTGACGCTTGGAGGACCATGAGACCAGATTGTCGCCAAGGTACACTGCGAAACCAGATGTGGAGCAGCGAGTTTCAGGACAACCCGCCCAGTCAGCATCGGAATATGCGGTAAGGGAGTCAAAACGGCTGCGACCGAGATGCAATCCCATGTCAGAGGTGCCCTTGATGTACCGGATGATCCTCTTGAGCGCCTGAAGATAATGCTCGCGGGGATCATGAATGTATAAGCAGATCTGCTAGACGGCAAAGGCGATGTCTGGCCTAGTGACCGTCAGATACTGTAGGGCACCGACCAGGTTGCGGTAGGCTGTAGGATCCGCAACCTTAGGACTGGAGGCAACGTCGAGCTTGGACTTGCAGTCGACAGAAGTGGTGGCGGGCTTGCAGGATGTCATTCCGGCTTTGTCGACGATCTCAAGGGCATACTTCTGCTGATGAAGAAACAACGCAGTAGGAGTGCGAGCCACAGAGATGCCGAGGAAGTAGCTCAGGGAACCTAGATCAGTCATGACAAACTCTGAACGCAGCAGGGCCATCCGTCTCGACATAAGGGAAGTAGAAGAAGTTGTGAGCACAATGTAATCGCGTACAGGAGAAGATAGGCAGTGTCAGACCCCGAATGGAACACACAGAGGGAGTGATCAGACTGACTGCCCTGAAACCCAATATCAGTGAGGTATGAGGCGAATCGCTGATACTAGGCTCGAGGCGCCTGTTTGAGCCCGTAGACGTGGGATGGGCGGGAGCGATCATAGAAGCCTGGTGGCTGGTGCATATAGATAGTCTCCTGAAGGTTGCCGTGAAGGAATGCATTCTTGACATCAAGCTGGTGGATGGGCCAGCCCTTGGTGAGGGCGATACTCAGAACTGTGCGAATGATAGCCGGTTTGACGATCGGGCTGAAAGTCTCGTCGCAGTCAACCCCAACCTCCTGAGACTTGCCATTGACCACTAGGCGAGCCTTGTGGCGCTCAAGAGTCCCGTCAGACTTGTACTTATGTTTGAACAACCACATGAAGTTAATGATATTTGTGTGCCGAGGCCTCGGAACGAGGTCCCACGTGCCGTTTTTAATTAAAGCACTAAACTCATCCATCATGGCTGCGTGCCAGTTCGGGTCCTGTAAGGCCTTGTGGGGTGATTTGGGTAGAGGGGATATATCGGGGGACGGGGTGAGAAGGGTGTATTTGGGGTTAGGTTTGAAGATCCTGGACTGGGACCGGGTCTTCATGGATTGGGAGGGGGGTGCAAGCGGAGGCGGGGGGTTAAGGGGGGCTGCCTGCGGGGGGGAGCTGGGGCTGCAGCGGGCACCGCCAGGGGGTTGCCTGCAGCATGGGGTGCCGTGGGCGCAGCAGGGTGCTGCGGCCGCGGCATATCAATTGTTGCGGGCGCCGCCAGGGAGGGTTGGGCGCGGCAGATCAAATCCGACCGGGGGGGGGGGTGCTGGTTTGCAGGCGATGTCCAGGACGAGGCCTGTTGAAATAGGAGGCGCATGAGGGGTGGGAATTCGTCGGATTCGGGTGGTGTAGGGGGGTTGGGAGCAGCAGAGGTAGGTGGTGAGGCAAATGGGAAGGTTTGTTCGTCGAAAAACACATGGCGCGAAGCAGGGGTGGGCGTGGGACGGGATGGGACGGGATTGGGGTAATCCTGCGTCCCGTCCCGCATATTTTTTGCGGGACGTGATCGGGACGGGATTAATAATTTATTTTCCAAATCCCGTCGGGTCTTATCCCTCACGGGACGGGATGGGATCGGGACGGGACGGGATTTGTCCCTCGTAAAAAAAATTAAAACACAAACCAAAAATAACAAGTATAAAAACAGTAGTCTTGCTTAATTAATTTCATTACAAAAAAGAAGAAGAAGAAAATAGTAGTCTTGCACAACCCAAATAAACAGTAAATGAGTTAGTCTTATAAACAAAACAGTAAGTGAGTTAGCACTCACTACTCAGTAGTAAGTAATGCAAAGTGTTTTTGTATTAAAATTCTTTATTTCTTATATATTTTTAATATTTTACTATTATTTTAAATTTTAGGTTTGAATAAATATTAAGGTATAATATAAATATATTCTTATATGTTTTTATTAATTTTAATTAAATATATATATGCGGGACGGGACGGGATTTGCGGGATGTGAACTCTTCGTCCCGCGTAATTTTCGCGGGACGGGATTGAATTTTTTTTTTCCCTAAATCCTACCGGGATCGGGACGGGATGCGGGACGGGACGGGATTTGCGGCATTTGTGCCCACCCCTAGCGCGAAGTGACAACCCTATTGGTATCCAAGCGAAGACAACGGTAGCCCTGATGGTGTGGGGAGATGCCCAAGAAAACACATTTGGTGGACCGTGGGGAGAGCTTGTGAGGGGCGGTGGCACTCATGTTGGGGAAACAAAGACATCCACACACTCTAATGTGATTGTAGGAAGGGTGACGCTTGTAGAGTGCCAAGGTTGGGTTGGAGTTACCAATCGCTTTAGAGGGAAGTATATTGTGAAGATAGGTGGCCATGTGAAGTGCCTCAACCCAAAAGGAGAGGGGGAGAGAGGCGTGGTGTAAGAGGGTTCGAGTTTTGTCATTGAGGGTGCGGAGGATTCGTTCCGCTTTGCCATTTTGTGGAGAGGTTTGAGGACAAGAGAAGCGGAGGGCTATCCCATGTTGTTGACAAAAGGAGCAAACGAATGTGTTGTCAAAATCGCCTCCCATGTCGCACTAAATAGACTTGACAGGCAAATTGAATTGAGTGCGGACAAATGTGTGAAAATTAACAATATGACTTTGTATTTCCGATTTATGGCGTAGGGGAAAAACCCAAACAAAATTGGTGAAATCATCAAGAACAACCAAATAGTATCGAAAACCACTAGCACTCGAAATAGGAGATGTCCACAAGTCACAATGTATAATATCAAATGGTGCAAATGTAAGGGAATGAGAAATGCTAAAAGGGAGACGCTTGCTCTTGGCGATTTCACAGGAAGTGCAAACGCCTGAGGCTTTATTACAAGAAATTAAATTGCTAGACCAGAGACATTGAAGCACGTGGTCGCCAGGATGACCAAGACGAGTGTGCCACAAGTCAGAACCAAGGGTGAAGAGGGCGGTAGGTGCGGTGGGAGACGATTGGCGAGCAGTGGTGATAGGGTAGAGGTCACTAGAATTATTGCACCCCATGATTGGGGTGCCCGT
The DNA here is from genome assembly GCA_963922045.1 of Persicaria maculosa. NCBI lineage: Eukaryota > Viridiplantae > Streptophyta > Magnoliopsida > Caryophyllales > Polygonaceae > Persicaria > Persicaria maculosa. The sequence continues at coordinate 51,968,401 of OY998259.1, read as the reverse complement.
ATGAAGATCCTTCACAAGAAAACCAAACGGGTCAAATTGGACAGCCACGTGATTATCGATGGTAAATTGACGAACAGAAATGAGGTTTTTAACAAGGTCAGTGGCAAGTAGGACTTTGTTGAGGCGAAGGGGTGGGACATTAGGTAGGGTTGTGCGACCCGAACCGACAATTACAAGAGATTCGCCGTTGCCAACATAGACAGATGGTAAAGTGCTAGAATTAAAATCAGTGTGTAGGTTACCTAGTGCGTTCGTCATGTGAGAGGAGGCCCCGTTATCCATGTACTAGTTGTCGCCCGGCTGCTGAAGTCCCATGATGGAGAAATCAGCGGAGAGGTTGGTGTGCATGGGGCTCGATGGATGCTGCTGAGACGCGTACATCGCAGGGGAAGGGGCCGGTTGCGGTGGCTGACTCTGCGGAAAGACAATGCCTAGCGGAGGGTAGCCTGCCCATGTCGGATAAGGGCAGGGCGGTGAGTTGGCGGACCAAGGCTGCTACGGGTGCTGCGGGTACCAGCTCCCTGGCGGCGGCCGCGGCGCCCGCTGTTGGTGATGCCTCTCTCGCGGCCTCCACGCTGTTGGGCTGGTCTGGACTGGGTTTGGGGAATCGGGTCTGGGGCTATGAAATCCTTGGATAAAACAAGGACATGGGAAGGACCCTGAGGGCGTCCCTGACGGCTCTCCTCCCTAGAGAGCATGCTGCGAGCCACCATGAAGATCGGAAGTGGCGAGGTGTTGCTGATCATGCCACCGACGACATCAAATTTGGTGAGAGGCCGTTGATGATTTGAAGGACAAGGCGCTATTCGCTGACCTTGTGTCCAACATCGCCTAGTTGATCGGCGATGGATTTGATGGCGAGGCAGTAGTCGGAGACGGTGGAGAAGCTTTTCTGACGGGTGTTGATGAATTTTCCCTCAAGATCCGCTGCTCTAGCGGATTGATTGTCATGAAAGAGGCCCTTGATGCGAAGCCAGACATCCCGAGCGGTGGAGTCCGGTTGGAGGACGGTAATCAAGACGTCCTCGGAGATGGTGGCATAGATTCATCCAAGGACGATGGAGTCAAGGCGGTTCCAGAGGGGCTCGGGGACATCATCCGGACGGCCAGATCCATCGATGTGAGCGATGACATCGTGGCCCTTACAGGCGGTATTGAAAAGCTCCGCCCATGTGTGGTATTGAACCTTTTTGAGATATAGGGTTAGGGGAATTTGATTTTTGATATTGGTGACGGGTTGAGCGGAATGAAAGGGGTTTTGTGGCGGTGGTGGAGGGTTAGGATTGGGTGGAGGGGGGTTAGGGTTTAGTGGTTGTTATCCTCGACGGTAGACATTGAGAAAATGTAGGAGGTGACGGCGGAAAGGAGAAGATGGGAACAAGGGGGGCGGCGGCGGCGGCTGTGGGGAGCGGTGGCGGCGGCGTAGGGGCGGCGGCGGCGGCAGGGGATCGTAGATGTGAAACAAAAAATTAGGGTTTCACACTAAAGCTTGATACCATGTTAAGTGTTTGGATAACTGAGTCCTTGACGGATCTCAAAGGCATACTCTTGTATATATATCAATGGGTGAAAACCCTGAGAGTACAATCGTAACTGTACATGATATGGACAAAGTATAAATAATATATTGCTAACAAACATTTGGTTTGAAATAAACTATGATTTTTTTCTTGCTACTGTTGTCCTAACAACTTGAGTGGTTTGAAATCCCATAACTTTCTAAAAAGTTTATTTATCTTTTCCTTGATAAAACTTGGCCTGAAATCATCTCTTATTTTTTTTTCTCTTGTTGTCATACGAAGGAGGGAAAAAAAGTGTTTGGTTTCGATAAAAAAAAATCGTAAGAGGTGCTCTTTTTTAGGCATTTGTGGTGACTTAGGGATATTGCACGTATAGATATATAAGAATACTTGCAAACTTTATAAATTGATTTCTTTCAATATTTTTATTGGTTATATAAACACATATTTGATTTACGAAAACGGAAGATGAACAAATCTGATTTATGAAACACAACATGAACAACATCTCATGCAAATTCTATAGCTCACGTGAAATACCTACCATATTTTAGCTTAAGAAAAGCAGCTCATGAAACGCAACAATTCAGATAAAACATCATATTTATGGAAAAAAAAAATCAGATTTTGGATTTATGAAAAAATCATATTTATGGAAATAAAATAGGTTTTAAAGATGTTTTATAAAATGTTATTTTTGAATACTTATGTGCATAGTTTTGGTGCTGTTTTCTGTATTTTCAAAAATATTTTAGAAAATGCTATCTTTACATGATTGCTTTATGAAATTGCAAAATGTATGGGTTTTTCATCAAGTCCTTAATCATCTGTTCACATTTTAGTAGGGAACTTTTATATATTTAGGTTATGTCTTAATTTCCATATTATAAATCCCATTTTATGAGAGCATGTAAATACATACATATGTACATTACTGTTTGCTTTCAAAATACTGCATACCTCTCTCCTTGACAACCAAATCACCAGTATTTGCACTTGTTTCATAGGACAGTGCAACTTGTAGGACTGAATCAACAACTACATATTGGTAGGACCCCACTATATTACTGTAGATGCCTAATGAGTTAGCAAGTTTAACTATATTATCTAGACCTGTTAAACGGGTCATTCGGATCGGGTCACTTCTGATGCGGATCAAGATGGTCTTTTGTGGGTCAAACAATGATCTTGATCCAGGCGAGCTCTCAAGAACGATTCGAGGGCCATTGATAGCAAAGAGTGTCTTCCTCAAGAGGAAGAAGAAGGCGCCACCATGGATTGAAGAAAAGATATTTTATTTATTTATTTAATTATTATTATTATTATTAGTTTTTATATTCTTTCCATATTTAGTTACTCCTATGTTAGTTGGAGCTCTTTATGGAATGTCTTAATTTTAGTAATACTTAGTTAGGTGAATAAAAGGGAAAAGGAAAGTTTATCTCTTCTAGATATTTTCCTTGTCCACTAAGTAGGAATATTTATCTAGGATTTATTTATTAGTATTATTAGGATTTAATATTTATTTATCTAAGCCAAAACTCTATCTTTTGCAAAGATAGAATTGGCATGCTTTGTTATTTAAACCCTTTTCTACATTCACTAAAATTAGATTGGAATTATAATTGAGGAACCCTTTTAAGGATTAAAAGGTTCCCTCGATTCCCAATCCAAAAGCCTTTGCAATCAATTTATGTTCTTGCTCATCCGATACCAAACAAGATCTAAACACAATCCCAAACCACGCACAAAGGAGAAACCCATCCTGAAAAACCGTCGCTGAACCAGTGTTCCTGTCGCTGAACCTGCCAGAGCCGTCGCCAGCGTCAGGGCCGCGCCCCGCGGCTTCCTTGGCCGCCCCGTGGCCATCCCAGCGCCGTCACTGCTGCATTGCTTCTGTCGCTGTTTCTTTGTTGGTTTTTACTTAGTTTTAATTACTTGTTCTTCTTTCCTCTTAGTATAGTTCAAAACTCTTTATTGTAACTACTTGTAAACATCAAGGATATCAAGAATATTGCAAGATCGGGCCATCAATGGTTTGGTGTTCTTGATCCTGAACCCACAGGCGAAGGATCAGGGATCCCAAACGTATCAACTTCGGATCCCGGGTAATACGGGTCCCTGGTAATACGGGTTTGACCGGGTTTTCGGGTCATTTCGGGTCGATTTCGGGTTGGTCAATTTTTTCTTTTTTAAATTAAAAAAAACATGATTAGAAAATTTTGCGATAAATTTAAAATTATAAAGTTAAAGACATTGTTCATAAGTTCTGGTGCTTGTAATTATATACTATATTTGATCTAAAATATTTGATTTTTATTATTTCTCGTAATTTTTAATAAACTGTAATAATATATAAAATATCAATTTTTCAAATAATTTTTTAAAAATAATTTCATACAATTAGTAATAAGTATATAATTATTTTAATATTTTAATATTTTTTAGAATTTTTATCTTCTTAAAAAAGTCCGTTGAAAAATAAAAAATCAAATACTATCGATCGGACGGAGTATTACACAATACAAATAAATATAAAAGTTGATTTGAAAATGAAAGATCAAGTGATTGTAATTATAAAATGTAATAAATTGGAATCTCCAAAAAAAAATCAATCATATATAATTATAGATCAATCGGGTCAATCGGGTTAAAATTACCGGGTTAATCGGGTCACCGGGTCGAAACCCAGATTACCCAGAAAACTTTCGGATATTTCGGGTTCGGGTCGAAAAAAATTTCCGGGTCGAAATTTTCCGGACGTTCGGGTCGGGTCGACCGGGTCGGGTTGTGTTTTGACAGGTCTAATATTATCCTATTTCTTAATTCATGTTTTAATAATTTTTTAAAGACATTGCCTAATTTAATATATATACTCTTATCTATGCTAATTTTGAGAGGGTTTTGAAAAATGTTTTCATTATAAAGTAAATGTGGGTTTTTTTAGTTTCTCGAAAATATTTTATGATTGATATTTTCTTGTTTTTGAAGGTGTATCATGAAAATGAGTAAATATGAAACTTTTAATCCTAATTTTAGGCATTTTCTAGGTTATATGTTGCTATGTGTTAATTGAAAATACATTTGCTTGAGTTGTGTTACACTTGCATGAGTTTTTAAGTCAATATTGAATTAGAAATATATATATTTTTTTGATAACAGAATTAGAAATATTTAATCTAATTGGAATTAGTATGGAATAAATAGCGATAGATTCACTATAGAAGGGCTACAAGTAAATGTAAATCCTAGTAGTTGCAACTGTTTTCGGTTAGGAAATCAAATCGCTACACAAGAATGATGTCCGGCATCATTCTTGTGGTGCTTTAGTTATTTGGCTACGGTCAAAACTTTATATAAATAGATGATGATATGGATACATAAATTAATTGAGACGTCGTTAATATGATATCCTCTACCGAAAGCCTTGATTTTAATTGCTTACATTGATTCTTAATTGAAGTAAGTTGAGTTGATAACTTGATAGACCATGTAACATGTGAATTACTACCTTGAGAAAGTTAATATTGAACTTGTTGGGCTTGTAACCTTACTTTTTTTTTTTTGGTGCAAGGGCGGGCAGAGCCCGGAAAGTAAACTAATTTGCCTCCCCTGTCGGTAAGGCCAGACCAAGCAAAGCTTGGATACACAAAGGGGCAGAATCAAACACAGCTAGAGAATCCGGGGTCTCGAATGCGTGTTTTGCAAGGGCGTCGGCCACCTGATTGGCTTGTCTTCTTACATGTGTTATTCGTACCTCCCAGTCCATGGATCCCAGCAACTGGCGGCATTGCGACACCAACTGTTGATTAGCTCCAGGAGGCGTTTCTTCTGCAGTGAGTAGCGCCACAGTCGACATGCTGTCGGATTCAACCATCAGCTTCCTAATGCCCCATTCACGAGCAATTTTAAGGCCATGGAAGATCGCCCAAATCTCAGCCCTGTCTGCTGAGCAGTAGCCGCATTTGAAGGTAAATCCTTTCTGAAACGAGCCAATCTCATCTCGAAATATTCCACCTCCCCCGGACAGTCCAGGATTCCCTCTAGATGAGCCATCCGTATTGAGTTTCAGCCAGCCCGGCTCCGGTGGTGTCCAAACAATCGGGGTCCCCCCGCCAGATCCCGTCGTTGTCTTAGAGTGACCCATTCTTTCTTCTGTCCTTCTGTAGCCCGAGACTTGCCTCCTCACGCGAGTGGCGAGATCTTGCAATCGCGTGGAACCCTGAAAGACTAGCTCGTTTCTGTCCTTCCAAGTCATCCAAATCATGGTCGCGAATATCGCTGCCCACCTATCTTCTTTTCGGGTATTTAGAAATACCCATTCATGGATTTCTCCCGAATTGAAAAATCCTTGATGCAAGTTGTGTCCACTCAAAACATGCCAAATTTGACGAATCTGATCGCAGTCCCGTAACAGGTGCAGCGCCGTTTCCTCATGTCCGCACCTGGGGCATGCCGAGACACTCGACATATGGCGTCTCACCCGATTAGCATTGCACAGGATGGAGTTGTGCGCTGCAAGGTAAGTGAATACACGGGCTCTTTGCTGAGCCGGAATTCGCCACACATGAATCCAATCGGGTGAAGGTTGCAGGCCTTGGGCTCCTCTGATCTTTACTAACGCCGAGCTGGTTGAGAAGTTACCGGAAGTCGTGTGACTCCAATAGAACTTGTCTGTCAGCTGCGGGTCTGTCGTGACAACAATCGATTCAAGCCGCTGAGCCGTCTGTTCGGGGAGATAAGGCCGAATGCACTCCCATCTCCAATCCTCTCCATCCCACATTTCCCCGACTGTTCTGCTCGCAACTTCGTCGGGGGGTTCCTGAGGAACCAGATCGATGAGTGGCGCCTCTTGAAGCCATGGATGGAGCCAGAAGAAGGTTCTCTCGCCATTCCCCACATCGACTCGGATCCCCGGAGTGAGAGCATGTGCCCCGTGCACAATTTCTTTCCACAGTTGAGAGCCGCCTGGACGTGGCGCAAACATATCAACATCCACCCTATTCTCGCAGTATTTTCCTCTAATGACTCTGCTCCATAGCGTGTCGGGCTGCTGCAGAATCCGCCATCCCAGTTTCGCCAATGTTGCTTGGTTGGTATCCCTCATAGGCCTAATGCCCAAACCTCCTTCTTCCTTTGTAGCATACAGAATTTCTTTTCGGAGCAAGTGGGGACGCCGAGCCTCCGACTTTGAGCCCCAAATAAAACCTCTGACCGCTCTATCCACATCATCACAGACTTTCCTTGGCACGAGAGCGGACTGCATTGTGTACACCGGAAGACTCGTGAGTACCGATTTGGCTAGCGTTATCCTTTCTGCGAGGGATAGTGAGTTCATCTTCCATCCGCTCATCCTCTTTGTAACCTTTTCAAGCAGCGAATTATAATTCTCGACAGTGAGTCGGTTGCATTTCATGGGGACGCCAAGGTAAGTGCCAAAGTCATTGCTGATCGGCATCGTCAGCACGTCACTTATTTCCGTTTTCACATCAGCTGGGACATTTCGAGAGAAATAAACCGAGCTCTTTGCAAAGCTAACTTTACTTCCCGACTCATTACAAAATATCGAGAGACACTCCTTCACTGTTCTTGCTTGGGCAGCCGTAGCTTCCCCTAGAAGGACAAGGTCATCGACAAAGAAAAGGTGAGACAATTGGACCCCTCCTACCGTCACTGGGCACCAGGTTCCTTCCGATACGGCATCCTGAATCAGGTGGGATAAATACTCCATACAAATTACAAATAGGTATGGAGACAGCGGATCACCTTGGCGAATTCCACGTGACGGTTTGAAGCTACCTGCTCGTTCTCCGTTCCATAGAACTTCCATCTTGCCTAAGGTTTGGCATTGCATAATCGACTCGACTAGTTTCAGCGGGAGGTGCGCCCTGACCAACATACGTTGAAGGAAGCTCCAATCGATTCGATCATACGCCTTCTCGAGATCTACCTTTATGATCATCCATCTTCGCCTTCTTCTCTCCCTCATTGGGTGAAGAATTTCTTTCACAACAACAATATTATCTATTATTTGGCGCCCCGGGATAAAACTGGATTGTGCCGGCGAAATGAGCAGGGGAAGCACCGGCTTGAGTCTCTGCACAATCAGCTTCGTTGCAATTTTGAATATGACATTGAGGAGAGCAATTGGGCGCAGTTGTTTTGGGGTAGTTGGGCTAGCCACCTTCGGAATCAAAACCATCAAAGCATCTCCCATTGAGCCTGCGCACTGATTGTCGTTGAGTAACTTCAGTACTGTGTCACACACTTGTGTTCCCACTAAACCCCAATTTTTTTGATAAAATATAGCCGGGAACCCATCCGGCCCCGGCGCCTTATAAGGTCCCATCTTTCGAAGAGTTGGCCAGACCTCCGATGCTCTAAACGGAGTCATCAGACCTTCAACCAGCTCGCTGCTAATTAGAGGGAACAAGTGGTCCGTGTCTTCCTCTGCCGAGCCTCACCAAGGTTCTCTGCCATGAAAAGTCGCTCGAAGTAATCCATTACGATCCCCTTTATTATCGACTGTAACCTTACTTGTGGTGCTTTACGGGTTATCATGTTGGGGCTTTTTATTTTTTATTTTCTGGTGCTTTAATTTGTAAGAGATTTCCAAAAAGGCTGAGTTATATTGATGTACTTCTAGGAAGTAGACTCATTACGATTAATGGTATTCATTATGTGATTTTAAGTGTGATCTTTAAGTATGGGTACCATATTTTAATGTTGTTTGATTGGTATACTTGGTTAGTAAAATACTATAAGAGTAGATAAGGCATAATTTAGTGTATAAGATTGTATGAAAAGATGTCTTGGGAACTTGGTATACTTTTGATCTTGTTGAGTTATTTGAGGATTCGATAATATATGATTTACTTGAGCAAATGTTTAAGAAAAACCCGAACTTGATTGGAAGTAATATGTTTTGAGTGATGATCTTGGTAAGGCTTTGAACTAAGTTTCATACTTGATGGGAACAAGGTTAAGTGAGAATGATGGCGATGATGAGAATGCTAGATTACTTTAATGGAATATTATTTAGTCCCGTGTTGACTTGAAAGCCTACTTGTGTGTGATTAGATATATATATTGATAAGTTATTCCTTTGCTTATTACTTGCTAGTGTGACTGGATGATTCTTTGAGTGGCTTGTTTGCTGACTAATTGGATGTGAAGACTCTAGGTAAGTTTCCTACGGGAACTTACTCAGTAATCGGATCTCATGCCTGATGTGTCATATAGTATGTAGGTGTTGCATATCGCATGTCATGTAGTATCATGCTTAGGATTTGCATATATGAATGAGCATCCATTAGGGATGACAATTTCACCCGCACACGATGGATATCGGACCCGAAAAAGTGGGTGAAAATCCGAAATAAAGCGGATATTAAATGGGTGATGGGTCAGGTCAGATTCGGGTGAAGGCATTCCCCACCTGTCACCCGACCCATCACCCGATTCGTCACCCGACCCGTCACCCGAATTATATTATATAATTATATTTTATATGTGAAATTACCAATATACCCTCTAAACCCGGCCTAATTCAAGATACCTATCAAATGATTAAAATGAAAATATTTTGTCATAAAATGAATACGTGAATGCAATTGGCTCCTAATTAATGTTTATTCGTTGTTGTGTTCGACGTATATTTTTTAATAAAAAAAAATTTTGATGAATTTGATGTATTGTATTTCACCCGAATTATCACCCGATCCACCCGATCACCTGGTGGGTGATGGGTGGACGGAGCGAGTGAAATATTTGGTGGGTGTTGGGTCGGTTAGGTGAAGGGTTTTGTGACATGCTCGGACCCATGCTCGAGAAAAAGGATCGGTGACGAGAGTTCCGAGAAGTCGAGAAATTGTGGACAGCTTTTGAGGCAACATATCAGTCTTCAAATATTTCCGATTTTCCGTCGATTGGCTCCGTTTCTGGGGACGTAAAAGTACTACTTTTGTAGATCTTGAAGTCGCAGTCGCGGATTGGGGCAGATCTCGTCAATCGGAGGTCAGACGAAGCGGAAAATTGCATTTTACCGAGAGGTCACCTGTGTAGAGACGATTCCAAAAGGGGCTTGTTTGAGAGGGATTGAGGGGTTGCTTTGGAGTGACGTTTTGGGGGTGGTTTGAGGGTGATGATGGGGCTGTGGAAGGCCTTAGAATGGTGGTAAAGTAGGGGATGGGAGTTGAGGGATATGTGATGCAAGATTGCTCTCGGTCTCGCACTCCGAGCTCTCTCCAACACTCGATGTTCAACACTCTCTGATGCGGGACCATCCAAGACACCTTCGGACACACCTATACTTGGAGATGGACCTATGATTCGAGCTCATGAGAATGTCGTCATCCTCAAGAGAAAGAAGAAGGCTCCACCATGGGAGAAGGTCCAAAGGTGCAAGCTTGATGGGTCGTTCGTTTTAGAGTCGTTCAACCGTTTGACAGCTTTTCGACGTCTCAGTAAAATGAGTCGCGCGTTCAGATTCAATATTGATCGGATTGATTAGTGTCATACCTTGTCGGAACGAGGACGAAGAGATCTACAACTTTGTTGTTGAAAATTTTTCCAGATTCGACCTAGAGCTTGGCCGAAAATCAACATCTTGGAGTAGTCACTGTTTGTAGACGGGAATAAGCAAAGTGCGCGGGCGTGCAGGTGGGTGCGCGGGCGTGCAGACTAGGCGCGCGGGCATGCGCGACGCTACTGCTGGAATGCGGAAGTTGATGGGCGCCGATTCTTCTTTGGCCAAATTGGCTTGAAATCTTTCAAGTTGTTATTCCATGTGTTAATTTAAGACCCTTAATTAATTAAGTTATTCTTAGGATATTTTAAATAATTATTTTTATTTATTTTTATTAGAAAATAGTCTTGCTTAGGATTATAAGTAGACGGCTGATCCTTCCATTGTAACTCAGACGTCTCTTTTATGAAAATTTCAGTTTGTGTGAAACACAGTTGAGAGAAAGTCAATCGACTCGAAGCGTGACTCGTCGATTGCAACTATTGATATAGATCTTGCTTGGTTTGCTTTGAGTTCATCAACCTCGCGAGAGCTTGGTGATCCAGGTAATCACAAGTCCTCTCCTTGTGCCTCCAAGTTGTCCGCTTGGTTGTGTAAGGTTGTAGAGGCGGGCTTTATAGTCGTTGGTATTTGGTTCCTACCCTCTTAGGAGGCCTGGGGTCTTTGCCTCGTTCTATTTTAGTTCGAATCACCCATCTATCGGTCTTTCTATCGTTTTTAATCGAGTCTAGGGTTGCTGCGTTTTTATTCCGTTTAGTCGATATTGAGTCTTTCTTTGTTGTTCTTGAGTCGTTTGCTTCCGTTCTTGTTTTTGAGTCTTGATTGTCGAAGATCGGGCCACCCTACGGCTAACCCCATATCAAATTGGCATCAGAGCTTTGGTTTCCGACATCAAAGTTATGTCTTTTGTTTCCCTAAACACAAAACCTACAAAAAAAAAATAGAGTCTTTCTTGTTCTTGGCTTTTACTTCTTGAATTTTTTGTAATTTGATTACATTAACCTTTGTTTGTGATTGTTGTGGTTGCTTTAGCCCTAAACACATCTTAAGCCGAGACCAAAGTAGCCACATTGGAGCTTTGTGCGCAGCCTTAACGAGACCAAAGTTACCGCACTTATCAGTTACAATTGGCCGCACTTTTCCTAGTTGAGTTCGGCAAGGGATTTTTCTAAGTTAAGTGGCCGCACCTTGCAAGCTTTCAAGCCCTAGTTATTATTTTCTATCCTTGGCTTAATTGCTTCTATTTAGATCTATCTTTTTCACTTGCCTTATTTAATTTGTTGAAATTTGTGGTAGATATATCTCATATTTTCTATTATAGATTATAAAAGGCATAGATAGATATATTTACCATATTTAGCCAAACCATCATCTATATATATTTCATTAGGGCTACATATTTTATTTTCTTTCACCTTAGCATAAAGTTTTCGAGTCCTTTATTGCATTATTAGTTTCTTGCATTAGCCAAAAAAAAAAAAGGATTGTCGAGTCTAGTGCAAGAACTTCAAGGACCAATTTTGGTGAAAATTCCATAGCCCTAGTCGAAATTCTCAAACACATACCTCCCAAATCATAAATTTTTTTTAAGCCTTACCTTGCAACTACAACGTCCTTGCTAAGGGTTTAAATCAACAAGAGGTAAAAGTTCCAAGTTTTTCTTTTCCTTTCCTTGTTTTTCTTTTGTTTTTGTGCTGTGTCGAGTCCTCATTCAGCCTATATCGAGTCCTGCAGTGTCTTTGTCGAATCCTACGGCTGTCGAGTACGTTTTACCCCCATACCGACCCCCTCCAGCCTCGGTACAGTGTCTGTTGCGTTCGGTTTTGGTCGATTTCGAGCTTTCCAGGTCGATATCGAGTCGATACTTCTTCCTTTCGACTCGATACTTTTGTGTTGTGTCTTGTCGGTTGCTTGTTTCTTTGTTGTTTCTCTTGATTCCTTTCTTTTGATTGTTAAGTCCTTGCTTGAGTGTTGATTTGCCCAAAGCGGATTGCCCCAACAAGCTTATCATACCAATTAGAGAGAAGAGTGTGAGCGAAACACTTGCGAGATTGTTTATATTTTACTAACCTTCACATAATTCTTTGTTGTCCTTATTTGCAATGTCTAATAACCAGGGCAACGATTGGTACAATACCTTCATGGAGAACATAGCTAAGATAAATGAAGGATTGAGGGCATTAGAGACTAGGCCAAGCGGTTCTAACACCGTGGGTGGTCTAGGTGATCGAAGGCGTGACGATCCGTCTCGCGATGAAAAGGAAGTACATAATCCTAACCCTAATCCTAATCTTAATCCTCATTTAGCTAAACCTTTATTTGATAAGAACATCTCTCCACGAAGGGAGAGACATGGTAGGAATAATGCGTTTGCTAATATGCAGGGACGAGGGAAAGGACGATGGCAACAAGAAGAGTACTACTTCTCAGAGGACGACGACGACTTCCAAGAGGATGATCATTGGGAGCAACGTCTTCGACGAAATGTTAGAGGAGGTCGATACCCCTATCGAGCACCTAAAGAGCCTGCGCAAGATGGCATAGGTAAGTTAAAGGTAAAGATCCCTCAATTTTTTGGTAACAACGATCCAGATGCATATATTGATTGGGAAACTAAAATGGATCGAATATGGAATTGTCATAACTTCTCTGAACATAAAAAGGTGCAATTAGCTTCTTTAGAATTTCAAGGGTTCGCTTTAATTTGGTGGGATAGTCTGAATAAAGAAAGAAGAAGAGTCCTTGATGCGCCTATTGCTTCTTGGAACCAATTAAAAGCACAAATGAGAAGTAGGTTTGTTCCCCAATACTACTCTAGAGAGCTTAGACAACGACTAGAAAACCTTAGGCAAGGTAATAAAAGTGTTGAGGAAACCTTTAACGCAATGCAAGAAACCATGGCTAGAGCTAATGTATTTGAACCCTAGGAAGATACAAATGCTAGGTTTCTTAGAATATTGCACCCCGCCTTAGCTCATGAAATTGATTACTTTTCTTATTCTACGCCTACTCAACTTTTACATTTAGCTATGAAAGTATAAAGGAATGCTAGATACAGGAGCCAAGGTGGTAGAATGTCGAGTGGGCAACCCCAAAGGTGGCACCAAAGCCATGTGCAGCAGCCCCAAAGGAGGTTTGATGGCAGCTCAAGGGAGAGAGCAAGCCAACCCCAAAGGAAGAGTGAAGACCGAATGCCTCAGGAGCCCATCGACAAAGGCAAAGCGCCTTGGAACGGATGTGATTCGTCTGGGGCATCTACTGGCCCTAAAGGGAGTAATCCTAACTCTTCTACTCTTAAACCTATGTACATTCCTTGCTTTATATGCCAAGGTAGAGGACATGTTATGAAGGATTGCCCGAATAAGAAGACTTTCATGATTAATCACCTAGGCAAAAATGAATCTGCAAATTCTAGTGGTGAAAATGATGAGCATGTTAATAATGATCAAGATCTTAGTTTACTTGCCTCTAGAGATGATTGCATTCAATATGAGCATGATGATTATTTGATTGTTAATGAAGTTTTAAATGTTCAACCTATGCCTTCTGATGATAATCAAAGCGACGATTTGTTTCATAATCAATGCATAGAAGAAGGCAATGTTTGTCATAAGATCATTGATGATGAAATTTGTTCTAATATTGCTAGCCTTGAAGTGATTGCAAATTCAGCCTTGAAAAAGGAAGAAAACTTGCTAGCATTGGATGAAAACTTAGAGATCAATGAACAAGCTAAAGTGCTTATTAAGTTAGAACATAATAAAGATGATGTGAAATATGACTTGTGCACTAATAAGGCTTCCTTTCTTGGTGTTGTAGTGACCTCTAATGGTCTTGAGAAGAGTTTCCATGGGCATGAGGTATTCGATCCAAGAGCTCGTGTGGATGCTTTTGCGGAATCTTATGCAACCTTGGATTCGAGGTCGAATCCTTTTCAAGAAAGGGGGAATGATGCGGGACCATCCAAGACACCTTCGGACACACCTATACTTGGGGATGGACCTATGATTCGAGCTCATGAGAATGTTGTCATCCTCAAGAGAAAGAAGAAGGCTCCACCATGGGAGAAGGTCCAAAGGTGCAAGCTTGATGGGTCGTTCGTTTTAGAGTCGTTCAGCCGTTTGACAGCTTTTCGACGTCTCAATAAAATGAGTTGTTCGGATTCAATATTGATCGGATTGATTCGTGCCAAACCTTGTTGGAACAAGGACGAAGAGATCTACAACTTTGCTGTTGAAGATTTTTCCAAATTCGACCTAGAGCTTGGTCGAAAATCAACATCTTGGAGCTATCACTGTTTGTAGACGGGAATAAGCAAAGTGCGCGGGCGTGCAGGTGGGTGCGCGGGCGTGCGGACTAGGCGCGCGGGCGTGCGCGACGCTACTGCTGGAATGCGGAAGCTCATGGGCGCCGATTCTTCTTTGGCCAAATTGGCTTGAAATCTTTCAAGTTGTTATTCCATGTGTTAATTTAAGAGCCTTAATTAATTAAGTTATTCTTAGGATATTTTAAATAATCATTTTTATTTATTTTTATTAGAAAATAGTCTTGCTTAGGATTATAAGTAGACGGCTGATCCTTCCATTGTAACTCAGACGTCTCTTTTATGAAAATTTCAGTTTGTGTGAAACACAATTGAGAGAAAGTCAATCGACTCGAAGCGTGGCTCGTCGATTGCAATTATTGGTATAGATCTTGCTTGGTTTGCTTTGAGTTCATCAACCTCGCGAGAGCTTGGTGATCCAGGTAATCACAAGTCCCCTCCTTGTGCCTCCAAGTTGTCCGCTTGGTTGTGTAAGGTTGTAGAGGCGGGCTTTATAGTCGTTGGTATTTGGTTCCTACCCTCTTAGGAGGCCTGGAGTCTTTGCCTCGTTCTATTTTAGTTCGAATCACCCATCGATCGGTCTTTCTATCGTTTTTAATCGAGTCTAGGGTTGCTGCGTTTTTATTCCGTTTAGTCGATATTGAGTCTTTCTTTGTTGTTCTTGAGTCGTTTGCTTCCGTTCTTGTTTTTGAGTCTTGATTGTCGAAGATCGGGCAACCCTACGGCTAACCCCGTATCACTCTCAGTCTCGCACTCCGAGTGTTTCCGACCCTTTGATTCCATCGTCTCTCACTAAGGAATCTCCTCAGCCTCTCACCGAAGATTTTGTTCCCGGCCTCTCACCTAAGAACGAGATTTTTTACCCGAATCACTGGAAGCTAAAAGGCTTAACTTTTCTCAAATTTCAACTTGTCTTCAAATGAAAAGAGTTTACACACATATAGGAGTTTATTGTCATCTCCATGTAGTTGTAAATGATGTGGGATAAAAAAAAGGCTTCAAATTTCATACAATCTTAGAGCTGCTGCAAAGAACGAGATTTATGACCATCTTCGGAGAAGAATTGGTGGGAGACGTCTTCAACAATGTCGTAGCCCTCAAAATCAGCTTTTCAATGAGTCCTCTGGCATATTCTTCGGACGAACACAACTCCAGTTAGAGCCAAAATAGCGAGCAGATGTCGGTTCATCAAGTTATAAGACTTTGATGTCTTCTTCTTCCGAAAATCTGATGTCGTCCAAGGTAAGAGCTTCCAAGGCTGCCTTGTCAAGGCTAGGATCACAGGTTCATCCCTCCAAGATCCATCAATGATGTCATATTCTCCTCCAGGTTCATCGACCAAGCTACCATCGTCGATGATCACATCATCCTCCTTCCCTTTAAAAGGATTCGACCTTGAATCCGGTGGGTCGCCTAGCAAACATGTACCTGCATGAATCCCATGAAAACTCATAGAAGAAGCAGCAACGAAAACTTGACAAATCAAAACATTACTAAAAGAGTAAGAAACGCCACTCCGCTATGTAAATCGGTTAACATCCTGCAAACGAGTGACTAGTTGATTCCCAGGGTCCTTGGAGGGCCCTAAAACTAGCTTCTGTGGCTCTACAACCGTCCAAGCATTTTCCGTGTCTCGCATGCAGTATTCCCTGGCAACCAAATTAGCCATATAAGATGAGGACAAAAAAAATCACTAGGAAGAATAATAAGTACACAAACTCGACTCCCCTATATAGCATCTCGTCTATCGCAAGAATCGTCGACCTTAGGTAAGAACTGTCTCCCTATGGGGGAATAAGTGTCCATCTTCCTCTTCCTTGTAGCTTCATATAACTCTCCAGCAAGGTGTGATGTGATCCCTAGTTCCTTCTCCTTTACAAGGGGTTCGATGACCTCCAGTTTGGAGCTAGGTGGGTGGTCCTCATAAACACCACTAGACTTGGGTCTAACAACATGTTTTCTAGGGATCGGTGTGGCCATAGGGAGAAAATTCATAGTGGTGGCCAACAATGTCTTTGTTCGTTGTGAATTAAGGCCAGAAGGATGCTTGGTGGTGCTATCTCGATTAGAGCAACGTCGAGAAAGAGGGGCAACGATAGTCTTGTTAAGAACTTTCTCATAGACATGAGTAGCATGGTTCAAAGCATCAACAACATGGGTATGACGAGAGTGCAAGACAAATTCTGCCACATCGGAATTAACCCCTGCAAGAAACTTAGCAAGTATATAAGCCTCATCATACCTTGTCCCAGAACATTGCAGGAGAGCATGAAGATCTTTGTAGTAATCATCAGGGGAGCGAGGACCCTATCTTAGCATCTCAATCCGTAGAAATGATGTCTGAATGTCAACCTCTTTTCCACGCCTAGCTCGGTCGTGCTCTCTAGAAGGAGTCCTCTCAAAGCATGTAGACGACTCATGTCGAGGCTTATGGTGCCCATGATGACTTCCACGTTGTCCTTCTCGGTCTCTTCCCAATCAATGAGGATCATCATGTACATCGACGCCCCTGACCTTGTTCTTTGGTGTATGAGGCAGGCGTCGTAGGATCTCTGCCACATCATCCTCCATCCGTCCAATTCGGGTTGCTAGTGCCTTGATCGTAGTGGTACCTCCTCCACCATGCACCATACTAGGTTGGCCTAAATGATGCAACATCATACAAAACAAGCAAACAAGGCAAGTTAGAGAAAATGTAAATCTCTCTCTCATTTTGATGGACGCTCACAATCTCTCACACTCCGCTCATGTGTTTAAAGTGTTTGCCTCACTATAATGTACTCCAGAAAAGAAAGAGACTCGAGAACCTACAAAATGAGCAAACGACATATATGAAAGGGTTAGTATAAAAAGGCTTCCAAGTGTTTGACCTCCTCGGTGTCTGGCTCTCCGCTCCTTACTCTAATGATTCTCTCCTCTCACTCACCTTTTCAAACACCACTCAGTGTTGCTCTCACTTCTCCTTTTTCGGTTGCAGCAGGCAACACTCTCAACTCCCCTTTTCCCAGTGCAAGGGCACGACACTCAAGAACTTGAATAATCGCTAGCAGCAACTAGCACCAACAGTAGTAACCAACACCTGAAATCCACTAGCAGAAATAGCAAGCTAGGAGTAACTCGTGACAAAATTATCAATAGCACCCAATGAAACACTAACACACAATAACAAGCACAAATAAGCTGAACAAGCAACCTTCGAGCACTCAACAAGGGCCTTTCGACGAGTATTTACCAAAACTCGCTATGGTCCTTAGGCAATGCAAAACAAGTGATCTAGCCCGAATAAAAATTGAAATTGCAATGTAAAATGAAATAAAATAAAATAAAAGGTTCAATGCAAGTGGATGGAAAATATGTAATGGGAATGAGCAGCTACGTATCACACTTCCAAACTCAGCAATAGCCTTCCTCTTTTTTTTTTTTGGAAGCTAAGCCGATTTGTTTTTTTTTTCTTTTTTTTTAAAGCCTTAAAGACTTTTAACTTCACCTCCCTTTATTTATTTTTTTTGATAAGGAAAAAATTCGGGTGGTGGTTAGCCAACCCGAGAGCATCCCGAAGGATGAGATCACGAGGATCTGAAAGGAATACAAATACAAAATACAACAAAAGGACACCCGAGGCAAACCCGGAAAAAACCCAAACCCTAAGCAAACCAGCGGATACAACATCGAGAGGAAGGAAGCCCGGCGTGGTGAAGTGAATAGCGAGCGCATGGGACAGCATCTGCTGACACCATGTCTCGTCGCTGGAAAGACGGAAGCAAAAATCCTCGTAAGGCAAAGACGACTCCTGGGGAAATGTGGATCACACGATGTTCCCCCCACCTGGATGAGGGATCTTCGGAGACCACAAACACCACCAACACGATCACTTCGATCAACCAGGGCCGCAGAACTGCTCCTCAACCGAAACTAACCACGAACCAGCAAATGGACACCAAACCAGCACGAGAAAGTGAAGCAAAACCGCAAGTAGGGCGAAGAGGTAGAGAAGAATCCGATTTTTTTTTTATAGATAATCATTTGTAGATATTTATTAAAGCTTATTGCTAATTAAAATTAGCATTTTACCTTCAGTGGGTCAACATTGGCCCAACAAAAGCAATGGACCCAAATATATCAAAACATGGGCTGAGAGCCTGAGACCAAAAGAACCAGGTCGCCTTAGGGTCCAAGGTAAGCCCGAAGCAAGCCCGACCAAAAGGGACCCGGAGAAGAGACGCCGCCCCCACCAAGCAGAGGCATAGCAGGGTACCGGAGGCCATCTCAGCAGCGGCTGAGAGATGGAGGCCGGAGAGGGAAGAGATGGTGTTTAAAGGCTCGGCAGAGGAAGGAAACCGCAGAAGGCGGGTAGGCCAAACGACCGGCAACGAACCCCGGCGAGCCACCGGATCCAGGCTCCACCAAAGCGTCACCGCCGAACGCAGCCAAGGTAGAGCACGATGTTCACAGCCGGTGACCGAGCAAACCGAAAACCGGACGGAGAGGCATAAGGAGGCGGAAGCACCGAACACCAGCCCGGAGCAACAGAAGGTTTCCAGAAATTGGTCTGGATGAAGACAAATTGAGCAAAGCAGGGGGAAATTGAGGCAGAAGGGATGATCCCACAAAAGCCACAAACCCCAATTAGACGCTAGATTACACAGATCTGAGGAATGAAAACAGGGGCTGCAACCCAAGGCGGGACCAAGGGTGTGGGACGTCACCGAACCCGAGGACGGTGGAAGGAAGCGATAGAACCGGCCTATCGACCAGGGATAGACGAGATGGGAAATCGACCACCGACGAGGAGATTAAGGACCTCCGACGAGAAGCACCTCAGACGAGGAGAGAGTCCGACATCCGAAGAGGAGCCGATTGCCTCCGAAGAGGGATTGATTGCCTTCGAAGAGGGATTGATTGCCTCCGAAGAGGGGTTAGAGCCTCCGAAGAGGAGTTTTCAGACCTCCCGGCTGACGGAATCCAACGAAGGAGATGACTCTCTCTCTCGAGAAAGTAAGAGAGAGGAGAGAGCTAAAAAACCGAAAATTCCAGTATTGGATATTATTGGCCCGTTTTCTTTTTAATTTTCACCTCCCTTTATTGATTAAACTGAGGAGGTTGGATTTTCCTCTGGCACATATAATTTTGTTTTGTTAAATGCTAAGGACAATGAGAGAGTTGGGTAACCTTAAACATAAACTCAAATAAGATCAATAGTCAACAGCACTTGGAACAAGGAAACCCAACAACCCGTCACTCAACTCAGAAATTGGAAGGATGAAAAGGTTAGAAGATAGATCTGTTTTTTTCCTGGATGAATGACGATGAAATGGGAAGAAAACAATGCAATCTCTCGGGCTTAATCGAACAAATTTTGCATAGAATAAAGATTAAGAGAAAGAGATAGTAATTCGTACCCTGAAAGCTTGAGGAACCCTTGTCTTTTCTCTGATACCACTTGACGTGCTCGGACCTGGGCTCGAGCAAAAGGACCGGCGACGAGAGTTCCGAGAAATCGGGAAATTGTGGACAGCTTTTGAGGCAACATATCAGTCTTCAAAGATTGCCAATTTCTCGTCGATTGGCTCGGCTTCTGGGGACGAAAAAGTACTACTTTTGTAGATCTTGAAGTTGCGGTCACGGATTGGGGCAGATCTTATCAATCGGATGTCATACGAAGCGGAAAATCGCATTTTACCGAGACGTCGATTGTATAGAGACGATTCCAAACGGGGCTTGTTTGAGAGGGATTGAGGGGCTGCTTTGGAGTGACGTTTTGGGGGTGGTTTGAGGGTGATGATGGGGTTGTGGAAGGCCTTAGAATGGTGGTAAAGTAGGGGATGGGGGTTGAGGGATATGTGATGCAAGATAGCTCTCGGCCTTGGACTCCGACCTCTCTCCAACACTCGATCTTTCGCACTCTCGGCCTCGCACTCCGAGTTTTTTCGACCCTTTGATTCCGTCGTCACTCCCTAGGGAATCGCTCTTAGCATGTCGCCAAGAGGTTTTATCCGGCATCTCACCAAGATAGAGTTGTTTCTTAACCCGAAACGAAGGAAGCACAAAGCTTAGTATTTTTCTCAAATTCAACTTGTCTTCAAATGAAAAGAGTTTACACACATATAGGAGTTTATTATCATCTCCATGTAGTTGTTATTGATGTGGGATAAAAAAAGGCTTCAAATTTCGTTCAATCTTAGAGCTGCTGCAAAGAACGAGATTTATGACCATCTTCGGAGAAGAATTGGTTGGAGATGTCTTCAACAATGTCGTAGCCCTCAAAATCAGCTTTCCAACGAGTCCTCTTGCGTCTTCTTCGGATGAACACAACTTCAATTAGAGCCAAAATAGCCAACAGATGCCGGTTCATCAAGTTATAAGACTTTGATGTCTTCTTCTCCCGGAAATATGATGTCGTCCAAAGTAAGAGCTTCCAAGGCTGCCTTGTCAAGGCTAGGGCCACATGTTCATCCCTCCAAGATCCATCAACGATGTCATATTCTCCTCCAGGTTCATCGACCAAGCTACCATCGTCGATGATCACATCATTTTGGGTGGTGGGTCGTGTGACGGAAGTAGATCATCCACCCATCACCCGACCCATTGTCATCCCTAGCATCCATATTCTTTATGCGTTTGGGACAGAACGACTGTTATCTGTGAGTCATTAGAGTCTTTGCTAGGGTCATACGACAACCCAGCTTCATCGGGTGTCGTCCTCGAGTCATATTTGTATATCATGAGACATGATAAGCATGAGATATAATGATGATATATGATGATGAGATATGATATGATATGACGAGACATGATATGCTATAGCATCGAACTGGCCAGTCTCTGCACTAATGGGAAGGGTTGTAGAGATAGGAGGCGAATATGGAAATTGGCATTCTATGTGGGTCCATTTTATCGCTTTCTGCATTATATATAAACTGACAGCATGCTTGTGTGATTTAAATTCCAGTACTACGTTAGAGCATCCTTTATTCTAGGTATATGCATATTATATGTCCTCAGCGAGATCTTTAGGGCCCGCACGAGTGGCTTGGCCCGCCTTCGTGGTATAGTTTCAGGTACCCGACCCCTTTTGCTTGCTGATTTATTTCTATGGCGGGGTTTTCTCATGGGACGAGAGTGTTAAGAAGACTTCATACATCTTACAACTTGACTTTATAAATGTTTTGGGTTAAGTTGGACATTTAGAAATAATTTGTATTTATTTTGATTTAAAGTCGTTTTGTTCCTTTGTGAGTTTTGACTAGTTAAAATAAGACAGGTTCCCGTGCATAAGCAAAAAATCATGTGGATTATTTGATCGTTTTGAGGGTTTGAAATCCCCTTTTTTCTTGAATTACATCACTTATTTCTCAAGACATGAACAAGGTTATAATTTGAAGATAATAAATAAGCAGCTCATACTTGAATTGCAAGATCTAGCAAAGGGTTAATTCTTCCCTCTAAACATAACCCGAATTTCATAATCCGTGTCGTTACACAAAGCCTATTAGCTCAAATGGTAGAGCGGTATGTTTAGGCACAAAGATGTGGGTTTGAATCCCACATAGGCTATCTAAATATTGAACACATTATTACCTTGTTGTCTTATTTGTGTTATTGATAAATATTGAAAACATTCTTTTGAATGCGACGCAAACATATCCTCTATGGATATAGCTATTGCTGCTGGAGCTGTTATGAGGGATGTAAAAAAATCGACATCAAGATGTTGAGATAAAAAAGAGAATAAAGGAGTTTGTGCAGCAGTAGGTTACCACAGATGAAGAGGGTGACCAGGCAAATGTAGTGGCAGAGGGAGAAAGGAATGAAGCACAAATCCAAGATATAAACAAGGTGAGCTGATCGAAAACAAGTAGGAAGGGTGGTAACGATGCTGATTTGGTGCAGCTGTCAAAGGGGAGTCGTGTTGAGTGTTTGAAGAGTTTCTCCCCTGAGCTTTCAGCTTGCAATAAGAGGGTGCAATGAAGCAACTCATGGAAGAACAACAAGCTTAGCAGAAGGGCAAGTAGGGTGGCTCACAATGTTATCTTAGCGATGCTAAATTATGATGATGGTGTGGGGTGTCGAGTGAATGAATAGTTAGCAGCTCCAAGTGGCAGGAACCAACGCTTTCCCCCCTTAACCTTTGATTAATGTTGCACAAAGGAAGTATGACAGTAAAAAAAAAGTTGTATGTAGGATATGGGTTGTCTTAGGTGCAATTAGAAGGGAGCGAAGGCTTTTTCAATAGTTGTAATTGAGATATCACATCGACAATTTGTAGCGGCCTATGTGGGATCCGAATCCACATCAATGTATAAAACACATTACTCTACCTTGAATTGGTAAATAAAGAGCGGCAATCCTGGGTTCGAATCGAGGACCTTTGGGTACTACCCGCAAGTCATTTCCAGTGAGCAATTCCGGAATGTCCATTTGAGCTAATAGGCGAATTAAAATCTCCAACCAACAATATGATCAACTTATCAAACCATTCAGAGTTTTTCCAATTTGATTGTTGTATATGACTATAATGCATGATCTTTGAAAATTTACTATGTATACATGTGCAAGTGTGCAACAGATGGTATTAAGTATACATACAAAATAAATCTCAAGATAAATTCCAACCAAATTTAAATTTAAAAAATCTAAACATTTCAATAATAGTGAAAAAGTATGAATTTGCGCCCCTGACATCCTAAAAAAAATAATGCTATATTGAAGCAGAAACTTACATGCATGGTGTGCATCTTCTTGCTTCTCATAACACCATAATTAGCAAACACATTGTCCCTACAATGCAACCCAATTGCATTAGCTCAATTATCGAAATGACAAATGAAATGCAACGTAGAGATGGTATGTATCAGCTCAAGTCTTCAAGTAATGGTAACATACCATTGACACCATCCATTGCAGCTTTAACTACTGGCTGAGCTACCACTTCATATGCCTCATCAGTGGTAGACGGTAGTATTGTGACCAAATACCTTGTTTATCAATTCAATTGCAGTCAATTATATTAATGAAGTTAACTTGGGAGAAAACATGAAATTCAGTCACTCCAAATTTCAAAATAGAAACCACGCAAAAATGAATTTAACAATACTTGAAATCAACCACATTGAAATGCCAAAATTCAGTCACTCCACATTTTAGAATAGAAACCACATAAATTAAGGATCGAAACACCAAAATTGTACAATTATAAACCCTAATTTTTAGTTTTTTCACCTGAAACAAAAACCCCCAAATTGAAAGATCGAGTGTGAAGAGAATCATACCTGATGGGCACCAACGCTATCCACCGGTCGTTGTCCACCACACGTACTTGTCTCCCTCCGCCTTCGCCTCGAATCGTCGGCCCTCGCAAATCGCTTCTCTTCTCTCCCGTTTCGGGTTGTCTTGTTGACCGATCGTCATCTCACCTCCCCGAGTCCGGTTATCGTCTCTCCTCTCTGGTCTGGTTGTGTCTCTCCTCAATATCGTGTAAATTTTGAAAGGAGAAAGGAGCGTAGCCACGGACGTATTCTTCTTCCTTTTTTTTATTTCCCTTTTTATTCTCGACTTTAGCAGAAACTCTTAATGTAAACGAAAGAGGGGAACGATGCGAAAATCACTCTAAACTCAGGGGCACCGTGCAAAATAGTCTAAACTTCTGTACACCCCGTGAAATACTTATTTTATATCTAGATAATAGAAGAATTTTATTTTTTATATGAAAAATAAGATAGAAAAAGTAATAATTAGAGGAATATAGGGGATATAGTTACCCCATGTTGAGTGATTGAAATAAGGGGAGCAAAACCAATTTTGTACGGAAAAGTTGAAAAAAGAGGGTAATGATTAAAATATTGGGAAATTTACATAAAATCACCCTTTAAATATAGGTGTTTTCAATTAACCACCCCTTAAATTCAAAATTATAGAAAACCACCCTTTAAATGGTACTTGTTTACAACTCACCACCCCTCCATATATTTTCGTTAATTTATCATTAAATATGTTATATTTTGATATTTTTAAACTCAAATTTGATTTTAAATATATTCAAAATTTGAATTTAAGAGCTCGATTAATTTTAGGGATTATTTTATTTATTTTCAAAAATAATAATAAATATAACCTAGAATTATTATCTTAATTTATGTTTGAAAATGTTTGAAAATAGTAATTTATATAATGATTTAAAAATTTATAAATATTTTGTGTAAACAGTAAAAATTTTGGGCGTAAATAACAAAACACTCCTTATATAACTCGGAACTCGGACATCAAAACATTTGTATCAACTACAAACTTGTATACATACCTCCTACTCTTCAAATTATAAAATTTGTATACATTTAGCTCTTTCACCTGTCACTACATTATTATTAAAAGCAATGTTGAGTTGTATATCAAATTTACTTAGCAAACGGAATGCTCTCCCACCCACCATGCCACACTTAATTAGAAACAAAGATCCTCGAATAACCTCTCACACGACACTTGGGTTTGACACTTCAAACTTAAGTTACTATAAAAAAAACAAAAGAATCAGCTACAATGAAATACTACGGGTATCACAAACATGAATACAAGGCAACTAGTCAACTTGATAAGGCAAAATTATCCGTCTTAGAACTCCAATTTGCTTGTCGCCTTCTCTGCTACAAGCACTACCAAATTGTACCTCAATTACTAATAAGAATTAGAATATGAAAATCAGTTTTTGGAATGTTCGTGGGCTTGCCCAGAAGAATATTTGGACATAAATTGATGCGACTTGCAAAGCTGAACATATACAAGTACTAGCACTAGCAGAAACTAAGCTACAAACACCCCCTAAAGAATCACTCTAGCATCAAGTGGGTTTTGACAACCTTCGGTTTTGTCCCTCGATAGGGCTCTCTGGTGGCATCTGCCTCCTTTGGAAATCATCTCACCTAAATAAAGACACCTTAGATATTATTGGGTCGGGAGATCGATATATACTCACACAATATCACAATGTTAATCTTAACTTAAAAGTAATTATAATATTTGTCTACGCTCCTCCTCATCACCACCAGAAAACTGCGTTTTGGAACGAGATTTCCACCATTTTGCAATATAGTAATCACCCAGGCATTATTGTTGGAGATCTAAACGATATCCTCAATAACTCGGATAAACAAGGTGGCTCGTAGCCACTTCAATCTAGATTCAACAGATTGACATACTTTATATTAAACCATGACCTTATTGATCTCCCAACGATTGGGAATCAATTCACATGGCGAAAAAGCTCCCAAGCAGAAAAAACACTTATGAGAAACTTGACCGAATTCTTGTCCACAAAAACAAATATATAATACTACCTAATCTCATCACTGAAAGCCATGCGTTCACTACTTTAGACCATAGCCAGATATCTTTAGAGCTATTCCCAAATGAAAAGCCAATTATGCAACCCTTTAAATTCGAACTAGCATGGACAAAACATAAGGACTATGAGCATCTGGTTAGACAAGCTTGGCGTCTTAACCCACCTGGATCGAACTTATTTAAACTGGTGAAACGACTTCAAGACCTCAAAAAGAAAAGTAAATGATGGAGCAGACGAACTTTTGGCAGCATTTTCTCTCAAATTGCAAAAACTGAAAGATAGCTACAACAACTACAAACTCAACTATTTAGAAACTATGACACAAACATAGACATGAAGCATAAACGACTACTAAACAAATATAATCAACTCGTGAACTTTCAAAAAACTTATTGGGGTCAGAGAGCAAAAAGAATCCACATTAAAAACATGGACACTAACTCAAAGTACTTCCATCGTGTCGCCACTGGAAGGAGGAATAGAAATATAATAAAAACTTTTGTCACCAAAGAAGGTATTAACCTTAACACAGCAACGCAAATCCGAGATGAAATTAAAATGGACTTTTCTGGCCGATTTTCTAGCCCACTATAGACTCAGGGTCATAGTCGGCTATTACAACACATAACACCAGAGGTCACTATAGCGGATAACGACTAGCTAACTCAACCAATCTCAAATTCCGAAGTCAGACCTGTTGTCTTCTCTCTCGCTAGAGATAAATCTCCAGGCCCTGACGAGTTTCCTGCGGGCTTCTTCCGCTCTTACTGGCACATAGTCGGTCCCTCTGTCATCAGAGCTACTAAATGATTCTTCACCAGTTGGAAAATACTTAAACAAATAAATCACACTTTCATCACGCTAATACCCAAATGTGACAACCCACAAACGACAAACACCTTTAGACCTATTAGCCTCTGCTCAACCATATACAAAATAATCTCTAAGATTCTTGCAGCCAAACTACGACATATTCTCCCCAAACTGATTCATCCGCTCCAAAGTGCATTCATAGCTAAACGATCTATCCAAGACAATATCCTAATTGCAAACGAAATATTCCATTCCTTTCAACACAAAAAAAGGGTCATCGGGCTGGATGGCTGTCAAATTGGACATGGAAAAAGCTTTTGACATGGTCCGTTGGGATTTCCTACTCGAAATTCTAGAAAGATTTGGGTTCTGCAATAGGTTTTGTTCTTGGATACAGGAATGCATAACAACAGTCACTTACTCGGTTCTGGTAAACAATGAACCTACCGACATGTTCACCCCATCGAAAAGCCTCCGACAAGGAGATCCACTATCGCCATATCTTTTCCTCCTAGTTACTGAGGTTCTTGCCCGTGGACTCCAACACGAAGCAAATCTTCCGAGAAGTCACCTTGGTATCTCAATCAAAAGAGCATGTTACAAGATCCCGTTCATGGCCTTTGCAGATGACATTATCATCTTCGCATATGCAACTAAGAGAGCTTATGACCAAATCAACATAATTACTCATGATTTTTGTCGCCACTCTGGACAGTGTGTTAACCTTCATAAATCTGTTTTTCATACTACGTCAAACATAGAAAACACCATAAAAAACACAATAAAAAATGAACTTCAGATACCCTATACAACTAACATAGGAAAATACCTAGGATGTCCTGTCATATCTAGTAAAGTCACAAACTCTACTTTCAACGACATTACACCCTCTAGTAGAACGCAACTAACAAAATGGACAACAAACAATCTATCACAAGCTGGGAGATGCACACTAATCAAATCCAACTTAGCTTCCAAACCGCTGCATATCATGCAATGCTTTCTTCTTCCTTCACACATCCATAAGGAACAAGACAAAATCAATAGAAACTTTCTTAGGAACAAGGGTCCTAAACACAAACCCCTTATCAATTGGTATGAGGTGTGCGAATCTCGCTCTAAAGGTGGACTGGGCCTTCGCCTTTCTGAAGACATGAACAAAGCTCTTCAGCTAAAACTCCTCTGGAAAATACTAGCTAAACCAAACAACCCATGGGTAAAACGTGTCACCCAAACATACATGAAAGAAAAAACACTTCTCATGTATGAAAAAAAAAGGGAATGTATCCTGCCAATGGTCAAAACTAACCTCTCTTATCCCTCTTTTCAAAAGTGGCATTCGCTGGGGCATTATGAACGAAAAATCAATAAATTTCTGGCATGATCTTTGGATTGGGGATTCCCC
Organism: Persicaria maculosa; assembly: GCA_963922045.1. Taxonomy (NCBI): domain Eukaryota; kingdom Viridiplantae; phylum Streptophyta; class Magnoliopsida; order Caryophyllales; family Polygonaceae; genus Persicaria; species Persicaria maculosa. Next base: position 51,940,477 of record OY998259.1, on the reverse strand, counting down.
ACTTTGGACCCAAGAAACAAATTTAAACGAAATTGACAATGACATCATGGTGGGTAGCTTTATCACAGACTGTAAAGTTTGAGATACTGACAAACTACAAAATTCTATAAACGACAATGTTAGCAGAGAAACCCTTAAAACAATTATACAAACCCCAATACTAAAAACATATTTACCAAGACAGGCTATACTGGTCCTATAGTAAAAATGGTTAGTTCTCAACTACTTCGGCAATTGAACTAATCCACAAAACAAAGAATCACACAACATCAGAATTTCACTGGATATGGAAATTACACGCGGCCCCAAAAATCAAAGATTTCTTGTGGCGAGTATCCAAGAATGGCTTACCTACCTCCGTTAAATTAGCCTCCTACGGCGTTGGTATTCCCACAGACTGCTCCATGTGTGGAATGAACTATGAGGATATTGACCATTTTCTATTTCAATGCCCCATAACAAAACATACAATACAACAACTCTCTCCTAAAATACATAACACACTGCGACACACTTACGACACCACAACCAACACAAATGAAGCCTTATCCGCCCTTTATGCAGCCCTTGGCAAAATGGATTTTTCCTCGCTCACCACTGCTTGGTGGTGTTCTTGGTACTTTCGAAACAAAGCCCTCTTTGATAAAGTCAATCCTAGTTCTAAAACAATTGTATCCTTTATTAAAGACCAGTTATCTAACTGGGAAAAGGCCAAAATTGACAACATAAATACCTATGACTACATACAAAAGAAAGCTACCGAGACTCAAAAGGCCAGAAAACGCATTACTAAGTGGAATAAACCTCAAAATAATTGGTTTAAATTAAATTTTGATGGTGCTCTTTCATCTAACAGTTGCAGCTCCTACGGATTCATTATCCGGGATAGCTTGGGCTGTGTTCGGTTTGCTGAATTTGGTATCTCTCCTCTTTCTTCTGTTATCGGATCTGAATGTTATGGTCTGTGGAAGGGTGTTCTTAGAGCAGTGGATCTTAATATTATGCGCATCTGCATTGAAAGCGATAATCTCAGTATTATCAAAAGTCTCATAGAAAGCGCTTCTTGCTTTGGCGAAATTGAGATGCTCATTTTTTACTGCCTGTCTGCATTCAAACAGTTCTCTGATCTTGAGATCTTACATATCTATAGGGATGGCAATCAAGCTATTGACCGTCTATCTCACTTAGGGGTCGTTTTCTCGGGCTCATCCTTCCTTGCAGATGCAGTTCTTCGCAGTATCATCCTTTAGGATGCTCTTGACTAGTTTGCATTGCTTACGGTCAAATTCTTTCTTGTTAAAAAAAAAACTCGAAACTCGGAAAGAAAAAGGGGAAAAATGGTCAAAAAAGTGGGCGACAGGGGCCCACCACTAACGCGACGGCGTGTAGGCATACTCTAACTCTAGTAATAATATTCCCGTCGCGCCCGCTAATCCCTTCGTTGGTGGCGTTGCTGATTTGGCCCAGGCTGTCAGGCTGTGGGCTGTGGCTGTGGCTACTGCCCGTTCTCTCTACACGCCCTCAAATTCTCTCTCCCAGTTTCGGTTTCCGATTAATCATGGAGAATGGAATTCCAGATTCTTCAGATTCGTCTGCTCCCTCTTTCGTCAAGATTTCTCGTCTCAACTGTATCGATCTCTCCACTCCCGATGTTAGCCATTCCGTTTCCCTCCTCAAACAGGTTTCTCTTTTCTCAGAGATTTTATTTTGTTCAGATTCTGTGTTTCTGTTAAATGTTTTCCGATTCTGAAATCGTCGCGGAATTGGTTATCGTAGAGGTGGTGCTTGTTTTGGTTGCGGAAATTTATGCGATTGCTTGATCGGTGCCGATTACATGTTGTTGTAGCCAACTTGCTAATTAGCAGCTGCGATTTAGGTTATTGTTAGGACATGGAATTTATTATTGATTTGAGGCTCAGTGGGATGTTATTTCACTTCCCGCATGTGTTCAGGCGTGCTTAGATTGCGGATTCTTCTATGTGATCAACCATGGAATCAGTGAGGAGTTTATGGATGAGGTGTTCGACCAGAGCAAGAGATTTTTCAGCTTGCCGATGAGTGAGAAGATGAAGGTTTTGAGGAACGAGAAGCACCGGGGCTATACTCCGGTTCTTGATGAGCTTCTTGATCCTGAGAATCAAGTGAACGGTGAGCCTTCTGAATTTCAGGCGCATTCATGGAGTTCACAAGTAGGATGGTATCCACTTCGTTCAAACTGATTTCTTTCGCACTGAAAACCACTATCTTATGCTCAAAGACTCTTGTGATCCATTGGACAAAATGCTTTCGATGGTATAAAATGAGTTATAATAGAAAGGCGCATACATTGACGGAAACAGCAACACGACTGAAAAGGCCCTTTATGCTATTTCAACCTTGAGTAATAATTGCATAGTCCCCATTGAAATTTTATGGTACTCTACATAACTCAATTGTTGCTTAAGTTAGGATAATTTAAAGCTTCTGACTACATCCTAGCCTTGACTCTTTACGACTTCTGTCTTTGTTTGACACCTTTCGTGCCAATAATGCCATGAGTTTGCTGGACGGCTTTTTCTTTCGCGTTAACTGCTCCATTATTGATATCATTACTTCCCCTCAGCTCGGCAATATATACTACTTTTTTGTTCTAGTTATCAACTACTTGAGTATTGCTTGTGCTTCTCCAAGGCGGTCTAAAGCCCTTTCTTCTGCTTTCATGCTATTGGTGAAATTTATTTTAGATTCGAACGTTGTTGGCACTTTCTTACCATTTTCCTCTTTCTTCATTACACTTAATGGAAGTATTGACTATCCTGTTTCCTAGTGACAGGAGATTATAAGGAGGGATATTATATTGGCATTGAAGTACCAGAGGATGATCCAACATCTCGAAAGCCATTCTTTGGGCCAAATGTTTGGCCGGCAGCAGGTAGATTTCATGTTTTAATACTTAATATCTTCAGTAGCTTGCATAATATTATGGATCTTTTTGCTTGGTATGTATTCTGTATTCATTCTTTCGCTTCTTCCCCCTTATCCTCCCCAAACAGATATATTGCCTGGTTGGAGGCAAACCATGGAGAATTATCATGAGAAAGCACTGTAAGTCGCTATGTTCACTATTTAGAATCCTTGCTCGGATTTCATACGCATTACTGGGAAGTTAAAATAGGGATTGAATCCATAAGAAATATATAGCCAGTCAAGAAAGGAACATGAAGTAAAAAAGGTTTTCACAACACTTTAGAGAGTAGTTCTTTTGGTAATTTGAATTAGTTTAGTCTGCTTTGGTACCAACCTCAAATGCTATGTATGGATGGAGCACCAATTTTGTGAACTTTTGTGCAATGGACTTCTTGTGATCGATTCTGAATTTTCTGATGTTCTGCATGCTGTTGATGTGGCTTCTACCCTCATTCATTAGCAAGGTTGCAAGGGCAGTTGCCAGAATCATTGCTACTGCACTTAATTTGGAGTTAGACTTCTTTGATAAGCCAGAAATGCTTGGAGATCCCATTGCAGTGTTACGCCTGCTGCACTATGGAGGTTAGAGAAAATCACCCGTTCAACTCGATGAGCTTCTTTCACCTTACTAATTTCATATTAAATTATTGTTTTTGATTGCTGTATAGGTCAAGTCTCTGATCCTTCAAAAGGAATATACGGAGCCGGTGCACATTCCGACTATGGGTTGATCACCCTTCTGGCTACAGATGATATAATGGGCCTTCAAGTATTGAATGCTTCTGGTATATTTGAATCACCGATGTCTTTTAGGCCATAATTTTGAACAGATCAATTTTTAATGTCAATTGCAGATTTGCAAGGATAAAGACGCAAAACCTCAGGTTTGGGAATATGTAGAACCTCTGAAGGGGTAAGTCCAAATAACCTATTCAATAACAAAGAACTGAACCATCAAAGAAGGGAATGTCACATTGTCACCTTAGAACCCCTTGGTCTTTTAAAAATATACTTGTCAAGGACAGGATGCCTTCCAGTAATTCCCCAACTGGTGACTGGTTGTTTCCATTCAAATTATACAGGTCATTTATTGTAAATCTTGGTGACATGCTGGAGCGTTGGAGCAATTGTGTTTTCAAGTAAGATGCCACTTTCAAGGGCTAAAATGTAGTACTTATTTGATTAATTTGTCTTAAAAATACTCTGTATTTCTGTGTGAGATATATTATTGATACAATGTTTTGCAACTTGAAATTATTTTAAAAAATGAATAAAAAAATTGATATTTTATACAATTTTTATATTAAAAAAACATACATAAATAATAAATGACATGTTTTGCCGTTGTAAATAAATTTGTATTCCAATATTTCATGTCGATATTTGAAAAATGTTTTTATCTGTCTTTTGTAGATCGACCTTGCACCGTGTTTTAGGGAATGGCGAGGAAAGATACTCTGTAAGATCCTGATTCTGTCTGTTTACCGCTCCCTTCGGCCTTCAGCTTCTTGTTCAACCTTGTGACCATTTTTGTTTTCGGTTCAGATTGCATTCTTCGTGGAGCCAAGTCATGAATGCATTGTCGAATGCCTTCCAACCTGCCGTTCAGAGGACAATCCTCCCAAGTAAGTGCTGAGCATCAACGTTTATGCATTTCTGACACCAAGATCTCATGCGACGATATCAATACCTTCCAGTTCTTTAAATTTCTTTGTGTTACATTCGATCAACATAACATATCGTGCACATATTCCCGCTTAATTCCCTGCAGGTTTCCTCCAATCGAATGTGCCACGTACCTGAGCCAGCGATACAAGGACACCCACACAGACCTGAGCACTTACAAAAAGCCTTAACACAGCAAACGAGGATACGAGAGGCGTGTGCCCTCACTTGGAGTCGCTCCTTTATTCAACAAGTAACCATGCCCTATGGACTATGGTGCTAAATGCTAGTTGTAATTTATAATGCAGCCTAGGTCATAGTCTTACATCCACCCCATACAACATTTCATATGTTGAGATCTTATCTTATAGCTGTCCTTTTTGGGTGGGAGCAACAATTATCGGAAATTTCACGAGATAGCTTAAGTTAAGTGCTGATTGATACGGTTTACAAGTTTTATTTTATTGGGACAATTGGTTATATATCGCTCTAAACTCTCTCAATTAGTTATATATCCCTCAAATCTTTAAAATTAGTTATTTCTCCTTCAAATAATAAAATAATTATTTATAAATCCAAAATGTAATTTTCTCCATAAACTACGATTAAAAACACCCATTAAATTAAAAAAAAAAAAAAATCAACTCTTCCATCTGGGAGCTCATCAGCGCCACTCACTTCTTGTTCCTCAAACGCGATCGAGTTCTTGCTCACATGGCCACCATCTCCAGTTCTCCACCCTTCTTCTCCCTTTCCTCGCACCTCCTCTCGGCTTTCAATCCATCTCGCCTCGTCCACCTATGGTCTCGACTTTTTAAGAAAGAGGACGAAGAAGACGAATGCCACCTTCATCTCGCGCAACCTTAGACGAAGAAGAAGGGAGACGCTAGACCAACTATGTCGTCGGTTCTATCTAGCACATCCGAGAAGGCGAATTCCACCTTTGTTGAGATGCGGCGACCAAGCACCTCCTTCTCATCCCGAGTCGTGTGCGATCCCTGCGAAGTTGCAGTTGTACAGATCCGAGAGACAAGCCATAGCTACTTACCACTCTACCTAGATTATCCTTGAGCACGCGAGTTCGAGCTCCCATGTTTTCCAATTGGGACTGGATGGGACTTGGTACAAATTTTTATTTTTTAATTTCATTAATTTACATATTTGGGTTAATGGCTATGGATTTCTTCTTCTGGATTGTGGATTGGGTTGGTAATTTGGTATTCGATTTTTTTTTTGTTTGAGGGCTGGTATTCGATTGAGATTGACCTTTGATTGACTTTGGTTTATTAGTGCTATTAATATAGGTGGCACTCCTCGGTAGGAAACACCACGTCTTGTTCTCATACCTCTGTTCTCTCTCGTTTTGGGTGGAGATGGAAATATGGAGGTTATGGAGGATGAGAATTATGAAGCTTTTAAGGGGTGTTTTTTATTTAATAATTGATTTTAATTGCTATTAAAGGTATGAAAAATGCAATTTGGGTTTATAAATAATTGTTTTATTATTTGAAGGATAAATAACTTATTTTAAAGATTTGAGGGATATATAACTAATTAAGAAAGTTTGAAAGGATATATAACCAATTGTGGCTATTTTATTTGATACCCCTTACTTTATGGTTTTCTTCGCCTCATACCCTTTATTTGTTAAAGTTAACAGAAAGAGTTACAACTTTAGTTTATAAAAAATATTTTAAAAAATAAAAAGAGGAAATTGCACAAACTAATCCACTATCCGGACAAGTTTGCGTCCATAATCTACTATTCAAAACATTTGCAAGTCAGCCGGTAAAAAAGGGGAAATGCAACCGGGACAGAGGAGAGAGGAAGTCAATGCGGAGAGAGAGGAACCGGTGGAAGTTAATGAGGAGAGGGAGGGAGAGAGGGAGCGGAAGTTAACGAGGAGAGGGAGGGAGAGAGGGAGAGAGTGTGTCGATAGGGAGGAAGATAAAATTTGACAGTTTTATTAAAAACTGTAAAAGCAACCGTTGATCTCACGAGCTTACAAAAGCGGAAGAGAGAGAGCAATAGTCACTCATGCAAATATGAGGAAAACAAAAGGTGAAAGAGGAAGAGGAAGAAGACGACACTGCAAGAGAGGAGAAGAAGAAGCCGAGCCGACATTGAACAGGCCGATTTTGAAGTAAGTAAACCCTAACTTGGCTGATTAATTACCTATTGTTTGGATTCGTAGGGGAGGAACCGATTGGAAGAACCTAAACAGTTTTTGATTGTGTGAAAATGGGAGAAAGGGATCGGATGGGTTGACAGTTTGCAAATTCCCCCCGTCATGTAGGAAGTAACCGGCATCAAGTTAAAAACAAAGAGTAGAAAGTTTAGGAACTGGGGTGTGCGCGGCGGGGAGAGAAGGGGATTTTGGGAATGGAGAAATTGGGGAACGTTTATGTCGAATCCAAATTATCAGGAGTAGAGTGACTGCAGATACGTTCAATTTAATTAGGAGGAAATTGGGCCGAAATGGGGCGAATTAGGGTTAGGGGAAATGTTCGAAAGGGTGAATTTTCATATGCGTAGGTTTAAATTGGTCAGGGGAACTGAACATTTATGTCAGTAGTTCAAAATTTCAGATGAATATTTTCAAACTCGTATGCAATTGGAGATGTACAGATTGAATAAGTCGACTGTCATGTTTTAATTTTAAGGTGTCATGTATAACTGTGTTGGTGTCATGTACATATTGACTGCATGAATGTTTGTGGGATTGATATGAAGGGAACCGTGGGTTGGGGGACACGAATTGATTTCGAGATTACTGATTTTTGGTTTCCAAACATGCAGGATATCTGTTGAATATCAAAAATGTCGCAGCGGAGTGGAAAGAAGATTGTCAACCCTAGAACTCAAACCTCCGGCGCGGTATGATGGGCTTTCGTTCGAGTAATGTAAGTTGTGATTTTCGTACAACGTGGCTGACATGTTGAAGTCTATGCATGTTATGTACATTGTCGATGAAGATAGACACTTTAAAGCGCGATGTAACCAATAATCTCGGTTGTAGCTCCTAGTAAACATGGACTAGGGATGGCAATGGGGCGGGGACTCCCCGATCCCTGCGGGGAATCCCCGTCGCGGGGACGGAGATGGGGAAATTAAATGGGGACGGGGACAGGGATGAGGGTCAAAGTGATTCCCCGCGCGGGGACGGGGATAGTAGTCCCCACCCCGTTCCCCGCCCCCGTTGGGGAAACCCGCGGGGATCCCTGATGGGGAGTATGAAATCCCCATTTGTGTTTAGATCTTACATAAGTTTAAATAATTTTTCTTTTATTTTTAAACTTTTACCTTATAATTTACGTTTATTAGATATTATATGTAATATTCATATCATATTTTTTTACATAACTTTAATAATATCTTATAGTTTTCTATTAAATGGGGGAAACTATCAGTTTTAAATGGGGAACCCGACAGGGAAACCCGTGGGGAATACAAACGGGGGAAATAAAGCGGGGACGGGGATTCCCCGATGGGGACGGGGACCCGACGGGGATGGGGACGGGGGACACTTTTCATCCCCGCACGGGGACGGGGACATGAGGACTTTTTGAAAACGGGGACGGGGACGGGGAGTAGGGGTGTGCATCGGTCTAAAACCGAGCCGAACCGGGTCGAACCGAACCGAACCGAAACCGAAAATCTTAAAATTTCAAAACCGAAAGCCGAACCGAAAGCATTAGGTTCGGTTCGGTTATTTGCCGGTTCGGTTTGTGTTCGGTTCTGTTTTAACATAGTTGAACCGAATTTCCATAAAAAGAATTTTTTTAAAAAAAATTCTTTAAAAAAAAATCGATTTAACACAAACCGAACAAAAAATAAATAAATGTATTAGTGTATATATATATATGTGTATACACTGTATATATACACACTACACACAAAAAATATGTGTATTAGTGTATATATACACTGTGTAGTGTATATATATATATGTATGTATTTATACACTTTATATATGTGTATATATAAAGTATACAAATATATGTATATAACTTATGTAGTGTATAAAAAGTAATATATATATATATATATATATATATTGGAATATTTAAAAAAAAATCGGTTTAACACAAACCGAACCGAAACCGAACACAAACCGAACCGAAACCGAAAAATGAAAATTCTCGAACCGAAAAACTTCGGTTCGGTTAGGTTTGGTATGTGTTGGTTCGGCCCAAAAATTCGGTTTGGACCGAATCATGCACACCCCTAACGGGGAGGGTACTCCCCGCCCCGAACCCACCCCGTTGCCATCCCTAACATGGACGACCGGTTGAGCGAGTCCTAGTGGAAGCGCCTGATGGATAGCCCGTTGGGGGCCGTTGCAAGACTGGGCACAAGGGTTCATTTCTCCGGGCAGCTTGTACACTACGTTCTCCAGCGACAACTGAAGACGAAGAAGGAGCACGAAACGTTGTACAAGATCCATGATGCGGTTGTGAGGTTCTCAATAGCTGAGTTCGCCCTTGTCACCGGTCTCAGGACGACTCAGCGTGCCCGACGACTCAGCGTGCCCGACGACAATATTTGAATTTTTTGGAGTTGACAAGTTGAAGATGTCCGAGTTTGAGGTGATGTTTTATGTGACAATGAAATCTGAGCGATCGTCAACTAGAAAGTTTAAATTTATCCTGCAGATGCTGCTCGAGGGTGTGTTGTTTGGGAAGGAGCCCCAAAACTACATTCAGGGTGGGTGGTCAACCTCGTTGCCGACGTTGAAAGGTTCCGCACTAGGTTGCGTAGCTTGTTGAGTAATTTTTTTTTTTTAACATATAGGTTAGGTACTCCGCATCCTAACGCGAACCTCTCTCCGCAACGTTTTGTGGATGTTTTGTCGATGACCTTTTAGGGCGTGCTTGGCCCGATGCCCGTTGAGGTCCGCAAGAGGTAGCGGAGCTCGGTCCGTAGGGGTTGCAAAGTTTAGCGGTGTATTCAGTAAAAATCAGCGGTGTATTTATCAATCCAAGTAGAAAATGATATGGAAAAAGAATTCACCAATTTTTTTTTTTTTCCTTCTTCCCAATTACAGCTCGTTATCCATGGCGTTTACGTAAAGTATCTCCTTCATCGCTCTCTCCTCTTCCCTCCCAACCACCAAAACCCAATCTTTCTAGGGGGATCAACCTAAAACCAGCTCAATCTACCTCCCCCCTTCGCTTTCAAGGAGTTCAATCCAAAACCCTTCGGAATTCCACCTTTTGAAACGCTCTCTGCTTCCACCTCTAGCGGCATTTAATTTAGTTGCTCCCATTATCCACCATTGACGTTCAATCAGGAAGCGCTGCTCAAACCCTAAATTTGATTTTCGTGGTTCTCCGCGAGGTTAGTGCATTCATTCTAGATTGTCTTCGTTTCAATTTTTGTTCTACTGTTCGATAGTGGATTTGTCTACATTCTACGTTTTCAACGGTCAATCTTCCTATCCCCCTGAATTCGTCGCAATTCTCAATTTCGTCTGAATTAGGATTAGGATTTATAATGTAATGATTAGAAGTTGATAGATTTGAACGAAGATTTAGAGATTTTGGTGGAATCTGATACCAATTTTATGGTCCATTTTTTCTAATTTCCTTTTGCAGGGAATTTTGGGGTTTGATTTGTTCAAATTGGTATGGGGAAATCAAGTGGGAAGAAAAAGAAACAAAAAGGAGATAAATCAAATGCAAATTCAAAGCCTACTAAGGTTGGGGCTGTGGATAATAGCACTAAAGTTTATGACAAGGACACTGAAGTGTTCATTGTAGCATCTCAAGAGCTAAAGGATGAAGGAAACAGGTTGTTTCAGAGGAGGGATTATGAAGGAGCCATGTTGAAATATGAGAAGGCATTGAAGTTGCTTCCGAGGAACCATATAGATGTGGCTTATATTAGGAGCAATATGGCGGCTTGCTATATGCAGATGGGCATTTGTGATTACCCCCGGGCTGTACAAGAGTGTAATCTGGCTCTTGAAGTCTCACCCAAGTATACTAAGGCACTCATAAAGAGGTCTCGGTGCTATGAAGGGCTTAATAGGTTTGAATTAGCGTTGAGAGATATTAACTCGGTTCTGACCATAGAGCCAAATAATTTGACTGCATTGGAGATTGCAGAGAGGTTGAAACAGGAAATCGGGGGCACAACCAATGGGGTTAAATCTGATAGCAATATGCTGCCTGAACATGTTGAAGTTGAACCTCTTTGTGCTTCTTCTGACAAACCAGACAAAGAGAAAACAAAGAAAAAGAAGTGTGTCAAAAGTGAGGATAAGCCATTCACAGAATTCAAGGAAATAAAGGTGGAAGATATCAAGGTGCAAGCAGAAAACAAAAAGGACAAGAAGTCGGAGGATAAGTTGGTTGTGGAGGAGAAGTTGACTGATTTGAAGGAGGATAATGTGATGAAGACTGTCAAATTGGTGTATGGAGAGGATATAAGGTGGGCTTACCTGCCTGGCAATTGTAGCCTTTTTAAACTAAGAGAGGTCATACATGATCGTTACCCCAATATGAAACCTGTTCTTGTCAAGTATAAGGATCATGAGGGTGATATGGTCACAATCACGAGTGATGAAGAACTAAGATGGGCTGAAGCATCAGTCAGCTCCGAGGGTTCTGTCAGACTGTACATTGTTGAAGTTGACCCCAAGCAAGATCCTTTCTACGAAAAGTTAAGAGAGCAGGATTCATCTGTCAATTCCGAGGGTTCTGAGAGTGTTAGAAAATCATTGGAAATTTCAAAAAGGTCAGCTTATATGGATGATTGGATAATCCAGTTTGCTCAGCATTTCAAGAGTTATGTTGGGTTCAGCTCCGACGCATCTTTAGATCTTCATGAGATTGGGGTGAAGCTTTACTCAGAGGCTATGGAGGAGACAGTTACTAGCGAGGAAGCTCAAGGACTTTTTGAGATGGCTGCTGCGAAGTTCCAGGAGATGACAGCCTTAGCCTTATTCAATTGGGGAAATGTCCACATGGCCCAGGCAAGGAAGAGGGTAAATTTTACGGAAGAATCTCCCAGAGAAGCTGTCCTTGCTCAAGTGAAAGATGCGTATGAATGGGCAGAACAGGAGTACGTTGCAGCTGGGAAGATATATGAAGACGCATTGAGGACAAAACCTGATTTCTATGAAGCTCACTTGGCTCTAGCTCAGCAACAGTTCGAGCAGGGCAAGCTTGCTTGGTATTACGCCCTTGCAAATGATGTTGATCTAGAAACCTGGTCTTACACAGAAGTTCTTGAGCTATATAACAATGCTGAGGTCAATGTGGAACGGGGTATGCAGATCTGGGAGGAATTAGAGCAGCATTTTATAGAGAACTTCTCTAGTTTGAGTGAGGATCACGCCGAACATATGCAGAAGATTGGTTTAAATTACACTGATAGTGATATATCCGTAAATGAGGTAGCAGAACAGGCTACGAAAATAAGGTCGCAAATTAATGTATTGTGGGGTTCAATGCTTTATGAGCGATCTATTATGGAGTACAAACTGCAGCTACCAGTGTGGCAAGAATGTTTGGAGGTTGCTATTGAGAAGTTTCAACAGTCCAGGGCTTCTCAATCGGAATTAGCTGTCATGATTAAAAATCACTGTTCAAATGATTCAGCCATAGAAGGCAAGTAGGCTATAATACTCTAGTTCTCTTCCATGAATCATTACTCCAATTCTATATAATGAATGTGATTATTGCAGGTGTAGGGTTCAAAATTGATGAGATTGTACAAGCATGGAACGAGATGGATGAAGCGAAGAGATTTAACAGCAGTGTTCCTTCTTTCCGGCTGGAACCACTTCTAAAGAGACGAGCTTCAAAGATTTATTCTGCATTGGAGTTCGCGTGAAATGACATAACATGTTATGTCGTAACATAGCAGAACGCTTGGCTCGACCTTCTACTGGCATCTGCAGTGGCCAGAACCGTCGAGTCATCTTGTTCTTCCATATAACCTTGCACAAAACTACTAGATATTCAGGTAGGTCAACTATGAGCCATTACAGTACAAATTCAGCTTGCTGTTGTCACAGCATCGCCTAATGCACTTCTTCTGGTCTTAGCAGGCATTTCCCTATACATGTCTTTGAGGCTCGCTTCTCCTGAAGCTTGCATTAATTAATATGACAAGGTTGATTTTCATTTGCTGTCTGTAACATCCACAAACATGCTATACTGCTTAGACATCGCGTTCAGGGGAAGCTTAGGCACAGGAATCGTTTTTTGACAGGTTTCTGCATTCATCATTGGCTTGGTGGGTAAAAGGATTATACTCTGTAGTGTATGAATTATTTTTTCATTGTCTGGATTTTCAATTTTTCACCAGTATACGGGTTCACTTGGTTATTCTTGTTATTTTAGCTACCATTTCATTGTTTTCTGATAAATGCTTATAGTGTTGTTTCCTCTTCTGGTTTGGAAGTGATATTGTTTTCGATCATTAAGGTGTGATTAGGTTCTCTTTCGTTATACTAACAGAAAGGGCTTAACAAGCACTTGATTTTAGTTATATTACCTTTGCACTTGATTATACATATTGTGATTTTGATAGATCTAAAGACGATTCAAACGGAGAACGAGGTCTAAGCCTCTTGTATTGAACTGGAATTGGGAAATTACTCAAAACAAACAGGGAAGACACTCCCTCTAGAGTCTAGGCTGATACGCCTCTACTCTCAACTAAGCAAGAACATACCTGATCCCTAAATGGACTACAAATACAATTTCCCTTATTTATATTGGATAGTGGTTATGACCTATGGCTTCTATGACTGACAGTGAGGTTATCAATTCCCCTATAACAATTCCTTACTTGCCCAACACCAGTGGTCCCCCCTTTAACAACTTGTGCCTTGCACACTCCACCACTCTCCCGCTTGCCTCTCCCCTTGCAGTTGCAACAGATTTGTTTTTTGAAAGAAAAAAAAATGTAAATAGTTTTACAGTGATGTGCAAGTAACAACATTAAGTTTATTGTTACTTTGTCAATGAATTTCATAAAGCAACATAAAGCATGTAACTGTAAAAGATTGAGTGAATGATGAGCTAGAATTTCTAAACAAAAATAGCCCTTAGGAGGTTCTTTGATTGACTCAATGACCCGCGACGAACTGAATTCGAGTCCTTCCAGATCCTTTTTTCGAAGAACCACTACTTGCTCTCATGATGCCGCCTCCATCATCTTCAATGTCATTCTTAAACTCTACTGGCCTATCTCTCTTGCACAATTCTCTGTCACGCTTGAACCGATCCATCTTCCTAATATTTTCTAGTTGCTCATCAACACCTCCATATGTACCAGAATCGATGTCCTTTGGTCGAAGGGCCAAATTTGTCTGTACAGCGTGGATTGAGCAGCGAACATGTCTTTGTCATAGGCATTGTCCTTGTCATCCACGGAGGCGGATCCACAATTTGTTTTAATTATTTTTATAAGGATTTTTTTTTAAAAAAATATTAACAGAATATATTAAAATTATTTCTTAATATCTTAAAATTATAAACAAATTTTTATTGCTTAATTATGAAATACTGATTAAATTATATAAGAATTTTAAAATATTGAAAATTGGATTGAAAAAAATTTAAAGAAAACAATACCTCCAATGGGATTTGAAAATTGAATTGAAAAAATTTAAAGAGAAAAATATCTCCAAGGGGAACGGGTTGGGACAACCCCCTGCATTCCCCTCCCCTCACCCCTAATATCAAAAAAAATATATATATGATTAAAATTTGTAAAAAAAAAGAAAGAAATATTATAATACTAGCTATTATGGGTGATGTTACACCTCTCCATAACCCCCACTATTATTCCTATTATATAACTCCCACATGGTAGAAAATCAAATGTCCATATTGATGGCCTTCTTATCTTGTAACCCTCCCCATCTATGTCTATATAAGGCATTGTATTTCTTCTTTGAGGAACACACCAATACAATAGAATCTCTTTTCTCTATATATTTCTTATCTTGTTTTATCACGTTATCAGCACGATCCGCTCGAATGGACCCAAGTGGAAAGTTTAATGGTGGGGAGCTTTGTCTCATAGATAGTGCCACGACTCATACTATTTTGAAAAACCCGAAGTTTTTCATGAACCTGCAAATGGCGAACACCAGTGTCAATACCATATCTGGACCAAGTAATCTTATAGAAGGTTCCGGAAGAGCCTCTATCTTGTTACCCGAAGGAACAAGAATATATGTCAAAGATGCTTTGTATTCAAGTAACTCACAACGGAATCTGTTGAGCTTCAAAGATTTAAGATTAAATGGTTATCACATGGAAACCATGAATGAGAATGATATTGAATATCTATTTCTCACATCTTTTAAGACGGGCCGGAAGCAAGTCTTAGAAAAGATGAGAACATTAACACCTGGTTTATATGACACAGTTATATACCCCATTGAGATTTACAATGTCACAAACCAGAAGTTAGTTGACAATGCAAAATTTTCTTTCTGGCATGATAGATGTTGTAGGAGGAAATTGAGACTTGCAATAAAATATAAATAAATCAAAACAAACCAGATTTCGTCCCTTGTAAATAATTACAAGACTCCCTCCCTATGCAGCAGTGGGAAGTCAGGATCGATCCTCGAGGAAGCGTGTCAGCGGATCTCAGGTAGCTGTAAATCTCACAAACAGAAAAAAGCAGAAAGACAGAAATAACAAAGCAAAAGCAGAAAATAAAGCAAGGACACAGAAGTTACTCGATATCGAGCAACAGTCCTCGATATCGACTACAGCAAGTCGACAACAGAAACTCAGAAATCACAGCAGAAACTCGATCTCGGCAAGTTTTCCTCGATATCGAGTAAGCCCTACTCGATATCGACAAGAACTCCTCGGAATCGACAAACAGCAGAAACTTTAAATTGCAAATTCTCGAACACAGAACTCAGATTTCCGAGGAATAAACTCAATAAACTAAAATACTTCCAAAGCCAGAGTGTCAACACCACAACGATAACCATGCAAAATAACACATAAAGGCATAAAATATCATGCTTTCCATCAAATAACTTTCGTTATTAACAAATAGGAATATAGAGGCTTTCTCATAAACCCTAATTGTTACTAACCCTTTTTCACATAATTAATCCAAGTTGCATTAAGATCGTACCTTTACCGCATCACCTTACATGGCTACCGTCGGGCTCACCCCGACCCTAGAAGTGGGTGGACTACTCGCTCTTCATCGCAATAGCAGACATCTTTGATGAAAAAGAACTAACTTGCATTAAATAAACTCAAGCATACAACCTCTTCTCCTTCTCTCTCTATGTGTAACTACTTGTCTCTCAAATTGAATCTTTAGAAATCAGCCCCTAAGGCTTTATTTATAGTGCTCAAACCCCGCTAATCAAGGAAATAACATCTTATATATATCTATATCTAAATATCTAAAGGCTTAAAGATAAATAAATGGAATAAATAATTAAATCCAAATAGGAAATAAATTTAAAATAGGTAAATCTCTTCTTGTGTTGATAGATCTTGACATGCCTTGATAGATGTGCATAGATCTCGGCAAACTCGGACTCCTTCGGCCCCAAGCAAGCCCAAACCGCGTCGGACAGCTCACCGCGTAACGCGGCTCCAGAAGGCGCTTCTCGATATCGACTAATTCTACTCGATATCGAGTAAAGTTGGCGTCGACTTTGGCTGGCTGGGCATCTTGGGTTGCTGCTGCTCGATCCGGCTCGGTCAGGTGATCCGGGGTCCTCGATATCGAGTAATCTACTCGATATCGAGTAAACTGTGTCATCTTCTCTTGTGTTGCTGGTCTTGGTCGAGGAACTGCTCCCCGACACTGGCTCGGACAGGCGCGGCTGATCTTGTCGATATCGAGTAAGATCCTCGATATCGAGTAACTTGGTGCTCGGCATGTCCAGTCCTCGGCTTCTCGACTTGGTGTAGCTTCCTCGACTCCGGACATAGCTTCATGGTTTTTGTCGATATCGAGCAATCTACTCGATATCGAGTAGGCTTGTGGAGTCGGGTTGGCTCTGGCTCTCACCTCCTCGATCATGCTTTACTCGACCAGCACTGCTCGGACATCCTTTGTCGATATCGAGTAAATGAACTCGATATCGAGTAACTCTGGGTTCTAGCTTGATTCGTCCTGGTTCCGCTGCTTCCTGACCTTGGACTTCTGTAGTTGACTTTCGAGCTTTTCCAACCTTTCTCAGAACTGCTGTAAATTGCCTCGAATTCTGCGAAGTTAAACAGAAACTGGTGTAGATTCCATAATTTGGCAAATAAACATAAACTACATAGATTCTGTACTATTCTAGCCCAAATGCATGAAATGTATGCAGAAAACGATATAAAAGTTACTGTAAAACATGGCAGATTCGGATCATAACAAACACCCCATACTTAAGCTTGCTTGTCCTCAAGCAATACTTTTATTTGTCATTCAGGGGAAGGAATCAAAACTCTCAACATCTTAGATTCATTGTCATATGTCCATGCAGTCAATTACCATCCTTGAAAAGGTACTAGTGTCACAAATCCATGCATGTGCAATTTTAAGAGCAACATCTACTCACAAAAGGAGGGTTATGCAAAAACATTCATTCATGACAAAGCATTAATAATCAAGAGGACTTTAATTTAAGCTCAAATAAGAAGTAGATTGGTAAAAGGCTAAAGGTGGGCAATTTTTGGCAATGTGGTGCTAATGATCCGGGGAAATGGAGTACTTTCCAAACTGAATTTCCACATTCCTTTTTCATAAGAATCATCACCTTTCATAATGCTTTTTTCTCAATAATAATGCTTTTACCTCTCTAACCTCAGCACTGCCTTCTCGCGAGTCGCAAACATGGGTGTCATGAATGACCCCTGATACTTAGTGCGTCGGACTCCTCACCTGTGTGTCCCATCTCACTGAACTATTACCTCAGCAAGCAGAGTCAATCTACCTTTATCTCCTGAGGTGATTGGATTTTTTCTCACTCATTAAATTTTCCATATTTTTCAAACATTTTCCTACCAAACTCCAATAATGATAACAACAACACAAACACCATATAATATCTCCATAATGTAACATCATTCTCCCCAGATAGAAATAAGGTAAAGAATGGGCAATATTTAGATTATGTGGAGCAACAATTGAAATAAGGCATATTATGGCTTTTGTGATGCATAAGCATAGGTATGGCTAGGGAATATAAACATATGAGCATTATATGGAAATATAAAGTCCTCCATCCTTTTATCATGCAACATGTCAAAAGCAATTTCAAATTTTACCTCCTTTCATGGTTTTCAATAAAATCTGCACTTCATTGTGACTTCCCTTTACTAGGCAATTTCATGCTATATCTCTAATGAATCCAATTTTGCATCGTCGAGTTAAATAAAACTTCCATGACATTAATCAAAAATTTTAAATGGGGGTCATTTTTTCAAATTTTGGAAAACATGCATATAAATCAATAATGAATTCCAAAATAGCCATGTATAAGCAATTCAAGAAATAAACTAAAAAATATGCACAAATATGGTCAAATATGGCAAATATGCACAAAGTAAGCCCTTCCCCACCCCATACGTAAACATTACAGTGTCCTCACTATATAAAAACAAGGGTAAAGAAAGAAACTCACTAGACAGGTGTGCAGGGCTTCAAAACATCGAGTAATAATGCTTGGGCCGAGTCCAATTCAGCTTGCTTCTATCCCATGGACCTGAAAAATATAGAAGACATATACCTACAATAGAAAAACTAAAAGTTCAAAACCAAAAACAAAAATAAAAGCAACAATGTCCAAAAAGTCCCAAAAATAAATGTCTATGTACAAGCTCTAGATTTTATAGTCGCTAGGCCGACTTTCTCCATTAAGCTCAAGGTGGCATCTGCAAGGCCCATGTAGCTTGGGCTTCAAATAGGACTCCATTCTTGTCCATCAGCTGCAATCCTCCAGAATGGATCTTGTTCACCACGAAAGGCCCCATCCTCTTCTTGTTGAATTTGTTTGGAAACCAATGATCTTTTGAATTGGAAACATAGAGTTTGTCTCCAATTTCATACTCCTTGGGCTCATCATTGGAAATCCTATATAAGCGCACATACCAAGGCAAACCTCTCCCATGTATAGATAGATCTTTAATGAAAATAGGAGAAGAAAGATCCATACCCTAGCTTACCTTCGCAGGAACGGATTCGGGAGCCTCTGTATTTGGTCGATCTCGAGGAACAGTACTCGATCTCGACGAGTGTTCAGCTTCTGGTGGCCTGCTGCTGCCCGAGGATGCTGGAGTCGAGGAAGCCAGATGTTGGTCGATATCGACCAGTTTTGTCGATATCGAGGAGTCTTGCTCGCCTGGTGGAATCAACGTCGAGGAAGGTGAAGTCGATGCAGCGGAGTGTTGGTCGATATCGAGTAGTTTACTCGATATCGAGGAGTGCTGTGCTTCAGGTTGGCTGCTCGACAACGCTGGTGCTGGTGGAGGCTTCTGATTTTGGTCGATATCGACTAAATTACTCGATGTCGAGGAATTTTGTCCGATTTTGACCCCATACTTGCATCCTGTCAAGGCATCCGAAAAATAGTTAGTCCAAATCGACGTACCTTGGTTTCTGTCGAGCGGATTCTCTGTTTCTTTGTTCAGGATGGCCATGATCTTCTCCACCTGGGCTTCCATATCCCACTTTTCCAGCTCTTCAGGATTCATATTTCTTACCTTAGGATCCCCACAAGTGATGTAACCAGCTGAGATAGATTTTACCTCTTCCATGGGACCTGTATGCCTTTCAGTTTTATTAAAAGAATACTTAATTACCTCATCGCTGATGTTGAAAGTGAGCACTCCTTTCCTTATGCTTATGTTGGCATCCACCGTCGCCAAGAAGGGCCTTCCTAGAATAATTAGACAAGCAGGGTCCTCTGGCATATCAATAACTAGAAAATCAGCGGGGACAAAAAATTTACCTACTTGTACTGGCACATTGTCCACCATGCCTGTTGGAATGACCACCGTGTTGTTGGCCATATACAGCTTAGCATCCATAGGCTCTAGGGCACCTATCTTAATCTTGGACCAAATTGTTAAAGGCATTATACTCACACTAGCTCCAAGATCACATAAAGCATTAATTTTATATGGACCAAATCCAATGGTTATAGCAAACTTACCTGGATCTGGCCTCTTCTCAAGTATGTCCAAATGGCTGCACTCCTCTGTAATCTCAGCCATTGACCTCTTCTTGCTTAGAATCTCCTTGAGGAACTTGACATAGGATGACATTTCATTGAGAGCTTCTGTGAAGGGTATGGTGACATTGAGCTTCTGAAGCATCTTGATGAAGCACTGAAACTTCTTCTCTGCTGGGTCCTTTGGAGATTTTGTTGGGAAGGGCAACTTCTTTTTCTGATTCGGGGCCAGAACAGATGTCGGAGGTGCTGCAACTTTCTCGATCTCGACTTGGGCTTCCTCGATATCGACCAACTGTTTCTCGATACCGACTACTTTCCTTGGTGTCGAGTTGTTGTGCTCTGCAGACGAAGGTTGGCCCACTTTGTCGTTGATATCGAGTTTTCCTTCCTCGATATCGAGTTGCCTTTTGTCAATATCGACCAAGGTCTGGTCGATATCGAGTTGCTGTTCTCCTTCGTCTTGTTGTTTTCCGACCTCTGGCGCTTGTAGTTGATGGCCGCTTCTGAGTTTTACAGCAGCGATGTGTCCAGTCTTCCCCTTAGGATTTGGTTTTGAAGATCCAGGGAGAGAACCTGACTGTCTAGGGATTCCTGCTACTAGCTGGCCAATCTGTGTATCAATTGATTTCCTCCAGACATCGATCTCCCCAAGCCTAGAGTTGACACCTTGTATCTGAGTGTAGACTGAGTTGAAGGACTGCTTGGTGTCTGAATGATTCCTCCGGATTTCCTCTAGGACAGTTTGTAGATCATCCCTCTTCTGGTCTCTTTCCGGATGTCTTGGAGCTCTGTGGGCGGGGGGTTCCTAGGGGCACCTTGGTTCCATTGTGGTTGTTGGAACCTTCGGTCCCCCATGTAGCGATTGGGACCCCCTGTGTAAGCTGCCTCTTCGTGGTATTCTGCCAGCCTGACTTGCTCTATGTGTGGGTACTCAGTAGTGGTGTGCCTCTGTGATCCGCATTCAATGCAAGGCTGGTTGACTGAAAGATACTTTACTTGTTTGAGAAGCTTGCGATTCTGATCTTTGTAGTACTGCTCCTTTACATCTGGGTCAATCTCTTTGGAGGGCTCATAGAGGGGCATGGATGGTGCTGGCCTGGCGTAGGGATTCTCTTCATAGTTGGTTGGAGTCCCATACTTGTTATCATAGTTGGTTAGCTTATCGAGAGCAGCCCATGCGTCAGCAGGCGGCATCGTCAGATACTCATAGTGAGTATATGTGTTGATTCTATCCTTTGCAGCCAAGTCCAGAGAATTGAAGAAGATCTCTTGAACTACGCAGGGTTGCTGTCCATGTGTAAGGCATGATCGCAGCAGATCCTTATAGCGTTCCCAAGCCTTTGCCAGCGGCTCCGCAGGCTTCTGTTTGAAAGCTGTGATTTTCTGCCAAAGGAGTGCTGTCTTGGCAGGAGGAAAGAACTTGTTGAGAAATTCCTGCTTTACTTCAGCCCATGTCGTGAGGGATCGTGGTTTCAGCCCTTCAAGCCACTTCAATGCTGGACCAGATAGGGACCAACGAAAGGCCTTCATCAAGATGTACTCCAAGGTGGTACCTTCAGCAAGAGTACGACACATGTCAGTAAAGTTTGTAATATGCTGAAGAGGGCATTCATTAAATCTACCAAAGAAAGCATTATTCTTAATTTCAATAAGGAAAGGAGTGCGAATTTCATAGTTATTTTTAGGGATTAGAATGGCCGATTCAGGCACTATGAGCGTGGGGTGCATGTAATCCTCTGCAGTTGTTGGGTATTGGGCAAGCTCATCTTCCAATAGCCTCGCACGTTCAGCTTCCCTTGTAGTGCGTGCTCTCTGAGGTGAGAGCAGTATCTTTAGCAGCTAGTTCCCTTGTAAGCCTCTCAATCAGCTGTTCCTGTGTCTCTGCGGCCGCCATGGCTCTTTTTAGTTTAGCTTGGATGTGTATAAGGCGCTCCGGTTCGTCTAAGGCGTCAAACTCAGGTGTTCGATCGGAACGGCGCATATACCTACAAAGTAACTCAAGAGAAAAGTGAGATCTGACTACCTAAGGCGCGAATGATTGCATCCCCGGCAACGGCGCCAATTTGTTGTAGAAGGAAATTGAGACTTGCAATAAAATATAAATAAATCAAAGCAAACCAGATTTCGTCCCATGCAAATAATTACAAGACTCCCTCCCTATGCAGCAGTGGGAAGTCAAGATCGATCCTCGAGGAAGCGTGTCAGCGGATCTCAGGTAGCTGTAAATCTCACAAACAGAAAAAGGCAGAAAGACAGAAATAACAAAGCAAAAGCAGAAAATAAAGCAATGACACAGAAGTTACTCGATATCGAGCAACAATCCTCGATATCGACTACAGCAAGTCGACAACAGAAACTCAGAAATCACAGCAGAAACTCGATCTCGGCAAGTTTTCCTCGATATCGAGTAAGCCCTACTCAATATCGACAAGAACTCCTCGAAATCGACAAACAGCAGAAACTTTAAATTGCAAATTCTCAAACACAGAACTCAGATTTCTGAGGAATAAACTCAATAAACTAAAATACTTCCAAAGCCAGGGTATCAACACCACAACGATAACCATGCAAAATAACAC
Source organism: Persicaria maculosa (assembly GCA_963922045.1). Lineage (NCBI taxonomy): Eukaryota > Viridiplantae > Streptophyta > Magnoliopsida > Caryophyllales > Polygonaceae > Persicaria > Persicaria maculosa. Next base: position 51,918,112 of record OY998259.1, on the reverse strand, counting down.
ATAAAGGCATAAAAGATCATGCTTTCCATCAAATAACTTTCGTTATTAACAAATAGGAATATAGAGGCTTTCTCATAAACCCTAATTGTTACTAACCCTTTTTCACATAATTAATCCAAGTTGCATTAAGATCACTTTCGCTTCAATAATACAAACAAGGATCACCTTCAACTCTCGCAAAAGAATCACGCTCATAGGGATAGAAGACAAATTGCATAAAAAGATCGTACCTTTACCGCATCACCTTACATGGCTACCGTCAGGCTCACCCCGACCCTAGAAGTGGGTGGACTACTCGCTCTTCATCGCAATAGCAGACATCTTTGATGAAAAAGAACTAACTTGCATTAAATAAACTCAAGCATACAACCTCTTCTCCTTATCTCTCTATGTGTAACTACTTGTCTCTCAAATTGAATCTTTAGAAATCAGCCCCTAAGGCTTTATTTATAGTGCTCAAACCCCGCTAATCAAGGAAAGAACATCTTATCTATATCTATATCTAAATATCTAAAGGCTTATAGATAAATAAATGGAATAAATAATTAAATCCAAATAGGAAATAAATTTAAAATAGGTAAATCTCTTCTTGTGTTGATAGATCTTGATATGCCTTGATAGATGTGGATAGATCTCGGCAAACTCGGACTCCTTCGGCCCCAAGCAAGCCCAAATCGCATAGGACAGCTCACCGTGTAACGCGGCTCCAGAAGGCGCTCCTCGATATCGACTAATTCTACTCGATATGGAGTAAAGTTGGCGTCGACTTCGGCTGTCTGGGCATCTCGGGTTGCTGCTGCTCGATCCGGCTCGGTCAGGTGATCTGGGGTCCTCGATATCGAGTAATCTACTCGATATCGAGTAAACTGTGTCATCTTCTCTTGTGTTGCTAGTCTTGGTCGAGGAACTGCTCCCCAACACTGGCTCGGACAGGCGCGGCTGATCTTGTCGATATCGAGTAAGATCCTCGATATCGAGTAACTTGGTGCTCGGCATGTCCAGTCCTCGGCTTCTCGACTTGGTGTAGCTTCCTCGACTCCGGGCATAGCTTCATGGTGTTTGTCGATATCGAGTAATCTACTCGATATCGAGTAGGCTTGTGGAGTTGGGTTGGCTCTGGCTCTCACTTCCTCGATCATGCTTTACTCGACCAGCACTGCTCGGATATCCTTTGTCGATATCGAGTAAATGAACTCGATATCGAGTAACTCTGGGTTCCATCTTGATTCGTCCCGGTTCCGCTGCTTCCTGACCTTGGACTTCTGTAGTTGAATTCCGAGCTTTTCCAACCTTTCTCAGAACTACTGTAAATTGCCTCGAATTCTGCGAAGTTAAACAGAAACTGGTGTAGATTCCATAATTTGGCAAATAAACATAAACTACATAGATTCTGTACTATTCTAGCCAAAATGCATGAAATGTATGCAGAAAATGATATAAAAGTTAATGTAAAACATGGCAGATTCGGCTCACAACAATAGACTCGGTCATCCAGGTGATACAATGATGCGCATGATCATTGAAAGTTCACCCAAACACCCGATAAAGGACCTGAAGTTCCTATCAAGAGGTGACTTGACATGTACGGCTTGTTCTCCTGGCAAATTAATAACAAGGCCGTGAATGACAAAGGTCAATGCAGAATCTCCTATGTTCCTTGACCGGATTCAAGGTGACATATGCGGACCGATTACACCGTCATGTGGACCATTTAGATATTTATGGTGTTGATAGATGTTTCAACACGATGGTCACATGTAAGCCTGTTATCAACACGGAATGTTGCATTTGCAAGGCTCTTAGCCCAGATTATCAAATTAAGGGCTCATTTTCCTGATTATTCGATTAAAAGAATCAGGTTAGACAATGCGGGAGAATTTACATCGAAGTCTTTTAATGACTATTGTCAATCAGTTAGTATTGTGGTTGAGCACCTAGTGGCTTATGTCCATACCTAAAATGGCCTTGTAGAGTCATTAATCAAGCGGTTACAAATAATAGCTAGACCGATGTTAATGAGGGCTAGATCACCTTCATCGGCTTGGGGCCATGCAATTTTGCATGCTGCAGCTTTGATTCGTCTTAGACCGACCGCTAATAATAAGCTCTCTCCATTACAACTTGTCTCCGGAAGAGAACCCGATATTTCTTATTTGAAAATTTTCAGATGTGCGGTGTATGTCCCTATTCCTCCCCCTCAACGGACTAAAATGGGACCACAAAGAAGGTTGGGAATATACGTGGGGTTTGAGTCCCCATCAATTATAAAATACCTAGAGCCTATGACTGGTGATCTATTTACAGCTCGGTATTTAGATTGTCACTTTGATGAAGCAAAATTCCCAACTCTAGGGGGAGACGACAAGGAGATAATTAAGAAAGAGATTTCGTGGAATTCCAATTCTCTATCATTTCTAGATCCAAGAACAAATGAAAGTGAACTTGAAGTTCAAAGGATCATACATTTACAAAGTGTTGCAAATAGATCACCAGATGCGTTTACAAATGCCAAGAAGGTGACGATGTCACATATACCAGCTGAAAATGCACTAGCTCGATTGGAGATTCCTGTAGTAACTCCAAACCAACAAATATCAAGTGATTCTCAAGCGCACCGGAAGCGTGGGAGACCACTAGGCTCTAAGGATACAATTCTCCGGAAGAGGAAAGAGACAATAACAACACATAAAGGTGTTGATACTCCTATCACTAACATCCATGAAGATATAATCCCATAAGAGATATTATCTAAGGACCCCGAAAGCAAAGAAAAGGATGTCGAGGATAATTTTGAGATGTCAATTAACTATGCAACTACCGCCTTGGGGTGGCATCGAAATGATATAGTCCTAGATGACATATTTGCTTATACGATGGCAATAGAAGTCATGAATGAAGATGACAATGATCCTTAAACAATGATAGAATGTCAAAATCGAAATGATTGGGAGAGTTGGAAAGGTGCAATCAAAGTAGAGCTAGATTCTTTAAACAAACGCGGTGTTTTTGGACCAACAGCTCCAACACCAAAAGGCGTTAAACCAATCGGCTTTAAGTGGGTGTTCGTACGAAAATGCAATGAGCGTAATGAAGTATTAAGATATAAAGCCAGACTCGTTGCACAAGGCTTTTCACAAAAGCCAGGACTGGATTATGTAGAAACGTATTCACCTGTAGTGGATGCAACAACACTTAGATTCCTAGTTGGTTTGGCGGTTGTTGAACAACTTCAAATGCAACTTATGGATGTAGTAACTGCTTACCTTTATGGATCATTAGATATAGATATATACATGAAAATCCCCAAAGGATTAGAAATGCCTGAAGCATTAAGATCAAAACCTCATCACATGTGATAACTCCCTCCCTTGATGAAAATCGGAATAAGTTTCAAAGACCTTGACAGTATGTCTGTGTCAAGGGTCTTGGAGCTTTAACAGTGTTGATGAAATACAAAACCTGTTTATATTGTTCTATATGTTGTTTTGTTCGAAATATTATTTAATATGATTATATAATTCCATTATATTATTATATAGTTAACTAATCTTTCAGGAAGTATTTTTTGAATTATTTCCTTCCTTGTGATACAACTTGTGAAGATTCAAATCGGAAAGATTGTGGCCTTCGGAGTTTCCAAAGATAGAAGATCCAGCTCAAAGCCATGATCTAGACTAGCCGTTAGAGAAGATCCTTGGCGCCGATTTGTCTCAATATAAAGAGAAGGAAGATGAAGACAGAATACACACATTCATTGAACACGAGCTTTCATACACTCCAAGCCTTCAAGAAAAATCTGTCTTCGTGTGCTCTCTGCTTGTCCTAAGAGTCTGTTATTTAATTTCAAAGCATTGGAGAGTTACACAGTGAGCTTATAGGATATATTCATTTATAGTGTTATACTCGAGAGTTTGTAACTCAGGAAGTGAACACTAGGCTATTGATTCTCGAGAGTAAGAGGATTGTACTAGATAGCTGAGAGAGGTGGGGCTCTTCTAGATTGGTCTAGGACTCCAAGGGAACGTGAGTTGACTAGATTGCAATTGTATAGGAGAGAGGCTTCTCGGTGAGCTATTAGGATCCTAAGCCTTGTGAATCAATAAAGCCTGTTGAATCCTAGGGTTGTGGAAGAACCATAGGCGGGGACGTAGGCCAAGTTCGTGCCGAACCTCGTAAACAACTCATCGAGTCCTTTACTTTATTGCTTTACCTTATTTCCGCACTTGGTTCGTACTGTTTAACTTTGTGATTCAGGTTTTCGAAGAAAGACTAAGTCTAATCTCAAAGGGTTTTGCACGAGCTTCAAAAGTCTTGAGAATCTGCGAAAAACCGGCATACTCTATTCAACCCCCCTTCTAGAGTATCTTTACATTACTTTGTTTTACATTATCGAACCTTCAATTGGTATCAGAGCTTTACTCACTGCTTTTGATCTAACAATCGTGTGAGTTTTCGATCATGTCTGGTGAAACAAGCGGAGGATTTGCACAGGGAAGGTCCACGAGCAAACCACCACTCTTTGTAGGAAACAACTTTGTCCACTGGAGATCCTTGATGAAGATATTCATTATAGATCAAGATCTGGAACTTTGGAACATTATAGAGAATGGTCCGAAGATTTCAGAGAAAGACGGACCAAATGGAACCAAAGTCGCAAAGAAGGAGTCTGAATACATCCAAGTGGATCTTGAACTCGTCTCCAAAAACTACAGGGCTATTGACTTACTTTATTGTGGTCTTAGCACTGATGAGTTTAACCGTATTTCATCTTGTAGGTCAGCTAAAGAGATTTGGGACAAACTGGTCGTCACCTATGAGGGAACTAGCCAAGTAAAAGACACCAAGATCAGCATCTCCCTTCAAAAGTATGAGCTTTTCAAAATGAAGTCTGATGAGTCAATCAAGGCCATGTTCACACAATTCACAGAAATCACCAACAACCTTGACTCTCTCGGCAAGAGCTTTACAAACGTTGAGAAAGTGAGGAAGATACTGAGGTGCCTCCCAAAAGAAAAATGGGGTCCAAAAGTAACAGCTATAGAGGAAGCACAGGACCTCACCACTCTACCCCTTGATGACCTGCTTGGGAAGCTGATCACGCATGAGATGATCCTTAATGAAGACGATGGAGAACTTCCAGCTAGCACTAAGAACTTGACACTCAAGTCTAAGAAGGATGAGCCTAAAGATGGATCTGATTCCGAAGATGAGGATGACGATGAGGATGATTCTTTTGCTCTTATCACAAGAGGCCTTGCTCGAATTCTCAAAATGAAGAAACAATTCAACAACAAGGATGGATCAGAGTCTTCTAAATTTCGAGGTAAGCCTCAATACAACAAGTATGATAAGAAGACTAAACCTTTGTCTTGTTTTGAATGTGGTGAAACAGATCATCTTGTGAAGGATTTCCCTCAAAAGACAAAGAGCCAGTCCAAGAAGGGTGACAAGTGGAAGAAGAAAGCCATGGTGGCAACTTGGAGCGATTCTGACTCTGACTCCGATGATGAGAAGGCCAATATTTGTCTCATGGCCTCAGAAGATGAATCCCACGATGAAAAACTTGAAGCTACTGTAAGAGAACTTATGGCAAGTCCAAAAGAGGTATTATCGGAATTCTTTTCTAATATGATTGCCAATGAAGAGAAACTTATTGCCTAGACTAACATTCTTATTAAGAGAACTGTGGACCAGGAAAGAACTATTGAGGATCTGTCTATAAGGGTCAAAAGTCTTGAAGCTTCTTATTCAGGTCTTGACATTAAAGTCAAGACGCTTGACTCAGAAAAATCTGAACTCAAGCAAGATCTCTCCTCTCTAAGAAATGAGCATCACGACTTAGAGAACGAGAAGATCTCCCTGAATAATAAGATTCAAGACCAACAGACAGCCCTCATAAGTTTTACTAAATCCAAAGGCACTCTCGATAGGATGTTGGGTGAGCAACAAAGTTCTCTAAACAAAAGTGGTATTGGTTACAATCCAAGGTTTTTAAAGAAGCAACACATTACCACCTTTGTAAAGGCAAAAGGAAGCAGAACCTCTCCTATATGTCACTACTGTGCTAGAAAGGGACATGTAAAAGAGACATGCCCCTATAGAAGAAAGGATCCATATATCATTCGCAATACATTTCCTGTTCATTTGAGAAAAGAACGGATAACACAAGTTTGGGTCCCAAAAGGCACGATTTTACCAAATATGGTTTATCCCAATAATGGATCCAAATTTGCTTATTGGTCTAGCCACAAAGGTTGATGTTTGTTTTGCAGGAGATCACCAAGGTGAAAGAACACAAATGGATTATTGATAGTGGTTGCTCAAGGCATATGAGTGGGAAGAGTTCTCTCTTTCATGATCTAAAGGAGCAATCCACAGGAACAATCACTCTTGGTGACAAAGGAAAATGTGACATCATTGGTATTGGTAGTGTTGGAAGTGATTCCAACCATAGTATTAAAAATGTCTATCTTGTTGATGGTTTAAAGTATAATTTGCTTAGCGTTTCTCAATTATGTGATAGTGGGACCAATGTTAGATTTAACAAGAAAAGATGTCTAGTATGCAGAGAAGATACAGGTGAAGTTATATTGACTGCATATCGCTACAACAATATATACGCTGTAAATGCTGATCAAGTGGCACAAGGAAGCTTAACCTGTCTAAAGGCTTTGACGGATGATCCAAAGCTCTGGCACAGGAGACTCGGTCATGTGAGTCCACATACACTACAGAAGCTTGTGTCCAAAGGGCTTGTAAGAGGGCTACCTGAGATGGACTTCAAAGGTATTGATATGTGCAATGCATGCACACGAGGTAAACAAACACGTAGCTCTTTCAAACCCAAAAAGGTTGTAAGTTCTTCTAGACCCCTTGAACTTTTACATATGGATTTATGTGGTCCTATGCGAGTCAAATCTCCCAATGGTAAAAAGTACATGCTAGTCGTTGTTGATGATTTTTCTAGATATACTTGGGTTGCATTTTTAAAAGAAAAATCAGAGGCCTTATTTGAGTTTTTAAAATTTTGTAAGGAGTTGCAAACTTTAAGAAATGAGCCCATAGTGTCAATTCGGTGATCATGGTAGGGAGTTTGATCAACTTCAGTTTGATTTGTTTTGTGCTAAATATGGCATCTCCCATAACTTTTCCGCTCCTAAGACAACTCAACAAAACGGGGTTGTGGAACGAAAGAATCGCACCTTAGAGGATATGGCCAGGACTATGCTTTTAGAAAATGCATTACCTAAAACCTATTGGGCTGAAGCTGTTAACACAGCTAACTATATTTTGAATCGTTGTCTTATTCGTTCCATCTTAAAGAAAACTCCTTATGAACTTTTCAAAGGCCGCAAACCACTTATATCTTATTTTAAACCCTTTGGCTGTACTTGTTTTGTTCATAACAATGGAAAAGATAACCTTGGGAAATTTGATGCGCGTAGTGATGAAGGTATATTTCTTGGCTACTCCACAAGTAGCAAAGCTTATAGAATCTTCAATAAAAGGACCCAGTTAGTTGAAGAAAGTATACATGTTATATTAGATGAATGCAATGACGGTTCTTTAAGTGAAAGTGTTGCAGATATAGATCTTAACATTCATGCAGAGAACGAGGAAGGTGATGATGCTGCTACCAAGAACATAGAGAAGAGGAACATGCAGAAACAAATTCTCAACACTGAAGAATTGACCCAAGGTGTTGAAGATTCGTCCAAAGCCCTTGGTGTCCAATCCAACAGTGTTGAAACGTCAGAAACTGCTGTAACTGAACCTAACAGGACCATGGAGTCAGATGTACCTCAAATCAATCCTGCTGGTGTGACGAATCAAGGAGCTGAGACTAGCAAAAGGAAATTCAAATACTCCTCATCACACTCATTAAAGGATATCATTTCTGACCCTACTTCTAGTGTTCAAACTCGTTCTAAACTTAAAGATCTTTGTGCTTTTCACGCGTTTGTTTCTCTTATTGAACCAAAGAAGGTAGATGAGGCACTTCAAGAGCCAGACTGGATCATTGCCATGTAAAGTGAGCTTAACGAATTTGAAAGGAACAAAGTCTGGACCTTGAAGCCTAGGCCAAAGCATCAATCAGTCATTGGAACACGATGGGTATTTCGAAAAAGCTAGATGAAAATGGTAAGATCGTGAGGAACAAGGCAAGGCTTGTTGCCCAAGGCTACAATCAAGAGGAAGGTATTGACTACGAGGAGACCTTTGCTCCCGTAGCCAGGCTTGAAGTCATTCGCATTTTATTAGCATTTACATCTTTCATGGGCATAAAGTTATATCAAATGGATGTCAAGTGTGCTTTTCTTAATGGTTTCTTAGAAGAAGAAGTATATGTGGCTCAACCCCCAGGTTTTGAAAGTTTAGAATTTCCTAATCATGTTTATAAACTTGATAAAGCGCTTTATGGTTTGAAACAAGCCCCAAGAGCTTGGTATGAGCGCTTGTCAAAATATCTTTTAGAAAATGATTTTAAAAGGGGGTTGATCGACAAGACTCTTTTTATCAAGACCAAAGGAAAGGACATTTTGGTTATTCAAATCTATGTAGATGACATATTATTTGGTGCTACTAACACATCTTTGTGCAAGGAATTTTCTGACATCATGTGCAGTTGTAAAGGCCCGAATTATAAATAATATTTTAGTATTATTTGAAGGGTAATACGAGACATTACCTTATATTTTAACCTTTATATGCCTTTAATTGAATTTTTGCGGAAAATTTTATTTCAAAAATTTTAAAATACTTCTTATAAAGTTTATATCTCATGTTGTTTATTTATGTGGTGGAAATATTTTAAATTCAATTTTTCTAACATAAATACCGATTTTGGACACTATTCACTTTCTTCTTCCTCTTTCCGTACAAAAATTCCAGCTTTCGACCTATAAAAAGCAATGCAACTGCCCTACTTCAAACCCTGATTTCTCTCTCAATTCTCAGCCGTTTTGCTTCGTTCTTCTTCCCTCCTCTTCTCCTCACTTCTGTCTACACACCTGAGCCATAAAACAGCGAGATCGAGCTCATCTTGGAGCCGAAATCTGCAGTTACAGCAGCGGTCTTGCAGGGTGAGGTGAAAAATCGGTTTCCCTAAAAATCTATGCTTTCCTCCTCCTTTTCGATTCCTTTAGTTTCCTTGAGGTTCTAATAGTGTTTTTCAACAGATTTTAAGGTGCAATTTCGTGATTCCTTTCACAAACTTCCACTCCATTTTTCCGGATTGTCCCAACCTTCGTTCTTTTGATTCCGGGATGTGATGAGGCTATGTTATGCTTGAAATAAGTTCATATGAGCTCAAATAAGCTAACCCAAGCCTTAGATCCCATCAAGTTTAAGCTTTATTTCATTTTCGACTTTTCACCATTAATGGCCCTTCTCAAGCTTCGAAACCCACCCTACACTTGGAGGACTCGGAAGCAAGTTCTCCCCTGAGCTTTAGAGCATGGAAAATAAGCTTGTGCAAGTGGAATCGTTGATTTTGGTTGAAAAACAAAGAACTTACCATTTTTTAATTTCAAGCTTCTTCTTTCCTGAAAAATAGCCATAAAAATGGCTTATCTATGAGGAGTACCTCTTTCCCTGAGTTGTTGGGTAGATAAGCTACATGTTTGCTTTTGGAATCAACCATGAAAGACTCATATCTTAAAAGTTGCGTTTTCACTTATGCCCTCTCCTTTGAGCATGTTTGTTTCTTCCACAGCTCATTTTCACTCTTCATGCTTGCTTTAGATCAAAACCTTGCACCAAAGTGAGCAACTTTGGCTTTGGAATCATCTTCAAACTCGTCCTAGAGAGGAAGATATGGATCCACCAAGTTGAGACATTGTAAGGGTTTTTGTCTTTTATCCCAAACTTGAGGGTGTTTATCTCCTTCATTTCTGCATTTCGGCCTTTGCTCTTGTTTTGGATCTGTTTTATGCACTGTTTTGAGCAGCTTTGGTGTTTACTTCATCCTCAAAATCATAGTGATTAAGGAGATACAAGATCTCAAAGTCGGGAATCTTAAACACGACTTTTCCAGCTTGATTCTTGTTTATTTTGAACACTTGAGGTATAAAGCTAAGGCTTTACACTCTTGTTTGCTCATTTTTATGTTTATAAGTGTCTTAAGTTCAGTTTTACAAGTTTTGGTAAGGTTTGGAGTTGGATGCAAACACTTACACTATTTTCGGTTTCATGTGTTCAAGGTGTGTTCGGGAAACTTCTTGAGAGTGAGACTTAGGATTCATCCCTTCTCCACCTTCCACCATTTGAGTATGTATCCTAACTTGTTCTTGATTGTATGAGCTTGGTTGTGTGAGGAAAAGGTCTAGGAAGTGTGGCCTTGTTTATGGTTGTTTGTGTGGAAAAGGGGCTTAGGAAGTGTAGCCCTTCTGGTTGAGAACTTGGTTATGGCGTTGTGCAAATTGGTTTACTTTATGAATGAGATGATGGATGAGATATTACATGACGAGATGAGATGAGCATGGAATGATATATGATGAGATAAGACGGAATGATCGGAAATGAGATATGTAAAGTTATGTGTGATAGTTAGGGGCGCCTTGTGTGATTTAGATAGACTTATGCATATCTGTATATTTGTTAGGTGATTATTGCTTGTTGGACTCCGCTTGCGTTATCTTTTGCTGTTCTGCATCTCCAGGTAAGTCTCTTCGGAGCTTACTCAGATTGAATAGAGCTATTCCCTGCTTTAGGTGCATGATATACTAGGTGTTTGCATTCATGATCAGCATGCCATGTAGTACCATGCTAGGTTGCATCGATCGTTGAGCATTCTATTTCTCTATGTGTATGTAAACAGAACGGCCGTTACCTGTGAAGTAACTAGAGTCATTGCTAGGGTTATAGGACGACCTAGTCTCATCGGGTCCCGTCCTGAGTCAATCGAGTCATGAACTTCCTTATATTATGAGATGCCTGCGGGCTTTATTGTGGATACGGGTTGGGCATGCGTGCCACCCGATGATAATAGAATGCATTCACGAGCTGGCCAGTCTCCGCCCTATCGGAAGGGGGTGGAGGTAGGAGAGGGATATACCACTTGGTATTCTGTGCTAAGGCCTTATTATTATTATGCACTTGATCTTAGGAGCATGTTAGTGTGTTAATATCCCGCAATGCACCTAGAAGCATCTTTATTAGGTATAGCGTATATGTGTGCTTAGGGTTGGGATGCAGAGCTAAAGTGGGCATCGATCTGATCCCGCCCCATATCAATTTTTTTAGGTATCCGTTATGCTTACTACTATTGATGCTGATTTGAGTCCATGACCGTTGGGTCTAACATGGCGGAAAGAGAGAGTTGAGATTCCAACTTCACCAATTTAATTACGGCTCGAATTTGAATGGTTGATCATATTTTGACCCGGCTCTGCCGTGGCACTTGTATCTTTACTTTGCTTCCGCTTTGCTTTCGTTTGAAATGGATTCTGCGACATAGTCTTAGGACAGGTTAAGGGTACCCAACGGCCCTTCGAGATTTTTAGGGTTTGAAATCCCTCTTTCTACTAATCTTAAAATGAGTTTGAAACCTCGACCCGTACCTGGATTGCAAGATCCGAACAAGGGGTTTTATCCCTTGAAACGTAACCCGGAAATCATAATTCTGGGCCGTTACAGCAGTGAATTCGAGATGAGCTTGATGGGTGAACTCAACTTCTTTTTGGGATTACAAGTTCATCAATCCAAGAAAGGGATCTTTGTCAACCAAAGCAAATACATTAAGGATCTCTTGAAGAAGTTCAAAATGGATCAATCCAAAGCAGCCAAGACTCCCATGAGCTCAACATTATCTCTAGATTAAGACAAGACTGGGAAAAGTGTCAATCAAAAGGAGTATCGAGGAATGATTGGATCTTTATTATATCTCACGGCTAGTAGACCTGACATCATGTTTAGTGTTTGCATGTGTGCTAGGTTTCAAGCTGATCCTAAAGAATCTCACCTCGTGGCTGTGAAGAGGATCTTTCGATATCTCAATGGCACTAAGGAGCTTGGACTATGGTACCCAAAGCAAAAGGATTTCACATTAATTGGATATTCTGATGCAGATTTTGCAGGCTATAAAGTGGATAGGAAGAGCACATCAGGATGTTGCCAATTCTTAGGAGCATCCTTAAGAGCATCCTTGATCAGTTGGCACTCAAAGAAACAAAACTCAGTAGCTTTATCCACTGCAGAAGCCGAATACATTGCAGCTGGAGCCTGTTGCTCCCAAATCCTTTGGATAGCTCAACAAATGCGAGATCTTGGCATCAACCTCAAAGGCATTCCTATTAAATATGACAATACAAGTGCCATCTCCATCACTAAGAATCCTGTTCAACATTCAAGGACCAAACATATTGATGTAAGGCATCATTTCATTAGAGACCATGTTGAAAAAGGTGATGTGTCCATTTCGTTTATTTCAACTGATTATCAATGGGCTGACATTTTTACTAAGCCTTTGGCAGAGGACAGGTTCACCTTCATTAGAAGAGAGATTGGGATGCTTAACAAGGATGCACTTTCGTAGGGGGAGCTTTCCCTTTACGAAAGATAAAATCTACTTAGTGTCAAGACCTTTGAGAATTATGTCAAGGTTTGTGAACTAAATGGTAGATCACATATATCGGATCACATATATTTGGTTAATATCTTTCTAGATATTTAATCAACTATATTTTTATCGGATTTCAAAATTATCTATTTATGTTATATTTTTATTCCGTTAAGATATGTTATTTTTGGAACAAAATATTTCGGTTATTCCCTCCTATTTTAATGGAATAGTTTGAATTTTGAATTGGAAATGTTTTCAAATTTGGCAATGATATCATTACCCTCCCTTGAAACTCTAAACCCGTCCCATCACTCCATCACCATTTCTCTCTACTTAAACCCACTTCTGTACCCGATCTTCATCACACTCTCAGACTTATCCAAACCCTTTCAACTCCTCTTTCTTCAACCTCTTAACCATTCAAAAAACCCTAGCCAATTTCCTCCATGGCACCCAAAACAAAGAAAGCTTCCACACCCAAAAGACTTGGCGCCACCCCCAAGGGACGTCAGGTCACTGCCACCTCTCCCACACCTGAACCCAATCCTCAAGCCATTGTCCCAACTGTTGTCCAGAGCATCATCGCTGAGAGCACGGCCACTGTTACCAAGAGCTCTAAAAAACGCTCTTCTAAGAAGCCCCTCAGTACGAAACAGAAAGGGAAAAAGAAAGTCATCGTTGAGGAGGTGGACGAGGAAGAGGAGGAAGAGGATCTCGACGCCATTCTGGAAAGAGATGCCGCCAAAGAAGCCGAAGAGGAAGCTTTGAAGAAGAAGAAGGCCGAGGAGGAGGCCGAGCTTGCAAGGAAACTTGTTGAGGAGGAAGCTGAGAGGATTCGGAAGGAAGTCGAGGCCGAGGAGGTTCCATCTGAAGAGGAGCCTGAGGAAGAGGACGAAGAGCAAGACGGATATGGAGAAGACGAGGAAGCTGAAGGAGATGAAGCGGGGTCCGGTGAGGACTCGGGGTCCGAGGATGAGGAGGAAGAGTCTCCTTCTCCTTCTCCTCCTCCCCCGTCTCCAAAGAAGCGGAAAGCCCCAATTGTTGTCAAGCCTCCATCTCCCAAGCGCACCAGGAAGGGCACCCTCAGAAGCCTTGAGGCGCCTGCCAAGAGAGCCGCTCCAACAATTGCTCGCAGGAAGAATGCCGATCCACCCGCCTACATCCAGGTAAACCAATCCTTACCCTCTTCATGGTTTGAAAATGCTGAGACTGCTGGTAAGTGGGTAGATGAGTTTCGAACTCGTAGGATATGTTGTTCTGATTTTTTGGATATCGAGTTCTTTGAGGCTTTGAAGCTACCCTGCATTGATCTTCTCAAAAAATCCCCAGTCTGGACCCTTCTCAATCTTGAAACCGTCTACTATCCCCAGCTAACCCGCCTGTTCTACATAAACCTAAAAGCCAAACACGATGCCAATGGTTGGTCTTTGGAATCCGTTGTCAAAGGGGTTAGAATCTCTTTCAACTCCAATGACTTTGCAGATTTCCTTGGCCTACCTAGCCCTTGTCCACCCGCTGATGTACACCCCTCTAAAGAAAACTGCATCATCCTTGCCCGATCCAAATATCTCCTACCCGAAGCATCCACCAGCACCTCAAAGCAGCTCACCCACTCATCCCTTACCCTAGAGGCAAAAATTATATTTAATATCATTGTTCGATGCCTCTTACCCCGTCTTAACTCTGGCTCACTCCTTACTGACAACGCCATGGTTCTCCTTTACCGAATCCTCAATGGCCTTGATCTTGATCTAGCCAACACCATTTTAGGATCCATGGCTCACACAATATAAGCCAGGAAATGAACTCCCCTCCCCTTTGCCACCCTTTTGACCCAAATCTTCAAAGCTTCTGGAATTGATTTCAAAAATGAAGAATAACAGCGTCATATGGGTAAGTTCGACTCCAAGAGCCTTGAAAAGATAGGCATCACTCGGTCTCCCCAAGGGACCTTGAGTCTTGCCTATCCTTCAAAAGCTCTTCCCACTGCCTCAGCTGTTGATGAGCGCATAGACAACCTGGAGTTGGGCTTGGAGGAAGTTCGCCTGGATATTAAGGAGCTGCACAAGGAGGTCATGACGGAGATGAGCGGGATAACCAAGATGCTGCAACGTCTGTGGACGAGGCTCACTGATGATGCTCCGGACGACGAAGCTTAAACCTATCCTATCCCATCCCTATCCCAAACTTGATACATGGCTGGTTTTTGGAAACAATTTCAAAACTTTTGGTGACTGTTTTACCTCCTTCCTTTGTTGAAAGACAAAAAGGGGGAGATGATCTGTGGTTTAGACTTGAAAACTTTTTGCTGTGAAGGTCTTGGGAGACCTTGGTTTTTTATTTTTGGTTTTCGGTTGGATGGCTTTTTATGCTTTAAAATTTTGATCCAACATTTGTCTAACCCTTGCAGGTACTTAGTCCTATTTCACTTATATTATTTATGCTTGACTAAGTTGCAGGGATGCACAGGTTTTGTCTTTCATCAAGGGGGAGATTGATAACTCCCTCCCTTGATGAAAATCGGAATAAGTTTCAAAGGCCTTGACAGTATGTCTATGTCAAGGGTCTTGGAGCTTTAACAGTGTTGATGAAATACAAAACCTGTTTATATTGTTCTATATGTTGTTTTGTTTGAAATATTATTTAATATGATTATATACTTCCATTATATTATTATATAGTTAACTAATCTTTCAGGAAGTATTTTTCGAATTATTTCCTTCCTTGTGATACAACTTGTGAAGATTCAAATCGGAAAGATTGTGGCTTTCGGAGTTTCCAAAGATAGAAGATCCAGCTCAAAGCCATGATCTAGACTAGCCGTTGGAGAAGATCCTTGGCGCCAATTTGTCTCAATATAAAGAGAAGGAAGATGAAGACAGAATACACACATTCATTGAACACGAGCTTTCATACACTCCAAGCCTTCAAGAAAAATCTGTCTTCGTGTGCTCTCTGCTTGTCCTAAGAGTCTGTTATTTAATTTCAAAGCATTGGAGAGTTACACAGTGAGCTTATAGGATATATTCATTTATAGTGTTATACTCGAGAGTTTGTAACTCAGGAAGTGAACACTAGGCTATTGATTCTCGAGAGTAAGAGGATTGTACTAGATAGCTGAGAGAGGTGGGGCTCTTCTAGATTGGTCTAGGACTCCAAGGGAACGTGAGTTGACTAGATTGCAATTGTATAGGAGAGAGGCTTCTCGGTGAGCTATTAGGATCCTAAGCTTTGTGAATCAATAAAGCCTGTTGAATCCTAGGGTTGTGGAAGAACCCTAGGCGGGGACGTAGGCCAAGTTCGTGTCGAACCTCGTAAACAACTCATCGAGTCCTTTACTTTATTGCTTTACCTTATTTCCGCACTTGGTTCGTACTGTTTAACTTTGTGATTCAGGTTTTCGAAGAAAGACTAAGTCTAATCTCAAAGGGTTTTGCACGAGCTTCAAAAGTCTTGAGAATCTGCGAAAAACCGGCATACTCTATTCAACCCCCCTTCTAGAGTATCTTTACATTACTTTGTTTTACATTATCGAACCTTCAACATGTACTCCATCAAGTTAAAGAGGTCCTTATATGGATTGAAGCAATCAGCTCGCATGTGGTATAACCGCCTTAGTGAGTTCCTACTAAGACAAGGTTTTATAAATAACCAAGTAAGCCCTTGCGTCTTTATAAAGAGGACAAAGACAGGTTATGTAATTATAGCGGTTTATGTTGATGACCTAAATATTATTGGGACTCCTGAAAAGATTCAACAAACGGCTAATTACATGAAAAGGGAATTTGAAATGAAAGATCTTTGAACAACCAAGTATTGCCTCGACCTGCAGTTTGAGCATACAAGAAATGGAATTTTCATCCATCAGTCAACTTATGTTGAAAAGGTCCTAACACGATTTAACATGGATAAAGCATATCCGTTGAGTACACCTATGGTCGTACGATCACTTGATGTAGACAATGACCCTTTTCGTCCTCGACTAAACAATGAAAAGATATTAGGTCCTGAAGTACCATATCTCAGTGCAGTTGGTGCACTTATGTATCTTGCTACCAATACCCGACCAGATATAGCCTTTGCAGTTAATCTACTAGCAAGATATAGTTCAATGCCAACAAAAAGACATTGGAATAGTGTCAAGCACATTCTACATTATTTACGTGGAACAAGTGACATGGGGTTATATTTTGAAAGATCTAAAGGAGTACATGGTGCAAAATTGGTTGGCTATTCTGATGCAGGTTATTTGTCAGATCCTCACAAGGCTATCTCGCAAACGGGGTATTTATTCATGTATGGTGGAACTGCCATTTCTTGGCGTTCAACAAAGCAGTCTCTTGTAGCTACATCATCAAATCATGCAGAGCTTATCGCATTGTATAAGACAGGAAGAGAAAGTGTGTGGCTCAGATCACTCATCCAACATGTCCAGGAATCATGCGGGTTGGAGTCCATTGTAAAACACCCGACAGTGTTGTATGAAGATAATGCAGCTTGCATTGTCCAGATCAAGGAAGGTTACATTAAAGGTGACAAAACCAATCATATATCGCCGAAATTATTCTCCACCCATGAACTCCAAGTTGAAGGCAAAGTTGATGTCCAGAAGATTGCATCAAGTGAAAGTCTGGCAGATTTGTTCACTAAAGCATTGCCTACAAGGGTGTTTAAGCAACTAGTACACAGTATGGGAATGCGACGCTTGAAGGATGTGTGCAAAGTTGAGGGGGAGTAGTTTGCTTAGTATTGTACTCTTTTTCCCTTGATCTTGGTTTTTATCCCAATGGGTTTTGCCAGACAAGATTTTTAACGAGGCAATATACAAACTACGAGGTGCACATCAAGGGGGAGTGTTATAATACTAGCTATTATGGGTGATGTTACACCTCTTCATAACCCTCATTATTATTCCTCTTATATAACTCCCACATGGTAGAAAATCAAAGGTCCATATGGATGGCCCTCTTATCTTGTAACCCTCTCCATCTATGCCTATATAAGGCATTGTATTTCCTCTTTGAGGAACACACCAATACAATAGAATCTCTTCTCTCTATATACTTCTTATCTTGTTTTATCAAGAAAGAAATAGTATAGGGTGGGATTTTGTGAGAAGGGATAGGGAGACAAGTAGGAGTTCAGGACAGTGGATCCACACTGGATTTGAACAAGGGTTGATTTACATTTATAACTTAATTATGATTGGGGTGGACTCAACTAGTAAGCCACTTAAAATGCTTGTCTTTTTTCTTCTAAATTTTTTTATATAGCCTGAACTGGGCTACCATATACTTGTTTTTTTTTTCCCGGACCGGGGTGGGTGATACCCGGTAATGCCCACTCATGGATCCGCCCTTGGTCATCCATGGAAAAACCCGAGTCAATCCCTTTCTGTTGGATTGTGGAATAAATTGAGAGATTAAGCGAATTTCGGGGTCTGTGATGTATCTCGAGGAAGACTGACTATGCATGTTTATTGAGGATAACTATTTACCAACACCAACCAATATCAAAATTAAATTTTGGGCAATTTCGTTTGGTAACCTGAAGTTTGGGCAATTCTAATTGGTGTCCCATAACTTTTTTTAAGCCCGGATAGTACCGACGGAGGAAAAGTTGTTGTTTTACGTCATTAAAATAATTCTCAAACAAACAAACAAACTAGTGTAATATGTCAATAGGGGTCGAACCCACAAATAAACAAGTATTTCGATATATTTGTATTTATCAATTGAAACGAAAAAGATGAAAAAGAAAATAAAAGAAAACAATATAACAAATGCAAGTAATGGATAGAATAGAGGTGTTTCCAGCCACAAATTCTCAACTTTGGTTGGCTTTATTGGTCATCGAATCCAATTAGTTGTTTCATACGAATTCCTCCCATCTTAGTTTAAATAAATTAAAGCACAAGTACAATCAACCCCTTACACCTTTATGCAATCAAAACACGGTTGATATTTAACATAAAGATAGCACAAAGCCATAAAAATCTAGGCACATGAATAACATATATTTCAATGTTTAAGACACATGTCAACTTCCTACTTAGTCTTGCTTCAAACTCGGAATCCACAATCCTAAGCTTGCTACTACGGATTTTACACAAATTCGATAGAATAAAACCTTAGGACATTACTAGAAATTTGTTATTTAACATCGGGTAATAGCCGATGTCTTTAAAAAAAATCGATGTCGATGTGAGGATATAAAAAATCAAAAGTTTTTCACATCAGCCAGAACTCGATGTCTTTGTACGTTATAACATCGTGTATATTTTTAAATCCGATGTCTTTGTTAACCTATAACATCAATTATAAAATATAACCGATGTTATAACATACAAAGATATCGGCTATTACCCGATGTTAAAAAGTTTTGAGTTTTTACATCACCAACATACACATCGATTTTTTTTAAAGACATCGGCTATTACACGATGTGAAATGACATATTTGTGGGTTTTTTTTAACTATTATCATAGCCTATGCGGGATTTGAACCCGCATCTTTGTGTTTTGAACGCAATGCTCTACCATTTGAGCTAATAGGCTTTAAATTAGATAGAGGGTTCTTACATAATAGCAAAAAGAGCAAGTGAAACTTAAGAAAGAGATATTTATTAAGCTTCAACGCATAAACTTAAGAAAGATCAAGCATGCA
The DNA here is from genome assembly GCA_963922045.1 of Persicaria maculosa. Taxonomy (NCBI): domain Eukaryota; kingdom Viridiplantae; phylum Streptophyta; class Magnoliopsida; order Caryophyllales; family Polygonaceae; genus Persicaria; species Persicaria maculosa. The sequence goes on along the minus strand of OY998259.1, from coordinate 51,898,885 downwards.
TCACCTTGTTTTCACTCTATTTTCTTCTAAGATAACACCAAGTCTAACGGGAAAGAAGTACATGAAAAGGCAACACTATATGATGATAGCCGAATGTATTTTCACTCTGTTTTCCTCTTTTGAAGGTATTTTCTTCTGTGTTTACTCACCCATTTTCTTGCATTGCTCTAGAATAGTCCAGCAATTATATTCAACCTACCTGAGAGGCCGAGACATTTCAAAGTCCTCGACCATCTCAATTTACCAAAACAAGAAATAAGAATCATACTACAGTTAAACCATACGTACGAAACACAAGCTGGATTTCATAAAGGCAAAGTTTTTAATTTCCACACAAACAAAAAAAAAAACATATGTAAAATAATAAGAAGATGAATTATCCCATCTTAATTTAGCAAAACTACAACCCTTGGGTTTATCTAACGTGAATATGAGTATATCATCTGGCAATGATTCAATTATGATTTGGGCTCATCTTGCTGTGGAATTATGACTTTTAAGATTAATATTTCTTTATTTAAGTCATAAAGAAAATATTAAATGTCCCATCTTAATTAATATTTCTTTATTTAAGTTATACAATTGAAAAATATGTGGATTTCAAGTCAAACCAACTAGATGTTAAGCATAACCATTGATGAGCAACAAGAAAATTTGTGTTTTAACTCACCTGAATGCATCAACAAGCTCCCAGCTTGCAGCAAGCGCAAAGCTGCTCCCTCTCGCAAGCTTTATATGCCAATCCGGCTTCAAAGCTCCCGACCATTAAGAAATCTTTCCTCTTGAAAGCATCATCTCCACGTGACTTTTCTTCAACAACTTTAGCCTTCGCCTCAAGTGTCACCTGAAGAGTTACAGAGGATTAGCGAACATAGTTTACATATGATTTTGAATCTACACAGGTCAATAAAAAAACCATCTCTGAAATGAAAAGCTGTAGAAGCTAAATCACATTATAAACATTCTCATATGCATTATTATCTTATTCAGTCATAGCAATATAACATCATTGTAAAGAAAAGGTGAGAAACACCTAAATCACATAATTGTGAAAGTGTTTACAACTCAATATAGACAGACACGATCACTGTAATTCCAATCACATGAATCCTTATAGAATGATCACGTTTGCTGAAGTTTAATTTATGTGATAAGAAGCTTACTTTGTATTCAACCTACCTGAGACATTTCAAAATCCTCAGCCATTAGGGATACTAATTAAAAACTTCCCAAACTGAATGAACAAAAAACTTTTGAATTATCAAGCAATTTAATCAAGAGCTCGGAACTATTAAAACACAACAGAGAATCAAAAGAAAAGGTTTTGTGACTTACTAAAAATCCAAATTAGTCAGATGATGCACTTAGTGATCTGTCACCTGCAACAACAAAGTAGTTTCAGTGCATTAGATCCAAGTGTAAACTGAGCAGCTACATAGAGCATTTATGAACAGGGGAAAAAAGCATACTCTCATCATCTGCACTCAGCCTTGAGAGACGTGTCACTCTCACAAATGGTGTAGGAGCTTCATCTGGGGTGAAAATTCCAACAGGGTATCAACTTTTAAAGGACCACTCAAGCGAGGTGTAACTCACGAGCCACCATTGATGAGTACCGAAGTCCGTTGGGACTCGGGATCGAGGGTCGTGTGCACACGTGCGCCCATGCGCTAATAGCCTAGCACATAAGCCGAGCGGAGTTCCATCCCAAAACTCATTGACAATAGGAGGAGTAACCCACTAGCTTATATACTAAGGCTTCTTTGTTCATATTATCGATGTGAGACTCTTTTGGTCTCTTCACATCGTTCATTCTCTCAACATGCCCCCGCAAGTCCAAACTAGGGTCGCAGTTGACACTTGGACAACGGGTCTAGCATCTCATTATTCTCTTTTTAGCTAGCCCAGGATCGAGAGTCGGGCCCGTTTGGCTTTTCCGCTCTGATACTATACTGAAGTCCGTTGGGACTCAGGATCGGGGGTCGTGTGCACACGTGCGCCCATGCGCTAATAGCCTAGCACATAAGTTGAGCGGGGTTCCATCATAAAACCAATTGACCATAGGAGGAGTAACCCACTAGCTTATATACTAAGACTTCTTTGTTCATATTATCAATGTGGGACTCTTTTGGTCTCTTCACATCTTTCATTCTCTCAACACGCCCCCGCAAGTCCAAACTAGGGTCGTTTTTTCGCCTCTAGTTGACACTTGGACAACAGGTCTAGCAACTCATTATTCTCTTTTTAGCTAGCCCAGGATCTCGAGTCCCTAGTTGCACTTGGACAACAGGTCTAGCATAACATTATCCTCTTTTTAGCTAGCCCAGGTGATACGGGGTTAGCCGTAGGATGGCCCGATCTTCGACAATCAAACTAGAAATAACAAGAACGGAAGCAAAAGACTCGATGAACAAGAATAAAGACTCGAAATTGAAAACAAGACTCGACCGATAAGGACTGAATCGAACTAAAATAGAACGAGGCAAAGACCCCAGGCCTCCTAAGAGGGTAGGAACCAAATACCAACGACTATAAAGCCCGCCTCTACAACCTTACACGACCAAGCAGACAACTTGGAGGCACAAGGAGGGGACTTGTGATTACCTGGATCACCAAGCTCTCGCGAGGTTGACGAACTCAAAGCAAACCAAGTTAGATCTATAACCAATTTGCAATCGATGAGAAACGCTACGAATCGATTGACTTTCTCACAGATGTGTTTCACACAAAAACTGTAAATTTCAATAATGGAAGACGTCTGAGTTTTACAATGGAAGATGTCGGCCTTATATAACCTAAAAGGCTGATTTTCTAATAAAAATAATAAATAAAAGGAATAATTAAAATAACTACTAAAATTACCTAAAATAGCTTAATTAAATAAGGTCTCTAAATATAATAACAAAGAAAGTTCCAACACTTAAAGAATTCCCGTCTAAAAGTGACAGCTGCAAAGAATGTGATTTTCGGCCAAGCTCCATCTCGAATCTGGAAAAACTTTCAACAGCAAAGTTGTAGATCTCTTCGTCCTCGTTCCGACAAGGTATAGCACGCCTTAATCCGATTAATATTGACTCCTTACGACTCAATTTACTGAGACGTCAAAGACCTGTCAAATGCTAAACGAATCTAAAAAACGTAAGTTTCCACCTTTGCACCTTCTCCCATGGTGGAGCCTTCTTCTTCCTCTTGAGGATGACATCATTCTCTTGAGCTCGAATCATAGGTCCATCCCCAAGTATAGGTGTGTCCGAAGGTGTCTTGGATGGTCCCGCATCATTCCCCCTTTCTTGAAAAGGATTCGACCTCGAATCCAAGGTCGCATAAGATTCCGCAAATGCATCCACACGAGCTCCTGGATCGAATGCCACATGCCAATGGAAACTCCTCTCAAGGCCATCAGATGTCACTACAACACCAAGAAAAGAAGCTTGATTAGTGCATAATTCATAAGTCATATCATCTTCATAATGTTCTAACTTAATATGCACTTTAGCATGTTCATTGATCTCTAAGTTTTCATCCAATGCTAGCAAGTTTTTATCATTTTTCAAGATTGGATTTTCAATTAATTGAAGGCTAGCAATATCAGAACAATTTGCACCATCATTGATCATATTAGAAACATTGCCTTTGTCTAAGCATTTAGTATGAAACAAATCTTCTCTTTGATTATCATCACAAGGCATAGGTTGAATACTTAAAACTTTATGAACAATCAAAGAATCATCATACTCATATTCAATGCAATCATCTTTAGAGGCAAGTAAACTAAGATCCTGATCATTATTAACATGCTCATCATTTTCACCACTAGAATTTTCAGATTTATTTTCGCCTAGGTGGTTAATCATGAAAGTCTTCTTATTTGGGCAATCCTTCATAACATGTCCTCTACCTTGACATATAAAACAAGGAACGTACAAAGGTTTAAGAGGAGAAGAGTTAGGATTACTCCCTTTAGGGCCAGTAGATGCCCCAGAAGAATGTCGTGCCTCTACTGCCGTCAATCTGTCATTTATCCGTACCAATGTCTCATTCATGGCTTCCAACTGTTTGATCATCTCGGCTCGAGTAATCATGTTGTTGCCCTGGTTAAACATGTCAAATAAAGAGAAACAAAGAACTATGTGACAGTTAGTAAAAATATAAACAATCTCACAAGTGTTTCGCTCTCACTCGTCTCTCTAATTGGTATGACAAGCTTGTTGGGGCAATCCGCTTTGGGCAAATCAACACTCAAGCAAAGACTTAGCAACACAAGGTAAGAGATCAAGAGAATGGGCAAGGAACAAGCAACAAGGGACTCAACAATAGCAAGAACACACTACAAAAGCTGGACAACCAAGTCGGAATCGACCAGAGGGGGTCGAAATTGACCAAAGGTAGATTCCACATAAGCTGTAACGAGGCTAGAGGGGGTCGGTATGGGGTTTATATGGCCTCTGCAGTACTCGACACACAAAAATAGGAAAAGAAAATGAAAGAAAAGAAAGAAAAACTTGGATTTTTACCTCTTTTTGATTTAAACCCTTAGTATGGATGTTGTAGTTGCAAGGTAGGGCTTAAAAAAAAATTTGTGTTTTGGGAGGTATGTGTTTGAGACTTTCGACTAGGGCTATAGGATTTCACCAAAATTGGTCCTTGAAAGTTCTTGCACTAGATCTCAACAATTTTTTTTTTTTGAAAGCTTACTTTTGCCCCTAGTGAATTTTATCCTCTTAGGACTAAGCTTTGAATGTAATTTTTTTTTTTTGAAATATCGGACTGTTTTTTTTTGACTAATGCAAGAAACTATCTATGAAATAAAATTAAGGACTCTTGAAAATTTAAACTATGGTGAAAGAAAAATAAAATTTATGTAGCCCTAATGAAATATATATAGGTGATGGTGTGGCTAAATATGGTAAATAAATCTATCTATGCCTTTGATAATTTATGATAGAAAATATGATATATATCTACCACAAATTTCAACAAATTAAATAAGACAATTAAATAGATAAATCTAGGATAAAACAAGATAGCCAAAGATAGAAAGCAAACTAGGGTCTGTGGGATTGCAAGCAAAGGCCGAAGGCTGCCGGCAGAAGTTTCAACCACGTTGCCGTAGGAATGAAAGCTACGTAGTTGGACTCAATTTGATCGGCTGAACAAAGTGGCTTCAATTCAATTTGACTTCAATATTGCAACTGTGGACACGGCTTAGTAGTGTTTAGGCTAAGTGCAACCACAATCATCACAAACAAAGGTTAATGCAATCAATTAAAAAATTCAAGAAGTAAAAATACCAAGAATAAGGAAGACTAATTTTTTTTTTTTGTAGGTTTTGTGTTTAGAGAAACAAAAGACACAACTTTGGTGTCGGAAACCAAAGCTCTGATGCCAATTTGTTACGGGGTTAGCCGTAGGATGACCCGATCTTCGACAATCAAACTAGAAATAACAAGAACAAGGAGGGGACTTGTGATTACCTGGATCACCAAGCTCTCGCGAGGTTGACGAACTCAAAGCAAACCAAGTTAGATCTATAACCAATTTGCAATCGATGAGAAACACTACGAATCGATTGACTTTCTCACAGATGTGTTTCACACAAAAACTGTAAATTTCAATAATGGAAGACGTCTGAGTTTTACAATGGAAGATGTCGGCCTTATATAACCTAAAAGGCTGATTTTCTAATAAAAATAATAAATAAAAGGAATAATTAAAATAACTACTAAAATTACCTAAAATAGCTTAATTAAATAAGGTCTCTAAATATAGTAACAAAGAAAGTTCCAACACTTGAAGAATTCCCGTCTAAACAGTGACAGCTGCAAAGAATGTGATTTTCGGCCAAGCTCCATGTCGAATCTGGAAAACCTTTCAACAGCAAAGTTGTAGATCTCTTCGTCCTCGTTCCGACAAGGTATAGCACGCCTTAATCCGATTAATATTGACTCCGTACGACTCAATTTACTGAGACGTCAAAGAGCTGTCAAATGCTAAACGAATCTAAAAAACGTAAGTTTCCACCTTTGCACCTTCTCCCATGGTGGAGCCTTCTTCTTCCTCTTGAGGATGACATCATTCTCTTGAGCTCGAATCATAGGTCCATCCCCAAGTATAGGTGTGTCCGAAGGTGTGTTGGATGGTCTCGCATCACCAGGATCGAGAGTCGGGCCCGTTTGGCTTTTCCGCTCTCATACCATACTGAAGTCCATTGGGACTCGGGATCGGGGGTCATGTTCACACGTGCACCCATGTGCTGATAGCCTAGCACATAAGTCGAGCGGGGTTCCATCCTAAAACCAATTGGCAATAGGAGGAGTAACCCACTAGCTTATACACTAAGGCTTCTTAATTTGTTCATATTATCGATGTGGGACTCTTTTGGTCTCTTCACATCTTTCATTTTCTCAACAATGAGCGAAAGCTCTCATGGTCAAAGAGGCAATGCCTAATATACCTCCTATTTGTTCTGTTGCGAATATAGATAATAGAGCATGTTTAGTATTGCATTATAGATTACATTTAGCATAGTTTAGTTGTGAATAGTGCATATTTTAGTTACAATTACATGTTTACCGGTGATGTTGGAAGAGTCGGAATCTATACAATTTTATGGTTAATTTCAGGTAAAGGTGGATCCGACGAGGAATGAGGAGACTCTTGGATGAAGGAAGATTCAAGTTGAGGAAGAAAAATGAGCACGGGAGAGGAGTCGAATTTCGAGAGCCTAAGTGAATAACAGGTCAGCAAAAGTTGTCGTCAAACATGCTGAACTTGTTTCGCACTTTCTGGAGGCCTCGGTGGTCCGATTGACTATTATAACCATGCGTTGGAAAGCTCTCTTCGAGATCTACAACTTTTGTGTTGACATCGAGACCAAATTCCAAACACAAAAATCGCTGTGAACAGTAAAAGCCGCCCCGCGGCTCGGAGCTCTGACGACGGATTTCGCTGATCGCCGGCCGCCCCGCGGCCTGGGTGCCCCGCAACCTTCGCAGAAACGCCAATTCAGCATTGGAATTTAATTAGGGTTTTAGTTTATTTTATTGGCCGACTCTTGGAGGCTTTTATAAGACTTTTCTAGTTTATTCTACCACTTAACTTATGCACTTTATTCCATTGTTGAGAGCGCCGTTGAGCATGAGCAACTAAACTCTCGAGGTTTCGCCTACAGTTTAGATCTTTGATTGTTGAATTGTGAGTTATTTCTTAATCTAGTTCTTATTCCTATTGCAATGTTTTGACTTCTTTGTGCTTAATTGCTTGAATGTGTTTTATTCTCTCTGGCCTGGCCGACTAGTTAGAGTAGATTCATTCAATTGCTAGGGTTTTGTAGATTCCTCGTAGCGAACCTTAACCCAAGTGGCAATCATATCCCTTTAGGACTCGTAGGACTAATTGGATGTGTAGGAAGTTGAATATATGTTAAATATCGACTCGTAGCTTGATATTGCATGTACCTTGGTTAATTCATATTCTTAATGCTATCTCTAGGTTAAATCTTAACCGTGTTATGGTTATTTAGAGATAAGGGTTACTAGGACTTGTAGGACTAGTAATTTACATAAGATCTGGACAAGGACATTGATAGGAAAAGACAAGAACTAGAGGCTGAAACAAGGATCGAATTCATCAATCGAAGTGATAAATTGTAGGTGAACCTATTTCTCTCCACTGCATTCTACAATCTATTTACTTTGTTTGCTTACTTCCGCTTTGATAAAACGCGGACCATTTACACACCAAAAAAACCCCATATTCTCTATTAGCGATTAGAATTATACTTGAATTGAATAGATTTCTCTGTGGATCAACCTCTTGCTTACACACTATACTAGTTGTGAGTTTGAGTATTCTTTGGCAAGAACAACGACAGGTTTTCCTCTTGTCAATAAAGACAACTGGAATCGCTTGCATTGTATGGCAGTAGAGTAGAGTGACAATAGATCAGATCTTTACAGTATTTTTTGAAGACCAGCTCCTAATTCTACAAACACAACAAATCATTGGAAATTAGACTGATGGTGATGCTATGAATACTAAGCGTAATATATTATTGTGTAAGCGTGATGCTCTCAAGAACTTTAATAATATTTTCTGGAAACAACGAGCTAAATCCAATTTTCTCAGATTTGGAGACAGGAATACCAAATTTTACCAGTCTATATCTAAAGTAAGAAATTCAAAAAATATTACTCGTAATTTTACAAATAAACACGGTTTACTGATTGAGGATGAGGATCAAATAAGAGATGAAATTACAACTGAATTAGTTGAAAGAATCATTTCAAATAATGCCTCGGTTAGTAGTAAGCCATATTTTCTAAATTTAATAGATTACACCATTACAAATTCTGAAAATTTAGCTTTGACACAACCTTTTTCAGATAAAGATATCAATGATACCCTATTCTCAATGACAGATGACAAGTCTCCAGGTCCTGATGGTTTTCCCCCAGAGTTTTATAAAAAATATTGGAACATTGTATGCAGTTTAGTTTGCAAAGCAGTTAAATCTTTCTTTCATTCTGGGGTTCTTCTCAATGAAGTAAATACAACTTTCATTGCGCTTATTCCTAAGATTGATATACCTATTAACATTAATCATTACCGTCCGATTATTCTGTGTAATACTATTTACAAATTATTTCAAAATTACTGGCTAATCGTTTAAAACCTATTTTACCGCGTATTATTAATCCTTTTCAAGGAGCTTTTGTTCAAGGTAGAAATATTCAAGATAACATATTAATTGCTCATGAAGTTTTCCATTCTTTTCATAACAAAAAGGGCAAATCTGGATGGATGGCATTAAAACTAGATATGAAGAAAGCGTATCACAAAATTAGTTGGAATTTTATAAGAATTATACTAAACAAATTTGGCTTTGACTCCAAATGGATTGCGATATTGATATGCGATCGTGAAATTTGATGTGTACTGGCGTACAAATTCCATGGCATCTAACCCATTGATCTCTTGACATGTGTGCTTGCGTGATAAGTTATGAGAATTCGATTATGCACTTGCGATGCTTTCAGTATGATATAGATATACTTTATGACTCGGGATATGATGTTGAGATTTTGTTATTACTTTTGGAGTGTTTTGAGAGGATGGTATGATTTATGTTATGGGAAAACATGTTATGCGGTTGAGATGTCGATTGGTTGAGGTTATCAGGATTGATGTTGAGATTGCCATATGAGAGGTGGCTCGTGATGTTATGAGTTGATGAGTTGATTTACTTATGTGCATATTGAGTTGAGAATGACGATTGAATGATTTTGGAACCTAGGAGAGGAAATGCGGGGTTAGCCCTTAGAGGTGGATGTATCCACCTCTCGAGTTTCGGCTTGGGTGGCCGAATCGGGATTGGGAGGTTTTGAAACGGTTTTGGAAAAAGCGAACTTCTTTGATTGAATGAATTGTATGGTTTTGAAGCTTTAGTCTCGGGGATGAGACTTGTTTTTAGAGGTGGATGAATGTAACGACCGGATTTTGGGAATTTCTAAAAAGGGAAAAGTTTCGGAAAAAACCCGTCCTCGAGCAATTTCTATTTTCGAAAAGTCCTTGAAAATATCCCGACATGCTTTTAAGATTCAATTTGATAGATTCTAAATCTTATTTATTAGATTTCGATTTCAAGGATTTCGAGTGTCGTTTGAAATGAATTTGAATTCCCGATCGGATTTTCAAAATTTCGGGTTTGGGATGTCGGATGTCGGGATGGGATGTCGGGATTCAAGGTCGGAGGAGTGGAATCACTCTCTCTCTCCTCCCTCACACCACTCACATACACTCTCTCTCTCTCTCTCTCTCTCTCTCTCTGTCTCTCTCTCTCTCTCTTTATGTGTTTTGTCTTCTAGCTCATTAAAAACCCTAATGGGTCTCTCTCTCTCTCTCTCTCTCTCTCTCTCTCTCCCCTATATAAAAGCTTACCAATCCCCAAAGGGATCCTCAAGCCTCCAAATCTGAGCCAAGAAGAAACCCTAGCATCCAAAATCCCAACTTGAAGATCAAAATCCTAAAAATCCCAAAAACTCAAAATCGTCACTTTTCTCTCCTTGAATCCATGTCTCTCTCATCTCATCTTCCATTTCTTGTTTCTCATACCCTACATGGTCTCTAAACTCCCTCAAGAAGATCTCCTCTAAAAAAAATAACCTAAAAATCAGATTCAAATCGTCGTTTCCATCGGAAACGGACGTTTCTGGGCAATGTCGCCGCCGCGACTAAGCCCTGTCACCGCCGCGAGTATGAACACAGAAGAACAAGTTCACGCTCGCTGCCGCGAGTTCATGTTCGCCACCGCAAAAGTGTATTTCGCCGCCGCGACTCCGAGCCCAGATTTGGCGACGTTTTGGTAAAATCCTCCGTTCTCCCTCGTTATAGCTCCGTTTTCTTCCCCGTTTGTTTCTGCTTGCTCCTCACTCTCCCCTCTACCTTATGAGGTCAATCAAAAAGTCAGATCTAATATATTGGGAAGTGGATCTGAGCCCATTCCTTCCTTTCTCTTTGTTTTTGGGCAAGGTAAGTTGTCCCTCGTTGAATCCTCTCGTTTTGGGTCTAGATCTTTGTAAAGGTCTTCTTTTAAGATGAATCTATCTCTCTTAGGCCCTATCATAGCAAGGTTTTGTCGAATCAAACCCAAAAGACTCCTTTCCTTCAAGATTTCGAAGAGCCTCAAAGAGGCTAGGTAATCCCTCTTCCGCTCTCACTTCTAGTCCTTGTTTGAGGTTTTTTGTGTGTCTCTTGGAGTATTTTTTGTGTTAATTGGGTGGTATTTCGAGTTAGAAACGTTTTAAAACAAGTTTGAACGGAAATGGATTTGAAACAAGCAAGAACGACCAAAAACGAACAAGGTTGGGTTCGTTTTCGCCGCGGCAAAACCATGGTCGCTGCCGCGAGGACGAACACAGATTTCAGAGGCTAAAGATGGCATGTCGCGGCCGCGAGCGCGGGTCTCGCGGCCGCGAGATTCTTGTGCCGCGGCCAGCGAGGGCCATCCTCTCGCGGTGAGAACTTGGGAGCATCTCGCGGTCGCGGCCGGCCCTCTCACGACCGCGAGATGTCTCCAGTGACTTGGTCAAGTCACTACTTGCCTCCTTTGGGTTCCTTGTTGGTTTTTGGCCAATTCTTTTCGAATATGTTTTTAGATAACATATGATTTCAGAAGCGGGATCTTGGGGATATTATTTTGATACTAAATATTTGTGGGATTTTGACGGAACTTGAAATATCAGATTTTATGCTTGAAAACATGTTAAAAGATGGCATTTTAAATGTTGGGAATCTTTGTCTTGGTTTAATGATGTTGGGTTTTGAAAGGGAAGTTTGGACATATTGTTGGTGAGACTTATCGATGAGTTTGCTTGGAAGTAAAATGGTTTTGGGATGATGTTTATCGTATCGGAAAGGTTTTGGAAACGATTTTGCTATCGATTGGTTTTGAGAATGGTTGAGAACTTGGATGTTGTGTGTATGGTTGTTAGTTCAGTAGCTTATGGTATGGACATGATTATAGGTGTTTATTGCATTGGACTTCACGTTTATTGCTTTTGGACTTCGCTTGCGTTATTTTGATGTTCGGCATCTCCAGGTAAGTATCCTACGGGACTTACTCGGCAACCTGGACCTCCTGCCTGATGTGTCATATGATGTGTAAGCTTTGCATAATAAAGCATGCCATGTAGTATCATGCTAGGATTGCATTATGAATGAGCATTTGGCTACTTTGTGCGTTTGAAACAGAACGACTGTTATCTGTGAAGTCCTAGAGTCTTTGCTAGGGTCATAGGGTAGCCCAGCCTCATCGGGTGCCCTGAGTCAATCGAGTCGGTATGAGCATGGTATGAGAGCCTAACACCATCGGGCAAGCGATAATATGATGTTATGATATGATGATGAGCATGCTATGATGTCGTGGTTGTGCACCACCACGATGTTGAAAGCATGCTTGTGTGATTTATATCATGTACTGCATTAGATCATCCTTTATTTAGGTATATGCATGTTATGTGGCCTCAGCACGGTCAGAGGACCCGCAAGCGATTACCGGGCCTGACTTCATGGATAGTGTTAGGTACCATTCCTTGCTTGCTCCTTGCTTCTGTGACGGGAAGTCTCTTGGCGAAATCGAAGACCATGGCTAATTCGCTAACTTGGCTAAATGGTTAATTGTCCACTTATGATTTGGTTTTGACCCGGCTCTGCCGTGGCAAATTGTATCTTAATTTCGTTTTTCGCTCTATTACTTGAAATGAATTTCACGAGTTAGTCATTAGGACATGTTAAGGGTACCCAACAGCCCTACGATGATTTTAGGGTTCAAAATCCCTCTTTCATACTGATCCTTAAAGAGGTTTGAAACCTTGACCCGTACCTGGATTGCAAGATCCGAACGAGGGGTTTCATCCCTCGAAACATAACCCGGGAATCATAATCCCGGGTCGTTACACATAACCCTGCTGATAACCGGCATTGTAATTATTATGATTGAAATAGTGCAGATTAGCAAAGTTTCCTTGCCTAGGCCTTTATGGAGCAAAATTCCCTACTACATTCAACTCAGTACTGGGTTCTTGAAGAATTGGGCACATATCCATAAGATGAGATGTATCGGCACAGAGCCCACATGCTTTCAGTTGCTGAGGTATCCTGTCAAGCACCAACTTCTTTATCATCTCTTTCACTTCTGCCATATCGCTCTATAATGCAGCCTTTAGGGCATCAATAGCAAGTACACCCCTAGCACGAATGTTCTTATTGAATTGCCTTGAGCTCTCAGAAAGTTCAGTGAACACTTCCCAAGATATAGTTGGTGTCTTGTTCAAAATGTTTCCTCCACAACAATAATTCACTGTAGCGCTCTTCATCAGTAAGCTCGTTGAATAAAAATAGAACCATATCTTTCTGGGAGAATCCATGATATGGGCAGCTGGCGCAGAGTTTCTTAAAGCACTCAAAGTACTCATGAATAGAATCTGTACCCTACTGCTCAATGCTACTTATTGCCCTTTTCAAGGCGATGAACTTTGTTGTAGGGAAATACTTCTCTAGAAAAACTCTCTTCATCTCAGCCCAAATAGATATACTCCCAGGTGGTAGATAGAAAAACCACTCATTTGCCTCATCCTGTAGGGAGAAAGGAAAGACTCTTAGTTTGATATGCTCTTCAGTAACATTCTATGGCTTTATTCCAACCACCACAGTATGAAATTCAGATAGATGCTTGTGGGGATCTTCACCGCTCAACCCATGGAAATTGGGTAAGAGATGGCACACCCACTACAAGAAGTAAATACCCGCCAAAACAGAACAAAAAAAAAATTATAAAATGGAAAAAACCCGCCGACGACTTTGTCAAAATCAATTTTGACGAGGCTATAGTAGGGTCGGGAATTGCTGCCTCTGGGTTTGTTATTCGTGATAGCTAAGGGTCTGTTATCTCAAGTGGTGCCCGGGGCTACGATAGGGTGTTCGCGAAGCAAGCAGAGTGTCTTGGTCTTTTGTTTGGACTCTAGGAAGCTACGAAGAGGGGTTTCTCCCGGCTCGAGGTGGAGGACGACTGCTAGATGCCGATCAACGTCATGAAGGGGATTTGGTGGTGTCCCTATGAGATTGAGATGACAGTTTCGGATGTGCTCAACTTCTGTCGCGCTTTCGATAGGGTCACATTTTTGCACACCTTCCGTGAGGGGAACCAGATTGGTCATAGGCTGGCGCATATCAATCCCTCTTCATCATTTGTCGTTGAGCGAGTTCCTACTGAGAATCTGAAATTGTTGACATCGTTAATTCGAACGCTCTTGAGCAACGAGTCCACTGGTTCCCTTGTTAAGGGGGGGGGGGGAATTCTCTCTTCTTGGTCCCCCGGACCCCCGCTGTCACTCTCTATTTGGAGTGTGGAATGAACCTTTGGAGGGCGGGCCCGCCCTAACCCCTCTCATTCTCTCTCTCCATCGTTCATTCCTTCAAAGTCAAGCACCGAATAAACTCATCAATCCAAACCTCTGTAATCCCTTTTCACACTCCCGAATCTCAAAATTATCCCCTCCCTCTGAACGAATTCAGATCCCAGTTTCGTACACGAAAATTCGCCACCAATGGTGAGAGCAATCGATGAATTTGACCTGCCCGATCCGTTCGGCGAACTCGGAGCTCCGATTTCCGATTCGGAGCTCCGCGAAACCGCCTATGAGATCCTGATCGGAGCTTGCCGCAGCTCCGGCTCCAAGAAACCGCTCACCTTCATTTCTCAGTCTGATAAGCTCGTCGATAAGTCGTCCTCGTCCGCGTCGTTGTTACACTCCTCCGCGTCGGGCTCGCTGCAGAGGTCGTTGACGTCGGCGGCGGCGAGTAAGGTGAAGAAGGCTCTGGGGCTCAAGAAGTCAAGCCCGAAGGCGTCGGAGGCTGGGGAGGGAGATAGGTTTAAGGGGAGGAGCACTCCCACGGTTGGGGAACTGATTAGGGTTCAGATGAGGGTTTCGGAGCAGACAGATTCTAGGGTTCGCAGGGCCCTTTTGCGGATAGCCGCTGGCCAGGTTTTCTTCATCTTCTTCTTCCTTTGGCGGCTATTAATCTAATTGCACGTTTTAGTTGTTATCCACTTGATTCTAGAGCTCGATTGCTCTCGAAAGTTTGTGAATCTGGATTGTTTATTTGAAGATTGGGTAGTATGTTGTTTTTGCTTTTGTTAAAAGCTTGAGAATTCGTCTGTTTTTCCTTTTTTTTTTTAATCATATTGTCACACGCTCAAAATAGTTGCACTTGATATAACTGCATATTTTTAGGGTTGCAATTTGATTACATTTTGTGAACTAATCTAGGTAGGGGAAAGGGGATTCAGAATGACAGTGACAAGACAACTGACAAGTTTTTGAAGAAAGGATAGATACTCATCATATATGTAAAAAGTGTATATGCATTTATGTATGCATAAGTTTTCCAATCCAGTTAACTCCTTGAATCGACTTGGATATTACAGCTAGGGAGACGCATGGAGTCGATCGTGCTGCCATTGGAGCTGTTACAGCAGTTTAAGCCTTCTGATTTTACTGATCAGCAAGAATATGAATCCTGGCAGAGGAGGAACTTGAAGATACTGGAACTTGGACTGCTTCTCCATCCCCATGTGCCAGTTAGTCGGTCAGATACTTCTGCTCAGCAACTGAGGCAGATAATTCGTGGAGCCCGTGAGAAACCGTTTGAAACTGGAAGGAACAGTGAGTTGGTGCAGGTACTCCGGACTGTTGTGACGTCCCTTGCGTGCAGATCATTAGATGGGTCTGCTTCAGAGGCGTGTCACTGGGTAGATGGGTTCCCACTTAATCTTCACTTGTATCAGATGCTTCTGGAAGCTTGCTTTGATGTGAATGATCAGACAGCTGTAATTGAGGATATTGATGAGCTTTTGGAGCATATCAAGAAGACATGGGTCATTCTTGGGATCAACCAGATGCTGCATAATCTTTGCTTTGCTTGGGTGTTATTTCATCGTTATGTGGAAACTGGCCAACTAGAGAATGACCTGCTGTTTGCTGCCAGCCATCTTCTGACAGAACTTGAAAGGGAATCAGTGGTAACCATGGATCCTGAATACGCCAAGGTTTTAAACTCTACCTTGAGTGTGATGTTGAATTGGGCGGAGAAAAGGCTTCTCACATACCATGACACTTTCAACAGCGGGAATTCCACCCTGATGCAAAGTGTTGCATCTATAGCTGTAACTGCAGCAAAGGTACTTGTGGAAGATCTCTCCCGTGAGCATAAGAAGAAGAGGAAAGAAGTTGATGTGGCTCGTGATCGAGTTGACTCTTACATTAGATCATCTGTTCGTTGTGCTTTTGCCCAGGTACAAACTTGTTAATTCTGTGAGACATGAGGAAACGAACTAGAGTTTTAGCATAAGCCCTTTTATATAATTTTGTGATACTTTTGACCCCAGACCATCTTTTTTCCGTATTCTAATTACCTATGTGAAAATATATGGTGCAAACACGTCCTACACTACATGCCTACATGCCACCCTAGGCAATATAGGGTGGTTTCTATGTTTATGCTTCCCTTGCATATTGAAATGATTTAACTACGTGTTTTTCTCCCTTTGCCTTAATTCAGAAAATGGAGAAAGTGAACTTGATAAAGAGATCAGCTAAAAACCAGCGAGACTCAATACCTCTCCTCTGCATCCTTGCACAAGAAGTTACTGAACTAGCTGTTAATGAAAAAGAAATATACAGTCCAATACTGAAGATATGGCATCCTCTTGCAGCTGGTGCAGCTGTTGCCACACTTCACAGTTGCTACGGAAGGGAGCTCAAGCAATTTGTCTCTGGGATCAGTGAGCTGACACCTGATGCTGTTCAAGTGTTAATATCTGCTGACAAGTTGGAAAAACAACTCGTACAAACTGCAGTGGATGATGCTGTGGAAAGTGAAGACGGTGGTAAAGATATAATTAAAGAGATGCCTCCTTATGAAGCAGAATCTCTTATTGCGACTCTTGTGAAGGCATGGATTACAACAAGAGTGGATAGAATGGAAGATTGGGTTTGCAGGTGTATGCAAAATGAGGTATGCTTCTGTTATCATGCAGTTGCATCTGTACCTGGTCTAGAATGTTGTGAAAAAAGATCCAAACAAAACACTTGTTATTAATACTTGTGATAACGTATTCCTGAGACCGAGTTTTCGATTTTCTTTGCAGGTATGGAATCCGCAGGCAAACAAAGAGCAAGTTGCTCCTTCTGCCATCGATGTTCTACGAACTATTGATGAATACTTGGAAGCATTCTTTCTGTTACCAATACCTATAGAGGGTGCTCTGGTGGCTGATCTGATGGCGGGTCTTGACAGATGCCTGCAGCAATATATAATGAAGGCAATTTCAGGCTGCGGTAAATGCTCAAGAGCATAAATATCTGCAACCTATTACCTGAAAATGTTTGTTCTTAAGGGAAGTGGTAACCTTTCTTTTTCTTTGTTACGTTTAGGAACACGAAATACTTATATTCCGAGTATGCCAGCATTAACAAGGTGCTCTGCTGGTTCCAAGTTCTTCAAGAAGAGGGACAAGTCTCACATGGCTCTCAAAAGAAGCTCGCAGGTAGGGAGTATGAACGGGGATGATCCCTTGGGAATCCCACAGCTTTGTGTCCGGATCAATACAGTTCACCACCTTCGCCAAGGTGCTGGTTACTTGGAGAAGAAGACCATCGTCTATATGAAGAAATCTGGCTCCAGAGAAGTGGAGAACTTCATGAATGGGACGGCGGTGAAGTTTGAGCTTTCGGTTTCCGCTTGTTCCGAGGCTATTCAACAACTTTGCGAGGCAGCAGCATATAAGATCATCTTCCACGAGTTGAGCCATGTGCTTTGGGATGGTTTATATGCGGGAGAAGTATGTTCTTCTAGGATTGAGCCTTTCCTTCTCGAGCTTGATCAGTATCTGGGGATCATCGCGACTAGTGTCCATGACAGAGTCCGTACCCGAGTTATCACCGAAGTGATGAAGGCTTCTTTTGATGGGTTCCTACTGGTTTTGCTAGCTGGAGGCCCATCTCGTGCTTTTGCCCGCGCAGATTCCGCTATGGTAGAAGAGGATTTCAAGCTCCTATGTGACCTTTTCTGGTCCAACGGAGACGGATTACCTACTGAAGTGATAGACAGGTCCTCCGTAACAGCAAAGAGTGTCCTCCCACTACTGGGCAAGGACACAGAGACCTTGATTGAGCAGTTTAGACAAGTAATCACTGACACCTATGGTTCTAACGCAAAGTCCAGGCTTCCTGTGCCACCAACCACAAGCAACTGGAGCCCAAGTGACCCAAATACTCTCCTTCGAGTCCTGTGTCACAGGAATGAGGAGGTGGCAGCGAAGTTTATCAAGAAGACCTACAACTTGCCTAAGAAGTTATGACCGCTTCGAATCGAGTAAATAAGAACTCTCTTGAGGTTTGCATTCTCTATACCACCGGTTTGGTTGTTCACTCCATCAACCCAGGATCTAAGATGGCGTGATTGGATTGGAGAATATAAGTTTTTATCTAAGGATGCAATGGTTTGTGTATATCAGTTGGATTTGCGCCATAGATTCATCATTGTTACTATAATAATACAAAGGAGGATTTCCTTGCAGGTTTGCTAGGTATCCAGAGAGGTTTTCTTGTTAAATTCGTTAGCTCTTTTGTATGATATTTACCTGATGGGTTTCTTCTTTTTGTATTTTGTGGCTTTCCCGTGAAATGGTGTATATCATTATGTTTTCTTTTTCTTTTTAAAGATTTGTAATGTAGACATGTACAATGGAGATTCCTTGTTTCACTTTATGCTCCAATCCCTACAACACAAAAATAATTTAATATTTATTTAATTTTAAAAAAAATTATAAAAATTATATTTACATTACTAACATCTATTTTTATTTATTTATAAAATTTTATTTTAAAAAATCATATTTTACAATTTTTTAAAAATAAAAAGGCAATATTTAACATATTATAATTATTAAAAATTTCAAAATATGATTTTTCAAAACAAAATTTTATGAATATATAAAAATAGATGTTAGTAATATAAATATAATTTTTTAAATTTTTTTTAAGATTAAATAAATGTCAAATTATTTTTGTGTTGTAGGGAATGAAACATATAGTGAAGTAGAAAATCTTCATTGAGACACGTACTATGTAGTGCTGCTTGGAATTTTTTTAGTCATGGATAAACACTTACTTTAAATACCCAAAATGCCCCAATCTCCTTCCTTTACATTAATCCATACATTGTATTTTGTTCATTTCAGACATTGTATTTTGTTTATTATATCTAAATCTATTACTACAAAAGTGGCTGTAAGTTTCAATCGCTTCCACCTCCTGCTCCGTTCCTCCCCATCTGGTCGCCACTTCCACCTCCGGCTCCATTCCTCGTCTTTCTACACCTCCTGCTTCGCCCGTCGATCTGCCAGCACCTCGTGTTCCACCTTCTTCATTCAGATCTTGCTTTTTTCTCCTCGTGGTTCCTTTCCATCACCGCCCTGTCTCTTTGTTTGGGCTGCATCCTTAGACATCTCCTCCCTGCATTCTTCGTCATCTTCGCTTGCGCCTGGTAATTCACTATCCACTCTCCCTTTCCATTCTTTTTCGTAGGAACCCTAGACCGGCCAAAATTGGGAACCCTAGACCAACCAATGTTGAACAGGTAAAGGAAGAAGAAGATCCTGCACCACCGACCAGAACTTGGAAATTGAAGACGGAGAAGCGACGCCATTGAGTCGAGATTACTGAACCTGCATATTGTGATCGAGATGGATAGGCAAGCTAGCCTCCGACCCTCTACCCACGACACCGCCGCCCTTGTTCCTCTTTTCATCTCTTCTCCTTAAACGACTTCTCTCCTGGCAGCAACCCGACCTCCGAGCACCCCGAAGCCCCTTCCCTTGGCACTTTCTGGAGGTTATCCGATGCCCAATCCGGAGGCTTCGCTTTTTAGATCGGTCGCCGCCACCACCGAACAGTCGCCCGACCTCTGAGCTCCCTGAAGCCCGACCTCCGAGCTCCCTCAAGCCCGACCTCCATGGTTGTCTCTCTTCCATGGCGTGCAATTCCACCTGCAACATTAAAAAAAAAAGAAAGAAAAGGAAGAGGCAAGTGTCACGGGCCGACACGCACGAAGCCTGTGCGGCGCCCCTATCTCCGTGGGGCCAGCCTTATGCGACCGACACGACTGGTTTCGCTCTGCTTTAGGCTCATCAGAAGAACAACTTCAGCCCCCAAGTAGTTGTGTAGCGGGATGGCCAACATACCCTTCATCATCGTCAAGTCCTCGACTAGCGACAAGCTCTCCGAACCTAACCGGGTCGGCCTGCCTGAACATCCGAAGGGTCATCACCTTAACTCCCAACCTAACGTCGCAGAAGCACTCCTGCCTTTATATCGAGCATCCGCCAGCATGTGTCCGTACACGAGGTCGCAGACCGTGTCACAAGTCCATTGTAGGAGGCTCGACCTTTCCCAATTTTGGGAATAGAATTGTTTTTTTTTTCATTTTAAAAATATAATCAGACTTTGATGACATGACAGCCATGTCATAAAAATACAATAACTTCCGCTGCCACATCATAAAATTTGTCGGAAATTTTATCAGAAATGATTTCGTATTGAAATCGGTTTATTACGCAATTGTTTGTATACCAATTGATAATTTTCAAAGTATTATTCTCGGCACACGCATGATACTTTGTATTATTTGTGGTGATTTTTCCTTTTTATAATAGCATCTTTTTTTGCTTTTGCTTCTAATTTATTGCCAATTTATTAATTTATCATTTCCCCCTCTTGATCTATTGATCAAGGAAGGACTTTTAATTTCTTTTATTATATCAATTTGTGGATCGACTCATCTCGTTTAATTTGTATCTATGTTTATGCATATATACCGCCTGTTTACATCACATTCAAATAAGAACACATTAGTTGATGAGACATGGATAGAAATAGGGAGGTAGTGAGATGGTGTAGTTTTTAGTTGATGAGACATGGATAGAAATAGGGAGGTAGTGAGATGGTGTAGTTTTTAGAGGATATCTCTGGTCGCCAGTGTTCAACCCTGATTTGTGGTTCGTTTTTTTCCCTTTTGTTGTAGTTGTTTTCTGCTATCGATTTACCTTCATATTCTTCCTCCTATGTTCTTTTTTTTTTGTTTTCTTTTGATTTCCACTTCCCTTGTTCTTGTTGAGTGAATTACCCTTTGAATTCAATACGGACATCCCTCTCTTTCACAAATAAGGCCAAGTTACATCAGATTTGTAATAAACTTGATAATATAACACATGTAAAAGTTTTTAAGTCCAGTCATCACATGCAACATTATTGTTGCGCGAACTCAAGCCATCGCATGCAGATCATCACTACAACAATCACCGGTATCCAAACCACAAGAGCGGAGTCTACAACAATCACCGGTATCCAAACCACAAGAGCAGAGTCTACGGCTCCAATTATTGATCTGAAGAAGCAAGATTTAGTTTTTTAGACAATTTTAATTCTAAATTTCTGTAATTTTAATTTTAGATTATTTTTCTTTTTTGACTGGCGACCCTCTGCGTAGGGTCATCCAAACCATCTGTTGATGGCTTCAAGATCGCTTTGTCGATCTACTTCTTGCCTACTGTAAAAAAAACACATGTAAAAGTTAATGTTATGATCATCAAATATAAAAAGAATCTCACCTGATGAACCGAGACTCCCATTGACAGCACTAGAAGCATCAGCCGCTTTCACTGTGAAAATGGGAAACATGTTTAGCATAGTTACAAACGTTTCTTTATGAAAATTCACATGTTCAAAGATTCAATCAAGATAGATTAGTTAACAAATCTTAAGTCTTTAAACACTTGGATAAGGCTACATGGCAATATGTCGCAAGTTCATAAAATTAAACTTGTCCTCCTAGAGTCTATATACTGACAATGGTCATTGGTATAAAAAGCATGGTCTATGGAGCACTAAGCACGGTTATCAATTTAAGAAAACATTGGCCCTAATGATTCTATAATGGCAATATTGCTACAAGAGGCAATAGTGCTAAATCCAGGAAGGTGAATTCGGAATAACAAAAACAATACCTTTCGTGAAGATCTGTTGCGATAAGAAAATGTGAAAGCAGGAGACAAATAAGTGTTACGATTCCTACCCTATTGAGTAATGCTATTGCATAACTTTGGGCATATCTGATTATAAACTAATATCTCTAAGAAGCACAAAGCAATTTTAATGTCTTATAAGGCTCCATAAATTTCAAGTTCTTATTTGTAATCTCCTGTATTGTGATATATTCATTTTAGGTGATTGAGAATTCGCGGAGGCTAACAAACTTACATGAATTGTGGCTGGGCCGAAACCGAATCTAAGTGGTAGATCTTTGTGAAGGGACAAGAAAGTTTCTAAGTTTAGGTAGATTAAGGCATCTAGAAAGTTTCAAAAATGCAGAGCAATGCTTCTATATGCAGGTGTCTGCTTTCAGAGAGTCGTCACTTCTTGTACCTGTTCTGGATATCAGGTATATTTAGGTCTCTGTTTTTTATTTCTTTTTATTGATTTCCCGAAAATTTTCCAATCCTTTTCTTTTTTTTTTCAGCCATCCCTTGGCTCAGCAACAGATGGATGTTGTTGAGAAGGTTATGTCAGAATTGGATGTTTCTTCAATTCCTAAATTGATGGTTTGGAACAACGTATGGGTTTACAAGTGGTTACAGTTTTGAAACTTAATAGTTAACCCCTGATTTGTTTATTGGATGATGACAACGTTAGCTTCTTGTGCTAGGTGGAAAAGGTAAATATGATCCCTTGAAAGTAAAGGGAGAA
Organism: Persicaria maculosa; assembly: GCA_963922045.1. Classification (NCBI taxonomy): domain Eukaryota; kingdom Viridiplantae; phylum Streptophyta; class Magnoliopsida; order Caryophyllales; family Polygonaceae; genus Persicaria; species Persicaria maculosa. The sequence continues at coordinate 51,876,521 of OY998259.1, read as the reverse complement.
GCAAAGATGCAGGAAGATGTTGTTTGCCTATCTGCACTTAAAGTGATGGAGTAGATGATTTTTGTGATGCGGTTCAGGAAAAATTGAAGGTATGCACATCAAGCTGACGATGTATTAAAGTGAAGCATGTAAGATGTTTTTGTGAAAACCATGCCCTGTATACTTAAATCACTTATTTTTTGCATGATTGAGCAATGTTTAACTGTGTACATAAGCTTACTTTTGAATGCAGGTTGGGTCTTGTTTCTACCATCAATGTTCGTTGTAGTCATTTTGAGTATTTACTCTTTGTAATGTTCCTTCTGTTTTGATATGCTGTTCCAGGATTGGGTTCCCTTGAGGTACCGCAGAGTCCTCACGACTGCTTCGTAGTGTCGAGTGCGAGGGGCTTTGAGAAATTGACTCAAAAATTGAATGGAGAAGCTGATGTCTGGCCGTGTATGAGTAAGAAAGTTCAAATTCCCAATGAGCTTTCTATAAACTGTCGGATCAGATAGGAAATCCCCCCCCCCCCCCCTTCAACAACAATTTTTGTATCCAACACAAGAGGGCTAACTGTTGGCGATGAATTCAAGGGAAAATGTGATTGTACAAAGCAAGCACAAAGAAGGAAATTGTTTATCCCAAAAGCTTTATGGCTCAATTGGAATTTGGATGTCATGCTGACAAGTTACTTTTTGCTAACAAACCCTAAAAAAGGCCTTATAAGATCACTGATAAGGTTAATTATAGGGTAAAAACATGTTGATAAGGTGCCAAAAGATCTTGTAATGCCTTAAAAGTTGCAAGTCAAACAACAATTGGGTACCTAAGCTTGTGGCTTGTTGCCTCTTGTTTTGATGTGAAAGTCAATGTCGATTCACCTTCCGATTTTTTTCCTTTTTTAAAAAATGAAGTAATAAACCAATTTTTTGTTTTGGCAGTGGTCACATGACCCACTTAAAACATGTGTAACAACAACCATCAGATCTAATCTAATGGCTAATATTCATTCTTCCTATTGCTCATCCAAACTCCACTTCGTAGGGAATATCTCCCCTATATATATACCTCCCAACATCATTCTAGTACCTTTTAGGTGATGTCAATATCATTTTAACCCCTCGTTGTCAGCATAATAAATACAATTCAGTGTTGCATCTATATAGGTTATTTTTGTTAATGGTACATTCCTTATTGGCAAATATGGAGGAACATTGTTAGGAGAGGTTGCACAAGATGCTGGCACAAGCATGTGTGCGATTGCATTTGGGATTGTTGATTCAAAAAATAACAAATCCTGGAATCGGTTCTTTCAACATTTGAAAAAGGTGATACTACAAATAAAAGATCTGATATTTGTCGCAAACAGACACACAAGCATATCAAAAGGCAATTTGTGAGGATTATCCCAATGTTATACACTGGATATGTGTACATGGCACCTTAAGCAAAACATCAAGGTGACATTCAAGAAAAAACAGTTGGGTAAATTGTTCCAACAAGAAGCAGAGAGTTACACGATTAGTGGTTTCAACAACTACTCTGCTTAGATAACACAAATCGACAAAGAGTTTTCAGCTTATTTGATAGAAGCAGGGGTTGAAAGATGGTCTAGAGCACATGAACGGGGAGACATATACAATATGATGACATCAAACAATGCCGAGAGCTTAGCTTCTATAGTAAGAGGTAAGAAATCATAACCTATAGTTGCTTTATTGAACTATTTTAGAGAGTAATTGACAAATGGTTCCAAGAAAGAAGGGAGAATGCTGATAAAAACACACAAGTGATGCCACCAACAATTGTGAAAATTAAATGCTTAAAACACCGCAACAACAAGTTGGAGCATACCATACTCAGAAAATGAATGATTTCCAATTTGAAGTAGTGAGAGAAGGGACAAAAACAGTAGTTGATTTGTCAACAAAGACAAACACTTGTAAAGTGTTTGACTTGTAAAATATCTCATGCATACATGCTCTTGCTGCTATAGAACACAGAAAGGCCCAATTTGACACATTTAATTGGATGTTGTTACACTAATGAAAGCTTTACAATTAGCTTACAATGAGACAATTTACCCAATGTTGCAAGAGGATGAATTAAATATTCCTATAGAAATAAAGTAGATTGAATGTTTGCCCCCTCTAAGAAGAAAAAGAAGCGGACAACTAGCTATGAAAAGGAAGATATGCATTAGAGAATTCAGAAGAAGGACAACTCAAAGTATACAGTGGTTGAGAAGATGGCAGAATCAAGAGAGCTCCCTGCTGAGAAAGGATGACAAGGAGCTGACAAAGAATGAGTTTAAGTAGCTGACAAAGGGTGATAGCTGACAAATCATGAAAGATAGTTGATAAGGAAAAATGAGAGCAAGTAGCTGAGAACATACCATATACTCACAAATACATATTATATAATTTTTTATACTAAACAACTCTTATATTATTAATTTTTTAGCAAGAATATGTCTATTCATTTTTCTGCATATTCCATATTTGAAAAAAAAAATTAGGTTATATAATCAGCATACATTACATAAACTGATTTGTTCATTACAAAACACAAACATAGACACCTCCCTCACCACAAAAAACACACATGAGTTCGCAATAAAACAATGAATACCAGTAAAATCTTTCACAACCACCTCATTGTCAGCTCCCTTATTTTCTGCACTACCAACAAAATCACACCCCCCCCCCCCTCCCCCCTCAATACTTCATCTCATCATAACCACCAACATCACAGCCCCCATTTTTTCCGAATCTCCATGATGAGTATCTTTTCCAGCTTCTTTCCCCAAATACTTTCATCTCAACTCCTTCATCGGTATTGTGGTAAGTCGCCTCCTTATCAGCTCTTCAAATACCTTATGAGATACTTCAGCTAATGAAAATCTGAAGCAGATAAACAACAATAAACACACACAACACAAACATAAAACACATGACACGGATAAACACCAAAAAATGATAAAAAAAAAAACAACAGATAAAATTAAACTAGAAAAAAAAATACTCACATTGAGCTGAGTTTTATATGAATCCAACTCGGAAACAGTAGTACTACACGTAATAAAAGACATTAAAAATAGAGTGAAACAATTTAAATAAAACAATTCGATCATAAAAGGAATAAACTCCGGACAAAAGAAACCACATTAAAAATACATTAATCTTAACACATGTCCTGCTTGATTCAGCTATTAAAATTTATCAAAGCAACAATCGATATTAAAGAGGGATGAAGATAACCATTCCAAAACCAAAGAGACGGATCAAGGGAGATGGAAGGGAGAAGATAGAAAAAGAATAATACGTACAGTATATAGTAACATAGCAACAGGTCAATGTATAAAAAAAATTAATTTAGACTGTCCGATGAACATTGAGTTAATAAGGAAAGGAAATTGGGCCTACCAACCCAATTTCCTAATAATGTTTATTATTTCTCTGTTTTTATAGTAGTAACTAGCAACTTTATGAATTCACAAACACATTTTTTTTTAAAGAAGAAGAATATATATTAATATCTCTATAGTTATACGACTAACATTCAAATAAGTATAAAATTGAATAATATTTTAAAGAAATCTTGTGCCTGCAGGAGTTGGCTATTATACACTAGTATAGAATAATGTAATCTCGTTTTTATACTATCTACCCCCACACGTATACGGAGTTTATCATACATCTACACATTAATTATTAGTATAAATATAACTCAACTTTTATTAGCTTAGCTTGTGAGGATGAGATATATAGATATACTGACCAACATAATATGAGTTCGGATTTCCTCTCTCCTTATTAATTAAAATGACATAAATACCTATCTAATAAAATAAAAATTATTTATATAATATGATATCTGACTTAAAAAATATGTCATTTACTATTTATCTATATTTTCTAAAAAATGATAAAACGGTAAATTATAGAAAACCACTCACAAAATATTAAATTTTTTCACTTTACCACTCGTTAAATTCGAAATTACACAAAACCACCCATTAAATACAATGTTAACAAATCATCACCCACGATAAAATTCTGCCAAGATTTGTTTTAAAAATATTGTAAATTACAAATATACCCTTGAACATCTGCATTTGTACATACTAGATGCATATTTATTGAAAATTTTCAAATTCAAGGTTTTATTGGTGTATGAATTATGACTGTGGGATAAAAAAAACTACTTTGTATTTTTTGTTAATTACAAGTCTAAGATGTTTCAATGACCATGAAAAACAAATTTGATTAAAAAGTGGGGGTAAATTAGTCATTATTATTGATGTTTTGATATATTTTTGCTTGGCTGGTGATTTGTTAACAAATCGTATTTAATGGGTGGTTTTGTATAATTTTAAATTTAGTGAGTGTTTAAGTGAAAAAATCAATATTCAGGAAGTGGTTTTTATGTAATTCACCCATGATAAAAACTATATAAAGTATATAAAAACTTTATAAACTATCAAATTTTTTATTAATATTTTTTTATGATTTCATATTTGGTAATAATAAGTATCAAATCATTAAAAAAATGATTCAAAAATTGATATTGTATACTTTTATTTCTAAAAAAGATGTCATTTCCGATTTATGTACTTTTTAAATGGTAAAAAAATTATATAAAATATCAACTTTTTTATTATTTGATTTAAGATTTCATACTACTTATTAGTAATTAATAGGTATAAAATTATTAAAAAAATAATTAATAAGTATATATTTTATATAGTTTTTAGCTTATTAAAAAAGTATAGTGACTTATTTTTTAAAACAGAAGTAGTATACTTTTGAATTTATTAAAAAAGTAAATGTATTGTAAAATGACGTATTTTTTAGAGGGGATCGAGGTAATATTAATCCACCCGTTTACCACCTCTGACCATGCTCCAATTTCTATCGATCTGCGATCCCCGACGCAGATTAATAGAAAACCTTTCCGCTTTGAATTGGCTTGGACAACTAAACCTGAGTTTACAAACCTGGTGCGTCAGGCTTGGAGGCTTAACCCTACAGGGTCCTTCATGTTTAAACTCGTTAAAAAAACAAGCCTTCTAAAAGACCTGGCTAAGCGTTGGCATAAACGTACTTTTAAAAATATTCATAAACAAATATTCGAGACAGATGAACAACTGCTGCAGTTACAACAAAAGTTACTTGATAGCCCTAACCAGGAGCTCAGTGACAGACATAAGAGATTGCTCAACAAGAGGGAATGAATTCTTGACTTTCAGCGTCGGTATTGGAGCCAACGTGCTAAGGTTAAACATATCAGATTAAATGACACAAACTCCAGTTATTTCCATCGTATAGCTTCAACAAAGCGTGGCAGAAAAATATTTAAAGTCCTTACAACGAAATCGGGTCTGATTCTGTCAGACCATAACTTAATCAGAAACGAATTTGTCGACAGCTTCTCAAAAAGATTCAAATCATCCTATAACCATGACATCCCCTGTGACGATGATCTGCTTGTCATTGATCGGGAGATCTCTGATCAGCAGAACCAGATGCTCACTACTCCCATCACCAATGCAGATATTAAGACTGCCCTCTTTTCGATTGATGCTGATAAGGCCCCGGGGCCGGATGGCATACCAGCGGGTTTCTACCAAAATTAATGAGATATTGTCGGTTCTTCGATTATTAAAGCAGTTAAATCTTTCTTTTCAAGTGGTAAGATGTTGCGACAAATTAATCACACGTTCATAACCCTTATCCAGAAAAACGACGACCCTCAAACTGTCAGTCACTTTAGGCCAATCAGCCTCTGCTCTACTGTTTACCAAATTATCTCCAAGATTTTAACAGCTAGACTGTTGACAGTTTTTGACAAACTCATTCACCCATTACAAAGCGCATTTACTAAAGGTCGGTCGATCCAAGACAATATCCTCATTGCCCACGAGATTTTTCACTCGTTTCGATTAACTAAAGCAAAGGCTGGCTATATGGCAGTCAAGCTAGATATGGAAAAGGCTTACGACCGTATTGAGTGGCCTTTCCTTTTCTCTACGCTCACAAAATTTGGTTTTGACTCAAAATTTGTTCACTGGATTAAGGAATGTGTACAAACAGTTTCGTTGCCTTCGCTGATGACATCATGCTTTTCGGAAAGGCAAACCAATCAACTTGTTTTGAGTTCTCCAACATAATCCAGCGGTTCTGTCTGATTTCTGGACAAAAAGTTAATCTCCATAAGTCCAGCTTTCAAGTTTCCCCTAACACTTCAGCCACAACCATCCAAACAGTTACAAATGCTCTGGGTATCCCCCAGTCAAATAATCTAGAAAAATATCTAGGTTTTCCAATTATCAATGGACGTGTCAACAAAGATACTTTTGCGGATATCATCCTCAAAATGAAGCAACAACTGTCAAAGTGGAAAGCTTCATCTCTTTCTGCTGAAGGCAGGAAAATCCTAATTAAAGCTAACCTTTCAGCTCAGCCGCTATTCCTTATGCAAGCTTTCCTTTTGCCTTCGTCGATCCTGCACGAGCTTGACAAGATCTATAGGCAATTTTTCTTGAACAAAGACGCAAAGAGTACTCCTCTGATTAGCTGGGACAAGATATGCACAGATACCCTTGCCGGGGGTCTAGGCATTTATAAGGCCGAAACGATGAATATAGCATTACAAATGAAATTATTGTGGAAATTAATTGCAGAACCAGACAACATCTGGGTTAAAGTAATAACAGGCAAATATTTAAAAAGGGTCCCAATTCTTCGATACCAACACAAGGGCAATACCTCATGGCATTGGGCAAAACTAAACTCTATTACCAATCTTTTCAAATGTGGCCTTCGCTGGTCAATCGGTGACGGAAAGACTGCTCAATTCTGGACAGACATTTGGGGCACTCCAAAACCGTTGATGAACATGTCTATACAATCGCTTTCGGATGGAATTTTGGATTGGACGGTTGACAGATTTATTAACGACAATAATACTTGGAACGTTACCAAACTTGAGACAGACTTACGAGGCCTACTAACCATGGATATCATATCCAAAATTACAACAACTCACCTGCCCCACAATCTTTTCTCTGACAGACTATTCTGGGGATCTAGCAAAGATGGCTGGTTCTCCACTTCATCAGCAACAAAGCTTATCCCAAATCACGGGGGTGACCAGAATTTTGGTTGCAGCTGGATATGGAAACTAGACATCCCATATAAGTTAAGGCATTTCCTTTGGAAGATTGCCTGAGATGGTCTCCCAACCACTGATAGACTGCAACGGTCTCATGTCTCGGTGCCCTCTGGTTGCATCTTATGTGGATGCACTCTCGAATCTACAAGTCATATTCTAGTACAATGCCCCACAACGATCTCTCTAACAAAAACTCTCTAGATCAGCCACTCCTCAAATGATGATATCGATTCAGATATCAAACCAAATCAACTGCTAAATAATATTTACACCAAATTAGGCACCAAGGCCTTCACTAAACTTGCTTTTGCTTGGTGGAGTATTTGGTATTTTCGAAATCAAATAGTTTTCAAACACATAAACGATGCCTCTGTCCAGGCTATAGCCATTTTCTGCAATTCAACTTACCAAACATGGAATGCCAAAGTTGATGACTCTGAGACGATTGGTACAAATCAACCTCGGACTAGGACCTGGGGAACCGCTGCAGGTTCTAATCCAAATGCCATGTCCGCTTCCAGATTTGAGAAATGGAAAAAACCACCGACGGGATATTACAAACTGAACTTTGATGGCTCTTACTGCCAGTCGGGAGTCGGAACCTTCAGCTTCGTGATTCGGGATCATATGGGAAATATTCTGTCCCTAGGGGGGGCCCTTGTAATAATAGCTCCGCTGTTTTTGCTGAGACCATGGGCCTTCAAATGGGGGTCTCTAAGGCAAAGTCGCTGGGAATAAATAACCTTCTGATCGAAGGAGATTGCTTGGTCGTCATAAAGGCTCTGCTGGGGGATTGGAATTGCCCCTGGAACATCGAGCTGATGATGACTGATACGACTGTCGATTTATATACATTCTCTCATATTGTTATTCGTCATATTTTCAGGGATTCTAATGTTGTGGCTGACAGGATTGCACGTCTGGCCTACACTGTCCCTGCCAATGATAGCTTCACTGATGATCCAGAACTCCGTGTTCTCATCCGCTCGGACACGCTAGGAAAGAAGTCGGATCGTCGGCGTATTTCCTAATTCTTATCTGCTTCCCAAAAAAAAACATATACATTGTTTATATTAATTAATTAAGATCAAACCAAAGTATGAAAGCTTAATCATTCTCCATAATGCATGGGGTTGTTATAAGTTAATTAATAAATAGTCATCAAACGAGTTACTGATCAGATGGAGTGTGTTAATAATATAAAAATACTAATAAAATGAGTTATTAAATGAGCAATATAGTAAATGAAGTAGCTTAATTAGGGAGTTAAGCATGTTTAGGAAGACGGATCTTTTTCGGTCGTTGAGATACAACTGTCTCCCGTCGCGTTGACCAACTATTACGTGTGGGGCTGAAACATGATTTCCTCCTTTTTTATATTTTTATTTTATTTTTTGGAATGTCAACTTGTATTATTCATTCATTTATAATTTTTTTTATAAAGATCTATCAAAAAAAAATATTATAGCTTGATTGATTGAAATAAATTTTTTTTCCTGGTTGTGTTGGGTTGTTGTCTAGTCGATAGTACAATATCGTGATATTTTATTTCCACAAGGAAAAAAAAAACATTTTACTTGCTACTCCGTATTTAATTATTTATATATAATTGAAATAAAATAATATTTATATATAGTTACAACATGCCTCTCAAAGTTTGACATGACTAATGTTCAAATGTTGTTTGAATAGAATAAGAAGCCAAGAAATAGTTTTTCAATATACGGTTTAGCGATTGTTCAATTAGATTATTTTAAATGTCCATATTTCATCTCCTAATTTGCATTCCGTCCACTCTCTTGATTTAATTGACAAAATATCAATCCACATGTGCCCCCTTTGCCTCTTCGTGTGCTCCCCCTTCCCGCTTGTGCCCCCATGCCCCCATCTCGTGTCAGTTTTTTTTTCTTTTCGCATCAGCATTTTTTTTTTCATTATTGCCAGTACTTTTTTTCGCATCAGCAAATTTTTAAAATTTTTTTTTCTTTTTTTTCCTCGCGTCAGTAATTTTATCTATTTTGCCGATACCAAAAAGTTGTTGACGCCGATAGTGGGGACACCGACGTTGCTAACGCCAACACTAGGGATACCGACACAGCTATCGCCGACGTTGCTGACGTTGATGTCGGGGATGCTGACGCTAACATCGAGGATACCGACGTTGCTAGTGCTGACGTGGACGACGCTGACGTTGCTGATGCCGAAGTCGGGGACGCTGACGTTGTTGACACCAACACCGCTAATACCGACGCAGCTATCGTCGACTTTGTTGAGGCCGATATTGCTGACATTAGTGTCGACGTTGTTGAAGCCAATGTCACTGATGCCATTGACAATGATGTTTCTGACGTCGATGTTGCTGAAGAAGCTTTAATTTGCGGACACCAAAAAGTGGGTTCACATAACACATGAGAATTTGCTTCTTAATAAAAAAAAATGCTCACAAAGAGCTATAATAAAATTATTATTTTTTGGTAGTGGCTTAGCATGTTTAATAAAATTAATTTCTTACATCAAACTAATTTTTAATTAATATTATTACTTTTATGACACTAGAAACAGAGTGTCGCTAGAAACACACAGTAATCAACTAACTAAAGCAATTGAAACAGAGCGTCACTGGAAATTTGCAATCGAAAAACACAATAATCACCTAACTGAAACAGAAATCAGGTTTGTGGTAATCACAAAATGCAAATGCCAATTTAAGAATCCCTAAAGATCCTAATAGAATAAGTTCCCTCTTCATTTCCTCTCAACCTAGAAGCTGGTATTCCTTGTAATATAACCAACAAACTCGTTGATGAACTATCAATGCCTAATTTTCTCTTTCTGTCTAGGTAAAATTCAACCAGTACAAGAATTTAGTGTTTGAGATTCATAGATTGTTTAGCATTAGGGTCCGCATTTGTAACCATCAATTCCTGCCTCAGCAAGCTCCAACAGATGCATATTGCAGACAAGAGGGAGAAGACCGACAACTCGACAAGAGGGAAGACATACAAGAGGGAGGTCAGAGAGATTCAATTTGAGTTTGAACGCTGCCTTCTCGGACACAATCGTTGCAGGGATGGCATCAGTGAAGCAGGCTCGCTCCACCAAGTTGGCGCAAAGCATCGCGAATCCAGATCCAGACATTTCTTGTTCAATATAGGCCGTCATCATTCAATCTCGATGATTCTCCTCAATCCATATCCAGACCTTCTTTGTTCCAAATGCTCGCTCCATAGAGCCGGCACTATGCATTCTGCAAACTATTGAATCGGCGGATGGAGAGTACGTGTGTAACCTCTCTTGCAACGCCTAATGAGTGGAACCTCTCTTGCAACGTGGTTGGAAGGATCGAGCTCGTCATCGTCGTCTTCCTCCACGGCGGACCCTCTCTTGCAACGCCTAATTAGTGGAACCAGATCTCGCTGAAGACTCCAGCTTGAATGTAAGATCTTGAGAGCTAACCTACATGTCTTTGAGAAAGTTTGATGAAAGACAAAACAAGACTTTGGTTTCAAGGTCTTGACAACAAGGGCAAACTGGACGAATTGGATACATGTTTCAAGGTTTTGACAGTAAGGCAAGCTGGACGAATTGGATACATCGAATATTTTATATATTTATTTGTTAAAGATTTTTATGTGCATATTTTATATATCAAATATTTGAAAAGGTTGCTGAGATTTTTTATGCAGATTATGGAAGATTTGGTGACCGGAAAATCTTCTATAAAGGGCTGGAATTTTCTATTCACGGCAGGAAAATATTTGAAGATATGATGCTGATTTTGTGCAACCAAATTTGGTGGAATTATTTCAAATTCAAACGGCTGTAAAATCAAGGATTCCAACGTTCGAAATTCAGCCCTTGCGCTTTTAAAAGGACCGAAGGCATCGACGAAGAAAAGTGGAGAACTCGAGCATTTAATCTACAAGCAAAGCGTTCTCCATTGCATTCGATCATCCATTGATTCTCTCTCTCTCTCTCTCCATTGTTGTTCTTGCTTTATCTTTTGAGAGTTGAGAGTTTCTAGAGCTTCATTGTACAAGTCTAAAAGTGTTATACTAAGAGTATACCTCTACTCAAACGTATTCACTACGCTATTATTTCACGAGAGCTTGGGTTGACTAGATAGTAGTGGGTGAGGCTACAAGTTGAGAGAAGAGTTGTTCTTCTAAGCTGTATCTAGGACTCTAAAGGATCTGAGTTGACTAGATAAGAAGCGGTGAGGCTTCGAGGGTTTAGAAGAAGGGAAGATCTTCTCGGTTGTATCTAGGATCCATAGGAAGTGAAATAATAGTGCTTTTGAATCCTACGGGTTGGAGAACCCTAGGCGGGGACGTAGGCCAAGTTCGTGCTGAACCTCGTTAATAATTCGTGTGTCCATTTATTTACTTATTCCGCATTATACTTTGATAAGCTTTATTTTCGTACAGGTTCTGCTGAACAAAGTTTCTGGAATCATTTCAAGACCTTAAGTTCTGATTCAAAACATTGGGGGTTCATTTCAAGGCCTTGAAGTTCTGTCTGCAGAAAGTTTGCGAAAATTTGTCATTCTCTATTCATCCCCCCTTCTAGAGTATTGTTTATTACTTTGTTTTATATCACCTATTACAACTCTTCAATCGCCATGGGAGAACAACTAGATCCGGAATCAGTCGGGGAGTTGTATCACAAATCAGGCAAATCTCTGGCATCGAGGAGGGACAACATCGAGGAGGAAAATCTCCGGCAGATTGTGGGGGACGACACACGCACACATGCACGCGTACACACACACAGAGAAAGAGAGAGAGAGAGGGGTGACGGAGGAACAAACGAAGAGGATGAAAGGAATTAGGGATAAGGTTAGGGTTAGGGTTAGTTCTTTAAAAAAAATAAGATGGACAGTTTGCCAATTAATTCAAAAGTGTGGGGAATTTATTAATTTCAACATCCAAATGCTCCGTCCAGCCAAAATTTCTCTTTATCCATTACTTTTTTTTCCCAATAAAGTATCATTATGTTATGTTTAGGTGTTAGGCTAGTACACATAATAAACAAACCGACCATAAATTATGGTAAAAAAGTCTTCTCTTTATCTCATGATTTATACTCCGTATAATTTTGATTTTTTTTTAATTCGAATATTATTTTGATTTTTGATAAGTTTTTTAACCAACTAAATCACTTATATAACTTCATCGCATCTGAATGATACAGTAGTTAATGAGTCAATTCATTATAAAACTTCTATCAAATTTGATCAATTCTCTCTAGCCCCCGGCCTTCTTCTAACGTAAGAAGTAAGAAAAAAATTATGAAACTCGTATCAAATTCAATAAATTTGTTGCATTTGTGGTTGTTTGGAGTCCCATTTCAAACTAATTAGAATGGATGGGGGAATGTGGGCTATGTAAGAAATAACGAGTTCAAGATATTACTCTGATATATTACTAATTTGTTATGTGATAAAATCTCGTTTTGACCCATTAGGCCTAACCATCTTCGATAATGCAGGCTCTTATTGATCAGTGGTTATGATGAGGAGTAGCATTTTTACGGATGAGATTTTATGAATGACACCATGTTCTTTGATTTTTGTACACGTATTTTATAGAGCTAAAAACTATATAATATATTAAATTTTTTATTATTATTTTTATACAATTTAATACTTATTACAAACAAATATTAAGTTGTAAAAAAAAATTTAAAAAAAATTTGATATTTTATATAGTTTTTACCTTCTTAAAATATGTGTTGAAAAGTCAAAACGAAATATATTTTCGATCGGAGGTATTAATTGATATCATACTTTATATACATGTCAATAATGTCATGTATAGAGGTATTATTTGAGATTAATATCCAGTAGGCTGTATTAGAATAGGAGAAAAATGAATATCAATGAACCTGAAAATCTCGTTCTCCGTTTACCTGAATCTTCTCTTACACGTTCATCAATCATCCCTAACCTCTTTATTCTTAATTCATCATCTTCTTTCCCAATCCCTCTAATCTCTATTTTTCCCTTTAAATCTCATAATTTCACATAGAACATACCGAATTGGTATCAGAGTCGTTGAATCCTTCGACCTAGCTATATCAAAAAATTTCTTAATTTTTTTATTTCGGCTGCCTCAAACCCCAAATTGAATTCGTTATAGACAATTTTTGGTGCCAAAAAAGAAACATAAAAAAAAAAAACAATCTATCTATCTACAATAACAATGATTCAATTTGACAAATTTATGTACACAAAATATGATTAAAATAGTCCGTATATATAGGCTTATTGAATTAAGTTAAGTTTAAATAAGCATGGACAGCAACAGTCGGCTCAATTTCAGCCTAATTTTCGCCTTGATTTGTTTAATTTCTTCAAACCCGGCACTTGATTTTTCCTTGTCGTTATCAATTAAAATGTTTGTCATTTCTTGAAAAATGTTGTACATCAGATTGATTGAGTTTGACTCAAGGTTTTGAAGAGGTAATGTAAACGTACATCAAACAAAATAGTGCGACCAAGTGTAAAATCAATTTTTTTAACAAGGCGTTCGAACAAAAAAAAAATAAAAATTAATACTGTAAGAACTTAAATTGAGAAATTTCTTACCGAGTAAATGAAAATGTATAAATGCCATACTTGTATTTAAAAAAAAATATAAACACAGAAAATAAAAAAAATACAGTATCATACAATAGGTTAATAATTTTTGTTCTAATACAATAGGTTAACAATTTAGTTTATAAAATCATTAATAAATAACATGATTTTATTATTTAATTTTATAATTTATCGACCAATCATTACTAGATAGAAATAAAAGGTTAACACATAATTGAAGTAAATAGAACAGAAGTAGTAATGACACATTTCATTCATTCGTATATTCTATCTAATTTTGCGAGGATAAAAAATGGTCCCACTCATACATTTAAAATACAAAAAAAAAAAGTGAAAAAAATATATAATCACTCTTGAAAAAATGCAATCGATTCGAAGGGCATCTCCACAAAAAAAAAAAAAAAAAAAAAAAAACTAGAAAGAGCCATTTTTTTATTTCCATGTTAGGGCCAAAAGATAAATTAATGTTGCCAGAGGAGGGTCTCGAAATCAATGGCGGTGGTGGCCCCCACAGTATCGTCATCGAGATACCCGTACGGCAAATACCCACCGGGACCGCCAGCTGCCACCTCCTGCAGCTGCATCCACGGCGGACTCATTAGCCGATCCTCGTATAACCCCCACTCGTCCACCGCCACTGGCGGCTCCGCGTACACGAAATCGCTCCTCGGCGACTCCGGCGAGCCAATGTAATTACTCAAACTTGGGAGCTCCACTATCTCCCCCACCAAGTACTCATCTGCCGCCGTCGTCGTCGTCAATGTCGATGTTGAGGCCTCTGAAGAAGAAGAAGAAGGAGAAGGCGATGCGGTGTAGGAGGAGGGGAAATCCATGGCAGCGGCCTGGGCAGCGGCGAGCTGGATGTCGCGGGGAGAGGAAGAGGCGGGACGTGGGAGAGAGGGGGCGAAGTCGGGGAAGTTGAGGACAGCGGAGTTGCCCTTGATGGTGATGGCGGCAGCGTCGTGGGCGCGGGCTGCCATCTCGGGAGTTGCGAAGGTTCCAAGCCATATACGAGATTTCTTCTTGGGTTGTCGGATCTCGGAGACCCATTTCCCCCACGCCCGCATTCTGACCCCTCTGTAGATGGGGTGCTTATTGCCGCCGGCGGTTGCTCGGTCGTCTCTCCGGGATCGCTTGTGGCCGCTGGATTGGGTGGAAGAGGACGCCGGGTTGAGCCCAAAGATCGGCAAGGGCGTGAGTTGATCAGACATTTCAGTTTGTGATTTGGAGAATGATCGATCGATGGGGGCAATTGACTGTTCGATTCAGTGAATTAATGAAATATGAGGGGGAGGCCGGGAGGGACGGAGGGTGGGTGGATCGGCTATATATATATATAGAGAGAGAGAGATCAGATAAGCAACTACGGTTCCAAACCCAAAACAAAACCCCCTCAATCCCTGTAGTTATTTTATAATTTATCATCAACATTACTTTAATAATATCCTAATAGTAGTTCTTTATTTTTTTCTTGTAAAAAATATGTTTATTGAATTCTCTCCATTAATTAAAACTTGTCATTTTAGAAATATACGCATTTTGTAAGAAAACAAACAAAAATATAATTATACCCCTAATTATTACTATTCTTTTTTTACTTTCTCAAAAATTAAAACAAACAATTATCTAATCATTACATGAGCAAACAAAAATATAATTATACCGGAATTTTTTATGGGGGCTTGGGGCTCCGCAACTCAGAAGACATGAACAAAGCACTACAGCTAAAACTAATATGGAAAATACTGGATGAACCAAGTAGTCCTTGGGTTTCGCTAGTTACAGAAAAGTGATACGGGGTTGGCCGTAGGATGGTCCGATCTTCGACAATCAAGACTCAAAGACAAGAACGGAAGCAAAAGACTCAAAGACTCCAACAATATACTCGATATCGACACGGAAGGAAACAAATGCAGCAACTATAGACTCGATGAAATTGATGAAAAGACCGATAGAATGGGTGATTCGAACTAAGGTAGAACGAGATAAAGACCCCACGCCTCCTAAGAGAGTAGGAACCAAGTATCAACGGCTACAAAGCCCGCCTCTACAATCTTACACAACCAAGCGGACAACTTGGAGGCACAAGGAGGGGACTTGTGATTACCAGGATCACCAAGCTCTCGTGAGGTTGACGAGCTCAAAGCAAACCAAGTTAGATCAAGAACCAATTGTGCAATCGATGAGCAATGCTTCGAATCGATTGACTTTCTCACACTTGTGTTTCACACAAAGACTGTATTTCTGAATAATGAAAGACGTGAGTTTCTCTACAATGAAAGGCCGGCTAATTATAACCCTAGCAAGGCTAATTTGGCCGAAAATTATAAATAAAATAATAAAAATAATAACTTAAAGGAATTAATAAAATAACCCTAAAAGTTTCCTAAAATAGCTTAAGTAGAAAAGTTGCTAAAATAGGAAATAACATAAGGGTTCAAGACTTAGCCCACTCGGGTATACATGGCCCTAAGGTGGTTCAGCCACTTCAATCCCTATACACATATAGGTCTTTATGCAGGCTCCGGGAGTTGAAACGTGCTCGAGAACAAGGCGTGACTCACAAACATGAATGAGTCTCTCTGCAGCTTCTTGGCTCGGGCTCGAGTCATAGGTCCGTCTTCTAATATGATTGGCGTGTCCGGAGGTGTAGAAGACGGTCCCGCATCAACCTGCCCTTCTTGGAAAGGATTCGACCACGAATCCAAGTCCTCGTCCACGGCAAGGTATGGAATAAGATCCGCGACGTTGAAGGTAGCACTCACGCCATAAGTTCCAGGAAGCTCCAGCTTGTAGGCATTGTCACCCACCTTCTGTAGAACCTTGAAAGGTCCATCACCTCGTGGTGCAAGCTTGCTCTTCCTCTCATTGGGAAACCTCTCCTTCCTCAGGTGCACCCACACTAGATCCCCAGGCTGGAACGTCACCAATCTGCGCCCCTTGTTGGCCTTGTTGGCGTTGTACTCAGCCTTCCGCATGAGCTGCTGACGCGTCCGTTCATATAGCTCCTTGACGAACTCAACATGCTTACCTGCGTCAAAAGACTCATTCTCTCTCATAGGATATGGAGTAAGATCAAAAGGGGTTAGTGGATTAACACCATATACACGTACATTGAAATTGAGTGATTTTAGTTGAGGAATGCAATGTCCTATTGTAAGCAAACTCCACATGAGGTAAGGCTTCTTCCCAAAGCTTCAAATTTTTCCTTAAAATGGCTCTAAGGATAGTGGTTAAGGTCCTATTGGTCACCTCAGTTTGGCCATCTGTTTGGGGGTGACTAGAGGTAGAGAATAACAATCTAGTTCCCAATTTATTCCATAAAGTCCGCCAAAAATGACTAAGAAACTTAACATCCCTATCACTCACAATTGTCTTAGGCACACCATGCAACCTAACTACTTCCTTAAAGAACAAATTCGCAACATTTGTAGTATCATCAATCTTATGGCATGCTATAAAGTGAGCCATCTTAGAAAACCTATCTACCACCACAAATATAGAATCCCTCCCCTTCTTAGTTCTAGGTAACCCAACAATAAAGTCCATAGAAATATCTTCCCAAGGGGCAGAGGGAATCGGCAGTGGGGTCTACAAACCATGGGGCATGAGCTTAGACTTGGCCTTTAGACAATCGATACACCTCTTAAGGCAATGTTCTACATCCCTAAGCATATGAGGCCAATAAAAGTGGAACCTAAGTGTATGGTAAGTCTTATCTCTCCCAAAATGACCCATCAAACCTCCACAATGGGCTTCAGTCACTAATAGCAATCGAAGAGAACACCTAGGTATACACACTTGGTCTTTTTGAAATAAGAATCCATCAAAGATATAAAAATGGTCGGTAAGACCCTTATCTAGGCACTTTCGAAAAGCTTCCCCAAAATCAGCATTTTTCTCATACAATTCCTTAATGTATACAAAGCCTAAGACTCTAGAATCCAAAGTGGTCAAAAGGACATGTCTCCTAGATAAAGCATCAGCAACCACATTGTCTTTCCCTTTCTTATACTTTATAACATAAGGAAATGTCTCTATAAATTCCATCCATCTACCATGCCTCCTATCAAGTTTATCTTGACTCTTAAAATGTTTTAGAGATTCATGATCGGTCCTAAGTATAAACTCTTTAGGCCAAAGGTAATGGGACCATGTCTTAAGGACCCTAAACAATGCATATAATTATTTGTCATACGTAGAGTAATTAAGACATGCACCTTTTAATTTCTCATAAAAGAAGGCTATATACTTACCTTCTTGCATGAGGACGCCTCCAACCCCAACTCCGCTAGCATCACATTCAACCTCGAAAGGCCGAGTGAAGTCAGGTAGAGCCAGCAATGGCGCATGAGTGAGCTTCTCCTTGAGCTTGTAGAACGCCTCCTCCTGAGCTGGACCCCACTTGAACTCACACAACTTCTTTGTGAGCTCTATGAGAGGGGCTGCGATTGAGCTGAAGTCGCGCACAAAACGTCGGTAGAAGCTCGCTAGTCCCTGGAAACTCCTCACATGGCCGATATTGGTAGGTGTCGGTCAGTCCTGGATTGCCTGAAACTTAGCATCGTCGACTCGCAATCCGCTTGAACTCACTACAAAACCCAGAAAAGACACTTGATCATTACAAAGCTCACATTTCTTAAGATTGGCATACAAGTGTTCTAATTTAAGTGTAGAAAGTACTTCCCTCAAATGTGCTTCATGTTACTCAGGTGATTTACTATAGATAAGAATGACATCAAAATACACAACAACAAATTTACCTATGAAATTCCTAAGCACATGATTCATTAGTTTCATGAAAGTACTAGGAGCGTTAGTCAAGCCAAAAGGCATAACCAACCACTCATAGAGTCCAAATTTAGTTTTGAAGGCTGTTTCCCACTCATCGCCTTCCTTCATCCTAATCTGATGGTAACCGCTTTTTAAATCAATTTTTGAAAAGATAGAAGAACCATGCAACTCATCTAACATGTCATCTAAGCGGGGTATAGGATGGCGATATTTTACAGTAACGTTGTTAATTGCCCTACAGTCTACGCACATTCTCCAAGAACCATCTTTCTTAGGGACTAACAACACAGGCACATCACATGGACTCAAACTTTCCCTAATGTATCCCTTGTCCAACAGTTCCTGGACTTGGGATTGGACCTCTTGGGTTTCAGTGGGATTCATTCTTTAAGCAGGCCTATTAGGCAATGCAGCCCCTGGGATGAGATCGATTTGATGCTCAATTCCTCTGACAGGGGGTAGACCTGCTGGTATGTCCTCGGGGAAAACATCCTTATACTCTTCAATAAGAGATAGGATGCGAGGATGGAGGGTAGCTCGAAGCTCCTCACTCAACATATTCAACTCTTTGCATAGGAGCATGAGGGTTGTTTCCCCATCCTCAAACTCGTCCAAAAATGTACTCTTGGAAGCCAAAAATACACCCTTAGGCCGAGTAGGGGTAGACACATGGCTCGACTGAGCCTCCTTATCTAACTCATCTTTACTTACCTTCCGCTTCTCAATCTCATCAGCCACCTGGGTTGGCGTCATAGGCTTGAGAACTACATTTTTGCCCTGAAAAGTAAAGGAATACCTGTTAGTAAAGCCATCATTCAAGACCTTACAATCAAATTGCCAAGGACGACCTAATAAGATATGACAGGCTTGCATAGGTACTATATCACATAACACATCATCCTCATAATGTCCTAATTTGATATGCACTTTGACTTGCCTATTCACTTTCAGATTACCACAGTCATTCATCCAATGCAATCTATAAGGCCTAGGATGCTGAATAGTAGGGAGTTGTAATTTATCAATCATCTCCTGACTAGCTAAGTTACAACAACTTCCCCCATCAATGATCACATTAACCACCTTACCCTTAACTAAGCATCTAGTATGAAACAGATTCTCATGTTGATTGTCATCACATGGTGCAGGAACAATACTTAAGACTCTCCTAACAATCAATGATTCTCCATGTTCATAATCAATGCCATCATCATCTTCATCATAAGTAAGCAGGTTAAGGTTTTGATCATTATCATTAGCATGCTCTTCATTTTCATCACAAGAATTGTCAGACACATATTCGCCTAAGTGATTAATCATGAGAGTTTTCTTATTGGGACAATCCTTCATATAATGACCTCTACCCTGGCATTTAAAGCACACAATGTCCTTAGATCTAGTAGTAGAGGGGTTAGGATTACTCCCTCTGGGGCCAGTAGATACCCCAGACAAATCTCGTCCATAAGCAGGCGCCTTGCCCTTGTCGGAGGGCTGCTGGTATGTTCGGCCTTCCCCTTTCCCTTGGGCCTGGTTTGGCCGAGAGCTGTAGCCTCCCTTAGGCCGCCCTTGGAGCTGCTGTGGCCGGCTTTGGTGCCATGGTTGGGGTTGCTCACTCGCCATCCTTCCGCCTTGGTTCCTGTATCTAGCTCCACGTTCAACTTTAATAGCTAAATGCAATAATTCAGTAGGAGTAGAGTAAGGAAAACAATCAATGTCCTGAGCTAAGGCGGGATGCAAAATACGAAGAAACCTAGCATTTGTATCCTCATAATGTTCTACGACATTAGCTCTAGCCATGGTTTCTTGCATAATATTAAAGGTTTCTTCAACAGATTTATTACCTTGTTTAAGGTTTTCTAATCGTTGTCTAAGCTCTCTAGCATAATGTTGAGGGACAAACCTATTTCTCATTAAAGCTTTCAATTGGTTCCAAGACGCGATAGGCGCATCAAGGGCTCTTCTTCTTTCCTTAATCAAATTATCCCACCAAATGAGAGCAAACCCTTGAAATTCTAAAGAAGTCAATTGAACATTCTTAGGTTTAGAAAAATTATGACAGTTCCAGATTTGATCCGTTTTTGTCTCCCAGTCTATATATGCATCTGGATCTGTCTTACCATCAAAAGAAGGAATTTTTACCTTGACCTTACCTATGCCGTCCTGATCAGGATCTCTAGGCTCACGGTATTGGTAACGTCCTCCTCTGTCGTTCCACCTCGGGCATTGCTCCCAATATTCCTCCTCTTGGAAGCCGTCGTCACGCTCCGAGTAGTAGAACTCTTCCTGGAAGCCACGGCCTCTTCCTCTTCCCCGTCCGTGCCCCTGCGCATTAACAAATCCGTTATTTCTACCATATCTCTCCCCTCGTGAAGAGTTGTTCTCTTCAAATAAAGGATTATTCAAATTAGGGTTAGGAGGAGGATTAGAATTTCGGACTTCCCTTTCATCATTAGGCGTATCGTCACGCTTTGGATTACCTTGACCACCAAGGTTATTAGAACCCGTTGGTCTAGCCTCCAATGCCGTCAGCTTATCCAACATTGCCGCCAAGGTGGTGTTAAGAGTGTTCATTGTGTTGTTGAACATCGCGACGGATATAGTTGCTTCGGAGGTGTTGTCATTGTTTCCATTGTTGGCATTGTTCCCATTGTTCACCTGCTCGTTAGACATTGTAAACAAAGACAAACACGGAACTATGTCAAGATTAGCAAAATAAGAACAATCTCACGATGTGTTTCTCTCACACTCTTCTCTGTAATTGGTATGATAAGCTTGTTGGGGCAATCCGCTTTGGGCAAATCAACACTCAAGCAAGGACTTAACAATCAAAGGAAAGTCATCAAGAGAAAGAACAAGAGACAAGCAACCGAAAGTGCCAACAGATCACAAGTATCGACTCGGTAGGGCAGGGTATCAAGTCGGTATGTTCAGGTTCCGACTCGGTATGGGACTCGACGAAATTCCAACAGAACCAAACTATTGACTCGGTAGGACAAGGTATCGACTCGGCAGTCTGTGGTATCAACTCGGTACTTGCAACAGGGCACTCGACAAGGCTGGAATGGCACTCAATATGAGCTGTAAGGCTCGACTAACACAAAATAACAAAAGAAAATGAAGGAAAATAAAGGAAAAACTTGGACTTTTACCTCTTTTTGATCCAAACCCTTAGCAAGAACGTTGTAGTTGCAAGGTATGGCTTAAAAAAAATTGTGGTTTGGGAGGTATGTGTTTGAGATTTTCAACTAGGGCTATGAAATTTCACCAAAATTAGTCCTTGAAAGTTCTTGCACTAGATCTCAACAATCCTTTTTTTTTGAAGCTACTTTTGCCCCTAGTGAATTTTATCCTCCTAGGTCAAAGCTTGAATGTATTTTTTTTTAAACAATTTCGGACTGTTTTTTTTTTTACTAATGCAAGAAACTATCTATGAAATAAAAAGGACTCTTGAAAATTTAAACTATGGTGAAAGAAAAAAAATAAATTTTATGTAGCCCTAATGATATATATATATATATATATATATATATATATATATAAACTTTGGCAAACTTTGGTAAGTATATCTATCTAAGCCTTTGTATAATCTATGATAGACAATTAGGAAATAATCTACCACAAATTTCAACAATTAAATAAGGCAATAAAATAGATAGATCTAGGATAACAAAAGATAAAAACAAACTAGGGTTTGGGATTGTTTTCAATGAAGGCCGAAGGCTCCTGTTGCACAAAGATGACGGCTGCAACAGTGGGTGAAATCGGCTCCACTTCAATCAAATGTATCGGCTGAACAAAGTGCTGATTGGCTACACTTCAAGCAATTGTGCCGGCTGCACAAAGGTTGTAATTGGCTCCAAGTGGCTATTGTGGTCTCGGCTTAAGATGCGTTTAGGGCTAAAGCAACCACAACAATCACAAACAAAGGTTAATGCAATCAAATTAAAAAAAAAATATTCAAGAAGTAAAAACCAAGAACAAAGAAAGACTCTATTTTTTGTAGTTTTTGTGTTTATGAATAACAAAAGACACAACTTTGATGTCGGAAACCAAAGCTCTGATGCCAATTTGATACGGGGTTAGGCGTAAGATGGCCCGATCTTCGACAATCAAGACTCAAAGACAAGAACGGAAGCAAAAGACTCAAAGACTCCAACAATATACTCGATATCGACACGGAAGGAAACAAACGCAGCAACTATAGACTCGATCAAATTGATGAAAAGACCGATAGATTGGGTGATTCGAACTAAGGTAGAACAAGATAAAGACCCCAGGCCTCCTAAGAGGGTAGGAACCAAGTATCAACGACTACAAAGCCCGCCTCTACAACCTTACACAACCAAGCGGACAACTTGGAGGCACAAGGAGGGGACTTGTGATTACCAGGATCACCAAGCTCTCGCGAGGTTGATGAACTCAAAGCAAACCAAGTTAGATCAAGAACCAATTGTGCAATCGATGAGCAATGCTTCGAATCGATTGACTTTCTCACACTTGTGTTTCACACAAAGACTGTATTTCTGAATAATGGAAGTAGTGAGTTTCTCTACAATGAAAGGCTGGCTAATTATAACCCTAGCAAGGCTAATTTGGCCAAAAATTATAAATAAAATAATAACTTAAAGGAATTAATAAAATAACCCTAAAAGTTTCCTAAAATAGCTTAAGTAGAAAAGTTGCTAAAATAGGAAATAACATAAGGGTTCAAGACTTAGCCTACTCGGCTATACATGGCCCTAAGGTGGTTTGGCCACTTCAATCCCTATACACATATAGGTCTTCATAGCAGGCTCCGGGAGTTGAACCGTGCCCGAGAACAAGGTGTGACTCACAAACATGAATGAGTCTCTCTGCAGCTTCTTGGCTCGGGCTCGAGTCATAGGTCCGTCTCCTAATATGATTGGCGTGTCCGGAGGTGTAGAAGATGGTCCCGCATCAAAAAGTATCTCAAAAATCAACACATACTAAATTATCATAAAAAGGGTGATTACTCTTGACAATGGCCGCAACTTATAAAATTACTGCCTCTTTTTAAGGAAGATCTCTGATGGTCTATCAGTAATGGTAAAAACATTAATTTCTAGACAGACCACTGGTTAGGTGACTCGCCCCTCATCAAAATGATTACTAATGAGCAACAATTTGACCCGCAAGCCGCATATCACAATCTCGCATTTTCTTCAAGATGATAAAATATGGAATATTACAAAAATAATCAACACCACCCAACAAGCTATTCCAAAAGAAACAATATAATCCATACTAATGATCCTCATTCCAAGAAATATACACACTGATATACTATACTGGAAATGGAGCAAGAATGGTTGGTTTTCTACAAGTTCAGCAATAGCTATGATCGACAATATGAAACACCATCAAAAATCTGACATGAGATGGATCTGGAACCTTGATTTACCACCTAAGGTCAAAACTTTCCTCTGGAAAATTACAAAAAATGGAGTACCTACCTCAGTCAGACTTGCTTCCCGTGGTATGGGAATATCAACTACCTGCCCTCACTGTGACTCAAATTATAAAGACCTCACCCATCTCCTTTGGGATTGCCCCATCTCAAGATCGAAAATAGCAACAAATGGATCCATTACTTATAACGAAACTCAACAACTTCTTCTCTCAAGGAACAGATTTAAACAATATCATCAAGGATATTAAAGAAGAAATTGGACTTCCCGTTTTGCTAAGCTGGCATTCGTTTGGTGGAGTATTTGGTACTTCCGCAACAAATCTCTATTTGAAAGCATTAGACCAGATGCTAGCGGCAGAGTAACTTTCATAAAGGATCAATCCTTACTGTGGAATCATTCGAAGAAACACGAGGACATGCTAGAGGAACACCAAAGTGATAGACATAACCTCTTCTTAACAAAAGGCAAAAGAAAGGAAACAAAATGGCATCCCTCAAGAGTTGGAACATATAAACTTAATTTTGACGGGGTCTTTTCTTCGTCCTCCAAGGGCGCCTTTGGATTCATTATCAGAAAGCATATAGGAACGCCAATCTACTTTGGTGTTGGGCCTTTTCCTATCTCCTGTATTGCTGGCTATGAACTAGGGTTTCGCTTTGTGGAAGGGAGTTAGAGCGGCATGTGACCTAAACATAACAAAGCTAATAGAAGGTGATAACTTCACCATTATCAGCAGCCTTAAAGGCCTTGGGATGCCTACGGGAGATTCTGAGATGATTATATCTGACAGTCTAGTCTCCTTAGGTTTCTTTAAAATATTTGAGATTCGTCATGTCTATAGGGAAGCAAACCGTGTTGCGAACCGTTTATCGCATATAGACCTTGCTTTCTCAGATTTTATGACTCCTGACGATTCTATTCTTCGCAATTTCATCCGTTTGGATGCTCTTGGTAGTTAGGGGATGCTCTATTGCCAAAAAATTTCCAGTTCAAAAAAAAAAACTATATACTTCGTACATATAACTTTTTTTTTTGGTGAAGAAACTGGGAGAGACCTCCCTCAATAAAGCAAAATTAAGAAGTACAACGTCTAGCTATCGAAACCCTCTTGGCATCACCCAGTAGGAGTTGTTGTGTACATTCAGGAGGTTCGAGCAGCTCAAAGTAACCAATATTCAAGGAAAAGGAAAAAGAGACTATGTTATCGGCGACAGCGTTGGCCTCTCGGTAAACATGAAGGAATTGGACAAGCCAATTTCTACTAAGGAAGCCTTGGCAAGAGTCTACCAGGCTGAACAACGGGTGAGTCGTCTTGACTTTCTTGGACAACAGATTCACCACCACCGCCGAATCCGTCTCCACCACTACCTTCTTGAAACCCATATTCCAGGCCATCTCCAAACCTTTCAACACGGCCCAACATTCCGACATTGGCACCGAGCACGAGCCCAGATTTAGAGCGAAGCCTCTCACCCAACCTGCATTCCAGTCCCTTATGGCTCCTCCGGCAGCAGCACTCCCATCCAGACGACGACCTCCATCGGTGTTCACCTTCACCCACTCCTTTTGGGGTTTTTCCCAGCCAACCTCACGCACCACCTTCTCACTTGGACTCTTGTTGTTCCCTCTTCTCACAGCCAATTTCTTATAGTCTCGGACTTCTTCAGCGCAAGAGACAACAGAAATCGGCTTTCCTGCCTCCTTCCGAAACATCATATCATTCTGTCTCTTCCATAACTACCAGGTCGTGACTGCAAACAGAGCGTTCCAGTTCCCTTTCGCCATCGCATCTCCTCGAATCTAGCACGTTTGCCCTTATCCACGCAGCGAACGGCAACCTCCAGTTCTGCTCCCGTCGCTTCGCATCCGTGACCTGCACCCACAAAGCATTAGCAGCATCGCAGTCCCTAAACAAATGTTCCAATGTTTCATCACACGACAAACAAATAGGGCAAGCAGAGGACGTACCGAATCCTCTCCGAACTCGTTCTGTGTTGTTGAGGACGCCGCCTTTACTCATAAGCTAGATGAACGATCGGACTCTTTCGTTAACCTCCAGCTTCCAGATTGTTTTCAAAAACACCCTATCGTTGTCCTTCCAATCGTCCCACTTCCATAAGGCCGTATACCCCGATTGCACCGAATAGTCACCATCTTTGGTAAATTTCCACAAGGGTAAATCCTCACAGTCGGTTATCGCAACCGCTGCCAGGGACATCAAGACACCGGCTGGGAGGATTTGTTCAATCTCTTCCCATCGCCACACCCTCCCTGGGTCCCAAATATCCGCCACCTTCATTCCTTGTCTATGACCAACCTCCCCTCTCTTCAGGTTGCACAACGGTTCATCTCCCAGTCATGAGTCTTCCCAAAAAGCCACACTTTCGCCATCTCAGATGTTCCACTTTAATCCCGGATTGACAATTTATTTCAGACTCCTTCGGATACCTCTCCAGACATGAGAAACACGTGAGGATTTGCCGAGCGCCGTACCAATGTATTTGCCGGAAAGCACGTCCCTCCACAAACCATTATTCCCCATTATAAATCTCCAACCTAGCTTGGTCATGAGAGCGAAGTTCAATTCCTCCATAGCCTTAATACCTAACCCTCCGATCTCTTTAGGTTTTATGACCTCCTCCTAAGCGACTTTATGCACCTTCCTCTTGGCATCTGTCGAACCCCATAAGAATTTCCTGCAGAGACGGTCGATTTTATTGCACGTCCCCGCCGGCATGCTCAGAACCCCCATACAGTAGACCGCGATTGAAGTGAGTACTGACTTTGTGAGGGTGACCCGACCAGCAAAACTAAGTAGACCAGTCTTCCAACCCGCAAGCTTAGCCGAGAATTTATCGATGATGAAGTCAAAATCAGCATTCCTAATCCTTCCTGTCAGAAAGATTTTAGACTTCTTCAGACTAACCTTTTGACCAGACGCGACACAAAACCTCTCGAGCATATCCCTGATCACCATAATTTGCCCAACAGACGCTTCGGCGAATAACAAGATGTCATCCGCGAAGAAAAGATGCGAGAGAGGCGGAGCCTTCCTAGCAAGCTTTATCGGCTTCCAAGAACCATCTTCAATCGCTTGATTGATCAAGTGTGTGAGCCTTTACAAACACAGGAAAAATAGATAAGGGGATATTGGATCTCCTTGGCGTATTCCCCTCGAGGGAATAAACTGCGAAGATACCTCTCTATTTCATAGGATACTCATACGGGACCCTCTAATGCAGCTCATAATCCAACGAATCCAACAGGCCAGAAATCTCACCCAATTGAGTGTATCTTCTATAAAGTCCCAACTCAATCGATCATACGCCTTCTCAAGGTCAAGTTACATGCACATCGAGCCTTTTCTCCCTTTCTTCTTTCTCATCGAATGGACGACTTCTTGGGCAATCACAATATTATCATTGATGAGTCTACCTTGAATAAAACTACCTTGCATCGGGCTCACCAGTTTGCTCATAAGAGGCTGTAGACGACTAGTCATAATTTTAGTTATGGCTTTGTATCCGACATTACACAAACTTATTCCCCTAAACCGAGAGACCCTTTCCGGTTTCCCAATTTTCGGAAGCAAGGTGATGAGCGTATTGTTAAGCCCTTCCGGAATAACGCCTGATCTGAAGAACTCTTTTACCAGCTCTATCGCAGCATGCCCTGCAATTTTCCAACATTGGTGGAAAAAAAACCGGTTGGAAACCATCAATCCCCGGCGCCTTATAAGCCCCCATCGATTTGAAATCCTTCCAAATTTCCTCATTCGAGATCTGTTTACCAATTTCAGACCACTCAGCCAAATCAATAAGGGGGAAATCAGCCCCTTCCAATAAGTTATTACCCGGCTACTGCTCTTCGGTATACAATTTGGAAAAATAGTCAACCGCAATTTTCTCAAGCTCTGGCTTTTCCTCAACCCAATTGTCATTCTCGTCGAACAGGCCTTCAACACGATTATGTTTCCTCTTTACAGTGGTGGTTGTGTGGAAGAATTTTGTGTTCCTGTCCCCCAAAGCCAGCCAATCTTCTCTAGACTTTTGCATCCAAAGAATCTCTTCCTGCTCGAATATCATGTCCAGATCTTCCTTGATCCTTCTTTCCTGATTTTCTGCCGCTTCACTCGGCTCAGTTTGAAGTTGTTTCTGAACTTCCCTGAGTGCCTCCAGAAGAAGCTTTTTCCTCTCGAAAATGTTTCCGAACACTTTCTTATTCCAGATTTTCAACTCACCACTCAAGTCATGCAGCGCCCATTCCAACGGGCAATCTTTTTGCCACTTGGACTCAACGAATTTAGAAAAATCCGGGTGAGTTAACCAAGCCGCTTCGAATCGAAAAGGCCGACGCTTTCTATCCTTGATGACCCTAGGATCAATTTCGAGCAACAACGGGCAGTGGTCCGAAGAATACCTCGAGAGATGTCGGACTCTAGCTTCCGGCCAAGATAGACGACCCGACACGTTAGTGAGCAGCCTATCCAGTCTCTTAGACACCAGTCTGTCTCCCAAAATCTTTTTTTGCCAAGTGAAACCTTGTCCCGACTAACAAAGATCAATAAGGTTGAATTTGTTAATCAGTTCCTTGAAAACCCGAGAGTCTCTATGCAGTCTACTTGTACCATCTTGAGTTTCATCATGGCTCACGATACAACTAAAATCGCCCCCAATAAGGATGTCCCCAGAGGCGCCTCTAAGAGCCACCTCTAAGTCCTCCCAAAACTTGGTGCGTCGGGCCACAGATGGAGGACCATAAATAGCAAACAAGTTCTTTTTCCCCATTCCGGCCGTCCAAGAAGCATGAATGAATCCCTGATTGACATGCTCAATCTTCAGATCAAGCTTTCTCATTCCACAGAATCCAGATCCCACCCGCAAAACCATCAGCTTCCATACGGACCACCTTATCGAACTTAAGCTTCTTGCAAACTTTATCAGCCTTGTCCCCGGATATTCTAGTCTCGAATAGCGCCAAAATATCAACCGAGCAGTGCTTGCTGATGTACCTAACAACTCTTAAGAAGGATTTTTTTCCTGTACCAAAACAATTCCACAATAATAAATTCATTGAAAATAAAATAACAAAACGGACGAGAAAAGCGATAACAAACAAGGAATGGAAATCAAACAAAATCCTTAATCCACTCCCTGAACTTTCGTCGATCCTCCCTCCATTTGTACCCCTGCGGTATCGCTGGTGATCAGATGACTAGGATCCCCTGTTCTTTAGGTGTCAGCCCAGAACCGGCCTTGTAATTGGTTGAGACCCTCTGCCGAGATGTTTCGGTTATGCGCTTCCACCATGAATTGTATCACATCTTCCTCCCCTGACTTCGGTTGTCTCTGTTGGGACTCCGAATTAGATTTTTTCTTTGGTTTTTTCAGATACCTGTTTTCCTTAGTGACCTCAACCGAAGCTAAAGAAAGGCCCTGGCCTTTGGATTTAAAATTCTTAGTGGGCTTTCTTTTATTAACTCCTTCCTTTTTATTTAGGCCCAATTTCAAGCCCAGCTTTGGCCCACCCACACCAGACACACGACTTTCCTTGACCTCATCATTTTTAGCCTCATCTCTTTTAACCTTTGGGGATCCCGAGTCTTTAGTTCTTTCTGTAGTACCTGGATTCGGGTGAATCTCGGTCGCCGTAACAACCTCGGACATCTCAATCTCAGCCTCTTTTGGTTTAGTTCTCTTCTCCTCATTAATGCCATAGGTCGTCGCATTAACTTCGTTGTTTTCCCGATGCTTATCCTCTGGTTTTCCTTTATCAATGATCGTCTCCTTTGTGTTTTCGGATCCTTTCTTCACCGGCGCCGCCGACCTCTGCCCCCCGGCACTCTTCTCAGAATCGTTCCCGGCTGCCGGTTGCCTTCTGTCTGTCATCTGCCTCTTGCCATGGTTATTCCCACTCACTCCAGGGCTGCTGATTTTAGATTCCTTATCTTACTTGCCTTTCCAACCCCCTTCTGCAACAAATTGCTGTGTGTTTTGAATGTTTCTCCTAGCTCTGTTCCTTTTTTTCACTTCCATCCATTCTCCATGCCTACTAGTTTCCTTCACTTGAACGTGCCTTTCAGGCTGAGTATAGCTACATTGTCCTTCGTCTTTCTTCTCTGCAACATCTTTAGGTGGGACCACTTTCTCATCCTTCTCCATTCCTTCAGAGGTATAATGGCAGTTTGCCTTAATGTGTCCCACCCGACCACATCCAAAGCAAATCAACGGAATTCCCTCATATTCGACAAGGTACCTTTGACCATTTATGCCTTGTGAGCCTTTTAAAGGTTCCTCAATATCAACTTCGATACAGACTCTCGCGAATTTACCCCGACCAGTGTAAAGAGTCATTTTGTCTACTCTGATCGGCTCTCCCAAACCCGCAGCTGCTTGTAACAGAACTTCCTCTTGATACAGATGGAATGGTAGGTCGGCTATTCTCACCCAAGCTGGCGCCGTCTTGATAGTGTCTTTCGGTTTAAACTCCGGCGTCCAAGCTCTCAAAATCAAACATCGACCAAAAACAGACCAAGGCCCTCCTAACATTGCATCAATATAGCTCCTTTTTTATTCGAAACGCACCAGAAAATTGCCGTATAGGAGATCGATAACTTGAAGTTTTCCTATTCTGCTCCAGATTTCCCGAATTTTCATTTCCATAACTGGGAGCGGCAGAGGATGGCCAAGAAGCCTAACCACCAGGGAGTGTTTCCACACGCTTGTGAGGACTTCTATCACATCCTCCTCAATATGTACTTTCGGATCACCGTTCTTGCCTGCCGGGAATGTAATAGAAATCTTCCCTTTCAAGAACTCATTACTAATTGACGTTCTGTGTTGTTCCACTCCGCCTCCAACCACGGTATCTTTCCACGATTTCTTCGGCTCTTGTTGTTCTTTTAGACTCTCTTTCGCTTTCTCTTGCCCAGATGCTTCAATCTCCATCTTATCACTCTTCTCGTCAGGCGGTTGAGGTGGGGGGTTCGCTCGGCGGCACCGGAGCGGGGAAAGAAAAAATAGGTTTTTCTGGGTTCATAATTGGACAAACACAGCCTACGATGAAGATGCTACACTAGAAGGTATATTTTTTCGTACATATAACTTAATTCACGCAAAAATAGTGGAATTTGACCTTTAGGAGAAGAGACATTAGAATTGAAACCTACCACCCTTAATCCATCAAGGGCTTATGATTGCACGCTCTCTCCTCTCTCTAGAAATAGAGAGAGGGAGCCGTCTCCTCCGTCGATGTCTCCGTCCATCGTCGGACTTGTGAACCCCTCTTCGGAGGATTATAACTCCTCTTCGGAGGCTTATAACCCCTCTTCGGAGGTCTGATTCGCTTCTCGACTGAGACGCACCTCGTCAGAGGCTCTCAAACTTCTCTTCGGAGGTCGACTTCCAGCCTCGCCATGCCTTGGCCGGTTGGTCGGCCCTCCCGCTTCGCACCATTCCTCCCTCACTTGGGTTTGGCAAAGTTCACATCCTGGAGGTCGTTCTGGATGCATCCCCTTTTCTATTGCTCATCATCGGATCTGTTCAAATCCAATTTCAAGTTGGGGTTTTGTGAATTGTTGTGGAATTTCGTCCTGGCAGTCTCCCTCTTCCCCTTCTTTATCTAATCTGGTTCATCTGAACCCAATCTCTTCAATTTTTTGACCCCGCTGTGAGTGTGGTCCTCGGATCTCCCCGCGCTCGCTCCTCCTGATGCGGTGGCCGGGTTTGTGATGCGTAGCCTCGCTCGCCTCTCTCGTCGGATGCGTTGGGTGGTGGCCTCGTCTGTCCCGCTGGTGCACCTCGCCTCAAGTTGCTTTAGCCTGGAGGCTAGTGCCGCTCCTCCAACTGCCTCCCTTCCATAGACCGAATATCGGTTGCCGGATGCACTGAAATCGATCCCGTATGTCTTACGCCTCCTGTCCCCCCGGCTTCCCCTTCGCGTCTCCGCTCCCCGTGGCTCTTCCACCCCTAGCCGACTGTGCGGCGCCGGCGTCGGTGGCTTGGGTCGGCTGTACGGCGCTCTCTACCTGATGTTTCTTGGAGATGCCCTTGACCTTCTGGCTGAGATTTTTGCCTTTCGGGTTGTATTGGGCCTAGCCCGTATGTTGGACCCGGTTTGGCTTTGGGCCCAAGGCAAAAGCCTTGGGCCCAAAGGAGCTCGAAAGTGATAGAAACAAAATAATATTTTTTAATTAATTAAGTAAATATATAAATTAAATAAGAACTAAATCCTGGTTAGGTTTGCTAATTTTCCGTTAGGGGTTTGCGTAAATCCCGTTTGGGTTTCGAGTGCTTTTGGTTCAGGCGTTGTATGTCTCTTCGTTGGGCGTGACTGGATTTCTTCTCTGTTTGACGGGGTTTTGGCTATCGGAGTCGGGATAGTGTGTATCGAGGAGGCGTCTCCTTTCTCTGGAAGAATGGTTCCTTGGAGGTTCGTCTTCACTGCCCACAGGAGACTCCTGATGTGCCGCTGGCCTACGGTACTGCTTTAGGGAGTGCTTGGCTTCGTCCTTCATCTACGTCCTCGTCTTGTTCAGTTTAGTTGTATTTAGTTTCCCTTTTGGAGAGTTCTTGCCTGTAATTTGCACTGACTCTGTATTTTTATGTTTGCTTTGACGGTTTTTCGTATGCCGACTTGTCGTCCCTCGTTATATAAAAAAAAAGTAGAGTTGAGACCTACCGATTGTTTTTGTTTTGGGAAATTGTGAAAGTTTTGTAGTTGTACCCCACAAAACTCCTTTTGTCTTCTCGATCTAGATGGAAAAAGATACCCCTATTTGTTTTACAAAACTAAACGCCGTCGTATCATACAGCAAGTATTTTTGAAAACCCGGGCGGCGCTCATAAGTCAATAACCGAAGACAAAAGCGGTCCATCTACGGTTTGGACGGTTTACCGACTTACCCGGTTCACTACTATAACGGCTAGTTTCATAGTAGCCGTTGTGGTGTGACTCTCTTAAGATTCACACGTCACTTGGGCTCTCCCCAACTTCACTTCAAACCAGATCAGCTGACCAATCTCTCTATTCCCAATTCTGAAACCTCTCCAATTTCGAACGATTCGAAATCCAATCAGAGTAATAAAATGGTTTACACATATACGCCGGCGTATTACTCCTCATTCCAGGATTCAATCACGTCTATTTGCAAGAGCATTCTCCCGTTCTCCTTCAAGAAGCGAGGGTTGCCGGCGGCTGAGCGGAAGCTCTCCAAACAGCAAACGGATAACCTGAAATGGCAGCAGGAGTCGTTCCACCAGATCCTGAATTTGATGGGCCTTCACAAGGAAGGGATTTTGCCTGAATCAGAGGTTTGTCACTTCAAATCTCAGCTTCTCGAGACGCTCATTGCTTCCAAGGGAACCGAATACGAGCAACCTGTGATTCTAAGGGATAAATTGCTGTTTCTACAGGTAGGTAGAGGATTTACTGGGGTTGTATTTTTTGTGGTCTTTATCTTTTCTGATTGACAGTGTTTGGTAAAATTGGAAAATTTTGGGGATAAATTTGGTTCCTTTTGATATTCGAGTGATTTTTTGAAATTGAAATTCCATCTGCTTCTTTCTTTTCTGTAATGACTTGAATTTTTATGCTCTCAATTGTCACTTGTTATAATTGCTGGAGGGATTGAAGAACTGGAAGTCAATCAGTGCAACTGTGCAATTGTGCTTGTAAAATTTAGTGGATTGCATTTGAGTTCTTCATATACGCTTCCAATTTGGCCAGAGTTTGACTGAAAATTTTGAAATAAAACTGAATTTTGACAATAACAGCAAAAAATCAAATTAAACTTGGGGCTAAACTAGGTTTGTTTGTTTTGCTACTTGAATGCTTGTCTTGATTAATACTTCTCTTAATTTCAGTCAGTAAGTTACTGAATAACATTGCTCTTCTAGATATGTGAAAGTTTCCTTTTCTTTACTAATTATCAACAAAAATGATTTTTTCAAAAAAAAAAAAAAAACTCAATAAAATTGAATTTCAAAACTGAATTGTGATGAAAATATAGGAGCTGCTGTATGCAAAGTGCATATCGGATGAGGAGTACCACGCATCCAAAAGGCCTTTGCTTCATAGGCTTGCAGTGCAAGGAGCCGAGATCGAAGCCAGAGATGTAATTCCTGGCAGTGCTCAAAAAGGAAGCTCCTCCGATGAGGAATGGTCAGTCATTGATTTGAAGGACGAACATTGTTTGATCAGCAAAGACGGTTCTTCGAACTCAAAGAACAGATTCAAATCTGGCTCATCAGCAATCAAGCACATAAAAGGGGCAGTTACAGTTCTAGGCTTTGGGGGTTCAGCTCAAAAGCAAGGGAAAAATAGATCAGATAAGAGCATATTTGATCAGTTGGGCTCAAATGGCACTCCAAATCGGAACCCAGTTGGGCAAAAGGAGGATCAAATAGAACAATTGGGACACAATCCGAGGTCGGTTTTGATGTCTGAAGGCTCAGTTTTGGAGCCTGATAAGGTGAAGAAAAAGGGCTTTATGGGTTTCTTTAACAAAGAAGAGAGAGATGAGGCTAATGGTGATGGATGCAGTAGAATTGAGGAAGGGAATAAGAAATCGGGTAAAAGGCAATGGGGTTTTGATGGGTTTAAGAAGCCGAACAGACGGGATTCTGAGGATGAAACTGCTCCTTTGCCTTTGAATGAAAGATCTGATTATGATGGGACTGGTTTGAAGACTTCGAATCTGGTTGCAAGACCCATTGGTGAGGGTCCTGATACTAGGCGGATCAAGAAGAAGCTTCATTCTGATGGGTCTGCATCTGACTTCTTCATTGATAAGGTAACCAATTTATATCAACCTTTTATTTTTTTTCCTTCGTTTACTTTTTGAAGATGAAGAACAAATTTGATTGTTTTGGAGTTGATTTTGTATAGGTTCTAGGAGACAACATAAAGAAGGAGCTTACAAGAATTCAGGCAGAGCTGTCCAGCACAAACTCAAATCTTCAGTTCTCGTATGTGTTCTCTCTTCTTCATTGTTCGAAAACTATTTGGATTTCGTTAATTCTCCTCAAATTTCCAAGATTACATAAGTTCGGGATCCATCTTCTACCAAAAAAAGAGTTGTTAACTTTTTTGAGAGTTTGAGACAGTTTAGTTGATTGGTTTTTCATTGACTGATTAATGGATGGAAACAGGAATGATGAAATGGAAACTATCTCCACTAAGCTTCCTGTGGACAAAGCTGACCTGCAAAAGTTCTTCCCCAAGTAAGTAACAATGAAACGTTATTTTGGTGTGAAGTACAATGAGATTTTGTTTGCCGTAATGTGTTGATTGGTTATAACTAGGACTTAGGAGCTTATTTATGTTGAGAATGTCTTTATTTTTGTGTCTCTAGAAGGAAGGAAGATGTGATAACGAGTTTATAAATGTGTATAAGCTTCTCGGACCAAAGAAACCAGAAATGCTTCGAGTTTATTTATATATTTTTGTTGATGAAGGTCATGGTGTGATCGGCATGGGGAAGTCGTGCTGGACGTGGTGAAGAAAGAGTTCAAGGGCCATGTACGGGAGATGGAGAGCTCGCGACACACCACTCGTGAGAGGAAGAACTCAAACCACCATCCAAGCAGATGGGCAACATTTGATGATTACGATGATAATGAAAACTCCCATCCTAATCTGTTTTCCAACAAAACAAATCATCATCCAGGGAGCACTAACACTAACCCTTTCTTAAACGAAGATGATGACAGTGAAAACAAGCTACAAACCCAGTCATTCTCGAATCCGTTTTGGAGCCCCAGCAGCTTTGGATCCTCAATGATGATGCATTAGTAGTGATCAAAGACTGATACTTCTATCAGTGTACTACTGTACTTTATTATTATCCAGTAATGTGTTGAGAAGATGCTGTTCTTCAGCATATAATAAGACCCATTTCAAGTATGCTTCTCTGTATATGACAGTCCTTTTCCAGTGAGCCATTCCGGAATTAATGGTTGTTTACCCATTTTCCAAAAACATTCTCCTGACTTGTTTGGGAAATGGATGCGCCCACCTTAAAACCCCTATAGTTCTCGAGGCTGGCACCCTCCCATTAGGTACCCTCTTCATTGAGCTTTTCTTCATCGTGTCAATTGTCAAGCATCTGGATGGGCCGTGTATACTGTGTTCGGGGGTTCCTTTTCATCATTATGGTCCTACTTGTGGTGGTGTGCCCTCAAGTGATATTGATTGATGATTGAAAACTGGAACTCTAGAAGTGGTGGCCGTGTATACTGTCTTTCTTTGCTTCTGGATCTGTGGCCTTGTACATCTTCCTATTCTCCGTCAATTATCTCATCTTTGATCTCAAAAGCCTGAGCGGAACCGTCTCAGCAACTCCCTCTTCATGGTCTTGGTTTATCATGCTGGCGACAGGCACAATCGGCTTCCTCTCCTTATTCTCTATACCAACATCTACATAATTCATGTACCCTAAGGAAACCATGTTCTCTATACGAAGATCTCCCAAGATTTTATTCCCTTTCCCTTTTCTTGTTGTCCCAGTTTCAGGATGCAGGTCGAACTAGTCACATGGATTTGAGCTGTTGAGGTAATTCTTTTTTGAAAACATCTTGTTTCAGATTTCATGGATAGTTGGTCTGTTGACTGTTTGGATTTCTATAGCATTGTTGTTTAGATATGCAAAGCTGCAGCTTCCTTCTTTCTAGAGGTTCTAAAGCTATGTCATTGGACCTTACCCAAGTAAATGGTTGATTTGTTCCTTTGTCTTGGGTTAACTTTTAAAGTCCCTGCATGGTTTTGTTTTTGCCGCAGTTTGAGTTATAAGGATTGATTTTGCTATAACAGTGTAACCTTTCTACACTCAACATTTGTAACCAACGTCTAGTTTATGCTGTTTGGGAGACAGTATAAGGTTTTGCAACAGGAAGGATACCATTCCCAAAGCCCCTTAGTCAATTTTCTATCCAAGTATAAATCAATTTTCTAGTCTCAATCAATCCCCATTTGAATTTAACTTAGTTTTCCCCTGGAAGAGAAATTTTGAGCATGACAAGCTGATAGGGAGAGAAGCCATCAGTCAGGTGAATGTGATTTTACACAGGTAAACCAAAACAATCTATATATGCAGCTGCTTTTTCTTCTTCAGGAATGTCATAGATTCAGGATGGAATATATCTAGGAAACAAATGAAGGTGCGAATCAAATGGAGCAACCAACCATCATGATGAGCTTGAAGGCATCAATCAAACAGAACATATAAATCATCCAAAATGACTATAAACCTTTTCCACCATATTAAAATAAAATAAAACATCAGCTTCATACTAACTGAATTGCTATTATTATTGGAGGAGGTTTCAAAAGAGCAAACCAGTGTCATAAATTCATAATACAAATCCAACAGACCTATTCTTGCTAACGCTAATACTATAGATGATGATTTTCTTTTTTTTTTGGTAAGGCTATAGCCTATAGATGATGATCAAACTGAATACAATATCGCTGTTATAACCCTAACTCCTTGCGGCCATTCCGGGTTTCGAATGGGGGACATATGAGTACTAGCCACAAGTTCGAACCCTAACTGAGGAAATACAAAACAGATCATTCTGCAAACCCTAATTTATAGAGATTATCAAAAGAGGAAGGAAGAAAACATCTGAGACACCTGTTTCACAAGCTACGAGCGGCCAAGAATGTAATCAAACTCGAATTCCCTTCCTTGGCTCTCAATTAAACGCTTCAGACATGTGAACCTTCCTGTTATGAAGAAAAGGAGGATCAAGAAACAAGATTGAACCAAACCTTTTACGACATCGATCGCGCAAGCAGTCCCTTGCGATTCGCCAAATCGCTCTCGCCAGCGACAACGCGCAATTTATTCATATCCTCAACAATCTCCGCAAATCACTCGCTGCGGCGTCACCATCGTCGGATCTCACGAGTGCGGCAGGGAAAGGGAGCGAGCTCGGAGGCGGAGATGGCAAACAGGCGGCACCGGCGTATAGATCCGAAACCCTAAGATGCTGGCGAACAACGTCCGGATTCGGACCGATCCAACCCGTGGAGGACAGAGCGAGATCGTCTGTCCCTCCGGGCGTGGCCACGGTAGTCAGGACGCTTCGGAGATCCTCCCCACGCTTCAAGATCCTGACCTGCCCCATCACGAGGCTCTCACCGGGCGAAGACGGCCTGTTTTTCGGCCCCAGATTACCGCGACCGGCAGTTGGGGTTCGCTTGCGGGGATGGGGTCGAGATTGGTTAGGTCTAGGGCTAGGGTTGGAAGGGGGAAGGAGTCGGTGGCGGTGAAGGGGATTTGGGGATCGGAGAACGAGGGTTCCCATTGATGAGCAAACGAACGAAGAGGGAGAAAGCAGAAACTTCTGGAGTGCGTAGGACGAACGTCACTGTAGATTTTGTGTTGGGCTCAAAGGGGATATTGGGACTTGGGAGGTATTTATAGATGAACTAGTTACGATTCGTCCTAGTGACGGTCGCCCAATATCAATTCGGGATGGCTATATACGCCGACGACATGTGCTATATGCACTACATAGGACGGATTATAGAACCGTCCGTTATAAATTTTTAAAAAAATATACGTACGGATCCTAGATCCGTCCGTTATAGGGTAAAATTTAAAAATTACATAGGACGGATCCGTCCGTCCTATGTATTATTATTAAAAAAAAAGGGAGTAAAAAGTTGTTGTGCAGCTTTTACTTTTTGGAGGATGAATTTAACAAGGCCGGATCTATGATCCGGCCCTTGTTTTTGCTTCTTTTTTTTGTTTCTTTTTTATACATATATAACGGACGGATCCTAGATCCGTCCGTATATTTTTAAAAAAAATTACAACGAACGGATCTATAATCTGTCCTATGTAGTGTATATAGTACTATCAATTATGGAGTATATTATATATTATGAAATAATACAAACTCCGTATTTGACGTAAAAGTGTTTATTTGTAAAAAAAATGGGGTTTATTTGGTTATAAGTTATTATTAAGGGTATTACGGTACTTTCAAACCAAATACAATAATAAACACCAAAAAAGCTATTAGAGCATCCGCATTCGTGAAACTCATCCGGGTTACTTAACTCCACTTTTTATATTTTTTCTCTCCTTAAAAAATCCAATACGATTTTCCACCCACATGCCTAAAACCCTTTAAAACCCTATTTTTTTTTTATCGGGACCCACCTCTTTTTTTTCCTCTCACCTTCTCTCCTCATTTTGGCCCACCTCCTCTCCTTTTTCTTTCTCTTTCTTGGTGTTTAAAGGTTTCTTAGAGCATGCCCAACAGTTTCCCTAAATTTTTAGAAAATGGAGAATCAAAACTCATCTTCTCCAAATATTTTGTGCATTAATTCCAACAGATTCTCCATTTTAGAGAATTATAAATTAATTTTTAATTAAAATTTTAATGAAAATTCCAACAACTCACCTTCATCCTTGCATCTGCAGGTGTTTATCAAATTAAACCAATCAATTTGGTTCAAGATGACAATTTAGGGTTTCTTAATTTAAACAGCTCAATTATAAAATCACCCCAATTTCGTACAAATCATACATAATCTCTCAAAAACAATGAACTAACTAATTGTGCTTCTAATAAAACAAATGCTTAATTCAAAGAGAGAAGAATCTCACAAATTCATTTCCACGTGATCACAACTAGTAGAAACATATAACACAAATTCATGGAATAATAAGCATCAACAAGATCCCTAATTCATGGCAGTAATTAGGAATTTAGGATGAACGGGTGTACAATCAAACCTAATTATAAAGTGGAAGTCTGTGGGTTGTGGCCGTCCGTCAATTGAAGCGTTATCACAATTGAAGATGAACGTGATCACAATTGAAGATCTCAATTGATCATAATTTGGAAGACAGTAGGTTTAATTTGAGAAGTCTTTTGAAGACCTAATTGAAGCGAGGTTTCTTGGTCAGCCTTGATTGCCGCCGCCACCCACTGCCTTCCACCATCCCCGCGCTTCCGGCCCCACTTCCGAACTGCGGCGAGGTTCTTCTTCCTCACTTCGATCTCGAAAGGGAAGGAAGGTTTCGAGAAAGGGAAATTCGACTTTGGTCAGCCTTGATCGCCGCCGAGGCCGCCGCCACCCCACTGCCCTCCACCATCCCCGCGCTTCCGACCCCGCTTCCGAACTGCGGCGAGGTTCTTCTTCCTCCCTTCGATCTCGAAAGGGAAGGAACGTTGAACCCTAGGCCCCCAGACTACCACTGCCACTGATTGTTGAAAGAGGAATTTGACGCTAACCGTCATTGATTGTTGAAGGAGGAAGCACGCTAAAAAAAATAGGGATTGCTGCAAATATAGGGAAGGCACCCTATTTTTCACCTCCAATCCCTATTTTGGAGAATGGATTAGGGAAACTGTTGGGCCAAAAAATTGGCCCAACATTCTCCAAAATTGTGAAATTCTCCAAAATGGAGCATCTCTTGGGGATGCTCTTAGTAGTAAACCTATCAAATCATTCCTAAACTCCTTCCCCCTCTTCTTCAATTTTTTATTAATTGGTTCCTTATTTTTTGGTTAAGACACCCCCATTGTGGATGCTCTTACAAGTAGCTTTTTTTAAACACAAATTTTAATAAAAAAAGCAAGTTTAAATTGTTCTCCATACAATGTTAAAAAAACTATCTCATTTTAACAGTTTAAACTGTTAAAATGCTATCCATAAACACCCATAATGTTACATAATAATGTAGTGGCGTTCGCTCAATAATTAAAGTATAATGTCACTATAGATATGTGTATTTGTGTATGTAGCACTATAGCCACGAACGGGTCACAAATGACCGTGGCTAAACTCCTTAGCGACGGGCATAGCCACGAATTTTACACTCGTTGCCATTCGTGGGTATATGCCTTGTCGCTAATAGTCAGCTCCCCAACATCCGTGGCTAATAGCCACGATCTGAAAAGTCTGTGGCTATGTCCGTGGCCGATTCAGGATAGTGTCATCCATGGTTGTAGCGACGAAGTTAGCCACGATGTATGTCGTGGCTGATTTCGTGGCTTGGCACGTGCGGAATGTCTGACGTCTTTCATGGCAGCGATCATGGCCAATTAGGTGGCTAGGTTTGTGGCTTTATTGTTAGCTATGGCCGTGACAATATTTGTGGCTAAGTTCGTGACTTTATTGTTGGCTATTCTCGTGGTTATGCTCGTGGCCTTATTCGTTGTATGAGCTAGGAAATAAATTTAATATAATTTCAGAAATCTATCACACAAGCATATCCAAAATATAATCATAAATTACATCATTCAAAACACATCTAAAACACACTCAAAAGTTCAACAATACAACAAGTCTCAACATGTATGAATATGATAAAGACACCCAATAGAAGCATGGATTCAATCTAGACGAACACAAGACACCCAAATGAGATGTCGAAGCACCTACGTAACAAAAATAAGACAACGAACCTTTCTACAACCACTGTCTTCCCCTTGTCATGTACACAATGATGGCTTCTTCTTGTAGTATGCCAATGCAAGCCTTGGAAACCTGCACTTGTAGTCTTCCTCATACCCGGTCGAGATAACATACTACCTTCCCCTTCCCTACACACAACACAACAAAAAACCCAATATAATTAGCTAGGGACATAACAATATCTTTCTACAACTTAACAATGCATTGTTTGATTTCTTTCTACAACCAAATCTCAAATCAGATAGCGTATCAAATTCAATTTCAGCATGGACATAGTAAAACAAAATTCAGGCCACCACAACAAATTTAGGCTAAACAAAAATAATCAATGCTCTTGTTAATGGTTAATCATCATTCACCATAAATTGTAAACATAGTAGTTACACAAACAGATTAGGATGACAGTTACAAGTGTCAAGGAGGCAGAACGGTGAAGCTTGGTTGTTAGTGAGGTCTATATGTAGTCAGGGTTGAATAAAATCACATAAATTTCATGAACAATAATCAGCACACACATTTGCAATACCCGACAACAGCCCTTTATTCTAACGGATTCAATCTCCTCTCCCTTATTTGTGTAATTCATCTCATGAATCAGAAAGGGTGAAAAAAGAAATGAAGGAAGTTGTAAATTCCTTATACATCATTTCATCAAACAGATTAGGCGCAGGCGCATAATTGAATATGATAGATTAATACTGAGAATATAATAACATAAATTTCATGAACAAGAATCAGCACACACAATTGCAGAACCCAGCAGCAGCCCTTTATACCGGATTCGATCTCCTCTCCCTTATTTGTGTCATTTATCTCATGAATCAGAAAGGGTGAAAAATTGTTGAAATAACGATAAGTTTGGGAAGAGAATGAGATGAAGTATGAAAAAAAAAACAGGGAGAGGAATTGTACCCGGTTGAATCCGACCTCCGTGCGATTTTGAAGTGGAATGCTTTCTGAAAATCACTGGCCTTGGCATAACAGGGCACGACATAACAGGGTAACAAACAATTTCAGTTCTCCAATCTAAACTGCATCAAGAGAGAACACATAGGGATTGAAAATAAGCACTGATTAAGCAAAATTGGGAGCCAAATTTTCTTCCATTAATTAACAAAGTAAGACCATAACCAAGACTGCGCCAACTAATTGAAAGAATTGTGTCCTTTAATTTAATGTGCAATGACTAAACATTGAATAGGACAATTGATAAAGGTATTCAATATGATTATTTTAGGAGTCGTAATGCTTTGCTAGAAGCAGTGTTCTAAAAATTGCGCCTAGGCGCTAGGCGGCAGGGCACCTAGGAATTTTTAAGCCTAGGCGGGCCTCTAGGCGGTAATCCGCCTAGGCACCACCTAGTCCCGCCCAGACACCGCCTAGACCCCGCCTAGGCCCGCTTAGTCCCGCCTAGCCCGACAATTATTCAATTTTAGCTTTTACGCATGTGATTAATCAACTTAGGGTTTTGTTATCCCCCATGTTGGGATATTTTTGTTTTTGAATCGAACCTATAGTTTTGGATTTTAGAAGGTTTAGAGTCGCTAATCGGACGCCTAATTTTGCATTTATTTACTTTAATATTAGTTAAACACGATAAATTTTGGGTTTATGAGTGATATTATGAATTATTATTAGATTATATGAAATATTTACATGTGTTATGCGTTAAAATATAAGAAAATAATTAAGTTTATTCCATGTCCGCCTAGGCGCCGCCTGGGCACCCGCCTAACCGCCTAGGCGCTAGGCGGTCACCCTCCGCCTAGCGGCCGCCTAGCGCCTTTTAGAACATTGGCTAGAAGCCAACTACAATTAATGGGATTAAACAGTTTAAATCTATAGCTATTATAAACGGGTCCTATGAGGTCACACACTTCGAGTTGACGGAAATAGATCATCAGGATTGATGGTTGATTAGTAATATATAATGTTATACATTATTGATAAGATATATTATTTATTTAAGAAATAAATAATAAACCTTATTTATTTGAGAAATAAATAATTATAGTTACACATTGTTTGGTCTTCCCTAATTAAATCATTCTGCGCACGGTTTGTGAATGAATTGAACTAGTACTTTTCCCGAACCATGTTCGGGTTTTTGAATAATATTTTGACCGAGTATGGGATACTGCACAAGTACTCGATGTATGTCAATTTTCTACTAACATACCATTTTACCATTCTTTTCAACATGTCATTCTTCTAAATCTACGACTGTTATGACGAAATCTTTTATCGAGACGATCTTCGAATATATAGATTGTAAAGGAAGGAATTGGTTGGAGGATTTGATGAATGTAAGGTTTAGGAAACATGATTGGTGATGCCATTTGAAGTTAAAGCCCTTGTACGAAGAATTATGGTTACATATAAGGGGAAAATCTTTTTTTTTGTTAGTTTTTTAATCCTATTGTATTTCATGATTAACTCTTAATTTCATTATCAATTTTTTTGTTAGTTTTTTAATCCTATTGTATTTCATGATTAACTCTAAATTTCATTATCATTTTTTTTCATGGTTAGCCTATGTGAACCGATTGAACGTACAATATCAATGTTGTGTGTTATGATTCATTTTAAGACCATGTTTACTTTCATCGAAGTCCAATTACATTATCACTTTCAAATAACTATTTTTATTTTTTTTCTTCACAGTCATTTTTTATTTCATGACACCCTTGTGAAATTATCTGCCAAACTTTTTG
Organism: Persicaria maculosa; assembly: GCA_963922045.1. Lineage (NCBI taxonomy): Eukaryota > Viridiplantae > Streptophyta > Magnoliopsida > Caryophyllales > Polygonaceae > Persicaria > Persicaria maculosa. The sequence goes on along the minus strand of OY998259.1, from coordinate 51,832,383 downwards.
AAGTGTGTTATTAATTTAATTACAGTCATGATTATTTTCATAATATGGCTATAAAACACCAATAAAATTAAAAAATTCATGAAAAGTAGATTGAACCATGAATATTGAAACCATATAACTTCAAACCACAACTAACTGAATAGAAATCCAAACCAAATATTGTAATTACCAATTAAATAATACTTCAAACCCTGAATAATATCTATGACCAAAAAACTGTAATTGCCATATAACTTCAAAGTTCAAACCACCTAAAAGTTGACAAATTCTTGTCCAATCTGAACCTTTTTTAAAATTCATGACCCAAAACCCAACTCAACCCAATAATGACTTAACCCTGAATAATATTTCCAATATTAGGGAGTATTGTTTCACACTAACTTTTCTTAATATTATAACTTTTAACCTAATCCACCCGGTAGGGACTCAAACCCAAAAATAATAACATGAACATCAATGATCTGATCTGTTATTAGAGTTGAGATCCCCTGAAGTTCAATTGTTAGCCTAATAATAATTATTTGACCTTAAATTTTTTAAAATTTGTTGACCCATATGATTATTTATCAACTCCTCTGTGTGACTCTTGAGATCTGTAAAACAATGTCTTAAAGTAAGGAAGTTATCAAATAGGAGGATAATGATACCAATAAAATTTTGAAAATCAATGATTCAAGGGTTGGAAATAACCCGCGGGTACCCGTATTAATTTCGCGGGTGAAAACCCGTAAAAAATTGGGTGACGGATGGAGCGGGTGCGGGTGAAACGGGTGATGGATGGATTATGGGTGAAGATTTTTCACCCATAACCCTCCCCATTATCCCACTCATTAACCCGCCCCGCAAACCCGCATAAAACTATAAAATTTATATATATAATGTGTGTGATTTTACTATTTTACCCTTTTCAAGTTTAACTTCTACAAACTCTAATCCTTGATTAGTGCTTTGCCCACCAAATTTCAATTAGAATGGATATGGTCTCGGCTTACTCTTCCACGTTATAGTAAGGGATATAGTGATATACTGGATTAGTATATGATTAGTATACAGATTTATACCCTTCCACTTTCAAATTTCAATTAGCTTGTAATTTCAGTGCTTTGCCAGTCAAAAATATAAACCCAACTTCTTTGTAATTTTGAGTTAGAATTGGACTACTTGTGTTGATTTGTTTTTTTCTTTTGTTTCACCCATTGGGTACCCGCTCCACCCGCATCACTCGTGCGGGTCGGATGCGGGTGAAAAGGTTTGCGGGTGGTGGATGGAGCGGGTGAAATTTTTTACCAACGGGACGGGTGATGGAGTGGCTTCATCCATCCATAACCCGCCCCCATTTCCACCCTAATCAATGGCTTGCCCTGCTTCCATAACCCATGAGGAAGGATTCCATATAAAACCCAAAAATTTCAATAGTTTGGTTTCCATTCACTTTAAGGAAAAATAATAATTTCATTTAAAAAAAATGTAAAAAAGTACCTAAAATATCACCCATCTATCATTCTACAAGCTAGCACACACATTAGTCTTAGATTTTAACAAAAAAAAACATTACAAAACAACCACCAAAAAGAGGAAAAGATTCACAAGTCACAAGTGTCTCAATATTTTTTTTTAAAAAAACCTAAACAAAAATGTGTATAAGGTGCTGTCTCATGCGCTCGCTATCCACTTCACCACGCCGGACTTCTTTCCTCTCGTTGTTGTGTCCGCTGGATTGCTTAGGGTTTGGGGTTTTTCCGGGTTTTCTTTGGTTGTTCTTTTGATGTATTTTGTGTTTGTATTTATTTCAGATCTTCGTGATCTCATTCTTCGGGATGCTCTCGGGTAGACTAATCATCACCCGGATTTTTTCCTTATCAAAAAAATAAAAAATAAAAAATAAAAAAATGAAGCCACCTTATTCTCTTCAAGCTTGTGAGGTCCAAATATAGCTAATCGGCCTCTAGTGAGCACCATATGAAGTGAGACCCTCTTTGCTACATCTAAGATTCTTAAACATCTCTTCAATAGGTACGTCACAAAGATAATGACAATACAAAAAATTTCAACAAAAAACGTACCCACCTGAAATTGAACAATCAATCCCACAAAAATAAAATAAAATAACATTAATCAAAAGGGAAAATCTGTACAAACAAAAACTCCAACTAATCAGGAATTTTGTTCATTTAGGTTAACAGTGGGTATTAATTTACACAACAATAATACAAACTAAACAAACCTCTTTGGTCTAAAAGTCGCAATTATTAATTATTTTACTCCAATGTTTCACAAAATATATTAATTTGAAAAACATCAAATCACATAACCCAAGCCTAAACTTTGTAGAGAGCTCAGACTTTCTCAAACTTGTTAATTACTGTCTCTAAATGAACTTCGATTAATTCGGTTATAGCTCTAAAGAAACCCTCCAACCTTCTCTTAGGTTCAAGACTTTTGCCTATAGTTTCCAGTTCAACTAAGCTATCCTCTAATATAAAAAACCTCACAAGCCAGATGAGAAATTAATGGAAAAGGTTGGATAAAGACTTACCAACATGTACTTAATCGAACACAAAATGGAAGCACATGCCTTGTCGAGAGCAATCTCACCTAGTCACAGCCCTTTTGAAAATCCCAAATCGATATATTGATCGACTCCGGTGTCATTGGCTCCATGGTAAACAACTCCTCTGTTGATGTTATCTCACACCAACATCCATCTCCAACGACACTTCTCCCCTCATTCGATCTAATCGGTACTCGGTAGCCACAGATTCAAACCACCACCTTCTCTAAATATAATCGGTAACTCGATCTCCTTGACATCTCTTCTCTTTCCTGCCGATATCTTAATCTCTCCCCAATATTAAATTGTTCTCGTCTCCATCCTAGCATGAATCAAAATGCATTATGAAATCCAAAACATGAAATATTTGACAAATTTGAAAATTTTGAAATCCCTCTTGATATTCAGAAACTTGTCCACAAAAACAAATGTACGTAAAAAGATTTAGAATTGACCAACTTTATGAAATTAAACATGAATAAAAACCCTTGATTCTATCAATTTAATGAAACAGCAAAATTTAGTAAAAGAAATTAAACTAAAATCGATGTAGAAATAACCTTATTATAACTCAAATCAGTCAGGGCATCCCTCGCACTGCACCATCAGGTCATCTGGATTGTATGGCATTTCACACTTACAATACCTATAGCAAATTCAATCAACGAAACCTATGACCAAAGACAGTTTTTTGAAGGACTCTACCGAGCAATCACAACACGAAAATTACATCGGCTTCAACAAATTCAACAAAGAACGATCAAATTTAACATCGAAGGAAATATGTATTCAAATCAACAAATGATTGATACTTCAAGAGGAACCAATGACTCTGTCCTTCAAAACAATTGTGTTCATTTGCACAAAGATATATCCAAACCCTAATTTTGAAAGCAGAAGAATAGGAGAGGGATTTCAAGCATACCAAAACTCTAAAACACCCAATTTACAAACAAATTGACAAACGTTTACCCTAAAATCCAAAATTGACATGGATGACATGTTGAATTATCCTTATTGGACCCCTAAATAGACCAACTTTGTTCCCCCTTTTTTCCATTTGGAGTGAAGCAATTGCAGAGGGCCATCCTCCAACTTCGACTAAGGCATCTACTATTTTAGGGGAGAAAGTCAAGATTACAATTGGCGAAATTATATAGAAAAAGAGGAATTGGGTTTTGAGTCCTCACCAATTCAAAGGGCCGAGAAAACCAATTCTACAGGAGATGGAGAAAGACTGAGAAAGGAGCAATGAATTGTTACCTCCTCCGCCTGCCACCCAACCGCACCACGGCCCCACCCGATTGCCGCCTTTAGTCCTCGCCGACTGCGTCGCCGTCGATTAATCGCCCTCTGGCCTCTCACCGATCACGCACCGCCTCCAAATTATTTCTGAGGAAGAAGATAATTGTGAGGAATGACGTGAAAGAGGAATCCAATTTCGGAGGAAGCAGTTGAAGAATAGGACATGGGGAAAAAGACTGCAAAGTGAACAAACGGTTCAAGAGAGAACGTGATTGGAATTCTTAGGGTTGAAGAGAGAACGTGTGCTTCCTACCTTTGCTCAGTGAAGGACACGTGGCTCAATATTTTACAAAGACTTTGCTTCTAATTTTATAAGTATAAGGGGTGGATTGTGTACATGCATGTTAGCATTTAAGTTGTTGCCATTCCTTTCTTTTTGTAATAAGTTACAAGTCTCACAATTCATTGGAGCTCTTGGGTTGCAATTGGTACGTGAGCAATTAGACAAAAGAGGTTTTGTCTTGTGTTGGCCGTGGGTGTGTAAAAAAACAAAACATTTAGCAAAGCAAGTTGCTAATTTCTCCCAAATGCAACAAGATCAACAATAGCTAAAGTAGAAAACAAATCAAGGGTTGATTTGCTAACCACCATCATCATCCTAAGCAATTCGATTGCTAGCCTTTCGATCTTCGTCCAAGCAGTCGAAGACAAAGGAGATCTAAATGCCGGACTCGTGTGGACCAACTAGAGGAGCAACACTTGGGGCTCTCATCCTTTTCGTCCCTACCCGATTCGATCTGGTTCACGCATCAACAAAGTATATCCTTTAAAAAATGATTGATATATCATTTATGCATGAAGATCCTTGAATTAGATGTTCAGAATTGTTCTGTATTTCCGCTTTAAACATCTAATTTTCCTTCACCAATTCCTTCTGATTCAGACCCGTCTATTTACAGGATCACCAAGCAACAAAAGACAACACAATTCATGAACAAACCAGTAACAAACCCTAATGAGGTTGTGTAAGTCGGGAAACAAGGAATAGGAGAAACGGGAAAACAAAGAAGAAGATATCACCTGCAGACCTACCCTCGCCCACTTGCTTCTTGATTTCGGAGCAGGAAGAAGATGTCGATGCGGCTGTGCGAGTCATTGGATAAAATAGTATATTAGTAGAAAATTAACATGTCGAAACTATTATAAAAAAAAGTCCGAACACGGTTTGTAAAAGAACTAATTATTTTTTATTTTAGAAAGAAAATGGAAAAGATAAGGATGAAAAACGCTCTCTTCCCAGAAAAGCCTCCCCAGAGGCGAACCCTAGCCCAAATACCAGCCGCCACCCTCGAATCCACTCAACCTCCCCAAATCGGAAAGAAATCAAGCACCACCAACAACAATCGAAAGAAGATCTGTTCCAATTCGATCGTTAAAGCCACCAAACCAAAAAAGCCTTCAAAAGGCAAAGTCACAAACCCTAGGAGACGAGAGAAAGCACAAGCAAGGCAAATACGAAGATTCAAGAAAAGAAGATGGGGCAAAACAACAAGCTCTCGGTGGAAATACAGGAAAAGAGTGGAAAAAATGAGGGAGTGCTGGCGGTGGGTAGCGCAGCTAGGGAGATTCCTAGGGAGGATGATGGTGGTCGACGGAACAAAACACGGTAGATATGTGGTTGGGTCTGGCTCGGAGTCACATCTCGATACGATGAATTGTGATCCCTCTTGGAACCTCTACTTAGAGCTTTCGGTGAGGGCGAATAAAACCGACCAGATATGGACAGAGAACAGACCTGGGATGGAAGATCGGAGGCCCCTTACAAAGATGGAAGATTTGAGATCCGAAAGATGGAAGGGCCTTTATCCAACCATCTCTCTCGATCCTTGGATCTGGCGTCCCTTTCTGGGGAATATGAAGACAACTCCGTTCAAGGCAAGCAAAGAAGAAAAGAGAAGTGACAGAATCTCGTCCGTCTGATCCAACCTGAACTGAGAACCGACAACAAGGTGCGACCCTATCTCTGATCTGTTCGTTTTCCCATCCATCCCTGCACTTCTCAAACTAAAAAGTAAAGAAAAGAACCCCTTGATTAAAAGGAGGAAGAACCCCATCCGAAACCCCTCAAATCTTGATCCGAGGATTGGGGAATATGAACTGATCAATGCAAAGATTAGAGCCCTCACTAAGATGATAAGATGTGGGGTGTGGAGGGAGGCTTTTACGTCTTCCTACTCACCTAAAAAAGGCAAAGCTTATATGTGTTCTTTTCCCTACTCTTTGTATATCTTTGAAATGGCTTGGTTGGAGAAGAGTATGGAAAAGAAGATACTGGTACAAACTACTCATGAAAAGAATTGGTTGTTTTTTATTAGGCATAAAGCTTGCAGGATGGGGGACAAGAATAAGAGTGGAAAGCGTAACGAAAGCAACGAGATATTCAACTAAACGAGCAGATCAGGAAAAAGATTGGGGTATGAAATGTGAAACTAAGACCAATTGAATTTTTCTTATTATATCAAGCTACTCTTATGACATGGAAAACAATAGATTTCCCTATGACTTGATGATGAACTTGGATTTGATTTCTAACTCAATTGACATGAGCCCTCTGTTTGTGGTGTGCTATGACAAAATAAAATCTGGTTTGTTTTACTCCACCTCTTCTGACTTGGATTCATGGTTCCCCTCAAGTGTGTGATTATCCTCTTTGAAATGGGGGGATCAAAAATCTTGAATACCTCCAAAGTTTTGTTAATATTCTTAAATGTTATAATGGAAAACCCATTTGGACCGAAAAGAAATATGATTGGATCCTTCCCTATCCTCACAAGATCGTATATGATAGTAGAAAGTATAGAGATGAAAATATAATTGACCAGAAAAGGAAGGTAAACCGAACAGAAGAAATATTCCATCCTATTGTTCATGAGTTTATAAAATTTGACCGGTGTGCCTTTACCCGGTTAAAAATTTTGGGACAAATTAATTTTGAGATGAATTTTGCCGTTATCTCATTATGACATGATCAGATTAGAATCGAAAGAGATTACAACAAAATTGAACCCCTGATGCCTGATCCAACTAATTTCGAGTCGGGCGTGTTCAATTTCCTCTCTCATGGAAAAACTTTTGGTGCGAAGCCATTTAATTGCATCACGAACAAATACTTTGACACACGAAAAGACTATGGAACAGAAACCCCCAAATCAAATAGGTTAATATGAGATTATGCTCATGGAACATATGCGGGATAGGCCGCAAAAACCTATGGACGGAAGGTGCAATAGAGTGCCTGAGTTGGCGAGCGATGGTGTAGGGTAGTTGATGGGAGAATGTTGAGGAGATAACATGTGGTTGATAAGGTATGAGGCCAATAGGTAAGGGGAATAGATGCGTGAAAGAGGAGAGAGCGCATCATGTTGGTTATGGTTCTAATAATTCGTTCAGCCTTGACATTCTGTTGGGAAGTATAGGGGCAAGACAACCGATAGGAGATCCCATGTGTAGCGAAGAAAGAGTGAAAGTATTTGTTGTCAAATTCACGGTCATTGTGACATTGGAAGCATTTGATGGATGTTTGAAACTGTGTTTTGATGTAGGCATGGAGCTTGACAAAGATAGGAAACACTTGGGACTTGAAATGCAATGGGAAGACTCATAAGAAATGAGTGTAATCATCAAGAAATAAGAGGTAATACTTGTGACCCTCCTTGCTAGGCACAGGAGAGATCCAAATGTCACTATGAATGATGTCAAAAAGAGCAAGGGTGGTTCAAAGACCGTTGAAACGGCAATCTTGCAAGTTTGCCTAACTGACAAGAAGAGCATAAATTGGAGCGTATGGCTTTATTACAGGGGACAAGACTCTGAGAACGGAGGACATCTAGAATGGCAGCACTGGGATGGCCCAGGCGTGCATGCCACAGACTGGAAGACGATGCCGTGATGGCGACTGGGCACGACTGACTGGACGCAGGGGGTGGTGTGATAGGGTAGAGCTCCCCAGTGCTGTTACATCTCATGCGAGTAACCCCCATAGTAAGATCATTCACAGAGAAACTAAAGGGATCAAACGTAAGGGAAACATTATTGTTAGTAGTGAACCGACGGACAGATATAAGATTTTTGACAATCTTTGGGGTAATGAGGACATTGTTAAGGTGTAATGGGTGGGTTGGGGTCTGTAATTTGGTATGGCCAATTCCCGAAGTAGTAAGGCGACCACCATTGCCGACGATAATAGAGTGTGCAGGACCTTTAAAGGAAATAGAAGAGAGGTTACCTGATGAGTTCGTCATATGGGAGGTGGCACCAGTGTCCATGTACCACAAAGAGTCGGAGAATGTCGGCTGCGTAGAGAAGAAGGCGTGATGCAGAGCAGGCGGAACATAGCATGGATCGGACGATGTCAGATAGGTCTGAGGACCGGCATGTCGAGGGGAAGGATATCCAGAGAACGGTTGCATTTTTTTTTCTTTTTTTTTTTCTTTTCGGAATTTGAACTGCTAATTGAATTAGGGGGAGGAGAACCGCTAATTGAATTAGAGGGAGGAGATCTGCTAATTGGAAATTCGAATTGGGAGTGAGCCGAGGGCCGGGGATGGTGGCCGGCAGGAGGAACTGCAAGGGCGAGCGGGAGAAGAGACGAGGTGCCGAGGATTCAGAAACTCAAGGTGAGGGTTCCGGTTGTGATGCTCGAATCTGACGGCCGGCGAAACAGGGACGACGCGACAGAGAGCGAGGGAGGCCGACAGTTTTGGGAGGCCGGCACGAATCTGGTGGTCAGCTAAACAGACGCGACCGAGAGCGAGGGAGGGAGCGAGACAGAGGTGGGGGGGGGGGGGGGTGACCGGCGCGTGTGGAGGCCGACGACGGGATCCGGTGGTGAGGCGGCGGAAACAGTGAGGCTGACCGGTGATATTGACCGACGGTGGCGGAATGAGGTTGGCGGCGTTAAGAGGAGAGGTGAGGCGGGAGGATCAAATTAGGGTTCCGTGAGGAAGAAAAGGCTGTGATACCATGTAAGATCACAAGATTGATGTAAAGTCCTCCTTGAGGGTTTTCATTCATTAGACAATGATATATATATGTTACAAGGTATTGGGCATTTGGGCCCACTATACAATATAAGACCTATGTAATCTATCAGAATGGAAAGCTTCCAATCTCCATATTTGCTTCCCTCACAAGTACCCCTGCTGTTTGAGCCACGTCAACGTGGTCACCTCTGTTTACATTGGCGAAGAATGACCGGATATGTTGAAGCAGAAGATCTCCAACCTTCCACTCGTAGGCTCCACAAATGCCCGGATGAAAATCATTGCAGTCCAGACACCTGAGCCGCAAGGGTGCAGAAATGTGATTCTCTTTTTCACAAACGACCCGGAAAAGCGCGCATGGATGCATGCCTCTGTATTTTGGACTGGTGCAAGCACATTTGGACTCCTCCGGGGGCATTGGGTACCGAAACCTTTCGATTACAAAATCAATTCTGTCCGTGGAGCCTACTATTCTAGATGTAACCAGCTCCATGGAAGGATTGAAAATGTGGACGGAATGAAAATGTGGAAGGAATGAAAATGTGGAAGGAATGAGAATGTGGAATTGTTGTGTTGGGTTATTCAAGGTCCTCATTCCCTTTTATAGGGGTGTTTTTGATTGGGGGAAATTTGGAAGTTGTCACAACGTCAAATCTGACGTTGTGAAAACGCCGAATCCGACGTTGTTACAACGTCAAAATAAACGTTGCCAAGCCCGCCCTTATTTTGCCTCTGGGATTTGTACGTAGCAACAACGTTAAATTTGACGTTGTAGCAATGTTCATTTGGACGTTGCTAAGCCCGACGGAGCCCATTTGGGATCCAAGTTGCAACGTTCGATCCGACGTTGCAACAACGTCCGTACCGACGTTGTTACAACGTCGGATCCCCTTCCCTTGGCCATTTTTACCAACAAATGCAACTTCGGATTGGACGTTGTAGCAACGTCTAATCCAACATTGCTGCGACGTCCAATCTGACGAACCATTTGCGGTGTATATAGGGAACGCGTTTTTTTTTCCCGTAAAGATATTTTAAAGTGATTAATACTTAAATATATTCTCAATAAACTAATTTGACACGGGGACACCAAATTAAGGATACTTTTAGATATTCTTTCAATAAACTAATTTGCAATGGTATTGCTGATTTCCTTGCTGGCTTACCTGGATTAGGATACAGCCTTAATGGAATATTTTTAGTCATGATCATGACATATATATATATATTATATATTATATATTATATATATATATTATAATATATAATTTATATATAATATATAATATATAATATATATATATAATATATAATATATATATATATATAATATATAATATATTATATATTATATATTATATATATAATATATTATATATTATATATATAATATATTATATATTATATATATATATTATATATTATATATATATATTATATATTATATATATATATATATAATATATATATATATATATATATATATGTCATGATCATGACTAAAAATATTCCATTAAGGCTGTATCCTAATCCAGGTAAATATATATATATATATATATATATATATATATATATATATATATATATATATATATATATATATATATATATATATATATATATATATGTATGTATGTATGGGTTGGTTCCGGTGTACTCAGCCCTTAACGTGTATCATGCACACAAATCTGAGCCGTTGATTCCCATAGAGGAATCTGAGCCGTTGATTCCCATAGATAATTATGCAGTTGAGTATGAATGATTATGCACTAGTATATGAAGGATTATTCAGTCGTATGAGTCTGTTTTGTATGTTAGTCATTTTGATTATTCGATGGTATCACTATATTATTCGATCGTATTGACGGATTATGCGATAGTATTGCTTTATTATTCAATGGTATAGCTTAATTATTCGATGGTGTTACAATATTATTCGGTAATATTATTCGATGGTAATATATACTATTGAATAATAAAGCTATACTATTGAATAAAGCTATATCCATGGTAATATATACTATTAATTATTCGGTAGCATATTCAAAGAAATTGGTAAAAAAAAAACACACATTCCATTGAGTAAATATTCATAATTCAAATAATAATATCAAAAAAATCACCAATTCTACTTAATGATCAAAATGGGCATGAATAATACAAAAACCCTTAAGCTCGATGTGGCTCCAAATGATTTCGTACTACAAAAAAAAAACACTACATTCCACTGAATAAACATATATAATTCAATGAATAGTATCAAAAAACCCACCAATTCCACCGAATAATAAAACTGGGTACAAACAAAACGAAAACTTAAGCTCAATTGTTATTGTAATTTTTTTTTGCAAAATATATGCAAAGTGGGTGTCTATAGGTAGATAAAAATAAATTACATCAAAAAAATAAAAATATTTTTTTAAAATGGCCGAAAATAACAAAAAAAAAACCAAAAAATTACCTCCTCCGTCACTATTCACCGCCCCCCCTTTTCTTTTCTTTATTTTGATTATTATTGTGAGCCTTTGATTTGGTTTGATCCAAAAGCCGAGATTTGTGTACATGGTACACAATAAGGCTTGTGTACACATGATCCATATTCTATATATATATATATATATATATATATATATATATATATATATATATATAGAGAGAGAGAGAGAGAGAGAGAGAGAGAGAGAGAGAGGATGGATTAATTGGGCACAAGGTTTAGGGTGTACCTTGTGCACAATTGTGGACCCTTGATCAAATTGGAATGGGTGGCCTAGATTAAAAGGGATTTTTTCTTTTTTTTTTTAACTAAATAAATGGTGGGACCCACATGGATAAGTACCAACTCTCCATTCCCTGGCGCGTGTAAGGAAGACTAGGAAGAAATTTGGTGATTTGTGGGACCTACATAAAATTAAAAAAAAAAAAATAAAGAATGGTGGACATGCTCAACTTTAAAATGGAAGAATTACCGTACTCTTTTTTGTGTGTTTTATTTTTTTTTAATGTTTAGTCGATCAAAAAAATAGGAAAATTGGTTAGTGGATTATTGTAATTGGGTACCGGTTTTTTTTTTTAAATGGTTAGTGGATCTACAAAATCAACAAGGGTGTATATCCCCTAAAATAACTGTAAGACAATTGAGATTTGAGATATTATTCAGTGAAATTCTTATTTTTACGAGGTACACAAAAACGATAAATAATTGCATGACCGTAGTGAATAATTAAATTTTTAGAGTTATTCGGTCGAATTAAAAAATAATAAATAATTATTCAGAATTCAACGAATAATATCAACAATCTCATATCCCAATTCAATCAGATAATTATTTCAAACTACAAAATACACTCATTCCATTGAATTATTTCAAACTACAAAATACACTCATTCCATTGAATAATTATTCAGAAGTCAATGAATAATATCGACCTCATATTTCAATCACAAAATACTCGCATTCCATTGAATAATTATTCAGAAGTCAATGAATAATATCGACCTCATCATATTTCAATCACAAAATACACTTATTCCATTAAATAAGTATTCAGAAGTCAATGAATAATATCGACCTCATATTTCGATCACAAAATACATGCATTCCATTAAATAATTATACATAATTTAACGAATAATATCTACAATCTCATCTCACGATCACAAAATACATCCATTCAATTGAATAATTATAAAAAATTCAAGAAATTATTCAAAATTTCCTAAATCTTAAACATCAAATTCCAATTTCAAAATACACTTATTTACTTGAATAATGATTCATAATTGCCTAATCCAAGAGCCGTGAAAGGAATCGAGGGATGAATTGAGAACCGGAGAAGAAGCAGTAGCAGGCGAGGACTTAAGGGGTGACCTAGTGGATGCGCGAGGCCGACTCCGGGAGACGGGGAAGCCCTTCATGAACCGCTGCAGGTCGGCAAAGGCGGCGTTGGAAATAAGACACACCGAGAGGAGGAAGAATCAAGCCGGCAACACCGCGCTTGGTGGAATCAACCGGTGACGGTGGGGAGGACGAAGGCGGCGAGGACGATGCCGCCGGTATTGGTGGAATCGAGGGATGAATTGAGAACCGGAGGAGAAGCAGTAGCAGGCGAGGACTTCAGGGGTGAGCTGGTGGATGGCGAGGTCGGCTCCGGGAGACGGGGAAGCCCGTCGTAATCGATCTGGAATCGCACAAGGAGGCATTGACCACCGCCGGTGTTGAATCACCACTCAATCGCACACCGGAGAAGAGGATTCCTCGTTGTGCGCCTCCGCCTCAATGACGCCGCTACTGTGCAACCCTTGCCACCGTCTTGATTTAGTCCGGGGGCGCCCGATTATCATTCCCTCCTCTACGATTCGTGTCGCCGCCGGTATCGCTGCCCAGAATCGCTCTTCCCGCCGTTGAAGAACACACCTTGTGAGTCGGGGAAACAAGAATCGCAGAAGCTCTGGACTACAATTTCAGACGCGGAGAAGAAGACGCTTAGTGGAAGCCTTTTAGGGTTTTACTCTTTCAAGAATCACACGCGCTCTACTCTCCCACCAATGTGTTGAAACTTGGGTTTTATTTATTTTTTAATTTTTAATCTGTACCACGTGGTGCATTGTTAACCCTTGATTTCAATAGGATCAAAGGCCCATAATTATGTACAAGATACATCTTAAGAGGTGTGCACAAGGGAACCACTCCCTATGACAAGATTAATTGGGATTACATAAAAGCCACACTCACTAAATTTGGTTTTGACTCACGTTGGATTAGATGGGTCATGAGCTGCCTAACCACCACAACTTTCTCAGTTCTTGTTAACAACCGCCCGGGTCCACAATTTAAACCAGAAAGGGGCATTAGACAAGGGGATCCACTGGCACCGTACATTTTCATACTTGTAATGGAGAACCTAGCAGCAGAATTACAGGAGGAAGCAAGATTAGATGATGCCTTGGTTGGAATCAAGATTACTAAAAATGGTGCGTCTATTCCTTTCCTGACATTTGCTGATGACACTATAATTTTTGCACCAGCATCCCACAAAAGCATCCACACTATTCGAAACATGCTCAATAGATTCTCTAACTGTTGTGAGCTGAATCTACCATGTTTTACAGTAACTTTTATATCGATTTCTGCATGCATTTCATACATTTTGGCTAAGATAGTACAGGACCTATGTAGTTTATGTTTATTTGCCAAATTATGGAATCTACACCAGTTTCTGTTTAATTCGCAGAATTTGAGGCATTTTACAGCAATTCTACAGAAGGTCAGAAAAGCTCGGGAATCGGCTACAGAAGTCCAAGGTCAAAGAAGCAGCGGAACCAGTCGAATCAATCTGAGAGTCAAGGTTACTCGATCTCGAGTAGACCTTACTCGATCTCGACGAGCGAGTCCGAGCAGCCTTGGTCGACAGAGCATTGTCGAGAGCCAGACCATCCCAGCTCCCGAACTTACTCGATCTCGACAAGACCCTAGTCGAGATCGACGAAGCCCAGTGCCACACCCGGAGTCGACAAGGAGAGAGGCTGACCGTGAAGCCGAGGACGAGGATGCCGAGCAACCCTACTCGATCTCGACAAGACCTAGTCGAGATCGACAAGCCACCCAGTGCCAGTCCGAGTCCATACCGAGGAGAAGATGCTCGACCAGGGAAGACCACCACTCTACTCGATCTCGACAAACCCTGGTCGAGATCGACGACGCCCAGAGCCCAGATCCGAGCTTGTCGAGCACACCTACCCGAGAAGACCTAGTCGGTGAACATCCCTACTCGATCTCGACAAGGAGTAGTCGAGATCGACGAGCACCATGAACCAAGTCCGAGCCTGTCGAGCAGAGCTAGCCGGGAAGTCCAGTCGACGAACAATCCTTGTCGAGGTCGACGAGGCCCTTGTCGATGTCGAGTAGACTGGATCCCAGAAACGCGTCGACGAAGAGCTGTCCGAGTAGAGTTGGGATTCCTTGGGGCCGAAGGAGGAAGATTCTATCCAAAGTTGATCAATTCTATCCAAGGAAGCAAAATCTATCAAGACATAAAGACTTACCCACTTTAGAATTATCTTTTCCTTGTTGATTTATTTCCTCAAAGCATTTTATTTATCTTTTAGCAAATTAGATATAGATTTAGATATAGAGATAGATGATTATTTCCTTGATTAGCGAGGTTTGATCACTATAAATAAAGCCCTAGGGGCTGGTTTTTCATTCATTCCAAGACACAAATCAATTCAAGTAAGTAGGATAGAGAGAGAGAGTTTGTAGCAAGCAAGGTGGAGAGGCGAAAGCGGATTTGTCTTGTCGGTTGTAAGCTTTCTTTATTTAATTTAATGCAAGTTAGTTTCTTTTGTTATTTAATGTCTTTCTTGATGATGAAGAGCGAGTAGTCCACCCACTTCTGGGGCTGGGGTGAGCCCGACGGTAGCCATGTGAGATGACGCGGTAAAGGTCAGATTGTTAATGCAATTCATCTTCTATCCCTATGAGCATGATTCTTTTGCGAGAGTTGAAGGTGATCCTTGTTTGTGTTATTGAAGCGAAAGTGATCTTAATGCAACTTGGATTAATTATGTGAAAAAGGTTAGTAACCATTAGGGTTTATGCGAAAGCCTCTATATGCCTATTTGTTAATAACGAAAGTTATTTGATGGAAAGCATGATCTTTTATGCCTTTATGTGTTACTTTGCATGGTTATCGTTGTGGTGTTGATACCCTGGCTTTGGAAGTCTTTTATTATATTGAGTTATTTTCGTCAAAAATCTGAGTTTTAGTTTCGAATTTGCAATTTAAGTTTTCTGCATTCTAGTCGATACAGAGGAGAGCTTTGTCGAGATCGAGTACAGCCTTGTCGATCTCGAGTAGGGTCTGGTCTATCTCGAGTTGAGTTTTCTTCTGTTGTCGTCGATTTTCACTTTCTGTTTTCTGTCGACTTGCCCTTGTCGATCTCGAGTAGGTGTGGTCGAGATCGAGTTGATTTGTCTGCCTCGAGTTGATTGCTTTCGTTTCTGTTTTCTGTTTTCATCACTGTTCTTTGTCGATATAGAGGACAGCTACTCGAGATCGAGTAGCTTCTGTGTCCTCGATTTAGTTTCTGCTTTGCTTTGTCTTTTCTGTCTTCGTTTAGTTCATTGCTTTTGTTTGTTATTTTCTGTTTTATTTCTGTTTCTTTTCTTGTTTCTGTGTTTCTGTCTTTTCTGCTGCCTTGTCTGTGAGAATTACAGCTACCTAAGAAATGCTGACGTGCTTCCTCGTGGATTCGATCCTGATTTTCTCTTACTACAACAGGAGGAAGTCTTGTATTCATTTGCTGAGACAGGGAAGTCAGTCTGATCTATACTTTATATTTATTTCATACTTGACCATCCTCCTGCAACAACACTAACCTATCTGGTCTTACTATAAACTACAGTAAGAGCTCTCTTCAAGTTTCTGGAAATGTCAGCCCCTCCCTAGCAAACTCTCTTGCCAATGAAATGCATATTCCGATCTCTAGAAGTTTGGAAAAATACCTGGGTATCCCTCTACTCCGCGGACGAATCAAGAATGAGATGTTCCAGGATGCCATACAAAACCTCAAAAAACAACTACCCAAATGGAAAGCCTCATCCTTAACCCAGGCTGGTCGTGTAACCCTTATTACTGCAAATCTCAGTTCTAAAACTAACTACCTCATGCAGAATTTCTTACTCCCCAAAGGGGTGCTCCACCAGATTGATCAGGTTAATAAAAATTTCTTTTGGAACAAATTAGAGTCTGAACGTTATAACTCGTTGATAAGTTGGGACAAAATCTGTAAGCCAAAAGACCAAGGTAGTCTTGGCATAAGATTAGCGGAAGATTTAAATATTAGCCTTCGGATGAAACTTTTGTGGAAATTATACACTAATGCTGATAATATTTGGGTTAAAGTCATTACAGAAAAGTATTTTAAAGATCAAAACATAATGACAGCAATCTCTGTTAACCCCTCTTGGCAATTCGGCCGCTTGTTACAGCTTCGTGACAAATTTTTTAAAGGCTTACATTGGATAGTAGGGGATGGGAAAACCATAAATGTCTGGAATGATCCTTGGGTAATAGGTTGTAATCTTAAAAACTATCAACTTTCACATGATCCTAATTTAAAGGTTCACCAGCTTATCAACCAAAATAATACCTGGAACATGCAAATTCTTCAACATCTATTCCCAAATAATATTGTTGCTGAAATCCAAAAAATCAAAATCCCTTCCTGGGCGGCCAATGATAAACTAATCTAGAAACTTAATGTGGATGGTCATTTCACAACCAAATCGGTTAAACAGATTATAAACAATCGACATCAGAATGAAGTAAAAGGAAAATGGATTTGGAAACTCAACCTCCCTCCCCGGATCAAAAACCTTGTTTGGAAAATAGCACAGGATGGAATTGCCACAAAAGAAAGACTAAATCGTTTCTTTAATATAGTCCTGTCCCAATGCTGCCTCTGCAATGACAAAGATGAAGACAGTGATCATCTTTTCCAACATTGTACCTACACCAAAAGAGTCATAGCGGCTTATGAACAATTAACTGGAAAATCCATAAACTATAATAGTAACCAGATGATTCCAGTGAAAGAAATGCTACAGTCTAAACCTTTGATCCCGAACTTTGAAGATCTTTGTTTTGTCTGGCAATCAATATGGGAAACCAGAAATAATATAATTTTCAGAAATAAAAACATTAACCCTATCTCACAAATTGCGATTCGATCTTATATGCAGGTCAGGGATTGGCTAAATGCCAATCCCGATAAAACCCAGAAACAAGACAGGCGAAGAGCTGTAATCAAGTGGAAAAAACCACCTTGGGCCACCTACAAAATTAATGTAGATGGCTCAGCTATACCTACTGGCTTTTGCCAGGTAGGTGGGATCCTCAGGGATTATGAAGGAAATGTTATGGATACCTTTCAGCAGCAGGTGGATAGTGGATCAGCTATCCAAACCGAAGCAGCTGCATTTTGCGCAGGTACGAAAATGGCATGGCAAAAAGGCTTACGTAGAGTGGTAATTGAAGGTGACTGTTTGGAAGTAATCAAAGCAATCAACGGTAATGCAAGGCCCAGATGGGAGATATACTGGCAAATCGAGCTTATCAAGAAGATGCAATTGGAATTTGAGCATATAGAGTTCAAACATTGTTTTCGTGGAGCCAACGGAGCAGCAGATTTCATAGCTAGATCTAAAGACATTTGTAATATGGATACGCTCCCTTTGAATAGGGAATTCTGTAACATCATCCGAAAGGATGATCAGGGTTGTGTTCTGTCTTAAGAACCGCCCCCTTTTCGCCTACTAAAAAAAATAGATGGAGTATCATCCTAAAATTATTTAGGAATGGCTATTTGAAAGAGAATCAAACTTATTGATTAGTTCATATAATTTTATAATTTCCAAATAATCTCATGAGAAAACCTCTATTTTAAAGATGATTTTGTATATATAATACTTCCTTCGTTCGGTGAAATATGTCGTTTATTATTCACGCACGGTAATTTAGAATGATAAAAAACTATTTAAAATATCCATCTTTTTATAAAAATTTTTAACAAGTTCGTACTTATTAATAAAAACTACAAAATTATTTAAAAAAATTATAAAAAATAAATATTTTATATTTTTATCCACTAGAAAAACGTGTATAAATTATAAAACGATCTGTTCGTGGAGGGAGTAATATCTAAAGAGTCACACTTTAAAGAAGATTGACGTCCCCAAACCAAATGATAATTTTCTATTACCGATGTGGTTTGGGATTACTTGGAGCCGAAGGAGTCCGATTCTATCCAAGATCTATCAAGTTCTATCTATGGAGAGGAGATTTACCCACATATGAAGGATTTACCTTTTTGGATTTATTTGTTTTATTCCATTTATTTATCTTCAAGCTTTTAGATAAGTAGATATAGATATAGATAGGATCTTCTTTCCTAATTAGAGAGGGAATGAAGCCTATAAATAAGGCCTTAGGGGCTGATTTCTAAGCATTCAATTTCAGTAGGAAAAGTAGTAGTACAGAGAGAAAGAGAGGCCGAGTGGAGCAAAGAAGCGAAAGTGATCTGGCTTTGTTCGGTTTGTACTTTCTTCAGTTTGGTTTAATGCAAGTTAGTTCTTTTTCATCAATGATGTCTGAAATTGCGATGAGGCGCGAGTAGTCCACCCACTTCTAGGGTTGGGGCGAGCCCGACGATAGCCCTGCGTGTTTGAGGTAAAGATCCGACTTTTATCATATTTTGAGCATCTACTACTTGTTATGTGTTTATTACCCATCTAATGGAGGTCTATGCTAACAACTTGGATTGTAAACATAAAATCGGTAGATACAATTAGGGTTTCTTGAAAGAGTTGTCTAATTGTTGGAAAAGGCGAAAGCTTGGTCCTTCGATGCGATTTACATGATTATCTGTTTTATTCCTGCCTTATGCATGCTTGGTTATTGTTGCCGCAAACAGGGCCGGACCTGAGATTTATAATGCCTGAGGCGAATTATAAATGTGGGGGCCCTCTACTATAGTTAAAAAATATTGTTGATCGATCAAATATGTCATCTAATACTAACGTACTAATGTACTATATTGTATAAGAAAATAAATTATTACAGGTTCAAAATCCAAACACACAAGTGACCAAGCACAGATTCAGGATTATAATTTTTGGTTGGTTAGATTTGCATATAATTTTTATTTTTTTCTCTATAGGTCACTATCTCTATTTAGTTAAAAAAGTATGAATCATTTTTTTTATCTATATTTAAATTTTCAATAATATAATTAATTACCTATGAAAGATAATACTTTTTCCTTTAGTTAAAATGTATGAATCAATTTTTTTTTATCTATATTTAATTTATCAATAATAGAATTAATTACCTATGAAAGATAATAACTTTTCCTTTAAATTTTTAGGGATTAACCAATTATTTATATTTTGTATATAGAATAAAGATAAAAAAAACGAATCAGTAAATCAAAAAAAAAGTTGGCAATAAAAATAAATAAAATAATGAGGAAGAAACGAATCAATAAAATGAGAAATTTAAAATTTTGGGGAAGCTGGGAATCGAACCTCACGCTAGCGCAGAAGCACACAAATCCCCTAAAGAAGCTTTTGCCAACTGAGCCAAATTCACTTTGTGCTCTCTATTAACACTTTATTCTATATATTACATTTAATAATGGTTTGGGCCCCAATGCATATTGGGCCTGAGGCGAGCACCTGTTGGGCCTCGCCTCAGGTCCGACCCTGTGTGTGACCAGATCAACAAAGTGTTCTATGAATACTGCACCCTTTCTGGTAAAAAAATCAATAGGCATAAATCTCTTTTCCAAGTGACAACCAATACAAGTGCTCACCTTAAAACGATAATTCATAATGAGCTTGGGATCTCTTTCACTACCAACATTGGGAAATATCCGGGTTGCCCATTTATCACTGGGTGTATTACAAAATCAACCTTTAACGACTGAATAGGATCAAATAAAAACCAAATTCACAAATGGAAGGCCAACTCCCTCTCTCAATCCGGTCGATACACCCTTATCAAAACAACTTTAGTTGACAAACCATTACATTTGATGCAGTGCTTTATGCTGCCAACATCCATTCATACCGAACATGATAAAATTAACAGAAATTTCCTTTGGGACAAAGGCCCTGGCCACAAGCCATTAATTAACTAGTTCGAAGTATGTGAATAAAAAAATAACGGAGGTCTAGGCCTCCGTAACTCTGAAGACATGAACATCGCACTCTAGCTGAAATTACTTTGGAAAATTCTAGCTAAACCAAACAACCCCTGAGTGAAAACCATCACACAAAAATACCTTAAACAACAACACAACCTTCAATATATACTACTATAAAAACGACTTATGGAAACATTTGATTGTAGCATTTGAGCTATTGCAACAATTAATGCAACAGTTGTGCTATGTTATAATCAAGTGAAACATACTTATCTATTGTAACAGTTGCTTGCAACAATTTTTTTCTTCTAAGGTAACACTTACTACAATAGTTGTGCAACATGTTTATCTATTGTAATAGGTGTTTGCAACATTTTTTTTTCTAAACCTGGCCACAAGGCTTGACAATGTCACAATCGGGCTCATCTCTAGAATCAAGGACAACAACCAAACAAGCATGGAGCTCCAGCCCAGCAGCAAGCGAACATTGTCAAGGACAACAACTAGCAACTGATATCCATTATCACTAAAGTCAACCATGTGGGTAGCCAGGTTGAGTGCCTCCTGGACAGTGGAGCTACTTGACATTTCTATGCAAATAGGGACATGTTTGTTGATTTTGAGGATGCTACAGGCATCGATCAGGTCTACATGGGCAACTTGAGTATCCCTCGAGTACTTGGCAAAGGAAAGGTGACACTCAAGCTCACCTCAGGGAAGTTTCTTGCCCTAGTGAATGTGCTTTATGTTCCTTCTTTGCGCCAAAACTTGATTTCATGTGGCTTACTTGAGATAGCTGGAAATAAGCAAGTGATTGATGCTGGAAAAATGGTTTTAACTAAAAACGGAGAATTTGTAAGGAAAGCTTATAGGGCTGACTTTCTGTATCTGCTTGAAACCATGATTGAGAATAAGGAGAATGCATCTACTTCTGCTTATATTGCTGAGTATGTTGATTTATGGCATGCTAGATTAGGACATGTGAATGCGAAATCTATATGTCGATTGCATGATATGGGTTTGATTCCTAGCCTAACCAAACATGATCATAGCAAATGTGAAATATGTGTTGAGGCCAAATTTCATAAATAACCCTTTAAAATGGTTAATGAAATGACAACTGAATTGTTTGAGTTAGTCCATTCTGATTTGGCTGATTTTAAGAGCACGAAAGTAGAGCTGGCAAGCGCTACTATATCATATTTATGGATGACCATTCTAGATATTCTAAGGTAATTATGCTTAGGACTAAAGATGAAGCAGAAAATTGGTTTTATGTTTATAAAGCGGAAGTAGAAAACTAATTGAACCGCAAAATAAAACGACTTAGATCTGATAAAGGTGGTGAATATGTCACTCATTCTTTGAGAGAATTTTGTAATGGCATTATTCATGAATTTACAGCTCCTTATAGCCCATAACAAAATGGTATAGCTGAAAGGAAAAACAGGACTTTAAAGGAAATGATGAATGCTATGCTTTCTAGTTCTGGTTTACCAGATAATATGGTGGGGGGGGGGGGGGGGGGGAAGTTGTCTTGTCCGCAAATTATATTTTAAGCTCCACTAGTGGTTATGTGTTCGCATTATGTGGTAGTGCTATTTCGTAGAAATAATCAAAATAAACTTTCATTGCTAGATCAACTATGGAATCTGATTTCATAGCTTTAGATTTAGCTGGTCAAGAGGCTGAGTGGTTAAGAAGCTTATTGACTGGCTTACCTTTGTGGAGGCATAAAGCTCCACCTATCTCTCTACATTGTGACTCACATTTTGCTATCTGTGTAGCTAACAACAATTCATATAATGGCAAGAAGAGACATATTCGGATTCGACATGAAGTTGTGAGACAGCTAATTATGACCGGTGTGATATGCTTAGAGTATGTGAAATATGAGAGGAACTTGGCCGATCTATTAATGAAAGGGCTAACTAGGAGGTTGGTTCTTAATTCGTCTAGGGAGGACTCAAATCCATATGATGAGAGATACACCACATCTCATTCCCCATGACAGGTGTATCGAATAAGGTTGAGTCATGTACTCTTAATGAATCCATAGCCCAGAGTTGGGTGGTCCTATTGAGAAGGACTTGATGGATTCACCGAAATCAGTATAGGTTGAGCGAAATGCTCTTAATGGTTCTATAGCCCGACAAGGGTGATCTATGTGAGCTAGACTTGATGGAACCACCGACGAGAGTGTGAAGGGTTGATCTCCTTCTATGAAAGACTTGGGTAGTCTTTCTAGAACACTTTTTAGCACCCAAGGTGAGAGATGACTACACATTTTTGCAGGTATTATCGCGAAATCAATAAAGAACATGGAAGAGGTATCTGCTGTTGAAGTCAGCTCTTGAATAAAAAAGTTCAAGAATTGTTCACTTATTTGATTTAAGGGTTTGCTCAGTTTCACTACGTGTTGGTTCAATCGCAAGACACCAACATTTAAGTACTTTTTCCTAAACTTGCTCTGATTTCAAATTATTTTTTTTTTGGTGAAAAAACCTCAGTTCTTCACATTTGTGGGGGGACTATAGGAGGTTAATACTTGAAATAGTTTTTTTGGAAGGTGAAAGGTTTTAAAAGTCCCACGTTGGTTTTTAAGGACATGAAGAGTTGTTTTATAAAGGCCTCTTTTTCATCCATGGTTTGAGAGATGGAATAGGAGACTCATACGCGCACACCACCACCACCGGCCTATGGCACATGCACGATGTTTTAAAAACGTTTGAATGTGGAGCGTCTCTTCTTGTTTTAAAAACCGATGCTTCCTTCCTTCATAAAACACACAGAAAATCATTCTCTTCTTCTTTTTTCACCTTTTGTTTCTGAGAAAGTGTTTTGTGATTCCAAATCCTCTTTCCGAGTTCACGAATTGAGAGTGTGCTGTGTAACCTTGGGGGAAAACGCCAAGCAGCCGACTTGCACCTACGATCGGGGCGAATTCACTTCTAAGGCAGTGGGTTCCGCATATACCCTTCTTCGTTTTTTATCTCGTTGTTTTCGACGGTTTTCCAATTCATTTTCAACGACCCTACATCAATTGCACCAACGTACACCTATAAAATTCGGACTCTAGTGATATACCTGCTCTTTTTATCGATCTCATTAAAACCCTTTTCCCCCCTTAAAACTCACCATCATCGCCACTTCGAGGAAAGTGGTGCTTGTTAAAATTAGCAAAATTTCGGTTTAATAAAACCAAATTTCTTTTGATCGGTCTAATCCTTCATTTTTTTTCAATGAAACTAGGAATTATACAGAACTTTAGTATTGATTTGTAAAAAGATTGATTTTTTAAAAGATTTTTTTTCCACATTGTCAACATGTTTGGCCCGCTGAAAAATCGGTGGCAATATGTTACCAGTTACCACTACCCCCAAAGATTGGGGTATTTTTATTATATTTTGAAAGATGATGACATATTTTTATCATACCTCCAAATATAGGGGTATTTTTAATTAGTTTTCACTGTGTGTGTGAAAGGTCAACTTATGTTGGAATCGGGCCATAAAACCCCACGGGATATTAAGGGATGGTAAAACTCCTACCTAATTTAAGCTTTTGTGTTAGAAAAGTAAATCTCAACCTTATAAAAAATCCAACACATTTCTTATTTTCGCACTGTTTATCAAAATCTAAAATATTGTATCTTATATATCTAACTATTAAAAGAGAAGCATTTTTATGAGGTGTCATTCTCTCTTTAAAAGTAGGTTATTCAATCAATTTTTTTTAAAAAAAATCAATTAATCCATCATCTTACCCTAAATTATAATTTTAGTAGTTTAAAAAAACAATGGGATTAATTCAAAACATAAAATTAATAATAAGGAAACATAAAATTAATATTAGTAATATATATATATAGAGGACGGATCAAATGTTTACAACTCTTAATGTGTTTTGTGTTAACAAATAATAGTCGTTGATTGAATGAAGATGGAAAGCTGTGATTAATCAAAGATTTTAATATTTTATTTTTATTTAAAAAGTGGGACCCAGCCATATAACTGCTCCACTCTCACAATTGTAGAGCGTGTGATGCAAGCAGACAATTATATGCTTAAAACTGGGTGTGAGAAAATTAGGGAAAGCGTTGATTTTTTTTTTTCCAATTTGCACCAATTAATCTGCTATTTGAAATCTTTGAAAATCATATCGACGGTTTTCATCAGAGAACGATGAAGAAAAGTCAGAAGAAAATCGGATTGAAACTCAGTGATGGATGCAGGTAATGGGTTGGAAAACGTAATTTGCAATTGAACTATTCGATGTTGGGAAGCAAGTATTCGTTGTAACTATGAAATTTTTGCTGCTGAGGGCGGTTGTCGGATGCAAAAAACACATGTACATAACTATTTTTTGGATTAATTGGCATCAACAACAATTGTGAAATGTGCACCACAGTCACTCAATTATTCATCAATAATTGTGAAATATGCACCACAGTCACTCAATTAATTGTGAAATTTTGGATTAATTGGCATCAACAATTATTCATCAATATTCGGCAAAATTTATGAAATATGCACCTCAGTCACTCAATTATTCATCAAAACCATGAATAATTATTCATCAACCTTAGCAATATTCATCACAGAGTAATCACAGTATTCAAAGTATTCATCAATATTCGGTAAAATTCAAGGAATATTCATCAAAATCTCACAATTATTCATCAAAGTTTTTTATCTTCACCAATTTCTAAGTTGCTGTCATCAATATTCGGCAAAATTTAGTATATATTCATCACTTTCAATCAATTATTCATCAATGTTGCAAAGAGTATTTAACAAAGATTCATCAAATAATTGAAATCGCACAGCCCTCAATTACAATTAATTTCGACCGATATTAATTAATCTAGGCTAGATCAAACACCAATTGGGTGAGCAATTCGAAATCAAACTCAAATAGTTGACTTTTATAAAAATAAGAATTGAATTGCGAGAATCAAAATTCAATTGAAATTCCACAAAAACACCAACACCAATCACAAAGTGGTTCGTGAGGATACCAATCTCAAATTTTTAAAGGCAAATCATGAGGATTTGCTATGGTTGATGATGAATTACGCAAGAGGAAGGCAAAAATCGCAAGCACCCCAAGAGAGAGAACACGCGCTTATGGACCCCAGTTAGTGGGGATTTTTTTATTTTAATAATATATTTAATTAAAAAGGGGAATAATCTCATCCATCCATTTTCTCTCAATCTATGACTGTGATTTGTTAACACAAAACACATTAAGGGTTGTTTACACTAGACCTAACCTAAATATATATATAGAGAGAGAGAGGTTGGCTCCCATGTGAACAAGCCTTATAAATTATAATGTGAAATGTGAGCAAATCATGGCCTTTGAACTAATGGAAATTGATGGATGAGATTAAACCAAAATTCAAATAAAATTTTAATTAATTATAGTGGGGTCCACATTGAGTTATGGTTCACTCTCTTCACATGGAGAGTGACTTTCACTCTCCATACCAAATTCCCAAGAAAGAATTAAGTGTAAACAACTATTCATATATAACATACTACCTCCGTTCAGCAATAGATGTCGTTTGACTTTTTGACACGTTTTTTAAGAGCTAAAAACTATATAAAATATTAATTTTTAAGTAATTTTTTAATATAATTTAAATACTTATTAATAATAAGTGTCGTATTATTAAAAAAAATTGTTTAAAAATTTAATATTTTGTATAGTTTTTAGCTTATTGAAAAACGTGTTAAAAAGTCAAACGACATCTATTTATGAACGGAGGTAGTATCATTTATTCATAAGCAACCACAACATTATTCGTGAATCGTGAGTAATACAACATTAATTTAAAGGCAATATTGGTATTGATAATACATTTTTAATTATTTAGATGAGTAATATCTAACGTACATAGGAATAAAGTAATGGATATAAATGAATAAAAATAAATTTTGATATTTCATTATATGTAAAAAAAAATACAAAATCCAATTAAAATATTCATCATATATACGAATATACCGTCGTATAATTGATGACATCTGAACTGGTAAATATATATATCGTGGGTGTAACCAAGTTACAAAAAGACGGCAACCAAACCAAGGGTCCCGTGAAAAATACATACGTGGTATACCTCTCAAAATAAACTCAAAAAGAACTCCACAAAAAACTCAAAACTCCCAAAACTTTCCCTCCAAATCCCTACCGAAACTACCCCACTATACATCAGATCTCAAAAAAAGGAATTAACCTTGCCCAGTCATCGCATGCGGCCTTTGACCCATGCTCTCTCAGCCGAGTCCAGATCTCCTGCATCCCACGGTGTGACACACCGTGCAACACTAAATTATTTCGGGTATAATTTTACTTTGAAAAAAATTTTAAAAAATATATTTATATTTCAAATACTTATATTTACATATTTATAAACTTTGATTCGAAAAAATCATGTTTTAAAAAAATATAAAATTTATTTTCTAATATAATTAATCTTTTAATTTTCTAAATTTTTTTAAATGATATTTTTTCGAATAAAATATTATAAATATGTATATATAAGTATTTGAAATGTAAATATATTTTTTAAAATTTTTTTCAAAGTAAAATTATACCCGAAATAATTTAGTGTTGCACGGTGTGTCACACCGTGGGATGCAGGAGATCTGGACTCCTCTCAGCCCTTGTCTTGCACTTACATTTAATTGCAATTCTGTTTTGGCAAGCTTTAATAATTTCATTAGCACAAGCATTGACGTTGCATAGCTCTCCCATGAATATCAACCGATTTCTGCTCCTCCATGTGGAATAAACAAGGGCACATAACGCTAGGAGCTTACCTTGAAAGATAGCCCCCTTGCGGACCCCCACAGGCTCACGCTCGAACCACTGGATCCACTCCAAGAGTGTAGCAAATCTAGCTCCCACGCCCAGCCGGTCGAGTACCTTTGCTTGGATTTCCTTGATCACCTTACAACCGAACCATAAGTGATCCTCCGTCTCCTCTTCCTCCTTGCACAAGCAGCGTCTGGGCCTTTCCAATGTTTAATTACCCGCCCTGTCTGCAGCCTTTTACGCAGCGCAAGCCACGTGATGAAAGACCATTGCTTGCATTGAGCTCGCTTCCATATGAACCTACCCCAATCGCATTGCTCTCCATGATCTCGGACAAGTTCATACACCATTGCGGTTGCCAAGCCACCAGACGGTTGTACTAGCGACTCCCATTCAATGTCTCCTTGCGGCTGGACAAGTTCTCGAAGCTCGTCCCTTACTCCCAAGAGCTCTTTCCAAGCCCACGAGTCATCTACCTTTGGGCCAACATCCCAAATGGAGTTCCCATGTAACATATTACAGTTCGCCCATCTCACCCATATACATTCCTTTTGTTGCTCTATATCACAAATGAGCTTAGCAAAGATACTTTTGTTCCAGCTAAGTATCTCCTTCATGTCGAGCCCCCCTTCATCATAAGGCCTAGTCACTTCGTTCCATGCATGACATAGATACGAATAATCTACACATTCTCCTACAAAACTTTAAAAATACCCAAAATTATCTAGGTACAAATGAATAATAGAACATATATATAAGAATAATCCCCAAATTTACAATAAAAAAAATTACAACGCAGGGATTTGTTTAATCTAGCATTAGATCGCTAGAGGCAACGGAATCTGGCGAGGGTTACGCCTATACAAACACCCCAACTACATCACCTTCTCCTTCAATCGTGCTGCCTTGCCAACAACTTGGTCATCCACCATATTCATTTGAGTCGATGGTATGGTCTTCTACACAAGGTTATCATCAAGCATACTCACAATTTGATTGCCAAATTGTAAGATTTCCTCTTCTTAAATTTGTTGCACAACAACCTATCAAATACGGAGTATATTAATATATGAATGCAAAGTCGTCACTAGTTACAGAAAATTGATGTGATTGATGAATTGAAACAGTACATAATCCTTACACCAAAACTGACCAGAGATATAATTAAGTAGATCAAAATTCACAAAAACCAACTAAATCAAGTACTTCACTTGATTCACATAAACCCATTAAAATCTTAATCACAACTCAACCTACAACTGAATATTGTACATAATGAACAAATAAACATACCATATGAAGTCTAAGGTCGCTTAACCCATCAAATCTGATCGCCAACGACATCGATTAGACTCAGCACCGGCAACGTGACTCGATCGGCATCAAGAGAATACATAGCCTGGCAACGCCGTTGGCATCATCCTCGGAACGGTGATAGCGACCTAGAAGATTGGGCTCTTGGGTTTTGGTTAACGATCGACGACGAGATCGAAAGAGAGATAATGGAAAATTGGGAACACTGTGGATAAGATCCCCCGATTCGTTGAGAAGTTGTGGTCGGCGATGAAGAGATTGCAGACGAGGGGATGAAGAAGTGGAAGGGAGACCAAGGGATCCAAATTTCTGAATATGGAGACGTTGTTATAGCCGGATTGAAATAGGGTTAGGGTTGATGTACATCACACGCACCACTTAGTGAGAATTAGGATTTGAACTAGTGGGCCCCAATGGAATTAATCATTTAATTAATTAAAAATTGGATTTAATCTGAGCCATTTATTTTCACTCATTCAAGGGTTGAGATATGCTCACAAATTACATGGTAAGGGGTGCTCACATAGGATCTATCTACGGTAATTGTTTTCTCAACCAATGAGTTTAATTCAAATCATTTAATTATCTAAACTTTTACTATTATTTTATAATATTAATTTAACATATTACTAAGATTTTATTTATAAAAAATCGCGCCATGATACATGGATCATACTAGTATGCAATTAAACCGAAACCCTCTAAACCTTTTTGCAAGAACAACAATATTAATGAATTAGATGAGATGCTTTGGGGTTACTATTGACAAGGTAAAAATCTCGCATAATACATGATGTCGGTCACGATTTCAGAAACTGTAAGCATATTATCCTAAACAAAACCAATAAAATGGATTAAAAAAAAACTCTTACTACTACAGGTTCCAAAACCATGAGTTTTTTTTTCAATCTTTACACCTTATCCGACTGGTAATCAAAGAGGAAAGATCTCTCACGGTTTGTGAAACCATAGCCGGATTAATTTCTTGTGGTTTTCAAAACCGTAGCAGCGGATATTCTCATGGTTTTCAAAACCATAACAACCATCATATATTTAGCGATATTTTAACCGTATAAAAAATAAACCAACATAAAAATGAACTATAAGAGATCAATGTGGAAATTCCAAGATTTAAGGATATATATATATATGGGAGATATCTAATAAGAAGTGAAATTTCGGTGAGAAGATGAGAAGTAAGCCTTATACCCCTTAGATTAAAATGATTTTTTTTATATGGATATAGGAGACATATCTAATGAGAAATATATCAATTTTTTTAAAAAAATTATTTTTTACGCTATTCATCTAGATGGTGATTTAATGTTCATTTTAGGGTTTTTATGCTAATTTAAATTAGTTTTTTCATTCATCATCTAAAAAAATAGCATAAAAATAATTTTTAAAAAACATTGATATATTTCTCATTAGATGTGTCCCCTATATCCATATAAAAAAAATCATTTTAATCTAATGGGTATAAGGCTTACTTCTCATCTTCTCACCGATAGGGAGTGGTGTAACGGCCCGGGATTATGATTCCCGAGTTACGTTTCGAGGGATAAAACCCCTCGTTACGTAACTCGGGAATCATAATCCCGGGCCGTTACAAAGATGGTATCAGAGCTGAGGTTGTGCAAACCGAGTATGATAGGTTGAAGTGGTTTTGAAAATGGCCCAAGGTTTTCAAATTGTTTTCAAAAATGTTTTAGAAAGGGCAAAATGAATTTAATATGGCTAACTCAAATGGACTAAATACGAACTTGACTCTATAAATCCGGTAATTAAACAAAGGGAAACGAAGGGGTAGTAAAGGCGTTAGACCATCCCTATTGGATGTAGTTGGGAACGGGTAGGCAAAAATATAGCTTTTTCTTTACAGATGGGCCTACAAGACTCCAAGGCTTTTCGTCGTAGTGGCTGGAGTGGCGAGTTAGGTAGAGACCGTGAGGTTTTGCCCCTCAGGTTAGTCGCCCCTCGAAGGGCGGCCCATAGGATAGCTTGATCGTTGATTGCTTCCATGCTGAGTGCTATTGTGCTTAGGGTAGAGAACTAATCAGTATGCCTTGACTTGAATCATGTATTGAATAACTGTGCAAAACGGGTTAGCGGGAGAATACCTTATTTTTATGTCATTGGAACTCCTGTCTTGTCGGAATATCTCTTCCATAATTCAAACCCCTGATGATTCTGACTCCGTCAACCGTCCCACCAACACATTTAGGCATGTTAGCAAGGGTCGAAGAGCATCCGCTCTCCCCGTTTCGAGTCCTGTTTTGTATCCCACCACCAATGCTTCTATCGAGTCACGTACCTTAGGTTGGTGTCTTCCACGGGAAAATTTGGGTCGGTCAACTAGCTACTTCCGGGGGTGTGTCGGATATGGGAAATCCATGAGTGTTTTAGGGAGGGTGATCAATGAAACAATTTCGAGTTAGAAGTGATTTGTCTTATGGAGTTATCCTTCTCGATTCTTATACTGATCAATTGTGTCTTCTTACCACGAGAGTCTAAACACAAATTATACCCTTTCATCTCGAAAACAGTGTGAATGTCCTTGTGTCATACCGAGCGAGTCATATTAGCGTCCCACGGGGAAACAGGGTGATGAGCCGGCGATTGTATGACATGGTGTGTTGGTATATTTCAGCATGACTTGTCTGATAACTTGCATGATCGCACTTATGAACGAATATATATATGTCGAATCTATGAATTCCCATCATTGTTACTCTCCTTTGAATTAGGTCCATGATAGTGTGGTTAACCCTCTTTGTATGAGTGCCATGAGAAATGAATTTTTGAGCATGTTAAGTTAATCAAATTGAACCTCATTGACTATGTATTTTCTTAATGAGTGTTGGTAGTATCGTGTAGGATATACATCTCCTAATTATTGACCATCATGCATTTATGTGCCATACTTGTCATACTACATGTATATGGTTGTATTGGATGTGATAGGTGTTATGCCCAAATGACTTAACCATACCCCTTGACACGATTATTAGAGTGCATCTTAACATGCTTACCTGGAACCCACATTGTTTTGACCTACTTATGTGTACACTAAGTGAGTAATGAATCATACATGTGATATCCTATAATGCTCGCTATGTCATATATAACTTATGCTGCATATGTCTATTGTCGGTTTGTGCATACATGATATTAATATGTCAAGCATGATTAGTGCATGAGATGATAAGTTTTAGCCTGTCCCGTGTGCATGTAAAGTTGATTATGTGAAATGTTATATGGATGAATAGGACGCTATTCCTTTAATAGGTACATGATAGTGTGGAATGATATTGAAATATTTGTGATTCTCATGTGCACCTGTAACCTTATTTTGTGATTGCCATGTGCACCTGTAACCTTATAGAATACCCTAAGGGGATTGTTGTAACTCTCGAGTCTGTGTCTTGTCTTGAGTCTCGTCATCTCTAGTCCTGGTTTGTGTCTGAATTCTTAAGAAAGTCGTTTTGTCCTCCCTTGCCCTCCCCTATCTCCGTGACTTCTAACCCCTCGTGATCCCCTTGATGGACGTCGACATAGAAGAGAAAACGAGCGATCGAGTGGCACCAGAGTGGCGCAACGGAAGTGTAGTGGGCCCATGGCCCATGGACCCTAGGATCGACGTCACCAAAGGAAGGACGCCTTTCGAAGATGGCGGTTGCAGACGTAATCCTCCTAGATGACTCAAGGAATGACATTCTTCGTCCGAATTGTGATCTCTCCTATGCGATCTGGAATCGGTGTCGTGCGATAGGCTTGGAACTAACTAAATTGAGGTGTGATGACTGATAAGCTGAACTGATAGTGAATGATTGCCTGACTAACTTGTGTTTGTGATGATGTGCCTATATACTTAAGTGTATTGACCTGCTAGTAAATCGGTTATGGGTTATATATGTGGTGGTGTATTCTTCTTGGGAATGAGTCGAGTGTTTTCCTTGGTGAGACGGATCGGGAAATCGTAGGTAGATTGAGGTGTTCGAGTTGGTCATTGGTTACGCGAGATGGAATGCATGAAGGATGTGTTAGCTTGGGTAGAGTCGAGTGAGTTATGGCTTGTCGGAGATAGTGTTCAGTGAGTATATTTGAGCTTCCAGGTAGGTCTTAGGTGAAGAGTGGAGTTAGCATGGTGAGATTTCGAGGAAGAGGTCCTAGCTAGAAGTGTCGGTAGGTAGTGGGTGCAAGTATAGGTGGTTAGTGTAGTTCTAGAGGTGAATGAGTGAGCTAAGAATGGATCGGCGGGATTCTCAAAGGGAAGTGTTATTAGACGGATTGGTGAGCTAAGGAGAGTGTCTAGATAGTGTAGGAACGAATCGTGGGCGGCGTCAAGGATGATCGTTTAAGGATGGTCTAAGGAATCATAGAATTCGGGACTAGGATGTATGTGTTGTGATTGGGAGCGATTTTTATAAGGGATGGGGTTGAGAAAGTGTTAAGGATGAGTAGTATGATGTTGTTTGGGAAATTATCGATCTTGGGTATTAGGTTGCTCATATCAAGGTTGTGCGTGTAATGAGTATTTGGGAATTGTAGAGATAGGATTGGTAATGCTTGGAGAATTTATAAGTAACGGATTTTTGGATGCATTGTCAAAGGATTTTAGCATAGGGAATGAATCGGGATTTATGAATTGAGGTTATCGTGGCGACTGAGGCATTCGAGGATGTGAGGTGAATTTTCGAGGAAGGACTGGTAGCTAGGAAAGAATGTCGTTGAGATTTTCTAGTAAGACCGTGGGCTTGGGGTTGAGATAGGGAAGTTCTGAGCATGGATTTGAGAGCTAGGCGGAGCATAAAAGTATTGAGAACACTAGGGGAAGAATGTTTTAGAGAGTTGGCTAAGTTGCGGTACTTGGGAAACTCGGATGAGGATGGTCTAGGGATTATGCGGAATTGATTATCAGTAAAAGAGAGCCTTGGACGATAAGGTGTCATGGTTGAGAAGCAAAAGCTTGAGACAATTTAGGGATATGAATAGATGAGGAACTAGAATAGGACGACTTGAGAATTTTGAATGGTTAAGGTTTAGTAAGATTTGGAATGAGTAAATTTGGGAATATGCTGGGAAGAGGATCTAGGGTAGATCGGCTTGAGGGGTCATGAGTGGTTCAGGTTTCATGAGCTTCAGAATGGGATGAGTAGATAGAATCCGTGGTTGGTCTTTGATGATAGGAGCTCGTGATGAGGCCTTGGTAATTTGGGATTGAGAGTATTGCTACATTGGATTCTACGATAGAGTTGTCGAGGATTTGGATTGGAGTGTCAGGTGTGAAGTGGACGATATGAGTTAGGTTCTTAGAGGTGGATGTTTAGTGAGAGTGGTTAGTGGTGCGGGGAGTATGATCAGGTTAGCAAGGTGAGTTGAGATGTCCCCTTGGGAGATGATGGTCAAGCGGAATATTGAGAGCCTAGGAAGAGTGAGCGAGATTGTTGAGAAGTGTCTTGATAGATCGTGAGAGCGGTTTAGTAGAGGACTTGAGATTTCTCTTAGAAAGTAAAGATGTGACTAGTGGAGGACCCCTAGGACGAGGGTGTGCTTTATAAAGAGTCTTGGCAGTTGGTCGAGGTGATGAGCTTGTCGGAATGGAGGAATTGTGCGATTTGAAACTCCGAGGTACGAGTTTAGATGGCTTGAGGGCATATGAGTTGGGGTACCTAGTAATTGATCTGGGACGTAAGCCTTGAATTGAGGATAGTTTTGAGGCTATAGAGATTGTATGCTAAGCTGAGTGTAATGGTATATAGAACTATAGTATCCAATTTGAGTTGGTAGACTTATGTGAGGTTGATATTGATGCGAGAAAAAAAAAAAGAGGGGGGTAGTGGCCGTGTTTTGTTATGGTTGGTAGTGATAGGCAGATTCTCTTGAGGATGTGACTTAGTGTTGTGCGTTACTTGGGGCCGAGTGTTGTGCGAATTCTATGCTATAGACAGCGTTGATTCCTGATGAATTGCCATAGACAATAATGAATTGTTAGTACTAACATAGTTAGCCCCTGAACTCGATAAAATGCTAGTGTACGGAAGTATTTGTTTGCCTCTAATGCGACGACGCTTGGTAGTTAACATGAGTATGATATGGTTATGTGATTGATATGATGTGCTCATCCGACGGATATGACATGCTTATCTGATTGATACGATGTGTAGTTTTGTGAGATGATGTGATAAATCCTACCTTGTACGATAAGATGCTAGATATGCTATGGTATGTAACTTTCCGTGACATGAGTATGACCTGGTTATGAATGAGTGATACGATTGCTATGTTAGACAATTGCTATGATATATGATGCCTTGAATTGGAATTTCTAGGATGCTAGAATTGAATTTATGAAATGTGATTCTAACTTGGAACCTAGGAAGGAAATATTGGATTAGCCCTTAGAGGTGGATGATTCCACCTCATGAGATTGAAACTTGCTTGACTAACATCGGGTTTAAGGGATCTTGAATAATGTTTAAAAAGGACTAACTTGGATTTTGAGAGACCGAGCGCGATAGGAAATTTCCATGATTTGGAGGCCAATCTTTTTCAATTGCGGAATCTGCTTGAACTTTTCAAACCCGGGCAACTCTATAATACTTCACGAAGTGGATACATGCATTTTATGAGGGCGCTTGCTAAGACCTAGTAATGATATTGTAAAACTTTTAGAGTTGTGGTACTTCCGAAAAGTCAAAGCAGGGATGTGATAGGGGCGCTTATTTCATACTTGTCAAGGCCGATCGGAGATGTCACGACCATGACTAGGGTGTTGTGAAAATCCCGGAAGACGCAACCGAGATGATTACAAGATCCTTGGACATGGTCCTTGGACTCATCAATTTCAAACTTCATCCCCTACTTTGTTTTGGTTTTAGTCTCGGGGACGAGACTTGTTTTTAGAGGTGGATGATGTAAAATTTCGGATTTTTAAATCTTAGTTTTTCAGAAAAATGAAAAACAAAATGAATTTAAAAGCGGAATTGAACGAAAAACTCGCTAATTTGGATTTTAGAACTCTCAAAGAGGATTTTCGACCTAAATAAAATTTTGAGAACTAACATGGCAACCTCGATTCTCAGATTTTAAATTCTAATTTCGCGAAGGAAAGAGCGGGATTTGGGAAACTAACATCGGGATCTAGCATCGGAAATTCAAACTATCGCTTTCGGGACCACATCTTGTCTCATTCTCCCATGGGGATCCAAAATCTCAGCCCTACAATGGTCCCTATGGAGCCAATTTGAAATACAAAGGAAACTTCCTCCTTACCCAAAGAAGCCAAACACCCCCATTTTGCTTTTCCATCTCCCATCTTTGACCATACCCAAAGTAGCCAAGGAGACAAGCTCCATGTCCCTCCTTTTAGCCCCATCCATTTCAGCCCTCTCCCATGCCTCCTTTTTCTCTTCAAAAATCAGATTTGGCTCAACCAACACACCACACAAAAATCAAACACAAGCCTTATCCAAAAAAGCTCCCAAGGAACCTTATCCTTTCTCCTTCTTTCTTTCACCTTTTTCCTCCTCCATTGCTGAGAATTCCAGCAGTCCTAACACACCATTTCGTGCTCAACTCCTCCCCACAACATTCCTACTTCATCATCCCCTTCAACTCCCTCCTCCATTACATGCCAAAAGAGCTCCATTCCACCTCTTGAGCTCAAAGCAAGCCAAAGCAAGCTCCTTATCTCTTCCTCCCTCCATGAGAAGCAACAACATCTCCCTTAGCCTCCCTATGAGGTCCTCAAAGCGGAAGAAGAAGCCCCAACAGCCCGGAGAAGCCGGAGAAGCCCCGAGAAGCCCTAGGAGACTCAAACTCGCTATTTTCGGATTCAAGAAGGTAACAGCTCGTTTTTCCCTCCTTCCACCTCATACTAACTCAAAGTTCACACCTTTAACACCATTTAACAATCCTAGGCACCCTCGCGCAAGAACGAGTCCAATCGGAGCCCGGATGAAGCTTCACGAGCAAACCGAAGGAAAAGAAGGAACTTGGGTGAGGAATCCGTTCAAACCTCGATTTTTTTTATGTTCAATCCTTGCTCTAACATATTCCTAGAAGTATTAAGAAAAATTGGGAAATGGGGGATTTGGTTGGGGTTTAAGAAAATGAGAGCTCGGTTTGGTAATTAATAGAATAAGGAGGGTCGATTTTGGATTTTATAAATAAAGGGGTCGGTTTTGTCAATTTTAAAGGGGCTGATTTTATGAGATAAAAATGGTTGGGATTTTTAAGGGATTTGGAAATATTTTATGAGAGTGTTTAAAAGAAAATGGTATTTAAAATATTATATAATAATATTATTATTGAGACTTGGAGATTTAAAAGTATATTCTCGGGATTAAATTGAAAAAGGAATTTGATGAGCGTTTTCAAGGATCGGAATTTCTAACTAGTTGATTCGGATTTTAAAGCGGTTTCAGGACTAACTTGGGAATTATGTGATCGGTGACTAACTAGCATGGTTGATGTGAATGGTTGACTAATATCATGATTGGTGATTGACTAATGGCATGATGAAGTGTTAGACTTCTGTATCGTTAATTTATGCTTTCAAGATATGATGAAAATGATGAACTTGATATATGTGATATGCGGATTATTATTGCGGATATACTGTGGTGAATACATGATGTGGTCTTATGGAATGTGGCAACATGATGAGTGGTTGAACTTGATGAGATGATGATTATGATGTGGTTATACTTATTGAATGACGTGTGTTTATGTGATTGAGTGGCTAGATGTAGACTTATATATGTGTTCTGATATGTATCTAGGTGATAAATTGTGATTATGATTGGGGTATGCCGAATCTTCTATTATGTTGTTCTGCATAGCCAGGTGAGTTCCTATATGAGCTCACTCAGATTCGAAAAGAGATCTCCCTGCTTGTAGCCATGTGCATACTAGGTGCTGCATTCATAATAAAGCATGCCATGTAGTATCCTGCTAGGATTGCACTCATGATTGAGCATTCGTTTACTCATTGCTTTTGTAAACAGAACGGCCGTTATCTGTGAAGTAACTAGAGTCATTGCTAGGGTTATAGGACGACCTAGTCCCATCGGGTCCCGTCCTGAGTCAATGGAGTCATGAAACTTCCTTATATTATGAGATGCCTGCGGGCTTTATTGTGGAGCGGGTTGAGCATGCGTGCCTCCCGATTATAATGGAATGCATTCACGAGCTGGCCAGTCTCCGCCCTATCGGAAGGGGGTGGAGGTAGGAGAGGGATATACCACTTGGTATTCGGTGCTAAGGCCTTATTATATTTATGCACTTGATCTTAGGAGCATGTTAGTGTGTTAATATTTCGCCTTGCATCTAGAAGCATCTTTATTAGGACTAGCATGTGTATGTGTCTGCTGGTTTGGGATTACTTTGCGTAGGGCTTCGATCTGACACCGCCCCGCATACATATTTTTTTAGGTTTGTTTTGCAACATGATTATTCCTTGCTTCCATGACGTGGGAACTCTCTTGGGCGATCTCAAAGAAATGGTTAACTCCACTAACATTGTATATTAAATTTCGGTAAATACGCTTATTGATTTGATTTTGACTCGGCTCTGCCGTGTCACCCTCTTGTATTACACTTGATTCTACTATTTGCATGACTGTTGTTTTCCACGCTTAGACTTATGACAGGTACAGGGGACTTCCCCGGGGATTCCAACGATCCCTTCGAATTTTGGGTATGAAATCCCACTTTAAAATGTTAGGATAGAATTTCAAACCTTCAACCTGTACTCGGGGCGCAAGATCCTAACGAGGGGTTTTATCCCTCGAAACGTAACTCGGGAATCATAATCCCGGGCCGTTACAAGTGGTTCCCTTGTGCACAACCCTTAGGATATACTTTGTGCACAAATTTAAGCCCTTGATTGAAAGATGATGAAAGGTTAGGATTAAAAGGAATTTTTGTTTTTAATTTTAATTAACAATATTGTGGGACCCGTGTTAAATCCTACCTACCCACAAATATCAGGCGCGTGTGCCCACTAAAATCAAGCTTCCAATTCCACAAGACCCGTCCATTTACTGCTTCCCCCATTCGATGATTTTTTTTCCAACCATAAATAATTATATTTTCTTTGTTTTGTACCTGATTTCGTTATTTTTAAAAATTTATCAATTCCATTGAATAATATTTTATGTGTTATACTAATAATATTTTTTTTTCATCCAGTTTAGATCAAAACTTATCAATTACGCTGAATAATTTATCACATACGACCGAATAATTTTTTATTTTTGCCAATCAGTTTCAGTTTTGAACGTGTTCCCACTCCGGTTAATTCTTATTCATTCAGTTTTGAAACATTATTCGGTATAATGGTTATATTTTCTCGAGAAATAGAAACAACCTTATTCGGTAGAATAAATGAGTATTCGGTGGTATATGAGTGATTATTCGGTCATATTGGAGTGATTATTCACTTGTATATATCTGTTTAGTTGTGTAGTTTTATATTCGCGCGATGAATGTTTTTTATGTTGTTTGTCAAACCGAAAACTCCATATACTGACAAATAATGAATCAGATTTCACCGAATAATTGACTAACTCATTACCACTAGTAACAAAAATTTGACATATCCGTCCGAATAATTGAAGAATAATCAAATTATGCATCTCAAAAAACCATACGCTTAATTTGACACATACGTATGAATAATTGGCATGTTTATCTCCCCTCTCTACAATCAGACAAATTTAACCAGTAGTAAACATAATTGTTCATCTCACAACATTTATGTTTAATCTATGTGTTGCAATTACAACTTGCACCCATGGCAAGGAGTGCCGACCAAGATAACGAATTCAGACCAACTAATGAATTATGTAGCACTGAAATCAAATTAAATAAACACAAAGGTGATATACTAATATAGCATTAAAGAATACGGAGTAATACATACAGTACTAGGCAATCAATCAGCACAACCAATATTAGGGAAATTGTTCAACCCAATCAATTTCAAAAGGACATAAGAAAAATAAAGCCTATTAGGATCGTAAGAGCCTAGAAAATTTCACCTTTAGAAGTTAAAACCCTTCAACCCACGATTTCAAGCTTCGTGTCCCAGTTCTCAAGTAAGGACCTCAAGTAAGTCCTTAGACCATGTGCAACCATGGGTTTTACTTACCCTATAGGTCTTAAAAAGTAAACCCATGGTTGCAAACCAAACCTTAAGGGAAGAGGTTGGAAGGGGTTACCCCTTCCCACTAAGGTAACCTCTTCCACCACAAGTGGTCCCCACCATTTTATTACTATATTTATTTGATGTATTAATTATTCAAATGTATTTATAATATATATTTATTATTATTATTTTCAAATAATAATTATACCATTAATTTTATTTTATTTTTCTCCATAATTTGAGTATAATTTTTTCCTATATATACATATCTTGACCTATTATATTGTTTCCACTTCTTTTTCATATTCCATTCCCATACATTAATGTAATTATTTTTGTTATTTGCTTATAATATAATGTTATTATTTTTTTATTTTTTTATCTATTGTAATAAAAAAAATATTAATATCAAACATTTTTTAATTTTATTTATAAATAAAACTAATGAGATGGAAAAAGTAATGGAACAATGTTACCCCATGGTTGTAAGGTAAACCTCTTAGGAAGAGGTAGAAAAAGTACAAAATCATTTAAAGAAAAAACTAAATGAAGTGTCAAATGATGATAGTGGGTGAAAATAAAAAAGGGGAAGAGGTAACCCCATGGTTGCTGATGCTCTTACTGCTCTTCAAAGCCAACCAATTCATAAGCTAAACATACAAAAAAAACTAAGAAACAAATTGTTTACCCGCAACTTGTCACCGATCTGAACTGCAAAATCTACCACATCACAATAAAATTGAATTACAAAATCCAAACGAACAATCAATCGAAGACAAAATCATAATAAACAAGTTCCTAATTCAACCAATTAAAGCCTAAAATCAACCAATTTGACAAATAAACAAACCCTAGAAATTGGGGTTTTTTCGAAGTTACCTTATGATTTCAAAGAAAGGAGGAGAGAGGGAGAGAGGAG
Source organism: Persicaria maculosa (assembly GCA_963922045.1). NCBI lineage: Eukaryota > Viridiplantae > Streptophyta > Magnoliopsida > Caryophyllales > Polygonaceae > Persicaria > Persicaria maculosa. The sequence goes on along the minus strand of OY998259.1, from coordinate 51,791,626 downwards.
GCTAGTGGCCGGAGGTGATAGATGGAATCGGCGGGATGGTGCTTGCCGCCGGATGTTGGGCGAGGTCGAAGGGAAGGGGTCGCGTTGTGCTCTCGGGAGGATAAGCCGCCGCTCGTGAGGGCTGGTCGAAACGTGCTCGAGAGAGAGAGAGAGAGAGAGAGAGAGAGAGAGAGAGAGAGAGAGGAGAGCACGAAGTTTCCACGGAAGACCGGTGGCCGGAGAAGAGCACGGAGTCGCCATGGAAGGCTTGTGGCAGGAGGAGAGGAAGACTGGTGAAGAGGGGAGGAAGGAGAAGGATGAGAGCACGCACTTTAATTGAGGGAGTGAGATATTTTTTCCCCTTTTTATTTAATAAATCCCTTTTACGTGGCAAAATCTTGGCCTTTTATTTTCTTTAGATCAAAGGTCCAGATCTGTGCACAAGGTACACCCTAAGCCTTGTGCACAATATATCCATACTCTATATATATATATATATATATATATATATATATATATATATATATAGGCAAAGGTTCAAAAGGTAAAATATCCTTAGGGTGTAAAATTGGCTTAAGGTGTAAAATTCTCTTAATGGGTCTAATTTTTGTAAGTAAATTGCTAATAGTCCTAATTTGTTTACTAATGGGCCTAATTTAATTAGTAAAATGTCAACCTCACGTGCCCCCCTTGCCCCATGTGTGTGCCCCCCCCCCCCCCCCCGCCCCATGTTTGTGCCCCCCGCCCCTGCGCCCACCAAGTCACCCAATGTGCCCCCCCTTCTCAGGCCAGATTTTTTTTTTGTTTATGATTTTTTTTCCTGTTAACATTTTCTGTGTAAAGGCCCGGATTTTCAAATCTTAATTTTCCAAAATATGAATTTAAATCGGATATTTCATGAAACACTCGTCCTCAATTTAATAAATCGAACTCGAAACTCTTAAAGCGGATTCCGGCCAAAACATGAAATTTATGCAAATATATTTTCTTTCCCGCTTTCTTATGCCGAGAATTGAAAAATGATGTTCGGATTTCATTATTTAATTCGAATCTAAAAATTTAAAATTTAGTTTGAACGAGTCGGGATAAGATCGAGAGAGCGAATTTCGAGATTTATTTTACGGGTATTTTGAATTATAATTTGGGATCACTACATTGTCCTCTTCCTCTATTCTTATCCCAAAAATTCTGCCATATGTTTCTTTCTAAATGTAGTCAAACACCCACACCTTTCCCCTCTTCTTCACCCATACCTCCTTACCCCCTTGGGCAGTAAAACCCAAAATCACACGCCTTCTGGCCAAATTTGTTCGGAAGCACACTGCACACCTCGCTCTCTCCCATTTCAATTTCAATCCACACCCAAAATCTTATCCTCTCCCACCCACATTGGTTCCGAGCACCCCTGTTCGCAGCTACCAGTACAAGAGCACCATCATCTCCATTACTCCCTCCTCCAAGCCCGAAATTGGTGGCTATCCGAACACCTCCGAGCGCCCATGGAGTCCCCTCCCCAGCAGCAGCGCCATCGTCATTCCCTTCTGCCCCCGCTCGACGCCTTCCGGAGCCTCCAGCAGCTGCCAGTAGCGGCCGGCGCCGCCACCGCCCTCCTTCGCGCCCTGTTTCCCGTTTTGCCTTGGTAAGGCTCGATTCCTCTCTTCCTTCCTCCTTTCACCCCCTATCAACCTAAAGGTGGAGCTTTAACACTCCTCCGCCCTTCCTAGGCAAATTCCGGCGAGGAATCGCCCTCGACGCGCCCAGACGCAGCCCCGAGCTCCTTTTCCGGCGATCTCGAATCGAACCTCCGGTGAAGCCTTCGAAAACCACTTGATGAGCCTTCTTCCTTCCTCCTTTTCCCCTTCCCTTCTTGCCTTGTGCGTGTGTCGGTGTCGGGATTGGGTGGCTGGAGTCCGGGTTGTCGCCGGCGGCCCATCCCTCTCCTCCTTCCCTTCTCGGGTTTTTGAAACGCAGGGGAAGCTATCCCCGTTCTTTCCTTCTAACAGGAGAGGAAGAAGAAGGTAGGTGGGGCCCCGCACCACATCAGCTGCCACATCACTTCCATGGGGCCCCCACTTCTTTTAAATCCGGATGAATAAAATGGAAGAAATGAAGGGATTGAATTGGTTTTGGGCCTATTTTGATGGGCCGAGGTTTTGTTTTAATGAAGGAAATGAATTGGGCCTATTTTTAAAAAGGGTCCGGTTTTGGCTTTCAATTAAAAGGGTCCGGTTTGGTTTATTTTAAAAGAGAATGGGTTTTGTGTTGATTTGGATCCGAAAATGGAAACTGGGCTTTTGTTCTTTGGGCCTAATTTTGTGAGGATGGTAATAAAATGTAAACTAATGTTTTAAGACTTATAAATATATAAATATTATTAAATATCTAAACATTAAGTAAATGGAATATAATATATTATAGAAAATTATTATTGAGATTTAAGGTATAATATTTGGATTTGGATTTGGATTTAAAAAAGGTTTTAAAGGTTGGAAATGGATTTAATAAAACTAAAAAGAGGAATTTTGGAAAGACCTTAACCTTGTCGAGTTTATTTTGATAAAATAAGTAACGGGTCGATTTTAAAAGGTGATGTTTTATAAGTGATTTTGGGAAGGTAAATTGAGAGTTATTTCTTTAAAGATGATTTGATCTAACTTGAGGTTTTAAAGGAGTTTTGAGAAATCTTGGGAAAATGACTTACCTTGCCTAACTTGGTGAATAAACTTGATGACTTGTGTGTGAGATTATATGCTTTAAGTAACATTAGAAGTAGACTTATTTATATTACTTATATATGTGTTAGGTGATCATCTATGACATGTTGGCTTTCTGTATACCTAGTTGTGTCCTTTTGCTGTTCTGCACTTCCAGGTGAGTTCCTATATGAGCTCACTCAGATTCGAAAAGAGATCTCCCTGCTTGTAGCCATGTGCATACTAGGTGCTTGCATTCATAATAAAGCATGCCATGTAGTATCCTGCTAGGCTTGCACTTATGATTGAGCATTCGTTTACTCATTGCTTTTGTAAACAGAACGGCCGTTATCTGTGAAGTAACTAGAGTCATTGCTAGGGTTATAGGACGACCTAGTCTCATCGGGTCCCGTCCTGAGTCAATCGAGTCATGAGCTTCCTTATATTATGAGATGCCTGCGGGCTTTATTGTGGATACGGGTTGGGCATGCGTGCCACCCGATTATATGGAATGCATTCACGAGCTGGCCAGTCTCCGCCCTATCGGAAGGGGGTGGAGGTAGGAGAGGGATATACCACTTGGTATTCGGTGCTAAGGCCTTATTATATTTATGCACTTGATCTTAGAACCATGCTAGTGTGTTAATATTCCGCCTTGCATCTAGAAGCATCTTTATTAGGACTAGCGTGTGTATATGTCTGCTTGTTTGGGATTATATTGCGTAGGGCTTCGATCTGACACCACCCCGCATATATTTTTTTTAGGTTTGTTTTGCAGCATGATTATTCCTTGTTTCCGTGACGTGGGAGCTCTCTTGGGCGATCTCAAAGAAATGGTTTAACTCCACTAACATTGTATATTAAATTTTGATAAATACGCTTATTGATTTGGTTTTGACTCGGCTCAGCCGTGTCACCCTCTTGTATTACACCTTGATTCTACTATTTGCATGACTGTTGGTTTTCCACGCTTAGACTTATAACAGGTACAGGGGACTTCCCCGGGGATTCCAACGATCCCTTCGAATTTTGGGTATGAAATCCCACTTTAAAATGTTAGGATAGAATTTCAAACCTTCAACCTGTACTCGGGGCGCAAGATCCTAACGAGGGGTTTTATCCCTCGAAACGTAACTCGGGAATCATAATCCCGGGCCGTTACAAAGATGGTATCAGAGCTCAGGTTATCCAAACCGAGTATGATAGGTTGAAGTGGTTTTGAAAATAGCCCAAGGTTTTCGAATGGTTTTTCAAAATATTTTAGAAAGGGCAAAATGAATTTAATAAGACTAACTCAAATGGACCAAATAAGAACTTGACTCAATAAATCCGGTAATCAATCAAAGAGAAACGGAGGGGTAGTAGAGGCGATAGACCATCTCTATTGGATGTAGTTGGGAACGGGTAGGCAAAAATATAGCTTGTTCTTACAGATGGGCCTACAAGACTCCAAGGGATTGCGTCGTGGTGGTTGGAGTGGCGAGTTAGGTAAGGACCGTGAGGTTTTGGCCCTTCGGTCAGTCGCCCCTCGAAGAGCGGCCCATAGGATAGCTTGATTGTTGATTGTTCTGTGCTGAGTGCTGTTTGCTTTAATTGGAGACCTGGCTGATATTTTGTCTATGAATCATGTGTTGAATGCCTATGTGAATGGAATAGCGGGGGAGATCTTCTGCCGTTATAGAGTCGGGATCCCAGTCCTTGTGGGATTGCCTTTGATCTTTTAAGCCTGACTATTTCCTTCTTCGGTCTTCTTTTCCTAACCCCACTAAACGTCTTTATTGAGCTTTTCTTGCGATGTCGGTGTGATCTACTGGAAATTGGGAGGAATAACCACATTTGAGGTTGTATTGGAGTACGATGTTTACTTGATCCATTTGCTACCCTACTCGAGAGTCACATGAATGTTCCACGGGAAACAAGACATGGGGATTCTGGGAGTGAGTCAGAGTCGCCCTTGTGGATCTCTGTCGGGTTATCTTTAATTATTATGTCCATGATTGCATGATTCTATACGTACTACCCCCTAGACTTGCAGATTGATTGTTAGTGTGAATTTATGCCTACATGCCTAGATGTACATGTTTAGCCATTGCTTAGGTTCATGTTACCTTTCATTGCCCATATCATCCCAGCATAATCTACTTAGTATATCGCATTGTCAAACTAGTGCATGAATGTATGTGTCACATGCAGGAAACTGTACGATTGATGTTCCCTCTACACATAGGCCCATGGTAGTGTGATCGTTCCATTTTGATATTCTGTTAGAGTGAGTTATTTACTTGAGGGGTGTGTGTTACAACTTGATGTTCAACCTGATTCACATGACACCTAGTTTCCAACATGCTTACCCAACTGTCATGCCATGATGATCTCCATGTTTCTCTCATACTTTCATGAATATATGACTTGACACGCCGCACAAGCACACACCACTAAAATTCCTGGTTTCGTATATGCTTGACTTGACATGATGTGGTACTCCCAACATATATTATGATGATGATTCTTAATGTGGATTTGTGGTTGTATGCCATTATATATCCATGCTTGGCCACCTTGTTTAGGGCTCATGTCATGCTTCATTGTATTTCTGTCATACCCCTAGGCATGCGCAACCCGGCTTCATTGGTTCCCTGCATCGCATACTAATGATGGACTAATGATGGATTGAATGCATATGTCGTAAGTTACGAACTCGCATGATGTTTACACTCTCTTAGATTAGGATCATGATAGTGTGACCCATAGCATGTTAGTCTCACTCTTGGTACTCCTCGTGCTCTTATGACCACTAAACCATAGCATGCTTACCTTCTCAATTTCTGTGATGTTTTCTCCTCCTCAGTGGTATCCTTTTGTATTTCCCTGAATGCATGACTTGATATTTCGTGCATGTACCGTTTAGATATTTGCATGGACCTATAATTGTCTACCATCACATCTATGCCTAGCTATCTTGCTTTAGGCCCATGTTATACCCCGCTATATGTCTATCATGCTTCTACATCATTACGGTGTGGCTTATTTGGCTCTTTGCCAACTGTTGTGCTAATCGAATGAACCTATGTACGAATCATGAGTTAGTATTATGTTTTCGCATATAAATGACACCTGAATGCTAGGATGAGTCTAGTCGAAGTAACTTGATTGTACTCATGTTCGATATGTGCTGGTAGTAGCCTATAGGGCTTATGAATTCCAGTATGACTCGCTGAGTGGTAAATTGTCATGCTTGCTTCATCACGTGAATATGATTGTCCTATGATGTGATAGTTGTTTTACCATTTCATGCACTTTTGTGACGGTTCATCCCTAACATGATTATAATCTATCATCTGTGATGTTCTCTTGTTCACTCTGTAAAGATATCCATATCTTATCATGTATCGCTAGCATCATGTAGGATCACGATGTGATTTGATATATCCTTATGTTAAATACATGCCCTGGTTGTATAGTGTCAATCTATACATGTGTACTTGCATGCTTGTATTCATGTGAAGCCGTACTATCTTAAGCTCATGTTGCCGTTTTCGCCATATTCCCTCCTTCTCCTCACATGGTCACGTTACGATTGGCTGACCCCTTAAATGCATTCGTGCTAGTTGCCAAATGAACATGTAACCTATGCTGCATAGCCATGCATCTTATCGTGTTAAAATATGTCTTATAGGACCCATGAATCATGGCTTGTGTGTATTCATGCCCTACTTGCATTATGATCTGCTCTTTCGTGGAATAGACTTCGAAAAGTCTTATATTTTTTCCAACATCTCTGATGTACGATCCTTTAACTGTTTAGGAATTGATAGATCCAGTTGTAGAGTTCGTGCCTATTGTCAGCGCATGTTAATTAAGCATTAGGTGATTATCAATGTGTGTCTATCATCTCATCACTCGATGTTGTTTCTACATGTCCCCTGACATTTTTAATGCTTCTGCAAATGAATAATCTGACACCTCGCACGTCCACGCAGACATCACGATAGCTATAAAGCACTCGCATGATTACCTTTGCATACATAATGTAGCTTACCGTCCCTTTGAAACATGATAACTTAGGAGCATTGTCCTGTTTCACACTATGATATGCGCATCACTCCTTCATCACAATCGTTTATATTCCTTTTATATGTGCTAATGTTTGGGTGCAATAGTAGTCTTGCTTAAACTTCTATGACTCGTCCCACTATTATTTGGAGTTGCTCGATGTATCTTATTCATATACATATGTGACTGTCATGTAGTACCTTGTAAAATCTATGCCTGCAGAGATATGACTTGTGTGATCACATGCTCAACTTGCCTCTCATGTAGCCACTCTTGTCATAGGTTGTGATAGCCTTGTTATACCCTACAACATGGTAGATGCATGTATACATGAACTGTGATTTTTGGTGACAAATTGTTCCTCAATGACTACCTTTGATTGCGCTTTTTCCTTAAATACATATTACTAGTATCATGAAGGACTTACTTTCCCCATAGCTCCTTGTGTGATGATATCCCACGCTTACCCTATCATTATGAGAAGTCATTGCTATAAGATGTGATCACTGTACCTCTTTTATATGACCTGCTCATGTGTACTTGTTATGAGTAATTTACCATACTTGTAATGCTCTGTAATGTTTACTAGATTTCGCATAAGCTATGTGCCGCACCAATCTATTATTGCATTCGTATATACATGTTTCTTATACATATCAAGCTTGTCTGATATATGAAATGAAAAGTTACTAGCTAGTCTCTTATGCCCCATGTAGAACCCGATCATGTTTTTGGTTGCCCCTATTTGTTACCATCTTTCATCAAGGTAGGTGCATGTTAGTGTTCATTGATGTGACTAGTTTACTCCACGATTGGTATGTGTCTTGCTTGATGCACTTGTGACCTCGTAGAGTTGCATAAGGGCACCTTACTCCTTCTTGGGTCGGAATCTTGTTTTTCGTCGTGTTATCATCAGTTGGTATGTGTTCAGTTTCGTGGGGAGTCCGGGTTGTCCTCCTTTCTCTCCCCTATCTCCGCTAACTAAAAAATTTGCTTGCAATACTTTGACGAACGATGGCGTAGAAAAGTGCACGTTTAGCCAAATAGCACAGGAGCGACGCAACGGAAGCACGGTGGACTCATAAACCCCAGGTCCTAGAATTGACACATTGATTCTTTGAATGATGAACTGTTGGTGAACATTACTTAGTTGACTTCTACTTATGATTATGAATTTTAGTGCTTTGGTGTTCCTATGTGACTGACCTTGTGGTATAATTGGTGTTCTATGTTGTTAGGCCTTGCCTGAATTCTTTTACTCATGGAATGTGAATTATACCTCCTCAAATCCTGACATGTGTTGGTAATAATGATATTATGTGCCCCAATAATATGTGACAATATGATATTGCGATGTTGGCATGATTTTACCTTTGCTCGAATTATTATTATCATGAGGTTATGTGGTAACTTGTCTTGCTATGTTGATACCTGATATTCTGCAATACTTGCTGAGCATGATAGTATCTTAGGATTTATGACATGTGACCGTTTGGAACATTGAGAGATAATGATGTATAAACCTAGTGTGAAATCATGTTATACGCTGATGTGAAATACTTGAGAACTAAATGGTAGTAGCATGTAGGGTCCTTAATATAAGATGCATGTTATCCTGATATAATGATATGCGATGTCCTGTTAAGTTAGATGTTGCTGTGATTATATTTTGTGCTTGCTATGTTGTTAGACTTTGCTATTGCTGAACCATGAGAGTATGACAAGTTCTATGTTGATAACTTGAACATTGAATTGCTGAAACGTGATTGTGGTGATGCCTCTATGCATTGATATTTCAAAATAGATTTTCGGCTAAATCGTTGACTATGAAAATGGTGAATATCTTGTCTTGCTGAATCTTATTGAAATGGATTTTGTTGTGCTGACTTGTTGCCTTCCCATTAGACCGAAACCCTTATTATGACAAAATTATGTTATGTTGGTAGTGGTGAGTAGGAAACCATGCTGATGTGATTGCTAAGGTTGAGACTTGATATGTTTGTGTGTTGCCCTTTCAAAAAAAATGTCATTCCTGCTTGGTGCATTCTTATTTGTTGACACCTAGAACCTGAAATGCTAATGTTAAATGTTGATGTTCCAATATATTGGTGTACGACAATGTTGGTAATGGCTATTCATGTTACGGTTTTTGCGTGGCCAATTTCGGTGGTTAGCTGGTTATGATGTGGCATGTCTTGGTTATTTCGATTCTGATAATGGATAGAAATTCGTAGATTGGAATTGCTTTTGAGTTTGGAACCTAGGAAGAGAATATGGGATTAGCCTTAGAGGTGGATGATTCCACCTCTTGAGTTCTGAAATTGCTTGACCAACTTGAGATTTAAAGGGTTTTGAAAGAATTTGGAAACGACTAACTCAGATTTTGAAAAGCTTTGGATGGTTTTGAAGTTGAGAGGTTTTGCTTGATTTTTAAAGGTTTTGAGCGGTTTTGAAAAGGGCTAACTTGGATTTGGGAAGAGCGAACATGATCGAGAATTTCAATGATTTTGAGGTCAATCTTTTTCAATTACAGAATCCCCTTTGAAACTTTTCAAACCCGGGCAACTCTATGATACTTCATGAAGTGGATACAAGCATTTTATGAGGGCGCTTGTAGGGTGCTTGCTAAGACCCAGTGATGATATTGTAGAACTTTTAGAGTTGTGGTGCTTCCGAAAAGTCGAAGCGAGGATGTGATAGGTACGCTTATTGCATACTTGTCAAGACTAATTGGAGATGTCACGACTGTGACTAGGATGTTGCGAGAATCTCTGAAGACGCAACTGAGATGATTGCAAGATCATTGGATATGGTCCTTGGACTTGCATTTTAAAACTTCTTCCTCTCACTTTAAAGTGGTATTAGTCTCGGGGACGAGATTTGTTTTAGAGGTGGATGATGTAAAGGCCCGGATTTTCAAATCTTAATTTTCCAAAATATGAATTTAAATCGGATATTTCATGAAACACCCGTCCTCAATTTAATAAATCAAACTCGAAACTCTTAAAGCGGATTCCGGCCAAAACATGAAATTTATGCAAATATATTTTCTTTCCCGCTTTCTTATGTCGAGAATTGAAAAATGATGTTCGGATTTCATTATTTAATTCGAATCTAAAAATTTAAAATTTAGTTTGAACGAGTCGGGATAAGATCGAGAGAGCGAATTTCGAGATTTATTTTACGGGTATTTTGAATTATAATTTGGGATCACTACATTGTCCTCTTCCTCTATTCTTATCCCAAAATTTCAGCCATTTGTTTCTTTCTAAATGTAGTCAAACACCCACACCTTTCCCCTCTTCTTCACCCATACCTCCTTACCCCCTTGGGAAGTAAAACCCAAAATCACACGCCTTCTGGCCAAATTTGTTCGGAAGCAAACTGCACACCTCGCTCTCTCCCATTTCAATTTCAATCCACACCCAAAATCTTATCCTCTCCCACCCACATTGGTTCCGAGCACCCCTGTTCGCAGCTACCAGTACCCGAGCACCATCATCTCCATTACTCCCTCCTCCAAGTCCGAAATTGGTGGCTATCCAAACACCTCCGAGCGCCCATGGAGTCCCCTCCCCAGCAGCAGCGCCGTCGTCATTCCCTTCCGCCTCCGCTCGACGCCTTCCGGAGCCTCCAGCAACCGCCAGTAGCGGCCGGCGCCGCCACCGCCCTCCTTCGCGCCCTGTTTCCCGTTTTGCCTTGGTAAGGCTCGATTCCTCTGTTCCTTCCTCCTTTCACCCTCTATCAACCTAAAGGTGGAGCTTTAACACTTCTCCGCCCTTCCTAGGCAAATTCCGGCGAGGAATCGCACTCGACGCGCCCAGACGCAGCCCCGAGCTCCTTTTCCGGCGATCTCGAATCGAACCTCCAGTGAAGCCTTTGAAAACCACTTGGTGAGCCTTCTTCCTTCCTCCTTTTCCCCTTCCCTTCTTGCCTTGTGTGTGTGTCGGTGTCGGGATTGGGTGGCCGGAGTCCGGGTTGTCGCTGGCGGCCCATCCCTCTCCTCCTTCCCTTCTCGGGTTTTTGAAACGCAGGGGAAGCTATCCCCGTTCTTTCCTTCTAACATGAGAGGAAGAAGAAGGTAGGTGGGGCCCCGCTCCATATCAGCCGCCACATCACTTCCATGGGGCCCCCACTTCTTTTAAATCCGGATGAATAAAATGGAAGAAATGAAGGGATTGAATTGGTTTTGAGCCTATTTTGATGGGCCGAGATTTTGTTTTAATGAAGGAAATGAATTGGGCCTATTTTTAAAAAGGGTCCGGTTTTGGCTTTCAATTAAAAGGGTCCGGTTTGGTTTATTTTAAAAGAGAATGGGTTTTGGGTTGATTTGGATCCGAAAATGGAAACTGGGCTTTTGTTCTTTGGGCCTAATTTTGTGAGGATGGTAATAAAATGTAAACTAATGTTTTAAGACTTATAAATGTATAAATATTATTAAATATCTAAACATTAAGTAAATGGAATATAATATATTATAGAAAATTATTATTGAGATTTAAGGTATAATATTTGGATTTGGATTTGGATTTAAAAAAGGTTTTAAAGGTTGGAAATGGATTTAATAAAACTAAAAAGAGGAATTTTGGAAAGACCTTAACCTTGTCGGGTTTGTTTTGATAAAATAAGTAACGGGTCGATTTTAAAAGGTGATGTTTTATAAGTGATTTTGGGAAAGTAAATTGAGAGTTATTTCTTTAAAGATGATTTGATCTAACTTGAGGTTTTAAAGGAGTTTTGAGAAATCTTGGGAAAATGACTTACCTTGCCTAACTTGGTGAATAAACTTGATGACTTGTGTGTGAGATTATATGCTTTAAGTAACATTAGAAGTAGACTTATTTATATTACTTATATATGTGTTAGGTGATCATCTGTGACATGTTGGCTTTCTGTATACCTAGTTGTTGCCTTTTGCTATTCTGCACTTCCAGGTGAGTTCCTATATGAGCTCACTCAGATTCGAAAAGAGATCTCCCTGCTTGTAGCCATGTGCATACTTGGTGCTTGCATTCATAATAAAGCATGCCATGTAGTATCCTGCTAGGCTTGCACTTATGATTGAGCATTCGTTTACTCATTGCTTTTGTAAACAGAACGACCGTTATCTGTGAAGTAACTAGAGTCATTGCTAGGGTTATAGGACGACCTAGTCTCATCGGGTCCCGTCCTGAGTCAATCGAGTCATGAGCTTCCTTATATTATGAGATGCCTGTGGGCTTTATTGTGGATACGGGTTGGGCATGCGTGCCACCCGATTATATGGAATGCATTCACGAGCTGGCCAGTCTCCGCCCTATCGGAAGGGGGTGGAGGTAGGAGAGGGATATACCACTTGGTATTCGGTGCTAAGGCCTTATTATATTTATGCACTTGATCTTAGGACCATGCTAGTGTGTTAATATTCCGCCTTGCATCTAGAAGCATCTTTATTAGGACTAGCGTATGTATGTGTCTACTTGTTTGGGATTATATTGCGTAGGGCTTCGATTTGACACCGCCCCGCATACATTTTTTTTTAGGTTTGTTTTGCAGCATGATTATTCCTTGTTTCCGTGACGTGGGAACTCTCTTGGGCGATCTCAAAGAAATGGTTTAACTCCACTAACATTGTATATTAAATTTCGATAAATACGCTTATTGATTTGGGTTTGACTCGGCTTTGCCGTGTCACCCTTTTGTATTACACCTTGATTCTACTATTTGCATGACTGTTGGTTTTCCACGCTTAGACTTATGACAGGTACAGGGGACTTCCCCGGGGATTCCAACGATCCCTTCGAATTTTGGGTATGAAATCACACTTTAAAATGTTAGGATAGAATTTCAAACCTTCAACCTGTACTCGGGGCGCAAGATCCTAACGAGGGGTTTTATCCCTCGAAACATAACTCGGGTATAATCCCGGGGCGTTACATTCTGTTATGCAAGTATAACTTGATGTTGTGCACATATAACATCCTGGTGTGCAAATATAACTTTATGTTGTGCAGACATAATAATTCATTATGGGGTAAATAGGTAAATAGACCTATTTCAATTATAAAAATTTATAATTGAAATATGCTTAATATATGGGTAAATAAGCCTAATTTATGGGTAAATAGGTAAATATGTCTAATTTTATGGGTAAAGTCACTTTTTCCCCGTTTTCGACACTTTTTGTTATGCAAATATAAAGTGTATAAATAAAATGATAAAGTGCCAAAATAAAATGAGAATGTATATGAATAATAATATGAAGTGCACAATTAAGATTATTGTTAATGTGCCTTGAATCATATTTGATCGACGTTACATCGGGGGGTCCGGGGGGCGGAGCTCCCCGGTGCAAATACAATCTTATGTTGTGCAAATATAATATTATGTTGTGCAACTATAATATTATGTTATGCATATATAATAGGCTTTTAAATTAAAGTGCATAAATAAGATAAAAATGTGCAAATATAATGTTATGTTGTGCAAATATAACAATATGGTGTGCATATATAATAGGCTTTTAAATTAAAGTGCATAAATAAGATTAAAATGTGCAAATATAATGTTATGTTGTGCAAATATAACATTATGGTGTGCATATATAATAGGTTTTTAAATTAAAGTGCATAAATAAGATTAAAATGTGCAAATATAATGTTATGTGGTGCAAATATAACATTATGGTGTGCATATATAATAAGATTTTAAAATTAAAGTGCATAAATAAGATTAAAATGTGCATATTTAAGGTTAAAAAGTGCATAACTAAGATTATGATGTGTAGGATTAGCAATTTGGGATTGTTGCGCTCTTGTCTATTATGTAACCTATGTGAGATTTGAACCCACATCTTTGTGCAAACGCACATTGCTCTACCAATTGAGCTAATAGGCTAAATTATGATTTTCGTGCTAAAATAAAATAACTTAATCGACCTAAAGCATATCGCAATAAAATTCTAAAATCCAATTAGCTCATGATTCACAAACAGTTTGACAATGATATGAACATGAAATCAGCTCCAAATCAACCAAACAACACAACCATATCATCAATTTCAATCAATTTGGCTGTTGGCAAAAAAAAACCCAAATTCTAAAGCATATCGCAATAAAATTCTAAAATCCAATTAGATCATGATCCATAAACAATTTGATAATGCTATGAACATGAAATTAGCTCCAAATCAACCCAACAAAACAACCATATTATCAATTTCAGTCAATTTGACTTTTGGCAAAAAAAAAAACCAAAATTCTAAAGCATATCGCAATAAAATTCTAAAATCCAATTAGCTCGTGATCCATAAATAATTTGACAATGCTATGAACATGAACTTAGCTCAAAATCAACCCAACAACACAATCATATCATCAATTTCAATCAATTTGGCTTTTGGCAAAAAGTCCTAAATTCCGCTCCTAAATCAAACGCTAGGTTTCAGTCACAACCTAAATCAAGCTATGTGCCATTTACAACCACTATCAGAGCATCAGACAAATACAGGAACGAGATAGGGATAGAGAGAAGACAATACATACAGTGCTTCCCCAAAAGTATGGATATCCGAATATGCCTCCATAAATCCACTTAGAGGATTTATAAGGTTCGGATGATCCGGTTATTCGGGGAACGTTATATAAGAGTTTTGAATTCTTCCGTGAGCTTTAGATCTTACGAACGAGTACGAGTTATTTAGCTAAGTTATTTGTTTTTAGCGGAAGCAATGGTTTTCGAAAGTGGGTATTTCAAACCCCTAGAAATGCGCGCGCCTGTTGGAGGCGTTCACCTGTCCTAGGTACTATCGTGTAAATGATTTTCAAATCGGAAATATAAAGTGCGAAAATAACGTACATCAAAGTCGTCGCGGCATAGCCGGGTTAAAACCAAATCAAAGTAAGCGAGAAAGTAAAGAGTGCGTAAGTCATGCCTCACTCGCTCTAATCGTCCCAAAAGGTCTGTCCCGACAACCATCCACATAAGTGAGTCATATCGGGTAAGGGGTACCTGAATCTAAAAACAAGAAATAAATCGGGGTCAGTCATCGGAAATATACACACTCAATGCCATATAAAGAGGCATACTTAAACTACATGAATGTTAAAATGTAACACACACTACTAGAATTCTGTTCATAGACATCATGTCTTTTATATCGGTCGAAAAAACGCATGATGTTAAAAATAATTAAAACGTCATTTTAAAAATTATCGATGTTATCGAGATTAGAGACATCGACTTCATTTAATGGACAATTTTAAAACTTCGTTTTAAAAAAAATCGGAAACGCACAAAATACTATCTAAAACTTTAAGCGGTAAAAAAGCCCAACTTTAAAACACTTGGCCAAAATGAAATAATAAAAGCGGTAAAAGGCCAGATCTCCAACACTTGCCAATTTTTTTTGAAATTTGTATTTTCACCTAAAAGCAAAAATCAAATCTCCCAACACTTAAAACAAAAAAAAAATTCCTCAAATTCCCCATTTTCCATTTAGGTCATCTCTTCCATTGAGGAATGTGAGAAGCGCTTGGCCGTCGGCGATTTCGGCGATTCTCAAGAGTGCTCACCGACAAGCTTAGCCCTCTCGACGATTGTCCTGGTGGCTCCTCCGCCATGGGTCCTAGGGGTACGTTCTTCTTCATCCATCCATCCCTCTCTCTCTAGATATGTTGAAGAACCCTAAACATCAATCTCCCCTATCTCTCTTTCTCCCTATCTCTCTACTAACCGTCTCCAATTCCAGATTCTAGATCTATTTCTCAGATCTTGGAATGTTTCTATTTCTATATCTATGCCACGAGGATCTCGACAAGATGGATACAAGATCTCGGGTCTCGGAAATCCGTTCGCAATCGAATTTCGCGGACAAGAAGAGTGAGATGAGAAAGGCTGTCGAAAAATCTGACGATGGAGCATCTTGGGGTAAAGGCAACACAATGGCGGTTAGACATCGGGATCTTAAGGAGATCGTTGCTTCCATTAAGGAATACTTCAACATGGCAGCCTCTGCAGGCGAACAGGTGGCGGGGATGCTCGAGACCGACCAAGCTCAGCTCGATCGCAGTTTCAGCCAATTAAAGAGTATGTTTTTACGCCTCAAGAAATCTATTACAGTGATTGCATTCAACCTGTGATCATTAAGTTGATGATACTGTTGAATGCTTATAAATTGTTTTGCATTTTCGTTGATTGCATTTGTGGATTGTTGGGAAATTGCAGAAACTTTATATCATTCAAGTGGAGTGTTCAGTAGCTTGAGCTCCAGCTGGACTTCAAAGCCTCCATTGGCAGTAAGATACCGGTTCGAAGTCAGCGATTTAGACAAACCTGGTGGTCTGAAGAGCCTTTGCTCGACCTTAGAACGCCTACTCGCATGGGAGAAGAAACTGTATGAAGAAGTAAAGGTGATTCCCCCCCCCCCCCCCCAATAAGTTTACTGATCTTGTCGATACCCTTTTGAGGTTGACATGATTAATGACCTTTGCACTCATCTTTATGATTAGGACTTTAGAATAAAAGCTTTCACGGCCCCTACCATTTAAGTGAATTGAGGTGGTGGTGAGGGGAATCCAAGATATATAGTAAGAAAAATCTGTTATTTGGACATTTATCACTATCACACAATGTTAGACAGTAATCAACCGAGTCACATCCCCTGATTTACCTCTTATACGAGGTCCGAGGAATTGGTGATGAGGGCCTTGAAATGGGTAGCTGCTGATCTGGGTATTGTCTGTTTTGATTCATAGGCTAGAGAAGGTGTGAAGATTGAGTATGAAAAGAAGCTGAAGACACTGCAGAATCAAGAGTACAAGGGCGAAGACGAAACCAAGTTGGACAATACCAAAACCTCTATAAGGAAGCTGCAGTCTCTAATCATTGTCACTTCTCAAGCTGTCAATACAACCTCCTCCGCCATAGTTGGTCTTAGGGACAGTGATCTTGTTCCTCTACTTGTTGAACTATGTCATGGGTAAGCAAGCAACTCTTCGAACTCGTTTATAGTGAGTCAGCAACTCTTTGAACTCGTTTATATACCATTTTTCTGAATTCAGGTTCATGTACATGTGGAGATCCATGAACCAATCCCATGAATTTCATAATCAGATTGTTCAACAAGTGCGCGGCCTGGTAAACCAAGCAGCAAAGGGATATTCGACATCTGAACTTCACAGACAGGCAACCCGTGACCTTGAATCGGCTGTGTCCACTTGGCATTCTAGCTTTTGCCCCTTGGTGAAGCACCATAGGGACTTCATCTGCTCCCTCCATGGCTGGTTCGGTACGTCTTCTTTGTCGACCCTATGTCACTTCATCTGTACATACGAGATAGAAAGTATAAGGAACGTACTAATTCTAGGGTTATTCATCCAATTGAGAGATCGAGAAAGGCAATAATGGAAAAAGATTGAAGGCGTTCATCTAATGTTTGTTCTCCTTCTCGCTATGTTTCAACCAATGGTTAATGTTCTTCTACTTAATACCTTTACTGATTTGTACACTTTTAGTTTGTCTCATTTGAGTTTAATTTCATTGTTGATTTAAAAAATTCCTCCATGATTCTTTTACACTGTGTTTCCTCAAGTTTTAGTATTATGTTAGGAATACGAGTATTATGTTAGGAAGAACTTAGCAATTGATCAATTTTTGCCACAACACCTTCTCATATTTTCTAACTAATAACCAAATACTGAATTTTTTACCTTTATGAGTCTCATTGATGTTAATTCTTTCTGGAAATCGGATGTTTCGGATCTTAAATGAAGACATGTATCCAAGGAACCACAATGAGACCAAAAGCTAAAAGGTAAGAGTTTTTGTTCTTGTCCTACATTGGATTGAAGGTCAGCTTGTTGTTCTTATTAGTAATTAATTATAATTACTGGTTTTCAAATCTGAAGAAATGTTTTATGTGCTTGTGTAGAAGGAATCTCCTCTTGGTATGGCCACAAAATCAGCTCATCCAGGTAAAAAATATCTCACTTATCACTTCACCCTTTGCTTTGGCTTGTGCTTTAGCTAGTATCACTTCATCCTTTGCTTTGGCTTGCTTTAGTTTGAGAATTCATGTCAAGTGGATCTACACCAAAATTTTGAAGCCCCTCCATTCTCATCGTTAATCAACATTCCTTCTTCTCAACCTCACATGGTCAAGTTACACCGACAAATGTTAACTTGAAAGCTATATCTGTTATTTACGAAATTAGTTTCACCTAGACCCGGGCAAATGCGGGCGCGGGCTGGGCTTGGGCCGGGCTTTGCTCGACATTTTGTCCTGTTGTTGCGGACGCGGGCCGGGCTAAGCCCGCTTAACGGGTTGAAAGTCGTGTCCAAGCCTGTCCGCAAATGCGGGTGCGGGTAGCCCGCGGGTACCCGCAAACCTAATCAATTTTTATTTATTAAAGTTATACTAAGTTTATTATAATCAATTTTAATATATATATATATATATTACAGATATTATTAAACCTACTGATTTTAATCAAAAACCTACTGTTTTTTATTACATATATTATTAAACCTACTGTTTTTTTTTTATTAAACCTACTGTTTAATATATATACATATATTATTAAACCTACTGTTTTTTATTACATATATTATTTATATACTAACTAGTAACTACAAAACCTACTGTTTTCTCTCTACCCAAGCTTGTCCAACAAGGCGGGCGGGCGGGCCGGCCCGCGTTTGCCCAGGTCTAGTTTCACCTTGTGTCCGAAACATGCATGTCTGGGACAATTCGCAAGCTTCATACCATTTAATCATTTTTTTGCACTCCAATGAATCAAATGCTATACATTGATGTTTAGAGACCAAAAACTGTACGTGTTGAATCATGAAAGAGTTTTAAGTTATGACTTTACCCTAGAGTCAACTGGGTAGTAGTCAATGCATTTATTTTCCTCCGACTTACCGTGGCATTTCTTGGTAAGCTCTGGGAAAGTTAACTACGAAACTCTTTGGTTGCTTGTATCTGTAGGGTCTGTAGCACTTACCTCATATTCAGATGAATATGAAACTCCAAAGAAATGCTGATGGAGGGTCCAGATTAAATATCAGATTGGAGAATATGAAGAGAAGGCGGAAAACATCCATGAGCATTTTCACTATCTTGGTTACTCGAATGAACTGGGAGAATGAAAGGTCGACCAATACAAAGCTTTCGAGTATGCATGCTGCTACTTTAAGTTGGTGAGCTTTTCAATTTCCTTAGGCTTTCATGCAATTTTGGTTTCCTTGTTGTTTTGGTTTCCTTGTTATTTGTAACGGCCCGGGATTATGATTCCCGGGTTACGTTTCGAGGGATGAAACCCCTCGTTAGGATCTTGCGCCCCGAGTACAGGTTGAAGGTTTGAAATTCTATCCTAACATTTTAAAGTGGGATTTCATACCCAAAATTCGAAGGGATCGTTGGAATCCCCGGGGAAGTCCCCTGTACCTGTCATAAGTCTAAGCGTGGAAAACCAACAGTCACGCAAATTGTAGAATCAAGGTGTAATGCAAGAGGATGACACGGCAGGGCCGAGTCAAAACCAAATCAATAAGCGTATTTATCGAAATTTAATATACAATGTTGTGGGGTTAAATCATTTCTTTGAGATCGCCCAAGAGAGTTCCCACGTCACGGAAACAAGGAATAATCATGCTGCAAAAAAAACCTAAAAAAAATGTATGCGGGGCGGTGTCAGATCGAAGCCCTACGCAATATAATCCCAAACAAGCAGACATATACACACGCTAGTCCTAATAAAGATGCTTCTAGATGCAAGGCGGAATATTAACACACTAACATGGTCCTAAGATCAAGTGCATAAATATAATAAGGCCTTAGCACCGAATACCAAGTGGTATATCCCTCTCCTACCTCCACCCCCTTCCGATAGGGCGGAGACTGGCCAGCTCGTGAATGCATTCCATATCATCGGGTGGCACGCATGCCCAACCCGTATCCACAATAAAGCCCGCAGGCATCTCATAATATAAGGAAGTTCATGACTCGATTGACTCAGGACGGGACCCGATGAGACTAGGTCGTCCTATAACCCTAGCAATGACTTTAGTTACTTCACAGATAACGGCCGTTCTGTTTACAAAAGCATTGAGTAAACGAATGCTCAATCATGAGTGCAATCCTAGCATGATACTACATGGCATGCTTTATTATGAATGCAAGCACCTAGTATGCACATGGCTACAAGCAGGGAGATCTCTTTTCGAATCTGAGTGAGCTCATATAGGAGCTCACCTGGAAGTGCAGAACAGCAAAAGGTAACAAATAGGTATACAGAATGCCAACATGTCACAGATGATCACCTAACACATATATAAGTAATATAAGTCTACTTCTAATGTTACTTAAAGCATATAATATCACACACAAGTTATCAAATTTATTCACCAAGTTAGGCAAGGTAATGCATTTTCCCAAGATTTCCAAAAACTCTTTTAAAACCTCAAGTTAGATCAAATCACTATTCAAAACGCTTTCTCAAATCACCCAGAAAATCCATTTATAAACATTACCCTTTCATCAACTTATTTTATTATTATTTCAAAACAAATCCGACAAATTAGGATATTTCCCAAAATCCACTTTTTAATTTTATTAAATCCATTTCCAACCTTTAAAACCTTTTTCAACTCCAAGTCCAAATATTATACTTAAATCTCAATAATAATATTATATATTATATTCCATCTATTTAATATTTATATACTTGAAATATATACATCCCTTAAAGCTCATTTTATTAACACATTTTAACAAAATAGGCCCAAAATCCATTAAAAGAAACCGGATCCCACAAGCCCAATCGGATAGGCCCAACCCTTTGCCAAAATCTGATCCAAGAACCCAAGCCCCAAATTTCATTTAAGAGAACCCATGAACCGGCCTTATTTTAATTAAAATTGCTGAACCGGACCAAGAAAATAAAAGGCTGACCTGAATCCAAATCAGACACTGTTCATCTTCCTCCTAATACCCCCTGCGTTCGAACATTGAGCAAGAGGAAGAGGGACAGGGGAAGCTCGCCGGCGACGTTGCCCAATTCCGACACCGGCCAAGGCACCGACGGCCATACCCACAAACCCATAGATCCAGAAAACAAACAAGAAAGGGGAGAGGAGCGAGTGCTCACCGGATGGAAAAAAATGTTGCCGGAAAAACGCCTGTCGGAACCGATTGAGGTTCGTCGGAGGTGGATCGACGCCCGGGACGGCCTAGGGAGAGTGAGAGGGGGTTAAAACTTCACCTTTAATCCATTTAGAGGTGAAAGGAGGGGAGAGAAGTGGGAATCGAGACCTTACCGAGGCCAATCGCGAAAACCGATAAGGAAGAAGCTTGGGGCTGCTTCCGGCTGCTGTTGGCGGCCGGGGACTGGTGGCGACGGTGGTGGCTGGGGAGTGTAGGTGTGGTGGTGGTGGCTGAGCCGATGAACAAGGGAGGCCTTGGGGGATTTGCTCCTCACGGCAACAAGGAGAGAGATGGGAGGTTAGGGTGTGTTTGGTTCTTTGTGTTTGTATGGGTGAAATGTGTGGTCAAAGATCTGATTTCATGGAACAAAATTTGGGTTTCCTTGGTTGAAATATCAGACAAGGCATAGGATAGGGGTTGTCCTCATTCTCATTTTTGGTGGGTCAAAGCAAGAGGAAGAAAAAGGTGTATGTGTGTGTTGGACTAATTAGGGAAAGAGATAGGAAATTTAAATCAATTATCAAATTGTGGGAACCAATGTTGAATTTTGATAAGGATGGGAGAAATTGGACGAAATTGTGGTCTCAAGTCGGAAATTTGAATTCCTGACGATTGGTCTTCTGAATTCCGCTCTCTCGATCGATTAGATATTTAAAATTGAATAACATATCGCCGACGGAAGGAATTTTCGAATTCCAAAATGAAAGACAGATTCGGTCTTTAAAAATAAAAATTGGGCCGAAATTCACTTTAAATTCATTTTTAATTTCTTCTTTTCCAAATATTATGGTTTAAAAATCCGAGCCTTTACATCATCCACCTCTAAAAACAAGTCTCGTCCTCGAGACTAAAACCAAAGCAAAGTAGGGGATGAAGTTTGAAATTGATGAGTCCAAGGACCATTTCCAAGGATCTTGTAATCATCTCGGTTGCGTCCTCCGGGATTCTCACAACATCCTAGTTACGGTCGTGACATCTCCAATTGGCCTTGACAAGTATGCAATAAGCGCCCCTACCACATCCTCGCTTCGACTTTTCGGAAGTACCACAACTCTAAAAGTTCTACAATATCATCACTAGGTCTTAGCAAGCACCCTACAAGCGCCCCCATAAAATGCTTGTATCCACTTCGTGAAGTATCATAGAGTTGCCCGGATTTGAAAAGTTTCAAAGGGGATTCCACAGTTGAAAAAGATCGGCCTCAAAATCGTTGATATTCTCGATCGCGTTCAGTCTCTCAAAATCCAAGTTAGTTTTTTTTTTTTTCCAAAACCGTTCAAAACCCTTCAAATCAAACAACCTCTCAACTTCAAAACCATTCTAAATCTTTTCAAAATCCGAGTTAGTCGTTTCCAAACTCTTCCAAAACCTTTTAAATCCCAAGTTGGCCAAGCAAATTCAGAACTCAAGAGGTGGAATCATCCACCTCTAAAGGCTAATCCCATATTCTCTTCCTAAGTTCCAATCTCAAAAGCAATTCCAATCTACGAATCTCTAGCCATTATCAGAATCGACATAATCAAGACATGCCACCTCATAAACAACCAACCATCGAGATTGACCATACCACAACCATAACATGAATAGTCATTACCAACATTGTCGCACACCAGTATATGGAAGCATCAACACTCAACATTAGCATTTCATGTTCTAAGTGTCAACAAATAAGAATGCGTCAAGCAGAAATGTCATTTTTGAAAGGGCAACACACAAACACATCAAGTCTCAACCTTAGTAGATCACATCAGCATGGTTTCCTACTTACCACTACTAACACAACATAGTTTTGTCACAATAGGGGTGTCAGTCTAATAGGAAGGCAACAAGTCAGCACAACAAAATCCATTTCAACTAGGTTCAGCAAGCCAAGATATTCACCATTTTCATAGCCAAGGATCTAGATGAAAATCAATTTTTGAAATTGCAATGAATAGCGATGTCAACACAATCAGGTTTCAGCAATTCAATGTTCAAGTTATCAACATAGAACCTGTCGTACTCTCATGGTTCAACAATAACAAAGTCTAACAACATAGCAAGCACAAAATATAATCACGGCAACATTTAACTTAACAGGACATCGCATACGATTATATCAGGATAACATGCATCTTATATTAAGGGCCCTACATGCTACTACCATTTAGTCTTCAAGTATTTCACATCAACATAATATAACATGATTTCACACTAAGTTTATACATCATTATCTTTCATTGTTCCAAACGGTCACATGTCATAAATCCTAAGATATTATCGTGCTCAGCATGACAGCAAGTATTGCAGAATATCGGGTATCGACATAACAAGACAATTTACCACATAACTTCATGCTAATAATAATTCGAGCAAGGGTAATATCATGCCAACATCGCAATATCATATTGTCACATATTATCGGGGCACATAATATCATTATTACCAACACAAGTCAGGATTTCAGCAGGTATAATTCACATTCCATGAGTAAAAGAATTCAGGCAAGGCCTATCAACATAAAACATCAATCATATCACAAGGTCAGTCACATAGGAACACTAGAGCACTAAAATCCATCCCCATAAGTAAAGGTTAACGATGTAACGTCCACTACCAGTTCGTCATTCAAAGAATCAATATGTCAGTTCTGGGACCTGGGGTGTACGAGCCCACCGTGCTTCCGCTGCGCCGCTCCCGTGCTATTTGGATAAACGTGCGCTTTTCTACGCCATCATTTGTCAAAGTATTGCAAGCAACTTTTAAGTTAGTGGAGATAGGGGAGAGACAAGAAGAACAACCCGGACTCCTCACGGAGCCGAACACAGACCAACTGATGATGACACGACGAAAAAGAAACAAGATCCCAACCCATGAAGGAGTATGATGCCCTTATGGAACCCTATAAGGTTACGAGTGCAGCAAGCAAAACACATAGAAATCGTAGAGTAAACTAGTCACCTCACTGGGCACTATTATGAACCTATCTAAATGAAAGATGTTAACAGATGGAGGCAACCAAAAACATGATCGGGTTCTGCATGAGCATAAGAGACTAGAAAGCAACTTTTCATTTCATATATTAGACAAGCCTGGTATGCATAAGAAACATGTATACACGAATGCAACAATAGATTGGTGCGACACATAGCTCATGTGAAATCTGGTAAATATTATAGAGTATTACAAGTAAGGTAAATTACTCGTAACAAGTACACATTGGCAGGTCATATAAAAGCGGTACAGTAATCACATCTTATAGCAATAACTTCTCATAATGATAGGGTAAGCGTGAGATGTCATCACACAAGGAGCTATAAGGAAAGTAAGTCCTTCATGATACTAGTAATATATATTTAAGGAAAAGCGAAATCAAAGATAGTCATTGAGGAACAATTTGTCACCAAAATCATAGTTCATGTATACATGCATCTACCATGTTGTAGGGTATAACACGCAACGAGACACTCAATTGCTAATTAACACATATCCCACCAAATATGAATTTATCCAATTATGCATTGAAAGGGCATCATGTGATAAAGACAACAATTCAGATAAGAACACTCATAAGCATTCCACTAGTCATACTTAGCATGAGACAACTCCGTAGAGGCATAGCATTCTAACTCGACTAACAATATCTAACATGCTTGGACAATCATAAGATCATGTAAAGAGAGTATAGCAAGGCTATAACAACCTATGACAAGAGTGGCTACATGAGATGCAAGTTGAGCATGCGATCGTATAAGTCATATATATGCGTGCATAGATTTTACAAGGTACTACATAACAGTCACATATGTACATGAATAAGATGCATCGAGCAACTCCAAATAATAGTGGGACGAGTCATAGAAGTTTAAGCAAGACTACTATTGCACCCAAACATTAGCACATATAAAAGGAATATAAGCAATGGTGATGAATGAGTCATGCGCACATCATAGTGCGAAACAGGATAAGGCTCCTAAGGTATCATGCTTCAAGGGAGCGGTATGCTACATTATGTATGCAAGGGTAATCATGTGAGGTGCCAGATTATTCATTTACGGAAGCCTTAAAAGGTCAGGGGCATGCAGAAACAACATCGAGTGATGAGATGATAGGCACACATTGATAATCACCTAATGCTTAACATGCATCGAAAATAGGCATTAACTCTATAACTGGGTCTATCAATTCCTAAACAGTTAAAGGATCGCATATCAGAGATGTTGGGAAGAGTACAAGACCTCGCGGAGTCTATCCTACGTGAGAACAGGTCATAAAGCAGATAGAGCATGAATACACACAAGCCATAATTCATGGGTCCCGTAAGATATATCTTAACACGATAAGATGCACGGCTATGCAGCATAGGTTACATGTTCATTTGGCAACCAGCACGGATGCATTTAAGGGGTCAACTAATCGTAACGTGACCATATGAGGACAAGGGGGAATTATGGCGGAAACGACAATATGAGCTTAAGATAGTACGACTTCACATGAATATAAAGCATGCAAGTACATAAGTATAAATTGACAGTATACAACCAAGACATGTATTTAACACATGAATATACCAAGTCACATCGTGATCCTACATGGTGCTAGCGATACATGGTAAGACATGGGTATCTTTACAGAGTGAACAAGAGAACATCACGGGCGATATATTATAATCATGCTAGGAATTAATGAACCATAATAGGAGTACATGGAATGATACAGTACTATCACATCATGGAACAATTATATTCACTTAATGAAGCAAGCATGACAAATTTCCACTCAGCGAGTTATATTGGAATTCATAAGCCCTATAGGATACTACGAGCACATAGTGAACATGATTACAATCAAGTTACTTCGACTAAACTCACCCTAGCATTCAGGTGTCTTGTATATGCGGAAACGTGATACTAACTCATTCGTACATACATTCATTCGATTAGCACAACAGTTTGCAAAGAGCCAAATAAGCTACACCGTAACGACCTAGTAGCATGATAGACATATAACAGAGTATAACATGAGCCTAAAGCAAGATAGCTAGGCATAGATATGATGGTAGACAATCACAGGTCCATGCGAATATCTAAACGGTACATGCTCAAAATATCAGGTCATATATTCAGGGAAACACGAGAGGATACCACAAAGAAGAAGAAAATACCATGGGAATAAAAAGGTGAGCATGCTATGGGTTAGTGGTCATAAAGTCATGATGAAGAGCGAGAGTAAGACTGACATGCTAAGGGTCACACTAGCATGAACCTAATCCAAGAGAGAGAGTAAACATTATGCGAGTTCATAACTTGCGACATATGTGTTTAATCAATCATTAGTATGATGATGCGGGGAACCGATGAAATCAAGTTATGCATGCATGGGGGGTATGACATAAATACAAAGAAGCATGACATGAGACCTAAACAATATGGTCAAGCATGGATACATAATGACATACAACCACAAATTTACATTAAGGATCATCCTCACAACATATGCTGGGAATAACACATCCGGTCGAGTCATGCATATACGAAACCAGAAATTATAGTGGTGTGTGCTCGTGTGGCGTGTCAGGTCATATATTCAAGAAAGTGTGAAAGAAACATGGAGATCATCATGGCATGGCAGTTAGATAAGCATGCTGGAAATTAGGCATCATACAAGGCAGGTTGGACATCAAGTTGTAACATGCATTCATCAAGTAAAGACTCACTCTAACAGGATATCAGGATGGAACGATCACACTATCATGAGCCTATTTACATAGAATTAGGTAGCTCCCTAACACATGACACATACATTCAAGAGTTAGTATAACAATACACATACTAAATAGATCAGGCTGGGATGATATAGGCATAAAATGTAACACGAACCTAAGCAATGGCTAAACATGGACATCAAGACATGTAGGCATAATTTCACACTAACAATCAATCTACAAGTCTAGGGGGTAGTACATATAGAATCATGCCATCATGGACATAACATTTAAGATAACCCGACAGAGATCTACAAGGGCGACTCCATGACTCATTTCCCGTGGAATATTCGTCTAACTCTCGAGTAAGGTAGCAAAGGGCTCAAGTAAACCACGTACTCCAATACAACCACAATGTGGTTATTCCTCCCAATCCCCGTATATCACACCGACATCGCAAGAAAAGCTTAATAAAGACATTTAGTAAGGTCAGGAAAAGAAGACCGAAGAAGAGAGTAGTCAAGCTTAAGAGGTCAAAGGTGATCCCAAGAGGACTGAAATCCCGACTCTATAATGGCAGAAGGTCTCCCCCACTATTCCATTCACATAGGCATTTAACACATGATTCATAGTCAAGAATATTACCCAGGTCTCCAAGTTAAGCATACAACACTCAGCACAGAACAATCAACAATCAAGCTATCCTATGACCGCCCTTCGAGGGGCGACAGACCGGAGGGGCAAAACCTCACGGTCTCTACCTAACTCGCCACTCCAACCACTACGGCGCAATCTCTTAGAGTCTTGTAAGCCCATCTGTAAAGAACAAGCTACATTTTGCCTACCCGTTCCCAACTACATCCAATAGGGATGGTCCAGCGCTTATACTACCCCTTCGTTTCCATTGTTTAATTACCGAATTTATTGAGTCAAGTTCATATTTAGTCCATTTGAGTTAGCCACATTAAATTCATTTCGCCCTTTCTAAAACATTCTGAAAACCATTTGAAAACCTTGGGCCATTTTCAAAACCACTTCAACCTATCATACTCGGTTTGCACAACCTCAGCTCTGATACCATCTTTGTAACGGCCCGGGATTATGATTCCCGGGTTACGTTTCGAGGGATGAAACCCCTCGTTAGGATCTTGCGCCCCGAGTATAGGTTGAAGGTTTGAAATTCTATCCTAACATTTTAAAGTGGGATTTCATACCCAAAATTCGAAGGGATCGTTGGAATCCCCGGGGAAGTCCCCTGTACCTGTCATAAGTCTAAGCGTGGAAAACCAACAGTCACGCAAATTGTAGAATCAAGGTGTAATGCAAGAGGATGACACGGCAGGGCCGAGTCAAAACCAAATCAATAAGCGTATTTATCGAAATTTAATATACAATGTTGTGGGGTTAAATCATTTCTTTGAGATCGCCCAAGAGAGTTCCCACGTCACGGAAACAAGGAATAATCATGCTGCAAAAAAAACCTAAAAAAAATGTATGCGGGGCGGTGTCAGATCGAAGCCCTACGCAATATAATCCCAAACAAGCAGACATATACACACGCTAGTCCTAATAAAGATGCTTCTAGATGCAAGGCGGAATATTAACACACTAACATGGTCCTAAGATCAAGTGCATAAATATAATAAGGCCTTAGCACCGAATACCAAGTGGTATATCCCTCTCCTACCTCCACCCCCTTCCGATAGGGCGGAGACTGGCCAGCTCGTGAATGCATTCCATATCATCGGGTGGCACGCATGCCCAACCCGTATCCACAATAAAGCCCGCATGCATCTCATAATATAAGGAAGTTCATGACTCGATTAACTCAGGAGGGGACCCGATGAGACTAGGTCGTCCTATAACCCTAGCAATGACTCTAGTTACTTCACAGATAACGGCCGTTCTGTTTACAAAAGCATTGAGTAAACGAATGCTCAATCATGAGTGCAATCCTAGCATGATACTACATGGCATGCTTTATTATGAATGCAAGCACCTAGTATGCACATGGCTACAAGCAGGGAGATCTCTTTTCGAATCTGAGTGAGCTCATATAGGAACTCACCTGGAAGTGCAGAACAGCAAAAGGTAACAAATAGGTATACAGAATGCCAACATGTCACAGATGATCACCTAACACATATATAAGTAATATAAGTCTACTTCTAATGTTACTTAAAGCATATAATATCACACACAAGTTATCAAATTTATTCACCAAGTTAGGCAAGGTAATGCATTTTCCCAAGATTTCCAAAAACTCTTTTAAAACCTCAAGTTAGATCAAATCACTATTCAAAACGCTTTCTCAAATCACCCAGAAAATCCATTTATAAACATTACCCTTTCATCAACTTATTTTATTATTATTTCAAAACAAATCCGACAAATTAGGATATTTCCCAAAATCCACTTTTTAATTTTATTAAATCCATTTCCAACCTTTAAAACCTTTTTCAACTCCAAGTCCAAATATTATACTTAAATCTCAATA
Source organism: Persicaria maculosa (assembly GCA_963922045.1). Lineage (NCBI taxonomy): Eukaryota > Viridiplantae > Streptophyta > Magnoliopsida > Caryophyllales > Polygonaceae > Persicaria > Persicaria maculosa. Next base: position 51,762,536 of record OY998259.1, on the reverse strand, counting down.
ATAATATTATATATTATATTCCATCTATTTAATATTTATATACTTGAAATATATACATCCCTTAAAGCTCATTTTATTAACACATTTTAACAAAATAGGCCCAAAATCCATTAAAAGAAACCGGATCCCACAAGCCCAATCGGATAGGCCCAACCCTTTGCCAAAATCTGATCCAAGAACCCAAGCCCCAAATTTCATTTAAGAGAACCCATGAACCGGCCTTATTTTAATTAAAATTGCTGAACCGGACCAAGAAAATAAAAGGCTGACCCGAATCCAAATCAGACACTGTTCATCTTCCTCCTAATACCCCCTGCGTTCGAACATTGAGCAAGAGGAAGAGGGACAGGGGAAGCTCGCCGGCGACGTTGCCCAATTCCGACACCGGCCAAGGCACCGACGGCCATACCCACAAACCCATAGATCCAGAAAACAAACAAGAAAGGGGAGAGGAGCGAGTGCTCACCGGATGGAAAAAAATGTTGCCGGAAAAACGCCTGTCGGAACCGATTGAGGTTCGTCGGAGGTGGATCGACGCCCGGGACGGCCTAGGGAGAGTGAGAGGGGGTTAAAACTTCACCTTTAATCCATTTAGAGGTGAAAGGAGGGGAGAGAAGTGGGAATCGAGACCTTACCGAGGCCAATCGCGAAAACCGATAAGGAAGAAGCTTGGGGCTGCTTCCGGCTGCTGTTGGCGGCCGGGGGCTGGTGGCGACGGTGGTGGCTGGGGAGTGTAGGTGTGGTGGTGGTGGCTGAGCCGATGAACAAGGGAGGCCTTGGGGGATTTGCTCCTCACGGCAACAAGGAGAGAGATGGGAGGTTAGGGTGTGTTTGGTTCTTTGTGTTTGTATGGGTGAAATGTGTGGTCAAAGATCTGATTTCATGGAACAAAATTTGGGTTTCCTTGGTTGAAATATCAGACAAGGCATAGGATAGGGGTTGTCCTCATTCTCATTTTTGGTGGGTCAAAGCAAGAGGAAGAAAAAGGTGTATGTGTGTGTTGGACTAATTAGGGAAAGAGATAGGAAATTTAAATCAATTATCAAATTGTGGGAACCAATGTTGAATTTTGATAAGGATGGGAGAAATTGGACGAAATTGTGGTCTCAAGTCGGAAATTTGAATTCCCGACGATTGGTCTTCTTAATTCCGCTCTCTCGATCGATTAGATATTTAAAATTGAATAAGATATCGCCGACAGAAGGAATTTTCGAATTCCGAAGTGAAAGACAGATTCGGTCTTTAAAATTAAAAATTGGGCCGAAATTCACTTTAAATTCATTTTTAATTTCTTCTTTTCCAAAAATTATGGTTTAAAAATCCGAGCCTTTACATTATTATTGAACTGGCTCGTTTCCTTGTTATTATTGAACTGGCTTGTTTACTGTCATTCGAATTTAGGATTGGGGCTGCTTATTAGCTGATTCTGTTAATGTTGTTTGGAGGCATTTCCTAATGTGGTTTGCTGATTTTTTTTACAGAGATGCTGGTTTTTCTCCCCTCGAAATTAAGCATTTGGGGTTGCTTTCCAGTGGTGGTGATCTGTTGCGTTTGAGGCTTTTTCTAGGTTCTTTTTCTATTGTCAAGAGCTGAATTGCTGCTACAAATGATGAGGTTGCTATCAAGGAATGCTATCAAGGCATACCATTAGTTAGCTAAGAGAAGTGTTTGGCATGAACACGATGATGTACACGAATTATTGCAATCTAGAACAATGTTTGAGTGTCATTATTTAATGTATGTATTGGTCTTTCACAATGTTTAATTTTCTATTAGCCAAAACAGGGTCACAATATAGATCAATAGGGGTATTAGATGAAAAACATCCTACTCGAGAGAGAAAAAAATGATGTGTATCTTTATAGATACATCGATCATAAAGATGCAAACTGATTTCTAAAACCCAACATATATCAAAACTGTGATATAAAACGATGTTATAAAGTACCAAAAACATTGTTTTTCATAAAAAAAAATGATTTGAAAATATATAAATAACATTGATTTTTAAAATATTCAATATGGTTCATTATATTTATATAAAATAATATAAAAAATTAAACATTAAAAAAGAGTATTTGCAAATTGAATAATTCCTAACCGATGTGTATATTAATGTAAAACATCAGGTTTCTAGAAAATAGCGATGTTAATGTGAACTTTTTTATTGTCCCATAAATCTTCAAATGGCTAGAAATGCAAAATAATAATAGTTTAACATTAGGTGAATAAATCAGAATGTAACTATATTCATGTATTCAAGTCATTACAAAAATGAAAAACGATGTTATATATTATTATAGACATCGGGTATAAACCGATGTGCTAAAGTTGGGATCTTTAACACCACCCACTAACACGTCGAATTTTTTTTTGTTTAACATCGGTTTATACCCGATGTCTATGAACATAATTCTAGTAGTGACACAAGCAAGTATATAGATATATATAAATGTGAAATAAACACACAAGGGCCCGTATCATCATCATAATCATCATCATCATCACCGTCATATCATGATATCTTCTCAAACGTACTCATCCTTCTCAAACATACTCTATCTTTCTCATCATAAGTCTTTCATCATTTCATTCGTGTTCCATCTAGTATATATAAGTCATTAATTCAGATTTTGACGGTCGTCCTACCATAGACACATAGCATACATATGAAGTGTTGGATTTACTAAGTTCATCCTACGTCATATTACCAGTTTATATTCCTAAACATGTTACTAGGTCGCGTGATGCATGAAGACTCTCGATAAGACAAAGAGTATCACATAAATCCATCATGAGTAAGTCTGGGGGACTTACCTGGAGTCCGGAGAATAAGCAAGCAATAAAGTGCACAACCAAGGATCCAATCAACAAGATCCTATTAATTTCATTAAGCTTTCATTAGGTGGTATTCTAATGCATGGTGCCCAACCTAATAATTAACATACATCCACATGAGGTTCACGATTCTAAGGATTACGCACTTTGGTTAACTGATCCGGACTTAACCAGTTATAATCTATATCGTATTATCACATAATCGATTTTCTTCTTATCGGATCATAAGCCAAGTTATGGGTATACCTCATTTCTGTATTTTATATGCTCTAAGTTTCGGTTATGCCATCATATATTTAACCATATTATTAGCATTACCTTAACCAAGTTTTTTTAATCGAGTCATTATAAACACTGGTTACTAAAATTATAATAAATCTTGATCCAACCGTTGGATTGCCGTAATTTTTGAAGTAAAGTTAGATAACATTTCCATGAACATCATATTAAGATTTCAGCTGAATCCGACCGTTGGATTGGAAATAAAGTCCAAATTACAGAGGCACATATATCCATTTTGTTTCTTGACGTTTGCTACAAAACGCAACCAAAAACACATAGAGGCTCCACTTCCTAAGCCCTTTCCAAGCACACAAGATCTATTCCTAGAGAGGGGGAGGCGGATGAGGGATTACCTTTGAAGAATCCCACACAAACGACTCAAGAACACCCTCGGGAGTCCTTCGGAACACCTTTCAAACACCTTGCCATTTTGTCACCAAAAATCCCAAAACATGATTTAGATTCTTACTCAAAGTTGAATAAAAGGAGTTATAACACATGTTGGAACTCAGTTTTGGAAGAAAGGAAGGGTTCTTACCAAGAAATCAAGTCAAACTCTCAAAACCCTTCAAAAACAGTTTTCTGCAGTTCCAAAGATGAACAATTTTGGCTGGGCAAACGACCTTTGATTTTTGTGTTTGAGATATGTATGGAAAGCTGAATTCAAGACGGATACATGGCCACCGAGTTTTCTCAATTTGGATGAGTATGGAGGGAGTTATGCTATTTCTTGTGAAAGCTGTCCAAAATGGACCTAAAATGGAGCAAGGATCTCCTTCTCTCTCCTCTCTCAAGTGACGGTGGGGCTTCTTTGGATGAGCTCCTCATGAGTCTTGGGGTCAGGCTTATAGAGGAGAGGGGTGGTTGGCTTCATGATTCAAAGCATGGGTGTGATGGGAAGGAAGTGATGGGAGTGGTTGAATGTCTACATTCACAAGCAAGCCGCAAGTCGAGGGTTTGGTGGCTCAATGTTGGGCAATTTGGGTGGATGACCTCTTTAACATAATGTAAAACCCGAGCTCGCGAAGCGTTAAAATCCATTACGTTTATAAGATACGAGAAAAGTGGCTTGGGTATATTTTTCCCGTCATTGAATCCATGTAAAGCTAGGCATAAAATTTTTAAATTTTTCGGGTTTTCATAATTATAAGGGAGGATAATATTCGGATTATCCTACGGATATTTTATAAATATTAATTAAATTCCGGTCCTTACAAGGAATAAGACACATAATCGTAGAAAGTGACAACCAAGAGCTGATGAAGATTCTCGCGAAAGAACGAGATAGCAGATGGGAGATTTTAAGCCAAATTGAACAGATCAAGATCATGGAGGCAAACTTTGAAAAGGTATAGTACATACACATCTACAGAGAGGCGAACAAAGTTGCAGATTATATAGCTACTAGGGGTATCATTAGTGATAGATCTACAATCCCTTTTAATAGGGAACTTTGTACCATCATCCGTAAGGATGATCCCGGAGCGCGTTTACATTATTTGTAATAGCTCCAACTGTTTGCCCACTGTAAAAAAAAATCCTCTCCTTTTCATGTCCACCTTATTCTCCATTTTTGCAATTTAATTCAATTTAATGTCTAATACGTAGTATTCATCTATATGTAAATCTTTATATATATATATATATATATATATATATATATATATATATATATATATATATATATATATATATATATATATATATATTCTTAAAACAAAAGAGTTTTAGGCTTTAGCCTATATGTTACCCCTACCTTTTTTAATTAGCTCTTTAAACTAATTAATTATTTTCTTATTCTTTCATTTATCTCTTTAAATCAATCACATTTTCTCTTTTATTCTTAACACATTTACTAACTACCTATATATATTATTATACCAAAGTTTTCATGATATTATTATTTTTTACTAACCAATAAAGTGATTTAAAATATCGATATCTATATATCGATTTAAATGAGAATTTTTTTTCAAAAAACATTATGAAATTATTTCTAAGATACTTTTATGAGACTATTTTTGTTATGATTTTTATCTAACTTTTATTAATATTTTATAATATTAATTTGTTATATTTAAAAGATCGCACCATAAGTCGGACTATACTATTTTGTAATAATTGTATAAACTAGTATAAAGTAAAATTAGACTAGTGAAAATGAAAAGAATTTAATTATGCAATTTGGTACTGTATAATTTATGTTATAAATAGTCATTTTAACGTCTTGCCAATACTAGCAATCTATATCTAATACCTAATATAATACTAAAACAGATGTTGTAGATGTCACATGACAGCAATTCCTTAAAAATAGGCTACGTGGCAGCTTTAAATTTAACATGGCCCCACTTTTATTTAAATGATAAATTAATTATTTCTTTCCCTATTTGTCAAATATTCTTATTGGTTGAAAGTTATTTATGTGTTTGTTTAAATTAATCAATTATCGATACTCTGTAATTGTTAAACATTAAAAAAATTAGTAATTTCTTTTCATTCTAATATTTGTTAAATTTGTTTAATCTTCCCTAGGAAGCTTTTCATCCGGATAGGTATTCTTACATTTTTTTTAATCAAATAATTTATTTTATCAGTGTATTTGAAAAAAAAATTGACGTTATGTGAGGGTGTTTTTGGATTCTAATATATTTTAATTATAATGCATAAATGCTTGAATAGTGTTTGGTTAACAATTTTTACAATTTTTAAAATAATATAAACTTTAAATTAAATGCATAGTAAATTATGTTTATATAATGTAATTAAAAAATTTACACAATAGTGGTTGTTTGATTGACACAATTTAGAAGGTATTTTATTTAAAAGGTATATCATTTTAAGCACATTATAAAATTTGTTAACCAAATACTACTCAAGCGTTTATACTTTATATTTATAAGTACATTATGATTGAAATGCAATTGGAATCCAAACAACACCCTGATTATCACTTATTTATATGACCAATATCAATTCCTTAATTATTTTTTAATGTTGTTAAAATATCATTTAAATCTAAACATATTTTGAATATATAGTAAGATACTTATTAATTTGCATATAAAATATATTTCATTAGCAAATACATTCCGTTGAATCTTCTAATTTAATAAAGGACCTGATATATATATAAGGAAATTTTACATTTTTATCTTTAACAAAAATTTAGCATACACTAAAGACATAGCTTACTTTTCATTTTACTTTTTAATTGTGAAAACATTTCAAGTCAAATAAATGAAATATTAAAATGAATAATGTATAGGTGAATCTTTAAAAATGTCCTTCTTGAATCTCCTTCGTCCCTTTAAGTTATTTGATCACTTTTCAACTCTCTTTTCTTCCATATTTTTTAAAAAAATTATTTTAGAGCTTTAATCTTGGTTCTTTAATATGCATGTTAATTGTTTTCTTTCAAATTGTTTCCATTTAGTAATCAAATTTTTTTTTTAATTGTGACACCATTTAGATTTGGGTAAATCACACTAAAAAAGAAGGGAGTATATGTGAAGCTTTAACTCTTTTCTTTTTGTACCGTGGGGGGTTCCGGGATTGTTGACAAATCCCCCACATGCTCGAGAACTAGCCTGCAAAGGACTTAAATCGATAAGCCCAACGAGAATCCACCAGACAAGCTCACTCAAGCCAATGAAGGCTTGATCATCCACTAATTACACAAAGTGTAAGTGGTGAGATTTGAACCCTTGACATCTTGCCAGAGCCACCTCTCCCTTACCATTAGAACAAGGAGTCATTGATTCGAAGGTCTAACTCTTTGTCTTGAATCTCCCTCATATATAACTTTCGGTTATTTTCTCACATTTAACTCTTTTTTTTCCATATTTTTTTTTATTTTTATTTATTTTAAAGGTATAATCTTGGTTATTTAATGCATGTTATTGTTTTCTTCCGAAGTGTTTTCCGTAACTAATCAATTATTGTCGTAAGCAATTAATTGGATGATCGATGAGGCGCCTTTGTATCAATATGCATCAACAACCAATGATGGTCCAGGTAAGTAGTTTTGAATTCCATGTTGATCATATATAATGATCAAAATTAATCATTTTTCCAGATGTTTGTAGATAGGTTGCACCCGGCCTCATAATGATATACTTTCGTTATGTTTTATAAGAATGTAGTTTTGCATAATATATGTCGAAATAGGTGAAAATAGATTAAACTAGATTTTTTTAAATCATATGAAGTAAAAGATATTAAATCCGATTTTTTTCTGACACTAATTGTATATATAAATCCGATTTTTTCCGACACTAATGCATATCAAAGAAGGTAATGCGCGCCTTATTTTACTTATTTGTTGTATCGATCTATTATTACTTAATATACCATCTTAATATGAACTATATTTATTTTACAGGTTTCTTAAACCCGACAATATCTCCAAAGCCAAAATTGTGCAACGACGCTATGAATTCTCCAACATTGTGGATTAATGAAGGTATCGTGATCTATATAACACACTTTTAATTATTGATCGAAGATGTGAATTGAGTGAGCAAGACCAGTTTAGTATATTTATCATTTTGATGTTTGGATTTAATATTATTTTTCTATATCGTTTTCATATTATCATAATAATAATATTATATATATATATATATATATATATATATAATGTAGATAAATTATGATAATATCTTTTAGAACAACATAATATATTTTACACATCCCGTGCGTCACGCACGGGTACTGTGCTAGTTATAATACTAAAGGAGAAGTCGCCTAAGCCATGTGGCGGCTTCTCCTTTAAAGTAGGATTTAAGTTACAAATTAATTCTTTAATTAATTAATTAATGATTTTAAGTAGGATTTTTCTATATTTAAATAAATTATTAATTAATTCTTTAAATAAGTAATTCTTTATAAATCAAATTATTATTTATTATAAAAACGTATAATTGTTTTTGTAGTTTTGATTCGTATGATAATATATAAATAACGATAAGATATAGATCCATTTAATAAATTAGTTTGTAATTATTTGATTATATATTTACTTATTGATCAATTATTCTCATTTCAATGATAACAATGAAGGTTATATATAATTGATCAATATATAATCAATATCTATAATCTATAATCTATATCTATAAATATTACTACTAAAGAAGAAGTACATGACACATGTGGCCTCTCTCCTCGATTTTCGGTCATATGTGGCGTTTTTGAATTTGAGCAATATGACGTGTCATTTTGTGGAATTTTTTTATTTTTTTTAATTCCCTATAAATATGAAATCAGTTTGGATATTCTGGATATTATGGTTAGTTGAATTGGTTTAGATATTCACTAGATAAGATCAAAATAAAATAATATTTATTTTTACAATATAAATAAATAGTTATGAATTTATCTATTTTGCCTTTTAGGGTTTTAGCTTCCTCCACACACTATCTCTCTATATAATCTTTGTTTTTCTTTTCTCCCTCTCAATTTTTTTCATCTTTTTATGATATGATTTTTTAAGTTTGTTGTGTTTGTTTTGTAATTGCAGGATAAAGATTCATTATAGCAATGTAAATGATATACGTTGAAAGTCAAGAGGCTGTGGATTCTTGCTTCCTTCTACTTCGATTTTACTAAAGAATTAGTACATGACACATGTGGCCTCTCTTCTCAATTTTTGGTCATATGTGATGTTTTAGAATTTCAGCAATATGACATGTCATTTTGTGAAAATTTTGGATTTTCTTTTAATCTCCTATAAATACGAAATCAGTTTAGATATTCTGGATATTACGGTTAGTTGATTTAGATATTCACTAGATAAGATCAAAATAAAATAATATTTATTTTTGTAATATAAATAAATAGTTATGGATTTATCTATTTTGATTTTTACGGTTTTAGCTTCCTCCACACACTATCTCTTTCTATATAACCTCTGTTTTTCTTTTCTTCCTCTCAATTTTTTCATCTTTTTATGATAATTTGTTGTGTTTGTTTTGTAATTGCAGGATAAAGATTCATCATAACAATGTAAATGATACGTTGAAATCCAAGAGGATTCTTGCTTCCTTCTACTTCGATTTTTTTAGGAATCTTACTTCCTTCTACTTTGATTTTTTAATTTTAATCCCTTTAATAGGTTTCTCTCATATGAAAATGATTGAATAAAGTGAGGCTTTTCTATTCTATAACCATGTCGTTTATACTTCAAGTTAATTAATCTTCTTCTATGTCTACCAATTATTAGACCTATTTTCCGTAGCATGTCGAAACGGTTGATTTTAGGGTTTTGTCAAGATTCCAATAATGGATCTCCTTTTCACGAGCAATGTATTCAATCTAAGAGGTTAGTGAACGGATTTTGCATCATTCTCTTCATTTGTCTAAATGAATATGTGATTTTTCCTGATTGCCTCTAATATTCCAACCTGACCACCTTGCAAACTTGCAGACAATTGTAGCAGTCGATGTTAGAGAGGTTCGGAGTGCACTGGGGCAATGCATACACCACTTGGAGCGATCATTTAGCCTCTCTTATGATGTCTCGAACTTGAGCATCGCGCTACCCCCCCCATCTGCATTTCATCGAACATCTTCTACATCACACAACCATCCGCATTTCGCATGCATATTCACCAATTTCATCTCCAAAAACCGTCTGCAACCTATCAACTATACCTATCATAGCATGAAGCTCGTGCCTAACTTCAATCGAATTGGAAAAAATGTAGTAATTCAACAACTTTATATAAGTATTGACCATTATCTTCAAACCATGCACACTGAGCAACCTCATCCAGTGTGACAGTTGTCTCACTAAAGTGACCAGATATCAAGAGAAAGCTCAATTAGGAACCGGTGATTTCAATCTCTGGATGCATCCTGGTCAACCTCATCCAGTGTGACATTTTTTTTTAATTTTCTTTCAAATAAATTAGTTAGGATATGATTTGTTTGTTTGTTTGTTTGTTTGGATATTCATTTGATAATATCAAAATAAAATGAAATCTTATCTTAACGAGTCATATCTATTTTGTTATTGAGATTCTCATCGATCTTCATTGGATAAGAATTAAAAATATAATATTAGATTTATTTAAAAATATTTTACGGAGATACTGTAGATGATTTGGATAAATATATCAATTCATTTAATTAAAAAAATATGTCAATATCCATTCATTCTTTTTCATTCATCTTAATATTAGAGCACATTAATTGTTAATCAAATGATTAATTAAATTAAATATCTTGATCCGGAAAAAAAATCAAACAAAAAAATCTTCACGAAATCATAACTGGTTGTAAAATCTCAAATTTTCCCCATAAAAGTTACTCCATATTGATATTCCATTATGAAGTTCTCTCTGAGTCTCTGCATTTGATTAATCAACCACATGTCTTATATTCAATAAAGAATGAACAAAATGTGGAAGTAAATAACAATTAAATTATGGGCGAAAGTCTATTGCCTATTCAATCTATATTAGTTAATTTGTTAATCCATTAAAATAACAATTTTGAGATTATGGCCGAAATGTGATTAAGCGCATAGAGGAGCTAACTCGAGAGCTCATGAGTTGTACATGGAGCCATATGAAGAGGGAAAGAAATAATGCATGTGACTCATTAAGACATATAGAGGACTGTTTCTTTTACCCAAATGCTAGATCTTTTTTGTTTTTGAACTCGTGTATGTTTTGTTAAGTTGATGTCGAACGATTGTGATGAGTAATGAATGTATGGTACGTTTAATTTCGATATTAATAATAATAAATGAATAGTAACCATATATGTTTTTTTATGGACATCACTTTATCTCATACAATTTGTTTTATAATTTTGAGGTGTTCTTAAGACATAAGAATTGAAAGCTAGAACATTTTCCAAATTTTTTTTTTCTAATTTTTAGATATTATAGATTTGGTTGTTGGTTGATTTAGATATTTATGAGATTCCATCCTTAATAATTATCTTTACCAATTAATTTAATTATCTTATCTTATTTTTATTTAAACATTTATAAATTTAAAGTGAAATTCTCGAATTTATAAATTAAAAGTGAAATAATAATTTAACAATTAGTTGAGATATTATAGATTTGGTTGTTGGTTGGTTTAGATATTTATTGAATCATAACCTTAATCACTATCTTTACCTGTTAATTTAATTATCTTATCTTATTTATCTTTAAACATTTATAAATTAAAAGTAAAATTCTCAAAATTTATAAATTAAAAGTGAAATTATAATTTAACAATCAGTTGAGATATTATAGATTTAGTTGCACGGTATGTTTTCTAAATATATGTCGGGCAATATTTAATTTATTTTTGTGCTTTAATGAGTTAAATCTTACGAATATATACTAGATATTAATATTTTTGGATGGTGAGAAAGGGAATAAAATTAAAAAAGACAATAGATAAATTGATAGAATTGGAATTTATTTAGATGAACTGATAAAATTAAAAGAGATAATAGATAAATTGATAGAACAAATTTATTTAGATAAACTAATAAAGTTTTATATTAAGAATCAATGATTTAATAGAATTAAGGTTAGTAAAAGAGGAACACTATAATGAAAATAGCATGTTAAATACCTAACGGATCTAAAATTTGATGATTTGATTTACTCAATCAATCCATCTAAAATTCATAATTTGATTTAATTGTTAATAAAAAATTCAATAAATTATAAATAATAAATAAAAGATTCATTTTAGTTGGAACCTATATCATAATATACAAAAATCAATGAGTAAATAAACCTATGGTTTTATATAACACACTAATTTTCCAATATATGGATTTTCTTAATAATTAATATTATACATATTCATATTGGTTACTTTCATAACTTGTCGCGACTTTTCGAGACGTCTTTTAGCCTCAAAATGCCGCCTCCCCTATGACCCATTTCATCCCCATTTTGATGATCTTCATGAGCCATCATTTTGTTGATTAAAGAATAAAACCCCCCATGGATTGACACCTTTGAACGACCAAGTCCTATTCCATTCACTATGCTACCTAACACACACCAACTCCTTGACCACCCTTGCCCACCCTTTTGGCTCCATAAAGAACCCCAATTGGCTGCCATTCTCAGCCATCCACACGCCAAAAATCAGAGAGAAAGAAACAAAAAGAAAGAGAAAGAAAAGAGGGAAGCCATTGTTGGCCTAGCAACACCTCAACTTCAAACCACCATAACTCCCTCCTCACTCAAGCTTTTTGGCTGATTCTTGAAGCCAAATATCCACAAAAGAGAGGCCTTTCCAACCATAGTGAGTTAACAAAAATCCAGTCCCAACAAGCTGCCCGTTGAGGCCCATGTTCGAGCCAGCTGTGTCGAGCCCTTTGTGTTCTTGAGGTTTTCAAGTGTGTTTGGGTGAGTCTTGGTTTCCTCCCCTTCAAATCTGATTTTATACTTGTTGTACAACTAATTTTGAAGGTTTTTGTCTAAGAATTCCTTTTATGTTTTGGTTTGGATTTGTCAAAAATGCTAGGTGTTTGGCGCAAGGTCCCGGGAAGCTTGGAGGGGTAATTTGGTCTTTTTCGAGAGAGGCTTCGAGGGTAATCTCTCATCCACCTTTCCCTCTATAGGTTAAGAGCCTTATGTGTAAATTAGGGGTTAGGAAGTGGAGCCTCTATGTGTTTTTGGTTGCGTTTTGTAGCAAACGTCACAACAAACAAAATGGATATATGTGCCTCTGTAATTTGGACTTTAATTCCAATCCAACGGTCTGATTCGGCTTAAATCTTGACAACTTTCCTTCAAAAATTAGGGCGATCCAACGGTTGGATCAAGAGTTATTATAATTTTAGTAACCAGTGTTTATAATGACTCGGTTAGAAAACTTGGTTAAGGGAATGCTAAGAATATGGTTAAATATGTGATGGCATAACCGAAACTTAGAGCATATAAAATACAGAAATGAAGTATACCCATAACTTGGCTTATGATCCGATAAGAAGAAAATCGATTATGTGATAATACGATATAGATTATAACTGGTTAAGTCCGGATCACTTAACCAAAGTGTGTAATCTATAGAATCGTGAACCTCATGTGGATGTATGTTGATTATTAGGTTGGGTACCATGCATTAGAATACCACCTAATGAAAGCTTAATGAAATTAATAGGCTCTTGTTGATTGGATCCTTGGTTGTGCACTTTATTGCTTGCTTATTCTCCGGACTCCAAGTAAGTCCCCTGGACTTACTCATGATGGATTTATGTGATACTCTTTGTCTTATCGAGAGTCTTCATGCATCACGCGACCTAGTAACATGTTTAGGAATATAAACCGGTAATATTGTAATGGCCCAGAATTATGATTTCCGGGTTACGTTTCAAGGGATGAGAACCCTTGTTCGGATCTTGCAATCGAGGTATGGGTCGAGGTTTCAAACTCATTTAAGATTAGTAGAAAGAGGGATTTCAAACCCTAAAAACCTCGAAGGGCCATTGGGTACCCTTAACTTGTCCTAAGACTATGTCGCGAAATTCAGTTCAAATGAAAGTAAAGCGGAAACAAGGTTAAGATACAAAATGTCACGGCAGAGCCGGGTCAAAACCAAAACGTAAGCGAATGATTACCATTTATACCAAGTTAGAGAATTAGCCAGGTTCTTCAATTCGCCAAAAGGAAACCCCGCCATATAGACATCGAGCAATCAAAATCTGCAGAAAATACCTTAAAAAAAAGAACGGGGAAAGGAGTCAGATCGAGCCACTCATGCGGGACCGGCAGTCCTCGCTGAGGCCACATAGTATGTGCTATACCTAATAAAGATGCTCTAATGCAGTACGAAAGTCAAACACACTAGCATGCCCCTAGGTATAATAATGTGCAGAAATACTGTAAAGGGCCCAAGACAATGCCAAGTGGCATATCCCTCTCCTACCTCCACCCCCTTCCGATAGGGCGGAGACTGGCCAGCTCGTGAATGCATTCCATCATAATCGGGCGGCACGCATGCCTAACCCGCTCCACAATAAAGCCCGCAGGCATATCATAATATAAGGAAGTTCATGACTCGATTGACTCAGGGTACCCGATGAGGCTGGGCTACCCTATGACCCTAGCAAAGACTCTAGGACTGTCACAGATAACGGCCGTTCTGTTTCAAACGCAATAAGTAAGCAGATGCTCATTCAATTAGTGCAACCTAAACAGGATACTACATGGCATGCTTTTATGCATATGCAACACCTAACATAAAATGCAATAACAGGCATGAATGTCCAACCTGAGTAAGCCCCCTAGGGAACTTACCTGAAGATGCAGAACAGCAAGATAACACAAGCAAGGGCCCAATGCAAGTCCAGAGTATAATCCAATAGCAATACACACCTATCATCAAGTCATTGCCATAAGCTACCGAACCAACATTCATACACACGAAACCCAAGTTCTTAACGTACTCAAAACCAATCGATGGTAAAACCATTTTCCAAAACCTTTCCGATGTGATCAACATCAACCAAAATCATTCTTCTAATTTCCTTCTCAAACCAACATCATCAAGTCAAGACAAAAATCCCGACATTTGAAATAACACTTTTAACATAACTTCAAGCTCGAGATCAAATAGTTCAAGTTCCGTCAAATCCCTTCTTTAACAATGAATATTAAAATAATATTTCAGAACTCATTTTCCAAAGTTTTCCAAACTCTTAAATCTCAAGTTAAGTCAACTCATTTTTAAAATAATTTCTCAAATCATATTATAGAAATAATTCCGGCATTTTATTTCAAAACCTTAACTTTAATGTTTCAAGTAATTGACTTTATAATGTATGTATTTATAATCCAATAATGTAATATGTAAACCGAAAATACCTTAAATGATTCATACCCAAAATACCTTTTCATATCATGTTTTCTCAATCCAAAATTAGGCCCACAGAATTAGGCCCAAACCCCTTTGTAAATTCGGATCCAAACTAACCCAATCCATCTCTTATTAAAACAACACCCATGAAAACCGGTTTTTATTTAAAAATCTCTATGAACCGGACCCAAGGAAACAAAACAAGTGAACCGGACCAGACACTGTTCATCCTCCCCCCCCCCCCCCCCCACGTTCTGAAATTGAAGACGGAAGAAGGAAGGGAGAACGCAGTGGGAGCTCGCCGGTGACAGTATGGCTCCGACAAATAAATCCGACAACCAGCAGCAGAGATTGAACAAGAAAGGGAAGAAGAAGAAGCTCACCGAAATCCTTAGCTCGGAACTCTCGAAATCGCCCGATTCGCCTCGTCGGAGGAACGGTTCGGCTTCGTCGGAGGCGGGATTCGGCGAATCTGGGCCTAGGACGGAAGATAATGGCTTCAAGATGGCATTTTACAACACTTGGAGCGAAAGAAGAAGGGGGAGGAGCTTACCGACCGGACATGGAGAAAACAAGGGAAGGGGAAGAACGAATGGGGCTCGCTGGCGGCGACTGACAGCTGGAGCTCTTGGGCGTCCGCTACTGCTTGGCTCGGCGTCGCCAGACCTCGGGGAAGGAGAGCGGAGGTGGAATCGCTTGGGGTTGCTTGGACTGATTTCCACCGGAGAACAGGGGTGAGTGCGGGTGGAGTTTTGCTGGAATCGAAGGAGAAGAGGAGGTGATGGAGGTGGTGCAGGCTGCGATAGAGGGGGGTAGGAGGGAGATGCAGCGTCCGGTGAGTCAAAGCAAGTGAAGATGGGGGAAAGGAGGAGGGCTGTGGGCGTTGGTTGGAGAAACAGGGGGGAGAAGGGGAGATGAGTCCTCTTGAAAACAAACAATTGAATAGAGGAGAGTAATGCAATCTGAAATCAAAAAGAGCTACAATCTGAATCAACAGGAGGAGGGTGGTGCACAGCTTGGTGTGGGTGTTGTCTGAGCAAGGTAAGGGTTCTCCTTGTCACTTTGCCACAATTAGATGAGACAAGGGATGAGGAAGAAGGTGAGGAGGGGTTGGTGTTGAGCTCAAACCGGAAACAAGCAGCTACAGAGGTGAATATCACAGTCCAAGTGGTCCCCAAAAGATATTTCAAAAACCCAAGAAAATATCTCGAGACCCGACTTCTCGACCTTATCCCGAATCAAAATTCCTATTAAATTTTCAAAACCGAATTAATTAATCCGATAAAATCTCGCTCGTATTTAAAATCTTCATTCAAAGTAGAAGAGTTGAAATACGTTGGAAAACCCGTTAAAACCATGCCGGAACTCATTTTAAGAGATTTTAAATAATCTGATAGCTCGAGGACGGAAATTTTCAATTCTCCTGAATCTTAGAAATCGAGATGATTATAAATCATTATTTTAATTATTTAATATTCTAAAATTTCCGGGTCTTTACATCATCCACCTCTAAAAACAAGTCTCGTCCCCGAGACTAAAATCACTCTAAAACAAGGGGATGAAGTTTGAAATTGATGAGTCCAAGGACCATGTCCAAGGATCTTGTAATCCTCTCGGTTGCGTCTTCCGGGATTCTCACAACATCCTAGTCACGGTTGTGACATTTTCGATTGGCCTGGACAAGTATGCAATAAGCGCCCCTATCACATCCTCGCTTCGTCTTTTCGGAAATATCACAACTCTATAAGTTCTACAATAGCATCACTAGGTCTTAGCAAGCACCCTATAGGCGCCCCCATAAAATGCATGTATCCACTTCGTGAAGTATCATAGAGTTGACTGAGTTTGAAAAGTTTCTAAAGGGATTCCGCAATTGAAAATAAAGATTAGCCTCAAAATCGTTGAAATTCTCGGTAACGTTTATTCTTTTACAATCCAAACTGATTCTATTCAAAACCGCTCACAATCTTCAAATACGACTTTTTACCAAGCAACTTTACACCAAAACAAGTCAAATCCTTTCAATCAAAATTTCGTCAAAATCCTCCAAAACCAAATCAGTTTCCCACATAACAATCAATCAAATTCAAGATCTCGGAGGTGGAATCATCCACCTCTAAGGGCTAATCCCATATTCTCTCCCTAGTTTCCAGATCATGCAACATCATTCACAACTCAACAAGTACCATAACCAAAAGTCTCATCAACTCTTACATAAGCATAATACCAAAAGCCATCTCACACATGGCAAGTCCCGCATCATATCATAGTCGCAAACCATCACATAACCGTTTAACATAAACATAAACATGCCAACAAGTCTCAAGTAACAAAGGAACAACAAACCTCAACATACTACAAATCATAAGGTATATCTACATCATACTGAAGACATCACAAGTGCATAATCGAATGCTCATCATGAAGCACACATGTCCAGAAATCAACGGGTTAGATGTTATGGGGTTAGTACGTTGTTGTAAGGAGTGAATCGAGTATGAAATATAATGAAAATAGATCAAACCAGACTTAGGCCCCAGCAAATAAATACAAGACTTCTCCAATGCAGTAAGAGAAAGTCAGGATCGAATCCACGAGGAAGCACGTCAGCAGTTCTCAAGTAGCTATAAATTCTCACAGGCAAAGCAGCAGAAAGACAGAAACACAGAAAAGAAACAGAAATAAAAGCAGAAAAACAAAAGCAAAGAACAAAGCAAAACAGAAAAGACAAAGCAAAGCAGAAACTAAAAGCAAAGGCAGAGGCTTGTCGATCTCGACAAGAGTCAACTCGAGATCGACCACAGCTGTGAACAACAGAAACTCAGAAAGTGAAAATCGACGAAAACAGAAGAAAACCAACTCGACCTAGACCAGCTCCTACTCGAGATCGACAAGGGCAGTACTCGATCTCGACAAAGGTCTACTCTATGTCGACTGGAAACAGAAACTTAAATTTGCAGAATCTCGAACAAAACTCAGAATTTCGACAAAAATAAATCAATATACTAAAAGACTTCCAAAGCCAGGGTTTCAACACCACAACGATAACCATGCAAAGTAACACATAAAGGCATAAAAGATCATGCTTTCCATCAAATAACTTTCGTCATTAACAAATAGGCTTATAGAGGCTTTCGCATAAACCCTAATTGTTACTAACCCTTTTTCACATAATTAATCCAAGTTGCATTAAGATCACTTTCGCTTCAATAATACAAACAAGGATCACCTTCAACTCTCGCAAAAGAATCATGCTCATAGGGATAGAAGATGAATTGCACAAAAAGATCTGACCTTTATCGCATCGCCTCACATGGCCACCGTCGGGCTCACCCCAGCCCCAAAAGTGGGTGAACTACTCACGCCTTATCGCAATCACAGATATTGATTGATAAAAAGAACTAAATTGCATTAAAACTAAATTCAAAGCCTTTACAATCCTGGCAATCAACTTTCGCAGAAAGCCAAAACCTTAAAAACCTTAGAACTCCTAAACTCTATGTGTAACTAACTAATTGTCTCTGAAATTTTTGAATGAATGAAAAACCAGCCCCATGGGCTTTATTTATAGCCTTCTAGTCCTTGCTAGTCAAGGATAGAATCTCCTATCTTTATCTAAAATTATATCTAAAGCTTTAAAAGATAAATAAATTGCTTAATGGAAATAAATCAACTAAGGAAAAGATAAATCTAACTAAGGTAAGTCTTCATGTCTTGATAGATTCCCTTCCATGGATAGAATTGATCAACTTTGGATAGATCTCTCGGCCAAATCAACTTCCTTCACGCCCAAGCAACTCCAATTCGACTAGGACTGATCAACTCGACGTGTTTCTGGAACTTGAGCTACTCGACCTCGACAAGGGCTCGTCGACCTTGAGTAGGATTGATCGTCGACTGGACTTCCCGGCTAGCTCTGCTCGATGTGGCTCGGTCTTGGCTCCTGGTGCTTGTCGACCTCGAGTACCTCTTGTCGATGTCGAGTAGGAGTGGGTCATCGACTAGGTCTCCTCGGGTGGCTCTACTCGACTGGCTCGGATCTGGACTCAGGGGCTCGTCGATCTCGACAAGGTTTCATCGAGATCGAGTAGAGTGGTGTTCTCCCCAGGTCGAGCATCTTTTCCTCGGCATGGAATCGGACTGGTGTTGTGGCGCTTGTCGATGTTGAGTAAGGTCTACTCGAGATCGAGTAACCTTGACTCTCAGACTGATTCGATTTGTTCCGTTGCTGCTTTGACCTTGGACTTCTGTAGCTGTTTTCCGAGCTTTTCTGAACTTCTGTAGAATTGCTGTAAAACGCCTCGAATTCTGCGAATTAAACAGAAACTGGTGTAGATTCCAAAATTTGGCAAATAAACATAAACTACATAGATTCTGTACTATCTAAGCCCAAATGAATGCAATGTATACAGAAATCGATATAAACTTAAGTGTAAAACATGGCAGATTCAGCTCACAACAAACACCCCATACTTAAGCTTGCTTGTCCTCAAGCAATACTTTTAATTGTCATTCAGGGGAAGAAATCAAAACTCTCAACATCTTAGATTCATTCTTTATATGTCCCTGCAATCAATTACCATCCTCGAAAAGGTACTAGTGTCACAGATCCATGCATGTGTAAATATACAAGAGCAACATCTACTCACAAAAGGAGGGTTATGCACAAATACTTTTTATGTGACAAAGCAACAATAATCAAGAGGACTTTAATTTAAGCTCAATAAGGAGTAGATTGGTAAAAGGCTAAAGGTGGGCAATTTTTGGCAATGTGGTGCTAATGATCCGGGGAAATGGAGTATTTCCAAACTGAATTTCCACATTCCTTCTCTTTGAGATTCATCACCTTTCATAATGCTTTTTCTCAATAATAATGCTTTTACCTCTCTAACCTCAGCACTGCCTTCTCGCGAGTCGCAAATATGGGTGTCATGAATGGCCCCGGATACTTAGTGCTTTGGACTCCTCACCTGGTGTCCCATCTCGCCAAACTATTATCTCAGCGAGCAGGGTCGATCTTTGATCGGATTTTCTTTCACTCATTAAATTTTCCATATATTTCAAATAATTCCGCCAAACTTCAATAATGATAACAATCACACAAACACCATATGACAATCTCCATAATGTAACATCATTCTCAACATAATCCCCGGATAGGGTAAAGAATGGCAAATGTTTAGATCATGTGGAGCAATATTTAAAACAAGGCATATAATGGCTTTTGTGATGCATAAGCATGGGTAAGGCTAGGATTATAACAATATGAGCATTTTATGGAAATATAAAGTCCTCCATCATCTTATCATGCAACATGTCAAAAGCAATTTCAAATTTTACCTCCTTTCATGGTTTTCAATAAAATAATGTACTTCATTGTGACTTCCCTTTACTAGGCAATTTCATGCTATATCTCTAATGAATCCAATTTTGCATCGTCGAGTTCAATATAAGCTTCCATGACATTATTCAAAATTTTAAATGGGGGTCATTTTTCTCAAATTTTGGAAAACATGCATATATGCACATAAGTCAATAATGCATTCCAAAATAGCCATGTAGCAATTCAAAGAACTAAATTTTAAACATGCACACATAATGTCAAATATGATCAAATATGCACAAAGTAAGCCCTGGGGTCAATTTTCTCAAATTTTGGAAAACATGCATATATGCACATAAGTCAATAATGCATTCCAAAATAGCTATGTAGCAATTGAAAGAACTAAATTTTAAACATGCACACATAATGTCAAATATGATCAAATATGCACAAAGTAAGCCCTTCCCCCACCCCATACTTAAACATTACAGTGTCCTCACTGTATAAAAACAAGGTAAGGGTAAAGAAAGAAACTCACAAGACAGATGTGCAGATTTCTCTAAATATCGAATGGAGCACCTCCTGGCCGAGTATGACTTTCTTGGTTCTATCCATGGTCCTGAAAAGTGTAGAAGACATATACCCATAATAGCAAACTAAAAGTGTTTCAAAACAAAAGCA
Source organism: Persicaria maculosa (assembly GCA_963922045.1). Lineage (NCBI taxonomy): Eukaryota > Viridiplantae > Streptophyta > Magnoliopsida > Caryophyllales > Polygonaceae > Persicaria > Persicaria maculosa. The sequence goes on along the minus strand of OY998259.1, from coordinate 51,741,584 downwards.
AAAAGCAACAAAGTCTCAAAACGTCCTAAAAAGTCTATTTACAAGCTCTAGATTTTATAGTCGCTAGGCCGACTTTCCATTTAGCTTAAGGTGGCATCTGCAGGGCCCATGTAGCTTGGGCCTCAAATAGGACTCCATTTTTGTCCATCAGCTTTAATCCTCCAGAATGGATCTTGTTCACCACGAACGGTCCCATCCGCTTCTTGTTGAATTTGTTTGGAAACCAATGATCCTTTGATTTAGAGACATAGAGCTTGTCTCCAACTTCATACTCCTTAGGCTCATCATTGGAAATCCTGCACAATCGCACATACCAAGGCAGACCCCTCCCATGTATAGATAAATCTTTAATGGAAATAGGAGAAGAAAGATCCATACCTTGGCTTACCTTCGCAGAGACGGAATTGGGGACCACTGTGTTCGGTCGATCTCGACTAGGGCTAGTCGATCTCGACAAGACTGCAGGTTCTGGTGGTGGTCTGCTCGCAGATTCAGAAGTCGATGAAGACGATGGCTCGTCGACCTCGAGTAGACTACTCGACATCGACAAGGATTCTGCTCCTGGTGGCTTGCTCATCGAGGAAAGTGGATCTGGTGGCGCCGGGTGGTGGTCGACCTCGACAAGGTTGGTCGAGATCGACGAGGCTGGTCCTGGCTCTGGTGGTCTCAGCGTCGAGGGAGCAGGTGCCCGAGGATCGTGGTCGATCTCGACTAGGCTACTCGATTTCGAGTAGGCCTTTGCTCCTGGTGGCTTCAGCGTCGAGGAAGCAGGGTCTGGGCTCCCCGAGTGGTGGTCGACCTCGACAAGGGTGATCGAGATCGAGGAGCCTGGTTTGTCTGGTTCGCTGCTTGATGATGCTGGTGCTGGTGGAGGCTCCTTGGTTTGGTTGAGATCGACTAGGGTCCGGTCGATCTTGACCCCATACTTAGCTCCTGTCAAGGCATCCGAAAAATAATTAATCCACAACGACTTACCTTGGTCCGTGTCGATTGGATTCTCTGTGTTCTCCTTGAGGATTGCCATGATCTCCTCCACCTGGGCCTCCATGTCCCTCTTTTCTATCTCCTCAGGGGTCATATTTCTGACCTTGGGTTCCCCGCAGGTGATGTAGCCATCTGAGATAGATTTGACCTCTTCCATTGGACCTGTATGCCTTTCAGTTTTATTAAAGGAATACTCAATTACCTCATCGCTGATGTTGAAGGTGAGCACTCCTTTCCTTACGCTTATGTTGGCATCCACCGTCGCCAAGAAGGGTCTTCCTAAAATAATTGGACAAGCAGGATCTTCTTGCATATCAACAACTAAGAAATCAGCAGGGACAAAGAATTTACCTACTTGTACTGGCACATTGTCCACCATGCCTGTTGGAATGACCACCGTGTTGTTGGCCATGTAAAGTCTAGCATCCACAGGCTCTAGAGCACCTATCTTAATCTTGGACCAAATTGTTAAAGGCATTATACTCACACTAGCTCCAAGATCACATAAGGCATTAATTTTATATGGACCAAATCCAATAGTTATAGCAAACTTACCTGGATCCGGCCTCTTCTCCAGTATGTCCAGATGGCTGCACTCCTCTGTGATTTCAGCCATCGATCGCTTTTTGCTCAGAATCTCCTTTAGGAACTTGATGTCATTTCATTGAGAGCTTCTGTGAAGGGGATGGTGACGTTGAGCTTCTGAAGCATCTTGATGAAGCGCTGAAACTTCTTTTCTGCCGGGTCCTTCAGAGATTTTGTGGGGAAAGGCAGCTTCTTTTTCTGAGTCGGAGCCAGAACAGACGTCGGAGGTGCTGCAGGCCGCTCTATGTCGACCAGGGGCTCCTCGACATCGACTACAGTCTTGTCGACATCGACCAGGTTGGGCGCAGTCGAGTTGCTGTGTGGTGCAGACGAAGATTTTTGCAGGTTCTCCTCGAGGTCGAGTAGGCCCTTGTCGAGATCGACCAGAGGTTTGTCGACGTCGACTAGCTGTTTCTCGCTGTTCTGCTGCTTTCCGACCTCTGGCTCTTGCAGTTGATGGCCGCTTCTGAGTTTTACAGTAGCGATGTGTCCAGTCTTTCCCTTAGGATTTGGTTCTAAAGATCCAGGGAGCGCACCTGACTGTCTGGGAATTCCTGCTGCCAGCTGACCAATCTGTGTATCAACTGATTTCCGCCAGATATCAATTTCCCCAAGCCTAGAGTTGACACCTTGCATCTGAGTATAGACGGAGTTGAAGGACTGCCTAGTTTCTGAGTGGTTCCTCCGTATTTCCTCTAGGACTGTCTGTATATCATCCTTTTTCTGGTCCCTTTCCGGATGTCCTGGAGCTCTGTAGGGCGGGGGGTTCCTAGGGACACCTTGGTTCCATTGTGGTTGCTGAAACCTTTGGTCCCCCATGTAGCGATTGGGACCCCCTGCGTAAGCTATCTCCTCGTGGTGCTCTGCCAGCTTGACTTGCTCTGTGTGTGGGCACTCAGGAGTGGTGTGCCTTTGCGATCCGCATTCAATACAAGGCTGGTTGACAGAGAGATACTTTACTTGTTTGAGGAGCTTCTTATTATGGTCTCTGTAGTACTGCTCCCTAACATCTGGATCAATCTCCTTAGGTGGATAATATAGGGGCATGGATGGTGCTGGCCTGGCGTATGGGTTCTCTTCATAAGTTGCAGTAGACCCATACTTGTTGTCATAGGTGGTAAGCTTCTCTAGCACACCCCACGCGTCACTTGGCGGCATTGTCAGATACTCATAGCGAGTATAATGGTTGATTCTGTCCTTAGTGCCTTGATCAAGAGAGTTGAAGAAGATCTCCTGAATGACGTAGGGTGGTTGTCCATGAGTAGGGCAAGATCGCAGAAGTTCTTTGTAGCGCTCCCATGCCTTTGCCAACGGTTCCCCTTGCTTCTGTCTGAAGGTGGTGATTTTCTGGCGGAGATGTGCTGTTTTGGCGGGTGGGAAGAATTTGTTCAGGAACTCTTGCTCTACTTGGGCCCAGGTTGTGAGTGATTTTGGTTTCAGCCCTTCCAGCCATTTCAATGCAGGCCCAGGGAGAGACCAGCGAAAAGATTTCATCTTGACATATTCCAAAGTTGTACCTTCAGCAAGAGTACGGCACATGTCAGCAAAGTTTGTAATATGTTCAAGAGGACACTCATTAAATCTACCATAAAAGGCATTATTTTTAAGCTCTATAAGAAATTGAGTGCGAATTTCAAAAGAGTTATCAGGGATAAGAATCGCCGATTCAGGCACGACGAGAGTTGGGTGCATGTAGTCCTCTGCCGTGGTTGGATATTGGGCAAGCTCAGCTTGTGCTTGTTCCCTTGCTGCTTTCTCAGCGGCGATAGCAGCATCTTTAGCGGCCAATTCCCTGGTAAGCCTAGCGATCAGTTGTTCCTGTGTTTCAGCGGCCGCCATGGCTCTTTGTAGTTTAGCTCTGATGTGAAAAAGGCGTTCCGGTTCGTCTAAGGCGTCAAACTCAGGTGTTTGACAAGAACGACGCATACACCTGCAAAGTAACTCAAAGAAACAGTGAGAACTGACTACCTAAGGCGCGATTGATAGCTTCCCCGGCAACGGCGCCAATTTGTTGTAAGGAGTGAATCGAGTATGAAATATAATGAAAATAGATCAAACCAGACTTAGGCCCCAGCAAATAAATACAAGACTCCTCCAATGCAGTAAGAGAAAGTCAGGATCGAATCCACGAGGAAGCACGTCAGCAGTTCTCAGCTAGCTGTAAATTCTCACAGGCAAAGCAGCAGAAAGACAGAAACACAGAAAAGAAACAGAAATAAAAGCAGAAAAACAAAAGCAAAGAACAAAGCAAAACAGAAAAGACAAAGCAAAGCAGAAACTAAAAGCAAAGGCAGAGGCTTGTCGATCTCGACAAGAGTCAACTCGAGATCGACCACAGCTGTGAACAACAGAAACTCAGAAAGTGAAAATCGACGAAAACAGAAGAAAACCAACTCGACCTAGACCAGCTCCTACTCGAGATCGACAAGGGCAGTACTCGATCTCGACAAAGGTCTACTCTATGTCGACTGGAAACAGAAACTTAAATTTGCAGAATCTCGAACAAAACTCAGAATTTCGACAGAAATAAATCAATATGCTAAAAGACTTCCAAAGCCAGGGTTTCAACACCACAACGATAACCATGCAAAGTAACACATAAAGGCATAAAAGATCATGCTTTCCATCAAATAACTTTCGTCATTAACAAATAGGCTTATAGAGGCTTTCGTATAAACCCTAATTGTTACTAACCCTTTTTCACATAATTAATCCAAGTTGCATTAAGATCACTTTCGCTTCAATAATACAAACAAGGATCACCTTCAACTCTCGCAAAAGAATCATGCTCATAGGGATAGAAGATGAATTGCACAAAAAGATCTGACCTTTATCGCATCGCCTCACATGGCCACCGTCGGGCTCACCCCAGCCCCAGAAGTGGGTGAACTACTCACGCCTCATCGCAATCACAGACATTGATTGATAAAAAGAACTAAATTGCATTAAAACTAAATTCAAAGCCTTTACAATCCTGGCAATCAACTTTCGCAGAAAGCCAAAACCTTAAAAACCTTAGAACTCCTAAACTCTATGTGTAACTAACTAATTGTCTCTGAAATTTTTGAATGAATGAAAAACCAGCCCCATGGGCTTTATTTATAGCCTTCTAGTCCTTGCTAGTCAAGGATAGAATCTCCTATCTTTATCTAAAATTATATCTAAAGCTTTAAAAGATAAATAAATTGCTTAATGGAAATAAATCAACTAAGGAAAAGATAAATCTAACTAAGGTAAGTCTTCATGTCTTGATAGATTCCCTTCCATGGATAGAATTGATCAACTTTGGATAGATCTCTCGGTCAAATCAACTTCCTTCACGCCCAAGCAACTCCAATTCGACTAGGACTGATCAACTCGACGTGTTTCTGGAACTTGAGCTACTCGACCTCGACAAGGGCTCGTCGACCTCGAGTAGGATTGATCGTCGACTGGACTTCCCGGCTAGCTCTGCTCGATGTGGCTCGGTCTTGGCTCCTGGTGCTTGTCGACCTCGAGTACCTCTTGTCGATGTCGAGTAGGAGTGGGTCATCGACTAGGTCTCCTCGGGTGGCTCTACTCGACTGGCTCGGATCTGGACTCAGGGGCTCGTCGATCTCGACAAGGTTTCATCGAGATCGAGTAGGGTGGTGTTCTCCCCAGGTCGAGCATCTTTTCCTCGGCATGGACTCGGACTGGTGTTGTGGCGCTTGTCGATGTCGAGTAAGGTCTACTCGAGATCGAGTAACCTTGACTCTCAGACTGATTCGATTTGTTCCGTTGCTGCTTTAACCTTGGACTTCTGTAGCTGTTTTCCGAGCTTTTCTGAACTTCTGTAGAATTGCTGTAAAACGCCTCGAATTCTGCGAATTAAACAGAAACTGGTGTAGATTCCAAAATTTGGCAAATAAACATAAACTACATAGATTCTGTACTATGTAAGCCCAAATGAATGCAATGTATGTAGAAATCGATATAAACTTAAGTGTAAAACATGGCAGATTCAGCTCACAACATACGTCAGTACACATCAAATCTCACTATCGCGTATCGGTATTGCAACACAAGTAGAACAGATTCATCACGTTAACATATCAACACAACAAAGTCATGCTATTAAGATTCAGAAAAAAGGAAGATCAAACAGTATATAAATCACCAAAATGTCAGCATGCTCTGAAAGACATCACCTTAACTCCTCACAATATCAAATGACAATCAGTTAGAAATCATGCACCGTTATCTCATATATACTATTCATGATCATACTTCAAGTCATTTTCATCATTTGCATAACCAATAATCATGCTTGTCAACATATAGTACACACATCATGCTTACTACCACATAATAAAACATCATGCTTCCACATAATAGCACATCATTATCCCATAGTTCATACTCATCATTACTTCATATATCACATCACAGCACGTCGTAACATGCTCCTAAACCAATATAACAGGATGTAATTATGTGAGATGAATGTGTCTGAGGGCCTGGAAGACTCCAAAAGAGCAACCATGGTGGTTGGAGTAGGATAGGATTTAGAGGCGGGCTCGCCAAGCTATCCCTCGAAGGATAGCTATCTAGTTAGCTTCCGTGCGATATAAAACTGTGCCTGCGGGCCATCCCCTTGAAGGGATGTAATTATGTGAGATGAATGTGCCTGAGGGCCGTCTTCCTTGAAGAAGACATTTTATTTAGTTGTATATTGAGTACAGTTAAATGTCCAGTTGTCAGAATGGTCGACACCCAGATTATTAGAGGACGCAGGAGACCATGATGTCTCCAAACTAGCCATGTCTTTATGCATATTTTATTTCCATATTCTTTACATTTTGCATATTTCGGGTTGGGAATATGTCGGATTTATGTAGTATATGCTTGTTTTTCAAAAATGGAGATCTACATAAGTTTCTATTTAATATTGCAGAATATGGAAACATTTCGGGAGAAAATCAAGAAGCGAGAACCGGAGCACAAAGCTACTCGACCTCGACAAGGCTTAGTCGATCTCGACAAGCCATGCCTAGACACCTGCCAGGATAAAGGAGCCTTTGTCGAGAAGCTGAAGAACCCGACTCCCGGACCTTCGTCGAGATCGAGTAGAGCTACTCGAGATCGACAAGACCTCAGAGACAACCCGGAGTCGAGGAGAGCATGTCCGAGGAGACTGAGAGACTACCCGACCATGCCCGAACACCCTCCTCGAGATCGAGTGCCATACCTCGAGATCGACAAAGCCACCTAGCCATGGTCGAGCACATCGAGAAGATCTACCCGACGCTGCCGAGAAGACCTAGTCGATAAGGCCATTCTACTCGAGATCGATGAGAGGTACCCGAGATCGAGTACACTTATGAGCCAGGGTCCGAGCCTGTCGAGCACCAGCTAGCCGAGATGCCGAGCCAAGCCCAGTCGACCGACAATCCTACTCGAGATCGAGCAGACCTTTGTCGAGATCGAGTAGACCTCCAGAGACGCGTTACGCGGTTTGATCAATTCTACTCGGTGTGGTATACTTGGGCCCGAAGATTGACGATTCTATCCAAATTTATCAAGATACATCATGAAGAGAGAGATCTATCCACTTGAAGACTAATTAGATATAATTCTCTATTTTAGATTTAATTTCTTTGTTGCTTTTATTTATCTTTAATGCTTTTAGATATAGTTTTAGATATAGATAAAGATTTCTATCCTTGAGTAGCAAGGTTTAGAAGCTTATAAATAAAGCCCATGGGGCTGATTTCTAGTCATTCAATTTCAGTCAGAGACAAGTAGTTCCAAAGAGAAGTTTTAGGAGTTCGAAGGTTTTAGGGTTTTGGCATTCAACGAGAGTTGGATCGTCGGGATTGTAAAGTCTTTTGAATTTAGTTTAATGCAAGTTGTTATTTCCTTTCAATCAATGTCTGAGGTTGCGATGAAGCGCGAGTAGTCCACCCACTTCTAGGGTTGGGGCGAGCCCGACGATAGCCATGCATAATTGAGGTAAAGATCCGACTTTTATCAAGTTTTGAGCATCTACTACTTGTTTATGTGTTTATTACCCATCTAATGGAGGTCCATGATAACAACTTGGATTGTAAACATAAAATCAGTAGAGACAATTAGGGTTTCTTGAAAGAGTTGTCTAATTGTTGGAAAAGGCGAAAGCTAGTCCTTTGATGCGATTCACATGATTATCTGTTTATCTCTGCCTTATGCATGCTTGGTTATCGTTGTTGCGAACCCCAATCTTGGAAGCCTTTTACATTAAGTTTAGTTCGAATCCCAAAGCAATTGCCTTTACTTTATTTTCTTTCGTTTTTATTCTCTGTCTTCCTCGAGATCGAATAGCACTCGTCGATCTCGACTACTGATCTTCGACCCAAAGTCGATGTAGCTTCTGTGTGCAGGTACTCGACCAAGGCAAGCCGAAGTCGACCAAGACTCTACTCGATCTCGAGTAAGGCCTTGTCGAGATCGACCACCAGTGCCTGTGCTTGCTGCTGCGTTGTTCGACTGTCCGATCTTCTGTCGAGTTGCTGTACTCGAGATCTAGGACCCCTGTTGTCGACTTCTGTCCGTGAGATTTCTCTGCTACCTAGGATCCGCTGACACGCTTCCTCGTGGATCGATCCTGACTTCCCGCTGCTACATCAGGAGGAGGTCTTGTAATTATTTGCAAGGGACGGAATCTGGTTTGCTGTGATTTATTTATATTTTAATTTGCATACTCGATTTCCTCCTACAACAGACCACGTGGCCGAGATCGTGGCCGCATTCCCGAGACAGAGACTGAGACTGATGCTGAGGTCGAGATCCCCGGACAGCACGAGAGAGAGGCTGATAGGCAGCAGCAGAGATCAGTGATAGAGAGGGCATTACTCGCGTTGCTAGAGCGAGAGAGATCGGATGGCGTCACCGACTGGGTGAAGAGACTATCACAGAGTTCTTCAGAGAGAGATCGGCTAGCGTCACCGGAGAGGATATCGAGCAGTTCTTCAGAGGACTCGAGCGAGTTTTCAGCTTGATTGGAGTACCCGATGCGGAGAGACAGAGGCTTGCGGCTGGGCAGCTTCGAGGAGATGCTTTTGACAGATGGCTTGTCTACTGTGATGATCGTACTGCATGGACCTACGAGGAGTTCAGGAAGTTGATGCTGAGAGAGTACTGTCCATCTGGGACACAAGCAGCACGAGAGGTTGCGTTTTTCAGCACCCGCTATGACCCACGGCTATCTATCTCCGAGGATCTTACCAGCATCAGCAGGCACAGTCGTCGGCAGGGTCGGCAGGACCAGGCCAGGGCAGAGGTTCTGCACAGCTGGCAGCAATAGTTGTAGACACTGATTTCTTACCACCCCCGCCGCCCTGCGCGTTCCCGATGCAGAACGGCGATTCGACGGCTCCGACTTCCATAGGTACGATATCGTTCTATGGCTCTACTCTTCACATTCTGTTCGATACCGGGGCAACCCACTGCTTTATAGCAGATTCATGCGTAGCTAGATTTAAACTTGTATGTTCGATATGTCCCGCGTTAGTAGTACGTATGGCGGATGGGGTTAGGGTTAGGACGGGGCGTGAGATCCTAGGATGCCCCATTCGGATAGGAGAGCGAGAGTGGCCCACTGACTTGATAGTCATGCCACTGCGGACAGACGAGATGATCCTGGGAATGGATTTTATGAACTTCTATGGGGCGATCCTCAACCTGAGGACCCATACAGTTTCCATCCTCGTGGAGGATGGGACTGAGCACGAGGTGTGGGGGGACGACCCCAAACGGAACGGAGCCTAGATCAGCGCCGTTCGAGCGGCGAGACTTCTAGACCAGGGATGCACGAGCTACTGGTGTTATGCTTTAGAGGTGGATCGCGAGCGACCCAGCCTGACAGCTGTCCCCGTTGTTAGTGAGTTTGCTGACGTTTTCCCAGACGAGCTACCAGGACTTCCGCCACAGCGAGATGTTGATTTCGCTATACAGTTGGAGCCGGGATGGCGCCGACAGAGATGGCCGAGCTGAAAGCACAGTTGGAGGAGCTAGCCGGGAAGGGCTACATCAGGCCGAGTGCTTCGCCGTGGGGAGCACCAGTGTTGTTCGTGAAGAAAAAGGATGGGTCGTTGAGGCTATGCATAGATTACAGAGAGTTGAACCGGGCTACGGTGAAGAACCGTTACCCGTTGCCGAGAATAGACGACTTGATGGATCAGCTACAGGGAGCTGTCGCCTTCTCGAAGATAGATTTGCGTTCGGGTTATCACCAGTGTAGGGTGAAGGTAGAGGACATCCCGAAGATGGCCTTCAGGACTAGATACGGACACTACGAGTTTGTGGTTATGCCGTTCGGGCTAACCAACGCGCCAGCCGCTTTCATGGAGTTGATGAACAGGGTGTTCATCGATTTTCTTGACAGATTCGTGGTGGTATTTATCGATGACATCTTGATCTACTCGAGGAGCAGAGAGGAGCATGCTGAGCACCTGAGGATTGTGTTGAGGATTCTGCAGAAGCATAAACTGTTCGGGAAGTTTAGCAAGTGTGAGTTCTGGCTCTCCGAGGTGATGTTTCTTGGTCATGTTATATCCGCAGCAGGGATATCAGTAGACGCATCGAAGGTTGATGCTATCGTTGCTTGGGAGGTTCCCAAGAACGTCAGAGACATCAGGTCTTTTCTAGGTTTGGCTAGCTATTACCGACGATTCGTCGAGGGCTTCTCCAGCATAGCTAGGCCGATGACGCATCTGACGAAGAAGGGAGTGCCTTTCGAGTGGAGCCCGGCGTGCCAGGCCAGTTTTGATCTGCTGAAGCAGAAGTTGACATCCGCGCCAGTGTTAGCACTACCAGAGGGGACGGAGGACTTCGTGGTCTACACGGATGCTTCGAGTTCAGGTTTAGGTTGTGTGCTACAGCAGAGGGATCGGGTCATCACTTACGCTTCACACCAGCTGAAGCCAGGGGAGGAGTCATACCCCACGCACGATCTTGAGCTAGCCGCAGTGGTACATGCGCTCAAGATCTGGAGGCACTATCTGTACGGCACGTCAGTGAGGATCATGACCGATCACAAAAATCTGAAGTACATTTTCACGCAGAAGGAGTTGAATATGCGTCAGAGGAGGTGGCTGGAGTTGATCAAAGACTACGAGTTGGAGATTGAGTATCACCCAGGGAAGGCTAATGTGGTGGCCGACGCCTTGAGTCAGAAGACTCGTCAGGAGATTGTTTTGTCCAGATTGACGGCTCGACCCGAGTTGCAGTGGGATCTGATCAGTTGTGGAATAGAGGTCTGGTCACGGCGAGAGAGTGGACAGCTGAGTTTCCTGGAGGTTCAGTCAAAGTTGATGGATGAGATCCGACGAGCGCAGGCAGAGTGTCCGCGGATTGGCGATATCCGACAGCGCATGGCCCAGGGCCAATGTAGGTCTTTTACCGTCCGAGATGATGTGATGCTAATGTTGCAAGGACGAGTTGTTGTGCCTGATGTGCACAACCTGAAGCAGAAGATCATGATAGAGGCACATTCCACTCCTTATTCGGCCATCCGGGATCGAATAAGATGTACCAGGACTTGAGGAGGACGTTCTGGTGGCGCAGGATGAAGACTGATGTCGCTTTGTTTGTAGCGCGATGTCAGGTCTGCCAGCAGGTGCGGATAGAGCACCAGAAGCTCGGAGGGATGACACGATCACTTCTTGACCCTGTGTGGAAGTGGGCGGATATCACGATGGACTTCGTGACAGGATTGAGGAGAGATGTACGAGGCTTTGATGCGATTTGGGTGGTGGTCGACAGGTTGGCCAAGACCGCTCATTTCATTCCGATCCAGGAGACATGGCCTGTGTCTGATTTAGTCCGAGCTTTTATACAGCATATAGTGAGGTTGCATGGGGTTCCCGAGAGGATAGTATTTGATAGAGATGGCCGCTTCACTTCAAGATTCTAGAGGCAGGTGCACGAGGCTCTGGGGAGCAAGTTGCATTTCAGCACGACCTATCACCCGCAGACGGACGGGCAGAGCGAGAGGACGATTCAGACGCTGGAGGATATGTTGAGGGCTTGAGTTTTGGATTGGGGGAACCTTTGGGTTCGGCATCTTCCCCTAGTAGAGTTCTCATACAACAACAGCTATCATTCATCGATCAGGATGGCTCCTTTTGAGGCGTTGTACGGGAGGCGATGCAAGTCGCCTATCTGCTGGGATGAGCCTACAGACCAAGTGGGGACACTACCACAATACGTGCAGGAGGCGACAGATCAGGTCAGACGGATCCGAGAGCATCTAAGGGTTGCGCACGACCGACAGAAGAAGTATGCTGATAGGCGCAAGACTGAGTTGGCCTTTGAGGTTGGAGATCATGTCTGGTTGCGAGTGTCACCGACGAGAGGGATCCGACGATTTGGGATGAAGGGCAAGCTGAGCCCTAGATATATGGGCCCCTTTGAGATCCTCGAGCGAGTAGGAGAGGTAGCTTACAGAGTTTCTTTACCGCCCCGTTTGGCTGGTATACACGATGTCTTCCACGTGTCACAGCTGAGGAAGTACGAGCCAGATCCGAGTCACAGATTGGACTACTCCGGATTAGAGATAGTACCTGACCTTACCATCGTGGAGCATCCGATTGCTGTTCTTGACCGCCGGGTCAAGAAGCTGAGGCGCAGAGAGGTACCGTTGGTACTTATACAGTGGGCTAGGAGGAGCCCCGAGGAGGCTACTTGGGAGATAGAGGAGAGTATATGGGTGAGCTATGGAGATGTATTAGATGAGTTGCTAGCGTCGTATGTACAACCACGGGCAGATATAGTTTTGACTGCGTGAGTGGTCGGTGAGTACTTGGGAGGGGGACCCTTAGTCGTACTATGTGTGATTGGGTGTTTACCTCTGTGATTGAGGGCGCATTTTCTGTGATTCATATGCGTGGTGGGGCCCATGAGCGGTCCTACATGATGTGATTATCATTGATGTGTGATACTTTGTGATATATGACTGATATGATATCTTTATGATTATGTGATTGTTGTGAGTATGGTTGATAAATGATGGTATGCTGGAATATTGAACCTAGGAAAAGGAATAAGGCTTAGCCTTAGAGGTGGATGTTAATCCACCCTCTGTTTTGATTGAGTCGTAATGAGATCATAGGTTTGATCCTTAGAGGTGGATTTTTGATCCACCCTCCTGTTGGGAGAATAGAATGTCGGGAAGCGGGTTTGAACCTTAGAGGTGGATGACCACCTCCCGAGAGAGAAAGTCGAGCGAAGTCTAGAGGAGTCTAGGCCAAGTCGTGTCGGGACGCCAACACCTTTTAATTGGAATAGATTCGAAAATGATAGAGTTTAAGCTTCCATGATCCGGGTAAGCTCATTGTGCTTCGCGAAGTGGATACGGATTTTCCGCGACGGCCATCGTGGAATTTTCGCTAAGACCTAGCGGTAGTGTGATGATTCTCTCGAGTTGTAATACTTTAGGCGGTTGAGGCGAGATGTGACGGGGGCGCCCGTTCACATGCTCGACGACGCCGTTCGAGACTATTACGATCGCGACAAAAACATCATGAGATTCTTGGACGACGCATCCGAGATGAACGCGTGCCTTTTGTTCCGATCCAAGGACTCAAAGTTTAACACCTTCTCCACCGGTTTGAATCTTTTTGGTCTCGGGGACGAGACTTGTTTTTAGAGGTGTATGATTGTAAAGACCGAAAATTTTAATTATGATTAATTAAGATTTAATTAATTTCCAAGGGATAATTCGATCAATTATCCTTCTTTTGACGATTTTGAAACCCCGGGAAAATTTAAAATTTTTGGATGGCATATTTTATATGGAAAGAGGATTACAATTCCGATCTAATGGAATTCATATGATAATTTTCCGAGAAATATTGGTGAGGCAAAGGCCTTGTCATCCATTTATTTCGGTAACTTTCATAACTTGTCGTGACTTTTCGAGACGTCTTTTAACCTCAAAATGTCGCCTCCCCTATGACCCATTTCAGCCCCATTTTGATGATCTTCATGAGCCATCATTTTGTCGATTAAAGAATAAAACCCCCCATGGATTGACACCTTTGAAATTTGAATGACCAAGTCCTATTCCATTCACTATGCTACCTAATACACACCAAATCCTTGACCACCCTTGCCCACCCTTTTGGCTCCATAAAGAACCCCAATTGGCTGCCATTCTCAGCCATCCCCACGCCAAAAATCAGAGAGAAAGAAAGAAAAAGAAAGAGAAAGAAAAGAGGGAAGCCATTGTTGGCCTAGCAACACCTCAACTTCAAACCACCATAACTCCCTCCTCACTCAAGCTTTTTGGCTGATTCTTGAAGCCAAATATCCACAAAAGAGAGGCCTTTCCAACCATAGTGAAAATCCAGTCCCAACAAGCTGCCCGTTGAGGCCCATTTTCGAGCCAGCTGTGCCGAGCCCTTTGTGTTCTTGAGGTTTTCAAGTGTGTTTGGGTGAGTCTTGGTTTCCTCCCCTTCAAATCTGATTTTATACTTGTTGTACAACTAATTTTGAAGGTTTTTGTCTAAGAATTCCTTTTATGTTTTGGTTTGGATTTGTCAAAAATGCTAGGTGTTTGGCGCAAGGTCCCGGGAAGCTTGGAGGGGTAATTTGGTCTTTTTCAAGAGAGGCTTTGAGGGTAATCTCTCATCCACCTTTCCCTATATAGGTTAAGAGCCTTATGTGTAAATAAGGGCTTAGGAAGTGGAGCCTCTATATGTTTTTGGTTGCGTTTTGTAGCAAACGTCACAACAAACAAAATGGATATATGTGCCTCTGTAATTTGGACTTTAATTCCAATCCAATGGTCTGATTCGGCTTAAATCTTAATATGATGTTCATGGGAATGTTATCTAACTTTCCTTCAAAAATTAGGGCGATCCAACAATTGGATCAAGAGTTATTATAATTTTTGTAACCAGTGTTTATAATGACTCGGTTAGAAAACTTGGTTAAGGGAATGCTAAGAATATGGTTAAATATGTGATGGCATAACCGAAACTTAGAGCATATAAAATACAGAAATGAAGTATACCCATAACTTGGCTTATGATCCGATAAGAAGAAAATCGATTATGTGATAATACGATATAGATTATAACTGGTTAAGTCCGGATCACTTAACCAAAGTGTGTAATCTATAGAATCGTGAACCTCATGTGGATGTATGTTGATTATTAGGTTGGGTACCATGCATTAGAATACCACCTAATGAAAGCTTAATGAAATTAATAGGCTCTTGTTGATTGGATCCTTGGTTGTGCACTTTATTGCTTGCTTATTCTCCGGACTCCAAGTAAGTCCCCTGGACTTACTCATGATGGATTTATGTGATACTCTTTGTCTTATCGAGAGTCTTCATGCATCACGCGACCTAGTAACATGTTTAGGAATATAAACCGGTAATATTGTAACGGCCCAGAATTATGATTTCCGGGTTACGTTTCAAGGGATGAGAACCCTTGTTCGGATCTTGCAATCCAGGTACGGGTCGAGGTTTCAAACTCATTTAAGATTAGTAGAAAGAGGGATTTCAAACCCTAAAAACCTCGAAGGGCCATTGGGTACCCTTAACTTGTCCTAAGACTATGTCGCGAAATTCAGTTCAAATGAAAGTAAAGCGGAAACAAGGTTAAGATACAAAGTGTCACGGCAGAGCGGGGTCAAAACCAAAACGTAAGAGAATGATTACCATTTATACCAAGTTAGAGAATTAGCCAGGTTCTTCAATTCGCCAAAAGGAAACCCCGCCATATAGACATCGAGCAATCAAAATCTGCAGAAAATACCTTAAAAAAAGAACGGGGAAATGAGTCAGATCAAGCCACTCATGCGGGACCGGCAGTCCTCGCTGAGGCCACATAGTATGTGCTATACCTAATAAAGATGCTCTAATGCAGTACAAAAGTCAAACACACTAGCATGCCCCTAGGTATAATAATGACTCGGTTAGAAAACTTGGTTAAGGGAATGCTAAGAATATGGTTAAATATGTGATGGCATAACCGAAACTTAGAGCATATAAAATACAGAAATGAAGTATACCCATAACTTGGCTTATGATCCGATAAGAAGAAAATCGATTATGTGATAATACGATATAGATTATAACTGGTTAAGTCCGGATCACTTAACCAAAGTGTGTAATCTATAGAATCGTGAACCTCATGTGGATGTATGTTGATTATTAGGTTGGGTACCATGCATTAGAATACCACCTAATGAAAGCTTAATGAAATTAATAGGCTCTTGTTGATTGGATCCTTGGTTGTGCACTTTATTGCTTGCTTATTCTCCAGACTCCAGGTAAGTCCCCTGGACTTACTCATGATGGATTTATGTGATACTCTTTGTCTTATCGAGAGTCTTCATGCATCATGCGACCTAGTAACATGTTTAGGAATATAAACCGGTAATATGACGTAGGATGAACTTAGTAAATCCAACAATTCATATGTATGCTATGTGTCTATGGTAGGACGGCCGTCAAAATCTGAATAAATGACTTATACTCGATGGAACACGAATGAAATGATGAAAGGCTTATGATGAGAAAGAATGAGTATGTTTGAGAAGGATGAGTATGTTTGAGAAGGATGAGCACGTTTGAGAAGATATTATGATATGATGATGATGATGATGATGATTATGATGATGATACGGGCCCTTGTGTGTTTATTTCGCATTTATATATATCTATACACTTGCTTATGTGTTACATTTTAACATTCTTGTAGTTTAAGTATGCCTCTTTATATGGCATTGAGTGTGTATATTTCCGATGATTGACCCCGATTTATTTCTTGTTTTTAGATTCAGGTACCCCTTACCCGATATGACTTACTTATGTGGATGGTTGTCGGGACAGACCTTTTGGACGATTAGAGTGAGGGAGGCGCTTGACATTCGTACTCTTTTGCTCATACGTTTTATCGTTTTGACCCGGCGCGGCCGTGGCGTTTTGTTGTATTTATGATTTCCGCTTTTATTTCTATTCGAAACATTTTCGCGATAGTCTATGACAGGTAAAGCCTCCAACAAGCTTACGATCTTTTCGGGGTTCGTAATCCCCATCTTTTGACAACTAAATCCTCCGCTTAAATGAACCTAATAATAACTCGTACTCGATCGTAAGATCCAAAGCTCACGGGAGAAGATCAAACTTCTCCTATAACGTTCCCCGATAATCTAGTACTCCGAACCTTATTTACCTTCTAAGTAGGTTTATGGAGGTTAATTCGGGTACTTAAATTTCGGGTCGATACAAAGTTGGTATCAAAGCCAAGGTTGTTCGACCTGAGTACGCACGAGTTAAAAATTAATTTTCGAAACCCGCCCACCGTTTTGGAAATTTTCAAGGATTCCGAAGTGTTTAAAGGGCAAAGATGAAAACCCTTTGGAAAATGAAAATAGTTAGGATCTTTATAGACGAGAGATAGGATCGACGGGTAGAGACAAGGCGATAGGCATCCTTAGAGATGTAGAAGGGTTCGAGTAGACTGCCTAGCTTTTCCTTACAGACGGGCCTGGAAGACTCCAAGGGAGCAACCATGGTGGTTGGAGTAGGATAGGATTTAGAGGCGGGCTCGCCAAGCTATCCCTCGAAGGATAGCTATCTAGTTAGCTTCCGTGCGATATAAAACTATGCCTGCGGGCCATCCCCTTGAAGGGATGTAATTATGTGAGATGAATGTGCCTGAGGGTCGTCTTCCTTGAAGAAGACGTTTTATTTAGTTGTATATTGAGTACAGTTAAATGTCCAGTTGTCAGAATGGTCTACACCCAAATTATTAGAGGACGCGGGAGACCATGTGGCCGAGATCGTGGCCGCATTCCCGAGACAGAGACTGAGACTGAGACCGATGCTGAGGTCGAGATCCCCGGACAGCACGAGGGAGAGGCTGATAGGCAGCAGCAGAGATCAGCGATAGAGAGGGAATTACTCGCGTTGCTAGAGCGAGAGAGATCGGCTGGCGTCACCGACTGGGTGAAGAGACTATCACAGAGTTCTTCAGAGAGAGATCGGTTGGCGTCACCGGAGAGGATATCGAGCAGTTCTTCAGAGAACTCGAGCGAGTTTTCAGCTTGATTGGAGTACCCGATGTGGAGAGACAGAGGCTTGCGGCTGGGCAGCTTCGAGGAGATGCTTATGACAGATGGCTTGTCTACTGTGATGATCGTACTGCATGGACCTACGAGGAGTTCAGGAAGTTTATGCTGAGAGAGTACTGTCAATCTGGGACACAAGCAGCACGAGAGGTTGCGTTCTTCAGCACCCGCTATGACCCACGGCTATCTATCTCCGAGGATCTTACCAGCATCAGCAGGCACAGTCGTCGGCAGGGTCGGCAGGACCAGGCCAGGGCAACAGCTGGCAGCGATAGCTGTAGACACTGATTTCTTACCAACCCCGCCACCCCGCGCGTTCCCGATGCGGAACGGCGATTCGAAAGCTCCGACTTCCATAGGTACGATATCGTTCTATGGCTCTACTCTTCGCATTTTGTTCGATACCGGGGCAACCCACTGCTTTATAGTAGATTCATGCGTAGCTAGATTTAAACTTGTATGTTCGATATGTCCCGCGTTAGTAGTACGTCTGGCGGATGGGGCTAGGGTTAGGACGGGGCATGAGATCCTAGGATGCCCCATTCGGATAGGAGAGCGAGAGTGGCCCACTGACTTGATAGTCATGCCACTGCGGACAGACGAGATGATCCTGGGGATGGATTTTATGAACTTCTATGGGGCGATCCTCAACCTGAGGACCCGTACAGTTTCCATCCTCGCGGAGGATGGGACTGAGCACGAGGTGTGGGGGGGGGGCCGACCCCAAACGGAACGGAGCCTAGATCAGCGCCGTTCGAGCGGCGAGACTTCTAGACCAGGGATACACGAGCTACTGGTGTTATGCTTTAGAGGTGGATCGCGAGCGACCCAGCCTGACAGATGTCCCCGTTGTTAGTGAGTTTGCTGACGTTTTCCCAGACGAGCTACCAGGACTTCCGTCACAGCGAGATGTTGATTTCGCTATACAGTTGGAGCCGGGCACCAGGCCGATTTCGAGGGTCCCGTACAGACTCTCAAATCATTTGAAATTCATGGGCGGTTTTCCAAAACATACACTCGACCCTTGTGTACCCGAATTGCACAACCTCAGCTCTGATACCATCTTTGTAACGGCCCAGAATTATGATTTCCGGGTTACGTTTCAAGGGATGAAACCCCTTGTTCGGATCTTGCAATCCAGGTACGGGTCGAGGTTTCAAACTCATTTTAAGATTAGTAGAAAGAGGGATTTCAAACCCTAAAAACATCGAAGGGTCGTTGGGTACCCTTAACCTGTCCTAAGACTATGTCGCAGAATCCATTTCAACCAAAGTAAAGCGGAAGTAAAGTAAAGATACAAGGGTCACGGCAGAGCCGAGCAAAACCAAATTATGAGTGGATAATTACCATTTTACTAAGTTAGGATATTAGCCAGATTCTTCGTTTCACCAAAAGGGAACCCCGTCATATAAGCATCGAGCACTCAAAATCTGCAGAAAATGCCTTTAAAAAAAGAACGGGGAAAGGAGTCAGATCGAGCCACTCATGCGGGACCGGCAGTCCTCGCTGAGGCCACATAGTATGTGCTATACCTAATAAAGATGCTCTAATGCAGTACGAAAGTCAAACACACTAGCATGCTCCTAGTTATAATAAGGTGTAAAAATACTGTAAAGGGCCCAAGACAATGCCAAATGGCATATCCCTCTCCTACCTCCACCCCCTTCCGATAGGGCGGAGACTGGCCAGCTCGTGAATGCATTCCATCATAATCGGGCGGCACGCATGCCTAACCCGCTCCACACAATAAAGCCCGCAGGCATCTCATAATATAAGGAAGTTCATGACTCGATTGACTCAGGGTACCCGATGAGGCTGGACTACCCTATGACCCTAGCAAAGACTCTAGGACTATCACAGATAACGGCCGTTCTGTTTCAAACGCATAAAGTAAGCAGATGCTCATTCAATTAGTGCAACCTAAACATGATACTACATGGCATGCTTTTATGCATATGCAACACCTAACATAAAATGCAACAACAGGCATGAATGTCCAACCTGAGTAAGCCCCCTAGGGAACTTACCTGAAGATGCAGAACAGCAAGATAACACGAGCAGGGCCCAAATGCAAGTCCAAAGCAATCCAAAAGCAATACACACCTATTATCAAGTCATTTCCGTAAGCTACCGGTCCATTATTCATACACACGAAACCTAAGTTCTCACATCCTCAACATCAATCGATGGTAAAACCATTTTCCAAAACCTTTTCGATACGATCAACATCAACCAAAATCATTCTTCCCAAAACTTCAACTCTTAAATCTCAAGTTAAATCAACTTAGAAAATCAACAATTCCTTTAAAGTCATAATTAGCCAAATCCTGACATTAAACATTTAAACCTTAAAAACAATCTCTCAAAATCATTTTATAGAAATAATTCCGGCATTTTGGTTTTCAAGACAACAATCCTTAAGGAGATAATTCCAAAACTGGAAAATCTCTTTTAAATAATTTATCATCAATATATATAATTAACATCATCTACTTTATTAATAATTCCTTTCCAAAAATCACATATTTAAATCATTACACAATACTTATCCCAATAATATTATTTTCAAATACTTTTATAATCCATAAAATTTCACAAATATATATTTATTATAAAACTCCATAAATCGCATAATAATAATAATAATATTCCTTTTTGGTTCGAATAATAATAATATTCTAATAGACTAACAATAACACAAAAGAATTAACATTTAAAAGATTTAACAACAACAACAAAGCCCTCAGCCCAAAGATATAACCCGGACAGAAAAGCCCAAACCCGCCCAAAAAGAAAATCCGGATCTGAAGCAATAGGCCCAAACCCAATCCCTTATCTCCTTCCCCAAATCAACAGAACAGAACGCTGCTCTCAGCGACGGAAGGTGGGGAGATTCGTCGATGCTTCTGGTCGTTGCTGCTACTGCTGTCGTGGGCTCCGAGGAGGTGGGGAGATGCTGCTGGGTGCGGCTCGCAGAGGAAGGAGGAGGGACGGGAATGCTAGCTGCTGTCCGGCAAGGCGAGACACCTGAAAGGGGAAGCAGAGGCGGCGGGGAGCCGGCTTGGAACTCGGAATAACAGATGCAGGGGATGGCGGTGCTCGGCGGCCATAACAGAGGAGGAGGGAGCCTTCTTTGCGGTCGGGAATTGAAAACGACAGGAAGGATAGGAGGCGGAACGGAGGTGGTGCTGGTGATTTGAATTTCTGGGTTTTGCTTTCTTTGAAATTGCAGACAGTGGAAGAGGAAGAGAGAGAGGAAATGGTCTGGTTGTTTCCTTCTGAGATGGCGTGAAAGAGAGTGAGGCAGAGGGGGTTTATGGTGTGTATTGGCACAAAACAACAAACAACAAAATAGATAGCTGTACACTACAAGTCTACAAGGGAAGAAGACAATCCTCAACAGAGTTCTCAGAGAGAGAGAGACAAAAAGAGAAATGAGGGAAGAAAGAAAGAAAAAAATAAATAAATGGAATTTGGACCATGTCCCGAAAGAAATTTTAAATACCCGAACAAATATCTCAAGATCCGCTCTCTGACCTTATCCGATCCAACCCAAAAGATTTTCAAATTTTCAATTCCGAATTTAATAAAGAATTTCAAATATTATTTTAAATTTTCGCATATGGAAGCGGGCTAAAACATATTTTAAATTTTCAACTAAATAATGCCGAAATTCATTTTGAAAGATTTAGAGTAAACCGATAGATCGAGGACGGAAGTTTCAAGCCTCCCGAATCCTAGAAACCAAGATGATTATAATTCATTATTTTAATTATTTAATATTATAAAATTTCCCGGTCTTTACATCATCCACCTCTAAAAACAAGTCTCGTCCCCGAGACTAAAATCACTCTAAAACATGGGGATGAAGTTTTAAAATTGGAGAGTCCAAGGATCATGCCATTGGCCCCGTAAGCACCTCATAAGGGCCCGTATGAGGTCCTCACAGTACTCTTGATGTGATCATAATATTCCCAATTGGTCGTAGCAAGTTTGTGATATGGGCCCCTACCACACCCTTACCTTGGCCTTTCGGTTATATCATAACTCGAAAGCAACTATAGCGCCCCTACTAGGTCTTAGCAAACATTCTATATGCGCCCCTATAAAATGCTTGTATCCACTTTGTGAGACGTTATAATATAAGCCCGGGTTGAAAATTTTCAAAAGGAATTTCGCAATTAAAAGAAGATTAACCTCAAAATCGTTGAAATCCTCGGTAACGTTTATTCTTTAAAATTCCAAGTAATTCCTTTTCAACCGCTCAAAATCTTCAAATAAGACGTTTAACCAAGCAACTTTACACCAAAACAAGTAAAATCGTTTCGATCAAAATTTCGTCAAAATCTTCCAAAACTAAATCAGTTTCCCGCATAACAATCAATCAATTTCAGAAGCTCGGAGTTGGAATCATCCACCTCTAAGGGCTAATCCCATATTCTCTTCCTAGTTTCCAGAATCAAAACAAGCTATCAGTCTCAATTCAAGCAAGCTTCACAAGCCATAAGAAATGCATAACCAAATAACCAACCAATCTCCAATCAGTACATCATATGACAAGTCTCAAACATATGCATGCCAACACAGTGCCACAAGGTCACATCAAAATCTCTACATCCTACTATGGGTCATAATATGCATCTCAACCACATAACAAAATCATAATAACGTCTCGACATCACATCAGAAGTCATAAAAGTATCACCCCATCATAGAGTCAACGAACCAAAACTCATTGTCAACACGTCAACACAACAAAATCATGCCATTAAGATTCAGCAAAAGGGGAGGTCAAGCAGCATATCAATCATCGAATGTCAGCATACTCACCAGACATCATCTTAACTCATCACAACGCCATGTAGCGATCATTTAGTAATCAGACATCATTATCTCATATATATAAATCATATTCATTTTGAAAGCCATATTCTGAATGCAACATATCCATAAGCGTGCTTGCTAAACATATAATACAACATCATGTTTACTACCACATAATATAACATCATGCTTTCACCCCATAACATAACATCACACTTTCACATAATAACACATTATTATCTCGTATATCAGATCACAACACATCCTAACATGCTCCTAAAACAACATAGCAGAGCAGCAATATATCATGATAACATTTGTCACTACCAACTAGATTTCAATAATGCATAACAACATGTAATATTATTCTATATCAGATTCATCATGGTCGTTATCTAATTATCATGCAAGCAGATATTAATAAATCACAATATCAAGAAGATCCTCACATCATCACCAACCAAAACAAAACACAATCTCCACTCGCCCATCTCCACTCTCAACCCAAGACTAATCCTCTTCTAGACTCAATAACACTAACTACGACAAAATCCCCTAAAGAAATCCCAATTCATTTCGATACTCCAATCTCACCCCTCATTCCATCAAGCACTCTCACACACCATCCACCTCTAAGAACCCAACTCCTATTTCTAACTTCACACCCGAGAACCCTCGCATACTATCCTAAATATTCTCAAAAGTCATTCCCCACACTTCATATACTACTCAAGACATCACAAGCATCATACCCTGCTAACCACATGGATTCCTCTCTCGCGTCTTACCTCGTAATACCATCGATCTTCCTAACCGCCTAGAATTCTTTTACCACTCATCAACCACTCCACACGAGAACCCTCACCCACAAGTTCAAAGAAGAAGCAATCATGGGATCATCACACATAAGATCTACATCAAGTCAACCAGCATTTATAAACATAGCATCATGGGTTCATAATCAATTATTGCAACTATGTCAACAAGCCTCAATTTACCATGATGCTCAGTCATTATTACAGATCATCATATATGCACATAGTCAAGTCAAGATAGCAAGTTGCATCATAACCTTAGAAGATAAACAATTCAGGTTTTCAGCATTTCCAGTTCATACTTTTATAGGTACAGTAATTTAGATCATGCTTGGCAACTCAAAGTAACAACTAATCAAGGTATCATGGCACATTAGAACTATAAGGCATCAAATCATATTATTATAAACAACGGACAATCAGGAAATAGTTATCACCAAGTGAGCACATCAGCACGTAAATCTCATCGGCAGGTGATACGGGGTTAGCCGTAGGTTGGTCCGATCTTTGACAACAAGCAAGAAACTCAAAGAAAGACTCAAGAACTGAACAAGACTCAAACGACGCAGCAAGAATGCTTCAAGAATCGATCAAGAAATCTGCAAGATCAATCAAGAAGTTAAAGAACGCAACAAAGACTCTAAAGAAAGATGCAAGACTCGAAATTCAAGAACAAGAATAGAAAGACACGACCTGATATGGACTGAGTCGATCTATGCAGAACAAGATAAAGACCCCAGGCCTCCTCAGAGGGTAGGAACCAATACCAATGACTACACAACCCGCCTCTACAACCCTACACAATCAAACGGACAACTTGAAGGCACAAGGAGGGGGCTTGTGGATACTAGATTCACCAAGTCTTGCGAAGTTGATGAACGGCAAAGCAAACCAAGCTGAGATAGGTATCAATCGATGACCTGTAGAGCACTGCTCAATTCGGCCAACAACTCTCAAGGTGTAACACACACGATTTTGAGAAGCAATATTTCTATTATGAATGTTCCAATTGAATTACATAGATGAAACCGAAATATATAGGCCTTATGATCTGCTCTGGCCGATTCTAGGAGTTAGAAGATAGAATAAGATAGATCTAAATACTAATGGGCTTAATGAAATAACTCTAAGAACATAAGTAAATAAGGTTCTAAAAAGAATAACTAGTAAAAGCCCAATTCAGCCCAATAATGTTCTTAAGCTGAAAATAAGCTCTAACACTTAGATAATTTCGACATAGGCATTGCTATGGAGGTTCGGCCCCAATTTGTACTCCAATGCACATGTATGTCTTTAATGTTGGCTCGGGGAGTTGAACCTTGCTCGAGAACAAAGCATGACCCACAAAGTTGAATGAGTCTCTCTGAAGCTTCTTAGCTCTAGCTCGAGTCATTGGTCCTTCTCCAAGTATGATGGGTGTGTCTGGAGTTGTAGAAGATGGTCCCGCATCAACCTCCCCTTCTTGAAAAGGATTCGACCACGAATCCAAGTCTTCATCCACTGCGAAGTAAGGGATTAGATCCGCGATGTTGAATGTAGCGCTCACGCCCATGTCTCCAGGAAGCTCCAATTGGTAGGCATTGTCGCCCACTCTCTTCTTGATCCGAAATGGTCCATCACCACGAGGCGACAGCTTGTTCTTCCGGGCTTCTGGAAACCGCTCCTTCCTCAAGTGCACCCATACAAGATCTCCAGGCTGAAATGTGACCAAGCGACGTCCCTTGTTGGCCTTGTTAGCGTTGTATTCAGCCTTTAGCTTCAACTTCTCTCGAGTTCGTTCATGCAGCTCCTTAATGAACTCGACATGCTTACCTGCCTCAAATGATTCTTTGTCTCTCATAGGATATGGAGTAAGATCAAAAGGGGTTAGTGGATTAACACCATACACACATTCAAAAGGACTGATTTTAGTAGCCGAATGCATGGTTCTATTATAAGCAAATTCCACATGAGGTAAGGCTTCTTCCCAAAGTTTCAAATTCTTCCTAATAATGGCTCTTAGGACAGTAGCAAGGGTTCTATTAGTCACCTCAGTTTGGCCATCAGTTTGGGGGTGGCTAGAAGTAGAGAATAGCAATCTAGTTCCCAATTTATTCCATAAAGTTCGCCAAAAATGACTTAAGAATTTCACATCCCTATCACTAACAATGGTTTTAGGCACGCCATGCAACCTAACTACTTCTCTAAAGAATAGATTAGCAACGTTGGTAGCATCATCAGTTTTATGACATGCAATGAAATGAGCCATTTTAGAGAATCTATCGACCACTACAAAGATTGAATCCCTCCCCTTCTTAGTTCTGGGCAATCCAACTATAAAATCCATAGAAATGTCTTCCCAAGGGGCTGAGGGTATTGGCAGTGGTGTATAAAGGCCATGGGGCATAAGCTTAGCTTTGGCTTTAATGCAATCTATGCATCTCTTAAGGCAATGTTCTACATCTCTAAGCATATGTGGCCAATAAAAGTGTGATTTCAGTGTGTTATACGTTTTATCCCTACCAAAATGTCCCATTAATCCACCACTATGGGCCTCACTAACAAGTAATAATCGTAGAGAAGACCTAGGAATGCACACTTGATCTTTTCGAAATAAGAATCCTTGATGTATATAAAAGCTGTCATTAGGACCCTTTTCTAAGCATTTTCGAAAGATATCACCAAAATCCAAATCAGATTCATACAATTCCTTTATGTAAAGAAAGCCTAAGACTCTAGAATCCAAAGTGGTTAAAAGAACATGTCTTCTAGATAATGCATCAGCAACCACATTGTCTTTACCTTTCTTATACTTAATTACATAAGGAAATGTTTCAATGAATTCCATCCATCTACCATGCCTCCTATCAAGTTTATCTTGGCTTTTAAAGTGTTTCAATGATTCATGATCAGTCCTAAGAATAAACTCGCTAGGCCATAGATAATGAAACCATGTCTTAAGTACTCTAAACAAAGCATATAATTCCTTATCATAGGTAGAGTAATTAAGACAAGCACCTTTCAACTTCTCAGAAAAGAAAGCAATAGGCTTACCTCCCTGCATAAGGACTCCACCAATTCCAACTCCGCTAGCATCACACTCTACTTCAAAGGGCTGAGCAAAGTCCGGCAAAGCTAATAGAGGTGTGTGAGTGAGCTTGTCCTTAAGTGTGTTGAATGCTTCCTCCTGAGCTGCTCCCCATGTGAACTCACTTCTCTTCTTAGTTAGCTCGGTCAGTGGGGCTGAGATTGTGCTAAAGTCTCGCACAAATCGTCGGTAGAAGCTAGCAAGTCCTTGGAAGTTGCGTACATGTCCTATGTTGGTGGGGGTCGGCCACTCTTGAATAGCTTTAATCTTTGATTCATCAACACGCAGTCCATTAGAGCTCACTACAAATCCAAGAAAAGACACTTGTTCATGACATAATTCACACTTCTTTAAATTAGCATACAAGCGTTCAATTCTCAGCGTTTTAAGCACTTCTCTAAGATGTGATTCATGTTCATTAGAAGACTTGCTATAAATCAGAATATCATCAAAATAAACTACATCAAACTTTCCAATGAAATCTCGAAGCACATGATTCATTAAGCGCATAAAAGTACTAGGAGCATTAGTTAAACCAAAAGGCATAACCAACCACTCATATAAACCTAGCTTAGTCTTAAAGGCTGTTTTCCATTCATCACCTTCTTTCATTCTAATTTGATGATAGCCACTTCTAAGATCAATTTTAGAGAATATAGAAGCTCCATGTAGCTCATCTAGCATATCATCTAATCTAGGAATAGGGTGACGATATTTAATAGTAATGTTGTTAATAGCCCTACAATCTACACACATTCTCCATGAACCATCTTTCTTAGGGACTAATAACACAGGCACATCACTAGCACTTAAGCTAATTCGAATATAACCCTTATCCAACAGTTCCTGGACTTGGGTTTGGACCTCTTGGGTCTCAGTGGGATTCATACGATACGCAGGCCTATTAGGTAATGCAGCCCCTGGAATAAGATCAATTTGATGCTCAATTCCACGAATAGGGGGTAGACCTGGTGGTATGTCATCGGGAAACACATCTTTATACTCCTCGAGTAGAGCAAGTATGTTGGATGGAAGAGAAGCTTTAAGCTCTTCACTCAACATATTCAAGCTCTTGATAAGGTGCATAAGGGTGGTTTCTCCATCTGCAAATTCGTCTAAGTATGTACTCTTGGAAGCCATTAGTACACCCTTAGGCCGAGTTTGAGATGCCACTTGGCTCGACTGAGCCTCCTGTTCTAACTCACCTTTACTTACCTTGCGCTTCTCAATCTCATCAGCCACTTGTGTTGGCGTCATGGGCTTGAGAACAACGTTCTTTCCCTGAAATGTAAAGGCATATCGGTTAGAATGACCATCATGTTGGACCTTACGATCAAATTGCCAAGGACGACCTAATAGAATATGACAAGCTTGCATAGGCACAATATCACATAAAACATCATCTTCATAATGTCCTAGTTTAATATGCACTTTAACTTGCCTGTTTACTTTCAAATTGCCACAATCATTCATCCAATGCAATTTATAAGGTCTAGGACGTTGGATAGTAGATAGATGCAATTTGTCAACCATTTCTTGACTAGCTAAATTACAGCAACTACCTCCGTCAATGATCACATTTACAACCTTTCCTTTAACTAAACAACGAGTATGAAATAAGTTTTCTCTTTGATTATCATCACAAGGTGCAGGAATGACACTTAAAACTCTCCTAACAATCAAAGATTCACCATGTTCATATTCGACCTCATCATTATCATCATAGCACATTAGGTTGAGATTTTGATCATTATCTTCATTAGCATGCTCATCCGGTTCATCACAAGAATTTTCAGATTCATATTCGCCTAAGTGATTAACCATGAGAGTTTTCTTATTAGGACAATCCTTCATATAATGTCCTCTACCTTGGCATTTAAAACATACAATATCTCTAGAACGAATGGTAGAAGGGTTAGGATTACTCCCTTTGGAACCAGTAGATGTCCCAGACGATTCTCGTCCATTCCATGGACCTTTTCCTTTGTCGAGGGGCTGTTGAGGTGCTCGGCTCTCTCCTCACCCTTGGGGCTGGCTTGGTCGATCTCGTGAACCACCTTCACCACGCCATTGGGACTGATTTGGCCGAGATTGGCGCCATTGGGGCTGTTGGCCACTCGACACTCTTCCTTTGCTCTTGTAACGTTGTCCCTTTTCTACTTTAATTGCTAAGTGTAACAAATCAGTAGGAGTAGTATAGGGAAAGTAATCAATCTCATGAGCTAAAGCGGGATGTAATATCCTAAGATATCTAGCATTTGTATCTTCATAAGGTTCAACCACATTAGCTCGAGCCATAGTTTCTTGCATAAGATTAAAGGTTTCCTCAACAGTTTTACTACCTTGTTTAAGATTTTCTAATCTTTGCCTAAGCTCTCTAGCATAATGTTGAGGTACAAATCTATTTCTCATTAATGCTTTAAGTTGATCCCAAGAAGCAATAGGTGCATCAAGAGCTCTTCTCCTTTCTTTAACTAGGTTATCCCACCAAATTAAAGCAAAGCCTGTGAATTCTAAAGTAGCTAATTGCACCTTTTTAGCATTAGAGAAATTATGACAATTCCAAATCTGATCCATTTTAGTTTCCCAATCAATGTATGCATCTGGATCAGTTTTACCTTCAAAAGGAGGAATCTTTACCTTGACCTTACCTATGCCGTCCTCGTCATTGTACCTAGGTGGTCGGTTCTGATTTCCTCTTTGATTCCGTCTCGGACGCTGCTCCCAATACTCCTCTTCTTGGAAGTCATCATCTTGCTCCGAGTAGTAGAATTGCTCCTGGAAGCCTCGACCTCTTCCCCTTCCTTGTCCTTGACCTTGCACATTAACAAACCCATTATTCCGATCATTTCTCCCACCTCGTGGAGAGTTGTTTTCATTGAATAAAGGATTATCTAAATTAACATTGACATGAGGATTAGGATTAGGGATAGGATTTACGACCTCTCTTTCATCATTAGGTATCTCCACTCGCTCTTGCTGACCTCCTATAATGTTCGAACCACTAGGCCTAGAGCTCTCCAAAGCCGTCATCTTGGCTTGTAGTACAGCCAAGGTTTCAGGGACGATAGCCATGCCCGCCAAGGTGTTCATCATGTTGTTCACATTATTCATCAAGGTGGCAAATTGCTCGGGAGTTACTGTTGCACTCGAGTTGGAGGAATTGTTACCACCATTGTTTCCCTGATTGTTAGACATTATAACAAAGACAAAAGAAACAAAGAACTAAGTTAAAGGTTAGTAAAACTTATAAACAGCTCACAATTGTGTTTCGCTCACACTCCCTCTCTGATTGATATATCACGCTTGCTAGGGCAATCCGCTTTGGGCAAATCAACTACCAAGCAAAAACTAAGCAAATCAAGGTATGTAGTGAATGAAACGAACAACAAAGCACTCGACAAAAGAGTAAGAGCACTCGACAGTAGCTTGTAAGCACTTGATTCAAGCAAAAACAAAGGCAATTGCAAGAAATCAATTCGACACAACAAGGGTGCACTCGACAGGGGTCTAATGCTCTGTTACCAATTTGATACGGGGTTAGCCGTAGGTTGGTCCGATCTTCGACAACAAGCAAGAAACTCAAAGAAAGACTCAAGAACTGAACAAGACTCAAACAATTCAAGCACACAACAGTACTCGACCAAGACAAGAGAGAACTCGAGAAAACAAGCTCTACTCGACACAAATAGAAAAGAAAGAGAAATAAAAACAAACTTGGAAATTTACCTCTTTTGATTGAAAACCTTTAAGTTAGGACGTTGTAGTTGTAGGGTAGGGTTTCAATTTTGTGGAGGTGTATGTGTTTGGGATAGGGTATGTCGACTAGGGCTGAGAAGAAGGGTTCACCAATTAGTCCTTGGGAGCTTTCTTGCACTAGATCAAACAAAACACTTTCCCCTTTTTTTTTTTGACTTACTTTTACCCCTAGTGAATTTTATCCTCCTAGGTCTAAGTTTTAAAATAAATTTCGAAACTGATTTTTTTTTTTTTATACTAATGCAAGAAAGACTCTAAATATGTAATAGGACTCGAAAATCTGAATAAGAATGGTGAAAGGATAAAAATTCAGCCCTAATGCAAAGATATAGATAACAAATGGCTAATTTAGGTAATAAGATCTATCTTGTGCCTTTTTAGATAGTTGATAGATATAATGGAAATTAATATCCAACAACTTAATAAAATCTGATTTTAGGCAATGGATATAAGATAAATCAAAATTCCCAAAGATAGAATAGATAAACAAAATGATAGAAAAGATAGAACAAACTAGGGTTTGTGTATGTGGAGGACTGATTTTCGACCAAGCAAAGGCTATGGGGACAGCTTGCTGCCGTCGGCTCTAGGGTGTTCACAAGGGGTTGTGTGCACCTTTGGTCGACTCCACGGTCTTGGCTAGGCTTTGTGTTTAGGCTATGCAACCACAAACAATCACAAACTCAAGATTAGTGCAAGAATCAATAAAGAATGCAAGAAGTAAATAACCAAACAAAGAAAAGACTCTATTTTTGTGTTTTTGTGTTTATGAAAAGAAAAAGACTCAATCTTGATGTCGGAAACCAAAGCTCTGATACCAATTTGATACGGGGTTAGCCGTAGGTTGGTCCGATCTTCGACAACAAGCAAAAAACTCAAAGAAAGACTCAAGAACTGAACAAGACTCAAACGACGCAGCAAGAATGCTTCAAGAATCGATCAAGAAATCTGCAAGATCAATCAAGAAGTTAAAGAACGCAACAAAGACTCTAAAGAAAGATGCAAGACTCGAAATTCAAGAACAAGAATGGAAAGACACGACCTGATATGGACTGAGTCGATCTATGCAGAACAAGATAAAGACCCCAGGCCTCCTCAGAGGGTAGGAACCAATACCAATGACTACACAACCCACCTCTACAACCCTACACAATCAAGCGGACAACTTGAAGGCACAAGGAGGGGGCTTGTGGATACTAGATTCACCAAGTCTTGCGAAGTTGATGAACGGCAAAGCAAACCAAGCTGAGATAGGTATCAATCGATGACCTGAAGAGCACTGCTCAATTCAGCCAACAACTCTTAAGGTGTAACACACACGATTTTGAGAAGCAATATTTCTATTATGAATGTTCCAATTGAATTACATAGATGAAACCGAAATATATAGGCCTTATGATCTGTTCTGGCCGATTCTAGGAGTTAGAAGATAGAATAAGATAGATCTAAATACTAATGGGCTTAATGAAATAACTCTAAGAACATAAGTAAATAAGGTTCTAAAAAGAATAACTAGTAAAAGCCCAATTCAGCCCAATAATGTTCTTAAGCTGAAAATAAGCTCTAACACTTAGATAATTTCGACATAGGCATTGCTATGGAGATTCGGCCCCAATTTGTACTCCAATGCACATGTATGTCTTTAATGTTGGCTCGGGGAGTTGAACCTTGCTCGAGAACAAAGCATGACCCACAAAGTTGAATGAGTCTCTCTGGAGCTTCTTAGCTCTAGCTCGAGTCATTGGTCCTTCTCCAAGTATGATGGGTGTGTCTGGAGTTGTAGAAGATGGTCCCGCATCAGCAGGTTAGTGCAATATCATCATCAATAAATTCAGAAGGATTAGCAATTCGAACGGAGGACACTCGCTCGCAAGTCATATCGTACTCAATAACCTCCATCCTCGAAACATGTTTGTTCCGCCGACATCATTGATCCTGAGGTCCGTGGGTTATGGGCCCACGCTTCTGCTGCACTGCTCTATCGCTATCTAACTTTTCGTTCCCTCTTCAATGTGGTCGCCCGTCGAATGTATCGCATAGGGTCCAAGTTAGCGGAGGTAGGGGAGTGACAAGAGAAGACAACCCAAAGTTCCTCTCGGAACCAACCCAGGACCAATACTAAGACGGCAACTAGAGACAAAACTTCGACCCGAGAATAGCAACGACGCCCTTATGAAAGTCTATTAGGTTGCAATTGTGACAATTAGACACAAATTCATCATGGGGCATATTAATCATATTAATCCACACTAACATGTACCTATCTTAAAGAGAACGACATACATATTCATTCCAAAAGACACAATCAAGTCCTACACTGATGCATGTGAGACAAGCTAGCAGTCTATTATTTCATGGAACCAGATATGCCTAGCAACTTCAAGCAGGATATGTGGAACCAGTAATTATCATACAAGATTCGAAGTCATGCGGGATTTAATGAAGATAACATGCATCATGAGTATGAACAATGTACAAGAATGGTACATGCAGCACCAGGTGAGGTCAAATATAGCATGGCGATGTACATCATAACGATCAAACTAAGCACCATACGAAAATACATAAGGCGGCATAGTAATCATCACAACTAATAACAAGGATCATATTGTAGGTTCAGAACGGCATGTAATCATACAATGAGATACACTTAGGAAGCACAGGTCCTATACGATGCTAGCGATACATGACAAGGCATGAGCATAGACAAGAGTGATTAAATGAGTTCAATATGATGTACGTGAAAGCAAAAGGATAACCACAGAGTAAACAAGATAACATCACGGGCGATAGGTTATAATCGTGCCAAGAACGAACCATCATAGAGCACGTATATGGTACAATAGTCATCACGTCATAGAACAAGTACAACACGTGATCATCTAGCGAGTCATATTGGGAATCATAATCCCTATAGGACACTACTGGCACATATCGAACATGAATGCAATCAAGATAATGCGATTAGATTCATCCTAACATTCAGGTGTCATGTGTGTGCAAAATCATAATCTAACATGGTGTGTGATCATGTGAGGTGTCAAGTTATACGCTCATGCAAATACGAGAAGATGTCATATAGTAATAGAGGAATACCACCGAGTGAGATCATGTAAGAATGCTAGGGCCTACCATTGCAGAAAGCAATTCGGTCATCGAATTTAACATCATCTCGCCAGGATAAGTAAGACATGTTACGGTGATAGGAAGAGGGAAGAACCACACTATCAGGAACCTAGCTCGAGAGAGAATCAGCAATAATGAAAGCAAGATATAATTCACACGAGTCACAACCAAGGATCCTACATGATACTAAAGGCTCTACTTGGCATACGATACATGCATTCAACTAATCACGGCGACACGTAAGAAATAAATTCAATCACATTCCAACAACATAGAAACATGAGGAAGGTTTTACAATGTATACCACGAGTTTAAGTAATGGCAATATGACTAGAATACGGGGACATGAGCTAAAACCAACACATACTAAGATAAAACAGGCATTTCTCAAGACTCAATTATACCACATATTCTCCATCCAACGTAAGTAATCACACAACAACACAAATTGCAAAACAATCAACGTTAATTAATATGACGAATACAGAACAGATGGGAATACTATAGATTCTTGTTACCAAAGGATAATAAGCATTGACACATCATCATCCAACATGCTAAGACGATCATCTATCAGCATTCATACAAAGAGGAGTTGATCACACTATCATGCACCTAACCCAGGCAAAAGAAACAAGCATATAGGTTCATATCATGTGGTTCATGCTTTCAATTGATCATTAGCGCAATTAATACAATATGTCAAGTAGGCATGCTATAAACAACATACAATCATGATAGAAGACAATACATAACACAAGACTTAAGCAATGTAACTAGTCACACATGTAAATATAACACAACAACTGGGTACCAATGGTTATTAATAAGGCACGTGTTAGAGACCACAAAATCATGTCATGCAATTCAGGGAGAGTCACCATTACAACCGGACAGAGATCCCTAAGGACAACCATTGACTTTTCCCGACTGTCTTCTCACCCCTCTTTCCCGTGGGACTCTGGTATGACTCTTTTTGGCAAGAAGACACAGGTTGATCGTCACAAGAATCAAGAAATACAGCCCAGAAACACCTTACTTTTGACTTAAAGGGACATAAGGAACCACCTTCCAATACTCGCTCAGACAACCTTCACATCCATACATGATTCCCGACACAATGTGTTTACCAACCCAATTCCCCGTGGAAGACACTGACATCCGAGAGAAAGGTTCGATAGAATCGTCAAGGGGTTAACATAGTGGAAGGGGTTGTTCCACACAAGATGGGTTTGACCACACAGGAACAAGGGTACTCCCACTACCCCGTTTGCACAAATCAGTCAATACACATTTAATTGTTAGGCATACCAATCAGACTTTAGCATATCAAGCACTCAACATATAATAAGTCAATAACAATTATAATGACCATGTTCAAGGAAGATCGTGCTCGGGCTAAATATATAAAGCACATCAAGCTATCTATTGTCGCTCTTCGAGGAGCGACTGATCGGAGGAGCAAAAACCTCGCGATCCTACCTAACTCGCCACTCCAATCACCTTGGTGCAATCTCATTGGAGTCTTCCGGACCCTCTGTAAGAGCAAGCTAGTATTTTGCCTACCGTTCCCAACTACACCCAATAGGGGTGATCTAGCGCCTTTACTACCCACTCGTGTCCCCGTTTAGTCGGTTTTCCTCTTTTATTACAAGTCGAGTTCATTTTTTAGTCCAATTTCGGTTAGATATCTTAACTTCATTTTGCCCCTTTAAAAGACTCTCAAATCATTTGAAATTCATGGGCGGTTTTCCAAAACATACACTCGACCCTTGTGTACCCGAATTGCAGAACCTCAGCTCTGATACCATCTTTGTAACGGCCCAGAATTATGATTTCCGGGTTACGTTTCAAGGGATGAAACCCCTTGTTCGGATCTTGCAATCCAGGTACGGGTCGAGGTTTCAAACTCATTTTAAGATTAGTAGAAAGAGGGATTTCAAACCCTAAAAACATCGAAGGGCCGTTGGGTACCCTTAACCTGTCCTAAGACTATGTCGCGGAATCCATTTCAACGAAAGTAAAGCGGAAGTAAAGTAAAGATACAAGGGTCACGGCAGAGCCGAGCAAAACCAAATTATGTGTGGGTAATTACCATTTTACTAAGTTAGGATATTAGCCAGATTCTTCGTTTCACCAAAAGGGAACCCCGTCATATAAGCATCGAGCACTCAAAATCTGCAGAAAATGCCTTTAAAAAAAGAACGGGGAAAGGAGTCAGATCGAGCCACTCATGCGGGACCGGCAGTCCTCGCTGAGGCCACATAGTATGTGCTATACCTAATAAAGATGCTCTAATGCAGTACGAAAGTCAAACACACTAGCATGCTCCTAGTTATAATAAGGTGTAAAAATACTGTAAAGGGCCCAAGACAATGCCAAATGGCATATCCCTCTCCTACCTCCACCCCCTTCCGATAGGGCGGAGACTGGCCAGCTCGTGAATGCATTCCATCATAATCGGGCGGCACGCATGCCTAACCCGCTCCACACAATAAAGCCCGCAGGCATCTCATAATATAAGGAAGTTCATGACTCGATTGACTCAGGGTACCCAATGAGGCTGGACTACCCTATGACCCTAGCAAAGACTCTAGGACTATCACAGATAACGGCCGTTCTGTTTCAAACGCATAAAGTAAGCAGATGCTCATTCAATTAGTGCAACCTAAACATGATACTACATGGCATGCTTTTATGCATATGCAACACCTAACATAAAATGCAACAACAGGCATGAATGTCCAACCTGAGTAAGCCCCCTAGGGAACTTACCTGAAGATGCAGAACAGCAAGATAACACGAGCAGGGCCCAAATGCAAGTCCAAAGCAATCCAAAAGCAATACACACCTATTATCAAGTCATTTCCATAAGCTACCGGTCCATTATTCATACACACGAAACCTAAGTTCTCACATCCTCAACATCAATCGATGGTAAAACCATTTTCCAAAACCTTTTCGATACGATCAACATCAACCAAAATCATTCTTCCCAAAACTTCAACTCTTAAATCTCAAGTTAAATCAACTTAGAAAATCAACAATTCCTTTAAAGTCATAATTAGCCAAATCCTGACATTAAACATTTAAACCTTAAAACCAATCTCTCAAAATCATTTTATAGAAATAATTCCGGCATTTTGGTTTTCAAGACAACAATCCTTAAGGAGATAATTCCAAAACTGGAAAATCTCTTTTAAATAATTTATCATCAATATATATAATTAACATCATCTACTTTATTAATAATTCCTTTCCAAAAATCACATATTTAAATCATTACACAATACTTATCCCAATAATATTATTTTCAAATACTTTTATAATCCATAAAATTTCACAAATATATATTTATTATAAAACTCCATAAATCGCATATTAATAATAATAATAATCCTTTTTGGTTCGAATAATAATAATATTCTAATAGACTAACAATAACACAAAACAATTAACATTTAAAAGATTTAACAACAACAACAAAGCCCTCAGCCCAAAGATATAACCCGGACAAAAAAGCCCAAACCCGCCCAAAAAGAAAATCCGGATCTGAAGCAATAGGCCCAAACCCAATCCCTTATCTCCTTCCCCAAATCAACAGAACAGAACGTTGCTCTCAGCGACGGAAGAAACGCGAGGAGGGGAGGAAGGGGAAGGCCTTGCCGGCGACCATGGTTTCCGACCCAGGACTGACCCAATCTGACCGACATCAAACCCCGACCCCAACCCAGGCAAAGAGAGCTAAACGCTAGTGAAGGAGAGAGAGAGAGAGTTAGAGGGATTACCGAGCGACTCCGAGGGCTTCTCCGGCTTCAGCGGCGGCGCTCCGGCCGCGATTGGCGGAGAAGGAGCTTCGTTCGATGTCTAGGAGAGGACAGGGAATGAGAAATGACGGATTTCATGAAGCTTAGAACCGAAAACGAAGAGAATCGGAACCGACCTGAGAACGGGAGGACAGAGGAGGGAGGGTCGCGTACAGCGCCGACGGATCCTCCGGCAGCTCCTGGGTATTCGTCGATGCTTCTGGTCGCTGCTGCTACTGCTGTCGTGGGCTCCGAGGAGGTGGGGAGATGCTGCTGGGTGCGGCTCGCAGAGGAAGGAGGAGGGACGGGAATGCTAGCTGCTGTCCGACAAGGCGAGACACCTGAAAGGGGAAGCAGAGGCGGCGGGGAGCCGGCTTGGAACTCGGAATAACAGATGCAGGGGATGGCGGTGCTCGGCGGCCATAACAGAGGAGGAGGGAGCCTTCTTTGCGGTCGGGAATTGAAAACGACAGGAAGGATAGGAGGCGGAACGGAGGTGGTGCTGGTGATTTGAATTTCTGGGTTTTGCTTTCTTTGAAATTGCAGACAGTGGAAGAGGAAGAGAGAGAGAGGAAATGTTCTGGTTGTTTCCTTCTGAGATGGCGTGAAAGAGAGTGAGGCAGAGGGGGTTTATGGTGTGTATTGGCACAAAACAACAAACAACAAAATAGATAGCTGTACACTACAAGTCTACAAAGGAAGAAGACAATCTTCAACAGAGTTCTCAGAGAGAGAGAGACAAAAAGAGAAATGAGGGAAGAAAGAAAGAAAAAAATAAATAAATGGAATTTGGACCATGTCCCGAAAGAAATTTTAAATACCCGAACAAATATCTCAAGATCCGCTCTCTGACCTTATCCGATCCAACCCAAAAGATTTTCAAATTTTCAATTCCGAATTTAATAAAGAATTTCAAATATTATTTTAAATTTTCGCATATGGAAGCGGGCTAAAACATATTTTAAATTTTCAACTAAATAATGCCGGAATTCATTTTGAAAGATTTAGAGTAAACCGATAGATCGAGGACGGAAGTTTCAAGCCTCCCGAATCCTAGAAACCAAGATGATTATAATTCATTATTTTAATTATTTAATATTATAAAATTTCCCGGTCTTTACATAATCTGAACACACGCATACACACATCCATATTAGTTTTGAAACATGTTCATTAAATCTTGGTGGGTATTTTTACAAATTTATTTGTACATAATGCATGTTTATTTCATTTGTCAATTTTGATCCCAACAAATACGTACTCAAAATAAAATTAATTAAAATTCCTAATTATGACGTGTTAATATGTAAATTAAGTTCTTTCAATTATCTCATTTGATAGTGATTGAATTCTATAGATTGATCCATTTTAATTTTTTTTTAAAAACAATAACTCGAAATATTTACATGTGTATATGTATAAAATAAACATGTTATTTCTATCATGTTTGTACTTCCAATTTCACAGTTTTTTATTTTCCAGCTCATTTTCTCTACATGTATCAATATATCTATATTTTGTTCTTTCATTTTACTTATGTTTTTTTATCTACAGTGATCTTTTTTACATATAATCAATAATGAATGACCTTTATTATGGTGAAGAACTAACAAACTCTAAAATATTAGAAGAATATTAAAAAAAATAGAAACAATCTTTACATATAAAAACAAAACAATAATGTGTAATTTTTTGGAATAAAAAATTTAGAACTTATGAATTAATTTAAAGTATATAATCAAATTTACTATACTAATACATCCACGTAGACGGGAAACATGCAATATTTGGTGTGTGGTGAAGCTAATGAAGATTATTTAGTTGAAGAATTTAAGGAAGATGGGATAAAGAGGATTATAAGGGAAATATAATCTCTGTACGTATGTATATTAAATAAAATATGAAAGTGATGAAGAGGATGATGAAAATCAAGACGGGGATGAGGAATGATGATATCAATCGAAATAATTATGGTTAAAAATCTAGGTATGAAAATATATTGCCTAAAATACTAAATTACTTCTTAATAATATTTTCTGAATTCAAATTTTATAAAAGTATGTCACACGATCACAAGTTAGAAAAACCAATTATATCATATATGTACGTATTGATAACAATGTGTTCATATAATCCCGTGCCTCGGGCACGGGTACTATACTAGTCTAATATAATACTAAATCGGATGTTGAAGGTGCAACTTGGCAATTTTCGCTTGAAAATAGGCTTAGGTGTCAACTTATCATCAACCATGGTCCCACCATTCTATTTAATTTATTTTTACAAATTAAGTAAATTAATTATTTACCCAAAAAATTTATTTGAAATTGAATTTATTGTTACTATATTTTTGGAGTAAAAATTATCAAAAATCTTTTTATTTAAAAATGAAAAAAATCTAACAAATTTTACACAAAATCATTTATTCAAACTCATCAATTAATTATTTAATTCGATAAATCTTAATAGCTTCTTTTACAAGTAAAATTTTCTTAATTAGATGAATTATTTCTTTTGATATTGTTGGTGACGTTCTAATCAGATGAATTGCATATTTCTAAAACCAGCAAGCGAACCGAACTAGGAATTGCAGCATGTAGTTCAGAAACATGAAATTGGACAGAACCACCAACTAAAACCTGCAATTCAGAAATAAAAGAAGATGAAGTCGAACAGAACCAACAATTGCAGCCTGTAACTCAGAAACAAGCGAATAGAACCAAAATCGAACAAAAACTAGCGAAATAGGTACTTGAGTAACATCAAAACGAAAACTAAAAAGAAACAAGCAAAATTTGAACATAAATTCAGAAATCGAATTTGCAGCAACACACATGAAATCAGAATAGCAGCAACATGACATCGGAATAACAGAAATTCATGCAGCAACATGAAATTAGAATAGTAGCAACATGAAATCGGAAGAGAACAAGTTGCAGCATGTAATGCAGAAACACGAAATCCAACAGCAATCAAAGTCGAAGACGCTATCATGACATTGTTGAGGGAGCCGAACCCTTTTGACCTCAGCGATGCCGTTCCGCGAAATGAGAGAATTAATCTGCTTCACCATATGTAATCCTATCTCCCTGAAGCCTCCGAAGTGAGAAACCCAAAGGGGGAGAATAGGTGGGTGGCTATTTCCCTGTGGATGCTCCGCCAGTAGTCGTCGTAGGGGGCGAACCCCTGGACCTCTATGTGCTTCATCCTCATGGGAGCTAGAATCTTTGTGCATCGTTCTATTCGTTTTCGCAAAATTCGTGCTTCAAACACCCATGGTGGTCGGTTAGAGGCGAGGAAGAGAGTAGACCTAGAATGGGAGGAAGAAGGAGGAGGAATTGTCCCGTCGATATGCAGTGCGCAGATGCACTCCTACGAGTTGTGTTGGGTCAACCTGTCCTTCATCGCGCACTCGCACTCGCGCTCGGGGTCCTCCATAGTGCAACGAGTGAGAAATTGTTCATGTACCTATCAATCCCGAATCAAAGGCACGTCTGACAAAAATCTTTTTGTTTGTTGAAAATCATAGATCGTTATAGATTTTGTTATTTTTGTTATTCAAATTAAAAATTGCAATAATATCCAACTCAAAATATCAAATAAAAAAATTTAAAAAGGAAATCAGATTTAGGAAAAATATTAATTATTTAATTAGATCTTTAAATAAGTAATTTGATTTATATTAGATAATAATTTATTTAAATTAATATACAAAAAAATCAAATTCTTATCAATATATATTTGTTGGATTTATCCAACTGCATATCCTAATTAACTAACTTATATTTGTGGATTTGTTTTAGTTCTTATCGATTACTCCTTCCATTAGTTAAAATTTGACGTTTTACTATTCACGTACGCTTTTTTATATGTTATAAACTATATTAAATATTAACTTTCTAAATAATTTTTTAAATAATCTCATACTTATTACTATTAAGTGTAAATTTATAAAAAAAATGTAAAAAAATATATTTTATATAGTTTTTATCATTTTAAAAAAACGTGCATGAATAGTAAACGACAAGTTTTAATTAACAAGGAGAGTAATAAGTAATAACTAACAAATTCTTAGCAATTAATAACAAACAAACAAATCCTACGACATGACATATATTTGTGAATTTATTTTAGTTCTTATCAATTAATAACAAACAAATCCTATTTATTACTCTAATCTAATTAACAAATCTTATAATAATAAAAAAAAAACAAATTCTTATCAATTAATAACAAAAAATCCTATATTAATCTAATTAACAAATCCTATAATAACAAAAAAATCCTCAAATGAACAATATAATTGACTTATTTTTGTCTAATTAAAATTGTAAACACCTTATACTAGCATCTAAAATATAATTTTATTACTCAATCCACTATTGTATGTAAAAATTAAAATGAATCAATTTGTGTTTAATGTCAATCATATATTGTGTTATAAATAATTATTACATATTTATAAACCTGATAAACTAAAAAGCCCCGCACAAGGTGCAGGTAATTTTTCGTGTTTCTGTGTGGCCCCACCTATATAACTAATTCAATTTTATCAATTATTAATTAAAACAAATCTAATAATAATTTAACAAATTTTCTAGAATATTAATTTCTCTCAAACATTTTTACCCGTTTTAATTAAAACTATTTAATTTTTTATTTAAATTAATCAATTAATTACATTCTGTTATAACTTCAATATATTTTTTCTCTCTTATTTTGCGTTAAACTCAATATCTTTGTTAGTTACTACATTTTACCCCAACATAAGTTTTTTTGTGTGTGATTTAGTAAAATATTTTTTCATATGATCAATGTAATTGACTTATTTTATCTATTTAAATTGGTAAACACCTTACACTAATATCTAAAATATAATTTTATACCTCAATCAATTATTAAGGGGAAAGTCAATTATATTGTCCATTTGATGTCTTGCAATGGTTTCTTAATATGTAATACATTTATTTTACAAGTTTCTTAAAAACGAGGATACATCCAAAACCAAAATTGTGCACCGACGCCTTGAAGTCTTCAAGGCGGTGGATTAATGAAGTTGTCGTGATTTATATATACATCACACTTTTAATTATTGATCGAAGATGTGGGTCGAGTCAGCGGAACCAATTTAGTATATTTATCATTTGGATGTTTGGATTTGATTTATTCTTATGATAATTGGTATTTCTTTAATTGGATGGGTGTCACATGGTCCAATCAAAATAATTTAAATTTAAGTTGTTCAGTCGTTAGTAATTATGTGTTATTACAACAATATAATATATTTTATAAATCCCGTGCGTAACGCACGGGTACTGTGCTAGTATAATACTAAAGGAGAAGTCGCCTACGACATGTGGCGGCTTCTCCTTTAATGTAGTCATTTTAAATTAATAATTAATTAAGTATAACTACTTAATTTATTGTTTATAGTAATATTTTGACCAAATCTTAACAAATGCAAATCAGTTAAGATATGATGATGTACTTGTAAAGGCTCGGATTTTTAAATCCTAAATTTCTTGAAAAAAAAATGAATTTAAAAGCGGAATTTAACGGAAAACTCGCTAATTTGGATTTTAGAACTCTCAAAGCGGATTTTCGACCTAAATAAAATTTTAAAAACTAACATGACCACCGTGACTTCCGGACTTCAAATTCTAATTGCGCGAATGAGAGAGAGCGGGCTTCGGGATTTTATTTCGAGTATTTTGAGTTTGTGAATTGGGAACACACTACCCATTATATCTCCTTCTCCTCTTTATTAATCCGAAATCTCAGCCTATTCTTTCCCCCACTTGACCAATGTTTTGGGAAAGAACCAAAATAAGCTTATGTGAGACCCATTTTAATTTTTGACCACTGGTCACTCCGTAGCTATCAACCATCTCCCCATTTAAATTGTTTTTTTCTTGTTTCAATCAAACACCTGCACTCCCATGTGGTTCTTTCCACCATTATAGTTAAATCAACACCCCACTTTCCTCCTCCCTCCTCACTTGCTTTTCCCCCATTTCTGGCAAAGAGCCAACTGCAATTACAAACCCCTGTCTCTTTTGTTCAGATTCACAACAAGACTCACAACACTACATATCAAGAAAGAAAACCCACTTCTTCACATCTCCCCACATTTCATTTTCAACTCAAAGACCAAACACACTCTCTCTCTCTCACTGTTGTCGCCGAGAACCCCCAACAACCCCTCTCCTCATTTACCTTTCTTTGTCTCTCTCCGACGCCCGAGCCACCCCAGAGATGCCCGCATCAGCTCTCCGACGTCTCCCCGGAGCCACCGCGCCTCCTCGCCCCTGTTTGTCCGAGCCGCCAGAAACACCAAGCCCCACCCACCTCCTCCTTCACTCTTCTTCTTCGAACTGCCAGCAGTAGCTCCCTCGACGCCCCGAGCGGCACCAGCTCCGCCCAGAAGTAGCCGGAGCGCCGCCACCGTCCACCTTCGCACCCCTGTTTTCCGTTTCGCCCTCGGAAAGGTTCGTTTCCGCTCCATTCTCCCCCCTTGCACTCCTTATCAAGCCAAGGTTTCTCTTTTAAGCTTTCCACCCCCTCCCAGGCCTCCTTGCTTGAAGGAACGCCCTCGACGCGCCCGGACGCAGCTCCCCGAGCACCTTTCCCGGCGAAATCTCGAAGACCCCCATGGTGAGCCTCTCTCTTTTCTGTTCCCTTCGGATTCGGCGGCCTTCCTTTGGTTCTGGGTTTGGGAATGGGTCGAGAAGGGAGTGAGTCGTGAGTGGTTGGCGGGATCTCGACACCCCCTCCTTTTCTCCTTCGATTCAACAGAAGGTTTGGGGAGGATGAATGAACAGTACGGAGTTGGGTTGGTTTTCTATTTTATTTTGTTAAAACCGGTTTGGGTGTTTTAAAATAAAAGGGTGGTTCGGTTTGGTTCATTAAGCAAATCAGATTTTTAAAGAGCATTGGGCCTATTTTCTTATTTGGGCCAGATCTGTTTTTTTAACAAGAGGAAGGATATGGGCCTATTTGTTTTCTAACTTAACAATCTAATGGGCTGGGGTTAAATGTCCGAAAATAAGAGAGAATTTGGGCTAAATTTGTTATTTCGAAAATTTGAGGGGAAAAAATGACGGTTTTGGAATTTTAAAATTATAAGGGTGAGTTTTAGTGATTTAAAAAGGATGATTTTATTAAATGAAAATGGTTGGGATTTTAGAAATATTTTATGAAAGTATTCATAAGAAAACGGTATTTAAAATATTAAATATTATTATTTGAGTTTAAAGTATAAAATATTATCATTGAGATTTAAAGATATAATACTATGGTGATTAAAACAAAAATAATATTATGAGACTTGGATTTTAGAAAAAAGGAATTTGATGAACATTTTCCAATGACGGAATTTTTAACTAGTCAACTCGGTTTT
Source organism: Persicaria maculosa (assembly GCA_963922045.1). Taxonomy (NCBI): domain Eukaryota; kingdom Viridiplantae; phylum Streptophyta; class Magnoliopsida; order Caryophyllales; family Polygonaceae; genus Persicaria; species Persicaria maculosa. The sequence goes on along the minus strand of OY998259.1, from coordinate 51,697,130 downwards.
CAAAACGGGTTTTGGGACTAACCCGGAAATTATGTGATTGGTGACTAACTAGCATGATTGATGTGAATGGTTGACTAATATCATGATTGGTGTGTACTAATGGCATGATTGATTGAATAAAGGCATGATGAAATGTTAGAATTATGTATCGTTAATTTATGCTTTTGAGGTATGATGAACTTGATATATGTGATGTGCGGATTATTATTGCGGATACATTGTGGCGAATACATGAATGTGACGGAATGGAATGATGAGAATGATATGGTTTTGTGGAATGTGGCGATATGATGAATGGTTGGACTTGACGGAACGATGATTGCGATATGGTTGCTATTCTCGTTGAATGTTATGCTTGAGTGCTTGGATGATTAGACGTAGACTTATATATATGTTCCTATATGTATCTAGGTGATCTTTAATCTATCGTAATGCTTGTCTTGCTGTTCTGCACCGCCAGGTAAGTTCCTAGAGCTTACTCAGATTGATTCCCATTTGCATGTAATCATAGGATATACTAGGTGCTTGCATTCATAATCAACATGCCATGTAGTGCCATGCTAGGTTGCATTGACCGTTGAGCATTCTATTTCTTTATGCGTATGTAAACAGAACGGCCGTTATCTGTGAAGTAACTAGAGTCTTTGCTAGGGTTATAGGATGGCCCAGTCCCATCGGGTCTCGTCCTGAGTCAATCGAGTCATGAACTTCCTTATATTATGAGATGCCTGCGGGCTTTATTGTGGAGCGGGTTGGGCATGCGTGCCGCCCGATTTTATTGGAATGCATTCACGAGCTGGCCAGTCTCCGCCCTATCGGAAGGGGGTGGAGGTAGGAGAGGGATATACCATTTGGTATTTTGTGCTAAGGTCTTATTATTATTATGCACTTGATCATAGGGGCATGTTAGTGTGTTAATATTCCGCCTTCCATTTAGAAGCATCTTTATTAGGAATAGCGTATATGGTATGATTACAGTAGGACCTCGTCCTGTGGGTGGGCCTCAGTCTGATCCCACGCCCTGTATTATTTTTTTAGGTATGTCATATATGTTTAGCGATGCTGGTTCTGCTCCATGACCGCGGGTTTTGACATGACGGAAAGAGAGAGTTGAGACTCTGACTTCACCAAATTATTAATGGTTTAGATTTGAATATTTGGCTTACGTTTTAACCCGGCTCTGCCGTGGTACCCTTTTGTATCATACTTTACTTCCGCTTCTGTATGACTATGAGTTTTCTACGCTTAGACTTACGACAGGTACAGGGGACTTCCCCGGGGATTCCAACGATCCCTTCGAATTTGGGTGTGAAATCCCACTTGAAAACATTAAAGTAGAATTTCAAACCTTCAACCTGTACTCGGGGTGCAAGATCCTAACGAGGGGTTTCATCCCTCGAAACGTAACCCGGGAATCATAATCCCGGGCCGTTACAAAGATGGTATCAGAGCTGAGGTTATGCAAACCGAGTATGATAGGTTGAAGTGGTTTTGGAAATGGCCCAAGGTTTTCAAATGTTTTTCCAAAATGTTTTAGAAAGGGCAAAATGAATTTAATATGGCTAACTCAAATGGACTAAATATGAACTTGACTCAATAAATCCGGTAATCAAACAAAGGGAAACGAAGGGGTAGTAAAGGCGCTAGACCATCCCTATTGGATGTAGTTGGGAACGGGTAGGCAAAATATAGCTTGTTCTTTTAACAGGTGGACTTGAAGACTCCAAGGACCCCGAAGGCTGGAGTGACATGGGTTAGGAGGCCGTGAGGTATTTGCCCCTCCAGCCAGCCGTCCCTCGAAGGGCGGCATAGATCGTTTATGTGATTATAGGCACTATATCCAATTGGGCCCGAGGGCGATCCTCCTTGAAGAGGATCATATTAATCACGTTGATTGCTTCCATGCTGAGTGCTATTGTGCTTATGATTCTGACTTCGTCAACCGTCCCACCAAAACATTTAGGCATGTTAGCAAGGGTCGAAGAGCATCCGCTCTCCCCGTTTCGAGTCCTGTTTTGTATCCCACCACCAATGCTTTTATCGAGTCTCGTACCTTATGTTGGTGTCTTCCACGGGAAAATTTGGGTCGGTCAATTAGATACTTCCGGGGGTGTGTCGGATATGGGAAATTCATGAGTGTTTTAGGGAGGGTGATCAATGAAACAATTTCAAGTTGGAAGTGATTGTCTTATGGAGTTATCCTTCTCGATTCCTATACTGGTCAACTGTGTCTTCTTACCACAAGAGTCTAAACACAAATTATACCCTCTCATCTCGAAAACAGTGTGAATGTCCTTGTGTCATACCGAGCGAGTCATACTAGCGTCCCACGGGGAAACAGGGTGATGAGTCGGTGATTGCCATTAGAGAATTCTGTTTGGTTATAATAGTGCCCCCCCCCCCTCTTGTGGTTGTATGACATGATGTGTTGGTATATTTCAGCATGACTTGTCTGATAACTTGCATGATTGCACTTATGAACGAATATATATGTGTCGAAACTATGAATTCCCATCATTGTTACTCTCCCTTGAATTAGGTCCATGATAGTGTGGTCAACCCTCTTCGTATGAGTGCCATGAGAAATGAATTTCTGAGTATGTTAAGTTAATCAAATTGAACCTCATTGACTATGTATTTTCTTAATGAGTGTTGATAGTATCATGTAGGATATACATCTCCTAATTATTGACCATCATGCATCTATGTGCCATACTTGTCATACTATATGTATATGGTTGTATTGGATGTGATAGTTGTTATGCCCAAATGACTTAACCATACCCCTTGACACGATTATTAGAGTGCATCTTAACATGCTTACCTGGAACCCACATTGTTTTGACCTACTTATGTGTACACTAAGTGAGTAATGAATCATACATGTGATATCCTATAATGCTCGCTATGCCATATATAACTTATGTTGCATATGTCTATTGTCGGTTCGTGCATACATGATCTCAATATGTCAAGCATGATTAGTGCATGAGATGATAAGTTATAGCATGTTCTGCGTGCATGTAAAGTTGATTATGTGAACATGTTATGAATGTATAGGACGCTAGTCCTATTAATAGGTACATGCTAGAGTGGAATTTGCTATGTGTTTGCTTGTCGCACTTATAACCTCATAGAATACCCTAAGGGCATTGTTGTAACTCTCGGGTTCGCGTCTTGTCTTGAATCTCGCCATCTCTAGTCCTGGTCTATGTCTGAACCCTTAAGGAAGTCGTGTTATTCTCCCTTGCCCTCCCCTATCTCCGTGACTTCTAACCCCTCGCGATCCCCTTGATGGACGTCGACATAGAAGAGAAAACGAACGATCAAATGGAATCAGAGTGGTGCAATACGGGAGCGTGGTGGGTCCATGACCCATAGACCACGGGACAGATGTCGCCGATGGTATACAAAGGGCGGGCACATTTCGAAGATGGTAGATGCGGATGTGGTTCTCTTAGATGACTCAAGGAAGGACGTTCTTCCAACCACGAATCTTCTATATTAGTCGGAATTGATGTTGTGTGATAGGTCTAGAGCTCACATAATTGGAAATGTGATGACTGATATGTTGAATTGGAAGTGAATGATTGCCTGACTAACTTGTGCTTGTGGTGATGTGCCTTGATGCTTGAGTGTGTTGACTGCTAGTGAATAGGTAATGAGCTATATATGTGGTGGTGCTTTCTTTTTGGGCATGAGTCGAGCGATTCCTCGGTGTGATGGGTTGGAAAGTGGCAGGTAGATTGGAGCCTTCGAGCTGGGTCATTGGTTGTATGAGATGAGGTGTAGAAAGGATGCATCAGCTTGAGAAGAGCCGAGTGAGTTAGGACTTGTTGGGGATAGTGGTCAGTAAGTATAGTTGAGCTTTCAAGTAGGTTATCGATGAGGAATAGAGTAGTATGGCAAGATTTCGAGGGAAAGGTCTTCGTTAGAGGTAGTGTGGGGCAATAGCGTGTGCGGGTAGTGTAGTTCTAGAGGTGGATGAGTGAGTTAAGAGTGGATCGGAGAGATTCTTTACGGGATGTGTTGATAGGCGAGTTAGTGTACTAGGAGAGAGTGTCTAGATAGTCTAGGAGCGGACCGTGAGCGACGTCAAGGCTGATCGGTTAAGAAAGGTCTAAGGAATCATAGAATCCGGGACTAGGATGTATGTGCTGTGATTGGGAGCGATTTTGATAAAGGAAGGGGTTGGGGAAGTGTTAAGGATGAGTAGTATGATGTTGTTTGGGAGATTATCGATCTTGGGTATTAGGTTGTTCATATCAAGGTTGCGCGTGTGATGAGTATTTGGGAATTGTAAAGATAGGATTGGTAATGCTTGGAGAACTTATGAGTAACGAATTTCTAGATGCATTGTCGGAGGATTTTAGCATAGGGAATGAATCGGGATTTATGAGTGGAGGTTATCGTGGCTATTAAGGTATTTGACGATGTGAGATGAATCTTCGAGGAAAGGCTGGTAGCTAAGAAAGGATGTAGTTGAGATTTCTAGTAAGACTATGGGCTTGAGGTTGAGATAGGGAAATTCTGAGCATGAATTAGGGAATTAGGCAAAGTGGATGTTGTTGTGGACGCTAGAGGAAGAAAGTTTTAGAAGATTGGCGAAGTTGCGACACTTGATGAAAGTTGGTCCGGTTGCGAAGTTATGAGTAATTCGAGCTAGGGTGGCATAAGGTTTTCTTAAAGAGAATGGTCGTAGTTAAGGAGTGGTAGCTTGAGGTAAGTTCGGAAAATGCTGGAGAGAGGATCTAGGGTAGGTCAGCTTGAGGAGTCATGAGTGGTGCATGTTTCGTGAGATACAGAATGGGACAAGTAAGTAGAATATGTGATTGGTCATGGAGGATAGACGCGGGTGGTGAGGGACTCGGTTATTCGTGATTATGAGTTAGTACTAGACGATTTCCTGCGTTAGGGTTGTCGAGAGTAGGCGGTTGAGTGGATTCTAGCAAGGTAGGATGCTTGTGCTGGTTGGGGCATGAGAGTGGTTAGTGGTGTGAGGAGTATGATCAGATTAGAAAGGCGAGTTGAGATGTCCCTCTGGGAGATGATGGTCAGGCGGAGCCTTGAGAGCATAGGAAGAGTTAGCGAGGTTGTTGAGAAGCGTCTAGATTGATCGTGAGAGTGGTTCAGTATATGACTTGGGTTTTAGATGGTTGACTAGAAGGTTAGGACTTGAGCTTGGGATATTTAAGTCAATTGATCCTCAGATGACTTAGTGGCGTAAGAGTTGGGAGACCTAGTAATTGGTTTGGGATGCAGGCCTTGAATTGCGGATAGTTATGAGGCTAGAAAGGTTGTGTACTAAGTAGAATGCAATGGTATTTTGAAGTAGTATCGGATTTGAGTTGGTAGATCTAGGTGAGGTTGATCTTGATGCGAGAGATGAGGAGTAGTGGTCGTGTCTTGTTATGGTTGATAGTTATAGGCAGACTCTCTTGAGGATGTGATATAGTGTATACCTTACTTGGGGCCGAGTGTTGTGCGAATTCTATGCGACAGACGATGATGATTCCTTGATGTATTGCCCTAGGCGATAGTGAGTTGTTAGTACAAAAACTAGTTATCCCCTGAACTTGATGAAATGCTAGTGTACGGAAGTACTGGTTTGCCTCAAATGTGATGATGCTTGATAGTTAGCGTAAGTATGATGTGCTTATCTGACTGATATGATGTGCAACTTTTGTGGTATGATATGATGAATTTTAATATGTGCGACACTATGCTAGATCTGTTATGGCATGTGACTACCCTGACATGAGTATGATCTGTTTATGAATACGTGATACGATTGTTATATCTTATATGATGTTGTGAACTAGAATTGCTAGGATGCTAGAACCGAATTGATGAAATGTGATTCAAAAGTGGAACATAGGAAGGAAATATGGGAATAGCCCTTAGAGGTGGATGATTCCACCTCCTAAGATTGAAACTTGCTTGACTCACATCGGTTTAGGGGATTTTGAATATTGTTTCAAAATGACTAACTTGGATTTTGAGAAATTGAATGCGATCGAGTACTTCAATGATTTTGAGACCAAACCTTTTCGAATTGAGGAAACCTTTTGAAACTTTTCGACCCGAGCTTGCATTATAACACCCCACGAAGTGGATACATGCATTTTATAAGGGCCCTTATAGACTGCTTGCTAAGACCTAGTGAGATGCTATAATGATTTTCGAGTTATGATATAACCGAGAAGACGGGTTAAGGATGTGGTAAGGGCCCATATCACACTCTCGCTACGACCTATCGGGGATATTATGGCCATGACGACGATACTGTGAGAATTTCATAGGGGCACTTATGAGACACTTACGAGATCAATGAAATGGTCCTTGGACTCACCTATTCAGAATTCATCCCCTACCTTGTTTTGGTTTTAGTCTCGGGGACGAGACTTGTTTATAGAGGTGGATGATGTAAAGGCTCGGATTTTTAAATCCTAAATTTCTTGAAAAAAAAAATGAATTTAAAAGCGGAATTTAACGGAAAACTCGCTAATTTGGATTTTTAGAACTCTCAAAGCGGATTTTCGACCTAAATAAAATTTTAAAAACTAACATGACCACCGTGACTTCCGGACTTCAAATTCTAATTGCGCGAATGAGAGAGAGCGGGCTTCGGGATTTTATTTCGAGTATTTTGAATTTGTGAATTGGGAACACACTACCCATTATATCTCCTTCTCCTCTTTATTAATCCGAAATCTGAGCCTATTCTTTCCCCCACTTGACCAATGTTTTGGGAAAGAACCAAAATAAGCTTATGTGAGACCCATTTTAATTTTTGACCACTGGTCACTCCGTAGCTATCAACCATCTCCCCATTTAAATTGTTTTTTTCTTGTTTCAATCAAACACCTGCACTCCCATGTGGTTCTTTCCACCATTATAGTTAAATCAACACCCCACTTTCCTCCTCCCTCCTCACTTGCTTTTCCCCCATTTCTGGCAAAGAGCCAACTGCAATTACAAACCCCTGTCTCTTTTGTTCAGATTCACAGCAAGACTCACAACACTACATATCAAGAAAGAAAACCCACTTCTTCACATCTCCCCACATTTCATTTTCAACTCAAAGACCAAACACACTCTCTCTCTCCCTCACTGTTGTCGCCGAGAACCCCCAACAACCCCTCTCCTCATTTACCTTTCTCTGTCTCTCTCCGACGCCCGAGCCACCCCAGAGATGCCCGCATCAGCTCTCCGACGTCTCCCCGGAGCCACCGTGCCTCCTCGCCCCTGTTTGTCCGAGCCGCCAGAAACACCAAGCCCCACCCACCTCCTCCTTCACTCTTCTTCTTCGAACCGCCAGCAGTAGCTCCCTCGACGCCCCGAGCGGCACCAGCTCCGCCCAGAAGTAGCCGGAGCGCCGCCACCGTCCACCTTCGCGCCCCTGTTTTCCGTTTCGCCCTCGGAAAGGTTCGTTTCCGCTCCATTCTCCCCCCTTGCACTCCTTATCAAGCCAAGGTTTCTCTTTTAAGCTTTCCACCCCCTCCCAGGCCTCCTCGCTTGAAGGAACGCCCTCGACGCGCCCGGACGCAGCTCCCCGAGCACCTTTCCCGGCGAAATCTCGAAGACCCCCATGGTGAGCCTCTCTCTTTTCTGTTCCCTTCGGATTCGGCGGCCTTCCTTTGGTTCTGGGTTTGGGAATGGGTCGAGAAGGGAGTGAGTCGTGAGTGGTTGGCGGGATCTCGACTCCCCCTCCTTTTCTCCTTCGATTCAACAGAAGGTTTGGGGAGGATGAATGAACAGTACGGAGTTGGGTTGGTTTTCTATTTTATTTTGTTAAAACCGGTTTGGGTGTTTTAAAATAAAAGGGTGGTTCGGTTTGGTTCATTAAGCAAATCAGATTTTTAAAGAGCATTGGGCCTATTTTCTTATTTGGGCCAGATCTGTTTTTTTAACAAGAGGAAGGATATGGGCCTATTTGTTTTCTAACTTAACAATCTAATGGGCTGGGCTTAAATGTCCGAAAATAAGAGAGAATTTGGGCTAAATTTGTTATTTCGAAAATTTGAGGGAAAAAAATGACGGTTTTGGAATTTTAAAATTATAAGGGTGAGTTTTAGTGATTTAAAAAGGATGATTTTATTAAATGAAAATGGTTGGGATTTTAGAAATATTTTATGAAAGTATTCATAAGAAAACGGTATTTAAAATATTAAATATTATTATTTGAGTTTAAAGTATAAAATATTATCATTGAGATTTAAAGATATAATACTATGGTGATTAAAACAAAAATAATATTATGAGACTTGGATTTTAGAAAAAAGGAATTTGATGAATATTTTCCAATGACGGAATTTTTAACTAGTCAACTCGGTTTTCAAAACGGGTTTTGGGACTAACCCGGAAATTATGTGATTGGTGACTAACTAGCATGATTGATGTGAATGGTTGACTAATATCATGATTGGTGTGTACTAATGGCATGATTGATTGAATAAAGGCATGATGAAATGTTAGAATTATGTATCGTTAATTTATGCTTTTGAGGTATGATGAACTTGATATATGTGATGTGCGGATTATTATTGCGGATACATTGTGGCGAATACATGAATGTGACGGAATGGAATGATGAGAATGATATGGTTTTGTGGAATGTGGCGATATGATGAATGGTTGGACTTGACGGAACGATGATTGCGATATGGTTGCTATTCTCGTTGAATGTTATGCTTGAGTGCTTGGATGATTAGACGTAGACTTATATATATGTTCCTATATGTATCTAGGTGATCTTTAATCTATCGTAATGCTTGTCTTGCTGTTCTGCACCGCCAGGTAAGTTCCTAGAGCTTACTCAGATTGATTCCCATTTGCATGTAATCATAGGATATACTAGGTGCTTGCATTCATAATCAACATGCCATGTAGTGCCATGCTAGGTTGCATTGACCGTTGAGCATTCTATTTCTTTATGCGTATGTAAACAGAACGGTCGTTATCTGTGAAGTAACTAGAGTCTTTGCTAGGGTTATAGGATGGCCCAATCCCATCGGGTCCCGTCCTGAGTCAATCGAGTCATGAACTTCCTTATATTATGAGATGCCTGCGGGCTTTATTGTGGAGCGGGTTGGGCATGCGTGCCGCCCGATTTTATTGGAATGCATTCACGAGCTGGCCAGTCTCCGCCCTATCGGAAGGGGGTGGAGGTAGGAGAGGGATATACCATTTGGTATTTTGTGCTAAGGCCTTATTATTATTATGCACTTGATCATAGGGGCATGTTAGTGTGTTAATATTTTGCCTTGCATCTAGAAGCATCTTTATTAGGAATAGCGTATATGGTATGATTACAGTAGGACCTCGTCCTGTGGGTGGGCCTCAGTCTGATCCCACGCCCTGTATTATTTTTTTAGGTATGTCATATATGTTTAGCGATGCTGGTTCTGCTCCATGACCGCGGGTTTTGACATGACGGAAAGAGAGAGTTGAGACTCTGACTTCACCAAATTATTAATGGTTTAGATTTGAATATTTGGCTTACGTTTTAACCCGGCTCTGCCGTGGTACCCCTTTTGTATCATACTTTACTTCCGCTTCTGTATGACTATGAGTTTTCTACGCTTAGACTTACGACAGGTACAGGGGACTTCCCCGGGGATTCCAACGATCCCTTCGAATTTGGGTGTGAAATCCCACTTGAAAACATTAAAGTAGAATTTCAAACCTTCAACCTGTACTCGGGGCGCAAGATCCTAACGAGGGGTTTCATCCCTCGAAACGTAACCCGGGAATCATAATCCCGGGCCGTTACAGTACTTATTTTTCTTTAACTTTTTAAAAATATTTATAATATATTTAGTCCAATTTATTTTTAGTATAAATATTGGTCTAAAGGCTCACTATGTTTATTTGTAATTAACCTTGCTAAATATTTAGTCCAATTAACCTTGCTTAATTACGTTGTTGATAAAATGAGAATAGTCATTATATTTATTATAATTGGTCTAAAGGCTCACTATGTTTATTTGTAATTTTTCATTATTTTCATTCATCTTTAATATTTCTTATTATTTCTTATGATGATTATATAGTGTTAATCAATATCATCAATATCAATAGTATAATACTAAAGGAGAAGTCGTTTAAGTCATGCGACTTCTTCTTCTTCTTTTAAGTAGCTTTTTTTTAATTATTATTTAGGATTAGATTGAAAATCAATATATTAATTGATTATTAAAGTAGGATTTGTTTTAATTGATTTCTTCTAAATTTTCTCTGGCCAATAGGATTTGCCGTTACTTTTTCTAATTGATAGGATTTGCCGTTACTGAGGAGTTTTAAAATAAAAATTTATCATATTTATCCATTAATAACTACTAATTTTTTTTGTAAGAATAACTACTAAAAAGATAAATTAAATATTTGATCGAGACCCACTTATTAATATTTTAAATTTAAATATATATTTTTTTGCTCTAACCTTTATTTGAAAATGGTTGTGTTGCAGTATAAATACTACCCTACACCATTGGGTTCATTATTGGCTTTCTAGATGTATTTCAATTCTTTCATCTCTTTTCTGCTTCCAATCCTTTCATCCCCTCTTTAGGTTTCGCTTACTTTTTTTTTGTAGGGATTATTCTGAATTGTTTGTAAGTTATTTTATTTATAGTGTTGTGGGTTATTTAATTTGTGAGTTTTTTTTTGTAGGATCGTCCATCGGTCCTCATTTGGGATGCTTAAAGTCCTCGTCCGAAGCAGTTCAAGGAGGGCTCCAAAATAATCAGGGTTCTGATCGATGAAGTACTTAAGGATCGATTGGGGTCGCAGATTCCCATTGGCGTCCAAGATGGCACCGAAGAATTATTATTATTTTTTTATTAGGTAAAAATTCGAGTTCAGACACATCTGAAACTCGAATCAAAAGGAGAAGATCAAAGAAGCTGGTAAGCCAGTGAATATCAAGGTGTAAGTTTTACATCCAGCCATTCAGGGCCACTCCGAGCATGCCTTTGACACCGTCGACTTCCGAAATCTTCCGAGGATCCGCCTTACATCCCTTGTATAGTTAGCATTAGTTGAGCTCATTTTTGTCTTTATAATATAGCATTCATTTGATTTTTTAATGAATTTTTCCGATTCATTATTATTAGTAGTAGTAGCCATTTTGTTATAGATTTCAAGTATATGACAAATCATATATAAAAGTAATTAATATTTTTTAAATAATTTATTTAAAAATAAATCATTTAAAAACAAATCTTTAAAAGTTGTTTCCTTTTTCTACATTAGAAATATAAGTCAAAATAAATTTTTTAAACATAATTTTTTAAAACATAATTTTTTTAAAATAGATTTTTTAAAAACAAATCTTTCAGAGTTGTTAAGATGGGTGAAAATCTCATCAAATCCGATACGAATTTTGAAAATATATTGGGTTTGATCAAATTTTTGTTTTATCAGACTTTTTTTTAATTAGCTAGGGTGTAATTTTTGAAAACCTCTGACTTCTACCGTGTAATTAAAAAAAATCATTGACATCTCATATTTATAGATTAGATTAAAAGTTATAGTTGGTTAGATTAGGAAAATTTTCTACCGATCGGAGTTTTGAAAAGAAAATTATATAATAATCATCAATAGTATAATACTAAAGGAGAAGTAGTTTTTTTTAAAAAAAAAAATATTTAGGATTTGTTACTTATTAGATTAATTACATTAATAATAAAAAAAGAATTAGATTTAAAAATTAAAATATTAATGGATTGTTATCCCACTTATCCGGTGATTATGATTGTTATCCCACTTATCCGATTAGTTTTAAGATATGCCGATTAATTGATTGATAAAGTAGGATTTTTTTAATTTGTTAATTACTTACTCTAATTACTTTAATTAAGTACTCTAATTAATATATACCGATAACAAATCTATGGGAGCCTAAGACGATAAATAATATATGCCGATAGGATTTGCCGATCAGGTGGTTATGATTTCATATATGCCGATAAGATTTGGTAATTAATTAATTTCAAATCAAATTAAGGTCCTTATAAACGATAGAGTAATTAATATTAATGAATAGAAATATGCATATATACAGATAGGGTAAATACAACTAATCATATATACCGATAAGATTTGTCAATCAGGTGGTTATGATTTGATTTTCATATATATATATATATATATATATATATATATATATATATATATATATATATAGAGGGTGGTTCTTGTGTAAGCAAGGCTTACTATGTGTTTTGTGAGCAAATGTTAGCCGTTGATTAGATCAAGATGGATGGCCACGATTTTATTAGTTTTTAAATACATAGAAATTAAACAGCGACATTTTGTGAGTGAAAACGTTAGATAGGCGCGTGTGAGGTAAACAAAATTCACAGCTATCCCCCACTTTCCGTCGTAACTCCCTAAACCAGTGAAACTGCCAATGGGAGAAAAATTAAGGGATTCATAATCTCCCCCAAATTGGAAGGTGCAAAAGCTGAATCCCGTGATTTGTGGCCATATCTTCATTACTCGCAAGATTCGTCCAGTGTCTATGCATAGTGGTAAAGGGAATCAGGTAAGTGACTGATTGCAGAGTTTTAATCGTTTAAAAAAGTCCGTAAAACCCTAAATTTGAAGGGTCGATTGCAGGTATTCAATCGAAAGTGGGTGAAGATCGGAAGGATTGACGAGTCGACAAAGTCGGGATGGCTTCCACAACTACTGGTATGATAAAGAAAAAAGTTCATTTTGCAATGAGTGAATTGAGTGTTTGACTGCGTGAAATGGGCATAATCCTTCTATTTTTTTGTTTCTTTTTTCTTCCAAATATTCAGTAAAGTATTGATCAAGATGAGATTGCTTGAAAACAAAAAATGAAGATGAGTGATAACAATTTTCGATTATTCGATTCAGCGTTGACCATTTGGAACATTCCGATTATGCTTGCTTGTCCAGTCATGTGAAAATTGATGATTGTATATGCACTCATATTAATCTATTTGGGGTTATTCCATCTAAAAATACATATTTACTCTTGATTTAGTGGTTTAATTTGCTTATTTATTCGTATAAATCGAAATTGGTGTTTATTCGTAGAAAACTACATACTTACTCCTAATTTAGGCTTGATTTTGTATTCGTATGAATGTATATGGGTATAGATGTATTCGAATAAAGAGTGTAAAAATTTACCTGCATTTGGTGTTAATTCGTAAAAAAAAATACATTGGCCATTGTTTTAACCATTGTATTCGTATTTACTTAATTTGGTGTTGATTCGTAGTAAACTACATATTTACTCATAATTTTTTGGTTTAATTTGCTTATTTATTCGTATAAACGAATTTGGGGCGGGTATTGTGTCCTTAGATATGGTTATTGGGTAAGGGTTGCTTTTGTATTCGTATGAATGTATATGGTTGTAGGTGTGTTCAAATAAAAAGTGTAAAAAATTACGTGTATTGGGCGTTAATTCGGGAAAAAAAAAATTGGGCGATGTTCGTACAAATATGTATCTTTTTAATCAGATGATACGAAATTTTATATACGTATTCATATGTATATTAGATTAAAAAAAGGTGAGAACGTGTATACGAACAAATATCCTCATCAAATAAGAAGAAAGATGTTTCAAAGTGAATTTGGGCAAGGATAAAAAAGTGATTTTTTGGTTAGTTGCACCTGATTTTGGTTATAATGTAATTTTAAGCTTCTTATATTATGGGCTACAAAATGAGAATAAATTTTGTTATGACATGTAATATAGTGAGTTTATTGTGTAGGGAAAAATACGTGTTCGGGTCGAAAGAGAAAAGTGGTGCCAATTGGGGCTTCAGAGGAACAAGTATTGGCATCAAATGACGGTATCGAGGAGAAGGAAGGGGGCGAGAACAATAGCGCAGATGACTTTGAGGATAATCCTTCCTGTGTACGAAAAGGGGTGAAACTTAATGAAAAAGGGGCTTATACATTAGATAGCAACCGTGCAATGACTGTTGTCAGCATACAATTAGGTAATATGTTATTTGTGCGAACAAAACATATATTTATCAATATAGACAAATAAACCTATAATCAAACCACCTAATTTACTGTTTTCAATATTGTAATTATTTGTGTTGTAGGTGGACAAGAAATTACAATTGGGGATGAAGTGTGCCCTGAGCAACAAATGAAGAGAAATGTGAAAGAGAAGAAGAACACAAGAGGTAAATTACCAACGTACCAACACTTGGAAACAAGATCCTCTCCGAGTACTTTGGTTGAAACGATGCAACAACTCAAGGCGAAGGACATGAACGAGGCCCAACTTTGAACAATACATTATATAGGTTTTGGGAGCTTGTTGAATTTGGAACTGAAAAAACAGCCTCTGTCCTTAGGAGCCTGGCTTGTGGATCACTTTAATCCACACAAGTGTAGTATAGAGTTTCCTGATGGTAGGAGTATAGAAATACGTGATAAAGATGTGAATCGTTGTTTTGGGATTCCGCTAGGCAAGGAGGCAGTAGAGATAAAAGGGCAAAATGAAAATAAGAATGTAATTGATAAGTGGAGGGCGCAGTTTGATAAGCAATATGCAGCGTTGAGGCCTTCACATGTGAAAACAGCGATGCTAGGTTGCAATGACGGTGGGCTGGAGTTTGTGCAGAATTTCCTTGTGTTGTTCGACACGACAATGGTTAATAGCCAGCAAAGTGGTGGACTGTACCAGGGTTTGGTTAGGAGTATAGAGAGTGTTGATTCGGTGAAGAATAAAAATTGGTGTCAATATGTCATTACTTGCCTTGTAAGAAGAAAACTGAAATTTGGATCAGAGAAGAAAGGGAGCTTTGGTGGGCCGGTTCTATTTTTAGTGGTTAGTATTGAGATTGTAATCTTTTTTTTTATGCAACAAAAGTGCGTTATGAAATTCCATTTATATTATCGTTTAAATATCTTTATAATTCCATTGTAGCTACTATACATTGACCTTGTGGTACACCAAGGGCAAAGACAAGTTCATAGAGAGTAATACCGGTGTTCATTGGTTGGGATGACACCACACTTTCAGCACGGGAGAAGAGCGAAATGGTTAGTGGCGGTTTTGGAAAAGGGAGAATAGAACCGCCATTGGAAGTTACCGATGCAATTTCACTGGAACATTTGGTGGAAGCTACACACCTGCCACTAGTCACAAAGGAGGTAAGTAGTATGTTGTTACTGTACAATTTTACTTAATAAATTTAGTTTGGTATGAAAAAACTCGATCATGTATATTTTGTTTTTGCTAATTTAAAAGTTATTTATGCAACATCTATTGTGTGTAGGATTATCTTGATGATATAATTAAGGCGGCGGTTGAATTGAGTGGTGCAATGAAGACATTTGTGGAGAAGATTAATCAAATACCAATGGTATTGAGAAAAGAACCCCCTATGATATCTGCGTATGAATTGAGTAAAACAATTCTAGGCAGGGGAATTCCTTGTTCATTTGGAGCAAGTTCAAGTGTAGGAAGCCAGGTCGAGCAAGTCTTCACCCAAGGAACACAATCGGAGTATAAAGATGCAACTTTTCTCCTAAATATGAAGAAGATTGAAGAGGCAATCAATCTTCGAGATGCGTTGCTGGCGGAGAGGAATAAATGGCCGAGTTTTGCTCTTGGTGTTGAGGGAGTTGACCAACAAATCAGGGACCCGGTTAATGATGTGATTGCTGATATTGTCCAACAAGAGAGGAGGAATGGAGTTGATCTAATTGATGAGACTATGGTTGAATGTGGAGAGAAGCATGGGGTTCAATTAGACATTGACAAGGACATTGACGAAGATTACGGTATTGATGGATCTGACGACATTTTGGATGAGGTTAGCACTTGTTTGTTTAATTATTTATAAATTTATGTTGAGTTATTATTTAAGAGTCATTAGTATGTAATATGCTTGGATTTATGTTGATAAGAATTGGATAAACTAAATGTTGTTGATTTGTTATTTATAACATGTCTATGCTTTGAAATCGTACATATGTATGCACTACTGCTATTAATAGTTGTTCGTATGTAAAACCAACATTATTCGTAGATGCATAGTAATTACTTGGATATAAAGTGAATAGTTAAATGCATAGTAATTAATCATAGCAAGAATTTAAACTTTTGGAATAATCATTTTTTGTAGATGAAGGGTGGAGAAGCTAATAAAGGGGTTGAAACAGCTGCATCTGGTTGTTTGGATATCGGTTTGTCGGTTCTGAAGAAAGACGGAAATGTGGTTGATAAGGTATATAGTATATGTATCATTTGATTTAATATTATAGTTGCTTTATTATTATTGGGTAGTTATGTTAAGAGGTGTGAGTTTTTTAACTAATCTTGCAGGGGAAAGCTCTTTACATGGAAAGTGTAGAGAATTTCAAAACACCACGACCAAGAAGATATGTGAAGCCATCAATCGCTGATACAAGTCCATACGTGAGCAGGTTTATTGATCCAGAAAATAGAAATACCAAGGAACAATCAATGGTTGTTAATGTAGTGAAGGCACTTAAAAACAAGTAAGTATGTTACTATTTATTAATTACTTAGTTCCGAATAAATGATGGTCTAACAAATCAGTGGCCATGTTCAATTAAAGGAAAATCCTATTTGAAAATGTTAATGAGAGTGTGATGTCGGCTGGAAAGTTCGTGCTATGGACCGAAGAATGTCAGTCAATCCTTGACAAGTTTGTCGCAGCAAGCGTCATAGATGTGTGGGCCAAGCGACTGAATTACGAAGAGAAAAAAAGGAGCAATATGTCACCGTATATCTACTTTGTGCCAACCTTTGTAACAGTATGATCTCAGTAACCAAGTTTATATAGCTTCATTTTATATAATTTTATGGCTGCTTTTTATTATTGATAAAATTATGTGGTGTTAGACTACTGCAATATGCAATACAGCCGGGAAGACATTTGAAGAGAGATTTATGCATTTCAGTTTGCATTTCTACGAGGGGGCAGCTGATGTTGAAATTGAACTTGATAAGATTGATATGGTACGTGTCTTAATTTCTTTTTTTGTGTGTATTATAATTATGTTGAGTTTTTAAAGCATAGAATGTGTGTGGCCTTCCATATATGTGAAACATCGTTTATGTCCTTCTATAATTTACTTTTGTTTTTGTATTGATTTCATTATTGTTCGTGTAAGTGGTATAACAAGGTAATACATGAAACATCGTTTGTGCATGTTGTATTGGATTCAGACAATGTTCCCTATATTGGACAAGGGACACTACTATGTCATTTGCATCAAGATGAAGATGGGAGTAGCTGAAATCATTGATAACTCAAAGTCAAGGGAAAGTGATGATGGAAGAGTATACAAAGGAGTGTTCGATGAGTTGGTAAGTATGAAATCTGTTGTTAAGTGGTAATTGCATTGGAATGGGAGTGCATACTAACATTGAACGCTTATGTATTGTGTGGACTGTACAAATTGTAGATGCGTATGTTTTGTAAGTTGATAGAAGAGGAATGTGGCCATAAAATGGCAAATCAAATGTCAAAAATAACGGTTGCCAAAGTGCTGAAGTTAGATTGGAAAGACGACAAAGAAAGAAATGATTCCGGTGTCTATGCAATGAGGCATATGGAGACATACAAGGGGGATGTCTCATGGAAGTGTGGGTTTAAAGCATCCTCTAAGAAGAATATATATTCATTGAGGATGAAATATTTGCATTGCATACTTACTTCTGAGCTCAATGGTGAGAAGGAAAAACTTATTCGAGCATTCAAGGATGGGCCTGCATCTATCAATGGTGAACCTAATGGAAGACTGACGGAAGGAAGGCTGCTTAGCATGAATGGCAATTATATTGAATGATGTTTATATGCTTGTTTTTTTTTGACATTTTATGGATGATAATCTAGCTTATGTGCTAGTCAGATTGTTTCTAAGAGTTCTCGTATAGTTGTTTTGATGACTTATGTGCTTTTCGTAATATGACAAATCAAATAAAATTGAGTTGCCTCTTCAACCAAGTTTTCTATATTGTGTTTGACTTTTAGTGGGATGGCCAGAGTACTGGGACGAGTAAATCAATAGCATGTGACAAGGACATTATTCGCTTAAGTTTTCGTCATTATTTTATATAGTGAACTAATCATTGATTAGATACGAATAATTGTACCGTACATATGAACATTCTTTGGTTAAGTACGAATTATTATAGCGTATATATTGAATAAAACCTTGACTATATACGAATAATCATACCATATATATATATATGAACACCTTGATGATATCCGAATAATTATAAAAAATGTCTTAACATTATTTGATTATGTACGAATAAGTATTGTGTATATGGTGAATAAAACCTCCACTATATACGAATAATAATACTCCCTCCGTTCCAAAATACATGAGTTTTTAGTTTTCGACACGCTTTTTAAGGAGCGAAAATCTATATGAAATATTATTTTTTTAATTAAATTTTTTATATAATTTGATACTTATTAGTAATAAGTATCAAATCATATAAAAAATTTGATTAAAAAAATAATATTTCATAGAGTTTTTCGCTCCTTAAAAAACGTGTCAAAAAGGAAAAGCCCATGTATTATGGAACGGAGGTAGTAATATATATATATATGTATGTATGTATGAACCCTCCTTGAGTATGTATGAATAATTATAACACACGTCTGAACATTCTTTGATCTTGTACGAATAAGGATTGTGTATATGGCGAATAAAACCTTCACTATATACGAATAATCACACTATATATGAACACTCCTTGGTTATGTATGAATAATTATAACACATGGTTGACCATTCGTTGATTATATACGAATAAGTATAGCGTACAGGCATGAAAATAGAAAATAAAATTTAGGTGGGCTTAATAGACTAAAATTTTCATATATTCATAATTTTCATTAACAAAACTTTTATTCTAATAAAAAATACATAATTTTTGTTGATTTGTTTTACCTATTTTTATTTTGTTTTAAAAATGGGCCGGACTGGAGCGGACGTCAACCCACCCCTAGTAATGCCCCTAATAGCGTATATAGTGAATCAAATCTTGACTATATACGAATAATCAGACTATATATATGAATACTCCTTGATTATGTATGAATAATTATACCGTATATATGAATATTTCTTGATTATATGCAAATACTTGTCAGATATCAAAGAGTAAAAAATTAAAATAATGACCGGGTAACTTAAATTATGATTATTTCTAATAAGGTTAAAAAAACATAAAAATAATTAGGTAGATTGAAGTTAGCGAATACCGAATACCCGACTCGACAATAAGAGTAATTGAATAAGTAGGGTGACCAAATGATAATATATTAAGCAATTATAAAATCCATGTGCTAAATAACGACATGCAATTACGAAATCCTATAAAAAGTAATGCAACAATTATTCCATCAATGACTAATGAAAATAGAATAATATAATCTACTTCTTTGGCACCTCTCCAGCCAATATTTCCTCACAGTTTCGCTTATCATGTGAAGCCATCATCCCGCATCTACCGCACTTGCGTAATTTTGCCGTAGCCTTCTTTTTTCCTTTCTCTAGAAACCCCTTGATGCGACTCCCCTTGTTGTTGGTTGGCGGGGGAGGGTGCACAGTCAACTGATTAGGAGGCTTCACTCCTACATACTTTTCTACAAAGCTTTCCTTCATAGTTCCCTTTTGCTGAGATTTCACCTTCTTCATGTACTCATCCTTTTTCTCCGTCAATGAATGTAAGAAATCATTGATTAGGTCTGTCTCATCCTCAACCATGCCAACAGTGGAGTATATAGTACTCCATAATCTATTTAGCAGCATTTTCTTGGCCTCCATTTCCAAACATTGCTTAAGAACCTCATCATCAAGATCAACACTAGCAACACGTCTAGCTTCCTTAGTCCATCTAGGTAGGACCATAGACATGGGTATCTCCTTGATGCCCATATATTTGTAAGTGGCAAATATATGGTTGCATGGTATTCCAATTCTGTGAAACATGTTGCATGAGCACTTAGAAGAAGCAGCTGAGATATCATATTGGACGTCGAAATTTCCAATGGTTTCTTCAGTTACAACATGTTTCTTAAAACCACCCTCCTTAAAACCACCCTCCACACATTCGCTGCTAACATGGCAGGTGAAAACTCCATCAACAATCTCCTCTTGCACCTTCCCAAACACTTTGAGCGTGAAAATCGATGATGCATGTTGCTCAATATCAAGCGGTGTCTTATAAACCGAAACCATAGAATTTGACTCCATATCGAGCTTCGCTTGAGCATGTCTCTGTGCATCCATAGCACTATCGAAGTGCATCATCAACTCAATTAAACTGAAATGCCTGCTTGAATATTTGCCAAAGAAGCTATTAGCCGATTCAGATATAGAAGTTGTTCGGATCAAACCACCGAGTACAACGTCTCTAAAGTACGCAGGTATCCAATAGTTCCTGAGCTCGAACATCAATTTCAGCCATCGGTTCTTATCCAATGAGAACTCGACCATCAACTCTTTCCAGCTACGCTCAAATTCTTCGACAGTAATTTCAGAACTCCATACTATTTCATTGAGCCTCTTCCTGAAACCTTTGTCAGAGCATACCTGTGACGGTACCTGTACAGTATACAAAAGGCCAAAAAAATAATAATGCATGATAAAATTAAAATTACTACTGCATACACACCAATTATCATTACAATGACACAACGATGTGAGCAATTTATAATGTATTTATATATGTGTGAAAAACAAATCATGTGTATATTAACTCTATATTTACAACTACATGTGATATTACTAAGTGTATGCAGCAACTTGAGTACCTATAGTTTGTTATAAAGTTTGACATAAATAATGCATAAATCTCATACCTCCCTAGGTACTTTCATCATGATATGCCACATGCAGAATCTGTGTCTAGTATTTGGAAAGACCTTTGGCACGGACTCCTTCATAGCCGGATCTTGATCGGTTACAATAATAATAGGGTCCTTACACATTGCCTTTTTGAAGTGTTCAAACAACTAAGTGTAAGATGCCTCGGTCTCCTTTAACAATAACCCTGCACCGAAGGTTACTGCTTTTTTGTGATTGTCCATTCCCGTAAATGGTGCGAATACCATACTATAACTACAAATGCAAAGAAAATGGATGTGTACTTTCAAAGTTGTCATATACGAAATATTAAACATACATATATTCAAATACAAATACAATAAAAAAACAGGAAGCTCAATGAACATATAATAATATTTAAGTTGAATTGATACTACTTACTTGTTGGTTCTATAAGTTGAGTCGAATGACAACACGTCGCCAAATGCAGCATAGTTGGCCCTTGCGATGGGATCGCACCAAAATAACCGAACAAGATGTTGATCATTATCAACATCATATGCAAAGTAAAACCCTGAAGAAGACTGTTGTTTTAGCAGAAATCGGTCAATGACCATTTGTGCATCAGCACCAAATATGTAGGCCATGATATCTCTTTTAAAGTTCTTCATATCCTGCAAAAGAGGTCCACCAAGGTTAGAGCCACCACAGTTGCCTTTCATGAGGCGATGCGTTATAGCTGGACCCAAGCTAGCCTTTGCACAGTTAATCATAAAGCGTTGATGGCCGAAGTCTAATTTCCTGTGGGCTTTCAAGAATTGATTCGACTCTTCCTGAAGAAGTGGATGAGTGTGTCGCTCCTCCATCTTCTCAATAACATAACCATCTCTACCAGCGAACTTCAAATAGATGTGGGCATTGCATCCCACTCGATTTGATAAATATTTGCGCTTTCTAGTACTTGTACTAGGACCCGCATATCCTTCCCTATTGCATATCATGTAACGGTTCGCATACGTCCCGTCCCTATTCTTGCGTGCTGATGACTTTCGAACATCAAAGCCCACTAGTGCACCATACTTTGTGTAAAATTCTATGCCTTCTTCAACAGTGCTGAACTTTTGACCCTCCTTTGGCTTGATTGCATCGTCGCATGTGGGCACCCAGTATTTGGTTTTCCCTGGTGACTGGGAAGTCACATAACTGATGGGAACATCGTCCTCTTGTGCTGCTTGTTCAAAAATAATGTCCATTGCTTCAGCCTCGACACCGCCATCCCCACCATCGACGTCATCCCATGACTCCCATTCATTGTTGTGATCATAATCTGTGTCCATAAAAAATTTGATTATCAGCAAACATCAACACTCATCACCTATACAAGAGTACGTTTGTATGCATATGTTCATATATCTGAATAAATCTATAGTATATATGAATAATGTGTGATAAATATCTATTATATCTGCTATGTGAAAAAAAGGATTATAAGCAAACATCAAAACTCCTGGAAAAAATCTGAGTCTGTATATATGCATATATATGAATAAATCTCTAGTATATATGAATAAATCTCTAGTATATACGAATAATAAGTTTCTATTAATTTAATAATATTTTAATGTAATAACAACCTGTTGAATCCTTAATATATAGTTTCCTGACAACCAAAACCCCTGGAAAAAAAACTTAAATATAGATATAAAATTGTTCTCTCTTCTCCATGTCTCGTAACTGAGAGAGAGATTCATGAATTACAAGAGAAGAAAAAAACTTAAATATAGATGTAAAATGCTAAATGAAATCTCAATTATCATTGACATAGAGGGGCCGAATAATGCACCGATTGCTTCGATTCATTGGGTGATGTACCCAGATAACAATTTAAACATTAAAAACTGAGAGACAAAGTAATTCATATGTACATTTAAAATTAAAAACAAATTGAATATTAAACCTGAATTCATCTTCCCCCAACTTCGATGGATAAACAATGATTCAGTTGATTATTTGAATGAAGGAGATGAGTCAGTGCATGAGCCACAAGAAGATCGAAAAGGTCCACCAAACGCTTTTAAACTATCACATTAAAAAATGAATATTTACTATCCTTTTATTTTGAAGAAAATCCCTAATTGTCCTCCGTTACAAGAATCCTTTCATATCCCTGATCTCCTACGGTAATTAAATTTTTTGAACATGATTGAAGTACACGCACTGCATTTGGTGAGTGGGTGAATATAATGATGGTCCCTAGATTATTTTAAGCATTTATTTGATCAATTAGATTCAATCTCAGCCTTTGGTTTACCCTTATCCAATGGTTAAAACTTGCTCACAAATTACACACTAACCCATGCTTACAAAGGATCTATTCTCTCTCTATATATATATATATATAGATTTCATTTTTAGATGTGAGTGGTATTTAGAGTTTAAAGTTTACTTATGAAATTTTTTTATATATCTTTTTTAATATTAAATGTTTAATATTAATAGTGCGGGTACTAAACTAGTGCATGGGTACTGAACTAGTTAAGAAGATAAGAGACGGTTTTGTTCCACGTGGCTTGAAACGGATGTAGGTTTGTGCAATTTACCTTTTAAAAAAAGTTAAAAATTCCTTTTGCTTTTTGAAAATTTCCCCTTCAATTTGTTGATTTTTGATACCGTATCATTTTTTGAAATCCCTGAGAGTAGTCAGAAGAGACGAAGGCAAAACCGTACTACCGTAGCAAAATCCGCCTCGTATCTCTGCGGTTTTCAGGATAACAACGGAGGTATTACTACTTGTACCGTGTAAAAACCGCAGTGGAAATTCTCAATTGTCATCGGGCAATCGCTTCTGAACGGTTAAAGGAATAAACCCAGAACGAAGGCAGGAGGAGGTTTATGGCTTCATGATCAAGTTGCTACCTTTAATATCCAATCAATCTCGCACCCCAAACAGCCAAAAAGGTACATTTTTATAGTTGTTTCAAAGCATTTCCTTTGTGGGTTTTTGATTTCTTCTGATATGTGGTTGTGGTCATTTGATTTGATTCCTTCTTAAATGTGAATGAGGGTTATTTGATTTCTTCTGAAATGTGATTGGGGGTTATTTGATTTTGGCTTTTGTAAATGTAGGGATTGGACTCTTTGGCTCTGAAAGGGGTTTATTGTAGATTCAAGAACCAGTGAGGTTGAGAAAACATTGTTGGTTTTGCAATGGTTGTATCTTCTGATAATCTTAATGGACTTGCTCTGGCCGTCTCATCAAGTGTCTTCATTGGTTCTAGCTTCATAATCAAGAAGAAAGGTCTTATGAAAGCTGGGAATAATGGAGTAAGAGCAGGTTTAAATCCTTTCAATTTCCCCTTTAAATTTTTTCTTGTCAAGTAGGTCTTGTTGATTCACAGAATATTTTCAGTTCAGGCCCTTATAAAAAGGAGAAGAAAAACCCAAAATGAAATGATTTCTTTGTCATACAATGCCATATACTTTCAATGAGTATGGAGAAATTTGTAGTGGCTTTTGGTAAAGTAGTAAGCATTATGCATTACCTTGTGTTCTCCAGGATCCGGAGGATACTCTTACTTGCAAGAACCTTGGTGGTGGGCTGGATTGGTCACACGTAATTTTTTCTTTCAGTATTCCTTTGTGAACTTTATCTGGTATTGTTTGTAACTTTGAGCAAAACATGTATACATATTGCATACCTAGATTCGTATAGCTAAGGGAAACTGATGAGGCTTTTACATTGGGCTTTTCTAGTTCATTTCGCGATTTATGGCTGACAGTTTTTCTGCAAGTAAGTATCTGGATGCTTATATGAGCATTAAGCATCTGTGATGCCAATGGAGAGAAGACTGATATAGTAATATTCATAACAAGGGAATGTCCCTCCTTTTTACTAGTTTAGGATCTTTAGTTCACTTGTAGTTTTTCTGTTGGTATATGAAGTATGAAGCATTTGATATCAATTAAGAGACAAATTATTCATGACAGTGCTCCTTTTGATTTAAATCGATTCTTTTGTCTTCAGAAAGTATTTCGGCTTCTCCTCGTGGCTTTAGATTGCACTTCTTCCTATCTTAGGTGTAGTGGTTTCATGAAGTTTTAAGATCAAATCCATCTCCAAAAAGAGTGTTAAACGGATGGATGGGTTTATAAGTTTCTTAGATCTTCCCCATGTCTTTCTCTTTATGATTTAACTTCAGTATTGCTCATCTTTTTTTTTTCTTTTTTTTTTTTGGCGGTTCTCAGTGATTCTTGGGGAGATAGCCAACTTTGCTGCGTATGCATTTGCACCTGCAATCCTTGTGACTCCCTTGGGGGCCTTGAGCATCATATTCAGGTATGGCTAGCACATTCTTGCTGTTAAATAACTAAAATCTAGAATCCACCGTAATTCCTCATTAGGAAAAGTTAAAGGCCTCTTCACTGCAGTGCAGTTCTAGCTCATTTCATCTTGAAGGAGAAGCTGCACATATTTGGCGTGCTTGGATGTATCCTCTGTGTTGTTGGATCTACGGTCATTGTTCTGCATGCTCCACACGAGAGGCCTATTGTGTCGGTTAAGCAAGTATGGCGACTAGCTACACAGCCAGGTAGTTAGACAATCACAAATTTTAGGGTTAATTACAGAAAACTACTACTTACATTTCATAAAACCACTCTTAAAATAATTTTTTTCCTAGAAAACCACCCACAGACTTGTTTTAATTTCAAAGAACTATCCAAGACCCTTTTTAAGTGTAAAACAATTTTATATTATGTGAAGTTATCATTCTAAACTTAAACATCTTGGTAAATGTATATTATAAGGCTCGCATCACTTTGATATATAGAGTGATACTTTAACATTTTTTACACATAAAAAGGGTCTCAGGTGCTTCTAACTAAGTTTATGGGTGGTTTTCTAAAAAATCTATTTTAAGGGTTGTTTTCTGTACAGTGATATTCTTAAGGGCGGTTTTCTGTAACTAATCCTAAATTTTAACCCTAGAAAATTTCACGATACTTTTAAATCTTTGTGAACTACTATACTGAGTTTTCTAATTGAATTCGAGGGATAACTAGATAAATACTTCATGTACTGATGAGATAGGTTGCACAGACACGGGAAACGGGAAACGGGGACACGGGGACACGTGGAAGCGGCAATTCTAAAAAAATAAAAATCAGGAAACGGCGAGGAAACGGCAATATGATATATATGTCATTTTAAAGCTCACACATAGACTAATACATATATCTTTATAAGAGTTACATATATGATGTCCAACTCCAGCTAACACATAAAAAGATAACGAGTTAACGACTCGGAAATAGAAAAGTAATTGTTCAACCCTTCAACAATGCCACAATTCAACCAAATAAAGATGAGGAAAGCAATAGTTAATAAGCCAATATAAAACCAAGAATGATAACATCAAATTTCTCCATGATCTTGAGCAAGCACACTCTCCATCTCTGGCTCATCAAGGGAGAGATTTGCGAATTCAAGAATCCCAGTATCTTCAAAAGATCCAAACTCATCACCACCAACATCCCACATTTTGGTCTTTTCTTCTTGGTATTGTGCCGAGTTCCTTGATAAGAGACGAAGATTGTTGTGAACAAACACGAGGTCCTCTGCACGCTTTGGATTGAGTTTATTCCTCCTCAAAGAATGAATGAAAGAGTAAGTGCTCCAATTCCTTTCACAACATGAAGAAGAAGTGGGTTGTCCAAGTAACTTAAGAGCTAATCCTTGAAGATTAGGTGCTGCTGCTCCAAAGTTTGCCCACCACTTTCTTGGATCCATTGAATACTTCTTTTTAATAGCATCTGGATCACTAAAAGCCCCTCCCTCGAGAGAGAAATCAGCAAATTCATCTATGATCTTATCATACACATCTTCATTTGGAAAGAGCCTTTTAAAACATTTCCGGCGTTCAACCGAAATCTCTTCATCCCTATGAGGGGGATGTCTAGCTGCATCCCCACAAAGCCATTCTTGACTATAATATCTTCAAGAAGTTAAAGAATCAAAATGTAAGAATTAAGAAAAATGAATTGAATAATTACTAGGTTGATTAAAATTTAAAGGTAGACTATTTACCTTGGGTTCAAGGAGTGTGCTACACAATGGAGAGGTGTGTTACTCTTAAGCCAACGACTTTGTAGAATACCATTCACCACCTCAAAGAACTCTGAATGATCAAACTCACTAAGCTGCTCATGCTCATATATGATCTTCTTCACCTTTTCAATCATGGAATCCCACATCTCATACACCAAATGGAGGCAAGGTTTGTTGGTATCACATGCTCTAATCATATCATACAAAGGAGCTGTAAATGTAAGAATATAATCCACCTTATCCCACCATGCTTCACTCAGTATCTTCTCTCTCACAAATCTTGCCTTCTCTTGATTCTCTCGATATGTAGTCCATTGATCAGAACAAACCATGGATACCATAGCCTTCTTCACAAGTTTAAACCTCTTAAGCATGATAATCACTGAGGCAAAACGAGTTTCAGCAACTGACAACAGCTTCAGAGGAGTGAACCGAGCATACATGGACAATCTCAAACCATGATTCATGATGAAATTCTTAATTTGGAGAACTTCATCATGAACTAAAGTGATCCAGTGACATGCATCATAAGTTACTTGATTGTTCGGTAAATTATTTGCAGCACAAATATATAAGTTACTTGATTGTTCGGTAAATTATTTGCAGCACAAATATTTTTCAGAGCAAGATTAAGTGTGTGAACAACACAAGGAGTCCAATAGATGTGAGGGTAAATACCTTCAATTATTACTCCAGCCCCCTTGCAATTTGCAGCGTTATCAGTGATAACTTGCACCACATTATGATGGCCGACCTCATCGATTACTTCTTTGTGATGAGCATATAGCCTGAAAATCAGTTCATTTACCAACACTTTTTTTTCTGCAGGGTTTCTTGTGTATGCTGGTGTGGTTATGATCATGGTCTTGATCCTCATCTTCTACTTTGTTCCACGCTACGGGCATACACATTTAGTCGTCTATGTTGGAATATGCTCCCTCCTGGGCTCTCTTACGGTCTGTATCCTATCAGTCATGTCTTAAGTTCGAACAGTTACAATTTGACTTAATGCTTGCTCGGTATTGGTTTGAGCTTTCAGTTTCTTATCGAAGTACAAACAGATTATTGTGAAACGATTTTTGTAGTTTGAATATGAAAATGAAGGGGCTTCAAAACTAAAATCTAAAAACTCATAGCAATGCCAA
Source organism: Persicaria maculosa (assembly GCA_963922045.1). NCBI lineage: Eukaryota > Viridiplantae > Streptophyta > Magnoliopsida > Caryophyllales > Polygonaceae > Persicaria > Persicaria maculosa. Next base: position 51,669,050 of record OY998259.1, on the reverse strand, counting down.
GCAAGCCCTTAGAAATTTTGAATTCTGATTTCTGGCATACTCCTTGCAGGTTATGAGTGTAAAGGCGCTGAGTATTGCATTGAAGCTGACATTTGAAGGGTCATTTCAATTTAAATATTTCCAGTCATGGTTCTTTACTTTCGTTGTGGTAGTCTTTTGTGTCTTGCAGATTGTCTATTTGAACAAGGTAATTTAATCAATCAGATTATCATTTGAATGTTTAGCTCATCTCAAATCATCCTTATAATCGATTTGAGATACGCCATCCTTCATCTCAGCTCTTAGGGTGTTACAAAACGCAAACTCGTGCCACATCGTCTCAATTTTGCCACAAATATGATCACAAATCAAGTAGAAAAATTTAAGACCCGATCTTTGAATGAGAAATCCAGTGATATCTCAATCAATGCCCGACAGATTGAACTTGATGTAGATGCTTTCTTTCAGCTTGAAAATATAGGACGATTATCTTTCTGGTTCTACTTTAGACCCTAGACTATTTGGTTACTCGAACTCTAGATCTTGAAGATCAATACATATTCTCATTGATTTACCATTTTATGAAATGATCTTTGCAGGCATTAGACATGTTCAACACTGCTGTGGTCTCGCCGGTCTACTATGTCATGTTCACGTCACTCACCATATTCGCGAGTATGATCATGTTCAAGGTAGCTATACTGAGATCTTTCACCTCAATGCAACTCTACATATTTCGATTTCTCTTCACATCATGACCTTTTTTTCTGTTCCTGTGTTTGCCTTTGTACCATTGTCTCCTTTGTGTGTTATGATTCAGGATTGGGCTACTCAAAACGGGTCACAGATTGCTACAGAATTGTGCGGTTTTGTAACGATCCTCTCAGGCACATTCCTCCTCCACAAGACAAAGGACATGGGAAGTAGCCCTCCTCGATCTGGTCCATCTGAGATCAATGCAAGCCTAAACTGCACCAATCAGCAAAACCCGGATCTTGGTTCATGATGAACAGAGGGGGGGGGGGGGGGGGGGGGGGCACAAAGGTAGTATAGAAGGATAGAACTGCATAGTTTGGCAGAGGAAGGTATTGAGTTTGTGAATAACTGAATATTGCTTGGGAAAGGGTAGGGGGAGTTCAGTAGTTGATTACTTCTATTCTTTTGTCTGAAGTAGTTTTTTTGACACAATTTATTGGTATGGTACTGTTATTTGATATGTCCAAATCTGGCTTATTATAGAAAGTTTGGAAGATGTAAAATGCCAATAATTACCGGTTTTTAGGTGTTAATTCGTCTAACAATTTATTCATTAATTCGATCTATTAATGAAAACATCCCACAATAATGCTTATCAAATCAGAAGCACTTTCTTTGTTAAAGAATGAGCCATGTGTTCGTCATGGATTGAGTAGAATTAAGAAATGACTCTTCAACCCTTTCTCCTACCCACATCTCTCCACTCAACTGATTCTCCCTGCTCACTCCCACGTTCCCCTCTTTCTCTTTGATGAGAGATGTGAAGAGACTAAAGAGTCTCACGTAGAAAATATGAAAGATCAAGTCTTAGTATATAAGCTAGTGAGTTTTTCCTCCTATAGCCGCTTGGTTTTAGGATGAAATCTCACTCGGCTTATGTGCTAGGCTATTAGCGGATGGGCGCACGTGTGCACATGACCCCCGATCACGAATCGTAACAGACACTTAGTATTAGGAGAAGACCCGATCACGAATCGTAACAAACACTTCCGCATTAGGAGAAGACTCTCACTAAAGATTGACGTTGGTATGGAGAGTTGGGCAGACGACCTGTGATGACCTGTGAATTAGGTATGTTTCTTGAATTTGTATAGGGGTGGTTCGATTTGGGAATTAGGGTTTTGATTTGAACTTGTTGAATTTTGCCAATTGGATTTGAAACTGGGGGATTAAAATTCTTACTTTCTCAAATTGAACCTCAGAATTTGTTTATGGCTTATATTTATCGCATAGTCTTCAAGTTTCTCCCAATTTGAATCTCATGTCATATTAGCAAAACGTCTCAGATCGTGTTCATTATATCTAAACTTGCAAGTTTTGAATATTTGATTTATCATCATTAGTTCATAATCAATTATTTACATGTGAAATACTGCTAGTGCCCTAGAATATGGTGTTTTGATGGTAATTTCTATTGTTCATGTCCAGTCCACCCTAGAATATGGTGTTTTGATGGTATCACTGATTTACCTGGACCATTATATTTACTCAACAACACACAAGTAGAGCCATGGCCGCACACGATAGTTCAAGTTCTTCACAAAAGAAGTCAGGAGAAACCATTGACGATTTGTCTATCTTCAATGCTGAGAATATGCTGAATAACACGAAAGAATTCACATATTCAATTGTTAAGAAATTATGGAGAATTGAAAATTGTACCAAACTCTTATGAATTCATAGATTTAATTGTTAAATGGTGTATAAGAGATAAGAATTGTAGTTGTTTCTTCTTTTTGCCTGAACAAATAGCAATATAGGGATCAAAATTTGCAGCCAATGTAGTACCATTCCATTCCTTAACTTCGCAAATGATATTATCATTTTTGCCAATGCAAACGAATCGGCGTGCTCTCGCATCAAAGAAATCCTAAATGACTATTGTGAAACATCAGGTCACGCTGTAAACAAATCAGCTTTCTAAACCACAACAAATATTCCCAAGCAAGCTAAGCACAAAATCCAGAACAACCTGCAGATCACTTCTACAACAGCTCTAAAATAAAAAAGCATATGGCGAAAAAAAGGGAATAAAAGAGATGGAAAGGAAGCGATCTAAAGAAAGCGCATTGCTACGCGGAACCTCTCGTCGTGAAAGGTTCCCACAGACGGCGCCAATGAAGCGTTCATAGGATTTCGCCTATACTTATTACCTCACTTGTGACGACATAATACTTTAAAATACCTGCAAGCCTTAGCTTGGGGGAATGATGATCAAGTTGTACGTTTATAAGTGATGAGGTTCGCGAGTTTGGTTCGCGATGAATTAAGTTAATGTTCAATCATCCTTTATAGAGGAAGGTAGGCGGGGTCGTTATCCCAAGTAACGTTCTTCTCCGATCGAGGATCTTTAGAACTCAACTCCGGGGGTTTTTGAGTCCGGGAGATAATCAGAGCTCTTATGCTTTTCTATCTTCATAATCGGATCCCTTTCTCTGAGATCGGAGGGGGGTATTTATAGGGAGGCCAAGCGAGGAGCTGGCTGGCAACCTCGTGGTTCTATATGGGACACGTGTAGCACATGCCCACGCACTTAGGGGCATAGGTAATACACGTGGGGCTTTTAGAGGCGAGGTGCTTGAGCCAGTGAGCTGCTTGCTGGAACTTCGGAGGTTTACGAGATATTTCGGAGAGTTCATTCTGATTCTTACACTGGGCTTGAGTCGCGAGGGAAATAAGGGTTAATAGATCTTGGGAGCGATAAGCCTAATTCTTCGGGTTCGGTTGGATACCTTGCTCGCGATGTGCTAATGGTGGGACCGACCATCCTTTTGCGTTGGATGACCCATCTATGACGTAATATTCCGTGTTTATTAAATAGCCTATTTTCTATGGCATCGTCATATCTCCTCGTAACCGGATCGCGAGTGACACTTCATTCGCGATTAGGTTTCGACAAGTACGATGCTTTCCGTCAAAGCTTTTAGTTTATTAGATGAACCTTGCTTGGGCCTATCGTACTTCTTGGCCCATTGGGCTGGTTGGCCCCACAGGGACCTATAAGTAGGGTTTTGACCCTCGCTCATTTTCATTCCACATTTCTGAATTTCCAAAGAGGAGGGAAAAGAGAGAGAGGGGTTTTCTAAGGGTTTCTTGTGTTCTTCGAAGGACTGAGATCGAAGTTAGGTGGCGGTTCGCTCCTAGTTCCTTGAGTTTTTCAGTGTTTCTCTTTCACAGTTGCTCAAGTAAGTTGTCCTTGATCTTTCTTTTGCCCTTTTTAACTTCCCAAGTTTGCATCATCCTCTCGAGATTTTTAGGGTTAGCCGGAAAAACTGAAACCAGTGACGGTTATGGGGTAGCGATCGGGGTACGCCCTGGTGCTTCACCCCTGACTTTCCCCTTTGTCTCCTTAGTCTTAACTGACCTTTGTGGAGCAGCAGATGGGTGGTTAGTAGTAGTAGGGTGGTGTCGAGAGGGGTTAGTTTTGTATTCTGAGTTTTCCGGACGACCTCTGGTGGTCTTTTCGGACTTCGTGGAGTACCTCCGACGAAAAGGGGTGGAAGAAATCCTTTCGACTCCCCCCTTTTGTCCTTCTCAGGGGTGATTTCTCGAGAATCGAGAAATCTTTATGAGGGATATGGAAGGGCGCCTTTTAGCCGTCATCCCGTGGGGGAGAAGATGTCTTTTCAACGTCCATTCAGAGGGGGGGGTGAGGGGCCAACATAAGTCTTTAAGAGGGCATTTTGGCGCCAAATTTATTTACTCGCGATGTTGAAAAGGTAGTTTTCCCCTTGTTAAATTTTCTTTTCCTTGCGTCTTTTTCAGGGGATTTTTCCTTTGCTTTTAGAGTTAAGATGTCGCAGGAGAGTGATAGTCAGAATCGTAATATAAGCCCTGAGTATGAAGAGGTCAGTTCCTCGTGAACCAGTTCCCACGCAGACGTTAGCTCGGAGTCTGCGGCGAGTCCATCTCCTCTTTTGTTAAGTAAAAAATCTCGCGAGGGAATAAAAAAGAGAGCGAACCCTGGGGATGGTCCAAACGCGAAGAGGCGGAAGATGGCAGGGACCATTAATCGCCCTCTAAGAAGGGACAATCCAGAGTATTACCATACCTCGGAGTCTATAAATGACCTGGGAAAGGGCGAGTCGTCTCGCGTACCTAAAGAGTCCAAGAAACCTATTCGAGTGGTCCCGGGCGACTTTTCCCTGCCTCCTTATGATCGAACGGAGGTTGACAGATGTAGCTTTTGTGAGAGTCATATTTTCGCGGCACCCCCTCCCCTTCCAGTAATATTTCCAGATCGCGTAGTTCCTACCATATCAAAGACACTGGGCGAGGAGTCGATTATAGATATCAAGCACCTGGAGGAGGTGGCGAAGCTTTATCTGTGGCCGACTGGAGTAGAGATAGGTTTAGCCGTTGATGGTGGGGGATGCTTGAATGAATATAAGGATCATGTCGTCGTTCATCTGGGCAGCTTACTTCAAGGGTTTCGTCTCCCTCTTCCCCCATTGTATTAAGATTTCTTAGCTCATATAAATCAATGCCCTGCCCAACTTGCTTTTAACGTATGGATGTACTTGGCGGTATACATCATGCGTTGTGCCGCCCTTAAGCAAACGCCAACGTTAGATCACCTTTTTTCTGTTCTTTCCTTGAGGCACAGCGAAGGGTTGGTGTCTGCCTCTCTTGCTGGAAAGATTGTTGAGAGGTTGTCTAGTAGCCCGGGGTGGAGGAAAAAATGGTTCCTCATTCGCGATCCGACTAAGACTATTTTGAACTTCGTGATCAAACCCAACAAGTATGTTGCGCCTGGTGATAAGCACGATGCAGCATACAGGTGGAGAGCTGCGTTTAGAGGGGGTAGTGTCGGTACGAGGTTATAGGAAAGTGGTGACCCCGGTTCACCTGGAAATGGCCAGACTTAGTCTTCCGCATCGGCCGGGTCGGTGTCTTAGGATATTTTTTTTATATGTCCCTTGACGCTTTGACCGTGAATTTTCTTTGTTTTGATTTGTTCCAATTCTTTGCGCAAATATGATAGTTGATAAGTCGAAGATTTCCGCACTTGCGAAGAAAAAGAGTGTCGTGGGAGGTGGGTCCAGGCCCGCTCTCACTGTTACTCCGCGGTTGGGTGGCAGTCGGCGGAGCACCCCACACGAGCCTCTTCTTGCAAAGAGGAATTCGAAAGGGAAAGAGCCGGTTGGCGATCAGGAGAGCGTATCGTCCGAAGACCATCCATTGGTTCATCGCGGACAAAAGCGATCGATGGAGGAAGTAGGAGGTACCAAGCTTTTAAGCTCTGAGCCGATTACTCAGGTGGGGGGTTTCCATGGCATCCTACCGTTTGCCTGGATTTGACTCTACCAATATCAAGGAATTGGAGATCTCTAAGCAGAGTTGTCTGGACGAGAGGGATTATCTTCATCATCTGACGGATGAAGAGTTAGTGGAGCATGGACGGAAAAACAGAGGCTGGGTAACTTCTTTCGTGATTTATGTTTCTATTCTTTTCCTTTTTTCTCTCATTTTACTTATGCATTTATTATTCTTCCTGTGTTGCCGTAGGATGATCTGCAATGGTCCGAAATGGCTGGATGTCTGAGAAATTATGATGATACCGTAAGGGAGTTGAGGCTGAAGGCGAGGGTGGATAAGTTGAGAGATGCAGAACTCCGGGAGGCGACTATCGTGAGTCTTAATGACGCTTTGACTAAGTCCCAGAAGAATGTAGAAATGGCGAGGAGCGAGCTAGACCTATCGCGAGTCGAACTTGCGAAGGCTCAAGAGTCTGTGGCCCGGTATGAATCAGAGGCCATATTCTTGAAGGGTCGGCTTCAGGATCTTGAGCATGAGTTAGGGACCGTTCGTGAGGAGTTCGCCAATGTGAAGAGTCAGCTGGAGCGTTTTACCTCTGGGGACAATGCTGCTCTCTCCCGGAAAGCGCTCCGTGAGCTCATGCTCAGTGATGTCGGGCAGGGGTGGTTAACTGAATTCCTGGGAGGAGTCGGCCGTGACTGGCTTGATCATTATCTCTAGACGGATGGGGAAGATGTTCTTTATGAAAGGGTTACTGACGCATTTATGGATGGGGTTGCAGGTGGGATCACTCAAAGCGTCAATCGCTTTGCTTATCTAGGCGATGAGGTGAGGATGTTCCCTCCTAGTTATGAGAATATGAAGACATGATACTGAAGGACCCTCAACGTGAGCTGCCCTTCCCCCTTGAAGCTCAAATTGATAATGCTGCCGTTATTAACCCTCATTCCGAAGGTGGAAAAATCCCTGAGCCTACTCGTGGGGGTGACAACCCTTCTACTGACGCTTGACTTATCGTCTCTTTATTTTTGATGAATTTTTCTTTTTGTATGTGGAAATTTGAAAACATTCCTACCCGTGGCCAGGGTTTCGTACTCTGCTGTGGTTTATTCGTTCGTGTTTTGGATGATAAACCTTTTTAGTCTTCTGGTAAGCGATGTCTTATTATGGTTTTTGTGAATAATTTATCTTTTCAGTTTTTCTTACTGGCTTGTCTTGACCTGTTTGTCTTGTCTACCGCTTTTGTTTGCAAGGTAAATTCGCGATACCCTTATCCATCTCCTGTCGTTGATTGTTTTATTGAAATAAATCATGAAATGACAAAAAGTAGGGTTCGCGTATTTATTTAGTTGTTATGTCAACATGATAGGTCGAGTCTTAAGAACTTCTTAGCGTTGAAATCTAATCTGGAACTATCTTGGAATATCTTCTTTGGCATAGTGTTTTAGGTAACTTAATCTGTGTCCCTGATGCTTTTATTTATACCAGCTTTATGCACAGTGGATAGGGACGTTGTTTTTTGCAGAGTTATCTCTTTGATTGTGGTGAAGCGGGGAGATGCGTGTTGCTAGTATGTCTTTCGTGTAGATTAGTGTTAGGATTTTTCCTATAACTTTTCCCACCGCCTGGACTGAAATTTTCCTTATCAGATGCGATTTGGATGTGTTATCTGATATTTGTTGCCCTCGTGGTTGAGCTGAGTGGTGGGCGGTTTGCTTATTATCCAATACTTACTGCCCTTGTGGTAGCACTAAGTGATAGGCGATTTCCATTGATGTTTTTTCTTTGTGGTTAGTATAAAAAGGTAGGAAACCCAAAGCTTTTGTTGTAGTTGGCCTATAACAATGACGCCTGCGATGCCAGTCGACATTCCCGATGCAGTGTTTCCTCGCGTGAGGGGTTTCACTCGGGATATTGTCGTGGAGGGGCATTTATATAGGCTGGTAAGCTATATTTATACGATTAGGTTTCTAGTAAATAAAGTGTTTCTGATGAACTTCAAATTGGGACGCGCCTGATTTTTGAGTATGAAGGACACTCTTGCTTTGATGTTGTTGTTGTGAACCATGATCCTGATCAAAATGGGGATGTGGATTTCTCAGTTCGGTGCTGAACGTTCCGTTTTTATTATGTTTGTTGTGGTTATACCGCTTTGTCGCCAGCGGGTGGTTATGTTTGATGTATGATTATTTATTAAATTATCGTAGTGCTATTTGTTTTGGGTTTATCGTAGACTGTGGTCGATTGAATGAACAAGTAATTTCCCGTGTGATGCTTGTGATTAACAGACTTAATCTCCAGTGTGATACTCGCGATTAGAAGATTTCAATTTCCAGTGTTATATTTGCGATTAAAAGATTTCGATCTCCAGCATTGGGTTTTTGATTGAATATTTCAATCTCCAGCATGAGATTTTTGATTAAATATTTCAATCTCCAAAGCGATATTTGCGTTTGTGAAGTAAGGATCTCTAGTATCCTTAGATGTTGGGGAAGAATAGATCAAGAGATCTCTAGTGCGCTTTTCGTGAATAGAGAAACTTCAATCTCTATCGTCGTTAGATGCTGGGGGGGGGGGGGGGAGAAGTTAAGAGATCTTCCTCGCGTACATTGCGGCTAAAGAAACTTTATTCTTCAGCGTCCTTTAGACGTTGGGAATTTTCTTTGAACCGTTATACAAAGGTTGATGACAAATTGATTCTTGAAGAAGCGATTTTTTGTTGACAAGCCTAGCTTTTCTTAAGAAATTTAAAATGGAAAAACTTTGTTTATCGAACTGGTCTTGGGATCTAGTGAAAACCATTTGCTATTGGACCGTCGTAGTCACTATCGTAAAGCTCGTCTTTTATATAGCGGTCTTGCTTGTCGAAGAAGTGGACTTCAAACCTTGCTTTTCCCAGGTGGGTGAACATTATTGATGTTTCCAGTTCTAGACCGTGTAATTCAACAAAGTCCCTCCATCCACGTGCCACCCAATGAGACCCGTAACTGCCTCATACGACGTGGACAGGAAAATCTTTGACGACGCAAGTGGACAGAAAGATCTGTTCGGGAACATGGGGTTGGAAGTGTCGACCGAATTCGTAAGGCAACATCATGTGTATGTATTGCTCGTCCCCTACTAAATAAATATCGAATATAAAGGGATTGTTTGGGCTTTGATTGCTTATACTTGCTGCCATTTTTTGAGTTTTTCCTGGGAGGACCGGGAATGAGAAGGTTGTGCCTTTTATGTTGTAAGGAAGAAAAACTTTTATAGTGGTTTTGACTAATTTGAAAATGTTTTTGTGATAAATCACTATCTTCATATTCGAAATCTGTCAGTGTACTTGGTCTAGTTATGAAAGGTTTCTTTGTCATGTGTAGGTCATGTAGAGTATCTCGGGAATAGATTTGTGACCAACACTGGCGTTAAAGTTTTATTAATCTCCTAGATGATATTAAAATTCGTCGATGTAATTTGTGAACAAAGTGATGGTAGCTTAAATTTATTGTACGAGGTTTAAACTTTATAGGAAAGAAAACTAGAAATTTTTCACAAGTATTCTTGATTTACCTCCTCCGAGGCCTGGCGGGGATAATCCGAGTTCTGCCCTGGCTTTAAACGGAATTCATTTGAAAGAGGACCTTCAGGGTGAGGGGGAGCCCATTCTGCATCTACTTCATCCCCTACCGCGTCTAGGATATGAACCTCGAAATGAATCCCTTCTCTGCGAATAAAGGTTACAGAGGAACCGACATCGATACTATGTAAGCAGGCAAAGTCGTTCCACCCGCCACCCAAGTATGGAAGCCTATAGTCTCCGCGAACAACTTCTACAGGAAAATCCCGTAAAATTCGGGTTGATAGAAAAATGTTCCTGGGAAGGTCCGGATGAAATTCATCTTCAAAACGCAACGGAGAGACAAGCGATGTAATTGCTCTGGAAAACGAATGGGCTCAGAGAATGACCAAACTGCCTGGTTTGATGTAGTCATAAAAAGGGAGAGAAGGTAGGTGATAAAGGAAATAAGTGAATTGAATACCTCCAAAATATATTTTCTTTATAGAAAGGTGTCTATGTGAGCGGCTCAAGATCACGGGTGATGATAAATAGGGTTTCCTGTATGCCGAGACATGGCAGGGATACTGCGATCGTAAAAAGTGAAGTCGTGATTTACTTTATAGCTGTATTGCATGGGGATGCCTATAAACCTTATAATTTCATAGTAAACTCAGTATCATTTAGAAGAATTATGATTTTGTTTAAAGGTAAAAACCATTTGTCGGATGATCTCGTGTGGACGATCCTGTGCGATTTTTAACTTGACTTTCTTCGTTCACGTTCTTGACTTGAATTTTAATGAGCACGATTTCGAGGTAGAACACCCTGGGTGAACTTATTTTGAGGTTGTGGGTTTTGGCAAAATCAGATTGCTCAATTTTATTTTCCTCGAAGGCTTACTTGCATGTGCGTCCGTGCTAATAATGCACGCGATCGCTAAATTTGTTCTCCTTGGAGGCTTACTTGCACATCCTCGTGTTCAAAAGACACGTGATTGTTAAATTTATTCTCCTTGGGGGCTTACTCGTATGCGTGTCCGTGCTTAAAGTGCACGCGATTGCTAAATTTATTCTCCTTGGAGGCTTACTTGCATGCGTATCCGTGCTTAAAGTGCACGTGACCGCTAAATTTATTCTCCTTGGAGGATTACTTGCACATCCCCGTGTTCGAAAGACACGTGATTGCTAAATTTATTCTCCTTGGTGGCTAACTTACATATCCTCGTGTTCGAAAGACACGTGATTGCTAAATTTATTCTCCTTGGAGGCTTACTCGTATGCGTGTCCGTGCTTCAAGTGCACGCGATCGCTAAATTTATTCTCCTTGGAGGCTTACTTGCATGTGTATCCGTGCTTAAAGTGCACGCGACCGCTAAATTTATTCTCCTTGGAGGCTTACTTGCACATCCCCGTGTTCGAAAGACATATGATTGCTAAATTTGTTCTCCTTGGAATTGCACATCTCCGTGTTCGAAAGACACGTGATTGCTAAATTTATTCTCCTTGGAGGCTTACTTGCACATCCCCATGTTTGAAAGACACGTGATTGCTAAATTTATTCTCCTTGGAGGCTAACTTGCACATCCCCGTGTTCGAAAGACACGTGATTGCTAAATTTATTCGTATCGACAATGTTTCTTGGGTTTGAAACTTTCATTTATATATATGAAGAGGTGTACCCAATCCGGAACCCTGGTGACCCCTATACATAGAAAATCTAAGTCACCGAGTTTCTAATCATGTCTAGCTTTTATGCAAAATATGCCTTGAGATTCTTGGCGTTCCATGATTTTGCGAGGATCGCGCCTTCCGAATTCTGAAGTTTGAAGAAGCCTCTACCTACTTCTTTGTGGATGACGTATGGACCTTCCCATTTGGGTTCAAGTTTTCCCCCGATCGTTGCTTGCCGAAGGACCATATCTCCCTTTTGAAAGGGTCGTACAAAAACACCCTTGTTGTATCCTTCTGCCAGGCGACGTTGATACTCATTTGCTTTGAGACAAGCGGTATCCCTTCTTTCTTCACGTAGATGGAGTTCTAACTCAAGGGCCTCGTCGTTCGATTCTTTGCTGAAATCAACAATTCTGGTCGACGGAATTAGCAGCTCCACTGGTATAATAGCATCTACCCCAAAAGCCATAGCGAATGGTGTTTCTCCAGTGGGACTCTTAGCTGAGGTCCTATACGTCCATAGAACTAGGGGTAAGATTTCAACCCATTCTCCTTTTGCCATTCCTAATCTCTTTTTTAAGGCATTCAAGATTTGGCGGTTCGTGGTTTCGGCTTGCCCGTTGGATTGTGGATAGGCTACTGATGAGAATCGAAAGTCTATACGGAGGCCGGCGTAAAAGTCACGGATTCCCTCGCAGTCAAATTGGGGACCGTGGTCTGTGATGATAGCTTGAGGGACCCCGAATCGGCAGACCATATTTTTCCATAGGAATTTACGCACTTTGTCCGCTGTGATGGTGGCCATGGCTTCAGCTTCTACCCACTTCGTAAAGTAGTCTACTATTACAATGATGAACCGCAGCTGGCCTGGTGCCGTTGGGAAAGGACCCAAAATATCGATTCCCCACATTGCAAATGGACATGGTGTGGAGATGGTTTTCAAAGGATGAGGGGGACGATGATTGAGTGATGCGTGTCGCTGACAAGGATCACATATGTGGATGACCATTTCCGCGTCCGCTCTAAGGGAGGGCCAATAATAGCCTATGCGTGTGATTTTAGACGCTACGGCTCTCCATCCCTGGTGGTTACCGCTGAGGCCCTCGTGCAATTCTTGCACGAGATTAAAGCCTTCCTGGCTTGAGACGCACAGGAGATCCGGGAGGTTGAAACCTCTCTTGTATAGTCTCCCATCTCTGACTCATAAACGGGCCGCTCCCCTTCTGGTATTTTGGCTGTCCTGTACCTCGCCTGCTATTGCCCCTTCAGTTATGTATTCCAGGAGGGGTATACGCCAGTCTCCGAGGTTTGGTATTCTGAATACCCCTGATGGATTCCTCGGGAATGCCTCTGCTCGATTATTACGCGATCACTCAATCCTAGTAGCAATGTGGCCCCCATTCTGGCCAATGTGTCGGCGCGCTCATTTTGCTCGCGATGTATGGACGTGATGGAGCACTTCCCGAAGCCGGCAGTGAGTGTCTTTACACGGGCCAAGTACTCGGGCAGCATTCCGGTCTTTGCTTCGTACTCCCCCTTAACTTGTAAGGCGACCACCTCTGAATCTATAAAAATTTGAACTTGTCGTGCCCCGTTAACCAAGGCCTTCTCGATACCCGCGATCAAGGCTTCATATTCTACTTCGTTGTTAGTGGCTTCAAACAATAATTGGAAACATAAATCGGTTATCTCTCCGCATGGGCTGGTGATGGTGACTCCTGCTCCACACCCTCCTGGCAATACTGATCTGTCAACATTAATTACCCAATCCTCCCCATCGCGATTTTGGGAATCTGTAAAGACGGTTTCGACAACGAAGTCGGTCAACGCTTGGGCCAAACAAGACTTCCTAGGTTTGAAATGAATATCGAATTCAGAAAGCTCTACTACCCATTTGACCATCCTTCCGGAAAGAGATGGGGAATGCAAGATTTGATGGAGTGGTAGGTCAGAGAGCACTTCAATTGTATGTGCTTGGAAGTAGGGCTTCAATCTCCGTGCTGCGAACACCACAGACAGAGCCATTTTTTCTATTGGAGTATACCGGGTTTTAGCGGGTTGCAAAACGCGGCTGGCAAAGTAAATAGGAAACTTGGACTCCCTAGTTAGTACCGCGCTAATAGTGGTGGACCCGACAGCGAGGTATAACTGTAAAGATTCTTGCTCACGTGGAAAGTGTAAAGTGGGCAATGCGGCCAGATAATCTTTCATGTTCTTGAAAGCCTTATCCAAAATGGTGGTCCACTCGACCGAACCTTTCTTTTTTAGCTGCTCAAAAAAGGGCAGCGAATGATCGGCTAATCGTGAACAGAACCTGCTCAACTAGTTGACCGACCCATTCAACTTTTGGATGTCGTTCAGCGTCTTTGGAGGAGCCATGTCGATAATGGTTTGTACTTTTGAAGGATTAACATCTATTCCCCGGTGGCTTATCATGAAACCTAGGAATTTTCCGGAATCGACTCCAAAAACGCATTTTTTCGGATTCAGGCAGACGCGATTTCTTCTCAAAGTATCAATGGTTTCTTGCAAATCCTTGCAACGGTCCTCCATTGCAGTGCTCTTGATCACGATATCATCAACGTAAACCGCAACATTTCTTACGATCTGGGAAGCAAATACTTTCTCTATCATTCGCTGAAAAGTGGCTCCTGGGTTTTTGAGCCCAAATGGCATCACCTTATAACAAAAAGTTCCCTGGTTGGTGATGAAAGCGGTGCTTTTTTCATCGCGAGGACTCATCTTAATCTAATTGTAACCGGAATACGCATCTAGAAAGCTTAAGGTGGCATGTCCTGCCGTGGTGTCCACCAGGTCGTCGATGGACGGTAAAGGATAACTATCCTTTGGGCATGCCTTGTTCAAATCTTTGAAGTCCACACACATCCTCCACTTGCCACTGCTTTTCCTGACTAACACCACATTTGACAGCCAAGTTGAGTCATTAACTTCGCGAATAAATCCGGCGTGTATAAGCTTGTGCACCTCTTGTTTTGTTGCTTCTGACTTTTCAGCGGCCATCTTTCTTTTTCTTTGACAGACTGGTTTGGCCTCGTGATTAAGCCTTAGGGAATGTTCCGCGATCTCTCGGGGAAGCCCTTTTAAATCTTGCGGTGACCACACGAAGACACCTCATGGTTCTTGTAACAAATCCTTAAGGCGTTCTAAAGCGGGGCCAGTCAAGCTGTGGCCGTGGTATAGGATTTCAGACTTGTTTGAGAAAGGAAAGAAGGCGACTTTTTCTTCCACAATTTTGTCAGCTATTTTCTCTGGTCGAACCTCTAAATCCGCATGTTGTCGTTCAGATGTGGCCTCTTGTTCACGCTCGTCGTGTGCTTCTTCTTTCAGAGATCCTTGAGCCCTTTCTTTAATCGTGAATATCCGATTATGGCCCCTTTTTAGCGAGGATAAGTAACAGACCCTACTTTCGGCTTGTTGTCCTCGCGCTTCGCCCACCTTTCCGTCAGCGCATGAGAACTTGAAGCTAAAATGATATATAAAGCATGCTATTTGGAATTTGAATAGACTTACACGACCCATGATGGCATTGTAGATGGATGGTAGTCGGACAACCGTGAATTCAATCATGTGGGTTCTCCTATTCGGCGTGGTGCCTAGCGTCAGGGCCAACTCGATCGTTCCAGCTACTTCAACCTCGTCTCCGGAAAAATAGACTAGTTTTCCTGAGTAGCGACGTAGGGCGCTTTCGGCAATTCCAAGTTGATCAAAGGCGTCCCAGTAGAGGACGTCTACAGATGAACCTATATCTATCATGACCCGCTTGCCGGTCTTGGTTCCTATTTGTACATGGATGACCATGGGATCCGAGTGAGGCATTCTGAGATCGCGAGCATCACGGGTATCAGAGACAGAAAAACTCAGTGTAGCGTGAGCAGTGGATGCTTGTTTGACGCTGGCCTCCGACGGGGGGCGTCTAGCTTCCCTCTCTTAGTTTTTTCTTTCTTGACTGCTGGTGCCTGATGTCGCGGGTCCTTCTGCGATGGTGTTGATGCACCCATCCAGAGAAGGAGGCTTCCGGTGATCCCGGTTGGAGTGCTCAGGTTGGTTGGATGAGGATCTTGCTGCAGGGACATCTCTCGTGTCCCTGGGTGGAGGTCGATACCCTCCTCCTCTGCCTCTGTTTCTCTCTCCCTTGTTCTGGGGGTAAGTTCCCCTACCTCTTCCTCCAGTTGTATACTGAGGATTGTAGGGTCTTGGTGGTACATTAGGCGGCTTATATTGTCGGGGAGGGACCTCACGAGGACGGTGTTGTTGCAGTACTGCAACCGGATTCCCAAGATTTGCTAGTGGGGTGCAAATTTGAAGGGGTGTTTCCTTTTGGGGAGGAGCTGGCGGAATCCCATAGACCGGAGGCGAAATTTGGTCGGGATGAGCCATCATTACATCGGTTGGGGCACCAAGTGGATTTGGTCCTGATCTCTGGTTGTATTGCACTTTTTTGGATTAGAGGGAGCGGCGGGATGGCCGGATATTGCCAGGAGGGATTACGAGGTTGCTGATCTCTAAAGTTTTCTCTCCCTTGCCGTTTGTTGGGAGGCCGGTGGTAAGATGGCTGACGGAACAATGGCTTATACTCAATAGGTCGTGAGCTAGAGCTTGCGGCTTCCATAGCGTGGATCTGCTTGGTAACGAGTTTTCTCAGAATGTCGTAGTTGGCCGACTCTTTTCGAAATAGGCAAATCTTGAAATCTCCTTCGGCCAAATTTCCCATTAGTATCGTGCTTGCGGATTCTTGGTTGAACCTCGGGATTTGTACCACCATATTAGTGAATCTACTGAAAAAATTTCCCAATGACTCGGTTGCGCCTTGCTTAATGGAATTGAGGTCCAACATGGTTTTTTTTCTTGTGCGAGCGCTGCCGAAATGAGCGACGAATGTACCTCACAGTTGCGCAAAGCTGTTGATGGATGATCGGGCAAGATTCGTGAACCATGTTAAAGCGACCCCACTCAGCGTGGATGGGAATGAGCGGCAATACATAGCATCATTGTCCTCGTTCATTCCCATTGCCGCGGTGAATTGGTTGAGGTGATCGTTGTGATCAGTATCTCCTTTGTACTTGGCGATGGAGATATCCCTCCACCTCTTGGGGACGGGTGCCTCGCGTATTTGTCTGCAAAAAGCCGAGGGAAAGGTTGGCTCACCTTTGCGAGTCTGCCCGGGTGCTTCAAGGGAGTTTGAATGCGAAGACACGTTCTGGGCCATGCCAGAACGATCGACCTTGTTGATATTCTCGGTGGGTTCTGGATCGGGGTTGAGAGGGCCACCAGCGGGGTTGGGGAAATGGTTAACCGTTATGGCACTGGTCCTTGTTGTTGATAGTAAGTACGGGGGTCGTGTTGGAGTGACACCCCGTTCGCCTGTTGGAAAGACATACCGTTCGCTTGTTGGTTGAAGTACATGCTTTGCGGGTAGCTCCCCACGAAGAATTGGTACGGGGGGTAGCCGCCCCACATTCCGTAGGGAGCGAACGAAGGGGTGCCCTCGTTACCGTCGTGTAGGGCTTCCTCGTTGGGGACGGTATTGAGGTTGATGTCGTTCGTTTCCTCGGTGTCATGGTGCTAATTCCCAAACTCCTCTCCGAATAAGGTAAAATTCATAACTTCTGCAACAAAAAACATTAGTGTTTAAGAGGGAAGATAAGCGCTAATCTTTGGTTTATTTTAGATATAAATTATGCAGAATAAAAAAGCATATGGCGGAAAAAAGGGAATAAAAGAGATGGAAAGGAAGCGATCTAAAGAAAGCGTATTGCTACGCGGAACCTCTCGTCGTGAAAGGTTCCCACAGACGGCGCCAATGAAGCGTTCATAGGATTTCGCCTATACTTATTACCTCACTTGTGACGACATAATACTTTAAAATATCTACAAGCCTTAGCCTGGGGGAACGATGATCAAGTTGTACGCTTATAAGTGATGAGGTTCGCGAGTTTAGTTCGCGATGAATTAAGTTACTGTTCAATCGTCCTTTATAGAGGAAGTTAGGCGGGGTTGTTATCCCAAGTAACGTTCTTCTCCGATCGAGGATCTTTAGAACTCAACTCCGGGGGTTTTTGAGTCCGGGAGATAATCAGAGCTCTTATGCTTTTCTATCTTTAGAATCGGATCCCTTTCTCTGAGATCGGAGGGGGGTATTTATAGGGAGGCCAAGCGAGCAGCTGGTTGGCAACCTCGTGGTTCTATATGGGACACGTGTAGCGCATGCCCACATGCTTAGAGGCATAGGTAATACACGTGGGGCTTTTAGAGGCGAGGTGCTTGAGCCAGCGAGCTGCTTGCTGGGACTTCGGAGGTTTACGAGATATTTTGGAGAGTTCGTTCTGATTCTTACACTGGGTTTGAGTCGCGAGGGAAATAAGGGTTAATAGATCTTGGGAGCGCTAAGCCTAATTCTTCGGGTTCGGTTGGATACCTTGCTCGCGATGTGCTAATGGTGGGACATACCATCCTTTTGCGTTGGATGACCCATTTATGACGTAATATTCCGTGTTTATTATATAGCCTATTTTCTATGGCATCGTCAGGTGCAATGCGAGTTTTGTAACCACCACAGAGAAGACTTCTTACACCTATTCATGGACTGCAACTTCGTCAAAAATATCATCCATCAATTATTAGATGGAAATTTTTTCGAAGCCATAGACAAATGGGATGGAAATGTCAAAGATGAACATTCCATCATTAAAACAATTAATCAAACTATCGGCATTAAGAAAACATGTATGATGATAACCATTTGGTGCAATGTTTGGTTCTTTAAAAACCAAATAGTTTAAAAAAAACGAGGCCATTACAACAAACAATGTCATAAACTTCATCAAACAACAAATTCTCAATTGGAACACAACTAAGAGTGATGATGATGAGATAGACATAATACCAACTCTGAAATATCCTAAAAAATCATATAGTGGTGATTAAACATAAAGAAAAAAGGAATAAAATCGAAAAAACCAAAAAAAAAAGTTTTAAGCTAAATTTTGACGGATCTTTTCGCAGCACCGAAAACTCGCCATTCGACTTTGTAATTCGGGATCACGAAGCAAAATGTATATCAATGGGAAGTGTTAGTATCCCATCATGCTCAATCATCAAGGCCGATGCCGTACTGCTTTGAGAGCCGGAATTCGCAGAGCACTAGAACTAAACATTCAAAACATTGAGATAGAAGGTGACAATCTTGCATAATCAATGCACTAAAGGGTATTTGAAAATGCTCTTAGGATATCGAAATGATCATTTATGACTCCTTGATGGACTTTTGTCACTTTCATACAGTTCATATTCGTCACGTGTTTAGAGCAGTTAACAATGTAGCGGATAGATTAACTTTCTTAGGTCATACAACATCTACTCTTAACCCTACTACAAATCCATAGCTATAGGTTCTCATCTAAAATGATGATCTATGATATACTATTAATCGTGTTTAGTTTGTCTCAATTCCTTTCTTTTTTTTTAAAAAAAAAATCCACCGTCGAGCGTTACTGGACTAGCCCATTCATCCACTCGGCCCAAATCGTATCCGCGGAGGCGGGAACAAAAAATTTCCGAACAATTGGCGGGAACTGCTCCTAAGAGTTTGACCGTCAAAATACGCCACGTCAGCGCTCCACTTCACGCCTCATATAAAAAGGGCCACCGCATCTCCGTGAGCCCCCCTCTTTCTCTCGCTCTCTCGGGTCTCTCTCTAGTGTCATTCCCAGCAAATCCGAGATTTCGAAACCCTCGAGGAGCTCCAGATCTCCTCATCCATGACGAAGCCCTCGAAGGCACAATATTCCTCTGATGACAACGCTTCCAGCTACTCCGACGACGACGACCAGGTCAACGACCAGACGAATACTGAGCCTGAGGACGAGGAGGAGCTCGAAGCCGTCGCCCGTACCGCCGATTCTGTTTCCGACTCCGATGCTGAAGACGATGTCCCTGCCGCCGGAGATGGGGACGCTGACGACGACGACGAGGAGGTAATTGCTTCTCAATTCCTGCTTCTTTTCGCTCCCAACGCTTACATCCTGTTAGGTTTTGTTTGATTCTGCCGTTGCTTTCCGCTGCTCGGTAGGGTTCTAAGGACTGCATTCCTACGTGGTCATAATGCGTTTTTTTTCTTCGGGCAATTACGGGACTCTCTCAACCGTTGCTGCTGTACAAGGCGGTGTGGAAGAAGGATTATTTATTTCCCCTTCAAATTAATTAGTTAGTATTGCGTTTTGAAACCTGAATGAACGCTATGGTTCATAAATTTACAAAATAGGCTATTTCTATTATCACTATAGCTACGATGAAGACGACTGACACAGCTGGTTTTGTGTTGCACTCCTTTAGCTCATTGTTTCATTTTTTTCGAAAATTCTTCTATGCTAGTAAAGGGGGAATGACTGTAGAGAAGAGTATGGCGTTTTGAAACCTGAATGAACGCTATGTGTACATATGCAATAGCTTCTTCTTTGTACAAAATGGAATATGAATGATGGATGAAAGAGTAGGGTAGCGAGTAAAAATAGGTGAGCATATAGCCATAGACACAAAAGTTGGTTGGGAGCATCTTCGATCACTATAACAATAGATTGCAGTTGCCATACTTTCATCTATAATGCTGCTTTGGTTTGTAGTTACCTAGTTTGTGAACCTCAGGATCTGTAATCCAGTAAGTGTGAACTTATTTCTGGTTTAAGTCATAATCTCTGGTATAGAGTCTCTATGCAGGGAAAATTGAGTATGTCTGCCTTTCTATATTTGTTCATTTTAGTATTTCTACCTTTCTCTACATTTCTATATTTGAGAGGCAACAACCTTTTTGCTTCTGTTCTCAACCTCCTAAGTAACAGATTGGTTCTATAAGTTATGCCTTGCTCACTTTTCTGTGTCTAAAATGCTCTCATCACTCTGAGCTTCCTCATCACCGCAACCGTTTGGGAAAGCCATCTGTTTGTTTTTAATTAAGACATAACAAACAATCTGAGCAAAACATTCTGAAAAGTCGGAAGTAAAGCCCCACTTTCTCGGTATATATGATTGGTCAAAATCTTTCCCTATATGTAAGTCATGACACGTCTTTGCCTGAAATGTAGCTGTTGAAAGTTGACAGCATGACTGCATGACACATGATAGGTTTACATGGTGCAACTTATACGAATCTCCATATATGACCTAACTAAAAAGTATTCCCATGGCGGGGACACAACGAAGGTGGTGCACTGCCGTGCTGAAGATGGAAATGTAGTTTGAAAGAGGAAGATGCTTGTTGAACAGGAGTGTTCACTCTAGGAGTTATGATATTTTATGAACAGTTTTCACTGCATATCTTATGTCTCTTGGGATGATTGTTGCAGGAGGAGTATGTTGCTTCTGATAATAAAGTTGCAAAGCGTGAAAGGGCTAGGCTCAAAGAAATGAAGAAGGCGAAGAAGCAAAAGATTCAAGAAATACTTGACAAGCAAAATGCTCTTATAGATGCTGATATGGTATGTTTACTGTACATATCAGACTTTCCTTGAACGTCAAGTGAATCATTTTTTCCTTCATCCTCATTCTTTGTGAATGCAGATGCAATGCTGGATCTAAAGCATTAACATATTTTAAGACTTGTACCTTTCTTTCAGAACAACAAGGGAAAAGGGCGCTTGAATTATCTCCTTCAGCAAACAGAAATATTTGCACATTTTGCTAAGGGTGACCAGTCTACATCTCAAAAGAAGACAAAGGGAAGGTACAGTAACTTCTGTAAAAAAAATGTTCTTACATGACAAATTGTCAAATTCATGGTGTTCACTTCTTTTTCTCTATCTTTGGCACTCTTATTTGTTTGCTGCTTGACTGGTAACTGCATCTATACTAGTACCAGCTGCACTGCTACTGATATACTGATTTCAGGGGTCGCCATGCATCAAAAGTAACTGAAGAGGAAGAAGATGAGGAGTATCTAAAGGAGGAAGAGGCAGGGGCAGGAAATACAAGACTGGTTGCACAGCCTTCATGTAAGCCTTCTCTTTCACCGGCTATTGCCCTGTCCTAAACCTACCTCATAGGCAATCACAAAAAGAATGATATTCTAATAACACTGATACTTCTCTCGTGCACCTATGTGTGCTTATGCATTTTGTTTGCTTAAGCATGTACACATACTCCTTTATATCATAGTTAACAATATCCATGTTATCCCAAAGCATCAATGGATCATTATGCACTATCATCTACAGTAATAGATACTATCAAATCAGCATCATTAGTATTAGACTTATTTTTAATTAACTACAGGTTACAGCTCTCTAATTTTGCGTATGGTAAATGATTTTAAGGGAAAGAAAGAAAATCGTCCAGAGAAGAAAGGGGAAAAAGTTCCCATTATGTGGATAAGAAACACGCCAAAAGGAGTTTAAATAGCTTTTGTTTTTTTTCCCTGTTCATCTGAATAGAGTATAAAGGCTATATCATCATAGTATTCTATTGATGTCAGTATTGTAACATGTGCTTTTTCTGATGCAGGCATTCAAGGAAAAATGAGGGATTATCAGCTTGCTGGACTCAACTGGCTTATTAGGCTGTATGAGAATGGAATTAATGGCATCCTTGCCGATGAAATGGTATAATAAAGGTCCATGTATCTTTTAAAGCTAGATATGTTAAATTAAGAAGTCCAATTGATCATTCTATGCTTTAGGGACTCGGTAAAACTCTACAAACAATCTCTTTGTTGGGCTATCTTCACGAGTTTCGAGGAATCAATGGCCCTCATATGGTGGTTGCTCCAAAGTCCACCCTTGGTAATTGGATGAATGAAATAAAACGCTTTTGCCCGGTTCTACGCGCTGTGAAATTTTTGGGTAATCCAGAGGAAAGGGTATGTTTTTCTGAAGTAGTGACCTTTTTCTGTTTAAATGTTTCTTGTTAATGGATTTGCTTCTCACCACCATATTTACGTGTTTGCAGAATCATATTCGTGAGAATTTGTTGGTAGCAGGAAAGTTTGATGTTTGTGTAACTAGCTTTGAAATGGCTATCAAAGAGAAATCAACTCTACGTCGATTTAGCTGGCGTTATATCATTATTGACGAGGCTCATCGAATCAAAAATGAAAATTCGCTGCTTTCAAAAACAATGAGACTTTTCAGCACTAATTACCGTCTTCTTATAACAGGAACTCCACTCCAGGTATATGTTTTCTTGAAATGTTGATGCTTGTATGAACAGATGACGTTTTGGCCTTTTCTCTTAGGTGTAGAAGTGACTCTTTGTGGGATAGAATGGGATGTAAAATTTGGCGATTGGTTTCTTATTGTTCTTGTATCTGTGACTTCTGATAATCTGACTAAGAGAATCTTCAGTCTGGAAAAATTCCACACTTTCACTGACATTTTCTTATTTGCAGAACAATCTTCATGAACTCTGGGCTCTGCTCAACTTCTTACTGCCTGAGATATTTAGCTCGGCCGCAACATTTGATGAGTGGTTCACGATTTCTGGCGAGAATGATCAAGAGGAAGTTGTACAACAACTGCATAAGGTAAATTGAACCTTTTGTGATTTTCAACAGTTTTTGCTTCACTGTCTGAAATGGCATCTTGTATTTTTTCTTTCCCAAAAGGTTCTTCGACCATTTCTGCTTCGAAGATTGAAGTCCGATGTCGAGAAAGGTTTGCCACCCAAAAAAGAAACTATACTTAAAGTAGGGATGTCCCAAATGCAGAAGCAGTTTTACAAGGGCTTGCTGCAGAAGGATCTTGAGGTTGTTAATGCTGGTGGAGAGCGCAGGCGCCTCCTCAATATTGCAATGCAATTGCGTAAATGTTGTAATCATCCATACCTTTTCCAAGGTGCTGAACCCGGGCCTCCCTACTCCACTGGGGATCATCTTGTCACTAACGCTGGTAAGTAATGCAACACAGGTACTTTCTTTTAAGGGCATTTCTAATTTATCAATGTTGAATATTGATGTTTCTGTTATTTGTAGGAAAAATGGTTTTGCTGGATAAGTTGCTTCCGAAGCTAAAGGAGCGTGGTTCAAGGGTTTTAATTTTTTCACAGGTCCGTTTACACGTTCATGAATACTGAAGTGGTTGTCTTATCAAATGATGTATGTGTTTGCCTTGGATATGGAGATACCACATTGTTCTGTTTCCCTTGTTTAATCTTCTCTTGTAATCTCTCAGATGACAAGGTTGCTTGATATTCTCGAAGACTACCTTATTTTCCGTGGTCACCAATATTGCCGTATTGATGGTAGTACTGGTGGAGAGGATCGTGATGCTTCTATTGAAGCATTTAACAAACCAGGAAGCGAAAAGTTTGCTTTCCTGCTTTCGACCAGAGCTGGAGGTCTGGGTATTAACCTAGCTACTGCAGACATTGTTATTCTTTATGACAGTGACTGGTAAGCTCTACGTGATAATCTCCTATTACAGAGACTGCTTTCAATCATCTTAACCCAGCTCCTGATGTTCGTAGTGGTTCTAGTTTAAAAAGTCGATTCTCATTTTCTTCCATTGTATATCCAGGAACCCTCAAGTTGATTTACAAGCTATGGACCGAGCTCATCGAATTGGCCAAAAGAAAGAAGTCCAAGTATTTCGCTTCTGTACAGAGGTTCGTCTCATTTTCTGTTCTATCCTATTATCATAACTTTTCACTAGATTCTTTGCATATATAACATATCTCTTATTAATTGTTTGCCAGTATACCATTGAAGAAAAGGTGATTGAAAGAGCATATAAAAAACTTGCACTAGATGCTTTAGTCATTCAACAAGGACGATTAGCAGAACAGAAAGGTAAGAAAATCAATTCTGTTGCTTGTTGAGTTCACTTTGAATTTGTGTTTGATTTATTTTTTTATTGTGGTGTTATATTCAGCTGTTAACAAAGACGAGCTTCTGCAAATGGTGAGGTTTGGTGCTGAAATGGTCTTCAGTTCTGGGGACAGTACAATTACAGATGAGGATATTGATAGGATTATTGCTAGAGGAGAAGAGGCAACGGCTGAACTTGATGCCAAGATGAAGAAGTTCACAGAGGATGCCATAAAATTTAAGATGGATGATAGTATGTCTTTTTCTAAATTGATGGTTTAACTTAACATATAGCATGGTTACAACCGTTTGCGCACCTGCCCTGATAATTCAATTTTGCTTTATCCTGTTTATAACTTGTCTGCTTTTGGTTCTGAACAGCTGCTGATGTATATAATTTTGACGATAATACGGTGAGGACTATAAATGTCGATTTTTAAAGGGTATAAATTTATCTGATGTTCATATTGGATGATCCTGTGCTTTATTGTGTTACAGGACGAGAACAAGGTTGACTTTAAGAAAATTGCTACTGACAACTGGGCTGAACCATCAAGGCGAGAGCGGAAGCGCAAGTAAGAATAGCATTTCAAAATGGAATGTTTGTTCATCACTTGCATTATTTCTAGTTGTGGTTTTCACAGTATTTTTGCTTGCTCTCACTAGCTACTCTGAATCCGAGTACTTCAAGCAAACAATGCGTCAAAGTGGCCCATCAAAACCAAAGGAGCCTCGAATTCCTCGAATGCCTCAGCTGTAAGTGTTTTGCTTTAATTTGCTCAAAAAAGTGTTTTGCTTTAATTTGCTCAAAAAAGTGTTTTGCTTTAATGGATGTTTGGCATACTTATTGTGTACTTCTAAACACTGCTTTGGGGTTTCAAACCAATTTTTCTGACATTGCTTTTATTAACTGTTTCAGCCATGATTTCCAGTTCTTCAACACACAGAGATTAACTGAGCTGTATGAAAAGGAAGTTCGTTACCTCATGGTAGGTGGTAGCCCCAATATTTCTGACACCCTCCTGCTAAATAGCATATGATATAACCCTTTCTTTTCAGCAGGCAAACCAGAAGAACCAGCTGAAGGATTCTATTGATGTTGATGAATCAGATGGTACTTCATTTGTTTTGCGGTGCTTTTTTTACTCCATTTTGATGTGGATGATCCACCATTTATCTGCTGCTAAATGAACTTTTGATTGTAGAAACAACAGATCCTCCCTTGACTGCTGAAGAGCAAGAGGAAAAAGAGAGTCTTCTTGAAGATGTAAGTGACATCCTACTGAACTGCTTCACATTAGTTTTTATTGTGAATTCATGCTCAAATCGTGCTGTTCATATAGGGCTTTTCAACATGGGCAAGACGAGATTTCAACACTTTCATTAGGGCATGTGAGAAATATGGCAGGGACGATGTGAAAAGTATTGCTTTTGAAATGGAAGGGAAAACAGAGGAAGAGGTTGAAAGATATGC
Source organism: Persicaria maculosa (assembly GCA_963922045.1). Classification (NCBI taxonomy): domain Eukaryota; kingdom Viridiplantae; phylum Streptophyta; class Magnoliopsida; order Caryophyllales; family Polygonaceae; genus Persicaria; species Persicaria maculosa. The sequence continues at coordinate 51,643,557 of OY998259.1, read as the reverse complement.
CAAGGTTTTCAAGGAGAGATACAAGGAGTTGAATGGTGAGTTAGACTTTACTCTCTCTCGGGCTAGTTTTATTTGTGACAAGTGCTCATGTGTCTTAAGTACTCCCTCCGTTCCATATTACTTGGGCGTTTAGTATACATAATTTGTTCCATATTACATGGGCGCTTAGCCCTAATTATTGCATAAACCTACTACTCCGTATTAAGATTTGACAACACTAATACTGATACTCCGTACTAACTATTTCTAAATTGAAAAACAAAGACGTTTCTACTTCTACCCACCATTCCCAATGTATCTCCCATTTACAGAGGAGTACAATATTTGGCTCCACCTTTAAACTAGTACACGACACTAATTAATGATGATGCCATTTATGATTGTCAGACCATCAACAATTGGGCTTCTAGTAATAGTAGGTTTCTTAATTATTGTGCCAAATCCTAAACGCCCATGTAATATGGAACGGAGGGAGTAGTTCATGAAAAGATCCTCTATCCTTTGGAGCGAATTTGAAAAGCACTTTGGCCCAAAAGTTCAGTGGATATTATATAGCTCACTGGATTGGAGATTTGCTTTCTCATTTTGTCCTATGATCATCATGTCTGACTGTTTTGCTCACTGATGAGCAGCCAGTTTGTTTGTACGAAAAAATATAGGTTTCTATTTTCTTATGATGGAAGGAGGGGTTAATTACCTGGTCGGCTTTCCCCTTTAAGATGCTTGTTTCTATTTTAAATGTTTTTGCTGTCATTGAAAAGCCTGAAGCTTCAGCTTGGTGCTTCTCTGCCATGTGAATGGATCCTTTGTCTGCCTGCATGTTTTTGGTTTGGTTATTTTCCATATCATATAATGTATTGTTTTATAATTTATTAATTAGTTTTAGATATGTTAAACATTTTGACCCGTCCAGCACTTGTGCAGATTATGATAGGATCATTAAGAATATCGAAAGAGGGGAGGCAAGGATTTCTAGAAGAGATGAGATTATGAAGGCTATTGGGAAGAAACTGGATCGCTACAAGAATCCATGGATTGAGCTAAAGATTCAATATGGTCAGAACAAAGGGAAATTGTACAATGAAGAGTGTGATCGGTTCATGGTATGGTTTCTATATATTTTCCCCTCTTTCTTAGGCATTAGTTTGTGCTTCCTTTCCATAGCGTGCGTGACCATATAATATTGGGTGAATTTACCAATTTTGACAGATTTGCATGGTTCACAAACTTGGTTACGGAAATTGGGATGAGCTGAAGGCTGCATTCCGGACATCACCTCTGTTCCGATTTGATTGGTTTGTGAAATCACGAACTGCTCAGGAGCTAGCAAGAAGATGTGACACTCTTATCCGCTTAATTGAGAGGGAAAACCAGGAATACGATGAGAGGGAGAGACAGGCTCGCAAGGAGAAGAAACTTGCCAAGGTTTAATAGTTCTTTGTCTTGGAAAATTAATTTTGTTCTCTCTCCAACTGTTTAAAACTCTTAACATGGTCTGCTTGTTTCCCAGAGTATGACCCCATCAAAGCGTGGGAATGCAAGGCAAGCCGATGGCCCGGCGTCGTCCATGAAGAAGCGGAAGCAGTTGACAATGGACGACTATGTAGGCTCGGTATTCCCCCGTCTCTAACTTTTAATATGAGACTTTTGCTTCTGTTATTAGCAGCAATCTATTGATGTCTAACTTGAGCAACCATCCTTCTTTTGCTTTCTCAGGGAAAGAGGAAGAGGTGAAGGGTCCTGTGGTCCTTCCCGTTGTACTTTTTTTTTTCCCTCTTTTGCTAGAACTGGTATGGAGCCTCTTATGACTCGTAGTAGTATCTCTGCGCAACCATTCCGGAATGGCTCACCGGAAAGGACTTGTGGGTAGCACCCATAGGTCCCCGGTTCGAACCCCGGAATGACCGCTCTTTATTTACCTATTCAAGTAGTATCTCTGCGCAGCTCTTGTATTTGTCGGGAAATTGTTAGTTAGCTACTGATTGTCAATCTTTTTTGATGAATTCTGCTGTTGTGCCCTTGGCTAGTCCAATTGAGAAAGCATTTGAAGCCTGAGTATATCAGTTTTGGCAAAAACCCTATTAGCTGCTCCGAAGACGGGCTTTTTGTGTTGTAGACTCCATCAAATTGAGCTTCTGTAAATTGCTCTATGTAAGTTCCAATTGCTACTAGTGGTTAGTACGTATTATAAGGGTAAAAAATTTTGCCTTTTGTTTTATGATTGCTACTAGATTAGTCCTACTTTTTATATAATAATTTTATACATATGTAAAATATTTATATAAGTTAAAATACAATTATCAAGGATTTTTATCACTTTGTCTTAATTCCTTTCACAATTTAAATAAATTTCATATTAGCATAACATCTGTTAAACTAATGATTTTCCTTTACTATAGTTGCATTAGTTCATAAATGTATTAAAGCAATTTATTACCTCACTTATTCTTACCAGACTATAGATTATACTATACACATATATAACCTTCATTGTTATCATTGAAATGAGAACTAGTGCAGTGCCCATGGTCTCGACTTTTACCTTGTACGTCTTCATTTCTCCTTCCTCTTTCTTTTCATTTATTTAAATCTTATACTCTTCTGATAATTAAAAGTTATCATTTTAAAAATTTACAAACTTATTAAGAAAAAAAACAAAAACACACTTATAGCGCTAATTATTACTCTATTTTTTTACTTTATTAAAAACTACTACTACAAACCTTCTAATCATTACAAAGACAATTATAAATGTCAGAATACCTAAAATGACAAGCGTTTCTTAACAAGATTTCCTTCCTAAAACGACATGTTTTAATTAACGGAGGGAGTACAATATTAAAACTGAACCTAACTACCATATATTAACGTTTGGTTAAATATTTTATCTTCAAAAGTTTTAGTCAGTCACAATATATTACATACACTTACATTGTAATACCACATATCTATATCTATATCTATCTATATCTAATATAATACTAAAACAGTTGCAAAAAGGATACGTGGCGGCCATACATTGAAAGTGACACGTGGCATCCATACACTCAACATACCGCCATATATACTTAAAATAAATTTTTTTAAATAATTTTTTTATTAATTAAAATATTGAATTTGTTGACCATATCACAACAATTTCTCCAAATTTGTAGACAATTTTTTATCTAAGATTTTTTGAAGCCAGGAAATAATAAATCAATAATATTATTAATAAATTTAAATTAATTTATCCACCAATGATTTGAACACATCTAATTAACAATGAGATTTGTTTGAATTAACAAATTAATAATATTTAAACATTTTGTTTATTGATTTTTTTGGTTAAGATATTTGAGGATTCTACTACTAAGTGATTTTATATTTAATGAAATAACAATACGTGAAGATTTTATTCTTATATATTTAATTTATCTATTTATTTATTTATTTATTTTTTCAAATTATAACCATTTTTAATTAATTTAGTTTATTTATTTAATTAGAAATGATATTGTATTTAATGAAATACCAATACGTGAACAATACTAAGCAATTTAGTAAAAAGAAATATTTGTCAACAATTATGGCTATATCTTATACTATGTAAATTCCTAATTAATATGGGTTCAACTTCACTAAACATACGTGGCTTTACCTTATACTATGAGACTATTTCTAATTAACATTTTTTGGTTAAACAAATAGGACACAGAATACATTATCTAGAAGTCGAGTCAACATAAAGCTCGACTGAAGTAGACTAAGATAAAAAAAATGTTTGATTTGAATTCATTGAGTTCGATTAATTTGATTTGATTTAAATAAACAATGCAAATATTGGAAATATTATAATGCTTAATTATTCATTAAAACTAATCATTTTCAATTATTTTAAAAACAATAAATTTAACAAAATGAGAAAATCAAGAGATTTCATAAACTTCTTTATTTGGTTAGTTGATACTCTGATATATTTGGGTTATTAATTTTATTCAATATATTTCAAAGATAATTATTTAGTTATAATATTTAATCATTTCTTTTTAAATTTGTTTTAAGTTATAATTCAAAATTTGATTTTACCACCTAAATTTATGTTTAATCTGAACACATGTGCGCACACACACCCATATGCCATTTTATTTCATTTGAAAATTTTGATCTTAACAAATACATACTAAAAAAAAAAAAATTAAAATTCTATTTATGATGTGTTAATATGTAAATAATTTCTTACAATCATCTCATTTGATAGTGATTGAATTCTCTAGATTGATCAATTTTAATTTATTATCATTAATCAAATAAAAACAAACCATATCTTTTTTTATTTTTTTTTAAACAAAATAACTCAAAACATTTACATGTATACATATATACAATAAACATGTTACTTCTATCATGTTGGTACTTACAATTTCATAGTTTTTTTTCCAGTTTCTCTACATGTATCAATATATCTATATTTTCTTCTTTCATTTTACAAATATTGTTTTATCTAGAGTAATTGTTTTTAACATATAATCAATAATGAATGACCTTTATTACGGACCACATTGAAGAACTAACAAACTATAAAATATTATAAGATTAGAAGATAACTAAAAAAAAGTTGAAACAATATTTGCATCTAAAAATAAAACAATAATGTGTATTTTTTTGGAATAAAGAACTTTGAACTTAAGAACTAACAATAATGTTTTGTCTAAATTGCATGTAGAAGGAAAAAATGCAATCTTTGGTGTGTGGTAAAGCTAATGGGGATTATTTAGCTAAAGAGGTTAAGAAAGACGGGGATAAAGAGGATTATAAGGGAAAAATCATACTCTGTATATATTAAATAAAATATGGAAGTGATGAAGAGGATGATGAAAATCAAGACGGGGATGAGGAATGATAACATCAATCAAAACAATTATGGTTAATAATCTAGCTAGATATGAAAATAGATTGCCTAAAAATACTAAATTATTTAATCTCATATAATATTCTCTGAATTCAAAATTCATAATAAGTATGTCACAAGACCGCAACTTAAAAAAATCAATTATAACATATGCTTCAAGGCACGGGAATTAAAATTTGAATCGAAGTTCAAGATTTTCATTACTCAATAGATTATGAGCTCGATTCTCAATCCCCATTTTATTTTATGGTTTTTCCTGCACTTCTTCTTCTTCTTCTTTTACAAATAAATTGAAAGTACAAACTTGAGATTCAAAAGATTTTCATTCATTTTTTTATTTGTCATATGTTTTATGACACTAAGCTAACTATCCATGTTTTGACCTAATATATAATAATAAAGCTTCTATTTAGACATTGCGAATCATAGAACATGCTCAAATACAACTAATAAAAAGATAATATTTGAAAGAGTTTTTAACTTCTTAAAAAACATATAAAAAAAATAAAATGGCCTATATTTTGAGACGAAATGATTTTTTTTTACTTTTAAGTTTATTAATATTATATAGCTTTTTTTTTATATGTTCTTCATCCCAAAGTTCTGAAAATTCCATTCACCGGCGTTTGTGGAATGTGTAGTGCATATCTTCTATAAAATATAATATACTTTACAAATCTCGTGCGTTACGCATGAGTACTACGCTAGTAAAATACTAAAACAGAGGCCGCTGGAGTGACCTCGTGGCCACGGAATTTTCTGGATTAAACGGAATTATTTTTACTTAGGTGGCATTTTATGGATTAAAGTGGTATTATATTTCTGACCCATATCAATTAATAATCCAATATAGTTGGGTAAAAAACTTATCTTTTTAATAACCCAATATAATTTTGGATTTGCCATCTCAATTAATGGTCTTACTTATTTTTATAATATTTTACCAAAATAATCGATTGTATTTATTTACACCGATATTAACTATATTTAATACCCATCTCAATTGTACCCCTCTCAATTGTGCGTACAAGCTTATATATTAGTACAGATTTCATACGAAAATCCTTTTCTTTTTTTTTCTGATATATTAATCATCAGAATCACAATTGATTTGAATATTAAATTATTATTATTATGTCTTGGTTTGTTAAATTTTGATAACGTTTTTTTAACTTATTTAAATAAATTATAATTGATTTTGATTAATTAAAGAATTCGACAACTATATCTTAAAAATAAATAGTCTTTATTTATTTATCTTTTAAATTTTAAACAATTATCAATTGTATTTGAATGGGTATCTATATCTATCTATCTATATATCTATATATCTATATATCTATATAAAATACTAAAACAGATGCTTGAAACGACTTCTGTTTTTTTTAATCTAAAAATTAGAATAATTGATCAAAAATATATGTAATTATCTGTACGTTAAATATGTATAATTTACTACCTTTATAATGATATTTAATATAATTAATCAAGATAGGATTGGGATAATACACATACCTACCAATCTACCATCGTTGATAACATTGCAACATACGGTCCAAAAATATAAACTGTATTTAGATGAGTATATCTTCAACCATTCAACATAAAAAATTAATATCATGCCGTCATATATACAAGTTTCGTTATATTTTTATTTGTAATATAGAATAAATTTAGTTACAAATTTTGAGATACTTATATCTTAATTAGTTAGAAAATTTATCTTTTAAAATTAAATAATCTATCTAATATCTGGTTCATTATTAATATTCAACCTTATAACTTATATTTTAATTATAAAAAGACTTTGGTAAAAAATACGTAGTAATCAATACCGATATAGATTTTATCTATTCAATTCAATATAACCCTAAAAAGTGTATAAAAAGACTTCGGTAAAAAATACGTAGTAATCAATACCTATATAGATTTTATCTATTCAATTCAGTGTATATAACCCTAAAAATGGTTGAGTACGTAGTAACATAGAGTAAAAAATACGTAGGTAAAATAGGTAGTTTATCTATTCAATATAACCCTAAAGTGGTTGGGATTAGTTATAACTTATATTTTATCTTTTTTAGATGAGATTGAATATATTTGTATAAATATTCAACCTAAATCTTAATCAGTTAGAAAATTTATCTTTTTAAAATAAATAATCTATTTAATATCTGGTTCATTATTAACATTCAACCTTATATCTAAATTAGGTAGAAAACCTATATATAATGGTGTATAAAATATATAATATATATCTCATAAGATTTTATGTTGAATAGATAATTAATTAAATGTTTAAGATAGAATATTGTAATACCTATACATAAGGTTATTTACGAGGTATCCCCATCATTAGCCGAAGTATCCTCAAACACCAAACATCCATTATCATCAATAGCCGCTTCATTCTAGCCTTTAGAATATTTGCCGCAACCTTCAATAGCAAAGTTGCAATCGAGGTACAATAGTTTTAACAATTTATTCATCATTCGTTGAGATCAAAAAAATTATTCATAGGTAAGATTAAGTTTGAAACAATTATCTATAAAAATATTATGCATTGTTCGATGAGTGATTTTTAGAGATTATTCGGTTAAACTCGAGAAATTATTCGGTTAAATTTGAGAGATTATTCGTAGTTAAGATGACGATTCTTTGTGTATTTATTTGTTTTGGGGGTTATAAAAATTATCAAAAAAATTGTACATTATTCGTTGAGATCAAAAAAATTACTCATAGGTAAGATTAAGTTTGAAACAATTAACTATAAAAAAATTATGCATTGTTCGATGAGTGTTTTTTTAGAGATTATTCGGTTAAACTCGAGAAATTATCTATGCACGAATCTTTATTTGAATGTATACAAATCGATATTTGGTGACAAATATCAAATTATTTTCAAGTGACAAATATCAAATTATTCGTAGGTATTTGGTGATTTCACAATATCAAAAAATACCAAATTCTTAATTAATATGGACAATATTTAGTTACACTATTTAATCAATTATTAATAACAATAATCATGAAAGTAATCACTCTCCTTATTTATCAAATCATACCCCGCTAATGTGCTACTCAATTTTTGATTAAAGACAAAACAAAACAACGGTATATTGAAACAGGGAAAGAGGAGTGGGGGGAGTGTGTACGGTATATTGAAATGGGGAAAGTCCGAAAGATGAGTGGGGGCCGGCGAGTGTGTATCACACACACAGTTGGATGGTTGTTGAGTATTGAGTGTGGGTCCCATGTTTTTTTTTAATTTAAAAAAATAAAAATAGAGATTAAATCATGACCCTCCATTTCACCCAATCCTAAGGCTAATATTTGTTCACAAATTGTATTCTAAGACTATCCACAATGGTTTTGTCTATAATGTATACATTTGCACAAGGTGTGTAAAAATACACCTTACTTTTTGGTATTTTGCTCCAATGGTCAAATGTGTATTTTTTATACACCATTCAAATACAATTAATTTAAAACAAAAAAGAAAATAAAAATCATAAAAAACACACCAATAAAATTGTCTTGCTTTTTGAAAAAGTTTTTGCACATGGGGGAGGTGAGGTGCTCAAATTTGCACATTACATGCTCAAATGTGCACATTTGCACACCCCAAAAATAACCAATGGAGCTAAAAAATGTCAAAAAAATGCACATTTAGACATTTGCACATAACCATTGGAGTTAGTCTAAGGAGTGTTTACAATTGATCCTTCCTCTCTCTCTCTCTCTCTCTCTCTCTCTCTCTCTCTCTCTCTCTCTCTCTCTCTCTCTCTCTCTCTCTCTCTCTCTCTCTATATATATATATATATATATATATATATATATATATATATATATATATATATATATATATATATATATATATATATATATATATATATAGGGATTGACTCCGGTGAAAACCTCAAATTGTGGTAAAAACCCGTGAGGACTACTTTATATCTCGGTTTTTTTGAAACCCGTGCTAAAAACCTCAATCACACGGTGACTTTACAACTCGGTTCAACCTAAAAACCGTGCTAAAAACTCCAATTTTAAATTAACACATGACTTTATAGTTCGGTCAAACCGAAAAATCGTGCTAAAAAGCTAATGTTTTAAAATTATATAGTGACTTTATAGCTCGATTTTATTCGGAACCGGGCTAAAATTTGTGACTTTATAGGTCGGTTCTATTCATAACCGGGCTATAAAGCAAGTGAACCGAGCTAAAAAGTCGGTCCTCACGGGTTTCTACCGCAATTTTGGTTTTCACCGGAGCGCATCCCTATATATATATATATATATATATATATATATATATATATATATATATCCCTAAAATAGCTTTATATTCATATATGTAACGGCCCAGAATTATGATTTCCGGGTTACGTTTCAAGGGATAAAACCCCTTGTTCGGATCTTGCAATCCAGGTACGGGTCGAGGTTTCAAACTCATTTAAGATTAGTAGAAAGAGGGATTTCAAACCCTAAAAACCTAGAAGGGCCGTTGGGTACCCTTAACATATCCTAAGACTATGTCGCAGAATCTATTTCAAACGGGAGTAAAGCGTAAGCAAAGTAAAGATACAAGTGCCACGGCAGAGCCGGGTCAAAACCAAATCATGAGTGGGTGATTACCATTTTACTAAGTTAGGATATTAGCCAGATTCTTCGTTTCGCCAAAAGGTAACCCCGTCATATAGACATCGAGCACTCAATATATGTAGAAAATACCTTAAAAAAAGAACGGGGAAATGAGTCAGATCGAGCCACTCATGCGGGACCGGCAGTCCTCGCTGAGGCCACATAGTATGTGTTATACCTAATAAAGATGCTCTAATGCAGTACGAAAGTCAAACACACTAACATGCTCCTAGTCATAATAATGTGTAAAAATACTGTAAATGGCCCAAGACAATGCCAAGTGGCATATCCCTCTCCTACCTTCACCCCCTTCCGATAGGGCGGAGACTGGCTAGCTCGTGAATGCATTCCATTATAATCGGGCGGCACGCATGCCCAACCCGCTCCACAATAAAGCCCGCAGACATCTCATAATATAAGGAAGTTTCATGACTCGATTGACTCAGGACGGGACCCGATGGGACTAGGTCGTCCTATAACCCTAGCAAAGACTCTAGGACTATCACAGATAACGGTCATTCTGTTTCAAACGCATAAAGTAAGCAGATGCTCATTCAATTAGTGCAACCTAAACAGGATACTACATGACATGCTTTTATGCATATGCAACACCTAACATAAAATGCAACAACAGGCATGAATGTCCAACCTGAGTAAGCCCCCTAGGGAACTTACCTGAAGATGCAGAACAGCAGGATAATACAAGCAAGGGCCCAAATGCAAATCCAAAGCAATCCAAAAGCAATACACACCTATCATCAAGCCATTTCCATAAGTCGCAGTACCGAAATTCATACATATGAAATCCAAGTTCTCAACATACTCAAAACCCATCGATAGTAAAACCATTTCCAAAGTCTTTTCGATACGATCAACATCAACCAAAATCATTTACTTCCAATCAAACCCCATCGATAAATCTTACCAACAATATTTCCAAACTTCCTTCTCAAAACCAACATCATCAAACCAAGACAAAGGATCCTGACATTAAACATTTAAACCTTAAAACCAATACCTCAAAATCATGTTATAGAATAATTCCGGCATTTTGATTTCCAAACAACAAATCCTTAAAAGGTATTTCCGAACTTAAGATCTCTTTTTAAATGGTTTATCAAACAATGCTTGACTAAATAAAATATCAAAATTAAATCCTCTTCACAATTCATAATTATAATCCGAGCCAATAAATCATTTTAGAATCCCTAAAAACACATATTTAACATCACAAAATTCATGTCTTAATAATATTATTTAAAGTCCTTTAAAACGGATAATCATAATTTCAGAAAATATATTTTTCCCAAAATAGAATAATATAAAAATAATAATAATAACAACAACACTTGACGTTATGAGATCCTCACATCATAACTCGAAAAAGCAATCATAGCGTCTTGACGTTATCATAACATTCCCAATTGGTCGTAGCAAGTATGTGATATGACCCCTATCACACCCTTACCCCGACCTTTCGGTCACATCATAACTCGAAAAAGCAATCATAGCGTCTCTACTGGGTCTTAGCAAGCATTCTATATGCGCCCCTATAAAATGCTTGTATCCACTTCGTGAGGCGTTATAATATAAGACCGGGTGTGAAAATTCTCAAAAAGGGATCCCGCAATTGGAAAAGATTGGCCTCAAAATCGTTGAAATTCTCGGTAACGTTTATTCTTTAAAATTTCAAGCAATTCCTTTTTAAACCGCTCAAAATCTTCAAATCCGATGTTTAATCAATAAATTCAAATCACGAGAGGTGGAATCATCCACCTCTAAGGGCTAATCCCATATTTTCTTCCTAATTTCCGCAATCGAATCGACTCATCCGTCTCAATTCAAGCAAGGTTCACAAGCCATCAAAATGCATAACCACATAACCAATCGATCCTCAATAAGTACATCATATGAAAAGTCTCAAACATATGCCAACACATTGCCACACATTTACACTAACATCTCCACATCATACTAAAGGTCATAATATGCATCTATGCCAAAATCATAACACACATCTCGATATCACACCAGAGTCATAAAAGGTACATCCTCATCATAGAGTCAACGAATCAAAACTCATTCGCGCACTACAACAGAAAAGGCTTTTAACGACCAAAATTTTAGCGATGAATTCTTTTCTCGATAAATGTGGGATTTAGCGACGAACATATCTACTCCTCATAAAATGGCACGTGAACATTAGCAAGAAACCTATATTCCTCGTTAAAAGTGGTATTCAACGACAAATTTATTGATTCGTCGCTAATTGTTAGTATAAAGTGGTCGCATAAACCATAAAGAAAATAGCGACGAATTTGGAACTTTTATCGATGAATGTTTTCATCGCTAATAATACATTCATCGAGGAATTTTAAATTTTGTCGTTATTTGTTTGGTGGGAATTATGTAAAACTCACCAAATTTATTAACGACAAAGTGTGTAATTACTCACTAAAAGTACGTGTTTTTCGAGGGAAAAAATTGTCGCTAAACATACTAATCAACGAGGAAATTCCATTTTTGTCGTTATTGGCTTTGGTGAAATATGAAAAATGGCTCAATTTTATTAACGAGAAAATTTTCAATTCCTCGCCATATGTTGATGTGTTACGAGTAACATTTTTGTTATTGAAACAACTATTTAGCGAGAAAATACCACTTTCATCACTACTTATATGTGGAAAACTCCCAAATTTATTGGCGACAACTATTGTTATTTGTTGCTAATTTTTTTTTCTCAATGATTAAATGTGTCACTAAACATATCAACTAGAGATAAAATACATTTTTCATTTTATTGGTTTATGTGAAATTAGAGCAAATAACTACCTAATTTCAATTGTGAGAAAAGTTTAAATCCCTCACTATATGTTCTTGTAGCGGTATTTTCTTTTTATTTATCTCTTTTTATAAAAAAAAATACAGAAATAAATTAAGAAACAATATACTCCGTATTTGGGTAAGAAATAATACACACAAACCTAAAATAATAATTATTAAGGTATCTATGGTCAATATATATTAAGATAAATAAGGAAATAAAAACAAATTTAAGGTCTATTTGGGTATGAAAAAAGGTAAATATATATAACAGTGTAATTTGGTTAAAAATGGTGAAAAAGAACAAAGGGTCGAGTTAATAAGAAAAGAACAATGGAATAAGGGAATAACCACACAGGGCCAAACAACACCTCCAATTTCTAGTCAAAATGACTCTTTTGTTCTCTCCTCCAGTAGTTATAATCGTCTCTCAATTTCTACCTCAACCTACAATTAGACAGGCCTCATAGGACTCAGTACACTAGATCGTTATCACCTTTCTCAACAAAAAGCTCCTAAACCAATTTCTCATACACTAGATCATTATCATCTTCTACTCCCATACTTTTTCATCAAGACTTTTCTTCTCTTGTCACTGGATTTGGCCGATTATCTCAGTTAGCCTTACACCTATTTGCAGACGACCACAGGGGAAAACAATGGTTCATGTATTCAGTTAAAAAGAGTTATTTCAGCTAAAATGTTGCCCGTGTCTACTACAATGGCCTGCATCAAGAAACAAACAATTACTTAGTCAACAAAGCCTTCAGTAGTTTCAAAAAAATGTGATTAGAAGATGAAAACACCAAGAGGTTAACATTAACCTTGGTCACATTCAAACGACCGATAGCCTATGCGGGATTTGAACCCGCATCGTTGTGCTTAGACACATTGCTTTTCCATTTAAACTAATAGGCTTGAAATCCATGACAAGATTTTAAAGGTAAAAATGATCTTGTTGCTGTCATGACAGCCGCTGATTTTAAAGCTAATAGGCAATAGAATGAAAAAATGATGTTATTGCTGTCACAAGAAACACTGATGTTGTTGCTGTCATGACGGTAGGAGAAAAGGACAGAAAATACTTCATGGAGTTTTGCAAGAAGAAAAGCGTAATAGAATACCAAATTAGTTTAAAAAAAACATGAACACCTCATATTCCAAATCTGAGAATGAATAACATAAAGAAGAGAAGCTAGCCTTAAGCTAATGAACTACCTTTGAATCAGCTCCCTAAGAGCACCATTTGCATTGAGATATGCAATTCATCAAACCTACATGTTACCAAATCAATCATAAAGAAAAAGGAAAAAACAGTTACCTTCGGAAAGACAAACCTAGCTGATGAAATGCAAAGACAGCAATGAAGTGTACAAAGCGGAGGCAGTAGCACTGTGCAAAGGAATCGCTCTGCCCAGCAGAGAAAAATCTAGCTCTAAAAGATACGGTCTAGATCAGAGCAGTTTAAAAAAATAGAGCCATAGTTCATTAAATAAGCTTCCATGTGCTACTATAATGATAAATATCAGTGCAAGTGCAACTATGCAAGGGAAGGCAGTAATCCAATATGACCTAAAGCTACCTTGAAATTGCATTTAAAAGACAAGAATAAATCACAAGAGATGCAAAGGCCAAAGAAAATTTTATTAAATTGGTCTAATGGTCTAGTAATAACGAACAGAAGATACACAAAGCATTGTAATGACTAATAACATCTAGAAACAAATCATTGATGCAAAGCCAAAAAAATTGATTAAATTAGTCTTATGAATAAAAAGGAAAGCAGCAGAAATACCTCTGAAAGTTCTAAGCAACTGTGAAAATGTAATGAAATACCTCTGAAAGTTCCCTTGAGTAAGATCTGTTTCAGGTTTCCTTCATTCAGAAGCATATTCAGGATCCTTTCTCAATTTGAAATCTTTCCATGTCCTACAAATTAGTTTTATAGAGAGAAGAGAAATGAGTTAGAAATGCAAGAGAACCCTAGAATAAAATATTAAGTAAAAAATGTTAAACTATGACATTTTAATTGGCGAAGGAAGATTACAATAGAGTATATCTTAACTCTTATAGTTGTATCCATAAGTACTTATTTGTACAATATAGTATATCTCACCTCTTACAGCTTTACCTTAGAATATTCATGATATAAATTTCATTCATTCCTTTATTAAGAGAATCATTGTAGCAAAGGTAAATCAAAATCCACAGACATCAAAACATAGAAAAGTGATATAACCAGGGCAGCAACCATAGACTGGAATAACATGTAAGAGTTGTGCCACTACTTTAATCAAATCCTTCCAGGCATCTACAACTTTATATGCTACAGGAATAAGTTCAGGAACTAGCAATCCATTTTTGGGAAGCTCAAGCGGCTTTTCTATTCCAACTCTGCAAGCTTTTAATCAGCCCTTGCATTAATCTGGATTATAGATATTGGAATGGGGAATGGTTTTGTTTTCTTTTTTGGTAACATGGGTGGAAGATCTACATTTTGGGGATGTGCCTCGTGTTTTTTAAATTGAAGCCAGCCATATTTGATCTGCAATAAAATTCCAATGTCAGTCCAAACCCTATATTTACTAGTTGTTCTATTAGCCCCAATCCCACTTCACAGTCAAATGGAACTGAAGTTAATGACCGAGGGTTTTAAAAAAAATCAAAATATGTTCTCAGCCAATCACCACTTATATCATCAAACTACAATGCCAAAAGGTATTAGCAATATAAAAGATACATTGCATTCATGTCAAGTCCTAGTCCCCTTTAGATTGTAAGATTAATTGAGATCTCATCATTTAAGTCCATCATTGAAACAACAATTCAACCAATTTTGCCAAATGGTCGGTTGTATAGTATCAAAACAACAAATATAACTACGAAACCAAAATAGGTGTTCAAGGATCTTATAAGTGGTTTATAGCAGGCAATATCCAAAACTGCCTCTCTTACTCATGTGATTCAAACAGCAAAGATAAAGACTTGTAAAGTAAGAAGATCACGTATGCCCTAACTTCTAGTAGTTATAGAAAAAAAACCTATCAAGTAAGCTAAAAACATTTGTTATGGGCCAATTGCAACCACATGTGTACCGACGGGTGTGAATATTGCCCATAGTTGATTTAAGAATTGAAACCACAGTAAAGGTCAATAATCAAGTTCAAAAGAGAAAGAAAAAAAAAAGAATAAACCAGAAGAGATAAATCTCATAGTTCAAAAAAGTTTGTATAACAAAATATAATGGGAATGTCAACTGTCAAGAATTCAAATTAGAACTTGTCCCAGTCCAAGAGATCTACAATGCCCGTCGGGTCGGGGGTGATGGGCGCCCAGGTAAGTGATTGCACCTTTTTTGGAGCAAGGATCAATAAAACAGTGATAAAGTGCGGGTTGAAAATGAGTACAAGCACAATAAATGCACGATCAAGTATTCAAGTTAAAAAATACCATTTGCACTTCCAAAGCCTCGTCAATAACGTCCTGGCCTCCAGGATCGTTTCTGGTTACTCCGTATTTTTTCACTTCACTTCTTCATTAAAGAAAGTAATAACTTCCTTTGAAGTGTCTGTTTGGCAGGGCCTTTTGGCCACCGTATCAGCAAGTTTATACAAAAACATTATCAGTCATTATCAGTTTAAAAAAAAAATTGCATCAGTGAGACATGCCAAAGAGGCCCCAAGATTACCTAGTTAAAGCTTTACTCAAGAGAAAATCCTTCTAACAGTCAAAACCACCTTGCAGCATCATTAATCATACATTATAAGCAGACAAGAACATTTTGCATCCATCCTATGCATGTTTCAAATACAACAATCACTTCAAGAACATACCAGACCAGGGGAAGGGGAGCCTGGATCTGCAACAGACCCTACTCCACAACAAATAGTAATCAAAACAACAGCATAGCACATCTACAACCATCAAAAAGTAACCATTTCAGATAATCCAATTTAGAAATCAATCAAACGAAATCGAAATGGAGCAAGCTAGAAGCCGAAGAGTTTTACCTCAATCCTGACAAGGCTAAAAGGAGGGCTCGGATTCTGAGGGTTCGGATTCAGCAAAGCGGGTTCGGCACCGTTTCGGGGCTGCAGAGGTTCATCGACTCACAGGTTCATGCTGCTGAGCTCAGGGTTCGTGTCTGCAGCAGTAGAGCTCAACGAGGGAAAGGCGGGGCTCGCTTCGGGCAACAGAAAGTAAGGAACAACGGGATCGATTTGAGTCTCAACGCCTCACCACTGTCTCCGGATTGGGCGTCGGCTGCTCCCACTGTGAGCAACGGGCGTCGACATCGGCTTGCGGCTGAGGCAAGAGAAGGAGTCGGTGCATCGTGACCCGACATCGACAAGGGGGTAAGGCAGGTGCTGGCTGTCGGGAGGGGGGAGCGGGGGAGGTTTGATGAAGAAGAAGAAGTAGAGGCTAGAAGTGAACAGAGCGGCAAAGAGGCTGGAATGAGCAGTGGGGAAAAGGGCCGAAGAGCTCCTAGATCCAGATGTAAGTTACAAAGGGTGTTGTTGTTATGTGATCCAAGAGCTCAGCTCGGCTGGAGCTCGACTCGTATAAAACTCGACTCAGGATCGTTTATATTTCAAAACGAGCGAGTATATATGAACAATATTTCGAGTTCGTCATGAGCTCGAGCTTTATACGAGTTGCTCGTATAACTCATTTTATATATGTGAGTCAAGCTTATATTAATATGTTTACATATAAAATGAGTTTAAAACAAGCTCAAAACGGGTTTATAGATTGCATGCGTATATGTTTAAATGAGTTTATATAAAACGAGCCTAAAAGTCCCCTAAAATTAGCTTTTTAAAAGCGAGTACTCGAGCTCGAGCTCGGCTCTAAAAAACGAGCTAAATGAGCTTGTTTTAGTTAATTATAGCTGTTTTAGTAAACTAACATAATACTATATCATATATATTTAATAAAAAGTATTAAAATATCTTTAAAAATAAGTTATCTATTAAATTACATGAGATTCAATTAATGTTAGATTAGAAAAAAACTTTTACCTTATAAATGTGAATTTTATTTATATTTTGAGAGAATCTAAATGAAATTTATTTAGATTATATATAATCTGTCGAACTAATTTTATTTATATCTATAATATTTTTTGGTGGAAAAATTATTTAGATTTAGATTATTTTTATTTTTATTTATTAAAATCTATCTAAATTATTTATATTATTATATTAATGTATTCTCCGTGCATGGGACGGGACCTATACTAGTATATACTAAATGATAAGTGGTATGTGACACACTGGCACACGCCATATTCTCCTTATCTTAATACTTAATAGTTAATAGTAATAACCAATCAAAAAAATTTATCTCCACCTTAATCAATCTTAAGATAATAACTTTCATAATTGACCTTAATCAATCTTATACACATATTAATTATTTCTATCAAAAAATTTCAAAAAAATGTGATTGGTTCAAACGACTACTTTTAAGGAGAAGTCGTCATGTGTCTCAACCGACTTCTCCTTTATTATATATAATTGATGTATTTTAAAATTACATTATATGTAAAATAAGTTTGGCATTCACTATTGCGTGAAATTTGGAGTTACATTATAAACACAATGTAATTGATTTTCATAATTTATAATATATTTTATTTTATTTTAATTTAATAATATTTTAATTACATTATAAAATTACTTAATATATATAATATTTAAGTGTTTATAGTTGTAATTATTTTGCTAATATTTTTATAGACTCAAATGGGAAATTGTGCATCGGTTTTAGGCTTTTAGCATATGTATTTATTATATATAATAAGGGAGAAGTCGTCTTGGACACATGACAACTTCTCCTTAATCGTAGTCATATTAACCAATAATAATTTTTTTTAATAATCAATATATGCATAAGATAAAGTTTTATTCCAACTCTGTTTCATCAAATTTCATTATATATGGATATATTTTTAGAAGATATTAACTATTTTAAAAATATATGCATAAAATAAATTTTTATTCTAACTATATTTAATCAATATATTTATGTACACATAAGATAAAATTTGACTCAATTTCATTAGATATGGATATTAGTCGTATGAGTAAATCACAAAATTTTGAAATAATCAATATATGTAAAGGCTCGGATTTTACAATCTAAATTGTCGGAAAAAAAAATCGTTAAATCGGATTTTAAAACATATAGAACGGATTTCCGACCTAAAATAAAATTTTGAAGATTAACTCGACATAACGACATCTTCCTCAATTTTTTTAAAAATCTAATTAATAAAAAAAAAAAGCGGATTTTGAATTTTATTTCCATGTATTTTTGAATATGAGAATTCTTGGGACTACTTTGCTTTCTGTCCTACTCTTTTGTCCTCTTCCTCTCCTTTCCCACCGATTTGTAACTCAAACCTCCCCTCTTCTTTTCTTTTGGTAGTGGCAGCACCAACAATCCCCCCTCTTCTCTCTGTGCTCAACTGCAGCACAAGAAAGAAAAAGCCAAATAGCTCTCCTGGCTACCTTGGCGTACACGGCTAGGCAACAGGTCAAGCTTAAAGCCCCTTTTTATTTATCCTTTCACCTTTCAGAGATATGTTCAACCCACCCTACCCTCTTTCCTATAACCTTATTCCTCCTTATAGCTAAAAGTTGGTCAACCCACCTGCTATCCACCCTCCCTACTTCCTCCTTGCTTGACTGTACAACCCAAGACATCTCTTTTATCAGAACCCAAATCAATACTTATTCTCCTTCTTCCAATTCAAAGTGAAGAATCCACCCCTTTCGCCCTCGTTTCGACTTAACAAGCTGCAACCGCAGCCCCCGCCACCACCACTCCCCGTCATCATCACCACACCTCCACCGGCACCACCACCTCACAGTCGCCGGCCACTCCACCACAAGCCCTTTGGTTTCCCTGTCTTTCTCTCGGAAATCAGCCCAGCACCGCCACTTTTCACCTCCTTCCTTCGACCCGAGCACCTCCGAGCTCCGACGCCTCCTTCGACGTCTGACGAAGCGAAGCTGAGCCGCCCCGGAGTCGAAGTCGCCGAGCCCTTGCCCCTGTTTTCCGAGGCGAGACCGAGCACCCACCGAGTTCTCCTATCCTTCTCTCGAACCCAGCATCCCTGGCACCTCCCTCCGACGTTCAGAAACGTCCGAGCGCCGCCCAGGAGGTCCCCGGAGAGCCGGAGCCAGCAGCTGCAACCCCCGCCATTCTCCTCTTCTATTTGGCGTTTGAGCTCGGTGAGAACTTCATCTCCTTCCCTTCCCTTCCTTTCACCTTCGATTGGCATAAAGGCGAGACCTTAATCTCCCCACACTCCTCCTAGGTCGTCCCCGGAGAGAATCCCTCTCCGACGCGCCCAATCGAGCTCCGATCGAACGTTATCGGCGAATTGAACTCGGTGAGCTCCTCCCCTTTCTCCCACTTTCTTGGCTGCGTTTTTGTGTCACTTTCGTGTCCACGAGGTCGGGTTAGGTGGTCGGAGGAGCTATCGTCGCCGGTAAAGCTCCTCTCCTCCGTCCTTTTTCCAGATTTGTCGAATGCAGTGAGTTTGGTGGGGGAGGAGATGAACAGTGACCCTAACCTCTAATTATTTTATTTTATTTTTGGTCAAGCCTCCATTTTCTTTCATTGAGTCCGGTTTTTGGTCAAAGAAATTCATATCACTATTGTTGGGCCTAATATTGTGGGCCGAATTGGGGGCTTTAAAAGGAAATGAATTTAGGTCCGTTGCAAAGCAAATCTTGGTATGGAGGTTTATAAAAAGGGCTGATTTTTGGCATTATAATTATAAGGTTGGTTTGATAATATAAAGAGGGCTAATTTTATTAAATGAAAATAGTTGGGATTTTTCAGAAATTTGGAAATACTTTATGGAAGTGTTTAATAAACGGTATTTAAAATATTATATAATATTAATTGAGATTTAAAATATAAAATATTATTTTGGGATTAAAGATATAATATTTCGGTGATTAAAAGAAAATGAAATATTATGAGACTTGGAGATTTGAAAGTTATTATCGGAATTTAAACCGAAAAAGGAATTTTCGAACATTTTCCAAGGTCGGAATTTCTAACTAGCTAATTCGGATTTTGAAATGGTTTCGGGACTAACTTGGGAATTATGTGATCGATGACTAACTAGCATGTTGATATGATTGATTGACTAATAGCATGATTTGTGTGGATTAATGGCATGAATGAATGACTAACAACATGATGAGATGTTAAAATTTTGTATCGTTCAACTTATGCTTGTGAGTTATGATTAATATGATGGACTTTGGAGATATATGAGTATTATTGCGAATATATGAATGTGATTGAACGAAATGATGAGAATGATGTGGTATTATGGAATGTGGCAACATGATGAGTGGTTGAACTTGATGAGATGATGATTATGGTGTGGTTATATTTATTGAATGATGTGTGTTTATGTGATTGAGTGATTAGATGTAGACTTATATATGTGTTATGATATGCATCTAGGTGATACTTTGTGATCATGATTGATGTGTGCCGGACCTTCTATTATGCTGTTCTGCATAGCCAGGTGAGTTCCTATATGAGCTCACTCAGATTCGAAAAGAGATCTCCCTGCTTGTAGTCATGTGCATACTAGGTGCTTGCATTCATAATAAGCATGCCATGTAGTATCCTGCTAGGATTGCACTCATGATTGAACATTCGTTTACTCCTTGCTTTTGTAAACAGAACGGCCGTTATATGTGAAGTAACTAGAGTCATTGCTAGGGTTATAGGACGACCTAGTCTCATCGGGTCCCGTCCTGAGTCAATCGAGTCATGAACTTCCTTATATTATGAGATGCCTGCGGGCTTTATTGTGGATACGGGTTGGGCATGCGTGCCACCCGATTATATGGAATGCATTCACAAGCTGGCCAGTCTCCGCCCTATCGGAAGGGGGTGGAGGTAGGAGAGGGATATACCACTTGGTATTCGGTGCTAAGGCCTTATTATATTATGCACTTGATCTTAGGACCATGCTAGTGTGTAAATATTCCGCCTTGCATCTAGAAGCATCTTTATTAGGAGTAGCGTGTGTATATGTCTGCTTGTTTGGGATTATATTGCGTAGGGCTTCGATCTGACACCGCCCCGCATACATTTTTTTTAGGTTTGTTTTGTAGCATGATTATTCCTTGTTTCCGTGACGTGGGAACTCTCTTGGGCGATCTTAAAGAAATGGTTTAACTCCACTAATATTGTATATTAAATTTCGATAATTACGCTTATTGATTTGGTTTTGACTCGGCTCTGTCGTGTCACCCTCTTGTATTACACCTTGATTCTACTATTTGCATTACTGTTGGTTTTCCACGCTTAGACTTAGGACAGGTACAGGGGACTTCCTCGGGGATTCCAATGATCCCTTCGAATTTTGGGTATGAAATCCCACTTTAAAATGTTAGGATAGAATTTCAAACCTTCAACCTGTACTCGGGGCGCAAGATCCTAACGAGGGGTTTCATCCCTCGAAACGTAACCCGGGAATCATAATCCCGGGCCGTTACAATATATGCATAAGATAAAATTTTATTGTAAATCTATTTAATCAATATATCTATATATGCATAAGAAAATTTTTGACCCAATTTGATTATGTATGGATAAATTTTTAGAAGATATTAACCAAATTTCATTAAATATGGCTATTAGTCTGTATGAACATATCACAAACTTTGTAAATAATCATATATGCCTAAGATAAAAAATTTAGAAGATATTAACCAATTTTAAATACTATTATATAAGATAAGGTTTTACCAATTTTTTCTCTATATGAACATTATGAACATATTTTTAGAAGATAATAACTTTATTACTATATTACATGGTCATACTAATTAAATAACTTTATCAATATGAACATTTTTTTAGAAGATAAAATGTTTTGATGAAATTGAAATAATATTTAGCATGATCATACTAATTAAATAGCTTTATCAATATGGACATATTTTTAGAAGATAAAAGGTTTTGTCAAAATTGAAATAATAATCAGTCATGTAAAGGTTATGATCTCATGGAATTCCATTTTTGTTACTATATTTTCTCCAAATTTTTTTAGATATGGATATAATTTTGGGAGAGTTTAATCACAATTTTTTATGGAAGATCTATCGCTTTTGCGGATAAAGAAATAAAAGTGTCCTTTTTCGAAGGTATAGATATATTTATGATCGATATATTTTTGGATTTTATACATATATAATTATGGATTGATTTTTATATTTTGACCTATATAAAGTTTAGATTGTTAATGTTATTTCACAAATATTGACGTCTTTTCCCTTTTTTTTTGGTATTGTTATTGCAGGTTATTTACGACATTATTTACGATGGCAAGTTTGTTAAGTAACTTTGCTAGAGATATAATTTTACCAACTTTTTATCCAATGGGTTTTAATTTAATACAAAATTTATTTAAATTCAAAAAAAATGAAAGAATAGATATAAAGTGATTTCGTCTCATTTTATTGTTGTTTTTAATTAAATTGATATAACAAAAAAAATCAAAGGTTATTTACAAATTTATCTAAATTCAAAAAAATGAAAAAATATTAGGGTATAAGGTTATTTACAAATTTTGATTCGTTTTTTAATTTCAAACATATTAGTATTTATATTACAAAATCGCACAAGGTGTGGGTAATGAACTAGTGTATATAATATATAGATAGATATATTAATATGGATTTATATTTTAATTGTGTATACCGTAAAACATAGAAATATTGCACAAAATATTAAAGTAAATAATCTCCCAAATTCACAAATTCTGGATAACTTGAAATTTAACGAAAATTTGAAATTTTAAAATTTAGTGCCCGAATTTCGCTCCATAATTCAAATACTTATGCACAATTTTTTAACAAAAGGCGCTAATTTTTTTAAACCAAAGGCGCAATTTATTTTTTTTACCAAAGGCGCTAATTTTTTTAATTCAACTACACTAAATAAGCTAATATATATCTGCATATCTATCCTTCCAAAACAACACACTAAAAAACCCTAATTCAGTCTTTCACATGACATATCACTCGGGGGCAGAGGCTACTCTCAACAGGAGGCGGAGATCTTCACTTTTCTTCTTTGGCATCTCATTGCATCTAGCATACTCAATAACATCGAGGTTCACTTTCTCTCTTTTTCTTACATGCTTCACCTTATGCTTTTCTCTAATTGATGTTGAGTTTTGCAATTTGTTCAATCGATGAGAATATATTCCTCTTTTTTTTTTCCCTAATCAATTGACAAATTGATGTTCATCAAATTGATATGAATTGATTATAAATGATGAACTGATTACAAGTATATTAGTAATCGTCGACAAAATTAAAGGTGTATCGATCTCTCAATTCCAATTCAATTCGATGAACGTAGAGGTAATTGGTCAACTAATTAATTTCTAATTCAGTTCATTGCAGGGGATTACTTTGATTCAATTCAATTGATTTACGGGTGCAAGATTAATCAATCCTTTGACATATACAAACAAATACAGGTATAGAGTATTAGGGTATGGGATTCCTTTCCTTGCTTCTTTTCACTGAAAATAAATAGGCCCTTAATTTCTAATTCCATGAATTGGACGAGCAACTAGTCAACGAGTTAATTTCTAATTTCATAATTTATTTTTAGCTGAATTTTGAATTCTTTGTTTGATTTCACCCTTTGCTTACTTTATTCTTTATTGAATTCAAGCCCAAATTGTATGTTGTTATAACCATTCTTTTGCTTATTTCATTTTTTATGGAGTCCGAACCTAGGAGCAAAATCCGGCTACATCAAAGGTTCTGGTTTTGGACCTTGACCCCACCCAAATACGCCTTTGTATCACCAACACAAGAAATGAATGAGAAGAACAAGACACATCAAGAAAACTTTGATGAAACTCAACTTGTTGTCAAAGCTCAAGCTCAGGATATCATTGCATTAAAGGAGACTACAAAGAAGTTTGAAGATTTTTTGGCAAAGTTCAATCTCGAGAATGGAACTCCTTAGATGGTTATTGATTATTAGTATATTTTCTCAACATTTTGGTAACCTAGATCGATTTGGATTTTAGTTGGAATTCAATTTGAATTATATTACTAGTTTAGGGATATGCAATATAATATTCATGCTATATTTTATTAATTAACTATTAA
This sequence comes from Persicaria maculosa, assembly GCA_963922045.1. Classification (NCBI taxonomy): domain Eukaryota; kingdom Viridiplantae; phylum Streptophyta; class Magnoliopsida; order Caryophyllales; family Polygonaceae; genus Persicaria; species Persicaria maculosa. The sequence continues at coordinate 51,619,017 of OY998259.1, read as the reverse complement.
TTTTATATTTCTTTTTTTAATATTTTATTATTTAAATTATAATACGTGTACAATTTCCACGAATTTTTATAATCTTAAAAATTTTCTCGCTATAAATAAACATTGATAGTGACGAAATTGAATTTCCTCATCAAACCATATAATTTGCCTCAAACATTTTCATCGTTAATAACATTTTACAACGAGGAATAAATTCGTCACCTTAAGCCTTTTTTTACGATGAAAAAAATGTCGTTAATGAACCCCTTTCTCGAGTCAAAATTTCATCGCTGAAATGATAAATTAAATGACGAATTCTTTTTCCTCGCTAAAAACATTAAGTGCAATGAAGCAATTTCTTCGCCAAAATTATTTACATCGACAAATATAAATTTGTCGTAAAATATCTATTTTTAAAATTACAAATTTATAATTACTATTTACCATTGGCGAGGAAATAAATATTTTATCAAGGAAAATATGTCTTTTTGCGATGAAAATTTTAGCCGCCAATAAAATGGACTTAAATTGATGTCATCATTAACGAGGAAAAAACATATTATCGATGAAATTATATTTGTCGCCAAACACCTTCAACGAGTATTATCGAATCCTTTCACTTGTTTGGCGACAAAAAAATTGACTTTTTACGAGGAAAATATTAGTCGCTAATAGCTATTGCGAGAGAAAATGATTTCATCGCTAAAATTTTCAACGACGAAATTTTTTTCCCTCGACTAACCTTTCCTTGACGAGGTTTTGGCGACGAACCGGCGACGAAATGTATTTCCTTGCCAAATCCCTTTAGCGACAAAAAATCAATTTTCAGCGACAAAAATTTCCCCCGCTAATAGGCATTTCTGTTGTAGTGGCGACACATCAACACAACAAGTTATGCTATTAAGATTCAGCAAAAAGGGAAGATCAACCAATATATCAATCATCAAGGTGTCAACATGCTCGAAAGACATTATTGTAACTCATCACAATATCATATAACATTCATTTAGTAATTAGGCACCATTATCTTACACATACAAGTCATATTCATCATTTAACATATCCCTAATCAGGCTTAATGACTATATAGCATAACATCATGCTTTCACATAATAACACATTATTATCTTATGTATCATGTCACAACATATCCTATTATGCTTCTAAAATAACATAACAAGATAGCAAAACATCAATATATCATGATAACACTTGCCACTATCAATTAGATTTCAACATTGCGTATCAACATGTAATGTCATTCTATATCATGTTTTATCATGGTCGCTATCTAACGTCATGCCATCAGATATGAATAAATCACATAAGAAAGAAAGTCATACCAGTCAAAATAAAACACAATTCCAACTCGCCCATCTCCTCTCTCGAGCCAAGACTAATCCTCTTCCAGACTCGCAAACGTCAACTCAGACAAAAATTCCCCAAGGAAATCCCAATTCATCTCGATGCTCAAATCTCGCCCCTCCTTCCGCCAAGCACTACCACACCATCCACCTCTAAGAATCCAACTCCTATCTCTAACTTCATTCCCCAGTACTCTCTAATGTCATGTCCTTAATATTCACGAGCCCTTCCTTACACTCCTCGTACTACCCGAAGCATCTCAAACATCACCTGGAAGCTCATCAGAACCCCCAACATTGCCTCCCATAAATCCCAAAGCTCACTCGGTCTTACCTAAGTCAACATCCCTCTCTCGCGACTCACATCCTAACACCACTGATCATCCCAACCGCCCGAAATTCTTTCACCACTCTCCAACCACGCCATCAAATGACCTCACCCACATGTTTAAGGAAGAACAATCATGAAAATCATCAAGCATAAGGTCTACATCATATCAACTAGCCTTTATCAACAAAACATCATAGGTTCAACAAGTCTCAGTCTATCATCATGCTCAATAATCATTGCAAACATCATATATGAACATAATCAAGTCAAGCTAGCATGTTGCATTACAACCTTATCGGATACAATTCAGACTTCTTAGCATATGTAGTTCACATTTTACAGGAAAGGGAATTCAAATCATGCTTAGCAACTTAGAGTAGCAATACATCAAGACATCATGGTACAAGAGATCTATAAGGCATCAAATCATATCATCATAGACAACAGGCAGTCAGGCAACATCCATCACCAAGTCAGGACATTAACACATAAATCTCGTCGCTAGGTCAGTGCAATATCATCGTCAAAAAAAATTCAAAAAGGGTTAGCAATTCGAACGGAGAACACTCTCGTTTGCAAGTCATATCGTAGTTCGTAACCGTAATTCTCGATGCGTGCCCGTTCCGCCGACGGCATAGATCCTGAGGCCCGTGGGTTATGGGCCCACGTTTCCGCTGCACTGCTCAATCTCTATCTAACTTTTCGTTCTCTCTTCCACGGGGTCGCTCACCCAATGTATCGCGCAAGAGTCCAAGTTAGGGGAGATAGGGGAGTGACAAGAGAAGACAACCCAAATTCCTTTCGGAGACAAACACGGACCACAACTAAAGACGACAACTAGAGATGAAATTCCGACCCGAGAATAGCAACGATGCCCTTATGGAAGTCTATTTAGGTGATAATTTGTGACAAGTAGCAAGAGTTCATCACAAGCAAACCAACCATATCAATCCACACTAACATGTACCTATCTCAAGGGACAACGACATACATGTACATTTCTAAAAACACGATTGAAGCCTACATCGATGCATGCGAAGCAAAATAGCAGTCTATTATTCCATGAAAGCCATAATGCCTAGTTGCCCTAAACGAGATATGCAGGATTTAGCAAACAGAGCATGTATCACATATACGGACAATGCATGAACAAGATATACACACTAACAAGTGAAGTCAAATATAGCATGGCGAGGTATAACCAGATTACGCGTTGGACGAGAACACATAGGAACATCATAAAAATTATCACTTATGGAAGCAATGATCATGTGATAGTTCAAGGATGGCATGTAATCATGTGACGAGGTGCATTTAGAAGGCATAGTCCTACATGATATTAACGGCGCATGATGTGATACAAGTAGGGTCATGAGTCATTAAAAGAGGTTCACATAATATTCACGAACATGAGGCATTATCAAAAGTAACAAGAAGGGCATCATGGGTGACATATTATAATCATGCTAGGAACGAACCATTGTAAGGCATATAAAATGATAACTATTTATGGAACAAGTACAACATGTAATCATTGTGAAAAGTAGAAGCCCTACAAGATACTACTAGCACATATCAAAACGTGACTACAATCAAGGCAATTCGACTAGATTCATTCGAACATTCATGCGTCCTACGTATGTGAAGAGATGATATAGTGTGGTGTGTGATCATACGAGGTGCCAAGTCATACATCTATGCAAGCACGAGAGGATATCATAGAGTAATAAGGAACACTACCAAAGGATAACATGGCAGTGTACTAGGATTTACCATTATGAAAAGTAAGTTGATCATCAGATTCAACATCAATCTAATCAGGATGAGTGAAACAATCTAAGATGATAGGAAAAGAGAAGGATCACACTATCAGGGACCTAGCTCAGAGAAAGTCAACGGTAATGCAGGCAAGATATAAATTCGCACAAGTTACAATCAAGGGTCCTACATGACACTAATGGATCAACACAACATGTGATACATAAATGCATTTAACTGATCAACCCAACGACATGTAAAGAAAATCAATTCAATCACATTCCAACGATATAGAAGTATAAGGAAAGCTTAACAATGTATAATACAAGTCTAAGTAATGGCCAATATGATTAGAATGCGGGGCATGAGCTCAAATAAACACATACTAAGATAAAAACATGCATTCATCAAGACTCAATTATGCCACAAAGTCCCCATCCAACGCAAGTTATCACACAACAATGTTAAATACAAATAATCAACAGTAGTTAATCTGACGAATATAGAATAGATTGGCATGCTATAGATTCTTGCCACAAAAGGAATAATAAACATCGACGCGTCATCATCTAGCTTGTAATGGGAATTACATATCGCATAAGGCATGTTGACATCCAATTGTAACACGTATCCATCAAGTAAGGAACTCACTCTATCATGGTATCAAAACTGAACGATCACACTATCATGAACCTATTCACATGGAGCAAGTCAATTATGCAGCTTTCCAACATATGACATTTACATTCATGCACTTGTATGACGATGCAGCATACTAAGTAAAACATGCTGGATTGATAGGAATGTAACAATTGTAATTCGGACCCATACAATGGTCATCATGAACATCAAACATGTAAGCACAATTTCACATTAAAGATTAATCCGTAGGTCATAGAGTAGTACATGTAGAATCATACGATCAGTAAGCCAAGTAAACATGCTATAACAATAAACACGTAATCATACAACATGATATAATGCAAGACACAACACGAGACTTGAGCAAGGTAATTAACCACAACATGAGCTTAAACAATAAAACCATGACAGAAGGCAAGGCATAACATGAGAAGCTTCTTACTAATGATCATTGGCAAGGTACATGCGGGAGATTATAAAATCATGTCATGCAATTCGGAGATAGTCACCATTACAACCGGACAGAGATCCCTAAGGGCAACCATTGACTTTTCCCGACCGACTTATCACCCCTCTTTCCAGTGGGATTCCGGTACGACTCTTAATGGCAAGAAGACACTGATTGGTCATCATAAGAATAAGGAAAAACAACCCCAGAAACACTTTACTTTTGACTCAAAGTGACATCAAGAACTTCCAATATTCACCCAGATAACCTTAATATCCATACATGATTTCCCGACACAATGTGTTTACCAACCCGATTCCCCGTGAAAGACACTGACATCCAAGAGAAAGATTCTATAGAACCAAAAGGGTTTAACATATTGAAAGAGGTTGTCCCACACAAGCTGGGCTTGACCATACAGAACTAAGGGTACTCCCGCTATCCTGTTTGCACAGGTAAGTCAATGCACATTTCATAGTTAGGGCATCCAAATCAGATCTGAAGCATAGCAAGCATTCAGCACAGAATTAGTTAATAACACTCATAATGATCTCCTGGGAATCTCCCAACTCATCTGTAAAGAACAAGCTAATATTTGCCTACCCATTCCCAACTACATCCAATAGGGATGGTCTAACGCCTTTCTACCCACTCGGACCCTCTTTAGTCGGTTTTCCTCTTTTATAACAAGCCAAGTTCGTTACACAGTCCGATTTGGGGTTAGGCATCTTAAGTTCATTTTGCCCCTTTAAATCCTTTTCAAAAGTCCTTGAAATTTGTGGGCGATTTTCAAAACATACACTCGACCCTTGTGTACCCGAATTGCACAACCTCGGCTCTGATACCATCTTTGTAACGGCCTAGAATTATGATTTCCGGGTTACGTTTCAAGGGATAAAACCCCTTGTTCGGATCTTGCAATCCAGGTACGGGTCGAGGTTTCAAACTCATTTAAGATTAGTAGAAAGAGGGATTTCAAACCCTAAAAACCTAGAAGGGTCGTTGGGTACCCTTAACATATCTTAAGACTATGTCGCGGAATCTATTTCAAACGGGAGTAAAGCGTAAGCAAAGTAAAGATACAAGTGCCACGGCAAAGCCGGGTCAAAACCAAATCATGAGTGGGTAATTACCATTTTACTAATTAGGATATTAGCCAGATTCTTCGTTTCGCCAAAAGGTAACCCCGTCATATAGACATCGAGCACTCAATATCTGTAGAAAATACCTTAAAAAAAGAACGGGGAAAGGAGTCAGATCGAACCACTCATGCGGGACCGGCAGTCCTCGCTGAGGCCACATAGTGTGTGCTATACCTAATAAAGATGCTCTAATGCAGTACGAAAGTCAAACACACTAACATGCTCCTAGTCATAATAATGTGTAAAAATACTGTAAAGGGCCCAAGACAATGCCAAGTGGCATATCCCTCTCCTACCTCCACCCCCTTCCGATAAGGCGGAGACTGGCTAGCTCGTGAATGCATTCCATTATAATCGGGCGGCACGCATGCCCAACCCGCTCCACAATAAAGCCCGCAGGCATCTCATAATATAAGGAAGTTTCATGACTCGATTGACTCAGGACGGGACCCGATGGGACTAGGTCGTCCTATAACCCTAGCAAAGACTCTAGGACTATCACAGATAACGGTCGTTCTGTTTCAAACGCATAAAGTAAGCAGATGCTCATTCAATTAGTGCAACCTAAACAGGATACTACATGACATGCTTTTATGCATATGCAACACCTAACATAAAATGCAACAACAGGCATGAATGTCCAACCTGAGTAAGCCCCCTAGGGAACTTACCTGAAGATGCAGAACAGCAGGATAATACAAGCAAGGGCCCAAATGCAAATCCAAAGCAATCCAAAAGCAATACACACCTATCATCAAGCCATTTCCATAAGCCGTAGTACCGAAATTCATACATATGAAATCCAAGTTCTCAACATACTCAAAACCCATCGATAGTAAAACCATTTCCAAAGTCTTTCCGATACGATCAACATCAACCAAAATCATTTACTTCCAATCAAACCCCATCGATAAATCTTACCAACAATATTTCCAAACTTCCTTCTCAAAACCAACATCATCAAACCAAGACAAAGGATCCTGACATTAAACATTTAAACCTTAAAACCAATACCTCAAAATCATGTTATAGAATAATTCCGGCATTTTGATTTCCAAACAACAAATCCTTAAAAGGTATTTCCGAACTTAAGATCTCTTTTTAAATGGTTTATCAAACAATGCTTGACTAAATAAAATATCAAAATTAAATCCTCTTCACAATTCATAATTATAATCCGAGCCAATAAATCATTTTAGAATCCCTAAAAACACATATTTAACATCACAAAATTCATGTCTTAATAATATTATTTAAAGTCCTTTAAAACGGATAATCATAATTTCAGAAAATATATTTTTCCCAAAAAAGAATAATATAAAAATAATAATAATAACAACAACACTAATAATTTGATAAGTAACAATTACGTAAAATTCTAACATAACATAACACATAAAACAACCCTCTTAATATAAAACAACCCAAGCCCAAAGAATGAAGTCAGGCCCAACCCGGTCAGAAGGATCCGAACCCGCCCCATCTCACACTCCCTAACCCTCCCAGATCTGAAAGGAAGCCCGAATGAAAGGTAAAGCACAACCCGGTTCAAAACCACATAACCCGGAATTTGGAACCCAAATCCGGCCCACACCGAAGCCCAAAAGGAAAGAGAGAGGGATCTGTCTCCTTCCCCAAACAGAAGACAGCAGCCTGGCACTGACGACGGAAAAACGGAGGACGAAGAGGAGAAGCGGGGCCTCGTCGGAGCTCCGTCCTCGACCCGACCACTCCCAATCTGCTTGACACACCTCCCGACCATCACCCACACGGGAATAAACAGACAAAACAAGGAGAGAAGAGGGAAAACGGGGCTCACCGAGGTCGAAGCTCTCGCCGGAATAGGGGGCCGACTGGTGCGATTCGACTCCGACGATGATGGAACCTCCTTGTTCTTGGCCTAGGGAGAGAGTAGAAGGCTTAAAGCTGCGAATTTGCATCGATTTAGAGCGAAAGGGGAGGAGAAGAGAGTACCGCGTTTCTGGACGGAAATCAGGGGAGAAGGTATCGCCGGCGGCGATTCGGGCAGCTCCGGGGTGCTCCTGGGCAGTTTCTGGATGTCGGAGGGAGGCGGAACTGGTGCTGTTGCTCGTCTGAAGAAGAGGAGGGAATGGGAGCTGTTGGAGCTTGGCTTGTCTCGCGGGACAAGGCTGCTCTCGACTCCGGGGAGAACCAGAAGCAGGCGCTCGGGAGGTGCTGCTGCAGTGTCGCTCTCGGCAGACGGAGCTCGGAGCTCTTGGTGATGAAACGAGAAAGAGGAGGGAGGAACTGGTGCTGTGGGTGCGACGGTGATGCTCGGATGATGCTGTTTTCGGAATCAAACGGAGGAATACAGTGATTGGTGGATTTGCAGAGAGACAAATGAGGAGGGAGGGTGCTTCTTCTGGGCAGAGAACATGATGAGAAGGGAGTGGGTTTGTGTCTGGTCAATGAGGAAATTGTAGGGAGAAGAGAGTAGGTTAGTAGGAGGAGGGGTGAGTGTAGATGAAGACAAAACCTCTAGGCTGTGAATTGCAAACCCACAAGCAAGGTCCCCACGTCAGAGAGAGAGAGAGAGAGAGAGAGAGAGGGGATAGGAAAAGAAAAAAATTAAAGAAAATGGAATTTGGAGAGATATTTTGATTATCCAAACGAAATATCTCGAAACCCGCTCTCTAACCTTATCCGACCCAACTCAAAAGGATTTTCAATTTCCAATTCCGAATTTAATAAAGAACTCCAAATATTATTTTAAATTTTTGCCTATGGAAGCGGGATAAATTATATTTTAAATTTCCAACTAAGTAATGCCGAAACTCGTTTTAAAATATTTAGAATAAAATCAATAGCTCAAGGACGGAAATTCCAAACCTCCCAAATCTTAGAAATCGGGATGATTATAAATCACTATTTTCATAATTTAATATTCTAAAATTTCCCAGTCTTTACAATATATTTATCATACTTTTTTTTTAGTTGTTACAATGACGAATGTATACAATAAGGTTAATGAAATTAACTCAGACAGAAGTGATTGGGTCATTAAAGTTCGTGTGAACGGTTGTGCAGTTTATTTGGGTCACATCAGTTAATAGATTAATATAGTTAGGTAAAAAACTTATCTCTAGATCAAATAATGTATCCAATATAACCTAATTTTTTAATTAGGTTTTTTTTTATTTATAAATATTCAATCTTATCTCTTAATTAGGTAAAAAAACTTATCATTTTATGTAAATCTATCTAATGTTATTCAATTTTAGTGGATAAGTTTATGCATATTTATAAATATGTTAAATGGACGTTTTATTTATAGGCATGGTCTCTAATTAATTAGTGGATAGGTTTTATTGATAGATCTTTTTTTCGATCTTTTAGCACATCGTTGTAGCTGATTGCCTGATTAGCACCATTAATTTGATGAGGTCGGTCTTAAGGTGGATGGCAAATTGGCAATGGAAGATTTACAATGTTTTGGGCATCCGGTGTGTCTACTGATTTGATAATAATTTACTAATTGATTTTGAGAATTAATCTTAGCCGTTGATTTAATTTTATTGAAGGTTTAGATCAATTAATAGGTAAATATTAGGTATTAGGAGAGGATCTTTGAATTTTTTTTCAAAATATTCAAAGAAAAATAAAAAATTACAAATAAATTCACAAGTTTTAAATATTTACAAAAATATTCAAAATCTGCAGAGAAATCAGAAAAACGCGGTCTTAGACCGCGTTTTTACCTGTTTTTATTTTTAAATTAAAAAAATGTAAACTAAACCCTGAAACGCGGCTTCAGGCCGCGTTTCATTTGTTCCAGAACGAAAGGGGGAGATGGGAGCAGAGGATGGAGGCCGGGGAGAGGGAATCTCGTCGGGGAGATGGAAGCAGGGCCGAGGGAGAGGGAATCTCGTCGGGGAGATGAACGGTCGGTGCCAGATCGGAGGTCGGGAGAGGGAATCTCCTCGTCCTCGCCGCCCGCGACCTCGTCGGAAGCAACCCCCAACCCTAACTCCCTCGATGTGCAAGGTTGGCTCCTCCTCCGCATCATCGTCGACCTAGAGCCCGACCCTAACTTCCCCTGCCCATCTCCGGCATCCGCCACTGTAGCCCACCGCCTCCTCTGCCACCGCCCTTCCTCCCCGCTCACCCTCGCTTTGCCCGACCTCCGCTGCCACCAGCCCTCGCTCTGCCCTGGGGTCGTTCTTCCACATCGGCGACCTCCGCTGCCAGCCTGCCACTGACCTCCGCTTCCACCAGCCCGCCCTAACTTCCCCTCCCTCTCCCTGACCTCCGATCTGGCACCAGCCCACCGCTCCGCCTCCATCCTCTACTTCCATCTCCCCCTTTTGTTCTGGTTGTCCGTGAAACAAATGAAACGCGGCCCGAAGCCGCGTTTTAGGGTTTAGTTTACTTTTTTTTTAATTTAAAAATAAAAACAGGTAAAAACGCAGTCTTAGACCGCGTTTTTCTGATTTCTCTGCAAATTTTGAATATTTTTGTAAATATTTAGAACTTGTGAATTTTTTTGTCATTTTTTATTTTTCTTTGAATAATTTGAAAAAAAATTCAGGATCTTTGATCCTATATATATTTATAACTTTTTTAAATGAATTTTGAGAATTAATCTCTCTGCCTTGATTTTCAACATATGATTTTCAATGTAGACCTCATTTTTCAGAATATAGACCAATTTAAGTTGGATATGTGTCAATTTTAAATTTATGTTGGCAGAGAATATATATAATAAAAATAACTTAGTAAACTATTGGAAACTGTAATTTAATATTTCTTATAAAAAATAAAAATACCCATTTGTAACTATTTTAAGAAAATCCTAATTTATAGTCAATAGTATATATTGTTTTAAATTTATTTAATATTTCATTAAAATGATAGAATTTGAATGGAAGATAACGTTATTATAATTTAAAAATGATATTTATATCAAATGGAAAACAAGTCATTAATGTTAATTGGAATGTTTATATTCAAATATTATATTCGATTATTAATTGACGTGATTCGAAGAAAAAATAAAGCCAAATTGAACTAACGGAGGGAGAATAATTGGAATTTTATTATCATGTTTAAAACACATTAATTTTGTTTCATAACTCTTAGCGTGCTATCTTTCTGCTTTTGAAATAAATTTATTAGTTGTAAAGAATAAAATTTACAAGCTAGGTTTATAAATATGAAACTTATACATGAAAATTAGTATACACATGAATCGTAAAATAACCCATTGTTTATCAATTATCTTTATTTATCTTCCTTTTGAACAAATTCAATCTTTGTCATTCATTCTATCTTTTTGGATTAAATTGAATATATTTTTATAAATATCCAACCTTATATCTTAATTAAGTAAAAAACTTATCTTTTTATATCAAATAATCTATCCAATATCTGGTTCATTAATAATAGAGAAAATTTGCTGAAATATCACCATTTCCTAATCTAATTAGGTTAATAGCATATTAACTTCATAAATTGGCCGTTGTAACACCCAATTAATTTTTTTTAGCCCCTTAGCAACTTTATTCTCTCCTTTCTCTTCTCCCTAGAAATCTGCCATCACCGGATTTCATCGTCCCTCCTCCTCCCACATATTGCTCTCCCATCACCGGATTTCATCGTCCCTCATATGCTCGTGGTTACTGTTTTAGATCCTCGGCTCACCGGACCCTAAACGGAGGCGTCGCTTGGTCGGTCACCCTCGTCGTTGTCTTAGCTTCCAGATCCGGTGTGTTCTTCATCAGATCCGAGCCTCCTACCGTACCGCCATAGCAGATCTGGTTCTTGTCTTCCTTCTTCTACCCAGATCTGAATCCCTCGCACCAGATCCAGTTGCTCCGGTCATCCTCCTCCTCAGATCCGGCGTCCATGGAGGTCATTTCACCCTTCCGGCGTCCATGAAGACGATGCTAAGATCGGATGGGCCTCCTGATGCTGAGACGCTGCCGAAGATGACACGCTGATGCTGAGGCACCGTTGGCTGATGCTGAGACGCTTCCCCTTCTGCCTACTCCCTCCTTCCAGTTGCCGAACTGGTAATCTCCCTCCTCCTTCCCCTTTTGCTGATTCCATTCGCCTTATATTCTAATTGATAGAGATGTAAACGTTGCTGGACTGATTTGTACTTGCTTCATATTTAAGGCTTGGATTTAAATTTATCCAAGAACCTTCTACCGATCTCACTGAAGCTGCAAGCTTTCTTTAGGTTGTGATTTTGCTCTTTGCTACTACCTAGACTTGGCATGTTTAAACGTTCTCTTCATTGAGCTGATTTTTTCGTGAATCTTAAAATGATGATTCTGTCGTTGATGCCACTTTCTTACTTTATTTTTTCAGATCTCATGAAAGAGATGAGACATTTGTGAGCTATTTGCATTTTCAGCTGTGTGCAGGGTTCTAGAGATATTATTTAAAATAATATCTGCACATGATGATACATCTATGAGCTATTTGCAATTTCAATTGTGTGATTGCTAACACCTTGTTGTCTTTTTGTAAAATGCAGGCTGCCAGTTCATTGTCTTGTGCTCGTCGAGGATGGGTAAATGTTGATGTAGATAAGATTGAATGTGAGACGTGTGGTGCTAACTTGAAATATATAGCTAGTGCTCCCTGGATGTCCTCAGAAGGTGACCAATATTGCATTTCTACATTTTATACTGTATTTCTATTTTATTTTATTTTTTTTGCCATGTTCCTTCCGCGCTAGAGATGAAATGTGAAGCTTTGATGATTTTGTGTCACTATGGAACTTTAGTCATAAGCATGTTGGCATGCAACAAATCGTCTCTGCAAAACTGATTAAAGTTCAGCATATTGTGTTCATCTATGACATTTATCCATCAGTGTAATTTGTATTTATTTGATGAAGTTCATAACTTTAACCTATCCCTTTTATTTGGTCACACTAGAAGTATCTGGTGAACAACCTTTGTCCCATTTGGCATCTCTAGTGGATGGACACCCTTGGATGAAATAGTCACAAGCATTCCATATTAGCACTATAGTAGGAGCTTCTCACAGTCAAGCTATTCAGGAAAGGGGAGGGTTGGGTTGCTTCACTTGATGCTCAGAATTAATTTCATACATGCAACTCATGCTTGAGCTTTTTACTATGAGTTATGAGAACATAGTGTATGGAATTATAATTACAGCAAGCCTTCTAAGTTTTAGTAGCTTTGAATATCTAGTTCATTTGCTTCTTTCTTCTCTGTAGCATTTCTGTTAATTGGTTTAGAAAAAATACATCTTACTGAATCTAAAATCTGATCTAGTGCAAAGTAAGTAAAACAACATACTTTTTGGCATTGTCATCAAGGCTTCCACCCGAATTTTAGCTCGTCAACTAGTTCGTCTGCGTCAGCATATAGTCAATTTGCAAGGCAGTCGTGCTCAGATTAGGGGCGTTGCAACTCATACACAGGTCACTTTTCTTTTCTAAATTGCTTTTTTCAATATATATGGTTTTGTCTTTAGTGAAACGGGTGGATTATGTTTCTTTGGACAGGCAATGTACGCTAGTACTTCGATTTCTACTGGTATGAAAGGTGCAACTAAAGCTATGACTGCCATGAACAAGGTTTGCATTCTTCCTTGTCTATTGATGAAAATGAAAGGAAATAAGAAAAGAAACTATGAAAAAACACTAAAAGCAAACAATAAACGGATGAATATGACAGTCAAATTTTATATCAATTGAAGCCCTCACATTCATTCTGAAAAACTACAAGTTGTAAAATGAAGCCAACTAAATGGCATTTCTTAATGAATAATATGAAGATGGATCAAAGACTGCAACCTTAGTTTCAGTCCGTATGTGGACCTTTGTCCTCTTCTGCTTGGATTCCTCCACTATTGGTCGAGTGATCTTAGTTCAGATTCCACTATATTACTGTCAAAGTGAAGAGGATGAGTTGAATATAGCATGGATCAGCAACTTTAATAGATTAACCCCATCCTTTTCATTCCCTTTCTTCAGCAAATGGCTCCTGCTAAACAAGCTAAGCTGATCAGGGAGTTCCAAAAGCAATCAGCCCAGATGGACACCACGGTAAAATCTACTAGTTCTTATGCTTGTGGATGTGACTGAGGTAACATTATATTAGTGTTGTTCGTCCTTTCTGATTGTTTATGAAAAAAGACATGGTCATACATAAACTTGGCATTTCTTCCTTCCTCCTTGCTTTATGAATGATGCTTCTTGATATGTTGTTTTTTTGGATGTTACTTTAGCCTTGGCATCTTTGTTGCATATTTTAGATTCCAGATACCTAATATATGCCTTTACCTAGCTACTTGGCGTATGCTTCAAGGTTTTGCATAAAGATATTCTGTGAATCTATGGGGTTCAGAAATATCTTGCATACCTTTCCCAGATTTTTTGAACAGATTACATCCACTCCCATGTTTTCCCTGCAGTTCGTCTTTCCTTGATATTGATTCCTCAAAGAACATCCTCATTTTTCCATCCCAATTCATATCATTCTTCATGACAGGCCTTGTGCCTTTGGCATCATCCTTCTTTCTCTCCATTGACTCCCTAGCACTTTCCAGTTTTAATTAAGCCCAGTCCATTGCCTCTTTCCAGGTTGTATTTTTATATCCTCTTGAAATCTGTGTTTGGTTTTTTTTTGTTTACCCTTTTTTATACTGCTGTTTTTGTTTCTGCCTGCAGCCATAAAATGCAGGTTGAATTGTTTATTGCTGTGCAGTGTGCATGCCTCCATTCATCTGTCATTGCACAAATTAGAAATGTGTATCTTGCCCTGCTAGATTCTTCGGGCAACAGCAGTGCACACCCTCCCATTGGTGTTGTGGGTCTTGATTGGAAAATTTCATTAGTTTAGTTTGTGATGCCAATTTCATGTATTCCATAGAGGAAACTTGTCTTTTACATGTATGCTTGCGTAACTATCAATTCATCGCATGTTCCAAATCCGGATTAATATCATCTCGATTAGCTTCATGTTTTTACAATGAATTGATTTTTCTTTTATTCAGCCCACAACTTTGTTTATTGCGGTTGATTAAGTTCAATTGAGACATGCTGATGTTGTTGCATTTTTTAGTTGCCTTTGGAGCTATTTTATTTTCCTTTGGAGCGACCGATTCCATGTTTTAAGATTCTCTGTCATCAATTATATAAAAATGTCACCAGAAACAATTATGATTGTCATCAATGTATAAAAGTTGTCAATAAAATATGTAAAAATAACATTTCATGCTCCTATATCATCAATTGTATAAAAAAATGTGATAAAAATGTCATCAACAAAAGATGTCATCATAAATGATTGAGATAAATGAAGTGTAATTACAAATATTATCAATGAATAAAAATGTAACAAACATGTCACCACAAGTGATTGCACCAATGAAGTGGCATTAAATGATTTGATTAAAAAAAGTGAGATCAAATAATTACATTAGAAAAATGGTATCAAAACACTACTTTGAAAAACTTACATCACATTAAAGAAAAAAATGTCATCAAAATACTACTTTGAAAAAATATGGCATCATGGTAAAAAAACATATCATCAAAACATTGACATAAAAAAGTGTCACCAGTAGTTAATAGTAAAAAAAGCATCAATGGTCCACATGACATCACAGTAAATAAAAGTAGAATCGATGAAAATATATCGATATACAATTGATTAAATTAAAAAAAAAGTGGCATCAAATAATTACATTAGAAAAATGGCATCAAAACACTGATTTGAAAAAGTTACATCACATTAAAGAAAAAATTGTCATCAAAACATTACCTTGAAAAAATATGGCATCACGAAAACATTACCTTGAAAAAATATGGCATCACGGTAAAAAAAAATATCATCAAAAAATTGATATAAAAAGTGTCATCAGTAGTCAACGGTAAAAAAAATGACATCAGTGGTCAATGTGGCATCACAGTAAACAAAAAAATATGAGCAATATTTGAAAAAAGTGGCATTAAAAAATGTCATCAATCCATTTTATTAGAAAAGTGACATCAAAGCGAAAATAAAATGTAAAAAAAATGGCATCAAAACGACAAAAAATGACATCATTGGTTAAAAAAAAAAAGTCTGTTGACTGGTCAACGGTCAACGTTGACCGACGTTGACCGGTGTTGACCGGTCAATAGTCAAATTGGGAAGGGTGCTAGGTTAGTTAATTAATTTTGTTTGGGTGCTAGTTAGCTAATTAGATATTTATAATGTGTTAGTTGCCAAAATAACCCTTAATAATAAGCTAATTTAATTTTGTCATCTCAATTAATAGTCCCACTTATTTTTATAAATATTCAACCTTATAATTACGCACCTAAAGATTATTATTCACTTTTTTTTACTTCTTTCGATTTTAATTTGTCATGTTATCTATATTAAACATAAAGTTTTGAAACCTTTAATTAATATATTGAATGTTTTGTAACTTAATTTAATCTTTTATAAAAGCTAAATAGTAAATACGTACTATATAGTAAGAAAATTTTTGAAGATACACAATTTTATATACCAAAATTACATATCCTCATATGGGTTCACTCTAATTGCATCGACAATAACTTAAATGAATAATTTAAATTAATAATCATTTTATGTTCAATAAGATAAAATTTCATCTCATAATCTTTCAACTCTAATTCTACTTAATCTCATAAATGTGTACTTTTTATTTTTATGTTAAAAAAATTTCAAGGTTTTGATTTATTTATTTAAGAAAATTTAAGCATACTAATTCCAATCAAACATAATTTATATATATAATATGATATGTTGATATATATATATATATATATATATATATATATATATATATATATATATATATATATATATATATATATATATATATATATATATATGGGATTGACTCCGGTGAAAACCTCAAATTGTGGTAAAAACCCGTGAGGACTACTTTATATCTCGGTTTTTTTGAAACCCGTGCTAAAAACCTCAATCACACGGTGACTTTACAACTCGGTTCAATCTAAAATCCGTGCTAAAAACTCCAATTTTAAAATAACACATGACTTTATAGTTCGGTCAAACCGAAAAATCGTGCTAAAAAGCTAATGTTTTAAAATTATATAGTGACTTTATAGCTCGATTTTATTCAGAACCGGGCTAAAATTTGTGACTTTATAGGTCGGTTCTATTCATAACCGGGCTATAAAGCAAGTGAACCGAGCTAAAAAGGCGGTCCTCACGGGTTTCTACCGCAATTTTGGTTTTCACCGGAGCGCGACCCATATATATATATATATATAATATGTTGTATATTGATCTGAACTAAACATACTCTTAATTTAGTTTATTGTTATTAAAAGAACCAAAGATATCAACCAAATTATTTTAACCTTTAATTTTTTTTAAAAAAATTAAACATTATATTGTTTATCAAGAAACCGCACAACGGGCGGGTACCGAATACTAGTAAAATACTAAAACAGAGGCCAATGGCGCGAACTCGCGGTCACGGAATTTTCTGGATTAAACGGGATTATTTTCGCATGCTTAGCATTTTCTGGATTACAGTGGTATTATATTTCTTGCCCACATCAATTAATAAACCAATATAGTTGGATAAAAACTTATCTTTTTACAGAATCTATCCAATATAACCTTATAACTTATATTTTAATTATTATTTTACAAATAACCTTGAATATTTACAAATTCTGGATTGTGCATTATTAATAAATCTAACTAATTCAATTGTAACCTCTACCTAGCAAATATATACGGTAAAGCAATAGTAATAAGTTTTTTCATGATCACCACATTCACCCGGTAAAGTTTTTACTCTTAAATACATAGTTTATCTATTATACTTTGTTATAATCACTGTGAAGGTAAAATACGTAGTTTATTTCTGACCAAAAATAATAATACGTAGTTTATTATGATACGTAGTTTCTTATAACTCATTATGATACGTAGTTTCGTACGTATAACCCTAAAAATAAGTAGTTTATCTATTACAGAGTATAATTTGTTATAATCATTGTGAAGGTAAAATATGTAGTTTCCCTATTCAATATAGCCTTAACCGTAGTAAAAATAGTTTATCTATTCTATATAACCCTAAAGTGATTGGGATTAGTTATAACTTAATCCGTATATTTTTGGGGGATTTTGCAAAATAGCTACGAAAATGGGCTTATTTTGCGAAATATCCGCGTTTTGGGACAATTTTGTAAAATAGCCGCAATAAAAGGCTCCACCGTCTCTCCACAAGCGCTTTTCTCTCTCCTCCAGCTCTCCATCTCCGGACGCTCTCTCTTTCTCCCTCCCGACCTGCTCGCCGGCGATTGCTAGGATTTCGGACAGATTACAACTCCAACATCATCAAAGCGATCGATTTTGAAGTTTGTTCTAGAGAATCAGGTAAGCAAAGTATTCGATTACAATTTATAACAAACGCTACCATGAATTATTCGAAAATTTGCGCAATTTTGGATTACTGCTTCAGTTTTGCGATTACTGCTTCAGTCTGTGTTTATCTATGCTTAAGTTTTGCGATTACTGCTTCAATTTGCGCCGAAGGCGCAAATTTCCTTCGATTTTTTGATTACTGATTGGAATCGTGTGATTACAAATGTAGATTATGTCAAATTTTTAGATTACTGCTTCAGTTTTGCGATTACTGCTTCAGTCTGTGTTTATCTATGCTTCAGTTTTGCGATTACTGCTTCAGTTTTGCGATTACTGCTTCAATTTGCGCCGAATGCGCAAATTTCCTTCCATTTTTGGATTACTGATTGGAATCGTGTGATTACAAATGTAGATTACGTCAATTTTGTGTTTATCTATGCTTATATATGCTATAACAGTATGGATATATAGTTGAACATAATGATTACTGCTATTGAATGCATCAAAATCTGTGACTTTTGCGAAAGCTTTGATTCATTTTTTATGCATCAAGTGATTGAGGTTATGGAGTCACACATACAGTAGAATCAAATGAATAATGTTATAGAATGCATCAAAATTTGCGCCTTTGGCGCAAATTTTGATTGATTTCTTAAGCATAAATTAATGTTTATGAGCATTTTTTTCTGTATACGTGTAATCTTCCAGTTTCCAATTGAATCTGTGTATGATTGAATATGTATATGTGTAATTTGATTGAATCTGTATATGTGTAATTTCATTGATTTCTTAAGCATAAATTAATGTTTATGAGCATTTTTTTTTGTATATGTGTAATCTTCAAGTTTCCAATTGAATCTGTATATGTGTAATTTGCGCCTTTGGCGCAAATACAATGTTCAAGCATAAATTAATGTCAGCACTGTATTTGACTCATAAAAAATTTGCACCATAGGTGCAAATTTTGTAAGAATTTTTTTCATAACAGGTGTATTCTACTCACTTTGGTTGCTCGTGTCATCGTTTTTGAACATTGATTGAACCATGTCAGCACTATAAGTGAGTCATAGAAAAATTGCACAAGGGGTGCAAATCTATTGTTGCATTTGACAATACAATGATCTATAGATTCCTTATTACACTTTGAAAGTTTTAATGTCACCACTGTATTTGACTCATAAAAAATTTGCACCGTAGGTGCAAATTTTATAAGAATTTTTTTCATAACAGGTGTATTCTACTCACTTTGGTTGCTCGCGTCATCGTTTTTGAACATTGATTGAGCCATGTCAGCACTACAATTAATTCATAGAAAAATTGCACAAGAGGTGCAAATGTATTGTTGCATTTGACAATACAATGATCTATAGATTCTTTATTACACCTTGAAAGTTTTAATGTCAGCACTGTATTTGACTCATAAAAAATTTGCACCGTAGGTGCAAATTTTGTGAGAATTTTTTTCATAATAGGTGTATTCTACTCACTTTGGTTGCTCATGTCATCGTTTTTAATCAGATTGTGTTTGTTATTACTTCAATGTATTTATCCTCTTAAATTCATACTCTGCAGATTACAATGGCAACCGACGTTATTACAGTTGTATGTGGTGGGAAATGGTTGTTTGATGATTCATGCCCAACCTTTGTTGGAGACACTACTTCAAAGGTGTTTATGATTGACGAGTCAATAACATTATAGGGTTTAACCGAAAAAGTGCACAACAGATTCAATGTAGATAGTGCATTAGAATTGAAATTCAATCAATTACACCCTTTCAAAATGTTGAGAGCTCCGCTTCTTGTTGAATGTGATGCTGATTTGAAAGAGTTTTTAAGGTTGTCCGACCTACAGGATGTTAAATTTGCTATGGAGTTGTGTGTCAGCATTAAATCAGATAGTGAACAAGTTGAAGATCAACAGCCATTCCCACAGTTTACAGTTGGTGACATGCAATCCAACTATTACCAACATTGTTACAGGGGAAAATAACATGACATTGATCGGTGACACCACGATGAAAGGTCTATTGTTGGAAGATACTGGAAATGACATGAATTCTATAAACAGTGACACTGCAAGTGATGAAGATTCTGCAGATGAAATATGGAGAGCATTCTATTCTACAACACACAAGAGAGAAACTACACTAGAAGATTGGGATGCTGATAGCTCTACTGTGCCTAGTGTGAATCTCAATTCACAAAACTTGATTTGCGTAGGCAAAAGCTTTGCATCAAGGAAAGCAGTTAAGCATGCTTTGGGACTCTTGTCAATAACCGAGATATTTGGTTTTCGTGTGGCAAAATCAGATACAAAGTATTATAGGGTGCATTGTGTAGATCCTAACTGCAAATGGAAAGTGCATGTCAAAACTTTTGGTCCAACTTGGCCTGAGGTCATAATGTATGTGGACATGCACACCTGCACATGGGATTTCAGGACAAAACACTGCAAACAGCCTTCATCTTCTGTGATTGCAAGCATCATCGAATCAAGGTGAGAACTTTTTTTAAGGAATAGTATATATATTTAATCTTGCTTTCTAATATATGATTTATTCTAATTTGACTATAATTACACAGTGGTGATGCTGGATACAGACCAGCACAGATAATGGATAAGATGAGAACACAAAAAAAGATGCAAATTACCTACTGGAGAGCATGGAAGTCATCAAAAATAGCTCACGAAATGGTTAAGGGGACACCAGAATCAAATTATGCAGATTTACCATCATTTTGCCATATGCTCATGGAGAGAAACAATGGGACTATAGCTTTAATTTCAAAAGACAAAGAAGATAGATTTCAGTACTTCTTTCTGTCCTTTGGACAGTGCATCAGAGCATTCCCAATCTTAAAGAAGGTATGTCTTAAACAGTGTCGGCACAAATTTTGTTATCATCGATTTCCTTAACTTCGATAACATAAGTAATTTTATTTCTTTATATACCAGGTTATTGTTGTTGATGGAACATTCCTAACTGGCGAATACAGAGGAACGTTGCTTGGAGCAGTTGCACAAGATGCCAATAGACAAATTTTTCCACTTGCCTTTGGTGTTGTTGACTCCGAAAACAACAGCTCTTGGGAATGGTTTATGTATCAGCTGCTGCAGGTTGTGCCTCCATCAAATGACTTAGTGTTTGTCTCTGATAGACATGCTAGCATTTCAAGGGTTGTATCTTTAGTTTACCCAACAGCTACACACTGCATATGTATGTGGCACTTGAAACAAAACATCAAAGCGACGTTGAGGAAAAAAGAGCTGGGGAAAATGTTCAAAAAAGCAGTAGAGAGTTACGCTATCCAAGAGTTCAACAACTACCTTGCACAAATCGAAGCAACCTGACCAAAACTATCAGAATATCTGGTGTCAGCAAGTTTTGATAAATGGGTCAGAGCACATTCAAAGTGTGATAGATACAACATGTTGACATCAAACAATGCTGAGAGCTTGAACTCCGTTTTCAAAGGCAAAAAGGATTATCCCATTGTGGCACTTGTGGAGTTTGCTAGAGAAAAGCTCACATCATGGTTCCTGGACAGAAGAGAGAAAGCACTGGCAAACCAAGACCGAATAACTCATGAGATCCTTAAGGTGATAAGAGAATCACAAGCGCAAGTTGGGGTATGCAGAGTAGAAAGGATGAATGAATCACAATTTGAGATCAATGGTCAAGGAGCTGTAGCTATAGTTGATCTATCAGCGAGGACATGTACGTGCAGAGTATTTGATGTCGAGAAAATACCTTGTGTACATGCTCTAGCAGCCATTACACACATAAAAGCAAATGTCTCTGATTTTGTTGCAAAATTTTACAGCAATGACGCTTGGCGTATGGCATATGCAGAAACAATATATCCAGTGTTGGATGAAGATGAAGGAAACATCCCTAATGTGATCAAATCTATCAACTGTTACCCCCCAGTAGTAAGAAAGAGAGCAGGAAGACCACCTACAAATAGAAAGCTTTCATTGGGAGAGTACAAGAGGAGGTTGAAGCATTCAAAATAAGGTTGTCGGCACAATTTCTATCATCAGTATTGTATAAGAATAATGTTAGTAGATAATACAGTTTATAAATTTGTGAATGACATTTATGTTTCAAAATAAACATTAATTCAATACTATAGAATAAAATTTTAGATTTTATCATGTAATAATACAAATTTGTATACTCTTTTCCATCTATGTCAGCGCAATTTTACCAATGGTCCGAATGAAATTTCAAATTTATATCATTGTTGTTCACTCAAAACACAACACAAAGTTGACAAAGTGATGCCGTTGTGCAAATAAAACCTATTGTTTAGCAAAAATAAGATGATGTCGGGCAAGTATTTACCACCCATACGATCTTGTGCAATTTTATTCTATTGATGAGCAAAAATAAGACCATGTTGAGCAATAATCTATTAAGCAACTATGAAAGCATAAATAGATAAAAATAAGATCGTGTTGGAAACAAAGTGTTGTTGTTGTGCAATATATAAACTATCGTTGAGCAAAAATAAGGTGATGTTGAGCAAGTTCTCCCCAATCATAATATGTTGTGCAATTTTATTCTATTGATGAGAAAAAATAAGACCATGTTCAGCAATAATCTATTAAGCAACTATGAAAGCATAAATAGATAAAAATAAGATCGTGTTGGAAACAAAGTGTTGTTGTTGTGCAATATATAAACTATCGTTGAGAAAAATAAGGTGATGTTGAGCAAGTTCTCCCCAATCATAATATGTTGTGCAATTTTATTCTATTGATGAGCAAAAATAAGACCATGTTGAGCAATAATCTATTAAGCAACTATGAAAACATAATTAGATAAAACTAAGATCTTGTTGCAAACAAAGTGTTGTTGTTGTGCAATATATGTACTATCGTTGAGCAAAAATAAGGTGATGTTGAGCAAGTTCTCCTCAATCATAATACGTTGTGCAATTTTATTCTATTGATGAGCAAAAATAAGACCATGTTGAGCAATAATTTATTAAGCAACTATGAAAACACAATTAGATAAAACTAAGATCTTGTTGCAATCAAAGTGTTGTTGTTGTGCAATATATGTACTATCGTTGAGCAAAAATAAGGTGATGTTGAGCAAGTTTTCCCCATTCATAATATATTGATGAGCAAAAATATGACCATGTTGAGCAATAATCTATTAAGCAACTATGAAAGCATAAATAGATAAAAATAAGATCTTGTTGCCAACAAAGTGTTGTTGTTGTGCAAAATATAATCTATCGGTGAGCAAAAATAAGGTGATGTTGAGCAAGTATTTACCACTCATACGATCTTGTGCAATTTTATTCTATTGATGAGCAAAAATAAGACCATGTTGAGCAATAATCTATTAAGCAACTATGAAAGCATAAATAGATAAAAATAAGATCTTGTTGCAAACAAAGTGTTGTTGTTGTGCAAAATATAATCTATCGGTGAGCAAAAATAAGGTGATGTTGAGCAAGTTTTCACCAATCATAATATGTTGTGCAATTTTATTCTATTGATTAGCAAAAATTTATTAAGCAAATATCAAACCGTATATAAACAAGGTAAGATCATGGTTCTAACAAATTCACAAGGGTCAAGTGTTGTGCAAATATAAACTATTGTTGAGCAAGATTTATAGAATGTTGAGCAAATTTAAGGTATGGAATTATATGTTAAATAATAAGAAATAAATAAAGTATCACACAATTCCCGATTTTTGGCAAACAAAAAAAAGAAAAGGAAAACGGTTTTCCTAAAAAAAATATAAAAAGCAAACAATGTAAATGCCTAATACGCTTTTCACGTTCTAGAAATTCTACATCACCTTCGTTTAGTTTCATTCTCCAGCTAAATCTACTCTCTCCATTTCTCTGCGAGATTTCTTGAGGCTTGATTGTAGGCTTGTAAGGAGGAGATCTATCATATACATCAATATGTCTTCAGATCCGAAAGGTCTGATTTCGTGTTTTCTGTGTATTAAAGTTTAAATTAGAACGAGTACTGTTTAGGGCTTAGTTTTTCACGAAAATTAGGAAAATTGCACTTATTCAAGAGAATTTAATGTTTATAATCAAGCAGTTATTCAGCCTTAGAAGAGCTACCATTGCTATTTCAATTACTTTCGCATTATAAATTGAAGTTAATGTGATTAATCTGGAGAGTCAATTTGGGAATTTGAGAATTTGGGAATTTGGGAATTTATTCGGCATAAACTACTGTCTCTTACAATGTCATTTCTTCAATTATATTTGTAGAAATTGATTGTAAGTGTTCATTCTATAGGTAAACGTCCGCAGAGTGTAAGTGATTCACCTGTTCTACACAGTCCAAGTAGAATTTCGAAGAGATCTGGAGTTAAACCTCCAGTAGTTGATTTATCTAGAGATTCACCTCCCTTCAAGGATGAACTGTCTGTTGATACTGAGCCTGGTAAATCCTACGAAGTAGGGGAGGGTTGTCGATCACTTGAATCCAAAGATTCGCAACCGCTTGTAAGAAAAAACAGTAAGAGAGAAGTTCGCCCTGGGATTGATCTTCCTGTTAGCAGTGTTGCTGTTGAGATCATTGAAATTGCAAGGTTGGAAAACCATTCACCTAATGAGACGGTTGTTCAACATGTAAACCCAACTGTGCATATCATAACATCTGATGAGCAAACAGATACCACAGACATACAACCTATCGTAGAAAACAGGCAGCTGATTGTGAGGAACGAGAGAAACACTAGACAAAAAAATATCCCGTCATTGAAATCACGGTCAAGCCCACGCTTGCTGGTGTCATCCTTGAAAAAAATGAATGCCAAGCAAAAGAAATTGATTGAAGATATTGGCTTTGGATTTTTGTTCAACTTGGATATTGTTACCCTACCACTGCTTCTTTCATATTGGTTAGTGGATCAGTTTGACCCTAACAAGTGTTGCTTGGTGTTGGCTAATGGAGGCGAACTTGAAATTGCAGAAATAGACGTGCATATCACAATGGGATTCCCAATGGGGAAAGTTTTAGTTGGAAGAAAATCAGCTAAAGAGAATTTCAGTCTTGTGCAAGAGTGGAAAACCACATTTGATGTCTAGGACAATATAAGAACAGCTATGGTTATGGAAAAATTGATAGCTGACACTGACTGTGGTGATCAATTCCTTCTGAACTTTATTGTTATATTGGACTCTATCTTGGTTGATACACTTGGAAACGGACATGCCAACCATAGTTTAATAAGAGTAGTTCCTGAATTGGGTGACCTGAAAGACCTAAATTGGTGTGCTCTTGTGTTGGAAAGTTTGGTCGATGCAAAGAGAAGCTGGGAAAAGAACAAGAATGGCCATTTCAGAGGGCCTCTATTATTCTTGGTTGTAAGTATTTTTTTCAAACCTTTGCTCTGATGTTAACTTAATTTCTTTACCATGTCGGTAGTACAAATGTCACCCCCCTACTTTTATCTACATGTCTACAGTATTCTTTATGTCAGCATTCCCTGCTCCATCGTTATACTGATATATGTTTATCCCCTTGGTGTGCCAATTGTTTTACATGGATAGGGTGAAATTATTCACAAGCACAACACTAAGAAGAATGACTCGTTCTTTCCCAGTTTTTGTTGGCATAAATTATAAAATCTTGCGCAAACGAGAAACTGATGATATAAGTACTGGAGGCTTTGGATGTGGCTTAGTCCAGGCTCGCCAAGTTGTTCCTCACCATCAAGACGTACCATCTACAGCTTGTCCGCACACTACTGCACAAAATGATGAAGGCACCAGTCACCCTGCTGCTCCAGAAAAACAGCCACCCCCAGTTGAGGTTTATATGAATTATTTAAACCAATTCAATGTAATATTAGTACAGTATAGCAATGTTCTGATATTTACTGATGACTTTTTATTCATATTTTTTATGTGATGTTATCTTCTAGAGTTGGATAAAGTTGTTTGCTCAAAAGACTTCTGCACTTGCATCTGCTATTTTCGATTTTGCTGAGTGGTCTACGAAAGTCCCGATTGAACTACAACATGATGACAAGGTGAAAAGACTTCTACATGGAGCCAATCGGCTTTTAGGGGTGGAAAATGTCAATTCTGAGCCTCCTACGGATGCTGCTGACATGTCAAATATGAATGACCCTGCAAGCCCATATTTTACTGAATCCCAAGAGAAATTCTGGTCAGACCCTGCTTTCTTAGATTGCATTACTCAGATTGAAATGGCATATCAGAAAAAGCAAAAAATGAAATCAAATGTCAAAGTGGACGGGGAATTTTCCTTTGATATATTTCTAGATGATCCTGTTTTTAAGAAAGATGAAGGGACATCATTAAACACATCGGTTGAAATGAAGAATGCTGATGAAGCAACGCAGGCTCCCCTAGACAGCCATGGCCAGTCTCCAATACAACAGGGTGTTGAAGCTACTCCTAATCCCCTACCCACTCAATTTAAAACTGATACTCCACCAGTGAACCCTTTGGGAGGCACAATAAAATGCATTCCCTCTGCTGCCTTGCCACCAAGGAGGTCGCCACGGGTCAACATAGTTGATGGAAATGCTGCAGAACAACTTAATAACATGAAGAGAGAAGAAGCTACAAGGAGAGCACATAAACCTTCTGCATCTTTGAGAAGCCCATATTACTCGCGTGTTGTTGACATTACTGATCTATTTCTGAAATTGAGTGCACTGTTTCAGCCTATTTAGCAATGAAAACACCTCACAACATGTAAATTCATTTTAAACTTAATTTTCTTAATGTATGTTCAGTTACAAGTAAAAGATTATTTTCATATAATCCATCTTCAAAATGATTGACATTGCAGGGAAATTTTGTTTAAGCACAAGTCTGTTGAAGTTGTTAGAACAGACATGGGTACGCTTGAGGATGAAACCCACTTGTCTAGTGTCATTATTGATGCATTGACAGCTATCCTCAACCACAAGGAACAGTATAAAAGTGCTCAATCACCAGCAAGACTATTTGTCAATATCAACAAAACTGTAATATTTTTACAATTTTATCTTTCAATCACACTCCATTGTTAGCCATTATTACGATTGGTCTGTTTTTTACTAATTTCTATTCTTGATCCAGTTTAATGTAGAGAGTGTATCATTAGGAGCTTGTGATGAACAGTTTCAGAGGTTTAACCTCCACTTTGATAATGTATTGTCGTTGTCACCACACCTTTTTTTGAAGGATATAGACATGGTACTCCCTTGCAATTAAATGAATAAAGTTCTCTAAATATTGAATCAAAGTTAACAAGATCAATCACTAATGTTTATTTGTTTTTTATTATGTTGATTAGATTGTATTTGGGGTTGAACGAACAGCAGACTATGTCATGGTTGTCTTCAACTTTAAAAACAAAGGGGTCCAAATTGTTGATGTCACACCATCTTGCACTGATCCAACTAGCCCCTTCCCATCACCCTTTGAATGTTTGGTAAGTTTTACTACTGATATCTAATATTTCTTTCCTTGTCTTAATTTCATTTAAATATCAACTCAGTTTATAATTAAAATTACATGATTTATAATTCAATCCATGCAGGGAGATATGCTGATTGCTTATCTAACAGATAAGGGACTCCGAGCAAAGGCAAAAATAGTGTCAGATGCACCATCATCAAAAGTCCCCATCACATGGGCTGGAGAGGAGAAAGTTCAACATTCTGGGGTATGCCTCATGCGTCACATGGAGACCTTCTTTGGGACAGAGAGAGGGTACAAGTGTGGATTGGAAAAGGGCAATTTCAAGAATATTTCAAAGCTAGGGGTGAAGTATCTGACAGATATAGTATGTTCAGAGTTGAATGAAGTGAACGCAGATGTTGTGAAGGCAGCAAAATCCCATGCAAGAATGACTTCAAAAGGAATTTAGGGCCAGAAACTAAATCTTGGTTGAACAACCAGAACGCAATTTCGTGATTTATTTGCAAACTTTGGAATGTATTTTGGTGTAGACAGTTGTGTACTCTGCTTCTGAACAGTTTTCTCGTACCAATTAAGATAGTTGTTGTCCCTGTGGTCAGTTTTCTCGTACCCATTAAGACATTTGTTGTCCCTGTGGTTTTTTGATGGATAGTATTTGTCAAGATGCATACAACTAAACAGTTGTGTTTGTTCTTCTATGTATCAGCACAATTCTCTGCCCCAGTAATCAAGTGGTCTATGTTATTCAAACAGTTTATTTAGTGATATCCATTCGTTTGTTGTGCAATTATAAACTATTGTTTAGCAAAACTAAGATGATGTTGAGCAAATTACCAGTAACATAAAAACTTAGTTAAACAGTGTCAGCACTACTTTTACCAAAACATTCCACAAACTAATCAAATGTGTCCGCAGTATCACAAGAGATAGACGTAAAACTTCAGTAACACTTTATAATATGAAATATGAGGAAGGAAATTACAAAATGATTATATGATTATTATGATATTAATATGTTGCATCATATCATTAGGATGGAACACATAGAAACTAAAATAAGGAAAAAAAAATACATTCAACATATAAATAAGTACCAATGTTATCACTTATTAATATAGTAGAACTACAGTCCTAAGAAGTCATCAATCTTCTTCCTCCTTTCCATTTCTGCATCTATAACCTCTTTAACACACCCCATGAGATTGTCCTTTGCCTCTTCAAACAACTGTCTTTGATTGCCCAGTTCTCTTTCCATCTACATAAAAGATAAAATACAAGACTCAATCACAGTATGGAAAAAAAATTTATGGATAAAACTTCAAATATCACCTTTGATAATGCTTCACCGTCTTCATCTTTGGATGCAATCCGAATGTGATGTTCAGTTGCTATTATTGATCTTTGTGATTCCTCATATAATGTATAATGAACCACAACGGCTTCCAACAACTCGGCCCTCCGAGCCTCTATGTTAGTCTCGCATGCTTCATCAACTAGATTCATGTGATACCCGCGGTAAACAACACCATCAAGCACGTCCATCAATTGATGGAAACTCGTGCAAAACCCAACAGTGTTTCCATAGTTCATCTTTTTAGAGAGGGATTTTTTAGCAGTGTGGTTAAAGGGTCTAGTATACTGATTTCTGTTAAAACCAGTTTTCAGACGCCAATGGACAACAAAAGAATGATAAATTGGTATATATAGGCAATAATTAGACAGTTTTCATCTTGTAACAGTTATTTATGACAGTTCATTACAGAGTAACTATAAAAAAAACTGTCAAAACTGTAAAACTATAAACTGAAAACGGATTATAGTTATTTGAGTTACAATTATCGTTGGTGGACATTAACTAACTCGTGTCAGCACTACTTTTGGCCTTATCCACCTAGTGTCATCACAAAAAGTTCAAAAACAGAAATCAGCCAAAATTATAAGAATAGTGTCACCAATAGATCCAACTACTCTAACCAACAATGTAAACAATGTAACAAAATTCTTTGAACACTTGCCAATTCGTGCAACAGCATACACTTGAAAATAACAAAAAAAATACAAGCCCAGGGTCTTAAGTAATTGTACCTAATATCAGTGTCAGCGCTAGTTTGGGACTTACCCAACTAGTGTCAACACATAAGCGTCAATAACATAAAATGTCAAGCCATAAACTTCAATAGAAGAAACGACCAATATGATCACCTAGTGTCACACCAAATGTCCTACCTAAATATCAAAGATTACTATAATTTGAATAGAAATCAGAAAGAAATTTGATCAAGGACAAATTTCATTCATAAAATATATTTTAGGTTACATCGGTACCATAAAAAGTTACATACTACACTTATATCATATACAGCTAGAGTTCTGCTCGGCAAAGAGGACAATTGTTCTGAACTAGAAGCCAAGATCGTAAACAATTTGGATGAAAGTGATGTTGGCATGGCGTTTGAAGAACACGATCTGACTCCAACATTGGAAGCAGGCATATTGTACATTCTTCATCATCAAGATCAAGGTGATATATCTCCCTTAATCCATCAACCTCCATAGGCTCTGGAGGTGCTTGATGATCTAGTTGGTCAACCTCCATATGAATATCATCGTTTATGTCAGACTCATAGCTTGAATCAGACGAAGACTCATCATAAAAATGTACATTGATGGTGATGTTGGGGCAAAGACCATACTCAACAAGATCAGCATCGGTCTGAAACCAACTTCTAGTGTGTTCCATTAGAAGCCGATTGACTACCTGGCTTCTAACCTCAACAGTTACTCCTGCATCATGTAGCACTTCGTTGCAGCGGGCTAGACTCATAGGCATACCATTCCAAGTAGACGTATGATAGAATGTTAAGGGAATGCTATCAGAATGGATGGACACAACAAGTAGACTCGGTCCATACTAGTATGACTCAGATGCTGATATTTCGACTTCATAAGTACCAACAATGTAGTCATAATCTAGTTCAGTATAGGTTGGGAATGCCATTGAATGAGAGAAAACCTACACAGAAAAAATCAAAATATACTCATATTTAGACACTCACTTAAAAATAAAACATTACAGCGATATTAATAGGAAATAAACATTTCAGAAAGACAAAAGAGAAAAAATGTCCGAAAAACTGGAACAACCCTAACTGATGACTTTTTAATGACAGTAAGAATCACACAACACCCACAGAATATAATGAAATACGAACTAAGCAAGACAAACACCAATATATGAGTATTAATAGACTAAAAAGCAAGGGGAAGATAAACGAAAATCGGAGAATACAACAATAAAAAATTTGCTGAAACAGTACATCATAATAACCGAGAACATTTTTTTTTAAAGGAAGAAAACAGAAAGGAGTACATACCACAACCGGAATCGCACCTTGAGAAGAAGAAATCTTAATGGGAGCGAGAGAGGATGAAGATGAACAAGTAGAGGGAGATGAAACGACTTGCAGACAATCTGAACAACGTTTAAGCAACGTATAAATAAGCGCGAAATGGGCCGGGCATCTCTAAACTAAGCCCAACAGCTATGTTGAAGGCAATATCAAAAATCTAAAGATTTGTGCAAAATTAATCTATTGATAAGCAAAAATAAGATCATGTTTAGTAAATTTTCACCAATCGCCGGTGTTGGGAAATTGTAATCTAATGATGAGAAAAAATAATACCATGATGCAAAAACAAAATTATTGGAAAATTATAAAATTATATTGACAAAAAATATAATCATTATGAGAATATTTCAAAAAGCTCGATTGTTGTGCAACTATAAACTACTATTGAGCAAAAATAAGGTGATGTTGAGCAAAATTACACCAATCACCCCACACATTGTGCAACTTTATTCTATAATTGAGAAAATTAAGACCACGTTGTGTAAGACTCTATTAAGAAACTATAAAATTATATTGACAAATAAAATTGAATTATAATGGACAAAATTTCACAAGTCTCAAGTGTGATGCAAAAATAACCTATTGTTGAGCAGATATAAATTACACAACATACACTCCCAAAATCATAGAATACAAGACTGGTATCACCACTAGTTGTAACTAATATAAGTTTGGTGTCAACACTGTTTGTAACCACCATCAGTGTCAGCACTACTTTGGGTGTCAACCACCTAGTCTCCCTATGTACAATTCAATATCAGAAAAATAACCAACTGATGACACCCCTACTTCAAACTAATAAATCCAACAATTTCAACAATACTATGTGCATTAAACTGTAACGGCCCGGAAAATAAGGATCTTCTTTCCCCTATTTGCCTTCCTTTGGGCCTAGGAAAGAAAACCTAATTATCCGAGTTACGTTTAAGAAGGCAAGGTTACCTTCCAACTAGATCTTACAACCCGAGTACGAGTCACAAGTTTTCGCAATAAAATGAAGCAAGGTTTAAATCCAAATACAATCCAAAAGAATGCCACGACTGAGCCGGGTCAAAACGATGCAAAGGATTTTAAAAGAGAGAAAGTTTAGTGGTCTCTCAAGTTCTCGATCTAACGCCAAAAGTCTGAACCCCGCCAAGCATCCATATGAGCAAAGATAGCGGCTAACGGTTACCTGAATCTAAAAAAAAGAAGGGGATCTGGGTCAATCATCGGGTCACTCATGCGCGTGTGTAAACACTCTGAGAGGCATATAATAAGCATCCTATTCCTAAGATGAAATGCGTAATGCAAAACGGAAATTAAACAGTTAAGCATGCAGATAAGTAAATGCAGAAATAAATAAAGACGCGCGCCAATTACAAGAAATGCCAAATAGCATGTCCCTCTAGGCTCCTAAGAAATCCTATAGCAACTCACCATCAAAGGAGCTACCTCACCCTACGGTGCAGGCCAACCCCACGCAATGAGCCTACTAACTATGAAAGGAAGGCAAACAATGACACTTATATAAGGCCTACGGCTCTAAGAGTCCTAATGCACTTATTAGAAAGCCTACCGCATCATCGAGTGCAAGCAACTTTCTATACCAAAAGCCTACCGCATCATCGAGTGCAAGCAACTTTCTATATAAGCGCCAACTAGGATGACAAGAATAAAGAAAAAGGTACCAACCAATAAACATCTATAACGGCCGTTTTCTAGCAAAGACAGATAGCAAGACATATGGTTTCCGTTTTAGATCCTAAGCATGATTCTAAGTCGTATGGTGCATGAACCCTAGCCTACTATATAACACCCAGTGCATAAAGCGCCCATCATGAGTAAGTTCGATGTAAAGGCTCGGAATTTTAAAATATTGGTTTCTAAATTAAGATTTAATTTTGATTTAACATTGATTTAGTTTCGATTTAATTCCCAAGGATTCGAAAATTTTTTTGAAAATTTCTGTCCTCGAGCAAATAATTTGAATTTAATCTCTTCGAAGCGAGTTCTGGCATAAACTTGAATTTGATTTAAAAATGGACTTATTCCGCTTCCTTATTCGAGACTTAAAAATATTTGTCGGATTTCATTATTTTGAATTTGAAATTTTAATTTGAATTGAGTCGGGTTAAGGTCGAAAAGCGGGTTTCGGGATTTATTTACGGGTATTTATTTTAACCTTATACCATCCCACACTCAACCTCACCCGGCCTCACCCCTACCCCTATGCTATTCTGTAAACCCATACCCTCCCATTTCCTTATATTTCATTCCCATCACTCCATCACTCACACCCTCACCTTCACCCTCCTCCTGCACTCCTTTGCCTCCATCACGCCACCGAGAGCCACCACCACCGGCCCCTCCCCACCCCAGTTGAGCACCACCACCCATTGCTTCTCCTCCTCCATCACCATCACGTCCCAACGACACCACCAAGCCCAACGAAGCTCCGTCGACCCCGTTCGAGCGCGAACAACCTTTCGGTAAGCCGTTCTCACTCGTTTTCTATCGGAACCACTCTCGAGCCCTACCCTCGCGCTCACCCGTGTCCTACACAGGACCGACGAGCCATCACGAGCCTCCGAAGACGCCCAGAACTCCGATCGAAGGTCCGAAGCCCGCGAACACCTTGGTGAGCTTCGTTCCTTCCCTTCCTTAGCCTCGTTTCGTTTCTTTTTCATTCTTTATGGCCGGAAAGAGAGAGTGAGAGCCGAGTGTGGGAAGCTTGGGCGAGATCGAGAGCTCCGGTGAGCTCGAAAGCGGCGAGCTGGAGCGCGAAGGCCGTGAGTGCGAGGGCTGAGCGAGGGTCCGAGCGACCAGAGCGAGTGCGAGGGAGCCGTGGGAGTGAGAGCGTTGATGGGTAGGTTAGTCTGAGTGAGCGGGGATGAGGCGGAGCTGGGCGCGAGGCCAGAACGACATCGGCGAGGGAGCTCCGAGCAAGGAGAATTGAAAACGATGATGGATGATGGTGTATGAACGTGTGGCCATTATTTGAAATTTGGAGGGAAAAGAGTATTAAGGATCGGGCCGGTTTGGGATTAATGATTATGGGTTCGGTTCGGTTCGATTGGGTTTGAATGGGTTTGGTTCGGTTTGGGTTAAAATATTGGTTTGGTTCGGGATCCGGTTGGGAAAATTATTTTAAGGGTTTAACTAACTTATTTTATATATATTATTTAATTGTTATATATAAATTATTATTTAATTATTTAATTATTATTATTTTATTCTATTTTATTTATTAGTTAATTATTTAATTAATTATTATAAGTTATTTAAAATATGATTTAATTGAGGGTTTATTTAATTGATATATATTTATTGTTTTGAGGTTGATAGTGTTATTAAAATAGTTTCCTAACTTATTAACTCGTTATTAATTATTATTTATTAAATTATTTAAGTATGTATTCTGATTTATCTAGATGTTTTATTTAATTTGATTTGTAAGGAATTTACTTATGTGAATAATCTTTTTGATAACTATTTTCATTTAAAAAGTTAGTTTTGAATTATTTAGATTGTTTAGAAAATATTTCTAAGTGTCGGAAATTTATTAGGATAATGTTTGGACTAAAATATATCGGGATTATTTTAAAAGAATTGTTTGTTTATTGAGTTGTTTATGAGAGATGATGTTGAGACAAGATGCGAGATGATGATGGTATGAATAAGATGTGATGATGAGAATATGCTCAAGTTGCGGAAACGAGATGGGAAATTGAATTGAGACATTAATGTTAATGATGATGATGGGATGATTAACTTATATATGTTTTATGTGAATCTTATGTGTGCTATTTGATATGCTTTGTGTAAGTTAGACTTAGACTTAATTATTATGTTACTTATCTTCTAGGTGATCTCTGATCTGTCTGGATTTGCTTGACTACTGTATTGCTTGGATTCTGCGCTTCTCCAGGTAAGTTCCTCGAACTTACTCATGATGGGCGCTTTATGCACTGGGTGTTATATAGTAGGCTAGGGTTCATGCACCATACGACTTAGAATCATGCTTAGGATCTAAAACGGAAACCATATGTCTTGCTATCTGTCTTTGCTAGAAAACGGCCGTTATAGATGTTTATTGGTTGGTACCTTTTTCTTTATTCTTGTCATCCTAGTTGGCGCTTATATAGAAAGTTGCTTGCACTCGATGATGCGGTAGGCTTTTGGTATAGAAAGTTGCTTGCACTCGATGATGCGGTAGGCTTTCTAATAAGTGCATTAGGACTCTTAGAGCCGTAGGCCTTATATAAGTGTCATTGTTTGCCTTCCTTTCATAGTTAGTAGGCTCATTGCGTGGGGTTGGCCTGCACCGTAGGGTGAGGTAGCTCCTTTGATGGTGAGTTGCTATAGGATTTCTTAGGAGCCTAGAGGGACATGCTATTTGGCATTTCTTGTAATTGGCGCGCGTCTTTATTTATTTCTGCATTTACTTATCTGCATGCTTAACTGTTTAATTTCCGTTTTGCATTACGCATTTCATCTTAGGAATAGGATGCTTATTATATGCCTCTCAGAGTGTTTACACACGCGCATGAGTGACCCGATGATTGACCCAGATCCCCTTCTTTTTTTTAGATTCAGGTAACCGTTAGCCGCTATCTTTGCTCATATGGATGCTTGGCGGGGTTCAGACTTTTGGCGTTAGATCGAGAACTTGAGAGACCACTAAACTTTCTCTCTTTTAAAATCCTTTGCATCGTTTTGACCCGGCTCAGTCGTGGCATTCTTTTGGATTGTATTTGGATTTAAACCTTGCTTCATTTTATTGCGAAAACTTGTGACTCGTACTCGGGTTGTAAGATCTAGTTGGAAGGTAACCTTGCCTTCTTAAACGTAACTCGGATAATTAGGTTTTCTTTCCTAGGCCCAAAGGAAGGCAAATAGGGGAAAGAAGATCCTTATTTTCCGGGCCGTTACAGAAGTGGTATCAGAGCATTACATGTCAGGGATGTTATGAGGATGGACACCCCACGGAGAGATGCCCGAGGAGACAGATGGTGTGTTATACTTGTGGAGTTAGAGGACACCGATCAGCTTATTGTCCCCAGGATGGAGGGTCTATAGATGCACCAGCACCTCAACTTCAGGAGCCGCCTAGACCAGCCCAGCTGACATACCCCCAGGGACAGGGGAGAGGGGCACCGGCCGGCAGAGGCCGAGGAGATGGAGGGGCTAGAGGCGGTCGAGGTAGCGGTCGAGGAGGCCGAGGATCTACTGTAGGGCTTGCGCATTTATCAGTTGAGCCATTTAGGTTAGCTTGTGAGGGAGGACAGACGTCAGGAGGTATAGATCTTGGCTTGCCCCCACCGCCCCGCATCTACCACATGGGAGCTTCAAGATGCTCCGACCCTTCTACATCAGGTATTATGACATGAGGTGTTTATCTCGATGCTTACGTGCGCGTACATGGTTGATGATGATGTGTTCCATGCCTTATTATTGATGTTGTTATGCTTGGCGTGACATGTGTGATGAATTGCTAATAGGACGCCAGTACGATGTTATCCTTGATGTGCTTTTGATGAGTTATATGGCTTATGATTCATGACATGACTTGAGATTGATAGAATTGAAACTGATTTCTAAAAGATGAACCTAGGATGAGAATACGGGATTAGCCCTTAGAGGTGGATGACTCCACCTCTTGAGCTTCGGAATTGTTTAACTAACGTCGGATTTGAAGGATTTTGAACGATGTTGTAAAAGGACTAACTCAGATTTTGAAAGACCAAACGTGATCGAGAATTTCAACGATTTTGAGGCAAATCTTTTCCAATTGTGGAACCCTTTTGCAACTTCCAAGCTCCGGGTCAATCTATGATACTTCACGAAGTGGATACAAGCATTTTATGGGGGCGCTTGTAGGGTGCTTGCTAAGACCTAGTGATGGTATTGTAGAACTTTTAGAGTTGTGGTACTTCCAAAAAGTCGAAGCGAGAATGTGATAGGGGCGCTTATTGCATACTTGTCAAGACCAATTGGAGATGTCACGACCATGCCTAGGATGTTGTGAGAATCCCGGAAGACGCAACCGAGATAACTACAAGATCCTTTGACATGGTTCTTGGACTCACATTTTAAAACTTCATCCCCTTTATTCAAAATGATTTTAGTCTCGGGGACGAGACTTGTTTTTAGAGGTGGATGATGTAAAGGCTCGGAATTTTAAAATATTGGTTTCTAAATTAAGATTTAATTTTGATTTAACATTGATTTAGTTTCGATTTAATTCCCAAGGATTCGAAAATTTTTTTGAAAATTTCTGTCCTCGAGCAAATAATTTGAATTTAATCTCTTCGAAGCGAGTTCTGGCATAAACTTGAATTTGATTTAAAAATGGACTTATTCCGCTTCCTTATTCGAGACTTAAAAATATTTGTCGGATTTCATTATTTTGAATTTGAAATTTTAATTTGAATTGAGTCGGGTTAAGGTCGAAAAGCGGGTTTCGGGATTTATTTACGGGTATTTATTTTAACCTTATACCATCCCACACTCAACCTCACCCGGCCTCACCCCTACCCCTATGCTATTCTGTAAACCCATACCCTCCCATTTCCTTATATTTCATTCCCATCACTCCATCACTCACACCCTCACCTTCACCCTCCTCCTGCACTCCTTTGCCTCCATCACGCCACCGAGAGCCACCACCACCGGCCCCTCCCCACCCCAGTTGAGCACCACCACCCATTGCTTCTCCTCCTCCATCACCATCACGTCCCAACGACACCACCAAGCCCAACGAAGCTCCGTCGACCCCGTTCGAGCGCGAACAACCTTTCGGTAAGCCGTTCTCACTCGTTTTCTATCGGAACCACTCTCGAGCCCTACCCTCGCGCTCACCCGTGTCCTACACAGGACCGACGAGCCATCACGAGCCTCCGAAGACGCCCAGAACTCCGATCGAAGGTCCGAAGCCCGCGAACACCTTGGTGAGCTTCGTTCCTTCCCTTCCTTAGCCTCGTTTCGTTTCTTTTTCATTCTTTATGGCCGGAAAGAGAGAGTGAGAGCCGAGTGTGGGAAGCTTGGGCGAGATCGAGAGCTCCGGTGAGCTCGAAAGCGGCGAGCTGGAGCGCGAAGGCCGTGAGTGCGAGGGCTGAGCGAGGGTCCGAGCGACCAGAGCGAGTGCGAGGGAGCCGTGGGAGTGAGAGCGTTGATGGGTAGGTTAGTCTGAGTGAGCGGGGATGAGGCGGAGCTGGGCGCGAGGCCAGAACGACATCGGCGAGGGAGCTCCGAGCAAGGAGAATTGAAAACGATGATGGATGATGGTGTATGAACGTGTGGCCATTATTTGAAATTTGGAGGGAAAAGAGTATTAAGGATCGGGCCGGTTTGGGATTAATGATTATGGGTTCGGTTCGGTTCGATTGGGTTTGAATGGGTTTGGTTCGGTTTGGGTTAAAATATTGGTTTGGTTCGGGATCCGGTTGGGAAAATTATTTTAAGGGTTTAACTAACTTATTTTATATATATTATTTAATTGTTATATATAAATTATTATTTAATTATTATTATTATTATTTTATTCTATTTTATTTATTAGTTAATTATTTAATTAATTATTATAAGTTATTTAAAATATGATTTAATTGAGGGTTTATTTAATTGATATATATTTATTGTTTTGAGGTTGATAGTGTTATTAAAATAGTTTCCTAACTTATTAACTCGTTATTAATTATTATTTATTAAATTATTTAAGTATGTATTCTGATTTATCTAGATGTTTTATTTAATTTGATTTGTAAGGAATTTACTTATGTGAATAATCTTTTTGATAACTATTTTCATTTAAAAAGTTAGTTTTGAATTATTTAGATTGTTTAGAAAATATTTCTAAGTGTCGGAAATTTATTAGGATAATGTTTGGACTAAAATATATCGGGATTATTTTAAAAGAATTGTTTGTTTATTGAGTTGTTTATGAGAGATGATGTTGAGACAAGATGCGAGATGATGATGGTATGAATAAGATGTGATGATGAGAATATGCTCAAGTTGCGGAAACGAGATGGGAAATTGAATTGAGACATTAATGTTAATGATGATGATGGGATGATTAACTTATATATGTTTTATGTGAATCTTATGTGTGCTATTTGATATGCTTTGTGTAAGTTAGACTTAGACTTAATTATTATGTTACTTATCTTCTAGGTGATCTCTGATCTGTCTGGATTTGCTTGACTACTGTATTGCTTGGATTCTGCGCTTCTCCAGGTAAGTTCCTCGAACTTACTCATGATGGGCGCTTTATGCACTGGGTGTTATATAGTAGGCTAGGGTTCATGCACCATACGACTTAGAATCATGCTTAGGATCTAAAACGGAAACCATATGTCTTGCTATCTGTCTTTGCTAGAAAACGGCCGTTATAGATGTTTATTGGTTGGTACCTTTTTCTTTATTCTTGTCATCCTAGTTGGCGCTTATATAGAAAGTTGCTTGCACTCGATGATGCGGTAGGCTTTTGGTATAGAAAGTTGCTTGCACTCGATGATGCGGTAGGCTTTCTAATAAGTGCATTAGGACTCTTAGAGCCGTAGGCCTTATATAAGTGTCATTGTTTGCCTTCCTTTCATAGTTAGTAGGCTCATTGCGTGGGGTTGGCCTGCACCGTAGGGTGAGGTAGCTCCTTTGATGGTGAGTTGCTATAGGATTTCTTAGGAGCCTAGAGGGACATGCTATTTGGCATTTCTTGTAATTGGCGCGCGTCTTTATTTATTTCTGCATTTACTTATCTGCATGCTTAACTGTTTAATTTCCGTTTTGCATTACGCATTTCATCTTAGGAATAGGATGCTTATTATATGCCTCTCAGAGTGTTTACACGCGCGCATGAGTGACCCGATGATTGACCCAGATCCCCTTCTTTTTTTTAGATTCAGGTAACCGTTAGCCGCTATCTTTGCTCATATGGATGCTTGGCGGGGTTCAGACTTTTGGCGTTAGATCGAGAACTTGAGAGACCACTAAACTTTCTCTCTTTTAAAATCCTTTGCATCGTTTTGACCCGGCTCAGTCGTGGCATTCTTTTGGATTGTATTTGGATTTAAACCTTGCTTCATTTTATTGCGAAAACTTGTGACTCGTACTCGGGTTGTAAGATCTAGTTGGAAGGTAACCTTGCCTTCTTAAACGTAACTCGGATAATTAGGTTTTCTTTCCTAGGCCCAAAGGAAGGCAAATAGGGGAAAGAAGATCCTTATTTTCCGGGCCGTTACATAAACACCTCTTGCAACCACATACACTTCAAAATCAAAAAATACAAGTGTAGTGTTACCACTATTTGTAACTAGTATCAGTGTCAGCACTACTTTGGGTTTAAAACACCTAGTGTCACCAGATGAAATTCAATATCAAAACGATCAAACTGGTGACACCACAAATTCAAACTAATATAACCCACAATGTCAACAATAATATGGGCATTAAACACCTCTTTCACACCCTACACTTAAAAATGAAAAAATACAACACTCATGTAATCACTACTTGTAATATAATATCAGTGACACCAATACTTAGCATCTCAACCACATAGTGCCCACCACATACACTATAAAAAGAAAAAAAATACAAATACATACACTTCAAAAATCATAGAATACAAGACTTCAATATCAGGGGGGGAAAAAAGCCAGTGTCACCACTAATTGTAACTAATATCACTGTCAGCACTACTTGGGACACCAGACACCTAGTGTCACCACATACAATGCAAAGTCAAAAAATACAAGTATGGTCTCGCCATTACTTCAAACTAATCGGACAAAAAATGTCAACAATACTTTGGGCATTAAAAACCTCTTCACAAAACATACACTTCAACATCAAAAAAATCGAGGCCACTGTAACCACACAGGATATATGAGCTAATTCATCAAAGTTCAGGTGGTCTTTCTTCCTCAAATAAAACACAGTATCATACACAAACAAATATAACAGTGCGCAAATTTCATTAATAATATACATTTACAAACACCAGTTACGACGAAGAGTTACTAAATACATTGGTATGATTTGAATGGAAATCAGATACAAAATATTGCCAGACACAAACTTCCATTCATACCATACATATCCTTAAATTAACTACCACAAAATAGGTGCACCTACAATGTCTTTCCCAAGCACATATACATTACAAATATGCCTAAAAAGCTGATCGACAGAGTGGACAAACGGGTTGAATCGCCACCCACTCCATGAGACACCCTTGGTGGAAGGAATGATCACACGGTGTCCGAATGACAGGCACTGATGGCAACATCTGATCAAGACATATTGAGCACTTATCCCAATCCTGTTCTGGTTGCTCTGGCTCTTGTAAATTGCCATTTTGTTCTGCATTTGCTGGAGAAGTTGGGGGATCCACATCCTGTTCAGAGTCATCCTGTTCAGAGTCGATGCTCATATCAGATTGAGAGCTTGAATCAGAGCTTATGTCAGATTCAGAGTCTTCAATGTAACGTACATCCATAATGAGATCTGGGCAGAGACCATATTCAATGAACTCAGCGTCGCCCGAAAACCAACTGTTAGTATAATCCATTAACATCAGGTTGGCTACTTGAGTTCGAACCACAGCAGTGACCCCTGCTTCATTTAACACCTGATCACATTGTTCATAAGTCATCGACAACCCATTCCAATCAGAGAAATGGTCCAAGAACAGCTCAGGGATTCTATCAGAATGAATAGCCACGTGGAGTTGGCTAGGTCCATACACAGGCGTCTGCCTTGGTGTGATAACCACTTCAAAGGAGCCGACAGTGTAATGGTACCCAATTTGAGTTGTAGTTAGAAGTGCCATCTAAGGATACAAAACATACACAAACAAAATAAATATACACTCATATAACTTGCTGAAATCAAAACCCTAACCGACTAAAAGATAATGAAAAAGTCATCTAAAATCAGGAAAAAACAAAATAAAACTTGCTGGAAAAATGTAAAAACCCTAACCGATTATATAAAGTTTGCAGAAGAACGAAAGGGAGAGAACTACATAAGAAAGGGCGCACCTTGTGAAGAAAAATTCGGAAAGAGGAAGAGCTTGTGGAGGACGACGAAAAGACTTGGAGAGACGGTAATGGGGAAGAGAGTGAAAAGGGTTGAAATGACGTTGAGGCTTGTAGAAACACTGAAGAACACCCCCCATAAATAAAGTAACTGAAATAGGCCACCTTCTTTGATCAGGAAAATGGGTCACGGTATCCTATAATGAAGTTTAAACTAACCCAACCACCAATGTTGTCCGAATCCTATTGTTGTGCAAAATCTAACCTATTGTACAACAAAAATAAGATCATGTTGAGCAAATTTTCACAAATCAACCATGGTGTGCAATTTAATTCTAATGATGGCCAAAAAAAAGACAACATCATGAAAAAAAAATATTTAAAAATTAAAAAATTATATTAAGGAAAAATAAGATCATATTGGGCGCAAATTCACAAAGATCAATTGTTGTGCAAAATTTAAACTATTGTTCAACAAAAATATGATTATGTTGAGCAAATTTTCGCTAATCGACCATGGTATGCAATTTTATTCTAACGATAAACAAAAATAATACAGCATCGTAAAAAAAATATTTAAAACTTCAAAAATTATATTAAGGAAAAATAAGATTATATTGGGCACAAATTCACAAAGATCAATTGTTGTGCAAAATTTAACCTATTGTTCAGCAAAAATATGATCATGTTGAGCAAATTTTCGCCAATCGACCATGGTATGCAATTTAATTCTAACGATGACCAAAAAATAAGACAACATCGTAAAAAAAATATATTTAAAAATTCAAAAACTATATTTAGCAAAAATAAAATCACATTGGGAACAAATTCACAAATGCTCAATTATTGTGCAAAATTTAACCTATTGTTCAACAAAAATAAGTTCATGTTGAGCAATTTTAAACAATCGAAAATGGTATGAAAGTAATCTATTGAAAAAGTATAAAATTATATTGAAAAGAAATCAAATTATATTGGGAACAAATTCGCAAGACTAAACTGGTGTCCAGACACAATTCTAGTCTCGCCAAGATTTCTAACTACAATAACCACCTCATGCCGCAAACATACACTTCATAATCAACAAAATACAACAAAAGTCTCAACACTGCTTGAAACTAACAACAGTGTCACCATTATTTTCGTACTTAGGCACCTGGTGTCAGCCCATAATATTCAATAACATAAAACGCCACCACGTACACGTCAAAAAGCAAAAAAATATAAAAATAAAAACACAAGGACATTGACACCGCTACTTCATATCAGTGTAACCACTACTTATCTATTTTGAGCACTTAATTTGTCAGATTACATCGAAATTTCCCCATTTACACAACAACATCCTATCTAACCACTGGTTTTAAAATTTAAAACTCTAGGTTTCTTTGATCAAATCTGCACACATGAGTTCTCTGAAACGAAAGATCTTTTCGTTGTTGAAATCTTTAACATCTCCCCCAAATAC
Organism: Persicaria maculosa; assembly: GCA_963922045.1. Classification (NCBI taxonomy): domain Eukaryota; kingdom Viridiplantae; phylum Streptophyta; class Magnoliopsida; order Caryophyllales; family Polygonaceae; genus Persicaria; species Persicaria maculosa. The sequence goes on along the minus strand of OY998259.1, from coordinate 51,575,652 downwards.
AGAAGCTTCAATCGCTTTTAATGTAAATACACCACATGAAGCCCTGTGGACAAAACATCGATTTGGATTGCAGGATCCTTGGCGACCGAATCCCAATCAACACCTGTACACTTGTCATCATCATTGTCAGACAGACAAATGTACTTTTCCAGGGATGGGTCAACCCTAACTCCAGCAACTTTACCATCAGCGTCGTCGCCTTCACACTTTGTAGATTGAGGCACTTCAGCAGAAGTTGCTGGAATCCCAACCTCATCTCCAAGAACCTTAAATTCGGTGTCAACAACAACAGGTGGAGACTCCTTACCCACTCCTGGAACCTCAGTACTTACTGATGGCAAAGACACGTGCACAGCTTTAACAGAAACGGGAGATGATTTCAACATTAACTCCTCATCGGGGAAAGACTGCTGAAGATCAGATACAACATCATTCAAAATTTTGTTCACATCTTCAACAACAGCCTTCACAGGTGTGACCCGGGGCTCACCACCACTGACACGTTCATCATCACCTCTTGCAGGAGTGCCATCAAGCTTACCAGGAACGTCCTTACCATCAGCCTTCACAGATGTGTCCTGTGACTTACCACCACTGACATGTTCACCACCAACTATCGAAGGAGAGCTCGCAGACTTACCAGCAATGTGCTTATCATCAGCCTTCACAGGTGTGCCCTAGCACTTACCACCACTGGCACTTTCATCATCAACTATCGCAGGAGAGCTCGCAGACTTACCAGCAATATGCTCATCATCAACTTTTGCAAAAGTGCCCTCAAACTTACCAGGGATGTCCTTAACATCAGACTTGGCAGGGTTTGACTGCAACCTCTCAAACAAAGCCTCATAATTAGGAACCCTAACCTCAAGCTCATCGTACCTCTTCGACATCTCACCAAACACTTGAAGGTTCCCATTCAACTCAACAATCTTTGTTTCAATTGCATCAACCCTCGCAGACAATAGATGCATAAATTTAGGGACCTCTTCAAGCTTCTCAATCCTCCTAAAAATCTCCTTCACCCAGTCAGGATGAGATGGGAGAGAAGAAGCAAAAGCATCACCATGCGTTTTTGGAGGCAACTCAAAAGTTGAATCATTGTTGGCATCCATCTGAGGAGAAACATCTTCAATACCTTCCACTTTCTCTGCTGACACTGCTATTTTGCCAGCTTCAACACTTGAAACGCGAATGTCTTCATTTTCAAAAGCAGCAGATGTTTGCCAAAACAAAGACCTCCCATCAACAAAATCATGTGCTTCAACACTCGCCAGGGGTGACCTCTGCACATAAGGCGTCGGTACATCACCCTCTCCATCGTTGTCACCAGAAGGTGTCTCAACTCCTTCAACAGTGTCACCACAATCAATCCCATCTGCAAGATCAGCCAAAACATAAAGCCTCGCAGTAGGACAAGCATCTAATTTGTCGGATTTAGGCGAATGGGTGTCAGCGGTAAAAACATCAACATTGTCATCACAAGCACGGACTTCACAACAAGATTTGGAAGAATGGATGTCAGCGGTAAAATCATCAGTCTTGTCATCACCAACACTGACTTCACCATCATATGTAGAGACTGCAACATGAATATGTACGGTCTCCACTCCATGGGTGATGTCATCCTCAAGCGGAAGAAGAAGGCTCCACCTTGGGAGTCGTTGAAGAAACGGAGTTAATTATTTTATTATTTATATTTCTTGTTTTTATATATATTCTATTTTTAGTAACTCCTATGTTAGTTGGAGTCTATTTATAGAATTGCTTATTTTAGTATTCCTTAGTTAGGGCAAATAAGATGGTTATGAGAGTATATTCTTTAGGCTTTCTTAATTATCATATTTTATTATTTTCTATTAGGATTTTAGATTAAGTTTTATTTAGTTAGGATATAGTTTGGTGAAGCAATCCTTTGCCTCTAAGGAAGCCAACCAAACCATAGTTATTTACCTATTTAAACATTATATTCCCTTTTGAATTAATCAGATTGAATTAGAATTGAGAAACCCCTTTAAGGATTAAAGGGTTCTCGATTATCAATCCCAAAGGCTATCCGGTTCTTGTGTTCTAATACCGTTGGCACTACCACAATCCTCACCATCTTCAACCTCCATCACCGTCGCTCGTTCTTGATAAAAAACCAGAACCAAACACCACCTTCTTCACCGAACCATCGCATAGGAGAGAAGCCGGACCTTGGTGACGCCCGCGGCGTCCCTCGCTTCCAGCGAGCGCGGCCTCGTCGGCTCCGCGCTCCCAGTGCTCGCTCTCTCGCCCTCTCGCTGTCTCACTCTCGCACACGCTCGCTCGCGCCTCGATCGCTCTCTCGTGCTCTCAACCGCTCTCGTCCTCACAGTCTCTTGACGCCGCGCCCTGAGGGGTACTGCTCCTGCGCTTCAGCGTTGCTTGCTCCTGCGAAGTCGCGCCTCGCCACCAACGATCGCCACCAGCACTCCCGTGTCCGCATCAGCGCATCCCGGACATGCCCTTGCGCGCTCGCAGACCTGCGCTTCTTTTGCTTTCTTTCACTGTTATTTGTTAATTTAAGTTAGTTAATTAATTTCCATAGCTTAGTTTTGTTAGAATTTTCTTAAGTTAAGAACCTTTAGATTTAATTAAGTATTCTGCCACTTTAGTTGTTGAATTTTTTTAGTTAAGAATTGTTGCGTTAATTAATTAAGCAATTCACGGAGTGTACTCGTTACAAACTCGACGTCTTAATCTTGATTCGAACCCACAGGCGAAGGATCGGGATTAGCCACGTATCAATTGGTAAGGTTGGCGTCAATTCGTATTAGACATCAAGAGATATTAAAGAGCTACGCATGATCGTTCGCATTTAGTTTAGCAATTGGCCGGCCTAGCCAATTGCTATACATCAATTGGTATCAGAGCGCCAACGGAATCAACATACATCACTGGGAGGATGATCTCGATCCATTGGATGGATTTTTTGCTTTGGAACGTGCTAAACAACAACGACGCCAACAAGAGTTGCGTCGGAGAGCTTGGCTACAACAACAAACCCTAGAGCGTCAACGCGAAGCTAAAAGAAGCCAACTTTGGCTTCAACGTCAAGAGGAAGAACAACGTCAATTGGAGATCGAAGATAAGAGGTGTCGACAACGCTATCAGATTCGGCTTCTCCAACAAAGAGAGGTTGAGGAGGCATGACGACAAGAGGAGGAGGAACGACGCCGAGAGTTGAAAGCTTTAATTGCGGATATGGTGGACACATTCTTTGCCCAGCTGAAAACAGCACAGCACGCCGACCTTGTTTCGCAGATTCCCGTTGACTCCGACCTCGGAATTGAGTCAACTCAGTCTTGTTGCGAAGCTGACTTGATGAAGTTTCCAACGGTTGGTCACACACTGCAAGACTCCCCCGGAAAGGCCTCCGAATTTGTGTTGCAAGCAGACTGCAACAGTGTTCTGCAGGACGAGCATGTTGATTCCGTTGACGAGGATGAGGTACTTGATGACGTGTCTCAAGACTTAGCGATTGTACCTCTTGGGCATGTTCATGAAGTTTCAGTTGCTGAGATTTGTGTGGTCATTGATCCTATTCTTATTGACGATCAAGTCCGTTCAACGATCGCGCATGAAGGTGTTGTTTTTGGGGTTCCTATACCTCGAATTCTCTTGGCACCTATTCCACCCATTCCTCCATCATCTTCTTTGAACGTTGCTTCTCCTTCCTTTCCGATCATCTCCGACTCGATTCGAGGACGAATCGAAGATAAGAGGGGGAGAATGATGCAGGTCAAGATGGCCTTCTGTGGGTCAGAGGGGGAGAATGATGCAGGTCAAGATGGCCTTCTGTGGGTCAAACAACGATCTTGATCCAGGCGACGACTCGAGGACGAGTCGATTTCAAATGGAGGAGAATGATGTCATCCTCAAGCGGAAGAAGAAGGCTCCACCTTGGGAGTCGTTGAAGAAACGGAGTTAATTATTTTATTATTTATATTTCTTGTTTTTATATATATTCTATTTTTAGTAACTCCTATGTTAGTTGGAGTCTAATTATAGAATTGCTTATTTTAGTATTCCTTAGTTAGGTCAAATAAGATGGTTATGAGAGTATATTCTTTAGGCTTTCTTAATTATCATATTTTATTATTTTTTATTAGGATTTTAGATTAAGTTTTATTTAGTTAGGATATAGTTTGGTGAAGCAATCCTTAGCCTCTAAGGAAGCCAACCAAACCCTAGTTATTTACCTATTTAAACATTGTATTCCTTTTTGAATTAATCAGATTGAATTAGAATTGAGAAACCCCTTTAAGGATTAAAGGGTTCTCGATTATCAATCCCAAAGGCTATCCGGTTCTTGTGTTCTAATACCGTCGGCACTACCACAATCCTCACCATCTTCAACCTCCATCACCGTCGCTCGTTCTTGATCAAAAACCAGAACCAAACACCACCTTCTTCACTGAACCATCGCATAGGAGAGAAGCCGGACCTTGGTGACGCCCGCGGCGTCCCTCGCTTCCAGTGCTCGCTCTCTCGCCCTCTCGCTGTCTCGCTCCCAGTGCTCGCTCTCTCGCCCTCTCGCTGTCTCGCTCTCGCACACGCTTGCTCGCGCCTCGATCGCTCTCTCGTGCTCTCAACCGCTCTCGTCCTCGCAGTCTCTCGACGCCGCGCCCTGAGGAGCACTGCTCCTGCGCTTCAGCGTTGCTTGCTCCTGCGAAGTCACGCCTCGCCAACAGCGATCGCCACCAGCACTCCCGTGTCTGCATCAGCGCATCCCGGATCTGCCCCTGCGCGCTCGCAGACCTGCACTTTTTTTGCTTTCTTTCACTGTTATTTGTTAATTTAAGTTAATTAATTTCCATAGCTTAGTTTTGTTAGAATTTTCTTAAGTTAAGAACCTTTAGATTTAATTAAGTATTCTGCCACTTTAGTTGTTGAATTTGTTTAGTTAAGAATTGTTGCGTTAATTAATTAAGCAATTCACGGAGTGTACTCGTTACAAACTCGACGTCTTAATCTTGATCCGAACCCACAGGCGAAGGATCGGGATTAGCCACGTATCAATTGGTAAGGTTGACGTCAATTCGTATTAGACATCAAGAGATATTAAAGAGCTACGCAAGATCGTTCGCATTTAGTTTAGCAATTGGCCGGCCTAGCCAATTGCTATACATCAATGGGTACCCTCATTATCAACACCAGGAACTGAAGGAAGAACAGAAGACCTGTCAACAGTACTATCATATAACGGCATCCCACTACCTACACGACTGTTCTTATTCATCTTATACCTCCGTTGATAGACAATATTCAGCGGGATATCATCTTCTAATAGATCACATGAATCACTACCCAACCGACATCTCTTTGAAGGTGAAGCAACCACATCAACCTCCTTATGCAAATCTGTGTCAGCAGTAACTCTCTTCACCTCCTTAGAAGGAACAACTCTACCACCTGTCCTCACTGCTAAAGCCTTCTGTCTAAGTGTCTTTACATCACTCTTGACAGATTTTTTACAGTCTAAAGCAATGGATTGAATAGAACACGACTTGTAGAACGACCCCTCCTTAGGGGAACCCGTTCATCAGAGGTATCGCTGGACGCCACCTTCTGTTTCTTTTTACCATCCATCCCTCCAGTGGAAGATTTCCTCTTCTTTGAGGTCCCTACATCTTCTTTATCCCTCTCAGGGAAAACTTCAAAAGCAGTTTCAAAGGACTTACCATCCTGTTTCTTTCTAGCAGATTTGCCTCTCTTCACAGGTGTCTTCAGTTTTGAGGTCTCTCCTTCATCATGTTTCTGCAAGACATTAGCTTCTTCAACCTCAGCCTGGAGAGCCCTATTTGAAAACTTAGCTTCATATGCCCTTGTACGAACACGACGAATCTCATACAAAGTTGCATCAATAGGTCCAAAAACTATGTCTTCAACTGATGAATCAACTACTGCATCAACTACAGCATCAGCTTTTTCATCAGCAAATGCCATCCTTTCAGTGCATGCAAACTTCCCATAAATAGGGAACAACGGAGTCTAGACAAAATGCATGTATCAGAATAAAACCCCAAAGATGCATAAAATAAAAATGTTCTTAAAGAGAGAAAATAGAAAATTATTACCAAATCACCATGAAAGAACTTCTCAGCGTCAGCGTATACATGGCTATAATCACATTGCCAGTGCAACAAGTATGGATCTCTATCAGGCATCTTAAAATTACAGTCAAAATTAACGGAGATAGCTGGGAAAGCTTCTAATATCCAAGCCTGTTACAAAAGAAAACTTGTTATGACACTACAAAACAGTATTTAAATAATGCTCACATAAACAATAAAGTTGTGCTGACACAGATAAAAAAATGATGACATAAGACATGCAAACACTAAAGCACAATACCTGGAATGCAAGGCAATACCCATACAGTTGATAAGAACCCCTAACACCATTTCGATCTACAACAGAAGAACTCTTCAATGACTTCAACAAATAGGTGTATGACTCTCTACCCCAAGGATATACTTCAAACTCCTTCTCATTGTACGCAAGAGATAAGAATTGTGCACTTACAACATCTGACCTCCTATAAACAATTAACCTCTCAATCAGCAACAACTTTGCCATAATCAACTTCTTCTTAGACTTCTTTTTCTCAGATTTGAAACGATCAAGTAACTCATCCTGAGTCATCTTCTTCTGCCCAAAAAATTCAAATATTGACACTTTCTTTGGGATATTACAAACACGATCTTCACAAGGAAGGCCTGTAATCACATGAAACTCAGCAATTGAAAAACGTGCGAGATGTCCACCAACTCTAAACAACAATTCATTCTCTTTTTGTGTTTGTACTTGACGGAGCACCATTTGATGCATAAGCTGAAAATTGGTAACCATTTTGGTGCCTTGTGTCAGCACCCATCCAAGGCAACTTTTTTGCAGAGTATTGTAGTCAGCAGGACACAAATGATCCTTGATCAAATCACAGACAGAAGAATATGAATATATGTTGGATCTAGAATGAAATTGCTCAGAAACAGGAATGCAATATTCCAAACCCTGGTCAATCACAGACAATTAAGCACAACAACAACCATCAGATTAAGAAAAAATTACAACTTGCTCATCAAAAAAAGTATTCCAAATGGAAAACTAAAAATAACTTACATCAGAAGCAGGATAAGAGGTGGATGATTCAGAAGATTGATCTCCTGCAAGAAACAACATACAAAACAATATAAATATACATTAACAGAATCTGTGATGACGCAAACAACCATAGACATATAACAACAAAATGTCACCAAGACATAGCAAAATAACATAAACATCACAAAATACTAAATCCAAAGACAGACATTGTTAGAACTACAATAAACTAAGACAATACTATATAAAAACAGACAGTGTCAGCAACGATACACATGAACATAGCAGCAGATAAGTACAACATCATCAACACAAACAAAGCATGGAAAACAGATTGACATACATGAAGAACACTAAAAAAGCACTTGCAAAGTGCCACACCACAAAATTGACGAAAAGAAACAGTTAAAATCAACGCATTTACATATGCAACTTGCATAAACTACGGAAACTACTAAAAAACGCATATAAGTATGCATATCAAGCATGGATTTAACCATAGATTGTCAAAATTATAATGCAAAAACAATAAAATCAACATAAACAAACTTAATCTAAAACCCTAGCACGACAAAGTTCGCAAAAAGAAGCGAAATTTTTACCTGAGCTACTGGATGACGACATTGAAGCAAAGGACGAAAACTCGGAACTTTAGCGAAGCAAGGAAGAAGAATCGACCGAACCAAGCCGGAAAAAACAGCAACCGGAAAACGCACGACGAACCAAGCCGAAAAACGAACGACGAAGAACTTCGAGCGAAGAGAGAGTTCGAAAGAGGAGGAAATTGGATTTCGCGGAAAGGGGGAAAAATGTCCGTACAAAGCGAAAATAGGTATAAATAGCGGCCATTTTGCGAAATTGTCCAAAATCGCGACCATTTTGCAAAAACGTCCAAATAAAGTGCCTATTTTGCAAAATTTTTCTATATTTTATCATTTTTAGATGAGATTGAATATATTTGTATAAATATTCAACCTAAATCTTAATTAGTTAGAAAACTTATCTTTTTAAAATAAATAATCTATCTAATCTCTGGTTCATTGTTAACATTCAACCTTATATCTAAATTAGGTAGAAAACCTATCTATGATGGTATATAAAATATATATGGATATATGGATATATATCTCATAAGATTTTATGTTGAATAGATAATTAATTAAGTATAGAATATTGTAGTTCCCATATATATATAGAGGTTATCTACAAGCTAGGTATCCCCAAACACCAAACCTCCATTATCAATATTATTAGCCTCTTCATTCGTGGTTATAAATATTTGTCGCAACTCAATATCGAACATCATTAGCAAAGTTGCAATTTGCCATTGAGGTATAGTAGTTTTGAAAATTTATTCATCATATATAAATCCTACTACGTGTGTGTGTGTATATCCCTAAAATAGCTTTATATTCATATATTTATCATTTTTTTCCAGTTGTTACAATGACGAATGTATACAATAAGGTTAATGAAATCAACCCAGACAGAAGTGATTGGTCCAATAAAGTTCGCGTGACACTACTAAAAAAGCAGGAAATAGCTACGAATTTTTAGCCACGAAAGTCAGACGACGCTGTTTTCGTAGCCAATAGCAATGACATTGGCGATGACTATTTTTGACCGTGGCACTTTTCGTGGCGGGTGTTCACCCAAGAATGCCACGTCATCAACTCCGTTGCTTTTAGCAACGAACACACTGTCTGTGGCTGGGTTCGTGGATGAAAAAGCGGATGATAGTGGTAATTAGCCACGACATTAGCTACGAACGCATATTTCGTGGCTGTATTCGATGCTGATTTGGCAACAACATGAACTTCGTGTCTAAATCCGTGGCTATTCAGCATTAGAAGTCCGACGATGGAATGGACACGAGGTGAGTGGGCTTGGATCGGTTTTTGTAGCCGAGTCGGACATGGGGTTAGTGGGCTTGAATTGTAGCTGAATCCGTGGCCAACAAAGAAGAACAAATGTTATGGGCTCGGCATGGATCAACAACCCATTAGAAATGATCAGCCCAATTACCTTATTAGCCCGTAGAATGAAAAGTGTATTTAGCAACGACTCGGTCCGTGGCTAAATCCGTTGCTATTAAGGTTGAACTCAAATGGGCTTTAATTTATTATGGGCCCAAATATGACTATAATTTCCCGGATTTACTCATTGACGAGCCCAAATATGACTATGAATTTTTATTATATAAATTATAAGTGTTGAAAATAAACATATTTTAACTAATTAATAAATTTATACCAAAAAATAAACTAATTAATAAATTCTTATGAGAATATTATAATGGTATGTTTTGAGGAAAACTCATATAATAGACTAATAAATGTTAAATAAAACCTTATATTAAGTAATAAATTCTCATTAGAATACTGTAAGTTTATGTTTTGAGGAAAACTCATACCCGTAGTATAAGTAAATAATAAAACCATATACTAAGTAATAAATTCTTATTGTAATACTATAAGGTTATGTTTTGGGGAAAACTCATATAAGTAACTAATAAAACCTTATACTATGTAATAAATTCGTATTATAATACTATAAGGTTATGTTTTTAGGAAAAGTCATATAAGTAGCTAATAAAACCTTATAATAAGTAATAAATTCTTATTATAATACTATAAGGTTATGTTTTGAGGAAAACTCATATAAGTAACTAATAAAACCTTATACTAAGTAATAAATTCTTATTTTAATACTATAAGGTTATGTTTTTAGGAAAAGTCATATAAGCAGCTAATAAAACCTTATCCTAAGTAATAAATTGTTATTATGATACTATAAGGTTATGTTTTGAGGAAAACTCATATAAGTAACTAATAAAACCTTATACTAAGTAATAAATTCTTATTATAATACTATAAGGTTATGTTTTTAGGAAAAGTCATATAAGTAGCTAATAAAACCTTATACTAAGTAATAAATTCTTATTATAATACTATAAGGTTATGTTTTTAGGAAAACTCATATAACTAACTAATAAAACCTTATACTAAGTAATAAATTCTTATTATAATACAATAATGTTATGTTTTGGGGAAAACTCATATAAGTAACTAATAAAACCTTATACTAAGTAATAAATTCTTATTATAATAGTATAAGGTTATGTTTTTAGGAAAACTCATATAAGTAGCTAATAAAATCTTATACTAAGTAATAAATACTTATTATAATACTATAAGGTTATGTTTTGAGGAAAACTCATATAAGTAACTAATAAAACCTTATACTAAGTAATAAATTATTATTATAATACTATAAGGTTATGTTTTTAGGAAAATTCATATAAGTAGCTAATAAAACCTTATACTAAGTAACAAATTCTTATTATAATGCTATAAGGATATGTTTTCAGGAAAACTCATATAAGTAGCTAATAAAACCTTATACTAAGTAATAAATTCTTATTATAATACTATAAGGATATGTTTTTAGGAAAACTCATACAAGTAGCTAATAAAACCTTATACTAAGTAACAAATTCTTATTATAATGCTATAAGGATATGTTTTTAGGAAAACTCATATAAGTACCTAATAAAACCTTATACTAAGTAATAAATTCTTATTATAATACTATAAGTTTATGTTTTGAGGAAAACTCATATAAGTAACTATAAGTCTATCCAAGGAAGAAGAAAATCTACCAACAGAAGCTACTTAGCTTCCAGGCGCTGATTTACTTCACGTGGCTAGCCAGAAACAAGCTCGTCTTCTGTCAGGAACCCTTTGATGTAGCAAGGTGCGCAGCAACTATTATTGTGAGTTGTCAATCCCGCCTATCCATGGGGAAAAATACAAATCCCATGGATAGACAGGATCGATCTCGAAGTAGATAGAGGTACAGTAGGTTGGGTGGGCGTAGAGAGTTAGGCATGATTGCAGATTCGGTTTCTTTGAGGTAGTGGGGTTTTTTAGCAGCTTGTGGAGTTGGTTGATTAAGGTATAGAAGGGGTTGGGTATAGCTTTTTGTCTCCCTTCTTACGTGAGACTCGTTGTATGGTCTCGCTCTTTTGTAACCGGGTTTTTTTCCCACCATAGCTATATATTTACTCATTCTGAACTAATAAAACCTTATACTAAGTAATAAATTCTTATTATAATACTATAAGGTTATGTTTTTAGGAAAAGTCATATAAGTAGCTAATAAAACCTTATACTAAGTAATAAATTCTTATTATAATACTATAAGGTTATGTTTTTGGGAAAACTCATATAACTAACTAATAAAACCTTATACTAAGTAATAAATTCTTATTATAATACTATAATGTTATGTTTTGGGGAAAACTCATATAAGTAGCTAATAAAACCTTATACTAAGTAATAAATTCTTATTATAATACTATAAGGTTATGTTTTGAGGAAAACTCATATAAGTAGCTAATAAAAACTTATACTAAGTAATAAATTCTTATTATAATACTATAAGGTTATGTTTTGAGTAAATCTCATATATGTAGCTAATAAAAACCTTATACTAAGTAATAAATTCTTATTATATGTAAAGGCTCGGATTTTTAAATCCTAATATTCGAAAAAAAGAAATTAAAAATGAATTTAAATCGGATTTAATTCGGATAATTTCAAGGAATACTCGTCTTTAATTTACTAAATCAAAATTGAAATTTTTAAAGCGAATTCCGGCCCAATTTGTAACTTTAACGATTGAATCCGTCTTTCTCCTCGGGATTCGAAAATTCTTTCCGTCTCATATCACCAATTCTTACCCAAATCTCTACAATTGATCCCATGCTTGACCAATTTTCTTATCCAATTCATCACCTCTCACTTGGGAAAAATCTTATCTATACTTCCCCATCTCTACTTTTATTGCACCCCTTTTAGAGAACAAATAGTAGCTAGCACACCTACCTCTCTGTTTTGCCGAAGACCAAGACCAGTTCATCACCTATGGCCTATCACTTTCTCCCCTTCAAAAATCAGGAACTACCCATCCCAATCCCATTTTAATTTCATAAAAACAAACGAACAACCCTTTACCTTTCCATCCTTTGAGTTGCCGAGAGCGAGGCCCTCCCGCCTCAATCACCGCTGCCCACCTCTCCACTGAACCACCGTCACCACCAGGAGCAGCCGGAGCTGCCAGGAGCATCGACACCGAGCCGCACCGCCTCTTTTCCCCTGTTTTCGTCTCAAAAAGGAAGGTAAGATGTCTTCGCCTTCATTATCGACCTAATACCTCGAAAAGATCCTCCTTTATAATCATCCCTTTCGTCCTAGGCCACCTCCGGCAAGAATCCAACTCCGGCGAGCCCAATCGCGCCTCCGACGAACCTCCGACCGAAGCTTCGGTGATCCATTCGGCACGGTGAGCCTCCCCTAAACCTCCCTTCGATATTGTTCTTCTTGCGTTTAAAATCTTGTGCGATAACTCCGTAATTGACTCCGGGAATGGCGAGAGAGAGGTAAGAGTGGGTCAGAGAGCTTGAGAGAGCTCGAGAGTTCGGCGAGGTTGAGCGGAGCGAGGACGAGGGCGAGCGAGATCGGTGCGAGCAAGCCGAGTGTGGGGCGGAACCATGGAGTCGGAGAGGAGGAGCACCAGAGCGGTTCTAGGGATGCCGATTCACAGAGGCGGAGGCAGGAGTCCGGAGGTAGAAGAAGAGGAATTGGGGCCGCTTAATTAGCCACGTCAGCTTCTGGGCCACTTTCTTTTATTTCCTTTGAACTGCCGAGAGAAGAGAGAGCTGAGAGTGGGATTTGATTCAGTTGGGCCTATTTGTTTTGGGCCAGATCATTTAGTTAAGGGAGAATGCTTTGGGCTTGCTTTGCACATTAAAACCGATTTTAATCAAACAATAAGGGTTCGGTTTTGGGGTTTTAGAAATAAGGGGTGGTTTTATTAAATAAAAATGGTTGGGATTTTAAAAGATTTAGAAATATTTTACGAAATTAGTTAAGAGAAAATGGTATTTAAAGTATTATATAATATTATTAATGAGGTTTGTAAATATAACATTATGAGACTTGGATTTTTAAGAGATAATTGGAAAAGGTTTTCAAAGTTGAAATTTGTTTTGATGAATGGAGAATTGATTTAATAAAACTAAAAAGAGAATTTTGGAAATACTCTAATCTTGTCGGATTTGTTTTGATAAAGTAATAAAATAAGTTGATGAAAGGGTAATGTTTTATAAATAGGTATTCTGGATGATTGAGAAAGCGTTTTGAATGGTGATTTGATCTAACTTGAGGTTTTAAAAGAGTTTTGGGAAATCTTGGGAAAATGAGGAATAAATTTGATGACTTGTGTGTGATATTATATGCTTAAGTGACCTTAGAAGTAGACTTATTTATATTACTCATATATGTGTTAGGTGATCATTTGTGACATGTTGGCTTCTGTATACCTAGTTGTTGCCTTTTGCTGTTCTGCACTTCCAGGTGAGTTCCTATATGAGCTCACTCAGATTCGAAAAGAGATCTCCCTGCTTGTATCCATGTGCATACTAGGTGCTTTCATTCATGATAAAGCATGTCATGTAGTATCCTGCTAGGATTGCACTCATGATTGAGCATTCGTTTACTCATTGCTTTTGTAAACAGAACGGCCGTTATATGTGAAGTAACTAGAGTCATTGCTAGGGTTATAGGATGACCTAGTCTCATCGGGTCCCGTCCTGAGTCAATCGAGTCATGAACTTCCTTATATTATGAGATGCCTGCGGGCTTTATTGTGGATACGGGTTGGGCATGCGTGCCACCCGATGATAATGGAATGCATTCACGAGCTGGCCAGTCTCCGCCCTATCGGAAGGGGGTGGAGGTAGGAGAGGGATATGCCACTTGGTATTCGGTGCTAAGGCCTTGTTAAATTTACGCACTTGATCTTAGGGGCATGTTAGTGTGTTAATATTCCGCCTTGCATCTAGAAGCATCTTTATTAGGACTAGCGTGTGTATGTGTCTGCTTGTTTGGGACTATATTGCGTAGGGCTTCGATCTGACACCGCCCCGCATACATTTTTTTTAGGTTTGTTTTGCAGCATTATTGTTCCTTGCTTCTATGACGTGGGAACTCTCTTGGGCGATTGCAAAGAAATGGTCTAACCTTAGATTTCGATAAATACACTTATTGATTTTGTTTTGACCCGGCTCAGCCGTGGCACCCTCTTGTATTGCACCTTGATTCTACTATCTGCATGACTGTTGGTTTTCTGCGCTTAGACTTATGACAGGTACAGGGGACTTCCCCGGGGATTCCAACGATCCCTTCGAATTTTGGGTATGAAATCCCACTTCAAAATGTTAGGATAGAATTTCAAACCTTCAACCTGTACTCGGGGCGCAAGATCCTAACAAGGGGTTTTATCCCTCGAAACGTAACTCGGGAATCATAATCACGGGCCGTTACATTATAATAGTATAAGGTTATGTTTTGAGTAAAACTCATATAAGTAGCTAATAAAACCTTATAGTAAGTAATAAATTCTTATTATAATACTATAATGTTATGTTTTGAGGAAAAATCATGTAAGTAACTAATAAAACCTTATACTAAGTAATAAATTCTTATTATAATACTATAAGGTTATGTTTTGAGGAAAATTCATATAAGTAAGTAAGTAACTAATAAAACCTTATACTAAGTAATAAATTCTTATTATAATAGTATAAGGTTATGTTTTTAGGAAAACTCATATAAGTAGCTAATTAAACCTTATACTAAGTAGTAAATACTTATTATAATACTATAAGGTTATGTTTTGAGGAAAACTCATATAAGTAACTAATAAAACCTTATGCTAAGTAATAAATTATTATTATAATACTATAAGGTTATGTTTTTAGGAAAATTCATATAAGTAGCTAATAAAACCTTATACTCAGTAACAAATTCTTATTATAATGCTATAAGGATATGTTATTAGGAAAACTCATATAAGTAGCTAATAAAACCTTATACTAAGTAATAAATTCTTATTATAATACTATAAGGTTATGTTTTGAGGAAAACTCATGTAATTAGCTAATAAAAACTTATACTAAGTAATAAATTCTTATTATAATACTATAAGGTTATGTTTTGAGTAAATCTCATATATGTAGCTAATAAAAACCTTATACTAAGTAATAAATTTTTATTATAATACTATAAGGTTATGTTTTGAGTAAAACTCATATAAGTAGCTAATAAAACCTTATAGTAAGTAATAAATTCTTATTATAATACTATAATGTTATGTTTTGAGGAAAACTCATGTAAGTAGCTAATAAAACCTTATACTAAGTTATAAATTCTTATTATAATACTATAAGGTTATTTTTTGAAGAAAACTCATATAAGTATTTAATAAAACCTTATACTAAGTAATAAATTCTTATTATAATACTATAATGTTATGTTTTGAGGAAAACTCATGTAAGTAGCTAATAAAACCTTATACTAAGTAATAAATTCTTATTATAATACTTTAAGGTTATGTTTTGAGGAAAACTCATATGAGTAGCTAATAAAACATTATACTAAGTAATAAATTTTTATTATAATACTACAAGGTTATGTTTTGAGGAATACTCATATAAGTAATTAATAAAAACTTATACTGAGTAATAAATTCTTACTATAATACTATAAGGTTATGTTTCGAGGAAAACTCATATATGTAACTAATAAGCGTTTAATAAAACCTTATATGAAGTCATAAATTCTTATTAAAATAGTATAAAGGTGTGTTTTGAGGTAAACTCACATAAGTAACTAATAAATATTTAATAAAACATTATATTTTAAAAGATATCTTAACTTTATTAGTATTTATTAATATTAGTGTTTTATATTGTACTAGTATGTTTCAAAATAGAAAAATCCAATATATATATTGGTATTTATATAGAAAAAGTGAATATTTGTTGAAAAATTTTCTGTAAAAAATTTGGCAGAATTGGCGCTGAGTACAAAATTTTGGGCGGTTTAATCAATTTTTGAGTGGAAATCTCCCGGGCTTCGAAATTTTAGATGAGTGGCCCGAGGTGATATAAAAGGGAACTTTATACTTTCTAACCCTAAAGCCCTCTTCCGTCTCCAGCGCCTCTCTTCTTCATCGGCGCCTCTCATCCAGATTCACATTTCAATTAACTCTCTCTCCTCCAGATTCATCTTGCTTCTGCTGTAGCCTCTTGCCTCGTCCTCCATTGTCGCCTCTGCTTCCTCTCGTGTTTCCATTATAGCCTCTTGCCTCTTCCTCCATTGTCGCCTGAAGTCAGAATCACTCAAAATCGGCTTGTGCTTTGCTTCATTCTCTCCTCCATTTATCAGATCTGGAAAACGCTCCTCGCTCGACCCTCGAGCTCCGACCTCTCTCTTCAAATCTTAACCTACACCCTATGGATCCCGTTTCCCCGTACTTGTACTCCGCCTCTACTATGGCTGTCTCAATCCTCTACCTCTCCCTCTCGTGTCTTTTGTCGCGCGCTCACCATCGAAGACATCCACCCTTGTTCGTCCTCCTTCCCTCTCGATTCGACCTGTTGAAAGGGCTCCGGTGACGGCCTCCGGCAGATGAAGAACTTCGCTCGAAGAACCTCCGGATCGAAGAAGCTGCAGAACTGCAGCAGATGAAGAACCTCCGGTGACGGCACCCAATTTTGGTTGTAAGTTTGTAAGTTTTTTTTTCTCCCCTTCTTTTACCTGGGAGAGAGGACACAGTGGGTTGTTGGGATGAACATGACAGCACCCAATTTTGGTTCTCAAGGTTCCTGTCTAATTGTTGTTTTTTTTTTTTTGATTTGGCTGATTACGTTCCAATTCAAATCGAGACTTGGAGGAGAAGGATATGAAGGATGGCTTGTTCAAGGTTCAAGACTTGGAGGAGGCTAAATCCATATTGTTTCCACAGACGCTTGATCGCCTTTCGTTAAGCCTGCCAAGGGCGTTCCCAATTGGAGGATATGCTGGGAGTTGGAGGAGGATATGATGAGGAGTTGATGAAATCGGCTTCCAAAGGTCTTTCCTAGACTCTTTCATTAATTTTCTGGCAAATTTCAAGACTTGATATGATGCGTTCCCAATTTTCTGGAAAATTTCCTGGCAAATTTCAAGACGCTTGATCGCCTTTCTGGCAAATTTTCTTTGCAAACGTAAATGCCTACACTACACATGCATTATAATCACCACTCTCGATCTTCATTGTTGCGCGCTTGTGTGTAGGTAATGTGCAAACAATACACCGAGGAGAAGAAATAATTGATCGAATCGATTCTCAGAGATCGACAACTTTCAAGTCTTCCCAAAATCAGCTTGGAGTTGGGTCATCTAGACAAAATCAGCTTTCTTTATTTATTATTGCAATTTTTTTTTGTAAGGTCGGTCTGTACTCAATGAGTTTGGTTTGTTTCCCCTTTCCATTAACATTTTATTGACCTACTTATAATGTATAAAATTTATTTATGTATTTATATATATTTTCCATATCATATGTATATATATAATGTTTTCAAAATATGAGGATACGAAATTTGCTACAAAATCACGAAACAAATGAAAATCGACATCAGCCACGACCATAGCAACGGATCAGCAACGGACTCGACTAGGCTCATGACCTGTTTGCAGACACGAACTTAGCGACGACCTTAGCGACGACTTCAATTTCGACGCTGTTCTCAAACCGGGTTCATAGCCACAGCCACGGCATATATCATCTACTATTAGCCACGGATTTAGCAACGGGCATAGAAAGTTCGTTGGTAACATCCGTGGCTAACGGCCCGTCGCTATTAGCTGCGAGGCAAATAGCAAGGGATGGCGCGCCCGTGGCTAATTCCGTGGCTAAACTGGTTAGCAACGGACATTCGTGGCTAAAGCCGTTGCTATTTCCCGTAGCTATTTCCTGCGTTTTTAGTAGTGTGATAGACAAAAGTAATACAATTATTTTTGCATATGTGTCATATTCTGAATTAAAATGGTATTATATTTTTGGGCCATATTAATTAATAAGTCAATATAGTCAATTAATAATTTCTATCTTGTAATCAACTCATTTAATATAGGTCAAAAGTATCATATCTTGGCCAATTAGTTACAATTGGTTTAACCATAAAATATAATTGATTTGCTCAAAGATAAAATATAATTTAATATGATGAAATTAATTATTCTGGATTAATACGATGTTATCTTTTTTATCAACATTAATTAATAAATGAATTTAAAATATATTTTTTATATAAAAAGG
This sequence comes from Persicaria maculosa, assembly GCA_963922045.1. Taxonomy (NCBI): domain Eukaryota; kingdom Viridiplantae; phylum Streptophyta; class Magnoliopsida; order Caryophyllales; family Polygonaceae; genus Persicaria; species Persicaria maculosa. Next base: position 51,557,310 of record OY998259.1, on the reverse strand, counting down.
CATGCGTATAATGAATGTTGCAAATTAAAAGGTAGAATGGATGATCCAAATATGACGGCATAGATATATACTATATAGTGATCAAAATTGGCCGACGTGCATTTTGTGATTTTGTGTACTTTTTTATTTTTATCTTAAAAAATTTTCAATTTTTTGATTTATTTATTTAAGAAATTTTTAAGTGTATTAATTTCAATAAGATTAGAGTACTTTGTTTTAAATCATAAGAGTAACTTAAAGTAGAATTATACGGTGGTGAATTTCAGTTTGTAAGTAGAAGTCAATAACCGTACGTTGGATAAGTAAACAAACAGTATTATCTATATAGTACGTTAGAGATTGTAAAAATAAATATAAGAAATTGAATTCAAATATTTGTTATAACAACCATGTAGATTTGATAGTATAACTACAAATCAATTTATTTTGTAATCTATCTATTACTTATTTAACCTATATAAACTTTTATAGTAATGATTAAAATTTAATACTGTATTAATACCATTTAAAAATAAATATCAAATTTATCACTAGAGATTGTTTTAAAAAAAATATCGTGTGATCGAGAATATAATATTTAAAAAAAATTAATATCTCGTGCAAGAGCACGGGTAACATATACTAGTTTATCTATATATTTATGATCTTACTTTCCATAATTGCCAGTAATTTTGACTTTGTAAGAATATCTATTTAATTAGAAAGGTTGATATTTTTTTAATATATATTTTTGTCATATTTTTAAATTTATCCATTATTTATCTAACCTTAATTTTCTTTTCAATCAATAAAACAATTATAACTATGGATTTGGTTTTTTTTAGTATGTTAGAGTTTTCTTGTTCTATATATATAAATGTCAATAAATTTGACTTGATAAGAATATATATATCTATCTAACTAAAAAAGTTGACATTTTATTTTTTATTTTAATATTTTTTTTGTCTAATTTTCCAATTTATCCATTGTTCACATAAACTTTTATTTTTTTAATCAATAAGCTTATAGTTGGGGATTTTATAAATTATAATAAAATAAGCATTGTGTTTTTTTTATTGAGTATGTCAGTATTTTCCTCTTCATTATAACATTATATTTGGTTATACATATAATTTTACTTAACCAAATATAATCTTATTTTAAATAAAAATATTTTACTAAATAATTTTGGATATCTTTGACACAATGTTAGGAAGTTTGAAAAAAATTTATATTAAAAATACTTGAGTATTTTTTTTATTGAGTATGTTAGTAAGCTTGAATATTTTTTCTCTTAAAAGTATTTATATTATGAAACAATTTATACTAAACTAAAATTACTTGACTAAAAAATTCTAGAACATATATAGATATGGTGGATTTTATTTAGTTACGTTTTTCACTTGTTATTCAAGATGGGCATTTTGCAAAATGACCACGAAATTGGACATAATTTGCGAAATAGCCACGTTTTGGGACAAATTAGTGAAATAGCCGCAATATAAACTCCTTCCTTTGTTTCACGCGCCTTTCTCTCTCCTCTGCCCTCTCCCTCTCCGCACGCTCTCTCTCCCGTCCATCTCTGCGAGCGAGGAAGTATGCGCGCGCTCTCTCTCCCGTCCATCTCTGCGAGCTCCAGGCGACGATGACGATTGATGGAGATGGCTCCAACTTGAGGTACATCTCCCTTTCTCTCTCCGAATTTGTTGCAGCTCCTCATCCCGCTCCTCATCCCGCGCCTTATCAATCGATCAAAGATCGATTGATAAGTAACTCGATTTTTGCTTCCGACTGTTTTTCTTATCAATCGATCGAAAATCGATTGATAAGGAACTCGATTTTGTTTGTGATGACTGCAATTGTTGAACGAAATATGAAATTTGGTCCTTGTTGTTTTATGTAATTGTGATTGATATGTTGTTTTATGTTTTGCACATAACCTGTTTGATGAAATGCTCCAATAGGTCGAGTGACTGTATTTTTACGAGCCGAGGTTTCCTTATCAATCGATCGAAGATCGATTGATAAGGAACTCGATTTTTGCTTCCGACTGATCGATCTTTGCTTCCGACTGTTTTCCTTATCAATCGATCGAAGATTGATTGATAAGGAACTCGATTTTGTTTGTGATGGCTGCAATTGCTGAACGAAATATGAAATCTTGTCCTTGTTGTTTTATGTAATTGTGATTGATATGTTGTTTTATGTTTTGCACATAACCTGTTTGATGAAATGCTCCAATAGGTCGAGTGACTGTATTTTTACGAGCCGACGTTTCCTTATCAATCGATCTTCGATCGATTGATAAGGAACTCGATTTTGTTTGTGATGGCTGCAATTGCTGAACGAAATATGAAATCTTGTCCTTGTTGTTTTATGTAATTGTGATTGATATGTTGTTTTATGTTTTGCACATAACCTGTATTTTAAGCATCAATTACTGATTTTGATCGTTTTTTGCTATATGTGTGTGATTTTCAAGTCTGCAATTGAATATGTGCTTGTTTATGCTTATTTATTCTATATCTCTATGAAATACAGTCGAATCAAGTGATTACTATTATGGAAGCGCAAATTTTGATTGATTTTTGAAGCATCAATTATTAATTATAATCGTTTTTTGCTATATGTGTGTGATTTTCAAGTCTCCAATTGAATATGTGCTTGTTTATGCTTATGTATGCTCGTTAATATGTTACATTGGTAAATTTTATTTCATTTTTGATGTATTGGATGAGATTTTGAAGTCTCCTTTTGAATCCATGCTTCTTTATGCTCATTCGAATAATGTGCTTGCACTTTAAATGTAACATTTCTATATCTAGATCAAATACATCCCGAGCAATGTGCTTACTCTATTGATCTAGTTGATTTAATGATATGCATTCCTCACTGTTGCATCCATTATTGCATTTGACAATAAAATGAACTCCACATTCCTTATTACACTTTGATTACTCCATGTCAGCACTGCATTTGAATCATAGAAAATTTGCATCGGAGGTACAAATTTTGATAGATTGTGTTTATAACTGGTGTATTTTATTCATATAGTTGATTGCTCATGTCATCACTGCACTTGAGTCATAGAAAATTTGCACCGCAAATTTTGTAGGATTGTGTTCGTAACTGGTGTATTCTATTCATCTAGTTGATTTAATGATATGCATTCCTCACTGTTGCATCCATTATTGCATTTGACAATATAATGAAGTACGTACTCATTCCTTATTACACTTTCATTGCTCATGTCATCATTGCACTTGAATCATAGAAAATTTGCACCGGAGGTGCAAATTTTGTAGGATTGTGTTCATAAATGGTGTATTTTATTCATCTAGCTAATTTAATGATCATGTTTGTTGCTGCTGAAAATTTGTGCCTTCGGCACAAATTTTCTCTTCTTGTATTTGCCCTCACTTTCATCTTGTATTTACATATTCACTATTCTTGTATTTGAACTGTTGATGCTGTCATCACTGTTATTTCCTTCTCTGTGCAGAGGTAAGTTAATTTTGTTTGGTCTTTGAAACTAAAATTCATATTTGATAGCTTATTAGTATGTCTGACATCTCTATTTTAGTTCATTCCTTTTCTTCATTTGCCTTGATTTTCAATGGTGTAATTGGATTTCTTCTTTGCTCGACAGAGGGATTGCCTACTGATTTTCGAGAGCAGGAAGACCACCCTGCAATAGAAAGATTTCAATAGGAGAGTTCAAGAGAAGGATAAAGCATTCAAAATAAGGCTGTCAACACAATTCTTTGCTTGCAGGATCACTGTCGATCAATTTTTATGAGTCGAGGTTTCGATCTTTTTTCTGTTGAGCAATTCTTCAAGCAGCGTCTTTGCACACTTCAAGGAGATGGGGCACTACTGAGCAATTTTGAACTTTGCCTGTGGATTCTTCAAGGAGCCTGAAAATTTGTAACTAATATCAGTGTCAGCGCTAATTGTTAGTGCTATATTCGTAACTAACATCAGTGTCAGCACAAATATCAGTGTCAACACTAATTGCTTGTGCTATATTTGTTTATTTCTTCCTTTGAATTATTGTGTGCATCATCTTTTCTTTTCTTTTGGTCTAGATTTTGGTTTTGTCTATATTTGATTACGAAGTTCTTTATCCCCCTTTTCACCCCATCATTGTGCGGGATTTAAACCCGCATCATTGTGTGTTATGCACATTTATGTTTTATCATGTAATAAGACAAGTTTGTGTATTCTTTTTTATATGTCGGCACAATTCTGTCATCGGTACTCATCAAATTTTAGATTTTATCATTATTGTTTACTTAAAAAAACAATACCATGTTAAGAAACAACATGGTATTGCTTCTCAACATGATATTCTTAACATGTTGAGCAAATTTTCACCACTAATTTAACTAATATCAGTGTCAGCACTAATTGTAACTAATATTAGTATCAGCACTAATTTTCATCACTAGTTGTGCAAAAATAAAGTATTGATGAGCAAAAATAAGAGCATGTTGTGCAATATGTTATTAAGAAAGTATGAAATTATATTGAGAGAAAATAAGAGTCTCGATTGTTGTGCAAAAATAACCTATAGTTGAGCAAAAATAAGATGATGTTGAGCAAAATTTCATCAATCCCCCATTGTTGTGCAATTATTGTCTATTGATGAGCAAAAATAAGATCATGTTGTGCAATAATCTATTTAAAAAGTATAAAATTATAATTACAAAAAGTAAGATCATGTTGAGACACAATTTCACAAGTCTCAAATGTTGTACAAAAATAAAGCATTGATGAGCAAAAATAAGAGCATGTTGTGCAATAATTTATTGAGAAAATATGAAATTATATTGAGAGAAAATAAGATCATGTTGTGCAAAAATAATCTATAGTTGAGCAAAAATAAGATGATGTTGAGCAAAATTTCACCAATCCCCCATGTTGTGCAATTATTGTCTATTGATGAGCAAAAATAAGACCATGTTGTACAATAATCTATTAAAAAAGTATAAAATTATATTTACAAAAAGTAAGATCATGTTGAGAAACAATTTCACAAGTCTTGAATGTTGTGCACAAATAAAGTATTGATGAGCAAAAATAAGAGCATGTTGTGCAATAATTTATTGAGAAAATATGAAATTATATTGAGAGAAAATAAGATCATGTTGTGCAAAAATAACCTATAGTTGAGCAAAAATAAGATGATGTTGAGCAAAATTTCACCAATCCCCCATGTTGTGCAATTATTGTCTATTGATGAGCAAAAATAAGACCATGTTGTACAATAATCTATTAAAAAAGTATAAAATTATATTTACAAAAAGTAAGATCATGTTGAGACACAATTTCACAAGTCTTGAATGTTGTGCAAAAATAAAGTATTGATGAGCAAAAGTAAGAGCATGTTGTGCAATAATTTATTGAGAAAATATGAAATTATATTAAGAGAAAATAAGATCATGTTGAGAACAATTTCACAAGTCTCGATTGTTATGCAAAAATAATCTATTGTTGAGCAAAAATAAGATGATGTTGAGCAAATTCCCAATAACATAAAGCCTTAGTTAAACAGTGTCAGCACATAGAAATTTCAGTAACACTTGTAACTAATATCACCACTACTTGTAACTAATATCAGTGTCAACACTACTTTGAGCCTTAACCACCTAGTGTCACAACATAGACTTCAAAATAAAAAAAATACAAGGCTAGTGTCACCAATGCTTCAAACTACTCTAAACAACAGTGTCAACAATACTTTGGGCATTAACCACTTCTTGCCACCACATACACTTCAAAATAAAAAAAATACAAGGCTAGTGTCACCACTACTTGTAACTGATATCAGTGTCAGCACTACTTTGGGCTTTGACCACCTAGTGTCGCCACATACACATCAAAATCAAAAAATACAAAGGCTACTGTCCCCACTACTTGTAACTAATATCAGTGTCAGCACTACTTTGAGCCTTAATTAAGCACCTAGTGTCACAACATAGACTTCAAAATCAAAAAATACAATGCTAGTGTCACCAATGCTTCAAACTACTCTAACCAACATTATCAACAATACTTTGGGCATTAACCACCTCTTGCCACCACATACACTTCAAAATCAAAAAATACAAGGCTAGTGTCCCCACTACTTGTAACTAATATCAGTGTCAGCACTACTTTGAGTCTTAACCACCTAGTGTCACAACATAGACTTCAAAATCAAAAAATACAAGGCTAGTGTCACCAATACTTCAAACTACTCTAACCAACAGTGTCAACAATACTTTGGGCATTAACCACCTCTTATCACCACATACACTTCAAAATCAAAAAATACAAGGCTAGTGTCACCACTACTTGTATATGAGTGCCAACACTACTTTGGGATGCACAAACGCGCGGGATTACGTATAAGGTATGACATTTCGCATGCTCTCATACAATTTAAGGGGGAATATTATATCTAAAATGTAGAATTTTTTCTCTGAATTTTTTAAAAATAAGTTCCATTTTTGTTTCAAATCCAGCCACGATATATGAACAAATTCATATATGACGTAGTTAAGGGTATTAAAGATGACACTAGAGTTGTGCAACTCTAAACTACAATTGTGCAATTGTAAAATTATGACGTCGTTAATGGTATTAAAGATGACAAGATGAATAATTACACTTGTGCAACTCTAAAGTGCAGTTGTGCAACTATTAATTTCCTGAATAACAATCTGAAATTGAATAAATAGATCTAGGTGGAGTCGAACCACCAACCTTCTGAACAATTATTTGTCCAGATGCTCTTTCCTATTTGAGCTTATAGATCTTAGTGCTAGGATATGTTTATAAATTGCAAAAATAATATTATAAAATGCACAAAAAAATAATTTCTTAGATTGCATTACATCGTGCCACTCTTCCTCTACCATTGAGCTCAAAGGCTTTTAAAACTCAATAAGCACTAGAAAATCTCAATAATACCATATATGTTTCAACACATCCAATCTTGAAAATTAGAAAATAGTTGCTATAACTAAAATATCCAAGCTTTAGAATATACATAGATACAAATGATCAAAGTACTGTATATGAAAAAGTATTTAAGCATTAATGAACACATACATCACCATATTCAATCTACTTTGTAAAACAGTAAACAGAAAATAGAAATCTGTATTCTGTAAAACAGATTTTGAGAAATCTGTTTTCTGTAAAACAGAAATCTGTAAAATCTGTTAACACAAATTTCTGTAAAACAGAAATCAATCTGATAAATCTGTAAAATCAGATTTTGAGACTCAACCAATCAGTAAAATCTATTTTACAGAAATTTGTAAAATCAGCTTGAAAATCAATCAATCTGTAAAATCTGTTAACAGATTTTGAGAAATCTGTTTTCTGTAAAACAGATTTCTCAAAATCTATTTTCTGTAAAACAGATTTTCAAAATCTGTAATTCAAATTGGAACTTGTCTCAACAAAACTAGGGGAAAAAAAGACCACTTGGTCCATTTGAAGGTAAAACTAGCAAGATCAAAATGTACTAGGAAGATAATGAAGCTTAATGAATAAATTGTAGAATGCAACACAGAATGCATGACATCCAATGAATGAAAACACATCCACACACAATGAATCATCACAGCTAAACACAAATTCAAATCCTTCACAAGAGTAAGAACATAAATGTATAAAAAAGAACTGCAAACAAAATCAAGAATGAAAGCTTTAAACAAATATATCAGTGAGCAACAAAGGCATATCAGTGAGCAATTAGAAACAATTCAATATAGAAAGCATTGAAGGAAACTCGACATCGCTCAATTTTTTACACCATCGACTATTCAGAAATCCAATTGTAACCTAGGGAGAATGAAATCGAACGAAATGGACAAAACCTAGGGCAAAATGGACAATAAAATCAACATAAACAAACTTAATCCAAAACCCTAGCACGACAAAGTTCGCAAAAAGAAGCGAAATTGATACCTGAGCTGCTGGAGGGAGGGAAGAGATGAGCGACGACGTCGTCCTCGTCAAGCACAGGAGAGGAGGAGCGTGCGGCGGCGGCGGCAGCGAACAGGAGGAGACTCGCCGCCATCGGAGCCGGATTCGGAGGAGAGAGAGAGAGAGAGAGAGAGAGAGAACAGATCGAGAGGGCGAGAGGATTTGGGAGACAGAAAAAAATGTCCGTACAATCCGAGAATAAGTATATATAGCGGCTATTTTTCTAAATTGTCCAAATCCGTGGCTATTTTGCAAATACGTCCAAATAAAGTGCCTGTTTTGCAAATTTTTTCGTATTTGAATTGGTTGTATAGCATTTATAAAAGGAAAATAGACTCCAATATTCTTTGACTTATTATATACGGAGTATTATGCTTCATTTTTTTTATTCATTTATTTTAGGAGTATTAAAAAAAATTCGTAAAAATACTTGATTCCTATAACTTATTTAAAAAAAATAACAACTACATTTCAATAATTCACTTAATTATATGATTTTTGCTAATATATACGGTAAATTATTTTTATTTATCATATACAATATTGAAAATATTTTTTCTATATATAAAAGACTAGTTTTTATCAAGTAATATTTTTGGAGGACACCAAGTACGATTTTATATGTTGATTTTAGTATTATATATAGGTTAAACAATAAATCAAACATTGATATATAATTGAATTATTAATAATTCTAATGATTAATTAATTATTATTAGATGGAAAGCTAAGCAAGGGAATCAACAAAAGAGGATTACAGTATTACCACAACCTCATCGACGAGCTCCTCTCCATTGGTAACGATTATATTAACTACTTGTACTCGATCATCGTCCATATAAACCCTAATGTGTAGTACTTGTTCAAAATTCAATCAAATTGTCTAACGATGGATTGTGTGCATACTAAATTGTAGGAATAAAACCGTTTGTGACTCTCTTCCACTGGGATTTGCCCGAATCCTTAGAGCTTTATGAAACTTTGTTTGTGGAATTTTCTGATTGTATTGAGCAAAATCAATCGAGACAATACAGAGAGAGCTATATATATATAGGATTATGCAACTAACTCACAACTAACTAGCTAAACTAGTTCTAATCCCCTTTATTTTTATTTACATTGTTATTCGGCCCAAGGCCACTTATGTTTGGGTTGCTCGGTTGGGCTAGAAGCCCATGCCCATATACTTCTACATCCCCCCGCAAGCTGGACGTAGGGGTACGACGAGACCAAGCTTGGTGCAAAGTGAGTGATGCGGCATAGCACCCAAAGCCTTGGTGAACACATCCGCAAGCTGCAAGCCAGTAGGTACATATGAGGGCACAATGAAGCCATTCTCAATCAGTTCCCGGATGAAATGAACATCAATCCGGATGTGCTTCGTCCTTTCGTGAAAGACGGGATTGATAGACAACTGAATGGCAGCTTTATTGTCGCAAAACAAAGTGATCGGAAGCTGGACAGCAACATGAAGGTCAGACAACAGGCCATGAAGCCATACCAGTTCACTCGAGGTTGCCGACATACTCCTGTATTCACTTTCACCAGTGGACTTAGAGACTTTGCGTTGCTTCTTGGTCTTCCATGACACTAGAGACTCACCAAGGAAGACGCAATACCCAGTTAAGGAACGAGCAGTGAAAGCACAACTCCCCCAATCAGCGTCACTATAGGCACGAAGGCATAAGGAAGACGAAGCTGGATAGAAGAGAGTGTAATTGAAGGAACCTTTGAGGTACTTAAGCAAATGAGTCACGGTCTGAAAATGAGGAAGACGAGGTTCAGATACAAATTGGCTAAGCTGTTGAACCATGAAGGCTATACCAGGACGGGTCAGAGTGAGATAGAGGAGCCGACCAACCAGACGCCTATAAGGCTCAGGATCAGCTAACAATTCCCCATCAGTCATGTTCAGTTGAAGACGATGTTGCATTGGGAAAGAAGCAGGGCGACAATCTAACATTCCAGCATTGGAGAGAATATCCAAAACAAACTTTCGTTGATTCAGATGAATACCTTGATCAGACCGAGAGATTTCCATGCCTAAGAAATAACGGGCCTGACCAAGATCTTTAATGGTGAAAGCATGATGCAAAGCACCTTTGAGCTCAAGAATTTCAGCAATTGAGTCACCTGTGAGAAGCATGTCGTCGACGTAGACAAGAGCAATTTTGAGGCAACCCTGAGAACCCTTTGTAAACAGAGAATGATCAAACTGGGACTGAGAGAAACCTTTGCCCAACAGGAACTTCTTCAGTGTGATGTTCCATTGACGGCTGGCCTGTTTGAGGCCATAAAGAGATCGAGTCAATTTGTATACCTGCCCTGGTGGTACAGCAAAGCCATCAGGAGGGATCATGTAGACTTCTTCATCAAGAGAGCCATGGAGGAAGGCGTTGTTCACATCCAATTGATGAAGAGGCCAATGCTTAGCAGCAGCAAGAGCAAGAACCACACGTACAGTAGGAAGCTTTGCCACAGGAGAAAACGTGTGTTTATAGTCCTTGTCTTTGATTTGGTTGAATCCCTTTGCCACCAAACGGGCTTTATATCGTTCTACAGATCCATCAGCACGATATTTGACTTTAAACACCCACTTGGAGCCAATTGCTTTCTTACCAGGAGGAAGAGAAGTCAATTGCCATGTATGATTGGCTTCCAGGGCCTTGAGCTCCTTGGCCATGGCATCTTCCTATTCAGGCTTTCCTTGAGCCTGTTTATAAGTGTGAGGCTCAAAGATGTCCAACATACAAGCAAGGGACTGAATATAGGAGGATGACAAATGAGAAAGATGCTGTTGGGTGAAGATTGCGAAAGACTGGGAAGGAGAGCTGCCATCAGACACTACAAGACGAGTGGGCAAAGAGGAGCAGATAAAATCTTGCAGCTTGGATGGGATTGTTGTCATTCTAGTTGATCTCCTCAGAGCAGGCTAATCAATCACTGGTTGCTCAACAGGTGACACAGTGTGATCAATAGCAGGAGACTGAGGAGATGGAGGAGAAAAATCAGCCACATCTCCAACTTCATGTAGAGGAGATGGAGAATGGGAAGGAAGAATATCATAAGGCAATGTGCCCTGAGCAGGAAGTGTAGCCATATCATCAAAACACTCATCATAAGAAGCCATGTCAACTTCAGGCAAAGACACATCAGAGTTGGATGTAGAGGGAATGTTTTTGAATGGGAAAACATCCTCTCTAAAGACAACATGCCTGGCTACAAAAATTGTGTGTCTCTGAAGATCATAAATTTTGTAGCCCTTTTGCCCATGAGAATATCCAACTAATACCCATTTAATAGCAGATGGAGCAAATTTGTCTCTAAGAACTTTACTCTTACTGCAGAAGCAAAGAGAACCTATAACTCTTAACTCATCATAGGTAGGAGGATAGTTATGCAGCAATTCAAAGGGAGTTTTCCACCCTATGACAGCAGAAGGAAGTTTGTTGATGAGGTGAGTAGCACTCAAGATGCACTCTCCCCAAAACCTTATAGGTAAGTGACCTTGTAACCTGAGAGATCTAGCAGTCTCAATTAAATGGCGATGCTTCCTCTCAATACTACCATTTTGTTGAGGGACCTCAGGGACTGATTTCTGATGAACAATCCCCTTAGAAGCAAAGAACTCAATGCACCTTCTTTGGACAAATTCAGTCCCATTATCTGTTCTAAAACATTTAATGGAGGTACTGAACTGGTTTTCCACCAAAGCTACAAAGTTCTCAATGATGGAAGGAACCTGCAGTTTATCTCTAATCAAGTATGTCCAGGTGCACCGAGAGTAATCATCAAGTATTGTGAGAAAATACTTGGCTCCAGACAAAGATGCAACTCTGTATGGACCCCAAAGATCCATGTGGACTAACTCAAAAGCAAGCTTAGCTCTAGATTCACTTCTAACAAAAGGCAACTTATGATGTTTGCATAAAGCACATATTTCACAAAAAAAAATCCTTCAAACCATGATCATTGCAAACAGGTAATTGTCTCATCTTAGACACTGGTGAGTGACCCAATCTGGCATGCATAACATGTAGAGGATTTTCAGCAAGAACTGTCTTACATGTATTAGCTGCAAATTTATTCAAATCATTAAAATCTTCAAGGAAACTGCTACCATCAGCAACAAGCTTGTACAGACCACCCTCAGCTCTTCCTTTTGCTACATCAGCTTTAGTTATAAGGTCCTGAATAACACAAGTAATGGCATTAATTCGAAGCTCCAGGTTACTTCCAGTTAGCAGTCGTGAAACTAATAACAGGTTGTGATTAAACCCTGGCACAAACAGGACTTTGTGAAGCACAAAATCTTTGGCAACAGCCACAGTTTCTGAGTGTTTGACATGCTTGATTGTTCCATCTGGCAGCCCAAGCAGAACCACCTTCTTTACTGCATGGATCTCAGTAAAAATAGATGCATCAAAGGCTATATGGTCTGTGGCACCAGTGTCAATAATCCAGACATGTTTATCACCCTTTTGATTCAAAACATCTATAGGAGAATGAATATTACCTGCAAAGTTAACCATTGCAGAGTTGAACTCACTGTCTCCCTGATCTGCAATTCCTTTTCCCTTCATCATCCTGAGGATCTCATGGTACACAGCTGCAACTGCTTCCTGATTCACCTTCTGTGGAGCTTTCTGAAGAGGAGTGTCACCAACTGCAACTTCCTCTAGCTGAGCAGCAAAGGTCCTTGTCTGTGGCTCCCTCACTGGCTTAGATCCTTCCTCATCACGTGGTCCAGTGTACCAGTCAGGATAACCGACCAGCTTGAAACATCCTTCCTTGAGGTGTCCTTTTGCACCATAGTAGGTGCATTGTCTTTCAAATTTGATCCTCTTCTGCTCTCTCTTATACCATTCATACTGAGACATAGTGGCGGAACCTGAATTATACATTTGAGGGGGCCAAAAAAATATTCGGGATTTTTTTATTGCTTTTATATCACATTCACACTAATTTTTAAAATTATTATTCTAAAAAGTTAATGTTGAGATTTGAACCCTTGATTTGTAAATTAAAATACTTCTCATTTACCAACTAAGCTAGAGAAATTAGTTGTTAAAATACTCTTTTACTACTAAATATAATAACAAATTTTTTATATATTACATTAAAAAATTTCCGCCCCGGAGAGGCCACGGCCACCTCCCGCCCCAAAGAAGTTCCGCCCCTGCTGAGACATATCCGAAGGTTTCTGATTCTGACTTGGAAACCTCCTGCTAGCAGCCATATCACTTGATTCAATTCCTGAATTCATACCAGAGACAATTTCCTTTTGTCTTTCTATCTGAATGATCATGTGAAAAGCCTTATTCACACTTGGCAGAGGATCCATTGAAAGCACTGTGCTCCTAACATGCTCATAAGCATCTCCTAATCCCATTAAAAACTGCATCAGTCTAGCCTTAGCCTCTCGCTCAATTATCCTTTTGATCACAACACATCGACACTGAGCGATTGCACCACACTCACAGTTTATAGATCCTTCAAGCGCTGCTAATTCATCCCATATTTTTTTCAGTTTTCCAAAGTAAGTAGCAACATTCGAATTATCCTGCCTAATGTTACTCAGTTCTCGGTGTAACTGATAGATCAAAGGTGCATTAGATTCCGAAAACCTTTCACATATCTCATCCCACAGCTCTTTTGCAGACTCTACATACATGAAATTCTCAGAAATTTCCGGCGTCATAGTATTAATTATCCAGCACATCACCATATAGTCAGCTCTAGTCCATTTTTCTAGATCATCAGGATTATCAAGAGGTTTAACAGCCGCACCTGTGATGAATCCGAGCTTCACCTTTGCTCCTAGCGCCATTCGGATTGCGCGACTCCAATTGGAGAAATTGGATCCGTTGAACTTCGTAGCTACAATCACCATTCCAGGATGATCAGATCCCGAAAGGAAGTACGGATTGTAGACCGGAGCCACTCCTTGATTGAAGATCTCTCCAATTCGATTCTCGCCAGTTCTCTCAGTTTCTTCGTTTCTCTCATTTCTGTTTTCCATAATTCCTCAAAGAAAGACAGAATCAGTAATCCAGATCTAGCACCGACGCCGATCTGGAATCAAGCTTCCTAGATCAACGAAAACCTCTGCGAAACGAACAATTTCGCAAAAATCAGTTACGAGCTTTCTCGCTCTGATACCATATGAAACTTTGTTTGTGGAATTTTCTGATTGTATTGAGCAAAATCAATCGAGACAATACAGAGAGAGCTATATATATACAGGATTATGCAACTAACTCACAACTAACTAGCTAAACTAGTTCTAATCCCCTTTATTCTTATTTACATTGTTATTTGGCCTAAGGCCACTTATGTTTGGGTTGCTCGGTTGGGCTAGAAGCCCATGCATGCCCATATACTTCTACAAGCTTGCCTATGGCGGTTTCCTCAGCCCTCAAGTTGTGTATGTCCTTTCCTAACTTTATTTGTTCCCTTTACATTCGATTTTAAACTCTATTTCCCTAGTATAGTAGTATACGACGAAATGTACCAGAGATGATCAATAATCGATTTTGTTTCATGTTGTGTGAATTGAATGTAGGGATGATTTCCGAGACTATGCAGATTTGTGCTTTAGGGAATTCGGAGGGAAGGTGAAGCATTGGATCACGTTGAACGAGCCATTTAGCTATAGCGACGAAGGGTATGTGACGGGGAGTTTTGCTCCCGGGCGGTGTTCCGAATGGCAGAACTTGAACTGCACCGGTGGAGATGCAGGCACCGAGCCCTACTTGGTCGCTCACCACCTCCTCCTCTCTCATTCCGCCGCCGTCCATCTATACCGCCATAAATATCAGGTACAATGTTTCAATTATATAGCATATAAAACCTAGCTAGATCTATGTCACAATGTATATATTAACTGTTGAATCTATACACAAATGATATGTCAAAGGCGTCGCAAAAGGGGAAAATCGGGATTACAATAATTTCACACTTACTCTAATACAAAGCAAGACTCAGATGCGGCATCAAGGGCCCTCGATTTCATGTTTGGATGGTACGTACGTACAAGTAATTCGATCGAATAAATAAGATACATACATACCTGATACATGGTTAAGTGTGACAATGAGTTTATTTCATGTTCAGGTTTATGGATCCAATCACATTTGGAGATTATCCACAAAGCATGAGGTCCATGGTAGGAAATCGGTTACCCGAATTCACCAAGGATCAGTTGATGATGCTAAAAGGCTCATACGATTTTCTCGGATTGAATTACTATACAGCCTATTACGCATCCGATTACCATGGCTATAGAGCTCCTCCTAACCAGCTCAGCTACGCCACGGACTCCCTTGCCAATCTCACTAGTGAGTCCCTATATATAATATCTATGGCAAAAAATGTACAGCAAATTAAAATTAAGGGGTTTTTAATATTCATTTTGTATATTCTTATAGCATCGCGCAATGGAAGATTGATCGGTGCACCGGTACGTAAATGTTCATAATTTAGGTATCACTTATAATGTAACATTCAGACTTCATTGACGACGAATTTTATGGTTGAATTTAGGCTGCTTCGAGTTGGCTTTTCGTATATCCGAGAGGAATATATGATCTCTTGATCTATACAAGGAAGAAATACAGCAATCCCATAATTTACATCACTGAGAACGGTATATATGCGCCCATTAGTACTTTTACATGCTCTAATTGACTAATCCTTGTAGCGCAATTTAGATGAACTTAGATTGTAATATTTGCTATGAATTTCAAGGGATTGATGAGGCGAATACTGATGATAAGTTGTCACTGAAAGAGCAGCTGATCGATCCCCAGAGGATCGACTACTACCATAGACACCTCGCTTTCCTACAACTTGCCATCGAGTAAGTGTTGCAATTAACTTGCAATTAGGTGCATATATATAGCTCATCGTATTGTCGTTGATGATGTGGAATTTGTGAATGGACTAATTAACAAGCATGGAGTGGATGTAAGAGGGTATTTCGTATGGTCGTTGCTGGACAATTTCGAGTGGAATTCGGGATACAGTGTTAGGTTTGGGATCAACTATGTGGATTACAAGAATGGGTTGAAGAGGTACCCGAAACTCTCTGCTAAATGGTTTAAGAACTTCCTTCGTAATTCGGTGTCTGTATAGGTTCGAACTCGATCGATCGGTCAAAGTATAACAAAATTCGATCCAGATAAGATTGATGTATGAACGTTTTATTGTATGTTTTTGCTTGTTTTGTGGAAATAAATGACTGAATAAAGTTGTTGCGAGCGAATGATCGGAGTTTCTCTCGCGTATATTCTGAAATGGTTTAAGAACTTCCTTTTGCAAGTCGGTTTAACCGACATACTGCTGCTGCATAATAGGTTCTATCTCGATCAATCAAGTATAATAAAATTCAATCTGGATACGATTGATGATATATGAACGTTTATTGACGTGGTAAGCTTTTTCCTTGTTCTATGGAAATAAATGAATCAAGTGACTCACATCTTAGCAATGTAATGGGATTACTCTGTAATACACTAATACTGCATAGAAACTGCATTGGATCCAAGGTCCTCCTAAGCTATTACTTTATCAATCGTCATCAGGACTAATTCCTAATTCAATCCTATATCGATCCTTTAATAAATGCCTTCATATGCAACATTTGTGGAAAAAAATAGACAAAATCATTGAGCTATGAGATAAGAATATACCAGTAGAAGAGCTAATGTCCGCGCCCTCAATGTGTAGACAAGTTGTAATTAAGAGGGGAAGATGGCAACACCACAAAGCCTGAAATCTACACTCTGAATTTTATACCAATGGATGCATCCTCATTTGGAATTTAGGCATCAATTCCAGAAGTGGCACTAAAAAGGCGAGTTTCCTAATTAAAAAATATCGGTACAATGTCAACATTTTAACTGCAAGTTTCATGCCATCAAATTAACCTTACCTCCTTGATCGTTTTGTCCCTCTAAGTCATCTCCATGGTGGTGCTTCCTTGCTCACTTACTCGCACACACTCTTTGAATGACACACACTCCACGGACCAACTCAAGCCTAGGAAGCACGGAAACGCCGTTTGAAATTTTCTGGACGTTTCCGAAACGGGGAAACGTTTCGGAAACGCGGAAGCGGCGGGGAAACAGCGGGGTTTGATTCTTCTAGTCTTCTTCGTCAATCCTCACTCCTCAATCCTCAGTTGCCCTATTTTTTTTGTTTGATTTCATTTTTTGATTCTTCTAGTCTTGTTCTAGTCTTCTTCGTCAATCTTTTGAATGGTATTTGTATGATTTCATTTCATATTGTCGTTTCCTCGCCGTTTCCTGATTTTTAGAATGGCCGCTTCCACGTGTCCCCGTTTCCCGTTTCCGTTTCCCGTGTCCGTGCAACCTAGACTCAAGCTAACTCACACTGTACTCAGTTGTGGAGGTACTCAACCCAGCTACACCACTACACATAGCCTTTTATATAGACTCCCCTGACAGACCTTCACCTAATCCTAAAAGTAGAAACACTCATCC
The DNA here is from genome assembly GCA_963922045.1 of Persicaria maculosa. Lineage (NCBI taxonomy): Eukaryota > Viridiplantae > Streptophyta > Magnoliopsida > Caryophyllales > Polygonaceae > Persicaria > Persicaria maculosa. Next base: position 51,539,842 of record OY998259.1, on the reverse strand, counting down.
CTCCCAGTTTGTCATGCACACATCTCCTCCTTCCCAGCTTTTGGTGGGAACTCACTGCTTATTTTGGAATTTCTAATTACTAATTCATATGGCAGTCCAAGCATCTCACATTAGGATATAATCTTATCATTGACATGTGTCTGTCGACAATGTATTTGACAAGAAAGCACAGAACACAAAACAAAATTAATGAGCTGAAAACAAAAACCGGGCAGAGTGAATGCAAGCAAAGTACAGTATACAAACTCTAATCTTCGCGCCACTGGTGTCCACAAGTTGTCTTCATGCACTTGTAGAATATTGTCATTGGCTCATCAACTGACCTTGTTTGCATTTCTTGGTAAGCAGCTTTTCCATGACCACACTTTGGACATGGCGCTGTCAGGGGAAATAGAGTAGAAAAGAAAACTACCGTCAAATACTAAGCAACAAAGCCAATCGTGGAAGAAACAATGCAAGCAAGATTTCAAGCAAAATCCACACTGTTCAACAGCATTTGATCAGAAACCTGTCATAAATTTTACATTAACCTCAATAACAGATAGAAGCAAGGAGAAAGCAGACCCCCATCTAATGACAATACAAGCAAATAAACGTTGTTCGATAACAGATATAAGTTGAGAAGTTGATGCCAATACAGGGACTAGCCAGAGAGACAAGAAAAAATGAAACCATGAGCAAATGCTTAACAACTCAAAGTGAGTATGGATGATATCAGACAATAAAAGATGAGCTGCATTAGTGACATCCTCTGAATACAAATTCGCAAAGTGCTGGTCATAAATTTGTGTTTGGTACTTCATTCATCAGCCATGTTGCATATACATTACTAACAATATAAGATACTTCATTCATCAGCCATGTTGCATATACATAACAATATCAATATTGTGAATTAAAACCCCATCCAGAACAAAAATATAATTCCACAATTACAAAGATAAGAGATTGGAACACATTCGAAATCGCGATAGCATACCATCTGTAGTTGGTCCATCGTTCTTTTGTCCAACAGCCACCGGCTGTCCCTCCTTCTTCGCAAGTTTCACCCCGCTCTTAATCTTGGCCTAGAGAAACAATTGTAACACTATCATCAAGAGTAAGACTACACAGAGATGCAATTGAGCATCTGAACAATATAACAGAAGTCGTTCGATCAAGATATGATACTTTCGACTCTAGATGGCAGACATACGGACACGCTCGGCAGAAGAATCCCGCTTTCCGTCCCGATTGGGCCAACTCGTATTGAAGTAGATTCCCACAGGTAGGGCAGAACTCCATTCTCTAAACAAGAATGCAACTCAAGTTGGATTCGTAAACGGAAAAGATCTCTTTATGCAGCAGCAAGAGAATTAAAGACGAATAATAAGACAGCTCAAGTTGGATTCGTGGTAAGCCCTATCGTTTTCCGTAACGGGAATGCCGATCCGAAATCGTTCGGAAACTCGAACCAGATCGATGACGGCGGTGAACCAAATCGGCGGGGCGAGAGGAAAATAAAGACCAAGTGAAGAACAGAGATCTTAAGGAGGAGGGAGAAGAACGACTTACAGAGTTACAGAGAACAAGCGAACAACGACAAGGGTCTCCTCCTCCCAGCAGAGATCAGGACTAGGTTTGCAAATAGAAAAACCCCCAAATTTGGCCCATTATTTGAATCAACCCACCCCAGTTTAAAAAAAAAAATTACTAATTTTGTTCATTTATATCATTAATTTATTTTATTTTATTTTTTTTAATAGGAAAAAATTCGAATTCTCCTAGGGCAACGGAAATCTGGAAAAACGAGAGGTCGAATCGGCATACGAGCTAACCGTAAACCGTCATGATATAATCAGAAAGACAAAAACAAAGAGGAAAAAACCGAATACAAATGATATTAACAAACAACCGGGTGTAGATATTTGGTTATCTTGAATCTTTTCCTTTATTAAAAAAAAAAACTTTCATCAAAGTTCATGTTTTGAGATTTACTTCCCTCGTAACTCTGTTAAAATCCCTCTGAAATACCCCAAATTCAAATCCCCCACAGGTCTACAGGGTTGTGAGAGCTTCTAATACATACAAGAAAACAAAGGATGTATAAGTACAACCTTCATTACAAATTTACAACCATGCTGTCAATGCTTCCAGCCATGTTCCATGTTCCGCAGGTAATACAGCGACTCAGCTTCCGCCACTAGTGGACGCCTCATCCAGGGAGGCTCCCTAACTCTTTCGCACCATAATACACATCGACCTGATCCGGATGAATCCAAGTACTCGTCAATGATGACAAAATCCGTCACAACAACAACAACAAGCCCAGTCTGTCCCGCTTAGAGCAGGGTCTGGGGGGTCGAATTGTACGCACCCTTGCCCCGACTAGGTCGAGAGGGTGTTTCCTAGTGACCCAAATAACCAGACAATAAGGAAATATGATAACACGCCTCCGGCAAACCGTAAATCAAAAAATAAAAGAAAGAAAACGATGAGAAGGTGCGAAGAATGCGCATAAGCAAGTTGTGCTAGAAGGGAAGGGAGACATGATGCGATAAACGTTGCACCCGACTAGTGTTCGTCAACCCGGATAGCACTCTTCCACTGCATCCTATCGCGTGTCATCTCCTCAGTAAGTCCCGGCGCAGTCAGGTCATGTCTAATCATTTCACTCCAACTCTTCTTTGGACGTCCTCTGCCCCGACGAATGCATTCGATAGCCAAGTTGTCACATCTTCGCACCGGCGCACTTGGGTCTCTCCTCTGCACATGTCCATACCATCTTAGTCTCGATTCTCGTAGCTTAGCCTGAATACTAGCCACTCCCATCCTATGACAAAATCCGTCACAATCGAGCGTTAATCCCAAGCACGGCCGAGGATTCAGAACTACTTGCAATTTTTCCTTTGTCTCCTGCAGCTTTTGAAACTGAGCTACCACCATTAACCTTGGAACATATATAAGACAGAGACTGAAACCAAGAAACCAATCTGCACCATCGCACGGTTTTGTTAAAAAAATCTTAATAATAAAAAATTTATTATATAATTAAATAAATTATTAACAAAGGTAGCATCGACTAATAAATATAGGAAGTTGATAAAGTAAAAAAATATGTAAAAACCATAAAATGAAGGATTTTTTAGCTAAGTGTCTATTTTCTACAAGACATTTTGCAAAATGTCCACTTTTATATCCTCTTTTGCAAAATGTCCTAATATTACATATTTGCCCCTCCTTTCCATTTTTAAGTTGACTTTCTTCCTTCATTCCCATTTTTATTTTGACCATTGACCGGTCAAAGTCAATATATTTGGTGACACAACTTTGATGACACATGTAGGATGATAAATAACAAATTTGGTGACAGTTTTTTTTTATACGAGATTAGTGTCACCACCTTTATAAGTGGTGACACCGGTCAATGACTTTGATGACACAATTTTGGGGACACATGTATGATGATAAACAAATTTTTTGGTGACAATTTTTTTTTTATTTTTTTTTAACGAGATTAATGTCATCACCCCTATCGCTGTCACCACTCTTATTATCGTTGTCACCACCACCCCTATCACTGTCACCACCCTTATTGTTGGCACCACCTCTATCGCTGTCACCGCCCTATCGCTGTCACCACTCCTATCGCTGTCACCACCACTCCTCACGCTATCACCACCACCCCTATCACTGTCACCAGCACCCATATTGATGTCACCACCCTTATTGCTGTCACCACCTCTATCGCTGTCACCGGCCTATCACTGTCACCACTCCTATCGATGTCACCATCACTCCTATCGCTGTCACCACCACCCCTATCACTGTCACCACCCTTATTGCTGTCACCACCTCTATCACTATCACCGCCCTATCGCTGTCACCACTCCTATCGTTGTCACCACCACTCCTATCGCTGTCACCACCACCACTATCGTTGTCACCACCACCACTATCGCTGTCACCACCACCCTTATCACTGTCACCAGCACCCATATTATTGTCACCACCCTTATTGTTGTCACCACCTCTATCGCTGTCACCGCCCTATCGTTGTCACCACTTCTATCACTGTCACCACCACCCCTATCACTGTCACCACCACCCCTATTGCTGTCACCACCTCTATCGCTGTCACCGCCCTATCGTTGTCACCGCCCCTATCGCTGTCACCACCACCCCTGTCGATGTCACCACCACCCCTATCGCTATCACCACCCTTATTAGAGGTGACACTCTTGGTGACACATGTAATTTCATGAAAAATTAAAAAAAATATAGTGTAATCAAACACAATCTCTACAAAAAAAATAGTGTAATCAAACACAATATCACAAAAAAAAAAGTGTAATCAAACATTCGCTGATACGTAAGATTAAAAAAGAACATATAATATCAACGAAAAATAGTGTCATCAAACACCGTATGACCAAAATAAAAAAGAATATATAATTTTACAAAAAAAAAAATAGTGTAATCAATATTCTGTATTAAGCATTTACAACTACAACAGCATAGTCGGCCGAAGTCCAGAACTGAAATTATGTAAATATTTGACTGGAGAGCCGGTTAAAGCAATCAAGGAGTCAAACAAATGCACATTATCCCCACAAAGCTACAAGCCTCCATTGACATAGCCAAGGTGATCAACACCACCGAAATTGAGTAAATCAACCAAATTGAGTAAATCAACACCTATGTCAATGGAGCCTCCATTGACATAGCCATAGTTGTAAGATCTTCGAGCATAGTTGTAAGGTCTCCCTATAGATATGAAGGTGGTTATGAGTTATGACACATTAGCAAAAATATTCTAATTTCATTAATAATTAAATACAAATAGATGGTTACAAATGTATAAATTTTCAATTATTAACAATTGATGAGATCATAACATCAAAATGTTTTTGATTTAATATTTAGATATAGATTATAGTTTAATTTAATGTTTTGAATTAAATCAATTGATTAGAAAATATAAAATATATTAATTTAATATTTTGAATTAAACCAATTGATTAGATAATGCAAAGTATGTTAAGTAAATAGAAAACTCTTTTATAATTTGATTAATTAAAAATTTATTGATTCAAATGTTTTGAATTGAACCGGTTGATTAGAAAATGTAGTATGTGTTAATATATATTAATTTAATATTTTAAATTAAACCTACTGATTAAAAAAAATAGAATATGTTAATTACATAAATAGATAAATAAAATGATTCTCTTAAATAGTTATTCGTTAATATATGATGTAACTTTATTTAAAAATAGTTTTGAATTAATCCCGTTTCTTAAAACATAAGAAGTAGTTAAACATATTATATAGATATACAGAAATATAGATAAATTATAATAAAATTATATAAGAAGACAATATTATTATATAAATTATATAAATAATAATAATAATAATAATAATAATAATAATAATAATAATAATAATAATAATAATAATAATAATAATAATAATAATAATAATAATCCCGTGTTGTTGCTGATGCTGCTCAGCGTAAGTGTGTCAAGTATCGGGATTCGTGCATGGCGGCTGGTTATGGTTTCATACCCTTCTCCTTCTCTTCATTGGGGGAGTTAGATACGGATGTTGTTGCCTTGCTGAAGCGGATTCAGAAATTCTCGGTATCTCAGGATGCTGGGGCTCATGCTGCAGCTTATATTTTTACTAGAGTTAGCTTTGTTATCGCTAAGGGAGTGGGCGCCCAGATAGTATCTCGGTTGCCCACTAATTTCTTGTAAATCTATTTTTATAATAATAATAATAATAATAATAATAATAATAATAATAATAATAATAATAATAATAATAATAATAATAATAATAATAATAAGTTGACATAATGAAGATGATACGTACATGGATATATTAAAGGATATATTAATTAGCTGACTAAAATAAATTGATTATGTAATAATTTAACTTCTGTAAATATCTTGTTCTAAGATTGTGACACGTGACAAAAATGCTTCTATTTTAATATATTATATAGATAGATATAATAATAATAATAATAATAATAATAATAATAATAATAGAAGAAGAAGAAGAAGAAGAAGAAGAAGAAGAAGAAGTTGACATAATTAAGAAGATACGTACATGGATATATTAAAGGATATATTAATTAGCTAACTAAAATAAATTGATTCTGTAATAATTTAACTCCTATAAATATCTTGTTCTAAGATTGTGACACGTGACAAAAATGTTTCCATTTTAATAGATTATATAGATAGATAGATAGATATTATATATCTATACAGAAATATAGATAAATTATAATAAAATTATATAAGAAGACAAAGTTGGTCGACTTCCAGAATGCTTTCAACTTAATTGATCGTGTGGCCATATTAGAGGAAGTTTGCCGTCACTACCCGGTTTTATCCCGATGGGTGGAGTTTTGTTACTCTAGTCTTGTCCGACTGTATTATGGGGAGCATAATGTTCTTGTCGGGGGTTCAGCAAGGAGATCCGTTGGGCCATCTTCTCTTTAATTCGGTGTTGTCTCCTTTGGTGTGCAAGATCAGAGACTCTTTTGACTTGAGTCTGCAGACTTGATACTTAGATGATGACACTTTGTTGGGGACACTTTAGTTGTGGGGAAAGTCTTGGATCTGATTATGGAAGATGGTCCCCGCCTTGTTTTTCATCTTAATGTGGATAAAGCCGAGGGTTTTTGGCCTACAGAAGACCCTAGGAGTCGGCTTCCTGATGTTTCCCCCCTATTGCTCGGCCATCGCGCGGTGTAAAAGTTCTGGGTGGGCCTGTCAGTGTATGATCTGTTTTCAGTAGCGACCTTATGGCAAGGAGAGTTACTAGGACAATAGAGCTTATGGATTATGTCGCGAGGATTGATGACCCCCAGAGCGAGTTGGTTCTGCTTCGAGCATGCACGAGTATTTCTAAGCTTTACTTTTCTTTGCGCACTTGTCCTCCGTGTGTTTTTGGGCCGGCTCAGCTTTCCTTTGATGTGGCACTCCGGTCTAGCTTTGAACGAATTGTCACTGCGCATTATTGGTCGAGCAACGAGCATTGGAATTGGGACTTGCTTTTAGAGGTGCTGCCGAAGGAGATTCTTATTCAGTTGTTGGCGTTTGATGTGTAGATGGACGGGAAGGAAGATGAGTTTTGCTGGGCTTTCAGCGACAATGGAGAGTTCACTGTTAGTTCGGCCTACAACTTCATTCATGGGAACACTAGTATGAAGTCGACAGACCAAGGTGTGTTCGCTGTTGTTTGGAAGCTGAATGTTCAGGAGAGAGTTCGTATGTTCATGTGGAAATGTTTACATAGGGCGGTGCTTACGAACTCGAAGAGAGCTAGACATCACATTGCCACTTCTGACAAGTGCACGAGATGCAATGATCAAGAGAAAAACCTTAATCCACCTCCTTAGAGATTGCAGAGACGCTAAAAGGATATGGAGCGACCTTAAAGCTTCAAAGTTCGACAAAGATTTTTATAAAGCTCCCTTTGCCGTTTGGATTAGAGGTAACATCAAGAACTTATCTCATTATTCAGGTAACATTTTGTGGAGAGATGTTTTTGCAGGAAGCTTGTGGTGGATATGGAAATAGAGAAATGATAGTCTTCAACAACCGCGATATGGATGGGTGCAAGAAAAGTTTTATTACCACGCAAGCTAACAACTACATGGAAAGCAGGAGGAATCTTACTAAGAGCAAGGATGAAAGGACGAAGAAAGAAGTGAGGGTGGCTTGGCAAAAACCGGACGAGGGTTATGTCAAGGTTAATACCGATGGCGCCGTTCATCGGGATGGTAAGGCAACGACCGCTGGGGTTATTAGAGGGAGCGCGGGAGAGTGACATCGTGGTTTTGTCATAAACTTGAGGTCTTGTACCGTCCCGAAGGCCAAGCTTTGGGGTGTGTTATAAGGGCTCAAGTTAGCTTGGGAAGGGGCTTCAGACGAGTGATTCTGGAAACAGACTCACTCACTGCAGTGTCCCTCCTAGGTAAAAATATTCCGCAATGTCACCCTCTTGCTAGCATGGTGCATAAGTGCCAATTTTTCTGCAAAGAAACTGAGAAATCCATGTTCGACACGTGTTCCGTGAAGCTAATTGCGTTGCGGATCACCTCACCAGCATAGCTTTTCTTTATGACATTGGTTTGATTGTATTGTTTGACCCGTCTGAGGGTATTTTAAGTTTTCTGCAGAATGATGTTAGAGGTCGGGCTATCCACCGCGTGATGACTACTTAGCCCTTTTAACCAAAAAAAATATAAAAATTTAACGTATATTATCTTGTAGGGAAAATGGCAGAAAACTACCCCTTAAATATGAGTTTTTGCAGAAAATCACCCCTTAAAATTGAAATTGCAGAAAACCACCCCTTAAATCCATTTTGTGGGGAAATCGCCACCCACAACCTTTCTTCCCGTTAGTTTTCCGTTTATAACGGTGAAAAGTCATTTTTACCCCTCCCTTTTAATGTTATTTTAATGAGAGAAAAATGTATGAATTGAAATAAATTAATAAAATATATTTATCCATCTTTTTTAATGTTATTTTAATAGAATAACATACCATTTTTCTCTCATTAAACGGGATGGATAAATATATTTTATTAATTTATTTCAATTCATACATTTTTCTCTCATTAAAATAACATTAAAAGGGAGGAGTAAAAATGACTTTTCACCGTTTTAAACGCCAACCTAATGGAAAAAAAGGGTAGTGGGTGTCGATTTACCTACAAAATGGATTTAAGGGGTGGTTTTCTGTAATTTTAATTTTAAGGGGTGGTTTTCTGCAAAGACCCATATTTAAGGGGTAGTTTTCTGCCATTTTCCCTATCTTGTAAATATCTCTTCATCTTCATCTTGTCATGCTCCTGTGATTTCTGGGATATTTAAACACTCCGTATTTCGGCGTATAGAGTTTAACTCAAGTCCTTGTTAGTCATATCCGTATTTCGGCGTATAGATTTTTTGAATTTGAGAAGAACCACTCCGCACAATATTGCCTTGTTTATAAAGTGCAAGTCTTCAGACTGTCACATTGTCACTCGGAGCAAAGTGTTGTTGAAGCAGAGAACGAAAGCATACGCTGTGGTTTGGCGAATCTCCCTCCTAAGATTTTGGCGAAATCGAAGTTCAGATATGGAAGTTCCCAAGGACCAGATCACGGCACTTCTCGACTGTGGCCTCTACTCCTCCGCCCAGCTCCTCGTACATCTCTCTCTCTGCGCTTCATTTTCGTTAGGGTTTTTGGCGATTTCATGTTGGTTTTGAATCCAACCCCCCCCCCCCCCCCAAATTCTATCTTTGTGATTGCGCAGAGTTGCTTTCTGGTAACGTCGCCGTCTGCAATTGCGGAGACCAACCCCAGCCTCAAGGCCGAGAGTCTGGTATTCATGCTTAGTCGTCAATTCAATTTTTCATTGAACCGTATGGCTCTTGGAGCCGATTGGAATTTTCCTGAATTTGAATTTCTTTCTGGATTTTTGTTAATTTTTCTTGTGAAGGTGCTTCTTGGCGATGCATTGTCCAAGGAAAGAGAATTCAAGAGAGCCATTGTAAGTACCTCAACAAAGCTCCGGCCTATTTTGTGTTGTTTTTCCTGGAGTCAGCATAAGAAACTGATGTTTTGAAGAATGGATACTGTTATCTGGTTAGGAAGGATAGTTTATGTTTTTTTAGGTGAAATGGTATGGTAAATTTTGAATGAAAACCCTTGTTCACTGATATTTAAGTTCTATGGGCTTGGCTTGCAGTTCCAACAAATGTTCTGGCACCTTGTTGAATCTTTGATTATAGATGGAAATTCTAGAGGCGCCAACTTTATAGTTCTATTTATGAGTGATTTTGATGGGTGCTTGGGACTACTGTGCAAGTTTGGGGTTTTGATAATAAGAATGGAAACAAATTTAGAGTGGGTTGTGATCCACAATATTGGGAAGGAAAGAAAGACGCTTAAATAGTATCCTGATTAGTCTTCTCTCTTAAAGTTCAGTTGTTGGTATTGCATCGTCATTAATGCAGTTCCCTTGTTTTTGTTCAAATATGACTTTCAGCCACTATAAGAAGTTGAACCACAGTATCTCAACTTTTTGTCTTCCTGACAGCATACTTACAGACAAGCCTTGCAATTCAGCAAGACTCTGCCCAAACAAAGTATTTCGTCATTGAGAAGTTCTTTGACCCCATCGACTAGGTCAATGTCTCCAAGTTCTTTCAATTCTTCAGCGGTTAATGAATATGAGGTGGGCAAAGCTTCTGTTCTCTTTCCTTGCTGCATAATATCAGTTTGGAATTTAATTTTATACTGTACTTAGCCCAATGCTTATGAAAGTTCACATTTTTGGTGTTTGAATGATTTTTCCCTACTATGACAGGTGAAGTTTAAAGTTGCATCATGTTATTATGCATTAAATGAGAACAAAGCTGCTCTTACTGAGGTTCTGCTCTTACTGAGGCTCTTCTTTGTGCTCAATTGCTCATGGACTAATGCTTGTGCTTTTTCTTATGATGATATTCCTTGTATGTTCTTGACCTTGACAAGGATTACTTTGCCAGTAGTAAATCCTAGTCCTGTCATGTGATTCTGTGGTTGTACTTCACAGTTGTTTTTCTAATGCTGTCAGGATTTTGACTACATCTCTTCAGATATCTTCTTATTTGATCAGTATCTATCCTGAAAGCCTTAAACTAATGAGTAAGGAAAACAAAGCGAACAGTGAGAACCGGTCGTAGCACTTATCAACTTCTAGGGCGCATCAATTTTTGGAGGTGATAGGCTGGCCGAACGTTGACGCTGCTTACTTTGCAAAACTCGTTTGTGTGGGCCTCCCGGTTACCCAACCCCTTACTTTTTGCAATGGAGATGTAGAGATGGATGTCAAACATTGAATTCAAGTAGGGTGGCAGAAAGGAAGGGTGGTGTCAAGAGTCTTATGTGACAAAAAAGTTCTACTCAAGCTCAAGGGCAAGTTCTATAGAATGGTGGTAAGACTAGCTATATTATATGGGGCAGAGTGTTGGGCTACAAAAAAAAAAGTGCAAGAACAAAAACGTATGGTAGCGGAGATGAGGATGCCGAGGTGGATGTGTGAGTTGACCTTGCGTGAAAAAATCAGAAACGAGATTGTCCTCAAAAGGGTAGGTGTTATTAGTATTCAAAAAAGCTATTGGAATCAAGACTCTGATGGTATGGACATGTATCGAGGAGAGACCCAAGTGCACAAGTGTGTAGATGTGACACTAGCGCACCGAGGAGGGGGCCCAAAGAAGATTTGGGATAAGGTGATTAGGCAAGACCCGATCGTTTTGGGACTCATCGAGGAGATGGCACGAGATATGGTGCTTTGGAGGAGGGCTATCTGAGTCAACGAACTCTAGACGTGTATTTTAGAATTTAGAGAATGTGTTATCTTTTTTTTTTTAAATCATTTTATTCCTTTGTGTGTTGCTTCTTTGTGTGGAGTCTTGTATGTCTTTGATGACTTGTCATGGGTCACTAGGCAACATCCTCTCGACCTAGTTGTGGGCAAAGGGTGCGTACAACTCGACCCCCTAGACCCTGCTTTGAGCGGGATGTACTGGGATTGTTGTTGCTGATATTGTTGTCTATCTTTCTCTGAGTTGAAAAGAATGTTCCAATTTCTAGTTAGTTTGGTTTCAGATGCAAACTGTTGTTGTTTTGCTTTCTAGTTGGAGGGTATTCCTAGCAAGGCCAGAAACTTGCCAATATTTTTGATGATGGGGAAGCTTTATCGAAATTCAAGGCATACTCGTGCTGCAGCTGCTTGTTTCAAGGAGTGCTTGAGGTTTGTCCACTTGTAAACAGCATATAAATTCATATTTTGTGTAGGGAATTTAGTTACCTTGCATGTTGGCCCTCATTTCTGTCAAAAGATTTTGAGCAAAGAATCTAGTATTTATTAAAAAAAAAACTGCATTCAAACTTCTATATAGTCTTTTGAAAGTAATTGCTCCCAGAGTAGTATACATATATCTGATCTTTATTCCCCCAGATGGGCTTTCTCCAATTGAACCAATTTCAAACTTGTATTTATTTCTACATGAAGACATTTTTCGTTCAGCTGCATTCAGTTAATGAGGCCCTTAGTTTGTGCCATGGATGAAATAAAGAAAAGATTTCCTTCATTTGCACCAATAATGCTTTATGCTTGAAGTCTTGAATCAATTGCTTGAACTTTTGGTTTCTTCTTGCATTGTATTTAACTAACTCATAGTGTTGCACACATATATACACTGTAATCTCTTTATTGACAGGAATTGCCCTTACCTCCTTGAAGCTATAACAGCTTTGGCTGATCTGGGAGCATCTGCTAAAGATATCATTTCATTGTTTCCTCAGGTCATCATTAAATCCTTTATAATTTATCGGGCTCCATTCTCCAGCCTTAAAAGCACTAAAAAAAGAAATGTATACCGGTGATGCATCTGATTGAGATTGTCCTATTGTTATGGGTCTATCGGAAATACTCTCTCGACCTGTTCGGGGTATGAGTGCGTACATCCTGACCCTCCAGACCCCGCTTTATAGCGGGATGAACTGGGTTGTTGTTGTTGTTGTCGTTGTACAGCCTTAGCCGTCTCTGAGTTATAAAGTCTCTTTCTCTCTCCCTCTCCTATTGTTTATCAATTATAACCTTGTATGACCAAGTTTTTTATATTCAGGATTGACTTTATTGAAGAAAAAATACATAAAAACATTCAACCTACCAAAAGAAAGCAAAACATTTCAAGCTTAGAGAAGGGATTGCTCAAATTTGTTGTCGCTGCCTCTTTTTATCATTTACCACCTCTGGCTCAGAATATTTGTCACTTGACTCTAAAATCTCGGTTCCCAATATTTGTCATTTTATATGCATTTAATGTTGTAAAACTTCAAATATACTTTGGGTTTCCTTTACTACCTTTTGCCCTATTTATTAATTTGTGTTTCCCAAAAACTTGTCTTCTATTTTATTCTTAACCAAACAAAACTCACTAAACATTGTGATGGTGAAATTTTTAAAAATGACAAATATTGCGAATGATAGGTGGTATTAAACAATACTCATGCTGACCAGATGTTTGAATTGTGGTGGTTGTAATTTTTTTTTTTTTTGGGGGGGGGGGGGGGGGGGGGGGGGGTGGATCAGCTATTGAACTTGATAGATCCTGTTTAACTTCTTGCTTATCATCTGTAAATCCAAAACTGAAACTGATGGGACAAAGTTTTTGTTCCAACCTTTCTTTCCCAAAACCTTGAAAATCTACCCAACTAAGAATCCTAAGTATTTGCTAGAGTTTAGCAACAAATGAGCTCTAAGACCAAAATTCTGAATGCCAACTGTAAAAATCAAAACATAGAATCTAATAAATATCCCCCAGTAGTGGTTTAAATTGAGTACAAGTGATTATATATGCAAATTATGTTATCTTGAGAAACATGGAACTGTGTACTTTCTAGTTTTAGACTTTTAGTTTATGTATGTTGCCCAAACTTGATTTTGTCAAGGATATATACTTACAATTTTCTTTGTTTATGTGTTCAGGCATCAAGTAGAGGTGGAAGGCCGGTATCTGATAGTTTTGATTCTAGTCGCTGGCTACAGGTTGGTTGATGGAAGGACTTTGGCATGATTTTTGTTTAGTTTCATGAAATTGGCGCCTAACTGTTTTTTTCTACTGTTTTTGCGCTTCGCGTATTTCTGGCATTCTACATTGTATCCTTTAACCATGGACTGATCATTTATTATTTGATTGCAGCGTTATGTTGAGGCCCTATGTTGTATTGCTTCAAACGATTATAAAGGTATGGTGATGAGCCTAGAAAGGTTCTTTTGCTGAAGCAATTGTTACCTTGCTTTATAACAGTGGGGCAATTATTACCTGCTGGAATGTCACTCAACTTTAATTCCTCTTTTTTAAATTCTGTAAGCCCCCCTTTGAATTTATTAAGAGCTTTTTCTTTGTGTTATGTTATTAATTTGACAAAAATGACTGTTGGCAGGTGGTTTAGAGATCTTCAAAGACCTTTTAGAACTTTTTCCAAACAATGTACATATATTACTCGAAATGGCAAAGGTGAGTAGTCACTGTTCAACTTTTGACACCAGTTCTTTTCTGCTGTAGTTTTTACCATTGAGAATATGTTCGCTCATTACTTGGCTTCTTTTTCTACGAAGAGCTTAAAATCTCATCCAGATTTTATTAACTTTTTTGTATGAAGGTTGAGGCTGTTACCGGAAAGAATGATGAAGCTATTATAAGTTTTGAAAAGGTGAGCATTGTTTGGTGTCTAATTGTGCAGTCAGTAACCATTCTTCAACTCTTCATGCGCATGTAACTGATTTATCGTTCCAGGCTCGAGCAGTTGACCCACATGTGATTACATATATGGATGAGTATGCAATGCTTCTGAAGATGAAGTTTGATTATCCAAAGCTAACCAAGTTGGTTCATGATCTGTTGAGCACTGATCCCTCAAGACCAGAAGTATTTGTTGCATTATCGGCATTGTGGGAAAGAAAAGATGAGAGGGGTGCGCTATCATATGTAGAGAAGGTTTGCGTTTGTCTGGTTGAATCCCCTTTTCCCCCTGTTTGCAATCTATATTTGGCATGCATCTTACTCACCCATGGATTCCTTGTATCCAGAGCATCCGGATTGATGAAAGGCATGTGCCAGGCTATATTATGAAGGTATTATGATTTATGCAAGTCGAATCCCACTGATTCATTTTTAGGTTTTTCTATATACACGAAGTCTTCTGCTACATGCTTGTTGGCTTACGACATTGGGACCTGATCTTATCAATGAATCCCAATGATTCGCCAGGGTAACCTATACTTATCAATGAATCGACCTGAAGCAGCTGTAATGGCTTTTAGAACAGCTCAAGAGTTGAGACCTGATCTTCGCTCCTATCAAGGTGTGATGTGTGTTTGCAGCTCAAGAGTTGAGACCTGATCTTCTGCTACATGTTCGTTTTTTACAATATCCTGTGTATTTCTCAGGTTTAGTACGCTCTTATTTGGCTCTTTCTAAGGTCAAGGAGGCCTTGTATGCTGCGAGAGAGGCAATGAAGGCAATGCCTCAATCAGCAAAGGCACTAAAATTAGTCGGGGATGTGCATGCTAGTACTACTAGTGGTAGGGAGAAGGTAAACCCTTGTTGAACTTAGTTATTTTCATCCATTTGACATTTCTTGTGCCAAATGAAATATAGGGAAAATTACACAAACTCACCCCTTAAATACCTCACTTTCACCCTATAAATGCTTGCTTTCAGGAAAATGCCACCCATCCTTGATATTATGTTATGATTCTACCAATAGACGATTCAAAAAGACTAAAGTGCCTTTTGGGTGTTCTGGTGACTTGATGCAAATTTTCATTTATTGAGTGATTTTTAGTAACATAGGTGTTTAATGGGAGAGTTTCTGTATATTTCCCCCCCAAAAATGACTTGTCATTTTATATGGCTAAAAAAAAAAAAGAAGATAGAAGCGCTTGTAAATTAACCTGAAACTGGGGCTAAACTATCCGACCCACTTTCCATTATGACAGGCAAAGAAATTCTATGAATCTGCCCTTAGATTGGAACCTGGTTATCTTGGGGCTGCACTAGCACTTGCCGAGCTCCACGTTATGGAGGGCCGGAATGGAGATGCTGTATCTCTTCTTGAGCGTTATCTCAAAGATTGGGCAGATGATTCTCTCCATGTGAAGCTTGCGCAAGTATTTGCTGCCACAAATATGTTGCAGGAGGGCCTATCTCATTATCAGGCTGCATTAAGGTAAATTCTAACATTATCTCATCGTTTGCTTTCTTTTGGATAAATCAAGTTGCAAGCAAGCCAACCCATTCCATTCCTCTGGCAGGGATTTTTTATTTGGGTAGCTTTGCCAAGATCATGTTTGGCAAGGGTTTTAACTTTCTTGAGCTATGGGTACTCATTTGTCGAATAACTTAAATCTATAACCTAGCTGATTTTTATAAGCTATATCTTAACTTAAAGCAGTTTGTTTTCATAAGCTGGTTCATTTTCTGATTTTCATAAGCTGGTTCATTTTCTTATGCTGCTAGTGTATGAGCTTCAGCGTTCAACAGCTTATCATGCCAAACACATCCAACTTTTATCATAATCTCATTCATGATGGTTAGAAGCTACATACCGAACATATTATCCCGTCCATATCAGATACGAATTTATGCTAGTGTATGAGCTTCAGCGTTCAATAGCTTATCATGCCAAACACATCCAACTTTTGTCATAATCTCATTTATGATGGTTAGAAGCTACATAACAAACATATCATCCAGTCCGTATCAGACACGAATTCATTCTGTTTTGCAGGATAAACTCACAAAACGAAGCAGCAAAAAAGGGTTTAGAACGCTTGGAGAAACAGATGAAGGTTCGTCATCCCCCTGGCCCTAATAATAATATTACTCCTCTTTTTTCGTGATACCGCTACATCATCTCCCTTGTCAGGAAAAAGGGGTTTAAAAGCATCTCAATTATATATCTGTTTCTGTTTTAGGGAGTGGATCCGGATGCACTAGAGGATGACGAAGATAATGAGGTTGATGATGGGGAAGGAGACCCAGATGAAACTGAGCTTTTGTGAGTGAAAATAATAAGGCTAAAGACTGGAGTTCCAATCATCCCATAGTTCTCTTGTTCCATACATAAAGATGATCAAGGCAACTGGCTTGTAAAAGGCAGCTCCTTGGATGAAAATTCCTCAAGTGTACCATATGCCTGTTGCAGTTGAGGCCCTTTCCTCATCATAATCTGGTGTTATACTATTTAGAGTTCAGAATAGTACCCAACTGTTGTAACCTGTAATTGTCTTAGCTATCCAGTGTATAGCTTCTGTGGGTGAGTGAGGGGAATACTACAAGTCTACAACTATCATTTCTATAATTCTATGTACCAGTGGATAAACAATCAAGCATTGGGGAAATAATCTTTTTGACACCCTCTGGCTACTATTTTAGAATGTTGGGTTTTGACTAAGATGTGATTCTCGACTTGAAAAGATTGGATTTTGAAAATAAGTTGTCAAAGTTTTGGGGGGAAAGGGTAAGGTTTTGGGTTGTGTCATGTAAGTAATAAGTGAGATTAGATGACATGGACCACTTTAGTGCATTATACTCTCTTTTATTCTTATTTTATTCACATGCATGGACTAACTTCTTTTTTTTTAATTAGGTAAAAATTCGGGTAGTACATAACTATCCGATTGCATCCTTGTGGATGAGGTCCATGAGACTTGAATCATTGTGAATGTTAAGACTTCTAGTTGAGTGACAAATGTGTGCAGTCTTGTCAATCATTCTATTGTTGTCCCGGAGTACGTGAGAGAAAGATGTTTCTCTTACTCAACATATGAGTTTAAATATCCACCATGAGAAGCTCTGTTTTCCACGGGCAAGGATAGTTTGTTTTGAAATGATTACTGATAATTAATGAGTCCCCTCAATCTGAAGCTTAATAATCCTCAGTTCAAGAGCTTTTGAAATCTCATGTCGTAATGCTAATGCCTCTGCATAAAGTGGAGTTTAACATCCCATGCAGTCATACCTAATAGTAATTAAGGCTGTTATATGAGTTGAACAGCTCGACTCGAGCTCGTTCACTTATCTAAACAAGCCGAGCCTGAACATCATTTTAAGCTCGGTTGAAAGCTCGACTCATTCAATTTAGCCTTAGCTCAAATTTTATGAAATTTCTACAATTTCCTTTAAGTTAATATGTTATGACCAAGTAAAATGGCTTAAAGCTCGAAAAAAGCTCAGCTCGAGCTCGTTCACTTAGTAAAAACAAGCCAAGCTTGGAAAAAAAGAAAGCTCCTTTAAAAATTGGGCTCGACTCGGCTCGAGCTCGTTTACTAAATGAACCAAGTTTGAACATGTCAAGCTCGGCTTGTTCGGCTCGAATTATAAGGAAATAATTTGAGATCAGACAGGCCTGATTCTCAAGAGGCCGGTAAATTGGCAGATGGAAACATTATTACAATCAAAGACAACCAAACAAACAAAAAAAACCATCATTTCGACGATTCGTAGTGGACTAAAAATGGAGGTAAGAGAACTCGTCAACGAAACCATGGGAAGCCAAATGGCAGCACTTCAGTCAAAGACGCTACTGGAAGGCGAGCCAAGTATTACCTGAGTAGCATCGCTGGAAAGTAGGTAGAAAGAACTCTAGGGAAGCGCCTCCCAAACATTGGAGTTGTCGTAAAAACACATCCATGACCCCGACTAGCCGAGACTCGCTAAAAACACCAATAATGAACAAAAGACCAAACACCAAAGGCACGCCAAAAATACAAGCACAAACCATCCCAAGAATAATTGAGCAAATAAACCAGCGGAAAGGTGGGGTCTAGACGAGAACTTATCGTGCAAGGTTAAGCAAGATTTTTTTATTAATTAACCCTTGGAGGCCCAGGATAATCCTTGGGGGATAAGATTAGGATTGGTGGTGATACAGTCAGATCCCTGAGGCCTATCGCCCCCGACTGCTCCGACGAAAACATGAAGGAGTCTTCTCGAAGCGATGTCCATGGTTCATTCTCGGCCGCGTGATTGAAGTTGCTCAAATCCCTGGGCGTTCGTTTTTGCCCTTCTCTGTTGGTCCTTGGTGGCGCCGCCGCCCTGGTCTTTGCTGGGCTACTCCTCATATGTATTGTCTTGTCACTTCCGTTTCCGTACTCTCTACTTGGCGTGCAAGGGTGTCCAATTGCCTTGCACGCCAAGGCTTTGATTAAAAAAAATATTTTTTTGATGGTTTTATATGTTTTAAAACTATCCTTTAACTAAATTCATATATACAAATGTCCGAAATGGTTTGACTAAATCTCGTAAGGGCTTGAATTATCTCTCGTAAGAGCTTGACTAAATTCCGATTAGCTAAATCATTTGACGTTTTTTTGTTCGAGCAATGTGTGACTCTACTTTCGACCTTTTTAGGAGGTCTTCTGCTCGGTTGGAGGCGTGAAGTCTAGAGTCGGGACTAGTTGGGGTCGAGGTTGTGCTTTCTGAGCGACTCCGTATCCGGGAAGGAGCTTCCTTGGAGTTTCGTTTGCACTTCCCACATGAGATAGATTCATACTGTACCGCTAACCCGCATTGCTACTGTTCGGTAGTGTTTGACTTCGTTCTTCGCTGTCATCTGCAACTGTTGAGAGTAGTTCTTCTTAGATTGTTCTTGTTGTCGAGTTTTTTCCGGTTGTTTCGTAGCACCGTTAATCATAATTGTATGTTGCCGATTTGCCGGTCTCTCGAGAATCAGACATGTCTGGCCTCAAATTCTAACCCCAACAAAAATTATTAAATTTTTTTTAAACTCGCACCAAACCCAGCAGCTCCAAGACTAAATACATGTCTTTTTTCTATGTTTTTTTTTCAACTGCACAGTAGCTCGTTCAACAACAAAAATAAAAACACCAAGTCCACTATTATACAAAAGAAAAACTCAGTGTTCTTCAAACTGACAATATACCCCACCCGAAGTCTAACAACTCTCCAGTTCATACAATCACCTCAACTTCCCCTTTCTCTTACAATAAAAATGTAAACAAAAGACAGCTGGAATGTGAAAAGCTTGAGAGGGCCTTGCAGCAGCAAAACATGGTACAAACACAGGGCGAGAGATCGCAAGACTAATCACATCTCCAGACCCTGCATTGAAGTCTCCAGAAGTTCTCTAGCAATGCTTCATAGTAGAAAATATGCGCCTTTCACCCCCTTTCTAGCAAGGATTTCAAGCCTCGCCCACCTTCCATAATTGGCTGTTTGGTTCGAGAGTTGTGGCTAGAGATACTTCTTCGGCCTAATTCACCAGTGGGGTAGTTTAGGCCAAGTACCTGAACATATTCGGATTGTCCTTGTCTCTTTCCAAATAGTCCCGAGTGATGAGGTCTTCAATTCGCTTTTTTATTGCCTTGAAGTCCGGCTAAAAGTTCACAGGCCAAAAGAGTGAGACAAAAAAGAATGGCATGTATTATTAGTCAATTGGACGATATTGTTGCAGTACCTTGAACATGCGCCCCAACTGCTCGACACACTCCATAACAAGCTGCTGGTGATTCAAAACTTTACGGCTCTTCATAATACGCACAATAGAGGCGTCAATGGCGTAACGTCTATCCTTGTCAACATCCTCGATCACCTTTTTCTTCTCATCCACTGGGGGAAGAGGAATCTGCATTTCGCACAACCAAATGTCTCTCAATAGATAATAAACCTTTACTTGTAGAAAGATGGGCCCATGACCAGAAGCTGAAGTAAACCTTTATCCTTCTCATTTTGTCAGTGAACTTGGAATTGAACTCAAAGTAATCTGTCGATGTAATTGTTTTTGTGCTTGGCTCTTTGGTAAGGATTTTGTACTTTGCACATGATAAGGAATGCAATAATCTAACAACATCATCATCATGCAAGTTGAGCTGGCTCATGATCTCAGCATAACTCAACCTATCCGACGCATTGAAGAGAAGCAGTAAAGCCGCCTATAGAAGATAACATGATGCAGTGAGACAACTCATACCTTGAAATATTGTACTCACAATCATGAACATCAATCAAAATTCCAGGAAAGTCACCTGATATGTTGTCACTACTAGCTCCATAGTCTTTGGTTCGAATTTACCATTAATGTTACATGTTCCCAAGGAATATATCCATGTCAATTTCCTATGCTTTGTCTTGGTTTGATAAAACTCTCTGAAAACTTCAACACATTTGACCTATGGAAAAAATGAGCAAACATGAAATAAGTAGTAGTTCAATAAGCTCTACAAGTGATTAGCTTCTAACTTTAATATGATCCAATACACTATCTTGTGATATTATAGAAAGCTTCAACGCTGTACCATCTCTGTCGGTAGGTTCAAATCGAAAGACTTGTAACTTGGCCAGAATCCAGTAGTCAGGACAGTGACAGTCAAGTCAATACCAGGATTTGCATTAGAATTTCCATTGAGATAGTCCTCAAAGTTGGTTTGGTTCTCCCTTGCCAGTGTCAAATCAGTTACCTGCAAACCAAGCAAAAGGCTTAACCCAATGAAGAAGCACAATCAGCCTCAGCAGAACCTTATAAAAGTGAGAAATAGACAGACCATTCCTTCCATTTTTGATGTAAACTGACCACCACACTGTTGCTTCAATTTGGTCAAAATACTCCTCTCATGATCATCATTTGCACTCTTGTCAAACAGAAGGCGACGAGCAAGCTTCTTCCTGCCAATACATACCATGGTAAGTATTATCACTGGCATGCAAACTATTGTTGGATTTTACTTCATATAAGGGTCAGCTAAGAAAAAGACAAGACGAAATGAAATGAAAATAGTGGTTTGGTAAAGAGACTAAGTATAACATGATCTGGCTTTTACCTATAAAATTCAGCAAATAAATCTTTATCGCTTATATAAGCAAGGAGCTTCACTACCTGCAAAATGATTTCAACCCCTCATTATGAAATTTTCAGAGCATGGATGAGAGTAAATAGATGTTTAAATAAGGAAAAGCATTACCTTCTCAAGTGTTTCTTCAATGGCTTCATCACTCAACTTCTCACTACCACCTTTCTTTAGAATATTATCACAAAATGTTGCCAACAGCTCTGCACTTGAACTTCCTGCTACACCCTTGTTGCAAAAGATCTCGAATGCCTCCTTTAGTGCCTGCAGAAATACAAGCAAAACCCTTAGCATAAAACATTTAAAGAAAATGTTACAAATGGGGCACATGGATCTCAGACACACCTTATGAAACAGAGTATGGTTCATGAAGCAATCATTCACATACGCCATATACTTGTCATGTAACTCAATTACTTTTCTCACAAAAACCTGCAAAACAATGCATTACGTTAACGCCAGCATAACCCAACACGGGACCTTTCTCTTAAGATCATTCAACCATACCTGCTCCTGCATGCCAACAATATCCCTCTTCTCTGCCTGTTAATAGGAAAATGAATGATAACACAGCTCTTTAAACACAGCAGAACCATAGCAACATACAAAATCAACCAGGCATTCGAACTGCTTACAAATGTCATGAAAAAGGATGAAAGCACAGCTGTTTAATACAGCAATTACTACCATTCTTTTTTAACACAAATTGCCATGGGAATGGCTAAGGAGATTGAGACAGCTAAACCAAAACAAAGCATACTAGAGGAACTCAAAGAAACCACGTATAAATTCAAGAATAACTGCATCAACCTAATCAAGAAGAGGATTGATTCACATCCACCATACCTGTTTCATTAGTAATTGTGAACAGAGCACATTTGATCTAGTATTTTGATGTATAAATGTGGAAGCACTTTCAGTCTTTCAGCAAACACAAGACTGATAAAAAGAGACTCCCAAGCTAAAAAGTCTTATATCAGCGATAAGAGAATTAACAAATAATACAAGTTTATCTTGGTCAGTGAATGTTGGGTATGATGAATCAGTTTTGAAGAGTTGCTACAAACCTTTTTATTGCTAGTTGCATCTTCAGCTTGTTTAACCAAGGTCATACCTTCAGCAGTAACATGCTGCAATAAAGAAGACAACATTTTTAAATCCAAAGGGACTGTAAAAATTCACATTCTCCTGTGCAGAAAATGTATATCTGAAAATATTGATCTCCAATCAAATAAATAAACAAAAAAGAAGCTCAGGATGATCAACCTGCTTGAAAATAGCAGCAACAGGTTCAAGGCCACGAGGTATTTTAGAAAAGAGCCTATACATCCTTGACAAATCTTGCACCTAAAACAGCAGGGAATCATTCAAGCAATGATACACAAGATTGTACAACAGTTAGTCATCCCAAACTGAAATTAAATTATAATCAATGCCACACCTTATCATCTCTAAGCAATGCATGGCATCCAGAGTGCTCCTTCTCTAGTAATTGGGTCGCATAAACAGACAATAGTTCATGTTGAACTTTCTGCAAGAAGAAAAAATGAGTCAAATGCATGGAATAAAAAGAAAGTGAATATGCAAAATATGAAAGTGTCAAGTGTGATAACTAGTTATCTCAGTAGTAATAGGATTGATTAATCATTGAAAATATTGAACAGGCATGTAATTCTAAAATAATGTCACTATGATGATGCATATACACAGGCTCAAACAAACCTCGAGTAACTTTGGCTCACTACTAGAATGTAGATAATGTGAAACCCTTTCCTTCTCCCTTTTCAAGCACTCCTCAGCCTGATGAACCCAAACCAAGATGTCATTTGGAAAACAATCAAGCACTAAACACATTTTTTAAAACATACAGGAAATAAAAAGAAAAAGAAAAACAAGAGGATGACAATAGAAACCTACTTTTAACATGTAATCTGGGCAAGAATCTTCAAGGATCCAATTTGTAGCCTTCCTTGAATAGTACGCAGCAGTATCTTTCAACATGTCTGCTTCAAAATCATTCTCATAAAAGTCCATTTGCCCCATTCCAATTTCAACAAAAATATCCAAAACATTTTTCAGCAAAGCTCGATCAATCTGCTCTCCTTCACGTTCTTGATCAATCTAATAAGAAATTATTTGTCAAAAATAGAACACTGGATACTGATGAAACACTGATTTGGAGACAAAAACGACAGCAGAACAAGCAAACCACATACCAGAGAGATGACAGCATCTCTTACTTTACCATTTAGCTCTGCATAGACCTTACATATTGATTAAGGTGGATGTTAGCATGCTAATTGAGTCTCAATTAATACTTGGAAATCTAATAGGGGAACTCAACCAGAAGAAGATTAAAATCTTAAGTCTCCTGGGCACCGCAAAACTACTACATTAGTCAAAGACCAGATTATACAAGGACATGTTTGCGAGTAACAATGATGCTATAAGATAAGGTTTGCAGGAACATACCAGATCACGAAAGCAGGTAAGTCCAACTTCGTTAAGCGGTGGAAGCGACCTTCGAGCTATGAAGTAACGATCCAGATAATGGAAAAACCTTGATAACCACCTAACCATCACCTTGTGATTTGCCCACCTTTTTACAAGCTCTCTCAGCATGAATTCATCGTGCTTCTCTCTTAGAGACGGTAGGACCTACCACAAAAGAAAACAGTTTTTAACAGCTCCAAAAGCTTTAAATGGGATAAAATGGTATCTAAGCATTCTCGTATTGAATCATTTGGAAATGAATGCACATTAAACTTGTGACCTAGCAAGAACGGACCAATTATGAGGTAGCATCATGTAAACCCTTGTTTTCACCAGTACTATTTTCTTTAACCAACAAAATCTTGGTGATGCTTAATTATTTTGAGCATACAAATTAAAGTACACTTGAGTTTGCATGGAATCAGTAACCGTTCTGTCGTGCCGTCTAATAATAGAACCTTCGGGCTTGCAATATAACACAAGTCCTTCCACGTTCTATCTAAGACATGCCTGTACTGCTGATATAAATGCATAACATAGTTAGAATCCTCATCACTTTCTGTTCATATTTAGGAACAAAATAATATCTTAAGTGCAGTTCAAAATCAAACTTTGTGTAAGTTCCATTAAGCTCCGTTTCTACTTTCTAGAAATGAGTTCTTTACTTGGTTTCTTAAGATGGATGTCAGTTGTGGAACAAAAGACGAATGAGTCCAATAAGATTTCCTCTGAAATCCAAATAAGAAGAGAGAGAGATGCAAAAAAGTTCTTACAGTTGACATGATGTACTCTTCAAAAGACTCTCGATATTTGTCATAGAGCTGTTGGGAGTAATCATGAGGGGGCTTCTGAGTGCACATGTTATATATGGTCCTGAATATATATACATATATATAGTTATCTCTCAGTTAATATTCATGACTCATAAAAGTATATACACATTCTGAACAAAAGATGTTTAAAAAGGGGAAAAGAAGAAAATTACGTGTAGAGCATCATGTAATCCTCAGAGTTAAATTGTGGTTCAGGAAGTCCTTCAAGTATGTTCTTTAACTTGGTGATTCCCTTTTGCATGAACTCCCATCCTTGATCCAAATCAATTGTCTTCCGCTCATTCATCGTCATTATTCCACAGTCCTCACTCTTGTTCTCAATCTGATATTGCAGTCTCGCACCCTGAAAAATTAAATGTCATTAAAATTCAACTAATGAAATCGCAAATTTTATAGACTAACAATCATAATGGTTAAGAATTTTGACATCACAAATATCAGCAAAATTTAAGAATGTAACACCAATCATCGACCACATAAAGCAGAAGATACATACTGGCTTAACATTATTTATGGTGGAACTATCACATTGAGTTTCTCATCTTTACTAATGATTTGGATACTCTGGATTGTGAATGCATCAAAATTTGTACATGATCTACAGACTACTAAGCTATTTAGTGCATAAAACAACACAAAAAAAAAATAAAACACAGTTTATTGCCTTAAAAGCAAAATAAAAACATCCTTTTCCCTTACCCCCAACCCCTTGCAATGATTAATATCCTATACTTGAATAAACCCCTTAATAATTATCATATAATAACGCTGCATGCATACATCCTCGAAATTAGGGGGAAGAAGTAAGAAAAAGAAGACCGTAACCTTCCAAAACAATCAAGGATCACATGAACTAAACCCACATGTTACGTAATTCATTGTCGGTTACACAACAAATGGCATTAAGCATTTAACGCCCAACTGCCATTATCAAATTAGGCAACAAAAGTGCTCAAGGTCAAATCACAACTTTCCTTCAAGAGTACTAGAAATGCTCTTGGGAGCTGCACAATCATTATGATTGCCAGTCTATAAAATTTGCATCCAAGCGACTCCCGCTTGGAAACCCATCCAGTTGATCAGGACATCCAAAAGCAATTTCCAACACAACACAATCTCAATAACTTCCCTTTCAATGTGCATGGATTAGGCTTAATTTCTTTGGATTGACAACAAACGGTTTTTTCTAGCCTATCTAGATGTTCAGCAACCTGATTTGGAAACTATTTCCCAAATTAAACCAAAAAAAACCCTATAAATAATTTTAAAAGACTACATCTACACAAATATTGGTGCTGGGTCATTTCCATTTCGCTTCCTTTATGCCTCTCTTTCTGCTTTATGTCGGTTTTCTACATATCTGTTTTCTATCTATGTGTTGTATATTACCTAATCTCCTACTAGGTGCCTTGGGACGGTGTGTCTCCTTTGCTATATTGTTTTGGGTCTTCCGGAAACACTCTCTCGACTAGTTCGGGGAAAGAATGCGTACATCCCGACCCCCCAGACCCCGCTTTATTGCGGGATATACTGGGTTGTTGTTGTTGTTGTTGACTACATCTACACAAATCTTTCCAAATCTAGATGCTTAACCTATGCTCCAAATCCGTTTTAACAAATGTTAGTAGATTGTAATTCGCAGATGGTCCAATGATCCGTGTTGTCTGGCAAATAAGAGATCACTAGATAAATCCGTTTCCTTCAATACATAAATAACCTATTTACTGTAGCATCAACCTTCTGTGGTGATACCTAATTCTCCTATCTCAAAGCAACTGTTTCACAACTTAATATTAATGACCACATAAACTATGTTCAATGTCCTCACAATCATACATCAAACAATGAACGAATGGCAAGAAACATAAAACTATCATGATCCCATACAACATATAACTATTGTTATCCCATCCAGCATTCATCGATATGCTCCAAGTATCAAACACATTTATTCCGAAATTCAAACATCTAAATCCAGTATGAAAGGGCAGAAATATCTTTTTTTCCTTCTGAGGTTCCCACTCCCAGCTACCCTTTCAATCTGCAAATGGTGGGAGGGTTTCAAAATTGCAGCACGTTTTCGGTTATGAAAATCGCCCCAACCAGCTTCATTATTGATGAGTTCCAGATATTCCAATCCATCATATTTCCATCAAATAAGCTCTACAGCTTCTTCTTTTTTTTCTCTCACACATCCCGAAATCAACAGAATCACCGAGATAAAAGATTTCTTAGAAGCGAAGATCGATGATTTTCATAGTTTCGGGAAAACGCCCAAACCAGAAATGGCTAAATGGATCTAAGGATTGTTAGCTTACCTGCAACGGGTGTCCTCTAGACAATAGAGATCAAAGATCAACCAGCTTGCAGGTCAAATAGATGCAATCAGAGATAGTCCGAACCCGGATCCGGCGAATACGATCTGTTAGAATAGCTAGGTACAGATACAGACGGATAATTTTTTAGAGAGGTTAGCTTCCCTGAAAGAAGTAAAAAGGTTTGCGGGAAAAAGGACCTTAGCTCTCGAACCGAAATCGAGGAGGAAGGGAGGAGGAAGCCATGGAAATCGAAGAGAAGCTCGAGAGGGGATGGTTATGAGGTGGGAGAGAGAGAGAGAGAGAGAGAGAAATGGGGTTAAAGAGGTCAGGTTGGACTAGTTTCTCTGCTTTACCTTTTCGGGAGGGGTGGACTTGGAGGAATATGGAACGCCGCGTTTTGTTCTACTGGTACTGATAGAGCTTCAAAACCCAACCCGATTTGACCAGTCCGATTTGAACGTCCAGCAAATTTTGGGTCAGGATCTAAAAAATTCACCACGAGATTATTTTTTTACCCGATCCAAAAAACCCAAAATGTTGGGTCAACTGGTTTTCGACCAGATAGCCTAGCTGATCCAATTTTTTTTTTATTTTTTTTTTACAGTAGGCAAAATGTTGGATGTACTAACGACACCCATGATCATCTCGCAAGATGATGTTCTGGAACTCACAACAACAAGCACTCAAAATAAAATTACAATTGAACTGAGATTTAGCAATAAAATCAGCTGCACCATTGGCCTCTCTAAAGCAATGTTGAAAATTGATGCTCTCAAAATCTCTTCTAAAAGAAAGGATCTCTTGGACAATTTGATTGACCTCCCATGGGCTATTGTTCGCATGATTGATGGCATCGATGATAATCGCACAATCACTCTCAACTATCAATCTTCGGATCCCCATCTCCGATGTCAATCTTATACCTGTATATATAGCAAAAGCTTCTGCCAAAATGACAAAACCCGTTGTAACATTACATTTATGTATCCGAATAACCTGACCATCATTATTCCTCACAACACAACCAACCTGTGGTTGAATATTACTTTTTACCGAAGCATCAACATTGATCTTAACTACATCTATTGGAGGACATTTCCACGTCATTTTATCAGGAGGCCTAACACGTTTAGGTAATTTCGTTTTAATCTGATCTTTATTCCAACAAGAGATATTATCAATAGCTCGAGTTAACGCATAGATCATACCTGTATCAGACGTATTGCAAAAAATAATTCTATTTCTAAGCTCCCAAATTGAATGCCATAGATGACATAAATCTGTAAAATCTAGATTAAGAGCCCTAGTATTTAGAATATTCTCTTGCACATCACTTGTTAAGTTTGGCATAATAAAACATTTTTTCAACTTAACACCCAGATTTTGAATAAGAGATTTTGTAATTTGACAACTAAACAATAAATGATTTGTATCTTCAATATCAGAATTACAAAGAGAACAAGTACTAGGAACTCTATTTATATATCTATTTAATCGGACAGTTGTGGGCAAGATATCCAAAAAAATTTTCCAAATAAAATTTTTAATATTCGGAGGGATATTAAGTTTTCAAATACAATCTGCTGAAATTTTCGTCGTATTCCTAGTTTTATAAAGCGAGGAAGTGGGTTGAACAGAAAATTTTCCGTTATTATTGAAAATCCAAATTAGCTTGTCCGGAATATCAGTTACAGGAATATGGATATTAGTAATTGCTTGAACAATATAAGAAGGAAAGATAGAATTTAACTTATTAGTATCCCAGGAGTTGGTATTTGTAAATAAATCGCATACTTTTAAATTAGGATCACAATCATTCCGAAACCTATGAAGATATTGCGCATCTATCCAAATGTCAGACCATACATTTATTGTTTTCCCATTACCAACTAACCAGAGCAATCCTTTAGAGAAAAGATCCCTAATATTAAGAAGCCTACCAAATTGCCAAGAAGTTTTGAATCTACCTCTTTCCATCAGAGATTCTGTCGAGAGATATTTATTCGTAATTACCTTAGACCAAATATTGTCAGGATCAGCCATGATTCTCCACAGAAGTTTCATTTGCATGCCAATATTAGTTTGCTCAGCCGATTTAAAACCTAACCCACCATCCTTTTTAGGAGTGCACAGATGTTCCCAGCTAATTAGAGGATGATAATTATCAGATTGAATTTTATTCAAAAAGAAAATTTTGTTGATCTGATCAATTTTTTGTAGAACTCCTTTTGGAAGAAGAAATGATTGCATTAAATAATTTGTTTTAGAATTTAAATTTGCTTGAATTAGTACCGATCTACCAACTTGAGAGAGAGCGTTAGATTTCCACTTGGACAGCTGCTTTTTAAGGCTATTAATCGTCTCATCAAACAAGACATTACAAACCCTACCACTAATAAGTGGAATACCTAGGTATTTTTCCATAGACTTCATAACTGGAATGTTTAGCTGTTGAGTAAGGGACTGGGCTTTACTGAGAGGAATATTTTTAGAAACTTGTAAAGAACTTTTATTATAATTTATAGTTAATCCAGACATATTGGAGAAAGTATTTAGAAGATTTCTAATCGTATGAAGACTTAAGTCATCAACTCGTCCAAAAATTAAGGTGTCATCTGCAAAGGAAAGAAAAGGAATAGGATCACTATTATTTGTAAGTTTGATTCCAACCAAAGGGTCACATTCCAAAGATTCTTGTTGCAACATTCTCCCTAATAGCTCCATAACCAATACAAAAATATATGGTGCAAGAGGATCTCCTTGTCTAATTCCCCTATGAGTATGAAATGTACGGCCCGGCAAATTATTAACTAAAACTGAAAAGCTAGTTTTAGTTAGACACGTCATAACCCAATCAATCCATCTAGAATCAAAACCAAATTTATTTAGAATAATGCGAATAAAACTCCAACTTATTTTGTCATAAGCTTTCTCCATATCTAGCTTTAACGCCATCCACCCAGCTTTACCTTTTTTGTTATGAAAATAGTGGAAAACCTCACGAGCTATAAGTATATTATCTTGAATATTTTGACCTTTTACAAAAGCTTCTTGAAAATGATTAATAATACGTGGTAATATAGGCCTTAAACGGTTAGCCAAAATTTTCGAAATAACCTTGTAGATAGTATTGCACAGACTAATCGGACGGTAATGGTTAATGTTACTAGGAGTATCAATTTTAGGAATAAGTGCAATGAAAGTTGAATTTACTTCATTGAGCATCACACCAGAATGAAAGAAAGATTTAACAGCTTTGCAAACTAATTTACCGACAATATCCCAATATTTTTTATAGAACTCTGGAGGAAAACCATCAGGACCTGGAGACTTATCATCTGTCATTGAAAAAAGGGTATCCTTGATTTCTTCACCCGAAACATGTTGTGTCAAAATTCTGTTTTCAGATTCAGTAATGGTCTGATCAATTAAATTTAGGAAATATGGATTACTACTAATCGGTGCGTTATTTGAAATAAATCTTCCAGCCAATTCAGTCGTAATTTCATCTCTAATTTGATCCTCATCCGCAATCACTAAACCATGTTTATTTGTAAAATTACGAGTGACATTTTTAGAATTTCTTATTTTAGATACTGATTGGTAATATTTAGTATTTCTATCTCCAAATCTTAACAATCTATTACGCCTAATATTTATGGTATCATTTGAATTCCCACTAATTTGTTGTGTTTGAAGTAACAGAAGCTGATCCTCAATATCTGTTATCTGTCGAAAATTATTATTTGGGTGAGACTTACACCAGATCTTTGTATTTTTTTAAGCAGTCTCTGTTTTTGTAAAAGTGTAAACATAAACGATCCATGAAGCTTATTCTGCCAAGTTGATTTAACTAACCTGTTATAATTATCATTACTAGTCCAAGACATTTCAAATTTAAATGGTGAACCAGCCCTAATTTTCGTACTTCCGATGGACATACATTAAAGAATGATCTGAAGTAGTAAAAAGATGATTGTGTACTGATAAATTAGGGAACTGTGTTAAGATATCTGTATGTACCATTACTCTGTCTAATCGTTCATATATATTATCAATAGGATTTTGACTCTTTCTCTACGTTATTGGACTACCTGTAAAAGGGATCGTATGCACATCTAACTCTTCCACAATCTGTCGAATTCGCATAAATCTATTAGCCTGCGGAATTAGCCCACCAATTTTGTCAGAAACTGATTCGATTTCATTGAAATCTCCCATAATCAAACATGGAAGAGATTGGTTATGAATAACAATGAATAACTCATTCCAGAACCTATTTTTATCTGCTTGATTAGAAGGAGCATAAATGAAAGTAATAATAAAGCTAATGTTACCAATATTTACTCAGTAAATAATGTACTTATCTGATTCTGAGATTTGTTGAAAAGATTGAGTAAATTTCGAAGTCTTGAATAAAATCCAGAAGCCTCCTTTTGTTCCAATTGAGGCAATGTGATGAGCATTGTTAAAACCTGCTCTAATATAGAGGGATTGAGCCGGAGGCTCGGTTGATTTGGTTTCGGCAAGGACTAATATATCTAGTTTATTTCTTTTTTGAATATAAGCTAAGTCTTGCCCCAGATTAGATTTTCTCACACCCCTAATATTCCAATATGCGATGTTTGTCATTTAATAAAATGTTTTATACATACCCGCTTTGTAGGCATTTCTAAGACCAACAAACCATGACTGACAACATTGAGTAACCTGAGAATACCAGTTCTAATAACTTGATAATTTATGTTATATGTTACATTGAATAAAGAATTGGTATTAAAATTCTCTGGACAATTATTAAGGAGATCACTATCCCAATAGTTTAACACAAAGCTCATTTGATAATTCTTAAAAAATATTCTGTTACCTAAACTACATTTCCCAACATTCCACCAATTTTGAAACTTAGAATTAAGCGGAGTTTGATAGGCCACCCATATATGTCGATAAAAATGGAGCTCAACATCTTTTAAAGTAATCAAGAGGAGTGTTAACCCACAATACTCGCTGTTAAGCACCATAGTATCACATTTGAGGCAATATTTTTTAGAAAAGAAGGTACTACAGCAGCCGCTATTAACACACATGAAAAAAAATTTAACATACACATAAGCTGTCCTATAAACCGATTCCCTAAATGCAACCCCGAAAACCCAGCTGTTAAGCCAAAAAAACTCAAGAGTGGCCTCACAATTTAACAGAACCAGCAACAAATAGCCTTGCATCAAACACCTACCGTCACTGGTTATGACAACAGCCCTATACCAAAACACAGTCATAACCAAAACCCTACTGCACACTCCAATACAAACCTTCATACTAACAGCAAGTCCTTTAGTATTTGCAGAAATAAAAAATTGAAACTTATGACAGAATCCAAAACCGTGAACAACTTGGCTAAGGTCCAAAGAGAAAATAATACTGAATTTATAACCTTCATATGAATTAATAGTCGGAAATTTGATCTCATAAATTACTTGGTTGATGAAGCACAAAATGTATAACCTCATTATAATAGGCTCATGACCAATAATGTTTAATCTATTAATAAGACTATAATCAATATTGTTACAAAAAACATTATAGATATCAAATTTGTAAGGATATTTCAAATATCTCCACATCTGCTTCCATGGGTGTAGGTTCACATGTATGAATGTACCCAAATTTATTTCCAAGGGTGCTAACCCCCATAACAGTAGGCTGTTAAGCCATTTAGCAGCAATTGTAGACTCACATTTTTTAGTAACCATGGTACTAGAGACAGCAACCGGAAGCAAACAGAAATGCAGCATGCAACAAGAAAGACATAAATAAGGACCATGGAACGCACCCACAAACCTCAGACCACCCCTACCCAGAAACCACAACCACACCCCCAAATAAGTAACCATATGAACAGCAAGAACAAGGAAGATCTCAGGGCCACCTATACACACAGCAACCAAATTCACAACCGAAACAGCAGGAAAACATACCCCATCAAAGAGCAACCAAAACCTAAGCCTATAACAAATCTTTGTCCAATGATACAACTCACCATAAGTCACAGAAATGAAAAGGGTGCTAACCCAGGGGATTTGCTGTTAAGCCTTTCCAAACCATGTGTAAACCAACAGTTTTGAGAGATCATAATGTTAGGACTAAAGTTTAATAAGAAAGCTATATTCACAAGACAACCAAACCAGAATACAGAAGCATGGAAAACAAACACAACCAACTGAAAGCCCCTACACATAAACCTAAAGCGCTCCAAGAAGGAGACACCCATTAGGACAACAAAAACATGGGTGCTCCGAGTACAACCTGTACACACAAAACACAAGCACACAACCCTTATAACACTAAGGCACTCCGAGGAAAAGGGCACTAAACTTCTAAGCCTATTACATAACCAAAATTCAAGGGGAGCTTGGATAGAAACCAAAGAAAAACACATCACCCTCTTATTTAGTGTACCTGTCATAGAAAACTAAGGAGACGACTTGTGCTTCTTGTTAACATGGTCACTAGAATCCACCTCATAATCATCAACCTTCTCCTTGCCCTTATTGCGACTCTTGCCATCATTGCGATCTTGATCTTGAGACGAGATATGAACTCCTGACATATTCCTCACCATTGATGTTGCTGAGTTCATCGATTGGTATGAAGAGTGAGACTGCTCCAGATCATGTACCTCTGTAGCAAAGGGTTAGGCATCTCACACATATTTGCCAAGGCCCGATCAGGAGGAACTGATGACGAAGCATGATTCGGATCCACATTGAAGATTGTATGCAACATTGCCGGAGAAATCTGGAAAGCCGGCATAGCTGTGTCTGCTGCAATCATTGATGCGTGTGCATTGTTAAGAGCGATCAGATTGTTGATTAGGTCCTGCGAAAGAAAAGGATCAGCTATGTGAACAGCCCCGGTTTCTGTCCTTCTGTTGTGAGCCTAATTTGCCATGTTTTATACTATCATTTATATCGATTTCTGCACGCATTTCATACATTTGGGTTAGAATAATACAGAATCTGTGTAGTTTACACTTATTTTCAATATATGGAGGTCTACACAAGTTATGGTTATATTTCGCAGAAATCGGACGCACTTTGGAGCTTAAAGGAAACTCATGGAGAAGCTAAGAATGGTGCAGCTGGAGAAAAGACCATATTTCACCATTCTTCGTTCTGAATCAAGCTTTGATGTCTTCATGAGAGTTGTAGCCCTCGGAAAGAGCTTTCCAACGCATGGTCATATGCGTCAATCCGACGAACGAGGGCTCGGGAAAGTGCGTTTCAAGAACAGAGCAGAAAGCTGAAGCCAAGTGTACTCGATATCGAGTACATCTTACTCGATATCGACCAACCTGGTCGAGCACACCTGGTCGAGCAGAGCTGATCGAGGACACCGAGTCAGAGACAACCCGACTCCCGGAACCCTACTCGAGATCGACTAGCTTTAGTCGAGATCGACCACACTTCGGAGCCATGTCCGGAGTCGACGAGCTGTGGCAAGCCGAGAAGCCGAGGACGAAGACGCAGACCACCTCTACTCGATCTCGAGGAGGCTTGGTCGAGATCGACGACACCCAGGAGCCCAGATCCGAGCCTGTCGAGCAAATCTACCCGACCAAGCCAGCCAGACGACGAAGCCTACTCGATACAGAGTAGGGCTACTCGAGATCGACTAGACCTCCGAGCCATGTCCGAGCCTTGTCGAGCACCAGTCACTCGAGACAGACGAGGCCTACTCAAGACAGACGAGGCCTACTCGAGACAGAGGAGGGCTACTCGAGATCGACAAGACCCTGGTCGAGATCGAGTAGATTTCCAGAAGACGCGTTACTCGGTTTTGACGAATCATACTCGGTATAGGGTTGCTTGGGCTGGAAGATTGCCGATTCTATCCAAAATCATCAAGACACATCATGAAGGAGAAGATTTATCCATTGAAGACATTTTAGATATAATTCCTTATTTTAGATTTAATTCCTTTATTGTTTTTATTTATCTTTAAAGCCTTTTAGATATAATTTTAGATATAGATAGATATTTCTTTCCTAGAATAGCTAGGGAATGAAGCCTATAAATAAAGCCCATGGGGCTCAGTTTTATTCATTCAATTTCAGAGCAAGACAAGTAGTTCCACAAAGACAGTTTAGGAGTTCGAAGGTTTTAGGGTTTTGGCATTCAACGAGAGTTGGATTGCCGGGATTGTAAAGTCTTGGAATTTAGTTTAATGCAAGTTGTTTTCTTTCAATCGATGATGTCTGAGTTTGCGATGAGGCGCGAGTAGTCCACCCACTTCTAGGGTTGGGGCGAGCCCGACGATAGCCATGCATATTTGAGGTAAAGATCCGACCTTTATCATGTTTTGAGCATTTTCCTACTTGTTTATGTGTTTATTGCCCATCTAATGGAGATCCATGCTAACAACTTGGATTATAAACATAAAATCGGTAGAGACAATTAGGGTTTCTTGAGAGAGTTGTCTAATTGTTGGAAAAGGCGAAAGCTTAATCCTTTAATGTGATTCACATGATTATCTGTTTGGTTCTACCTTATGCATGCTTGGTTATTGTCGTTGCAAACCCCAATCTTGGAAGTCTTTTTACATTAAGTTTAGTCGAATCCCCCAAAGCATTTGTTTTTACTTTCTTTCGTTTTCGTTTTAAGTTTCTGCCCTCGTCGACCTCGACCAAGCCCTGGTCGATCTCGACTACTGATCCTCGACCCAGAGTCGCCGTAGCTTACTGTGTGCAGGAACTCGACCAGACCCACTCGACCCAGACGAAGGCTACTCGATATCGAGTACCACCTGGTCGATATCGACCACACCCTGTGCTTGCTGCTGCGCTGTGTTCGACTGTCCGATCTTCTGTCGACTACCCTAGTCGAGATCGAGGACCCTGTTGTCGACTTCTGTCCGTGAGATTTCTCCGCTACCTAGGATCCGCTGACACGCTTCCTCGTGGATCGATCCTGACTTCCCGCTGCTACATCAGGAGGAGGTCTTGTAATTATTTGCGTGGGCAGAATCTGGTTTGATTTATTTTGTTATATTTCATACTCGATTTCCTCCTACAACAAATTGGCGCCGTTGCCGGGGAAGCTATCATTCGCGCCTTAGGTAGTTAAATCTCACGTTTCTCCTGAGTTAATTTGCAGGTGTATGCGCCGTTCTGGTCAACCACCTGAGTTTGACACCTTAGATGATCTGGAACGTGTCCTACACATCCATTCTAAACTGAAAAGAGCCATGGCGGCTGCAGAAACACAGGAGCAGCTGATACAGAGGCTTACAAGGGAACTGGTCGCAAAAGATGCTGTTATCGCCGCTGAGAAAGCAGCAAGGGAACAGGCAGAAGCTAAGCTTGTGTTGCGTAGATGGGAACATTACGCTAAATCGCCCAAATCAACAATGACAAGTTGGTTCGACAATGTCCCCTTCTATGAGCCAGTCAACATCGACTACCTGGACTCGACATATACACATTCTGGAGGAACTGATCCAGAAACACTAGCCGAAATCGTCTGCACCACAGAAACCCAGGTATGTCCTTCCTCTATTTCACTATCTATCTTTGAAGAATCTTTGGAAGGATCCCAAGAAAAAGAAGAGCCACCAACGCAAAATCCGGACGTCGTTGCCCATGGTGCTTCAAAGTCACTTTTGCCTTATAAGGTGAAGGCTATCCCCGACGATTTTGAGCAACCGATGTTTGTGTTCAAGTATGGGGTCCTAGCAAAGTGGCATGCTGCTCCGCATGATGAGGTGGAAATATCTCTTCCCACTCCACCGTTTTGCTGTGGTGGAGACGCGCAAACAAGTCAACCAATGGAACAGAAGAGGTATGATGATGAGGTATGCAAATTTCCTTTATATATTCCTTTATGCATGCCAGCTGGAGCCCAGGAAGATGGATGGGTGGAGCCATGGAGCGTCCACTCGGGGAGGTTTAAGTTTCTTCACATGATGCCCCCGGATGACATCCCACGCTTCCCACCACCGGAGGAACCACCAGATCCACCTATACCTCCGGACAAAGATGAGCCAGGCTAATGCTAAATGGAGAAAGTCGGCCTAGCGACTATAAAATCTAGAGCTTGTAAATAGACATTTATTTTTGGGACTTTTGAACTTTTTAGTTTTTGGTTTTTGTTTTTTGTTGTTTTTTGGTTTTATGTCTTTTAGAATACTTCATGTGGATAGTCTTGTTTTTGTGTGCAATCTAACACTTTTAGGTCGGCAAAGCATATAAGGATCGCGAAAAGTGGAATAGGAAGTCCCTGAAAACCAGTCAGAATCGACGAAGGCCAAGTCGACGACGACAAGGAGGAGCAGCCCAGACACTACTCGATGTCGAGTAGGCCAACTCGATATCGACAAGCCACCAGAAGCTCCTCGACTTCGGAATCCACTAGACGCAGATGAGGCTCCTCGAGATCGAGTACCCTGTACTCGAGATCGACAAGCCTATTTACTCGACATACCTGATCCGCCATCCTCAATGTGTTATCCTGTGAGTTCCTTCCTTTACTCTTGTTTTTTTGATTTTATACAGTGAGGACACTGTAATATTTAAGTATGGGGTGGGGGAAGGGCTTACTTTGTGCATATTTTGATTTATTTGACATTATTTGTGCATTAATTCTTGAAATTCTTATACATGGCTATTTTGGAATGCATTATTGGTCCATGTGCTTATATGCATGTTTTCCAAAATTTGAAAAATGACCCCATTGAAAATTTTGATTAATGTCA
Source organism: Persicaria maculosa (assembly GCA_963922045.1). Lineage (NCBI taxonomy): Eukaryota > Viridiplantae > Streptophyta > Magnoliopsida > Caryophyllales > Polygonaceae > Persicaria > Persicaria maculosa. Next base: position 51,502,029 of record OY998259.1, on the reverse strand, counting down.
TGGAAGCTTATATTGAACTCGACGATGCAAAATTAGATTCATTAGAGATATAGCATGAAATTGCCTAGTAAAGGGAAGTCACAATGAAGTGCATTATTTCTTGAAAACCATGAAAGGAGGTAAAATTTGAAATTGCTTTTGACACGTTGCATGATAAAATGATGGAGGACTTTATATTTCCATATAATGCTCATTGCTTTAAATCCTAGCCTTACCTATGCTTATGCATCACAAAAGCCATAATATGCCTTATTTCAAATATTGCTCCACATGATCTAAATATTTGCCATTCTTTACCTTATCCGGGGATTATGTTGAGAATGACGTTACATTATGGAGATTATCATATGGTGTTTGTGTTGATTATCATTATTGGAGTTTGGAAGGAAATTGTTTGAAATTATGGAAAATTTAATGAGTGAAAGAAAATCCAATCACCTCAGGAGATAAAGGTAGATTGACCCTGCTCTCTAAGATAATAGTTTGGAGAGATGGGACACATTGTGAGGAGTCCAAAGCACTAAGTATCCGGGGCCATTCATGACACCTATGTTTGCGACTCGCGAGAAGGCAGTGCTGAGGTTAGAGAGGTAAAAACATCATTATTGAAAAAAGCATTATGAAAGGTGACGAATCTTATGGAGAAGGAATGTGGAAATTCAGTTTGGAAATACTCCATTTCCCCGGATCATTAGCACCACATTGCCAAAAATTGCCCACCTTTAGCCTTTTACCAATCTACTCCTTATTTGAGCTTAAATTAAAGTCCTCTTGATTATCGATGCTTTGTCACATGAATTGTTTTTGCATAACCCTCCTTTTGTGAGTAGATGTTGTTTTTGCCACATGCATGGTAATTGATTGCAGGGTTATATGAGAATGAATCTGATATGTTGAGCGTTTGAATTCTTCCCCTGAATGACAAATAAAAATATTGCTTGAGGACAAGCAAGCTTAAGTATGGGGTGTTTGTTGTGAGCCTAATTTGCCATGTTTTATACTATCATTTATATCGATTTCTGCACGCATTTCATACATTTGGGTTAGAATAATACAGAATCTGTGTAGTTTACACTTATTTTCAATATATGGAGGTCTACACAAGTTATGGTTATATTTCGCAGAAATCGGACGCACTTTGGAGCTTAAAGGAAACTCATGGAGAAGCTAAGAATGGTGCAGCTGGAGAAAAGGCCATATTTCACCATTCTTCGTTTTGAATCAAGCTTTGATGTCTTCATGAGAGTTGTAGCCCTCGGAAAGAGCTTTCCAACGCATGGTCATATGCGTCAATCCGACGAACGAGGACTCGGGAAAGTGCGTTTCAAGAACAGAGCATAAAGCTGAAGCCAAGTGTACTCGATATCGAGTACATCTTACTCGATCTCGACCAACCTGGTCGAGCACACCTGGTCGAGCAGAGCTGATCGAGGACACCGAGTCAGAGACAACCTGACTCCCGGAACCCTACTCGAGATCGACTAGCTCTAGTCGAGATCAACCACACTTCGGAGCCATGTCCGGAGTCGACGAGCTGTGGCAAGCCGAGAAGCCGAGGACGAAGACGCAGACCACCTCTACTCGATCTCGAGGAGGCTTGGTCGAGATCGACGACGCCCAGGAGCCCAGATCCGAGCCTGTCGAGCAAATCTACCCGACCAAGCCAGCCAGACGACGAAGCCTACTCGATACAGAGTAGGGCTACTCGAGATCGACTAGACCTCTGAGCCATGTCCGAGCCTTGTCGAGCACCAGTCACTCGAGACAGACGAGGCCTACTCGAGACAGACGAGGCCTACTCGAGACAGAGGAGGGCTACTCGAGATCGACAAGACCCTGGTCGAGATCGAGTAGATTTCCAGAAGACGCGTTACTCGATTTTGACGAATCCTACTCGGTATAGGGTTGCTTGGGCTGGAAGATATAGATAGATATTTCTTTCCTAGATATAGATAGATATTAAGATTGCACCAAAATATTACATGATAATATGATATAGAATGATCTCCAGTATGTAGAGGCCTTATTTTGCTGCCATGAGGACATATTTTAACCTTCAGCCTAGGGGCTGCCTTTGTTTTGGAATGCAAATATATGTAATTATATGCTTTTCTAGGAACAAAAGATTGCCTTTAGCTTTAGGATCTACTTGTTATTTTTTAATTAAAGTATATGTGATAATGTGCATTAAGGTTGACACCATTTTTGGAGGAGATGGGCCTAAACGTGTTCGGTTGGAGGAGATGAGGGAGAAGTTTTTCCTTCAAGATCGAGTTGAAACGTTGAGAGCTGTTCCACATGCCCAAGTGCAGTTTGTGCTAATATCTGGCCACATATTTCTAAATAGGTGATATGCTTTGAAGACAACAAGCTTAACCTCTTTTGCTTAGACGTTATTTTGTTTCTCATTTCTCAAAGACTATATCTTATGATTTGTTTTGTTTTCAAGACTAGTAGTATGTGTGATTGTTGGAATGATATTATGATGTAAAGCTTCTAAGACATTATTTTGTATGGTGGTTATAGTTTAGCAGGTTGTGTATTGTTAAATGAAGATTGTTTTTGGTTCAATGAAGGGCTGATTTTTGTTAAATTGTTAAATGAAGGCTGTTTTTGGTTCAATGAAGAGCTATTTTTTGTTAAATGAAGGGTTATTTTTATAGTTTACAATTTTTTTTTCGAATTTAAACGATTAGACTTTTCACCCGAATTTTCACCCGAACCACCCGATAATCCGGTGGGTGACGGGTGAAACGGGGCGGGTGATGGGTCTAGCAGGTGGTGGGTCGGATCGGGTGGTGGTTCCTGGGTGGTGGATCGGGTGAAAATTTGGACCATCCACCCACCACCCGACCCATTGCCATCCCTATTCCAAGGTGGCCTTGCACTAGTGGCATGTACTAATTCATAAAAGTCAATTTCAGATGTCATGCACTAGCGGCGTGTACAAACGCTGAAGCTGAAATAATGAAATAGACGGGTGGCAGGTGAATTTGACGATCCAATTAATTGACTACCAATGAAAGAAATATAATATCGAATATCCATATTTTATGCCAATGGGTAAAATTTTGTAAAAAATATCGATATCCAATGGAATATCGAAGTTGGTAATAATATGTTAAGCATATATTATTATATTAATCTTCTAAAAATATATCGATATCTAATTAAAATGGGTAAAATCTTATCTTAAGCCCCTACGAAAGAGGGGTTTAGGCTAGCTATCGGGATCGGGAATGGCGATGACATTGATTTACTTGTTCGAAGTTTCCTTGATTTAGTTGGTTTAAAATTTTTCCAAGTGTTCATCCTTCACCTCTCAATCATCTCCTCAAATATAAAATAAATTGGGTAAAATTTTATCTTAAGCCCCTACGAAGGAGGGGTTCAGCCCGTGGCTCATATATATATATATATAAAAGCTATATTGTCTTGTCACCATATGCATTTTTGTTACCTGCCACCCCTTTATTTATCATTCCAGCCTCAATGTTTGTACATGTCACTAATACATTTTTTAATGTAATGACTTCCCATTCAAAGAAAAATCTCTCACACCATAGTTCATCTGGTATAGTTGTTAGGTCAATTTCCACTTCTTTCTCTAAATTTAGAGCAAGGCAAGTAGATCAAAAAGGAAGAACACAAAAACAAGTGTCGACCATCTCCCCAACCGCCTCCTTTATATGTCACCATCCCCCGAACATGATCGTCATACATACCAATGTTTTGTCTGTTTTTATTAGATAGAGAGATTATCATCTATAAATACAAGCGCATGGTAGACCAAAGATATAGCCACAAATGAAGAACAAAAAATAAAAACCACACTAAGGATGGCATGTAAAAATGTACTAGTGGCATATACACATAATGAGGTTGGAACGATAAAATAGATGGCTGGCAGGTAAGCATATGGAGTTAGTGATATTTCAATACAATAATAGATCCACATTTCCCTCTTTTATTTTTTCTGACGCCATTGACAACCTTTAATCTATAATTCCCTTTTTTATGTTTTCCTTTCTTCTCCTCTCTCCATCTCTCATAATTAATTTCATCTCTTCTCCTTTCCCTCTCCCTCTTCTCCTTTCTCTCTCTCCCATAATTAATTCTCTTTTTAGCTTTTCCTCTCTCTCTCTCTCTCTCTCTCTCTCTCATGTACTTGATTTGCCTTTTGCTATTTCTTTACTCTCATCTCTCTGATTTTCTCTCTTTTTTACAGAATATGTTGCAGCCCAAGGTGGAGCCTTCTTGTTTGCCTTGAGCAAAATTCCTCCTCAAGTAATCATCAAACCTCGCTTGACTAGTCATCTGGGTCAAGTTCGTTGTTTGACCCACAGAAGGTCAATCTTTACTACATCACGAGATTAAGCAATTAACTCTTACTAGGGTTTGGAAATTATAAATGCATTAGGGTCTCATTGTCACCTTTGGGAGATTTGGAAAGTTTACATCATCACCGCAGCCATATTATGTGAGGCTACATCATCACCTTGGTCAAATTCGATGAGGCTACTTTGTCACCTCAGCCAAATTTGGCGAGGCTTCTTTGTCTCCTCACAATTTAACACCGAATCCCATTCCCAATAGCTAGTTTCGAAGAACACCCCTGATCACAAAGATCTACCTATTTTATCTATTTCAATTTCTATTTTTACTCTTCATTTAACACCCACAATAAACAAATCGACAACAATCAAAGAAAAAATCACAAACATCTACCAATTTCATCAATTTTAATTTTAATGACGAAACCACTAAAACCTCCAATTTAAATCATATATACCTAAACCAAAACCTCCAAAATGGGCTGATATTTCTTCCAATCTCTATGCTAAATGGGGACTCGTATAATATTAATTAGGGAGATGTGGGAGATAAGGAGAGTCAAAGTCTGTTCCCCTCTATTAGGCTTTCTCGGGCAAAAATATCTCTGATTTTTTAAACAAATGAGAAGGAGTTGTGGTGCAATTTAGTAAAATTCATCTTGTCAATAGCCATTTCGAGATTATAACAATGAAACTTATATTCTAGGCATTAGGTTAACTTAGATAAGTCATATATAAACTCTGGTAAAATCTTGTATCGGGTTGAACCATGTGAATAGTTTCCAATATTTGTAATAATCCTTACATAGAGCCACATGTAAGGTTAAATAATTTTCTTGTTATCATAATAATGATATACAAAAAAATTCCCCGAATGAGACATAATTTTTTTTTTATAGTAAGAAAATAATTAGCATTCAATTTTAGCAACTCTCCTTGATTTCCTCTTCAACCACTAATCCTTTTGTAATCACTATTCAAAACATTTATTTTATCACTTCCTCATTTGCCTTTCCAACCCCATTTTTTCTTACATTGAAATGTCTTCTAGATCCCTAAAATCTCAATCCTCCTCCCCCCCCACCACCGCCACAAATGATGCCTCAAGAGCACGAGAGAAAATCACCATGGCGAGGAGGGCGGTTCGCTCTCTCGCCGTCTCCCTTCTAGCAAACCTCTCCCTCCCAATCACCGCAATTCTGCTATTCTCAACCGGCCACCAATATCGGGCCCTATCCAAGCCTGTTTGGTTCCCGCCCCTTGTTGTGATCCACCTCGCCACGCTAGGCTCGTCCTTCTTGATGGGCCTAGCAGGCTGGCTCGTGTGGGCCGATGGTGGATTTCGAACAAATAAGGGTGGGTATGCAACCGCCTTTCCCATCTACATATCCCAGATCTCGACTAGCGTCACATGGCACCCTTTTGTCCTTCGGATCGGTTCTGCGAAACTCGGTTGGTTCATCTGCATTGCAAATTTTGGGTTCTTGGTTGCTTGTTACGACAACTTTAAGAAAGTGAACCCAATTGCTAGTGCCCTGGTGAAGCCCGCCTTAGCTTGGGCGGCTTATCTTTCAATTGTCACTTATTATCTTATTTATCTTTGATTCATTTTTCATAGATTAGTTTTATTTTTCTTCCTCTTCCATTGTAGATTAAACTTTTTTTTAATGTATTGTATCATACATGGTGTATACATTGATGGCAATGAGTGATTTTTTTCCCTTTGGAAAAGAAGAGAAATGTATAAGATTTAGGGTGATGAATTGTTTTTGTTATGGAAATAAGTAGGGTGGTTGTTAAAACTTCATATGCAATTCTGGTTGATTAAAGGATAATTTAGAACTAACGATTATTCAATGAATCACTAATTATCTATCTTTTGTATCTTTGTGCATGAATTTCCCAAGATTTCAATGGCGTGACTTATATGGTTTAATAAGAAATTTGTTTAATCCTGCTTCCTAAATCCTAATTTCCACGTTTTAATGTGTTTATAATATATATATATATAAATATATACACTAGAGAAAATTTGTTGTACCCTTTGAAAACCTTAATTAGGTATTTAGACCCCAATGAAAATAAATGAGCCATGTTAGACCCTAATGAAAAAAAAAATTAACCGCTTTAGCCCCTTGTTCGCTTATTCTCCTTGAATTTGTAAATAAAGAGCAGCCATATACGGGGTTCGTCCTGGGGACCTTTGGGTACTAACCGCAAGTCCTTTCCAGTGAGCTATTACGGAATAGTTGTTCGCTTATTCTCCACCAGCTGGCTTCAAGCATAGCCCAATGAAGTCCACCACCACTCTCAAAAGTCTTAACAAGGATCGGTATGACAAAAAGTGTCACTTGTTCAAGGATAATCAAGAGCTGAAGTGGCAAGTTGCTCAGTTGGATGAAAGAGAACCAGAATCTCTTAGTTGCTCACTTGTTCAAGGATAATCAAGAGCTGAAGTGACAAAAAGTGTCACTTATTCTCCATGGAAGAATCTCTTAGTTGCAGCAAGAGAACCAGAATCTCCAGATGAAGATCATGGAGCTATAAATGGCTGCCTAGTGAAGATCCAAAAGGTCGATGTGTACTTTACCTCCTTGTGTGATGATGTTCGTCGTTGTCCTGCCTGCGTTTCATATGTTCACTTATGTTGTGTACTCTTTTTTTGTCACAATTTATGCAATAAGACATTTATGTATGTCTATTGTTTACCTCAACAAAGTCATGCTCATATTGTATCCTGTTAATGTTAGATTAAACGTTGTGAATTGTCTCGTCTCTTTTTTTTTGGTCTAATAAGACGTTGTTTAGGGTTTTCTAACAATTAACACCCAATACAATGTGCAAGGGGATGATGTAAAGGGTTTCGAATAGGACGTGTACCTTAGATAACGTCGTATGTAATGTTGTACATTACATTGTAATGTCCATTGTTTTTTTTCTCAAGGGGGTATTACAAAGTCAAAATGGATGTCATAACATAACATCCAACTAAACATTGCTTTAGTATCCTAAATACGTCTAGATCCTATCTAGACTCGAACTAAGCCCATTGGGCTTTTCCAGAACAATGTTTAATTCGATGTTGCTATAAACGTCAAGTTGAACGTTTCTATAACATCCACTTTTTTCAGTGATAAAAAACCATGTCTCTCACAACATCCAATTTCACGTTGACTAACGTTCAAACAAACAGTGATTTATGGTGCATATAGTCTCTATGTTTATCCATCCATAAACTCTATTTCATAATTCCATCCCTAGAAATAGACATGTCAATCGAGTCATTCAGGTTGGGTCATTTCGAATTCCGGGTAAAACGGGTCTCGGGTAAATTCGGGTTAACTCGAACTCGAGTTTGACCCAGTTTTGGGTCAAATCGGGCTAATTTCGGGTTTTTCATTTTTTTTTATTTTTTAAATAAAAAAATATTATTATGATGATTTTGCGATAACTTCCAAATGCTAAAGTTAAGGATGTGGTTGCTAAGTTGTTCTTTTTGGTCCCTATACTTATTAGAAGATGTCATCCTAAGCTCGAACATTTGTAATTATATAATACCTTCAATCTGAATTACTCGTGATTTTTAATAAAATTTAAAACTCTATAAAATATCAAAGTTTTAATTAACTTTTAAAAATTATTTCATACCAATAAGTAATGAGTATAAAGATTATGTTACAATTTTAATTAAAAATTGAAATAATTTGGTGAAATGTCCATTTTCATATAAGTCTTTTGTTAAATGTCCACCTAAATCTCAATTTTGTTAAATGTCCAATTTTTTTTTTATAATATCAAGTTTACCCCTATATTATTAAAATCTCTTCCCCGCGCGTCCCTTCTTCCTCATCTATTTGTTTTGCGCCCCTCCGATCCTTCCTCATCTGATTGTTCGTCCTCCCCTCCACCCGCCTCAACTTCCCCGATCAACTTCTCCACCTCTACTCTGCTGTCATCAAGGGAGTCTTCCGTCCAGAAGGCCGCAATCGAGGTCGGCGCCAGGGTCAACGCCGTCAAGGTCCATTGATGACGACATTAATACTCAATCCGAAGAGTAGGGAGTTTGTGTTACTTGCCAGGTCCATGGATGCTTATTTGTTGTTGAAGCATGTTGGAGCTTGGATTCATCATGAGAAATCGAAATCAAGTAAAATAGATGAAAGATCTATGTGTAATAGGGAAGAAAAGAAGAAGAGATTAACTTGACACCATTAATGGCTAATCAAGCTTACAACCGAACAATCGAGTTCTCTCTGTTTGCTTTGGTGACATCAGTTGTTTTGCTTAGCATTAGCCCCTCTCGGATTTGTGCTTCCCCTGTCCTAGTGTTTTCCTTTGATGACAATCATGATTACACTGTTTTTACCTTTGGTGACACCACTAAGAACACTTGACCATTTTTTTACTTGGTACACCGATGGTGACATTACTTGTTACACTTGTGGTGACACTTTTTTTGTGTTGGTAATACCCCTATTAACACTTGACCATTTTTTTCCCCTTTTCTAGGGTTTTCTTTTGATGACAATAATGATTTTGTTTAGCATTATCCCCTCTAGGGTTTGTGCTTCCCTTGTCAATGTGTTATCCTTTGGTGACAGAAGTGGTTACATTTTTTTTATTGTGGTGACACTGATACGGGGTAAGCCGTAAGGTGGCTCGATCTTCGGAAATCAAACAAGAAACTCAAGAACGGAAGCAAGAAACGTAAAGAAACAACAAGACTCGACAAGATCACCAAACAATCGAACAATCGAGTTCTCTCTGTTTGCTTTGGTGACATCAGTTGTTTTGCTTAGCATTAGCCCCTTTAGGATTTGTGCTTCCTCTGTCCTAGTGTTTTCCTTTGGTGACAATCATGATTACCCTGTTTTTACCTTTGGTGACACCACTAAGAACACTTGACCATTTTTTTACTTGGTACACCGGTGGTGACATTACTTGTTACACTTGTGGTGACACGGTTTTTGTGTTGGTAATACCCCTATTAACACTTGACCATTTTTTCCCCTTTTCTAGGGTTTTCTTTTGATGACAATAATGATTTTGTTTAGCATTATCCCTTCTAGGGTTTGTGCTTCCCTTGTCAATGTGTTATCCTTTGGTGACAGAAGTGGTTACATTTTTTTTATTGTGGTGACACTGATACGGGGTAAGCCGTAAGGTGGCCCGATCTTCGAAAATCAAACAAGAAACTCAAGAACGGAAACAAGAAATGTAAAGAAACAACAAGAATCGAGAAAGACTTAAGAAACTCAACAAGAATAAGCAAGAATGAAGCAAAACTCGACAAGATCACCAAGAACCAAGGGAACTCGATGTCGACAAGACACAAGACGCAATACTCGATCAAATTGAAGATAAAGACTCGAAATTTGGCAAAGACACGACCTATAAGGACTGATTCGAACTATGTAGAACGAGATGAAGACCCCAGGTCTCCATAGAGGGTAGGAACCAATCACCAACGAATACACAACCCGCCTCTACAACCTTACACAACCAAGCCGACAACTTGGAGGCACAAGGAGTGGACTTGTGGATACCAGGATCACCAAGCTCACGCGAGGTTGATGAACTCAAAGCAAACCAAGCTGAGATCAATACCAATTTGCAATCGATGAGCCACGCTTCTAATCGATCGACTTGCACTCATGTGTTTCACATAAAAAGAGAGACTTTCTTAATAATGAATAACGTGTGTTCTACAATGATGATTAGTCGTTACTTATAGAAAACCTATGGCTGATTTTTAATGAAAATAATAAATATAATGGAAATTGAAATAAATCCCTAAAATTCCCTAAAATAACTTAAGTAAAAGAGATACTAAAAATAACAATGAAAATAAGGGTTTCAAGAGGCCCATATAAAAACTAAGCGCCCAGGTCTCGGCGCCGAGGGTCTGGTGTCGGCGTCGATACCAACAATAAGCAAATATCATCTTAAGGACTCGGCGTCGATGTTCCTGGTGTCGGCGTCGAGGGCAACAACAAGAGAAGAACATAGGTAAGTCTTCAATGACTCCTCTTGGAGTTGAACCGCACTTGAGAATAGGTATGTCCGGGGGTTCCGGAGGTATCTTTGATGGTCCCGCATCAACCCGGGTATCCGACACGGAACCGAATAGCTTAACCGTGTCGGTTACTCGGGTTAAGACGGTTCGTATACGGTTCGGGCATTTTGGGCTAAACAGTTTCGGGTACCCGACACGATTATCCGGTTCGTGTCGGGTACCCGGATACTAAATTCTTTATGATGATTTTAGGATAACTTCCAAATGCTAAAGTTAAGGATGTGGTTGCTAAGTTGTTCTTTTTGGTCCCTATACTTATTAGAAGATGTCATCCTAAGCTCGAGCGTTTGTAATTATATACTACCTTCACTTTGAATTACTCATGATTTTTAATGAAATTTAAAACTCTATAAAATATCAAAGTTTTAATTAACTTTTAGAAATTATTTCATACCGATAAGTAACGAGTATAAAAATTATTTTAAAATTGAAATAATTTGGTGAAATGTCCATTTTCATATAAGTCTTTTGTTAAATGTCCACCTAAATCTCAATTTTGTTAAATGTCCAATTTTTTTTATAATACCGAGTTTACCCCTATATTATTAAAATCTCTTCCCCGCACGTCCCTTCTTCCTCATCTATTTGTTTTGCGCCCCTCCGATCCTTCCTCATCTAATTGTTAGTCCTGCTACTCCTCCGCTCGCCTCAACTTCCCCGATCAATTTCTCCACCTCTACTCTGCTGTCATCAAGGGCGTCATCACTGCTTCCGTCCAGAAGGCCGCAATCGAGGTCGGCGCCAGGGTCGACGCCGTCGAGGTCCATTGATGACGACGTTAATACTCAATCCGAAGAGTAGGGAGTTTGTGTTACTTGCCAGGTCCATGGATGCTTATTTGTTGTTGAAGCATGTCGAAGCTTGGATTCATCATGAGAAATCGAAATCAAGTAAAATAGATGAAAGATCTGTGTGTAATAGGGAAGAAAAGAAGAAGAGGTTAACTTGACGCCATTAATGGCTAATCAAGCTTACAACCGAACAATCGAATTCTCTCTGTTTGCTTTGGTGACATCAGTTGTTTTGCTTAGCATTAGCCCCTCTAGGATTTGTGCTTCCCCTTTCCTAGTATTTTCCTTTGATGACAATCATGATTACCCTGTTTTTACCTTTGGTGACACCACTAAGAACACTTGACCATTTTTTTACTTGGTACACCGGTGGTGTCATTACTTGTTACACTTTTGGTGACACTGTTTTTGTGTTGGTAATACCCCTATTAACACTTGACCATTTTTTTCCCCTTTTCTAGGGTTTTCTTTTGATGACAATAATGATTTTGTTTAGCATTATCCCCTCTAGGGTTTGTGCTTCCCTTGTCAATGTGTTATCCTTTGGTGACAGAAGTGGTTACATTTTTTTTATTGTGGTGACACTGATACGGGGTAAGTCGTAAGGTGGCCCGATCTTCGACAATCAAACAAGAAACTCATGAACGGAAGCAAGAAACGTAAAGAAACAACAAGACTCGAGAAAGACTTAAGAAACTCGACAAGAATAAGCAAGAATGAAGCAAGACTCGACAAGATCACCAAGAACCAAGGGAACTCGATGTCGACAAGACAGAAGACGCAAGACTCGATCAAATTGAAGATAAAGACTCGAAATTTGGCAAAGACACGACCTATAAGGACTGATTCGAACTATGTAGAATGAAATGAAGACCCCAGGCCTCCGTAGAGGGTAGGAACCAAGCACCAACGACTACATAACCCGCCTCTACAACCTTACGCAACCAAGCGGACAACTTGGAGGCACAAGGAGGGGACTTGTGGATACCAGGATCACCAAGCTCTCGCGAGATTGATGAACTCAAAGCAAACCAAGCTGAGATCAATACCAATTTGCAATCGATGAGCCACGCTTCTAATCGATCGACTTGCACTCATGTGTTTCACACAAAAAGAGAGACTTTCTTAATAATGAATAACGTGTGTTCTACAATGATGATTAGCCATTACTTATAGAAAACCTATGACTGATTTTTAATGAAAATAATAAATATAATGGAAATTGAAATAAATCCCTAAAATTCCCTAAAATAACTTAAGTAAAAGAGATACTAAAAATAACAATGAAAATAAGGGTTCCAAGACTTAATAAATTTCGGCCCATATAAAAACTAAGCGCCCAGGTCTCGACGCCGAGGGTCTGGTGTCAGCGTCGATACCCACAGTAAGCAAATATCATCTTCAGGACTCGGCGTCGACGCTCCAGGGTCGGCGCCGAGGGCAACAACAAGAGAAGAACATAGGTAAGTCTTCAATGACTCCTCTTGGAGTTGAACCCTACTTGAGAATAGGTATGTCCGGGGGTTCCGGAGGTATCTTTGATGGTCCCGCATCAACCCGGGTATCCGACACGGAACCGAATAGCTTAACTGTGTCGGGTACCCGGGTTAAGACGGTTCGTATACGGTTCGGGCATTTTGGGCTAAACGGTTTCGGGTACCCGACACGATTATCCGGTTCGTGTCGGGTACCCGGATATGCACACCCCTATTTTTTCCATGCACATTTTTTAATCTAGCTTAAGATTATAATCTAGCTTAAAATTATAATCTAGATGAAAATTTTAATCGAACTTAAGATTATAATCTAGCTTAAAATTGAACATCTTGTTTGACATGCCTATTGATTTTCCAAGCTTTTTGGAGATTAAATTGTAAAATTACCAAATGGATATAGTATTTTATTTGATGCATTACTATAGAGTCCGGTCATATTTAGCCTGAGCTATAAAGTTCCTTTATAAAAGAGAAAAAATACATGACTTTATAACCTAGTAACAAGCCCGAGCTATGAAACCAAAATCATACATTGTCAATAGAGGTGATATTTTTTTTATCGAGCTTGGTTTTGTGATCATATTCGGCTCACGAGTAATTAGACTAACTCGAATTCAAGCTCAAGCTCTTTAAACGCTTAACCAAAATAGCAAGTACTTGAACAAGCATGTGCCTGTATAAGCATTACATCTATTGAATGGCCAAATTATGAGTTTCAAGCTCTCAAGTGGCCTAACCGCCTAACCGGAGAAGCTAGGTACCCGCGAGCTAATACTGCTCCAATGAAATGCAATGACTTCATCTTTGACCTTGTTTCACTTTCATGCCTCTTGGCACCTTACACGCCGATTGCTGCGGTTTTGGGTGAATGCTGAATATGTGACAAATAAGTGATGTTTAAAGTGCAACACAAATTCTGCTTTTTTTCCCCCAAGAATCCGAAGAAAGGAATGTGATAAGGTATGAAAATGGTAGAAATGTGAATGCAGGAATCAAATTAGCACAATTTAGTTATATTTTCAAGATATTCATGAATCATGATTGATTTGCCTACCAAAACCTTCAGAACAATCAATAGTTCATCATGGATGCATTGACAGCAGCGCAACTAATGAAACTCATTTAACTAAATCATCCAATCAATTGTTCTAATTCTCAAGAGGATTGACAAAGGGAAAGAAGCCGCAAAAAAAAAAAAAACGAGTCTATTATTACTTACACAGATTAGGCTTTACGACAAATAGAAAGAATCATATCGGACTGAGTTCTTTGATATTTGCATTTTTGTCCCAATATTCAGGCGGAGCGACATCTGATATCATCTGTTCCTGTCCACGCTAAAGAATCTGCACCACGAAGAAAAATCACATTTATGCTAAAAAAATGAAGAGCATGCAAATTTTGACAAAGCTAGAAGAATAGCACCTCATTATAACATATACAATATACATTATAACACAGACCAAACTCTAATACATTAGTCATTACAATAGCACCTCATTTGCTGGTGGGATTTGCTTATTTTTACAGAAATCTGTTTTCACAAAATCTGTTTTTATAGAAATCTGTTTTTTCAGATTTTTGTTTTAAAGCTTATTTCAGATTTCAGATTTATGTAAAAACATATTTCTATTCATAAAAATATGTTTTCTATGTAAAAACAAATTTATGTAATTGTAAAACAGATTTCTATTCATAAAAATCTGTTTTCAATGTAAAAAAACATTTCAGTAAAAACAGATCTGACTTGGAAAAGTGAAGTTGGATAATCATTGAGATCTAGATCTGATTTGGAAATATACAGTAGCTTGTATAATTTGAATGGAGTATAACCTTATTTATGGATTTTCTAATATATCTCTTCCCATTATAAGTTAAACCTTATTTATGGATCCGGGATAAGAGATGAGCAGTAATACAAACTTCCACAGAAATCAACAGTCTTAGACTATGCATCCTCATTTATGGTTCATATATGCATTCATGAATCCTAAAGCAAAACAAGGGATTGAAGGAAGTGGTTGTTTCCCAAATCATTTTATTTAGCCTTTGTACTATTAGTATAACCTTATTTCATTGACCATGTATAAAAATCTGGATAAAAAGGAATCATAAGGTTCACATATTAGTACATCAATAATTGCAAAGTGAGGTTAAAAAAATGCCAAGGGGTGATAAAGTCAGATAAAAAGCTAGACTTAGAAGGAAGAGATGAAAATATTGCATATGTGCACAGTGGGTTGAGATCTGTCAATCACAACACTTAAAAAGAAGCAACCATGGCCTCTACAGACACTATTCAGCAGAACAACCATGTACATATAAACCAGAAATAGCCAGAAATCATGGGTGTATATACAAATCTGTCAAATGGACATAAAATTAATTTTCGACACACTGTAAATGTTTTTTTTTTATATCAGAAAGGGCTCTAAAATCACTCTTTTTAGTGAGCAATTTATAAACAAACAAGAAAGGAATTTATTATGCCAGATTTCTTATTCTAGCAATAACACACTCTCATGGGTTTTCTTCATATACCTTTTTTTTTGGTTCCAAGTAGCATCTTAAAATGGTAGATTAACAATGTTTTTTTATATAAAAAAATTGATATAATTAAGTAGAAGAAATTGGATTGAATGAAATGGTAATTGAATGGAATGAAATAGCATGCAGTGGTAATTGAATGGAATGAAACAGAATCAGCTCAAACATGAAATGATTACTGGACACTGAGATCTCCCCTAACTCATGATACTACTCAAGAGGCTGATTTTGAGAGGACAATCTTCATAGCATTGATCAAACAAGAGTAACATAGTCCAAGGAAACAAGACTACAAACAAGACATCATGTAGAAACCCGACAAACGCACCAAATATATATGAGATATAACTGAACTTAGTAATGCTACTAATCAAACCTATGTATTCAAATGCTTCACAAGGGATCCATAACAAAATTTCTAATCACTTTTAATTAAGTAATTCAAATCAGTCCACATAAATTACACATGGAAATATATTGAGAACTGATAATATTGCAAAATTTAGCTATTTAACAGAACAATGGGCAGTTCACAATAGAATAAACTGGTTGAAGAATTGATAATTTGATAGCAATCAAGCTGGTTGAAGAGCATCGTGGAGTCATTGCAGAGGATAAACTATAGTTTGTATTTGTATGTATTAAACAAAACTAAAATTAAATGTAAGGAAAGATGAATCACAATACATAAAAAGTTATCACTATGGTTCTCAAGAAAGAAAATTCAGAGTAGAATAGATGTGAAGCTGAAAATACTAGTCAAAACCCAAATTAGGATTTAGGAAATCAACATTAAAGACATTATTGAGGAGATATTCATCTTAAATCTCAGTCAAATAGATAAATTAAACTATAAAGACAATTTGATGGCGATCCTGATTGCTGAATTAGAATTGATTCAACTTTCATGGACATAACACAAATGCCAGCTGCTACGACTCATTTCTAATACAGAAAGTGCCCCATAGCTGGGTAAATCAAACCCTTAATGGCAAAATACAAATGGAAGCCTATTGAAACTCAGAAACTGTCATCAAGCAAAGAGGCCGGTCACTGATTCAACTTTCAATTTTAGAAAACTAAATATACCTTGTACTAATAGCTATAGCCTTCTGTTCATCCCTCTAGAAAACCCCAAATAATGGAAATATATTGAGAATTACACATGTAATTTACCCTTCTGTTCATCCCTCTAGAAAACCCAATTTCATTCTAGTTTGTTTATGCAACAACACTCAGTCTTAATTCAGTAATTCAAATCAGTCAGACCATGAAAATCAAAAGTTAGGATTTTATGTAAATCGAAATTTAGGGTTAATGCAAATCAAAATTGCATCAAGACAAGTGGGCAACAAAGAGCGAGAAAGAGGAATTTCAATATTACCTGAAGAACGTGAAAGCGAAATTGCTTGGTGGAGAAAGCGAAATAGAACCTGTGAAGAGCCTCTGTCAACAAAAGGAAGTGGATATCAGTTTTTTTCACAAGCAAGCTGAGAAATCGATCGATTGCAAAGCTTGCAAACCTTACCGCGAGATCGAAGTTTGTCGTCGTGGAACTCTCATAGAATCGATTGCAAAAGCTTCTGCGAAGACAAAAATGAGATTGCCGACCACAGCTTCTGCGAAGACAGAAATTGATGAGAGGGGAGGGATTCCGTCTTCTTTTTCAGTCGAGAACGCTCGTCCAATTTCATCGAACGCTTCCAGATTGGAGCGGCTGAGGAAACGCTTCCAAAGCTTTCGCTTGAGATGAACGGAGAGCGTTTCTGAAAACGTTGTTCCCTGCCAAACAGTGTTGACGAAAGCGTTGTATCTCACGCTCTATCTCACGCTCCAACACGCTACTACCAAGCAGGCCCAAAGGGCAAACATGTTTGACATGCACATTTTTTAATCTAGCTTAAAATTATAACCTAGATGAAAATTTTAATCTAGCTTAAGACTATAATATAGCTTAAAATTGAACATCTTGTTCGACATGACTATTGATTATCTAAGCTTTTTGGAGATTAAATTGTAAAATTACCAAAATGAATATAGTATTTTATTTGATGCATTACTTTAGAGTCCGGTCATATTTGGCCTAGGCTCTAGTTGGACCTTGGGCTTCTTTACCTTAATGTTGTAGCCTCCTCTTCACCGGTCCATCTCTCCTTGCATGTGTGTTTTGTTCCCACTGAGCTAGACTGAGATGTGTTGTATTTGAGTAGTTGAGTGTTCGAGAGAGTGTTGGGAGTTGTGGTTGGCGTTATGCCACCGTTATGTATCACCTTTTACGTGAGACCCTTGTTTGGTCTTACCTTTTTGTTACTACTTGGCATTTATGCCACCTATCTATTTATTTACCACTTCAGATATTTGGCCTAGGCTATAAAGTTCCTTTATAAAAGAGAAAAAATACATGACTTTATAGCCTAGTAACAAGCCCGAGCTATGAAACCAAAAACATACATTCTCAATAGTAGGGGTGTGCAGAAAAACTCGAAACCGAAAACACGGCACGAAAAAACCCGAAACCGAAAAAACACGACACGATAATGACACGAACCGAGAAAACACGGCTGTAAACGGTTCGTGTTCAGGTCGGGCAAATCCCCTTATCGGGTACTCGACACGAACCGTTTAAAATAATTTTTTTTATTTATAGGTATGAAAATAAAGTACTAGTATATATAAATTCCTATAAATATTACAAAGCTTTGATAGCTCAGATGGTATTTTGTGGGAAGGGGCATGTGTGATATTTCAACAAACCTAGGTTCGATTCTCAGCACGCTTTTTTTTCCCCAACTTTATTTATTTTTTAATGTCCAAATTCCAAATAGGTAAACAAACCCTAGATTAAATACTCAATCTTTCATTCTCACTTCTCAGTTACAGTCGCCGTCTTCTAAGCTCTGTATCTTGCCATCTTCTTCTTCACGCTCAATCCGCCTTCCATCCTCATTGCTCAGATCTGAAGCCCCGGCCGCCGAAGCCATCTCCCGCTCGGACCTCCGTTCACCTTGTCGATTCAAAGGGAAATCGGTGGAAGCTGTCAAGGCCGGCTCCTCGCTCCTCACCGTACCTACGCCTATCGGAGCCGAACCCAGCCAGCGCCTCTCTCTCTCTCTCTCTCTCTTCCCCACACCCCGATGACCGCCACCGCCTCCTTTCTCACGCCGGCGCTGTCCCACCTCGTGCCCTGACCAACGGCAACGGAGGGTGAAGCCGATGAACACCTCGTCTGCCATTAGCGAGCCTGATTTACGAGGCCTCCCTCCTCCCACCGGCACCTGTTGCTGCAGCCAGCCACCACAATGACAACGCCACCGGAACAGAAGGGAAAAAAAGAAAACCTAACGGTTCGTGTCGGATAACACGGGTATCCGACACGGAACCGAATACCCTAACTGTGTCGGGCACCCGGGTTTAAACGGTTCGGATACGGTTCAAGGAATTTGAGCTAAACGGTTTCGGGTACCCGACACAATTAACCGGTTCGTGTCGGGTACCCGGTTATGCGCACCCCTACTCAATAGGGGTATTTTTTTTTATCGAGCTTGATTTTGTGATCATATTCAGCTCAGGAGTAATTAGACTAACTCGAATTCGAGCTCAAGCTCTTTAAATGCTTAACCAAAATAGCAAGTACTTGAACAAGCATTTTCCTGTATAAGCATTACGTCTATCGAATGGCCAAATTATGAGTTCCAAACTCTCAAGTGGCCTAACCGCCTAACCTGAGAAGCTAGATACCCGCGAGCTAATACAATTAGACATTGAAGAGAGCTAGATACCAAGAGCACACATCCAACAATTGTTGTAACTCTTACAAGCAAGCTAGTAAACAAGATAAGATTCAGACAATTAAAAGTTTCAAATTTAAATACACTATTATGGTGATACAACAACAACAACATACTACATGGATTATCCGCGAGCCTACCCCTAAGAGGGAGGTCAGGTTTAGAGGGCCTAGATGAAGACAATGTTACCCCCATCGAGATGATCGAGATATTGTTTCTAGATCGATGAACCCAAAAAAGTTTAAAGGGCAATAACATCCAGATAACTCAAAGCTTTCACGAGTCACCTCTACACCTATAGATCTTTGAGCAGCCTCTACTGTAAGGGTTTGACGGGTCTGGATAGCATGATAGGTAGGACTGACCTGCGCCAGCACTACCACAGGCCGGTTTGTCTCTCTTTAGAGCGCTATAAGAGATTTGGGTCTGTTGTTCAAGGATCATCCGACTTATATCCGACCCCATCAAGAGCTCACCTTCTGTATTGCACTCGGCAATTGAACCATTGCACGTCGAGTGGATTTGTGTCCTGCTCCCTCCAGCTGCAGCGCCCTTGTAGTCGATAAGGAAGAGCACGAGAAGGAGTCCGCCAAGAAGAAACGTCTTGGAAACCTTTTGCTCCATGATTGGGACCAATTTACACCCAGCAGTGCTCTCTCTCTCTATATAGTAGTAACAAATAGCTAAAACTTCAAAAACCACCCTTTCTTTAGGTCATTTTGCTCGAAACCACCCTTATCGACGTTTTGCTTATAATTCACCACATGCAATCACTTTTTTAACAATAAAATCCCCAAATAACTTTCACATTTAGGAGATTTTCGAATTTTAGAGAATTTTAAGTATTTTTTTTCGTTCAAATGATCTCAATTTTCTAAAATAGATCGACAAGCAATATTGGAGTTTTTCTTAAATTTGTAGCATTTTATAAAACAAAATGTTTCTTCAAATGTTTGAAATGGAGAATCTGTTGAAGTTAGAGCAAAAATATATAATTTGGAGAAAATGCCTTTTATTTTCTTAATTTAGATACACTTTTAGAGGGATATCTAAGAAAAAGTTTGGAATGTCCAAAAGAATATATACTTCTTAGTAGGGAGAGTTTATCGGACATTCCATCGTCATACACATTCTTTATGGTATTATAACAAAGGTAAAATGAGTGAGGGCAGTGAGTTATAAATAAAATATGAATATGGGGTTGTGAAATGCAATTTTGAAAAGTAGGGGTGGTTTTGTGAAATGTGACACAATGAGGAATGAAGTTTTATGTTTTGTCCACCACCTTTTGAAAGGTGAAAGTGGGAAGGAGCTTTAGGAACCATTTTAGATGGACAACACGTTACCTACTATACCTCATAATTTCATAAACTCAATTCAAGCGGACAACATGCCTTCTATTATTATTAGTCTATTCTGACTGTGATTTGAGTGCTGATTACAATTAGTACTCATTAATGGTCGGAGAAATTGATTACTGCAATCAGCACTGCATTATTTAGCCTTCCTATCTATGTATACATATACTAAAATCGATGTATAGCGTCATATGTGGTGTGTTTCAGTTGGTCCTAGATGAAAAAATCATATGTGGTACGTTGAGGTTGATCATAAGAGGAAAATTAATAAAATAATATGTTGTCATAGTTTATTTCTATATATATTTTAGTTAATTGAAAAAAATGTAAATAAAAAATATTTTATAGTCATACTTACCAAAAATATTAATAGATAAATATGTATTATTTGATATCCGCTATTTTAAGACTTACAAGCTTGACTAATGCTTATTTTACATCTTGGATGAGGCTTCTTAGATCACTTTTCTACCTTTTAGGATCTTAGTGTTTTTTTTTACCATCTTACATTTATTTTCAAGGTTTATTTCCCTATCTTTCTAGCCATCTTTCTCATAAAAATAATAAATAAGTTATGTATATCTACATAACTTCAAAAGTATTCGCACAATCACGTGCTTATGATTTTTTTAATCTTTGCATGAGAGCTTATATTTTCCTTTTTAGATTTATCCTAATGATAATATTTATATATTTATTTCAAATAATATTAGGTGGTGTGTTTGAGTATTATTACTACTTTACCTTATTAAATCATTTTCAAATTTTGTATTGTATCTCTTTCCAACTAATTTATAAATTATATAAAAAAAATTATACATATTTTTATTGTAAACAAGTGTATATTAATATAGTATTATATAGATATATAAAATGATGTTCAAATTAAAATGGATCAAACTCCCGGGCACGGGTATTACACTAGTTATCAACTTAATTAACCTCCTTACAGGGGATTGTTTGGTGCATTTACAAATTGTTTATCAGCTCGCTATAAGCAATCGACATGCCTGCCTTTAGGTATCGATATCTAGTATACCTGTTAATCGGATTATTCGGGTCGGTTTCGGATTAGGGTCATTTAGTGTAACGACCCGAATATAAATATCCGGGATACTTTTCAAAGGTTGGATACCTTCGTTTGGATCTTGCAATCCAGATACGGGTCGAGATTTCAAACCTCAAAAGATCAGTATTTGTAAAGTGAGGATTTTGAATCCCAAAATGATCGAATGGTCGTTGGGTACCCTTAACCTGTCCTAAAAGTCTAAGTCGCGGAAATTTATTTGAAGAAAAGCGGAAAGCGAAAGTAGAGTACAATTTGCCACGGCGAGGCCGGGTCAAAACCAAACAATAAAATACAAGTCGAAAAGTCCTTTAACCAAATTAGTGAGTCAATCCAGTTCTTCGCATTAGCCCAAGAGGATCTCCCACGTCATGGAAGCACAGAGCAAGCATACCTAAAAACAATTTGTGCGAGAGGGGTCAGACCGAAACCTCCCAACGCACTCGGTCCCGCAAGCAAGCATAGACATATGCTATACCTAAAATAAAGATGCTCTAATGCAAAACCATTCAAAGATGTTTGAGACTCCAATCACAGGATTCAGCAGAAGCTCAGGGTTGGTCCTGCAAAAACCATTCAACAATGTCAATAAGCATACTGAAATATAGGAATGGCACTGAATAATCCATTCAACTCGATAATTTGCGAAAAAATAACTGTGTTTAAGCATAAATCAGAGCATATCAAAACAGAAATTGATAAATCCCGGTGGGCCATATAACGTGGGGGGTCCTCACGTTCGAGCGCATCATGCGCACCCAAGCCGAGCACACAAGACCAGCGGGGTTCCATCCTAAAACCAATTGGCAATAGGAGGAGTGGCCAACTGACTTATATGCAAGGCTCGGGTTATCGTATTTTTTGATGTGGGACAATCCCAAGCTTAAGACATCACAACACGCCCCCTCAAGTGCAACTGCATGGCCTCGCAATATATGCCAGTTGCACTTGACGTCTTGAGCCTTAAGGCCGGCTAGCCCAGTAGATAGATCGACCTAGGGTCCCGGACCGCACCGCCCTGATACCATGATAAATCCTGGTGGGCCATATAACGTAGGGGGTCCGCACATTCGAGCGCATCATGCGCACCTAAGCCGAGCACACAAGACCAGCGGGGTTCCATCCTAAAACCAATTGGCAATAGGAGGAGTGGCCCACTGACTTATATGCAAGGCTCGGGTTATCATGTTTTTCAATGTGGTACAATCCCAAGACACCACAACAAAAATTTTCACCACTATTCACAAAAACTAAAAACTTGCAAGTTCCTGAAAAGGGAATCTGGAGGGAAAAAAATCAAAGATGGAAAGGTGTCATCATGGAACAAACCCTAGCCACTTGCAACCTGTATCGAGCCATGGTTTCTGCGCAAATGTGACGTCGAGGTCGATACCTGGAGACACAAGACGGCGTCGAGAGTGTTCGTTATGCAAGTTGTCAGATACAATTTCATTGAGTTCGCCTGTAAAAACATCCACTCCGAATCGAACTCAAAATCCAATTGCTGTTGTAAAAGCTCTTTCTTGTATATCTCGATGATTTAGTTGATTCTTCTGTTTTCTCTCATCTGTCCTCGACCTACTGCCGACCTCCTTCTTATCATTCTATCCTCGGCACCGTTTAGAATCAAGGAGCCATTAATGCCCCTAATTAGCTCCCTTTTCCTATTCTGTATATTGCCCTAATTAGCACATATTTAGTCATTCTTAACAGGTATTCTCATAAATTGGGTATAGGGCATTAATTAGGATGTTATGCTATATTGATTGTCGGATGTTATGTTGAGCGGATATTCTAAGCATTATCAATAGCCCCTCAGATTGCTTCCTTACGGAAACGTGAGGGAGGAATCCGAATTTTTCGAACTGATTGCTAGTACATTAGGGCTCCTGGCGAACCTTGGCCTAAAGTGGCGCTCGAATGGCCCGAAATCGGCGAACCTTGGCCTTAAGTGGCACTCGAATGGCCTGAAATCGGCGAACCTTGGCCCTTAAGTGGCGCTCGAATGGCCTGAAATCGGCGAACCTTGACCTTAAGTGGCGCTCGAATGGCCTGAAATCGGCGAACCTTGGCCTTAAGTGGCGATGTTCTTTTGCAAAAATCAACCGTGGACAGCTTTAAGAAGCAATGAAAATGTAAATGAAAAAGAACTAGGGCCTCGTTAAAACCTCACCGTAGGAAAACCTCGTGGGAAAAAACCGTACGACGAGGGAAAAGAGTGCCCCTTATTGATGTCTAGTTCCATACTCACGCACACGTCTTACACAATCCTAAATCACAAAGCAACAGAATAAATGTAAAACAAATTTAAATGAGAGGCGTTCCATGTCCTCGGCACCGACTTACCGCTTGCATCGGCTAACTTATAGGCCCCATTGCCGAAAGCGGAGACCACTTGGTACAGACCCTCCCAGTTGGGCCCTAGCTTGCCGTCGACCGGATCTTTGGCGTTGGGAAGCACCTGCCGCAGCACATGGTCTCCCTCCTTGAACTCGCGGGGGCGGACATGTCGCCCATGAGCTCGCACCAGTCCTCGCTGATACGCCTCTAGCCGTATGGCAGCCTTGTCCCGTTTCTCTTACAGCAGATTGAGGCTAGCCTGCAGTGCTTGGTCGTTCCCACCCTGCTTAAATGCCTCAGTGCGAATCGTGGGCAAGCCGACTTCCAAGGGAATCACAGCTTCCGAGCCATAGGTGAGCGCAAATGGAGTTTCCCCGGTGGAGCTGCCGGGGGGCGGGGGGGGGGGGGGGGGGGGGTGGTGCGATAGGCCCATAGGCGGCAGACAGTTCATCCGCCCAATTCCCCTTTGCTTTCTCGAGTCGTTTCTTCAATCCGTTGAGTATGACCTTGTTAGTCGCCTCGTCTTGGCCGTTAGCCTGCGTGTATGCCACAGAGGAATAGAAATTCTTAATCCCGTATCCTTCACAAAAAGACTTGATAGAAGAGCTATTGAACTGAGTTCCGTTATCAGATATAAGGGCCTAGGGGATCCCGAAGCGGGTAATAATGTGCTCCCACACGAACTTCTTCGTGTCGGTGTCGCGTATCCCGGAAAGAGCCTTCGCCTCTACCTAGTTAGTGAAATAATCCGTGGCCGTTATCATATAACGCCGGTTGCCTGGGGCTCTCGGGAAGGGACCGACTAGGTCCAGCCCCCATTGCGCAAAAGGCCAAGGGCTGGTGATTGGGTGCAAGTCTCCTACCAGTTGGCAAATTAGCCTAGCAAAGCGTTGGCACTTGTCGCATTTTCGGGTGTAGGACTCTGCATCCTTTTGTATATATGGCCACTAGTAGACGTGGGTCATGGCTCTGACCGCGAGTGACCTCCCGGCGGCATGGACGCCACACACACCTTCGTGGATCTCAAACACCAGGTTCTCGACTTTTCCCGGGTGCACGCATAGCAGATATGGCCCGTCGAATGATCTCTTGTACAAGGTCTTGTTCGGAGATAGCCAGAAGCGGGGCGCTTGGAGTCGAACTCGCCTGGCTTCCTTTTTGTTCTCTGGGAGATGTTCGTGTTCTAGGAAGGCTATGATTGGGTCCATCCAGCTGGGCTCGGTTTCGACGCTATGGACCCCCTCCATGCTGATGCTCGGCTCCTCAAGGATGTCCACTTTCACTGTGTACCCTCCCCTCTCCTAACTGGAAGACACCAACGCCGCTAACGCATCAGCGATTTCATTCTGCTCTCGCGACACGTGTTCCACTGCAGATTCTTGGAAGTTCGACAACAGGGTCCTCGCCTTCTCCATGTAAGCCTGCATTCGAGGAGTCCTTGCTTTATAGCTTCCGCTGATTTGGTTCACGATCAGCTGAGAGTCGGAGTACACGATTATTCGGCGCGCTCCCAGGTCCAATGCAGCCCTCAATCCCAAGATCACAGCTTCGTACTCCGCCTCGTTATTTGTGGCCGTAAACTCGAGCCGGATTGCCGTCCGAATCACTTTGCCGCTGAGCGAGACCAGCACCAGCCCTGCACCGGATCCATTGCGTGTGTTGGATTCGTTTGCACGTAGCTCCCAAGTATTTTGCTCGTCTACCCGTGCCAGCCATACTCCCTCCTTTGTCGGCGTCGGCTCCCTGGTGAACTCAGCCACGATATCCGCCAGTACTTGTGCCTTGATCGCAGTCCAAGGGGTGAAATTGATCTCGTACTGCCCCAAACCTACCGCCCACCTGGCTACTCATCCCAACAGATCTGAGCTTGAGAGCAAGGACCTCAAAGGGTGAGCAGTGACGACTTTAATCAGGTGAGTTTGAAAGTAATGATTCAGCTTCCGGGCAGCCACAAGCCCACAACTAGCGATAGCAAGAGTCTTTCGAGTGGCGTATATCTTTTTTCGGTATCCAGCATGGTTCTACTGACATAATAGATCGATTGTTTCACCCTCCCGTCCTCCTTTACTAGCACAACACTTACCGAGTGCTCGGAAACGGACAGGTATAGGCTGAGCGTCTCACCGGGGCTAGGCGTCGTCAACACGGGGGACGACTGCAGGTACTCTTTCAGCCCGATCAAAGCTTGCTCGCACTCTTCATCCCACTGAAACATTCGTCCCCCCTTCAGCAGCTTGAAAAATGGGCTACAACGGTCGGACGAACGGCTGATGAACCGGTTGAGTGCCGCGGCCATCCTGGCAAGTTTTTGAACGCCTTTTACGCAGCCCGGACTCTGTATGTGCTGCAGTGCGCGCATTTGATTGGGATCAGCCTCAATACCCCTCCTCGTCACCAAGTGGCCTAGGAACTTTCTCGAGCCGACTCCGAAAGCGCACTTGGACGCGTTCAACCGCAGGTTGACAGCTCGCATCCTGTCGAATACGGCTTGCAGATCAGCGAGATGTGTCTCCTCCTCCTTGCTATTAACGACCATGTCATCGATGTATACCTCCACTTTGTTGCCAATGAAGCTTCCGAACAGATTTATCATCATTCATTGATACGTTGCCCCTGCGTTTTTTAGGCCGAACGACATCACCTTGTAACAGAATATTCCTCTCGGTGTCACGAAGGCGGGTTTCTCCTGATCAGGCTCCGACATTGGGATCTGATGGTACCCCCTGTAAGCATCGAGGAAGCTCATACGCGCGTGGCCCGAAGTGGCGTCTACAAGCTTATCTATTTTCGGGAGCGGAAACATATCTTTCGGACAAGCCTTATTCAAATCCGTGAAATCAACACACACCCTCCATTCTCCACTCTTCTTCTTGACGACCACTGTATTTGCGACCCAAGTCGGGTATTGCACCTCTCTTATAGCATCAGCTTCCAACAATTTGTCGAGCTCCATCAAAACGGCTTCGGTGTGCTGAAGCGAGGAGCATCTCGCCCTTTGAACGACCGGTTTCTCCTCTGGGCGCACATTCAATCGGTGGCAAGCGAAGCCTGGGCTGAGCCCCGGCATCTCGTACGGGCTCCATGTGAATAGGTCGATGTTTTGTTTAATAGACCCTGCAATACATGCGCCTACTAGAAAGTATTTTGATGAGTCAGTATTACAATTACATTGATTTTTCGGAGCTCCTCAATTGTCTTTTTGTTGTGAGCTGAATCTGCTATGTTTTACACTTAAGTTTATATCGATTTCTACATACATTGCATGCATTTGGGTTGGAATAATACAGAATCTGTGTATTTTACACTTATTTGCAATATATGGAGGTCTACACAAGTTTTGGTTATATTCCGCAGAAATCGGACGCACTTTGGAGCTTAAAGGAAACTCATGGAGAAGCTAAGAATGGTGCAGCTGGAGAAAAGGCCATTTTTCACCATTCTTCGTTCTGAATCAAGCTTTGATATCTTCATTAGAGTTGTAGCCCTCGAAAAGAGCTTTCCAACGCATGGTCATATGCGTCAATCCGACAAACGAGGACTCGGGAAAGTGCGTTTCAAGAACAGAGCAGAAAGCTGAGAGAACTCTACTCGATCTCGAGTATACCGTACTCGATCTCGACGAGGGCTGGTCGAGCACACCTGGTCGAGCAGAGCTGATCGAGGACACTGAGTCAGAGACAACCCGACTCCGGAACCTTACTCGATCTCGAGTACCATCTAGTCGAGATCGACGACACTTCGGAGCCATGTCCGGAGTCGACGAGCTGTGCCAAGTCGAGAAGCCGAGGACGAAGACGCAGACCACCTCTACTCGATACAGAGTAACCGTGGTCGATATCGACCAGACCTCCGAGCCATGTCCGAGCCTTGTCGAGCAGAGTCACCCAGCCAGACCGAGTCGACGAACCCTGGTACTCGATATCGAGTAGCCGTGGTCGATATCGAGTAGACATGTCGAGCCGCGTTACTCGGTTTGGGCAGTCCGAGTAGAGCTGGGATTCCTTGGGCACGAAGGAGGTCGAGTAAGCCGAGATCTATCATCATCTATCCATGGAAGGGAGATCTATCAACATGAAGACATCTTACCTAGTTTAAATTTATCTTTTCCTTTTAGATTTATTTCCCTTAAACAATTTATTTATCTTTAAAGCTTTTAGATATAATTTTAGATATAGATATAGATATTCTATCCTTGAATAGCGAGGATTAGAAGCCTATAAATAAAGCTCTAGGGGGCTGATTTTCATTCATTCAAGCAAAGCCGTCTTCGGGCGCAAGGAGAGGGAGGAGGCGAGAGAGAGAGAAGGAGAGAGAGAGAGGGAGAGAGAGAGAGAGAGAGAGAGAGAGAGAGGAGGCGAGAGAGGAGAGAGAGGAGGAACGTTTGGAAGGTTTTGTAAGTTTTAGTTTATTTTATGTCAAAGTTAATTTCTTTCATCATGTTTGCTTTCTAATTTTCCTTCTTCTAGGGTTGGGGTGATCCCAACATAGATATGTTTGTTTGATTTATGAATTCATGATTTTGTATGTCTTTATTATCATCTACCTATGTGCTTAATCCTTTGCGACAGTCGAGGACAATTTCTTATTTGCAATTATGAAGCGAAAGTGAATTAATTATAAATTTGGATAGTAATTAGGCTTTGCTTGCGAAAGTTGGTTGATCCTAATTAAGAAAAGGTAGTAACACTTAGGGTTTATGCGGTTTACAGTTTTCTGTCTTGTTAGTCGATACAGAGGAGTTTTTGGTCGATACAGAGTAGCCTCTACTCGATATCGAGTACGAACTTGTCTACATCGAGTTGTCTGCTTTCGTTTCTGAGTTTCTGTTGTCGACCTTCGATATAGAGGACTGTTACTCGAGATCGAGTAGCTTCTGTGTCCTCGCTTTTGTTTCCGCTTTGCTTTGCCTTTTCTGTTTTCGTTTTGATCTTTGCTTTTGTTTGTTCTTTTCTGTTTTATTTCTGTTTCTGCCCCTTTGTTTCTGTGTTGCTGTCTTTCTGCTGCTTTATCTGTGAGATTTACAGCTACCTGAGATCTGCTGACACGCTTCCTCGTGGATTCGATCCTGACTTCCCATTACTGCATTGGAGGAGTCTTGTATTTATTTGCGTGGGCCTGAATCTGGTTTGATCTATTTTGTTATATTTCATACTCGATTTCCTCCTCACAACAAATTGGCGCCGTTGCCGGGGAAGCTATCAATCGCGCCTTAGGTAGTCAGTTCTCACTTTTTCTTTGAGTTAATTTACAGGTGTATGTGCCGTTCTGGTCAACCACCTGAGTTCGATGGCTTAGACGAACCAGAGCGCCTTCTACACATCAGAGCTAAACTGTAAAGAGCCATGGCAGCTGCGGAGACACAGGAACAGTTGATCGCTAGGCTTACCAGGGAATTGGCCGCTAAAGATGCTGCTATCGCCGCTGAGAAAGCAGCAAGGGAACAAGCACAGGCTGAGCTTGCCCAATATCCAACCACGGCAGAGGACTACATGCACCCAACTCTCGTCGTGCCTGAATCGGCGATTCTAATCCCTGACAACTCTTTTGAAATTCGCACTCAATTTCTTATAGAGCTTAAAAATAATGCTTTTTATGGTAGATTTAATGAGTGTCCTCTTGAATATATTACAAACTTTTCTGACATGTGCCGTACTCTTGCTGAAGGTACAACCCTGGAATATGTCAAGATGAAATCTTTTCGCTGGTCTCTCGCTGGGCCTGCACTGAAATGGCTTGAAGGGCTGAAAGCAAGATCACTCACAACCTGGGCCCAAGTAGAGCAAGAGTTTCTGAACAAATTCTTCCCACCCGCCAAAACAGCACATCTCCGCCAGAAAATCACCGCCTTCAAACAGAAGCAAGGGGAACCGCTGGCAAAGGCATGGGAACGCTACAAGGAACTTCTGCGATCTTGCCCTACTCATGGACAGCCACCCTACGTCATTCAGGAGATCTTCTTCAACTCTCTTGATCAAGTCACTAAGGACATAATCAACCATTATACTCGCTATGAGTATCTGACAATGCCGCCAAGTGACGCATGGGGTGTGCTAGAGAAGCTCACCAACTATGACAACAAGTATGGGTCTACTGCAACCTATGAAGAGAACCCATACGCCAGGCCAGCACCATCCATGCCCCTCTATGATCCTCCTAAAGAGATTGATCCTGATGTGAGGGAGCAGTACTACAGAGACCAGAATAAGAAGCTCCTTAAGCAAGTAAAGTATCTCTCCATCAACCAGCCTTGTATTGAATGCGGATCACAGAGGCACACCACTACTGAGTGCCCACACACCGAGCAAGTCAGGCTGGCAGAACACCAAGAGGAGGTAGCTTACGCAGGGGGTCCCAATCGCTACATGGGGGACCAAAGGTTTCAGCAACCACAATGGAACCAAGGTGTCCCTAGGAACCCCCCGCCCTACAGAGCTCCAGGACATCCGGAAAGGGACCAGAAAAAGGATGATATACAGACAGTCCTGGAGGAAATACGGAGGAACCACTCAGAAACTAGGCAATCCTTCAACTCCGTCTATACTCAGATGCAAGGTGTCAACTCTAGGCTTGGGGAAATTGATATATGGAGAAAATCAGTTGATACACAGATTGGTCAGCTAGCAGCGGGAATCCCCAGACAGTCAGGTGCGCTCCCTGGATCTTCAGAACCAAATCCTAAGGGAAAGACTGGACACGTCGCTGCTGTAAAACTCAGAAGTGGCCATCAACCGCAAGAGCCAGAGGTCGGAAAGCAGCAGAACAACGAAGAACAGCAAGTCGACATCGACAACACTGTAGTCGATCTCGAGGAGGGCCTCGTCGATCTCGAAGAGAAACTCCAGAAACCGTCGTCTGCACTGAACAACAACTCGACAACGCCCAACCTGGTCGAGGTCGACAAGGACTTAGTCGATGTCGAGGAGTCCCCAGTCGACACAGAGCAGCCTGCAGCACCTCCGACGTCTGTTCTGGCTCAGAAAAAGAAGCTGCCTTTCCCCACAAAATCTCCAAAGGACCCGGCAGAAAAGAAATTTCAGCGCTTCATCAAGATGCTTCAGAAGCTCAACGTCACCATCCCCTTCATAGAAGCTCTCAATGAAATGCCATCCTATGTCAAGTTCCTGAAGGAGATTCTGAGCAAAAAGCGATCAATGGCTGAAATCACAGAGGAGTGCAGCCATTTGGACATACTGGAGAAGAGGCCGGATCCAGGTAAGTTTGTTATAACTATTGGATTTGGTCCATACAAAATTAATGCCTTATGTGATCTTGGAGCTAGTGTAAGTATAATGCCTTTAACAATTTGGTCCAAGATTAAGATAGGTGCCCTAGAGCCTGTGGATGCTAGACTTTACATGGCCAACAACACTGTGGTCATCCCAACAGGCATGGTGGACAATGTGCCAGTACAACTAGGTAAATTCTTTGTCCCTGCTGATTTCTTAGTTGTTGATATGCAAGAAGATCCTGCTTGTCCAATTATTTTAGGAAGACCATTCTTGGCGACGGTGGATGCCAACATAAGCGTAAGGAAAGGAGTGCTCACCTTCAACATCAGCGATGAGGTAATTGAGTATTCTTTTAATAAAACTGAAAGGCATACAGGTCCAATGGAAGAGGTCAAATCTATCTCAGCTGGCTATATTACCTGCGGGGAACCCAAGGTCAGAAATATGACCCCTGAGGAGCTGGAAAAGAGGGACATGGAGGCCCAAGTGGAGGAGATCATGGCAATCCTAAAAGAGGACGCAGAGAATCCAATCGACACAAACCAAGGTACGTCTTTGTGGATTAATTATTTTTCGGATGCCTTGACAGGAGCTAAGTATGGGGTCAAGATCGACCAAGACTCCTCGACATCGAGGACCCTAGCCGACCTCGACCAAAACCAGAAACCTCCGCCAGCACCAGCATCGTCGAGCAGCAACACAGACAAACCAGGCTCGTCGAGATCGAGTAGGGTACTCGATGTCGACCACTCCTCCTCTTCCTCGACTGTGCCTTCCTCGACGCTGACTCCACCAGACGAACCAGGCTCGTCGATCTCGACCAGTCTTGTCGAGATCGACCACCACTCGGCTCCACCAGCTCCTGCTTCCTCGACACTGGAGACACCAGATGCAGAGTCCTACTCGAGATCGAGTGGCCTTGTCGAAATCGACAAGCCCTGCCCTTCATCGACTTCTGCATCGGCGAGCAGGCCACCACCAGAACCAGCTTCCTTGTCGAGATCGACTAGCCCTAGTCGAGATCGACCAAACACTGTGGTCCCCGATTCTGCGAAGGTAAGCCAAGGTATGGATCTTTCTTCTCCTATTTCCATTAAAGATCTATCTATACATGGGAGAGGTTTGCCTTGGTATGTGCGCTTATGTAGGATATCCAATGATGAGCCCAAGGAATATGAAGTTGGAGACAAGCTCTATGTCTCTAAATCAAAGGATCATTGGTTCCCTAACAAATTCAACAAGAAGCGGATGGGGCCGTTCGTGGTGAACAAGATCCATTCTGGAGGATTGCAGCTGATGGACAAGAATGGAGTCTTATTTGAAGCCCAAGCTACATGGGCCCTGCAAATGCCACCTTGAGCTAAATGGAAAGTCGGCCTAGCGACTATAAAATCTAGAGCTTGTACATAGACTTTTTAGGACTTTTGAGACTTTGTTTTGCTTGTTCTTGGTTTTGAACACTTTTAGTTTTTCTATTGTGGGTATATGTCTTCTACACTTTTCAGGTCCATGGATAAGATGCAAGCTAAAAACGGACTCGGCTCAGGCATTCCATTCGATATTTAGAGGCCCTGCACACTTGTCCTATGAGTTTCTTTCTTTACCCTTGTTTTTATACAGTGGGGACACTGTAAATTTTAAGTATGGGGTGGGGGAAGGGCTTTCACAGGGGCTGGATCCCTCTAAGATTGTTACATCGTTGTCGCGGAGAATTTTGTGGGGAGATCAAGGATGGCCTATCTCTCCATTTTCTTCGCTATCCGGGCTGACGACGTCGACTTCAAAGATAGAATCACCCATGTAGGTGAAAATCAACGCGGACCCGACATTGACTCGATTTGCTTGTGTGAAGTCGCGCCATCCTTGGGTTAGCCAGAAAAGGCCATCTTCATCTTTGTCTACCTTCACCTCGTGTTCCTGGTTGGAGCGGGACCAGAGCCTAGCCTGAGTATGAGCGTCTTCGTCGATTAGAACATACATGAGGGGGAGGCGAAGGGTTTGAAGTTGTTCCTCTCTCATAATGACTCTGTAAAAAGCCCTAGGCTGTGGATTTGGATCCATTTTGTTTTTAGGATTGCTTATTACTTATGGACGCTTTGAGCATGTTTTATACTTGTCTTATGAGGTTTCCCTGTCCTTGGTTTCATCGCTTTTTACCAACAAGTAACTTCAATTTCCCTTACTGCAATTTTACTTTTACCGATCTTGGGAAAAGGTTTTACCACCCGTTTAACTTTTTCTCGGAAAAAGTGTGACGCGTGCCCTTGGTGATTGTGTCACCTGTTGCATGTCATGCATGTGTTCCTCTCCTTCTTTTCTTGTTTAACTGTTCCCTCGTGATTGATAAATAAAGGGATTTTTATTATATATCTCTCTTTTTTTTAAAAAAAGATCTTATCGAGATGTGGGGATCCATTATTGTTCCTCCCCTGTCATTTAGAGCGGACGGAGTTGTTGGGCCGGAAATCCGTTGGGCTTTCTTTCAAGCAATCGATTATCCAGAACAGTTCTTCCGATTGGTGAGCTAAATATATTGGAAATCTTTAGAGTGATTACTTTTAGCTAATACTTCTTTTATTTTTTAGCTACTTCCACTTCGGTTTGAAGAGGAGTATGCAGATACTATTCCTGGTCAGGTCTTACTCTCATCTTTTCTACTGCGCAACTTCCTTGTTTGCATAGAGCGGCGTAATGGTGGTCTTCTCTACCTTGGCCGCGGATGGAAAGACTTTGTAGATTCTCATGGCTTTGAGCAGGGGACCTCTATGATTTTTACTCATATGGGTGAGGCTCATTTCGAAGTTCAGGTGGTGGATCCGCGTGGGGGAAATAATGATGATCCTGCTCCTCAGGAGACAATCTCGAATGGTTTTTAAGATATCCTAGCCCTAGAGGAATTAGGTTTTAGATTCCTCCATTTATTTGTAATGCCGATGTTTATCCAGTCTTTGACAACTGTTTCTGGGGATCCCCCCTGTTTATGCATGTTGATTTTCAGTCTTTCGAGGTCTGTTTGTCATGATGTTCTCCTCACGGGATTTCTGAGAAGTCCTAGTAACAGTATTTACTATTTTCCTTATGCATGACGCCTGTGGTTTTTTGTCTCCATGATTTGACCTTTCAAGTTTATTTGCTCCATATTTCTATTTTTCGACACATGTCTAGATTCGTGCTATATATAAGAAGAGTAAGAAGAAACAACCGCTATTCTTGTTATGTGCTTATACGATGCCTTCCCCCACTGGTTTACCTTGGTCCTTTTTTGAGAGGATTAGTTTTCCTGAGCAACTTCTTCGTCTGGTTAGCTTCTTTCTTTATTTTGTTTGACCTTTCTTTTTATGGAGTTAGTTTGTTTTTTAACACCCTTTTAAAAATTTTGGTAGTCTTTGCCTCTGTGTTTTGAGGATAGACTTGGTCCAGATCTTCCTAGGAGTGTACTTTTGACAACCAGGATTCTTCGTGATTTCCCGGTGGAGGTTACGCGTGGAGACTATAGGGTTCCATTTTTGAGGGGTGGCTGGAATGACTTTGCTGAGACTCACAGCGTCCATATTGGTTCTTCTCTCACTTTTATTCACAAAGGAGGGAATCGCTTCGATGTCCAGATCTTAGATGCTGTGGGGGATGAGGTGGACGCGGAGTGAGCCTCTTCGGAGTCAGATGGTCCCCCTTCAAATGGATTTCGTTTAAGTCAAGGCAGAACTCGTATCATCCCTGGGCGTTTTCCGCGGATATAAGTTGATGGATGTTTGTTTTTTCTTTATGTGAGATTGCCAACCCCTTTTAATCATAGTGTCCTGCTTTTTCCTAGGTTCCCTTTTGCTTTAATCATGTATCAATCGTTGTGATTTCTTTCAATAATTATGATACTTTTTGGGGAATCCCAAAAAAGCATCTCTTTTGTAATATTTTTAATAGTGATCTACCGATGAGTTTGGATCTTGGAAAGGTTGGCTATATTTCAAGCTCTAGTGTTCTGATTTTTAATAATGAAGTGTCGTTTTTGAGAACGTAGATTCAATCAGAGGCCTGACGCGGAGACAAGCTCCAACGTCTTAGGTCTTTATACGAAGTATCATCTCTGAGAATGCAAATTTGATCAGAAGCCTGACGCGGAGCCAAGCTCCAGCGTCTTAGGTCTTTATACGAAGTATCATCTCTGAGAATGCAGATTCGATCAGAGGCCTGACACGGAGCCAAGCTCCATCGTCTTAGGACTTTATTCGAAGTATCATCTCCGAGAATGCAGATTCGATCAGAGGCCTGACGCGGAGCCAAGCTCCAGCGTCTTAGGACTTTATACGAAGTATCTTTTCTGAGAATGCAGATTCGATCAGAAGCCTGACGCGGAGCCAAGCTCCAGCGTCTTAGGACTTTATACGAAGTATCATCTCTGAGAATGCAGATTCGATCAGAAGCCTGACGCGGAGCCAAGCTCCAGCGTCTTAGGACTTTATACGAAGTATCATCTCTGAGAATGCAGATTCGATCAGAGGCCTGACGCGGAGCCAAGCTCCAGCGTCTTAGGACTTTATACGAAGTATCTTTTCTGAGAATGCAGATTCGATCAGGGGTCTGACGCGGAGCCAAGCTCCAGTGTTCTTATGTCTTGTTATAAAATTACTCATAGACAAGTTTGTAATTTAAAAAGCGCCCTCTAACCGCTTTATTTTATTTTCGTGGGGGCGACTAAATTTCAAGTAGCTACTTAGTGATTACACAAAGTACTTTTTTAGATTGTCCGCGTTCCAGGTCTTATTTAGAATAATACCTTCAGGGGTGCTGAGTTTGTATGCGCCTTCTTGAACTTCCTTAATGATCACATAAGGCCCTTCCCAGTTAGGGTCCAGCTTTCCTCCAGAAGTAGCTTGTCGTAGCACCAAATCCCCCTCCTTGAGATGCCGCGGAAAGACTCGCCTATCTCGATACTTAGAGAGTCTCCTCTTGTATTCTTGCTCTTTCAAAGCTGCCGTCATTCTGCGTTCTTCAATGAGATGGAGCTCGAACTCCAAAGCTTTGTCATTGGTGTCTTGATCATATGCCATTATTCGAGCCGAAGGAATCAATCTCTCAATTGGGATTACCGCGTCCATGCCAAAGACTAAGGAAAACGGGGTTTCTCCAGTTGGAGTCTTTGCTGACGTGCGGTAGGACCACAGTACCAGAGGTAAAAGTTCTGCCCACCTTCCTTTCGCTGTGTTGCCAAGTTTTTTCTGTATTCCATACAATAGTTGTCGATTGGTCGTCTCTGCTTGTCCGTTTGTCTGTGGATGAGCGACAGATGAGATTTTAAGATTGATGCCAAGACCGACGCAGAAATCCCTGATTGTTTCGCAATCAAATTGTGGTCCATGATCTGTAATTATTGAGTCAGGTACTCCGAATCGGCAGACAACATTTTTCCATAAAAATTTCCTTACTTTCTCCGCGGTTATCAATCCCATTGCTTCGGCCTCCACCCACTTCGTGAAATAATCCACCAAGACCAAAACATATCTCAACTGACCAGGAGCAGTGAGAAATGGACCTAAAATGTCCATTCCCCAGACAGAAAACGGGCAAGCACCTGTTATACTCTTCATTGTCTCCGAAGGTCGGTGATTCAAGTTCCCAAACCTTTGGCACGCATCACATCTCTGGATATAACTTTGAACGTCATGCTTCATAGTTGGCCAATAATATCCTAGTCTGGTTGCTTTGGCCACAACAGCCCTCCACCCCTGGTGATGTGAGCAAACTCCATCATGCAATTCTTCTACCACAAGACTTCCTTCTTTTGATGATATGCATAATAAGTCTGGCAAGCAATACCCCCTTTTATACAGCTTTCCTTCCCTGATAGTGAACCGAGAGGATTTAACAAGTATCTTCTTGGCAGCGGCTCTATCTTCAGGTAGAGTACCCTTGCCCAAATAATCCGCGATTGGCGCCCTCCAGTCTTCTATCTCAATTTCTTGTACCTGATAGACTTCTTGAATAAGTCTTCGGTTGCTCATCCTCTCAAGAACTACTTCTCTTCCTACTTCTTCAGGCATTACAGCTCCCAACCGTGCTAACGCGTCTGCCTGCTGGTTATCATCCCTGGGAACAGCCGTTAAACAAAAACTTAAGAAAGCCTTGGATAGTGCTCGCGCCTTTCTTTGATAATCAGGCATTAACCCAGTTCTTGCTTCATATTCCTCTGCTATTTGCCGCGTCACTACTTCTGAATCGGTATAAACTGATACCTGCCTAGCGCCTTTAATCAAAGCTATCTCCAGTCCGGCTAACAAGGCTTCATATTCGGCTTCATTATTTGTAGCTTGGAAGTCCAACTTGTAATCATAATTGTACTGCCGTTCATCAGGTGCTGTCAATGTGACCCCTGCTCCGCACCCATCCTTGTTAGTTGCGCCATCTACTCTGAGTGTCCACTCACTTTTCTCTGTTTGAGAACCTAATTCGAAACTTGTTTCACTGATGAAATCAGCTAGAGTTTGAGCGAGGACTGCTTTCCGCGGAGTATATTCTATTTCAAATTCTGTGAGTTCGACTGCCCATTTCATCATTCTTCCTGACAAACATGGCGAGTGGAGGATTTGTCTCAGCGGTAAATCCGTCATAACTCGCATAGGATGGTCCTAGAAATAAGGCCTTAACCTTCTTGCCGCGAATATTAAACACAGAATCATTTTCTCCACTGGTTCAGATCTTGTCTCAGCATCTTGCAGAACACGACTGATGTAGTACACCGGGAATTTTTCTTCTCGCGTCAAGACTGCACTGATGGTGACACTCTTCACTGATAAATACAAATGGAGGACCTCTTGTCTCTCAGGTTGGTGAAGGGTAGGGAGCGATGCCAGAAAGAGTTTTAAGTTTCCAAAAGCTTCCTGTAATTCGGGAGTCCACCGTATCGGCCCCTTTCTCTTGAGCAGGGAAAAGAAAGGTAATGACTTATCCGCCAAGCAGGAGCAAAAACGGCTCAAATAGTTTACCGCTCCATTTAAAGATTGTAATTCTTTAATCGTTCGCGGCGGTTGAAGGTTTTGAATTGCTGTAACTTTTTCAGGATTTACATCATTTCCTCTATGGCTAACCATAAAACCAAGGAATTTCCCAGAATCAACCCCGAAGACACATTTTTCCGCGTTCAAATTCAAACCTCCTTTTCGTAGAGAATCAAAAGTCTCTTGTAGATCTGCCGCGTGATCCTCTGCTCTTTCACTTTTGACTACGATATCGTCAACATAAATTGAAACATTTCTGCCAATTTGACTACGAAAGATCCGGTCAACTGTTCTCTGAAATGTTGCTCCAGCGTTTCTGAGTCCGAAAGGCATGACGCGGTAACAAAAAATCCCTTGATTGGTGATGAAAGTTGTGGCTTTCTTATCTGAAGGGTTTAGGTTTATCTGGTTATATCCTGAGTAAGCATCTAGAAAACTAAGGACTTTATTTCCCGCAGTTCCATCAACGAGCTCATCTATGGATGGTAATGGATAACTGTCCTTCGGGCAGGATTTGTTAAGATCAGTGAAATCGATGCACATTCTCCACTTCCCATTAGATTTCTTCACCAGAACTACGTTTGAGAGCCATTCAGAGTCTTCTACTTCCTCTATGAAGCCTGCTTCTAGAAGCTTATCCGTTTCTTCTTTTGCCGCGGCAGCTTTTTCTGGAGCCATTTTTCTCCTTTTCTGTACTATGGGTTTCGTTCCTGGACGAATCCTTAAGGTATGTAAGGCTATCGCGGACGGGACGCCTAGTAGGTCTCGAGGATTCCACGCAAAAATGTCTCTTGACCTTGCTATGATTTCTAAGACTCTAACTCTTTCTCTTGTCTCCAGTGCTTGTCCCAAGTAAACTTTCTCTTCTGGGTTTGGGAATGGTGTGAATGCAATCCTTTCATCCGCGGTAGGTACCTTAACTTCTGAAGGCTGGACTTCTAGTTCAGCTTCTGAAAGTTCAACTGAGTTATTGTCTCCGACTACGGATTCACAGTTCTCACTTATACACATCACTTCTTTATTCTTCTTGATGGAGGTTAGATAACAGCTTCTACTTTCTGGTTGTTGTCCGCGGACCTCGCCAATTCCTCCACCGGGCAAAGGGAATTTTCCTAAAAAGTGGTAGATTGAAACTACCATTTGGAATTTATAGAGCGAGACGCGTCCCAATAAAGCATTGTACACAGTGGGAATTTTTACCACTGTGAACACAATATTTTCCATACGCCGGTTTGGGGACGTCCCTAGGACAACTGTAAGCTCGATTGTGCCTGCCACTTGTACTTCCTCTCCTGAGAATGTGATTAGCGTTCCGGAATACGGTTTCAATGAAGCCGCAGAGATTCCCATTTGAGAAAAGCCTCCCATGACAAGATATCTACTGAAGACCCAGTATCAGCAAACACTCTCTTTACTGTCTTAGCAGCTATCTGCGCGTGAATGACCAATGGGTCTGAGTGCGACATTCTTATTTCCTCTGCGTCTTTTGGAGTGAAGGTAATATTCTCGTGTTGTGTGAAGGAAATTCTTCTACTTGACGCGGATGGAGGCTGTCTTCCTTCCCTTTCATAATTTCTTTTCTCCTGCCTACTGGACCCGACCATGGACAAACCCCCCGCGAGGGTGTTTATGAAGCCTTCCGGTTCTGGTATCTGTCCTGCCTCTGTTCTTTGAGCTTCTCTCTGGTTAACAGATCTCTGAACTGCAGGCGTGTAATTGTTTCTTCCCCCGCGTCCTCTCCTTCCTCTTCCTTTTCCCCGGTAGTGGAATGGGAGATCTCTTCGCTGATCTTGTTGCCTATCAAACCGCTCTTGTGGATGACGAGCTTCGTTAAACCTGGGGTTCTGGTTCTCCCATCGAAGTCTGTGATCAGGTCGATTCTCCCTTCTGGGTGGAGACCTCATATCACGGTCTCCGTGTTGATATTCTCTTGGATGATAAGAACGCGGATGATTTTCTCTATTGCGAGTTCCTTGTCCCCTTTCTGAGTTCATATGCACTTCGTCGCGGTGAGGATGGAAATTTATTGCTTCTGAAGGATGTCTAGGAAGCTTGGCTTTTTCTTTTCTGAATTTTCCCGCCAACTTTCCAAAAAGACCTGGATTCCCCGTATTTGCCTTGGAGCTGGACGCGGCTGCTTCTTCTGCTTCAATCTGTCTTGAAACCCGCTCTCTCAAGTCATCATAACTAGTTGGCTTTTTCCGAAACAAGTATGTCTTTAAATCTCCCTCAGCTAAATTGCCCATGAGTATGATAATAGCCGATTCATGATTGAAATTTGGGATTTGAACTACCATACTGGTAAACCGAGTGAAAAAATGCCCTAAGGATTCTCCAGCTCCTTGTCTGATGGAATTCAGGTCGAGCATAGTCTTCTTTCTTGATCGCGCACTCCCAAAGTGAGATGTAAAGATGTGGGACATCTGGGTAAAATTGGTCACGGACCCTTTTGGAAGGTTTGTGAACCATGTTAGCGCAATCTTCGTCAAAGTTGAAGGGAATGTTCTGCACAACATGGCATCATTATACTCGTTTATCCCCATTGCGGTAGCGAAATGACTAAGATGGTCTTCAGGGTCAGTTGTCCCATCGTATTTCATGAGGCTCACATCTCTCCACCGCTTTGGTACTGACGCGGAACAAATTTCTTGAGTAAACACTGATGGGAACCCCACCGGTGCATTTTCGTTTCTTTTTTCTACAGAGTCAGATTTTGTAGAAGTGGAAACGTCTGTTGATTTGTCACCGCGTCTATGTTTATTCTCTCGGTGCCAGTGATCATTCTGCCATGTCTGGCGCGGTATTTCCTGATTCTGAAAGCCATAGTTCCAGTTGCTGGGATTGTCATATGCAGTGTTACGTCTATCAACATTTCCATACTGCTCTTCTGGTCGGTAATTCCCCTGTTGACGTGGATTCTGCCCCCACTGATCATAATAGAAGTATTGAGACTGCTCCTGCTGAAAAAGATTAGGTTGTTCGTGTCGCGTTTCATAATACCAGAAATTCTGTGGGATGAATCCTCCATCCATTCCATATTGATAGCCATAATGATGGGGAGGAGTTCCGAGGTTCTGTCCTCCCATCTCTGCATCAGGAATTGTTGGCGGTGTTACCGGGACATACATACTAGAGGCTTCCTGATCTTGGTGTACTCCTTGGCTCATGTCTTGAGTTGGATAGTTTTGGCTATCACTCATCTTCCTAACGTCGGGAATCTGTCGTGAAAGTTTAGTGTCAGATATCTAAAAACTTGTTTTTATAACTTTAGTCGCAGACCTCAACTTTCTCAAAAGTTTTGAGGATTTTTGTATATTCTTAGAAAGGAAACCCCTTAGTGTGAGGGGGTTCCCACAGACGACGCCAGTGAAAAAGCCTCGACGCACTAGAAGCCACCATTTTTACTGGGGCCCGGGAACTATTGAAATAACCTAACTTCCCAACGGGCTTACCTGACCCGCGATGAAAGAATCGACACGGCCCAACCTGTGCCGCGGGAAATCAACCTATACTTAAAGAAGAAGGACCGTTCCCTGGTCGAGTTTTTTCTGGACCATTTGGAAACTTGGTTCGTTTACCTGTCGTTCTTTGAATGTCTTGAAGCCTATTAATGGCAGTCTTTTCCTTAATAGAAATTTACATTAAAAGACGAACATGGTTTTTATCCGCGGAAGTCGGTGTAGTGAACAATTCATATCTTTCCATTTGACAAGTTCCTTTTCCACGCGTACGATCACTTCTTGTTTTTTGTTTGAGTTCACCGTTCCGAGATCCGCCCTCTTCTCCCCTTTCTTTTTTCCAAAAAGTCCCCCCCTTCTCTTTGAAGTTCTTTCCTATTTATAGACTCTAGACAACTTAGTATGGTGTGCCACGTGGTGTTCGGTTTTCAACACGTGTTATACTCGTGGGGTGTGGGCATGGCTGCCACGTATCTGTTTTTTTCATCCGCGGATAATTGTATTTGAGTGGAGTTTTCGGACCTGTGTCCGCGGATGAATGATAACATTTTTCTTGTTCGTTTTTTGTCGATTGGTTGGTGCTTTTTATGTTCTAACAGATGTTTCCAATATTGGTTTAGTCAGTTGAGAGTTTTGATTTCTTCCTCTGAATGACAAATAAAGGTATTGCTTGAGGACAAGCAAGCTTAAGTATGGGGTGTTTGTTGTGAGCCTAATTTGCCATGTTTTACACTTACTTTTATATCGATTTCTGCATACATTGCATGCATTTGGGTTAGAATAACACAGAATCTGTGTAGTTTATGTTTATTTGCAATATATGGAGGTCTACACAAGTTTTGGTTATATTTCGCAGAAATCGGACGCACTTTGGAGCTTAAAGGAAACTCATGGAGAGGCTAAGAATAGTGCAGCTGGAGAAAAGGCCATTTTTCACCATTCTTCGTTCTGAATCAAGCTTTGATGTCTTCATGAGAGTTGTAGCCCTCGGAAAGAGCTTTCCAATGCATGGTCATATGCGTCAATCCGACGAACGAGGACTCGGGAAAGTGCGTTTTAAGAACAGAGCAGAAAGCTGAGAGAACTATACTCGATCTCGACAAAGGTTGTCCGAGCACACCTGGTCGAGCAGAGCTGATCGAAGACACTGAGTCAGAGACAACCCGACTCCGGAGACCCTACTCGATCTCGAGTAACTCTTGTCGAGATCGACCACACTTCGACGCCATGTCCGGAGTCGATGAGTTGTGCCAAGTCGAGAAGCCGAAAACGGAGAAGCCGAACACCACCTCTACTCGATCTCGAGGAGGCTTAGTCGAGATCGAGGAGCCAGGAGCCAGGATCCGAGCCTTGTCGAGCAGAGCTACCCGACCAAGCCAGTCAGCCCTAGTCGACGACCACCGTACTCGATCTCGAAGAGCCCTAGTCGAGATCGAGGAGCCGCGTCCCGATGCCGCGTTACGCGGTGAGCTGTCTGTGTCGAGTTGGGAGTCCTTGGAGCCGAAAGATTCCAAGATTGCCGAGATACATCAAGTTCTATCTTTGGAAGATAAGATCTATCAACAAGAAGATATTTTACCTATTTAGATTTAATTTCCCCTTTTTTAAGATTTAATTCCTAAAGTGCATTTATTTATCTTTTAAGCTTTTTAGATATAGATAGATATCTTTTATCCTTGATTAGCAAGGAATAGAAGGCTATAAATAAAGCCTTAGGGCTGGTTTTTCATTCATTCAATTTCACACACAATTCCATTCAAGTAAGTAGGAGTAGAGAGAGAAAGTTTGTGGCGAGCAAGGTGGAAAGGCGAAAGCGGATTTGTCTTGTTGGTTGTAAGCTTTCTTTATTTAATTCAATGCAAGTTAGTTTCTTTTGTTATTTGATGTCTTTCTTGATGATGAAGAGCGAGTAGTCCACCCACTTCTGGGGCTGGGGTGAGCCCGACGGTGGCCATGTAAGGTGATGCGGTAAAGGTCAGATCTTGTTATGCAATTCGTCTTCTATCCCTATGAGCATGATTCTTTTGCGAGAGTTGAAGGTGATCCTTGTTTGTGTTATTGAAGCGAAATTGATCTTAATGCAACTTGGGTTAATTATGTGAAAAGGGTT
The DNA here is from genome assembly GCA_963922045.1 of Persicaria maculosa. NCBI lineage: Eukaryota > Viridiplantae > Streptophyta > Magnoliopsida > Caryophyllales > Polygonaceae > Persicaria > Persicaria maculosa. The sequence continues at coordinate 51,458,447 of OY998259.1, read as the reverse complement.
AGTAACAATTAGGGTTTATGCGAAAGTCTCTATATGCCTATTTGTTAGTAACGAAAGTTACTTTGATGGAAAGCATGATCTTTTATACCTTTATGTATTACTTTGCATGGTTATCGTTGTGGCGTTGATATCCTGGCTTTGGAAGTCTTTCATAAATTGAGTTTATGTCTGTCGAAATTCTGAAATCTGTGTTCGAATCTGGAATTTATATTTTCTGTGTTTTAGTCGATACAGAGGAGAGGCTTGTCGAGATCGAGTAGACCTTAGTCGATCTCGAGTTGGCTCTTGTCTACGTCGAGTTGAGTTTTCGTTTCTATTTTCGATTCTGCAATTTCTGTTTTTACTATTTGTCGTCGATCTCGAGTTAGGTGTTGTCGAGATCGAGTTGCCCTTGCCGGGTTTGCTGTCTGCTGTGATTTCTGAGTTTCTGTTGTTCACTGCTGTTCGTCGATCTCGAGTTACTGTGCTGGTCGAGATCGAGTTAGCTTCTGTCTTTACTTTATTTCTTGCTTTCGTTTGCTATTTCTTGTCTTCGTTTGTCTTTCTTTCTTTGTTTCTGTGTTTCTGTTGCTTTTCTGTGAGATTTACAGCTGCCTAGGATCCGCTGACACGCTTCCTCGTGGATTCGATCCTGACTTTCTCTTACTGCATTGGAGGAGTCTTGTAATTATTTGCGTGGGCCTAAATCTGGTTTGATCTATTTTGTTATATTTCATACTCGATTTCCTCCTCACAACAGGCGTCCTTAAGGTCAAGCTCTCTCTTAATCGACAATTCTTCGGGAGGGCCAACCTGAAAGCGGCCACCGCCACGCTCTCTTCGCAGGAGTCGATGTCCGAGTAGCATTCGAAGAACCGTGAGGAGAAACGCCTCAAGCTTTCGACTTTACGCTGACGAAGAGCAAACAAAGCATCGACCGATGACCGGGTCCTTACTGTTGGCAATGTAACGGGCAACGAATCTTCGAGCCTGATCCCAAGATCCAATCGAGTCGCGAGGGAGGGCGTGGAATCACTTCGACGCTGCTTTCCCTAGGCTGGCAGGAAATAATTTGCACATCATGCCATCATTTTCAATCCAAAGAGCCATCTTATGTGTATACAAGGCAATGTGATTTATAGGATCTGATTTCCCGTCGTACAATTCAAAAGTAGGGGACGAAAACTTATCTGGCGGGCGCTGATTTCTTATACCCCTCGTGAATGGGGTTGACGTCATCTGCGAGAGCTTCGCCTTAGCTTGTTCTTGCACCGAGATCAAGGACTCTCCCTGGTTCATGAACAATCTCAGGAGCCTTTCCTCGGCGCGCCTCACTCGCTCCGTTCGCCCGGAAGGCCTATTGCTGGAGAGATCGCGATCTGACCCCTCTTCTGTGTGGCGCTTCTCTCGTCCCGATCGATCCACCGCCTTTCGGCAACCTCGTCATATTCATCGTCACCAGAGAACACCTTTTAACGGTCGTCTGTTCTCCCCTCTTGGCAGTGGTGATTTTGGTTCGGGCGTCGTCCTTGCCATCGCTCCTCTTCTCGAGCCCCCTCGGGGCTGCGATTTCGGTCCCACGCGGTCCTCGACCTCCCACCATGGTATCCACTGGTGCGCTCCTCGCGCTCTCTTCGTCCCCCTGCAGCCCCAGCGATAACACTGGTCATTCTCCGCTCACTCACATCGTTCTCTTCCCTCGGGTGCTTACCCTGCGCTTTTTCTAAGCGCGAGTTCTGGAGTCGTAGAGCGGTGATCTCCTCCCGTGAGGCCTCCAACTAGTGATTTCGCTTAGCAAGCTCCTCCTCCAGTTCAGCCTCGCGTGTGAATTGGTAGCCGCCTCCCTCAGTCCGGTTTGGTGGCTCCATATTTTGAATTCGGGAACCGATTGCAACGCTTTTTGATCGAATCCCCACGGACGACACCAAATGTAAAAGCTCTTTCTTGTATATCTCGATGATTTAGTTGATTCTTCTGTTTTCTCTCATCTGTCCTCGACCTACTACCGACCTCCTTCTTATCATTCCATCCTTGGCACCGTTCAGAATCAAGGAGCCATTAATGCCCCTAATTAGCTCCCCTTTCCTATTCTGTATATTGCCCTAATTAGCACATATTTAGTCATTCTTAACGGGTATTCTCATAAATTGGGTATAGGGCATTAATTAGGACATTATGCTATATTGATTGTCGGATGTTATGTTGAGCGGATATTCTAAGCATTATCAACTGTATACAACGGAATCTGTAATTGGAGATCGAAGAATAAACCTAAAACTAATCTAAAAGTGAGAATCAGAAGGTGGAACTTATCCTCCGAAGCAATATCTAAACGCAGTGATAACGAAATCCAGAGTTGAAGGGGATAAGAGGATTGAAACGAAAATTTACCATTGGATTAAAAGTTAGGAGTGGTGGAGTCGGCATAGGAGAAAAAATTGTTGTTTCTTCAGCGCTTCTTTCTTCGTAGAATGGCAATCGATATACGATGATCATGAAAGCAAAACCGCAAATTGGAATGGGATGAGAGGAATTCTTAATATTGGAAAAAACTCTCCGACCTACCTTATTCGAACCAGTGACCTAAGGATATATCTGATGATAATTTACCAACTACAGTCCTCCGCTCTACCAACTGAGCTAAGGTCGGTTATTAGAAGATATGGGTTCAAAATATTACTTGTAACATCTTTATTTCAACAAACTACCAGATAAGAATGAGATGAACGAAATCTGATATTTTTAGTACAAGCTACCACATGAGAATGAGATGGAGGAAATCTGATTTAATCAATCACTCGTTAATATGTGTTATGGATTTCTTGTTCTATGCAGTCAATGTACCCAGCTTTGCTTGAGCTTAATCCTGCCAATTAAAAAGAAAAAAACCTTTGTATTCGTGTGTATGTCGAAATTTAGTCATGATGGATGTATCTTTCCCATGGCAATGTAGTGCAAATGGAAAATCCCTCCCTAGAAAAGGAAACTGATCTGCCTCTTTGGCCATGGCATCCGGAATCTGGGATCAACTATGACCTTTATGCAAGAGCCTCAGTTTCTATCCTAGGAACTTTAAAGGAGCTGTCCACGCAAGATAATCATACATATACGTTGTTTATACGAGCTAGCTTAGCAGAGGCAACGGATGCAAAAAGAACTATGATTAATAACTTGAATCACAAGAGCAATAAGTTTAGTTATACAATAGCGGAGTACCCGACTAACCCAATTCTAAGAGTTAGTTACCCAGTATAGACCAACTGAATCTGTTATCAACCGTCAGTAGTTCTAGGGCAGTTTCATCACAACATGGCGACATCTGAAGCAAGCACGAATATGAATTTTGTTGCGAGTAGTTCCTTAGAAAATAAAGCTTCCCCTGCAGCAATCTTGTAGCAAACAGGGCAAGAAGAGATTGGAAACACAAAACCTATCAGTGAATGTTAGTTTTGGAAAAGGAAATGGGGCTGCAGTTTAGCTTCTAGCAAAATTGGTTATGATATGATGCCATCTTGTTTGTGAAGCTAGCTAGGCAGCAAGCAATAGTGCAAAGGCGAGGGCGAACAAGGCTGGAGAAAAACGTAGAGAAGGCGATGCATAGCCACTGGTGGTCGGAATAGGAGGGCCGAAGCTTGGTGTCAGTCCAGAACCACCATTTGTGGGGGTGGTTGGTGTGACTGGTCCGTATGGGGTGGTTGTTATTGTTCCTGGGGTAGTGGCGCTGGTGGTAGCTGGTCCATTTATCAGTCCGGCAGTGCTGCAGAAATCAATCAACATGAACAACACATGAGTATCAAAACATGACTCGGTTTGCATGATTCAAGAGTGGTTACAAAACTACCAGCACACTAGCAAATTATTCGAACACAACAAAATAAAGAACTCGACTAGTAACTTGTATGATTCGGATTTAGAATTACAACACTCAATCCTGAAAACGTAAAGTTGATTATTTAGATTCTAGAATTTCATGGTCTAAGAGTTAGACTTGCATGATTCAAGGATCTATAACTCAAAGCTACCACACTAATAAATGATTCGAACACGAAATAACTCAACTCGTAACTTGAGACCTAAATTGATTCGGATTTATGATTACGAAATTCATAATCAGACACGCTCAACTAACTAGCTTCACTAAAAAATTCATGGTCTTGTGATATACCAGTAACTACAAGTACATTAATTCATTATTACAAATTAAATGAAGGGGAAAAAAAACACAATCCACATAGGGATGCAAGCAAATCAATACCTAGGGTTTGGAGGATATACACAGGATCCATAGCCTGTACATTCACCAAAGCAAATCAATCATTTAATCAGAGTTGAAACTTCAGCAATCAGAGTGAATCGAAGGGATTAAACGAAGTAATTGGAGGAGGAGGAGGAGGAGGAGGAGAAAAACGGACTAGGATCAGTTTTGGCGAGGGTGGCGATGCCGCCGAAGTCACAGGATCCAGTCGCCATGTTCTTCCTCTGGAAGAAGCTGTTGAAGGCGTAGGAGGCGTGCGCCTGAAGCGTGTTCGGCAAGAAACAGAGTCCGGTGGACTGGATCGGCGCGCAATCAGCGCCGGCGCTGCAGGCGTAGTTCAGCGCCGCAAGAAGCGCGTCGTCACCGGCGTCGCTCCTCGCCACGCACCAGTAGCCGTCGACCTGAACCGCCGTGGCCGCGAGTAAGAAAACGAGCAGGAAAATGGAGACCTCCACCTCCATTGATTGACGAAGCACGTGCCGGAAGAGAGCGAAAGGGATTGCTGTGAGTATGGTTTGGACTTTGGAGGGATTTGGAGTGTTGGATTGGTTTACCGTTTGCGCTTTTGGGTTTTGGAGATTCTTCGCTTTGGTAAAGGTGGTGCTGCTGCTTGCGCTTGCTGTGGTGTGGACTGTGGAGAGAGAAGATGCAAACATTCAGGCTTGTCTTTTGCTTTATTTGTCTGAATCTTTATTTTACTTGAAAAGTTAATACAGCGCAACTTTTTACTTACGCGAAACCACCTAAAGAGGGTTAGTAGGTAAATTCGAATAAAGGGGGTCCCCAAAAGGATCGGACTAACAAGTCATAGTCCCACGAAGCCAACTCGCATGCTAGCTTCGAAGAGACGCAGAATAAAGGAAAATCACACGGGCACGTTCATGTCGGCACACAAGCCATTAAAACACATACAAATCGCTAAGAAATACATAAAAGCATAAAAGGGATATGAACTTAAGACACGCATGCCCTAAGGACCATACCAAATTACAACCAAAACAAAGTATGTTTCAAGAGGGCATGCAGTCCCCGTTGACACATAAAACCAAAGTAAGTATAGTGTGTACATGCGAGCACGTAGGCCCTGTACTAGACACCCAAACCAAAACCGAGGAAGGTGAAGAACATGTTGAACAACACCCTACATCCTCTCCACCAAATGGAGAGGAAAAGCGTCATGGAGTAAACGAAACATATGAGTAGTACGTAATGAGTTTGACAACCACCTCTTTCGTAATTTAGTTCCCGTCAAAGTTCAGCTTGTTTCTAGCATGCCAAATATAATAGACCATCACGAAAAGGGCAAAAAATTTGACCTTGGACGAACAACTGCCGCCTTTAGCATTTCTTCTAAGCCGCCAAAGAGCCTTGGTAAGACTCGTCACCTCATCCAGAATTTTGAACTTCAATCTAACTTTCTTCCAAATCTCCCTAGAGGATACACTCATAGAAAAGATGCTTATGGGATTCCAAGTATCTTCATTGCATGAAGTGGTCAATATCTAGGAAAAACATGTGATAATAGGTAGACAACTTACCAATTATGGCGAGCCAAAGGATAAACATGTGTTTTGAGATGTTTTTGGCAGCCCATACCTCACGCCACCACCTTAATTTAGGCCCTTTTCCTCGGATTGTGTTATATGCTTTGGATATCTTGAACCTATCATTTGAACACCAAGATGCAAGTGTTTCATCAAGGTTGTTATTCAAGGACAATATCAAATCTCTAATACCAATAATGACTTTAATTAGAGGAGAGTCATGTCAGTGAGCTTCCCAGTCATTGACTTCATTCACCACCAAGTACTTGTGGTGCATCTATCTACCCCAAATGCTCTCCCTTTTTTAGTGGATATCATGCTCCAAAGATGTTTGTTCATGAAGGCACGATTCCACGAATGTATATCAATAAGGCCAAGTCCACCCTCTTGTTTCGGTAAGCACACCTTGCTCCATCTCACCCTCGACCACTTTCAAAGGAAATTCCGACAAAGGGTGGTGATAGCCTCCACAACAGCCTTGAGGATTGGCAAGACAGAAAGCCAAAAACTCTGGATTCCTTGGAGAACCAAAGCAATGAGCTATCTACGACCTGCGAAGGACAAGAACTTTCCTGACCAAGAGTTAAGTATTTTACTAATTTTATCAAGAAGGGGACCATAATGAGTAATACGAAGACCATGAGGGCTGATGGAAATGCCAAGATATCGAAAGGAAACGTCCTTGTTTTGAAGTCAATTTCTACCTATCTCCAAAGCCTCATGTGGTGGCACCGAGGCAAGGAAAATAGCTGATTTATCTTTGTTTAATTAACGCAAGCCTAGCCATGATCTCAAATTTCTAGAGGCATCCCTTCAACACATTAAACAAGCCAAGGTTTCTGCAACAAAACAAGACAGTGTCGTCTGCGAAGGCAAGGTGAGCCAATCTCAAGCTTTCACATTGTTAATGGAAGTGGAAGTGCGGCTTGCTAGTTTCAACCTTCACAAGACGAGAGAAAAATTCCATAGCAATCACAAAAAGTAAAGGGGAAAGAGGGTCACCTATCCGAGACCACGTTTCCAATCGAAATGCCCATGGAGTTCATGGTTGATCTTAATGGAAAATGAGGTAGTGGTGACGCACTCCATGACCCAAGCCACAAACTTTGAAGGTAAACCTATCTCATAATTTAAAAAGTAAAGTTCAAGAATTTCCAAGAGATAATATAATAAGCTTTAGCTAAATCAACATTCAAGAAACATCTTCGGGTGTCCCTTTTAACATTGTATCTTCGAAGGAGCTCCTAGATAAGGAAGATGTTGTTGGTCATTAGGAGCACGGGAACAAATGCCGCTTGAGCTTGATCAATCAGATACCCGAGGCATTTCCCAAGTCTTGTGGTGAGGACCTTGGAAATGGCCTTATACACAATGTTATAACAAGAGATAGGTCGAAATTATTCCACACGAGAAGCTTTGTTGACCTTTCAGATCAAACTATCGACAGTGTGATTGAGTGTCTTGTCGAGGCTTCACCCAACCATTCTTTAAATATCAAGGAACTTTTCGTGCCCACTCCACATGTTATGGAACTTAAACACGCTCCTTCTTTTTCTTTATTTCCTACATAAGGTAATAGTAGCCAGCTTGTGGTCCGAGTATTGTCGTATATCGAGATAGTGAGCATGGAAAAAGAGATTAAGATTAAGCCAATAATTATTCACAAGGAAACGACCAATTTTGCTCCATTTGGTACCATTGGACCAAGTGAAATTATTGTTACTAGTAAAGGGAACATCAACAAAATCAAGTCGACGGGGAGCCTCCACCATATCATGACACTCATACATAGTGACATGTTCGCCATTGACTCTTTCATCATACCTCATAACATTATTAAGGTCATCCAAGAGAGGTTGTGATTGGACAAGATTAGTAAGAGCCTCCCATATTCCCTTTCTATGGACAACCGTATGGAGACCATAAACATAACAAATCTCTAGTTTGTTGCCCATGGACTTGCAAGTCATGAGGCCACCAATGTGCTAAATGCCCACACTTACAATCACAAGATCGACAAAAGAGGGATCCCAAATAACAAGGATTCGGCCCCGGGGTTCCAAGTGGAAATTCGAAGTGAATTTCCAACTCAAAACTTGGGACTTCATTATATCATCAATATCAAAATGGAATTCATGAAGTTTAGTTTCAAGAATACCACATACCTTGGCTTTGTTATCACGAATCAACTTACCAATACCGTTATGTTTCAGGGAACGATTCAACCCCTTAATGTTCCAAGCTATGATCTTTATGACGACCTTTCATTGGTCTTATTCTTCTCTCCACCAGGGTTTCTTCTGGTTGATCTTCCTCAGTTAGTGACTTTAGGGGGGCACTTTTTCTCGGCTTCAAGGGCACAAACCACATGGTCCTCCACAACTAGCTTCTTAGCCTTCTTTCTTTCGGATTTGGACAACATCATGACAAAAGGAGAGGCATTTTTGGTTAGTGGATCAGTTTGATCCTAACAAGTGTTGCTTGGTGCTGGCTAATGGAAGAGAACTTGAAATTGTAGAAATAGATGTGCATATCACAATGGGTTTCCCCATGGGGAAGGTTTTAGTTAATTGGAAGAAAAACACCTAAAGAGAATTTCAGTCTTGTGCAAGATTGGAGAAGCACATTTGAGGTCCAGGATAATATAACAACAGCTATGGTGATGGATAAATTGATAGCTGGCAGTGACTGTGGTGATCAATTACTTGTGAACTTTATTGTTATATTAGACTCTATCTTGGTTGATACTCTAGGAAACGGGCATGCCAACCAAAGTTTAATAAGAGTAGTTCCTGAATTGGGTGACATGAAAGACCTAAATTGGTGTGGTCTCGTGTTGGAAAGTTTGGTTGACGCAAAGAAAAGCTGGGAAAAGAACAAGAATGGTCATTTCAGAGGGCCTCTATTATTCTTGGTTGTAAGTTTTTTTTTTTAAACCTTTCCTCTGATGTTAACTTAATTTCTTTACCATGTCGGTAGTACCCATGTCAGCACTGCCTACTTTTACTTTCCTATCTACAGTATTCTTCATGTCCGCATTCCCCACTCCATCATTATACTGATATATGTTTATCCCCCTGGTGTGGTAGTTGTTTTATATGGATAGGGTGAAACTATTCACAAGCACTTCACTCAGAAGAATGACTCGTTTTTTCCCAGTGTTTGTTGGCATGAATTACAAAATTTTGTGCAAACGAGAAACTGATGATATTAGTACTAGAGGCTTTGGCTGTGGCTTAGTTCAGGCTCGCCAAATTGTTCCTCCCCATCAAGACATACCACCTACAGCTTGTCCGCACACTATTGCACAAAACGATGAAGGCACCAGTCACCCTGCTCATCTAGAAAAACAACCACCCCCAGTTGAGGTTTATATGAATTTTTTAAACCAATTCAATCTAATATTGGTACAGTTTAGCATGTTTTGATATTTGCTGATGTTTTTTTATTCTTATTTTTTATGTGCTGTTATTTTCTAGAGTTGGATACAATATTTTGCTCAAAAAACTTATGTGCTTGCATCTGCTATATCCGATTTTGCTGAGTGGTCTACAAATGTACCGCCTGAACTACAACATGATGACAAGGTGAAAAGACTTCTACATGGGGCAAACCAGCTTCTAGGGATAGAAGATGTGACCCCTGAGCCTGCTACAGATGCTGTTGATAGGTCTTATATGGAGGACTCTCTAAACACAATTTTTAACAACTCCCAACACCCATTCTGGTCAGATCCTGCTTTCATAGATTGCATTACTCATATTGAGGTGGCATATTAGAATAAGCAAAAATTGAAATCAAATATCAAAGGAGATGAGAATTTTTCCTTTGATTTATTTGCAAATGATCCCGCTTTTAAGGAAGATACAGGCTTGGCGCAGAACCTTGCAGATGCAAACGAGAATGCTAATGATGTACAACATAATCCTGCAGAAGGCCTTGGTCATCCTCCAATACAACAGGATGTTCAAGCTAAGACTGGAGACACATTATGCACTCCTGCCAATCCCCTTCCCACTCAAACTGAAACTGATATTCCACTAGGGAGGCCTTTGTGGGATAAAAGAAAATGCAAGTCCCCTGCTCCCTTGCCAACACAGAGGTCACCGCGTGTCAACGCAGCTGATGTGAATGCTGCACAACAACTTAATGACACAAAACGGGAAGAAGCTGCAAGAAGACCATATAAACCTTCTGCATCTTTGAGAAGCCCTTATTATTCACGTGTTGTTGACATTAAAGATTCTATCTCTGAAATTGAGCGCACTGTTTAAGCGTATTTAGCAATGAAAACGCCTCATATGACGTAAGTTGATTTTAATCTTAATTTACTTAATGTATGTTTAGTTACAAGTTGATTTCGTAATGATTCACATTGCAGGGAAGTTTTATTCAAACACAAGTCTATTGAAGTGGTTTGAACAGACATGGGTACGCTTGAATATGAAACCCATCTGTCTATTGTCGTTGTTGATGCTTGGACAACAGTCCTCAACCACAAGGAACAGTATAAAAGTGCTCTGTCACCATCAAGACTATTTATGAATATCAACAAATATGTAATATTTTTACTTTTTCATCTTTCAATTACACTGTGGGTCCAATTCTTTGTCATTATTACAATGGGCCTGTTTACTAACCTCTATTCTTGATCCAGTTTAATGTGGAGAATGTATCATCAGGAGCTTGTGACGAATAGTTTAAGAAGTTTAACCTCCAGCTTGATATTGCATTGTCAATGTCACCACACATTCAGTTGAGAGATATAGACATGGTGCTCCCACACAACCCCCCAGAATAAAAGTTCTTTAAATACTGAATTTGAGATAAAAGTTAACAAGCTCCATCCCTAATTGCTATCTATTTAATATTATGTTGAATAGTTTGTATTTGGGGTTCAACGCGAAGAGATTTATGTCATGGTTGCCTACAACTTGAAACAAAAAGTCATCCAAATCATTGATATCACCCCATCTTGTCCTGCACCCACTTGCACCTTTGTATCTCCGTTTGTATGTTTGGTAAGATTTGTTAATGATGTCTAAGACATTCTTCACTTATATTATTTAAAATCAAATATCATCTCAGTTTACCATTAACCATTACATGCCTTATAATTCAATTCATGCAGGGGATATGCTGATTGAGTATCTAAATGAAAAGGGGCTTGAAGCAAAGGCAGAGATAATATCAAATGCACCAACATCACCTGTCCCCATCACATGGGCCGGAGAAGAGAAACTTCTGCATTCTGGAGTATGCCTTATGCGGCACATGGAGACCTTCTTTGGGACTGAGAAAGTTTACAAGTATGGATTAGAAAAAGGCAATTTCAAGAATGTATCAAAGCTACGGGGGAAGTACATTACAGATATAGTCTGCTCAGAGATGAATGAAGCGAACACAGAAGTTGTAAAGGCAGCGAAATCCCATGCAAAAATGACTGCAAAGAGGATCCAGGGCCAGAAACTAAATCTTGGTTGAACAACTACAACACAATTTCATGTTTTTTTTAGCAAACTTTGGAATGTATTTGGGCGTAGACTGTTCTGTATTTGGCATTAATACCTTAAACTTCTGAACATGATCAATGAATGAATATTACCAGTTACAACTTTGTATCTGTCACCCCTACACCTAATCTGTGTCAGCCCTAATTTTAAACCATCCACTTATCTGCTCAAAAATATAACCCACTTTTCAAAACATGATCTACCTTTCTTAATGCTCACGAGACTAATACTTTTAGAGAATTAGGATGTGAACATATAATATATTAGTGTCAAAATATAAAACAGAGATTTGTCACTACTAATTTCACCAAATTACCAATAACATAAAACCTTAGTTAAACAGTGTCACCACTACTTTTACCAAAACAATCCCCAAATTACTCAACGTGTCCGCAGTATCATAAAAGATAGACATAAAACTTCAGTAACAATTTATAATATCAAATACGAGGTGCGAAATTACAAAATATTCATATAATTAATATGATATTAATAAGTTACATCATATCATTAGTCTGAAACACATAGAAACTAAAAAAAAATACATTGAACATATAAATAAGTTCCAATATTATCAGTTATTAATATACTAGAACTACAGTCCTAAAAAGTCATCAATCTTCCTCCTCCTTTCCATTTCTGCATCTAAAACTTCTTTAACGCACTGCATGAGGTTGTCCTTTGCCTCTTCCAACATCTGTCTTTGTTTCCCAAGTTCTCGTTCCACCTAGATAAAACATAAAATATAAGAGTCAAGACTAGAGGGGGAAAAAATTAAGGATAAAACTTCAAATTTCACCTTTGATAGTGCTTCAGCGTCTTCATCTTTAGGTGCACTGCGAATATGATGTTCGGTTGCTATTATTGATCTTTGTAATTCCTCATATAATGTATAATGAACCACAACGGCTTCCACCAACTCGACCCTGCGAGCCTCTTTGTTAGTCTCACATGCCTTATCAACGAGGGTCATGTGATACCCACGGTAAACAACACCATCCAGCTCGTCCATCATTTAGTGGAATCTTGTGCAAAACTCAACAGTGTTGCCATAATTCATCTTTTTGGAGGGGAATGTGTTAGCAGTAAGAATACAAGTTATGGTATACTGATTTCTGTTAAAATCAGTTTGCAGACACCAATGGACAACAAAGAATTATTTATGGATATATAGGCAATAATTATACAGTTTTCTTCCTTGTAACAGTTATTTGGGTCCCTTCATTACAGAGTAACTGTAGAACTATAAACTGTAAACGGATTACAGTTATTTCAGTTACAGTTATCAGTTTTGGACATTAACCACCTCGTGTCAGCACTACTTTGGGCCTTAACCACCTAGTGTCAGCACATAAACTTCAATAACAGAAAATATCACCACATACATTTCAACATCAGACAAACACAAGGCTAATGCCACCAATACTTCCAACTACTCTAACCAACATTGTCACACAAGACTTTGGGCCCTAACCACCTCGTGCAATCACATACACTACAAAATCAAAAAAAAAAAAATACAAGGCTAGTGTCACCACTACTTCAAACTACTCTAACCAACAATGTCAACAATACTTTGGACCTTAACCACCTAGTGTCACCACATAAACATCAACTGGCCAGGAGCACCAATAACATTTATCGGATGTTATGATATTACGTATAACGTATGAAATTTCACTTGCTCTCATACAGTTTAAGGAGGAATATTATATCTAAAATGTATAATTTTTTCTACGAATTTTCGGAAAATCAGTTACATATTTGTTCCAAATCCAACCGGAATATATGTGCAAATTCCTAATTGTACAGATTGTCTTTTTCTGTCAAAAAAAAGCAAATGTCCTACTTAAACATCAAAGACAAATATGATTGACTTGAAATCACAAACAAATATGATCAGGAACAAACTTCATTCATAATATACATTTGCTTACACCCAGTACCACAAAAGTTATAAACTGCACTGATATCATACAATGGAAATCAGATACAAACATTGTCAAACACAAATTCCATTCATATCCCACATTTGTTTACATCAAGTCCCCCCCCCCCCCCCAAAAGGTTGCCACTGCATTGTCTTTTGAAAACATGACGATCCCAAACAAAAACTAAATGATAATTACTTCAAATTCGCAAGAGACCTACAACTAGATTGCTGATCGACAAAGAGGACAATTGCTTTGAACTCTAAGCCAAGATCGCAGACACCTTGGGTGGAAGAAATTTCCGCATGGCGTTTCAAGGACGGGAATCGACGCCAACATCGGCTCCAGACATATTGTACATTCGTCTTCATCAAGATCAAGGTGATATATCTCTCTTAAGGCATCAATATGTTCTATAGGTGCTGGATGATCTGGGTGGTTGTTGTGAGGAGGAAATCGAGTATGAAATATAATAAAATAGATCAAACCAGATTCGTGCCCACACAAATAATTACAAGACTCCCTCCAATGTAGTAAGAGAAAGTCAGGATCGATCCACGAGGAAGCGTGTCAGCGGATCCTAGGCAGCTGTAAATCTCACAGAAAAGCAAACGGAAGACAGAAACAAAGAAACAAGGAAAGAAAGACAAACGAAAGCAAGAAATAAAAGCAAACACAGAAGCTAACTCGATCTCGACAAAAGCTACTCGAGATCGACAAAACTCAGCGACGACAGAAAACTCAGAAAACTTAGAAACAGTAACTCGATCTAGACCAACAGTACTCGATCTAGACCAAACCCTACTCGAGATCGACAAAGATTTCCTCTAGATCGACAACACCAACTCTAGATCGAGTAAAAAGACAGAAAATTCAAATTGCAGATTTCGAACAACAGATTTCAGATTTCGACAGAAATAAACTCAATATATAAAGAACTTCCAAAGCTAGGGTATCAACACCACAACGATAACCATGCAAAGTAACACATAAAGGCATAAAAGATCATGCTTTCCATCAAAATAACTTTCGTTACTAACAAATAGGCATATAGATGCTTTCGCATAAACCCTAATTGTTACTAACCCTTTTCACATAATTAATCCAAGTTGCATTAAGATCACTTTCGCTTCAATAATACAAACAAGGATCACCTTCAACTCTCGCAAAAGAATCATGCTCACAGGGATAGAAGACGAATTGCATAACAAGATTGTACCTTTACCGCATCACCTCACAAGGCCACCGTCGGGTTCATCCCAGCCCCAGAAGTGGGTGGACTACTCGCTCTTCATTATCATGAAAGACATTAAATAACAAAAGAAACTAACTTGCATTGCATTAAATAAAGAAAACTTACAACCAAACAAGACAAATCCGCTTTCGCCTTTCCACCTTGCTTGCCACAAACTCTCTCTCTCTCTCTAACTACTTACTTGTTCTCTCTCAAATTGAATTGGAATAATATGGAATGCATAAAAATGAGCCCCTAAGGCTTTATTTATAGCCTTCTATTCCTTGCTATTCAAGGATAGAATATATCTATCTTTATCTAAATCTATATCTAAAGCTTTAAGATAAATAAATGCAATAAAGGAATTAAATCCATAAGGAAAATTCTATCTAAAATAGGTAAATATCTTCTTGTTGATAGATCTTCTCTTCCATGGATAGTTGTTGATAGATCTCGGATAGACTCGGCTCCCTTCGGCTCCAAGGACTCCCAAACCGAGTAGGAAAGCAAAACCGCGTAACGCGGCTCAGACATGGCGTTCCTCGATCTCGACTAAGCTTCCTCGAGATCGAGTAGGATTGACGTCGACCATGGCTGGCTGGACGTCTCGGGTAGCAGGACCTCGACATGGCTCGGGTGTGTGCTTCTGGTTCCTCGAGATCGAGTAAATAACTCGAGATCGAGTTGGCTTGGCGTCGAGGATGTGTTGCTCAGCCTGGTCGAGTACTCTACTCTTCGGCACGAACTCGGACTGACGCTTCTGTGTTGTCGAGATCGAGTAAAGAACTTGAGATCGAGTATGGTGGTGCTCGGCTTCTCCGTATTCGGCTTCTCGACTTAGCACAACTCGTCGACTCCGGACATGGCATCACAGTGTTGTCGATCTCGACAAGGTTTACTCGAGATCGAGTTGGCTTCCGGGAGTCGGGTTGTCTCTGACTCTGTTTCTCGATCAGTGCTTAGTCGACAAGGCCTGTGCTCGGACACTTTCGTCGAGATCGAGTAGGTTTACTCTAGATCGAGTAAAACTGGGTTCCTAGCTTGATTCGACTGGTTCCGCTGCTTCTTGACTTTGGACTTCTGTAGTTGATTTCCGAGCTTTTCCGACCTTTCTCAGAACTGCTGTAATTTGCCTCGAATTCTGCGAAATTAAATAAAAACTGGTGTAGATTCCATAATTTGGCAAATAAACATAAACTACATAGATTATGTATTATCTTAGCCCAAATGCATGAAATGTATGCAGAAAATGATATAAAAGTTACTGTAAAACACGGCAGATTCAGCTCACAACAAACACCCCATACTTAAGCTTGCTTGTCCTGAAGCAATACTTTTTATTTGCTATTCAGGGGAAGAAATCAAAAACTCTCAACATCATAGATTCATTGCCATATGTCCCTGCAATCAATTACCATCCTCAAAAAGGTACTAGTGTCACAAATCGATGCATGTGCAATTAAAAAGCAACATCTACTCACAAAAGGAGGGTTATGCAAAACAGTTTTTGTGACAAAGCATTAATAATCAAGAGGACTTTAATTTGAGCTCAATAAGGAGTAGATTGGTAAAAGGCTAAAGGTGGGCAATTTTTGGCAAGGTGGTGCTTTTGATCCGGGGAAATGGAGTATTTCCAAACTGAATTTCCACATTCCTTCTCCATAAGATTCATCACCTTTCATAATGCTTTTATCAATAATAATGCTTTTACCTCTCTAACCTCAGCACTGCCTTCTCGCGAGTCGCAAACATGGGTGTCATGAATGGCCCCGGATACTTAGTGCTTTGGACTCCTCACCTGGTGTCCCGTCTCGCCAAACTATTATCTCAGCGAGTAGGGTCGATCTTTGATCGGATTTTCTTTCACTCATTAAATTTTCCATATTTTTCAAACATTTCTGCCAAACTCTAATAATAATAATAACAACACAACAACCATATAACATCTCCATAATGTAACATCATCCTCAACATAATTTCCGGATAGGAAATAAAGTAAAGAATGGGCAATATTTAGAGCATGTGGAGCAATAATATGAAATAAGGCTCATCATATGGCTTTTTGTGTAATGCATAAGCATAGGTAAGGCTAGGGATTACAACAATATGAGCATTATATGGAAATATAAAGTCCTCCATCATCTTATCATGCAATATGTCAAAAGCAACATCAAATTTTACCTCTTTTTATGGTTTTCAAGAAAATAATGCAATTCATTGTGACTTCCCTTTACTAGGCAATTTCATGCTATATCTCTAATGAATCTAATTTTGCATTGTCGAGTTCAATATAAGCTTCGATGACATTAATCAAAAGACATTAATCAATTTTTTTTCAATGGGGGTCATTTTTCTTCAAATTTTGGAAAACATGCATATAAGCACATAGATCAATAATGCATTCCAAAATGGCCATGTATAAGCAATTCAAGAAATAAACCTCTAAATATGCACATATAATGTCAAATATGTCAAATATGCATGAAGTAAGCCCTTTCCCCACCCCATACTTAAACATTACAGTGTCCTCACTGTATAAAAACAACGGTAAAGAAAGAAACTCACTAGACAGGTGTGCAGGGCCTCTTAATATAGAATGAAAGAACCGCCTGGGCCGAGTCTGAATATAGCTTGCTTCTATCCATAGACCTGAAAAGTATAGAAGACATATACCCACAATAGAAAAACAAACAAAACAATGTCCAAAAAGTCCCAAAAAATAAATGTCTATGTACAAGCTCTAGATTTTATAGTCGCTAGGCCGACTTCTCTTTTCTGCTCAAGGTGGCATCTGCAGGGCCCATGTAGCTTGGGCTTCAAATAGGACTCCATTCTTGTCCATCAGCTGCAATCCTCCAGAATGGATCTTGTTCACCACAAAAGGTCCCATCCTCTTCTTGTTGAATTTGTTAGGGAACCAATGATCCTTTGATTTAGAGACATAGAGCTTGTCTCCAACTTCATACTCCTTAGGCTCATCATTGGAAATCCTACATAAGCGCACATACCAAGGCAAACCTCTCCCATGTATAGATAGATCTTTAATGGAAATAGGAGAAGAAAGATCCATACCTTGGCTTACCTTCGCAGAAACGGAATCGGGGACCACGGTGTTTGGTCGATCTCGAGTAGGGGTACTCGATCTCGAAGAACTTTCAGCTTCTGGTGGTGGACTACTCGTGGATGCAGGAGCTGGTGAGGTAGAGGGTTGCTCGATCTCGACTAGATTGGTCGATCTCGAGGAGTTCTGGCCTTCTGGTAGAGTCAGCGTCGAGGAAGGCGAAGTCGAGGCAGCGTGGTTCTGGTCGATCTCGAGTAACTTACTCGATCTCGAGGAGTTCTGATCTTCAGGTTTGCTGCTCGATGACGCTGGTGCTGGTGGAGGCTCCCGGTTTTGGTCGAGATCGACTAGGGTTCTCGATATCGAGGAATCTTGGTCGACTATGACCCCATACTTGGTTCCTATTAAGGCATCCGAAAAATAGTTAGTCCATAACAACGTACCTTGGTCTGTGTCGATTGGATTCTCTGTTTCCTCCTTTAGGATGGCCATGATCTCCTCCACCTGGGCATCCATATCCCTCTTTTCCAGCTCCTCAGGGGTCATATTTCTTACCTTGGGTTCCCCGCAAGTGATGTAGCCAGCTGAGATAGATTTGACCTCTTCCATTGGACCTGTATGCCTTTCAGTTTTATTAAAGGAATACTCAATTACCTCATCGCTGATGTTGAAAGTGAGCACTCCTTTCCTCACGCTTATGTTAGCATCCACCGTCGCCAAGAAGGGTCTTCCAAGAATAATTAGACAAGCAGGGTCTTCTTGCATATCAACAACTAAGAAATCAGTAGGGAATTTACCTACTTGTACTAGCACATTGTCCACCATGCCTGTTGGAATGACCACCGTGTTGTTGGCCATATAAAGTCTAGCATCCACAGGCTCTAGGGAACCTATCTTAATCTTGGACCAAATCGTTAAAGGCATTATACTCACACTAGCTCCAAGATCACATAAAGCATTAATTTTGTATGGACCAAATCCAATGGATATAGCAAACTTACCTGGATCTGGCCTCTTCTCCAGTATGTCCAAATGGCTGCACTCCTCTGTAATTTCAGCCATTGACCTCTTTTTGCTCAGAATCTCCTTCAGAAACTTGACATAGGATGGTATTTCATTGAGAGCTCTTGTGAAGGGAATAGTGACATTGAGCTTTTGAAGCATCTTGATGAAGCGCTGAAATTTCTTCTCTGCTGGGTCCTTTGGAGATTTTGTGGGGAAAGGCAGCTTCTTTTTCTGATTAGGAGCCAGAACAGATGTCGGGGGTGTAGCAGCTTTCTCAATCTCGACTTGGTCTTCTTCGATCTCGACCAAATTCTTCTCGATCTCGACCAGTTTTTGTGGAGTCGAGTTGCTGTGCTGTGCAGACGAAGGTTGGCCTAGCTGGTCCTCGAGATCGAGTTGGCCTTTCTCGAGATCGACTAAGTTGTTGTTGATATCGACTTGCTGCTGGTCGACTTCTTTGTTCTGCTGCTTTCCGACCTCTGGCTCTTGCAGTTGATGGCCGCTTCTGAGTTTTACAACAGCGATGTGTCCAGTCTTTCCCTTGGGATTTGGTTCTGAAGATCCAGGGAGCGAACTTGACTGTCTGGGGATTCCTGCTGCTAGCTGGCCAATCTGTGTATCAACTGATTTCTGCCATATATCAATTTCCCCAAGCCTAGAGTTGACACCTTGCATCTGAGTGTAGACGGAGTTGAAGGACTGCTTAGTTTCTGAATGATTCCTCTGTATTTCTTCTAGGACTGTCTGTAGATCATCCCTTTTCTAGTCCCTTTCCGGATGTCCTGGAGCTCTGTAGGGGGGGGGTTCCTAGGGGCACCTTGGTTCCATTGTGGTTGCTGAAACC
This sequence comes from Persicaria maculosa, assembly GCA_963922045.1. Taxonomy (NCBI): domain Eukaryota; kingdom Viridiplantae; phylum Streptophyta; class Magnoliopsida; order Caryophyllales; family Polygonaceae; genus Persicaria; species Persicaria maculosa. The sequence continues at coordinate 51,439,081 of OY998259.1, read as the reverse complement.
TTTGGTCCCCCATATAGCGATTGGGACCCCCTGCGTAAGCTGCTTCTTCATGGTATTCTGCCAGCCTGACTTGCTCTGTGTGTGGGCAATCAGTAGTGGTGTGCCTCTGTGATCCGCATTCAATACAAGGCTGGTTGACAGAAAGATACTTTACTTGCTTGAGGAGCTTCCTATTCTGATCTCTGTAGTACTGCTCCCTAATATCTGGATCAATCTCCTTGGGGGGCTCATATAGGGGTATGGATGGTGCTGGCCTGGCGTAGGGGTTCTCCTCATAGTTGACTAGAGTCCCATACTTGTTGTCATAGTTGGTCAGCTTGTCGAGGGCAGCCCTTGCATCAACAAGCGGGATTGTCAGATACTCATAGTGAGTATATGTGTTGATTCTGTCCTTTGCAGCCAAGTCCAGAGAATTGAAGAAGATCTCTTGAACTACGCAGGGTTGCTGTCCATGTGTTGGGCATGATCGCAGTTGATCCTTATAGCGTTCCCAAGCCTTTGCCAGTGGCTCCCCAGGCTGCTGTTTGAAAGATGTGATCTTTTGGCGCAGGAGTGCTGTCTTGGCAGGAGGAAAGAAATTGTTCAGAAATTCCTGCTTCACTTGAGCCCATGTCGTGAGAGATCGTGGTTTCATCCCTTCCAACCATTTCAATGCAGGACCAGCGAGAGACAAGCGGAAAGCCTTCATTAGGATGTACTCCAAGGTGGTACCTTCAGAAAGAGTACGACACATGTCAGTAAAGTTGATAATATGCCTTAGAGGGCATTCATTAAATCTACCATGAAAAGCATGATTTTTAATTTCAATAAGGAATTGAGTGCGAATTTCATAGTTGTTTTCAGGGATTAGAATGGCCGATTCAGGCACGACGAGAGTCGGGTGCATATACTCCTCTACAGTGGTTGGGTATAGGGCAAGCTCAACTTCTGCTTGCCTCGCACGCTCAGCTTCCTGTTGCCTGCCTGCTCTCTCAGTGGCGAGAGCAGCATCCCTGGCGGCTAGATCCCTCGTGAGCCTGTCGATCAGTTGTTCCTGTGTCTCTGCAGTTGCCATGGCTCTTTTAAGTTTAGCTTGGATGTGTATAAGGCACTCCAGTTCATCTAAGGCGTCAAACTCAGGTGTTTGACCAGAACGGCGCATATACCTGCAAAGTAACTCAAGAGAAAAGTGAGAACTGACTACCTAAGGCGCGAATGATAGCTTCCCCAGCAACGGCGCCAATTTGTTGTGAGGAGGAAATCGAGTATGAAATATAATAAAATAGATCAAACCAGATTCGTGACCACGCAAATAATTACAAGACTCCCTCCAATGTAGTAAGAGAAAGTCAAGATCGATCCACGAGGAAGCGTGTCAGCGGATCCTAGGCAGCTGTAAATCTCACAGAAAAGCAAACAGAAGACAGAAACAAAGAAACAAAGAAAGAAAGACAAACGAAAGCAAGAAATAAAAGCAAACACAGAAGCTAACTCGATCTCGACAAAAGCTACTCGAGATCGACAAAACTCAGCGACGACAGAAAACTCAGAAACAGTAACTCGATCTAGACCAAACCCTACTCGAGATCGACAATGATTTCCTCTAGATCGACAACACCAACTCTAGATCGAGTAAAAAGACAGAAAATTCAAATTGGAGATTTTGAACCACAGATTTCAGATTTCGACAGAAATAAACTCAATATATAAAGAACTTCCAAAGCCAGGGTATCAACACCACAACGATAACCATGCAAAGTAACACATAAAGGCATAAAAGATCATGCTTTCCATCAAAATAACTTTCGTTACTAACAAATAGGCATATAGATGCTTTCGCATAAACCCTAATTGTTACTAACCCTTTTCACATAATTAATCCAAGTTGCATTAAGATCACTTTCGCTTCAATAATACAAACAAGGATCACCTTCAACTCTCGCAAAAGAATCATGCTCATAGGGATAGAAGACGAATTGCATAACAAGATTGTACCTTTACCGCATCACCTCACATGGCCACCGTCGAGGAATCTTGGTCGACTATGACCCCTTACTTGGTTCTTGTCAAGGCATCCAAAAAATAGTTAGTCCATAATGACGTACCTTGGTCTGTGTCGATTGGATTCTCTGTTTCCTCCTTTAGGATGGCCATGATCTCCTCCACCTGGGCCTCCATATCCCTATTTTCCAGCTCCTTAGGGGTCATATTTCTTACCTTGGGTTCCCCGCAAGTGATGTAGCCAGCTGAGATAGATTTTACCTCTTCCATTGGACCTGTATGCCTTTCAGTTTTATTAAAGGAATACTCAATTACCTCATCGCTGATGTTGAAAGTGAGCACTCCTTTCCTCACGCTTATGTTGGCATCCACCGTCGCCAAGAAGGGTCTTCCTAGAATAATTGGACAAGCAGGGTTTTCTTGCATATCAACAACTAAGAAATCAGCAGGGACAAAGAATTTACCTATTTGTACTGGCACATTGTCCACCATGCCTGTTGGAATGACCACCGTGTTGTTGGCCATATAAAGTCTAGCATCCACAGGCTCTAGGGCACCTATCTTAATCTTGGACCAAATCGTTTAAGGCATTATACTCACACTAGCTCCAAGATCACATAAAGCATTAATTTTGTATGGACCAAATCCAATGGATATAGCAAACTTACCTGGATCTGGCCTCTTCTCCAGTATGTCCAAATGGCTGCACTCCTCTGTAATTTCAGCCATTGACCTCTTTTTGCTCAGAATCTCCTTCAGGAATTTGACATAGGATGGCATTTCATTGAGAGCTCTTGTGAAGGGGATGGTGACATTGAGCTTCTGAAGCATCTTGATGAAGCGCTGATATTTCTTCTCTGTTGGGTCCTTTGGAGATTTTGTGGGGAAAGGCAACTTCTTTTTCTGATTAGGAGCCAGAACAGATGTCGGGGTGTAGCAGCTTTCTCGATCTCGACTTGGTCTTCTTCGATCTCGACCAAATTCTTCTCGATCTCGACCAGTTTCTATGGTGTCGAGTTGCTGTGCTGTGCAGACAAAGGCTGGCCTAGCTGGTCCTCGAGATCGAGTTGGCCTTTCTCGAGATCGACTAGGTTGTTGTCGATATCGACTTGCTGCTAATCGACTTCTTTGTTCTGCTGCTTTCCGACCTCTGGCTCTTGCAGTTGATGGCCGCTTCTGAGTTTTACAGCAGTGATGTGTCCAGTCTTTCCCTAGGGATTTGGTTCTGAAGTTCCAGGGAGCAAACCTAACTGTTTGGGGATTCCTGCTGCTAGCTGGTCAATCTGTGTATCAACTGATTTCCGCCATATATCAATTTCTCCAAGCCTAGAGTTGACACCTTGCATCTGAGTGTAGACGGAGTTGAAGGACTGCTTAGTTTCTGAATGATTCCTCCGTATTTCTTCTAGGACTGTCTGTAGATCATCCCTTTTCTAGTCCCTTTCCGGATGTCCTGGAGCTCTGTAGGGGGGGGGGGTTCCTAGGGGCACCTTGGTTCCATTGTGGTTGCTGAAACCTTTGGTCCCCCATATAGCGATTGGGACCCCCTGCGTAAGCTGCTTCTTCATGGTATTCTGCCAGCCTGACTTGCTCTGTGTGTGGGCACTCAGTAGTGGTGTGCCTCTGTGATCCGCATTCAATACAAGGCTGGTTGACAGAAAGATACTTTACTTGCTTGAGGAGCTTCCTATTCTGATCTCTGTAGTACTGCTCCCTAATATCTGGATCAATCTCCTTATGGGGCTCATATAGGGGCATGGATGGTGCTGGCCTGGCGTAGGGGTTCTCCTCATAGTTGACTGGAGTCCCATACTTGTTGTCATAGTTGGTCAGCTTGTCGAGAGCAGCCCATGCATCAACAGGCGGCATTGTCAGATACTCATAGTGAGTATATGTGTTGATTCTGTCCTTTGCAGCCAAGTCCAGAGAATTGAAGAAGATCTCTTGAACTACGCAGGGTTGTTGTCCATGTGTTGGGCATAATCGCAGTAGATCCTTATAGCGTTCCAAAGCCTTTGCCATTGGCTCCTCAGGCTGCTGTTTGAAAGATGTGATCTTCTGGTGCATGAGTGCTGTCTTGGCAGGAGGAAAGAATTTATTCAGAAATTCCTACTTCACTTGAGCCCATGTCGTGAGAGATCGTGGTTTCAGCCTTTCCAACCATTTCAATGCAGGACCAGCGAGAGACAAGCGGAAAGCCTTCATTAGGATGTACTCCAAGGTGGTACCTTCAGAAAGAGTACGACACATGTCAGTAAAGTTGGTAATATGCCTTAGAGGGCATTCATTAAATCTACCATGAAAAGCATGATTTTTAATTTCAATAAGGAATTGAGTGCGAATTTCATAGTTGTTTTCAGGGATTAGAATGGCCGATTCAGGCGCGACGAGAGTCGGTTGCATATAATCCTCTGCAGTGGTTGGGTATAGGGCAAGCTCAACTTCTGCTTGCCTCGCACGCTCAGCTTCTTGTTGCCTGCCTGCTCTCTCAGTGGCGAGAGCAGCATCCCTGGCGGCTTGATCCCTCGTGAGCCTGTCGATCAGCTGTTCCTGTGTCTCTGCAGCTGCCATGGCTCTTTAAAGTTTAGCTTGGATGTGTATAAGGCGCTCCGGTTCGTCTAAGGCGTCAAACTCAGGTGTTTCACCAGAACGGCGCATATACCTGCAAAGTAACTCAAGAGAAAAGTGAGAACTGACTACTTAAGGCGCGAATGATAGCTTCTCCGGCAACGGCACCAATTTTTTGTGAGGAGGAAATCGAGTATGAAATATAATAAAATAGATCAAACCAGATTCGTGCCCACGCAAATAATTACAAGACTCCCTCCAATGTAGTAAGAGAAAGTCAAGATCGATCCACGAGGAAGTGTGTCAGCGGATCCTAGGCAGCTGTAAATCTCACAGGATAGCAAACAGAAGACAGAAACAAAGAAACAAAGAAAGAAAGACAAACGAAAGCAAGAAATAAAAGCAAACACAGAAGCTAACTCGATCTCGACAAAAGCTCCTCGAGATCGACAAAACTCAGCGACGACAGAAAACTCAAAAAACTCAGAAACAGTAACTCGATCTAGACCAACAGTACTCGATCTAGACCAAACCCTACTCGAGATCGACAAAGATTTCCTCTAGATCGACAACACCAACTCTAGATTGAGTAAAAAGACAGAAAATTCAAATTGCAGATTTTGAACCACAGATTTCAGATTTCGACAGAAATAAACTCAATATATAAAGAACCAAAGCCAGGGTATCAAGACCACAACGATAACCATGCAAAGTAACATATAAAGGCATAAAAGATCATGCTTTCCATCAAAATAACTTTCGTTACTAACAAATAGGTATATAGATGCTTTCGCATAAACCCTAATTGTTACTAACCCTTTTCACATAATTAATCCAAGTTGTATTAAGATCACTTTCGCTTCAATAATACAAACAAGGATCACCTTCAACTCTCGCAAAAGAATCATGCTCATAGAGATAGAAGACGAATTGCATAACAAGATTGTACCTTTACCGCATCACCTCACATGGCCACCGTCGGGCTCACCCCAGCCCCATAAGTGGGTGGACTACTCGCTCTTCATTATCAAGAAAGACATTAAATAACAAAAGAAACTAACTTGCATTGAATTAAATAAAGAAAGCTTACAACCTAACAAGAAAAATCCGCTTTTGCCTTTCCACCTTGCTTGCCACAAACTCTCTCTCTCTCTCTCTAACTACTTACTTGTTCTCTCTCAAATTGAATTGGAATAATATGGAATGCATAAAACTGAGCCCCTAAGGCTTTATTTATAGCCTTCTATTCCTTGCTATTCAAGGATAGAATATATCTATCTTTATCTAAATCTATATCTAAAGCTTTAAGATAAATAAATGCAATAAAGGAATTAAATCCATAAGAAAAATTCTATCTAAAATAGGTAAATATCTTCTTGTTGATAGATCTTCTCTTCCATGGATAGTTGTTGATAGATCTCGGATAGACTCGGCTTCCTTCGGCTCCAAGGACTCCCAAACCGAGTAGGAAAGCAAAATCGCGTAACGCGGCTCAGACATGGCGTTCCTCGATCTCGACTAAGCTTCCTCGAGATCGAGTAGGATTGACGTCGACCATGGCTGGCTGGACGTCTCGGGTAGCAGGACCTCGACATGGCTCGGGTGTGTGCTTCTGGTTCCTCGAGATCGAGTAAATAACTCGAGATCGAGTTGGCTTGGCGTCGAGGATGTGTTGCTCAGCCTGGTCGAGTACTCTCCTCTTCGGCACGGAATCGGACTGACGCTTCTGGTTTGTCGAGATCGAGTAAAGAACTCGAGATCGAGTATGGTGGTGCTCGGCTTCTCCGTATTCGGCTTCTCGACTTGGCACAGCTCGTCGACTCCGGACATGGCATCACAGTGTTGTCGATCTTGACAAGGCCTGTGCTTGGACACTTTCGTCGAGATCGAGTAGGTTTACTCTAGATCGAGTAAAACTGGGTTCCTAGCTTGATTCGACTGGTTCCGCTGCTTCTTGACTTTGGACTTCTGTAGTTGATTTCCGAGCTTTTCTGACCTTTCTCAAAACTGCTGTAATTTGCCTCGAATTCTACGAAATTAAACAGAAACTGGTGTAGATTCCATAATTTGGCAAATAAACATAAACTACATAGATTCTGTATTATCTTAGCCCAAATGCATGAAATGTATGCAGAAAACGATATAAAAGTTACTGTAAAACACGGCAGATTCAGCTCACAACAGTGGTCGACCTCCATGTCGGAGTTAGTGTTTATGTCGGATTCAGAGCTTGAATCAGACGAAGAGTCAGCAATGAAGTGTACATCCACAGTGATGTTCGGGCAGAGACCATATTCAACAAAATCAGTGTCGGCCGGAAACGAACTGCTAGTATATTCCGTTAAAAGCCGATTGGAAACCTGACTTCTAACCACACTGGTGACTTCTGCATTATGTAACACTTCATTGCAGCGGGCTAAAGTCATTGGCATACCATTCCATGCAGAACCATGATTAAATGTTAAAGGTACGCTATCAGAATGGATGGACACCACCAGTTGGCTCGGTCCATACCAATACGACTCGGTTGTTGATATTTCCACTTCAAACGAACCAACACTGTAGTCGTAATCTAGTTCAGTTACAATAGGAAATGCCATTGAATGAGAGAAGACCTACACAGACAAAATAAAGATACACTCATATATTAGACAATCACTTAAAAATCGAACATTACAGGAAAGTTAATAGGAATTAAAAATTACAGAAACACAAAGAAGAATAAAATTTCTGAAAAAGTGCATCAACTGTACCGATAACTTTTATTTTCAGTAAAAAAAACAAACAACACTCATAGAAATAATGCACTAGGAACTAAGCAAAACAAACAACAATATATGCGTTTACTCGACTGAAAGGTAATGGAAAGATAAACGAAAATCGCAAAATACAACAATAAAAAATTTGCTGAAAGAGTGCCTCAACATAACCGATCACTTTTTTTCAGAGGAAGGAAACGGAAAGGGATACATACCAGAACTGGAATCGCACCTTAAGGACAGAAAACTATAATGGGAAATAGAGTGGAGGGAGATGAACAATTGGAGGGAGATGAAAAAGACTTGGGAATACTCTGAAGTATGTTCAAACCATGTATAAATAAAAGGGAAATGGGTCGAGCCTCTCTAAACTAAGCCCAACACATATGTTTAGGACAAATTCAAAAGTCTCAATTTTTGTGCAAAAATAAACTATTGTTAAGCAAAAATAAGATCATATTTAGCAAATTTTCACCAATCGCCAGTGTTGTGCAATTTTATTGTAATGATGAGCAAAAATAAGCCTAATCCGTTTTTTGGCGTTTACAAGTGACTCCTTGTTTTGGGTCACTTCTTTTTGTAAATTTTGGGCCTTGGCCTTTCCTCCCTTGGGAGATTTATATATATTTACCAGTTCAAAAAAAAAGTTTAAAATTATATTGAAAAAAAATAAGATCGTGTTCAGAACAATTTCACAAGGCTCGATTGTTGTGCAAATATAAACTACTATTGAGACAAAATAAGATGATGTTGAGCAAATTTTCACCAATCCCCCACATGTTGTGCAATTTTATTCTATTGATGAGAAAAATAAGACTATGTTGTGTAATACTCTATTGAGAAAGTATAAAATTATATTGAGAGAAAAATAGGATCATATTGGGCAAAATTTCACAAGTCTCAATTGTGATGCAAAAATAACCTATTGCTTAGCAAAAATAAGATGATGTTGAGAAAATTTCCACTAATCCCCCCATGTGCAATTTTATTCTATGAGCACAAGTTTCGCAAACCTCGATTATTGTGCAAATACAATCTATTGTTCGGCAAATATAAGACAATGTTGTCAATATCGTGCCACCACATACACTTTGGGCCTCAACTACCTAGTGTCACCACATACACTTCAAAATCAAAAAATACAAGACTGGTGTCACCACTACTTGTAACTAATATCAGTGCCAGCACTACTTTGGACCTCAACCACATAGTGTCACCACATACACTACAAAATCAAAAAATACAAGACTGGTGTCACCACTATTTGTAACTAATATCAGTGTCAGCACTACTTTGGGTCTCAACCACCTAGTGTCACCACATAAACTTCAATATCAGAAAACACCAGACTGGTGTCATCACTACTTCAAACTAATCTGACCAACAATGTCAACAATACTTTGGGCATTAAGCACCTCTTGCCACCACATACACTTCAAAATAAAAAAATACAAGGCCAGTGTCACCACTACTTGTAACTGATATCAGTGTCAGCACTATTTTGGGATGCACAACCGTGCAAGATTTTTGGAAAATAAGTTCCATATTTGTTTCAAATCCACACACGATATTTGAGCAAATTCATAAAAGTTCAGATGGTCTTTTTCTGTCAAATAAAACCCAATCTCATACTCAAACATCAGGACAAATATGATAGAATAGAAATCACAAACAAATATAATCAAACACAAATTTCATTCATATTATGCATTTACATACACCAAGTACCCCCAAAAGTTACAAAATACACTGGTATGATTTGAATGGAAATCAGATACAAACATTGTCAAACACAAAATTCCATTCATATCCTACATTTGCTTAAATTAAGTCCCCCAAAAAAGTTGCAACTACACTGTCTTTTCACAGCGGATATACAAGAGACCTACGGCTAAAGTGCTGATCGACAAAGCGGACAAATGGCTTGAACTATAATCCAATTTCGGAGACACTCTGGGTGGAAGAAATGTGCACATGGTGTGGCAAGGACAGGCATCGATGCCAACATCGGATCAAGACATATTGTGCATTTCTCCCCATCCTGTTCAAGATGATATATCTCTTTTAACGTCTTACTGTGTTCTGTAGTTGCTGGATGATCTAGGTGGTCGACATCCATGTCAGAGTCAGAGCTCATGTCAAATTCAGAGCTTGAATCAGATCTTATCTCAGATTCAGAGTCGTCAATGAAGTGTACATCCACAGTGATGTCCAGGCAGAGACCATATTCAACCAACTCAGCGTCGCCCGGAAACCAACTGCGAGTATATTCCATTAAGAGCTGGTTGGCTACCTGATTTCGAACCACACTGGTGATTCCTGCTTCCCTTAACACTTCATTGCAGTGTGCTAAAGTCATTGGCACACCGTTCCAAGCCGAGCAATTATTAATGGTCAGCAGAGGGAGGCTATCAGAATGGATAGACACCACCAGTTGGCTCGGTCCATACCAATACGACTCCCTTGCTGAGATTACCACTTCAAAAGAACCAACAGTGTAGTCATACCCTACTTCAGTTACAGTTGGAAATGTCATTGAAGGATAGAAGACCTACACTGACAAAATAAACATACACTCATATAGTATCCAATCACTTAATAATCAAGGATTATAGGAAAGGTAATCGAAATATTACTGTCACAGAAAGAAGGAAAAAATTTCTGAAAGAGTGCATCAACACTAACCGACCACGTTTATTTTCAGTCGAAAACAAACAACAATCAAAGAAAATAATGCAGTAGCAACTCACCAAACACAAACAACAATATATGCGTTTAATCGACTGAAAGATAATGAAAAGGTAATCTAAAATCGGGAAAAAAAAACAACAACAAAAAAATTGCTGAAAAAGTTTAAAAACCCTAACCGATCACTTTTATTTTCAGAGGAACGAAAGGGAGAGGGCTACATACCAAAAGCGAGGTCGCACCTTCTGAAGAGAAATCCGAAATGGGGAACAACAGTGGAGGAAGATGAAAAGACTTAGTGATACGGTAATGGGGAAGAGAGTGGAGGGAGTTGAAATGACTTGGGAAATTATACTCAAGTTCAAACCATATATAAAGTAAATAAAATGGGCCAACACCTATGGTCAGAAAAATGGGTCAGGGCTCTCATATCATGAATTTTAAACTAAACCCAACATCCATGTTGTCCAATTTTATTGTTGTGCAAAATATAACCTATTGTTGTGCAAAAATAAGATCATGTTGATCAAATTTTCACCAAACGCTCATGTTGTGCAATTTTATTCTAATGATGACCAAAAATAAGACCGCGTTATGCAAATAATCTATTGAAAAAGTATAAAATTATATTGATGAAAAATAAGATCATGTTGAGCACAAATTCACAAGTCTCAATTGTTGTGCAAATATAAACTATTATTGATAAAAAATAAGATCATGTTGAGCAAATTTTCACCAATCGCCCATGTTGTGAAATTTTATTCTAATGATAAGCAAAAAGTAAGACCATGTTGTGCAAATAATCTATTGAAAAACTATAAAATTATGTTGAGAAGAAATAAAATCATGTTGGGCATAAATTCGCAAGTCTCAATTGTTGTGCAAATATAAACTCTTGTTGAGCAAAAATAAGATCATGTTGAGGACATTGTTACAAATAGCTCATGTTGTGCACTTTTATTCTAATGATGAGCAAAAATAAGACAATGTTGTGCAATAATATATTGAGAAAGTATAAAAAAATATATTGAGAAAAAATAAGATCATATTGAGCATAATTTCACAAGTCTCAATATTTGTGCAAAACTAATCAATTGTTGAGCAAAAAAAAAATCATGTTGAGCAAAAATTCAATTAATCCCCCATGTTCTACAGTAATAGTCAACAAACACAATTCTAGTGTCACAAATACTTCTAACTACTATAACCAACAGTGTCACACAATACTTTGGGCCTTAACCCCCTCCTACCACCACATACACTTCAAGATCAACAAATACAATGATAGTGGCACCACTACTTGTAACTAATATCAGTGTCACCACTAGTTTGGAACTTAGCCACCTAGTGTCACCACATAATCTTCAATAACAAAAAACGTCACCACATACACTTCAAAAATAAAAAAATACAAGGATATTGTCACCACTACTTGATATCAGTGTAACCACTACTTAGCTATTTGAGCACTTAATTTGTCAGATTACATCCAAAGTATCCCATATATATACATCAACGACCTATCTAAACACTTGTTTTAAAATCTAAAACTCCAGGTCTCCTTGATCAGATCTGAGCACATTAGTTCTCTGAATCGAAAGATCTTCTCGTTGTTGAAACCTTTAACATCTCCCCCAAATACAGACGCTTCAATCGCTTTTAATGTAAAGACCCCACATGAAGCCCTGCCAACACAAAAAGACACCATGTAATGTGAGCACATAAATAACTAGTATCTTAGGCTAACCAACCAACAAAACAAGATAAAAACTACATACCCGGTAGAATCATGCATTAACCCAGGAACCATGTTTAGCTGGAAATGAGAGGAAGCAAAGTTTTGATATAGCCCAACCTTTGCCAAATGAATTGGGAGCCAAATAGAAAACGGTTGCAATTGTTCTTCAAGTACATCATCCCTAACAGCAGGCACATTGAAATCGTACACGTTGATTACCCTCTCCTCAATTTTAATCTCCAACGCCACCCAATGCTTGTCTATCACATTGAATATTGTGTAGATTTTCTTTACAGAGTCCCATGGCTTCCCATAATCAGTAGGGCATATACCAACAAAATACTCCTCAGTGTTGCCTTCAAGAGGTATGTCTTCCCCATAATTTGCAGCATAATCAGGCAGGTACTTTATGTAAAATAGCCAATCAAGAACAAGAACATCTCGATATTTGACAGGGTCCTCAGAAATGCGCCTCCTATTGTGAATCAAACCTGCTTCTAGATGCTACACAACGTAGTAAAAAAGTGATGTCAGCAATCAACTAATACAATAAAATCCAATCCACAAACATATATCTATTTCAAAAACAAGTAGTTATTACTTGACAATCAAGCCACAGATTCTTCGCTAAAATGTTATGGAAAAACTTTTTGTCCCACCTTGAAATTGGATCAGCAACAGAAAAATTCCTACCCAAAATTACACAAAATGCGTAAAAATATATCTAGCATGAGATGTTGTAACTAGTACAATGACAACATCATTTCATAACAAAGATTGAACATAAAAATAAAGCATATCTTTTCTTCTTTAAAAGTCCATAAATAAATTAACGATCTTCCAAGCTGATCAATGATTTGTTAGGGGCATGCTTTGGCATCCTCACCTTCTTCTCAAGCTCAGTTGGGCCAAACAGGAATGTACTGGTTGATGGGATAAGATTGGAAGGTTTTAATTGTTCAACTTCAATTATAGTTGCAGGATCCTTGGCTACCGAATCCCAATCAACACCTACACCCGTGTCATCATCATCATCAGACAGAGAGATGTACTTTTCCAAGGATGAGTGAACTCTAAATGCAGCAACTTTAGCATCAACACCTTCACCTTCACACTTTGTAGATCGAGGAACTTCAGCAGAAGTTGATGGAATTCCAAGCTCAGCTCCAATCCTTTTGGCATCATCAACTTCATGCTTCATTAATGAAATATCACATTTCAAATCCTTCACACATTTCACTTCTGCACCTACCACCTCAAATTCAGTGTCAGCGACAACAGTTGGAAATACAGGAGGAATTTCAGTGACAGAATCTTCTTATCCACAGCCGGAACCTCAGATCTTATTGATGGCAAGGACACGTGCACAACATTAACAAAAGGGGGTGATGATTTCACCATTAACTCCTCAGCAGAGAAAGACTTCTGAAGATCAGAAACAACATCATTCACAATTTTTGTGCTGACATCTTCATCATCAACCGTCACAGGAGTGCCCTGGGACTTACCACCGCTGACATCTTCATCATCATCCTTTGCAGGAGTGCCCTGGGACTTACCACCGATGTGTTTATTATCAGGCTTGATAGGATTTCCCTAAAACCTCTCAACCAAAGCCTCATAATTAGCAACCTTAACCTCAAGCTCATCATACCTCTTCACCATCTCACCAACAACTTGAAGAATCTCAGTCAACTCCGCAATCTTTGTTTCAATTGCGTCAACCCTCGCAGACAACAGATCCATACATTTAGGTACCTCTTCAAGCTTCTCAATCCTCCTAAAAATCTCCTTCACCCAATCAGGATGAGATGGGAAAGAAGAAGCAAAAGCACCAACATGTGTTTTTGGATGCAACTCTCCAGGTGAATCATTGTTGGCCTCCGTTTGAGGAGATATATCTTCAGTACCTACCACTTTCTCTCTGTCCCTTTCCATTTTGTCAGCTTCAAAACTTGAAACACGAATTTCTTCATTCCCACAAGCATCAAATGTTTGACCAAACACAGACCCCCCATCATAACAATCCTATGCTTCAACACTCCCCAAAGGTGACTTCTGAACACAAGGTGTCGCTACATCACGCTCTTCCTGCCCATCATTCTCTGCTGCCTCCGCCAGAACATAAAGCCCAGCAGTAAAGGGAGCAGGCAACTCATCAGAGCCAAAAGAATGGTTATCACCAGTACAATCATCAACTTTGTCATCACCATCACTGCCTTCGCCTCCAGATTTAAAGCCTGCAACATCAATATCTTCTTTGTCCACTCCATGAGCACTCTGGTTATCAAGAACAGAAACTGAAAGAAGAACTGAAGACTTATCAGCAGTACTATCATACAACGACTGCCCACTCCATTTACCATCTTTCTTCATCTTTGACCTCCGCTGAAAGATAAGACTCAGTGGGACATCATCATCTGATTCATCACATGAATCATTACCCAACCGACCTCTCTTTGAAGGTGAAACATCCACATCCACCTCATGCAGATCTATCTCAATAGTAACTCTCTTCGCATTCTTAGAAGGAACATCCTCAATCGCATCCTTCCCTGTGGCAGTGACGGAGGAAAAATCTGTCGTTGATCCGCTAAAGAAAACTCAAACCTATAGCAATAAGCAAGAGGTCGATCCACAGGGAAAGTTATAATTCAAGTTTGATTCAAGTGTCAATCAAGGTAACCAATTTGGGGGGTTTTTATGTGTGAAAGTTCCGCCTTTTATCAAAGCGGATTGAAGCAAACAAAAGCAAATGGTTTTAATTCAAACAATTAGGAGAAGCAATTCTACCTACAATTTTCCACTTTATTTGATTGAAGCGATCCTTGTAACTTCTTCTCGTCCTATTAAGTTTCCTATGAATGCCCTTGTCCCGACCTAATATAGTTACTAGTCCAACCAGTCCTAGCAACCCTTATCAATCGAACAGTCCCTAAAGAAGGATTTAACCCGATTGATAGCTTTAAATTCAGAGATTAGCCAAGGTATTTGCAGTCCCTAAAGCGGGATTTAACAACACATTCAACTAGTTCAACTAGCCCTAAAGGAACAAGTTTGCCACTTAGGTTAAGATTCACAACCAGGAATCTACAAAACCTTAGCGATTGAATTGATCTAACAAGTTGGCTAGACAAGATAGAACAAAACAATAAACAATCAAGCACAAAGAAGTTGAAGCATTCAAATATAGGAAACAAGGAACGAGAATTAGAAACTCACAATCAATCCAAATAAAGCTTCAAATTGTAGGCAGAATAGATGAGTTTAGTTCCTCATTGAAAACATCGCTCAAATCTCTAAAGTGTCTGATGAACCAAAGAATAGAATAGAAGTAGTCTCAAAATAACATAAATTCGGCCTTATAAAAGTCTAGGCGGCCACACAAAAGGAAAACAAAAAACTAGGGTTTTTAATTAAAACGGCGTCGCGGTGGCAACACGTGATGGGCCGCTGCCGCGGCCACGACTTCTCTTCCTTATCCCGCAGCATCCTCACTGGCGGCGGCCGCGGCCGCTGTATCGGTCTTTTACGGAAAATCTGTCTCAAATTTGCTCTTCTTGTCAACAGGAAAGTTGTATCTCTTTGAAAGATCTTTCCAACGCATGGTCATAATAGTCAATCAGACAATCGAGGCCTCCAGAAAGTGCAAAACAAGTTCAGCATGCCTGGCGACAACTTCTGCAGACTTGTTCTTCGTTTAGGTTCGCTTCTTCTTCCCAGGACCTCTTGAGATCTTCATGTAAGCCTCTTCGATCAACTAGAAATTCTCATATAATGCGTCACCAACCCATGTCTCATCCTCGGATCCACAGTTACCTGAAATAATCAATAAAAATGTGTAGATTCCGACTCCACCAACATAAAGAGCAAATATGCAAATTGTACTTAAACCATGCATGATATGCATCATAACTAAACTAAATGCAACCTATTATGACCATCTAAATGCATGCTATCAGGCAGCATCATCTTCAGCATCATTTTTCCCTGCATGATCCTTCTTATTAAGCACACCAACCACCTCATCCCCCTCCCCATCATCATCAGTTTTAGCAACAATTGTACCAACTTTCCTCACTGCTGAAGCCTTTTGGCTAAGCTTCTTAACTTCACTTGTAACACGGCTTGTAGAACGACCCCTCCTCAGATACACCAGCCCCTCAAAAGTATCACTAGACGCAGCCTTCTGTTTCTTTTTACCACCAATTAATCCAGTGACGGATTTCCTCTTCTTTGAGATATCTACAACACCATCTTTCTCCCTCTCAGGGCAAACTTCAAAAGCAGAATCAAAAGACTTCACATCCTGTTTCTTTCCAGCATCCTTGCCTCTCTTCACAGGTGTCTTCTTCTTCGAGGTCTCTCCTTTATCATGTTTCTGTAAGACATTAGCTTCTTCACTACCAACTTGTACATCCCTTTTTGAAAACCTATGTTCATATGCCCTTTTATGAAGACGACGATTGTCATACAGTGTATCATTAACAGGTCCAAAAACTACTTCATCAACTGATGCATCAACTACTGGATCAGCTTTTTCATTAGCAAACCCCATCCCTTCTGTGCGTGCAAACTCCCCATAGATATGGAACAACGGAGTCTGGACATAATGCATGTATCAGAATATTAAAAAAAAATAAACTCAAAGATGCATCAAATAAAAATGTTCGTAAAGATGAATAATATAAAATTATTACCAAATCACCATGAAAGAACTTCTCAGCCTCAACATACACATGGCTATAATCACATGCCCAATGCAATGAGTATGGATCTCTATCAGGCATCATAAAATTACAGTCAAACATAGCAGAGAGAGCTGGAAAAGCTTCTAATATCCAAGCCTGTTACAAAAGAAAACTCGTTATAACACTACAAAACAATAGTAAAAAAATGCTCACATAAACAATAAAGTTGTCCTGACACAGACAAAAAATGATGACATAAGAGATGCAAACAGAAGAACTCTTTAATGACTTCAACAAACGGGTGTATGACTCTCTACCCCAAGGATATAGTTCAAACTGCTTCTCATTGCATGCAAGAGATAAGAATTCTGCACTAACAACCTCTGGCCTCCTGTAAACAATTGACCTCTCAATGAGCAACAACTTTGCCAAAATCAACTTCTTCTTAGAGTTCTTTCTCTCAGATTTGAAACGGGCAACTAACTCTTCATGAGTCATTTTCTTCTGCCCAAAAAATTCAAATATCGACACCTTCTTTGAGATATTACAAACACTACTAAAAAAAACAGGATTTAGCAACGGAAAATAGCAACGGTTTTGGCAACGAATGACCGTGGCTAACCGGTTTAGCCACGGACTCAACAACGGTCGGGCCATCCGTAGCCATATGCCTCGTGACTAAATTTGGGCTGACGTAGCGATGGAAAATAGCAACGAACTCATACATTCGTGGCTAATTCCGTGGCTGATTATGACTTATGAATGTTGTGGCTGTAGCGACGACGACAGCGTCGAAAATGGTCATCGCAAATGTCGTGGCTAAGTTTGTGGCTGAATTCATTGCAGGAAATAGGTCATGTGTATTGCTGATTCCGTGGCTGAGTCGTTGCTATGGTCATGACTAATGGCGATGCTTAGTTGGTTGTCAGGGTTGTGGCTAAATTCGTGGCTTACTTTGTTGCGATTATTTAAATGCACTATTCATACAATAGAGAATATATATACACACACAATATTATAGTTAATGCGTCCAAATACAAAGCACAACATCATGCACATAATGTTCGTGCTAAATATTGAGTACAAAAATAAAGATTATATTCTAGATACAAAAGAAACAAACTACTAAGAAGAAATCAAAACATCTCATTTCTTGTTGACATCTCATGTTTCCTTGAACCAATTGACATCCCCAATAATATGACACGGCTTGTAAGTTGATGGGCAGCAAGATCACACTTTGGAAGCCAATGGACACTCTCACTAAAGCCTGTAAGATAAAATAAACAGTAACCCCAAAAATTTCTATTCTTGACAAGTTTCTAACCTATTTAGAAAAAATAAAGTATTTTGAGAGTTCTTTGCCAATTCTAAACCAAGAAATTAAACGAAATTGAAATTGTAATATTTCATCTTTTCCACCATGATCTTATGATATCCTCCATGATCTTATGATTCGGTTAATGTGAAGAAAGAGTCTTTAATTGGATTGATATACTCCATGATCTTTTGATCTTCGGTTAGTTTGTTTGTGGATTGAAAGATTTGCAAATCTATTGAGTTGTTAAAAGATGCAAAGATATAAAAGATTGGATTGGTCAACGGGCTATTTTTTGTGTTACGAGTATTAATTAAGCATTAAACATTCTTATTATATTATTTGAAGCAGTGTTACACGCCTACTGTAACTAGGTTTTCGTGGCTTATTTTATTTTTATTATTAGGTTTAGGGCTAATGAAATATTACAATTAATAAAGTTGGTGGAAAAGATGAAATATTGTAAATTTATAAATTGAAAAGTATTAAAAAAAACCAAATCTTTTTTGGACAATCTGTGAAACAGAAATTTGTGAAGTGATAGTGTGATATCGGTTTAACCAAACAGTAAACATCATATCCAAACAAAATACGAGCAATGAAATTGGCATAATCAAACACCGTATGTTTCAAATTTGATATGTGGGCACAACAGAAGCTCCCGTTATCCCTAGAGGCACTCCCATTCACCTCATGGGTTAGGATTAGAAACTAAAAATGATTTTGCAGGAAAATGTTTTACAAGTGAAACAGAAATTTGTGAAACAAAATTGAAATTAGGTATTAAAAACCAGGAAATTGGAAAATCCAGTGGAAAAGAAGCAAAGAAAAGGGACAAACCTTGGAGGATTTGGGAGTCAAAGGCAAGGAAAGGCGGAGCGGCCGGGTTGGGAGGTGAGACAGCGCATGTGGAGGAGGCGGAGGAGACAACGTCAGATAATTAGAGGCCGACGGCGGAGGCGGTGGTAGAGCACGCCGAGCAGAGGGAAGCCGAATCATCGAGCATCTTGGGATGTTGATGCAACTAATATTAGTTTTAATAAGAATCATCAAAACTTACTATTAGTGTAGTCTAATAAGAATTTATTAGTTAATATAAGGTTTTATTAAACATTTATTCGTTACTTATATTAGTTTTAATCAAAACATACCCTTATAGTATTCTAATAAGAATTTATTAGTTAATATAAGATTTTATTAAACATGAAATCATTACTTATATGAATTTTCTTCAAAACATACTCTTATTGTATTTTCATAAGAATTTATTGGTTACTATATGATTTTATTGAACAATTACTAGTTACTTATATAAATTTTCCTTAAAACATACCCTTATAGTATTCTAATAAGAATTTATTACTTAATATAATGTTTTATTCAACACTTATTATTTATTTATATGAGTTTTCCTCAAAACATACTCATATAGTATTTTCGTAAGAATTTATTAGTTACTATATGATTCTGTTTAACACTTATTAGTTACTTATACGAGTTTTCCTAAAAACATACTCTTATAGTATTATAATAAAAAATTATTAGTTAATATGGTTTTATTAAATATTTATTAGTTACTTATAGGAGTTTTTCTCAAAACGTACTCTTATAGTATTCTAATAAGAATTTATTAGTTAATATAAGGTTTTATTAAACATTTATTAGTCACTTATATGAGTTTTTCCTCAAAACAAAACCTTATAATATTCTTATAAGAATTTATGAATTAGTTTATATATGTTTTTTTCAACACTTATTAATTTATATATATAAAAAAAGTCATAATCATATTCGAACACCATAGTGGATTGTGGAGAGTGGGCTAGAAGACAATTAACAAGTGGGCCGACCCCATTAATGCCCTCAACCATAAAATTGTTGGGAATGGACGGGGTCGGCCCATCCGTAATAGCCACGGATTTAGCGACGAATATAGTCGTCGCTAACTGAGCTCATTAATATCCTTTCATTTTATGGGCTAATTGGGCTTTCTTTTCTGATAGGCTATTGGACTCATAGACGGGCCCACGTCCGGTTTCACTTTATACCCTATTAATGGACTATATTCAACCTACATAAAATTTGAGAGAGATAGTAATCTCATCCGACCCGCCTAATCCATTTGCCACCAAGCCCACTCAACAAATGTTTAACGATTTCCGATACTGAATAGCCACGGATTTAGCTACGGATAGTATGTCGTGGCCAAATCAGCTTCGAATACAGCCACAAATCAAATGGTCGTGGCTAAGGTCGTGGCTATTTGCTACGACAAACCACCTTCCCAGCCACGAAATCAGCTACGGACACCAGACTCGTTGCTATTAGCCACGACTTTGATGAGGTGGGATAACAGGACGCCTGCCAGCCACGAATATAGCCACGACTATTAACAGTCGTCGCCAATGTCATCGCTATTGGCCACAAACATAGCATCGCCTAACATTCGTGGCTAAAAATCCATTGCTAAATCCTGTTTTTTTAGTAGTGAAACACGGTCTTCACAAGGAGGGCCGGTAATAACATGGAACTCAGCAATTGAAAAGCGTGCAAGATATCCACCAACTCTAAACCACAACTCATTCTCCTTTTGCGTTTGTACTTGACGCATCACCATTTGATGCATAAGCTGAAAATTCGTAGCCATTATGGTGCCCTGCGTCAGCACCCATCCAACACAACTTTTTTGCAGAATATTGTAATGAGAAGGAGACAAATGCTCCTTAATCATATCGCAAACAGAAGGATGTGAATATATGTTGGATCTAGAATGAAATCGCTCAGAAACAGGAATGCAATATTCCAAACCCTGATCAATCACAGACAAGTAATCAAAAAAACAACATCAGAGTAGGAAAAAAATCAAAACTTGCTCATCAACAAAAGAATTCCAAGTGGAAAACCAAAATAACTTACATCAGAACCACTATGAGAGGTGGATGAATCACCAGATTGAGCACCTACTAAAAACAAAATAAAGAATAATGTAAATATACAATAACAGAATCCATGATAAAGCAAACAACCATAAACAATAATAATAAAATGTCACCAACACATAGTAAAAGAACATAAACATCACAAAGACAACACAGAATACCCAATCCAAGTACACACATTGTTGAAACTACCATAACTAACACAACCATATATAAAAACAGACAGCGTCAGCCCCCCTACACATGAGCATAACATCAGATAACTGCACTATGAACAACACAAACAATACAAGCATGGCAAATAGATTGACCTACGCGAATAACGCTAAAAAAGCACATACAAAGTGTCGCATCACAAAAATTGAAGCAAACAAACAGTTAAAATCAACGCATTTACACATACAACTTACATAAACTACCTACAACACTCAAAATCGCACATATTTATGCATATCAAGCATCGATCTAACCATAGATGTTCAAAATTAAAAGAAGAAATCAATAAAATCAACATAGATAAACTTAATCCAAAACCCTAACACGATACAGTTAGCAAAAACAAGCGAAATTGATACCTGAAGAACTGCTAGAAGACGACATTGAAGTAGATAGCACAGCAATGAACAGCAATCGGTCGAAAACTCCCTACTTTAGCACAGATTGAAGGAAGCAGGACGAACAAAACCGAATAAAACAGACGAACAACCGCCGAAGGATGAAGAGCGCAAAGAGAGAGTTCGGACGAAGAGAGAGTTTCGGATTTTCGACAAACAGAAACAAATGTCAGTACAAGCTAGAGTAAGTATATATAGTGGACATTTTACTAATTTGTCAAAAAACGTGGACATTTCACCAATTTATCCAAAAAAAGTGTCCGTTTCGCAAATTTTTTCAAAAAAAAATTATGAGAAGTGGTAGATTTTGAGAATAAAAATTATATATGCTATTTTTTTATAATTATTTGAATTTGAAGGTAACTTGAAGCTACTTTCTTCAACAAAGTAAATACTTGAGTTTATTTCCTGCACTAATTCTAATGAGCGTAACAATCACTAAGGTTGGACTTTTTTTTATTGCAATTTTCTCATTTTTTTTTAAACTACTTCGATGGCCACGTAAAATTTGTTAAAGTTTCATTGCTATTAAACAAAATTTTTAAAAAGTTTGAGTACCACCCGAAAAACTGGCAGCCTAATTTTTATTTATTATTGTCCAAAAGCAATTTTGTAGCTGTAGTATAGGTATAGCCCTAAATAAAAGGTAGAGATGGATGGAGCTGGGCATTTACAGAAATGGCAAGACGAACAGTTGGGCAAATAACTAAATAGTTCAGCATGAATAAAGAGTTTCTAATGGCGCCAACGGCAGTTGAGACACTGCCTTCATCAATATACTACTCTCCCACTTGCATTCCATTCACAGATGATGGCTTGGTATGTTCGGCTATATATACCCGCTCACTCCTCCTCCATGTACTACCAATTCACTCACAAAACAAAACTTCACCCTTTGTAATCGAATATGGTTAGGTTGCAGGTGGTTGTTTTTTTGGCTGCTTTGATCGTGTGCACCCGTGCCGGCGCTGATGACGACGACAAGCACTTTCTTGGTCCGAAACCCATCGGGTTTGGCCCGAAACCCATCAGGTTTGGCCCGAAACCCATTGAGTTTGGCTCAAAACCAATAGGGTTCGACCCGAAACCCATTGGGTTTGGCCCAAAACCAATAGGGTTCGACCCGAAACCCATTGGGTTTGGTGGAGGACTTGGTGGTGGGGCTGGTGGAGGCGGTGGATTGGGTGGCGGTGGCGGAGCGGGAGGAGGCTTCGGTGGTGGTGCCGGAGTGGGAGGAGGCCTTGGCGGTGGTGCTGGTGGGGGAGGGGGATTTGGAGGCGGAGGCGGACTTGGTGGTGGTGTTGGAGGAGGTACCGGGGCAGGGTTTGGAGCAGGAGGAGGGACTGGTCTTGGTGCCGGGGCAGGTGGGGGTGGGGGATTTGGTGGTGGCGGAGGTGTAGCTGGTGGTGGATTTGGTGCTGGAGGTGGATTCGGAGCAGGCGGAGGGGCTCGTCGTTAAGGCTTTGTGCACCACCACATTTTCTGACTAAACGATGGGAAACTGTGGGAGTCTACTACGTGAAATCAACTTGCAAAGGTTTCTAACATCACATTTACTCCAATAAACTATAAGGGGTTAATTTGTTTAGTTCCAAAAACAATAAGTTTCACTTGCTGAGCTTCAGAAAATGTAAGGATTATTTGTTGTTAATTTAATTACAATATATTAATGTCAAGGGCAATTGCTGTGTTAAATGAATGTTGCATAATTGTGTTCTTAAAAACAACAAGGGATGTGATTTAATAATTACAATATTAATGTCAAGGGCGATTGCTGTGTTAAATGAATGATGCATAATTGTGTTCTTTAAACAACAATGGATGTGATTTACTGGCTCCAGTGATGCTAAACCTAAAAAGATATCAGTTAGTTGTTAATCGGTTCAAACTACAAAGTATATAGTACAATTTGAATACGTCAAGGATTAGTGACTAAACTTTGTCATATAACGATACAATCAACGTTTGCGCTCAACGCAAATAAAAAACCCGAACCGAACCTTGTCGCCTGGCTATCTTCTAAAGCAGTTTGGAACAAGTAACACATGAAAATTTCACCTGCAAGCAGCACCACCCCTCATACATGCACTAGGCCAGTTTGCCGTTCTAGAACGGGCAAATTTCGTCTCCTGAAGAGGGTTTTGGACGCCTAATAACTCTAGGCACTTACATTCGTCCCCTGAGGTTTGTCCCTTGTAGAGCGCACCTAGAGCACTTAAAAGACGGACCAATTGAACCTCCGTCCCTTGTTTGACATCCAAGTCACCGGCCCACGAGGCCATTGTCAGAGATTATATTGTTGAGGCCACCACTAAAGTTTGTGTCTTGATAACTGAGGGGACGAACATGAGGTGAACTAATGTTGTGTCTTGACGAACATCTGGTTTTTCATGTTGTCCCTCAAAGTGTTTAGGTGACGAACATTTGGTTAGTCATGTTGTCTCTCAAAGTTTTACGTGACGAACATTTGGTTATTGAACCTCCTTCAGACCATTCAGCGGACAACGTTTGTTGTGACCCGAGAGTTTTAGGGATCAACTTTGGGTTCAAAATGTTTGTGGCTTCAGTTAATAGGAGTTTAGTCGTTTTAGGTTTGTAGCCTGAGTTTATAAAAAATTAAAAATATATACGCTGCATTTTGTGATGCTCCCTGACCGAAACTAAACGTAACCCCACAAAAACTGCATACAAAATAGAGTTCACCAGCAAGCAAACTCACAGCCATTCCATACAAACCAAATACCATGTCCAAATACCACATCCAAACATACAAACCCGCAATACCATGTCCATCTAGCTCATCAATCAAACCAAACAACCATTTCACCATACAACCTACCAATGTACTTAAGTTCAAACACACAAACTGTACTTAAAGTTTAGAAATACCATGTGCACCTAGAATTGTGACCCAAAAGAAGCTGCAATCAAGTTAGTGTTGTCACCTACCTAGATCGCCAAGTGCTCAAACCTGCACTTTGGTAGGGAAATGTTGAGTCATCAGCCTCTCAAGGCGTTCCATTCGTTCCCTCATCTCATCATATTTGTCATTGGCTAGCTTGGCGTCCTCCTCAACCTTCCTTGCTCGCTAATTAGCCTCCTTGACTTGGTCTTCCAGCTCTTGTCTTTTCGCCACGCCTAGAGTGGACCAATCAGCCCCTCGCTTCCGTGGAGGCTTCCTCACAGCTGCGCTCATTCCTAATCAAGGCAAAGCAAGTGAAAATTACATAGATATAAATAGTAAAAAAAATCATATTGATATCATGAAAAATGACAGTATCACATATGTTCCTAAAATCTGATCTTAGAGTTCCTAAAATCAATTGGATTTCATGATCGTATTCTGTTGGATTTCATGCTCTTATTTAGCCCTTACATGATGTAAAGTTCCTAAAATCTGATTGTAAAGTTCCTAACTAAGTGTGAGATAATTCAACTTATATATAATTGAACTCATTTTAAAGCTTATATAGCTTTATATATAACTGATAGTACTGATATTATATATATTCATCAAGTTATATATATAACTGATCATTTATTAAACTCATTCTGCATAAAATAATTGGTAAGATATATTATCTAAAAAAATGAAGAAGCCATGTGACATCTATATAAGCTAAATATTATCTAAAAAAAGCCAATATTCGATACATTATCTTAAATAATGTGTCTGGATTTCACCTGGCGTATCAACTTATAATTGCTTGCTGACTGGTTTCAATGAAAACAAAAAATCGGGAGAGGCTAGCAGATTGTTGAATGAGATGAATGATAGGGGTATAAAAGCGGATGTAGTGACGTTCAACATAAGAGTACGCACTCTATGCCACAATGGAGAAACGAGAAAGGCAGCTAGACTACTGGATGAGATGCAAAATTCAGGGGTATTGCCTAATCATGTGACTTACAATACCATAATAAATGGATACTGCCAGGAAGGAAATCACAAGGCTGCTATGACTATTAGAATGAGAATGGAAAAACAAGGAAAGAAAGCAAATGTTGTGACATATAATGTTTTAATTAAGGATCTTTGTGAAAAGGGTAAGTTTGAAGAAGCAAATAGACTTTTGAATGAGATGTTGGAAAAGGGTTTAGTACCCAATCAGAATACCTATGATATCACTAAAGAAGGAAGAAGGAATGATGGAGAAGGGTTTCGATCCTGATATTGGACACTTTTATATTCAGTCGAGTCGCTCTTAATCACTCAAGACCATACCCATCTTTGAGATTCATTGATCAGGAGATATGCATCAATGAGCTAGAAGGCTGGAACTGTAAGTGCCAATAGTCTTTTCTCCTATACTAGATCATTCTTGCCTTCTTGGTAAAATTATCTATATAAGCTCTTGTAAAATTCGAGTACAATAATGCCGGAATTGATACTTACGTTCCAAAGAAAGCGAGAATGCCAGTTGTCAAAAGCCCTCCAAACTACAAACAAAAGGGGCAAAAAAAAATTGAACGGAACTGTAAATGTGGAGATTAAACATCACCGCCAATGAATCGAACAAGGAAAAGAAAGGTTTACAATGTTGGGATGGCAAGTGATCGGCGCAGATAAAAGTGCCGCCGTATGAACCAGATGGTAGAGCGAAGCCGTTCGTATGAAAAAAATGTGAATATGCATTTCATATATGGGCCAACAGACGTCACGACATTCACAAATCAAACAGAAGCATACATAGTACCTTCAAACATATGATTGACTATGGAGTAATAAATTACCTTTGATTCAATAGCTTCACCATAACTCGCATGCTCCTTGCTAACAGCAAAAAGTTGAGAACTTATTTGGGCTTTCAGATTTGGAAGCACTGATTTGATGTTTTGCAAAAAAATCTGACATAGGTTACAACCGTAATGTTAATGTTGTAAAAAAATAAGAGGATACAAAGGGTTCCTATGAAAACGAAATTTGTGAACAGCAATTTCTGTAAAACAGAAATTTATGAATTGAAATCAAAATCAGGAAATTGGAAAGTAAACAAAAAGCAAAGGAAAGGGACAACCTTGGAGGTTTGGGAGTCAAGTCCAGGGAAAGGCGGAGCAGGTCGGAAGGTGAGACAGGGCAGGTGGAGGAGGCGGGGGAGACAGCGGCAGGCGGCGGAGGCGGTGGTGGAGCCGGCGAAGCGGAGAGGATTACCAGAGAAAGACAAGTCAGAGAGAGTGATTACTGAACATGGAGAAAGACAAGACAAAGAAGAAGCCAGAGAGAGAGATTACCGTACAAATTCGTCGAGACATGGAGATTCGAAGGAAGGAGGAAGCAGAAAACTTCAATCCCTCCCGCCTCGTTCTCCTTGATGCCGCCTTCTCCAATCTAACCGTCGACGCCAGAGTGCAGAACGACGAATGAGGGAGCAGCGAGGGTCTGAATTAGGGCTTAGGGCAACGAATGAGGGAGGGGTGAGGGGCCTGAATTAGGGAGCGGCAGGAGCTGCAGAATTCGAATCAGAGGTAGGATGAGAAGGAGGACTGAGGGTGAGCAAGAGGGAGGATCGACGGAATGGTCGCAACCATGGAAGGTTTTTGGCTCACATCTGAAGACATAGGGTGTGTATGGCTTGCATATAAGCAAGCTAAAAAGCGTGAAATTATTAGCTGTTAAAAAAATAAACGAGTTTAAATGGTGTATGGGAACAACAAATAAGCTTTAGTCAGTTAAAAAAAGGGTTTATAAATAAGCTTCCGATTGAAGCTTATTTTGAGGTTTATATTCCATAATTACTATTTTACCCCTTCTCTTTTATCTTATTTGGTTTGAAAGTACCACAATACCCCTAATAAAAACCAAATAAACTCCACTTTTTACAAATAAACTGTTTTTCACCCCATACGGAGTTTATATTTTTTCATAAATTTTTAACTAATTTTACCAACAGTTTATAAATTTTTACCCTATTTATAATTTTAGTCAGTTTATTAACCCCGTCCCATACGAACCCATATTGAATCAGGGAAGAGGGAGAGGAAAGCGGCCAAGAGTTTGCCCATCTGTGAGGAGGCAATTCTTAGGGTTAAAAGTCAGCTTTGAATTTTGGCCCAAAATTTTGGGGGGAAATTTACCGCCCAAAAATATATATGCCGCTAAAAACATTTTGAGAGGGTGAATTACTTTTTTTTTCTTTACAATTTGCTTCTAAAAAATAAAACTATCAATACAACTATTTATTATTAAATATATATTTTAAATAATTTTTTTTATCAAATTTAATTAGATATCTATATGTATTTATAAGATTTTACCCAACATCATTAAACTAGTATTCTAATAAGAATTTATTACTTAATATAAAATTTTATTCAGCACTCATTAGTTACTTATATAAGTTTTCCTCAAAACATACTCTTATAGTATTCTAAGATTTTATTAGTTACTATAAGGTGTTATTCAACATTTATTAGTTACTTATATGATTTTTCTTCAAAACATACCCTTATGGTATTCTAATAAGAATTTATTACTTAATATAAGGTTTTATTAAACGTTTATTAGTCACTAATATGAGTTTTCCTCAAAACATACTTTTATAGTATTCTAATAATAATTTATTAGTTAATGTAAGGTTTGATTCAAAATTTATTAGTCACATATTTGAGTTTTTCTCAAAACATACTCTTATAGTATTCTAATAAGAATTTACTACTTAATATAAGGTTTTATTCAACATTTATTAGTCACTTATACGAGTTTTCCTCAAAACAGTCTTATAGTATTCTAATAAGAATTTACTAGTTAATATATGATTTTATTCAACATTTATTAGTCACTTATATGAGTTTTCCTCAAAACATACTCTTATAGTATTTTAATAAGAAGTTAGTGATTAATATAATGTTTTATTAAACATTTGTTAGTTCTGAATAGGTAAATATATAGCTATGGTGGTGAAACCATCGGTTACAAAAGTGTAAGACCAAACCAAGGGTCTTACGTAAGAGGGAAATGCTATACCCAAAAGTCCCCCTCTATACCAACCAAAAACTCTAACCCACCAAATTCTCCAAACGGAGACCCAATAACTCTAATCTCACCCACAAAAGAGACCCCTGTACTCGCTCCATCAAACCCTCACCATACCCATCACCTAGTCACGGTACCCCGAATGGCACCCCTCGATCCAAGCTACCCATAAATGCTTTGCCTTTGCAAGTCATGGTTAGTCTAGATCGACAACTAGCGATGATGCTCAAAGCACAACTCGACACATCAAATGGTTCATCATTAAAAATACATTTGTTTCGACGCATCCAGGTGAAATAAATTGTGGCCTGGAAGACCATCATCTTCGCTTGGAACATGGTGCTCTTTTGGACAGCCCTAGGCTCCCTAGCAAACCACCCAAGCCACTCTTCAATCGTGCTGAATCTGCACCCAATGCCAATCCAACCGAAAGTAGCACTCTGAACTGCTCTAATCACTGGACACTCAAACCAGAGATGATCCACGGTCTCCACCGAGCTTTTGCACAGAACACACTCGGCTGCAGCATCCCCTAGCCAATGTTTGATGATGTTACCTGTTTGCAACCGTTTTCTGGCTGCCACCCAGGTAATAAATCCCCATTTTCTGCTTTGCATTCGACCCCAAAGGATATCACCCCAATCTATATCCGGACCTCTTGTTTGAATAACATGATAAATTTTCGAGCAAGAGAGGTTACCATTGTCCTTTAGAAAGGGGTTCAACTGAGCTGCTGTTACATCAACCACTTCCAGATTTGCTCGGAGCTCGCCCATGATCTGCTGTACAGCTCTCCAAAGCCAGGAATCGTCCTTTGTCTTCCTCGTAAACCATCCTTCCTCCTCGCTGAAATGGTTGTGTGAGCACCATCGCTTCCACAAGCTGGGCTTTTCGAGCACAAGGTCTCCCCAAAGCTTGGCGAAAACACTTTTGTTCCAAGCATGGAGATCCTTGATGTCCAGCCCTCCCTCTTTGTGGGGTCGAGTAACCTCCTCCCAAGCCACCAGGTATTTTCTACCACGAGGATCTCCACTCCATAAAAACCGTTTGAGCATCCCTTCAACCTTGTCTATCACACCTTTTGGCAACAGAATCGATTGACTCCAGAATGTCTGTACACCTGTGCAAACTGATTTAATAAGCTGCTGTCTTCCAGCATAGGAGAGCTTTCTGGCAGCCCAGTTCTGTAACAGCCCACCAATCTTGTCATATAGCTGTCCATATTCATGCACTAGAATCCTTCTCGAGCTCAAAGGTGTTCCCAGGTATTTGATTGGGAAAGAATCCCTCTCAAACCCCAACTGATTTGTAATGCTGTCAGCAACCACCTCAGAACAGCCCGCCACTAACACAGTACTCTTACCAACATTTGCCTTAAGGCCAGATAACGCAAAGAAATCATCCAGACAACTCTTGATGATGTTGACAGATTGGATATCACCCTTGCAGAAGAGCAACAAGTCATCAGCAAATGCAAGGTGTACCAATTTAAGACTTTTACAATAAGTAGTTAGTAGTTAGTAGTTAGTAGTTACTTATATGAGTTTTCCTCAAAACATACTCTTATTGTATTCTAATAAGTAGTTAGTAGTTAATATAAGGTTTTATTAAACATTTGTTCATTACTTATATGAGACTTCCTCAAAACATACTCTTATGATATTCTAATAAGAATTTATTAGTTAATATAAGGTTTTATTAAGCATTTGTTCATTACTTATATGAGTTTTTCTCAAAACATACTTTTATAATATTCTAATAAGAATTTAGTAGTTAACATAAGGTTTTATTAAAAATTTGTTCATTACTTATATGAGCTAGTTTTGCTCAAAACATACTCTAATAGTATTCTAATAAGAATTTATTAGTCAATATAAGGTTTTATTAAACATTTATTCGCTACTTATATGAGTTTTCCTCAGAACATACTCCTATTGTATTCTAATAAGAATTTATTATTTATTATAAGATGTTATTCAATATTTATTAGTTACTTATATGAGTTTTCCTCAAAACATAACCTTATAATAGTCCAATAAGAATTTATTATTTAATATAAAGTTTTATTCAACAATTATTAGTTATTTATATGATTTTCCCTCAAAACACGCACTTATAGTATTCTTATAATACTTTATCAGATAATATAAGATTTTATTCCACAATCATTGGCTCTAATATGATTTTCCCTCAAAACACACACTTATAGTATTCTTATAACATTTTATTAGATAATATAAGGTTTCATTCCACAATTATTAGCTACTTATATGATTTTTCCTCAAAACACACACTTATAATATTCTTATAACAACTTATTAGTTAGTATATGAATTTATTCAACTATTATTAGTTACTTATATGATTTTTCCTCAAAACACACACTTATAGTATTCTTATAACAATTCATTAGTTAACTTTATCACAATCTCAATTTCAATCTCAATCTCAAAGCTTTATCTTAACCTCAATCTCAAATCTCAAATGTTTATAATGACTTCAATCTCAAATCTCAAATCTCAAATAACATCTGTGAAATCATGAGCTCAATCTAAATCTCAATCTCGATCTCAGTCTAAATCTCAATTCCAATCTCGGTCTCGATCTCATTCTCAATCTTAAACAGAAAATTGGAAATTCATATCATACAACACGTAGAATACCTTGGTATACCTTAGTATAACATCTATCACAAAATCTATATTGTATTTAAGAAACCAAAATCTCAATCTTTTGATCTCGGTCTCAATCTCAATCCACATCTCAATCTCAAACAAAAACTAAAAATTCATATATAACATTTATATAACATCTCAATCTCTATCTCTATCTCAAATGGAAATTGAAAATTCATATATACATCTATCACAAATTCTATATTTATATATTAACCAAAATCTCAATCTCGGACTTCATCTCAACCTCATTCTCAATCTCAATCTTGATCTCAATCTCAAATGAAAGTTGGAAATTCATACATAACATCTATCACAAAATCTATATTTATTAACCAAAATCTAAATTATTTGATCTCGATCTCAATCTCAATCCACAACTCAATCTCAAACAAAAGCTTAAAATTTATATATAACATCTCGATCTCAATCTCAAATGGAAATTGAAAATTCATATATTACATCTATCACAAAATCTATATTAAATAACCAAAATCTCAATCTCGAACGAAAATTAGAAACTTACATCTATCACAATCTTAGTCTCGATCTCAATCTCAATTCCAATCTCGATCTCGGTCTCAATCTCAAACAGAACTTGGAAATTCATATTATACAACACGTAGAATACCTTGGTATATATCAATGCTCACTTTAAAAAACTAATCAATTGAAAATTTATATATAACATCTATCACATAATCTATAAATAATAACCAGAATCTCAATCTCGAACTCAATATCAAATTGAAATTGGAAATTCATATATAAAATCTATCACAAAATCTATTTTTATATATTAACCAAAATCTCAATCTCAATCTTGATCTTGAATTGATCTTAATGGCAATCACAATATTGATCCTAATCTCAAATGAAAGTTTGAAATTTATATATAACATCTATCACAAAATCAATATTGTATTTAACAACCAATCTTGATTTTCGATCTCAATCTTCATCTCCACAATGGAAAATCTCAAACGACCCGAAATTGGAAATTGAAAATTGAAAATCCATATATAACATATAAATATAACATATATGCGTTTGTACAAATATTATTAGCACTAGTTAATATGTACTCAAGCAACCAAAAAAATTGGCGGGAAAAATCCCGCCACAAGTGAAAATCACTCAAGCCACGGACTATGGACAATGTTCGTCCCTTGAATGATGTGGTCAAATTGCAATTCTAACATATGGTTTTATATAAATATAGCATTATAAATTATGGTTTCGTAGCATTATAGTATATAAATATAACATATATGCGTTTGTACAAATATATATAGCACTAGTTAATATGTACTCAAATAACCTAAAAAATTGGCGGGAAAAATCCCGCCACAAGTGAAAATCACTCAAGCCACAACCTATGGACAATGTTCGTCCCTTGAATGATGTGGTCAACGTCTGGTCAAATTGAATTGGGCTGAATCTATTTCATTGATCTTTACAAATTTAAAGGCCCATGAATCACATATCTGGAATTGAAGGCGAAGGAAAACAAATAGGCCATGAATCAAGGAGATAAATCGAACAAGGAAGGAGAAGAGAGGTACCTAAGCGTGAGGGCGAGTGGAGAAAAAGGAAGGAGATCGAGGATGAGATGCCAAATAGCCCTCACTGTCTGGAATAAAGGATGCGAAATAACCCCACTGTTCGGAAGAAGACGATATGCCAAACACGTATGGAGTCAGATGTTTTTTTAAAGTACAGTTGAATCAAGGGATGAACATATATATGTTCGTCCCTTGAATGATGATGGCACGACTGGCACCTGACAATCCCGGTTTAATCACCATGTTTATCGATGGTCAACGGTGTGGTCAACCTCCACTTATTATTCAGGCGATGAACTTAGTAATTATTCGTCTCCTGAAAGGTACCCTTGGATGGGTATACATCCGATCCTATTGTAAGTGACGACCCAGGCTTTGTTCGTCCCTTGAAGTGTATTCAGGCGACGACTAAAAAGCCGTCTGTGTCTAGAACGTCAATCTGGCCTAGTGATGTCAAACTAGGCTGCGGGTTTCGATGTTCTCAAGCCAAATAAATTCTCAAACAGTTTCGAGGCCATGGGAGGCAAATCCATGGGTTGGGGAGCCATGAAGTTGGCAATCTTTTCATGAACATTGTACCTATCAAAAAATATAAAAATTTGAATGATTATATCGGAGTGTATGACTGAGGAATATACTTTAGGATAAGAGAAACAGTAAATCTTGAAAAGAAGAGGGGCGCATGCCTGATCTTTCGGCTCATGGAGGCATGCCTGTCAACGACCTTTCTCTTCTTGGTTTGCATCCTTTTGATCGCATAAAAACCCGCCTTTGCACAAAGTCATAAAAGAAAGCTAGAGATCTTAGACAAAACAATGTTTCGCTTCAAAGGGTGAAAAAAAAGTTAATAAATAAACATGGATGTATATGACTGCACACTGAAAAGAAATATGTCATCAATTTACCCTTATAAGAAAATGGCCCAAAATTGATGGATAATATAGAAAATAATAATTATTGGTTCTTTTAAGAGGTTTACTGAAGCACATTTAACATTTAGAGGTTATGTTCCTGGATGAAGCAAGACGCACCACGAATTATAAAGAGATTCAAATTTACAAGGGTGGGCTACCTGAAGAGTTTGGATCAATCGTTTCAAAGAATTCTTTGAATAGTTGCTGATAGAACTCAGTGTCATCCAGAAGCTCAGGATCACCCTCGGCAATTGTTGATGCCTAACATAGTAGAAAATAAATACAAGAGTTTATTTCATAACAGGTATATAACAACAAATTTGCTTGAAACAACTATACAAGGTTGATGGAACATAATTTCCCAGTTCATCTCTTAATCGTTGCTATGCGCGCTACTACAAAAAAACAGAAAATGTGCAGTAATCCGCTAAGTCCAACAGAATCGAAAAGATGATCAGGTACAGACAAATGAAATATCTGTGTATTTTGAATATCCAATTGTTAATCATGACTCAAAATATTTGATAAATCACAAGCAAAATGACAGACTTCTTTCTTTCTTACTTTTTAAAAAACTAGAGAAATAATGACAGTAATCAGAGTACACTAGACCTACGGAAAAAAATATTGGAAGGATTAAGGTGCTATTAAGCCAAAGTACGTCACTGAATAAATAAATAAATAAGTAAAACCTACAATATGCATAAGCTGATAAGGAGCACATACTAAGAATTACTGAAAAAAGGTTAAATTTTCTTTAGGCCAACTAGCCAAGGAATAAGCAGGTATTTGCACAAGGAACTAACATAAGGACGAACAGTGCCAACCTCTTTCTTGGTTTCATCTGCAAGCCTAGGTACCTGCCCAGCAAAACGATTATTCAGGAACTAAAGGTTGTATTATAACATGCTAATATTACTAGAACAACTCAAACTTTCAAAAAGCATAATTAGTAACAGTAGCTTACAGAACCAAAGACTCCAACAGTTTCCCTCATCATCTGCATACTCTTAACCATTTTATTTGGATCCCTCATATAAGTAGCAACCTGATCACTAATATTCTGCAACCAGAAGAAAATGTAAGCATGCAGTCATAAATCATCAAAACTACCCCAGCTAATCAAGCTCCATCCGAAATGTAGACCTGATTAAACGCATGTAATTTCCCCTTTTTGACAGCAACACCTGTGCTAACTTCATTCTTTCTATGCCACTTATCCACAGATTTATTTCTGAATGCTGCTATTCTATAAGTTGAAAAGGAATCAAGTTAGTTGATCCAGAATTGCTTAAATCTAGAAGCATCAGAAGCAAATGAATATATAGAACTACTAAATTACAACATAGTCCTCCAATAACTCAATAAGCATATTTCGACATACCAAAAAATAATTTCCACCTCATGAAAATGAGAAATAGATGCAAATGTCCTTTTTTATCCTTGGAACAATTAATCATGAATCACATTACCAAACAATATGCTACACACATGGGCAAGGATCCAGAATGAGTTTGCACATGTCTGAGAACGAGATGGCAGACTTGCAGGGAGGTGAAACTGGTGATGATAGGTTAGTCTCAGGGAAAAAAACAACAACAACAAGGGATGAGGGTGGCTCCTAATTAGCCCTTTTTTGGTATTTGCTTATGTGAAAGGCTTTTGCCTTAGTATTGGCCAAAGAATGTATACTTTGCTGAAGGATTGGATTTGTTTGGATGTCATGCTTATTGAATAATTTTTTGCTTAGAACACCTTATAAGGTCAGTCGGTCACTTAAAATGTCACCAACAACTTTAAAACTGTTAGCAATCGAACATCAGGACCCTATATCATCTATTCCAGAAGGCCAAAGCTGCAGAAAAAGGGGGGAGGGAAGCCAAACGAGGCCTAGAGTTAGTTACCACGGGTAGAAAGATCCTTTGTGGGTATGCGGTTAGAAGGATCTCTCTAGCATGTGGCTAGTAGTGGACAACTGTTTAGTCCTTAAATAAGGAGATTGTTATTGGTATTTTTCATACAGAATAGTGAGTATGTATCAGGTTTTTGCCTTTGGCTCATTGGAGGGTTTCTCTCCTTGAGAGTATAGAGACATAGACATATCTCCTGGGGGATTTGCAGTGAGGATTCCAAGGGATTCCCTTGAGTGTTTTGCTGTGAATTTATGTATTCTTGAGTCAAGAATCTTGACTCTCTATCCTCTTGTTTAACAAAAACCCTTGGGAATCTGTGGCCAAAGAATCCTCTGGATTTCCGTCGGTTTCCCTAAATTATGTGCTAGTGCTACACTACTCCCACTTCAATACTATGTGACTTGCAGTTAACCATAATTTTCCACACAGCTTAAAGGCCAAAGCAGTGTTTAAAATAGCTAAAGGCAATAAAAAGCGATGGGACTAACCTAGAGCTATAGTGCGCCTTAGAGGCAAAGGCGATCGCCTTTTCATAAATCATGTAAAAACACTTTAAACTTTTTTTACTTTCAAGTTTAATAGTATAAAATATGTTCATGATGAAATAAAACCAAATTGAACCTAATATTATAATAAAACCAAGTCTAAAGCATCATTGATACAAAATGCAAGTCTAAAACATACGAGATTAACGAAAAGAAAGAATTCAAGTGGAATGGGGTGGACTGGTGGATGGTTAGGAAGTGGTTCAAACGAAATCATCAAGGTCATTTGCATCCTCTTCTTCCTCAATGTCAAGTTCCCATCACCTTCATCGACAGACTTGTATCCTTCGTCATCCTCCTCCTCATCCTCTTCTTCTTCTTGTGATCTGGGCAGTGCTAGGTATGTGAGATACTACCTACTACACCTTGCCCAACCTTTCAACATCTACTTAACCCCATGAAATCTTTGTTCCTTCACACCGGAAGCACTAGAAACTTGCCCCCAAGTATGTTCTTCATACAACTTCAAAAAAGAGAAGGATAGAGAATGGAGAGTAGTAGTATGGTAGGTTTTTTTATCTGCATAAATCAATGAAATCAGAATTTTTCAAAAAAATAAAAAGAAAAGCAATGAAAGCCAAGGCACGCTATCCTTGCGCCTATGGCATGCCTCTGGACTGCTTTTCCACTCCATAGGCACATTGGCCAAGGCAAGCGCTGGTAGGTTCAGAGGTTGCTATAGCGCGCTATAGTTCACTATAGCATCACTATTTTTAATGGGATAGCCTAGTGTGGATTGTAGAATAAACAAAGATATCAGATAAATGAATACAAGAACAAGATAATACCTTGCTTGCATTTGTGATATTTTCAACCACTGCTCATCAGTTTCAAGATCCTCGCCGTTACTCAACGCTGACTGCTTAAGGGATGACCCAGAATTTCCTTGAAGAATAAATATGTAGTTAATAAATTAAAACCACACCCAACAGGACATAAAAGGAGCAAATGATACAACCAGTACGAAAACTGAAGGAAAAATGGCACATGAATTGGTGCAGAATGTACAAAATCAACTTTATTAGATAGTATTATGGACAGAATGGTTAAGAAAATGCTATAATTTTCCTTGGTGAAAAAACATAAATAAAATTAAAATAAATTTACAAAAAACATGATTAAGATAGTATTAGATTTTTCAGTAAAATGAAATCAAAGTAAGAATTTTGAAAGCCTAATGCAGAAAAAGTCCATGATTCTTTATTTTCTATACTAACAAAGCACCTCCTCTGAGTTTAGAAGATCTAGATACAAATCTGTCTTCTATCATTAATACACACCTTAAGACACTGCAGGACACAAAAATTTACATCTAAATGATGGATGCAAAGAGCTTCTCAAACTCCTCACCCAGACGTTGCGGGTAAGAAATCTTTCGCGAGCTTATTCAGTGATAACAGGAACATTAAGAAAGCGGAGCCCTTGAAATTTCACGAAGATGTCAAGAAGGGCAGGGTTAAGATTTCGAAAGAGGATGTCATGGTTGGCCAGAAAGAATGGGAAGCAACGCTGATTGGGGTTGTCCCGGGCACTCCCATCCCATTTCATGCCCTAAGAGGCTTCATTCGAGAGCACTGGAAGGTGAAGGAGCCACGAATCAGCAGCAAGGACAATGGTATTTACTTGTTCAGGTTTTCGAGCACCGTCGAGAGAGATTGGGTGCTATCTCATGGCCCATGGCACTTTGCAGTGACAAGGCCATTTTTGCTGAGAAGTTGGAACCCGGGCATGAAGGTTAGCTGGGAAGCTTTTGACAAGGTGCCGCTTTGGGTTTGTCTTCCTGATTTAGACCCAAGCTATTTTAACTTTCATGTACTGGGAAAGATTGGGAGTGCGATTGGAAAACCTATATGTATGGATGAATGCACTGAGGAGTGTTTGAGAGTAGCATATGCCCGATTGCTTATTGAGGTGTCAGCAGAGGAGGCTCTCTGCACAGAGATTGAATTAGAGGATGAACTAGACCAAGTTAAAATGCAAAAGGTGGTCTTTGAATGGAAGCCACAAATATGCAGGTACTGTATGAAATTTGGTCATATTGTAGAGAAGTGCAGGCTTGCAAAGGTATCCAGATCAATGAATAATGTTGGGGGAAGCAGGCTTATGTGGAAACCGGTGAATCAGAACCCAGAGATAACACCGGACAGTAACGAGCGCAAGGATGGTCAGGATGCCAAAAGGATTGAGGAAGAGTCCACTGGATGTGCACAATCTCCATCTGCTGCTATACAGGCGCAAGGAACGGGTAAGTCGACGGAAGAAACGTACACCAGCAGTGACAGTAAAAACAGTATTAATAGCAACAGCGAAGAGTTTAAGGGCAAGAAAACTGAGACCTGTGATGAGGAAGGGAATCAATGGTCTGCCGTAGACAAGAAACATGCTGCAAGGTCTTCACCAGTTGCAAAGAGCTTCAGTAAAGGGGTGAATAGCAAGAATGGGAAGGTTACCATCAATGGGAGAAACTTCACTGTATTGAGCACTCTAGATGGTTACGAGGAGAGTTTTGAAGGTCAGTGTGAAGGAGAGAATGCTTAGAATCAGAAAAACCAGGCTAATGATGGGCGTAGCACCCACAAGGAAAGTGCTCATGGATAGAATCCGTATCGCATCCTGGAATGTAAGGGGGTTCAACGATGAAATAAAGAATAGTATCATTACCTCCTATATTTTTGAAAATGACATTACGCTTATAGCTTTTCTAGAAACTAAAATGTTAGAGAGGAATATAGAAGAGGTTAAGCGCCATCTGATGAAAGGCTGAGAACACGTCATAAACGGCCAAGGCGATGAGAAAGGTAGAATTTGGCTGTCATGGAACCCCTTAGTAATGAAAGTCAGCATCAGTAGAGTTCACAGGCAGGTGGTCCACTGTTTTGCTCAAACGATGGATGATAAATTTAGTTGTGATGCATCGTTTGTATATGGTGCCAATACTAGGAGGAAAAGAGAGGAAATGTGGACTGAATTACATGAAATTGTTGCTGCAGTAACAGGCCCCTGGACTGTAATGGGCGACTTTAATTGTGTTCTAAGCATGGAAGAGATATGGCCCCTGAAAATTCCGCATAGAGACATTTTTGATGAATTAAGAAATAAATTGGTTCTGTGTGGGTTGACTGATTTGAAGTATTCTGGAGCTCAGTTCACATGGACAAATAAACAAAGTAGGGAAAACAAGAAAGAGAGAAAGCTAGATATAGTTCTAGTTAATGATAGCTGGCTAGAAAATTTGGAGCAAACAAGTGCATATTTTGGCACACCAGGGTGTTCGGACCATTCACCAGCAATTCTAAATGTGCGGAATGCGATCATTAGAAGGCGATATCCGTTCAAATTCAAGAATTTCTGGACTAAAGAGCCTGAGTTTGCTGCTTTGGTTCAGAGCGCATGGAATCAGCCGGTTGAGGGCTTTAGACAATATCAGCTTGCTTAGAAACTTAAAAATGTGAAGGAAAGCCTTAAGTCATTGGATCGGGCAAGGTTTCCGGAACTGCAGACACAAATCAAACTGGACAAGCAAAGCCTCCATGAGATTCAGTTACAGCTGCAAACTGAATTGGGCAGTCCCGGTTTGATAGCTCTAGAAAAGCAAGTAGAGGAAAGGTTGAGGAAGAATGTAGCTCGACACCTAAGTTCGGTTACTCAAAGGGCCAAACTTCATTGGATAACTATGGGAGAGGAAACCTCATCGATGTTCTATCGTAGTCTGAAGGAGAGAAGAGCTAAGAATGCTATTCATGTCATGCAGAATGCATCAGGAAGAATGATGGAAGATGAGGAAGAAATACGTGCCCACATCTTGGTATCATTTCAAAATCTACTGGCTACTGAATCTGAAGACATTGTGATGCCCATCATTCCAGTGGGGGCGGCTGTAAGTGAGACTGATGCTTTGAACATGTGCAGACCTCTCACTCTAGAGGGAATTCAAAAATCACTTTCGGCAATTGGTGCTAATAAATCACCGGTCCCGATGGCTTCGGAAGTCATTTTTTCAAGAGCAGCTGGAGTACAGTGGGAGGCGACGTATGTGCTGCAGTTAAGGAGATCTTTAGGAATGGGACAATTCTAAAGCAGTTGAATGCAACGTTTGTCTCTCTTCTACCGAAGGTCAGCAATCCCACATTGGTGAAGGATTTGAGGCCTATTTCCTACTGTAACACTATCATGAAGATGGTGAGTAAGCTGCTGGTGGCCAGAATAAAAAATTCGATGAGTTATTTGGTTTCTGACTGTCAAGGAGCATTTGTCCCCGGTAGATCACTAGTTCATAACAATGCGGTGGCATTGGAAGTAGTCAGAGGATATGGCACAAAGAGAGTTTCACCACGATGTACGATCAAAGTAGACCTTCAAAAGGCCTACAATTTTATCAGCTGGAAGTTTGTCCGTTACACACTACAGCAGCTGCATTTTCCAGAAAAGATGGTGAATTTGGTGATGGAATGTGTGACTTCAACGACTTTCTCCATCATTATCAATGGTGCACTAGAGGGGTATTTCAGAGGAAAGAGAGGACTTAGGCAAGGGGATTCGTTATCGCCCTATCTATTTGTACTCTGCATGGAGATGTTGAACCGTATGTTGTGGAAGGAAACGGCATGTCATGAATTCAAGTTTCACCCGAAATGCAGAAGATTGAAGCTGGTTCATTTAGCTTTTGCCGATGACTTGTTGATCTTCTGTAGAGCTGATTTGCAATCTGTACAAGTGATCAAAAGGATTCTCGATCGGTTTTTTGAGGCGTCTGGTCTCCGGGCAAACAAGCAGAAGAGCACCATTTACTTTGCTGGGGTGGATAGATGTGTAGTGGAAGAAATTACTCGTGGTCTTGGATTTCAGGAAGGACAGTTGCCAGTTCGCTATCTGGGCATGCCTTTGCATTCGAAGAGGATATCTCTGCACGAATACAGTGATCTGACTGAGAAGTGTGGCAGATATGTGCAGAATTGGGCAACTAGAAAGCTCTCATATGCGGGCGGAATGCAGTTGATCAAGGCTGTCTTTGGTGGTATTGTCTCGTTCTGGAGTCAATCAATCTTGATGACGAGAGGAGTAATTGACAAGCTGAACGAGCTGCAACGTCATTTTCTGTGGAATGGCAAGAAGGAAGGAGGCAGAAATCTTGTGGCTTGGAATGATGTAACGAAGCCTTTTGAGGAAGGTGGGTTGGACATCAAGGAGATACTCGAATGGAATAAGGGCATCTTTGCAAAGCTCTTATGTGACATTGAAACACAAAAGGAGTGTATATGGGTTCGATGAGCGAACCAAAACTTGCTGAGGGGGAATTCCATTTGGGATGTTGGCCCGAAAACAGGTGACTCCTGGGCATGGAAGGAACTCCTAGGTGTGAGAAATGAGATCCAAGTGCTTCTTCAACCTCAAGGGACGATTGAATGGGAGACACTCATACAACCGAATGGGGCTTTGAAGAGCACTCGGGTGTATGACTTGGTTAGGGACCATGGCCAGCGTTGTGAGTGGGGGAGCTTTATTTGGAAGCGAGCCCAGTGTAAGAGATGGTCCTTTATCACGTGGCTTGCAGCGAGGAAGCGGCTGCAAACTGGGCACATCATTAAACACTGGATGGGAACAGATGCTGCTTGGTGTGCGCTTTGCAAGGAGGAAGAAGAAACCGCAGACCATCTTTGGTTTGGGTGTCGGGTGGTAAAGGAAATACAGAACATAGTGTTTGATTGGCTTGGTGTGGGGGTTCGATTTTGTACCCTCCAGGAGTGGCTGCAGTGGTTTCAAAGAGAGCCAGAAGAGACCAGAAAAGGAGCGATGTTTCAGGGCAAGTTGCTAGTGTTGTGTGCTCTCGTCTACATTACCTGGAGGGCTCGGAACAGGGTGATTTTCATGGGTGAGCAATGCAGGCCCACGGAATGTGCACTGGAGATTATAAAGGCATGCAGGAATAGGATCTCCATCAAGTGCAAATGCAAGTCTAGGAGGGAAAAAATTTGGGTGAAGAGGCTAGTGAGCTAGTCGATAGTTTAGTGAGCTTTGAGGGCTGGATGTATATGGATATTAGTGTTGATAGGTCGTTTTTTGGGAGTAGTTTTTTGGGGATTTTTGGAAGGTATATGGCACATGTATTTTCCCACGGGACCCTTGGTTTGTTCCGCTTGTTTTTGTAACTTGGTTACACCCATCTTATATATATTTACCAGTTCAAAAAAAATAATCCTGCTGCTCGTATATGGTAATCAATCTATAAAACAGCGAAAAAGGAAAGAGTACATCAGAATGATAGAAACAGAAATTACCTTCGGCTTGGGTGATTGATGGATTGTTCTCTAATAAAGCCTGCACATGTGAAGCCACTAACTCCATTAACCACATCAAGTCTTATTCGACAATTAAGGCATTAATATAGTTAGTAAGGGCAAGATACCTCTTGAAGCTCTAGAAAGGAATCTATGGTCCTCTTGGATGACTCAATCAAATCCATGTATGCAACACGTAATCCTTCATCAAAGGAAAATACTCGGATGACTCCCATAAGGGTGACAATGGGGGTAATTATGTAAATTCCACAAAAAAATTCAAATGGATAAAAGGAAAATAAAATCTGAAAAGTAGGTAATGAGTACCCTATTCTAGCCTAGGTTAATGAGTACCCTACTTTTCCTATCAAATATTTGAATTGCAAATTCACATTATATTCAATTACAAACTCTCAATATTCAAACTCTCAATCTCCAACTTCTCCTCACACATTTTGGCCGGAATGAGGAGTTAACTCGTCGGAATTTGTGGTGGATCGTCGGATTCAAGGTTTCCGATCACCGAACTCGCTGCCGATTTAAGGTATACGATTCATTATCAGTTAATTTGAAGTCTGCATGTTGCTTTCGAATCTTCAATGGAGGCGTTTTCATTTGTTTGAATCTTCAACGAAGTTTGCATGTTGCCTTTGAATCTTGAAGGATGTGAGAAACACTTGATTAACATTGATCGTGTATTAGGGTTCACGGATGTGACAAGTTGATTGAAGATTAGGGTATAAACAAACCGATTAGCCTCTTATTTTTCGAAATCGAATACCTGAGGTTAGGGTGCATTCGAATACAACTTGATTGAAGATTAGTGATCGAATAATGTGGCAATATAGCTAAGAAGAGCGGTTTATAAGTTGATTAGTGGCAATAGTATAACTTCCCGCGGCTTGCCGATGGGCATGCAGGCATTGGTCCGAAGCCACAAAAATATAATTTGGAGAAAATAAAACTGAGAAATAAGACAGTGCCACTATGCAGCTCAATGATATTATATATTTATTTTAAATAAGAACACATTTAATCAACAAATCTTTATTTTCACTACAAAAAAAAAATTATATTAGCCACGGATAGTAGCAACGGCCTGAATTTGCCGTGGCCAATGGGTCGATTTTTGCCACGGCAAATGAGGTTCCCGTGGCTAAAGGTGTCGTTTTATTTTTGTTAGAAAAAATACTCCGTATAAGAAGGAAAAGTATATCCGGCCACCTCTCGATCTAAAATCTTAACCTAACTTCTCAATTTCGTCCGCCCCTAGGTGAACTCGATCTCCTCCTCCCTCGTCGGTCCTTCCTCTCAATCTCCCTCCCCCCTTGGATCTCATATCTCCCCTCTTCTTCTTCTTCTTCTTCTTCCTCATGTCTCGTCCTCTCTCGCTTGCAAGTTTCAGATTATAACAAAGCCGGATCTGATCTCTATATCTCCATCTCCTGAGGCCGGATCTATTTCTCATCCTGCTATTGCGATGCCGTCTCACCAGCCAAGCTCCTCCGGTGAGAAGAAGACGTAGTTTGGGTGGCTTGGTGGATGGTTCGGCGGCGCTGAGAAGGAGAGCGGCGGCGGAAGTGAGGTCAAGGGTTTGGAGAGCATCGACAGTCCTACGCCTATGCCATCTTTTGATTACAAGTGAGATTCCTGAAGGACTTTAGAATAAACGGAAGGTAATATCCTTCGTTTCTAAGTTCTATTGTTAGGGTTTCCTTTGTTAATCTGCTTTGGTTTGAAGATTTTGAATTTCTGTGTATTGAATTTGGTGCTTATCTGTTAGTCTAGGTTTCAAGCTGCTTCTTTTTTGCCCGTGTGCAACAACTATTAATACTATATTTGTTATATTTAAATTGTAAATTTCAATCTGCAACTCAATGCCTATAGCCTCTGCTTTCTTCACCTGGATTCATAATTATTTCCCTATTCAGTGCTCCATGATTCAATTAAATCCTGAATTCTAATTTTCTAATTTTGGATCCTGTCGAGAGTAACCGCAGGGGATTCGTCCTTTGAAGGAATTGGGATTGAGTTTGGTATGGAATTTTTAGCCTATCTTTTCCCTTTTTTTTTGTTCTTTAATCCTTCTTTGATTTAGTAATTCCGGCCTGAAATTTTACTTCTTTTGATGACTCACTCATATTGTTTATTTCCTTGCTTATTCTGTGGTTGTGAGAAATTACTTTGGCGCATTTTGTGAGAAACTATCTTGCTTAGTCTCTTATTTATTCGCACATTTTCTGAATCTGGTTTTTACATTTATTTCAGACAGTGAACCAATTATCCAGTCACTTTGAAGCCTACAGTGGTGTGCCTAAAATAACAGAACTGTGAGAGAAGTTCAAGAATATTAAGAAAATTCTCAAATCTCAT
This sequence comes from Persicaria maculosa, assembly GCA_963922045.1. Taxonomy (NCBI): domain Eukaryota; kingdom Viridiplantae; phylum Streptophyta; class Magnoliopsida; order Caryophyllales; family Polygonaceae; genus Persicaria; species Persicaria maculosa. Next base: position 51,394,553 of record OY998259.1, on the reverse strand, counting down.
TTTTCTCAGACTTTTCAAGGTAAAATTTCACCACAACATGTCAACTTACTCGCTTGACCAGGTCTAAGATTTAGGTTCATTTGGTTCAATGTATTATTATTCACAAGGTACTTATTTTTGTTGATTTAGCTCTTATTTGTGCACATAATATGATGGATAAAGAGTGTCTTGCCAAATGATGCCCTAGTTGATCGGGTGAATCCTCAAAGGACCATATGTTATATTCATCGATGACACTAATAAGTTATTTTGTTAATATTTAATTTAAATGACAAATTGTCATATTTACTTACAATTATTTAACATCAATAAATTGTATGTAATTTCTATTACACATTGTCCTGGTTACATTTTGTCAACGTCAGACATCAATGTTTTCTTAACTGTAATGTTTACAAAGTTTTCAATTTTTTTGTGATGCACGTGTCAGCTAGCATTTCATATTGTGCACTCTCTAAAAACATTGGTTTGTGATTTTTCATATTCTTGATTAAATGCTAACTCAGCTTAGGCATGGGAAAGGAAACCGAGGAAGCTAATTTACTGCAGCAACTTTCGGATGCTTGTTTAGTTGTTGACGCTTTAGAACCTTTTGTGTGTGAAGAGTCGGTAAAAACTTTTTGCAATAGGGAGCTTACTTCCTATAGACAGATCTTTGAAGGAGCTGGTATATTTCATCTATTCAGAGTCTTTCCTGTGTCGGTATGTTTGCAACAACTACAAGTCCATGTAATGAACTTAATTATAATATTTATTTTGATGGCTTATTTAGAATTGGCAAAGCTGGACAAGACGGAAAGAAGATATGCATGGATCAAGCGTTGACTGTGAACAAACGAGGAGATATGGAAAATCTTTCCTCCTTCATGGCATGTCCCTTATTTACTCTGCATCCAGTTCTGCAAACTCACAAGGTTCAACTTCTAGCCTCCCCTCAACCATTCTGTTGGATTTTTTTTCTTCCACATTTTCATCTATTGTATGTTTCTAGCATATTTTTGGGCTGTATTTATCACTTCTTACTGTAGTTATTTGTGAGAAACTACATTTGATGGCTCTTCAAACAAATTTTGACACTCTTTTGTTCCCCTGAAACAAAAGTAAAATGTGTGAAACTTATCATCCAAAGTTCTTATTTTTCTACTATAAAAATGTTTGGAAAATGCGTACAAGCTATAGATACATTGACAAGGGTGTGCTAAACTTTTTCCCATTCCCTGCACTAGGGAAGTCTGATAGAAATGTGTGATTTGCATTTCAGGGTACAACTTATTGAGATCCTTAATAGTTTGAAAGAAAAGCCAGACGTTGCGACTTTATTACTTGTAAGCTTTTATTACCTGTTTCTATTAATGTTGCTCTCACGTTATCTTTGTTCCTGTATTAGGGTTCACGGATGTGACAAGTTGATTGAAGATTAGGGTATAAACAAACCGATTAGCCTCTTATTTTCCGAAATCGAATAACTGAGGTTAGGGTGCATTCGAATACAAGTTGATTGAAGATTAGTGATCGAATAATGTGGCAATATGCTAAGAAGAGCTGTTTATAAGTTGATTTGTGGCAATAGTATAACTTCCCGCGGCTTGCCAATGGGCCTGCGGGCATTGGTCCGAAGCCACAAAAATATAATTTGGAGAAAATAAAACTGAGAAATAAGACAGTGCCACTATGCAGCTCAATGATATTATATATTTATTTTAAATAAGAACACATTTAATCAACAAATCTTTATTTTCACTACAAAAAAAAAATTATCTTAGCCACGGACAGTAGCAACGGCCTGAATTTGCCGTGGCCAATGGGTCGATTTTTAACACAGCAAATGAGGTTCCCGTGGCTAAAGGTGGCGTTTTATTTTTGTTAGAAAAAAATACTCTGTATAAGAAGGAAAAGTATATCCGGCCACCTCTTGATCTAAAATCTTAACCTAACTTCTCAATTTCATCCACCCCCCAGTCCCAGCCCCTAGGTGAACTCGATCTCCTCCTCCCTCGTCGGTCCTTCCTCTCAATCTCCCTCCCCCCTTGGATCTCATATCTTCCCTCTTCTTCTTCTTCTTCTTCTTCTTCTTCCTCATGTCTCGTCCTCTCTCGCTTGCAAGTTTCAGATTATAACAAAGCCGGATCTGATCTCTATATCTCCATCTCCTGAGGCCGGATTTATTTCTCATCCTGCTATTGGGATGCCGTCTCACCAGCCAAGCTCCTCCGGTGAGAAGAAGACGTAGTTTGGGTGGCTTGGTGGATGGTTCGGCGGCGCTGAGAAGGAGAGCGGCGGCGGAAGTGAGGTCAAGGGTTTGGAGAACTTCGACAGTCCTACGCCTATGCCATCTTTTGATTACAAGTGAGATTCCTGAAGGACTTTAGAATAAACGGAAGGTAATATCCTTCGTTTCTAAGTTCTATTGTTAGGGTTTCCTTTGTTAATCTGCTTTGGTTTGAAGATTTTGAATTTCTGTGTATTGAATTTGGTGCTTATCTGTTAGTCTAGGTTTCAAGCTGCTTCTTTTTTGCCCGTGTGCAACAACTATTAATACTATATTTGTTATATTTAAATTGTAAATTTCAATCTGCAACTCAATGCCTATAGCCTCTGCTTTCTTCACCTGGATTCATAATTATTTCCCTATTCAGTGCTCCATGATTCAATTAAATCCTGAATTCTAATTTTCTAATTTTGGATCCTGTCGAGAGTAACCGCAGGGGATTCGTCCTTTGAAGGAGTTGGGATTGAGTTTGGTATGGAATTTTTAGCCTATCTTTTCCCTTTTTTTTTTGTTCTTTAATCCTTCTTTGATTTAGTAATTCTGGCCTGAAATTTTACTTCTTTTGATGACTCACTCATATTGTTTATTTCCTTGCTTATTCTGTGGTTGTGAGAAATTACTTTGGCGCATTTTGTGAGAAACTACCTTGCTTAGTCTCTTATTTATTCGCACATTTTCTGAATCTGGTTTTTACATTTATTTCAGGCAGTGAACCAATTATCCAGTCACTTTGAAGCCTATATTGGTGTGCCTAAAATAACAGAACTGTGAGAGAATTTCAAGAATATTAAGCAAATTCTCAAATCTCATTTTTCTCAGACTTTTCAAGGTAAAATTTCACCACAACATGTCAACTTACTCGCTTGACCAGGTCTAAGATTTAGGTTTCGTTTGGTTCAATGTATTATTATTCACAAGGTACTTATTTTTGTTGATTTAGCTCTTATTTGTGCATATAATATGATGGATAAAGAGTGTCTTGCCAAATGATGCCCTAGTTGATCGGGTGAATCCTCAAAGGACCATATGTTATATTCATCGATGACACTAATAAGTTATTTTATTAATATTTAATTTAAATGACAAATTGTCATATTTACTTACAATTATTTAACATCAATAAATTGTATGTAATTTCTATTACACATTGTCCTGGTGACATTTTGTCAACGTCAGACATCAATGTTTTCTTAACTGTAATGTTTACAAAGTTTTCAATTTTTTTGTGATGCACGTGTCAGCTAGCATTTCATATTGTGCACTCTCTAAAAACATTGGTTTGTGATTTTTCATATTCTTGATTAAATGCTAACTCAGCTTAGGCATGGGAAAGTAAACCGAGGAAGCTAATTTACTGCAGCAACTTTCGGATGCTTGTTTAGTTGTTGACGCTTTAGAACCTTTTGTGTGTCAAGAGTCGGTAAAAACTTTTTGCAATAGGGAGCTTACTTCCTATAGACAGATCTTTGAAGGAGCTGGTATATTTCATCTATTCAGAGTCTTTCCTGTGTCGGTATGTTTGCAACAACTACAAGTCCATGTAATGAACTTAATTATAATATTTATTTTGATGGCTTATTTAGAATTGGCAAAGCTGGACAAGACGGAAAGAAGATATGCATGGATCAAGCGTTGACTGTGAACAAACGAGGAGATATGGAAAATCTTTCCTCCTTCATGGCATGTCCCTTATTTACTCTGCATCCAGTTCTGCAAACTCACAAGGTTCAACTTCTAGCCTCCCCTCAACCATTCTGTTGGATTTTTTTTCTTCCACATTTTCATCTATTGTATGTTTCTAGCATATTTTTGGGCTGTATTTATCACTTCTTACTGTAGTTATTTCTGAGAAACTGGATTTGATGGCTCTTCAAACAAATTTTGACACTCTTTTGTTCCCCTGAAACAAACGTAAAATGTGTGAAACTTATCATCCAAAGTTCTTATTTTTCTATTATAAAAATGTTTGGAAAATGCATACAAGCTATAGATACATTGACAAGGGTGCGCTAAACTTTTTCCCATTCCCTGCACTAGGGAAGTCTGATAGAAATGGGTGATTTGCATTTCAGGGTACAACTTATTGAGATCCTTAATAGTTTGAAAGAAAAGCCAGACGTTGCGACTTTATTACTTGTAAGCTTTTATTACCTGTTTCTATTCATGTTGCTCTCACGTTATCTTTGTTCCTGTTTCTAAATACTTGGTGCTCCTATGGAATAGTCCTCTAATGACCTGTGCAATTTTAAAGTTGTGTCATATTAATTGATAGAGGTTCTTAATTTAATTTTGGAGGATCTGAGCCTGCCTTTTGCTGAACTATACAAGGTATTATGATAGCTTATATAAACTATTACAGGTGTCGTGTATGGAAAACATCATGTTTAGAATTTTTTTTTTTTGCAGAATCATTATTTTATTTTTTGGGTGAATTTTTGGCCTTTAATGCACCGTCCTCTTAATCCTCTCAAGAAACCTTTTAAAGACTAGAGAAACCTTTTAAAGATTGGAGATTAAAGAATAATTGAAATGGAATCCATCCTTACTTTCATATTCATTTTTTACAAGCATTATCGTCCTCTTAATCCTCTTGACGCATTCTGCAGAATCAACTCAATCGCTCCCTTGACCTTGCGTCTGTTGAACTTCTCGTCTCAAGCTGTCAACCCTCTCAGCTGCTTGAGGTATACGTTTGGCTTTGGATATCTAAATTTTCTAGACTTATAATAGCTCATTTTTTCCAGAATTAGTGCACTTGTATAGGTTTATGGGTTAATTGTTGTTTGAAGTCTCAGGCCGGTTCAGGTGATGGATTAAATTACTGTTCTTAGGCTTGATTTTTTTTTAACCGTTGAGGTGTTGAATTAGTGCACTTGTATTACTTTTTAGTTTGCACTGCTCATTATTGCCATTGGATCTTTGTTATCTTTCACTTTATGCTTCTTTCTTTGTTAATTGATCTTCAAGATCATAACTGTTCTTCGAAATCTCTTATAGGTATGAAATTGACAAAGTCACTGCTGGCCAGAGATTGGATTTGAATCCTGAAAAAAGGTGAGGCTAATTTTTAATCATGAATAGACTTCCTGTTAAAACCTTCTTGATAAATTTAAATTTGCATTTTGTGTAAATGCACTACACACATCAACAGGGAAATATAAGAGGAAGAAGAGGCTTGTATTTGTGTGGATTTCCTTTTTTATTTGTAGTTTATGTTGTTCTAGCCCCAACAACATCCGACTCGTGATAGACATGATACCTTCTACCTAAAAGGTTTATTACCATTTAACCTTCCATTAATTAGTCCCATGGTGTTTTTTTTTTCAGGTAAATAAATCCATGTGGAAGCTTTTGAAATTGTGTGGATTTGCATGTGGAAATAGCCATATTATCTTGTTCTTATGAGATCTCATTCTAGAGTAGATTAGCTTCATTATCCAGTATTATACTGTTATGCTTTTCAATATAATTGAAAACTCTGGTTGTTGTATCCTTTTAGCTGCCATAGTAATGTAATTAGAAAAGGATTTATGGTGTATTATATATTTTTTATATAAAAATATGGGACTTTTTAGCCCGGGCTTGAAGAATCATGGCTAAAAAGTTTGGTTTTTTTTATTTCACTGAAATAATTTAGCAATGGCTACTTGTCGTGGCTAGCTAATAGCCATGGCTACAGTCGTGGCTAGACTCTTTTGCCACCGAAGGTTTCCCCACGGCTGGTTTGTCGTGGCTATAGCCGTGGCTACTACTACCCTTTTGCCACGGCAAATGGACTTAGCCACGGTAAATAGCCATTGCTAAATTGTTTTTTTTTTAGTGTTTATATTCTCACAAGAAAAAATAGTATAACTGGACGCGGCTTGCCGATGGGCCTGCGGGCATTGGATAAAAACACATTTAATCATACATTAATTATGTTTTTTGTCTTAACTTGGTTTCATCTTTCAATAACAGTCGGGTTCCTCCAAACTGGGACGATTGTTTGATCTTATCATCACTGATGAGTCAAGAACGAGGATTTGATCTTAACATCGGATACGAGGACATTGGGTCCGACAACGACTCAGGTAGCTTACTCTATCATTTAATATTCCATTAACAATGGATGCATATGAATCAATTCCATGACATACCATATGTTGCATGCATTTGCGAATAATACGTACAGTTGGGTTGGAATCGCAAGACACTATTGTCGTGAGTTCAGATGATGACACCGCAGTGGGTACGTCAATGAGTGGAGATCACGTTGACATTGCTGCAAATGAAGGAGAGGGTGTCGATGTGCCACCGTCAGATCATGGTGTTGAAGCTGATGTTAATTGTCCAAAGGTCGGGTAGATTTTGGAACACGAATACGATGTGTTCGCATTCATCAATAGTTATGCTAAACGACAAGGATTTCAAACAAGAATTCGGACTTCCACCTTGTTAAAGGATGATGAAAGAGGCACTTGTGTGCTAGGTATGAATGATAGGCACAAGATGTTGAGGATAATATGTTCTAAAGGGGGTAAGTTTCAAACGAGGTCAAGGGACCTGAGGAAGGGGCCCACGTCGGCTATTACAGGGTGTAAGTTCGGGGTTTTTGTTGTCCGTGAGAAATTGGGGTTATGGAAGATAACTTCAGTTTCGCTTGAGCATAACCACGACTGCGTCCCGACGAATTCAAGATTCCTTCCAAATTATAGGATCATCATCGAAGGGAACAAGAGACTGATCTTAGACATGGATAGGACGGGTGTGCCTATAGCTAAGAACTACACATCGTTTGTAATTGCAAGCGGGCACCACGAGAATGTTGATTTCAATGAGCGGGACCTTAGAAACCTAGTTGGCAAAGCCCGAAGAAAAGACATGGATCAGGGTGACTTCAATGCGATGAGGAAACATTTTGAAGAAATGTGTTCAAGCAACTCGAATTTTTTCTACGCATACGATGTCGATGAAAAAAACACATTGAAGAATGTGTTTTGGGCAGACGGAAGGAGTCGAGCAGCGTATGCGGAGTTTGGTGACGTCGTCTCCTTCGATACGACGTACGTATCGAATAGATATAGGATGCCCTTTGCACCATTCATCGGGGTTAGGATGTGCTTTACTTATCGGGGAAGAAATAGAGAACTTCGTAGGGTTGTTTCGTACTTGGCTCAGGTGTATGTCCGAAAAGATGCCAACCACAATCTTAACAGACCAATGTCAATCCATCGGTATGTTGTACGTTCCTCCGTCCAGTTATTTCTTAATACATTGTAGGCGTGTTCTTTGTTAGTTTGTTATATCAATACATTGTAGCATGTCATTATTTACTATAATGTAGGCTTTTAGCTATTGTAGGCTTGTAGCAACCTTACAACTTCGATCTGTGGCGTTTGTGTGCAGGAAACGCAGTGGGGCAGGTGTTTCCGAACACTCCACATCGGTGGTGCATATGGCATGTGATGCAAAATGCGCGAAAACATCTTAACAGCAAACCCTAGTGGAAGGGGGGGGGAGGGCATACGCAGTACACTCCGAGCGGCTCTAAACGATTCACTAAGTATTGCAGAATTCGAAAATGCATGGTAGGAGATGCTGGACAAGTTCGATCTGCATAACAACAAGTGGTTATGTACTATGTATGAGAAGCGAAGCCGTTGGGTTCCTATCTACTTGAAGGACACATTTTGGGCCGGAATGTCGAGCACACAAAGAAGTGAAGGTATGAATCATTTCTTCAAACAGTTTGTCAACATCAATACTACTTTGAAGCTATTTGTTGAGCACTACAGTCTTGCATTATCGAAGAGGGTTTGGGAGGAGGAGACTGCTACATTTGCATCCATCAATAGTCCAATTCGGTGTATAACCGAGCATGTGTTTGAGCTCGTATTCCAGTGGTTGTACACTTCTGCGAAGTTTGCTGAGTTACAAAAGGAGGTGCAAAAGCTTGTGTACAACAATGCGGTTAAGGTTCTCGACTCCGGAGATGTGTGCGCTTACGACATCGTCGTAAAGCAACCTACATACAGTGGTACACGGTGCAAAACTTTTAAGGTTACAATGCATAAAGCCACGCCGGACATAAAATGCGAGTGCAAGTGCTTTGAGTTTAGGGGGTTATTGTGCACACACATTTTGCGTGTGATGAGTGAAGAGTAGATGGATTATGTACCTGATAGATATATTCTAAACCGTTGGCGGAAGGATATACCCCGGGGACATGTAACGGTTGCGGTACCTTACTATGCCTTGCTTAAAAAGAAGCCTGAGCAATCCTGCGGTATGATAATATTCATAAGAAGGTCGATGCATTGGCTGGGTGCGCGATGAACAATCAGGACTTGTACACGGCAGTGATGGCTAAGCTTACAGAAGTCGAAGATATGGTAAAGGAGGCTTCAAGGGGGACGCATGGCATGCATTTGCACAATATCGACGGCATTGGGACGGTGTATGGGCGGCGATCGATTCACCCGTGTGTAAACGTGGCAAACGAGGAAGACGACCCTAGAGATACTACACCAGCCCCTGTGGCAGATCTTGTTGACCGAAGGGGTAGAGGACTTGAAAGAAAAAGGAGGTAAGGGTATGAAAGGGAAAAGGCTCGGGAGCGTCAGCAGCAGCGAAGCATGGCAGGCAGTCCAGCATCGAGTCATGTAGGGGCCAGCTATGTTCAAAGCCAGTACAACAGGATCTCCTTGCCCATGCACCATCTGACCCTCATGTACAATCAGGTACATGGAAGAACCGTTTTGCATTTAACATACTAGCGATTCCATGATTGTTCGGTAGCTCATACTACAACTTTGTCGATTTGTTTGCTAGATGATGCATACACAAGCCTTCCAACAAAGTGGTGGAGCTCACACCGTACGCCATATTCCTTTGCGCATTACGCAGGTGAGTCGAATAGCTTATCATCGTGGGCTGACGATTATCAAAATTAATTAACTAATGGTTCTTATGCAGGTTGCCCAATCACAACATTCGGGATCATCGTCGATGCAGTCAATCCCGTATCAACCCGAACGGAAGGTCAATGTCGCGGATCAGCTTCATTAATACACCTTTTTTATCGATCTTCGTGATTTTGTGTAGAAGGACATGTTATGCATCTACAAATTAAGCAAACGGTTTACATCACCGTTGCTGTTGTCTTTGTGATTTTGTTTAGAAGGACACGTTATGCATCTACAAAGCAACAATTTATGATTTTCATTAAAGTTATAATCCTATCAATGTAAGACATCAGTTTGTTTCAACTTTCATTTGATCACCGTTGTATCAACTTTCATTTGTTGTATTCGGAATACAATAGAACAATAGGAACTCGGCAATTTTTAAGTTTTAAGGCCCAATCCCAACCATAGTAAGCCCATTTAAAAAAGCCCAATCACCACCCTAGAATCTCAACATAAGCGGCACCTTCATCCCCAACCTGCCACTACTAGCGTCTAGCGCCAAACAAAACTAAGAAACTGTCAGACACCGGAGTAACTGACAACATATCGCGTCTCGCCCCTATCTCGCTCGTTTGTTCACCAAAGTTGTAAGTGTCGTCTTTAGATTTTGCATTGTAGTGGGTAGGAGTAGTTTTCGTACTCCGATTGCATTCAAACGAGGTCGCCCCTCTCTCTTTCTCGCTGATTTAAACAATTTTATTTCATGATATCTTTTCAATTTGTGTTGTTTGTCGATTCCTTTGCCGAACTTCATATATTAACCGTTATTGTAATGCAATTGTGCCCTAAATTAGACGAGTAGTTGGCAATTACTTGTCTAGGTTAAATCGGATTTCATGTGCTTTGTGTGTGTTGCTTTGGATATTGATTCGAAATGGGGAATCATTTTTCTATCATGAGGGTTTGTGGAGTTCGTTTTGTTTTAGTGAAATTTTGCACTTTCTTAATCTCAGGCAGTTCTTTTCGTGGCGGGGATATTGTGCTGCTCTTTCGATTTTCTTTGTGATTTTGAATGCTTTCGGTTGTTCCAGGGATTTAGACAACATACTGCTCTGTCTGAAATGGCCCCGGATTATATGAAGTTTGTTACTCTTACTAAAGTGCAGAAGAAGAGGTGGGAGTCGTTAGCCAAGATAGATATCCTGCCCACTAAATTCTTTCACGTGCCTACACTGCAACGCCTTGGATTTTTTGATATTACGAAGATGTTTTTGGATCAGTGCAGGTTGGGTGGTTTTTTGGAGAAATCTGCCCCAACATATAAGAGATATCTGCTGGAATTTCTCTCAACACTTGAGGCCCATGATGAGGACAATACGATTACCTTTAACCTGAATGATGTCGAGCGGAGACTGACCCATCTTGAGTTGCGGGAGATCATAGGGGTTTCACACCCACCTACAAGGAATTCGTTAAAGCCACCCCCTGATCAGATTGCAAAAGTTTGGGCTGTGGTCACAGGTTCTGAATTTGACAGTCGGAAGGGGGAAACGAATAGAAGGTTGATTCATCCATGCTTGATTTTGGTGCACAAAGTGTTTAGGATGGCTTTCATGGGTCAGAGTGAGATAAACAAGTTCACTGTTTGGGATGCTTCTGGACCTTGTTCGAAAGTAGTAATGCCGTCACTAACTGGGCTTCATTATTTCTTACAAGTTATCTTCGAGAATAAGGGAAGCCGGCCTCTAAGGGGAAGTTAACTATAGGAGGTATGATCACAATCATTGCCAGGCATTTCGAACAAGAACCGCCCGACTGGTTTTGTCCCCACAATGGTCGCATTTGTTCGATGAAAAGAGTCTGATCACAGCCCAGGCACTGAGTCATCCAAATGTCGGGCCTGTGCATTGGAAAACACCCCCGTACTTTACTCAAACCCTCTATTTACCCTATAAACTCCCCTGTGGCCCAAGCCCTGCCGACTTCCGTATGCGGCCTCCGGTTGTGGATGATGCTGCCCCGATGGACACTGACGAACAACAATCAGCGAGAATCCAGCACGCGAGAGGACCGCTTATCATCCCCCGACAAACTGAGCCTGGTAGTTCAAGTTCATCTGGTACATGGGAGCAAGTGTTGGAAGGGATACAAGGAATTATCACCCGACAGACTGATATGGAGATGACACTTCGGGAGTTATTAGCCAGCCAACAGACACTTTTCGATATGGTCGCTCGTATCGAACACAGACAGGAATCTAGTGTCAGTGATTTACAAGACCTATCACTCTCAAATCTCTCAATCAACGAGAGGTTAGACGGACTTGCTACTGAGGTCGATACATCCCGGGGCATTAAAGAGTTGGTTGCTTTACGTGTTGAAAGATTCGACAATTATGCAGGTTCCAATTGGCCAAGTTATATCCCATATTCACCATCTGACGTATGCTCACACGGATCACCACACGAGGCGAAACGAGAAAAAGTTGTTTCAACAAACGCCCAACTCTTCCTAGGCCTCCTCGTGGCCCTGGACCAAGCGGAGGAGATCGTGATGGAGGTCGGCCCTAGTGTTTCTATATGATGTTGGTTTATGTTTGTAGTTGTGTTTAAACTGATGAAATTTGACTAGTTGTATTGTTTGTGTCTACTGTTCGTTTATGAGTCAAGACTCAATTTGTGTTTGAACTTTTGCTGTTGAAATTTCAATATTAGTATGTTGTTGGTTTATGACACAGGGCACTATTGATTTAACCTTGTTTTAAGTTGGACGGTTTGGACGTTTACTCTTGAAAGACATTGTACAAAAAAAATGCCTATACCCGGAATCGAACGGTAGATCAACTGCCAGCAGCCCGCGGACCTACCCGCCGGGATATCTGGCAGTCCGCGGACCTACCCGCCGGGCTATCGAAGAAGGAGGTCTATTTTTATGCAAAATAATGTCAAAAACATTGGACAATAAATACCAGTCTCTACCGAGAATCGAACCGTAGATCAAAGAGGAGGTGAAGTAAACATTATACCGCTACGCCATCTACTCTTGTTGCTTATTTTAATCACCAACAATTTTTATTGAGTTTATCTACGTAAATGGAGAACGGATAAGCAGGCAGCAAATTTACCCGCAGACTGCTACACCGAACCAAACCAAAATAAAATAGAAAATAGCAACCCGGATCGAGTAAACCCTTCTTCCTCGTCCCTCTTCTCTTCTGCGTACAACTTCAACTACAACCCTCCCATGGAGGCGTTTATATTTTTGGCTTTAATTCAACACGTTTTAAACACCGATTCTATCCTAAATTTAATGTTATTCATGAATATACAATCAATTGGTGTTTTAAAGGATGAATGGAGCCCCTATTTCGTCTAAATTAAAAAAAACCTATGATTTGAAATTTGTCAAATTGGCGTGGAGGATAAGACGTTTCCCCCAAATTGATTAAGGACATTCAATCCTTTCGTCAATGGCAATTGAATGACCCCTTCAATACTCGGTTTCGTTCAAATTTTACTCCCGGCTTATAAGAAGGGAAGTCGGATATCCTACAATTGTTAGCCAAAATCCAAGCTTCTAACCTACTGTTTTAAGCTCTAAACACTTCTATTAACACCTTCCAAACTACTGTTTGGAGGGAGGAAGAAGAAGCTGACTTAATTGCGAAACACCTTCCAAACTTTAGGGTTTAGGGTTTAGGGTATTTTGATCGATCAAGATAGTTGAATTTGATCAAATATTTAAACTAAGATGCGAGGTTTATTAAATATATTTTCTCGATTCATCAATAGAGTACTTTCATTGATCGAGGTAGTTTAATTTGATCAACATAGTTTTGACTTTTGAGATTTCTCATTAAGATTTGAAATCGAGATTATGATCAATAGTTTTGAGATTTGTCATTGAGATTTGAAATCAAGATTAATCTCTATAGTTTTGAGATTTGTCTTTGAGATTTGAATTTAAGATTAAGATCAAGATCGACTTTTCATATATGGAGATTTTATATTTGAGAATTGAGAGTGGGAGTTGCTTTTTGAGATTGAGATTAAGTTTGAGATTGAGATCGCGATTTGAGATTTGAGATTTGTCACTGAGATTTGAAATCAAGATTAAGATCAAGATCGACTTTTGATATTGATATTTTATATTTTAGAATTGAGAGTAAGATTTGATATCTGAGGAGTTAATGTTTGAGATGGAGATTTGAGATAGAGAACAATATATATTGTTCTAATGTTATAGATAATCGATTTAAAAAATATAAAACCTGTAGTTAAACAAATAAGTGGTATATAAATTAAAAAAAATATCATACAAATAAATGTATAAATAAATAAATTATATGTTTGCATATATTAAATAAAATTGAGAGTTGAGAGTGAGATTTTTATTTTTTTACCTTAGTTTATTTTTTGGCCTTAGTTTACAATAACGTAATTACTCTATAACATTACAATAACGTAATTGACGAATATTTTAATAGCCCAGGTAAATATGATAAGTATAGTTATATTTTGACGAATCACAATAACATAATTACTCTATAACATACATATATTCCTCTAATGTTTTATGTGAATTTCTTATGTATTTTTTTATACTCACTATTTCATCCTACTAACGTAAATGGATATATGCATCAAAGCATTTAAGTTTATAAAACTTGTTTATTGAATTTTGAAATAAATTAAATATAACTCGAAAATTATTGGAGAGTAAGTATAATTATATTTTGAATTGCAAGTTTCATGTGTATATTGAAAATGATATACTCCACTTTGATTTGATGTGTATGGTCACATTATTGGAAAATGGAGAAGGCAGGCCTACGGGTGGGTAGTCTGCGCCGTAGGCTTTTCCCAATATGTCTCTTTTCAAAAAAAATTATCATACAATTTATGGTATTGATGTAAATTACTTCACACGGATCCAGATTATGAGCCGTTAGATTAATGTAAACGGACGATCAGGATGTGAATGTATAATTGAAATCTGGGGGTTTTCTATAATGTGAATATACAATTTTATTCTTACCAAATGACCACCCTGGATTACTAAAGCTGAACCAACTTTTTAATTTTTGCCAAATCGGCACCCTAAACCATTATAATAATCAATTAATACTTATTTACATCTAACCTTATCTCTTAATTAGGTTGAAAACTTATTGTTTTATATAAACTAATATATCCAATATAAAACTTAGGGTTTAGGGTTTAGGGTTTAGGGTATTTTGACCGATCAAGATAGTTTAATTTGATCAAATATTTAAACTAAGATGCGAGGTTTATTAAATATATTTTCTCGATTCATCAATAGAGTACTTTCATTGATCGAGGTAGTTTAATTTGACCAACATAGTTTTGACTTTTGAGATTTCTCATTAAGATTTGAAATCGAGATTACGATCAATAGTTTTGATATTTGTCATTGAGATTTGAAATCAAGATTAATCTCTATAATTTTGAGATTTGTCTTTGAGATTTGAATTTAAGATTAAGATCAAGATCGACTTTTCATATATGAATATTTTATATTTGAGAATTGAGAGTGGGAGTTGCTATTTGAGATTGAGATTAAGTTTGAGATTGAGATCGCGATTTGAGATTTGAGATTTGTCACTGAGATTTGAAATCAAGATTAAGATCAAGATCGACTTTTGATATTGATATTTTATATTTTAGAATTAAGAGTAAGATTTGATATCTGAGGAGTTAATGTTTGAGATGGAGATTTGAGATTGGTATCTTGATTTGATACTGAGATTGAGATCGAGATCGAAAATCAAGATTTGAGATAGAGAACAATATATATAGTTCTAATTTTATAGATAATCGATTTAAAAAATATAAAACATGTAGTTAAATAAATAAGTGGTATATAAATTAAAAAAAATATCATACAAATAAATGTATAAATAAATAAATTATATGTTTGCATTGTAACGACCCAGAATTCTGATTTCCGGGTTACGTTTCAAGGGATGAAACCCCTTGTTCGGATCTTGCAATTCAGGTACGGGTCGAGGTTTCAAACTCATTTAAGATTAGTAGAAAGAGAGATTTCAAACCCTAAAAACCTCGAAGGGCCATTGGGTACCCTTAAACTGTCCTAAGACTATGTCATGAAATCCATTTCAAACGGAAGTAAAGCGGAAGCAAGGTAAATATACAAGTGCTACGGCAGAGTCGGGTCAAAACCAAATTATAAGTGGGTGATTACCATTTATAACGAGTTATAGAATTAGCCAGGTTCTTCGATTCGCAAAAAGGGAACCCCGTCATATAGACATCGAGCACTCAAATCTGCAGAAAATACCTTTAAAAGAAGAACGGTGAAAGGAGTCAGATCGAGCCACTCATGCGGGACCGACAGTCCTCGCCGAGGCCACATAGTATGTGCTATACCTAATAAAGATGCTCTAAATGCAGTACGAAAGTCAAACACACTAGCATGCTCCTAGTCATAATAATGTGTAAAAATATTGTAAAGGGCCCAAGATAATGACAAGTGTCATATCCCTCTCCTATCTCCACCCCCTTCCGATAGGGCGGAGACTGGCTAGCTCGTGAATGCATTCCATTATAATCGGGCGGAACGCATGCCCAACCCGCTCCACAATAAATTCCACAGGCATCTCATAATATAAGGAAGTTTCATGACTTGATTGACTCAGGACGGGACCCGATGGGACTAGGTCGTCTTATAACCCTAGCAAAGACTCTAGGACTATCACAGATAACGGACGTTCTGTTTCAAACGCATAAAGTAAGCAGATGCTCATTCAATTAGTGCAACCTAAACAGGATACTACATGGCATGCTTTTATGCATATGCAACACCTAACATAAAATACAACAACAGGCATGAATGTCCAACCTGAGCAAGCCCCCTAGGGAACTTACCTGAAGATGCAGAACAACAATATAACACAAGCAAGGGCCCAAATGCAAGTCCAAAGTGATCCAAAAGCAATACAAACCTATCATCAAGTCATTTCCATAAGCTACCGTTCCATCATTCATACACACAAACTCCCAGTTCTCAACATACTCAAAACCAACCGATAGTGAAATCGTTTTCCAAAACCTTTCCGATATGATCAACATTAACCAAAATCATTTCATTTCCAATCAAACCCATCGATAAATCTTACCAACAATATTTCCAAACTCATTTCCCGAAGTTTTCCAAACTCTTAGATCTCAAGTTAAGTCAACTCATTTTTAAAACAATTTCTCAAATCATACTTGGCCAAATTCAAGAGGAAGTAACAAATTTTCTAAGTCAACCCAAAAATCTTGTTCATCAAAATATTCTGGCATTTTGGTTTTCAAGACAATCAATCCTTTAAGAGATAATTCCGGGTAACTTGCTAACCCTTTTTAAATAATTTTCCAAGTAATACTTAACCAAAATGCAATACCATAGCTAAACCCTCTTTTCAATTCCTATTAGTAAAACAAAGCCAATAATTCATTTTAGAATTCCTAAAATTAGCTATTTAAAATATCACATAATACATAGCACAAATAATATCCCTTTCATAGTGTATAATAATTTTCAGAAATATAAAATCACAAGTCATAATAATATATATAACATAACACTTAACAAAACTAACAATTAACAACAATAACCCATGAAAAAGGCCCAACACAACACCCTTTTTAAATAAATCAACCCAAGCCCATCTCTCTTTTCCCGAATCCGGATCCGGCCCAGAAAAGGAAGAAAAGGCCCAAGGTCTAAAAGAGGAAACCCGGTTCCCTGACCCGATACCCGAGCCCAACCAGAAGGAAAACAAGGAAGAGGATCCGGCCCACTGAAAGAGCCCAACCCGGATCCAGAAGGGAATAGGCCCAAGCCCATTGCCTGGCTTCTTCTTCCCCAACAGAAAAACAGAGACGCAGCGACGCTAGCGACGACGGAACACGGTGAAAAGAAAATGAAACCCAACCCTCTCCGGCGACGCCTTTCCATCCCAAACCACTCCCAATCCGACCGACTGCCCAATCCGACCCTTACCCATACAAGGAAAAACAAGCGCGGAAGGAGAGGAGAAAGGAAAAGAGGCTCACCGAGATCGACGCTCACGCCGGAAATTCTTCGTCGGAGATCGATTCAGGCTCGACTAGGCTCACTGGAGGTGGAATCAGGGCGGTGTTGGCCGTCCTTTTGATCGGAAACAAGGGCGCGAGGGGCTGGTGGCGGCGCTGGGCTGCGCCTGGGCGTTTTCCGGGCATCTTCGGAGGTTGTGGAAGTGTTGGAGACACTACTGGGCTCGACGGAGAGGAGGAATGGGGTTTTAGGGCTCGGCTTTTCCTCCACTGCAGAACCGAGGTGGCGTTGCTGGCTCGGCAATGGCGACAGGAGACAGAAGGGAGGTGGTGGTGGGGTGATTTATATTGCTGCTGGGCGAGCCTGAGGTGAGGATGGCGGGTCTCTGGTGAATCGAAGTCAGAACGAAATGGAGAGAGATCGGAGGTGATTTGGTGATGCTTTGGTGGCGATTTAGGCTTCAAATAGAGCTCCGATGGGGGCGGTTTTGTGTGACTGAAAGAGAGCAAAGGAGAGGAGATAGAGTTTAGGGTTTTCTGATTGTGAAAAGTGGAGCATTGGGTGCTCCTATACGCAACGACAGTCTGCAATGTGAGGTGAGAGATGTAGGCTGGGGGACCAATTTGTTGCTAGCTAGGCAACCTGGAAATTTGTGAAATACTGAAATGGGGTACTGCAGAACATCCCGACGTTTGAAACTCTAAATCCGCTAATCCCGACCTTATCCGACCCAACTCAAAATGATTTCTAAATTTCTAATTCCAAATTTAATAAAGAACTCCAAACATTTTTTTTTTTTGCATATAGAAGCGGGATAAAACATATTCTAAATTTTCAACTAAATAATGTCGGAACTCGTTTTGAAATATTTAGAATAAAACCAATAACTAAATGACTGAAATTCCAAACCTCCCAAATCTTAGAAATCGGAATGATTATAAAGCACTATTGTAATAATTTAATATTCTAAAATTTTCCGGTCTTTACATCATCCACCTCTAAAAACAAGTCTCGTCCCCGAGACTAAAATCACTCTAAAACAAGGGGATGAAGTTTTAAATTGGTGAGTGCAAGGATCATGGCATTGATTCCGTAAGCATCTCATAGGGGCCCGTATGAGATCCTCACAGCACCCTTGACGTGATCATAACATTCCCAATTGGTCGTAGCAAGTATGTGATATGGGCCCCTATCACACCCTTACCCCGTCCTTTCGGTCACATCATAACTCGAAAAGCAATCATCGCGTCTCTACTGGGTCTTAGCAAGCATTCTATATGCGCCCCTATAAAATGCTTGTAACCACTTCGTGAGGCGTTATAATATAAGGCCGGGTGTGAAAATTCTCAAAAAGGGATTCCGCAATTGGAAAAGATTGGCCTCAAAATCGTTGAAATTCTCGGTAACGTTTATTCTTTAAAATTTTCAAGTCATTCCTTTTCAAACCGCTCAAAATCTTCAAATAAGACTTTTAACCAAGCAACTTTACACAAAAACAAGTAAAATCGTTTCGATCAAAATTTCGTCAACATCCTCCAAAACCAAAATCAGTTTCCTGCATAACAATCAATCAAATTCAGAAGCTCGGAGGTGGAATCATCCACCTCTAAGGGCTAATCCCATATTCTCTTCCTAATTTCCAAATCATGCAACATCATTCACAACTCAACAAGTACCATAATCAAAAGTCTCATCAACTCTTATATAAGCATAATACCATAAGCCATCTCACGCATGGCAAGTCCCACATCATATCATAGTCACAAACCATCACATAACCGTCTAACATAAATATAAACATGCCAACAAGTCTCAAGTACCAAAGAAACAACAAAACTCAACATACTACAAGTCATAAGGTATATCTACATCATACTGAAGGCATCACAAGTGCATAATCGAATGCTCATCACTCATCACGTAAGCACACATGTCCAGAAATCAACGGGTTAGATGTTATGGGGTTAGTACGTCAGTACACGTCAAATCTCACTATCGCATATCGATATTGCAATACAAGTAGAACAGATTCATCACGTTAACATATCAACACAGCAAGGTCATGCTATTAAGATTCAGAAAAAGGAAGATCAAGCAGTATATAAATCACCAAAATGTCAGCATGCTCGGAAGACATCACATTAACTCATCACAATATCGAATGACAATCATTTAGAAACCATGCACTATTATCTCATATATACTAATCATGATCATGCTTCAAGTCATATTCATCATTTACATAACCAATAATCATGCCTGTCAACCATATAGTACACATCATGCTTACTACCACATAATAAAACATCATGCTTCCACATAATAACACATCATTATCCCATAGTTCATACTCATCATTACTTCATATGTCATATCACATCACGTCCTAACATGCTTCTAAACCAATATAACAGGATATCAAAGTATTAATATATCATGGTAACACTTGTCACTACCAACTAGATTTTAATATTGCATATCAACATGTAATTCCATATCAGGTTCATCATGTTCATTATCTAACATCATGCCAGCAGATATAAATAAATCACAAAATCAAGAAAACTCCTCACATCATACCAGTTAAAATAAAACACAATCCCCACTCACCCATCTCCACTCTCAAGCCAAGATTAATCCTCTTCTAAACTCAACAACACTAACTCCGACAAAATCCCTTGAAGAAATCCCAATTCATTTCGATACTCCAATCTCATCCCTCATTCCATCAAGCACTCTAACACACCATCCACCTCTAAGAACCTAACTCCTATCTCTAACTTCACACACGAGAACCCTCTCATACTATATCATCAATACTCTCAAAAAGTGATTCCCCACACTTCATATACTACTCAAGACATCACACGCATCATACCCTGCTAACCACTTGTATCCCTCTCTCGCGTCTTACCTCGCAATACCATCGACCATCCTAACCGCCTAAAAGTCCTTTACCACTCATCAACCACCCCACAAGAGAACCCTCACCCACAAGTTCAAAGAAGAAGCAATCATGGACATTATCAAACATAAGGTCTACATCATATCAACTAGCATTCATAAACATAATATCATGGGTTCAACAAGTCTCGGTTTACCATCATGCTCAATAACCATTGCAAACATCATATATAAACATAATCAAGTCAAGCTAATACGTTGCGTTATAACCTTATCAGATACAATTCAGGCTTCTTAGCATATATAATTCACATTTTATAGACAAAGGAATTCAAATCACGCTTAGCAACTTAGAGTAGCAACACGCCAAGAGATCATGGTACATGAGATCTGTAAGTCATCAAATCATATCATAATAGGCAACAGGCAATCAGGCAATAATCATCATCAATTCAGCACATCAACACGTAAATTTCATCGCTAGGCAGTGCAATATCATCGTCAACAAATTCAAAAGGGTTAGCAATTCAGACGGAGAACAATCCCGCTTGTAAGTCATATCGTACACAGTAATCATAATTCTCAATACGTGCCTGTTCTGCCGACATCATAGATCCTGAGGCCAGTGGGTTATGGGCCCACGTTTTCGCTGCACTGCTCAATCGCTATCTAACTTTTCGTTCTCTCTTCTACGGGGTCGCTCACCCTATGTATCGCGCAAGAGTTCAAGTTAGGGGAGATGGGGGAGTGAAAAGAGAAGACAACCCAAATTCCTTTCGGAGACAAACACGGACCACAGCTAAAGACGACAACTAGAGACGAAATTCCGACCCGAGAATAGCAACGATGCCCTTATGGAAGTCTATTTAGGTGATAATTTGTGACAAGTAGCAAGAGTTCATCACAAGCAAACCAACCATATCAATCCACACTAACATGTACATATCTCAAGGAACAACGACGTACATGTACATTTCTAAAAACACGATTGAGGCCTATATCGATGCATGCGAAGCAAAATAGCAGTCTATTATTCCATGAAAGCCATAATGCTTAGTTGCCCTAAACGAGATATGAAGGATTTAGCACATATACGGACAATGCATGAGCAAGATATACACACTAACAAGTGAAGTCAAATATGGCATGGCGAGGTATAACCAGATTACGCGTTGGACGAGAACACATAGGAACATCATAAAAATTATCACTTATGGAAGCAATGATCATGTGATAGTTCAAGGATGGCATGTAATCATGTGACGAGGTGCATTTAGAAGGCATAGTCCTAAGTGATATTAACGGCGCATGATGTGATACAAGTAGGGTCATGAGTCATTAAAAGAGGTTCACATAATATTCACGAACATGAGGCATTATCAAAAGTAACAAGAAGGGCATCATGGGTGACATATTATAATCATGCTAGGAACGAACCATCGTATGGCATATAAAATGATAACTATCTATGGAACAAGTACAATATGTAATCATTGTGGAAAGCAGAAGCCCTACAAGATACTACTAGCACATATCAAAACATGACTACAATCAAGGCAATTCGACTAGATTCATTCGAACATTCATGCGTCCTACGTATGTGAAGACATGATATAGTGTGGTGAGTGATCATACGAGGTTCCAAGTCATACATCTATGCAAGCATGAGAGGAAATCAACGGGTTAGGTGTTATGGGTTCCAAGTCATACTACGAGGTTCCAAGTGCATAATCGAATGTTCATCACTCATCACGTAATCACACATGTCCAGAAATCAACGGGTTAGGTGTTATGGGTTAGTACGTCAGTACACATCAAATCTCACAATCGCATATCGATATCGCAACACAAGTAGAACAGATTCATCACGTTAACATATCAACACAACAAGGTCATACTATTAAGATTCGGAAAAAGGAAAGATCCAACCATATACCAAGCATCACATGCTAACACACTCACAAAACATCATTTCAACTCCTTACAATACCATATAACGATCATTTAGTCATCAGGCACCATTGTCTCATATATACAGATCATATTCATCATTTACATATTTATAATCATGCTTCCCAACCATATAATAAAACATCATGATTACCACCACATAATATAACATCATGCTTTCACATAATACACATTATTATCTCATGTATCATGCCACAACATATCCTATCATGCTTCTAAAACAACATAACCGTATAACAAAACAGTAATATATCATGGTAACACTTGTCACTACCAACTAGATTTTAATATTGCATATCAACATGTAATTCCATATCAGGTTCATCGTGGTCGTTATCTAACATCATGCCAGCAGATATAAATAAATCACATAATCAAGAAAATTCTCACATCATACCAGTCAAAATAAAACACAATCCCCACTCACTCGATTCCAATTCCCAATCAAGATAATCCTCATCTAGATCAACTCAAGTAACATCCTCTACAAGAAGTCCCAATTCATTTCAATACCCCAATCTCGCCCCTCATTCCACCAAGCACTACCATACACCATCCACCATCCACCTCTAAGAATCTAACTCCTATCTCTATCCCCACACCCAAGTACCCTCTCATACTATGTTCTCAATACTCGCAAAAGTCATTCCCCACAATTCCCATACTACTCAAGACATCACAAGCACCATGCCCTGCCAACCACATCCCCTCTAGGAGATTCCTCGATCACCACCTGGCCGGCCTATCCCTAACCATACTCTCACCCAATAGTTCAAAGAAGAGGCAATCATGGACATTATTACACATAAGGACTACATCATATCAACTAGCCTTTATAACAATAGCATTATTAGTTCATCATTAAGTATTGCAACTGCATCAATAAATCTCACTTTACCGTCATGCTCAATCATTATTACAAATCATCATATATGCACATAATCAAGTCAAGCTAGCAAGTTTCATTATAGCCTTATCTAATAGACAATTCAGGTTTCTCAGCATTTGCAGTTCACATTTTATAGGTAACGAATTTAGATCATGCTTAGCAACTCAAGCATCAACGCATCAAGACATAATGTACATTGGAACTGTAAGGCACCAAATCATATCATCGTAAACAACAGACAATCAGACAACAATTATTACCAAGTCAGCACATCAACACATAAATGTCACCATCAAAGCAATGAAACATAGTTATCAACATATTCAGAAAGTTTAGCAATTCAAACGGAGGACACTCCCACCTGCAAGTCATATCGTACTCGATAGCCGCAATCCTCGAAACATACCTGTCCCACCAACACCGTCGATCATGAGGCTTGTGGGTTATGGGCCCACGCTTCCGCCACACTGCTCTATTGCTATGCAACTTTTCGTTCCTTCCCTATTCCATGTGGTCGCTCGCCCAATGCATCGCGCAAGGGTCCAAGTTAGTGGGGATAGGGAAGTGACATGGACGGACAACCCAATGTTCCTCCCGAAGACAACCACAGGCCAAATGCTAAAGACGACAAGACCAGAGACAAGACTCCGACTCGAGAATAGCAACGATGCCCCTATGGAAGTCTATTAGGTTATAATTGCGACAAGCAAGCACAAATTTATCATGGAGCATACCACACACCTTAAACCACACTAACATGTACCTATCTCAAGGAACAATGACACACACATTCATTCTAAAAGACACAATCGAGCGCTATACTGGTACATATGAGGCAAGCTAATAGTTTATCACTCCATGAAAGCAGATATGCCTAACAACTTCAAGCAAGCTATGCGGAACCAGCAATAATCATGTATGGTTCGAAGTCATGCGGGATTTAATAAGAAGAACAGGTATCATGTATATGAACGATGGACGAACATGGTATACTCATCAACAATTGAGTTCAAATATAGCATAACGAGGTATATCATAACAATCAGCCGAAACATCATACGAGAACACATAAAAGCAGCATGGTAACTATCACACCGGACAATAATAATCATATACCAGGTTAAGAATGACATGTAGTCATATGACAAGATACATTTAGAGAACATAGATCCTACTTGACGCTAACGATGTATGATAAGGCATGGCATAGTCTAGAGTGATTTAATGAGTTCAACATAATGTTCATAAAACATGAGACATCATTACAAGGTAACAAAGAGGACATCACGAGTGATAGGTTCTAAGCGTGCTAGGAAGGAATCGTCATTGAGCCACGTAAGGTAGTACAATAATTATCGCATTACAGGACAAGTATGTTCACGTAATAAAACAAGCATGACAAGTCACCATTTAGCGGGTTGTATTGGAAATCATCAGCCCTACAGGACACTACTAGCACATACCGAACATGAACACAATCAATGATACGTTTGGGCTACCCGATCCTTCGCCTGTGGGCTCAAGATCAAGAACCACGCCGTATATTTGCCCGATCTTGCAATGCTCTTCTGATATCTCCTGATTAACCAAATTAACTAAACTAATTAAAAACTAAATAAAACAATTGCCTTAACTTAAGAAAATTAACAACTAACAGCGGTTGAAATAAACTAACTAATTTAAACTTTGAACTATCGGTGAAAGGAAACTAATTAACTAAATTTGAACTAGAAAAGTAACAGCAAAACATAAACAAAAATTAAACTAATTAAAAGCCAAGTTGTTAACTTAAGAATTTCAACATATTATAAACGAAGGAACTATTAAATTGAAACTAATCAACAAAAGTGACAGAAGAAAGAATTCAAAAGAAGCGATGAAGAAAGAGCGCAGAGCGCGGATGTTCGAGGGCTGGCCACAAGCGCTGAAGGCAGCACCGAGCACACAGGAGCGGGCTCCTCAGGGTGTGCAGACGCGGCGACGTCGAGGAAGCCGGGTGCAGAAGCGCCTGCTGGGAGCGAGGGCGCCGGTGTGCGAGAGCGAGCGTGCGCGCGGAAGAGACAGCGAGGGCGCGCGATCGACTGAGCCGCGCACAAGCGCAGGGGCGCGAGCGCCTAGCGCGGGCGACTGGACCTGCTTCCGCCAAGTGCCTAGCTTTCTGGTGGCGACGGGGCTGGGTTCGGTGTTGTTGAACCAAGGTGACGGTGATGGTGATGAAGAAAAACAAAGGACTGGTGACGGTGGTAGTGCATAGAACACAAAAGCCTTTTTGGGATTGATAATCGAGAACCCTTTAATCTATAAAGGGGTTTCTTAATTCTAATTCAATCTGATTTAATTCAAAGAGAACTACATTGTTTAAATAGAAAACTAACAACCAATTCTAATCGTGCAAGATAGAATTTAGGTTGATAAAGATAGATTAAAAATAACCTAAAGATAAATAAACCTAACTAAGATAGAATTTAAATACTTAGGGAACAAGATATATCTAGAGGAGATATAATCTTGTACATTATCAATCTAATTGCATAAAATAATAATTAATAAAATAATAAACTAATTTGAAGACTAGAACTGACCCATACATTCAAGCTACTCGACATGGGCCTCAAGAGCACTCGACATGGGCCAAGGCCCACTCGATATACATCTTGAATCTTCTTCCATGGTGGCGCCTTCTTCTTCCTCTTGAGGAAGAGACTCTTTGCCATCAATGGCCCTCGAATCGGTCTTGAGAGCTCGCCTGGATCAAGATCATTGTTGGACCCACAGAAGGTCCTCTTGATTTGCATCATTCTCCCCTTCTTATCTTCGATTCGTCCTCGAATCGAGTCATTGTAGAGCAGTAGGGAAGGAGCAACCACCACAAAGTAACTTCCTTGACAATCAACTTGAGATGGTGCCAGCAGAATTTGAGGTAAAGGAACCTCAAAAACAACACCTGTCATAGGGATCATCGAGCAATCAAAAGGAACAAAATCAAAAGGCTCAATAACCCTATGAATTCCATAATTCTCAACATTAGGAACATTCTCAAGAGGTACAATAGCTAACTCAAGAGAAGTGTCCCCAATGTCCTCATCGTTGTCGTCAGAAGCACCCAACACATCATGCGCAGCACTGCAGTCCACTTGCAGAGCTGTTTCAGGTGCCTTAACGTAGGAGTCCTTGAGCCTGTGACACACCGTTGGAAAGCTCGTTGATTCAGCTTCACAACAAGACTTAGTTGACTCAATACTGAGGTCGGAGTCAACGGGAATCGGCGAAACAAAATCGACGCACCGTGCTGAATCTAGGCCCACGATTTTGATCTCATCATGGGCTGAGGGCGCGACTGAATCAGGGGGGGCTGATGGGATGGCCGTGGGTGCAGCCTCATTGGTGACTGTCCCGCAGTGCGCTTCCCGTCTTGCAGCAGCCTCCTTCTGGGCTTTGTATTGGCGTTGTCGTACCCGGTCCTTCAAAACAGCTTGAAGAGATAAGGGTAGGAGAGTGAATCTCCTCCCAGCAGACTTAAAAGCAAAGGTATTTAAGCGACCATTATAAATAACTTGCCGATCATTTACCCAAGGTTGGCCTAAAAGAATATGACAACAATCCATTTTAACGACATCACACAACACTTGATCACAATAATTACCCATTTGAAACGAAACCAAGCATTGTCTAGTAACAAGAGGGTCAGAGTTACCGTTCGTGATACCGTTATAACTATCGTGTTGCAGTGGAGGTGCAGTTTCTAGATGGAGGTACTCGACCACCTTTTCGTTGATCAAGTTACAAGAGCTTTGTTCCTCAACGATGACCGAAAGTGTGGATGTCTGAACCACACACTTGGTGTGAAAGGTGTGCTCCATTTGATCAACCGTCAGCGCTTCCTGAAATGGAAGTACACGTCGTTTGGTGTTGTTGAACAGGGCAAAGAAAGCAGCACGTTCTTGCACCCTTTCAATGGCTAAGCGATTGGTCCATTGGGCCATTTCCTCTTGAAAGAGGGAACGAACGTCGGCGATAGTAGGCGGGGAAGGGGAAGGGTTGGGGTTATTGTCGTTCGACATGTTCCTACAATATCAGAAGAGAAACAAGTAAACGGAGCAAAGACCAGAAACCAAGTAATGCAAGCCCTATTGATTCCTAAGAGTGATTCAGGTTTAGAAATCAAAAAGGCGAGAAAACAAGGCACTAAATTCAAGCAATTCCCCTGGACACAGAATTTTGCAATATTGAAGACAACAAGTCAAAATCAAATTGCAAATTAAATCAGCCACAAGTCGGATATCAAGGATAGCAAGTATAAACAAGCGGCTTAATGTGTATAGAATAAGATCTACAATGTGATGCTTAATTGAATAATATGAATGTGTAATAATCGACAATAGCAATCACAAGGGCAAACAAGTGCACACACTCCGTCAACTATTATCTGACGGTTGCAACACGATTCAGAAAAAGAGGGGTGTGACCAAGGCTCTAGTGTCGGCACAGCACAAAATCACACAAGTATAGGGTTCTTTGTAATGCTTGAAACCAATTAGATCATCTAACAAGTAGCAAGGAGAATTCAAAGAACAATATGTAACAATGCAAGATATGAAGAATGTTTTTTTTTTCTTTTTTTTTTGAAGCTCTCGGCTTGTACTGTTTTTTTTTTTTTGATTGAAGACTTGCTACAGTAGACTTGAAGCAACCGAAAATAAGAGCAAAAGAAAAAAAATAACAATGCTACGATGATCTAAAAGTAAGCGAAAATAAAGAAAGAAGGAAAATAGGCTAGAAACTGGAGAAATTAGGGTTCTTTAGTGGTGCAAGTTTATATAATGCTTTGAATCCAAGAATCACAGTCATATGCATGATATGTAGCAAAAGGAATAAAAGATCAAAACTTGCAATCAAGAACTCAATATCTTCCAAATTAAAGATCCAAACAAGAAATAACTAAAATAAAGTGCCAATTTTATGGGTGAATAATAAAGATTTAACTTTTATGCAGCGGCTATGGTGAAAAATTGGCACGAAAAATAAATCACTCAATTAAGAAATCAGGAGAGTAAAGAACTTGCATTACCTGAAATCCGATACCACTTGATACGTTTGGGCTACCCGATCCTTCGCCTGTGGGCTCAAGATCAAGAATCACGCCGTATATTTGCCCGATCTTGCAATGCTCTTCCGATATCTCCTGATTAACCAAATTAACTAAAGTAATTAATAACTAAATAAAACAATTGCCTTAACTTAAGAAAATTAACAACTAACAGTGGTTGAAATAAACTAACTAATTTAAACTTTGAACTATCGGTGAAAGGAAACTAATTAACTAAATTTGAACTAGAAAAGTAACAGCAAAACATAAACAAAAATTAAACTAATTAAAAGCCAAGTTGTTAACTTAAGAATTTCAACATATTAACAACGAAGGAACTATTAAATTGAAACTAATCAACAAAAGTGACAGAAGAAAGAATTCAAAAGAAGCGATGAAGAAAGAGCGCAGAGCGCGGATGTTCGAGGGCTGGCCACAAGCGCTGAAGGCAGCGCCGAGCACACAGGAGCGGGCTCCTCAAGGTGTGCAGACGCGGCGACGTCGAGGAAGCCGAGTGCAGAAGCGCCTGCTGGGAGCGAGGGCGCTGGTGCGTGAGAGCGATTGAGGTGAGAGCGAGCGTGCGCGTGGAAGAGACAGCGAGGGCGCGCGATCGACTGAGCCGCGCACAAGCGCAGGGGCGCGAGCGCCTAGCGCGGGCAACTGGACCTGCTTCCGCCAAGCGCCTAGCTTTCTGGTGGTGACGGGGCTGGGTTCGGTGTTGTTGAACCAAGGTGACGGTGATGGTGATGAAGAAAAACAAAGGACTGGTGACGGTGGTAGTGCATAGAACACAAAAGCCTTTTTGGGATTGATAATCGAGAACCCTTTAATCCATAAAGGGGTTTCTCAATTCTAATTCAATCTGATTTAATTCAAAGAGAACTACATTGTTTAAATAGAAAACTAATAACCAATTCTAATCGTGCAAGATAAAATTTAGGTTGATAAAGATAGATTAAAAATAACCTAAAGATAAATAAACCTAACTAAGATAGAATTTAAATACTTAGGGAACAAGATATATCTAGAGGAGATATAATCTTGTACATTATCAATCTAATTGCATAAAATAATAATTAATAAAATAATAAACTAATTTGAAGACTAGAACCGGCCTATACATTCAAGCTACTCGACATGGGCCTCAAGAGCACTCGACATGGGCCAAGGCCCACTCGATATACATCTTGAATCTTCTTCCATGGTGGCGCCTTCTTCTTCCTCTTGAGGAAGAGACTCTTTGCCATCAATGGCCCTCGAATCGGTCTTGAGAGCTCGCCTGGATCAAGATCATTGTTGGACCCACAGAAGGTCCTCTTGATCTGCATCAATCAAGGTAACTCAACTAAATTCATTCTAACATTCATGTGTTATGCGTATGTAAAATTATGGTATAGCGTGGTGTGTGATCGTGCGACGTGCCAAGTCTTACATTCATGCAAGTGCGAGATGATAAAACAGAGTAATAGGGAAACACTACCGAGAGGTAACATGTAAGCATGCTTAGATAACCATCACAAAAAGCAAGTCGCTCATCGAATTCAACATTAGTCTAATCATGAGAAAACACCTAAGATGATATGAAAGGGGAGAATCACACTATCAGGGACCTAGCTCAAGAGAAAATCAGCAATAAGGTAGGTAAGGTATAAACTCGCACAAATCACAACCAAGGGTCTTACATGATACTAATGGCTCAATATACATATGATACATACATGTCTTCAATTGATTACATGACCATATGCAAGAGCTCAATCAATCACATTCCAATGTTATAGACGCATGGGAGAAAATGCAGTGAGGTATAATACAAGTCTAAGTAACGGGCAATGTGACTAGGTACGTGGACATGAGTTCAAATCAAAACATACTGGGATAAAAGATGCATCTTTCAAGACTCAATTATACCAACCTATTCTCCACTCAACGCAAGTAACACACAACAACATTTATTGAAGAATAACCAACAATAGTCTACCTCATGAATACAATTAGATGAGCATGCTATAAATTTTTGTCACAAAAGGTATGATAATCATCAAGGCCTTATCAATTAGCATGCTAATGAGATTATTTATGCGCATTCATATAAAGAAGAGTTAATCACACTATCATGCACCAAATTTCAGGGGAAAACAACAACCATATAGATTCATATCATGTGTCTCATGCTTCCAATCCATCATCAACAAAGTCAGTACGACAGGTCAAGTAGACATGCTATGACAACATATAATCATGATAGAGAGTAAGGCATAATGTGAGATCTAAGCAGGGTGACTAATCATAGATGCAACAACATGAGCAGCTTTTACTAACGATCATTCGCAAGGTACATGCCAAAGATTTCAAAATTATGTCATGCAATTCAAAGGGAGTCACTATTACAACCGGACAGAGATCCCTAAGGGCAATCATTGACTTTTCCCAACTGACTCATTACCTCTCTTTCCCGTGGGACTCTGGTAGGACTCTTTATAGCAATGAGACACTAGTTGGTCATCATAGGAATAAGGAAAGACAGCTCCAAAAACAACTTACTTCTGACCCAAAGTGACATCAAGAACTTCCAATACTCACTCAGACAACCTTAATATCCAACCACGATTCCCGACACAATGTGTTTACCAACCCAATTCCCCGTGGAAGACACTGACATCCAGGGAAAGGCTAGATAGAACCTTCATGGGGTTAACATAGTGGAAGGGGTTGTTCCACACAAGTTGGGTTTGACCACACAGAAACAAGGGTACTCCCACTATCCCGCTTGCACAGATCAGTCAATACACATTTCATAGTTAAGGCATCCAAATCAGACCTCTAGCATAGCAAGCATTCAACACAAAATCAGTTAATCACACTCATAATGATCTCCTTCAAGGGAGATCGTGCTCAGGCTTAGTATATAAAGCACATCAAGCTATCTAATGTCGCGCTTCGAGGAGCGACTGACCGGAGGGGCAAAACCTCGCGGTCCTACCTAACTCGCTACTCCAACCACCTCGGTGCAGTCTCCTTGGAGTCTTTCAGACCCTCTGTAAAGAGCAAGCTAGTATTTTGCCTACCGTTCCCAACTACACCCAATAGGGGTGGTCTAGCGCCTTTACTACCCACTCGTGTCCCCGATTGGTCGGTTTTCCACCTTTATTACAAGTCGAGTTCATTACTTAGTCCAATTTTGGTTAGGCATCTTGATGTGAGCCTAATTCGCCATGTTTTATAGTTACTTTTATATCGATTTCTGCATGCATTTCATGCATATTGGGTTAGAATAATACATAATATGTGTAGTTTATGTTTATTTGGAAATATATGGAGGTCTACATAAGTTTTTGTTATATTTCGCAGAAATCGGACGCATTTTGGAGCTTAAATGAAAGTCATGGAGAAGCTAAGAATGGTGCAGCTAGAGAAAAAGCCATTTTTACCATTCTTCGTTCTATATCAAGCTTTGATGTCTTAATAAGAGTTGTAGCCCTCGGAAAGAGCTTTCCAACGCATGGTCATATGCGTCAATCCAACGAACGAGGACTCGGGAAAGTGCGTTTCAAGAACAGAGCAGAAAGCTGAGAGATTTACTCGATATCGAGGAAAATTTAGTCGATATCGAGTAACCCAAATCGAGTAAAGACACCAGACATCGACAAGGAAGCTGGGAGCTGGAGCAGGTTAGTCGATATCGACAAGTTTGGTCGATATCGAGTAAACACCAAGTCGATTTTCACGTCCAGGAGCCGAGATCGACGAAGAAGCTGAAGACGGAGCCAGCCTTACTCGATGTCGAGGAAATGTATTCGATATCGAGTAAAAGTCAAATCGACATGCGTTCTGGAGGCCGGAATCGAGTTGCTGAGTGGAAGACGAGAAATTGCTACTCGATATCGAGTTGACCCAGGCGGCGGATTCCGAGCAGTCCGAGGATCTTGTTAAGTTTCTTTCCAGAGTCCAATGGTGATATTTTCGAGATGAAATTCTATCAAGATCTATCAAGTGCCATCAAGTCAAGAGAGAAGATATTTTATCCACATTAGATATTGTCCTAGTTGATTTAATTATTTATTTCCATGTTTTATCTTTAGATAAAAGATAGATAGAATTAGATATAGATATAGTTTTCTTTCCTAGAATAGCTAGGGAATGAAGCCTATAAATAAAGCTCTAGGGGGCTGATTTTCATTTATTCCAGTCAAGTCGTCTTAGGGCGCAAGGAGAGAGGAGGAAAGAGAGGAGGGAGAGAGGAGGAACGTTTAGAAGGTTTTGTAAGTTTTAGTTTATTTTATGTTAAAGTTAATTTCTTTCATTATGTTTTGTTTCTAATTTCCTTCTTCTAGGGTTGGGGTGATCCCAACATAGATAGGTGTGTTTGATTTATAAATCCATGAATATATATGTATTTATCATCATCTACCTATGTGCTTAATCCTTTGCGAGAGTTGAGGAAATTCCTTATTCATGATATTGAAGCGAAAGTGATCTTATTATGAATTGGATAGTAATTAGGGTTTATTTGCGAGAGCCAACTAATCCTAATTAAGAAAAGGTAGAAACAAATTAGGTTTTTATGCGAGAGCCTCTATCACCTAAATTGTTGGAATTTGCGAAAGTCGATTCTTTGATATAAAGAATGCATCTTTATGTGATTTATGATCTATACATTTGTTTATTGTTGTGGTGATCCCTAACCTTGGAAGTTTGCATCTTTATTTATTTTATTTCATTATTTTTATCCTGCAAAGTTACCCGACACCGACCACCTCTTCTCCTATCATTCCCTCGACATCGACCAAGTCTTAGTCGACATCGACATCAACCTCCCCACCTTTTCCCGCTATTCCCGAACCCTTAAACACACTAAACCTAGAACCACTGACTTCTCTCCTGAGGACGAACCTGACTCCCCTATACTATAGCGGGGGTCTTGACTATAAATTTATTTGGTCGAGAAACCCTCTCGTCAAATTAGCGCCGTTGCCGGGAAGATATCAATCGCGCCTAGTTTAATTGTGTTTAAAGGTTCAGAAAAGCCCATCCCTTTTTCTTACCCTATCACATACCCTACAACCACCTACCTCACCGGTACCAACTGGGTGCCAAGATTTTGCCACTAATTTGTGTTCTTGATTGTGATTTCAAAGCTTAGGTACAAAGATGGAAGACTTTATCGAAGGGAATCCTACATGGGAAGAATGGTATCAAGATTTGAGACGGAGAAATAGGATCGCAGTGGAGGAGTCGCGATTAAGGGAAATAGCTCGGTTGGAAGACGAAATCCGAAGGCTTGAGGCTTCCATTCAGTGTAAAGGACCATGCCCTCCTCTCGACGAGCCAATTGACCCACTCGATGTCGACAACCAGGTATGTCCTTCCTCGAATTTCATTCCTACTTTGCTACCTATTGCTGATGAATCATATGAAGGATCCCAAGAAGAAAAAGCACTAGAAGAGAAGAAGTGGGACATTGTTGCCCAGGGCATTCCAAGATCGCTTTTACCTTACAAAGTGAAGGCTATCCCCAATGATTTTGAGCAACCGATGTTCATATTCATGTATGGGGTCCTAGCAAAGTGGCATGAAACTCCACAAGATGAGGTGGAAATATCTCTTCCCACTCCACCGTTTTGCTGTGGTGGAGATGTGCAAACAAATAAACTAATAAAGCGGAAGAGGTATGATGATGATGTATGTATATTTTCTTTATATCTTCCTTTATGCATGCCAGCTGGAGCCCAGGAAGATGAATGGGTGAAGCCATGGAGCGTTCACTCGGGGAGGTTTAAGCTTCTCCACATGATGCCCCCGGATGACATTCCACGCTTCCCACCACCGGAGGAACCACCAGATCCACCTATACCTCCGGACAAAGATGAGCCAGGCTAATGCTTAATAGAGAAAGTCGGCCTAGCGACTATAAAATCTAGAGCTTGTAAATAGACATTTATTCTTTGGGACTTTTTGGACATTGTTGCTTTTTGTTTGTTTTTGGTTTTGAACTTTTAGTTTTTCTATTGTGGGTATTTTTCTTCTACATTTTTCAGGTCCATGGGGATAGAAGCAAGCTAAAATCGGACTAGGCCCAGCAACATTACACTCGATTTTCGACGTCCTGCACACCTGTCTAGTGAGTTTCTTTCTTTACCCTTATTTTTTATAAAGTGAGGACACTGTAATGTTTAAGTATAGAGTAGGGGAAGGGCTTACTTTATGCATATTTGGTTTTATTTGATATTATGTGTGCATTTTTAAGGTTTATTTCTTGAATTGCTTATACATGGTTATTTTGGAATTCATTATTGATTTGTGTGTTTATATGCATGTTTTCCAAAATTTAAAGAAAAATCACCCCCATTGAAAATATTGATAAATGTCATGGAAGCTATATTGAACTCGACGATGCAAAATTGGATTCATTAGAGATATAGCATGAAATTGCCTAGTAAAGGGAAGTCACAATGAAGTGTATATTTTCTTGAAAACCATGAAAGGAGGTAAAATTTGAAATTGCTTTTGACATGTTGCATGATAAGAGGATGGAGGACTTTATATTTCCATATAATGCTCATATTGTTTACATTCCTAGCCTTACCTATGCTTATGCATCACAAAAGCCATAATATGCCTTATTTTATATTTGCTCCACATGATCTAAATATTGCCATTCTTTACCTTATTTCCTATCCGGGGATTATGTTGAGAATGATGTTACATTATGGAGATTATTATATGGTGTTTGTATCATTATTGGAGTTTGGTAGGAAATTGTTTCAAATATATGGAAAATTTAATGAGTGAGAAAAAATCCGATCAAAGATCGACCCTGCTCGCTGAGATAATAGTTTGGCGAGATGGGACACTATGTGAGGAGTCCAAAGCACCAAGTATCCGGGGTCATTCATGACACCCATGTTTGCGATTCGCGAGAAGGCAGTGCTGAGGTTAGAGAGGTAAAAGCATTATTATTGATCAAAGCATTATGAAAGGTGATGAATCTTATGAAGAAGGGATGTGGTTAAGAAAGTTTGGAAATACTCCATTTCCCCGGATTATTAGCACCACATTGCCAAAAATTGCCCACCTTTAGCCTTTTACCAGATCTATTCCTTATTGAGCTTAAATTGAAGTCCTCTTGATTATTAATGCTTTGTCACATAAATTGTTTTGCATAACCCTTCTTTTGTGAGAAGATGTTGCTTTTTATTTGCACATGCATAGATTTGTGGCACAAGTACCTTTTTCGATAATGCTAATTGATTGCAGGGTTATATAAGAATGAATATTAGATGTTGGGAGTTTTGATTTCTTCCCCTGAATGACAATTTGTTGTAAGCTGAATCTACCATGTTTTACAGTAACTTTTATATCGATTTCTGTATACATTGCATTCATTTGGGTTTAGACAGTACATAATCTATGTAGTTTATGTTTATTTGCCAAAATTATGGAATCTACATCAGTTTCTGTTTAATTCGCAGAAATCGAGGCATTTTACAGCAATTCTACAGAAGGTCGGAAAAGCTCGGAAAACCGTTACAGAAGTCCAAGGTCAAAGCAGCGGAACCAAGCTGAAAGTCAGGGTAACTCGATCTCGAGTTGACCCTAGTCGACATAGACGAGCATATCCGAGCACCGCCTTGTCGACAGAGCCTGATCGAGAGCCAGACCAACCCGAGCTCCGGACCCTACTCGATCTCGAGGACCACTGGTCAAGATCGACGACACCCCAGACGCCACACCCGGAGTCGACAAGGAGAGAAGCCGAGGACGGAACCGAGGACGACCAGGCGGCACTCGCTACCAGCGACTCGACTCGCTGCAGCGGACCACTCGCTGCCGCGGAAGAAAACCCGCTGCCAGCGGGATGCACCAAGCCGACGAAGAACTCTACTCGATCTCGATGAGACTACTCGAGGTCGATGACGCCCAGGAGCCTTGTCCGAGCCTAGTCGAGTAGAGCCACCCGAGGAGACCTAGTCGATGACCCATCCCTACTCGACATCGACAAGCCTTTGTCGAGGTCGACGAGCACAGTGAGCCAAGACCGAGTCTGTCGAGCACCAGCTAGCCGAGACGACGAATCCGAGCCAGCAAGTCCTACTCGATGTCGACAAGCCACTGGTCGAGATCGAGTAGACCTCCCAAGTCGAGTTACGCGGTTTTGACGAGTCCTACTCGGTTTAGCTTTACTTGGGCACAAAGGAAGACAGCTTGACCGAATTCTATCCAAGGAGCAAGATCTATCAACATCATGAGGACTTACCTAGTTTAGAATATCTTTTCCTTATAGATTTATTTCCTTAAAACAATTTATTTATCTTTTGAGCTTTAGATATAATTTTAGATATAGATAGATATCTTCTTTCCTAGATTAGCAAGGAATAGAAGGCTATAAATAAAGCCCTAGAGGCTCAGTTTCATTCATTCCAAGACACAATCAATTCAAGTAAGTAGGATAGAGAGAGAGAGTTTGTAGCAAGCAAGGTGAAAAGGCGAAAGCGGATTTGTCTTGTTGGTTGTAAGCTTTCTTTATTTAATTTAATGCAAGTTATTTTCTTTTGTTATTTAATGTCTTTCTTGATGACGAAGAGCGAGTAGTCCACCCACTTCTGGGGCTGGGGTGAGCCCGACGGTGGCCATGTGAGGCGATGCAATAAAGGTCAGATTTTGTTGTGCAATTCATCTTCTATCCCTATGAGCATGATTCTTTTGCGAGAGTTGAAGGTGATCCTTGTTTGTGTTATTGAAGCGAAAGTGATCTTAATGCAACTTGGATTAATTATGTGAAAAGGGGTTAGTAACAATTAGGGTTTATGCGAAAGCCTCTATATGCCTATTTGTTAATGACGAAAGTTATTTGATGGAAAGCATGATATTTTGCGCCTTTATGTGTTACTTTGCATGGTTATCGTTGTGGTGTTGAAACCCTGGCCTTGGAAGTCTTTTAATATATTGAGTTTATTTCTGTCGAAATTCTGAGTTTTGTTCGAGATTCTGCAAATTTATATTTTCTGTCTTTCTTGTCGACATAGAGTAGAGTTTCGTCGATCTCGAGTAGGGGCTTAGTCGAGATCGAGTAGGTCCAGTCTAGGTCGAGTGAAGCTTCTGTCTTTTGTCGATTTTCAGTTTCTGTTTCTGCTTTTCTTGTCGATCTCGAGTAGAGGTTGTCGAGATCGAGTTGCCTGTTGTCTGTCGAGTTGTTTGCTTTCGTTTCTGTTTTCTGTTGTTCACTGCTTTGTCGATATAGAGGACAGCTTACTCGAGATCGAGTAGCTTCTGTGTCCTCGTTTTATTTGTTGCTTTGCTTTGTCTTTTCTGTCTTAGTTTAGTTCTTTGCTTTTGTTTGTTACTTTCTGCTTTTATTTCTGTTTCTTTTCTGTGTTTCTGTCTTTCTGCTGCTGTTGTGAGAATTTACAGCTACCTAAGAACTGCTGACGTGCTTCCTCGTGGATTCGATCCTGATTTTCTCTTACTACAACGGGAGGAAGTCTTGTATTTATTTGCTGAGACAGGGAAGTCAGTCTGAACTTTATTTCATATTTATTTCATACTTGACCATCCTCCTGCAACAACACAATTAAAAGTATTGCTTGAGGACAAGCAAGCTTAAGTAAGGGGTGTTTGATGTGAGCCTAATTCGCCATGTTTTATAGTTACTTTTATATCGATTTCTGCATGCATTTCATGCATATTTGGTTAGAATAATACATAATATGTGTAGTTTATGTTTATTTGGCAATATATGGAGGTCTATACAAGTTTTTGTTATATTTCGCAGAAATCGGACGCATTTTGAAGCTTAAAGGAAAGTCACGGAGAAGCTAAGAATGGTGCAGCTAGAGAAAAAACCATTTTTTACCATTCTTCGTTCTGAGTCAAGCTTTGATGTCTTCATAAGATTTGTATCCCTTGGAAAGATCTTTCCAACGCATGGTCATATGCGTCAATCCAACGAATGAGGACTCGGGAAAGTGCGTTTCAAGAACAGAGCAGAAAGTTGAGAGATTTACTCGATATCGAGGAAATTTAGTCGATATCGAGTAACCCAGATTGAGTAAAGACACCAGACATCGACAAGGAAGCTGGGAACTGGAGCAGGTTAGTCGATATCGACAAGTTTGGTCGATATCGAGTAAACACCAAGTCGATTTTCACGTCCAAGAGCCGAGATCGACGAAGAAGCTGAAGACGGAGCAAGCC
This sequence comes from Persicaria maculosa, assembly GCA_963922045.1. Taxonomy (NCBI): domain Eukaryota; kingdom Viridiplantae; phylum Streptophyta; class Magnoliopsida; order Caryophyllales; family Polygonaceae; genus Persicaria; species Persicaria maculosa. Next base: position 51,356,289 of record OY998259.1, on the reverse strand, counting down.
TTACTCGATGTCGAGGAAATGTATTCGATATCGAGTAAAAGTCAAATCAACATACGTTCTGGAGGCCGTATTGAGTTGCTGAGCGGAAGACGAGAAATTGCTACTCGATATCGAGGACTCCTACTCGATATCAAGGCACTAAGGACAGAATCAACCATTATACTCGCTATGAGTATCTGACAATGCCGCCACGTGACGCATGGGGAGTGCTAGAGAAGCTTACCACCTATGACAACAAGTATGGGTCTACTGCAACTTATGAAGAGAACCCATACGCCAGGCCAGCACCATCCATGCCCCTATATGATCCACCTAAGGAGATTGATCCAGACGTTAGGGAGCAGTACTACAGAGACCAGAATAAGAAGCTCCTCAAGCAAGTGAAGTATCTCTCTGTCAACCAGCCTTGCATTGAATGCGGATCGCAAAGGCACACCACTCCTGAGTGCCCACACACAGAGCAAGTCAGGATGGCAGAGCATCATGAGGAGGCAGCTTACGCCGGAGGTCCCAATCGCTACATGGGGGACCAAAGGTTTCAGCAACCACAATGGTACCAAGGTATCCCTAGGAACCCCCCGCCCTACAGGGCTCCAGGACATCCGGAAAGGGAGCAGAAAAAGGATGATATACAGACAGTCCTGGAGGAAATACGGAGGAAATACGGAGGAACCACTCAGAAACTAGGCAATCTTTCAACTCCGTCTATACTCAGATGCAAGGTGTCAACTCTAGGCTTGGGGAAATTGATATCTGGCGGAAATCAGTTGATACACAGATTGTCAGCTAGCCGCGGGAATCCCCAGGCAGTCAGGTGCGCTCCCCGGATCTTCAGAACCAAATCCTAAGGGAAAGACTGGACACATCGCTGCTATAAAACTCAGAAGCGGCCATCAACTACAAGAGCCAGAGGTCGGAAAGCAGCAGAATAACGAAGAACAGCTAGTCGACCAAGGCCTAGTCGATCTCGACAAGGGCCTACTCGACCTCGAGGAGAACCTGCAATGATCTTCGTCTGCACCACACAGCAACTCGAATGCGCCCAACCTGGTCGATGTCGACAAGACTGTAGTCGATGTCGAGGAGCCCCTGGTCGACATAGAGCAGCCTGCAGCACCTCCGACGTCTGTTCTGGCTCCGACTCAGAAAAAGAAGCTGCCTTTCCCCACAAAATCTCTAAAGGACCCAGCAGAAAAGAAATTTCAGCGCTTCATCAAGATGCTTCAGAAACTCAACGTCACCATCCCCTTCACAGAAGCTCTCAATGAAATGCCATCCTATGTCAAGTTCCTGAAAGAGATTCTCAGCAAAAAGAGATCGATGGCAGAAATCACAGAGGAGTGCAGCCATCTGGACATATTGGAGAAGAGGCCGGATCCAGGTAAGTTTGCTATAACTATTGGATTTGGTCCATACAAAATTAATGCCTTATGTGATCTTGGAGCTAGTGTAAGTATAATGCCTTTAACAATTTGGTCCAAGATTAAGATAGGTGCCCTAGAGCCTGTGGATGCTAGACTTTACATGGCCAACAACACTATGGTCATCCCAACAGGCATGGTAGATAATGTGCCAGTACAAGTAGGTAAATTCTTTGTCCCTGCTGATTTTCTAGTTGTTGATATGCAAGAAGATCCTGCTTGTCCAATTATTCTAGGAAGACCATTCTTGGCGACGGTGGATGCCAACATAAGCGTAAGGAAAGGAGTGCTCACCTTCAACATCAGCGATGAAGTAATTGAGTATTCCTTTAATAAAACTGAAAGGCATACAGGTCCAATGGAAGAGGTCAAATCTATCTCAGCTGGCTACATCACCTGCGGGGAACCCAAGGTCAGAAATATGACCCCTGAGGAGATAGAAAAGAGGGACATGGAGGCCCAGGTGAAGGAGATCATGGCAATCCTCAAGGAGAACACAGAAAATCCAATCGACACAGAACAAGGTACGTCGTTGTGGATTAATTATTTTTCGGATGCCTTGACAGGAGCTAAGTATGGGGTCAAGATCGACCAGGGCTCCTCGACATCGAGTAGAACCCTAGTCGATCTCGACCAGACCAAGGAGACTCCACCAGACCCGCCTTCGTCGATGAGCAAACCACCAGGAGCGGAGTCCTTATCGAGGTCGACCAGTCTTGTCGAGATCGACAAGCCATGCTCTTCGTCGACTTCTGCCTCTTCGACCAAACCACCACCAGAACCTGCAGTCTTGTCGAGATCGACTAAACCTAGTCGAGATCGACCAAATACAGTGGTCCCCGATTCTGTCTCTGCAAAGGTAAGCCAAGGTATGGATCTTTCTTCTCCTATTTCCATTAAAGATTTATCTATACATGGGAGAGGTCTGCCTTGGTATGTGCGATTGTGCAGGATTTCCAATGATGAGCCTAAGGAGTATGAAGTTGGAGACAAGCTCTATGTCTCTAAATCAAAGGATCATTGGTTTCCCAACAAATTCAACAAGAAGCGGATAGGACCTTTCGTGGTGAACAAGATCCATTCTGGAGGATTGCAGCTAAGGGACAAGAATGGAGTCCTATTTGAGGCCCAAGCTACATGGGCCCTGCAGATGCCACCTTGAGCATTAATGAAAAGTCGGCCTAGCGACTATAAAATCTAGAGCATGTACATAGACTTTTTAGGACATTTTGAGACTTTGTTGCTTTTGTTTGTTTTTGTTTTTGGAACTTTTAGTTTTTCTATTGTGGGTATATGTCTTCTACACTTTTCAGGTCCATGGATAGATGCAAGCTAAAAACGGACTTGGCCCAGGCGATTCTTACACTCGAAAATTGAGAGGCCCTGCACACCTGTCTAGTGAGTTTCTTTCTTTACCTTTGTTTTTATACAGTGAGGACACTGTAATGTTTAAGTATGGGGTGGGGGAAGGGCTTACTTTATGCATATTTGCCATATTTGACATTATGTGTGCATATTTAAAGTTTATTTCTTATACATGGCTATTTTGGAATTCATTATTGATTTATGTGCTTACATGCATGATTTCCAAAATTTAGAAAAATGACCCCCATTGAAAATTTTGATTAATGTCATGGAAGCTTGTATTGAACTCGACGATGCAAAATTAGATTCATTAGAGATATAGCATGAAATTGCCTAGTAAAGGGAAGTCACAATGAAGTGCATTATTTTATGAAAACCATGAAAGGAGGTAAAACTTGAAATTGCTTTTGACATGTTGCATGATAAAAGGATGGAGGACTTTATATTTCCATATAATGCTCATATTGTTATAATCCTAGCTATACCTATGCTTATGCATTACACAAAAGCCATATTATGCCTTATTTCAAAGATTGCTCCACATGTTCTAAATATTGCCATTCTTTACCTTATTTCTTATCCGGGGATTATGTTGAGAATGATGTTACATTATGAAGATTGTTATATGGTGTTTGTGTGATTGTTATCATTATTGGAGTTTGGCAGAATTGTTTGAATATATGGAAAATTTAATGAGTGAAAGAAAATCCAATCACCTCAGGAGATAAAGGTAGATTGACCCTGCTCTCTGAGATAATAGTTTGGAGAGATGGGACACACATTGTGAGGAGTCCAAAGCACTAAGTATCCGGGGCCATTCATGACACCCATGTTTGCGACTCGCGAGAAGGCAGTGCTGAGGTCAGAGAGGTAAAAGCATTATTATTGAGAAAAGCAATATGAAAGGTGATGAATCTAAAGAGAAGGAATGTGGAAATTCAGTTTGGAAAGTACTCCATTTCCCCGGATCATAAGCACCACATAGCCAAAAATTGCCCACCTTTAGCCTTTTACCAAATCTACTCCTTATTTGAGCTTAAATTGAAGTCCTCTTGATTATCAATGCTTTGTCACATGAATTGTTTTTGCATAAACCTCCTTTTGTGAGTAGATGTTGCTCTTATATATTTGCACATGCATGGATCTGTGACACTAGTACCTTTTTGAGGATGGTAATTGATTGCAGGGACATATAAAGAATGAATCTAAGATGTTGAGAGTTTGAATTCTTCCCCTGAATGACAAATTAAAATATTGCTCGAGGACAAGCAAGCTTAAGTATGGGGTGTTTGTTGTAAGCTGAATCTGCCATGTTTTACAGTAACTTTTATATCGATTTCTGTATACATTGCATTCATTTGGGTTTAGACAGTACAGAATCTATGTAGTTTATGTTTATTTGCCAAAATTATGGAATCTACACCAGTTTTTGTTTAATTCGCAGAAATCGAGGCATTTTACAGCAATTCTACAGAAGGTCGGAAAAGCTCGGAAAACCGTTACAGAAGTCCAAGGTCAAAGCAGCGGAACCAAGCTGAAAGTCAGGGTAACTTGATCTCGAGTTGACCCTAGTCGACATAGACGAGCATATCCGAGCACCGCCTTGTCGACAGAGCATGATTGAGAGCCAGACCAACCCGAGCTCCGGACCTTACTCGATCTCGAGGACCACTGGTCAAGATCGACGACACCCCAGACGCCACACCCGGAGTCGACAAGGAGAGAAGCCGAGGACGGAACCGAGGACGACCAGGCGGCACTCGCTACCAGCGACTCGACTCGCTGCAGCGGACCACTCGCTGCCGCGGAAGAAAACCCGCTGCCAGCGGGATGCACCAAGCCGACGAAGAACTCTACTCGATCTCGATGAGACTACTCGAGGTCGACGACGCCCAGGAGCCTTGTCCGAGCCTAGTCGAGTAGAGCCACCGAGGAGACCTAGTCGATGACCCATCCCTACTCGACATCGACAAGCCTTTGTCGAGGTCGACGAGCACAGTGAGCCAAGACCGAGTCTGTCGAGCACCAGCTAGCCGAGACGACGAATCCGAGCCAGCAAGTCCTACTCGATGTCGACAAGCCACTGGTCGAGATCGAGTAGACCTCCCAAGTCGAGTTACGCGGTTTTGACGAGTCCTACTCGGTTTAGCTTTACTTGGGCACAAAGGAAGACAGCTTGACCGAATTCTATCCAAGGAGCAAGATCTATCAACATCATGAGGACTTACCTAGTTTAGAATATCTTTTCCTTATAGATTTATTTCCTTAAAACAATTTATTTATCTTTTGAGCTTTAGATATAATTTTAGATATAGATAGATATCTTCTTTCCTAGATTAGCAAGGAATAGAAGGCTATATATAAAGTCCTAGGGGGCTCAGTTTCATTCATTCCAAGACACAATCAATTCAAGTAAGTAGGATAGAGAGAGAGAGTTTGTAGCAAGCAAGGTGGAAAGGCGAAAGCGGATTTGTCTTGTTGGTTGTAAGCTTTCTTTATTTAATTTAATGCAAGTTAGTTTCTTTTGTTATTTAATGTCTTTCTTGATGACGAAGAGCGAGTAGTCCACCCACTTCTGGGGCTGGGGTGAGCCCGACGGTGGCCATGTGAGGCGATGCAATAAAGGTCAGATTTTGTTGTGCAATTCATCTTCTATCCCTATGAGCATGATTCTTTTGCGAGAGTTGAAGGTGATCCTTGTTTGTGTTATTGAAGCGAAAGTGATCTTAATGCAACTTGGATTAATTATGTGAAAAGGGGTTAGTAACAATTAGGGTTTATGCGAAAGCCTCTATATGCCTATTTGTTAATGACGAAAGTTATTTGATGGAAAGCATGATATTTTGCGCCTTTATGTGTTACTTTGCATGGTTATCGTTGTGGTGTTGAAACCCTGGCCTTGGAAGTCTTTTAATATATTGAGTTTATTTCTGTCGAAATTCTGAGTTTTGTTCGAGATTCTGCAAATTTATATTTTCTGTCTTTCTTGTCGACATAGAGTAGAGTTTCGTCGATCTCGAGTAGGGGCTTAGTCGAGATCGAGTAGGTCCAGTCTAGGTCGAGTGAAGCTTCTGTCTTTTGTCGATTTTCAGTTTCTGTTTCTGCTTTTCTTGTCGATCTCGAGTGGAGGTTGTCGAGATCGAGTTGCCTGTTGTCTGTCGAGTTGTTTGCTTTCATTTCTGTTTTCTGTTGTTCAGTGCTTTGTCTTGTATTTATTTGCTGAGACAGGGAAGTCAGTCTGAACTTTATTTCATATTTATTTCATACTTGACCATCCTCCTGCAACAACACAATTAAAAGTATTGCTTGAGGACAAGCAAGCTTAAGTAAGGGGTGTTTGATGTGAGCCTAATTCGCCATGTTTTATAGTTACTTTTATATCGATTTCTGCATGCATTTCATGCATATTTGGTTAGAATAATACATAATATGTGTAGTTTATGTTTATTTGGCAATATATGGAGGTCTATACAAGTTTTTGTTATATTTCGCAGAAATCGGACGCATTTTGAAGCTTAAAGGAAAGTCATGGAGAAGCTAAGAATGGTGCAGCTAGAGAAAAAACCATTTTTTACCATTCTTCGTTCTGAGTCAAGCTTTGATGTCTTCATAAGATTTGTATCCCTTGGAAAGAGCTTTCCAACGCATGGTCATATGCGTCAATCCAACGAATGAGGACTCGGGAAAGTGCGTTTCAAGAACAGAGCAGAAAGTTGAGAGATTTACTCGATATCGAGGAAATTTAGTCGATATCGAGTAACCCAGATTGAGTAAAGACACCAGACATCGACAAGGAAGCTGGGAACTGGAGCAGGTTAGTCGATATCGACAAGTTTGGTCGATATCGAGTAAACACCAAGTCGATTTTCACGTCCAAGAGCCGAGATCGACGAAGAAGCTGAAGACGGAGCAAGCCTTACTCGATGTCGAGGAAATGTATTCGATATCGAGTAAAAGTCAAATCAACATACGTTCTGGAGGCCGTATTGAGTTGCTGAGCGGAAGACGAGAAATTGCTACTCGATATCGAGGACTCCTACTCGATACCGAGTTGACCCAGGCGGCGGATTCCGAGCATTCCGAGGATCTTGTTAAGTTTCTATCCCGAGTCCAATGGTGATATTTTGGAGATGAAATTCTATCAAGATCAATCAAGTACTATAAAGTCAAGAGAGAAGATATTTTATCCACATTAGATATAGTCTTAGTTGATTTAATTATTTATTTCCATGTTTTATCTTTAGATAAAAGATAGATAGAATTAGATATAGATATAGTTTTCTTTCCTAGAATAGCTAGGGAATGAAGCCTATAAATAAAGCCCTAGGGGGCTGATTTTCATTTATTCAAGTCAAGTCGTCTTAGGGCGCAAGGATAGAGGAGGAGAGAGAGGAGGGAGAGAGGAGGAACGTTTGGAAGGTTTTGTAAGTTTTAGTTTATTTTATGTTAATGTTAATTTCTTTCATTATGTTTTGTTTCTAATTTCCTTCTTCTAGGGTTGGGGTGATCCCAACATAGATATGTGTGTTTGATTTATAAATCCATTAATATATATGTATTTATCATCATCTACCTATGTGCTTAATCTTTTGCGAGAGTTGAGGAAATTCCTTATTCATGATATTGAAGCGAAAGTGATCTTATTATGAATTGGATAGTAATTAGGGTTTATTTGCGAGAGCCGACTAATCCTAATTAAGAAAAGGTAGAAACAAATTAGGTTTTTATGCGAGAGCCTCTATCACCTAAATTGTTGGAATTTGCGACAGTCGATTCTTTGATATAAAGCATGCATCTTTATGTGATTTATGATCTACACATTTGTTTATTATTGTGGTGATTCCTAGCTTTGGAAGTTTGCATTTTTATTTATTTTATTTCATTATTTTTATCCTGCAAAGTTACCCGACACCGACCACCTCTTCTCCCATCATTCCCTCGACATCGACCAAGTCTTAGTCGACATCGACAGCAACCTCCCCACCTTTTCCCGCTATTCCCGAACCCTTAAACACACTAAACCTAGAACCGCCGACTTCTCTCCTGAGGACGAACCTGACTCCCCTATACTATAGCGGGGGTCTTGACTATAAATTTATTTGGTCGAGAAACCCTCTTGTCAAATTGGCGCCGTTGCCGGGGAGCTATCAATCGCGCCTAGTTTAATTGTGTTTAAAGGTTCAGAAAAGCCCATCCCTTTTTCTTACCCTATCACATACCCTACCACTACCTACCTCATCGGTACCAACTGGGTGCCAAGCTTTTGCCACTAATTTGTGTTCTTGATTGTGATTTCAATGCTTAGGTACAAAGATGGAAGACTTTATCGAAGGGAATCCTGCATGGGAAGAATGGTATCAAGATTTGAGACGGAGAAATAGGATCGCAGTGGAGGAGTCGCGATTAAGGGAAATAGCTCGGTTGGAAGACGAAATCCGAAGGCTTGAGGCTTCCATTCAGTCTCTAGGACCATGCCCTCCTCTCGACGAGCCAATTGACCCACTCGATGTCGACAACCAGGTATGTCCTTCCTCGAATTTCATTCCTACTTTTCTACCTATTGTTGATGAATCATATGAAGGATCCCAAGAAGAAGAAGCACTAGAAGAGAAGAAGTTGGACATTGTTGCCCAGGGCATTCCAAGATCGCTTTTACCTTACAAAGTGAAGGCTATCCCCAATGATTTTGAGCAACCGATGTTCATATTCAAGTATGGGGTCCTAGCAAAGTGGCATGAAACTCCACAAGATGAGGTGGAAATATCTCTTCCCACTCCACCGTTTTGCTGTGGTGGAGATGTGCAAACAAATCAACCAATAAAGCGGAAGAGGTATGATGATGAGGTATGTATATTTTCTTTATATCTTCCTTTATGCATGCCAGCTGGAGCCCAGGAAGATGAATGGGTGAAGCCATGGAGCGTTCACTCGGGGAGGTTTAAGCTTCTCCACATGATGCCCCCGGATGACATTCCACGCTTCCCACCACCGGAGGAACCACCAGATCCACATATACCTCCGGACAAAGATTAGTCAGGCTAATGCTTAATAGAGAAAGTCGGCCTAGCGACTATAAAATCTAGAGCTTGTAAATAGACATTTATTCTTTGGGACTTTTTGGACATTGTTGCTTTTTGTTTGTTTTTGGTTTTGAACTTTTAGTTTTTCTATTGTGGTTATTTTTCTTCTACATTTTTCAGGTCCATTGGGATAGAAGCAAGCTAAAATCGGGCTAGGCCCAGCAACATTACACTCGATTTTCGACGTCCTGCACACATGTCTAGTGAGTTTCTTTCTTTACCCTTATTTTTTATACAGTGAGGACACTGTAATGTTTAAGTATAGGGTAGGGGAAGGGCTTACTTTATGCATATTTGGCTTTATTTGATATTATGTGTGCATTTTTAAGGTTTATTTCTTGAATTGCTTATACATGGTTATTTTGGAATTCAATATTGATTTGTGTGCTTATATGCATGTTTTCCAAAATTTAAAGAAAAATCACCCCCATTGAAAATTTTGATAAATGTCATGGAAGCTATATTGAACTCGGCGATGAAAAATTAGATTCATTAGAGATATAGCATGAAATTGCCTAGTAAAGGGAAGTCACAATGAAGTGTATATTTTCTTGAAAACCATGAAAGGAGGTAAAATTTGAAATTGCTTTTGACATGTTGCATAATAAGAGGATGGAGGACTTTATATTTCCATATAATGCTCATATTGTTTACATTCCTAGCCTTACCTATGCTTATGCATCACAAAAGCCATAATATGCCTTATTTCATATTTGCTCCACATGATCTAAATATTGCCATTCTTTACCTTATTTCCTATCCGGGGATTATGTTGAGAATGATGTTACATTATGGAGATTATTATATGGTGTTTGTATCATTATTGGAGTTTGGTAGGAAATTGTTTCAAATATATGGAAAATTTAATGAGTGAGAAAAAATCCGATCAAAGATCGACCCTGCTCGCTGAGATAATAGTTTGGCGAGATGGGACACTATGTGAGGAGTCCTAAGCACTAAGTATCCGGGGTCATTCATGAACCATGTTTGCGACTCGCGAGAAGGTAGTGCTGAGGTTAGAGAGGTAAAAGCATTATTATTGATCAAAGCATTATGAAAGGTGATGAATCTTATGAAGAAGGGATGTGGTTAAGAAAGTTTGGAAATACTCCATTTCCCCGGATTATTAGCACCACATTGCCAAAAATTGCCCACCTTTAGCCTTTTACCAGATCTATTCCTTATTGAGCTTAAATTGAAGTCCTCTTGATTATTAATGCTTTGTCACATAAATTGTTTTGCATAACCCTTCTTTTGTGAGAAGATGTTGCTTTTTATTTGCACATGCATAGATTTGTGGCACAAGTACCTTTTTCGATAATGCTAATTGATTACAGGGTTATATAAGAATGAATCTTAGATGTTGGGAGTTTTGATTTCTTCCCCTGAATGACAATTAAAAGTATTGCTTGAGGACAAGCAAGCTTAAGTAAGGGGTGTTTGATGTGAGCCTAATTCGCCATGTTTTATAGTTACTTTTATATCGATTTCTGCATGCATTTCATGCATATTTGGTTAGAATAATACATAATATGTGTAGTTTATGTTTATTTGGCAATATATGGAGGTCTATACAAGTTTTTGTTATATTTCGCAGAAATCGGACGCATTTTGGAGCTTAAAGGAAAGTCATGGAGAAGCTAAGAATGGTGCAGCTAGAGAAAAAACCATTTTTTACCATTCTTAGTTCTGATTCAAGCTTTGATGTCTTCATAAGATTTGTATTACTTGGAAAGAGCTTTTAAACGCATGGTCATATGCGTCAATCCAACGAATGAGGACTCGGGAAAGTGCGTTTCAAGAACAGAGCAGAAAGCTGAGAGATTTACTCGATATCGAGGAAATTTAGTCGATATCGAGTAACCGAGATTGAGTAAAGACACCAGACATCGACAAGGAAGCTGGGAGTTGGAGAAGGTTAGTCGATATCGACAAGTTTGGTCGATATCGAGTAAACACCAAGTCGATTTTCACGTCCAGGAGCCGAGATCGACGAAGAAGCTGAAGACGGAGCAAGCCTTACTCGATGTCGAGGAAATGTATTCGATATCGAGTAAAAGTCAAATCGACATACGTTCTGGAGGCCGTATTGAGTTGCTGAGCGGAAGATGAGAAATTGCTACTCGATATCGAGGACTCCTACTCGATATCGAGTTGACCCACGCGGCGGATTCCGGGCATTGTGAGGATCTTGTTAAGTTTCTATCCCGAGTCCAATGGTGATATTTTGGAGATGAAATTCTATCAAGATCTATCAAGTGCTATCAAGTCAAGAGAGAAGATATTTTATCCACATTAGATATAGTCCTAGTTGATTTAATTATTTATTTCCATGTTTTATCTTTAGATAAAAGATAGATAGAATTAGATATAGATATAGTTTTCTTTCCTAGAATAGCTAGGGAATGAAGCCTATAAATAAAGCCTTAGGGGGCTGATTTTCATTTATTCAAGTCAAGTCGTCTTAGGGCGCAAGGATAGAGGAGGAGAGAGAGGAGGGAGAGAGGAGGAACGTTTGGAAGGTTTTGTAAGTTTTAGTTTATTTTATGTTAAAGTTAATTTCTTTCATTATGTTTTGTTTCTAATTTCCTTCTTCTAGGGTTGGGGTGATCCCAACATAGATATGTGTGTTTGATTTATAAATCCATGAATATATATATGTATTTATCATCATCTACCTATGTGCTTAATCCTTTGCGAGAGTTGAGGAAATTCCTTATTCATGATATTGAAGCGAAAGTGATCTTATTATGAATTGGATAGTAATTAGGGTTTATTTGCGAGAGCCGACTAATCCTAATTAAGAAAAGGTAGAAACAAATTAGGTTTTTATGCGAGAGCCTCTATCACCTAAATTGTTGGAATTTGCGACAGTCGATTCTTTGATATAAAGCATGCATCTTTATGTGATTTATGATCTACACATTTGTTTATTGTTGTGGTGATTCCTAACTTTGGAAGTTTGCATTTTTATTTATTTTATTTCATTATTTTTATCCTGCAAAGTTACCCGACACCGACCACCTCTTCTCCATTCATTCCCTCGACATCGACCAAGTCTTAGTCGACATTGACAGCAACCTCCCCACCTTTTCCCGCTATTCCCGAACCCTTAAACACACTAAACCTAGAACCGCTGACTTCTCTCCAGAGGACGAACCTGACTCCCCTATACTATAGCGGGGGTCTTGACTATAAATTTATTTGGTCGAGAAACCCTCTCGTCAAATTGGCGCCGTTGCCGGGGAGATATCAATTGCGCCTAGTTTAATTGTGTTTAAAGGTTCAGAAAAGCCCATCCCTTTTTCTTACCCTATCACATACCCTACCTCCACCTACCTCATCGGTACCAACTGGGTGCCAAGCTTTTGCCACTAATTTGTGTTCTTGATTGTGATTTCAAGCTTAGGTACAAAGATGGAAGACTTTATCGAAGGGAATCCTGCATGGGAAGAATGGTATCAAGATTTGAGACGGAGAAATAGGATCGCAGTGGAGGAGTCGCGATTAAGGGAAATAGCTCGGTTGGAAGACGAAATCCGAAGGCTTGAGGCTTCCATTCAGTCTAAAGGACCATGCCCTCCTCTCGACGAGCCAATTGATCCACTCGATGTCGACAACCAGGTATGTCCTTCCTCGAATTTCATTCCTACTTTGCTACCTATTGTTGATGAATCATATGAAGGATCCCAAGAAGAAGAAGCACTAGAAGAGAAGAAGTTGGACATTGTTGCCCAGGGCATTCCAAGATCGCTTTTACCTTACAAAGTGAAGGCTATCCCCAATGATTTTGAGCAACCGATGTTCATATTCAAGTATGGGGTCCTAGCAAAGTGGCATGAAAATCCACAAGATGAGGTGGAAATATCTCTTCCCACTCCACCGTTTTGCTGTGGTGGAGATGTGCAAACAAATCAAACAATAAAGCGGAAGAGGTATGATGATGAGGTATGTATATTTTCTTTATATCTTCCTTTATGCATGCCAGCTGGAGCCCAGGAAGATGAATGGGTGAAGCCATGGAGCGTTCACTCGGGGAGGTTTAAGCTTCTCCACATGATGCCCCCGGATGACATTCCACGCTTCCCACCACCGGAGGAACCACCAGATCCACCTATACCACCGGACAAAGATGAGCCAGGCTAATGCTTAATAGAGAAAGTCGGCCTAGCGACTATAAAATCTAGAGCTTGTAAATAGACATTTATTCTTTGGGACTTTTTGGACATTGTTGCTTTTTGTTTGTTTTTTATTTTGAACTTTTAGTGTTTCTATTGTGGGTATTTTTCTTCTAAATTTTTCAGGTCCATGGGGATAGAAGCAAGCTAAAATCGGACTAGGCCCAGCAACATTACACTAGATTTTCGACGTCCTGCACACATGTCTATTAAGTTTCATTCTTTACCCTTATTTTTTTTACAGTGAGGACACTGTAATGTTTAAGTATAGGGTAGGCGAAGGGCTTACTTTATGCATATTTGGTTTTATTTGATATTATGTGTGCATTTTTAAGGTTTATTTCTTGAATTGCTTATACATGGTTATTTTGGAATTCAATATTGATTTGTGCACTTATATGCATGTTTTACAAAATTTAAAGAAAAATCACCCCCATTGAAAATTTTGATAAATGTCATGGAAGCTATATTGAACTCGACGATGAAAAATTAGATTCATTAGAGATATAGCATGAAATTGCCTAGTAAAGGGAAGTCACAATGAAGTGTATATTTTCTTGAAAACCATGAAAGGAGGTAAAATTTGAAATTGCTTTTGACATGTTGCATGATAAGAGGATGGAGGACTTTATATTTCCATATAATGCTCATATTGTTTACATTCCTAGTCTTACCTATGCTTATGCATCACAAAAGTCATAATATGCCTTATTTCATATTTGCTCCACATGATCGAAATATTGCCATTCTTTACCTTATTTCCTATCCGGGGATTATGTTGAGAATGATGTTACATTATGGAGATTATTATATGGTGTTTGTATCCTTATTGGAGTTTGGTAGGAAATTGTTTCAAATATATGGAAAATTTAATGAGTGAGAAAAAATCCGATCAAAGATCGACCCTGCTCGCTGAGATAATAGTTTGGCGAGATGGGACACTATGTGAGGAGTCCAAAGCACCAAGTATCCGGGGTCATTCATGACACCCATGTTTGCGACTCGCGAGAAGGCAGTGCTGAGGTTAGAGAGGTAAAAGCATTATTATTGATAAAAGCATTATGAAAGGTGATGAATCTTATGAAGAAGGGATGTGGTTAAGAAAGTTTAGAAATACTCCATTTCCCCGGATTATTAGCACCACATTGCCAAAAATTGCCCACCTTTAGCTTTTTACCAAATCTATTCCTTATTGAGCTTAAATTGAAGTCCTCTTGATTATTAATGCTTTGTCACATAAATTGTTTTGCATAACCCTTCTTTTGTGAGAAGATGTTGCTTTTTATTTGCACATGCATAGATTTGTGGCACAAGTACCTTTTTCGATGATGGTAATTGATTGCAGGGTTATATAAGAATGAATCTTAGATGTTTAGAGTTTTGATTTCTTCCCCTGAATGACAATTAAAAGTATTGCTTGAGGACAAGCAAGCTTAAGTATGGGGTGTTTGATATGAGCCTAATTCGCCATGTTTTATAGTTACTTTTATATCGATTTCTGCATGCATTTCATGCATATTGGGTTAGAATAATACATAATATGTGTAGTTTATGTTTATTTGGCAATATATGGAGGTCTACATAAGTTTTTGTTATATTTCGCAGAAATCGGACGCATTTTGGAGCTTAAAGGAAAGTCATGGAGAAGCTAAGAATGGTGCAGCTAGAGAAAAAGCCATTTTTTACCATTCTTCGTTCTGAATCAAGCTTTAATGTCTTCATAAGAGTTGTAGCCCTCGTAAAGAGCTTTCCAACGCATGGTCATATGCGTCAATCCAACGAACGAGGATTCGGGAAAGTGCATTTCAAGAACAGAGCGGAAAGCTGAGAGATTTACTCGATATCGAGGAAATTTAGTCGATATCGAGTAACCCAGATCGAGTAAAGACACCAGACATCGACAAGGAAGCTGGGAGCTGGAGCAGGTTAGTCGATATCGACAAGTTTAGTCGATATCGAGTAAACACCAAGTCGATTTTCACGTCCAGGAGCCGAGATCGACGAAGAAGCTGAAGACGGAGCAAGCCTTACTCGATGTCGAGGAAATGTATTCGATATCGAGTAAAAGTCAAATCGACATGCGTTCTGGAGGCCGGAATCGAGTTGCTGAGCGGAAGACGAGAAATTGCTACTCGATATCGAGTTGACCCAGGCGGCGGATTCCGAGCAGTCCGAGGATCTTGATAAGTTTCTATCCCGAGTCCAATGGTGATATTTTTGAGATGAAATTCTATCAAGATCTATCAAGTGCCATCAAGTCAAGAGAGAAGATATTTTATCCACATTAGATATAGTCCTAGTTGATTTAATTATTTATTTCCATGTTTTATCTTTAGATAAAAGATAGATAGAATTAGATATAGATATAGTTTTCTTTCCTAGAATAGCTAGGGAATGAAGCGTATAAATAAAGCCCTAGGGGGCTGATTTTCATTTATTCAAGTCAAGTCGTCTTAGGGTGCAAGGAGAGAGGAGGAGAGGGAGGAGGGAGAGAGGAGGAACGTTTGGAAGGTTTTGTAAGTTTTAGTTTATTTTATGTTAAAGTTAATTTCTTTCATCATCTATGTATTTATCATCATCTACGTATGTGCTTAATCCTTTGCGAGAGTTGAGGAAATTCCTTATTCATGATATTGAAGTGAAAGTGATCTTATTATGAATTGGATAGTAATTAGGGTTTATTTGCGAGAGCCGACTAATCCTAATTAAGAAAAGGTAGAAACAAATTAGGTTTTTATGCGAGAGCCTCTATCACCTAAATTGTTGGAATTTGCGAAAGTCGATTCTTTGATATAAAGCATGCATCTTTATGTGATTTATGATCTACACATTTGTTTATTGTTGTGGTGATCCCTAACCTTGGAAGTTTGCATCTTTATTTATTTTATTTCATTATTTTTATCCTGCAAAGTTACCCGACACCGACCACCTCTTCTCCTATCATTCCCTCGACATCGACCAAGTCTTAGTCGACATCGACAACAACCTCCCCACCTTTTCCCGCTATTCCCGAACCCTTAAACACACTAAACCTAGAACCGCTGACTTCTCTCCTGAGGACGAACCTGACTCCCCTATACTATAGCGGGGGTCTTGACTATAAATTTATTTGGTCGAGAAACCCTCTCGTCACATCTTAAGTTCATTTTGCCTTTTTAAAACACTTTCAAATCCTTTGAAATTCATGGGCGGTTTTCCAAAACATACACTCGACCCTTGTGTACCCGAATTGCACAACCTCAGCTCTGATACCATCTTTGTAACGGCCCAGAATTATGATTTCCGGGTTACGTTTCAAGGGATAAAACCCTTTGTTCGGATCTTGCAATCCAGGTACGGGTCGAGGTTCCAAATTCATTTAAGATTAGTAGAAAGAAGGATTTCAAACCCTAAAAACCTCGAAGGGTCATTGAGTACCCTTAACCTGTCCTAAGACTATGTTGTGGAATCCATTTCAAACGGAAGTAAAGCGAAAGCAAAGTAAAGATACAAGTGCCACGGCAAAGCTGGGTCAAAACCAAATCATAAGTGGGTGATTTCCATTTATAACGAGTTATAGAATTAGCCAGGTTCTTCGATTCGCAAAAGGGAATCCCCGTCATATAGACATCGAGCACTCAAATTTGCAGAAAATACCTTTAAAAGAAGAACGGGGAAAGGAGTCAGATCGAGCCACTCATGCGGGACCGGCAGTCCTCGCTGAGGCCACATAGTATGTGCTATACCTAATAAAGATGCTCTAATGCAGTACGAAAGTCAAACACACTAGTATGCTCCTAGTAATATTAATGTGCAGAATACTGTAAAGGGCCCAAGACAATGCCAAGTGGCATATCCCTCTCCTACCTCCACCCCCTTCCGATAGGGCGGAGACTGGCCAGCTCGTGAATGCATTCCATTATAATCGGGAGGCATGCATGCCCAACCCGCTCCACAATAAAGCCCGCAGGCATCTCATAATATAAGGAAGTTTCATGACTCGATTGACTCAGGACGGGACCCGATGGGACTAGGTCGTCCTATAACCCTAGCAAAGACTCTAGGACTATCACAAATAACGGTCGTTCTGTTTCAAATGCATAAAGTAAGCAGATGGTCATTCAATTAGTGCAACCTAAACATGATACTACATGGCATGCGTTTATGCATATGCAACACCTAACATAAAATGCAACAACAGGCATGAATGTCCAACCTAAGTAAGCCCCCTAGGGAACTTACCTGATGATGCAGAACAACAGGATAATACAAGCAAGGGCCCAAATGCAAGTCCAAAGCAATCCAAAAGCAATACACACCTATTATCAAGTCATTTCCATAAGCTACTGAACCAACATTCACACAAGAAACCCAAGTTCTCAACATACTCAAAACCAATCGATAGTAAAACCATTTTCCAAAACCTTTCCGATACGATCAACATCAACCAAAATCATTTACGTTCAATCACAACCCATTGATAAAATCGTATCAACCATATTTCCAAGCTTCCTTCTCAAAACCAACATCGTCAAATCAAGACAAAGAATCCCGACCTTAAACATTTAAACCTTAAAACCAATCTTTCCAAATCATATTATAGAAATAATTTTGGCATTTTATTTCAAAACCTTTTTAAGTAAATAATCAATCAATGTTAAAATAAACACCAAAAAATCGATCCATTTTACAAATCCTCATTTCTAACTCAATAAATAGTTTACTTGATAAATCATCCTCAATAGATCCCTTTACCCTTTCTAAAATCTCATATTAAAACACCACAAAATACATATTCCAATTAATACTATTATTTTCTTATTTTCTTTTAAAAACCACTTATAATATATAATAATTTCAGAGAATATATTTTCATAAAATCTGACAGTATAATAATAATAATCTTAAAAATAACTAACAACGATTAAATATTACGCATAATATATAATGTATCTCATATATAACGTAACAAGGCATAATAACAATCAACTAATACAAAACAAAATAACCCAGAGAAAAGGCCCAGCCCAAAACCCGAATGAAACCCGGATGCAGCCCACAACCCGAATTAATACCCAGCCCCCAAACCCGGATTTGAAGAAAATGAAAGGAGGAGAAGGGATCCGGATGCATGACCCGGAAAACCGATCCGGATCCAGGGAGATAGGCCCAATGCCCAAGCCCGGGACGCGTCTCTTCCTTCAACAGAACAGAGCTTCTGCTCGGTGATGGAAATCACGGAAGAAGGAAGAAGTATCCCAGGTTCCGGCGGCCTCCTCACCCGAATGCCTCACAGAACTCTCTCCGACACCCACCAACGAAGGGACATCAAAACGGATCTAAAAGGAAAAGAAGGAAGAGCTCACCGGAGGTGTAAGTTCTCGCCGGAAAGAGGGTCCTCAGGGCACTCCGAGCTTCGATTGAGGTGGTTCAGCGCCGAGTTTGCCTAGGAAGAAAGAAAAGATCAGAAAGGAGGAGCTTGAAGGGGTAATCGATCGGATCAAAGGAAACCCTTTTCCGACCTCGTGGGGATGAATAGCGAAGGCAGAGGAAGGAGGGAGAGGATGGCGCTCGACGACTCGGCTCCGGCTGCTCCTGGGCGTCGTCGAGGAGGGTCTAACTGCTGTTGCTGCTGCTCGGAGGGAGACGGAGGAAGAGTTGCTACTGGTGTTGGTTGTCTGATGGTGGGTCAGGAACAGAAAGCAGAAGGAAGGGAGTACGGGGGTGCGAGGTGGTGCTGAATCGAAGCGGAGCAGAGGGTGGCTCGGCAATACAGGGCCAAAGAGGCGCAAGGGCTGCTTCCTTGTGGTACTGCAGAGGATGGAGACGGGAGGGAGAAGGTAGGCTCTTCTGGCAACTGCAGGCAACAGGGAGAGGGGAAGTGGAATCTTTTGTGGGTTCTAAATAAGGGTGATTGAGTGTTTAGCATCAAGGTAAACAAAAATAAATCAGGAGGGCGTGCTATTTGGCGTGGGAGTTGCAGACAAGGGGACAAAATGGTGAGCTGTCACTGCTTGTAGAAATTGGAGGTAGAAAGGGAAAAGGAATACAAATTAAGATGGTCCCAAACCTCTAAATTTCAAAAACCCAGAATATAAACATGAACCCGCTCACTCGACCTTATCCCGACGCGTTTAAAATACTCCTCGATTTTCCAAGTCTAAATTTAATAACGAAATCTGAGCATTATTTTCCACCACTCGGCATATAAAAGAGGGATAGAGCATATTTTAAATTTTCAACTAAATAATGTCGGAACTCGTTTTAAAATATTTAGAATAAAACCAATAGCTCAAGGACGGAAATTCCAAAGCTCCCAAATCTTAGAAATCGGGATGATTATAAATCACTATTTTAACAAATTAATATTCTAAAATTTCCCGGTCTTTACAGTACGAAAGTCAAACACACTAGCATGCTCCTAGTCATAATAATGTTTAAAAATACTGTAAAGGGCCCAAGACAATGCCAAGTGGCATATCCCTCTCCTACCTCCACCCCCTTCCGATAGAGCGGAGACTGGCTAGCTCGTGAATGCATTCCATTATAATCGGGCGGCACGCATGCCCAACCCACTCCACAATAAAGCCCGCAGGCATCTCATAATATAAGGAACTTTCATGACTCGATTGACTCAGGACGGGACCCGATGGGACTAGGTCGTCCTATAACCCTAGCAAAGACTCTAGGACTATCACAGATAACGGCCGTTCTGTTTCAAACGCATAAAGTAAGCAGATGCTCATTCAATTAGTGCAACCTAAACAGGATACTACATGACATGCTTTTATGCATATGCAACACCTAACATAAAATGCAACAATAGGCATGAATGTCCAACCTGAGTAAGCCCCCTAGGGAACTTACCTGAAGATGCAGAACAACAATATAACACAAGCAAGGGTCCAAATGCAAGTCCAAAGTGATCCAAAAGCAATACACACCTATCATCAAGCCATTTCCATAAGCTACCATTCCATCATTCATACACACAAACTCCCAGTTCTCAACATACTCAAAACCAACCGATAGTGAAACGGTTTCCAAAACCTTTCCGATATGATCAACATTAACCAAAATCATTTCATTTTCAATCAAACCCATCGATAAATCTTACCAACAATATTTCCAAACTCATTTCCCGAAGTTTTCCAAACTCTTAGATCTCAAGTTAAGTCAACTCATTTTTAAAACAATTTCTCAAATCATACTTGGCCAAATTCAAGAGGAAGTAACAAATTTTCTAAGTCAACCCTAAAATCTTGTTCATCAAAATATTCCGGCATTTTGGTTTTCAAGACAATCAATCCTTTAAGAGATAATTTCGGGTAACTTGCTAACCCTTTTTAAATAATTTTCCAAGTAATACTTAACCAAAATGCAATACCATAGCTAAACCCTCTTTTCAATTCCTATTAGTAAAACAAAGCCAATAATTCATTTTAGAATTCCTAAAATTAGCTATTTAAAATATCACATAATACATACCACAAATAATATCCCTTTCATAGTGTATAATAATTTTCAGAAATATAAAATCACAAGTCATAATAATATATATAACATAACACTTAAAAAAACTAACAAATAACAACAATAACCCATGAAAAAGGCCCAACACAACATCCTTTTTAAATAAATCAACCCAAGCCCATCTCTCTTTTCCCGAATCCGGATCCGTCCCAGAAAAGGAAGAAAAGGCCCAAGGTCTGAAAGAGGAAACCCAGTTCCCTGACCCGATACCCGAGCCCAACCAGAAGGAAAACAAGGAAGAGGATCCGGCCCACTGAAAGAGCCCAACCCGGATCCAGAAGGGAATAGGCCCAAGCCCATTGCCTGGCTTCTTCTTCCCCAACAGAAAAACAGAGACGCAGCGACGCTAGCGACGACGGAACACGGTGAAAAGAAAATGAAACCCAACCCTCTCCGGCGACACCTTTCCATCCCAAACCACTCTCAATCCGACCGACTGCCCAATCCGACCCTTACCCATACAAGGAAAAACAAGCGCGGAAGGAGATGAGAAAGGAAAAGAGGCTCACCGAGATCGACGCTCACGCTGGAAATTCTTCATCGGAGATCGATTCAGGCTCGACTAGGCTCGCTGGAGGTGGAATCAGGGCGGTGTTGGCCGTCCTTTTGATCAGAAACAGGGGAGCGAGGGGCTGGTGGCGGCGCTGGGCTACGCCTGGGCGTTTTCCGGGCATCTTCGGAGGTTATGGAAGTGTCGGAGACACTACTGGGCTCGACGAAGAGGATGAATGGGGCTGCAGGGCTCGACTTTTCCTCCACTGCAGAACCGAGGTGGTGTTGCTGGCTCGGCAATGGCGACAGTTGACAGAAGGGAGGTGGTGGTGGGGTGATTGCTGCTGGGCGAGCATGAGGCGGGGATGGCGGGTCTCTGGTGACTCGAAGCAAGAACGAAATGGAGAGAGACCGAAGGTGATTTGGTGATGCTTTGGTGGCGATTCAGGCTTCAAAAAGAGCTCCGATGGGGGCGGTTTTGTGTGACTGAAAGAGAGCAAAGGACAGGAGATAGAGTTTAGGGTTTTCTGATTGTGAAAAGTGGAGCATTGGGTGCTCCTATACACAACGACAGTTTGCAATGTGAGGTGAGAGATGTAGGCTGGGGGACCAATTTGTTGCTAGCTAGGCAACCTGGAAATGGGTGAAATACTGAAATGGGGTACTGCAGAACATCCCAACGGAACAACAAGAGAGAGGGGGAGAGAGAATAAAAAGGGGAAAAGAAAATAAGGAAGTAAGTAGGTCCACAACAATAAATTTAAACCCCGACGTTTGAAACTCTAAATCCGCTAATCCCGACCTTATCCGATCCAACTCAAAATGATTTCTAAATTTCGAATTCCGAACTTAATAAAACATTTTTTTTTTTGCATATAGAAGCGGGATAAAACATATTCTAAACTTTCAACTAAATAATGTCGGAACTCGTTTTGAAATAGTTAGAATAAAACCAATAACTAAATGACGGAAATTCCAAACCTCCCAAATGTTAGAAATCGGAATGATTATAAAGCACTATTCTAATAATTTAATATTCTAAAATTTCCCGGTCTTTACATGCATATATTAAATAAAATTGAGAGTTGAGAGTGAGATTTTTATTTTTTTACCTTAGTTTATTTTTTGGCCTTAGTTTTGTAACGGCCCGAGATTATGATTCCTGAGTTACGTTTCGAGGGATGAAACCCCTCGTTAGGACCTAGCGCCCCGAGTACAGGTCGAAGGTTTAAAAGCCTACATTAATGTTTTCAAAGTGGGATTTCATACCCAAAATCGAAGGGATCGTTGGAATCCCCGGGGAAGTCCCCTGTACTTGTCATAAGTATAAGCGTGGAAATCAGTAGTCATGCGAATAGCGAAAACAAGTGTAATACAAGAGGGTGCCATGGCAGAGCTGGGTCAAAACGGAGTCTAAAGTGTAAATCAAAAAATATAATCAGAGTCTAGTGAAGTCGATAACTCCAGCGCTCACTCTCCGCCGAACAAAATGACCCGCGCAATAAGCAAACAGCACTGATGGGATGAACAGAAATAATACCTAAAAAATTTAATGGTGAGCGGGATCAGAATGATGCCCACCTGCTACATCCTGGCTCTAAGCACACATATACGCTATACCTAATAAAGATGTTTCTAGATGCAAGGCGGAATATTAACACACTAGCATGCTCCTAAGATCAAGTGCATATTAATAGATAGGGCCCCAGCAAAGAATACCAAATGGTATGTCCCTCTCCTACCTCCACCCCCTTCCAATAGGGCGGAGACTGGCCAGCTCATGAATGCATTCCATAATAATCGGGCGGCACGCATGCCCAACCCGTATCCATAATAAAGCCCGCAGGCAGCTCAAAATATAAGGAAGTTGCATGACTCGATTGACTCAGGACGGGGCCCGATGGGACTGGGCCATCCTATAACCCTAGCAAAGACTCTAGTTACTTCACAGATAACGACCGTTCTGTTTACATACGCATAAAGAAATAGGATGCTCAACGGTCAATGCAACCTAGCATGATACTACATGACATGCTGATCATGAATGCAAGCACCTAGTATATCATGCACATAAAGCAGGGAATATCTCTCTATCAACCTGAGTAAGCTCCGAAGAGACTTACCTGGTACTACAGAATAGCAAAAGGCAATCAACCAGGCAATATGTAATCCGACACGTCACAGATGATCACCTAACAAGTATAAGTACATGAATGAGTCTATCTCTAAGGCACACAAAGCATAGAATTATCACACCACTTCACAACTTAACTCAATAACCGTCACATCATCATTTTCATAATATCAACTTTATCTCGTAATCTATCATCTCAACATCTCATACCATATTCAATATAATTCTCCAATTCATCAACTTAAGATAATTCCAATTCATACTTAGCCAATTTGCATGCTATCATCTCACAATCTTACTTAGCATATAATTGCATATCCTCATCATAAGCATATAACATTTAACCACACATAATAAATCACCACAATATTATATATTAAATCTCAAAACAACATTTTATATTTTAATCCCAATAATATTAAATACTATTTCCAACACCATTTTCTTTTAACATCTTTATAAAATATTTATAAAATCCCAACCATATTCATTTAATCAAAACATCCCTTTTTAAATTACCAAACCAACCTTACTTTATTTTAATTTACCAAAACCAATCTCTTATTTTGTAAAATCCCCAAAACCGGCCCTCTTCTTTTATAAAACCCAAACCGAGCCCCTATTGTTTTATAAAACCCAAAGTCAAGTTTCCTAACCAAAAAATTAGGCCCAATACTTGGTTGTGTTTTAGAAAGAAAAGGCCCATTATTTATTCCCCTTTAAATGAAGGATCCGGCCCACAAAATAGGCCCAAAAAGGCCATTCCATTCATTTATTCTCAGATTGCTTGCTGGAGCTTTTAAAAACAAAAGGAGGGCCCACACGGCTGAGGTGGCAAATGAAAAGGGGGGTCCCACATTCCCTTCTTCTTCCCCATTTGTTCGAAAGCAACAGGAGACAAGAGTCTCCATTTTCTTTTGCCCAAAACCGATGGAAAGGAAGGGGAAGGGGATCCTCCGGCGGCGGTGCTCCAACTCCGGCCACCCGGTCTCGCCGGCCACCCCGACAAACACACACACGGACATGAAAGGAAAGGAAGGAGGAAGAAGGGGCTCACCGAGGGCCTTCGACGCCGGAAAGCTCGGAGCTCCGGGGCGGTGCGTTTGGCTGCGTCGATGGCGATTCTTCGAGCGAAATCCGCCTAGAAGATGAGAGGGAGGTTAAAGATGGAAGCTTTTGGGCTGTTAAGGGTGAAATAGGAGAGGACAAGAGGAATTGAGGCTTACCGAGGTGAGGACGGAAAACAAGGCGCAAGGAGGACGACGAGGGCGGCGCTCCGGCTGCTCCTGGTGGCTGCTGGTGGTCGACGCCGGGAAGACTGGTGGTGGCGGAGGTGCAGTAGTGACGGAGGTGTGGTGGTGGAGATGGTGAGGCGGCAACAATGGAGGAAGTAGGAGGGAGCTCTCGGCAGCCAAGTGGGAGAAAAGGTGTGTTTGGCTTCCTTGGGTTTGTGTGGGAAGATGTGGAAGAATGTGTCCAATGCTCAGATTTTATGGACAATATTTGGGGTTTACTTGAGATCTTGATTGTACCCATTGGACAAAGCATGGAACCTCACTTCCATTTTTGGTAAATCAAGAAACCCTGGACGAACCTCCTGGAATAACTAGCCAATCCCAGAAACGAGCGGATATCTCTGACGTTCTTGGGCACCTCCCAAGCAATGATGGCGTCAATCTTTGCCGGATCCACGGCAACTCCCTCAGCTGAAATAACGTGGCCTAAGAAAGCCACCTCTGTGAGCCAGAACTCACACTTGTTGTATTTCCCATACAGCCGATGCTTCCTCAGCGTCTCCAGCACAATCCTCAAATGCTCCTCATGCTCCTCTCTACTCCTCGAGTAGACTAAGATGTCATCGATGAAGACGACGATGAATTTGTCCAAGATGTCGATGAACACTCGATTCATGAGCTCCATGAACGCGGCTGGTGCATTGGTCAGCCCAAACGGCATGAACACGAACTCGTAGTGACCATACCGAGTCCGAAAAGCGGTCTTCGGAACATCCTCTGGCTTCACCTGTAAAGGCTCGGATTTTTAAATCCTAGGAACATCCCGTCGCCACCAGGACGCCGCCCCCACTACGGCCTCTCCTTTCACCCTCATCCTGTTTTGTCGAGTGAGAGACACCGAGCAGCCCAGCTCCGTGTTCCTCTCCCTTCACGATGAGCAGCAGCCCAGGGAGACACCTCCCTCCCCTCGACGTCGACGAGCCTCCCAGAAGCCCAGCACCGCACCGACGCCATCTCCGGGAACCTCTGCGCCCCTGTTTTCCTCCCTAAAACCGAGCGGTAAGCCTCCTTCCCACTTCCCCTCGCTCGAATCGTTCCTAAAGCTCCGCCTTTAACTCTCTCTCTTTTGTTTGAGGCCAAGAACGCACCGATTCCGACTCCGACGCGCCGGAGAGCTTCGATCGAACATTTTCCGGCGAGTCTCGAATTCCCCTCGGTGAGCGCTTCTTTCTTCATTTTCTTGTCGATTCTGTGTCCTTGATGTCGGGTTGGGTGACCGGAATGTTGGTGTCGCTGGCGGAGTCTTCTCTCTTCCTCCACCGATTTTCCGAGCCGCCGAGGGACTTGCCCTCTTCTCTGTTCTGTTTCCTCGAACACCAGGAAGGAAGAAGAAAGCATGTGGACCCCATTCCACCTTGGCGCCACATCAGCCCGGGACCCACTTTTTTTTTCTAAGTCCGAAAATGAATTGAAAGAGGGAGCAACGGGTTTGGGTTGGGAATTCGGGCCGGACATGCTTTACTGATTTGGGCCTGATTAATTCATTTTTAAATGGGAATGTAATTTTGAGCCCAATTCCTTTTAACCTCATAATATGATGGGTTCTTGGGTTTTCGAAAATAAAAAGGGTTGAGGGCTGATTTTGGAGATTTAAGAGTTATTATTGGAATTTAAATCGAAAAAGGAATTTGATGGGCGTTTTAAACTATCGGAATTTCTAACTAGTTGATTCGGATTTTAAAGCGATTTCGGGACTAACTCGGGAATTCTGTGATCGGTGACTAACTAGCATGATTGATGTGAATGGTTGACTAATATCATGACTGGTGTGTACTAATGGCATGATTGATTGACTAATGATATGATGAAGTATTAGACTTGTGTATCGTTAATTTATGCTTTCGAGATATGATGAATATGATGAACTGGATATATGTTATATGCGGATTATTATTGCGGGTATATTGTGGCGAATACATGAATGCGGCTGATTGGAATGATGAGAATGATATGGTCTTTTGGAATGTGGCAATATGATGAAGACTCCAAGGAGCCCGAAGACTCCAAGGAGCCCGAAGGCTGGAGTGACATGGGTTAGGAGGTCGTGAGGTGTTTGCCCCTCCGGCCGGCCGTCTCTCGAAGGACGGCATAGATCGTCTTTGTGACTGTATGCATTATATCCAACTGGGCCCGAGGGCGATCCTCCTCGAAGAGAATCATATTAACCACATTGATTGCTTCCGTGTTGGGTGCTATTATGTTTAGGTTAGAGAACTAATCAGTATGCCTTAACTTGAGCATGTAAATAATCGAATATGTGAACGGGATAGCGGGAGGGAGCCTTGTCCTTATGTAATCGGAATTCCCGTCTTGTCAGGATAGCCCTTCCCTGATTCAAGCCCTTAACATCTAGGCACGTTAGCAAGAGTCGAGAAGCGTCTTCTCTCCCTGTGTCGAGTCATGTTTGGTATTCCGCTATCTATGCTTCTATCGAATCTCATACCTGAGGTTGGTGTCTTCCACGGGAAATTTGGGTTGGTCAACTAAATACCTTCGGAAATCGTGTCGGGTGTGAGGGTTACCTAGTACGTTAGTGGGGGAGATGATTGAAGTAGTTTCGAGTTAGAAGTGAGTTACCTCAGGGAGTCATCCCTTTCGATCATTGTAATGGTCAACCATGTCTTCTTGCCGCAAGAGCCTAAGCACGAGTTCTACCCTCACCTCTCGGAAGTAGTGTAAATGGCCTTGTGTCATACTGAGCGAGTCATACTAGCATCGCACGGGGAAACGGGGTGATGAGTCGGTGATTGCCCTTAGAGAATTCTGTCAATTTATGATAGTATCCCGCCTTGTGATTGCATGACATGATGTGTTAGTATATTCCAGCATGACTTTCCATGTATCTTGCATGATTACACTTACAAATGAATATATATACCGAATGTACGAATCCCCACGGCAGTTACTCTCCATTGAATTAGGTCCATGATAGTGTGGCCAACCCTCTTGTATTAGTGTCATGTGAAATAAATTCATAGCATGTCAAGTTGATCAAATTGAACCTCATTGACTCTGTACCTTCTTAATGAGTGTTGGTAGTATCATGTAGGATATACATCTCCTAATTATTGGCCATCATGCAATTATGTGCCATACTTGTCATACTACATATACATGGTTGTATTGGATGTGATAGTTGTTATGCCCAAATGACTTAACCATATCCCCTGACATAATTATTAGAGTGCATCTTAACATGCTTACCTCGAACCCACATTGTTTTCACATGCTTATATGTACACTTAAAGTGAGTAATGAATCATACGTGTGATATCCTATAATGCTCGCTATGTCATATATAACTTATGCTGCATATGTCTATTGTCGGTTCGTGCATACATGATCTTAATAGGTCAAGCATGACTAGTTCATGAGATGATAAGTTTTAGCCTGTTCCACGTGCATGAAAAGTTGATTATGTGAACATGTTATGGATGCATAGGACGCTATTCCTTTTAATAGGTACATGCTAGTGTGGAATGATATGATTGAGATATTTAGTGGTTGCCATGTGTTTGCTTGCCGCACCTGTAACCTCATAGAATACCCTTAGGGCATTGTTGTAACTCTCGGTTCCGCGTCTTTTCTCGAGTCTCGTCATCTCTAGTCCTGGTCTGTGTCTGAATCCTTAAGGAAGTCGTGTTGTCCTCCCTTGCTCTCCCCTTTCTACGTGACTTCTAACCCCTCGCGATCCCCACGATGGACATCGACACAGAAGAGAAAACGAGCAATCGAATGGCATCAGGGTGGCGCAACAGAAGCGTGATGGGCCCATGGACCCTAGAATCGATGTCACCAAAGGACGAACGCCTTTTGAAGATGGAGGTTGTAGACGTAATCCTCCTAGATGACTCAAGAAATGACGTTCTCTCCTATGCGAATTGGAATTGGTGTCGTGCGATAGGCTTGGAACTGACTAAATGAATGTGTGATGACTGATATGCTGAGCTGGTAGTGAATGATTGTCTGACTAACTTGTGTCTGTGATGATGTGCCTTGATGCTTACGCGCACTGACCTGCTAGTAAATCGGTTATGAGTTATATAGGTGGCGGTGTTTCCTTCTTGGGCATGAGTTGAGTGTTTCCTTGGTGAGACGGATCGAGAAATGGTAGGTAGATTGAGGTCTTCGAGTGGGTCATTGGTTGTGCGTGATGGAGTGCAGGAAGGACGTATTAGCTTGGGTAGAATCGAGTGAGTTATGACTTGTTAGAGATAGTGGTCGGTGAATAGAGTTGAGTTTCCAGGTAGGCCTTAGGTGAGTGGTGGAGTTAGTGTGGCGAGATTCTGAGGGAAAGGTCTTCGTTAGAGGTTGTGTGGGGGCAATAGCGTGTGCAGGTAGTGCGGTTCTAGAGGTTGATGAGTGAACTAGGAGTAGATCGGGGGATTCTTGAAGGGGAGTGTTGTTAGATGGATTGGTGCATGAAGTAAGGTGTCTAGATAGTTTAGGAAGCGGATTGGGAGCGGTTTTGAAAAAGGATGAGGTTGAGGAATTGCTAAGGAAGAATAGTGCAAGGGTGCTTGGGAAATCATCGGTCTTGGATATTAGTTTGTTCATATCAAGATTGTACGTATGATGAGTATTTGGAAATTGTTTGGATATAATTGGTAGTGCTTCGAGAATTCATGAGTAAAGGATTTCTAAACGCGTTGTTGGAGGATTTTAGCATAGGGAATGAATCGCGATTTATGAGTGGAGGTTATTGTGGCTATTGAGGTATTTGGGGATGTGAGATGAGTCTTCGGGGAAAGGCTGGTAGCTAGGCAAGGATGTTGTTGGGATTTCTAGTAAGATTGCGTCCTTAAGGTTGAGATAGAGAGATTCGGAGCTTGGAATTGGGAATTAGAGTGGAATGTATTGGGAACGTTAGAGGATGAAGGATTTTAGAAGATTGGCGAAATGGCGGTACTTGGGAAACTCGAATGAGGAAGATTTAGGGATTATGCGGAAATGATGATCGGTAAAAGAGGGCTCTAGACGATAAGGTGTCATGGTTATGAAGTAGGAGCTTGAGGCAATTTAGGAATATGAAGAGATGAGGAACTGGAGTAAGATGACTTGAGGATTCCGAATGGCTAAGGTTAAGTAAGATTTGGAATGAGGAAATTTGGGAATATGTTGAGACGAGAATCTAGAATAGGTCGGCTGAGGAGTCGTGGATGTTTAGGTTTTGTGAGATTCGGAATGGGACGAGTAGGTAGAATCTGTGTTTGGTCATTGAGGGTAGACACGGGTGATGAGGAACTCGGTGATTCATGGTAATGAGTTAGCACTAGATGAGTTTCGACGTTGGAGTTGGTCGGGAGTGACAGGTGTGAGATGGTCAGTATGAGTTGAGTTCTTAGAGGTGGATGGTTAGTAAGAGTGGTTAGTGGTGCGTTAAGTATGATCAGGTTAGCGAGATGAATTGATACGTCCCTTTGGGAGGTGATGGTCAAGCGGAGTCTTGAGAGCTTAGGAAGAATCAGCAAGATTGTTAAGAGGTGTCTAGATCGATCGTGAGAGCGGTTTAGTCGAGGACTTGAGATTTTTTCTTAGAAGGTGAAGATAAGTCTGGCAGAGGACCTCTAGGATGAGGGTATGCTTTATAGAGAGTATTGGTAATCGGTCGAGTTGTTAAGCTTGTCGGAATAAGGAAATTGTGCGATTGAGAACTCCGAGATATGGTTTTAGGTAGTCGAGTAGGATTTGAGGTCGGGATGTCGAAGTAGGCTAGTTCTTAGATGACTTGATGGCATAAGAGTTGGGATACCTAGTAATCCGGTTTGGGATGTAGGCCTTGAAGTGCAGATGATTATGAGACTATAGAGATTGTCTATGAGTGGGACATATGATAAGCGGGATGCAATGATGTCAAGAACTAGTGTTGGATTGAGTTGGTGGACCGAGGTAATGATGATCTTTTTGCGAGAGGTAGGGAATGGTGGTCAAGTCTTGTTATGGTTGGTAATTGTATGCAGATTCTCTTGAGGATGTGACTTAGTGTATGCTTTACTTGGGGCTGGATGTGGTGCGAATTCTCTGCTTAGACGATGTTGATTCCTTGATGTATTACCATAGACAATAGTGAATTGTTAGTAGTAACATAGTTACCCCCTGAACTTGATGAAATGCTAGTGTACGGAAGTACTTATTTGCCTCTAATGCGATGACGCTTGGTGGTTAGCATGAGTATGATGTGCTTATCTGATTGATACGACGTGATTATCTTAATGATATAATGTGCAACCTCTATGATGTGATGTGATGGACCCTACTATGAATGATAATATGCTAAATATGTTGTATTATGTGAGTATCCTTGACATGTGTATGATATGTTCATAAACGTATGATATGATTTCTATATTGAACGATTGGTATGATATACAATGCCTTGAATTGGAATTGTTAGGATGCTACAACCGAATTGATGAACTTTGATTATGACTTGGAACCTAGGAAGGAAATATGGGATTAGCCTTAGAGGTGGATGATTCCACCTCTTGAGATTTGGAATTTGCTTGACTAACGTCGAATTTAAGGGATTTGAACGGTGTTTAAAAATGACTAACTTAGATTTGAGGAATCTAACTCGATCGAGAATTTCAATGATTTTGAGACAAATCCTTTTCGAAGTGAGGACTCCTTTGAAACTTTTCAACCCGAGCTTGCATTATGACGCCCCACGAAGTGGATACAAGCATTTTATAGGGGCCCTTATAAACTGTTTGCCAAGACCTAGTGGAGATGTCGTAATGCATTTTATAGGGGCCCTTTTCGAAGTGAGGACTCCTTTGAAACTTTTCAACCCGAGCTTGCATTATGACGCCCCACGAAGTGGATACAAGCATTTTATAGGGGCCCTTATAAACTGTTTGCCAAGACCTAGTGGAGATGTCGTAATGCTTTCGAGTTATGTTATAACAGAGAAGTCGGGGTAAGGATGTGGTAAGGGCCCATATTACATTCTCGCTACGACCAATCGGGGATATTATGATCATGACGACGATACTGTGAGAATCTCATAGGGGCACTTATGAGGCACTTACGGGATCAATGGAATGGTCCTTGGACTCGCCTACTTCCAACTTCATCCCCTACCTTGTTTTGGTATTAGTCTCGGGGACGAGACTTGTTTTTAGAGGTGGATGATGTAAAGGCTCGGATTTTTAAACCCTAATTTTTCAGAAAAAGAAAATCAAAATGAATTTAAAAGTGAAATTTAACGAAAAACTCGTCAACTCGGATTTTAAGACTCGTAAAGCGGATTTCTGACCTAAATAAAATTTTAAAGAAAAAAAACTAACTTGACGTAGCGACACCTTCCTGGGATTTGGACATTTATTTTGAATAGATCGGATTAAGGTCGAGAGAGCTGATTTTGAGTATTTTGAAATTTGGGTTTTGACCACCAATTATTTTCCTCATTCCCTTTTTCCTGAGGTAAATTGTCTTCTTCCCCTTGGTTTCCAACATGACCCAGCTTATCTCCTTCCCATTTCGTTCAGAGCACCCCTGCAGCTCATATCAGCTCCTCTCTCCTTTCTTTCTCATTTTGGTTAAACAACCCTCACACTTTTCTTCCCCTCTTTTTCTATGCCTTCACTCCATGGGCAATAGACCACATCATCACACCTCTCTCTCACCTTTGAAATCAGATTCCTTGACTCACTTCATAGCACCTCAGCACACAAACCCAAAGACACAAACTTCACACCCTTATCCTCTCCTTTTCCCCTTTTGTGTCGTGAGTTCCCATAGTCACCGCCACCTCCATCAGCTTCCCGTCGCCACCAAGACGCCGCCCCCACTACAGCCTCTCCTTTCACCCTCGTCCTGTTTTGTCGAGTGAGAGACACCGAGCAGCCCAGCTCCGTGTTCCTCTCCCTTCACGATGAGCAGCAGCCCAGGGAGACACCTCCCTCCCCTCGACGTCGACGAGCCTCCCAGAAGCCCAGCACCGCACCGACGCCATCTCCGGGAACCTCTGCGCCCCTGTTTTCCTCCCTAAAACCGAGCGGTAAGCCTCCTTCCCACTTCCCCTCGCTCGAATCGTTCCTAAAGCTCCGCCTTTAACTCTCTCTCTTTTGTTTGAGGCCAAGAACGCACCGATTCCGACTCCGACGCGCCGGAGAGCTCCGATCGAACATTTTCCTGCGAGTCTCGAATTCCCCTCGGTGAGCGCTCTTTCTTCTTTTTTCTTGTCGATTCTGTGTCCTTGATGTCGGGTTGGGTGACCGGAATGTTGGCGTCGCTGGCGGAGTCTTCTCTCTTCCTCCACCGATTTTCCGAGCCGCCGAGGGACTTGCCCTCTTCTCTGTTCTGTTTCCTCGAACACCAGGAAGGAAGAAGAAAGCATGTGGACCCCATTCCACCTTGGCGCCACATCAGCCCGGGACCCACTTTTTTTTTCTAAGTCCGAAAGTGAATTGAAAGAGGGAGCAACGGGTTTGGGTTGGGAATTCGGGCCGGATATGCTTTACTGATTTGGGCCTGATTAATTCATTTTTAAATGGGAATGTAATTTTGAGCCCAATTCCTTTTAACCTCATAATATGATGGGTTCTTGGGTTTTCGAAAATAAAAAGGGTTGAGGGCTGATTTTGGAGATTTAAGAGTTATTATTGGAATTTAAATCGAAAAAGGAATTTGATGGGCGTTTTCAACGATCGGAATTTCTAACTAGTTGATTCGGATTTTAAAGTGGTTTCGGGACTAACTCGGGAATTCTGTGATCGGTGACTAACTAGCATGATTGATGTGAATGGTTGACTAATATCATGACTGGTGTGTACTAATGGCATGATTGATTGACTAATGATATGATGAAGTATTAGACTTGTGTATCGTTAATTTATGCTTTCGAGATATGATGAATATGATGAACTGGATATATGTTATATGCGGATTATTATTGCGGGTATATTGTGGCGAATACATGAATGCGGCTGATTGGAATGATGAGAATGATATGGTCTTTTGGAATGTGGCAATATGATGAATGATTGAACTTGACGGAACGATGATTGCGATATGATTGCTATTCTCGTTGGATGATATGCTTGAGTGCTTGGATGATTAGACGTAGACTTATATATGTATTCTGATATGTATCTAGGTAATACCTTGTGATTATGAATGATGCATGCCGGATCTTCTATTATGCTGTTCTGCATAGCCAGGTGAGTTCCTATATGAGCTCACTCAGATTCGAAAAGAGATCTCCCTGCTTGTAGCCATGTGCATACTAGGTGCTTGCATTCATAATAAAGCATGCCATGTAGTATTCTGCTAGGATTGCACTCATGATTGAGCATTCTTTTACTCATTGCTTTTGTAAACAGAACGGCCGTTATCTGTGAAGTAACTAGAGTCATTGCTAGGGTTATAGGACGACCTAGTCTCATCGGGTCCCGTCCTGAGTCAATCGAGTCATGAACTTTCTTATATTATGAGATGCCTGCGGGCTTTATTGTGGATACGGGTTGGGCATGCATGCCACCCGATTATATGGAATGCATTCACGAGCTGGCCAGTCTCCGGCCTATCGGAAGGGGGTGGAGGTAGGAGAGGGATATACCACTTGGTATTCGGTGCTAAGGTCTTATTATATTTTGCACTTGATCTTAGGACCATGCTAGTGTGTTAATATTCCGCCTTGCATCTAGAAGCATCTTTATTAGGACTAGCGTGTGTATATGTCTGCTTGTTTGGGATTATATTGCGTAGGGCTTCGATCTGACACCGCCCCGCATACATTTTTTTTAGGTTTGTTTTGCATCATGACTATTCCTTGTTTCCCTGACGTGGGAACTCTCTTGGGCGATCTCAAAGAAATGGGTTAACTCCACTAACATTGTATATTAAATTTCGATAAATACGCTTATTGATTTGGTTTTGACTCGGCTCTACCGTGTCACCCTCTTGTATTACACCTTGATTCTACTATTTGCATGGCTGTTGGTTTTCCACGCTTACACTTATGACAGGTACAAGGGACTTCCCCGGGGATTCCAACGATCCCTTCGAATTTTGGGTATGAAATCCCACTTTAAAATGTTAGGATAGAATTTCAAACCTTCAACCTGTACTCGGGGTGCAAGATCCTAACGAGGGGTTTCATCCCTCGAAACGTAACCCGGGAATCATAATCTCGGGCCGTTACATCACCCTCAGCTGATGATAGCCCGACCTTAAATCGATCTTCGAGAAGACCACGGCGCCCTGCAGCTGATCCATCAGATCATCAATCCGGGGAAGAGGATAACGGTTCTTCACCGTCACCCGGTTCAGCTCCCGATAATCGATGCACAGTCTCAGCGACCCATCCTTCTTCTTGACAAATAGCACTGGCGCTCCCCAAGGCGATGCACTAGGCCGAATGTAGCCCTTCACAACTAGCTCCTCTAGCTGAGCCTTCAGCTCGGCCATCTCCGTCGGTGCCATGCGATAAGGGACTCGCGAGATGGGCCTGGTGCCTGGCTCCAACTCAATCACGAAGTCGACCTCTCTCGGTGGGGGAAGTCCTGGCAGCTCCTCCGGAAACACATCTGCGAAGTCTCTGACGACGGGAACATCTAATATGCTGGGGTGCGTGCGATCCACCTCTAAAGCATAACACCAATACCCGACGCAACCCTGGTCTAGAAGTCTGGCGGCTCTGACTACGCTGATAAGTGATCCATTCCTCTTGGGGTCGCTCCCCCAAACCTGGTGCTCGGTCCCGTCGGATGCCAAAATCGACATTGTCCTCGTCTGCAAGTTGATGATAGCCCCGTAGTGGTCCATGAAGTCCATACCCAAGATGAGATCATCCATCTTCAATGGCATAACGATAAGGTCGGTTGGCCACTCTCGCTCACCTATCCAAATGGGGCACCCTAAAATCTCACGACTCGTCCTAACCTTGGCCCCATCCTCCAGACCAATAGTAAGGGGTGAACCACTCATGCAGCTCAGGCTCAGCCTGGCCACGCACGCCTCTGCTATGAAGCAGTGAGTTGCACCAGTGTCAAACAAGATAGATAGGGACTCATCATGGAAGAATATAGTACCTACGGAAGTCGGGGTTGAGCGGTCATCAGCATGCATCTGAAATACGCGGGGCGGTGGGGGTAATCCTGGTCCTCGACCTCCCGAACTCTGGCCACGATCATACCCTGGCCCTGACGGTCCTACAGAAGATGATCCCCGACCCTGACCTGACCCAGATGGTCCTCTACCTCCACGTCCAGAACCTCTACCTCCTCTACCTTCGCCTCGGCCTCTTCCGGAAGAGTCATCTCGTCCCTGGCCCTGGGGATATGTCAGTAGTGGTGGCTGAGGAGCCGCAGGAAGTCTCGGTGGTTGTGCAGTAGCTGGAGCTCCACGACTCTGAGGGCATGTGGCAGCTCGGTGCCCCATAGTACCACAGGTGTAACAGACAGTCGAACGGTCTGGGCAAGAGGCAATGTAGTGGCCCCTCCCGAAACATCCATGGCAGGTCCTCTCTCTGGCATCTCCTCCATAAGCAGTCTGAACTGGGGGTGCTCTCTGTCATCTCCGCGAGTTTCAGCTGGACGCGCCCTCTTCGCCTCAGGGCGAACAGTAGAGTAGGAAGTCTCACACAGAATCCTCTGCTGATCGTACATGAGGATAACCTCCAGAAATCGGTCAAAGCTGACAGCTCCCAAGCTGGACGCATGTAGAAGTACGGGAGGCGGCAATCTAATAGACAACAAACGAATCCGACTCTCATCTGGTGGACATAGGTGATCGCAGTATATCAGCTCACTCTTGAACTGGCGAACGATGGTAGCTACAGAAGCCGACCGGTCATAGGTGCCGCGCATAAAAGATACCTCCCTAGCCATCTGTATCCCTGGTGGACAGTACTCCTTCATCATCAGGGATCTGAAGTCGTCATAGGTCCACTCGTTCCGCTCCTTCTTGCAGACAAACCACCTAGCATTCGCGTCCTCCCGTAGAAGTACAGCAGCAAGTCTCTGTCTCTCAGAGACAGGTACATCAACATGGTCAAATAACCCCTCCATATCACGCAGCCATCTCTCCACGTCATCTCCCACGCCTCCCGCGAAGGTCGGCGAACTACACTGAGCAAACCTCTTGACCCAATCGATGCGCTTCTCAGGGCACGCATCGACCACAGGCTCGGCTGGCTGCTGAACTGGAACCTCTGGCGTCGGCGCCGTACATCGAGCCCCTCCACGTAACTCGCTTAGAATATCATGAAGCGCTGCCTCTAGCTGCCCAATCCTAGTCTCTGAGGAAGCTGGCACCCGGTCACCAGCTCGCGGTGGCGAAACTCACTCCTCAACACTCTCAACATCAACTCGACGGGGTCGTCCCCTGCCGCGACGCACCCTACCCCCACGCCCAACTAAGCCACGTCTCGGGTCAACCATACTTGCTACATAACAATAAATATATCACTCAGCACAGAAGCACTCAACGATTCAATATGACCCTCTTCAAGGAGGATCGCCCTCAGGCCCAATTGAATTTAAGACATACAAGCACAGAGACGATCTATGCCGCCCTTCGGGGGACGGCTAACCGGAGGGGCAAATACCTCACGGTCTCCTAACCCATTTTACTCCAACCCTCGAGTTCCTTGGAGTCTTCACAACCCATCTGTAAAAGAAAGCTAGTATTTTGCCTACCTTCCCCGAATTCTAAATCCATAATGGATGCCTATCGCATAGTCTCTACCCCACGAGATTGTCATTCATAATTGATTGGTCTATGCTTAGGTCCAATTAAATTCATTTTGCCCCTTGAAAACATTTTGAAACCACTTGAAAGCGATTTGAAAACCTTGGGCCATTTTCAAAACCACTTCAACCTATCATACTCGGTTTGCAAAACCTCGCTCTGATACCAACTTTGTAACGGCCCGGGATTATGATTCCTGAGTTACGTTTCGAGGGATGAAACCCCTCGTTAGGACCTTGCGTCCCGAGTACAGGTTGAAGGTTTAAAAGCCTACTTTAATGTTTTCAAAGTGGGATTTCATACCCAAAATCGAATGGATCGTTGGAATCCCCGGGGAAGTCCCCTGTATCTGTCGTAAGTCTAAGCATGGAAATCAGTAGTCATGCGAATAGCGAAAACAAGTGTAATACAACAGGGTGCCACGGCAGAGCCGGGTCAAAACGGAGTCTAAAGTGTAAATCAAAAAATATAATCAGAGTCTAGTGAAGTCGATAACTCCAGCGCTCACTCTCCCCCGAACAAAATGACTCGCGCAATAAGCAAACAGCACCGATGGGATGAACAGAAATAATACCTAAAAAATTTAATGGTGAGCAGGATCAGAATGATGCCCACCTGCTGCATCCCGGCTCTAAGCACACATATACGCTATACCTAATAAAGATGCTTCTAGATGCAAGGCGGAATATTAACACACTAGCATGCTCCTAAGATCATGTGCATATTAATAGATAGGGCCCCAGCAAAGAATACCAAATGGTATGTCCCTCTCCTACCTCCACCCCCTTCCGATAGGGCGGAGACTGGCCAGCTCGTGAATGCATTCCATAATAATCAGGCGGCACGCATGCCCAACCCGTTTCCATAATAAAGCCCGCAGGCAGCTCAAAATATAAGGAAGTTGCATGACTCGATTGACTCAGGACGGGACCCGATGGGACTAGGCCATCCTATAACCCTAGCAAAGACTCTAGTTACTTCACAGATAACGACCGTTCTGTTTACATACGCATAAAGAAATAGGATGCTCAACGGTCAATGCAACCTAGCATTATACTACATGGCATGCTGATCATGAATGCAAGCACCTAGTATATCATGCACATAAAGCAGGGAATATCTCTCTATCAACCTGAGTAAGCTCCGAAGAGACTTACCTGGTACTACAGAACAGCAAAAGGCAATCAACCAGGCAATATGTAATCCGACACGTCACAGATGATCACCTAACAAGTATAAGTACATGAATGAGTCTGTCTCTAAGGCACACAAAGCATAGAATTATCACACCACTTCACAACTTAACTCAATAACCGTCACATCATCATTTTCATAATATCAACTTTATCTCGTAATCTATCATCTCAACATCTCATACCATATTCAATATAATTCTCCAATTCATCAACT
This sequence comes from Persicaria maculosa, assembly GCA_963922045.1. Classification (NCBI taxonomy): domain Eukaryota; kingdom Viridiplantae; phylum Streptophyta; class Magnoliopsida; order Caryophyllales; family Polygonaceae; genus Persicaria; species Persicaria maculosa. The sequence goes on along the minus strand of OY998259.1, from coordinate 51,317,706 downwards.
TAAGATAATTTCAATTCATACTTAGCCAATTTGCATGCTATCATCTCACAATCTTACTTAGCATATAATTGCATATCCTCATCATAATCATATAACATTTAACCACACATAATAAATCACCACAATATTATATCTTAAATCTCAAAACAACATTTTATATTTTAATCCCAATAATATTACATACTATTTCCAACACCATTTTCTTTTAACATCTTTATAAAATATTTATAAAATACCAACCATATTCATTTAATCAAAACATCCCTTTTTAAATTACCAAACCAACCTTACTTTATTTTAATTTACCAAAACCAATCCCTTATTTTGTAAAATCCCCAAAACCGGCCCTCTTGTTTTATAAAACCCAAACCGAGCCCCTATTGTTTTATAAAACCCAAAGTCAAGTTTCCTAACCAAAAAATTAGGCCCAATACTTGGTTGTGTTTTAGAAAGAAAAGGCCCATTATTTATTCCCCTTTAAATGAAGGATCCGGCCCACAAAATAGGCCCAAAAAGGCCATTCCATTCATTTATTCTCAGATTGCTTGCTGGAGCTTTTAAAAACAAAAGGAGGGCCCACACGGCTGAGGTGGCAAATGAAAAGGGGGGTCCCACATTCCCTTCTTCTTCCCCATTTGTTCGAAAGCAACAGGAGACAAGAGTCTCCATTTTCTTTTGCCCAAAACCGACGGAAAGGAAGGGGAAGGGGATCCTCCGGCGGCGGTGCTCCAACTCCGGCCACCCGGTCTCGCCGGCCACCCCGACACACACACACGGACAGGAAAGGAAAGGAAGGAGGAGTAAGGGGCTCACCGAGGGCCTTCGACGCCGGAAAGCTCGGAGCTCTGGGGCGGTGCGTTTGGCTGCGTCGATGGCGATTCTTCGAGCGAAATCCGCCTAGAAGATGAGAGGGAGGTTAAAGATGGAATATTTTGGGATGTTAAGGGTGAAATAGGAGAGGACGAGAGGAATCGAGGCTTACCGAGGTGAGGACGGAAAACAGGGCGCAAGGAGGACGACGAGGGCGGCGCTCCGGCTGCTCCTGGTGGCTGCTGGTGGTCGACGCCGGGAAGACTGGTGGTGGCGGAGGTGCAGTAGTGACGGAGGTGTGGTGGTGGAGATGGTGAGGCGGCGACAATGGAGGAAGGAGGAGGGAGCTCTCGGCAGCCAAGTGGGAGGAAAGGTGTGTTTGGCTTCCTTGGGTTTGTGTGGGAAGATGTGGAAGAATGTGTCCAATGCTCAGATTTTATGGACAATTTTAGGGGTTTACTTGAGATCTTGATTGTACCCATTGGACAAAGCATGGAACCTCACTTCCATTTTTGGTAAATCAAAACAAGGTAAGAAAAGAGTATATGTGAGTGTTGGGTTAATTGGGGAAAGATTGAAAAAGATGGGAAATTATAAAATTAAATCTCAAATTGTGGGATCCAAGGTTGAAATTGGATAAGGATGTGAGAAAGATGACGGAATTGAGGTCTCGAGTCGGGAATTTAAATTTCCGCCGATTGGTCATTCAAATCCCGAAATGAAAGACGGATTTGATCTTTAAAACAAAAAAAATAAAATTGGACCGGAATTTGTTTTAATTTCGTTTTTAATTTCCTTTTTCGAAGTTTAATATTTAAAAAAAAATCCGAGCCTTTACAAGTTTACAATAACGTAATTACTCTATAACATTACAATAACGTAATTGACGAATATTTTAATAGCCCAGGTAAATATGATAAGTATAGTTATATTTTGACGAATCACAATAACATAATTACTCTATAACATACATATATTCCTCTAATGTTTTATGTGAATTTCTTATGTATTTTTTTATACTCACTATTTCATCCTACTAACGTAAATGGATATATCCATCAAAGCATTTAAGTTTATAAAACTTGTTTATTGAATTTTGAAATAAATTAAATATAACTCGGAAATTATTGGAGAGTAAGTATAATTATATTTTGAATTGCAAGTTTCATGTGTATATTGAAAATGATATAATCCACTTTGATTTGATGTGTATGGTCACATTATTGGAAAATGGAGAAGGCAGGCCTACCGGTGGGTAGTCTGCATCGTAGGCTTTTCCCAATATGTCTCTTTTAAAAAAAAAAAATTACCATACAATTTATGGTATTGGTGTAAATTACTTCACACGGATCCGGATTATGAGCCGTTAGATTAATGTAAACGGACGATCAGGATGTGAATGTATAATTGAAATCTGGGGGTTTTCTATAATGTGAATATACAATTTTATTCTTACCAAATGACCACCCTGGATTACTAAAGCTGAACCAACTTTTTAATTTTTGCCAAATCGGCACCCTAAACCATTATAATAATCAATTTATACTTATTTACATCCAACCTTATCTCTTAATTGTGTTGAAAACTTATTGTTTTATATAAACTAATATATCCAATATAAAACTTAGGGTTTAGGGTTTAGGGTTTAGGGTATTTTGATCGATCAAGATAGTTTAATTTGATCAAATATTTAAACTAAGATGCGAGGTTTATTAAATATATTTTCTCGATTCATCAATAGAGTACTTTCATTGATCGAGGTAGTTTAATTTGATCAATATAGTTTTGACTTTTGAGATTTCTCATTAAGATTTGAAATCGAGATTATGATCAATAGTTTTGATATTTGTCATTGAGATTTGAAATCAAGATTAATCTCTATAGTTTTGAGATTTGTCTTTGAAATTTGAATTTAAGATTAAGATCAAGATCGACTTTTCATATATGAAGATTTTATATTTGAGAATTGAGAGTGGGAGTTGCTATTTGAGATTGAGATTAAGTTTGAGATTGAGATCGCGATTTAAGATTTGAGATTTGTCACTGAGATTTGAAATCAAGATTAAGATCAAGATCGACTTTTGATATTGATATTTTATATTTTAGAATTGAGAGTAAGATTTGATATCTGAGGAGTTAATGTTTGAGATGGAGATTTAAGATTGATATCGTGATTTGATAATGAGATTGAGATCAAGATCGAAAATCGAGATTTGAGATAGAGAACAATATATATTGTTCTAATTTTATAGATAATCGATTTGAAAAATATAAAACCTGTAGTTAAATATATAAGGGGTATAGAAATAAAAAAAATATCATACAAATAAATGTATAAATAAATAAATTATATGTTTGCATATATTAAATAAAATTGAGAGTTGAGAATGAGATTTTCATTTTTTTTACCTTAGTTTATCTCCATATTGTTTTCATACATATATTGTTTATCCAAGGATAAGATTTCATATATTGTTTTCTTTCTTTAATTCATTTAACTACCTAAAATGTGATTCTTATATGTGTTTTTGCAATTATCAAACACATATGTCGTTTTCAAAACTAAAATGTGAACTTTATAAAATATTAATTTGCTGAAAAACCTCTAAGGAGACGGATTAATAAGACTAGTTATTATTATATATAATAAAGGAGAAGTCCTATGTGTCAAACTGAAAGATAATGAGATTGAACCGAGAAGAATTATATCGTTAAGATAGTATAAATTTTTAATTAACCCGTAAACCCTAAAATTAATTCATTTTTTAGTTTAAATAAATATTATATTAACATACATTTAACTTATTAACTTCTTTTGATAATTTTTTTTATATCAATTTACAAATAACAGTCACGTGAGGCGAAATCAATTGAGATGTTTTCTTTCCACTTTTTTTAATTTAAATAAATTTTGTGTTAAAATACTTGGTTAAATTCTTGTAAAAATATATCGATATATACTAACATTGAGTAACATATTATCTTAAGTACCTAATAATACATTGATATCTTATGAAACTGAGTATAATTTTATCTAAAGTATATAACAATATGTATATAATATATATCCATCAAAACATTTATATTTCTATATAACTTGTGTAATTAATTTTCATACACTGATAAAAATTATAACCCGGAGATTGATGGAGGGAAAAAAATTCAAATCTCTACATATTTGTAATTATTTTTTGTAGATACATGTGCATATTCAAAATAATTATGTTCCATGTGATTATTAATGACGTTATTGAAAAATATTAAGAGAGCAACAGGTCGTCCGGCTATCCGCCGGCGTTAGATAAGAAATTCAATCTCCAACGTTTTTAAAAACCTAAAGAAATTGGTATTGGTGTAAAGTAGTTAGCTTGGATGCCGAGCGTGGACCATTAGATCAGTGTAAACGGACGATCCAGATCTCTTCCCATCTCAGGATACTCTACATATAAAATGAAGTTCAACATGTAAACACGGGATGTACATGCCCCAATGGTCACAATGTCTCCAATGCACTCCACCAACCCGATTTCAAATCCTGACAGCGGTATATAAAATCACCCTTCTTCTTCTATTTTTCTTTCTTTCGCTCATTTTACTTTTTCAAATATTCTTCAATAAGTGAATGTGATTATCTATGTAAACTATGAATTCCCCCATTTTTTTATTTGTTCTTTCTTTACTTCATTTTATTTTTCTTTCTTTCGCTTATTTTTTTATTATTATTATTATTATTATTATTATTATTATTATTATTATTATTATTATTATTATTATTATTATTATTATTCATGAGGGTTTGTTTTTTAGAATGTGAATTATTATCGATTGTTTTAGAATGTGATTTTTTTCCCGCTAAAATGTGATTATTGAAGATATGTTTTTATAATCATATCAACATAAAGGTATAATTATATAAATGTGCCTCACATATATACTTATAATGCCCACTGCAATTTTATTCTTACCAAATCACCACCCTAGATTACTAAAGCTGACCCAAGTTTTTAAGTTTTGCCAAATTGGCACCCTAAACCATTTTAATATGTATATATTAAAATTATTAGTAGTATTATCATCATTTATATTTTAATATAAGTTCATTTCATGTTTTCTTATTATTATCACCATTTCATTAGCTTAATAAATTTCGAAATTTGATTACATCAAATTTCAACTTTGAAATTTGAAATTTGAACAAAAAAGGTAGAGTTGTCTTGTAGTTTGTCTGCCTATAAATACACATCGTATTGTATGACAGAACTCATCCTTTCTTTTCCAACTTCTACGTCTACAAACGAATTTGTTCACTCTTCACTTCCTAATACTATCCGCACTCAAATGGCTCGTACATATAATGAGCCATGGTTCGATGCAGAGGAAAAGTATCAACTCAAGCGATTTCAAAAAGAGGAATTTGAAGAGATTTTATATGATGGAAGCCACGAAGCCATGGACATTCTTCGTCGTAGGATCTCAACTTTGCGTGATAAAAAACACCGATTGCAGAGGGAGAATCCACAACTCGAGGATCAAGTTGTTTCTAGGGACAAACATATTAAAGAGCTTACGGAAAAAATATCGGAGCTAGCGATGGAGAACCACAAGTTGCGCTTGAAGATAGCGAAGATAGGGAAGATAATTGACGGGAGCATGGACTAATATGTTTGTTATTGGTCGGTTGTTATGTTCCGAGTATCTTTCATTTCACATCGTATTTGACGTGTTTTTGTTGTATTTTGGCATATGGTTTTCAAGTTGGAGTTTTATTTTATGTGTTGTCGTTGGTGTAATGTCATTTTAATTAATCAACGAATGTTAACTTTTAAACAAAAAATATGTTTTGGGTTACATATAGTTTGTAAAGACTTGGATTTTTAAATCCTATTTTCTCAGGAAAAGGAACTTTAAAATGAATTTAAAATCGAAATTTAATAGAAAACTCATTAAATCGGATTTTTATTTCCGCTTTCAGATTTCGAGGGTAAAAAAAAAGGGTAAAATAAATGATAATAATAAAATAAAATAAATTGGATTTCATAATTATTTTCGGATCCAAGATGTCGACTAAAAAAAAAAGAGAAAAAAAAAGAAAAAAAAAATTTTAATTAGATCGATTCCGTCTTTCACCTCGAGTATTCAAATCTCCGACCCGGGACCGCAATTTCCGTCTCATATCACCAATTCTTATCCAATCTCTACCCTTGGTCCCCGTATTTGACCAATTCCAACTCACCCCCAACCTCTTTTGGCAAATCTTATCCTCTCCCTTCCTTCTTTGATTCTTCCAATCTTCCCTCCATAGCAAACAAACAACACCTTACTGCCCTCTATTTGACTGGCCGGGACAGCTGAGCACATCCCCTTACCCTCCTCAAAAATCAGATTGATTTGACCCATTTTCCACACCCACACAAACCCAAAAGCCAAACACTCCCTTACCTCCTTTTCCTCATCCTTAGAACTACCGGGAGCAGAACCCCATTTCCTCTCCTTGTAATTGTTCGGCCACCACCAACACCGCCCTCCTCCCTCTGTTCTCTTTCTTGTAACTGCCAGCAGCCGCCACCAACATTCCTCCTCCCCGTCGAGCCAGCAGCAGCTCCTCCGGCGTCCGACGAAGCCGAGCACGACACTCATGAGCCCCGGAACGCCGAGCCACCGCCGAGCTCCTCTTCCTCCTGTTTTCCGCGAGCTGGAACCGAGCCTCACAGCTCCTTCCTCCTCCTTCTTCAACCAGCAACAGGAACGGCGTCCCATCGACTTGCTCGGCGGCCCCAAGCAGCAGCAGCGCACCGGATGAGCCGCAGGCAGTCCCTCGCTTCAGCTTTCTCTGTTTCCGGTTCAGGTTCGGTAAGCCTCCATTTCTCCTTCCTTTCACCTTCTAAGGGCTCAAAGGAGAAATCTTTAACCCCCTCCCATCCTCCCTAGGTCATTTCTAGCGAAGATCCGACTCCGACGAGTCCAATCGAGCTCCGATCGAGAGTTTTCCGGCGTATCGAACTCGGTGAGCACCTCTTCCTACTCCCTTTTGTCGATGTCTTGTGTGTGTCGGTGGTCGGGCTTGATCAGCCGGAGTAAGGCCCCCGCCGGCCAGCTCTCCTCTTCCTTTCCCTCCCTCCAATGTCGAGCAGAGCACTTGTTGAAGGAGATGAACAGTGTCATTCCTCCCCCCCTTTCCTTAGTCGTGGGCCAGCTTCCATGTCATCTGCCACCTAGGCATGGGGCCCTCATTTCTTTCTCACCCGGATTTCAAATAGAAAGAGAGAATGGATTGATGCTGGGCTTTTTTTTTAAGCAAAATTGAAGCTTTTGGGCTAATTTCTTTTCAAAACAAAAGCAAGAGGGTGGGCCTAATTCTTGGGCCGGGGTTGGTGTTTTTAATAAGGAAAAGAATTTGGACCTAAGATTCCCAACAAACGAAATGGTCGTGGCCAATTCTATTTGAAATGAATTTCGGTATTGGGTTAAATGAAAAGGTGGGGCTCGGTTTTAGTATTTAACAAGTCAAAGGGGTTGTTTTTGGTAAATTAGTAAAGGGATGTTTTTATTAATTAAAAATGGTTGGAGTTTTAAAGGGTTGGAAATATTTCATGAAGGTGTTTAAAGAAAATGGTATTTGAAATATTATATTATATTGTGAGACTTGGAGATTAAAAAGGGTATTGTCGGATTTAAATCGAAAAAGGGACTTGATGAGCATTTTCAAAAGGTCGGAATTTCTAACTAGTTAATTTGGATTTTTGAAATGGTTTCGGGACTAACTTAGGAACTATGTGATCGATGACTAACTAGCATGTTGATATGATTGATTGACTAATAGCATGATTGTGTGGATTAATGGCATGAATGAATGACTAACGGCATGATGAGATGTTAGAATTTCGTATCGTTCGACTTATGCCTTATGATTAATGTGATTGGAGATATATATGATCATGCAGATATCTAAGTATTATTGTGAATAAATGAATGTGGTTGAATGGAATAATGATAATGATATATATGGTCTTGTGGAATGTGGCAATGAGATGAACGGTTGAACTTGATGGAATGACGATTTTGATATGGTGGTTATTCTCGTTGAATGGTGTATGCTTTGAGTGCTTGAATGATTAGACGTAGACTTATATATGTGTTCTGATATGTATCTAGGTGATCTTTAATCTATTATAATACTTGCCTTGCTGTTCTGCACCGCCAGGTAAGTCTCTTCGGAGCTTACTCAGATTGAATATAGCTATTCCCTGCTTTAGGTGCATGATATACTAGGTGCTTGCATTCATGATCAGCATGCCATGTAGTGCCATGCTAGGGTGCATCGACCGTTGAGCATTCTATTTCTCTATGTGTATGTAAACAGAACGGCCGTTATCTGTGAAGTAACTAGAGTCATTGCTAGGGTTATAGGACGACCTAACCTCATCGGGTCCCGTCCTGAGTCAATCGAGTCATGCACTTTCTTATATTATGAGATGCATGCGGGCTTTATTGTGGAGCGGGTTAGGCATGCGTGCCGCCCGATTATGATGGAATGCATTCACGAGTTGGCCAGTCTCCGCCCTATCGGAAGGGGGTGGAGGTAGGAGAGGGATATACCATTTGGTATTCTGTGCTAAGGCCTTATTATTATTATGTACTTGATCTTAGGAGCATGTTAGTGTGTTAATAATCCACCATGCATCTAGAAGCATCTTTATTAGGTATAGCGTATATGTGTGCTTATGGTTGGGATGCAGAGCTAAAGTGGGCATCGATCTGATCCCGCCCCATATCAATTTTTTTAGGTATTATTTATGTTCATCCTATCGGTGCTGTTTGCTTATTGCGCGGGTCATTTTGTCGGCGGAGAGTGAGCGCTGGAGTTATCGACTTCACCAGACTCTGATTATATTTTTGGATTTACACTTTAGACTCCGTTTTGACCCGGCTCTGCCGTGGCACCCTCTTGTATTACACTTGTTTTCGCTAGTCACATGATTTCTGATTTCCACGCTTAGACTTACGACAGGTACAGGGGACTTTCCCGGGGATTCCAACGATCCCTTCGATTTTGGGTATGAAATCCCACCTTGAAAACATTAAATTAGGCTTTAAAACCTTCAACCTGTACTCGGGGCGCAAGGTCCTAACGAGGGGTTTCATCCCTCGAAACGTAACTCGGGAATCATAATCCCAGGCCGTTACAAAGATGGTATCAGAGCTCAGGTTGTGCAAACCGAGTATGATAGGTTGAAGTGGTTTTGAAAATGGCCCATGGTTTTCCAATGGCTTTCAAAATGTTTTAGAAAGGGCAAAATGAATTTAATATGGCTAACTCAAATGGACTAAATATGAACTTGAGTCAATAAATTCGGTAATCAAACAAAGGGAAACGATGGGGTAGTAAAGCGCTAGAGCATCCCTATTGGATGTACTTGGGAACGGGTAGGCAAAATATAGCTTGTTATTTTACAGGTGGGCTTGAAGACTCCAAGGAACCCGAAGGATGGAATGACATGGGTTAGGAGGCCGTGAGGTATTTGCCCCTTCGGTCAGCCGTCCCTCGAAGGACGGCATAGATCGTCTCGGTGATTACATGCATGCATTTTATCCAACTGGGCCCGAGGGCGATCCTCCTCGAAGAGGATCATATTAACCCCGTTGATTGCTTTCATGCTGAGTGTTGTTGTGCTTAGGATAGAGAACTAATCACTATGTCTTGACTTGACTCATGTATTGAATAACTGTGCAAACGGGATAGCGGGAGAGTACCTCGTTCTTATGTCATTGGAATTCCTGTCTTGTCGGAATGGAACTTCCTTAATTCGAACCCTTTGATGATTTTGACTTCGTCATCCATCACACCAAAACGTTTAGGCATGTTAGCAAGGGTCAAAGAGCATCCGCTCACCCCGTTTCGAGTCCTGTTTGGTATCCCACCATCTATGCTTCCACCGAGTCTTGTACTAGAGGTTGATGTCTTCCACGGGAAATTTGGGTCGGTCAACTAGCTACTTCCGGGGGTGTGTCAGATATGGGAAATTCATGAGTGTTTTAGGGAGGGTGATCAATGAAACAATTTCGAGTTAGAAGTGATTTGTCTTATGGAGTTATCCTTCTTGATTCTTATACTGGTCAACTGTGTCTTTTTACCACGAGAGTCTAAACACAAATTATACCCTCTCATCTCGAAAACAGTGTGAATGTCCTTGTGTCATACCGAGCGAGTCATACTAGCGTCCCACGGGGAAACAGGGTGATGAGTCGGTGATTGTATGACATGGTGTGTTGGTATATTTCAGCATGACTTGTCTGATAACTTGCATGATTGCACTCATGAACGAATATATATGTGTCGAATCTATGAACTCCCATCATTGTTACTCTCCTTTGAATTAGGTCCATGATAGTGTGGTTAACCCTCCTTGTATGAGTGCCATGAGAAATGAATTTCTGAGCATGTTAAGTTAATCAAATTGAACCTCATTGACTATGTATTATCTTAATGAGTGTTGGTAGTATCATGTAGGATATACATCTCCTAATTATTGACCGTCATGCATCTATGTGCCATACTTGTCATACTACATGTATATGGTTGTATTGGATTTGATGGTTGTTATGCCCAAATGACTTAACCATACCCCTTGACACGATTACTAGAGTGCATTTTAACATGCTTACCTGGAACCCACATTGTTTTGACCTACTTATGTGTACACTAAGTGAGTAAAGAATCATGCATGTGATATCCTATAATGCTCGCTATGTCATATATAACTTATGCTGCATATGTCTATTGTCGGTTTGTGCATACATGATATTAATATGTCAAGCATGATTAGTGCATGAGATGATAAGTTTTAGCCTGTCCCGTGTGCATGTAAAGTTGATTATGTGAAATGTTATGGATGCATGGGACGCCATTCCTTTAACAGGTACATGATAGTGTGGAATAATATGATTGAAATATTTTGTGATTGCCATGTGCACCTGTAACCTTATAGAATACCCTAAGGGGATTGTTGTAACTCTCGAGTCTGTGTCTTGTCTTGAGTCTCGTCATCTTTAGTCCTGGTTTGTGTCTGAATTCTTAAGAAAGTCGTTTTGTCCTCCCTTGCCCTCTCCTATCTCCGTGACTTCTAACCCCTCGCGATCCCCTTGATGGACATCGACGTAGAAGAGAAAACGAGCGATCGAACGGCATCAGAGTGGTGCAACGGAAGTGTAGTGGGTCCATGGCCCATGGACCCTAGGATCGACGTCGCCAAAGGAAAGACGCCTTTCGAAGATGGCGGTTGCAGACGTAATCCTCCTAGATGACTCAAGGAATGACGTTCTTCGTCCGAATTGTGATCTCTCCTATGCGATCTGGAATCGGTGTCGTGCGATAGGCTTGGAACTAACTAAATTGAGGTGTGATGACTGATAAGCTGAACTGGTAGTGAATGATTGCCTGACTAACTTGTGTTTGTGATGATGTGCCTATATGCTTGAGTGTACTGACATGCTAGTAAATCGGTTATGAGTTATATATGTAGTGGTGTTTTCGTCTTGGGCATGAGTCGAGTGATTCATTGGTGAAATGGGTCGGAAAGTGGCAGGTAGGTTCAAGGTCCTTGGTTCTGGTAGTTGGTTATGTGAGATGGGGCACGGGAAGAATGCGTTAGTTTGGGTAGAGCCGCGTGAGTTGGGACTTGTCGGTGATAGAGGTTAGTCGGTACAATTGAGCTTCTAGGTAGGTCTTAGGTGAGGAGTGGAGCCAGTATGGGAGATTCCTAGGGAGAGGCCTTCGTTAGAGGTAGTGTCGAGCGATAGCGTGCGGGCAGTGTAGTCCTAGAGGTGGATGAGTGAGCTAGGAGTAGATAGGGGGATTCTTGAAGGGATGTGTTGATAGACAGATTAGTGTGCCAGGAGATCGAGATTGTCTAGATAGTCTAGGGGCGGATCGTGGGCGACGTTGTGGTTGACTGACTAAGGAATGTCTAAGGAATCATGGAATATGGAACTAGGTTGTGTGTTCGGTGATTGAGAGCGGTTTCGGTAAAGGATGAGGTTGAGAAGGCTCTAAGGATTGGTAGTATAGGGTCTCTTGGGAAATCATCGATCTTGGGGATTATGTTGTTCATGTTGGGATTGTACGTGTGATGAGTATTTGGGGATTGTTTCGATAGAATCGGCAGTGCTTGGAGAATTCATAAGTGAAAGATTTCTAGATGCGTTGTTGGAGGGTTTGAGCGTAGGGAATGAATCGGGATTTATGAGTGGAGTTTATTGTGGCTATTGGGGTATTTGAGGGTGTGAAATGAGTCTTCGAGGAAAAGTTGGTAGATAGGCAAGGATGTTGTTGAGATTTCTAGTCAGGTTGTGTCCTTGAGGTTGAGCTAGAGAAATTCAGAGCTTGGAATTGGGAATTGGGCAGAGCGGAATGTATTGGGAACGTTAGAGGATGAAGGATTTTAGAAGGTTTGCGAAATGGCGGTACTTGGGAAACCTGGATGATGATGATTTAGGGATTCTGCGGAAATGATGATCGGTAAAAGAGGGCTTGGGACGGTAAGGTGTCATAGTTAAGAAGTAGGAGCTTGAGGCATTTTAGGAATATGAAGAGATGAGGAACCGGAGTACGACGACTTGAGGATTTCGAATGGTTAAGGTTTAGTAAGATTTGGAATGAGAAAATTTGGGAATACGCTGAGGCGGGGATCTAGAATAGGTCGGCTGAGTGGTTGTGGATGTTCAGGTTTCCTAAGATCCGGAATTGGACAAGTAGGTAGAATTGATGATTGGTCATTGAGGATAGATGCGAGTGATGAGGAACTTGGTGATTCGTTGTTATGAGTTAGCAAAAGAAGGTTTTCTGTGTTAGAGTTATTTGGGAGTGACAGGTGTGAGTTGGTCGATATGAGTTAGGTTCTTAGAGGTGGATGGTTAATGAGAGTGATTAGTAGTGTGGGCAGTATGATTAGGTTAGCAAGGTGATTCGAGGTGTCTCTTTGGGAAATAATGGTCAGGCGGAGTCTTGAGAACCTAGGAAGAGTGAGCGAAATTGTTAAGGAGCACCGAGGTCGATCAAGAGAGCAGTTCGGTTGAGGATTTGAGATTTCTCTTAAGAGGTGAAATGGGACTGGTAGAGAACCCCTAGGACGAGAGTGTACTTTATATTGAGCCTTAGTAGTTGTTCGAGTTGTTAAGGTTATCAGAATAAGGGAATTGTGTGTTTGGGAACTCTGAGATATGAGTTAGATGGCTTGAGGGCATATGAGTTGGGATACCTAGTAGTTGGTTTGGGTATTTGACCTTGGTTGCGGATACTCATGAGGCGAGAGTTTGTATATGAGCGGGATGCGATGGTTTCTAGAACTGGTATTGGATTGAGTGGTGGACCTAAGTGAAGTCAATCTTAATGCAGGGGATGATGAGTAGTAGTCGTGTCTTATTATGGTTGGTAGCTATAGACTGGTTTTCTCGGTGATGTGATCTAGTGTTGTGCGTTACTTGGGGCCAGATGTATGCAGATTCTATGCTATAGGTGATGTTGACTCCCTTATGTGTTGCCATAACCAATAGTGAGCTATTAATACTAACATAGTTACCCCCAGGACTTGATGAAATGCTGGTGTGCGGAGGTACTTGATGCCTCTAAATGTGATGATGTTTGGTAGTTAGTATGGGTATGATGTGATTATCTGATTAATATGATGTACAACCCCTATGATGGGATATGATGTGATGAGCCCTACTAGATATGATACTATGCTAGATCTGTTATGGTACGTGGCTATCTTTGACATGAGTAGAATCTGTTATGAATCTGTGATACGATTTCTATGTTGTACGATTGCTATGCTGTGGGATGTCTTGAATTGGAATTGCTAGGATGCTAGAACCGAATTGATGAGGTTTAATTCTGACTTGGAACCTAGGGAGAAAATATGGGATTAGCCTTAGAGGTGGATGATTCCACCTCCTGAAATTTGAAGCTTGCTTGGTTAACGTCAAGTTAGGGAAATTTGAATGCTGTTTAAAAATAGCTAACTTGGATTTTGGGAATTGAACGCGATTAAGCACTTTAATGATTTTGAAACCAAACCTTTTCGAATTGAGGAAACCTTTTGAAACTTTTCCAACCCGAGCTTGCATTATAACACCACACGAAGTGGATACATGCGTTTATAAGGACTCTTATAGACTGCTTGCTAAGACCTAGTGGAGATGCTGTAATGCTTTTTGAGTATGATATAACTGAAAAGTCGGGGTAAGGATGTGATAAGGGCCCATATCACATTCTCGCTACGAACTATCGGGGATATTATGATCATGCCGACGACACTGTGAGGACCTCATAGGGGCACTTATGAGGAACTTACGAGATTAATGGAATGGTCCTTAGGCTCACCTACTTCCAACTTCATCCCCTACCTTGTTTTGGTTTTAGTCTCGGGGACGAGACTTGTTTTTAGAGGTGGATGATGTAAAGACTCGGATTTTTAAATCCTATTTTCTCAGGAAAAGGAACTTTAAAATGAATTTAAAATCGAAATTTAATAGAAAACTCATTAAATCGGATTTTTATTTCCGCTTTCAGATTTCGAGGGTAAAAAAAAAGGGTAAAATAAATGATAATAATAAAATAAAATAAATTGGATTTCATAATTATTTTCGGATCCAAGATGTCGACTAAAAAAAAAAGAGAAAAAAAAGAAAAAAAAAATTTAATTAGATCAATTCCGTCTTTCACCTCGAGTATTCAAATCTCCGACTCGGGGCCGCAATTTCCGTCTCATATCACCAATTCTTATCCAATCTCTACCCTTGGTCCCCGTATTTGACCAATTCCAACTCACCCCCAACCTCTTTTGGCAAATCTTATCCTCTCCCTTCCTTCTTTGATTCTTCCGATCTTCCCTCCATAGCAAACAAACAACACCTTACTGCCCTCTATTTGACTGGCCGGGACAGCTGAGCACATCCCCTTACCCTCCTCAAAAATCAGATTGATTTGACCCATTTTCCACACCCACACAAACTCAAAAGCCAAACACTCCCTTACCTCCTTTTCCTCATCCTTAGAACTACCGGGAGCAGAACCCCATTTCCTCTCCTTGTAATTGTTCGGCCACCACCAACACCGCCCTCCTCCCTCTGTTCTCTTTCTTGTAACTGCCAGCAGCCGCCACCAACATTCCTCCTCCCCGTCGAGCCAGCAGCAGCTCCTCCGGCGTCCGACGAAGCCGAGCACGACACTCATGAGCCCCGGAACGCCGAGCCACCGCCGAGCTCCTCTTCCTCCTGTTTTCCGCGAGCTGGAACCGAGCCTCACAGCTCCTTCCTCCTCCTTCTTCAACCAGCAACAGGAACGGCGTCCCATCGACTTGCTCGGCGGCCCCAAGCAGCAGCAGCGCACCGGATGAGCCGCAGGCAGTCCCTCGCTTCAGCTTTCTCTGTTTCCGGTTCAGGTTCGGTAAGCCTCCATTTCTCCTTCCTTTCACCTTCTAAGGGCTCAAAGGAGAAATCTTTAACCCCCTCCCATCCTCCCTAGGTCATTTCTAGCGAAGATCCGACTCCGACGAGTCCAATCGAGCTCCGATCGAGAGTTTTCCGGCGTATCGAACTCGGTGAGCACCTCTTCCTACTCCCTTTTGTCGATGTCTTGTGTGTGTCGGTGGTCGGGCTTGATCAGCCGGAGTAAGGCCCCCGCCGGCCAGCTCTCCTCTTCCTTTCCCTCCCTCCAATGTCGAGTAGAGCACTTGTTGAAGGAGATGAACAGTGTCATTCCTCCCCCCCTTTCCTTAGTCGTGGGCCAGCTTCCATGTCATCTGCCACCTAGGCATGGGGCCCTCATTTCTTTCTCACCCGGATTTCAAATAGAAAGAGAGAATGGATTGATGCTGGGCTTTTTTTTTAAGCAAAATTGAAGCTTTTGGGCTAATTTCTTTTCAAAACAAAAGCAAGAGGGTGGGCCTAATTCTTGGGCCGGGGTTGGTGTTTTTAATAAGGAAAAGAATTTGGACCTAAGATTCCCAACAAACGAAATGGTCGTGGCCAATTCTATTTGAAATGAATTTCGGTATTGGGTTAAATGAAAAGGTGGGGCTCGGTTTTAGTATTTAACAAGTCAAAGGGGTTGTTTTTGGTAAATTAGTAAAGGGATGTTTTTATTAATTAAAAATGGTTGGAGTTTTAAAGGGTTGGAAATATTTCATGAAGGTGTTTAAAGAAAATGGTATTTGAAATATTATATTATATTGTGAGACTTGGAGATTAAAAAGGGTATTGTCGGATTTAAATCGAAAAAGGGACTTGATGAGCATTTTCAAAAGGTCGGAATTTCTAACTAGTTAATTTGGATTTTTGAAATGGTTTCGGGACTAACTTAGGAACTATGTGATCGATGACTAACTAGCATGTTGATATGATTGATTGACTAATAGCATGATTGTGTGGATTAATGGCATGAATGAATGACTAACGGCATGATGAGATGTTAGAATTTCGTATCGTTCGACTTATGCCTTATGATTAATGTGATTGGAGATATATATGATCATGCAGATATCTAAGTATTATTGTGAATAAATGAATGTGGTTGAATGGAATAATGATAATGATATATATGGTCTTGTGGAATGTGGCAATGAGATGAACGGTTGAACTTGATGGAATGACGATTTTGATATGGTGGTTATTCTCGTTGAATGGTGTATGCTTTGAGTGCTTGAATGATTAGACGTAGACTTATATATGTGTTCTGATATGTATCTAGGTGATCTTTAATCTATTATAATACTTGCCTTGCTGTTCTGCACCGCCAGGTAAGTCTCTTCGGAGCTTACTCAGATTGAATATAGCTATTCCCTGCTTTAGGTGCATGATATACTAGGTGCTTGCATTCATGATCAGCATGCCATGTAGTGCCATGCTAGGGTGCATCGACCGTTGAGCATTCTATTTCTCTATGTGTATGTAAACAGAACGGCCGTTATCTGTGAAGTAACTAGAGTCATTGCTAGGGTTATAGGACGACCTAACCTCATCGGGTCCCGTCCTGAGTCAATCGAGTCATGCACTTTCTTATATTATGAGATGCCTGCGGGCTTTATTGTGGAGCGGGTTAGGCATGCGTGCCGCCCGATTATGATGGAATGCATTCACGAGTTGGCCAGTCTCCGCCCTATCGGAAGGGGGTGGAGGTAGGAGAGGGATATACCATTTGGTATTCTGTGCTAAGGCCTTATTATTATTATGTACTTGATCTTAGGAGCATGTTAGTGTGTTAATAATCCACCATGCATCTAGAAGCATCTTTATTAGGTATAGCGTATATGTGTGCTTATGGTTGGGATGCAGAGCTAAAGTGGGCATCGATCTGATCCCGCCCCATATCAATTTTTTTAGGTATTATTTATGTTCATCCTATCGGTGATGTTTGCTTATTGCGCGGGTCATTTTGTCGGCGGAGAGTGAGCGCTGGAGTTATCGACTTCACCAGACTCTGATTATATTTTTGGATTTACACTTTAGACTCCGTTTTGACCCGGCTCTGCCGTGGCACCCTCTTGTATTACACTTGTTTTCGCTAGTCACATGATTTCTGATTTCCACGCTTAGACTTACGACAGGTACAGAGGACTTTCCCGGGGATTCCAACGATCCCTTCGATTTTGGGTATGAAATCCCACCTTGAAAACATTAAATTAGGCTTTAAAACCTTCAACCTGTACTCGGGGCGCAAGGTCCTAACGAGGGGTTTCATCCCTCGAAACGTAACTCGGGAATCATAATCCCGGGCCGTTACATAGTTAGCCTTATTTTTTCCGTTTTCATGTTGTTCCGGTTTATCAATTTCATAATATATTTCTACATGTAATTGTGTTCCGTTTTGTTTTTTCATTATATGTATTAATATTAATATTAATAATCACCTTATCAAAAAATTTGAAGTACAATAAATCAACAATTAAATGTAATAAATAAAAAAGTGTAAATAAAAGTAGTTACCTATGATAGTTTTTCGTGCAGGTGAAATACCATATTTTCCAACGATTTAATGCCTAAATATATATGTGTGTGTGTGTGTGTGTGTTTTAATTAAAATTAACGTTAGAATGTAATTAAAAACAATACACTAACTGGTGTAAATATTTGAAAAAATGCAACGGTCAAACCAAATATGGATGTTAACCAAGGATGAAAGTTAACCAAGGTTGAAATTTACAAATCCAATTTTTTTCCCCTTTATTAGATACGGAGTATCTTGTTGCAGACCTATGAGCAGACTGCTGATTTCCAAGAAAGTATGCTCTTGTATTTTAAACAAGTACGGAGTAATGGTTATTGTTATAAGATACGATTTTTTTGATTTCTATCATAAATTATAATAATATGTTATAATATTATGTTTTTATATTATTAATATAAGATTTGTAAAGTCATATTTCAAAGTTGAAAAAAATGCAACGGTCAAACCAAATGTGGATGTTAACCAAGGATGAAAGTTAACCAAGGTTGAAATTTACAAATCCAATTTTTTCCCATTTATTAGATACGGAGTATCTTGTTGCAGACCTATGAGCAGACTGCTAATTCCCAATAAAGTATGCTCTTGTATTTTAAACAAGTACGGAGTAATGGTTATTGTTATAAGATATGATTTTTTGATTTCTACCATAAATTATAGTAATAATATGTTATAATATTATGTTTTTATATTATTAATATAAGATTTGTAAAATTTTAAAAATTAACATAAATTAATTTGCTATTAAGATGTGTGAGTACAAATCACCACTAAATTACCAAAGAGTAAGGAAATATATATCATATATATAGCTAGTCATCGTTAGGATTTGTGTTACTTATAAACTGTTGTCATATCGATGACTCGAATTTTGAAAGTTTTGAAAGTTAACCGGGGTGGAAATTAACATAACAACAACATTTATTAACTTTCATATTATTTTTACATTAAAATATAAAGTAAATACAAGAACAGAAAAAATCTAATTAAAGCTCATGGTGTAATGTAATGTCATTACACCATGAGGCTTCTATTTTCATTCCCTTGTATTTTACTTATGCAATAATCTAACGAAGAAGAATAAAATGACCAATCACATATAACAAATTTTATATCTACTTAAATACTTCATAATCAAACACAAATAATTTAGAAATTTATATTATTTTACATAAGTTTCCTTACTAAAGTGATTACCCAAAATCCCGAACTAACATGATTCAAAAAATTCAACCCCAACAATTAAAAGTTTGAAACAAATGTAGACCCGCTTCTAAGTGAAACCTGAATGAGATCGACCCAATTCCGACCGAAACCCGCCCAATATGAATTTCAATTTGACCGAATCCGACTCGAACCGACTAAGCGCAAGTTAGAAATTTTGACCGAGTTGACCCGACGAATCCGACTCGAACCCGACTGGAGAACCCGAATTGCTTTCTCTAGTGGCATGATACAACCGTTAAGTTGTAGTTATAGGGTTTCTTCAAATATGTAAGTTTGTTGACTTAATTTGTTCATCAGATCAATGACATTGAGAAGAATGGTGTAAACACTCCTATCTTCCAACAAGAGCATTGGGCATTGACAGAGGATTTTCAGTCGCCTTAAATCCTATCAAATAAATCCGACTAACCTAACTAATGTAGTTTGGAAAGTACGGGTCGATCCCACAGAGAATCAACGATTCGTATGCAAGTCAGAGTGCGTCAACAAGAACAAGAAACAAAGAGGGGGGATTTTTGGATGGTTTGAACTAACTAATTGAGAAATAAAAGTAAACAAAAGTAACAAACTAAACAGCTTGAGGAAATAAATATGAGAAAAATAGCTCAGGTCAATCAATCTCAGCAATCAGGTTTGTTCATTGATCATCGAAATCAAATAGATAACTTCCCCTCGAATACTTTGTTGTGGAAAGACTAGGTCTTTTGAATCCAATTCCTTATCGAATCTAGTTAACAGGACAACCAGACCCTAAAAACCCTAATTATCAAACAATCTTGAAACTATCAAGATTCAATTCAATAACCGATGAAGCTTAAAGGAAATCAACAAAGACAATCGACACGCACAACCAGTTATTGCATCGATTGCAAACCAATTCTTCATACAAATCCCTAAATCAACCAGTTTCAGAGATTTATATTTTGCTACTCAAGAATATAGATAATTCAACCAGAAATTACCTATATCTAGCTATAGATTATCATGAAAAGGCATCAGTTGATCAGACTAACGGAAATTCACGAAAACCCTAAACAATCGGCGCAAAGAATTGATAATATTCAAAGAGGAGTATTAAGATAGAGAAATCTTACAATGAAATTGCAAACCTGAAGCTTCGATTAATTTCCCCAAGCAAGGAGGATTAGTTGTTCATAATCAAGAAATTAGAAAACTAAGAAAGAAAAGCTACGTACCCCAAACTCTTCCCATTGGAACTCCCCCTTTCAAACTAAAACACACGTTCCTTTTGTTCTAGGCCCAAAAACAACGTTTCCTCTCCCCTAATTGAAATTAATAATAAAATAAAAATAACACATTTCATTAATGAAGGAAAGTAACAGCTCCGGACTTGCACTCGGTAGAAACTCGGGCTGAAATCAAACAACTCGGCCGAGTTCCTTCGTGACCCACCCGAGTTATTTGTCTGCAGCAATCTTGACGTCCAGATTTCGCTGTTTTCAAGGCCGAATTTGAAAATGTCGTAAACACGAAAGTTGTAGGTCTTCGAATCCTCTTTCCAACAAGTATAAGTACCCCCCGATCCGATAACTACAGCCTTCGAACGACTCATTTTAGTGCAGTGTCGCCAGCTTGGACAGCTCCAATCCTTTGTAGGTTTAGCTCCTCAATATTCCGATTTCTTCTTGCTTTTTACCCTCTTGTTCGATGCTAGGTCATTCCCATGTCATCAATTGGCTCCACCAATGCCTGAAAGTATGTGCAAACATATGTAGATTCCGACTCTCTATATAATTAACTAAA
Source organism: Persicaria maculosa (assembly GCA_963922045.1). NCBI lineage: Eukaryota > Viridiplantae > Streptophyta > Magnoliopsida > Caryophyllales > Polygonaceae > Persicaria > Persicaria maculosa. The sequence goes on along the minus strand of OY998259.1, from coordinate 51,296,906 downwards.
ATACGAAAACTACTCTAATTCGTGCACTTTATTATATCTAAACCTATCTAAATGCACATGTTAACACTGCCTAAATGCGTCTTATCAGGCATTTCTTCAAATTAATCTACATAATAGATATGTATATTAATTCCGGATATATTTATCCATTTTAATTAAGCGCACTCAATCACCCTAGCTATAGGCTAATCTTGATTGCAAATGAACAAAACTCATTGGGATAGATAAACTGCCCAATGAAATGCTTTGAATAGAACTAATGATTATTATGGTTTCATGTACACGCCTCATGCTGATATGGTGTATAAATTAGGGCATCCTATTCAATCTTCTTCACACTTCAATCTTCTTCACCCATTTGTTTTCCTCATTCCCGAACTTGTTGGTAAGCTAAGATGGTGAAGAAAGCAAAAGCCACTCCCAAGTCCAAACCTTCTCCGAAAACTCCCGTTTCAACCTCCTCATCATCGAAGCCAGTAACACCCATATCTGCCCAAGGTATGGAGTACTACAATAAGAGTCTCGCTTCTAGACTCTCAACCATGGAGTACATGACCAAGGTGTTGTTCCAAAGGGCCATCAACACAGGTCATGGGCCGATTCTAAAGACCTTACTGGCCGGGGACGTGCCCCTGGTGGACTTATTGTGGATGTTCGATGTCGAACATTCGAACATCAATGGGCCTGCTCTCAACGGTGACGAATGTAGCGGTACCCCATCCTCGAGGGTGGCCTTGCATAGGAGGCTCATGCTGGATAGCTCTCCGACGGCTGCACCCACTCAAACCACGAAGGCTAATACTGCTGGAAGTCCTCCGTCGGTGATTTATTTACCCTCGGCGCCGCCGAGTCCAACCTAGACGGTGGTCATCGACCTAGACGATGATTGATCGGTTTGTTTGAATTGGCGTTGGAGTCCAGCCATGCAGTACGTCTACTAATTACGTATTATTAGGGTTCCTGTTAATTTGAATTTGCGATGGAGACAACCCCTCGCTATATTGTTATTTTCCTTTTCCGAGGGAGAGACATCCTTCCTCTATGCTTAATTAAGTACGTTGTACATTGTTTTCCAAATCATCAATGTACCTATCGGGATATATATATTAATGGATGCATGGTGGTCAGTTTGTTTAATTTCAACCCTCTTATACTATATTGTTTGTCATACCAATTTTGATAGAATTTATGAGGGAAAATATTGTTTGTACCTTAATCTAGAATATTCAACATGGTTCAGTTGAGTGACTAATAAATTCACATGGAAGTTAGGGTTTCATGCATATACTGCGCGCACGCCACAACAATAGAATTATATGAGCACTATGATATACCAAAAGAAATTAGGGTTTAATATACCCGCAGACAGATCAGCAGGCCGCCTCCCTATCGGCAGACCGCCTTCAAATCAACAGGCCGCTTTAGTTATTAACATTTTGTTAACAAACAAATCACATTTGTAGTAGATCATTCTACATAAATTTGACTATTTTATAGTCCTATAAAATAAGAAATTTTTGTTGTAATACTTTTTAAATGTACACTAATTTCTCGATAAGATTTTGTAAATTGAAAAGTTTTTATGTGGTACCTATTTCCAATAAATGATAGATGTTAGCAAAGAAATGAAATGATAGGTTATGTAAGTTGGAGAAATAAAAATTCAACTTTACTGTGTTAAAAACACGTGAATATATATATGACCGACTTTTATAATATAAGTGAAATAAACAAAATTATAAATTATGTTCATTGATTACACTAAGTTAAATTATGTTCATTAATGACTTAAAATATTAATAAATATGATGTATGACCCCAAAAAATACGAAAAAAAAAATTGCGAGAAAAAAAATACACATTATCAACCTATAAACCAAAAAATTACAAACTACTATTATATTCCCAATTTAAATAATATAAACTTTAAAAGTTGGATAATGAAAATCTTTTTATGTGTGGATATAATGACCGCCTATCCTAATACTCTACCTATGGAAAAAAATTGATTGCAAAATACCAACACCCATTGGGCCAACATAACTGGCCACTTAAATCCTTTGATTTGATTTAATTATTAATATTAAATTTATTTATATATACAACCCTCTAATTAGTAATTACACACCCTAACCGGAATTGCATATATAGTACTTGATGAAGTGGATATTTAATTACCCATCTAAACTTCAAAAATTTTTTATACCCAATCAAATAAATGAATAATGAAAAAATACAATTATATTTGGATTATATATATAACACACTTATTTGATTTTCAAATACTTACAAAAATTATTAACTTATAATGACCAAAAATAATTAATTTAATATTCAAATAATCACCATAACCCATACTAAATGAGGAAAATAACCGATATTGATGTTTTAGTGGGTATATACCCAATTAATTAAGATTCCATGGTATATACCCATTTCCGATTATTGGAGTGTAATTATAATTATATATATATTGAATTGCAAAGTTAAGGTGTATATTCAAACTTATCATGTTTGATGTGTATAGACAAAAAAAAAGGTAGTCATGTCATGTTATTGGAAGTTGGAGAAGAGAGTAGCAGGCCTACACTTAAACAGCAACATAGGCTTTTCCCCCAAGAAAGAGGTCTCCTTAAAAAAATTTAAAAAATAAAACAATTTATAGTATTGGTGGAAAATACTTCACATGGATATTCCGTTTGCTAGAGATCTACACTGTATTAATTTTTCATACACTGTACTTTGCAAAAAAAAAAAACACGAATTATTTCCCAAAAAACGTGAATATATATATGACCGACTTTCCAATAAATGATAGATATTAGCAAAGAAATGGAAAATTCAACTTTACTGTGTTAAAAAAACGTGAATATATCTATGACCGACTTTTATATTATAAGTGAAATAAACAAAATTATTAAAAAAAACGTGAATTATAAATTATGTTCATTGATTACACTAAGTTAAAATTTAAAGAATTATAAACAAAATAAATTGGAATTATAACTTAGGTCTTAGCCGAAAAGAAAAAAAGAATTATATAGCGAAGCCTAGCCCTAGAGTGTAGGGTTAAGGGTTTGGGGTTTAGGGTTTAGGGTTTAGGGTTTGGGATTTGGGGTTTAGGGTTTAGGGTTTATGGTATTTTGATCGATAGAGGTGGTTTAATTTGATCAAATATTTTTTTCAAATATTTAAAGTAAATGCAAAGTTCGTTAAATATATTTTCTCGATTTATAAAGAGAGTACTTTTATAAAATATGATTTCGTTTGTGTAAAATCGCATCATATTTATAACTCTATTCAACTGACGACCTTGATATTTAAAATTCAAATGGTTTTTAAAATTATTTAAAAGTTACCTAAGGTTGAAAATCAAATTTCAGTAATTAGTTCAATTTCAAATTATGTCAACTTTAATGTATAAATTAAAGTAAATATCTACCTAAGGTTGATATATATGTACACACAATATGGAAAAATGACTTAAAATATTAATAAATATGATGTATGACCCAAAAAAAAAACGAAAAAGAAAATGAGAGGAAAAAAAAAACACATTATCAACCTATAAACCACAAAATTACAAACTACTATTACAACCAAAAAATTACACACAGTAGGGTTAAGGGTTTGGGGTTTAAGGTTTAGGGTTTAGGGTTTGGGATTTGGGGTTTAGGGTATTTTGATCGATAGAGGTGGTTTAATTTGATCAAATATTTTTTTCAAATATTTAAAGTAAATGCAAAGTTCGTTAAATATATTTTCTCGATTTATAAAGAGAGTACTTTGATTGATCGAGGAAGTTTAGTTTGATCAATAGAGTTTTGAGATTTGAAATTGAGATTTGAAATCAAGATTAAGATCAAGATCGACAATTTGAGATTGAGATTGTATATTTGAAAATTGAGAGTGAGGTTTGGTATTTGAGATTGAGATTGAGTTTGAAATCGAGATTTGAGATTGAGATCGTGATTTGAGATTTTTCATCGGGATTTGAAATCAAGATTAAGATCAAGATCGAGTTTTGATATTGAGATTTTATATTTGTTAATTGAGGGTGAAAGATGATATTTGAGATTGATATTAAGATTGAGATCGAGTTTTGAGATTGAGATTGTGATTTGAGATTTGTCATTGAGATTTAAAATCAAGATTAAGATCAATATCGACTTTTGATATTGAGATTTTATATTTTAGAATTGAGATTAAGATTCGATATTTAAGACCGAGTTAATGGTTGAGATCGAGATTTGAGATTGAGACCGAGATCGAAAATCGAGACGTGAGATTGAGAACAAGACTTATAAGTTCATAAGTTTTATATTGTAGAATGTGAATAAATATTAAGTCTGTCTAAAAGATGATTGTATAAGATATATCTTTATAATCACATCAACATAAAGGTATAAACCCTGAAAATAAGATGTACAGTCATTTCATATAAAATTAAGCCCAACATATATACTTATAATTAAGATACAGTTTTTGTGATTTGTATCCGAAATTACACTACTCCGTAATAATTTATAATATTCATTTGTTATATATATTAGTAACATACGATTTTTATAAAATATGAATTCGTTTCTGTAAAGTCGTATCATATTTATAACTATATTCAAATGACGACCTTGATATTTAAAATTCAAATGGCTTTTAAAATTATTTAAAAGTTACCTAAGCTTGAAAATAAAATTTCAGTAATAAGTTAAATTTCAAATTATGTCAACTTTAATGTATAAATTAAAGTAAATATCTAGCAAAACGTGTGAAATATGGAATAATGACTTAAAATATTAATAAATATGATGTATGACCCAAAAAAATACAGAAAAAAAATTGAGAGAAAAAAATACACATTATCAACCTATAAACCAAAAAATTACAAACTACCATTATATTCCCAATGTAAATAATATAAACTTTAAAAGTTGGATTATGAAAATCTTGTTATGAGTGGATATAATTGTACCCCATCTACCCTAATACTCTACCTATGGAAAAGAATTGATTGCAAAATACCAACACCCATTGGGCCAACATAACTGGCCACTTAAATCCTTTGATTTGATCTAATTATTAATATTAAATTTTTTTTAGGTATACAACACTCTAATTAGTAATTACACACCCCAACCGGAATTAACTCGACCCGACCCCCTATTCCATTGACATGGTTTATAAATTAGGGCGTCCATTTCAACCTTCATTGCCAACCCTAATCTCCATATTTTTCTTATCATCCCAAAAACCTTCCCCACACTTTTAGATTGTGAAGATAATCAAAATGTCCCCTCCTCCAACACCCGAATCCGACTCACCACCACTGATTCAAGTTGCTCCCATCTCCGCCCTAGAAGTCTCTCTCGGCATTTTATTACCTAGACTCTCAAAGCTTGAGACCATGACCAAGGCTATGTTTTGGAGAGCCATAAACGATGGCCACGGGCAACTTATGAAGAGCTTGATCGTCGGCGAGGATCCACTCGTCGATTTGCTGTGGATGTTCGAGATCGAACAGTTCATCCACAGTGGAACTCGATCAGCACGAGGTCCACGAACAAGGTCCCGCGACAACAAAAAACTTCCAACCACCAAGGAGAAGCCTGATGAGGAGAGTTCCTCGACCACCACCAAAGAGGAGCCTACTGCTGACAGTTCCTCGAACACGACCACGACCAACGTCCCGGAGCAGAGTCCAACAACCAAGGAGACTAGTGAGCTCGATGGATTTAAGCGTTTAGTAATTTAAGTTTCCATGTTTATTGATGATTTTGCGGGGTTTGAGATCAGTGAGATCGATGGCTTTGCTTTGCTTTGTTTCGTTTTGAATTCGCGAGAGAGACATCCTCTCGCTATGTTTTTATTTTCCTATTCCGAGGGAGAGACATCCTTCCTCTATGCTTAAGTAACTAGTTGTGTTTTCCAAATTATCACCCTACCGGAATATATTAATGAAATCGATCAGTTTGTTTCAACACTACCCTAACCTCCTTCAATATTGGTATTCATATTCATACTTGTTAACTACAACATGCTTGACAACAATGTTTATGTATATTTGAACACAAGAAATACCATGCTTATTTGACTAGTGATGTATAGCAATCGGCTAGACCGTGTAAAGGCCCGGATTTTTAAATAATAAATTTCAACAAATAATATAAAATGGATTTAAGTCGGAGAAAAAAATAATAATATAATAATAATTCGGATATTTTAAGGAAAACGAGTCTTTAAATTACTAAATCGAAATTGAAACTCTTAAAGCGAATTCCGGCCCAAAATTTTAACTGTGAAGGACAATTCTATCGTTTTGCCTCGGGATTTGAAATAAACTTAGGGATGTCGATATCTTCATAATTTTGAAGCGTTATTTTAATAGAGTCGGATTTTGGTTCGAGCGAACGGGTTTCAAGAAGTAATTCCGGGTATTTAAACTTTACCTTCAGGACCGCAATTTCCGTCTCATATCACCAATTCTTATCAAATCTTTAGACTTGGTCTCCATGTTTGACCAATTCCAACTCATCCCTTCCTCTTTTTGGTAAATCATATCCTCTTATTTGATTCCCTCCCTCCTTTGTGGCATCGACATCACCAGCTGCTCCTTTCCAGTCTTGGTTAGGCATCCTCACCTCCCATCCTCTTCCCTTACACCTTACTCCTTCCAAAACTAGCAAAATGCCAATTCACCCTTACAGGTTGACCACACCAAAGAAACAATTGCAGAGCACCACTTTCCTATTCCCCTTTTTATTTAATCCCAAACTCACACACTACCCTCACAATTTTAGTGCTCAGTCTCCCTCTCTCACCTCTGTCTAAACAGTAAACACACACCATGTGGCCTTGGTTGTTCCTGAGAGCTCCACCCAACCGCACCACCCTCTTCCTTCTCCGGGCAGCAGTAGCTCGTCCCGAGCACTACCCGAGCCACATCGAGCTCCTCCCGTGTACCACCGAGCCGAGGTCCCGAGCCCCCTCTGAGAAGCTCCTCCTCCTGTGTCCGAGCAGAAGCAGGCGATACCAGCTCAACCTTCCCTCCCTCCGACGCCGACGAAACACCAGGAGAACCACCAGGCCGCCGCCGAGCTCCAACGCCCTTCTTCTTCCCTGTTCTGGTTCAGTCCGCTCGGTAAGGCCCTCCCCGTTACCTTCTGTCCTTAAATCACCTAAAGGCCCGCCTTCATCAATCGTTGTCTTCACCCCAGGGCTCTCGGAGTTCCGTCCACCCTCGGCGAGCCCGATCGACGCCGGAGCCACCGGCGCAGAACCGCTCTCTCTCCTCCTACTCCTGGTGTCTCTCAAATTCGAACGGTAATCTTTCCTTTCCCTTCCTTTGATCAAAATCGAGACAAAGATCCTCTTTTATGACCGAATCTGTCCATCCTAGGCCTATTCGAATCTCCTCTCGAGCTCTCGCAGCCGGATCCGCCCTCGGAGAGTCCCCGGAGTCGGATTTTCGATGTTTAGGTGAGACTCCTTCCCCCTCCTCTCTCTTTCCGCGTCTGTTTTCTGGTATGGGTGAGGGTCGGGATAAGCTGTCGGTCGGTTTGGTGGTGGTTGTAGCCGGAAAGTGAGCCGCCGGCGAGGTCCTGTCTTTCTTTCTTTCTCTCCTCTCCGTTCCGTCGCTCTCTGTTCTGAGAAAGAGCTGCGCTGTTCAGAGGAAAGGACGACCTTCCTTTTCTTTCCTTGTGGGCTTGGGATTGGGCCTGACCCGGTTTCGGTAAACGGGTTATATCAGATCCGAAATTTCTTTTCTTCCTTCTTGGACTGGGCTTGGATATGTTGGAACTGGGAATCGGGTTTGGAGATTTAGCTTTGGGGTTATGTTTGGTTACGGTTATATTATGTGGGTTTAAATATGTTGTGGTATATAATATATATTATATATTATGATTGTAATCGATTTTGGCTATGTCTATGGTTATAAGTATTATATTTTGAGATTAGTGAGATAAATATATTATTGGAAATTGGTATATATTTTACAAATGGTTAAAAGTAATATTATTTGGAATGTGTAATTTTATGGTATTTTAAAGAGGTGATTTTGGAATTATGAAATGATTAATGGGCTTTGAATGATAAACGTGTAGTAGAAAATGGGTTTATTTTGTTGTGATATTTAGTTAGACATTTTGATAATTATTTAAAAAGGGGTTTAGGTTTTGAAATAAAAATGTCGGAATTACTTAAATTATATGATTTTGAGAAGATTGGTTTTAACTTTTAAGGTTTAAATGTTTACCGTCGGAATTCCTTGTCCTGGCTTGATGATGTTGGTTTTGAGAAGGAAGTTTGAAAATACAGCTGATACGATTTTATCAATGAGTTTGATTGGAAGTAAATGATTTTAGACCTTTTGGTTAATAATTGATCGTATTGGAAAGGTTTTGGAAAACGATTTTACTATCGGTTGGTTTTGAGCCTGTTGAGAACATGGAGTTCGTGTGAATGAATGATGGACCGGTAGCTTATGAAAATGGCTTGATGATAGGTGTGTATTGCTTTTGGATTGCTTTGGACTTGCACTTGGGCCCTTGCTTGTGTTATCTTGCTGTTCTGCATCTTCAGGTAAGTTCCCTAAGGGGCTTACTCAGGTTGGACATTCATGCCTGTTGTTGCATTTTATGTTAGGTGTTGCATATGCATAAAAGCATGCCATGTAGTATCATGTTTAGGTTGCACTAATTGAATGAGCATCTGCTTACTTTATGTGTTTGAAACAGAACGGCCGTTATCTGTGATAGTCCTAGAGTCTTTGCTAGGGTCATAGGGTAGCCCAGCCTCATCGGGTACCCTGAGTCAATCGAGTCATGAACTTCCTTATATTATGATATGCCTGCGGGCTTTATTGTGGAGCGGGTTAGGCATGCGTGCCGCCCGATTATGATGGAATGCATTCACGAGCTAGCCAGTCTCCGCCCTATCGGAAGGGGGTGGAGGTAGGAGAGGGATATGCCACTTGGCATTGTCTTGGGCCCTTTACAGTATTTCTGCACATTATTATACCTAGGGGCATGCTAGTGTGTTTGACTTTCGTACTGCATTAGAGCATCTTTATTAGGTATAGCACATACTATGTGGCCTCAGCGAGGACTGCCGGTCCCGCATGAGTGGCTCGATCTGACTCCTTTCCCCGTTCTTTTTTTTAAAGGTATTTTCTGCAGATTCTGAGTGCTCGATGTCTATATGACGGGGTTTCTTTTGGCGAATTGAAGAACCTAGCTAATTCTCTAACTTGGTATAAATGGTAATCATTCGCTTACGTTTTGGTTTTGACCCGGCTCTGCCGTGACACTTTGTATCTTAACTTTGCTTCCTCTTTATTTTCATTTGAATTGAATTTCGCAACATAGTCTTAAGGCAGATTAAGGGTACCCTACGACCCTTCGTGGCTTTTAGGGTTTGAAATCCCTCTTTCTACTAATCTTAAAATGAGTTTGAAACCTCGACCCGTACCTGGATTGCAAGATCCGAACAAGGGGTTTAATCCCTTGAAACGTAACCCGGAAATCATAATTCTGGGCCGTTACAAAGATGGTATCAGAGCTGAGGTTGTGCAATTCGGGTACAAAAGGGTCGAGTGTATGTTTTGGAAAACCGCCCAAGAATTTTAAAGGATTTGAAGGGATTTTAAAGGGGCAAAATGAACTTTAGATGCCTAATCGAAATTGGACTAAGTAATGAACTTGACTTGTAATAAAAGAGGAAAACCGACCAAACGGGGACACGAGTGGGTAGTAAAGGCGCTAGACCACCCCTAGCTATTGGGTGTAGTTGGGAACGGTAGGCAAAATATTAGCTTGTTCTCTACAGATGGGTTGGGATCTGATTTGGATGCCTTAACTATTGAGTGTCACTAACGGATTTTATGTTGAGTGCTTGCTATTCTAGATATCTTATTGGTATGCCTAACAATTAAATGTGTATTGACCGATCTGTGCAAACGGGATAGTGGGAGTACCCTTGTTTCTGTGTGGTCAAACCCAGCTTGTGTGGAACAGCCCCTTCCACTATGTTAACCCCTTGACGGTTCTATCTAGCCTTTTTCTGGATATCAGTGTCTTCCACGGGGAACTGGGTTGGTAAACACATTGTGTCGGAAATCATGTATAGATGTGAAGGTTATCTGAGCGAGTATTGAAAGGTGGTTCCTTATGTCCCTTTAAGTCAAAAGTAAGGTGTTTCTGGACTGTATTTCTTGATTCTTGTGACGATCAACCCGTGTCTTCTTGCCACAAAGAGTCATACCAGAGTCTCACGGAAAAGAGAGGGTGATGAGTCAATTGGGGAAGGGTCAATGGATGCCCTCAGGGATCTCTGACTGGTTGAAATGGTGACTCTCTGAATTGCATGACATGATTTTATAGTCTCTGACACGTGCCTTATGAATAACCATTGGTATCAAGTTGTTGTGTTATTACATGTGTGACTAGTTACATTTCTTAAGTCTCGTGTTATGTATTGCCTTCTATCATGATTGTATGTTGTTTATAGCATGCCTACTTGACATATTGTATTAATTGCCCTAATGATCAATTGGAAGCATGAACCACATGATATGAACCTATATGCTTATTTTTTTGCCTGGGTTAGGTCAATGATAGTGTGATCAACTCTTCTCTATACAAATGCATGTAAATGATCTCCTTGGCATGCTAGATGATGACACCTCGATGCTCCTTATTCCTTTTGTGACAAGAATCTATCGCATGCCCATCCATTTTTTATTCGTCAAATTGAATAGTGTTGATGATTTTGCAAGATAATATCGTTGTGTGTTACTTGCGTGGAATGGAGAATATGAGGTTTAATTGAGTCTTAGAGAATGCATGTTTCATCCTAGTATGTGCTGATTTGAACTCATGTCCTCGTATTCTAGTCATATTGCCCATTACTTAGACTTGTGTTATACATCGTTAAACTTTCCTCATGCTTCTATACCGTCGGGACGTGATTGAGTTGATTTCTTACGTATCGTCATGATTAGTTGGATGCATGTATCGTGTGTTAATTTGAGCTTTTAGCATCATGTAGGGTCCTTGGTTGTGACTTGTGTGAATTTGTATCTTGCCTACAATATTGCTAATGCTCTCTCGGGCTAGGTCCTTGATGGTGTGATTCTTTCCTCTTTCTAAGGTGTTTTACTCATCCTGATTAGACTGATGCTAAATTCGATGATCGACTTGCTTTTCGTGATGGTAAATCCTAGCATGCTTACATGTTATCGTTGGGTGGTGTTCCCCTATTACTCTACGATACCTTCTCGTGCTTGCATAGATGTATGACTTGACACCTCGCATGATCACACACCACGCTATATCATGATTCTGCATACGCATGAATGTTAGAATGAATTTAGTCGAGTTACCTTTATTGTGCTTATGTTCGATGTGTGCTATTAGTATCTTGTAGGGCTTATGCTTCCCAATATGACTCGCTAAATGATCACGTGTTGTACTTGTTCTATGATGTGATGACTATTGTACCACATATGTACTCTATGATGGTTCGTTTTGGCATGATTATAATATATCGCCCATGATGTCCTTCTTGTACTTTTGATGATGCCTCATGTTTCGTGAATATTATGTTGAACTCCTTTAAATGACTCTTGACTATGCCCATGCCTTATCATGTATCCCTAGTATCATGTAGGACATATGCCTTCTAAGTGTATCCCGTCGTATGATTATATGTCATTCTTAACATGTTGTATGATTATTCTTGTCAAATGTGATAGTTACCCTGCTGCTCTTATGTATTCTCGTACGACACTTAGTCTGGTTGTTATGATGTACCTCGTCATGCTATATTTGATCTCATTTGTTTATGTGTATAGCATACTCGTTCATTGTTCATATACGTGATACTTGCCATCCTCGTTAAACCCCGCATGACCGTTACTGACGCCGCATAATTTGCTTGAAATTACTAGGTATATCTGCTTTCATGGAATAATAAACTGCTAGCTCGTCTCACATGAATCAATGTAGGACTTAATTGTGTCTTTTGGAATGAATACGCATGTTATTTTCCTTGAGATAGGTACATGTTAGTGTGGGTTGGTGTAATTGATATGCTCCATGATGAATTCGTGTTACTTGTCGCGTAATGGACTTTCATAAGGGCATCGTTGTTATTCTCGGGTCGGAGTCTAGTCTCTAGTCTTGTTATCCTTAGCTTTATCCGTGGTTGTTTCCGCAAGGAACATCGGGTTGTCCGCCCTTGTCACTCCCCTATCTCTGCTAACTTAGACTCCTTTGCGATACTTGGACGAGCGACAGCATGAGAGAGGAAAGGAAGTTGGATAGCGATAGAACAGCGCAGCAGAAGCGTGGACCCATAACCCACTGGCCTCAGGATCAATGATGTTAGCAGAACAAGCACGTATTGAGGATTGCGGTTACTGAGTGCGATATGACTTGCGAGCGAGAGTGTCCTTCGTTAGAATTGATAATCCTCCTGAAATTGTTGATGACGATATTGCACTGACCAGACGATGAGATTTATGTATGTGCTGACTCGGTGATGATTGTTGCCTAAATGTCTGTTGTCCATGATGATATGATTGGATGCCTTATAGTTCTAATGTGCCATGATGTCATGATGTGTTGCTACTCTGAGTTGTTAAGCATGATCTAAATTCCTTTGTCTAAAAGTATGAACTGCAAATGATGAGAACTTGAATTGTTATTTGATAAGGTTTTGATGAAACTTGCTAACTTGACTTGATTGTATGCACATATGATGTTTTGCAATGATTACTCAACATGGCGGTAAATTGAGACTTATTGATGTAGTTGCAATGCTTGATGATGAACTCATGATGCTATAAATGCTAGTTGATATGATGTAGTTCTTATATGTAATAATGTCCATGATTGCTTCTTCTTTGAACTTGTGGGTGAGATACCTTGTGGAGTGGTCAGAAACTGGTGAAAGGATTTGAGTCGTTGGGATGATCGATGGTGATATAAGGTCGAGTTGCAGGAAACAATGTTGTTTTAGGTAAGGCCGAGTGGGTTTTAGATTTATAAGAGGCGATGCTTGGGTGGTTCCAATGAGCTTTCTAGGTGAATCCTGGGTGGGGGTATGTTTGGGGATAGGCTGGCTAAGTGGTGATCGAGGAATTTATAGAGGAGACGTGTGATTAGCAGGGCAGGATGCCTGTGAAACCTTGGGAAGTGTGAGACGTGTAAGAAATGGCATTTGTGGATGTTGAAGACCTAGTATAAGTGGGTACTCGGGCGTGAGGTTAGAGATAGGAGTTGGGTTCTTAGAGGTGGATGGCTAGTGAGAGTGTTTGGTGGAATGAGGGGCGAGATTGGAGTATCGAGATGGATTGTGACTTCTTTTAGAGGATATTATTTGAGCTGATGTTGGTGAATTTAGACGAGGCTGGTTTTGATTTGGGAATTGGAACCGGGTGAGCGGGGATTGCATTTCGTTGCGAGTGGTGATGACGTGAGGATTTTCTTGCTTACGTGATTTATTAATATGTGCTGGCATAATGTTAGATAGCAACCATGATGAACCTTATATGGAATGATATTACGTGTTGATATGGAATACTGAAAATCTAATTGGTAGTAACATGTGCTATCATGATATATTGATGCATTGCTATCCTGCTATGTTGTTCTAGAAGCATGTTATGATATGATATATGAATTATGAGACGATGAAATATTGCTATGTGAAAGCATGATGTTATATTATGTGGTGATAAGCATATGATGTATGTTATGTGGTTGGTAAGGATGAGCATAAATATGTAAATGATGAATATGACTTGGAGCATGACCTTGTTGTATTAAAATGTTAATGTGACAAATCCGTTCTACCTGTGTTGCGATATCGGTATGCGATTGTGAGACTTGATGTGTACTGACGTACTGACCCCATAACATCTACCCCGTTGATTTCTGGACATGTTTGCTTACATGACGAGTGATGAGCATTCAATTATGCAATTATGATGCCTTCAGTATGATATAGACATACATTATGATTCGTAGTATGTTGAGGCTTGTTGTTTCTTTGGTACTTGAGACTTGTTGGCATGTTTATGTTTATGTTAGACGGTTATGTGATGGTTTGTGACTATGATATGATGTGAGACTTGCCATGTGTGAGATGGCTTATGGTATTATGCTTATATAAGAGTTGATGAGACTTTGATTTTGGTACTTGTTGAGTTGTGAATGATGTTGCATGATCTGGAAACTAGGAAGAGAATATGGGATTAGCCCTTAGAGGTGGATGATTCCACCTCCGAGCTTCTGAAATTGATTGATTGTTATGCGGGAAACTGATTTGGTTTTGGAAGATTTTGACGAAATTTTGATCGAAAGGATTTTACTTGTTTTGGTGTAAAGTTGCTTGGTTAAACGTCTTATTTGAAGATTTTGAGCGGTTTAAAAAGGAATTACTTGAAAATTTCAAAGAATAAACGTACTGAGAATTTCAACAATTTCGAAGCCAATCTTTTCCAATTGCGAAATCCCTTTTTGAGAATTTTCACACCCGGGCAAGTCTATGATACTTCACGAAGTGGATACAACCATTTTATGAGGGCGCTTGTAGGGTGTTTGCTAAGACCTAGTGATGACATTGTAGAACTTTTAGAGTTGTGGTACTTCCGAAAAGTCGAAGCAAGGATGTGATAGGGGCGCTTATTACATACTTGTCAAGGCCAGTTGGAGATGTCACGACCGTGACTAGGATGTTGTGAGAATCCCGGAAGACGCAACCGAGATGATTACAAGATCCTTGGACATGGTCCTTGGACTCATCAATTTGAAACTTCATCCCCTACTTAATTTTGGTTTTAGTCTCGGGGACGAGACTTGTTTTTAGAGGTGGATGATGTAAAGGCCCGGATTTTTAAATAATAAATTTCAACAAATAATATAAAATGGATTTAAGTCGAAAAAAAAAATATAATAGTAATTCGGATATTTTAAGGAAAACGAGTCTTTAAATTACTAAATCGAAATTGAAACTCTTAAAGCGAATTCCGGCCCAAAATTTTAACTGTGAAGGACAATTCTATCGTTTTGCCTCGGGATTTGAAATAAACTTAGGGATGTCGATATCTTCATAATTTTGAAGCGTTATTTTAATAGAGTCGGATTTTGGTTCGAGCGAACGGGTTTCAAGAAGTAATTCCGGGTATTTAAACTTTACCTTCAGGACCGCAATTTCCGTCTCATATCACCAATTCTTATCAAATCTTTAGACTTGGTCTCCATGTTTGACCAATTCCAACTCATCCCTTCCTCTTTTTGGTAAATCATATCCTCTTATTTGATTCCCTCCCTCCTTTGTGGCATCGACATCACCAGCTGCTCCTTTCCAGTCTTGGTTAGGCATCCTCACCTCCCATCCTCTTCCCTTACACCTTACTCCTTCCAAAACTAGCAAAATGCCAATTCACCCTTACAGGTTGACCACACCAAAGAAACAATTGCAGAGCACCACTTTCCTATTCCCCTTTTTATTTAATCCCAAACTCACACACTACCCTCACAATTTTAGTGCTCAGTCTCCCTCTCTCACCTCTGTCTAAACAGTAAACACACACCATGTGGCCTTGGTTGTTCCTGAGAGCTCCACCCAACCGCACCACCCTCTTCCTTCTCCGGGCAGCAGTAGCTCGTCCCGAGCGCTACCCGAGCCACATCGAGCTCCTCCCGTGTACCACCGAGCCGAGGTCCCGAGACCCCTCTGAGAAGCTCCTCCTCCTGTGTCCGAGCAGCAGCAGGCGATACCAGCTCAACCTTCCCTCCCTCCGACGCCGACGAAACACCAGGAGAACCACCAGGCCGCCGCCGAGCCCCAACGCCCTTCTTCTTCCCTGTTCTGGTTCAGTCCGCTCGGTAAGGCCCTCCCCGTTACCTTCTGTCCTTAAATCACCTAAAGGCCCGCCTTCATCAATCGTTGTCTTCACCCCAGGGCTCTCGGAGTTCCGTCCACCCTCGGCGAGCCCGATCGACGCCGGAGCCACCGGCGCAGAACCGCTCTCTCTCCTCCTACTCCTGGTGTCTCTCAAATTCGAACGGTAATCTTTCCTTTCCCTTCTTTTGATAAAAATCGAGACAAAGATCCTCTTTTATGACCGGATCTGTCCATCCTAGGCCTATTCGAATCTCCTCTCGAGCTCTCGCAGCCGGAGCCGCCCTCGGAGAGTCCTCGGAGTCGGATTTTCGATGTTTAGGTGAGACTCCTTCCCCCTCCTCTCTCTTTCCGCATCTGTTTTCTGGTATGGGTGAGGGTCGGGATAAGCTGTCGGTCGGTTTGGTGGTGGTTGTAGCCGGAAAGTGAGCCGCCGGCGAGGTCCTGTCTTTCTTTCTTTCTCTCCTCTCCGTTCCGTCGCTCTCTGTTCTGAGAAAGAGCTGCGCTGTTCAGAGGAAAGGACGACCTTCCTTTTCTTTCCTTGTGGGCTTAGGATTGGGCCTGACCTGGTTTCGGTAAACGGGTTATATCAGATCCGAAATTTCTTTTCTTCCTTCTTGGACTGGGCTTGGATATGTTGGAACTGGGAATCGGGTTTGGAGATTTAGCTTTGGGGTTATGTTTGGTTACGGTTATATTATGTGGGTTTAAATATGTTGTGGTATATAATATATATTATATATTATGATTGTAATCGATTTTGGCTATGTCTATGGTTATAAGTATTATATTTTGAGATTAGTGAGATAAATATATTATTGGAAATTGGTATATATTTTACAAATGGTTAAAAGTAATATTATTTGGAATGTGTAATTTTATGGTATTTTAAAGAGGTGATTTTGGAATTATGAAATGATTAATGGGCTTTGAATGATAAACGTGTAGTAGAAAATGGGTTTATTTTGTTGTGATATTTAGTTAGACATTTTGATAATTATTTAAAAAGGGGTTTAGGTTTTGAAATAAAAATGTCGGAATTACTTAAATTATATGATTTTGAGAAGATTGGTTTTAACTTTTAAGGTTTAAATGTTTACCGTCGGAATTCCTTGTCCTGGCTTGATGATGTTGGTTTTGAGAAGGAAGTTTGAAAATACGGCTGATACGATTTTATCAATGAGTTTGATTGGAAGTAAATGATTTTAGACCTTTTGGTTAATAATTGATCGTATCGGAAAGGTTTTGGAAAACGATTTTACTATCGGTTGGTTTTGAGCCTGTTGAGAACATGGAGTTCGTGTGAATGAATGTTGGACCGGTAGCTTATGAAAATGGCTTGATGATAGGTGTGTATTGCTTTTGGATTGCTTTGGACTTGCACTTGGGCCCTTGCTTGTGTTATCTTGCTGTTCTGCATCTTCAGGTAAGTTCCCTAGGGGGCTTACTCAGGTTGGACATTCATGCCTGTTGTTGCATTTTATGTTAGGTGTTGCATATGCATAAAAGCATGCCATGTAGTATCATGTTTAGGTTGCACTAATTGAATGAGCATCTGCTTACTTTATGCGTTTGAAACAGAACGACCGTTATCTGTGATAGTCCTAGAGTCTTTGCTAGGGTCATAGGGTAGCCCAGCCTCATCGGGTACCCTGAGTCAATCGAGTCATGAACTTCCTTATATTATGATATGCCTGCGGGCTTTATTGTGGAGCGGGTTAGGCATGCGTGCCGCCCGATTATGATGGAATGCATTCACGAGCTGGCCAGTCTCCGCCCTATCGGAAGGGGGTGGAGGTAGGAGAGGGATATGCCACTTGGCATTGTCTTGGGCCCTTTACAGTATTTCTGCACATTATTATACCTAGGGGCATGCTAGTGTGTTTGACTTTCGTACTGCATTAGAGCATCTTTATTAGGTATAGCACATACTATGTGGCCTCAGCGACGACTGCCGGTCCCGCATGAGTGGCTCGATCTGACTCCTTTCCCCGTTCTTTTTTTTAAAGGTATTTTCTGCAGATTCTGAGTGCTCGATGTCAATATGACGGGGTTTCTTTTGGCGAATTGAAGAACCTAGCTAATTCTCTAACTTGGTATAAATGGTAATCATTCGCTTACGTTTTGGTTTTGACCCGGCTCTGCCGTGACACTTTGTATCTTAATTTTGCTTCCGCTTTATTTTCATTTGAATTGAATTTCGCAACATAGTCTTAAGGCAGATTAAGGGTACCCTACGACCCTTCGTGGCTTTTAGGGTTTGAAATCCCTCTTTCTACTAATCTTAAAATGAGTTTGAAACCTCGACCCGTACCTGGATTGCAAGATCCGAACACGGGGTTTAATCCCTTGAAACGTAACCCGGAAATCATAATTCTGGGCCGTTACAGACCGACCAATTGCTAAACTAAAAGAACGATCTTGCTTATGCTCTTTGATTCCCCGTGAATTGATGCCGATTCACACGAGACTATTGCTTGAATCGGTGCCGGTGAATTTCTAATTAAATTAATGGGACCCTTAGGAGTCAACAGCAAAGCAACAATGGCTCACACAATCTACAATCAAAATGACGTGGGTTGAACGGTTGACTGCATGAAAGCCAATATCAAGTATTTCGGTCAAAACTTGCGGCTTGACCACGAATTGCCACTTCAAATTATTTTTGATCGGAGAAAAAGGAAACGAAACGTGGGTAAACTTGCTAGTAGGGTTTTTGGATTGATAATCGAGAACCCTTTTAATCCTATAAAGGGGTTTCTCAATTCTAATTCAATCTGATTAATTTCAATAGAACTACAATGTTTAAATAGAAAACCTAAGAACCAATTCTACCGTGCAAGATAGAATTTAGGTTGATAAAGATAGAATTTTAATCCTAAAGATAAATAAACCTAGAAGATAAAACTTAATCTAAAATCCTAACCATCTTATTTAATCTAACTAAGAAATACTAAAAATAAGCAATTGTATAATTAGACTCCAACTAACATAGGAGTTACTAAAAATAGAATATATATAAAAAAATAAGAAATATAAATAATAAAATAATTAACGCCGTTTCTTCAACGACTCCCAAGGTGGAGCCTTCTTCTTCCGCTTGAGGATGACATCATTCTCCTCTATTTGAAATCGACTCGTCCTCGAGTCGTCGCCTGGATTAAGATCGTTGTTTGACCCACAGAAGGCCAGGTTTACCCGCATCATTCTCCCCCTCTTATCTTCGATTCGTCCTCGAATCGAGTCAGCGATGATCAGCGAGGAAGGAGCAGCAACCTTCAAAGAAGATGATGGAGGAATGGGTGGAATAGGTGCCAAGAGAATTCGAGGTATAGGAACCCCAAAAACAACACCTTCATGCGCGATCGTGGAACAGACTTGATCTTCAATAAGAATAGGATCAATGAACACACAAATCTCAGCAACTAAAACTTCATGAACATGCCCAAGAGGTACAATCGCTAACTCTTGAGACACGTCATCAAGTACCTCATCCTCGTCAACGGAATCAACATGCTCCACCTCCTGCACAACACTTCAGTCGACTTTAAGTACAGATTCGGAGGTCTTCCCGGAGGAGTCTGACAGCGCATGACCCACCGTTGGAAAGCTCGTCAAGTCAACTTCGCAACAAGACTGAGTTGAATCAATTCCGAGTTCGGAATCAACGGGAATCTGCGAAACAAAATCATCCCGCAGTGCAGTCTCTTGGCCAACGAAAGTATCCGAAACAAACTCCTTTACCTTCCCGTCGGCCGTATAGTAAAGAAAAATCACGTCCACATCGGGGGCGGATATCTCCAAGATCTCAGAGGTAGGTGACGCGTGAGGCTGACTATCAAGAAGTTTCTGAATATAAGCCTTCCTCCAAGCGTCATCAAGCCAATTAGCTTGTCGTTGGGCCGCTTCCTCCAACTTTCGTTGTCGTTCCTCCTCAACTTCTCGTTGTTGGAGAAGCCAAATCTGACGGAGGCGACGTTGTTGTTGTCGTTTCTCCTCCTCAATTGCGGCTTGACGTTGACGCTCAAGGAGTTCTTGTTGTTGTCGATGGGTCTCTTCTTGCCTTTGAAGCCAAAGGTGATGCATTTGAGCCTCTTGTTGTCGTTGACGCTCTAAAGCTTGTTGTTGCAAAGCTCGTCTCTGCAACTCTCGTCGGTGTCGTTGTTGTGCAGCACGTTCCAAAGCAAAGAATCCATCCAATGGATCGGGATCATCATCCCAGTCGTTTCCCCAGATTTCCCAAGCCATCAAATCAAAAGATCAGTAACATCAAAGAAACAAAGAGTGTAGCATAACCCGTCTCTGAATACCAATTGATGTATAGCAATTGGATAGGCCGGCCAATTGCTAAACTAAAAGGATGATCTTGCTTATGCTCTTTGATTCCCCGTGAATTGATGCCGATTCACACGAGACTATTGCTTGAATCGGTGCCGGTGAATTTCTAATTAAATTAATGGGACCCTTAGGAGTCAACAGCAAAGCAACAATGGCTCACACAATCGACAATCAAAATGACGTGGGTTGAACGGTTGACTGCATGAAAGCCAATATCAAGTATTTCGGTCAAAACTTGCTGCTTGACCACGAATTGCCACTTCAAATTATTTTTGATCGGAGAAAAAGGAAACGAAACGTGGGTAAACTTGCTAGTAGGGTTTTTGGATTGATAATCGAGAACCCTTTTAATCCTATAAAGGGGTTTCTCAATTCTAATTCAATCTGATTAATTTCAATCGAACTACAATGTTTAAATAGAAAACCTAAGAACCAATTCTACCGTGCAAGATAGAATTTAGGTTGATAAAGATAGAATTTTAATCCTAAAGATAAATAAACCTAGAAGATAAAACTTAATCTAAAATCCTAACCGTCTTATTTAATCTAACTAAGAAATATTAAAAATAAGCAATTCTATAATTAGACTCCAACTAACATAGGAGTTACTAAAAATAGAATATATATAAAAAATAAGAAATATAAATAATAAAATAATTAACGCCGTTTCTTCAACGACTCCCAACGTGGAGCCTTCTTCTTCCGCTTGAGGATGACATCATTCTCCTCCATTTGAAATCGACTCGTCCTCGAGTCGTCGCCTGGATCAAGATCGTTGTTTGACCCACAGAATGCCAGGTTGACCCGCATCATTCTCCCCCTCTTATCTTCGATTCGTCCTCGAATCGAGTCAGCGATGATCAGCGAGGAAGGAGCAACAACCTTCAAAGAAGATGATGGAGGAATGGGTGGAATAGGTGCCAAGAGAATTCGAGGTATAGGAACCCCAAAAACAACACCTTCATGCGCGATCGTGGAACAGACTTGATCTTCAATAAGAATAGGATCAATGAACACACAAATCTTAGCAACTGGAACTTCATGAACATGCCCAAGAGGTACAATCGCTAACTCTTGAGACACGTCATCAAGTACCTCATCCTCGTCAACGGAATCAACATGCTCCACCTCCTGCACAACACTGCAGTCGACTTTAAGTACAGATTCGGAGGTCTTCCCGGACGAGTCTGACAGCGCATGACTGACCGTTGGAAAGCTCGTCGAGTCAGCTTCGCAACAAGACTGAGTTGACTCAATTCCGAGTTCGGAATCAACGGGAATCTGCGAAACAAAATCATCGCGCAGTGCAGTCTCTTGGCCAACGAAAGTATCCAAAACAAACTCCTTTACCTTCCCGTCGGCCATATAGTAAAGAAAAATCACGTCCACATCGGGGGCGGATATCTCCAAGATCTCAGAGGTAGGTGACGCGTGAGGCTGACTATCAAGAAGTTTCTGAATATAAGCCTTCCTCCAAGCGTCATCAAGCCAATTAGCTTGCCGTTGGGCCGCTTCCTCCAACTTTCGTTTTCGTTCCTCCTCAACTTCTCGTTGTTGGAGAAGCCAAATCTGACGGAGGCGACGTTGTTGTTGTCGTTTCTCCTCCTCAATTGCGGCTTGACGTTGACGCTCAAGGAGTTCTTGTTGTTGTTGATGGGTCTCTTCTTGCCTTTGAAGCCAAAGGTGATGCATTTGAGCCTCTTGTTGTCGTTGACGCTCTAAAGCTTGTTGTTGCAAAGCTCGTCTCTGCAACTCTCGTCGGTGTCGTTGTTGTGCAGCACGTTCCAAAGCAAAGAATCCATCCAATGGATCGGGATCATCATCCCAGTCGCCTCCCCAGATTTCCCAAGCCATCAAATCAAAAGATCAGTAACATCAAAGAAACAAAGAGCGTAGCATAACTCGTCTCTGAATACCAATTGATGTATAGCAATTGGCTAGGCCGGCCAATTGCTAAACTAAAAGGACGATCTTGCTTATGCTCTTTGATTCCCCGTGAATTAATGCCGATTCACACGAGACTATTGCTTGAATCGGTGCCGGTGAATTTCTAATTAAATTAATGGGACCCTTAGGAGTCAACAGCAAAGCAACAATGGCTCACACAATCGACAATCAAAATGACGTGGGTTGAACGGTTGACTGCATGAAAGCCAATATCAAGTATTTCGGTCAAAACTTGCTGCTTGACCACGAATTGCCACTTCAAATTATTTTTGATCGGAGAAAAAGGAAACGAAACGTGGGTAAACTTGCTAGTAGGGTTTTTGGATTGATAATCGAGAACCCTTATAATCCTATAAAGGGGTTTCTCAATTCTAATTCAATCTGATTAATTTCAATCGAACTACAATGTTTAAATAGAAAACCTAAGAACCAATTCTACCGTGCAAGATAGAATTTAGGTTGATAAAGATAGAATTTTAATCCTAAAGATAAATAAACCTAGAAGATAAACTTAATCTAAAATCCTAACCATCTTATTTAATCTAACTAAGAAATACTAAAAATAAGCAATTCTATAATTAGACTCCAACTAACATAGGAGTTACTAAAAATAGAATATATATAAAAAATAAGAAATATAAATAATAAAATAATTAACGCCGTTTCTTCAACGACTCCCAACGTGGAGCCTTCTTCTTCCGCTTGAGGATGACATCATTCTCCTCCATTTGAAATCGACTCGTCCTCGAGTCGTCGCCTGGATCAAGATCGTTGTTTGACCCACAGAATGCCAGGTTGACCCGCATCATTCCCATTGAATGGAAAATGTTTGGATAGTGAACATTGTACGTTTGACTATGTAGTTTTTGAATGGTTACGTTTTAGGCAATATATGTTTATGGGATATTTGAACACAAGAAATACCATTATATACATTTACGGAAAAACGAGAATTCTTTAGTTATTAATTTATTATCAAAATGTAAATAATTTTTAAGGATCATCTTTTAAAAGAAGATATTGTTAAAGAATTCACTATAACCTTTATATTATATATAAACGATATACACACACACAAACAAATGCCCGCATGCCTATCGGCAAGCCGCACACACACACAAACAAACAAATGCCCGCAGGCCTATCGCCAAGCCGCTGCCTGTTTTTTTTTTTTTTTTGAGAAACCGCTGCCTGGTATTTTATTACCTGTTGTACTTGGAGTATCATTTTCTTTCAAGTCTGCCTCTTCATAGCTTCTCTCCCTTCTGCCATCGAGCAATTTCTCTTCTTTTCCAGCCACTTTGGCAAAATCTCTCTATGCATCTCTCTATTTGGGGTAAATCTTAAGATTGATTAAGCGTCTGGATTGAGGTAGTTTTATGTTTTGTTTTTTCTCTTAATTCTACTTGTTACATTCTGTTCATTTGATGTTGTTGTTGTTGTTGTTGGTATGTTGTTGTTGTTACACTCTGTTAATTTTTACTCTTCATTCAAAACCTTCCAATACGTTCTGTTACAATTTGTTGTTGTTTTTGTTTGTATGTTTGAGATGTGTGGTCACTTGCTACGGTTAATAAACAAGAGGTTTTTGAATGTAGACGCTCCACTGAATCAACTGAATTTATCATCTTTACACTTCTTTTCCAGCGGAATTGGTAGTATTCATTTCCTCCCATGACTCACACACTTGCATTGGATTGATTTGAGTTTTAGGTATGGCTGATAATGCATTGGAGGATTGCTCTGTTATTAAAGACAAGGGAGAGGTTGGCTTCATTGATTTTGCAGATGAAGTTTCCACAGAACTGGCTTCTGAGAAACCGTTTCGAAAGCCGCGGAATAAGAATGTTGCATTTGTTGTGGAGTCGAATGGCAGGGGAGTTCGCCCTGGCAAACCAGTAAAGCCTCATTTGAAAAACAAGATCCCCAACTATATCATACGATATGATGTTAGGGTAGTGATAGAGAGAAAGGAAATCCCTGAAGCTATCTTGAAAGGATTAACACCATTGAATTATTCAGCTTATTTCAGGACGCTGTATAATATAGAAGAGCTACGAATTGAGGTAATTGCTAGCTTCTCTTTGTTTGGGATAGTGTGAGCAGAGAGCAAAAGTGCTTCATATAACCCTTTCCTCCAAGTATAACTTGTTGACTGTTTCTCTTAGTTATGGTTTATGTATAGGAATACATGAAAGCTTATGATATGGAATGTGTACCTTTGCAACGAAATGGGCGTTATTTCTTAGCCCTTGATGTGCCTAGACTTGCTGAAAGAAGACCCTCACTTGTTCAGGGAGACTCAGTGTTTGTTCAACTTGCTAGTGATGATTATCAACCCAGGGAGGAATACAAGGTATGAGTGCTCATTGCTAAAAGGTTAATTTAAGCATCAAGTATATTACCTCCAAATATCTGTCACCTACGAACTCATGCATGGAAAAAGAAAAAACCTCATTCATAATTTTTTTTTGTTTTGGTAAAAAAAAATGACCATAGTTTGTGAATATGGTATTATGATTTTCTTCTCAGTATAACTTGCTGACTGTTAGAGATCGAAAAAATCTGGTATTAGGAGTTATCACAATGCATAGTAAGATCTTGCTGCCTGTGCCGTGTTTTTTACTCACCGGTGAGATTTATAGTGTCCATTTTAAATAAAACAACAATGTAGTTTATTAATCCCTGACAAGTTGCTCTTTGCTCGGATAGACTACGTTCTACTTGGACGAAATGTTGGTTTTGTATTTTATTCTCTAACTTATACGAAATGTTGATTTGGATAGGGCTGCATCCACCGTGTCATGGCTGATGTAGTCTCTTTGCAGTTTACTGGTATATTCCCCAAAAGACAAAGAGATGGAAATCTATATAATGTTCGTTTTAGGTATAACAGAGTGAATTTCAAAAGGATCTATGAAGCTATTGAATATTTAGATAAATTACACAAGGAGATCCTCTTTCCAACTAAGTCTGGTGAGAAAAGGGTAATTGCATTTGAATTCCCGAAGCCTATTTCCCATGATATTAACCTGGAGCAAGCAATGGCCGTTCGATTTATATTAGGATGCAAAGGAGGAGCTCCTTATGTGATTCATTGGCTTCCTGGTATAGGGAAGACAAAAACACTAGTTGAGGCTATCCTCCAACTTTATAAGAATAAACAGAAATCTCGGATTCTGGTATGTGCATATTCAAATTGCGCAGCAGACCACATATTGGAGAAAATCATTGGTGCGAGGGTGGATGTCAAAGAAAAAGAGATTTTTAGATTGAATGCCAGAAGTCGTCCTTTTAAAGACGTCGACCCTTATTACTTGAAGTTCTGTGTTCATGAAGAGGATGTATTCCATTGCCCTTGTCTTCGGAGGCTCAGTAGCTACAGGATCATAATAACGACATACATTAGTGCATCCTCCCTATATGCAGAAGGGGTTAACCAAGGTTGTAAAGATCGAAAATTTTAATTATGATTAATTAAGATTTAATTAATTTCCAAGGGATAATTCGATCAATTATCCTTCTTTTGACGATTTTGAAACCCCGGGAAAATTTAAAATTTTTGGATGGCATATTTTATATGGAAAGAGGATTACAATTCCGATCTAATGGAATTCATATGATAATTTTCCGAGAAATATTGGTGAGGCAAAGGCCTTGTCATCCATTTATTTCGGTAACTTTCATAACTTGTTGCGACTTTTTGAGACGTCTTTTAACCTCAAAATGCCGCCTCCCCTATGACCCATTTCAGCCCCATTTTGATGATCTTCATGAGCCATCATTTTGTTGATTAAAGAATAAAACCCCCCATGGATTGACACCTTTGAATGACCAAGTCCTATTCCATTCACTATGCTACCTAATACACACCAACTCCTTGACCACCCTTGCCCACCCTTTTGGCTCCATAAAGAACCCCAATTGGCTGCCATTCTCAGCCATCCACACGCCAAAAATCAGAGAGAAAGAAAGAGAAAGAAAAGAGGGAAGCCATTGTTGGCCTAGCAACACCTCAACTT
This sequence comes from Persicaria maculosa, assembly GCA_963922045.1. Lineage (NCBI taxonomy): Eukaryota > Viridiplantae > Streptophyta > Magnoliopsida > Caryophyllales > Polygonaceae > Persicaria > Persicaria maculosa. The sequence continues at coordinate 51,270,690 of OY998259.1, read as the reverse complement.
CAAACCACCATAACTCCCTCCTCACTCAATCTTTTTGGCTGATTCTTGAAGCCAAATATCCAAAAAAGAGAGGCCTTTCCAACCATAGTGAGTTCACAAAAATCCAGTCCCAACAAGCTGCCCGTTGAGGCCCATTTTTGAGCCAGCTGTGCCGAGCCCTTTGTGTTCTTGAGGTTTTCAAGTGTGTTTGGGTGAGTATTGGTTTCCTCCCCTTCAAATCTGATTTTATACTTGTTGTACAACTAATTTTGAAGGTTTTTGTCTAAGAATTCCTTTTATGTTTTGGTTTGGATTTGTCAAAAATGCTAGGTGTTTGGCGCAAGGTCCCGGGAAGCTTGGAGGGGTAATTTGGTCTTTTTTGAGAGAGGCTTCGAGGGTAATCTCTCATCCACCTTTCCCTCTATAGGTTAAGAGCCTTATGTGTAAATTAGGGCTTAGAAAGTGGAGCCTCTATGTGTTTTTGGTTGCGTTTTGTAGCAAACGTCACAACAAACAAAATGGATATATGTGCCTCTGTAATTTGGACTGTAATTCTTATCCAACTGTCTGATTCGGCTGAAATCTTAATATGATGTTCATGGGAATGTTATCTAACTGTCCTTCAAAAATTAGGGCGATCCAACAGTTGGATCAAGAGTTATTACAGTTTTAGTAACCAATGTTTATAATGACTCGGTTAGAAAACTTGGTTAAGGGAATGCTAAGAATATGGTTAAATATGTGATGGCATAACCGAAACTTAGTGCATATAAAATACAGAAATGAAGTATACCTATAACTTGGCTTATGATCTGATAAGAAGAAAATCGATTATGTGATAATACGATATAGATTATAACTGGTTATGTGCGGATCACTTAACCAAAGTGTGTAATCTATAGAATCGTGAACCTCATATGGATGTATGTTGATTATTAGGTTGGGTACCATGCATTAGAATACCACCTAATGAAAGCTTAATGAAATTAATAGGCTCTTGTTGATTGGATCCTTGGTTGTGCACTTTATTGCTTGCTTATTCTCCGGACTCCAGGTAAGTCCCCTGGACTTACTCATGATGGATTTATGTGATACTCTTTGTCTTATCGAGAGTCTTCATGCATCACGCGACCTAGTAACATGTTTAGGAATATAAACCGGTAATATGACGTAGGATGAACTTAGTAAATCCAACAATTCATATGTATGCTATGTGTCTATGGTAGGACGGCCGTCAACATCTGAATAAATGACTTATACTCGATGGAACACGAATGAAATGATGAAAGGCTTATGATGAGAAAGAATGAGTATGTTTGAGAAGGATGAGTATGTTTGAGAAGGATGAGTACGTTTGAGAAGATATTATGATATGATGATGATACGGGCCCTTGTGTGTTTATTTCGCATTTATATATATCTATCCACTTGGTTATGTGTTACATTTTAACATTCATGTAGTTTAAGTATGCCTCTTTACATGGCATTGAGTGTGTATATTTCCGATGATTGACCCCGATTTATTTCTTGTTTTTAGATTCAGGTACCCCTTACCCGATATGACTTACTTATGTGGATGGTTGTCGGGACAGACCTTTTGAACGATTAGAGTGAAGGAGGCGCTTGACATTCGTACTCTTTTGCTCATACGTTTTATCGTTTTGACCCGGCGCGGCCGTGGCGTTTTGTTGTATTTATGATTTCCGCTTTTATTTCTATTCGAAACATTTTCGCGGTAGTCTAGGACAGGTAAAGCCTCCAACGGGCTTACGATCTTTTCGGGGTTCGTAATCCCCATCTTTTGACAACTAAATCCTCCACTTAAATGAACCTAATAATAACTCGTACTCGGTCGTAAGATCCAAAGCTCACGGGAGAAGATCAAACTTCTCCTATAACGTTTCCCGATAATCTAGTACTCCGAACCTTATTTACCTTCTAAGTAGGTTTATGGAGGTTAATTCAGGTATTTAAATTTCGGGTCGTTACAAAGTTGGTATCAGAGTCAAGGTTGTTCGACCTGAGTACACACGAGTTAAAAATTAATTTTCAAAACCCTCCCACCGTTTTGGAAATTTTCAAGGATTCCGAAGTGTTTAAAGGGCAAAGATGAAAACCCTTTGGAAAATGAAAATGGTTAGGATCTTTATAGACGAGAGATAGGATCGACGGGTAGAGACAAGGCGATAGGCATCCTTAGAGATGTAGAAGGGTTCGGGTAGACTGCCTAGCTTTTCCTTACAGACGGGCCTGTAAGACTCCAAGGGAGCAACCATGGTGGTTGGAGTAGGATAGGATTTAGAGGCGGGCTCGCCAAGCTATCCCTCGAAGGATAGCTATCTAGTTAGCTTCCGTGCGATATAAAACTGTGCATGCGGGCCATCCCCTTGAAGGGATGTAATTATGTGAGATGAATGTGCCTGAGGGCCGTCTTACTTGAAGAAGACGTTTTATTTAGTTGTATATTGAGTACGGTTAAATGTCCAGTTGTCAGAATGGTCGACACCCAGATTCTTAGAGGATGCGGGAGACCACGTGGCTGAGGTCGTGGCCGCATTCCCGAGACAGAGACTGAGACTGAGACCGATGTTGAGGTCGAGATCCCCGGACAGCACGAGGGAGAGGCTGATAGGCAGCAGCAGGGATCAGCGATAGAGAGGCCATTACTCGCGTTGCTAGAGCGAGAGAGATCGGTTGGCGTCACCGACTGGGTGAAGAGACTATCACAGATTTCTTCAGAGAGAGATCGGCTGGCGTCACCGGAGAGGATATCGAGCAGTTCTTCAGAGGACTCGAGCGAGTTTTCAGCTTGATTGGAGTACCCGATGCGGAGAGACAGAGGCTTGCGGCTGGGCAGCTTCGAGGAGATGCTTATGACAGATGGCTTGTCTACTGTGAAGATCGTACTGCATGGACCTACGAGGAGTTCAGGAAGTTGATGCTGAGAGAGTACTGTCCATCTGGGACACAAGCAGCACGAGAGGTTGCGTTCTTCAGCACCCGCTATGACCCACAGCTATCTATCTCCGTGGATCTTACCAGCTTCAGCAGGCACAGTCGTCGGCAGGGTTGGCAGGACCAGGCCAGGGCAGAGGTTCTGCACAGCTGGCAACGATAGCTGTGGACACTGATTTCTTACCACCCCCGCCGCCCCGCGCGTTCCCGATGCGGAACGGCGATTCGACAGCTCCGACTTCCATAGGTACGATATCGTTCTATGGCTCTACTCTTCGCATTCTGTTCGATACCGGGGCAACCCACTGCTTTATAGCAGATTCATGCGTAGCTAGATTTAAACTTGTATGTTCGATATGTCCCGCGTTAGTAGTACGTATGGCGGATGGGGCTAGGGTTAGGACGGGGCGTGAGATCCTAGGATGCCCCATTCGGATAGGAGAGCGAGAGTGCCCCACTGACTTGATATTCATGCCACTGCGGACAGACGAGATGATCCTGGGGATGGATTTTATGAACTTCTATGGGGCGATCCTCAACCTGAGGACCCGTACAGTTTCCATCCTCGCGGAGGATGGGACTGAGCACGAGGTGTGGGGGGACGACCCCAAACGGAACGGAGCCCAGATCAGCGCCGTTCGAGCGGCGAGACTTCTAGACTAGGGATGCATGAGCTACTGGTGTTATGCTTTAGAGGTGGATCGCGAGCAACCCAGCCTGACGGATGTCCCCGTTGTTAGTGAGTTTGCTGACGTTTTCCCAGACGAGCTACCAGGACTTTCGCCACAGCGAGATGTTGATTTTGCTATACAGTTGGAGCCGGGCACCAGGCCGATTTCGAGGGTCCCGTACAGGATGGCGCCTACAGAGATGGCCGAGCTGAAAGCACAGTTGGAGGAGCTAGCCGGGAAGGGCTACATTAGGCCGAGTGCTTCGCCGTGGGGAGCACCAGTGTTGTTCATGAAGAAAAAGGATGGGTCGTTGAGGCTATGCATAGATTACAGAGAGTTGAACCGGGCTACGGTAAGGAACCGTTACCCGTTGCTGAGAATAGACGACTTGATGGATCAGCTACAGGGAGCTGTCGTCTTCTCGAAGATAGATTTGCGTTCGGGTTAACACCAGCTGAGGGTGAAGGCAAAGGACATCCTGAAGACGACCTTCAGGACTAGATACGGACACTACGAGTTTGTGGTTATGCCGTTCGGGCTGACCAACGCGCCAACCGCTTTCATGGAGTTGATGAACAGGGTGTTCATCGATTTTCTTGACATATTCGTGGTGGTATTTATCGATGACATCTTGATCTACTCGAGGAGCAGAGAGGGGCATGCTGAGCACCTGAGGATTGTGTTGAGGATTCTGCAGAATCATAAACTGTTCGGGAAGTTTAGCAAGTGTGAGTTCTGGCTCTCCGAGGTGATGTTTCTTGGTCATGTTATATCCGCAGCAGGGATATCAGTAGACACATCGAAGGTTGATGCTATCGTTGCTTGGGAGGTCCCCAAGAACGTCAGAGACATCAGGTCTTTTCTAGGTTTGGCCAGCTATTACCGACGATTCGTCGAGGGCTTCTCCAGCATAGCTAGGCCGATGACGCAGCTGACGAAGAAGGGAGTACCTTTCGAGTGGAGCGCGGCGTGCCAGGCCAGTTTTGATCTGCTGAAGCAGAAGTTGACATCCGCGCTAGTGTTAGCACTACCAGAGGGGACGGAGGACTTCGTGGTCTACACGGATGCTTCGAGTTCAGGTTTAGGTTGTGTGCTACAACAGAGGGATCGGGTCATCGCTTACGCTTCACGCCAGCTGAAGCCAGGGGAGGAGTCATACCCCACGCACGATCTTGAGCTAGCCGCAGTGGTACATGCGCTCAAGATCTGGAGGCACTATCTGTACGGCACGTCAGTGAGGATCATGACCGATCACAAAAATTTGAAGTACATTTTCACGCAGAAGTAGCTGCATATGCGTCAGAGAAGGTGGCTGGAGTTGATCAAGGACTACGAGTTGGAGATTGAGTATCACCCGGGGAAGGCCAATGTGGTGGCCGACGCCTTGAGTCGGAAGACTCGTCAGGAGATTATTTTGTCCAGATTGACGGCTCGACCCGAGTTGCATCGGGATCTGATCAGTTGTGGAATAGAGGTCTGGTCATGGCGAGAGAGTGGACAGCTGAGTTTCGTGGAGGTTCAGTCAGAGTTGATGGATGAGATCCGACGAGCAAAGGCAGAGTGTCCGCGGATTGGCGATATCCGACAGCGCATGGCCCAGGGCCACTGTAGGTCTTTTACCGTCTGAGATGATGAGATGCTGATGTTGCAAGGACGAGTTGTTGTGCCTGATGTGCACAACCTGAAGTAGAAGATCATGATAGAGGCACATTCCACTCCTTATTCGGTCCATCTGGGATCGAATAAGATGTACCAGGACTTGAGGAGGACGTTCTGGTGGCGCAGGATGAAGACTGATGTCGCTTTGTTTGTAGCGCAATGTCAGGTCTGCCAGCAGGTGCGGATAGAGCACCAGAAGCCCAGAGGGATGACACGATCACATCCCGACCCTGTGTGGAAGTGGACGGATATCACGATGGACTTTGTGACATGATTGAGGAGAGATGTACGAGGCTTTGATGCGATTTGGGTGGTGGTCGACAGGTTGACCAAGACCGCTCATTTCATTCCAATCTAGGAGACATGGCCTGTGTCTGATTTAGTCTGAGCTTTTATACAGCATATAGTGAGGTTGCATGGGGTTCCCGAGAGGATAGTATCTGATAGAGATGGCCGCTTCACTTCGAGATTCTAGAGGCAGGTGCACGAGGCTCTAGGGAGCAAGTTGCATTTCAGCACGGCCTATCACCCGCAGACGGACGGGCAGAGCGAGAGGACAATTCAGACGCTGCAGGATATGCTGAGGGCTTGTGTTTTGGATTGGGGGAACCTTTGGGTTCGGCATCTTCCCCTAGAAGAGTTCTCGTACAACAACAGCTATCATTCATCGATCAGGATGGCTCCTTTTGAGGCGTTGTACGGGAGGCGATGCAAGTCGCCTATCTGCTTGGATGAGCCTGCAGACCAAGTGGTAACACTACCACAGTACGTGCAGGAGGCGACAGATCAGGTCAGACGGATCCGAGAGCATCTAAGGGTTGCGCACGACCGACAGAAGAAGTATGCTGATAGGCGCAGGACTGAGTTGGCCTTTGAGGTTGAAGATCATGTCTGGTTACGAGTGTCACCGACGAGAGGGATCCGACAATTTAGGATGAAGGGCAAGCTGAGCCCTAGATATGTGGGCCCCTTTGAGATCCTCGAGCGAGTAGGAGAGGTAGCTTACAGAGTTGCTTTACCGCCCCGTTTGGCTGGTATACACGATGTCTTCCACGTGTCACAGCTGACGAAGTACGAGCCAGATCCGAGTCACAGATTGGACTACTCCGGATTACAGATAGCACCTGATCATACCTTCGTGGAGCATCCGATTGCTGTTCTTGACCGCCGGGTCAAGAAGCTGAGGCGTAGAGAGGTACCGTTGGTACTTATACAGTGGCCTAGGAGGAGCCCCGAGGAGGCTACTTGGGAGACAGAGGAGAGTATACGGGCGAGCTATGGAGATGTATTAGATGAGTTGCTAGCGTCGTATGTACAACCACGGGCAAATATAGTTTTGACTGCGTGAGTGGCTGGTGAGTACCTGGGAGGGGGACCCTAAGCCGTACTATGTATGATTGGGTGTTTACCTCTGTGATTGATATGCGTGATGGGGCCCATGAGCGATCCTACATGATGTGATTATCATTGATGCGTGATACTTTATGATATATGACTGATATGATATCGTTATGATTATGTGATTGTTGTGAGTATGGTTGATAAATGATGGTATGCTGGAATATTGAACCTAGGAAAAGGAATAAGGCTTAGCCTTAGAGGTGGATGTTAATCCACCCTCTGTTTTGATTGAGTCGTAATGAGATCATATGTTTGATCCTTAGAGGTGGATTTTTGATCCACCCTCCTGTTGGGAGAATAGAATGTCGGGAAGCGGGTTTGAACCTTAGAGGTGGATGACCACCTCCCGAGAGAGAAAGTCGAGCGGAGTCTAGAGGAGTCTAGGCCAAGTCGTGTCGGGACGCCAACACCTTTTAATTGGAATAGATTCGAAAATGATTGAGTTTAAGGTTCCATGATCCGGGTAAGCTCATTGTGCTTCGCGAAGTGGATACGGATTTTCCGCGACGGCCATCGTGGGATTTTCGCTATAGCGGTAGTGTGATGATTCTCTCGAGTTGTAATACTTTCGAGGCTTGAGGCGAGATGTGACTGGGGCTCCCGTTCACATGCTCGACGACGCCGTTCGAGACTATTACGATCGCGACAAAAACATCATGAGATTCTTGGACGACGCATCCGAGATGATCGCGTGCCTTTTGTTCCGATCAAAGGACTCAAAGTTTAACACCTTCTCCACCAGTTTGAATCTTTTTGGTCTCGGGGACGAGACTTGTTTTTAGAGGTGGATGATTGTAAAGACCGAAAATTTTAATTATGATTAATTAAGATTTAATTAATTTCCAAGGGATAATTCGATCAATTATCCTTCTTTTGACGATTTTGAAACCCCGGAAAAATTTAAAATTTTTGGATGGCATATTTTATATGGAAAGAGGATTACAATTCCGATCTAATGGAATTCATATGATAAATTCCCGAGAAATATTGGTGAGGCAAAGGCCTTGTCATACATTTATTTCGGTAACTTTCATAACGTGTCGCGACTTTTCGAGATGTCTTTTAACCTCAAAATGCCGCCTCCCCTATGACCCATTTCAGCCCCATTTTGATGATCTTCATGAGCCATCATTTTGTTGATTAAAGAATAAAACCCCCCATGGATTGACACCGTTGAATGACCAAGTCCTATTCCATTCACTATGCTACCTAATACACACCAACTCCTTGACCACCCTTGCCCACCCTTTTGGCTCCATAAAGAACCCCAATTGGCTGCCATCTCAGCCATCCACATGCCAAAAATCAGAGAGAAAGAAAGAAAAAGAAAGAGAAAGAAAAGAGGGAAGCCATTGTTGGCCTAGCAACACCTCAACTTCAAACCACAATAACTCCCTCCTCACTCATGCTTTTTGGCTCATTCTTGAAGCCAAATATCCAAAAAAGAGAGGCCTTTCCAACCAAAGTGAGTTCACAAAAATCCAGTCCCAAAAAGCAGCCCGTTGAGGCCCATTTTCAAGCCAGCTGTGCCGAGCCCTTTGTGTTCTTGAGGTGTTCAAGTGTGTTTGGGTGAGTCTTGGTTTCCTCCCCTTCAAATCTGATTTTATACTTGTTGTACAACTAATTTTGAAGGTTTTTGTCTAAGAATTCCTTTTATGTTTTGGTTTGGATTTGTCAAAAATGCTAGGTGTTTGGCGCAAGGTCCCGGGAAGCTTGGAGGGGTAATTTGGTCTTTTTCGAGAGAGGCTTCGAGGGTAATCTCTCATTTACCTTCCCCTATCTATTTTAAGAGCCTTATGTGTAAATTAGGGCTTAGGAAGTGGAGCCTCTATGTGTTTTTGGTTGCGTTTTGTAGCAAACGTCACAACAAACAAAATGGATATATGTGCCTCTGTAATTTGATCTTTAATTCCAATCCAATGGTCTGATTCGGCTGAAATCTTACTATGATGTTCATAGGAATGTTATCTAACTGTCCTTCAAAAATTTGGGCTATCCAACGGTTGGATCAAGAGTTATTATAATTTTAGTAACCGTTGTTTATAATGACTCGGTTAGAAAACTTGGTTAAGGGAATGCTAAGAATATGGTTAAATATGTGATGGCATTACCGAAACTTAGAGCATATAAAATACAGAAATGAAGTATACCCATAATTTGGCTTATGATCCGATAAGAAGAAAATCGATTATGTGATAATACGATATAGATTATAACTGGTTAAGTCCGGATCACTTAACCAAAGTGTGTAATCTATAGAATCGTGAACCTCATGTGGATGTATGTTGATTATTAGGTTGGGTACCATGCATTAGAATACCACCTAATGAAAGCTTAATGAAATTAATAGGCTCTTGTTGATTGGATCCTTGGTTGTGCACTTTATTGCTTGCTTATTCTCCGGACTCCAGGTAAGTCCCCTGGACTTACTCATGATGGATTTATGTGATACTCTTTGTCTTATCGAGAGTCTTCATGCATCACGCGACCTAGTAACATGTTTAGGAATATAAACCGGTAATATGACGTAGGATGAACTTTGTAAATCCAACAATTCATATGTATGCTATGTGTCTATGCATTGGTAGGATGACCGTCAACATCTGAATAAATGACTTATACTCGATGGAACACGAATGAAATGATGAAAGGGTTATGATGAGAAAGAATGAGTATGTTTGAGAAGGATGAGTACGTTTGAGAAGATATTATGATATGATGATGATGATGATGATTATGATGATGATATGGGCCCTTGTGTGTTTATTTCGCATTTATATATATATCTATACACTTGCTTATGTGTTACATTTTAACATTCATGTAGTTTAAGTATGCCTTTTTATATGGCATTGAGTGTGTATATTTCCGATGATTGACCCCGATTTATTTCTTGTTTTTAGATTCAGGTACCTCTTACCCGATATGACATACTTATGTGGATGGTTGTCGGGACAGAACTTTTGAACGATTAGAGTGAGGGAGGCGCTTGACATTTTTACTCTTTTGCTCATACGTTTTATCGTTTTGACCCGGCGCGGCCGTGGCGTTTTGTTGTATTTATGATTTCCGCTTTTATTTCTATTCGAAACATTTTCGCGATAGTCTAGGACAGGTAAAGCCTCCAACGGGCTTACGATCTTTTCGGGGTTCGTAATCCCCATCTTTTGACAACTAATTCCTCCGCTTAAATGAACCTAATAATAACTCGTACTCGGTCATAAGATCCAAAGCTCACGGGAGAAGATCAAACTTCTCCTATAACGTTTCCCGATAATCTAGTACTCCGAACCTTATTTACCTTCTAAGTAGGTTTATGGAGGTTAATTCGAGTACTTAAATTTCGGGTCGTTACAAAGGTCACTTCTCTCACATCATATTAGACGATGCAGGCCAAGCTTCAGAGCCGGAGACAATGATTCCCATATCAAACCTCTGGGAAGAGGACATAGTGATCGTTCTTGCTGGTGATCCTATGCAACTTGGGCCTGTTATCTACTCTAAAGTTGCTGAGTCGTATGGTCTTGGAAAGTCATATCTAGAGAGATTGATCGAATGTGATGTCTACAGATCTGGGGATCCAAATTACGTGGCGGTCTTGGCGAAGAATTACCGAAGCCATCCTGAAATTCTATCTGTTCCGTCAATGCTTTTTTACAAAGGAACTTTGATTCCATATCGAGAAGAAAGTGAGGCATCTTCAGTACCTTGGGCTGATTTGCTTCCGAACCCTATGTTCCCTGTTATGTTCTTTGGCATTCAAGGATGGGATGAGATGGAGGGGAGCACCCCTTCATGGTTTAACAGGTTTGAAGCTACAAACGTGGTCGATCTCGTAATGAAACTCGTAGCAAGAAATGTTCTTGAACACGACATTGGGGTCATTACCTCTCATCGGCAGCAAGTAATAAAGATAACGACGGCCCTTGAGGATCGCGGCATAGTTGATATTAAGATTGGCAATGTAGAGCAATTTCAAGGCCAGGAAAGAGAAGTTATCATCGTTTCCACAGTCAGATCAACCGTGAAACACAACGATTTTGACAAGACTTTCTGTTTGGGGTTTCTGAGCAACCCGAAAAGGTCTAATGTTGCCATGACTCGAGCCAAATCATTGCTTATCATCATTGGAAACCCCTATATCATTGAGAAGGTATTTCGCATTGAAATAACTCATTTCTTGACTTTTGTATCTTTTGTGTTTGTGATGCATACTCGGTAAGTGTAGTTAAAATGTTGTGTCGGTGTATGCTTTGGCAATTCACAGGACTGGCACTGGAAACAAATGCTACGGCATTATGCCGATAACAAATCGTATCAAGGTTGTGCTCTTCTGAAGCAGCTGGATCCGTATAATGGCTATGTAGTGGCAGATTCAGGCCATCCAACAGACGATTGAACTATATTTCCACTGCTACTATTTCAATATTTCGATTACTGTATTTGGACCCCTTTGATTTGTGTAACCCTAATTTAGAACATTATTATCATCTTGTGTAATTTTCTTCCGCGGATTTAATGTTCAGCATCTCATATGCACACAATCAACATTCTTTGAATCCTATCAGCGGTATAAACCAACCCTTCTTTCACTATTTTTCTTTGTTGAATGAAGTATATTTTTTATATACGTTCTTCAATAGTAATTGCAAAATAAAAAAAGAAGCGAATGTGATTAAGTCATTGTATAATTAAAAATATTTATCCTTGTGTTTGGATAAAAGAAAAAAGATTTATCCTTGGGTGCAAATCTCTTTTTACCTTTCTTGTTATTTAGCATTTTTTTTAATAATATTTAGTGTATGGCATTGTTAAATTTATTTAATTGTGGGATAAATACTATTCATATTTAGATATAGTTTCTCAATTCTACCAAAAACGATATAGTTTCTCAATTGATCATTTTTTTTAGCTCCCAATTGATCATATTTGGATACAGTAACAATAATATCTTTATATTTTATAATAACACATTAGATATAGTATCTCAATTGACCAAACTGAAGCAATTTTTTATTCCATCATATTTCGTGTAATCCACCGAATCATACCCTCGACGAACCCACACTCAATTCTGCACGTGCATTCCTCACAAGAAAGAGCATCATCTTTATCTTCAGCAAGGAGCTGAAATGCTTTCCAGGTGTTTGATCTTCGACAACTCCGAATTGATGTTCCATTGGTGATATTTGTACATGTGTTCCGCTTCCAGTTGAAGGAAGGTCTTCGAGCAATTACGACAATATATTGAAATAGATCAGCAACTCTCCGGCGACACGAAATTATTTTGTAGCCCAACTTATGTTTCACACTATTAAGTAATGCAAAGCCTTTGGGTTTTAGCTCTTCAGATCCCCAACAATACATAGCTATGCCACAAGCATAGGTTGCCACGTCGTGTCCCAAATCCGACGCCTTTAGAAGATCTTGAATGCCTGCATCGTGGTCGCATTTTGTGAAGAATTTAACCTGCAATTTGAAATGAAGCTATGAGGAACTATGATCAACCACACACCGAACCAATGATCCAAAATCAATATCTTACCATTCCTTGCTGAAAGATTGCCTCCGGGTTTCCCGCGTTGATGCATTGTTTTAAAAAGCTTCTGGCATGACTATCATTTCTCGATGCGACTACAAGATAAATTCCCCAGTATTCCAGGTACTCAATTGCCATCTTCTCAAGCACATAATTGTGTTTTCCAACCAAATCAAAACTTTTGCAACTGCATCACAATTAAGTAAATCAATTATTTTGCGAATGCATCAAATAACCAAATAAAAAGTGGAGGCAATACCTTAACCGTAAGTTGAAGACATCCTCCATAGATTCACTTGCTAGTCGACCGACAATCTCCAATAGGAGATCGAATGGTAGTGTTTGTAGCGTCAATACCTCTGATTTCCTTGCCCTAACGTATCTACCTTGATCCATTGCTTGACAAGTTTAATTTCGGTTCTAGTTGGTAAGGGAGGATGATGCAATTCAAGGGAGAAGATGATGCAATTCAAGAGAGAATGGGATGATGCAATTCAAGGGAGAATGGGTTGGCTATATAACAATGCAATGGAGAACGTAACTGCCACCGGAAGAGGAAGAGATGAGACGTGTGCAATGTACTTTAGAGGAAGAGACGTGTGCAACTGCAATGTACTTCAAACGCAATGGATGTGGAAGTGGAAGTGAAAGAGGAAGAGATTTTCAATCGTAACTGTCGTGGGTTTAATCTCCCTTACTTCATATAATTAATCTATTTCTTAAATTATCTATTTCTTCAATTTATTTTCGGTAGCCCTTTATTCAAAAAAATAATGGATTAAGTATTCAGGATTTTGTATCAATTTATTATTTGATAAAATTTTATAACGTTTTAAAATAAATTTTACAACCATAAAATCAATTTATGTGAGTGCAATATAGAGAGTAAAAAGCCCATCCGGCCTTAATCACATTACCTGCAATAAAGCCCATCCGGCCCATCGTGCTTCCCTTTTAAAATAACAGATCCTATACAATATTACTACATGTCGCATCTGTGTCACTATGCATCTTCTATCTTAATTTACAAGTTCTAGACTTTTTTGAATTCATAAACTCTGAACATGAAATCTGTAGTCCTTGCTGCATAAATGAAGCCTGAATCGTTTTTCTTCGATTCGATGCACTATTCCCTTTTTTATTTGTCTCCAAAGGTGTTATTGTTGTCTGCTGGTGTAAGTCCTTGTTACTTGCTAGTATCTGAAGATATAGCATTGCCAGATGATCGAGCAGCAAGCGAAGCAACTGGAAGAATTCAAGGAATTCACAAAAGATCATTTTTTTAAAACTAAGTTATGATTCGACAAAAGTGGGCGATCCTCCTCCATTACGAGAGAAAGATCAGCACATCTTTGATCCTGGCATTTTATTCAGATTCCATACACATTTGTTTGGGAGCTAAATGAGTTCATTTTTTTAAAACTGACTATGTCATTAAAGATGTCATGCATACAAAGAAATAAACCCAGCACAAAGTTGGCGATACATTGTTGTAGGGTGGTCTTTCATGCCTTGATTCGACAAAAGTGGGCGATCTTACAACAACCCCTACATCACCAATTTGGTTCATCTACCACATCATCATCACCATTTTGGTTCACCAATTACGATTCCCTCAAGAACTTCCGCATAGAAGCGCCATAACACACTATTGTGCTTGATAGGCCTCATTCCATAGCGATTGGCCTCAACAAACTTCTGGACATGGTCTGCTTTGGCTACAGATTGAAGATATTCATGAAGGAAGTCGCCCGGAGCTGTCACAAAATTACAAGTCCATCGTTAACAACTTATAAACCCTCCATCATCCAAAATTGGCATATTTATTGAAGTTGCGAGTCTCACCTAATCGATTGTCTTCTACATCCAGGTACGTATATGGACCAGGGAAAATGGTCATGTAACTCTATGTCAAGAATAGAACAAATGAGAATCGTATATGAAAAGGAAAGCAAAGGTTTGAAGTACAGTGACCTTATGTGAATCAACATTGACATCAGTTCCTACTTACTGAATTGAGTAGCGCCTTATGTGGTGAATCATCTATCAGGAGGGTGTTAGATTCGTCATAGTCACCCTTCTCCCATGGAAGAGTTGGGTCCTCCTTTTCCCATAACTTCTTTAGTTTCTTAAACACCAGTGGTTTATCATTCTCCCAAGGAATCATGTGGCCAGAATCGGTGCAATGAGCAGACTCCTGCACGGTAATTCTATGTTAGACTCTTGAGCTCGCGAAGATCGATGTTCAAGAAAAAGACCCAATGCAAAGAATGTAGGGTCAACACTCGCTCAAAACTGAATTTTTAAACAAAAACACGAAATTCATATTCTTACCCAGCAAAACACCAACTTATTCTTTTTATCTCCCAAGATGTAGTCCACAATACTATCCAAGTTCCTCCTGTCAAACGCAACAATGACATGCAAGAGAATATAACACAAGATATAAAAGGCTTAAAAATGTGAGATGCAAGCTACCCTATTTCAGGAGTACCTGGTTCTTAATGACCAAATCCCTACATTGAAATTTTCAAAGCAAAACTGAAGGAATTCATCAGCAAATCTCCTTTTAAACACTGGAAGACGGATTAAAAAATGTTAGACATAGCAAGAATGGAAATAACATGGGGTCTACAAACAATGTAATTATCTGCTTTCTTTGCAACCATTTTCCCATAAGCGTATCCCGGTTTAAGGTCCGAAACAATGTCAGCTAGTAACCCATTCACATCAAGAATTAAAAGCTTTTTTTTCTCATTCCTGTCCTGGTTTCCTAAAGATATATCATCCGGGTAAGGCCTCTTCCCATTATTCCTCCTACTACAAAAGACAATGTTTTTATCCATCTAGTGTACAATATTCAGGACCACATAATTTATCACAAAAAGAACATACCAGAACACACATCGATTTCATGACAGTATTTGTACAAAGTAAAGACTTAACAAGACAAATGATGTAAATAAATACGAAGTAAATCAAATGCCAATTAGGTAGATGATGTTCATCTACATAAATGGCATTTGATTTACTTCGTTTATGTACATCATTTGTATTGTCAAGGCTTGACAACTACAAACTAAGTTATGATATTTTCCCACCTACAGCAAATACAAATCGATGTCATGACAGTAGACACAATGGAGGAGAGCAATACCTGCATCGTCGCGCCATCCACACTAAAATCGAATTTGATATTTGAGAAATGAAACAAATTCGCATTACAAAATACAAAAAAATCAAACTCTACAGATTTCGAATATACAAGGCACACAAATTTCATATTGTACAAACCTAATCTACAAACCCTAAATTCGGATTTTACATGCCCTAATTTCAATTGTAGAGGCAAAGAACAACAAACCCTAAATCAACAAGCCAAAAATCGCCCAAATAAATGCACAAAACCTAATCTACAAGCCAAAGTCAAGAACGACAAACCCTAGATTTCGAATTTGGGATTGCCCATAGAATCCAACAAGCCAGATTCAAGAACGAGGAGAGAATAACGGGAGAAGAGACAGCGTACCTTAGCGCAGAGAGAGCAAGCGAACAGATCAAGAGGAGAGCGTGATATCAGTAGCCCCTCCATCCTCATTATAAGAGAGAGTATACCTGAGCGCAGGCTTATCGGCAATCCGCTGTCTCTCACTATAACTTACCGCAGGCTTATCGGCAATCCGTTGCCTCTCATTATAACTGCCCGCAGGCTTATCGGCAATCTGCTTCCTCTCATTATAACTGCCCGCAGGCTTATCGGCAATCCACTTCCTCTCATTATAACTGCCCGCAGGCTTATCGGCAATCCGCCGTCTCTTATTTTCGTATAAAAAATAAATACATAATATACATTTGTGGAAAAACGAGATTAGTGTAGTTATTAATTTATTAAAAACAGGTAAATAATTTTTAAAGAACATCTTATAAAAATGATATTTTGTAAGAATCGATTATAAACTTTTTTTTTTTTGAGCAAATAAACTTTATATATACACACAAACATTTCCGTAGGCCTATCGGCAATCCGATGCCTGTTATTTTATTTTTGTTCAATGTTTTCGTATTAAAACTAAAGCTTGATTATATTTCCATTAGTACTAATTTGTAGAATTTATAAAATGGGTAATTATATGGAAAAAGGATTCTAGAATTTATAAAACGAGAGTTGCAATTAATATTTTATACGGAGTATAGTTTTTAGCAAACGTGTCGAAAAGTCAAACGACACTTATTAATTAACGGAGGGAGTATTATTATCGGGTGAACTCGGGATGTTATGATAATTCGATCCGGTTTAAATAAAGGTCAAATAAATAACTTTACACTGTGGTTAATAAAATGTGAATTATAAGACTGATTTTATTATATAAACAGAATTATAAAAAAAACGTTAATTATAAATGAACACTAATAAGTTACAAATTACTAAAGAATTGTAAAAAAATAAAGTTGAATTATAACTTAACCCAAAAAGAAAAGAATAGATAAATTAGAAGGGGGAGCCTAGCCTTAGAGTATATAGCCTTTTTAGAAAAAGCTAACCTATTTTCACTTATTTTCCTTTTTTCTTTAAACATATTTTCAAAATGACCTCCAAATACCCCTATTGTCACCCTTAAGCAAGTCATCGAATCATTGTCCTTCATCAAACTCGCAAAAGGATGACCGAGATGGCGACTCTTTCAGGAGGTAAGTAATGACATGCTGAGAATATGACAACGGAATCAGAAGAATTGTACCTTTGGTAGCCGATTTGATTTTGAGAAAGCCCTCTGCAATATGATTCTACACTCCAGATTCCTGTCCCACAAATCCTAAAAAGAAATAAAACTAGATAATTAAATCACTCATGTTTTATTTTACTTCAGAAAAGCAATATATTTTTCCAAGGCAAGCAACAAATGCAGCCAAAAAAAACATACAGTCTTTCAGAATGCACCTTAGTATTTAATTTCGCAAAGTTCCATATTGATGAGAATTGGTATAGGCTTAAACCATCTTCAACCATGGGAAATCTCTTTTTTTTTACATCTCACCTCATAATAATTTGACAACTCATTTATTTTTTTTCTTTAAATTAAATTTAACTTTATCTACCTCTTTTCTTAAGGTTACCTCTTTTTTTCCTACAACCATGGGTTTGCCTTGTTACCTTTATGTAATATGTATCATCATATATTATTGTCATTATTTTTATTTATAGTTTTATAAATAAACAAAATTAACAACTACTTGGTTAACATATTTTATTACATCTAGATGAAATTTAACAAAATTAAAAACATTATAACAAGTTGGTCGGATTATGTGGATTATAATTTGGACACCCGGGTATTGGATGATTGTTAAGCATTTCTAAGATCACTTGAAATTGACGATTTTTTTAGATCTGGATCAAAGAGATTGAAATTAAGGATTTTTTAGAAGATTTGGATCAAATGAGAAATTTGGGATGGGTAGGGTATTATTGTGATCCCTAGTTAAGAAAATAATAAGTGCAAAGTACAATAAGTCAAGATATGGGTATATATATGTTAAAATTGTGGTTCAAATTATAGAGTAAAAAATAATTAAACTAATGGTATAATTTATTTTGGAAAATAATGAAATATATATGTGAATGAACATGGTAGAATTACTTTTTCATTAAAAAAACAAAACAAAATTAGAAAGGGGAAAAGGTTACCTTGCTATACCAAGGTAACCTCTTTCATCTCATTTCCGTAAGGTTTATGCTTCAACCAAGGTTTAACTTAAAGTTACCTTAAGGTAATGAAAATCCTTAGTTGTGGATGCTCTTAAGAGAACGAGACTAATAAAATCCATATTTTTAAAAAATTAAGACATCCCAAGTACTCTAAAGCTATAAAGTTACCTTTTGGTTCCTCATCGCCTTTCCTTTAAGTAGATCTTCATCTTTATGGCGCTTAAGATTCTGAACAAGATTTCTAGATTACCATAAAAGTGAAAATCAAAATTAATTATCCATCATAAAAAAAAACATGTTAAATGTAGTTTTGATGATTAAAAAAATAGCATGAATTTGCACGGACTAGCATCAATAGTCAGCAAAAGTTACTAGCATGACTAAAGGAAATGAGGGAAATACTACACCCTGAATACCAAAAAGAAGACCAAGGAACTCAGTGTCATAGCTTAAAACATTTATTAAGAAATATAGAAGTCATGGAATGCCAGTTACGTATCAATGTATTTAATCAACCTTTCATTCTTCATTGGTTGTCAATAGTCCTTCGTGGTGTTTGAATTGGAAGGTAGATAAATCATCACCAAAACTAATCATATCCAATTAAAAAAAATGATAAAAACTCACAGATGAAACTCATATATTGGAATCAAAGAACTCTTTAAACCACACTAGTTAGAATTAATTCTTTTTCTAAGATTGCTAGAATCCAAATACCAACAGTTTAAGGAGGCAAACAGCCACAATAAGCACCATGAAAAGAGCATAATTAACATAATTGCTCTCTCAGCAAACACTAATTACCCATGAAAGGCCAGAGCATTTCAATAGCATATGCAGATATAACATTTATCTTATAAAACTACACATTAGTTTTGGAATTCCATCAAATGAAATTTATAAAAACGAATAGAAATTAAAGGCAGCCTTACTGCTCCATGTTCTGAAGATCCATGTATTCTTTCTCCAGCTCTTCCAGCTCACCATCTTTTTGCTGAGCATTTTGTTCATCATGATCCTTGTCATCTTCCTTATTTTCAACATCAAAGTCCTCATCCTCTTTGCCTCCATCTTCTTCTTCCTCTTCCTCCTCATCCTGGTCTTCATTATCATCAGAAGCATCATCCCCATACTCGGACAAGATGTCATCATCTTCGCCATTGACGGCCTATGCCACAAACATTCCAATCAGACTCCCTATATCTTCACAGTTTAAAACAAATCAGAAAACAAGTTACAAGAATAAAAAGAGACACACGGTGTGGAGGTCTTCGTCAGATTGATACTCATCTTCTGAGTCCACCTTGCTAGGTTGTTCTCTTTCCAGCTTCTTTGATATAGTCCCCATTCTCGAAACCTACAACTCGCACACTCAAACTTTATTGTAACTTTCAATTGTGTTAATTTTTTTTAATAACTAAAAATTAGATCGAACTCTCTCCGTCTCAAAATTTAAGTCGTTTTAGGATTTTTGCACAAGTTTTAATAAAACACTCACCCATCAATCTATAGCATCATTCCACTCGCTTTTTTCCATAAATTTTATTGTATTTTTATACTCACTACATTTTTTAACCAAACAAAATCTTTTAAAAAGTCAACAACACACGAATCGATACAAATCATTACTATCTCCTACCTAGAAATCCTAAAATGACATCTATTTTGATACAAGAATAAAGAGCTAAAACGACCTAAATTTCGAGACTAAGGGAGTATAATATTGGAGATCTCTTGTTGCTTTGACAAGTTTCCCCCCCCCCCCCAAGTCCACTTGGTAACTAGCGTGATGCAACCCGAACCGACCCAACCCAAACGGTTTGGGCCGGAGCCGACGTTTGGATTTTTTGGGGGAAGGGCCCGAAGCCCGAACCGAGAACCGAAAATTCGGTAACGGGTTTTTTCGATTTTTGCCGACTAAAACAGAATGGCCCTGTCACTTTTATTGTCCGAAAAAAACCCTGTACACTTTGGTAAAAAAAAACTTACACTTTGGAATTTATAATAGATTCACATATTCAATCAAATATCATAGAAATTAAACATCATAGTTCATAGATTCATAGATTCAATCAAACATCAAAATGTCTTAAAATACAATTGATAAACTATAAAGTCTTCTAACAACACAACAAAGTTCAAACTTCAAACTTCAAACTTGAAATAAAAAATTTTGGAAATTACCACACAATATAACAAGTCTCACAAAAATCAAAAATTGTTTTACAAATTTGAAGTTACAACACAATACAGCAAATTAATGATAATAGAAGTAGATTAACACAAGGGATATGTGAAATTTGGGAAAAAAATTCGGGGTTTTCGGTTCACTCACCTTCACCTCGATGTGCTACTGGACACGGGCTACAGCTGCGGGAGAGTGGCGTGCGACCGGCGACGGGAGATGGCGAGTCTGGCGGCGGCGAGTGCGATAGGCGACGATGCTAAGGCTGGGCAGGGAAGCACGAGTCGGGAGAGGGTCTGTGTGGCCTCTGCAAAGTTGGGGTTGTTCACTGTTGGGAAATAGAAAGACAAAGGAAGAATGGGAGGCCGGACGCGTAGGTGAAACAAAACAAAGAAAGAATTAGGCAATTAGCAGCCGGACAGACTAGGGTTTTATTTTTAATGAAAAAAACTAGGGTTTTTTTAGAAAAAAAAAACAGTTTTTCGGCCCGAAACCGAATTTCCGATTTCCATACCGTCGAAAACGTTATATATCATGTCGGCCCAAAACTGACGTTTCGGTTCGGTATCGGCTCGGTTTTCAAGCCTGATTCTAAGTAACCCTACACAAAGGTAAACTTCCTATTCCTTACCCTAACACAACAATTCTTTAACTCTTAATCACCAATTGAGAAGTTTGTATTTGAATCAAACCTCGATATTAAGCAAGACAAGATTTGTTGCCCGCCGAATTCAACACAATTTTTTTGTGGGGGGAGGGGGGAGGGGGAATCTTCGAATTGAACACCGAGAGGAGAGAAATTGCACTCGACTCAACTCAACTATTTCGGTATTTCCAACATTACTTAAATTATTAGGGCGCAAAATTACATACAAATATCAAGGGTAAGCAAGTGATTTGCTTGATTTCATCAAGCCCTACTCAATTCATCAACTTCCGAGTCCTCATTATTTGTGCGGAATTGCGAATGAGGAAAGAGCCGAGAAAGAGGACACTTTACCTACGAGGTTGAGAAGGAGAGTGAGGCGCAGTGGAGTGGGCGTGGCGGGCGGAGAGATGCCTGCAATCGTGATGCATTAGAGTTCTATTTAGGGATGAGAGCATAGATAGGAGGGAGAACGGCGCTCGAAGCAGAGAAACTGGAGCCAGGAGGGAATGGCATAGGCGTGTCTTTAAGTAAGAATCGACCAGTTCCCCACCCAAAAAACGAATAGGACGGTCCAGACCAGATAGTGAATTTAAATGAAATAATTTAATTTCTCCCCAATGATCAAAACTAGTACAATCCTTACGTCATGACGCGTGCGCGAGGAAAAAAAATATCTATTATAAGGATGAACAAAAACAATAATGAAAAAAAATACAAATAGTGAATTATGTTAACAAATATATGAATAAATATATGAATGGATGAAATCGCTGCGCTAGACTTCGTCCATAGAATTCCTGAAAAAAATAGTTTGGTTATATGAATGGATAAAATTGTATATAAAAGGAAATAATGTAAGGTTAATCTTACATAATGAAGATAAAAAAGGATTATGGGTGGGTACATTTTTTTTTATTAGGAAAAAATTCGAGGTCAGACATATCTGAACCCCGATGGCCGACAAGTCGGCAGACGGATAACCTTCTAAGCAAACATAACAATACAAAGTTGGTGCAAAATACAAGCAAGAACTCTACAATAGCGAAACTAAATACAACTACACCGAACAAGACAAGACGTAGACGAAGGGCAAAGCCAAGCACTCCCCTGAAGCAGCACCATAGGCCAGCGGCACATCAGGACACACTTGTGGACAGTGAAGCCGAACCTCCAAGGAAAAATTCTTCTGGAGAAAAGAGACGCCTCGATACACATTGTCACGGCCCCGGCCTATCACGACTCCGACGGCTAGAACCTCATCAATCGGAGAGGTATTACAGGCATCTAGGCCGGGAGGGAGAGGAGCAAACGCCCGCCCCGTCTAGGATGGAGAACGTCAGTACAACCAAGGAGTCTGCGGAGGAGGGTCCCAAGGCGATCGGCGGCGCAAACCTCGGCCCAACTAGGTTAAACCGAGGTCGACAAAACCGGGAGCCTAGATCGAGAGGTGGGATACCAGTAGAGACGAATCCGACAAGGGCTATAAGGGTCGAATTGACTGTGGACGAATTTGGAATCAAGATCCCCAACCCCAACCCAACAAGAGCCCCTTGAGGGGTGGATTGGGGCTCTCGAAGGAGATTTAATAAAGGGGGGGGATTGGATTGCCAGGATACAATGCCTAGGTGAATTTGGACCCCGATGAGGGGTGGATTGGGGCTCTCGAAGGAGATTTAGGACTCCCGAATGAGATTTAGTACTCTCAAAGAGATATTGGCATAGCGGAAACTCAGCGAGATGGCGAGGCCGTCAATTGATGATGGTGGGCGGCGGAGCGGTGCATAAGCCTTCCCTGTGCTAGCACAGAAGAGTCAATTGATGATGGTGGGCGGTGGACCGGTGTATAAGCCTTCCCTATGCTAGCAGAGAAGAAGGGTTTTTTTTTCTCTCTAAAAAAGAGAGCTTTTTTCCCGATTACAAGTACATTATGGGTGGGTACATGGCATCATGTTATCCAAACTCTAAGTCAGTTGATTCGTAGCATCTTTTACAACTTTAAGAAGTGCATGTTTCTCTAATAATTTCCTTTGTAGATCCTCTGCCTGCTGCTTCAGTGCAATTAGCTCTTCTGAATTTCGTTCAACTGAATTGAGAAGTGAGAACTCGTCAGCAAATTAAGAACCAAGTAGAACTTCTTCGAAGAGAAAGATCCATATTTCAATTAAGAGAATGATCCAAGAGGTAGATCCATACCCTCAAAATCAAACATCATCATCTACTAAACTGATTCAATCTCGTCATTCAAAATTTGGAAATTTCAATTAAGAGATCCCCAATTCGAAAAGCAAAAACCAGTAAAGGCAAAACAAAATGAAATCTAACAATGATCAAAGAAAAAAGAATTGCAGAAGCTCCTGCCTATGACCGATCCATGAGAAAGATCCATGCCCTCGAAATCAAACATCATCATCCTCTAAACTAATTAAATCCTTTTATTCGAAATATGTAAATTTCAATTAAGAGATCCCTAATTCGAAAAGCAAAAACCAGTAAAGGCAAAACAAAATGAAATCTAGCGTTGAGCAAAGAAAAAAGAATTGTAGAAGCTCTTACATTTCACCGATCCATGAGAAAGATCCAAGAGAAAGATCCATGCCCTCGAAATCAAACATCATCATCCTCTAAATTAATTCAATCCCTTCATTCGAAATATGGAAATTTCAATTAAGAGATCCCTAATTCGAAAAGCAAAACCAGTAAAGGCAAAACAAAATGAAATCTAACGGTGAGAAAATAAAAAAGAACTGCAAAAGCTCCTACCTGTGACTGGTCCAAGAGAAAGATTCAAGAGAAACATCCATGCCCTCGAAATCAAACATCATCATCCACTAAGCTAATCCAATCCCTTCAATCGAAATTGGGAAATTTCAATTAAGAGATCTTGAATTCAATCGAAATCTGAAAATTTCAATTAAGAGATCCCCAATTCAAAAAGCAAAAACCTGTAAAGCCAGAAAAAAATAAAATCTAGCGGTGAGAAAAGAAAAAAAAAAGTTGCACAAGCTCCTACCTTTGACCGATCGAGGAGTGTAGAAATTGATGAGGTTTGTGGAAGAATGGCAGAACTTCAATTTCATGGCATCAAACTTCAAGCAGAGGAAGGGGAACAAGATGAGTGGATAAAAGATCCTCTCCCTGGTTGTCTTGTCAACATCGGCACCGGTGAGGAGTATGTGGCGGTGTGAAGATGAAACTAAAAGCATCGGGGTGCTAGAGAAAGCAAGAGATGTTCGGAAGGGGTGGGAGCTGGGGAACCCAAGGCCGAGTGGTGGGGGAAGATGAAACTTAGGAAGGGAAGATAGGAGAGGGAAAAAAATAAAAAGAGTAGGATAAAACAAGATTTGTTGAATTACCTAAAGTGAAGGAGAAGACGGCAAGTCAACAAAGTCTTTTGAATTAAAGTACTATATAGATATAGATTATCTTATGAAATAATGGAACAAAAAAAAAAGAAAAAAAAATCCACTACGTAAGTACGTATCTAGTGAATTTTTAATCGAAAGGGTTGAAAGTTCCTTGTAATGCTTGCGTGGCAAGCTTGACTATTACTCAATTAAATCATAGTTATATGTGGATAAATATATAGATTTATTTTCACAACTCTATACATTTGTTTATATATATATATATATATATTTGAACATCATTTGTGTAAACCTACTCGAAAGGGTTTAATCACATATTGATAGGGCTTGATGAAATCACGAAAGGGTTTCAAATGCGTATTACGAGGGTGGTTCTTGGTTATGTTTCATGTTGGTCGTGGTGTTCATCTTCTTAGTGGGGACTCTAGCGTTTCGGAGTCGGGTCTGGCTGGGGTTATGGCAGTGTGTAGAGATGGCAACGGGGCGGGTTCGGGGCAGGGAGTACCCTCCCCATCCCCATCCCCGTTTGCAAAAAGTCCCCCCGTTCCCATCCCCGTTCGAGGATAAAAAATGTCCCCCGTCCCCATCCTCGTCTGGTCCCCGTCCCCATCAGGGAATCCCCGTCCCTGCGTAATTTTACCCGTTTGCATTCCCCGCGGGTTTTCCCGTCGGGTTCCCCATTTAAAACTCATGGTTCTCCTCATTTAATAGAAAACTATAAGATACTATTAATGTTATGTAAAAAATATGATATAAATATTACATATAATATCTTATAAATGTAAATTATGAGGTAAAAGTTTAAAAATAAAAGCAAAATTATTTAAACTTAAGTAAGAACTAAATAAAAACGGGGATTTCATACTCCTATCGGGGATCCCCACGGGGTTCCCCAATGGGGACGGGGTGGGGCGGGGAGTCCCCATCCCCGTCCCCGCAACGGGGATTCCCCGCGGGGATCGGGGAGTCCCCGCCCCATTGCCATCCCTAGCCGTGTGTATCGAGGCGACTCCATATTTCGGATATTTCCTTGGAATATCGTCTTCACTGCCCACAAGGAGCTGAGTCCTGATATACCGTTGGCCAGCGGTGCAACTGCTTGTAGGTGCTTGGCTTTGGTTCGTAATCTATGTTGTCCTCTACGTGTTAGGATTATGTTCACTGGTTAGCTCGATTTGTATGTTTTCCACCATTTGTTTTGCACCGTTGTTCGTTACGTTGTATGCTAGACGGTTCGCCGTCTGTCGAAAAAGTCGGCCTCGCGAGTAGCCAGTTATATCTGGCCCACGAATGTTATCCTACAAAAAAGTATCCAGTGAATTTAGATTTTTGTAATTCAAGAATTAATTGGGTAGATGAAACAACACGCGCACCAAAATTAAATGCTAATTGTGTTATTTTACATTTTAACTAGTGGACTACCTCGTGTTACACACAAAATTATCGACTATTGTATTATGAGTTTATACATTCATATATTAATTAAAAAAATAAATTAAAAGTAAAAATTAATTAAATAGAAACTCGATTTTATCTATGGGTGATTTTGGTACCTAGACCTATATGAAAATCTAATCAAGTACTTAGCCCCCTATAAAAAGAAATTAGGTGGGATAGACCCTTCCCCAAAAAAGATATAATGGTCAATGGTCAACTGTTTGACCACCGACTGGTCAAATAGTTGACCGTTTACCGGTCAATGTTAACCAACCCATATGGATTTTTTATTTTTTAAGTGATGCCATATTCTACCGTTTTGATGCCAAAATTTTATTATATTTTATTTTCACTTTGATACCACTTTTCTAATGAAATAATTGAATAACACTTTTTTAATGTCACTTTTTTTAAACCTTGATAACATTTTTTGTTTACTATGATGCCACTTTTTTATGTCAATTTTTTTGATGATATTTTTTACCGTGATGTCGAATTTTTTTAAAGTAGTGTTTTGATGACATTGTTTTTTTAATGTGATGCCACTTTTTTAAAGTAGTGTTTTGATGCTAGCTATTTTTCTAATGTAATTATTCGAAGCCACTTTTTTAATCAAATCGTTTGGTCACTTTTGTAGTTCAGTAAATTGTATACCGATATTTTTATTTACAGTATGCAAACAGTTGGAGTTTGCTACAAGAAACGTAGCTAACAGCCAGGATCATCCTTAAGGATCGGAATACAGCTCCTTAGTAAGAGGAGATGTAGATCTAATACAATCGATACCCTTTCTAACTATGAAGTCAGCTACATTGTTTGCTTCTCTATAACAATGTCTAAATTGTATCTGATCAAAATCTTGAGCCATACTCTTGATCTTCTCAACTTGATAGATGACTTCCCATGGAGTGATAATTTCCTTGTTTATTGTCTTGATGATTGTCAGGTTGTCACTTTCAATGATAGCCTTCCAAATTCCTTTCCTTGTTGCTTGTTGTATACCTACAATGATAGCTTCTACCTCTGTC
This sequence comes from Persicaria maculosa, assembly GCA_963922045.1. Lineage (NCBI taxonomy): Eukaryota > Viridiplantae > Streptophyta > Magnoliopsida > Caryophyllales > Polygonaceae > Persicaria > Persicaria maculosa. Next base: position 51,244,115 of record OY998259.1, on the reverse strand, counting down.
TGTAAAATCGATCCGTTAGATGTATTTTGAAAGAATACATCTAGTAAGTTGCCCTCCGAGTCACGAATGACTCCTCCCACATGGCAAGTGCCCGTGGGCCTAACCGAGCCATCTATATTAATTTTATAGATATTGCTCGGGGGTTTAATCCATTTAGCTTTGATCCTTTTGGAAGTCGTTGTTTGCGGTTTATTTTCCATATCCATTTTTGAAATCCAGCATTTTATATTTGAATCTATTTCAAAGGCTAGATTAATAGTTGGGTTAGGATTTTTATTTTTAAAGATTAGATTGTTTCTGGCATCCCAAATTGTTTTCCATATAAATCCTAAATCTCTTAAAGTTGATTTGTAATTTTTTTTTTATTTGGAGGATATCGATAATATTTTCATTATAATCTTCTGCATGTAGTAGGGTTTTTCCACATATGTTCTCATAATTTTGAATAAGCTTCCTACTAAAGTTACAATTAATGAATAAATGTGTAGCACACTCATCTTCACACTTACAGAGAGAGCATTGCGTTGGGACTCTATTGAAATGTTTGTTTAGTCTCTGTGTAGTGGGTAAACCATCGATTACTAACTTCCATATAAGATTTTTGATTCTTGGAGGTAAGTCAAGGTTCCAGATCCATTTGATATCATTTGTACTATTGTTGTTAGTGTTAAGGTTTACATCAGCAGTAGATTTAGTAGAGAATCTACCATCCATTTCAAACTTCCAGATTAACTTGTCTTTAGTATCCCAAGTGGGTATTTTAATTTGTAGAATTTGATCAATAATTTGGCGTGGGAAGATTCTATGAAGTAGCGATAAGTTCCAATGTTTTTGACTATCTATCAAGTATGCTACTTTGAGGTTTGGGTCTTCCGAATTTCGGTACTGGTTTAGATCAGCATTATTAAGCCATGGATCCTTCCATACATTTATTTGTTCTCCATTACCAATTAGCCATTGAAGTCCTGAGTTGAATTTTTTCCTTAAGGATAGAAGTCTCCCAAATTGTCAAGATGTGTTTTGTGTATCCATTTCATTTATACCCAAAGTTTGTAAATATTTTTCCTTTATGATCTTAACCCATATGCTATTTTGGTCAGTATGAATTTTCCAGAGGAGTTTCATCTGTAGTCCTTCGTTTAAAGACTCTGCTTTTCTTATTCCAAGTAGGCGTGGCCACGGGTTACGGGTCAACCCGTGACCCGGCGGGTCGTTGACCTGGTGGGTCCGGGTTGACGGGTAGGCGGGTGGGGACGGGTAGCGGATTAGGGTTAGGGTCAGGGTTTTGTAACCCGGTGACCCGGCGGGTCGACCCGCCGGATCGACTTATTTTGAAAAAAATAGTCGTTGCTGTGGGGCTCACTGGTCGGAAGATTTTTAAAAAAAAAAATTAGCCGTTGTAACGACTAGTTGAGTGGGAGCTTAGGCTCGAGGCTATAAATAGCCGACTCCTTCATGTCACAAATCACGTATATTCCCATCCAATCCATCAATCACCTATCAATTGTATTTCATAAGCTCGTAAGTCGTAATCATGTCCGACGCAACTAGATCCGGTGACAACCTTCGGGCGGCGTTGTTCCGGGATGATTACGAGAAGGTGGAGCAAGCCGGTGGAAAGTTCGAAGCCGTTTGTCGTCATTGCGGTCACAAGTACAAGGTGACAAATAACCTTGGATATGGTAATTTGAAGCTTCACATCACCAAGAAGCACCCCGATAAGATCAAGAACGATGGCGCATCGGGCTCGAGTGGGACGAGTGGTGGTAACTAGTCTAGTATTCCTAAGTCCTAAGTCCTAATCCTAAGCAGTGAGTATTGTAGTTATGTAGTAAGTTTATATTTTATGTTTTTAACTTTTTATGTTATGTGAATCGGTGAATGTGAGTCATGATTTGTGAACTTGTATTCGTATGTCGGTTTACAATAAACTTGTGTTTGAATGATTCAAAGAATAGTGTTTTAAAAGATAATTTGTTTAGTAATTACTTAACAACTTACAAAAAATTACCTAAACATTACATATTAAAAAATAAATAACTCAATAAAATTAATTGGAAACTTGACATATAAATTTAATTATAAGTTAAGATAGTTAGTAAGAAGCCAAACAACACCAAAAAAAAAATTTTAAAAAGGGGTAACGGCTAGTTTGCAACGGTCGACCCGCCCCCGGGAGGATACGTAGGCAATCGGGAAACAGATTCAAGCCCTTCTTCCTTCTTTTTTCCCCCACCCTCACTAATACACAAATTGTACAATTGTATTGTAAAACTTATAGAGTTATAGTTGTAAACTTGTAGTCTTGAAAATTATAACATGTAATATTGTATTTTGTACCTAAAGTTCTGATTTGTGAACACGAAAGGATATTTTTCAAACATATATGCGTTCAATACCCGTTCTCGACAATTCCGAACAAGTGCAACCCCGTCCAACCCGGGCCAAACTCGTCGGGTCAACCCGCCGGGTACCAGCTGGGTCCGACCCGTCGACCCTTTGACCCGCCGAGTGACCCGAACCCGCCAACCCGTGGAATTCTCGGGTTAGGGTTCGGGTCGCCCTTCCCCGACTCTTGACCCGGCGGGTCGAACCCGTCGACCCGCCGGGTCAGACCCGTGGCCACGCCTAATTCCAAGTCCTCCTACCTTTTTTGGTTGACAGATTGAATCCCAGCTTATTAGTGGTGTATATCTTTCTGATTGCAACTTGTTCCAAAAGAAATTTTTATTAATCTGGTCTATTTGATTAAGTATACCTTTTAGTAGAAGAAAGTTCTGCGTTAGATAGTTTGTTTTTGAGCTAAAGTTTGATTGGATTAATATGGCTCTTCTCGCTTGAGATATAGAGGAGGATTTCCACTTAGAGAGTTGTTTTTTTAGATTTTGTATTGCATCTTCAAAAACACAGTTTTTAACTCTACCATTAACTAGAGGGATTCCTAAATATTTTTCAATCATTTGAGATATAGGGATTCGCATTTGAGTCGCAAGGGTTCTAGCTAGTATTGGATTCGTATTCTTAGAAAATTGGATAGAGCTCTTATTGTAGTTTATTGTTAATCCAGAGTAGTTAGAGAAGTTATTTAGCGAGTTTTGAATAGTATGAAGGCTCATTTGGGATGCTTTAGAGAAGATTATAGTATCATCTGTAAAAGTTAGGAAAGGAATAGGAGTTCCATTTTTTGTTAGTTTAATGCCCACAAGGACATCATCCTTAATTGCTTCTCGATGCAGTTCTCTTGCTAGACTTTCCATCACTATTACAAAAATATAAGGAGCTAAGGGGTCACCTTGTCTGATTCCTCTATTTGGTTTGAACTGTTTGCCTGCTGAATTGTTAACTAAAATAGAAATGGTAGTGGTGGTTATGCATTTCATGGTCCAATTGATCCAAATCGGATGAAGGCCCATTTTTTTTAATGTTGCTTCTATGTAAGACCAGTTAATTTTATCATAGGCTTTTTCCATATCTAGTTTTAGCGCCATTCATCCCTTTTTGCCTTTTTGTCTGTTAAAGGAATGAAATACTTCATGGGCTATTAGAGTATTATCTTGTATCGATCTTCCTTCAACAAAAGCACCTTGGAAGGGGCTAATAAGTTTCGGAAGAAATGTTTTTAACCTATTAGCTAGAATTTTTGCTATGACTTTATATATGATGTTACAGAGACTTATAGGTCTATAGTTATTGATATTTTGTGGGTCTTCTACTTTAGGAATTAAGGCTATAAAGGTCTGGTTAATTTGTTTTAGAATGCTACCGAAGTGGAAAAAGGCTTTTACTGTTTTGCAGAAGGAAGAGCCCACAGTATTCCAAAATTTTAAGTAAAATTCTGGAGGAAAACCGTCAGGACCCGGTGACTTGTCTTCTGCCATATTCATTAGTGTATTTTTAATTTCAGCATTTGTTGGATTTTTTATCAATTGCAAGTTTTCTTCCGGCTCAATTTGAGAATGTATATTTATTAATTCATCACTTGTAATTTTCCTTTGATTTTCTCCAATAAATCTTTTAGCCATTTCTTCTATAATTTGATCTGTTATATCTTGCTGGTTAGTTATGACTTGAACTTGCTTGGTAGTGAACGAGCTCGTGGCCCTTTTAAAATTCCTTATTTTTGCATTGATCTGGAAATACCTTCTGTTTTTTTCTGTTAGATGTGTATGTTTAATTCTTGCTCGCTGTTTCCAAAATTTAAAGTTAAATTCTAGAATTTTCTTCTTTTTATTTTCAAGATTAGCTAATCTTGTTTCTTGTCTTGCTGTTAGGGATCCCCATGGGCGTAACTTCTGTAGTTCTAGTATTTCTGGTTCTAGTTTTTGTAGTTGTTTATGGATGCTGTTATTTTGTGTTTTGGACCAGTTTTTGATGTTATTTTTTAATAGTTGCTGTTTTTTCATGAAGTTATAGGCATGGGATCCATGAAATTTGTTGTGCCATACTTTTTTTTTTTATTTCAGCCATTTTAGGATTTAGAGACCAAGCCATCTCAAATCTGAATGGTGATCCTTTTTTTTTTGTTCATTCATTCCTAATGAGAAGGTAATTGGACAATGATCTAATGAAGAAAAGGAGTGATGTTGGACTCTTAAATTGTTGAACTTAGTAATAATCTCTTGTTGAGCTAGAACTCTATCTAGTCTCTCATAAGTGTTGTTTGTAGCTGATTTACTTCTTCTCCATGTAGAGGTGGAGCCAATGTAGGGAAGGGTGTGTAGATTAAGCTCCTGTTTGACACTAAGGATTCTTCTAAATCTTGTTATAGATAGATGATTCCCACCTATTTTTTCTGTGTCATTTTCTATATCATTTAGATCTCCAATGATTAAGACTGGGAGTTTGTGCTTGTGAACAACTGTGAAGATCTCTTGCCAAAATTCATCCTTTTCTTGTTCTACTGAAAGTGCATAGATGAAGAGCAGAGCTAAGGTTAATCTGTCAACAGTTACTTGAATCATGTAAAACCTTTTACCAGATTCAAGGATTTGCATTTTGTGTAACATAAGGCTATTTTTGTATAGGAGCCAGATGCCACCCTTGTGGCCATCTGCACTTATCGTTAGAGCTTGATGAAATCCTGTATTTCTTATTTGAGTTTCAGTAGGTGCTTCTTCAGATTTTGTTTCAGATATAGCTAAGATGTCCAGGCAGTTGTTATATCTTAGTTGATTGATTTCTTGGAGAAGGAGAGGGCGTTTAGACCCCCTTACATTCCAATATCCAATCTTAATCATAAACATATTTGTGATTTGTGCCAGTTAGGCTGGCATAGAACTGTAGTTTCCCATTCGTATTTGTAGCAATTTTGACAGTTTGCTTTACAAACTTTGAATTGAAGTACATTTCCTTGTTAGAATCAAATCAAGGAATTACCTTTAGTTGCTCAGATTGCAGAAGAGTTGGCACTTTTGTTTGATTAAGATGATCTGCTTGTTGATGCTCTGTGAAATGTTTATGATTGAAGTTTTGGAAGAAGTGCTGATATGTAAGGTTGGGGCGGTTTGCCACAACTTTACCCAAGGGTAAAGACATGGGGCTCAACCAAAGTTTTGCTGGAGTTTTAGTAGAATGCATACCTTGATTCTTCATAGGATTGTTGCTTCTGTATCCTGGACCACATCTCAGTCCAAAACCAAAGGAGCCACTTTTCCAGCTCCAAGAAGCAGGATAGTAGAAAGTGGATCCAAATAACACAGTAAAGATAAAACTAATAACATTGATATGATTTAACATAAGGTTAACGATAGAGGTGTTTTTGAATCTGTCCCCAGCCACATTGGAAAATAGGGGGAGACAGAATCCAGAAAAAGGCAAACCATCAAGGTTGCCTAGCCAGCTCCAAAGGTACAAGCACAAACCAGAAAACCAACAGACAAGAGTTTCAGAAGTACATATAACATCAAAGCAAAAGGTAGGTTTATCATCAGAGCTGCAAATCTTCCAACCGGACACATCCTTAGCACCACCTATCAAAGCTAATTCTTCTTCTTCTTGGACTTTTTGTTGCCATGGGAGGAGACTTCATTGTTGTCATCTTCATCCTTACGTTTAGCTTGCTCAGGGTTGTTCATGGTAGCTTCATCATCATCCTGGCAGATGACAATACCACCCATCTTCCTCACAACAGAGGTGTCAGATCTCAGGGACTGGTAAGACTCATCAGTGTCATTGCCAGAGACTATCATCTTGCCTTTGCCCTTAGCCTTAGTTATCAGATCATTGGGATTCTCAACATGGACAGGAGTGGTGATGGAATTGGTGTTGGCAGAAGACAGGATAGTGTGAAGGATAGAGGGAGCAATAGCAAAGGGAGGAGTGGAGGACTCACCAGTCAGCTTAGCAACATGAGCATTGCTATGATTGATCAGATGTGATATGAGCTCATTGTGGTACGAAGGCATAGGTAGAGATTGGATAGCAGACTTGGGATTAAAGGTTGTGGCCATGTTCACAGGAAGGAGCCCGAAATCACCAGTTCTAGGGATCATGCTTTGAGAGATATTGAAATCAGGAGCGTGGTTGTAGGGGGTGAAAGCACTAACAGTGGTGACAATCTAGTTGTCATTGGGGATGAGATTTTGGGGAGGAGCTTGAACAGGGGCTAGCAGGTCAATATTGGGATTATCTTCAAGGATAAAATTGAATTTCCTTGGCCTAGGTGCATTCATGGGACATTGTCACAATATCGATATATTTTCATTGATTCTACTTTTATTCACTGATGAGTGATGACACACTTGTAATGACATTCTTTGTTGATGATATTTTTATACAATTGATGACATATGAGTTTAATACCTAATTACACTTCATTGATGACATCTTTTTATTGATGACTTTTATTCATTGATGACACATTTGTAAGTACAATTAATTGATCTCAATCATTTGTGATGATATTTTTATAAAATTGGTGACATTGAACTATGAAATGTGGAATCAAAATAGTGTCACCAAACAAGGCAATACGATCTCTTAAAATCAAAAGTTCCGGAGTTAATGATGACAACAAATTGTTTCTATTTTTGATGAAAGTAGGTTGAAAGAGCTCACAACATTAAAAGTACATAAGAATTTACTCAATTTACCGATAAAATTTACCCAATGGAAAGGAAAGCAACACAAGAACAAGTTGTCTTGCATTTATGTGAGTCATGACTATAAACCAACTAGCACTATACACCTAACAAAAAAGACCACAAAAAAAAATGAATTGAAGCTCCAATCTCTCAAGCCCATCTGACTAATTTAGGAGGTAGCCAATGTCAAAGCCCAAATGAATTGTTCACCTATTATACCTCAACTACCAACACTGTCATAATTTACAGAATAGAGCATATAAAGACAAATTAGCGGTTAATCTACTACATGAATGAATATGGAAAGGAATCCGGACAAACCACCATGCCAAAGGCCATCAACACAGCACACCAACGGCAGGGACATGTCCATTTTCGATCGGAAACACTCATCTCAATGTCAAAACATAACCAGATTTGATCAAAATAAGGTTAAGCACAAGAAGACTGATCAGAGGGCACCGAGATGTCAAAAGGTCTGCTGACATTTTGTGCAGGTCAACCCTTTTAAGCACACTAGACAAATGATGCAAAGAACCTTATCAAATGCCTGCATCAAAGAGAAATTGAATCAGGGGCAAAAGCATCAATATAAATTACAGATAGCTGAAAGCATGCCAATCAAATCCATGAAAATTGAAAGCAACTTCAACCCAATCCATAGCTCAAAATCATGTGAGGCAATGTTACCATTGAACATCATCTCTTGACAAGATGGGAGACCTTCATGTGCAAAAGTTCAGAAGAAGAAGAATGACAACTGACTTTCTACAGAAGGAAATCGGCATCAGATGGCTTCAAAAATTTGGTGACACCTTCAGTTGATGCATGAGCCCTGTGAGCAGTACCGAATGTGTCATTCATAAATAAATCAGCAAGAGAAGCAAGCTTCTTTGCAAATTCCGACTCATTCTTTTCCTCTTCCTTGTAAAACCTCACATTCTCAAGAAGTAGCACTCCACCATCAGAAAAAGAAGCAACCAACTTCTGAACCTCTGGGCATATGCAATCATCAGCTGTAAAGGCTCAGATTTTCAAATCATAATTTTCTGGAATAAGAGAATTAAAAATGAAATTAAATCAATTTTAAAACTGGTTTAGCGGATTCCGACCGGAGTATAAATTTAATGAACAATTTCCGTCCTTTTACCTCGGAAATTCAAAATAATTATCGGATGGCAATATCCTTTTCGATTTTAAAAATCTAATTGATCGAGGAAGCGAGAGTCGGGGAAACTAACATTCGAAAACTAATTTCGTGAATCAAAATTCGCGTATTCGGGATTACTTTCGGGTATTTATTTGACTAAGATTTTAACCAAATTCACACTCCACCCTCACCATACCTCTTCACATCCACACCCCTCCCCGTCATTCATCACTCACCATCACTACTCCGCTGTCCATCACCAATCTCTCTTCATCCTCCTACCTCCTCGTTCTGATGGGAAGCAGCAGCTAAGTTGTCCTCCGTCGTCCTCGTGAGTGCAGCAGCAGCACCGGTCCTCTTTCCCCAGCCTTGCCGTGAGCCTGGAGACACCAAGCAACGCCCACCCTTGCTTCTTCGACGTTCCTTTTCAAGACCACAGCAGCAGCATCAGCTTCGATCACCTCCCTCGACACCTCCAGCAGTTGCGGAGCCACCAGGAGCAGCCACCCGAGCCACCGCAGCCCCGACGACCTTCTTTTCCCCCTGTTTCCACATCCAAGGTCGCAGCCCGAGTCGATCGCGAACCAAACTTTCGGTGAGTTGTTCTCCTTCGTTTTCGATCCAAACTAACCTCGGACTCCACCATCATCCTCACCCCCCTCCAACGCAGATCCGACGAGCCATCGCGAGCCTCCGACGATGCCCAGATCTCTGATCGAGAGCTCCGAAGTCGCGAAATCCCTCGGTGAGTTCCACCTTTCCTCCCCCTGTTTTATTCCGATTTCTGTCTTGGGTCGGGCTGTGGGCGAGTGTGAGTGCGTGTGAGCTGAGTGCGGGGAGTCGGGTGGAGCTCGAGAGCTCCGGCGAGCTCGAGTGGGCGATGAGCGAGCGTCGATGGGCGAGAGCGCAAGCGAGGTGAGGCAGAGCAGCGAGGGGTCGCGGGTGAGAGGCGAGCAGCAGCGAGGAGCGAGCCCAGGAGGCTAAGGCGAGGCGGAGCTGAGCGTTGAACAACCATCGGAGAAGGAGGCCGGGAGGTGGAGCTGGGAGTCGGCGGGAGTGAGCATCCATGGCGGCTTCCTCGTTTGAAATCGGGAGAGGAAGGAAGCGAACGTTGCCTTGTGGGCCCCTTTGCTAACTTGTAAATATGTGTTATTTATTTAACCCGGTTGGGAGTTATATAATTAGGCGGGTTCGATTTGGTTCGGTTCGGTAGGATTTAGCGAGTTGGGTTCGGTTCGGTTCGGGTTTATCTGTTTATTTATTTAACTAATTAGCATAATTAAAATTATTATATATATATATACAATATTATTTGAGGTTTTAAGAGATAAAATATTATTTTGGGAGAATTATAAGGGTTGATTTATTAAATAAAAATGGTTTGGATCTTAGGGGATTTGGAAATAATTTAAAAAGGTGTTTAATAAATGGTATTTAAAATATCATATAATACTAATTGGGATTTAAAATATGTTATTGGGACTTAAGGATTTATAAAGAATTTGGAAAAGAATTTCAAAGTTGGAAAGTAATCTAAATAATAAATTTAAAAAGGATTTTAGCGAGTATTTTCAAGGGTCGGAATTCTTAATTGTTTAATTCGAATTTTGAAACGGTTTTGGAATTAACCTGGGAGTTATACTTGTTTGGTGACTAACTAGCATGATAATATGATCGTTTGACTAACGGTATGAGACGTGTGACTAATAGCATGACTTGTGGTGATTTATTATAAGAAGTTAGATGTTAGTTACTTATGATGATGATATACATATTTATATATGGTAATGAAATGGTAATATGCGAATTCGACTAAGTATGATATGGAGATTGTCTAAGCTAATGAGTTGGCAAGTTATGATGAAAGCGATATGAGGTGACGAAACGAGATGAGAAATTGAATTGAGACATTAATGTTGTTGATGATGGGATGGTTAGCTTATATATGTTTTATGTGAATCTTATGTGTGTTATTTGATATGGTTTGTGTAAGTAGACTTAGACTTATTATGTTGCTTATATTCTAGGTGAGCTCTAATCTGCTTGGATTTGCTTGATTGCTATATTGATTGGATTCTGCGCTTCTCGAGGTAAGTTCTTTGAACTTACTCATGATGGGCGCTCTATGCACTGGGTGTTATATAGTAGGCTAGTGTTCATGCACCATACGACTTAGAATCACGCTTAGGATCTAAAATGGAAACCATATGACTTGCTATATGTCTTTGCTAGAAAACGGCCGTTATAGGTGTTTATTGGATGTGACCTTTTTCTCTATTCTTGTCATCTTAGTGGGGCTTATTATAGAAAGTTGCTTGCACTTGATGGGTGAGGTAGGTTTTTTGGTAATAAGTCGTCATAGGACTCTTAGAGCATTAGACCTTATATGGGTGTCGTTGTTTGCCTTCCCTTCATAGTTAGTAGGCTCCTAACGTAGGGATGGCCTGCACCGTGGGTGAGGTAGTTCCCTTCGATGGGAGTTGCTAGAGGATTTCTTAGGAGCCTAGAGGGACATGCTATTTGACATTTCTTGTAAATGCGCACTTCTTTATTTATGTCCGCACTTAATTATACGCATGCTTGTCTGTTTAAGTTCCGCTTTGCATTACGCATTTCATCTTAGGAATAAGATGTTTATTATATCCCTCTCAGAGTGTGTTTACACACGCGCATGAGTGCCTGATGATTGAGCCAGATCCCCCTCTTTTTTTTAGATTCAGGTAACCGCTAGCCACTATCTTTGCTTATATGGATGCTTGGCGGGTTCAGACTTTTGGCGTTAGATTGAGAGCTCGAGAGACCACTAGACTTCCTCTCTTTTACGTTGTTTTGTCCCGGCTCTGCCGTGGCACCTTTGGGATTGTATTTTGCTTTAACTTCACTTATGTTGGTTGCATGCCTAAATGGATTTTCCGCGTTGTAGACTTAGGACAGGCACAGGGGTTTACCCCGGGGTCTCCAACGGACCTTACGGATTTGGGTGCGAAATCCCACTTTAAACTACAAATCTTTGGTTTCAAACCTTCAACCTGTACTCGGAGCGCAAGATCCTAATGATGGGTTTTATCCCTCGAAACGTAACTCGGGAATCATAATCCCGGGCCGTTACAAAGGTGGTATCTGAGCTGAGGTTTTGCAATCCGAGTGCAATAGGTTGAAAAGGTTTTAAAAATCGCCCAATGTTTTCAAATGGTTTTGGAAAATATTTTTAAAGGGGCAAAATGAATTTAATTGGAATTAAACATAAATGAATAAAGGGAAACAGTATCGGGGGTAGAGACCAAAGCGATAGACATCCCTTATGGATGTAGAACTCGGGGGACGGCAGGCAAAATACTAGCTTTTATTTACAGATGGGCCTAGAAGACTCCAAGGATCACCACGGAGGTTGGAGTGTTGAGTTAGGAGGCCGTGAGGTTCTTGCCCCTCCGGTCAGCCGTCCCTCGAAGGACGGCATAGATTGTCTCTATGCTTACGTTTATATTTACATATATGTAATTGGGCCCGAGGGCGATCCTCCTCGAAAAGGATCATATTAATCTTGTTTATTGCTTCCGTGATGAGTGCTATTATGCTTAGGATAGCGAACTAATCAATATTCCTTGACTTGAATCATGTGTTGAATAACTGTGCAAACGGGATAGCGGGAGAAAGCCTTGTTCTTATGTAATCAGAATTCGTGTCTTGTCGGAATAACCCTTACATAGTTCAAGCCCCCTGATGGTTCTGACTCTGTCATCCACCCCACCAAAACACCTAGGCATGTTAGCAAGGGTCGAGAAGCATCCGCTCTCCCCGTTTTGAGTCCTGTTTCGTATCCCACCATCGATGCTTCTATCAAGTCTCGTACTTGGGGTTGGGGTCTTCCACGGGAAATTGGGTCGGTCAACTAATTACCTTCGGAAATCGTGTTGGATGTGAGGGTTACCTGAGTATGTTAGTGGGGGTGAGGATTTAGATCGTTTCGAGATAGAAGTGAGTTGTCTTATGGAGTCATCCCTTTCGATCCACGTAATGGCCAACCATGTCTTCTTGCCACAAGAGTCTAAACACGATTTCTACCCTCACCTCAAAAACAGCGTGAATGTCCTTGTCACCTACCCAGCGAGTCATACTAGCGTCCCACGGGGAAACGGGGTGGTGAGTTCAGCATGACTTGCCTAGTACCTCGCATGGTTGCACTTATGAGTGGATGTATGTGCCGTATGTATTTAATTCCCATGATTATTGTCTCCCTATGAACTAGGTCCATGATAGTGTGGTCAACTCTCATTGCATGTTTAAAATGTGAATTGGATGACTTAGCATGTCAGATTAACCTAATTTGACCTCATGGTTGTGTACATGTTTAATGAATATTGCTAGTATCATATAGGACATATACCTCCCGGTTATAGGCCCTTATATGATTGTGTGACTGCCTAGTCTTACTATGCGAATATGGATGTATGTGAGGAGATAGTTGCTATACCAACCCTGCATGAATTGACTATACCGTTAGCATGATTTTTATGGTACATCTTAGCATGCTTTACGCAATATTATAACTTGCTTATGTGTGTATCTAAATGAGTGATAAGTCGTGCATATGATATCCTGTAATGCTTGCTAGATCTTGCATAACTTATGCCATATATGTCCCATATCAGTCTGTGCATACATGTTCTTAGTCTGTCAAGCATGATGGGTGAATGAAATGATAGGTTGCTAGCTTGTTCTGCGCACATATAAAGATGATTATATGAACATGTATGAATGCATAAATAGATATTTCTTGAGATAGGTTCATACTAGTGTGAAATAATGTGATGATATCTCTTGATTTTTATGTGTTTGTGTGCCATAATTACAAGGGCATCGTTCTAACTCTCGGGTTGGGTTCTTCTCTTTGGTCTTGTCGTCCCTAGTCCTGGTCCATGTCTGAACCCTTAAGGAAGTTTTGTTGTCCGCCCTTGTCTCTCCCCTATCTTCGTAACTTCTAACCCTTGCGATCCTTCGATGAGCGTCGACATGCAAGAAGGGACCGACGACCAAGTGGCATCGGAGTGGGGCAGTCGAAGCGTGATGGGCCTATGATCCATAGACCAGAAGACAGACGTCGCCAAAGGTATACAAAGGACGGACACATCTCGAAGATGGTAGTCGCGGATGTGATTCTCTTAGATGACTCAAGGAAGGGCGTTCTTCATTCAAATCGTGAATTCTTCTATATCAATTGGAATGAGCATAATGAAATAGGCCTGGAGCTAACATAAATGGGCGTGCAATGGCGCCTGAGATGCTAAACTGGTGGCAAGTGATTGTCTAACTAACTTGTTTCTATGATGGTGTGCCTCGATGCTTGATGTACTGATTTCCTGGTAAATAGATTATGGGTTTTATATATGGTAGTGCTTTCTTCTTGAGCTTGAGTCGTGAGATTCTTCGGTGAGACGGGTCGAAAAGTGGAAGGTGGATTGAGGTCTTCAGATTGGGTCTTTAGTTGTGTGAGATGGGGTGCAGGAATGATGCGCTAGTTTGAGTAGAGCCGAGTAAGTTGGGATGTGTTGAAGATAGTGGTTCGTGAGTATAGATGAGCTTCCAGATAGGTCTTAGGTGGGGAGCGGGGCTAGTATGTCAAGATTTTGAGGGAGATGTCCTAGCTAGAAGTGTCGGTAGGTAGTGGGTGCGTCGTGTGAGGGTTTAGGATAGAAGGGTAGCGGTTGAGGTCTAGACTAGTTTCGTGAGGGTGACCTTAAGAGTGGGTGTGTGAGTATAGGCAGTTAGCGTAGTTCTAGGGGTGGATGAGAGAGCTAGGAGTTGATCGGGAGGATTGTTGAGGGGAAGTGTTGTGAGGCGGGTTAGTATGCCTAAGGGATGAGTAGGTAAAATCAGTGGTTGGTCTTTGAGGATAGGCGTTGGTGATGAGGGTCTTGGAAATTCGTGGTTGGGAGTAGCACGAGATGGATTTCTGCGTAAGAGTTGGTCGAGAGTGGCAGGTGTGAGATGGCTAGTATGAGTTGGATTCTTAGAGGTGGATGGTTAGTGAGATTGGTTAGTGGTATCTCTTTGATTTCATGCTTATGCTTGGTAGTTGTGTGCAGATCCTTGGTGATATAATGGGATGAGCCTCGTTGATGTGATGATGTGCTACTTATGTTTTTGGTATGCGACCGTCCTTGATGTGTTATGTCCTACTATAAACGTGAGATATGATTGCTATTGTATATACGATGCATGATGATAGAAATGTTAGAAGCTGAATTATTGAAATTTGATTCTGACTTGGAACCTAGGAAGGAAATATGAGATTAGCCTTGGAGGTGGATGATTCCACCTCTTGATATTTGAAAATTGCTTGATTAACGTCGGGTTAGGGAATTTTGAATAGTGCTTAAAAAGGACTGAGTTGGATTTAGAGAAATCGAACGTGATTGATAACTTCAATGATTTTGAGAAAAAACCTTTTCAAACAAAGGACCCTCTTGAAAATTTCTAACCGAGCTTGCATTGTGACGTCCCACGAAGTGGATACAAACATTTTATAGGGGCCCTTATAGACTGCTTGCTAAGACCTAGTGGAGATGCTGTAATGTTTTTTGAGTTATGATATGACCGAGAAGTCGAAATAAGGATGTGGTAGGGGCCCATATTACATTCTTACTACGATATATTGGGGATATTATGATCACGACAACGGTACTGTGAGGATCTCATAGGGGCACTTGTGAGGTGCTTACGGGATCAATGACATGATCCTTGGACTCACAAATTTAAAACTTCAATCCCCTGTTTTTAAAATGATTTTAGTCTCGGGGACGAGACTTGTTTTTAGAGGTGGATGATGTAAAGGATCAGATTTTCAAATCATAATTTTCTGGAATAAGAGAAATAAAAATGAAATTAAATCGGTTTTAAAACTTGTTTAGCGGATTCCGACCGGAGTATAAATTTAACGAACAATTTCCGTCCTTTTACCTCGGAAATTCAAAATAATTATCAGATGGCAATATCCTTTTCGATTTTAAAAATCTAATTGATCGAGGAAGCGAGAGTCGGGGAAACTAACATTCGAAAACTAATTTCGTGATTCAAAATTCGCGTATTCGGGATTACTTTCGGGTATTTATTTGACTAAGATTTTAACCAAATTCACACTCCACCCTCACCATACCTCTTCACATCCATAACCCTCCCCGTCATTCATCACTCACCATCACCACTCCGCTGTCCATCACCAATCTCTCATCATCCTCCTACCTCCTCGTTCTGATGGGAAGCAACAGCTAAGCTGTCCTCCGTCGTCCTCGTGAGCGCAGCAGCAGCACCGGTCCTCTTTCCCCAGCCTTGCCTTGAGCCTGGAGACACCAAGCAACGCCCACCCTTGCTTCTTCGACGTTCCTTTTCAAGACCACAGCAGCAGCATCAGCTTCGATCACCTCCCTCGACACCTCCAGCAGCAGCGGAGCCACCAGGAGCAGCCACCGCAGCCCCGACGACCTTCTTTTCCCCCTGTTTCCACATCCAAGGTCGCAGCCGGAGTCGGTCGCAAACCAAACTTTCGGTGAGTTGTTCTCCTTCGTTTTCGATCCAAACTAACCTCGGACTCCACCATCATCCTCATCCCCCTCCAACGCAGATCCGACGAGCCATCGCGAGCCTCCGACGATGCCCAGACCTCCGATCGAGAGCTCCGAAGTCGCGAAATCCCTCGGTAAGTTCCACCTTTCCTCCCCCTGTTTCATTCCGATTTCTGTCATGGGTCGGACTGTGGGCGAGTGTGAGTGCGTGTGAGCTGAGTGCGGGGAGTCGGGTGGAGCTCGAGAGCTCCAGCGAGCTCGAGTGGGCGATGAGCGAGCGTCGATGGGCGAGAGCGCAAGCGAGGCGAGGCAGAGCAGCGAGGAGTCGCGGGTGAGAGGCGAGCAGCAGCGAGGAGCGAGCTCAGGTGGCTAAGGCGAGGTGGAGCTGAGCGTTGAACAACCATCGGAGAAGGAGGCCGGGAGGTGGAGATGGGCATCAGCGGGAGTGAGCATCCATGGCGGCTTCCTCGTTTGAAATCGGGAGAGGAAGGAAGCGAACATGGCCTTGTGGGCCCCTTTGCTAACTTATAAATATGTGTTATTTATTTAAACTGGTTGGGAGTTATATAATTAGGCGGGTTCGATTTGGTTCGGTTCGGTAGGATTTAGCGAGTTCGGTTCGGTTCGGTTCGGGTTTATCTATTTATTTATTTAACTAATTAGCAGAATTAAAATTTATATATATATATATATAATATTATTTGAGGTTTTAAGAGATAAAATATTATTTTGGGAGAATTATAAGGGTTGATTTATTAAATAAAAATAGTTTGGATCTTAGGGGATTTGGAAATAATTTATAAAGGTGTTTAATAAATGGTATTTAAAATATCATATAATACTAATTGGGATTTAAAATATGTTATTGGGACTTAAGGGTTTATAAAGAATTCGGAAAAGAATTTCAAAGTTGGAAAGTAATCTAAATAATAAATTTAAAAAGGATTTTAGCGAGTATTTTCAAGGGTCGGAATTCTTAATTGTTTAATTCAAATTTTGAAACGGTTTTGGAATTAACCTGGGAGTTATACATGTTTGGTGACTAACTAGCATGATGATATGATCGTTTGACTAACGGTATGAGATGTGTGACTAATAGCATGACTTGTGGTGATTTATTATAAGAAGTTAGATGTTAGTTACTTATGATGATGATATACATATTTATATATGGTAATGAAATGGTAATATGCGAATTCGACTAAGTATGATATGGAGATTGTCTAAGCTAATGAGTTGGCAAGTTATGATGAAAGCGATATGAGGTGACGAAACGAGATGAGAAATTGAATTGAGACATTAATGTTGTTGATGATGGGATGGTTAGCTTAGATATGTTTTATGTGAATCTTATGTGTGTTATTTGATATGGTTTGTGTAAGTAGACTTAGACTTATTATGTTGCTTATATTCTACGTGAGCTCTAATCTGCCTGGATTTGCTTGATTGCTATATTGATTGGATTCTGCGCTTCTTCAGGTAAGTTCTTTGAACTTACTCATGATGGGCGCTCTAGGCTAGTGTTCATGCACCATACGACTTATAATCACGCTTAGGATCTAAAATGGAAACCATATGACTTGCTATATGTCTTTGCTAGAAAACGGCCGTTATAGGTGTTTATTGGATGTGAACTTTTTCTCTATTCTTGTCATCTTAGTGGGGCTTATTATAGAAAGTTGCTTGCACTTGATGCGTGAGGTAGGCTTTTTGGTAATAAGTCGCCATAGGACTCTTAGAGCATTAGGCCTTATATGGGTGTCGTTGTTTGCCTTCCCTTCATAGTTAGTAGGCTCCTAACGGTGCACCGTGGGTGAGGTAGTTCCCTTCGATGGGAGTTGCTAGAGGATTTCTTAGAAGCCTAGAGGGACATGCTATTTGACATTTCTTGTAAATGCGCACTTCTTTATTTATGTCCGCACTTAATTATCCGCATGCTTGTCTGTTTAAGTTCCGCTTTGCATTACGCATTTCATCTTAGGAATAAGATGTTTATTATATGCCTCTCAGAGTGTGTTTACACACGCGCATGAGTGCTTGATGATTGACCCAGATCCCCCTCTTTTTTTTAGATTCAGGTAACCGCTAGCCACTATCTTTGCTTATATGGATGCTTGGCGGGTTCAGACTTTTGGCGTTAGATTGAGAGCTCGAGAGACCACTAGACTTCCTCTCTTTTACGTTGTTTTGTCCCGGCTCTGTCGTGGCACCTTTGGGATTGTATTTTGCTTTAACTTCACTTATGCTGGTTGCATGCCTAAATGGATTTTCCGCGTTGTAGACTTAGGACAGGCACAGGGGTTTACCCCGGGGTCTCCAAAGGACCTTACGGATTTGGGTGCGAAATCCCACTTTAAACTACAAATCTTTGGTTTCAAACCTTCAACCTGTACTCGGAGCGCAAGATCCTAACGAGGGGTTTTATCCCTCGAAACGTAACTCGGGAATCATAATCCCGAACCGTTACATCAGCCTTGACAACCTTTCGATAAGCATAAGAGGAAATATTAGCAATCATGCTAGTGTGGCAGGGAGCGGAATCATGAAGAAAAATCTTTTTAGGAGCAGAAGTATTTTTTGTCAGAAAGTATCTATTTTAATATACAAAGGTTGATTTATAATACCTGAAAACCAAGAAGTTCAAAGAGCCTCGAAATAAGAGGCACCAAATTGTATTTTGGGGTGACACCTTTTGGACGTCCCTAAACAAAAGAGGATAAATGTAAGCTCAAATGTGAAATGCCATTAAGAAAGATAATTGACTAGACAAATAGGCGTTGTGCAACATCAATTTAGTTCTTTCAGTTTATTTTTTGACAAGAAATCAACCGGAGATAAATAGAAAGCGATGCAGTTTTCCCTACAGAAAAATGGAAAGCAAACCGCATCATAGTGATAAACAAGCAAGTCATAAACTAGAAACACCTATAGAAAACTCAGATCATCCAAGAAAAAAAATACATTTGATAGCACTAGACAACGAAATCATCAAGAAGAAAACATGGCAGCAGTCAAGTATAGTGAATGATCCTTGATTTGAATATCTTACCACTTCAAATAATTTGTACTGCGAGTGATCAAATCATACCAAGCACCATGTGATTCCATGTCCTGGAGCAGGCAATTGGAAGATCCACTAGTTTGAATCTTAGGCTTGTGTGGTACCAATTTCAACTTCCAGTTTCCTTCCCCCCCCCCCCCCCCCCCTTTTTTATAACTAAAACAAGATTCCTAGAAATATCTATGGGCTTTTCAAAATATTGAGTTGATTAGTAGTGGAACTGGAGAACAAACCAATCACAATAGATCAGATACAACTAGAAACTAGATGCCAAAGCCCCAATTTTCAGAAATCCAAACGGTCAAATATCATTTAATCCGTATTTTCATACAATTACCACAAAATTGAAATAACAAAGCAAGCAGATTCTTCCAGAACAAGAGATAGGCTCCTTGTTAAGGTAGATTGTTATGACTGGTCAGATCCTAGTGCTGCCTGAAATAATTCAAAATCATCCATCCACTGCACTAGTACATGTTTTCAAATGAATCAAACTAGAAGAGCAAGTTTCACATGAAAATAGGATCCATGAACTCAGACAATTTTTTCAAGCTTACATCCAACAATTCCAAGCACAATTCTTAACTCATACTTGTCCGCTTTGATGACAATTAAAATTCTAAAATTGCCTATCAGAGCAGGAACCCTAGAGAGCACAATGGTAGGAAAACGCTTAAGATTGTAAAACTAGATCTCGACATTTTTGCCCCAAATCAAACCATATATCCATCAAAATTGTAGATTCCAAGAAAATCAACATTATGAAGAGATAACCAGTGTCACACACAGAAGAAACCCCTCTCGCCCTCACACAAATTGAAAACAATCTGGAAATTCCAAGCTCGGAATCGAAACAAAACGAAATCAATCAAACAAGGAAAAAAATCCATAGATAGAGAAAGAGGGAGAAGAGCAAACACCTTAGCAGGCCAGGGCGGTAATCCTTAACCTTGGCGAGAACAAGATCACCCAAGCTCAACTCATCTCGGACCTTCCCCTTGGTGTTCGCCCCTTTCCTAAGCTGCGGAGCCATTGGCAACACCAAAGCAACCCTAGAAAATCACAGAGTACCTCGCTTCTCCTTCAACCGTAGCCAATCCGCTCCTTCAATCGTATACTCAGATCTATTTTGAGGAGGAGAATCTCATCGGGAGGGAGGGAGACGACAATGGACGACAAATTGGAGAATCGCCGGGGAAGGAGAGTCGGGTGAAGGAGAAAGCAGGAAGGGTATAGAACGCCCAACAAAAATTTAATGAGGTCTACGCCGGCTAAAAAATAATTAAAGAGGCTAACTACCTAATTAAATATACAAAATGGTCTAAATCACCAAATTCCCTCTTAATATGTTTAATTTTTTTAGACTTTTTTCATTTCATATTTTAGTTATTCCTTAAATAAAGTACGGAAATTTCGCGAGGTACCCCTGAGGTATTGCAATTTTCGCGAGGTATACAACTCTTTTGCATATTTCGCTTGGTACCCCTGAGGTTTTGAATTTTTTCGCCACATGCCCTTCTCGGTTAATTTTAACAGAGTCCGTTAGTTTTTTTAAAAAAAAAAAGAAAAAAGAAAGAAGCGAAGAGAATAGAGCCAGAGAGACCATTCCCAATTTCCTCGAAGAACAAGAGCGAGAAAAGCCCCAAAATCTCAAATCCCATCTCAAAATTCAATCAAAACGACCAAATTGAATATGGGTATTGTCGATTCTAGGCTAGAATTCTCAATTTCGTCCTTCTCCATGCCAAAATCGAGCCAAAAAGTCCCAATTTTCCAGATCTAGGGTTTGCGTTCACCAAGAACATCCACCCTTAAAATCAGAGAGATGGTGATGCTGGGTATCGATGGTGCTGGCACCGGCGCGGAGGACTCCGAAGTAAGAGAAGAGGGCTGCCATGGGCAACGCCGGAGCAAGGCAGTAGCGCCGCCGGTCATATGAGAACGGAGAGGTGATAAGGTGGTGCGGTGGGTGAAGGTGGCTGTCGGCGGTTTGAGGGTGAGGACGGAGATCCGACCTTTCTGGGTGAAGGTGGCAGTCGCTCCGGCAATCCTCCGGCGCCACCGGTGGTGTCCTTGGCTGCGATCTCCTAGGCTCCTTCGCCGCCAGGACCGTAGTCGCCGCCGCTGTCCTCGGGCCGTTGTACGAGTCCAGCGTGCTGTGCGCTCATACCGCTCGAAGTCGGGCTATGGTGGTGGCGTTGGCAGCCTGAGCCGCCGCCGCAGCAACCGCGGTGGCCCAGATCTTTGAGACCTTCGGCTTCCTCGAGTCTCTGTGATTCTTTCTCTCTTTCTGTGGTTCTTTGTTTCTTTTTATTTTTTTTTAATTAAAAACTAACGGAGTCCCACCAGATCTGTTAAAATTAACCGAGAAGGGCATGTGGCGAAAAAAATCAAAATCTCAGGGGTACCACGCGAAATATGTAAAAGAGTTGTATACCTCGCGAAAATTGCAATACCTCAGGGGTACCTCGCGAAATTTCCGAATAAAGTATGCAAGGTTTTAATTTTATAGTATTAGATATTTTTAAAATATATTATTGTATATAATAAATTATTTTTAAAAATGAGGTCTATTTTTGGTAATCTATAATTTAAAAATATTTGATGAAGCTTATGAATATAATTTAATTTGTTATTTTCATTATGTATTGTGTTTACTTAAGAGTTGACTTTTTAAAATCAAATACTAAATGTTGATTTTAAAAATGATAATTGGTACGTTTTCTACTTCTCAAAATATTACACAAATAATTGATTAGATAATGTTATATTAGACTTTTTAACTTCTTATAAATATTATTTTTACTCAAGTAGTGATTTTTACTCAAGAGATGATTAGTTTTTTTTTTAAATCTTCACCATTTCTCATTTATTAAACCTCATTTATGACAAAAAATAATGTTATATTAGACTTTTTAACTTTTTTATAAAGATTATTTTTACTCAAGTGGCGATTTTTACTCAAGTGATGCTTAGGTTTTTTTTAAATCTTCAACATTTCTCGTTTATTCAAACTCATTTATGACAAAAAAACTTCTTTTCCTATATAGGAAGATTTTTTTAATTAATTAAAATCATATTAATCTCAATCATCCATTTACTATGATTAAATGATCTATATTTGTTCGTAGTTTATATCCTAGGAGATGTAATATATATATATATATATATATATATATATATATATATATATATATATATATATATATATATATATATATAGGGGATATATCACATGAGAAGTATGGAATGCAATGAGAGATGAGAAGTGATGCTAGTGACCATCAGATTATAATCTAACGGTTGAAAATGCATCATCATTAAATGGAGTCACGTGACTCACTTTTGAATGCACACATTCATTTATTAAAAAAAAATGGAAAAGGTGAAAGTGCCTAATTGATGCAGTACTCCGTACCCTCATTGCCTTGAACAAATCGCCCCCAATCTCTCTTCTCCATCATCATGTATGTTCTGGACTTCTGGGTTGTAGAATTCACATCGAGATTTCAGTCTCCATTGTTTCAGTTGGATCGCCATGCTTTCTCTTGATCTAATCTTGCCCGTAAACAGGACCCGCTATCAGATTTTCCAAGTACATATGCAATGGCAAAGACAATTTTAAACGGTGGCAAACATCTCCCTTTTAAATCTAGGCAAGTCCACCATGTAGTCCATGTCCCCTCTCGTATTGCTCTCCTAAGCATCACCGCTCTGTCTCCATCGACGCCGACATCCACCTCTCTACTCTGTCTGCTACTGTTCTCGTCGCCGGCCTCCACTCTCTGACTACTCCGTCCTCGACCCTAAATCACGTTTCGAGATCTACAACCCCATCTCCCACACTCGAATCGACCCCACGGTGCGAATTCATCACCTTCCGCTCCAAGTCTGTCGCCTCCCTCGACCCCTCCTTCGGCATCACCTTCGACTCCAAACGAACAAGCTTCCAAAATACTCAATTTTCATTCTTTTCTTCAAATTGATCTCCAATTTGAGGTTTGATTTTCTATTTGGGTGAATTAGATTCAAGTGGTGTTGACAATTGATTCGAACAGTAGAGGATGAGAAGGTAGAGTCGGTTTCGATAGGAACCGAATGAGACACAATTTGAAGCCGGTGGGGCGTCTCCGCCTCTGACCAGACATGGAAGAGAAAATCGACTAAGCTCTGCAATCATCAACAATGGTGGTAGTAGCAGTTAAGGCATGTATGTGTGGGTTTTTTTGATGTGAAAGTCCATGCCCATTCACCTTCCAAATTTTTTTCCTTTTTTTCAATAAAGTAACTTAAAGTTAGTGGGAACCTGCTTTTTGTTTTGGGCATTTGGCAGTAGTCACGTGACCCATTTAAAACATGTGTAACAACAACCATTAGATTAGGTCTAATGGCTAATATTTATTCTTCTCATTTCTCATCCAAACTCCCACTTCTTAGTGGATATATCCCATATATATATATATATAAAGGTTCAAATGAAAATGGGGCTTAAAATGAAAATTTTATTTAAAGTGAAAATGGGTCTTTTTTTTCTTGGGTTGGGTCGCGGATCTACTCATTTGGTTAGTGGCTGCTCTGACCCGTATGTCTTTCTCCTTTACTCCGTTCAATCTGATCTATCTCCCTTTCTCTCCTTTCTCTCGCACTCGCCATTCCTCCTTTCGCTCGCTCGCACTGGCCACTGCCGCCTCTCCTCGCCGGCGTTCACCACCGCCATAAGCTCCGGCCTGCAGCAACTCCCGCACCAACTACCTCCTCGCGCTTGCCAACAGCCTCGCAGAAGCCCTTCCCTGCATCGCCAGCAGCTCTGCCTCGCTGCCTTGCCTAGCAGGCCACACCAGCCCGACCCCCGCCCTTCTTCCTCTTTTTTCTTTGAGTACTCAACCCCTATTCTTCCTCTTCCCCTCGTGCTACACAATTACGGTACGTATCCTCACTTTTGGATCTCTTTTTACTCTAATTTTTCCGACACATTGTTAGTATCCATATTAATTTGGGAAATTTCAATTGTTAGGGTTTGGTTGGAATCGATTTGGGGAAATTGCTTTATTTTTTAACTTGATGTTTTGAGTCATTTGGAACTTTGATTACCTTAATTGCATTTCTTGTTTTCTAATAATTTTCTATTGCTCAATTTCAACTTCCCGATTGCTTGTTGTTATGCCTTTTGAAGATGCTTTGTGTTTCTGGGTTCAGGAAAACCTAATTAAATTGAGAACGTGAGATTTTGTGCCAATAGAGTGATTTTGAAATGGTTAAATACGACCTTCTATTTGTGTTTTGATCTAGAAATGTTGGAATCCTATATAAAAAAACTGCCTTGAAACTGCACTTCTCATTGCACTTCTTATGGAGAAGTGCAGTGGGGAGGAAAAACCACCTTGAAACTGCACTTCTCGTTTCTGTAATGAGATTATTGGTTAAACTCTTAATTCCTGTTCTCTTAATGAATCTGATATGCTTATTTGCATATTTAAGCATATATACAACGCATACACCAGAGTTCTTGGGTCTGCCTACAGAAGTGTGGCCAACAGGAGGTGGTCATGACAAGGCAGGGGAGGATATTGTGATTGGTTTCATTGACTCGGGCATATTTCCCCTGCATCCTAGTTTTGCTGCGCATGAATCAGATCTGTATGAACCGCTTCAGAAGTATAGGGGAAAGTGTGAAGTTGACCCTGATACAAAGAGGAACTTCTGTAACGGGAAAATCATTGGCGCCCAAGATTTTGCAAAGGCTGCGATAGCAGCTGGAGCATTCAATCCTTCTATAGATTATGCTTCTCCTTTGGATGGTGATGGACATGGAAGGTTAGACCTTCAGTATTTTTATTTTTGTAATTTTATTTTGAGTAAGTAATTTATAAACTAACTCATGTTTGTCCTAAACCTCATTTAAGTGTTGATGATCTCAAAATTTCTGAGATGATTCAATCTCCCCACATTTTGTTTGTTTGTTTGGAAAGATGAATTATGTTCCACCTAGTCCAACAGAATGTCTTTGGGGATAGGATATCTTTTGAAACAATCACTTAATGCATTTTATTCATTGCAAGAGAGTTTACTAATCATGCATGAATCTGGCAGTCACACAGCTGCTATTGCTGCTGGAAACAATGGAGTCCGTGTTAGATTGCATGGATATGAATTTGGAAAAGCAAGTGGAATGGCTCCTCGTGCCAGGTCAGCTCTATAAACCTTTGTTCTTGTTGTTGGCTTAGAACGATATTTTACTCTTGAAGGCTGAACAACACAACTTCCCCTCTTTTTGCTAATTTGCAGAATTGCTGTCTACAAGGCACTCTACCGACTTTTTGGAGGCTTTGTGTCTGATGTAATGGCTGCAATTGAGGAGGTAACTAGAGCTTACTGTTACTGATTGCTTTCTTCTAATCTCAACAAATAATGAGATGAAAGATTCCCAACTTACGAGTATCATATCCTCTATCCTCATCTTTTTGGCATCCATGAGATTGCTTAATTGAACAAAATGGAAATTTTCATTTTCTTTCTGTAATTAGTGAGGGTTTTAGAGTCATGAAAATGTGCATCAACATGTTTGTCTGTCAAGAGCATCGATACTCATTTCCTCCTTCCTTACCAGGCTGTGCATGATGGTGTTGATATAATCAATCTCTCAGTTGGACCAAACAGTCCGCCAGCAACCACAAAAACTACCTTTCTGAACCCATTTGATGCTACACTACTTTCTGTTGTCAAAGCAGGCATCTTTGTTGCACAAGCAGCTGGAAATGGTGGTCCTTACCCTAAAACTATGGTATCCTACAGCCCATGGATAACTTCTGTTGCAGCTGCAATAGATGATCGCAGATACAAGAACCATCTGGTCCTGGGAAATGGGAAAGTGCTACCTGGAATAGGTTTATCACGTAAGTTTTCTTTCTGATTAGTTCGGTTTTATCAGTTTACTTTTGTAGCTCCCAATATTCTAGTCTTGTATTTCGTAGTTCCAACATTCGACCCAAAGTTTCTAGAGAATTGCAATTTTCTCAATTGGTTGTTTTATGTGATTTTTCCTGACAAGAAGAAGATATTTCTTCTTTTTGATTCATAGGAAGGATAAAAGGGGTCCGGGTTCATAGGGCGCTATTTTAGTTGAAAGCACAGGGCCCCCAAATTCCATTGGATGGCCCTGATGGGATGTGCATTGTATTCATGTGGGTTATATAGATTTATAATCTTTGTTAATGTTACGATATTATTCGTACAAAGCACTATTCTACCAAGTAATAGTGAGATTGCTGCATTGACTTTTTTGTAACTCAATTATCATAAAATGTTAAAGTAAAAGCAAACAGAGAAATCTACAGTATATAGCCACAGAGAAGAATGTTGCCCTCATTTTCCTTCTGGGAAGGACTATTTGGTTGAAGTAAAAAATAAAAGTCAGCTGGCAACATATGGGGAGGACTGTTTGGTTGAAGCAAAAAATAAATTATCTCATTTTCCTTCTTTTTTGGTGTTAAGCTAGATGCCGTTATGAGGTAGACAGCGGAAAAAAATTGTCATTTGCCTATTAGCTCAAATGGTAGAGCAATTTGTGCTCATGCACAAAGATGCGGGTTCAAATCCCGCATAGGCTATTTATGATTGTCACTTTTCTTCTTTTTGTTCCCATTCATGAATAAGATTATAAAGTGCAAAAATAAAATAATAAAGTGCATAAATAAGATGATGAAGTGCAAGAATAAAATGATGAAGTGTATGAATAATAATAGGAAATGCATGAATAAGATTCTGAAGTGCAAGAATAAAATGATGAAGTGCATGAATAAGATTATGAAGTGCGTGAATAAGATTCTGAAGTGCAAGAATAAAATGATGAAGTGCATAAATAAGATGATAAAGTGCACAATTAAGATTATAAAGTGCAAAAATAAAATGATAAAATGCAAGAAAAAAATTGATGAAGTGTATGAATAATAATATGAAGTGTATGAATACGATTATGAAGTGCACAAATAAAATTATAAAGTGCATAAATAAAATTTTAAAGTGCAAGAATAAAATGATAAAGTGTATGACTAATAGTAAGCTAAAGTTTGTATGCCAGTGGCTCTAATTTTTGAAAACACAACATGAACAAATTTTTTTTCTGAACACAACATAACAACGATGTGCCCATGCACAAAGGTTCGAGTTCACAATCTCGCACATGCTATTTATGGTTGTCTTCTTTTTGTTCTCGTTCATGAATAAGATTATAAAATGCAATAATAAAATGATAATGTGCACAAATAATATTATATAATGCATATATAACATTATGGTGTGCAAATACAATATTATATTGTGCAAATATAATATTATGTTGTGCAAATAAAATGATAAGTGCAAGAATAAAATGATAAGTGCAAGAATAAAATGACAAAGTGCAAGAATAAAATGTCAAAGTACATGAATAAGATTATGAAGTGCACAATTAAGATTATAAAGTGCATAAATAAAATGATAAGTGTAAGAATAAAATGATGTTGTATGAATAAAAATATGAAGTGCATGAATAAGATTATGAAGTGCACAATTAAGATTATAAAGTGCATAAATAAAATGATAAAGTGCAAGAATAATATGATGAAGTGTATGAATAAGATTATGAAGTGCATGAATAAGATTTTGAAGTGCAAGAATAAAATGATGAAGTACATGAATAAGATTATGAAATGCATGAATAAGATTCTGAAGTGCAAGAATAAAATGATGAAGTGCATGAATAAGATTCTAAAGTGCACAATTAAGACTACAAAGTGCAAGAATAAAGTGATGAAGTGTATGAATAAGATTATGAAGTGCACAATTGATATTATAAAATGCATAAATAAAATGATAAAGTGCATGAATAAGATTATGAGTGCACAATTAAGATTATAAAGTGTAAGAACAATATGATGACGTGCATGAATAAAAGATGACACAACACAACTTATAAAAATCCATGTGTATTAGGTGCTCTATGCTGGTTTATCAATGTTCACTGGTGTTCGGGTATGGGTTTTGGAACACGGTCCATTTTATCATTCGCTTGATGATATATGCACTGGTGTTTTCATTTGTTGGTATGAAAAATCTAATTCATTGGGTCCCATCCAATACATCATGGACCACCATCCAATACATCATTTTAGTCATTATAATGGCAGTGTTCTGATTTCAAATTTATACTTTCTGCTGGCTTGCACTAAAATGTAGATTGCACAATTGATATCTACAATTGCACTAAAATGTCTTCTTTTCGCACTTAATATAGTTCAGATTGCACATTGATCGGCTGGCTTGATATTTACCTAATATTCGATATTTTAAAATCCACCGTCAACTTTAACCAAGAGAACATAATTGGTTGTGAGGGTTTCAGTTTAATTTATAGGGCAACCTCGTCAAATGGAACCCAAACGGGCAACTTTGGTTTAGATTAAAAAGTGCAAGGCTGATATTATAAAGTGCACAAATTAGATTAAAAAGTGCAAGCCTAATAGTATATATTGCACAACTTAGATTTTCAGTTTAAGAAAAACCAAATTAGATTTTAGTTTGAATGTACAATTTTAGAACATAAATGTGCAATTTTAGTTTGAAAAAATGCAAATACAAAACTGAAAAAGTGCACTTTTATAACTCAAATGATTTTTTTTTTTTGCATCTACTGTTATACAAAACGAGAGGAAAGGTGCTCGGTTTCAATAAAAAAAATTCGTAAATTCTTCTATAAAGAAAAAAGGATGGACAGATGGATTAACATTACAAATGCATACACAACATGCTAGTAAGAGTTACTAGGTACGTACGCACTAGTTACAATCATCAACCAAATTAAGTAGAATACAACACACTTAATTCCAATGCTAGCTCGTTCTTGAGCAAAATCAACACCAGTCTGCTTGGGAACTTACAGTAGTAGCAAATCCAGTTCCTTAGACAAATAAACAATTTCAGAATCAGGCATCCGTTCAACAATATCATTATTTGATCGAGCTCGAGCCCTTGATGCTTCCAAACCACTTCAAAAGGGAGATCCGGTTTCAATTTTCCCATAGAGATTGGGGGATCGATCAACGCCTTAACTTAATCGACGAATACATATAGTGCTAAGTGCCAAAGCGATAAGGTGCATCCACCAAGTAGTGACCATCCATGTAAAGGGCAGCCGCTGCAGCGTTGTAATATGAAATCGACATTTAACCTGTAACTAATCAATTGCAGAAGGAAAGTTTATTAAAGCAGATTACCAAAGTGAGGAAGAAAAATATTCTTTGGCAGATTGATTGAGTGTGGAGACAGCACAATTCAGATTGATTAACAAAGAAAGTAGAAACCTAAATAATTAGTTCTGAACATATGTTGCTTCCTCTATAATGACATTTAAAACTGAATATCTAGGAGATGCTGTGGACTGATGTGTTGTGATGACAGGGATGATGCAGAAATTTCTCATCATAATGTAAGAAGAAACCCAGGACTAAAGAAGCTCCAACAACCACGTCTAGAAGCTCCAAATATCATCAATAAGAGGGCAAAAATAATCAAGCAAAGAAACCCAGGACAGCCCTCCACAATCAGCAGCAAATTCACCATTTCAGCATCAAATGAGCAGCAAAAAACCACCCACGAGTACCCAAATTTAGCAGCACCAAACACCAACACAAAACACCTTACAACACAAGGATAGCAGCCACTAAAATGCTCCAAATCCGGACTCAATACCCAATAACTAGCAATAAGCAAATCAGTGTGCACAAGTTGCGAAATTTGACATACAAATCTCATAAACTCATTCCAACAGAAATAACACCAAATCAGCAATAAGCAAACATGAAAGTGTAAGAATTATACAAGCACATTCAAATGCAACCTGTCTAAAAATGCAGGCTGAATTCTAGTGCTATCTACTCCAATGATTTTTGCAACCTGTCTCCTACCAAATGCAGATGACGCACATTCAAATTCCCAATCAAAATGCAAACCAAATGATCAGCGACAAGACACAAACAAATAGTTATCTCTAATAATCTAATAGGATGCAACTTCAATCATAAATTTATGTCAGTTTCCCCAATTACCGCTTATGAAACATGAATTTGAACTTGATGTGCAGTTAGGGCATAGATAAACCAATAAAAAAAAATAGATGGTCATAAGGTGCTAGCAGTAGAAGCCGAATAATTTCATGTTGCAATCCTAATAGATTCAAAGGGATTGATTCAAAGGGATTTAAGCTACTGACGGACTACACCGACAACATAGGGAAAGGTATGTCATTGCTTATTTTTCAATCAAACAAAGCAATATCTAATCTATATGAAGCAAATTGACAAACAGTTGGTGTGCATCTGGTACGTTGCACACATAAATTGCACAGACAGAAAGGGTGGAACTTACATCGAGGAAGATGAGACAACCTCGTTCTTGAATGGGAGGTCAATGGAGGAGCAGCAGCTTGGAAATCTATCGGAGATGTACATCGAAAGTAACAGTTGGTACGTTGCACACAGAAATTGCACAGAGAGATGGAGAGCGGCGCTCGCTACTGCTAGGGGGAGAGGCCGGTCTCAAGATCGGAGGTCGGGGCTCCGGGATTCGGCTCTGGCGGCGGTGAGATCGGGAGGGATGCTCGCTGCTGGCGGGAGATCGGAGATTGGGGCTCCGGGATTCGGCTCTGGTGGAGGTGAGGTCGGGAGGGATGCTCGCTGCTGGAGGCCTGGTGGGAGGCATCATCCTCATGGGAGCATCGAGATGCGGGAGTCGCTCCGGCGATGGAGATACGGCGGCGCCGATGGAGATGCGGGAGTCTCTAGGGCGTATGGGTCTCCATGGATAGGGAGGAGAAAGAGAGAGAAAACAAGCGTTTTTTTGGGGCCGGTTTGCTTCTGTTTTTTTTACCCCGATTCAGTACGGTTCAGTTTTTTTAATGGTAAACCCGCGCCAGCGTATTCCTTTATAACCCATTTTCACTTTAAGCAAATTTTTCATCTTAAACCCCTTTTTCACTTTAACCTCACCATATATATATATGTGTGTGTGTGTGTGTGTGTGTATATATGTATGTATGTGTATATATATATATATATATATATATATATATATGTATGTATATATATATGTATATATATGTATATGTATATATATGTATGTGTATATATATATATAGGGTTGGGTTCAGGTAAACACAACTCCAAAAGTGAGAAGGGAAGAAGAAATTTGATTGGTCCACGTGTATTATGAAATACATCTGATTGGTCCACGTGTTTTTAAAAAACAGATGCGTGCTCTCCTCACCTCCCATTCCAGCGTTTCAATTTGGATGCCCACTCGCACCTTCTCTGGCCCCACGCGCATATACTACACGCGCTTAGCTCTTCCCACGGATGAAAATAAGGAGGAGCACAAGCGGTAATTAATTAGCAACACAAAAATACTAATTAATTAGTAAAAAGTTCACATTAACTTTTAAAAAGGATTTTTTGGCATTTTTAATTGTTAAAAAAATATAAAAAAATATATATTTGGGTGTAATTTAATTTTATCTACACATAGACACCCACTTTGTATATGTTTTGTTGAAAAAAAAATTGACAAGAGGTGGTTCAGCAATTTTATTCACAGTGGTTCAACAATTTTATTCACAGTGATTCAGCAATTTTATTCACATTGGTTCAGCAATTTTATTCACAGTGGTTAAGCAATTTTATTCACATTGGTTCAGCAAATTTATTCACATTGGTTCAACAGTTTTATTCACATTGGTTCAACAATTTTATTCACAATGGTTCAACCATTTTATTTGTAGTGATTCACTTGGTATTAAAATTCTGAACCACTTGGTTTAAACCTCTGAACCACTTGGTTTAAACCTCTGAACCACTTGATATAAAAACCCTGAACCACTTGGTATAAAAACCCTGAACCACTTGGTATAAACTCTGAACCATTTACTCTTAAAACCTTGAATCACTTGGTATTAAAACCTTGAACCATTTGGTATAAAAACCCTGAACCACTCGATATTAAACCCTGAACCAGTTGATATAAAACCCTGAACCATTTGGTTTAAAAACCCTGAACCAGTTGATATAAACCTTTCAAAGTCACCACCCATTTATAATTTCCAAAGGTATTTATTTTATAAACCACTAATAACCATTTAATAAATCACTTCTTCACATTTATTTGGACAATAAAGCATAGAATTCATATTTCAATTTGTAAAAAAGAATTTCAATTTGTAAAAAATCAAGTCTTCAATACACTAATACACTCAAATCCAAATCCAAATCCAAATCAAGATCAAGCAGAGAGAGATGGAATTAATTTTGCCTCCACCTACTTGTCTTCCGCCTCCCATCACTTCTTCTTTTTTATCAGTAAATTAATACGAAGGAGACTTGGAATCAATTTTGCCTCCGCCGCCACTCCCCGGCCTACTCCAACCGGTCCAAGAACGGCCTCCTCCCTCGACGCCGACGATTTCGTCTCCCTCCCTCGCCGTGAGATCTACAGCTCCGCCGCCTCCTCCGGCGACGATGACGACGAGAATAAATCTGCCACCCTCACGCCTCTGGCTCTCCCTCCGTCGAGCGCTGCGGCTAGGGGAAAGCGTCGGCTGAACCAAATCAGGGGAAAGAAATACTCCTCGACGGAGAGAGGAAGAGGGCGCGGCAGATCGGAGAGAGGAAGAGGGCGAGGGGATCGGAGGTGGATGATTCCGGCAGCGCGGGCTCGCGAGCGCCCTCTGTCCCAAATTCCGGCGTCTAGGGAGTCGAATCCGGCGAGATCGGCTAGGAGGAGGATAGGGATAGAGAGAACGACGGAAATCGGAATGCCATTAGAGTCTCAAAGATGGGAAGGAAAGATGGAGGCGCGCGTGAGGTGTTTTATTAATTATTTTAATGAGACTCTTTTTCCACCAATCATATCCCTTCTTTCCTTCTCACCGGACCGAAATCTTCTCACTTGAACCCTCCCATATATATATATATATATATATAGGGAAGCTTTAAAATGTAAAAACTCCTTAACGTGTAAAATATGCTTAACGTGTAAAATTTATTTATTTTTAATCAAAGCGCGCTCACCCATCGGATTTCAAACGGAGACCACAGGCCGGCCTTCTCTCTCGGCCTCCCACACCCACCTCGAGCCACCTCCGGCCACCAACCCCTAGCCGCACTCGAGCCCACCGCTGTGCGCACCCCCGAGCCCAGACGTGGCCCTGTTCGAGCCACCTGCTGCCCCGACGCGCCCACCTCATCGCTGCACATCGAGCCACCAGCAGCTTCGCTTGTCGGCCTCCCACGCCACCCACGAGCCACCTCCGGCCACCAGCCCCCACCAGCTTGAACCCCCTCCCTCAGGCGCACCCCCCGAGACCGGAACCCCCATGGTTCCAGCCCAGCCGAGCTCACACCGAGCCCATCTCTCCCGACTGAACTGTTCGACATTTTTGGCTCGATATACCTTCGAAAATCCGATTTTCTCTTTGTTTCAACTCGAATTTGGTATGATTTCTAACCCTAAAATTGTTTATTACAATTATTTAGATTGTTTGAATGATTTAGGTTGAGATTGAAAGTCTAGGGTTTGATTTAGGAGCGGAATTTGGGGCTTTTTGCCAAAAGCCAAATTGATTGAAATTGATGATATGGTTGTGTTGTTGGGTTGATTTTGAGCTAATTTCATGTTCATATCATTGTCAAATTGTTTATCGATCATGAGCTAATTGAATTTTAGAATTTTAGATTGCGATATGTTTAAAATTTGGGGCTTTTTGTCAAAAGCAAAATTGACTGAAATTGATGATATGGTTGTGTTGTTGGGTTGATTTGGAGCTAGTTTCATGTTCATAGCATTGTCAAATTGTTTATGGATCATGATCTAATTGGATTTTAGAATTTTATTGCGATATATTTTAGAATTTGGGGTTTTTTGCCAACATCCAAATTGATTGAAATTGATGACATGGTTGTGATGTTGGGTTGATTTGGAGCTAATTTCATGTTTATAGCATTGTCAAATTGTTTGTGAATCATGAGCTAATTGAATTTTAGAATTTTATTGCGATATGCTTTAGGTTAATTAGGTTCTTCTATTTTAGCATGAAAATCATAATTTAGCCTACTAGCTCAATTGGTAGAGCAATGTGCATTTGCACAAAGATGTGGGTTCAAATCCCACATAGGTTACATAATAGACAAGAGCGCAACAATCGCAAATTGTTAATCATGCACATTATAATCTTAGTTATGCACAATTGTATCCTACTTTTGCACAATTCTATCTTACTTTTGCACAATTGTATCCTACTTTTGCACACTTGTATTCTAAATGTGCACATTACAATTTTATTTTCACACTTTATGTTCTTATATTTGCACTGGAAAGTTGCACAAAAGCACTTTAAAATTGCACAAATGCACTTCACAGTTGCACAAATGCACTTCACAGTTGCACAAATGCACTTCACAGTTGCACAAATGCACTACACAGTTGCACAAATGCACTTGACAGTTGCACAAATGCACTATACAGTTTCACTTTATGTTCTTATATTTGCACATTACGATTTTATTTTTGCACTTTATACTCTTATTCATGAAGAGAAACATCGAACTTCTAAGCGATAAACATATATAGCTGCACAAATGCACTTCACAGTTGCACAAATGCACTTCACAATTGCACTTTATGTTCTTATATTTGCACATTACGATTTTATTTTTGCACTTTATACTCTTATTCATGAAGAGAAACATCGTACTTCTAAGCGATAAACATATATAGCCTATGCGGGGTTTGAACCCGCATCTTTGTGCGTAGGCACAATGCTCTACCATTTTGAGCTAATAGGCTTTAGTGCAAAAACTTGAAAAGACTGAAGTAGAACAATTTGGAAAAGAACTTATATCTAAATCCTCGTTTACCAACCAAACAGATCTGTAACATCCAGGTGGGGACACAATACTGGGGATTTATGAGCATCAAACCATCAACGCATCTTTAAAGCCTATAAAGGCACTGATCGATGAATGCTGATATAATCAAAGAGCAAAGATTATATCAGCATCGGAGAGCAAGTATGGAATGGCTAACAATAAAAATTCAATGCTTAAAACAAGGTATCGATGCATCATCTTTAGTGTTGACCGTAGAGGGTAATATTTGGATCCAAGTACCTCAAGCTGTTCATGGAGCTGCTTCTGGAGTTCCATCTGCAGCCGCAGTGCTTCTGTGATGTCTATGTTCCTCCAGTTGTAGATTGAGAACCATAATTATTGCATATCACGGTTTATCGGCTAAAAGCTCCGGCAGATGCCATATTTTTATATTGTTATAAACTATTAAAGAGTTGAACTATGAGACAATCCAATTAGAAAAAGTGAAAAAAGAGGTTAAGTGCAGTACAGTCAAAGGACAGTGACAAAAAACACTACTGAAGATAGAAATATAGGTTTGAAGATTTCCATCCGGTTTCTTTATCCTTTCTAAGTTACCCCATTGGTTAACAGCTCCAGGGAAAAAGTACCAATGTAAGAAAATATAATATCATCATATAATAAAACTACTGCACAAATTGTCGCAACATCAGCAGAGATAAATCCGAGTGAAATCCTAAAACACAAGCAAAAGCAAATTGGGCAAAAATATAGCAAATGGGTCTGTACAGCTTCATTTTATATCTCCACGAAGTAAATGTTAGAAGCCACAATGAAGCATATTGATGCAAAGGAATATACATAATCAACAGCAATTTGACAAGGTAATTTCTAATCAACTTACGGATTCATCTCAAAAGATCCAAATTACCCAATAGAGCTACTTCTCTTTGTCCCTGCAAAGGAGAAGAATTCATAATCTTAATCTGTAAATCAGGATAGTCATGAAGCCATATGAGGTGCAAAGCGTCCACTTCGATAAACAATACAGACTTCACATTCTCTCATATTTTAATCACAGTTATGTTTTAATAAGGTACTAGTTAATTACCAATTCTAATGAGAGTAAATTAAAAGGATAATACAGAAGGCACAATTAGAATACCTTCAGAGGGTTCTGGTTTGAACCTTGCTGTCCGATATTTCTGAATTTAATAGGAAAGAATCAAGTGAGTTAAGCTAGGCAGCTTGAATTGAAGCTAGCAACAATTCATTCCTGAATAATAACAACCCAAGAGAGGGAATACACAAGGAGAATATAAAGAAATATAGTACCAGAGAAGGAGAAAAAAAGCAACGACAACCTGAAATCAATTCGTGAATAGCAACAACAATCGAAGATAGGGATTGCACAAAGGAGAAGATGTTCTGCTGGCTTTATCCCAAAACAGAAATGTCATTCTGTTAAAAAAATCAAGGAATATAAAAATAAATGAGTAATATTGGCACTTTGCCAGGTTGTCTTAGTATGAAAAACAAAAATAAGGTGCAAAATAAGGAGGGAGGAATTACCTGCAGATGGATTAAGGTACAAAAATAAGGTACCAAATTCGGTACAAGATTAGAAAAGCACCACTGGCCACGTTCTGCCTCAAGGATTAAGGCATCATCATTGTTGATGGATTTGGATTGGTGATCGGGCAGTTGAATCCCCCTATTTTGGCACCATTCGGAGATCACGTCCTTGAACAGGTAGTTTGGGATCAAAAGTGTGTGAGAAAGAACTTGTTGGGTTCTGAGGCAGGTCATGTTTCCTGATTTCAACCATGTTTGGATGAAAGGCCTATAGTATGTCTACATGACAAAGTAGAAAAAGACAAAAATACATCAAATTCCCAGCAACCAAATGCATAGCAACAACATTGCAAATTAAACTCAAACCTCCAATAATCAAGTCAAAAGGCCCAATTCTATACCAAATTACATAATTACTAGTGAAATAAAATCACCTAAAAAGCTTATACAGACAGTCAGCAGTGAGAAATTGAAGCACATGAATCAGTGGAGGAACTAAGCAAAGTTGAGAGTTGAGGAATACAAGGCAATCATACCAGCTTTCAAATCTCGATCCGCCGACAATAGAATTTCAAAAGTAACGTATCAATGCTTCAGTCACAAATGGCAATAGAATTTCAGGCTTTGAATTATTTCAGCTGAAATTGCTCTTTTGCAAAATGAAATTGCACTTTTGAAACACATTTAAATCAGAGCCAATAAATTCATTCAAAGGAATAGAACAATCAATCAACTTAACTACATGAAGCAAAATTACAGAAGCACAAACACCTCCATTTAGAGGCAACAATTCACACGCCTGATTTTCATTGCTGAGAAATGTAGCATTCTCCGTGGTCTTTAAGCATTCCAAAAGGCGAGAGCATCCTATCCAGAATTGAACAGATGCAGCAGCAGCAATAGGAGCACAAATACCTCACCATCACGCACCAGGACGAGCATTGTATTCAGCTTAGGTTTTCCCTCACAGACCATATAAGTTGAAGGACGAGATCGACCAAGATCAAAGTAATACCACCTCGACATTTCATCGAACACCTTGAAGGCACCACTTTCAAACCAGCAAGTCACACAGTTTAGATCGACTTTCAACCCGAAAATGTGTGAATAAGCTCCATGAGGAGGGATAGAAGGTTGAGGAGAACAAGTTTAGATCGACTTTCAAGCCGACAATATAGCAAATCTGAGCAGAAACTAGGCGGAGGAAGTGAAAAACGAAAACAAACCTGAAGCCTTTAAGAAATCGGTGATTGAGGACGAAAGCAGGTAGATTGAGGAGGAGAAGACCCGAAATTGACTCTCAAACCAACGATGGAGTAGATCTGAGCAATCCCTATGTCGCTCTCTCTCCCTTGGCGGAATCTCTCGGAAGCCATCCTCTGCAATCATCCATGGAGATCTCAATCAGCGATAAGAGTTTTTTTTTCCTCTTTGATTTTTTTTAATTGAAGCGCGTGTGTGATAGGATTAAAATACTAAATTTTACACGATAAGCAAATTTTACACGTTAAGGAGTTTTTACATTTGAAGCAAACCCTATATATATATATATATATATATATATATATATATAATGTCTCAAATGTAAATGTTCTTAATATGGAAAATATAAAATTTTGTCTTCACATGTGCACGTCTAATAGGCTAACCTAATCTGTTAACTTAAACGCGGCCCAATGTGATACGGGGTTAGCCGTAGGATGGTCCGATCTTCGACAATCAAACAAGAAACTCAAGAACGGAAGCAAGAAGACTCAAGACTCGATAAACAAAACCAAGAAACGAAACAAGAAGGCAAGAACTCGATCAAGATTGATCAAGATCGACCAAGACTCAACAAAGACGCAGCAAGAAGTGACTCGATTTCGACAAGAACAACGAAAGACTCGACAGAACTAAACAAGATCGACTCGATATCGACTTGAAAGAATCAATAAAGACTTGAAATTGATAGTAAAGACACGACCGATAAGGACTGATTCGAACTAAGATAGAACGAGATAAAGACACCAGGCCTCCTTAGAGGGTAGGAACCAAATACCAACGACTATAAAGCCCGCCTCTATAACCTTACACAACCAAGCGGACAACTTGGAGGCACAAGGAGGGACTTGTGAATACCAGGATCACCAAGCTCTCGCGAGATTGGTGAACGCAAAGCAAACCAAGCTGAGATCAAACCAATTTGCAATCGATGAGCTCCGCTACGAATCGATCGACTTTCACTCGATGTGTTTCACACAATTATGAGATTTCTATTCAATGGAAGACGTCTAATGTTTACAATGGAGATCAGCCACTTAAATAATAACCCTAGGCTGATTTTAGATGGAAAATAACAATTAAAAGTAATTAAAATAAATTCCCTAAAAATTACCTAAAAATAACATAAGTAAAAAAGGTCTCTAAAAATAGTAACAAAAGGTGTTGATTTTCGTTCCAAACAATACAGCTGCAGAGAGGTTGATTTTCGGCTAAGCTCCATGTCGAATCTGGAAAAACCTTCAACAGCAAAGTTGTAGATCTCTTCGTCCTCGTTCCAACAAGGTATGGCACGCATCAATCCGATAAATATAGACTCCGAACGACCCATTTTACTGAGACGTCGAAAAGCTGTCAAATGTTCTGAACGAACCCAAAACGTCATAACCAAGCTTGCACCTTTGGACCTTCTCCCATGGTGGAGCGTTCTTCTTCCTCTTGAGGATGAGCTCGAATCATAGGTGTGTTCGGATGTGTCTTGGATGGTCCCGCATCACAATGTTTCCTTCAAATTAAAAAAGGGTCGTGGAAACTAAATACACCGCCAATCGGGGTTTAGAGCACCACGTCGATATGAACGTGGTGCCCTAAACCCTGATTTGCCTTCGATTTCTAGAGTCTACCTCCATGTTGATTCGGTCGGACGTGCACTAGCATAATCTGAATTTACGGTGTATCTAACAACCCTTATTTTTGTTATAATTCCCACCAAATTTGATCAATATAGAAATTCCATTTGAGAATCAGTTATAAAGTGGACGTGCCGGAGTGGTTATCGGGCATGACTAGAAATCATGTGGGCTCTGCCCGCGCAGGTTCGAATCCTGCCGTCCACGGTTTTCTTGTTTTTTTAATATTCTCGTCCTCTTTTTCAATAAACAAAACCTTTATTTATTATTTATTGTTACAATCATCTTCAATGCAAATCAGGGTTTATGTCTCTAGTTTCCATGAACACCAATCTTCAAACCTAAAGCTACTCTAATGTAAGGGAAGAAATACGAAGGCATTATTATGAATTTCAATGCCTTTCTATGGTGGACATGGCCGCGTTGATGTGAATGAGTTGCGCATCATCATTCGCTACGATACAAGGCCTTGCCCTTCACCTCCAATGGCTATCAGGCTCCTGTCGCCTGATCCCTTCCTTGTAGCTCACGCCCAGCTCAGGCCATTAAGGTCAAGGTGTTTGCACCTTGAGGACCCATCGCTCTCATCTCGAGTGTTGAGGTCTAATTCTCCAATTAGACTATCTGGATTGTATTCCTTGGTTTTCTCCTTGGTGGCGGGTTGAAAGAGAGTTTCCGCGCGCTCTTTTTGATCAATGCAGCGATCACCGTGTGGTCTTAGCAACAGTTTGCTGTTGTTGTTTTGAATAGTATGTTCTTTGCGCGCTCCTTCGCACGAGGTCAAGCAGCTGTCCATTGAACAATCTGCAGTGGGTTGAATCTGCTGGGGTGGTAGCCCGGTGAATTCAGTGCTCAAGCATTGTGTTGACACCTTGGAGACGAGTTCCGAGAGCTGTAGCTGTGCATCTTCTAATCCCACTGAGCTCGTGTTCTGCTTTCTGAGTGTGTCCTGAGCTTTCTCTAGGATCGCCTGAAGGTACTTCCCTTCGGCTTCAATCCTTAACTGCAAGTGTCTTTGTACCTGTATTCGGTATTAAGTCTGTTGTAAACAACAATTGGGAAAGATACAAGAAAAAACCATACATTGTGTAGCCTTCTTTGGACTTCAATTTGCATCTGCAACGCTTCGCTTATTTGTACGTTCCTAACATGAGGCGTTACGCTATTTGCATAGCTTTGTGATGCAAGTGCATCTGGTTGCTTCTGGCTTAACTGCTGAACAACAGAGAAATTGTACTTGTTGTTCTGGTGGTGTCCAATGCTGACACTGCTAGCACATGTTTCGTTGGTTTCGTGCATTTTCTCGGATGCAATGGAAGCTGTAAATGTCAAATACAAGGTTGGTCAAAATTTAAAGCGTGTTCTTTTAGGCATATCGTATCAAAGTCTTTAGTTTTCTTTATGTACATGCCTGTCTTGATCATTCCACCGTGTGGTTGTTGTCCATGGACGCTCTTGCTGAGTCGGTATTTCTGTAAACCAGGCCAAGGATCATATATTAGTCTCTGAGGTTAGTCGGTCACCTCAAAGAACGAGTACTAACAACGAAAGAAATATGCATATGATATCTGGAAATTACCTGCAGGTGGCTCTTTAGGTGATACAGGGTCAGTCCTGGAATTCCCATGAGTTTCATGACTGTTTTCGGAGTAGCCTCTGTAACACAAGGTAAAGCAGATGATGAGCTAAAAGGCGATGAACCGAACCAGTAAGGGATACAACCTACAGGCCTAGGTTATAGCTATGTTAGGAGGATGTGCATACTTTCTGCTCCCCCTAGCTGATTTACTGCTTCGACAAATCTGTCGTGAAGGTCAGGCGTCCATTTAAGTCTTGGCTTAGCGTCAGTTGAAAGCGCGAGGCTTGAGACTTGGCCACTGCCACTGCCACCTTGTGGAAACAGTGGCCGTTCTTGGTGTACAGACATCCTTGGAGAAAGGTACATCTTTCGAAATTCACTGTGATGATGATAAAAATATATATAGTATATATGATGAAACCCGAAAAGACCAACAACTTATCATGCTTGAATAATTCAAGCTTACCAGAAGAGTTGTTGCTTTCCGATCCTTGCTAATGACCAGTGCCTGCCTTTGTATGATGAATGACGCTGACAGCTCAATTAATGGCACGTCTGGAAACTTAGTACTCGAATGATCTGTTAATGCTCTTACAAGCCTCCTTTACTTAATTGCCTCTCCAATTGCCAAGTCTCTCTGATGAAATAATGTGCAATGTGATTGGTTTTATAGGCGAGATACGCGATAAACTAGTTAAGGGAATCTTGTACGTGCAGAAGAGAAGTGGCAATGGATAGGTACGTCTTTCTTGCTCATCAGTGGCTGTGGCGCCGCTTTCTACACTTGGACCAGCAGTTCTCTGCTCAATATTTATGCTCTACTACTTTTTTTTGTGTGTGTGTGTGTGGCAAAACTGTACCTCGAAAGAATCGATCCATGGCATTCTTTTTTATTTTGTATATATGCTAAGCTAAATTCTTCTTAACTGGCAAGAGGAAGAACCTAATTCCTGGAGACTATAGTGGAGTTCTGTGACTTGGACAGGAGAATCCAAGTCTTCCCCACTCCTCTCTAACTCCAGCTTGTACCTCAAAATTCAGCTCGGAATTTTAAGCCACTGTTAGCTTTGTTCTTTGCTGGTTTAACTAGTCATTTTTGGCAACAGTATCTTAGTTCCAGTGGTGTTAATTATGGTGCATAATTTCTATGCTATCAAGGGGTATGAATGAAGAGATGGAGGAGCAGTGCTTATTTAGAAGTTTTAAACTGGGGATTGCAGAGTTGGATTTGTCTTGACTGGAGCATCTTTAGAGCTCTCAATTAGAGACTGATGGCTGAAAAGAAAGGTAAAGATGCTTTTCTATGGGACATTGTTTCCAAGCCGAAGAATGGAATACCGAATATATTCTCATTTCAGGTCTCCTTCACCAAGTTCCATAGTTCTTGAAGTGATACACGTATAATAGATAGGTTATAGGAGGAACCATATAGGGTCCTATATCCCCTCGAGTATGTCAGTCCCATTCTTCAGCGAAAAAAATTCCTGGGACCCTTGCTAAAATTTTCATTTTCGGTGATAGATGAATGAGATGAGGCTTTGGTTTAGCGTGCGAACCAACCAAGCGCCTTGCTCTTGACTAACTTGTAAGATCTTGTTACATATGTTACTTGTGACTAATCTCATGGGACTGGAGCTTGTAACTTGTAAGATCTTGTTACACAGATGTACAGTTCCATTTACCCACAAAGGTACATACCAAAGCCAACTGAGGATGGTTGATTAGTTCATTCTGACTTGTCACTTGTCAGTACTTGGTAACAAAGCTTCTCCTCCTAAGTGACCTTTCCTGGAAAGTGATTCAAGTAGCACGTACCTCTTAGTAGTTTGGTGGTATGCAGTACTGATTGAAAATTTTGTGGTTCTTACTTAATCTGGAAACAAACATCTTCTGAAAAGCTCTTGGCAATTGTAAGCTCCAAGAATATGGTAAAATTGATCAAGAATAACTGCTTTTATTGGTGGAATTTACATTTGCATAAATTGGGATTTTCCCTGAATTTCCTTATGTGCAATTGATTTAAAATCCACATCCATCTCAGTTGAATTTCTTAATGTGAATTTTTTTTTTTTTTTTTGGGATAAAAATCCAGCTTCTTAAAACCCTTTGCTTGTTTTTGTAGGAATGTTCAGGAGCTGCAGACTCGAAGCTGTGTATGATTCATCAATATAACGAAAAACAAGAGAGAACCCAACTACGTTGTTCTTCCTTTGTACTTGTGGTTCCTTTCACAAAGCTGCTTCTTGCACACAAAAACATCAAAACAGTAAAACCTTTTGAAAAAAGAAAAGGCATTATTAAGATGTTTGAAGATGCTTCTGAAGCCATAAAAAGTGAGAAATGACAGATAGAATGATATTCCTTGTTAGTAAGAAAATGAGGAAAGTTAAATGTGCAGAAACAAATCAAGTTCTCTGGGCATAGAATCTGGGCCATTTTTATTTTCAATCCTTGCTTTTGGTCAAGAATTTGCGCTTATTCTCACGACTCTGAAGCCACGAAAGATGGGTTCGAACCTGTGCTTCCCTTACCCTCTTTACCGAAATATGTTCTAGATGCCTTGTAAGCTGTAAGCATCCATGATTAGCTTTATGGTTTTAGGGATCAGTTCTGATTAGCTGATCCTTTGAGACTGATTAACCATGACTATCCTGAAATTGAGGATGTATCGAGAAGAATCAACTGGAACTGGATTATTGCAAATTCAGGGGGTTAGTTGATGATAAGCATATTTGATGATATTCTTAGTGTTTATGCTTTTGAGTCTTAATCTCTGAAGGTGGAGAAATAATAAGGAATATAAAGAGAACAAGTGCCGAATGCATTTTATATAGTTAATGATGAAAGAACATAACAACTTGAAAAGTCATCAAAGGAGAGAAATTATAGGCAAGATCAAAAACAAAGAGAACACAATATTGCAAAATCACATTACCCATTTTTCGTAAATATATAACCAAACACTCCACTAGCTAATCAGCTTCGGCTATTCCAAAAACTTCAATGAGCTTTAGCTATTCAGAAATCAACTGAACTTTTCTGAGGGACATCTTCACAGAGACACAACTTCTCAGAACATCAGCAAGTGATGTAGAACAAGCTAACAATTACAGTGAACATGAAGCTATCAGTCACACCCATTAGCTCAGTTAGATCTCATTTGGTCAGGAATCTAACAAGCCCTAAACCCATTACAAATGGATGCTGATTTCAATGCAGAACAAGAAGCTTTACAACTACAATGGACATTCAAATCAGGCATCAACTCCATTATCTATCTTTGTGCCTAAGAACTCAGGTTGCGAAACACTTTTCACCTTCTTCCCTGTCTCCGGGAACCCCTTGATGAATGCCTCTAGGAGTCGCCGTTGGGACTCCATAAACATCTGAGCTCTCTTCCTCTCCATCTCCATCCTC
Source organism: Persicaria maculosa (assembly GCA_963922045.1). Lineage (NCBI taxonomy): Eukaryota > Viridiplantae > Streptophyta > Magnoliopsida > Caryophyllales > Polygonaceae > Persicaria > Persicaria maculosa. The sequence goes on along the minus strand of OY998259.1, from coordinate 51,199,911 downwards.
ATCTGCTCAATCTCTCTCACCATGTCCATCTTCATCCTCTCCACCTTCACAAACCCCTCCCCCAGCATCTTCATGGCGTCCACCATTCCATTCAATCCATCACCTTCCTCCACCTTCTTCCCCAATTCAGGTCCATCCCTGATAACCCTAGGGGCCTCGTGATTGAAATTAGGGTTCAATTTCCCAAATTTCTTCGACCTAAACCCTAATTCCGAGCTTGAAGGAGCAGCTCGAATGGAAAATTCGCAATCGGCGTCAAATTCATCGTCTTCGGTCTTCTCCATGTCGTGAATCTTGTTGAAGAAAACCCAGGAGGACGAGAATCGACGGTTAGGGGTGGAGAGAGAGCGCCGGAGCTCGGATCGGTAGCGTTTGCGGAGCTTCTCCATCTTGTGGCGGCATTGGATGGAGGTCTTGATGAGGGCGGAGCCAGGGCAGCGGGCGGCGACCCCGTCGGCGACCTCCTGCCAGTGGGCGGCGCGGAGGTTGCCCCGGCTGAGGGAGTGCCACTTCTCGCGGTAGGAATCGATGAGCGCCGCTGTGTCCTCGTGCGACCAGCACGGCGGTGGGATCCGCCTCCCGGCATTCGGTGCCGGCTGTGGCTGCTGCAGCGGCGGTGGAGATGCCATGGTGAGGGGATGCGGTGGCGATGGGGATTGGGAAGGAGAGGCTTCCGTAGCCATTTTAGGGGGCGTTGAAGGGGAGGGGTGGGTGGAGAGGAGGAAGCGGCGGCGGAGGAGAGGGGAGTCACGTGGGGAGTAATAGAGATTGGTGGGGATTAGGAGGGCGTTGGGTGGGGCGGCGCGGGCAGCTTCCGGTTTGACCCGGGCAGGGGTGGATAGTGATGATGAAGGGTAGTTTCGGTATTTACTTTTTTTTTTTTTTTCAGTATGCAAACAGTTGGAGTTTGCTACGAAAACCGTAACAAACAACCAGGATCATCCCTTAGGATGATGGTGTACAACTCCTTAGTAAGAGGAGATGTAAGTCTAATACAATCGATATCTTTTCTAACTATGAAGTCAGCTACATGATTGACTTCTCTATAACAATGTCTAAATTGTATAAACTCGAAAGCTTGAGCCATAATGATGATCTTCTCAACTTGATGAATGACTTCCCATGGAGTAATGATCTCCTTGCTTATTGCCTTGATGATAGTCTGAATATCACTTTCAATAATAGCCTTCCGGATCCCTTTACTTATTGCATGTTGAATGCCTACAATGATTGTTTCTGCCTCTGTTTGTAAAATCGTACCTCTTGATGTATTTTGAAAGAATACATCTAGTAAACCGCTCTCCGATTCACGAATGACTCCTCCCACTTGGCAAGAGCCCGTGGACTTAACCGAGCCATCTATATTAATTTTATAGATATTACTCGGAGGTTTAGTCCACTTAATCTTATTCCTATTAATGCCTCGTGTGGTTGAGTTATTTTCCACTTCCGTTTCCGAGTTCCAACATTTTATATTTGATTTTACTTCAAAGGCTAGATTGATTGTTAAGTTAGGATTTTTATTTTTAAATATAGCATTATTTCTGGAGTCCCAAATTGTTTGCCAAATAAAGCCTAATTCTTTTATTGTTGATTTATTATTTTTTTTAAGTGAAGGATGTCATTAATATCTTCATTGTAATCTTCTACCACACATACATTCTCATAGTTTTGGATAAAGTTTCTGGCAAAGCTACAATTGATGAATAAATGTGTGGCATTCTCATCTTCACTACTACAAGTGAGCATTGTTCTGGGACTCTATTGTAGTGTTTATTTAATCTTTGAGTAGTAGATAAACCATCAATCATTATCTTCCATATGAGATTCTTGATCCTTGGTGGTAAATCAAGTTTCCAGATCCATTTGCAATCTTCCGTGTTTCTGATATTAGTATTGTGGTTGATAAGCAAAGTAGATTTGGTTGAGAATCTACCATCATTTTCAAGTTTCCAGCCTAATTTGTCATTTGTGTCCCATGTGGGTATTTTAATTTTTGTAATTTGATCAATAATATGACTTGGGAATATTCTATGTAGCAGTGTTAAATTCCATTGCTTCTGATTATTTATCAGCTGGGAAACTTTGAGGTTTGGACCTTCCAAACTTTTGTATTGATTTAGGCTAATTCCATCCAGCCATGGATCCCTCCATACATTTATTTGTTTTCCATTGCCAATAAGCCATTTGATTCCAAGATTAAATTTTTTTTCTTAAGGATAAAAGTCTCCCAAATTGCCAGGATGTGTTTTGATTATCCCTTTCATTTATATCCATTGTCTGTAAATATTTTTCCTTAATTATTTTTACCCACATACTGGATTTGTCTGTATAAATTTTCCAAAGAAGTTTCATCTGAAAACCTTCGTTTAAAGATTCTGCTTTTATGATTCCTAGTCCTCCTTCATTTTTTTGTTGACATATTGAATCTCGACTTATTAGTGGTGTATATCTTTCAGATTGTAATTTGTTCCAAAAAAAATCTTGTTAATTTGATCTATTTGGTTAAGTATTCCTTTTGGGAGTAGAAAATTCCGCATAAGATAATTTGTCTTTTAGCTGAGATTAGATTGGATTAAAATGGTTCTTCCCGCTTGGGATATAGAGGAGGATTTCCATTTAGACAGTTGTTTCTTTAAGTTTTGTAATGCGTCTTCAAAGACACAATTTTTAACCCTGCCATTGACAAGGGGGATTCCTAGGTATTTCTCAATTGTTTTAGATATGGGAATACCCATTTGATTTGCTAGGGATGTAGCTAAAGTTGAACTGGTATTTTTTGAAAATTGGATAGAACTTTTATTATAGTTTATAGTTAATCCAGAAATGTTAGCGAACTTGTTTAGGGAGTTTTGAATAGTATGCAAGCTCATATGAGATGCTTTTGAGAAAATTATGGTGTCATCTGCAGATGTGAGGAAAGGTATCGGTGTTCCTTGCTTAGTTAATTTGATGCCTACTAGGGCATCTTCCTTTATTGCCTCATGGTGTAATTCTCTTGCTAGATTTTCCATTTACAAATATGTAAGGGGCTAAAGGGTCACCTTGTCTGATTCCTCTATTTGGATTGAACTGGTTACCTGCCGAGTTGTTGACTAGTACTGAAAATGTAGTGGTAGTAATGCATTTCATTGTCCAGTTGATCCATATTGGGTGGAAACCCACCTTTTTTAGTACCGCTTCTATATATGACCAATTAATCTTATCATATGCCTTTTCCATGTCTAATTTTAATGCCATCCATCCTTGTTTTCCTTTTTGTTTATTAAATGTATGAAATACTTCATGAGCAATTAATGTGTTGTCTTGTATTGATCTTCCTTCTACAAAAGCACCTTGAAAGGGGCTTATTATTTTAGGAAGAATTGGTTTAATTCTATTTGCTAGAATTTTTGCTATTACTTTGTATATTGTATTACAGAGACTTATAGGTCTGTACACTACTAGAATACTGCAATTAGACATCATGTGATTTAAGTCTGTCAATAAAACAACAGACGTTAAATTAGTCTATTATATTAGTTTATAAATTTGTGATGTTAAAAAAAAATTAGACATCAGTTCAATTTTTGAACAGATGTGAAATTATTCATTGCTAAAAAATTTAAAACGCGCGGGTTTGAAGCGAAAGTGAAATACTTGGAAAAATTTGAAGGGTTGTCTAAAATTTGAAAACCCGCTCAAACTATATTGAAATACTTAGAAAAAATAAAGCTTCCCTTTTATTTCTGCTTCCTCCAAATCAGACGCCCCCTCTAAAAAAACTCTCCCCTTATTCCTCTCTTCCTCTAAATCAGACACCCTCTAAAAAACTCTCTCCACCAGGAGTATGAACCCTAGAACCCTCTGCCAGCCACCACCCTTAGCCGAACAATCTACCTCAAATTAGACACGAAATCAGGCTTAAGATCTGCCCTAAATCGAGACCTTCAACCCCCAAAACAACGCTCACCAAAGAACCCGATGACAGAAGAGAAAGAAGCAATGAAAGAGCAGACTTGAAAGAAATCGATGGAGATTTTGAGAATGGCGAATGGGTATTTGCTTGCACCGTTGGCGGCGTTGTTACTCATGGGGACTCCGACGGGGCCTTGTCGCCATTCTCTGGTGGCCGCCTCTCCCTACTGGTGTGGTCTCTTTCTCGGTGGCTCTCCCTCTCAAGATTCCTCTTTTCTCCTCCCCTTCATACCTAGGGTTGTTGCTTTCGACGGGGATTAAAGATGGTGAAGCACTAATGAAAATCAAGACTAGACATAGCCCTAGAATAGACCGACAAAGCCATAAGAGGGCCAGCGATTCCAAAACCAGGTATAACCCTCCCCCTTTTTTTCTTTATCCACTCTAATCTGAAGTTTGGAAATAGAAACCAAACTGAAAAAAAAAAAGAAAAAAGAATGAACAACAAAAGAATCCTTGATATGAAATGCTGGCCTAGTGCATAGGATAACAGCATACAAATTCACCCGTAAGCTCTGAAAGAAATGATGTCCGACTAATTTTCTCCATGTAATTGTCTCTTTCTTTTCTATTTCCTTTTTTTTTAATTTCATTTCCAGATTCAGATCAATCCGGGGTTAGGGTTTAGATCTGGCTCTTGTCTCCTGATTACCTCATCCTCCCCGATCGATCGTCAATTATCGGAGATCCAGCTCTTGATTGCTTCTACATCCTCTGTGATTTGCTCATTGTTGGTCGGGGCTGTGAATTTCTGGAACCATTTGCTCCGATCGGCACTAGGAATGGCGGCAGCTGTCGAGGTTCAAAAGTTTGCGCAATGCATCACCTGTCATGCCTGGAGCCCCGATCATTCAAGTTATTAACTCTTTCCGTTTTTTGTTTAGTTATCATTCAAGTTATTTTTGGATCTTAGTTGGTGCTGTGATGAATTCCTCTAGTTTCTTTGATGTTATAATCTTTGTTTGATGTGAATTGCTATCAGTGGCGTTTAAGACATAGTTGAGGCAAGTATTTTTTCTGAGGGATTGCCGTGCTCCTTGTGGTATTCATCCTTTCTCGTATAAACAAACATTGTGGGCATCTCATCTAATTTGATCGTGTGTATAAGTAATCAGATTTTCCGAGCTGAATTGTGCCTAATAAAGCTAGGTTATGGCTTTTGCTTTAAGTAGAATTAGATTAGATGGGTTTCTGATGGGATAGTTTTGGTCAGATTAGTAGCAATTGGGGTAGTGGAGGACATATGCATTTGTTTGTTAGTATTTTCTATTTATTTGTTACTATTCATTCGATGAAACTAAATATCACAGACCTGTGTTCCTTTAATTCTATTTATGAATTCTTGAATTCTCCAATATTGGTTTGATACATGCATTGTTTATTTACTTTATAGCATATTATCATCACATTTAAAATTTGACCAATATTCTTGACCTATTTGTCTTTCCCTTGCAGTGGTTGCATTCTGTCCAAACAATGAAGAAGTTCATATATATGGAAAGTTAGAAGGCAAGTGGGAGAAGATACATGTTCTTCAAAAGGTAAAGAATTTGCCTAGTTTTATGCTGTGTTAACATTATTTTTGTTATATTCCATATTAAGATATTTGATTAGATGTATTTGTGTTGAAAGAGTTTCTCAGCTACCTCTTTTTTCCCATGCTTTAGTTGAAGTTTCAACAATTCTTGTTTTCTTTTGGTGACAGCATGACCAAATTGTGTCGGGTATAGACTGGAGTACAAAATCAAACAGAATTGTTACCGTATCCCATGATCGAAACTCATGAGTTTATTTTGTAAGTAGGCCCATGAGTGCTGTTTTTAGTTGAGGTTTCGTATAAATTCTTGCTTTTCTTTCTTGCAGGTACGTTTGGAACCTTGAATCGTCGGAGTGGGTTCCTACACTTGTTATCCTCAGGCTTAATCGTGCAGCCCTCTGTGTCCAGTGGAGTCCATTAAGTACTGAAAAGATCTATTTCAGGTCCTCATTGGTTAACTTTGAGATTCATGAAGATCAAATTTGTATTTTCATTTTAAATGTGCTTGTTTTCATATTATTGAATTGAACCTGGCCATAGAGAGTGTATTTTTTGTGTTATTTGGGCTTGTACATGTTCCTGAGAAACTATTGTGGAAGTCTTTTCGAGATATTCTGCTTCTTGCCCTTTTTTACTGGATAGTATTCTGATTTATATCCTTGTTTGCTGGATTATATTCTGCTTTTGTTAAATTATAGCATGAATTCTGATAATTTGTCATAAATTATGCCAGAAAACAAGTTTGCTGTTGGTAGTGGTGCAAAGACAGTTTGCATATGCTATTACGAGCAAGATAATAACTGGTGATTAAATTGTTATAATTTTTTTTCTAAACAAAAAACATTTTGTTATTTTCAAATTTATGACTAGTATGAGATATATTCTCAGGTGGGTCAGTAAACTGATCAGGAAGAGACATAATTCTTCTGTAACAGGGGTAGCTTGGCATCCAAACAATGTAAGGTTCTTTCTTCTTCATTTTTTTTCCCTTCCTGTTTATGCTCTTCTATGTTGTTGTTATATGCATCCCATAATATCTTACTGTACCTCTTTTCGGGTAATGTGGCCTCTTATGTAGCACATAGGGCATGTTGCTGCATGTGGTCCTTTAATTTATCTTCATGAAGAGTCATAGACACTGGCCAGTTTTCCATTCTTAACATTTGAAGGTTTTTTTTTGGTCAGCTCTTAACATTTGAAGGTTAAGATCAATTGGTCAAACATCAAACGTCATAGTGCAATCTGCACAGGCGGTCTTGAAATTGTGTGGACCTGATGCATTTGCATAGATTTATCATGCACAGAAAAGTCTTTATGCAACTTGAGAAACATAGGAAGAATGCTTCTGTTATTCTCTTTATAGTCTACTCACTGGGCTGTGTTTTTTTATGCAAATTCCCTGTAGGTACTTTTGGCTCTATTGTAGAAAGATTAGATCATCTCTTGTGTAGTTTCAATATCAATTTAGCTTTGTGGTGCATGCTTCTTGGTAATGATGATTGATTATGACTACTACTTGCCTCTCTCTTTACCCGACTTTCTTCTACAAATTGGAATAACTTTTAGAGAGTAAAATTTTTTGGTTTATAAATTTTGTTATGCTTAGTTTATGCAATTTATTATCCCGGAAATTGTGTATGCTCATTTATGTCCAACTGTTTAGGTGTTTGACTTGTTTGATACAAAGCATAATGCCATATTAGATTTTGAGGATTTTGCTTGCGCACTTTCTGTTTTCCATCCCAATGAACCCATTGAAGAAAAGATTGATTGTAAGTTTGGACTTGGGATAACTTGTAGGCTTTAGCTGGAAGCTAATTGCTTCGATTAATCTTGGTCTGTTTCCCCTTCCCTTTCCAAAAGTGCTTGACTTATAACTTGCGCCTTTATACTAAAATATACCTTGCTACATTTTCTTTTGCAGTTTCATTTAAATTGTATGATTTCAAGCAACAAGTCTTCATTGAGCGACAAAGAGGTAAGTTCATTGCTTATAGATTAGCCATTAATCTTTCTGTTCTTTTGGATTGTAATCACTTTTTCTGAAAGCAACATTAACTTGCCGCCTTTAAATGCCAAATATAATACTTGCATGCCGAGCTATATTTTATTTTGGCTTTTTATATTAAAAAAAGCAACATTATCTTGCAAATTTAATATTTTGCATGCTGAGCTTTTATTTTTGTTTTTTTTATCAATTAATCTAAATGGAATAACTATTTTGGTTGTTTTTTCCATTTATTCATCACTAATCAGTATGTTTTGACTTATTATTGGTGCATACCTTAGATCAGTAGTTTATCATTATATATTGTGATGATAATAGAACCTGATATTACGACCTATTCCTTCAAGTGCTCTTCTACTATCTTTACATTCAACTTTGCCTATGCTATCATATATTCATATCATGCACATGCTATTATATATTCATATCAATACAAAAACTAATTATTTAACCTTTATCGTCCCTATCATTTAAAACCATTCTTTGTTAAAATTAATCAATAATCTTGCTTAATGCTCACAATTTAAAAAAAGAGTAACTGTATTCCCAATCAGTTTGTACTCAATGGAACCTGTAATTTAAGATTCTATCTTTAATATAGAGAGTTCAATTTCAGCTGGTTAGTGGTTCACATGCCTTAACTTCTATTTGTTGTTCGTTGATGTTTGAAGGGACTTGCTTATATTTCCCAGCAATCGAAGTTTTATATGTCCTTCACTCCTCTACACGTTGTGCAAGTGAAGATGGTGCTACTTAAATTGGACATATGACCAAATTCCTACATCAAAGTGAAGATGGTGATCGCCTTACCTTTTTTTGAGATGTGACTAGCCAATTTTGTGGCTATGAATAGCGGTGTTGTATTTTGTAGATGTTATAATATGATGCTGGTATTTATGTACATGTTTTCATTAAACGACCTATCATTTCGAAGACAAAAAAAAGTGATGTTCTATAAATAAAAGCGTGTAGTGTATCCAAAAAAAGACATCGGATTATATATGAAAATAGTAGTGCATTCATACCTTTAACATCATATAAGTCTATTTTAAAAGATACTAGTATAATTATACACATTAGTTCATTCATTTAAATCACTATGCAACACTAGTTTGACCATTAAAATAATATATATTTATCAAAATAACATCGTTATTTGTCAAATAAATTGATGTGTTATTGCAACAACAACATCATTTTATTTTGAAAACACTAATATAAATGTGGGAAACGACATCTTCTGTGTATACAACCACAATAGTGCATTATTTTAAAACAATATAATATCACATATAATGAGCATGAAATTAATACGTAGAAAATGAATACTCTGAATGCGATGTCGATAATATGAAAATACATCAGTTATACTTATATTTCATCTGGCCGGTTAAATTAAAAACAATATAAAATCATAAATTATATATCAGACATGATTATAAACGTGATCACTAAAGCAAAAACAGTTGTCTATTTTGTCTTAAGACATTACTTATTTTATAAATAAAGATGTAAATGTCACTTTTTTGCTTTAGGGGGACATCTTCACATGTTTTCAAATGACAAATCATGGATATTTATCAACAAGTGAATATGTCATAACCAAAATTTAGGGGTTCTGATTGACAAAAGACATCTGCTTAAAACCGATGTGAAAGTTTGGATCTTTTACTACACGCACAAAGAGATCGGAATTTTTTTTGAAAGACATCTGTTGTCAACAGATGTTTAATTGAAGTTTTCTAGTAGTGGTAGTTATTGATATTTTGTGGATCTTCTACTTTAGGAATTAATGCTATAAAAGTCTAATTTATTTGCTTTAGAATGCTACCAGAGTGGAAAAAGGATTTAATTGTTTTGCAGAAGGAATTACCCACAATATTCCAGTAATTTAGATAGAATTCTGGCGGGAATCCGTCAGGACCCGGCGATTTATCCTCTGCCATGCTAAGTAGTGTATTTTTAATTTCTACGTTTGTCGGGTTTTTTTATGAGTTGTTGATTTTCCTCTGGAGTGATTTGTGGTTGGATGTTTCTGATTGCTTCTGTAGTAATTTTTCCTCTTGTTGTCTCCTAATAAACCTTTCAGCCATTTCCCCTGTAATTTGATCTGTTATCTCTTGCTGGTCAGTTATAATCTGACCTTGTTTGGTTGTAAAGGAGTTCATTCTTTTCTTAAAGTTTCTTATTTTTGTATTAATTTGAAAATATTTTGTGTTTTTATCTGTTAGATGTATATGTTTAATTCTTGCTCTTTGTTTCCAAAATTTATAATTAAATTCCAGCATTTTTCTCTTTTTATTTCTAGATTAGCTAGTTTTATTTCTTGGCTTGTAGTTAGAGAACCCCAGGGGAGTAGCTTCTGTAATTGTAGAATTTCGGGTTCTATGTTTTGCAGCTGTTTTTGAATATTACAGTTTTATTTTACCAAAAAAACTCTTCTAGAGTTCTATTTTACCAAAAAAAAAAAAAACTCTTCTAGAGTTCTAGGCTGCGTTTGGCAACACTAAGAGTTTGCATTGGACGAGGTTAGACCTGTCAAAACACAACCCGACCCGGTGACCCGACCCGAACGACCCGAAAAATTTCCGACCCGAACCAGAAAAAACCCGAAATTTTTCGGGTAATCTAGGTTTTGACCCGGTGACCCGATTGACCCGGTAATTTTGACCCGATTTACCCGATTGACCCGGTTGATTTATAATTATATATAATTAATTTTTTTATACATAATTAAAATTTATCACAAAATTATCAAATCATGATTTTTTTTAATTTTAAAAAGAAAAAATTGACAAACCCGAAATCGACCCGAAACCCGGTCAAACCCGGGTTCGAGTCAACCCGAAAAACCCGAAAATCGTTTTACCCGAGACCCATTTTACCCGAAATTCGAAGTGACCCGACCTGAACCCGACCCGAATGACCCGTTTGACAGGTCTAGACGAGGTTAATAAACTGACTAAAATTATAAACAGGGTAAAATTTATAAACGGTTGTTATAAATAGTTCAAAATTTAAACAACAAGATAATCTCTGTATGGGGGCGAAAAACAATTTACTTGGTTGTTATTAGGGATATTGTGATACTTTCAAACCAAATAGGATAAAAAGAAAGGGGTGAAACGCCTTTTTGCAAAATAAACACCTAAAAAACACAATTTTCTAACTTATTTTTTAACTCTTTTTTTAACAGTTTTTACTTCTTTTTAGACTGTCATAGCAGTCATACACCCATTTAACCTACTTAAAAAATAAACACATGTTTGTACTTAATTTTTAACTGTTTTTTACACACCCTAAGCGTTTCGGAGCCGTTAGGGTAGCTGAAGTTGTTGAACCAGCCGAAGCTTTTGAGTAAGCGGTTTAAAGTAGCGGTTGAGACTATCGTTTTGTTTTTTTGATAAGCTACTTAAGCCTTTGGTTATACTAGCGTTTGAGATAGTGATTGGGAAGAAAAGTACCAAAAAGGACATGATTTGTTTTCAAATTAATTTAATTTGGGTTTCATGGTAACGAAGTGATGTCCGGCCACTAAAGTAACCATGTTTTTACATACATTTTAGCTCCTTATTTTATATACTTTGCATATTTCGGGCTGGGAATATTTTGAATTTGTTTAGTTTATGCTTATTTGTCAGAAATAGATGTCTACACAAGTTTTGGGTGAATTTTGCAGAATTTGGAGCCATTCCAGGACGAAACCAAGAAGAGAAGATGAAAGCGGAAATTTACTCGATTTCGAGGAAGCTTCCTCGACATCGACTACAGAGGGGAACAAAAATGGTCAAGGACAGAAGATGAAGAAAACTCGAGCTCGACCTTACTCGATGTCGACATACTTGCTCGACGTCGACCAACCCAGAAGCTTGCCCGAGTTCGAAGAAGAGAGAAGCTGCTCAAGAAGAAGAGGAGAAGACGAGATCAAGCAACGTTACTCGAGGTCGACCAAAACTTTCTTGGGCTGTGAGTCCATTGGGCCAATCCGAGTATGAGTTGTTTGCTTGGGCACGAAGGAAGACCGGGTCTATCTAATTTCTATCAAAGATTTATCAATGGAAAGAAGATTATTCACCAACTTGAAGATATTTAGATAATTGCCTTTTAGATTAATGTTTTATTTAGTTAAGTTTTATCTTTAGAAAATAGATAGATTTGCTTTCCTTGATTAGAAAGGATTAAGCCTTATAAATAAAGCACATGGGGCTGATTTTTATTCATTCAATTCTAGAGCTAGTTAGTTCCACACATAGTTTAGGAGTTCAAAGGTTTTAGGGTTTTGACATTCTACGAAAGTGTGAGTGCCGGGATTGTAAAGACTTTGAATATAGTTTATGCAAGTTTCTTTTACATCAATAATCTCGATTGGTATGATGAGACGCGAGTAGTCCACCTACTTCTAGGGTTGGGGTGAGCCCAACGAGAACCATGAGGGTGGATTAGCAAATTGCAAAAGAAGGTACTATATCTTATTCATTCTATTCCTTGTGCTTCACCTTTGATTGAGAAATTGAAGAACTCTTGTTGTGAAACTTGGGTAGTAATTATGATTTTTATTCGGAAGATTATAAATTCTAATTATGAAAAGGAATAGACACAATTAGGGTTATTTATCGCGAGATTTATATTCCTACTTGTCGGATTGGGTGAAAGCCTTCTCCTTTGTCGATAAAGTTATTATCTTTTGTGATTTATAAATTCCGCTTTCATGGTAATCGTTGTTGCAAACCCCAATCTTGGAAGTTCTTTTTCGTACATTGTTTAAATTTGAAATTTGCAATTTAGTTATGTACTGTTTCTGTTCGATTTCGACCAACCTTGGTCAACGTCGACTAATGATTTTCGATCGAGCAAAGATCGCTGTTGTTTCTGTCTCTGCAAGTTACTCGACTACGACAAGGCTTACTCGACATCGACAACCTTCCTCGATGTCGAGTTGACTCCTCGAGATCGACCAACTCCAGTAGCCTTTGCTTGCTCGGATTCGACTATACCCGGCCCCTGTCGACTACCCTTAGTCGAGGTCGAGTACCCCTGAAGTCGTGTTCTGTCCGTGAGATCCTTCCACTACCTGAGATCCGCTGACCAGCTTCCTTGAGGATCGAACCTGACTTCCTGCTGCTACATCGGGAGGAAGTCTTGAACATTATTTGCTGGGAACTGAATCGGTTTGCTTATTTTATTTACATTCTATTTGCAATCTCGATTTCCTCTGTCAACACGGAGTTATAGTTGAATTGAGTTTGGGGCACGGGGCGGAAGTTTACAAAAGTTAAGGGGTACCATCCGGAAAATAAAAAACCTTGGGACACCAATCGGAATTGCTTTAAACACAGGGGTACTAGACGGAATTTCCCATTTTCTAATTTTGGGGAGATAAATGACATGATTTAATTTTGCATCCTCCTCATCTCCGATTAACTTCCGATAGTTGAAGTGATTAACAACCTTAGTCTTGGTTATGGAGTGATCGAGATGATCCGAAATGATCGAAAATCAAATCAACACTATATATACTATATATGTTGAGGTCAAATGTCGTTCCCCATCCCTGGTGTTATTGTTTCCAAAGAGGAGGGCCCCATGTTGATCCATGAAACAAGGCCGATTCACTCATATATCAACCGATACAAGAGCATTTCAAGAGATCAAATCATTTGAGATCGCTTATAATTGAAAGCGATGTCAAATGTTCAAAGCCCGAACTACGAATGCTTGATGCTCTCAAACGAACTACGTAGGAAACTCGATATCACGTCATACAAATCTCGAATCCATCCGCAAGTTTCAAATCAAAGTCATGCATTTGGAACTACGAGTGATTTGATTCCGCCCTCACGAATAGTTAGGAACCTCATATCCAGGTCCAATCACAAACCTCAAAGAAAATTAATCAAACCCAATACTCTATCGAGTTAAAACCCAAACACATAACCCTAAACACATATACCCAAACACATAACCAAACTCAAATCAAGCACCAAGTCTAAACCAAATCAAATCAAAACACCTTACCATATACCAAACCAGACACAATTCAAAGTCTAACCAAATCATCCTCAGATATAGAAATCGTATATCTTCGAACTATGTGGGACTTAATCCTTCCCATGAAGGTACGTAGGCAACCCCTCAACAATGGGTGCAGTCCAACCCAAAAAAAAACCCAAATCCTTGTCCTTTTAAAGTATTCGCATATTTAAAAATTGTGAGGATATACAAATAAGGGTCGAACTTTATAAAAAAAATCAAATTAAAATGTGGTATGCAAGATTGTTCCTTTAACAACTTTTGTTTAACACATTGAGCAAATATTCTCTTCTTTTTCAATTGCAAAAAATTTGGACACTGATGCCGGTATAACCGCTTTCCTCCCTTTTTGATTTGCACAGTAATGGGTTACTTACCTCTTCACAACGGCGACATGATTCTCGTCTTCGATGTGCTTCTCTTCTTCCCAGTTGCTGGTGTACCCAAGTTGTCTGACTCACCCTCTCTTCTCTTCTTTTTCAATTGTGAAAAATCCGAACACTGATGGTGGTCCAACCACTTTCCTCCCCCTTTGATTCGCACAATAATGGTTTGCTTAACTCTTCACAAGGCGGTGTGATTCTCCTCTCTGGCGTGCTTCTCTTCTCCCCAATCACCCTCACTTCTCTTCTTTCTCAATCACGAAAATTCTAGACACAATGATGCCGGTTCAACCGTCTTCCTCCCTTTTTCATTTGCACAGTAAACCCCTTCCCCTCTCCCTCTTAACCTTCTATTTGAGTAGCATTTAAGGCAGTTTCATTCCCCCCCCCCCTAGACCCTTTTACTTGCAGAACAAGTGTACCCACCAGTAGTTTTTTGCATTTTTTTTAGACTTCGAGTTAATCTTGCAAATTCCACCGGGGGAGGGCTATTTTTTACAAAATGAATGGGGAAGTGGGTAAGTTAGCCTTATTCTCTTGAAAATAAATGGAATACCGAGTATACATGTCTTTCACCGATTACGTAAGTTTAGCAACGACATATGTTTTTATTTATTGGTAAGACCAAAATTGATATTTTGCAATGTAGTCGTTTTCATTTAAAAAATTATTATTATTATTTTGCCCAGGAAGACGACGAGGAATCTAAATACCAAAAATATCATCAATCTCGTTGAATGTGATGAAAAATAGTATTTTAGATCTATTTTGGGTTTTTTCTTTTAAGTTTAGTGGATTTCGACATTTTTTTGTGTTTTCGGCATTAGGATACAATCATTTAATATTGTTGAGGATATAATATTACCTCAAAAGAGTTCATCGATTTTATGGCACAACCTCAGCATATTTCAACAAGGTGGATGCATATCCTCGCCCCAGTTCACCGAGTCTAACCCTTTTGCTCGGTTAGATTCACCGAGTTGGGGCATGAAGCTCAATTCAGTTTGTTGAGTGGTTTCCCGACCCGTAAATCCACCTAAATCGAACATTTTCAACCCACATTGACACCCAAACTTGCAAATACAACACTCTTATCATAATAACAATAATAAAACACAACAAAAACCTCTAAAAAAACCACCGAAAATCGATTAAGATTTTGGATTTAAAAATTTTCAACCAAAATTTAAAAAAAATCTATGTCGATTCCACCCGAAATCAATGAGATTTTGAAATTATATGGGATAACAAACCTTTGATGTGATAGGTGAGTGTAGATTTCGGAAAAAAAAAAGCACTAAATACAAGTAGATCTGAAGAGGATGGATGAGGTTGAAGTTGTCTATCGGGCTAATCCGTAAATTGGCTTTATGCTAAAGAGTCATTGCTAAAAGTTCCATAGCTATTACCAAAATATAAGGAGCCAAAGGGTCACACTGATCGATACCCCTCATCGGCGAAAATGTATAACCAGGGGAATGATTGACCAAAACTGAGAAGATAGAAATGGTAAGGCAAGCCATGACCTAGCTGACCCCATGGGGATGAAAACCAAACATAAGTAAAATAGACTTGATAGAGTCCTAAAGTCCTAGTGTAGTCTGTCATAAGCTTTTTCCATGGCCAAATTTGAGAGCCATCCAAAACGTTTTAACCTTCTTTTTGTGGAAAGAATGTAAAATTTCATGAGAAATGAGGGTATTGAAAAATCCCCAAAGAATTCCTATCATGTTTCTATCATACTCAAGTGTATTATATTTATTAATGTCCATACATGCGAGGCTTCAAGACCTAATTTTCTGCTATTGATGAATGATAGATGATACTTTTATATGAGAATTAAAGCTTAGTATGTCTACTTCTTTGCTTATGCGATTACTACTCAATCGTCTTCTTCTTTGGAAATCAATTCAATGTCTCGTCGTGATTCCAAAGCTCATCACCTTGGGATTTTACTTCGAGGAATGGTTTCAGAGCTTCTCTTTCTCTTGTTTTCCAAAATTTCTCTTTCGTCTTGAATTGAGGGGGATATTTATACTAAGAGAGGGTAATCTCGGGGGTGACCTCGTGGGCAACCTTGTGGGTAACCTCGTGAGTCGACATTCCATAAGGATTTGCCAGCGGTATGGTAATTAAAACAAGGTCTACCATGTCTATATATCTTGTTGACAAGTGTCTATAGCCTTAGATGGCCACATGTTTATGTGAGGGGGAGAGGGAGGGAGGGAGGGAGAGAGAGAGAGAGAGAGAGAGAGAGAGAGAGAGAGAGAGATAGATAGATAGATAGATAGAGAGAGAGAGAGAGAGAGAAATTTCAAGGGGAATGACGCATGTTTAATTAGAATATTATTGAAGATTAATCGCGAACAGATACTATGCTGCCGCTATTCGATTTTGTATAACATTATGAATTTAGTTGCATTCGCTAAGAGGAGAAATAATCAATCACGATGGATACACTTGAGGTTAACAATGATTCATCTTTAGCTATTTCGCTAAGATGACAAATAATCAATCACGATGGTCAATTCTATCGCGATGAATAATTTTTGAGAAAATAGGTTATAGGGTTAATTAACCCACTTTGTGGCCCGTTTTGCAAAAATAGCCCCTCCTTGTTGGAAATAGAATAACCTCAATCCCTAAAAAATAAAATAAAAAAAGTGTCGGTTGCCCAAGTTGTTTTAACCTATTGGAGTCCATTTCTGAAGGGGGGGAAAGTACAAAAAGGAAGGGGAAATGACAAGTATAAAAGAAAAATGGAAAGGACAAGGAGAAGACAAATAGAATACTAATATATTGGAAAACGCTCTCTCCTCTATCTTCTTCTAGAGAGAGGAAGAGTTTGTAAAATACCCTTGAGGGATAGAAAAAATCTTAAATTCTTGTTTTGATTTAGGTTTGATCAATCTTCAATAACAAATCTTGATTGTGCCAGCCCTCTTCTTCATCCCTCGTTTTTGAAAATCAATTTCATTGTCTATCCAATTTCCTCAATCCAATCTCTTCTACCTTTTATCGTTCAACCCCTTAATCGATTAGTAATACAAAGTGAAAAAACTCGTTTTTGTCTATCCAATTTCAATGTCTATCCAATCACCTCTAAATCGATTAGTTTTCAACCCGTTTTCGAACTATCGTTTGCCTCTTTCCTCCTAATTAGTGCCTAGTGGGTGCGTTCTTCGATGGGGTGTGGGTTGTGTTCGACCCTAGCTCTCCCGACTATCAAATTCGATTATGACTATTGACTATTCCATCACAGTCTCAGCCTCCGTCCACATTTTCGACTGTTCCTTTGCTAGTTTGTGAAATCCGTTTTCACCTCTCCTTCCCTGGTTTCGACCCTTTGTTTGGCCCTCTTGGGCTTGGTTGTTGGGTGTGGTGGCCGGTGTTGTCTCCATCGCGGTGTCACCGCCGGCCGACTGTTCCATCCTGCTTCATTCCCTTATCGTGCAAGGCTGGTGGTGGTGGTGTGCTAGTGTGTTATCCCCTGCCCTTCAATCTTCTCGTTTGCTTTCCAGTTTACCTAGGCTGGTGCAGCGCTGGTGGGTTCGTCTCAGTTCATCTTCCCTAGCTCCCATATGCCTCCACCGCCTTAATTTTTGCCGAAGGCTGATTTCGGCTTTGCTTGGGCTCTAAGAAGTGTTGGGATTTCCGGGATTTCCCCGGAATCTCTACCATCTTGTTCATGCTAGCAAGGCAAGCTTGGGAAAATATTTTTTTATGGATAAATATATATTTATTTATCCATTAAAAAAAAACTCAAAAGGGCCTAAATCTCGCAAGTACTTGAAAAAATCTCGTAAGGGTCTCGATAAAATCCGATAAGGGTTTCAGATGTGTTTTCACTTAGGTGGTTCTCGGCTGCGTCTCTGGGTGTTCGTGGCGTTCCTTTTCTTAGTTGGACTCTGACGTTTGGTGTCAGGTTTGGTTGGGGTCGAGACGGTGTGTGCAGAGGCGACTCCATGATCCAGAATTTTTCTAGGAGGATCGTCTTCACTACCCACAGGGAATTCTGTTGTACCGCTGACTAGCGGTGTCTTTGATTGGTAGCGCTTAGCATCGGATTATAGTCTATGTTGTCCTCAACGTATTAGGATTAGGTTCGTTTGTTCGTATAGATTTGTTGCTTTCCACTTTTGTATTGCACCTTTCTATTTTATGTTGTATGCTTGACGGCCCTCCGTCCCACTCGAGGTGTCAGGTCTGTCTAGCCTTCGAATTCTAACTTCATCAAAAAAAAAAAGAGGAAAGAACAAGGGGAGAAAGAGAGGGAGAGGGGGAGGGGAGGTTTCTTCAACATTAAAAAGGTTTCAAAGGTAAAATCAGGGATAAGTGCACATAGAGAGAGCAATCCATGACATGAGAGTTTTCTTCAACACAGGTAGAGAGAGATGGGGGTTATTCGTCAACAAGGAGAGAGAAAGTGATAGTTAGAGAAGGAGGAGAGCGAACGATAGTGTAATGTTTGAGGAGAAGGCCGCCAGTGACGGGAAGAAGAGGGCGTCACCACTTCAAGTCCACGAAAAAAGGGGATAAGGTTTGATTTCCGCGATTATTCTCAAATCTGATATTTTTTTGGGGTGTCACGCATGGATTTCTGACAATGAGAAACTCTCTGTTCAGGAAGTTTTTTTCCCCATATTCTTTATCTCAAAGTCTCCCCCTCCCCCCCCCCCCCCCCAATTTTTTTTTCTTTAATAAATCTAGGGATTTCATCTCCTATTCTTTTCATATTTGAGATTTTTTTTAGATTTGAAAGTTTTTTTTTTTCCATATTGTTCTCAAATCTGAGAGATTTTTCCTCTTCTTATTAGATCTAGGAGTATTATCCTCTATTCTTCTCAGATCTTGAGTTTTTTTTAGATTTTATAGTGTTTTGTGTGTGTGTGTGTGTGTGTGTGTGTTTTCAATATATTTGCCATTTTTATGAGATGTGTGTTTAAGATCTGGTGTTCAGGTTTTTCCCATATTCTTCTTGAATATGTGAGTTTCTTTCTCTATTCTTGTCAAATCTAGAGGTTTTCTCCTATTGTTCTCAGATCTGAGATTTTTTTTAGATTTTAGAGTTTTTGTGTGCGTGCGTGTGTGTGTTTCATATATCTGTAATTTTCAGGGGATGTGTGTTTAACATTTGGTTTTGTCTTTGTGTGTGATGAGTAATGTGAATGAAAAACAAATATGAAGACTTGTGGTTTGGCGTGGGTGGCGGGAGAAATTTGGAAAACAGAGATTCTAGAAATGGGAAAGCGATCTCAGTTAGGGTGACAAGGGTTTGAGATTTGCTGACGAAGTTCGTGGTCTTAGAAAAGATGTGAATATCTGATAGGGGTTTCGTTGTGGGTGGCAAGGGGAAATGAAATTGTGGAAAACACCTCTAGTTGATTGTGTTCATGTTGACGTAATTGTAGAAAATAAATCACTGGTTGAAATGGTGCCCTCGAAAGGGTAAGAAGAAGGGAGTCTAGGGAAGGGCAAGGCAGCAGCCCCATTACGTTGTCCTAGAGGAGAAGCACAGTTACGGGTAAATCGATATGCGAGAGTTCAAATGCTACTAAACATAAACGACTGGTTCAACCCGATGGATTGGAAGATGCACCTAGATTTGGGAGTTTCATCTAAGATCTAAGAGTTTATTCGTTTGATTATTTTCTGGTAAGTTGTGTTCAGTTTATGTGATTTTATACATGTCAGTTAACTATATTTTCCGTGCCAGGACAATGTATTATCTTGTCACTTAACAACATTGTATTTGGTAAGCGTATGATTTGAACTCTTCTCCTCTTCCCATATGTACGAGTTTCTTCTATTTAGGGTTTCACGCAATTGGCTTTTGGTGTTTCGCAACCTTCTCATATTTGAGAGTGGGGTTTTGTGTTTTTCATATATCTGCCATTTTTAGGGGATCTGTGTTTGAGATCTGTTATTCGTGATGTGTGGGGAGTAATGTGAATGAAAAACAAATTTCTGAAATTGTGGGTAGCAAGCAGGTTTTTGTGACGGAATCGCGTGATTTTAAGGTGACATGCATGGGCTAAGGGGTGAGACGCATTGGTTAAGAGGTGACACACATGTGTTTTTGACAATGAGAAACTCTCAGATCTGGAAATTGGTTTGCTATTTTGTGTAAGAGATTATATTGTTATATTATTAACTATTTAAAGTCTATTGGCTCAAGGTAGAGCAATGTGTTAAATACACATAGATGTAGGTTCGAATCCTACATAGACTTTAAATGTAACAAGAAGAAAACTAGTATTTGAACAAGTGGCGAGAGAATCTAAATGAATGACAAGAAAAAAGTAGCAGGTGACACGCGAAATTCTTCAAATGACACGACACGATTTAAAATGTAAAACTCTATACAAGTCTTTAAGACTGTATTATTTATGCTTGATTTTTTTGGCATGAATTTTTTTTAAGTTGGCGGTTTTTTTTTTAAATCTTGGCATCTAACGAGCAACCAGTAATATGGGTCACCAAATTTATTTGTAAAACTAGCATACTAGCTCACTTTTACAAATCCCCATACTTTGCCTACATTTTTGCAAAAAAAAAAATCATTGGAAGTATGCTGGGTTATGCACAGTTGTGTTCCATATGGTTGATATCAGCAAATTTGGAGTTGAAGATAAAAAAATAGAAACTTTAATTTGTCATAAGACCTGTTTTGTGTGGCTAATAAACAGGTATAAATCTGATCCAGGGGATCATTCCCCAATCCCCACGTTCTTCATTGGCTCTATCCCTAATCCATTGTATGGCTCTTCCCTCTCTAGTGAGGTCCCAGAAATGGATAAATTCAAACTGTGTCTTTACATCCTTGTGATTCCAAACTATTTTCATAACCATTTCCTTCTTCGAGATCCTTCAGTGAATCGTGCTACTAAGACCATTTATTTTGAATGTCAGCGTGTGCTCTTCATTTGTTGGCTGCTGAGATTTCATACGTTATTTCCATCTCAATGGCTTGGGCTGCTGAGATTTTGTTGGGCTTATGAGTTTCTATTTGTGTTAATATGCAAAATAATGATTCCTCTTTCGAAATTAAATCAAACCAAAATCACGACCAAGTATACCTCATTCCAAACATCGTACAAAGCACCAAAAACCAAGAATGTGTAATTCCAACTAACCATTGAGCTTAAATGTTTGAAATTTCTTTCACTAAGACTTCAAGGGGCAAAACAGTATTGCAGTAGACGTGGTTTACTAAGCAGGTCTAACATTACAGTGATGATAAATGCAAACAATCTACAGCAGAACCCTACATTTTTGCAAATATGAAAGTACAAGTGGATTCAGATTGGACTAACATTAGAGTTTTAGTGGGCCAAATGACATCGCTAAAATGGGAATTGGGGGAAAAAAAACGAATAATGATATAAGTGCCGTGAGGAAGCTCAAAATCTATGTATCCAACTAAGTAAGACGAGATATTTGATACCGAAAGCTCACTACAAGAAAAAGACGATCAAATCGCTAAAAGAAGATTCTGATGTTCGACCCAAAAGCTTGAAAAAAAATATACCCACTGGAAATGAGAATTTACATACTACCTCAGCACTTTAATGTTGTTGAAGTAGATTCGGTTTTTTCTCTATAGCGTCGTACTGGAGAATAAAGTTTTCCTGAAGATGAAGAGTATAGGATACTCAAGGGTTTGAATATGTAGGCTAAAGTAAAGACTGCAAAAATTGCTCAAATGGCACATTACCTTGATGATAGTTTCCCATGTGCTGGGATCGAAGCAGATAAAAGATCCTCGTTCATAAGTTGGGTGTGTAGCGAGGACATCCATATTGCCCACCCTTGTCAACCACATCCGCATATCTCTGTGATACAGCCAGCCCCTTCTGATACTGCAAAGGGTGTTTGTCACCTTAGGAATCGGGTATTTGAAACAGGAACGCAAAGAAAGAGCACCTATATTGCAATCTGAAATGAAAACTGAGGCAAAAACTGAATTTCATAGTAGGAATGGACATACAGTTCATCTGCTGCATACAGCTGGGCTTCATCTTTAGGCATGCTGCAAAGTGAAAACCCCTATCAAATTTGATAATATGTTAATGAATAATTAATGGAACTGGAGAGAAGATTACCTATAGAAAATGTAAAACAAGGTGTCTGTTCGGAACTTCAGGAAAAACCTTTTCTGAAATAAGAAAGAGTACGGTGAGATTTACAACATCTTAAGTTTTTAGCTAAATGTAAGTCTGAGGCAGGGGGCTGACATGAAGTTGCGGGGGTGCTACTGAGAAAAAGCACTGTGGTACAACAAACTCAGGCTCGCCCTTGATGGGCTCCTCAGACCATGGTGAAGCAAATGTTTTGTAGAGGTTGTCCGAGGAGTTGAGATTCAGACCAAGTGTTGTCAGATCCATTCCAAGTGCAAGAGACGTTAAATCTGGGTCGCTCATTCTTATGACACTCAACAATCCGAGCAATCCAAAGGGATCAGGAGCTGCTTGGGAGGCCTGCATGGACTTCATTCCTTGATCCCTGAATGACTGGTTTACAGCTGACATCGGATGTAAACGGAACTGTGACTGGTTCTGCTGCTGTTGGTATTGTTGCATAAGTTGGTCATATGAACTCATAGCAGACGCTGTGTTGCCAGAGTTCATGGGTCTTAGGCCAATGCCAGGGGCCCCACCACTCTGAAGGAAATCGGGCATAGATTCAAAAAGTACACAAGGAACAAGCATACTGGCTACTTAAATGCAATGTTTGACAGAAAAAAGAAGCAACAATCTGTTAATCAGATTTAAACCAGAATGCACAAAGTGGCATGGAATTCAAAAGATGCACAAAAATATGGAGCTACAAAAAACTTACTGCCCTCACAGTGATGGATGGAATAAATGAGCTGGAAATCAATGGTTTATATTCAATTTCATTCGGCATCAATTTATATTCAAAACCCAAAAGATTCAGTAGGATAGAAGCTGGTTGGATTAAGTTCATCTTGTAGTTCATCCACGTCCACATCCAATTTTCCACCCACAACTCCATCTCTTTGAGCCCATTCAAATCATATTCATCTAATAGTGTAGGTGAAATTGCAATCGTGGTCACCAAATTCCAAATGGAAAGCATACTCATTTTTCATGATTACACACCCGAGGAGATCCTAACTATTTTTTAGGTAGCCCATTTGTGAGTTTTTTTCTATCAACAGTAGGCATGCCTGTTGTAAGAACTAATCAAGGACTTCCAATTATTCACATGCAACCAACTACAGTCAAATGCTCATGCATTCTTTCAAGTGTCAACACAGTGAAGCTCTTTACCTAATCAAGAATTCCAACCTATTCAGGCACTAAAGATTGTGACCTAGAAGCTGCTAAAAGTCAGAATGACGGTGTTTCAACTTGAAAGAAGTAATCCTGAGCTTCATGCCTTCATGGTTTCTATTGAATTCCACAAAGGCAACAGTTTTTTGTTTTTTTTGCAAGTTAAATGTAATGAAATTTTGATCAATTAAGGAAACATATTACTTAAATCATCATCTATTATACCTGTGGCATATGATACATTGAATGGGAAGATGGGAACATATCTGACCCATGCATATGCGAAAGTTCCTGATTGTTTGCAGGTGTAAAGGAGACCCCACTACCACTAACTGAAGGAGCACGCTGCTGTTGCTGCTGTGGACGATTTGATGAGTATGCACCACTTAAACTGAATCCAGCACCCCTTCCCATCTATAAAGAGCAACCGAGCATTAGAACATAATGATATGAAAAAAGGAGTAAGTTTTAAAGTCAAAGGAAGGGACATATGTTCCAAATAACTCACAGGAAAGTGCTGAGAGTGCATCATGGACATATTATCATGAAGCTGGTCTTTCTGATGCAAATCGACACCATAATCATTACTTCCGCCTGCTAAAAGTTTCACAAAAATGAAGAAGTTGAAGGTTATTATTGCACAAATAGAAAAAAGGGTTAAATAATGTGCACACATGCACTTGCTATAATCATTTTATAACCACCTAATCCAGTAACGAAATTGTGAATGCTTCCTATTAAAAATAACAGCCAAGTAACAACAAAGGATAGCAGAGTTTGCGAAACAGCCAAACTGCTTGCATGATGGTGATGTTCACATTTAAATGATCGCCGGATACCAAGTTAAAGTTGTACACCAAAATACATTCCGAATCTTTCCAATTAGACCAACATTAATAAGAGCTAAAAAATCCTGGATCATTGATATGTTTTTTGGAGCACATTACAAAGAGAAATCATTTAAATTGTTACAGGTGATAATTCAACCATGAACATGACCATGGGTGGGTGAAGATCTAAAAGAGATGGCCAAATACTAACCTTTAAATCCTGGCAGAGCAGGAAAATCTTCATTCTGGATGCTGAATTCTTGATTTTGCTGAACAATTGGACTATGCTTCCTCATGGAACCTATTGTGCACTGTTAGAAGTCATCCAACATCCAACAGAAAGCGCCAAAAGGAAAAATCTATGAGGACAGAAGAAAAGGATCTTGATTACCTATCTGTCCTTGAGGTCCTCCAGCAGAATTAGGTCGACTGCTCAGCTGAGGGAAGTCATTTATATCAAATGGTGAGTTATCATTAGAGTTCACATCATTCAACACTCCCATTGAGCTCAGATTATTCTGTGACAACTGACCCCCAGCAGAGGGATAGGAGTTTCCAAGCATAGAAATCACCTGTGGATTTGCTGAAACCAAACAGAGTTAATTCTTTTGCAACTTGGTTACACCCATCTTATATATATTTACCAGTTCAGAACAGAGTTAATTCTCTTATAACAACACTTAATACACCACTCTTAAACATCTTTATAACTATGGCAGCTAACTATCTCAGAAGAAAATAGAAATGTCTTTGTGAATAAAAGGTTATATAAGAGCTTAGAGCCACCATCATGAAGATAATATAGGAGTATAGTTATATATGGTAGTAACACTAGTAGCAAAGCGCCGATCATAAAGGTCAAGGATTTTCAGATCGTTGAGAACAAAATGGAGTACCCTAAGTTAAATGCTTTACTTCTCAAATTATCAATAGAGAGACATCAGAAGAATAACACTTATAGGGCTAAAATCTGTAATAAATCTTATTGTAATTTTTTTAAACGACATAAAAGAAACCTGTAGCATTCAACAACTATGAGTCACCAGGACTCAAGACCAGATAGATTTGCAGGAAAAAAAAACATATAAATTGTCATTTAAACACATGAAACAACATAGATTGGATAATAGGAAGTAACAAAAGCAGTGCCTATAGTATTCAACAACCATGAGTCAACCTAGTTAATCAAAGGAATAAATCCAAGTAACAAACAAAGTATCTTCTAAGCTAAAACGAAACCAGATTACTAAAAAGAGGCAGAATACCTTGTTGAAGAACATTGTTGATCATTCTATTCTGACTCTGCACACCTAAACTTCCTGGTCCACTGTTGCCTGTCAAGTTCATGCGAGAAGCAAGGCCAGGAACGGATATGCCTCCTCCAGCCCCTATATTCCTACCAATATTTCCAGCACCAATAGAACTTGTAATTCGAGGACCTGCATTGCCCAAAATAGGGGATACCCCTAGGCCTGGAACAGGATTAGGGTTACCAATTGCAAGAGATGTAGGAAGAATCCCAGGAATAGAACCACCTAGAGCACTTGAGCTATTACTATACGCAGTATTTCCTACAATACTCATACCTCCTCTATTTGTAACTCCTGAAAGTCCATGAGAGCTCCCATGAGACATCTGCAAAAGAAACAAATAATAGACAAACTACTAACTATTGTCATGCTTTCAGAAGCTTCTGGAGGGTAAGAACTAAGAAGTACCTGAGAAAGACCACCAGGGAGATTGTTTGATGCAAATCTCCCACTTGCAAGGCTTCCTGTAGGTTGTTGAACCCCACCAGAAGGGACATTGTTCATTGATGAATTCCTTGATGCTAGTGAACCAGGAATGTTTGGAATATTAAAGCTCCCATGCATGGTATGAAGCCCTTGAATAGTGCCTATGGATAGAAACATCACAGTGGAATCGATTACAAACAAAATGCATTGCATAACACAGGAAGATTTTACTCACCATTGTGATGAAAAACGGGGGAGGCAGCACCAGATTGAGCAGAAAAAGAAGAGGAGAAAGTTCGCCCAGAACTATCAGGTAAATTTGAGGCTGACCCATTTAGTGACTGAACCAGAAGGATGAATTAATTCATAAGGAAGAATTAATGATGTGTACATTGAATACTAAATAGCAACAAAAATAAACCGAAAGTATGTGATACAGATGCAACAAGCAATGATGAGAGGAAAACAAACGATCTCAGTATCATCCATCTATCTATGAGTACCAAAACGGGAACTCTTTTAATCATCAACAAGAGAAGGACAATAATATAGCCGTGTAGATGAAAAAATTTCATACTCACCATTTATCCAACAAAAGGAACATACAACACGATAACGGGCAGTTCCATATCAGAATTCAATAAAATATTCTTCATGCTTACTCCAAATCAAAACTCAATAACAAATTAGATCATTTTATGCAGAAAAGTGAAAACATCAACAGTGTATTTTGAATAAAATACACTCCTAGAACATGGCAACAAGGCGTATTCTGAATAAAATACAGTTCCATAAGGTTTGTTGCAAGCAAGGCACCACTCATTCACCCAATTCAAATAAAAAAACATCCACAGTCGGACAAAGAAAATAATCCGATAAATAATCAACAAAATTAAGTGCATAATTATATACTTAGTATTAATCACACACATTTCTAGAGCATGGTGACAACGTAAACCTTATCAACTGAATTGTATGGCATCATTGATACTTGATAATATCTGATAATTGAATATATTAGCAACTTAAGGATCAAGAAATGGAGAAATAATGTCATGCATAGAGAAGAACAATACATTAAGTAAACCCGACATTGCAAAGTATCAACAGAACATGCAGGAATTAATTCCCTGACTGATTGCAAAATCCTCTTCCTTAAGGTCGATAGGTAGAAATTACTGGCTTCAAAAGCTTTTTCTTCACGTGACTGAAATACAATCTGAAATGGGGGAACACAAGTGTAAGCTGCTGCTTATAACCTTATATGATGCAAAAATGAATAGAAGTAAAGACAAAAATACCCGATCTAAAAAAAACAAAAACAAGTAATATAGAAGTGATAGTTGTAAAGAATCATAACTGACGACTGGCATTAATAATGGTCATAGTTCAATTAAATAACTGATGATTCAGAGAAAATGTGACACAGAATATCCATCTAAGCGTTAGTGAAAAGTCAAAAATGAAATATATATATCAAAAAAATAACAAGCTTAGAACATAAGAAGCTTTAGGTACAAAAACAGTATAACTTGAGGGCTTCAGAAAAGATTAAACTAATCCTACAAATAATACAAGAAATAGTATAGTATCCATTAAAACACTTCAACAACTAAACTTTGAACAGATTATCAAAATCATTTTAGCTTGCAACTTTCCAGAAGTTCTTTTAACATAAACTCATAACTAGTAGTACTACACTGTAATACTATGGATATGATCCTGGCAAGTTGAAGGCGTTAAAAGTGCGCCCATTCACTGGTTGTCATTCGCCAACCATCTTTACTTCGTAATAGACAAGGTTATGATTCCGTTCAATGGTTAAGGGTCCACTTAAGATGCCAATTCAACAACAAACAAAGCAGTTCTTTGCGTAGCATAAAGAATATCAAAATTCTCTACAATAAGCCTAAATCTGCCAATCTAGCACCGAAAATTTCAAATCATGAAACCTATCAGAGATTCATAATCCAATTAAAACCAGTGTAATAGCTATAGTAGTTCCACAAAAGCAAGAAGTGTGCTCTGCCGCCATAAAGAGGCAACAATTTCACACTTAAAAACAAGACAAGATTGGGGGGCAACAAGAAGAGAGCACACAGAAATTGCGATCTTCCTTCTCCCGGACATTGGTGCAGCCAAAAAAAAAATGTGAACAGAAACAGAAATCAAGTTGCACAACTGAGCATCCAAGTAAATCCAAACTCAGCAAGAGCAGCAAAAAAAGTTCTAATGCGGTATTCCAAATCTAGACCTAAACAGCTTCAGAATCTCAAAAAGTAAGAGCGCGTGAGAAAACGGAGAACGGAAAAGCGGATGAAAGCTACTACGTTCTGGAGAGAGAGAGAGAGAGAGAGAGAGAGGATTCGGGAAAAATAAACGAGAGACCAAGGCGACGGTGCTTCGCCCGGTAATTACCAGTTCCTTCACGAGTATTCACCGGAAATCGCCACGGCAAATCGTCGGATTAAACCCCGAATGTGTGGGTTCAATTCAGAAGTATCGACAATGGATTCAAAAGTGACAGAAACCGCCGGAGAAATGGAGGCAGTGATCTGAGTTTTGGAATCAATTAGGGTTTGAGGAGATGCAGAGAGCGATGGTCGTCGAAGGTGTTGAAAGAGCTGGAGAGGAGAGAGAGGAGAATGATTCGAAGTAAGGGTAATATAGGTAATTCGACTGCAATGAGGGCTAATTTGCAAGCTTTTTTTTTTTTTTTTTTTGGGAAAACTAATTAAAATCTGTCACATATATGGTAAAAATATATCCTCAACTTTCAAATGTAATAGAAATATCCCGACTTTTGAGGACCAGTTTTCTCACGAGGAAAAAATGCATACAAGGCAGCCTACGTGGATTTTGTTTTTACAAGCTAGCAGCCTACATGGAAGCCTTTTTACAAATTAACACTAAAATCGGGTTTTCTCGAATGATTTCATTAGGAAAATAATGCACCGACAACAAAATTAAACCCGAAAAAACGAAATTGATTCAATCAAGCAACTAATCACGTCAAAATTGCCTCAAATTAACATAACACGACTATTACTAACACCAAACCGACAACAAAACTAAATCAAAAACAACAACGACGACAAGAGGGGGAAAAAACATATTCAGCTAAGTCCGTGAACGAATCAAAGAGGAAGAAGATGTGAGAGAGACAGTTCAAGATGGGCGACCACGAGGGAGGAAGACTGTCATTGAAGATGAACTATGAGCTACTTGGAAGACCTGGAAGATAGTTCAAGAGGCGATCACGAAAGAAGATAGGGGGAGGAAAAGGCGTTGCATATGAACCCGGTCCAACTCTTTTTTTCCCTAAGGAAATCGTTCAAGAAAACTATTGTAAAAAATCTATGTATGATGCATTGTCAGTATTTTTTACCTGTGAGAAAACCCGTGGTAATATATTACCGCTACTATCAAAGGTCGGGATATTTTTATTACTTTTGAAAGTTCATGATATATATTTTTACCATATCCCCAAAGGTGGGGGTATTTTAATTAGTTTTCCCTTTTTTTTAATAAAGTAAGAGCAAAACCAACAACTTCTCTAAAAAATATCTAAAATAGAGATAAAAAAAATCAAAATCTCTAAAAAAATTCACTCAAACTCCAACAACTTCTCTATTTTACAATTTTTTTTCATTTATTATACACTATAAACAAATAAATGAATTTATTAAGAAACAACAGAAAATGAGAAACATCAGCAAGAAACAACATTAAAAAGACTCCAACAACACTCGAAATGAAAAATTAGCAAGAAACAATAGCACGAAACATTCAGAAACAACAAACAACAAGAAGAAATTCAGAACCACAAGAGCAACACGTACATATAGTATTACAATCATATAAATTAACAAAGATTGAGAAGCAATCAACAAAGATTGAGAAATCAACAGAGAGCTGAGTTTGGAGAAGCAACACATGCAGTATTACAATCACATAAATTCAGAAGCTTGAGAAGCAATCGACGCATAAAGTATTACAGTAATAGAATTTCGGACAGTATTATAGTCAATAGAATTTCAGGCATACGGTATTACGATCATAGAAATCAACACATACAATAATATTACGGTCATAGAATTTCAGACATACCGGATGATCAGATGATGTTAATAGGCCTAAGAGAAATCAACAGAGATTGAGAAGCAATTGGTAACAAGCAAAATCAACAGAAGAATGGGCAAGTGAAATCAACTCATAAGCAATCGAAATTCAGCAGCAAATCAACAAAAAGCGGAGTTTGGAGTAAGCACTTATCAATTCAGAAGCGAAGGCCAGAAGGGGAAAATAGCAAATCAGAAGGGGCAAGCGAAATCACATACATTTAGATCAATTCTCTTCTGAAGGGACAAGCAGCAATTCATAAGGTTCAAGTGATAACTCTCGAAAAAACCCTACAATTGAACGTATGGCAACTGACAAGTTGAAGGATTTGATCAATAAATTCAATATAGGGTAGAGTGCACATTGAATTATATAGATCAATTTTATTCCTACAAATTTAGAGATTTTCTCCCTCTTTTTATCCATTTCTCTATTTTGCATATATGTTTGCAGAATCTGTTGGGGAGGAAAAATGCTCTTTTTCTCTAAAATCCTACTTTTTCTCTATTTTAGCACAACTGTTGGGCTTGTTCTAAGGCCGGAATTTTAATAGGTCGATAAGTCGACGGACGAAAACCATCGAATATACAACAGAAGATAGAAAAATGTGCAATAAAAGTCGAAACTAAGGAAACCTAACAATATCAAGTTGGAACATAGACTAAGAACGAAGTCAAGCACCACTAGGAAATAGCACCATTGGTCAGCGATATATCAGGAATCTTGAAGATACATCAGGAATCTCATGTGGGCAATGAAGACGAACCTCTAAGAAAGGTTCTTCCCGAACACGGGGTCGTCCCGTACACACCACATCGACCCCAACTAGTCTCGAATTCGAACGCCATAACCCCAGCGAAGAAGATTGCCTAGACACACCAAAAGCAAAGCCACACACCTCCCGAGGAAAACGCACCAAGAAAAACTGACCGAAACAGACACGAATTAAAACTTTGAGACTTGGCATGCAAGCCCACATATTGCAGCTTGCACGCCAAGGGAAATTTTCAAATCACCAGTAGAGACCGGTCCATTAATGACCGACACGTAGGGTTGCTCAAAAAGCTAACTGACCCAAAAACCGAACCGAAAACCCCGGTTTCGATTCAACCCGAATACAATTTGGTTTGGGCTTCTGTTCGGAAAATTTTGAAAAACGGTTTCGGGCAAAAAACCGAAACCAAACCCAAAAAATCGGTTTCGGCCCAAATGAACCGGATTACTAAGTTTTTTTTAAACAAATAAATTAGGGATTTTGTCTCTATCCACCTCCCGTTTCCAGTTTCGCCTCTCCTCTCACTTGCAGACCTACCTTCCGCCTCTCTTCTCCTCTCACTTTCAGTTCTGCCTTTGGCAACCGACGTTCGACCATCACCTACCTCCACATCTCCCCTTCGCTTCAACAGTTGTTGAAAAATGAAGACCTCAACCCTCCTCCCTGGCTTCGACTCCTTTGAAGCCCTTAATTAAGCTATTGTGTGTTTTTTCATTGCCCTAATTCTTGAATTGATGGAATTCATGTCTTTCTTCTTCTGCACATTCTAAAAGACTCGCCATTGGAATTTTCCAAATAGGATTCCTACGGTCTTTTTGGGCCATTCGGGCTGAGGCTCGAAAAAACCAAAAATCCATAATTCGTCGGTCAGGTATACGGGCCACCTGTTTCAAAAAATCGGGTTGTTGGTTTTGGACCGAACCGTTTGATTGAGTTCGGTTCAGGCCGGTTTGGGTCGTTTGAGCAACCCTACCGGCACAAACACTTCATAGAAGCACTCGCCACTAGTGATAGAATCGAAGGAGGAATTGGGAAGGACGAAGCGCCACCACTATGCCACAAGACCAACAAGAGCGTAGATCGAGAAGAAGGAATTAGGAAGGACTAGGAGTAGGGAAATGAGCCCCTTGACACGAAAGGCAGGGGAATGGTTTTGGACGCGGAATCCCACCAGAGATGGAAAGGGTGAATTTAAGAAAACACCAACAAGAAATAAGATTCAAATTGGAAATTTAGATCGGGGATTTTTGGGAACTCGACTGAAAATCAGACAACTATGGTGTAGGTGGTGGGAGAGGACTCGAGGAGGAGGATCTTCGAGGAGTCTCCGACTTCGAGCAACCCCTATGTCTCTAGGAAACACCAAAACTGGAAGGAAATGAACCCGATCCCCCAACGCTAGATAATCGGGCCGCCTCTAGAACGAAAATAGTGGTTTCGGGTTCGGGAAGGTCTCCAACAGGCGCCCGTGTATACAATCCAATAGGACTCTCTCTAGAAAACTAGAGAGAGGTTGAAGCTTTTTCCACTTCACTATTGATTTGCAAATGAGGGTATTGATAAATTGGTAATGGGTAAACAGGGTTTATATTTTCATCGCTAATTTTTACTATCTTCACCGGATGACCTGGGTGAGGATGGCTTCGGTGAGAGACGAAGTAAGGATAGTCATAACTAAGTTATCTTTGGTGATCTAGTCTCGTTGATCCTATTTGGGTGTACTGGTGGTGCTGAGAGGATAAAGTTTGGATCCATCAACATAGCCGATCCTGGGAGATAAGATAGGGGATGACCTAGGTCTTGTAACACCCCCTTTTATAAACCAAGGGAATTTCACAACGCCAGACTTATAGGGGCATGCAACCATGCTCCCACAACCAAGATGATAATGAGATATTTAAAGCAGAAGACTAAAATAAATAAACCAACGGATAAAATAAACAATATTGTATAAGCCAAAAAAAGTAACAATCTGTTGTAATTTTAGTGGTAAACAAGATAACCAGATTATTTGTACTTGTAATCGTACTTAGTTTATCTAATTTCTTGCTCGATTTACAACAATTCGGATCCCCCTTTTATAGTGGAGGGCCAACCCCATAAGCACAAAAATATCCCTGATTTTGGGGGATATTTTACCATAAGGTGAAATAATAACCACATAATAAAATATTACAACACTCCCCCTTGAATATTCACCTTATATCATTAATCTAGGGGATTTTACACAAGTGTAATCTTATTATACGCATTGATGGTGCTGCCTCATTAAAAACCTTGTCAGGAAAAACCAGTGTGATAAAAACCTGATCGAAGGAAAAAAGAGTGCAGCGCGTATAATTCTCCCCCTGATTTTGACATGCTTGATGAGCTTCTCGAAGCCGACACATTCCGATCTTGCGCACAAGTTGCTCAAACTTCTTGGGAGGTAATGACTTAGTGAACAAGTCGGCGAGGTTCTCATATGATCGGATTTGTTGGACTTCAATTTTCCCTTTCTTCTCAAGTTCATGAGTAGAGAAGAATTTCGGTGATATGTGCTTAGTCCGATCCCCTTTGATATAACCTTCCTTCACTTGAGTGACACATGCAGAGTTGTCTTCGTATATCACGGTTGGGCTTCCTTTGATGGACTTGATTCCAGATTCCTTCTGTAGATATTTTATCACCGATCTTAGCCACACGCATTCTTTTCCCGCTTCGTATAGTGCTATTCGGTATGGTTTGACGATGTAGCAGTCAGAGTTTGCTTTGTTGATTTCCATGATATGGTTGTATCTCCATAAGTGAAGACATATCCATTTTGAGATTTAGCCTTGTGTGGGTCCGATAGATATCCTGCATCTACATAACCAACAAGAGTGGCATTTGGACAGTTTTGATAAAATAAACCAAGATCATGTGTACCTCTGAGGTAACGGAAAAAATGTTTAATTCCGTTCCAATGTCTCCTTGTTGAAGCTGAGCTGTATCTTGACAACAAGTTTACAGCGAAGGCAATATCAGGCCTTGTATTGTTGGCTAGGTACATCAAGGCACCAATAGCACTTAAGTATGGTGTTTTCGGGCCAAGTACTTCCTCATCATCTTCTCGAGGACGGAATGGGTCATCGTGTATATTTAGAGAGTGAACGACCATGGGTGAGTTCAATGGATGAGCTTTATCCATGTTGAATCTCTTCAGAATTTTCTCGGTATAATTAGATTGATGGACAAAAATTCCATCTCGTACATGCTCAATTTGTAAACCGAGATAGAACTTGGTTTTCCAATGATCTTTCATCTCAAATTCTTTCATCAAGTACTTAGCTGTACTTGCGATCTCATTCAGGGTTCCAACAATGTTTAGATCATCAACATATACTGCAATGATGGCAAACCCTGATTCATATCTTTTGATAAAGATACATGGACACCTTGAGTCGTTCTTATATCCTTCCTTCTGAAGGTATTCACTAAGACGATTGTACCACATTCTCCCATATTGTTTCAGTCCGTATAAAGATCTCCTCAACTTTAGGGAGAACATTTCTCGAGGCTTTGATTTGCAAGATTCATGCATCTTTAGTACTTCAGGGACCTTCATGTATATATCGGTGTCAAGTGACCCATACAGATATGCAGTCACGACATCCATTAAGCACATTTGTAGCTTTTCAGCCACTGCCAGGCTAATTAAAAATCTTAAGGTAGTTGCATCAACTACCGGTGAATATGTATCTTCATAATCAATTCCTGGCATTTGTGAAAAACCTTGTGCTACAAGCCTTGCCTTATATCTTGCTACCTCGTTTTTCTCATTTCATTTTCTCACAAAGACCCATTTGTAGCCAACTGGCCTAACACCTTTTGATGTCTCGGTCACAGGACTGAAAACTTCACGCTTTTCAAGCGATTTTAATTTTGCTTGAATTGCATCTCGCCATTTAGGCCAATCTTTTCTATGACGACACTCTTCAACCGTTTTAGGTTCAATATCGTCGTCTTCATCCATCATTTCAGCTGCTACTGAAAAGGCAAATATTTCATCGACAATGACATTTTTTCTATTCCATTGCATCCCAGTGGACACATAATTTATGGAAATCTCATAATTGTCAATTTTTCTATCTTCTTCAAGAAGACTCTCTTTTTCATCTTCTTTAACAAGATTCTCCTCTTCTGAGGAATTTCCTTCACCTTTCAGGTTATCCTCATTATAGATTTCTTTGCCTTTATTATTGTCTTCAGATGGCTGAACTATTGTGAGATCACCAACATTACCCTTTTGTCTCCTCGTTTGTCTTGGTTTCAAATCTTTGGAACCAAGTGGTCTACCTCGCTTTCTATGTATAGTAGATTCTGTAAGACCCGGGGTCTCAAGAGACGCCAACCCATGCCACCTAGCCCTCTCAGGTCCGTTGTTCTCACTTGGAACCTGAAAAGGAAGAGCTCTTGTGACATAGGTAGGACTTGAATCACTTATAAATCACTCCGCACATTCTTATTATATCCGATGTGGGACGGGGGTGTTACAATCTCCCCCACTTAAAGCACTGACGACCCCGTCAGGCCCAAGGGACTGCCCTCCGGGAGGAGCGTACCCGATCATACTGTCAGCGCACCTCCGAGCCCGGAGTCGGCTCTGATACCATCTGTAAGACCCGGGGTCTCAAGAGGCGCCATCCCATGTCACCTAGCCCTCTCAGGTCCGTTGTCCTCACTTGGAGCCTGAAAAGAAAGAGCTCTTGTGACATAGGTAAGGCTTGAATCACTTATAAATCACTCCGCACATCCTTATTATATCCGATGTGGGACGGGGGTGTTACAGATTCATTAGCAATGGATTTATTCGGTAGATCCATAGGTACTTCAATTCTCGCAGGGGCATTTACAGCAAGTATATATGTGACTTTGTCACTTTTGCTATATTAGTAAATGCATCAGGCAACTGATTAACTATGCCTTGTAAATGAATTATCTTTTGTACCTCTTGTTCACATATTTTCGTTCGAGGATCAAGGTATGATAAAGACATGGCATCCCATGTGATCTCACCTTTATTAGGGTCCATTTTATTCTTTTCTCCCCCTAGAGTTGGGAATGTATTTTCATCAAAGTGACAATTAGCAAACCTTGCTGTAAATAAGTCACCTGTTGTTGGCTCTAGATATTTAATAATCGAGGGGGATTCAAAGCCAACATATATTCACAATCTCCTTTGAGGACCCATCTTTGTTCTTTGTGGTGGAGCAATTGGAACATATACTGCACATCCAAAAACCTTCAGATGGGATATATTTGGTTCCTTACCGGACACAAGTTGCATTGGGGAGTATTTATGGTATGCAGTTGGTCTCAATCGAATCAGTACTGCAGCATGTAATACAACATGTCCCCAAGCTGATGATGGTAATTTAGATTTCATCAGCAATGGTCTAGCAATTAATTGTAATCGTTTGATTAATGATTCCGCGAGACCATTTTGTGTATGTACATGTGCTACTGGATGCTCCACTGTAATCCCAATTGACATACAATAGTCATTAAATGCTTGGGATGTGAATTCTTCTGCATTATCTAGTCGGATTTTCTTTATTGCATAATCCGGAAATTGTGCTCTTAATCGTATGATTTGAGCAAGGAGCTTAGCAAATGCGACATTTCTTGTCGATAATAAGCTTACATGTGACCAGCGTGTTGATGCGTCTATTAGCACCATAAAGTAGCGAAATGGTCCACATGGTGGCGCAATTGGCCCACATATATCTCCTTAAATTCTTTCTAAAAATGCAGGAGCTTCGACTGCTATTTTATTTTTCGAGGGCCTAATGATCAGTTTGCCCAACGAACAAGCATTACAATTGAGATCACTTGTCTGTAGGCTCCTCTTGTCCTTTAATGCATGACCAAGTGAATTCTCAATAATACTGTGCATCATTGTTGTACCTGGATGACCCAATCAGTCATGCCATAGGTTAAATATTTTATGGTCGTCTGGACATCTCCTAGACACCATATTGATCTCAAATGGACTTATATGAGTAAAATATAGTCCAGAAGAATAAGTTGGTAGTTTCTCTACCACTTTCTTTTTTCCAGATACATGTGCAGTCAAGCACAAGTACTCATTTCCATTTTCATTCATGGTTTAAATATGAAACCCATTTTGACGCACATCTTTGAAGCTTAACAGATTTCTCTATGACTTCCTCGAGTATAGTGCATCTTTTATTATCAGCTTTGTGTAAAGGCTCGGAT
Organism: Persicaria maculosa; assembly: GCA_963922045.1. Classification (NCBI taxonomy): domain Eukaryota; kingdom Viridiplantae; phylum Streptophyta; class Magnoliopsida; order Caryophyllales; family Polygonaceae; genus Persicaria; species Persicaria maculosa. Next base: position 51,162,994 of record OY998259.1, on the reverse strand, counting down.
TTTTAAATCCTAATTTCTCGAGAAAAAAAAATCAAAATTTATTTTAAAGCGGGATTTAGCAGAAAAACTCTCCAACTCGGATTTTAAGATTTATAAAGCGGATTTCCGACCTGAATAAAATTTTGAGAACTAACATTGCATCCTCAGTTTTCGGATTTCAAAGTATAATTGCGCGAAAGAGAGAGCGAGATGTGAGAAGCTAACGTTGAAAATTCAAGCTAGCGCTTCGGGACCACACACCTTGTCCCATTCTCCCATGTGGGATCCGAAAATCAGCCCTTGTGATCTCTTGGATGATTTGAAAATCTTCACCCACTTTCCCCCTTTTCTTATTTTGAAAAGACACCACAACACCCTCCTCTTTCTCCCCATCTTTATGCTCACCACAAATGGGAAACAAGACAAACCCCTATCCTTCTGCTGCTCCCGATCAGACCACCCCAACACACCTCTTTCTCCCCCTAAAATCAGATCCCGTTTGACTACCTTCAAAATAAAAACACATAAACCCAAAAACACAAACTTCACATCTTATTCTCTCCTTTCTCCCTTTTGTTGTCGTGAGTCCCATAGCCACCATCACCCCCTTCTTTCCTGGCTGAGCACCACCGTTGTCACCACCACGTCCACCGTTAGCCACCTCGTCGTCGCCTCCCGAAGCCGAAGCCGAGAGAACGCCTCCCTTGTTTTGGTTCAGCGACACACCAGACCTCCTCTCCTTTTCAAGTCGGACAAAAGCAACAGAAGCACCCAGACCACCACCGCCGCCTTCCATCGTCTGTTCACCGAGTCCGATCGTCGGTCACTTCCCCTGTTTTCCCAATTCGAAATCCGGTAAGGTTCCTTTCTCCTCTTTTCGCTCGAACACCCCTTGAAAGCTCCGCCTTCTTGATCACCTCTTCCACCCAGGATCGGAGAGAACTTCCTCGACACCGGTGAAGACCAATCGCGCACCAACGAGATTTTCCGGCGAGTCGACGCCCTCGGTGAGCCCTCTTCCTTCTCCTTCTTCCCTTCCTTGTTGTTGTGTGTGTGTGTGTCGGTTTCGTTGGTGGCATGGCCAGAGTCGGAGCCGGCGTCGCCGGCGGACCTCCCCGCTCCTTCCTTCTTCTTCCTTCCGTCGGACACCGGCCGCCTTGTCTCTCCAGTTTTCTTTCGTTCAAAAGAGGAAGAAGATGGGATGCGGGCCCCAGTTCCACATCAGCGGCCACGTCAGCATGGGCCCAACTTCCTTTTTCTTCTTCTGGGGCCGGATTAGCATATGAGAGGAATGGTTGGGGTATTTGGGCCTAATTTTTTTGGGCCAGATTATTTTAGTTTTGAAGGAGAATAAATCTTGGGCCTATTTTATCCATTCCATTCGATTTCTGGGGTTTTAGGGGGTCCCTTTTTGAAGTTTATAAAAAGTATGGGCGGTTTTGGTGATTTCACAAGAGCTGATTTTTATAAAATAAAATGGTTGGGATTTTAAAGGATTTAGAAATATTTTATGAAAATGTTTAAAAGTAAATGGTATTTAAAATATTATATATAATATTATGTGAGATTAAAATATAAAATATTATTTTGAGATTAAAGATGTAATATTATGATGATTTAAAAGGATAAATTATCGGAATTTAAATCGAAAAAGGAATTGTCGAACATTTCCAAGGTTGGAGTTTCTAACTAGTTAATTCGGATTTTGATACGGTTTTCGAGACTAACTTGGGAATTTGATATGATCGATGACTAACTAGCATGTTGATATGATTGATTGACTAATAGCATGTTTTGTGTGGACTAGTGGCATGATTGATTGACTAATAGCAGGGTGAGATGTTAGAGTTATGTTACCACTTGACTTATACTTATGAACTATAATGAGTTATGATGAACTTTGGAGATATATGATCATGCGAATATATGAGTATTATTACGAATATATGAATGTGATGGAACAGAATGATGAGAATGATATGGTCTCGTGGAATGTGGCATCATAATGAGTGGTTGAACTTGGCGTGATGATGATTGCGATATGGTTGTTATTCCCGTTGAATGACGTGTGCTTGGATGATTAGACGTAGACTTATATATATGTTCTGATGTGTATGTAGGTGATACTTTATGATTTTGAATGATGTATGCCGGATCTTCTATTATGCTGTTCTGCATAGCCAGGTGAGTTCCTATATGAGCTCACTCAGATTCGAAAAGAGATCTCCCTGCTTGTAGCCATGTGCATACTAGGTGCTTGCATTCATAATAAAGCATGCCATGTTGTATTCTGCTAGGATTGCACTCATGATTGAGCATTCGTTTACTCATTGCTTTTGTAAACAGAACGGCCGTTATTTGTGTAGTAACTAGAGTCATTGCTAGGGTTATAGGACGACCTAGTCTCATCGGGTTCCGTCCTGAGTCAATCGAGTCATGAACTTCCTTATATTATGAGATGCCTGCGGGCTTTATTGTGGATACGGGTTGGGCATGCGTGCCACCCGATTATATGGAATGCATTCACGAGCTGGCCAGTCTCCGCCCTATCGGAAGGGGGTGGAGGTAGGAGAGGGATATACCACTTGGTATTCGGTGCTAAGGCCTTATTATATTTATGCACTTGATCTTAGGACCATGCTAGTGTGTTAATATTCCGCCTTGCATCTAGAAGCATCTTTATTAGGACTAGCGTGTGTATATGTCTGCTTGTTTGGGATTATATTGCGTAGGGCTTCGATCTGACACCGCCCCGCATACATTTTTTTTAGGTTTGTTTTGCAGCATGATTATTCATTGTTTCCGTGACGTGGGAACTCTCTTGGGCGATCTCAAAGAAATAGTTTAACTCCACTAACATTGTATATTAAATTTCGATAGATACACTTATTGATTTGGTTCTGACTCGGCTCTGCCGTGTCACTCTCTTGTATTACACCTTGATTCTACTATTTGCATGACTGTTGGTTTTCCACGCTTAGACTTATGACAGGTACAGGGGACTTCCCCGGGGATTCCAACGATCCTTTCGAATTTTGGGTATGAAATCCCACTTTAAAATGTTAGGATAGAATTTCAAACCTTCAACCTGTATTCGGGGCGCAAGATCCTAACGAGGGGTTTCATCCCTCGAAAACGTAACCCGGGAATCATAATCCGGGGCCGTTACAAAGATGGTATCAGAGCTCAGGTTATGCAAACCGAGTATGATAGGTTGAAGTGGTTTTGAAAATGGTCCAAGGTTTTCAAATGGTTTTTCAAAATGTTTTAGAAAGGGCAAAATGAATTTAATATGGCTAACTCAAATGGACTAAATATGAACTTGACTCAATAAATCCGGTAATCAAACAAAGGGAAACAACGGGGTAGTAAAGGCGCTAGACCATCCCTATTGGATGTAGTTGGGAACGGGTAGGCAAAATACTAGCTTTCTTTTACAGACGGGGTTTGAAGACTCCAAGGAGCTCGAGGGTTAGAGTAGCTTGGGTTAGGGGGCCGTGAGGTATTTTCCCCTCCGGTCAGCCGTCCCTCGAAGGATGGCACAGATTGTCTCTGTGATTATATGCATTATATCCAACTGGGCCTGAGGGCGATCCTCCTCGAAGAGGATCATCTTAATACCGTTGATTGTTTCCATGCTGAGTGCTATTGTGCTTAGGATAGAGAACTAATCAGTATGCCTTGACTTAAATCATGTATTGAGTAACTGTGCAAACGGAATAGCGGGAGAATACCTTATTCTTATGTCATTGGAATTCCTGTCCTGTTGGAATAGCTCTTCCATAATTCAAACCCCTGATGATCCTGACTCCGTCAATCGTCCCACCAAACCATTTAGGCATGTTAGCAAGGGTCGAAGAGCAGCCGCTCTCCCCATTTCGAGTCCTTTTTGGTACTCTACCATTTATGCTTCTACCGAGTCTTGTACCTAAGGTTCGTGTCTTCCACGGGAAATTTGGTTGGTCAACTAATTACCTTCAGAAATCGTGTCGGATGTGAGGGTTACTTGAGGATGTTAGTGGGAGTGGTGACTGAAGTAGTTGCGAGTTAGGAGTGAGTTGTCTCATGGGTCATCCCTTTTGATCCTCGTAGTGGTCAACCGTGTCTCCTTGCCACAAGAGTTTAAACACGAGTTCTACCCTCACCTCTCGAGAATAGCGTGAATGTCCTTGTGTCCTACCAAGTGAGTCATACTAGTGTCCCACAGGAAACGGGGTAATGAGTCGGTGATTGTCCTTGGAGAATTATGTCCGGTTATAATAGTAACCCTCCTTCTAATTGCATGACATAATGCATTGATATATTTCAGCATGACTTGTCTGATATCTTGCATGATTGCAATTGTGTATGAGTATATGTGCCGTATGTATGTATTTCCATGATTGTTGCTATCCCTTGAATTAGGTCCATGATAGTGTGGTCAACCCTCTTTGAATGATTAACATATGAAATAAATTCTTGGCATGCTAAGTTAATCATATTGAACCTCGTTGACTGTGTACATGCTTAGTGAGTGTTTCTAGTACCATGTAGGACGTATGCCTTCTAATCATAGGCCATTGCATGATTGTGTGTCATCTTGGCTTGTCATATGAACATGGTTGTATTCGATGTGATAGTTACTATGCTCATATGACCTTACCATATCCTCTAGCGCGATTATTAGGGTGCATCTCAACATTCTCATAATTGACTTCGCATTGTCTCGATCTGCTTATGTGTATTCCTAAAATGAGTGATGAATCATACTTGTGACATTTTAAAATGCCCGCTATATCGTACATAAACCATCTTGTATATGTCTATTGTCGGTTAGTGCATATATGATCTTAATATATATCGAGCATGATTACTGAATGAGACAATAGGTTGCTAGCTTGTTCCGCGTGCATGAATAGTTGATTATATGAATCAATATGTTATGAATGTATAGGTCGTTATCCCTTGAGATAGGTACATGCTAGTGTGGAATGATGCGATGATACTTCGTGATTATTATATGTTTGCGTGCCATAAATATAACCTCACGGAATACCATAAGGGCATTGTTGTAACTCTCGGGTTGGGATCTTATCCTCAGTTTTGTCGCCTCTAGTTCTGGTCTATGTCTAAATCCTTAAGGAAGTCGTGTTGTCCTCCCTTGCTCTCCCCTATCTGTGTGACTTCTAACCCCTCGCGATCCCCATGATGGACATTGACATAGAAGAGAAAACGAGCAATCGAATGGCATCAGAGTGGCGCAACGGAAGCGTGGTGGGCCCATGGACCCTAGAATCGACGACACCAAAGGACTGACGCCTTTTGAAGATGGCAGTTGCAGACATAATCCTCCTAGATGACTCAAGAAATGACGTTCTCTCCTATACGAATTGGAATTGGTGTCGTGCGATAGGCTTGGAACTGACTAAATGAATGTGTGATGACTGATATACTGAGCTGGTAGTGAATGATTGTCTGACTAACTTGTGTCTGTGATGATGTGCCCTTATGCTTACGCGTACTGACCTGCTAGTAAATCAGTTATGAGTTATATAGGTGGTGGTGTTTCTTTCTTGTGCATGAGTCGAGTGATTCCTTGGTGAGACGGATCGGGAAATGGCAGGTAGATGGAGTGCATGAAGGATGTGTTAGCTTGGGTAGAGTCGAGTGAGTTATGACTTGTCGGAGATAGTGGTCAATGAATATATTTGAGCTTCCAGGTAGGTCTTAGGTGAGGAGTGGAGTTAACATGGCGAGATTTCGAGGGATATGTCCTAGCAAGATGTGTCGGTAGGTAGTGGGTGTGTGGTGTGAGCACGTGGCATAGAAGGGTGGTTGGCTGAGGTCTAGACTAGTTCATTTGGGTGATCTTGAGAGTGGGTGTGAGTATAGGTAGTCAGTGTAGTTCTATAGGTGGGCAGCGTTAAGGATAATCGGTTAAGGAATGTCTAATGAATCGTGGAAATTGGGACTAGGTTGTATGTGTGGCGATTGGGAGCGATCTTAGTAAAAGCTGAGGTTGAGGAATCGCTAAGGAAGTGTAGTATAAGGTTGCTTGGGAAATTATCGATCTTGGGTATTAGGTTGTCATATCAAGGATGTACGTGTGATGAGTATTTGGGGATTGTTTCGATAGGATTGGTAGTGCTTGGAGAATTCGTGAGTGAAAGATTTCTAGATGCGTTGTTGGAGGATTTTAGCGAAGGGAATGAATCGGGAATTATGAGTAGTGGTTATTGTGGCTATTGAGTCATTTCAGGATGTGGGATGAGTCTTCGAGGAAGGGTTGGTAACTGACCAAGGATGTCGTTGAGATTTCTAGTAAGATTGTGGGCTTGAGGTTGAGACAGGGAGATTCTGAGCTTGGAATTAGGAACTAGGCAGAGCGGGATGTATTGAGAACGTTGGAGGATGAAGGATTTTAGAAGGTTGGCGAAATGGCGGTACTTGGGGAACTCGGATGAGGACGATTTAGGGATTCTGCGGAAATGATGATCGGTAAAAGGAAGCTTTGGACGGGAAGGTGTCATGGGTAAGAAGTAGGAGCTTGAGGCAATTTAGGAATATGAAGAGATAATGAACTAGAGTAGGACGACTTGAGGATTTCGAATGGTTAAGGTTTAGTAAGATTTAGAATAAGAAAATTTGGGGATATGCTGATACGAGGATCTAGAATAGGTCGGTTGAGGAGTCGTTTATGTTCAGGTTTTGTGAGATTCGGAATGGGACAAGTAGGTAGAATGTGTGATTGGTCATTGAGGATAGACGCGGGTGATGAGGAACTCAGTGATTCGTGGTTATGAGTTAGCACTAGACAGGTTTCTGCGTTAGAATTGGTCGAGAGTGTCAAGTATGTGATGGTCAGTATGAGTTGGGTTCTTAGAGGTGGATGGTTAGTGAGAGTGGTTAGTAGTGCGGGAAGTATGATCAGGTAAGAAAGTGATTCGAGATGTCTTTTTGGGGGATAATAGTCAAGTGGAGTCTAAGAAGAGTAAGTGAGATTGTTAAGGAGCATCTAGATTGATCATAATAGGGGTTCGATTGAGGACAAGGGTATGCTTGATAAGGAGTCTTGGTAGATGGTCGAGGTGTTGAGCTTGGCATAATAGGGAATTGGGCAATTGTGAGCTCCGGGATATGGACTTTAGATGGTTGAGTGGGAGGCTAGGACTTGAGATTGGGATATTGAAGTAGAATGATCCTTAGATGGCTTGATGGCGTAAGAGTTGGGATACCTAGTAATTGGCTAGAGATGTGGGCCTTGAATCGTGGATAGTTATGCAACTAGAGAGATTGTATGCTAAGCTTAGTGCAATGGTGTTAGAACTAGTATCGGATTTGAGTTGGTAGACCTAGGTGAGGTTAATCTTGATGCGAGAGATGATAAGTAGTGGTCGTGTTCAGTTATGGTTGGTAGTTGTAGACAGGTTTTCTCGAGGATGGGGCTTATTGGTATGCGGTACTTAGGATCGAGTAATGTGCAAATTTTATGCTATTAACAATGCTGATTCTCTGAGATATTGCCATAGACAATAATGAGGTATGAGTGCTAATATAGCTACTTTTTGAGTTTGATAGAATGCTGGTGTGTGACGATACTTGTATGACTCTGACGTGATAATTCTTGGTAGTTAGTATAAGTATGATGTGCTTATTTGTTTGATATGATGTGCAATTTCTGTGATATGATAAATCCTACTATGTGCGATATTATGCTAGATCTGCTATGGTACGTGACTATCCTTGACATGAGTATGATCTGTTTTCGAATGCGCGATACGATTGCTTACTATATAATGCCTTGGACTATAATTGCTGGGATGCTAGAACTGAATTGATGAAATTTGATTCTGACTTGGAACCTAGGAAAGAAATATGGGGTTAGCCCTTAGAGGTGGATGATTCCACCTCCTGAGATTTGAAACTTGCTTGACTAACGTCGGATTAAGGGATACTAAATGGTGTTTAAAAAAGAAATAGCTTGGATTTTGAGAAACCAAACGCGATTGAGAATTCTAATGATTTTGAGACCAATCCTTTTCAAACTGCGGACTCCTTTTTGAACTTTTCGACCCGAGCCTGCATTATGGCGCCCACGAAGTGGATACATGCATTTTATAGGGGCCCTTATAGACTGCTTGCTAAGACCTAGTGGAGATGTTGTAATGCTTTTTGAGTTATGATATAGTCGAGAAGTCGGGGTAAGGGTGTGGTAAGGGCCCATATCACACTCTCGCTATGGCCTATCGGAGATATTATGATCATGTTGACGATACTGTGAGAATCTCATAGGGGCACTTATGAGGCACTTACGGGATCAATGAAATGGTCCTAGGACTCACTGACTTCCAACTTCATCCCCTACTTTGTTTTGGTTTTAGTCTCGGGGACGAGACTTATTTTTAGAGGTGGATGATGTAAAGGCTCGGATTTTTAAATCCTAATTTCTCGAGAAAAAAAAATCAAAATTTATTTTAAAGCGGGATTTAGTAGAAAAACTCTCCAACTCGGATTTTAAGATTTATAAAGCGGATTTCCGACCTGAATAAAATTTTGAGAACTAACATTGCATCCTCAGTTTTCAGATTTCAAATTATAATTGCGCGAAAGAGAGAGCGAGATGTGAGAAGCTAACGTCGAAAATTCAAGCTAGCGCTTCGGGACCACACACCTTGTCCCATTCTCCCATGTGGGATCCAAAAATCAGCCCTTGTGATCTCTTGGATGATTTGAAAATCTTCACCCACTTTCCCCTTTTTCTTATTTTGAAAAGACACCACAACACCCTCCTCTTTCTCCCCATCTTTATGCTCACCACAAATGGGAAACAAGACAAACCCCTATCCTTCTGCTGCTCCTGATCAGACCACCCCAACACACCTCTTTCTCCCCCTAAAATCAGATCCCGTTTGACTACCTTCAAAATACAAACACATAAACCCAAAAACACAAACTTCACATCTTATCCTCTCTTTTCTCCCTTTTGTTGCCGTGAGTCCCATAGCCACCATCACTCCCTTCTTTCCTGGCTGAGCACCACCGTTGTCACCACCACGTCCACCGTTAGCCACCTCGTCGTCGCCTCCCGAAGCCGAAGCCGAGAGAACGCCTCCCTTGTTTTGGTTCAGCGACACACCAGACCTCCTCTCCTTTTCAAATCGGTCAGAAGCAGCAGAAGCACCCAGACCACCACCGCCGCCTTCCATCGTCTATTCACCGAGTCCGATCGTCGGTCACTTCCCCTGTTTTCCCAATTCGAAATCCGGTAAGGTTCCTTTCTCCTCTTTTCGCTCGAACACCCCTTGAAAGCTCCGCCTTCTTGATCACCTCTTCCACCCAGGATCGGAGAGAACTTCCTCGACACCGGTGAAGACCAATCGCGCACCGACGAGATTTTCCAGCGAGTCGACGCCCTCGGTGAGCCCTCTTCCTTCTCCTTCTTCCCTTCCTTGTTGTTGTTGTGTGTGTGTGTGTCGGTTTCGTTGGTGGCGTGGCCAGAGTCGGAGCCGGCGTCGCCGGCGGACCTCCTCGCTCCTTCCTTCTTCTTCCTTCCGTCGGACACCGGCCGCCTTGTCTGTCCTGTTTTCTTTCATTCAAAAGAGGAAGAAGATGGGATGCGGGCCCCAGTTCCAAATCAGCGGCCACGTCAGCATGGGCCCAACTTCCTTTTTCTTCTTCTGGGGCCGGATTAACATATGAGAGGAATGGTTGGGGTATTTGGGCCTAATTTTTTTGGACCAGATTATTTTAGTTTTGAAGGAGAATAAATCTTGGGCCTATTTTATCCATTCCATTCGATTTCTGGGGTTTTACAACAGGGGGTCCGTTTTTGAAGTTTATAAAAAGGATGGGCGGTTTTGGTGATTTCACAAGAGCTGATTTTTATAAAATAAAATGGTTGGGATTTTAAAGGATTTAAAAATATTTTATGAAAATGTTTAAAAGTAAATGGTATTTAAAATATTATATATAATATTATGTGAGATTAAAATATAAAATATTATTTTGAGATTAAAGATGTAATATTATGGTGATTTAAAAGGATACATTATCGGAATTTAAATCGAAAAAGGAATTGTCGAACATTTCCAAGGTCGGAATTTCTAACTAGTTAATTCGGATTTTGATACGGTTTTCGAGACTAACTTGGGAATTTGATATGATCAATGACTAACTAGCATGTTGATATGATTGATTGACTAATAGCATGTTTTGTGTGGACTAGTGGCATGATTGGTTGACTAATAGCACGGTGAGATGTTAGAGTTATGTTACCACTTGACTTATACTTATGAACTATAATGAGTTATGATGAACTTTGGAGATATATGATCATGCGAATATATGAGTATTATTGCGAATATATGAATGTGATGGAACAGAATGATGAGAATGATATGGTATCGTGGAATGTGGCATCATAATGAGTGGTTGAACTTGGCGTGATGATGATTGCGATATGGTTGTTATTCCCGTTGAATGACGTGTGCTTGGATGATTAGACGTAGACTTATATATATGTTCTGATGTGTATCTAGGTGATACTTTATGATTTTGAATGATGTATGCCGGATCTTTTATTATGCTGTTCTGCATAGCCAGGTGAGTTCCTATATGAGCTCACTCAGATTCGAAAAGAGATCTCCCTGCTTGTAGCCATGTGCATACTAGGTGCTTGCATTCATAATAAAGCATGCCATGTTGTATTCTGCTAGGATTGCACTCATGATTGAGCATTCGTTTACTCATTGCTTTTGTAAACAGAACGGCCGTTATCTGTGAAGTAACTAGAGTCATTGCTAGGGTTATAGGACGACCTAGTCTCATCGGGTCCCGTCCTGAGTCAATCGAGTCATGAACTTCCTTATATTATGAGATGCCTGCGGGCTTTATTGTGGATACGGGTTGGGCATGCGTGCCACCCGATTATATGGAATGCATTCACGAGCTGGCCAGTCTCCGCCCTATCGGAAGGGGGTGGAGGTAGGAGAGGGATATACCACTTGGTATTCGGTGCTAAGGCCTTATTATATTTATGCACTTGATCTTAGGACCATGCTAGTGTGTTAATATTCCGCCTTGCATCTAGAAGCATCTTTATTAGGACTAGCGTGTGTATATGTCTGCTTGTTTGGGATTATATTGCGTAGGGCTTCGATCTGACACCGCCCCGCATACATTTTTTTTTTAGGTTTGTTTTGCAGCATGATTATTCATTGTTTCCGTGACGTGGGAACTCTCTTGGGCGATCTCAAAGAAATGGTTTAACTCCACTAACATTGTATATTAAATTTCGATAGATACACTTATTGATTTGGTTCTGACTCGGATCTGCTGTGTCACTCTCTTGTATTACACCTTGATTCTACTATTTGCATGACTGTTGGTTTTCCACGCTTAGACTTATGACAGGTACAGGGGACTTCCCCGGGGATTCCAACGATCCCTTCGAATTTTGGGTATGAAATCCCACTTTAAAATGTTAGGATAGAATTTCAAACCTTCAACTTGTACTCGGGGCGCAAGATCCTAACGAGGGGTTTCATCTCTCGAAAACGTAACCCGGGAATCATAATCCCGGGCCGTTACACTTTGTCCCTCTTGGAAGCAAGAGGCAAACTTTTCCTGATCCTTCGATCAACTTTGCCACACCTGATATTGTGTTGACATTTCCTTCATAGACTGTCAATTGAGTGAAGTACTCTTTGTTTTTCAGGATGGTGTGGGTTGTGGCACTATCCACTAGACATTGCTCTTTATGATCATGATTAACTCCAGATGGATTCATAACTTCAGAAATTGAGAAAACAAAGAGTTAATACAAGCATTATATTACATGGTCGATTGAAATTAAAGTTACACTAGCTAATATCACACAAGGACACTTCATAGGACTCAGACAAGGAAATTGAAATTACACTGATATTATACAAGGACACTTCATAAGGCTTAGGCAAATATACATTCAACTACTTCGAGACATAGAAATTTAGAAATTAGTGCCTTCATCATAGGGAAATCCATCACCAGTCTCGACATCGTTTGCAAACATGTCTTCGAGATTAAGAGTGGGAATTTGTGGAGCATTGTTAGTGGCAAAGTTTGCTTCCACATCCTTTCCCTTTTCTTTCTGGGAAGCTTGATACAGCTCACACAAGTGTTAGCTGTACGACATACTTTAGTCCAATGGCCAGTCATCCCACATCGATAACATTGAGACTTGGGTTTGTTTGGGGTTCCTGTTGGACCCCTCTGGACCTTTTGCTTCATCCCCTTGGAGGAGGATTCTCCAGGATGGCCATGTTTTTGGGAGAAGTTACCTTTCCAATAGCCTTGTTTGCGGTCATTGCCACGGCCTTTCCATTTCTTGTAACCCCACGAATTTTTACGGCCATCACCTCTCTTTGTGTTGGCATTCATAGCATTCGCTTCAGGGTATGGTGCCGCGCTTGGAGGCCTCATGTTGTGGTTCCTCATCAGGAGTTCATTATTTTTCTCCGCCACAAGCATCACATTAATCAGGTCAGAGTACTTTTTAAAGCCACACTACCTGTATTGCTGCTGTAAATGCACATTAGATGCATGCATTGTTGAAAATGTCTTCTCCATCATTTGCTCCTCGGTAATTTCATGGCCGCATAATTTCAGTTTCAATGTGATTCGAAACACAGCGGAGTTATACTCCCTGATATTTTTGAAATCTTGAACTCGTAAAGAGTTCCATTCATATATGGCCATTGGGAGTAATATATTCACTTGATTGCCGTATCGTTCGGCTAAATTCTCCCATAATTCCTTCGGATCTTCCACCAATAAATACTCAGACTTTAAACTTTCATGTATATGGTGGCGAAGGAAGACAATGGCCTTGGCCTTTTCTTGTGGAGTGGTGGTGTTATATTTTTTGACGGTCTCTTCCAGACCATTAGCCTTCAAATGCGTTAAGGCATCCACCTTCCATTCGAGGTACTTGTCTCCTGACAGGTCCAGAATATCGAATTCCTTTTTGGTGATATTTGCCATAATAGCACTACATATAAAATCATATTAATTAAGATTAATTAGTACATAAGTTAAAATTAATTTAATTTCAAATGAATCATATACGTATACAATTCAAAAGGAAATAAGTAGTATAGTTGTAAGTCTTCATAAGTCAAAAGTAAAATAGTAATTTTCATAATTGCCAATTCCATCAAATAGTAATATGTATATGTATACATGCTTTCTCTACTATGTTTAATATGAAAAATGAATGATTACGTAGCTACGTACTACTATATATATATATATCAAATATATCTATATGTACGTACTCCATCCGAATGCTATAGTAAAACATCAATCACATAGTAATATATACTTTTGTCAAAAGAAGAAGTAATATATGTGTATATATCATGTACTTTGTTACTGTGTATACATGTATATGATTTGTATTGTCAAATCAATTGAAAATACACAACTTTGAAATGGAGGAAGTAAGCAAACACAATTAGTTTTCAACACCCGGTTAGTGAAATACCCCAAAGTATTTTTGGGTATTTCTATTCTAATTTATGTAAATAAAAATAAATCTAAAAATTTTAAATAAAGGAATTTGTATAAATTCTTATACTTAGTCTTCGGTTTTTATTATTTGGAACATAAAATTCGATTTGACAATATTATTTTAGTGAAACTAGTTGTAACTAAAATAAAGCAATATTATTATTATTTTACTAAAGTGGAATATTATTATTGTTAGTATTATTATGGGTATAAATAATTTGAAAAATATAAAGGTTGATGTGGATTCATTATTTTTGATAGGTGTTTAAGTGTTTACTTAAATTGTTTGAATACCCAAAGGTGATATCATTTTACGCAAACAAATGTGATTTGTGACCTGACTTATTGTATTTCACATATTTTATAATTAAATGGTTAGAATGAATTTATAATTCTAAAGATATATATAAACTTTGAAATTTGATTATGGTAAATAATTATGTTATATTTATGTTATGTCACACATCTAGTATTCAAAAGAAGAAATAATTATAATTAAAATCAAATTGACTAAATAGATATATAAGTAATCAAGCATTTGGTTTTGTGAAACCGGTTGAACCGGACTTAACCAAGAAAATAAAATAAAATGGAGAACCGGTTCAGGTGAACCGCTCATCTTTCTTCCTCCTCGTCTATGCGTACAGTCAAGCTCCTGTTAATGGCGATTTTCATTGTTTCGCCGTTTCACCTCACAACTCAATCCTAAATGAATCTAGACGTGATTCTAAACTTATTGGATGCAGTAATTGAAAGAATCTCATTCAAATCGACCCCGAAGAATATCCTCTCTCATCAATTCGTTCACACTCAATTTCGTCAATAACACGTCAGGTTTTGACCAAATTAAATGATGTAACTGATTAACACAATAAATTAGAAGATAAAAACGCATTCAATATGATGATTCAGGCTTGAATCATTCCGATCCTAAAAAGGGGGTTTCGGACATTTTTGGACTAAAACCGCCATTAGAGAAGAAATTAGAGCTTGAGATGTATCCCATTGTGTTCTAAATCCTTCCAGGAACATTCCCCTTCAAAAGTTTCTTACAAATTCATCACGAATCAAAAAGCCCCAATTTGGAATTCTTGGTCTTCGCCAAAACCACTGTCGGCAACCGCCTCCGCTGGAGGGACACCGGACCGCCGTCGTCGGTTGTTCTGCCGCCGTCTCCCGTTGTCGTTGCCTCCGGGAGCCACCGAGCCGTGTCGAGCCGCTGCAGCCGCGCCACCAGTTGTGGAGCTGTGTAACAGGGTACAGTAGCCACAGGATGGGGGAAGAAGGAGGCTTAATTACATAAACCTCCCAAACTTTCTATTTTGGTAAAATATTGCCTTATATCAGTTTTAAAAGTTATAAAAATTATCCCACGTATTCTAACCTGCGTAAATTGTTAAATTCGCAGCGATGATCTCAAATCCCTACACACCCATCATGAGACAAGATTTTCAAGAGGATATAATTGGTATAAATTCTGACTTTATAATTAATTCAATTTTTAATTGAATTAATATGTCAATTACGTGCATAAAATACCAATTATTAAACTCTTCTTTGTTTCTCGTATTTCATGTGTGTAGAGCACTTTGCTAAGTGAGTCAAACCCGTTCACAAGTCTTTGAAGTCCATAGTTGGTATCGAAATCCAACAAGGCGAAAAAGGCAAGTGACTTTCCGAGCCTTTCTGCTCACTTTGTTGCTTTCGTGTCTAGTTGTTTTCTCTCATTTGGTTGCTTGCCAAGTTAAATAAAATAAATTACAATTCACCCGTTTTGTGTAATTTATTTAACTGTCAGTTTGGATTTGGCAAGTATAATTGAGTAAAGTTATTATTTGACCTTAATATAAAATAATAACATAGTTTACCCACCGTTTCTTTAAAACATGATTTATTATTGTTCTTTCATGCTAAAATGGTTAGGTATGGAACATATTATTTCATTGATGTTTCCATCCGTTATTTTATTTTATTCTATTTGGCATCCATGTTACCTTTAAATAATATGGATTACTTTTGTATTGTGTGATCACTTAAGATATGTCATTAATCAATAGTGAAAATGTGAGGATCGCGTGTTACGATCGAAACTCAATTGAATCAAGATTAGTGCAAGTAAAATATATCAATCAATGCAAAGCAAAATGAAAGTAATGTGTGAAGTAAAGTGAAGGTGATATGGTAGAGTCAGGTCGGAGCCGTTATTCTCCGGTCTTAAAGTTTCATGAAACTAACACATTCCGAACGCACATATATTATCTATCGGAATGTTACACTAACAAATAAAAAGGTTTTACGTCGTTATCCGCTATTGAGAGCGGGACCGGTATCCCATGATTGTTAATTAATTAAGAGGTGTGTGTTGAATGAAATGTGTAAAATGTGTAACCTATCAAAGTGTTAAAATGTGTAACGTCGTGTAAAGTTGTGTTCAAGCTATTCAACGTGAGGAAAGTGAGTGAAGTGTGTGATAGACATTTGGTTTCATAGTGATCACAATTAATTCAAGCTATACCATATCCCATCTGTACTCAGGATATGGTTCCTAAGGGTGCTTGTCGCCCACTTCTTATGTTATTCAATCCTTCGGGATTATCCGTGTCATAATAGTTGTGTCGTCAAATTTTTAGCCCCTCTAAAATATTCTAATAATCGCATTTGGGTTTAGATTCATACCGTATTATGGTCATTGAGTTTGAGTCCAGAGAAGTCCCAGTTTTCGAGCCGTCATTTGCTAGTTCTTGCGAACTAACCGTCCTTTATTTGGATGGCTGGTGTCCTTCATTTCGGACTCCAGACCTGTTTTCGCAGGTTTAGCTCAAGTCTCCGAAGAGAAGTTGAGGAAAATTAAGAAGACATTTTATTTTCAAGGTTTATTATTTAAAGTTCATCAGAAAATATTGTATAGATATTTAAGTGTTTATTTTTACAAAGTCTTCCGCTGTAATGTTTTGATGTATCAGATATTGTAATTTGAATCATGAGTATATATATATAAAAAAGTTATTATATTTTAAGTCTTCCGCTATTTGTATTTTATTTTGTTATCATCTTGTTTATGGGAGCATGGTAGCATGTCCCTATAAGCCTAAGGTGGTTACGAAGACCTTAAAGTCCGAGTAATCACTGGCGCTGCAACATTCCCTCGTTTACAGAAGGGGGTGTTACAGTTAGAATGCTCTATCATTCATGCAAGAGTTGTTTTACCTCAATGAAAAGAAACTCTCTTTTGAAACACCTCAAAAACCTTTCAAAAGAAATTAATTCCTTTTCAATATCCCGTATGAGATTTATCAAAAGGAAGAACAAAGGTATCATTTCTTGAGAGGTTGATTATCTTCCATTTCATTTGTCTGCCTTAGTTATTGGTATAATTTCTTTCTACCTCTTTCACTTTTTCCCTTTATATACTCCCTTATCCTTCCACTTTCATCCACCACCACTCACACTCATCCTCCTTGTCTCCCTCTCGTCGATCTCCCCAATTTTCCGGCACCGTTCCCATTTTCCGATCCGAAAAAATGACCGATACCGACCGGGTTTTACTAAAAATGTTGGCTAGTGGGATGGCGATAGCGATTTTGGTGGTTTCCTTCGTTGGTTGGGTGGTTAAAAACTGTCGGTGCTACTAAGAGCTCCGACGAAGGTTACGGTGAGGCGAGGCTTGAAGACGGAGTTCAAAACGGTATTGTATTATGTAATCTCTTAGCAAATCTCTCGTAATAAGTTTAGATCTACTAATTTTGTTTTTAAGTGAAGGGTTTAAAACTCGATGATGAAACTTCCCGTATTTTGTTTCCGAAAATCTTCGGTTTTGTATAAAAACTCATGAAACCGTGTTGAGCCTTTTATGTGTTCCATGTTTTATGAGTTTTGAAAACGGATCTGAACAAAAATGATGTAAAACCTGAAGATCTGAGAGTTTGTATGAGTTTCTGGTTTAGAAGATCCCAATTTGGGCAACTACAAAGCATACTCCTCTAAAAACCGATTTTGGTAAAACGTTTTTCATAATTATAGAGTTTAGATATGAGGGTTTTACCTTCAGATCTGAAAAACTCAGTTGGTTTTTAGATCTCGTGCTGATAACGTGTTGTAATTTTAGTGGTAAACAAGATAACCAGATTATTTGTACTTGTAATCGTACTTAGTTTATCTGATTTCTTGGTTGATTTACAACAATCCGGATCCCCCTTTTATAGTGGAGGGCCAACCCCATAACCACAAAAATATCCCTGATTTTGGGGGATAATTTACCATAAGGTGAAATATTCACCACATAATAAAATATTACAACACAATCATAAATGTTCATTAAAGAATATTTAAGAATAGTCGTTAACCAAAACCTTTCTCACCGCCTCCTCTGATGCTCTTCGGACGTCCATTATTGCACAGTTGAGCGCCGAGTTCTCCATGTCGGATCTTGGCCCGTTGACTTACTTCTTGGGCGTCGCTGTGCAGCGTCATGCGTCTAGGTTGTTTCTCTCTCAAAGTAAGTATGCTGCCGATATTGTTGCTCGGGCCAAGATGAGCAACTGCAAGCCAGTCGTCACCCCTGTTGATACCTCCAACAAGCTCAGTGCTCACTCTGGTCCTTTGTTTGATGATCCGAAGTTGTACCGGAGTCTCGCCGGGGCATTGCAGTATCTTACGTTTACTCGGCCGGACATCAGTTATGCCATCCAGCAGATCTGCCTGTTTATGCATGCGCCTAGGGAGCCGCACTTTCAGGCCTTGAAGCGGATCATTTGGTAGATCAGTGGTACCCTCGATTTGGGCACCACGATCTCCCCTTCTTCTCGGCATGACCTTGTCGCCTACACTGATGCGGATTGGGGAGGTTGTCCTGACACACGTCGCTCCACGTCTGGCTACTATGTCTTTCTCAACGATACTCTTGTGTCGTGGTCGGTGAAGCGTCAGTCAGTGGTTTCTCGCTCTAGCACCGAGGCTGAGTATCGGGGTGTCGCCAACGTTGTTTCCGAGTGCTTCTGGCTGCGCAATTTCTTGCTTGAGCTCCGCTGCCCTCTTCAGAAGGCCACCTTGGTTTACACTGACAACATCTCTGCCGTCTATCTGGCCAGCAACCCAGTCCAGCATCAGCGCACGAAGCACATTGAGCTCGATCTCCACTTCGTTCGGGACAAGGTTGCTCTTGGACATGTTCGTGTTCTCCATGTCCCGTCCTCCTATTAGTACGCTGATATCTTCACCAAGGGTTTACCTCGTCAGTTGTTCCTCGATTTTCGGTCCAGTCTCAATGTACGGGACCCTCCACTTTCCACTGTGGGGGTTTGATAGATTACATATTGTAAAGTGGGCCTATTGGCTCAGGCCCAATCTCTTGTAACCTATATATATGATTATGTTAATGAATGAAACCCTCAAGGAGGATTTTACATCAATTCCATCTCTCTACAATTCCAACCTTCGACCTTGTAACACCTAACCTGCGAAAACTGGTCCAGCGTCCGGATATAATGAAGGACACCATTCATCCAAATAAAGGACGGTTAGTTTGCGAGAACTAGCAAATGACGGCTCGAAAACTGGGACTTCTTTGAACTCAAAATCAGTGACCATAATACGGTATGAATCTAAACCCAAATGCGATTATTGAGAATATTTATGTGAAGGCTTAACGTTTTAAAATACGACTCCTGAGACACGGATAACCACAAAGGATTAAGTAAGAAAAATATTTAGAAATCATACTCCTAGTACGAATGGAATATGATACAAAGCTAACTGTAATCACCGTAAAAACACTTTTCAAACAATACTTCACTCACATCCTCACATTGAATTGCTTAAACATCAATGTACAAACTTTATACGTTTAATACATTGCTTATTATTAAAAAAGGTCTAAACTGTATTGGCTTAAAAGGTACTCGATTTGGCCCAGAATTGACCCAGAGGGCCGGCAGGACTCTTCCGGAAATTTTTAAACCGTAGACTGAGATGGTCAACCGAAATTGACCCAGAAAACAGGACTCTTCTGGAGAGTTTTAAACCACGGACTGAGACAGTTAATTAAAGGTTGATCTTGTATCCCCCAATACCCGGTTCAAACCATGCATTTGCTAATTATATATTAAACTTCACTCATTAATCACTTGAAATACATTTTACGTCTTTTATATAACTTCACACAAATCGCTTCTTTATTGACAAACACCGGTCCCACCCTAACATAGTGGCTATGACCTACAACCGTTGTGGTTGTGTAACACGTCTCATCAGGATGTGTGTTAGTTTCATGAAACCTTTAGACTGAGGAGTAACGACCCTGACCTGACTCTACAACATCACTTTCACTTCACCTTAAACATTTCGGTTCACATTGCTTTAGGTTGATTGATACGTTTCACTTGAATTGATCTTGATTCAATTGGTTAATTTTCTATCTTATGTGCAATTGTTCCCCTTTTAGAACCCACCTTTTCTGGGAATATATCCCTTATGATGTTTATCAAGGGCTTAAGAGGTTTCATTTCTTGACGGGTGATGTCCATGTTTTGTGCCATGTTCTATATTCACTTTTATACCGATTTATGTATACATTTCATGCATTTGGGTTTGAATAGTACAGAATCTATGTAGCTTATGCTTATTTGCCAAATTATGGAGTCTACACTAGTTTCTGTTTAATTTCGCAGAAATCAGACGCACTTTGGAGCTTAAAGGAAAGTCATGAAGAGGCTAAGAATGGTGCAACTGGAGAAAAGGCCATTTTTCCGCATTAATCATTCTGATTCAAGTTCTGATGTCTTCATGAGAGTTGTATCCCTCGAAAAGAGCTTTCCAACGCATGCTTATATGCGTCAATCGGACGAACGAGGACCCAGGAAAGTGCGTTTAAAGAACAAAGCAGAATGCTGAGAAAGTGGTCGATATCGACCAGACCTACTCGATATCGACCAGATTGTGGTCGAAAATCTCCCAATCGACTCGGAATGACCAGCAGACAAGAAGAGAACTCGATATCGACCAGTTTTGGTCGATATCAACCAATGATTACTCAAAAATTCTCCCAGTAGCCGATTTCGAGTGACAGAAGTGAAGCTGAGAAGGTGACTCGATATCGACCGACTTTGGTCGATATCGACCTAATGCCAGTGTCGAGTCCAAGTCGATTTCGAGCTCTATTCCAAGTTCTATCCAAAATCCAATGGAGATATTCCCAAGAGAAGATTCCTTACACATGAAGACTTGAAGATTTATCTTTTTATCTTTTTATTTATCCTAAGGGTGGAACATTTAATTACCCTTTAGGATTTATCTTATTTTACTTATTTAGATTTATTTCTTTCTTAGTAGAATTATATCCTTAGATAGAAGATAGATATTCCTTACCCTGATTAGCAAGGATTAAGACCTATAAATAAAGCTCATTGGGCTAGTTTTTATGCATTCAATTCTAGAGAGGAGGAGAGGTAGTAAGTAGAGAGAGAGAGAGTGGAGGCCGATTGGGAGTTAAGGAGCGAGAGCAAGTTGGCTTCGATCGGTTGTAAGCTTTGTTTAATTTCATTAATGCAATTTAGTTTTCTTTTATTATTAATGTCTTTCCTTGTGATGAAGAGCGAGTAGTCCACCCACTTCTAGGGTTGGGGTGAGCCCAGCGATAGCCAAGCGTGTTTGAGGTAAAGATTCGACCTTTATTATGCTTTGATCAACCACTGCCTTCTATATGTTTATTACCTATTCAATAGAGATTCAACGGGAAGTTGTTGTAACTCTAGGACGGTTGGAATATAGGGTGAACTTGATGGTGGACAAATGACCTTTGGGTTTGTTAAACTGCTTGGTGAAAATTCCTATGGAGTTTTGCTTAAGTATGTTAAAATTTGTCCTGCTGATTCGCATGTTTTGCCTATTGTTGCTTCTCTTGGTTCCTATGTTTGGTTCCTGGGGTTTAAGAAGCTAGGTAATCATGCCCTTTATCATGCCACTCCCAGTCATTGCATTACTTCTTATTATGAATGGCTATCTCTTTCCCTGCTGAAGGGATTGTGCATAATTTTCTATCATCTCGTAAGTATGCTCTATCACTTCTTGGCTGGTAGGCTACCTCTGATCGCCTTTTCTCATCAGTGTAACATATGTTATTTGCTTTGTGCATTTTCGAATGCTTACCTTGGTGGCACCTTCTGCCTTCGATGTCAATCTTTGATGAAAAATGCATGTAATCTTAGATGGTTTCAAGTTCATAGTCAAAAAATTACAAAGGAAATTAAACACAAGTCTTCTTTGTTTAGAAATGCAATCTCTTTGGTGCCTCTTTTCATCTTTGATAATGTTCTAACAAATGTTTGGTTTTCTTATCTGCTCACTGTCAGGAGGAAAATCAAGTATGAAATATAAATTCCAAATTCGACTCCCTGTTCTCTGCAAATTAATTACAAGACTTCCTCCCGCTGTAGTAGAAGGTAGTCAGGATCGATCCACGAGGAAGCGTGTTAGCGCCCGCCTTTTCAGTCTCAGGACTCAGCTCGATTTCGACCAGAAGAGTACTCGATATCGACCTATCTAGTCGATATCGACAGAAACTGCAAAACAAAAACAGACAGAAACGAAAACGAAAAGAAACATACTGGTCAATATCGACCCACCTACTCGATATCGACTAAACTCCTTGATGTCGACTGGAAGTGCTCGAAGTCGAGTACACAGAAACCAAAAATCGTAACTTTTTGCAAGACAGAACTCGAAACTGATGAAATAAAATCAATAACCTAAAGACTTCCAAGATCAGGGTTTCAACACCACAACGATAACCATGTAAAATAACACATAAAGCATAAAAGATCATGCTTTTCATCAAATAACTCTCGTTATTAACAAATAGGAAGATAGAGGCTTTCACATAAACCCTAATTATTACTAACCATTTTTCACATAATTAATCCAAGTTGTATTAAGATCACTTTCGCTTCAATAACACAAACAAGGATCACCTTCAACTTTCGCAAAAGAATCATGTTCATAGGGATAGAAGACGAAATCGCATCAAAAGATTGTACCTTTAGCCCATCACCTTACATGGCTACCGTTGGGCTCACTCCGACCCTAGAAGTTGGGTGACTACTCGCTCTTCATCATCAAGAAACACATCAATAACAAAAGGGAACTAAATTGCATTAAAGAAATAAAATAGAGCTTACAACCAAACAAAGCCAAAACGTCTCTCAACACTTCACCTTGCACTCGGCTCCAAGCTCTCTACTCGCTCTCTCTCTCTCTCTCTCTCTCTCTCTCTCTCTCTCTCTCTCTCTCTCTCTCTCTCTCTATGTGGCTCGCTATAACTTGAATTCGAACTAGAATTGAATGAATAAAACTCAGCCCCTAAGGCTTTATTTATAGTGTTCATTCCCTAGCTAATCTAGGAAAGAAATATCTATTTATATCTAAACTTTCTATCTAAAAACATTAAGATAAAACTTAGGAAATAAAACAATTAAATCTATAAGGAAACTATATCTAAAGTGGATAGATCTCCTTGAACTTGATAAATCTTCTCTTGAGTTAGTAGAATATCTCTTGCTTCATGTGGAAGAAAGCCAGCTCAGCACTCGGACTCGGAATCGACGCGAAATCGTCTCTGGGGATTGGTCGATATCGACTTGTCTTCTCAGCTTCTTCTTTTGACCACTCGATTTTGGCTCTGGCAGGGATATCGAGTTGGTATTTGGTCGATATCGACCAATATAGGTCGAAATCGACCTGTCTTTGTTTCTTCACTCGATCTTGGCTTCTGGAGGAAAATCGACCTGATTGACTCGATATTGACCAACATAGGTCGATATCGACCTCTCCTATTTTGCTCCGCTCTCTGGTCGATTCCAGGCATTTCCACTTGATTTGGTCCACTCGATATCGACCTGCTCTAGTCGATATCGACCTCTTTGTGATTTTCCTTCCTTTCTCCGAATTGCTGTAAAACGCCTTGATTTCTGCGAAAATAAACAGAAACTAGTGTAGATTCCATAATTTGGCAAATAAGTGTAAACTACATAGAATCTGTAATATTCTAGCCCAAATGTATGAAATGTAGGCAGAAATCGATATAAAAGTCAATATAGAACAATGGCAAAATAGGCTCACAACAAACACCCTATATTTAAGCTTGCTTGTCCTCAAGCCATACTTTTATTGGTCATTCAGGGGAAGAAATCAAAACTCTCAACATATTAGATTCATTGCCATATGTCCCTGCAATCAATTACCATCCTCGAAAAGGTACTAATGTCACAAATCCATACATGTGGAATTAAAAAGCAACATCTACTCATAAAAGGAGGGTTATGCAAAACATTCATATGTGACAAAGCATTAATAATCAAGAGGACTTTAATTTAAGCTCATGGTGAAGAAAAGGTAAAAGGTAAAGTGGTGGGCTATTTTTGGGAAATGTGGTGCTAATAATTCAGGGAGAATTCGTCAAAGTTTCTTTCTTTGATGCACTTTCTCTTTCATAATTTCCACATCACTCATCCTCTCATAAATCACTCTTTGCTTTTTTCACTTATATGCTTTTACCTCTCTAACATCAGCACTGCCTTCTCGCGTGTCGCAAACATGGGTGTCATGAATGGCCCCGGATACTTAGTGCTTCGGACTCCTCACCTTGGTGTCCCATCTCGCCGAACTATTATCTCAGCAAGCAGGGTCGATCTACCTTTATCTCTTGAGGTGACCAGATTTTCTTTCACTCATTAAATTTTCCATATTTTTGAAACATTCCTGCCAAACTCCATATATGATATATAACAACACAACAACCATATAATAATCTCCATAATGTACTTTCATTCTCACCATAATCCCCGGATAAGAAATAAGGTAAAGAATGGGCAATATTTAGATCATGTGGAGCATATATGAAATAAGGCATAATATGGCTTTTGTGATGCATAAGCATAGGTATGGCTAAGGAATATCAAAATATGAGCATTATATGGAAAATATAAAGTCCTCCATCCTCTTATCATGCAACATGTCAAAAGCAATATCAAATTTTACCTCCTTTCATGGTTTTCATAAAAAATATGTACTTCATTGTGACTTCCCTTTACTAGGCAATTTCATGCTATATCTCTAATGAATCTAATTTTGCATCGTCGAGTTCAATAAAGCTTCCATGACACTTATCAAAATTTTCAATGGGGGTAATTTTTCAAACTTTGGAAAACATGCGTATAGGCACATAAATCAAATATAATTCCAAAGTGGCCATGCATAAGCGATTCTTAAAAATATGCACACATAATGTCAAATATAATCAAATATGCAAAAAGTAAGCCTTTCCCCCACCCCAAACTTAAACATTATAATGTCCTCACTATATAAAAACAAGGGGTAAAGAAAGAAACTCACTAGACAGATGTGCTAATTGTCAGAATCGAGTGCAAATGCTTCTGTAGGGCTTGGTCGATTTCGAGTGAGCTGGTCGATATCGACCTATTTTACTCGATATCGAGTGAGTCTGCTGCTTCCTTCTTTGTACCTGTAAAAATTGTTAGATAAGAAATACCCACAATAGAAAAGCTTAAAAATAATTTCAAAAAAACCGAAAACAAAAGCAACAATGTCCAAAAATCCCAAAAGCTAATTGTCTATTTACAAGCTCTAGACTTTATAGTCGCTAGACCGACTTTCTCCATTAAGCTCAAGGTGGCATCTGTAGGGCCCATGTGGCTTGGGCTTCAAACAAGACTCCATTCTTGTCCATCAGATGTAGTCCTCCAGAATGGATCTTGTTCACCGTGAAGGGTCCCATCTTCTTCTTTTTGAACTTGTTAGGGAACCAATGATCATTTGATTTGGAGACATAGACTTTGTCTCTTACTTCATATTCTTTAGGATCGTCATTGGAAATCCTACATAAGCGCACATACCAAGGAAAACCTCTCCCATGTATAGATAAATCTTTAATTAAAATAGGAGAAGAAAGATCCATACCTTGGCTTACCTTTGCAGATTCGGTGTCATTCAGCTTCTGAGGATCTGGTCGATGTCGACCAATATCAGTCGATATCGACTGCTGTTGTTCTGGTGAAGATTCGGTCGATGTAATTGAAGGCGGCTCGATATGGGTTGGTCGATATCGAGCTCTTCTGCTCAATTTGATCTGGCTTCGTCTCTGATGGGGAAATCGACTCGTCTTGAGGAGGTCGATATCGACCAAGAGTGGTCGATATCGAGTTGTCCTGCTCGATTTCTGCTGGCTCGATTTCTGGTGGCAGAGTCGGCTCGATATGAACTGGTCAATATCGAGTTCTTCTGTGGCCCAGTTGACTCCGCTGCAGAATGTTGGTCGATTTGAACCCCATACTTAAGACCTGACAAAGCATCCGAAAAATAGTTAGTCCATATCGACTTACCTTGGTTGATGTCGAGTGGATTTTCTATTTCTTTGTTCAGGATGACCATGATCTCTTCCACCTGTGCTTCCATATCCCTTTTTTCCAGCTCCTCGGGGGTCATATTTCTTACCTTAGGCTCCCCGCAAGTGATGTACCTGGCTGATGTACCCAGCTCCCTGCAAGTGATGTACCTGTATGCCTTTCAGTTTTATTAAAGGAATACTCAATTACCTCATCGCTGATGTTGAAAGTGAGCACTCCTTTCCTTGCGCTTATGTTGGCGTCCACCGTCGCCAAGAAGGGCCTTCCTAATATGATTGGACAAGCAGGGTCCTCCGCCATATCAATAACTAAGAAATCAGTAGGGACAAAGAACTTACCTACTTGTACTAGCACATCGTCCACCATGCCTGTAGGGATGACCACAGTGTTGTTCGCCATATAAAGTTTAGCATCCACGGGTTCTAAAGCATCTATCTTAACTTTGGACCATATAGATAGAGGCATTATACTCACACTGGCTCCCAAGTCACATAAGGCATTAAACTTGTATTGGCCAAATCCAATAATTATAGAAAACTTACCTGGATCTGGCCTTTTCTCTGTGACGTCCATCTTGCTGCACTCCTTTGTGATCTCAGCCATTGACCGCTTTTTGCTTAGGATCTTCTTGAGGAACTTGACGTAGGATGACATCTCATTAAGAGCTTATGTGAAGGGTATTGTTACATTGAGCCTTTGAAGCATCTTGATGAACCGCTGAAACTTCTTCTTTGCTGGATTCTTCAAGGATTTCGTTGGGAATGACAGCTTTTTCTTCGTCGGAGGTGCTGATGTCGAGTGGAGGAGGTCGATATCGACTGGTGCCTGGTCGATATCGAGTGATGTTTGGTCGATATCGACTGGACTGGTCGATTTCTGGGATGGCAGGGCATTCTGGTCGATATCGAGTGGGGACAGGTCGATATCGACTGGTTTGGTCGATATCGACTCGTCTCCAGCTCCTTCCTCCTCCGTCGTTTGCTCGGGCGTTTGCATCTGTCGGCCCCTCCTTAGATTCATGGCAGCTACCTGTCTTGTAGATTTAGTTTTAGGATTAGGTTCAGAAGATCCAGGGAGCTTACCTGATTGGTTGGGGATTGGCGAAGCTAATTGACCCATCTGAGTCTCCATTGATGTTTGCCAGATATAAATTTCCCCAAGCCTAGAGTTGACACCATGCAGCTGAGTATGGATGGAATTGATAGATTGTTTGGTGTCTGAATGATTCCTCCGCATCTCCTCAAGAATGGTCTGCAGGTCATCTTTCTTACCTTCTTTATCAGGGTGACCAGGAGCTCTGTAAGGAGGGGGATTTTGATGCTGGGGCTGGCGATAATAGCTCCAGTTCTAGTTCTGATGTGGCCCTGAGTAGTGTCCCCCTGTATACCTTACCTCTTCGTGGGTTTCTGTCGCTTGTACTTGAACGACGTGTGGGCATGCAGTGGTGTTGTGCCTCACAGACCCACATTCCAAACAAGGCTGATTTTTATAGAGGAATTTAACTTGTTTGGTAAGACGGCGTATCTGGTCATTCTGGAATTGCTCTCTGACGTCTAGATCAACCTCCTTTGATAGCACATACAATGGCATAGATGGGGCAGGCCTTTGATACCTTTCGTCAGAAGAGGCCGCAGAAGTCCCATATGTGTTGTCGTAGTTGGTCAGCGTCTCAAACACCTCCCAAGCATGGCGTGGAGTGTACTCGAGATATCCATATGCGGTGTAGTTGTTGATCCTATCCTTAGTAGGCGCATCCAGGCAGTTGAAGATGATCTCCTGGATGACGTAGGGCGGCTGTCCATGCGCAGGACATGATTTCAAAAGCCTCTTGTAGCGCTCCCAGACCTGTGCAAGTGTTTCCCGTGGCTTCTGTCTGAAAGCCGTGATCTGTTGTCTGAGAGCAACTGTCTTTGCAGAAGGAAAGAACTTGTTGAGGAACAGGTCCGGTAGTTCGTTCCAAGTGCGAATTGATTGTGTAGGCAATCCTTCCAGCCACTGTGAGGCTATTCCTGCAAGAGACCAACAAAAAGCCTTTAGTTTTAGATATTCTAGATTAGCACCATCAGCAATTGCTTCACATAAATCTAGAAAAGTAGTAACATGCTCTAAAGGACATTCATTGATTCTTCCCCTAAATTGACTCATCCTAATTTCAGTAATAAAATAGGGACGAATTTCAAAATTAATAGTAGGAAGAATGATCGGCGATTCTGGAACTTCCAGAGTAGGATGCAGATACTCCTTTGCGTTGGCTGGGACATGCCCAATCCGCTCCTCAAGTTCCTATTGTGACCTAATTTGCCATGTTTTACCTTAATTTTTATATCGATTTCTGTATACATTTCAGGCATCTGGGTTAGAAAAGTACATATTTTATGTAGTTTATGCTTATTTGCCAAATATATGGAGGTCTACACAAGTTTCTATTTAATTTCACAAAAATCGGATGCACTTTGGAGTTTAAAGGAAAGTCATGAAAACATTGGAGAAGCTAAGGAAGAGCTCAGGATGGTGCAACTGGAGAAAAGCCCACTTTTCGCCATTCATCATTCTGAATCAAGTTCTGATGTCTTCATGAAATTGTATCCCTCAAAAAGAGCTTTCCAACGCATGCTCATATGCGTCAATCCGACAAACGAGGACTCAAGAAAGTGCGTTTCAAGACGGAGCAGAATGCTGAAGGAACAAAGAGAGGTCGATTTCGACCTATATTGGTCGATATCGACCAAAACCAAGTCGATTTTCCTCCAGAGGCCGATATCGAGTTGTCAGAAGAAGAATCCGAGAAATCAACTCGATATTGATGGGAGGGTTTCTCGACCAAATAAATTTGTAGTCAAGACCCCGCTATAGTATAGAGAGTCAGAATCGTCCACAGGAGAGAGTCAGCGCTTCTTATTTAGTTGCTTTGTCAGGTTGAAACTAACAAAAGAGATGGAAGAGAGATGGGCGGTGATAAGAGAATAAAATCTGAATTTTAATTAATAAATGGAAAAACTTCCAAGGCAAGAGATCACCACAACAATAAACACATGGGTAAATCAATGAATCATAGAAAAGATCATGCTTTTATCATCAAAATAGTCGACTTTCTTTAATCAACAAGCAAATCAATTCACTTTCGCATAAAAGACCTACTTGTTTCTACCTTCTCTTAACTAGCTAGGATCCTTTAACTTTCATTAGAAAACTCTAATTACTATCAAGTTAACAATTTCCTCTTTCAAGTTCAATTGCAACAATGAATTCCTTTACACTTTCATCAAAGGTTAAGCACATAGGTAGAAGACAATAAAAACATCAAATAATCATAGATTCATCCATCACACACGTGCCTATTGTTGGGTTCACCCCAACCCTAGAAGAGAAAAGAACTACTCAAACATGGAGTAAATAAACATGAATTTAAGAGAAGAAAGCATAAACTGAAATTAAACTAAATAAAACCTGGAAATCAGCGTCTCAATCGCAACAAACACGTCCAAGCTTTCACCCAAACGCTAAACAAAACCCTAAAACTCATCCTACAGCTGCAGCGCGCAGCCCTCGCGTTGAACGTACAACGTGTCCTCCCTCTCCCCCAAAAATCAGCCCCTAATAGGCTTTATTTAAAGATAGAAATTAAGACTTAATCTCCAAGGAAAGAGATTTTATCTTAGGAAAATAATATATCCTATCTAAGTCTATCCAACTAAAAGATCCTAAAAGGAATTAAATAGAAACCCTAATTAAAAAGCCCAAAAATCAATTAAATCAGCCCACAAAATTCTCTCACAGATTCGCACAGAGTATCGGCGCCGAGGGTCTGTTCAAAAATAGTGTTGCTGGAATTCGCTGGGTGTCGGCGCCGAGGTCAAGGGTATCGGCACCGATGCTCTGCTACACGCTTCTTCCTTTTCTTCACTTGTTCCTTTGCCAATCTTTTTGTGTCCTTTTTCCATCCTTCTCCACTCTTTCTTAAGCTCTAGAATCGCCTCTTTTTAGCTTCAAAACCTACAAAATCACACCAAAGCTTGTGTAGACTCCATATCTTGCCATATTAAGCATAACTACACATTTCCTTACTTTCCCAACACAAAAGCTAATAAAAAGACTTAAATGAAATAAAAAGATGATGTAAAATAAGACTAAATATGCGGACATCAGATATCGACCGAACTTGGTCAATATCGACCAGTCCCAAGAAGCCGATTTCGAGCAAATCCGAGTCCAAGTGTTGAGGTGGTTTTCTTCCACATGAAGCAAGAGATGTTCTATCAACTCAAGAGAAGATTTATCAAGTCCAAGGAGGATCTATCTACTTTAGATATAGTTTCCTTATAGATTTAATTCTTTTATTTCCAAGTTTTATCTTAAAGCTTTAGATAGATAAATTTAGATAAAGATAGATTATTCTTTCCTAGATTAGCTACGGAATGAATACTATAAATAAGACATTAGGGACTGGATTTTATTCATTCAATCAATCCAAGCCAAGCCAATAGATAGAGAGATCGAGTAGGAGAGAGAGTCTTGGAGCTGAGTGAAGTTTGTGAAGCGAGAGCGGAGTTGACTTTATTCGGTTGTAAGTCTTATTTAGTTTATTCAATGCAATTTATTTTCTTGAAATCTTTAATGTCTTTCTTCATGATGAAGAGCGAGTAGTCACCCAACTTCTAGGGTGGGGTGAGCCCGACGGTAACCATGTGAGGTGATGCGGTAAAGGTACAATCTTTTGATGCAATTTCATCTTCTATCCCTACGAGCATGATTCTTTTACGAGAGTTGAAGGTGATCCTTGTTTGTGTTATTGAAGCGAAAGTGATCTTAATAAAACTTGGATTAATTATGTGAAAAAGGGTTAGTAACAATTCGGGTTTATACGAAAGCCTCTATTTTCCTATTTGTTAATAACGAAAGTTATTTGATGAAAATCATGATCTTTTATGCCTTTATGTGTTATTTTACATGGTTATCGTTGTGGTGTTGAAACCCTGATCTTGGAAGTCTTTAGTTTATTGATTTATTTCATCAGTTTTGAGCTCTGTCTTGCGAAAAGTTGCGATTTTTGGTTTCTGTGATTAGTCGATTTCAAGTACTGTTGGTCGAAATCGAGGTAGTTAGTCGATATCGAGTTGGTAGGTCGATATCGACCAGTTTGTTTCTTTTCTGTTCTGCTTCTGTTGTTTATGTTTTACAGTTTTTGTCGACAGTTTGGTCGATATCGAGCTTTTAGGTAGATATCGAGCGCTCTTCTGGTCGATTTCGTGCCGAGTTCTAGGACTGAAAAGGCGGGCGCTGACACGCTTCCTCGTGGATCAATCCTGACTAACTTCTACTACAGCGGGAGGAAGTCTTGTAATTAATTTGTGGAGATCAGGGAGTCGTATTTGGAATTTATATTTCATACTTGATTTTCCTCCTAACAAATTTGGCGCCGTTGCCGGGGAAGCCATCAATCGCGCCCTTTTTAGTTCTTTTTCTTTTCTTTATATTTCTTTTTGCTTTTTAGTTCCTTTTTACTTGTTTTATTTTTTTGCTTTTCAGGTGCATGCGAAGAACTGATCGCACACCCATAGACCCTATTCTCGAGCCCGAATGCTTTTTCCATCTTCAGCAAAAGCTTAGGAGAAGACTTATGGCGACTCATCCCAACGACGAGAATTTGGGCTAGCTCACACCAGCACAAGAGCTTAAGCAACTCCGCTTACGGATAGAGGAATTCACCACCAGAGAAGCAGAACACGCCCGACGAGAGGCGGAATATGCACAGAATCAGCAACGGTGGGAGGCAAGAGTAGATCGCGAGATCAACGCGAGAAGGGAACTTGAGGAGCGGATTGGGCATGTCCCAGCCAACACAAAGGAGTATCTGCATCCTACTCTGGACGTTCCAGAATCGCCGATCGTTCTTCCCGCTATTAATTTTGAAATTCGTCCTTCTTTTATTACTGAAATTAGGATGAGTCAATTTAGGGGAAGAATCAATTAATGTCCTTTAGAGCATGTTACTAATTTTCTAGATTTATGTGAAGCTATTGCTGATGGTGCTAATCTAGAATACCTAAAACTAAAGGCTTTTTGTTGGTCACTTGCAGGAATAGCACAACAGTGGCTGGAAGGATTGCCTGCACAATCAATTCGCACTTGGAACGAGCTACAGGACCTCTTCATCAACAAGTTCTTTCCTCCTGCAAAGACAACTGCTCTCAGACAATAGATCACGGCTTTCAGACAGAAGCCAGGGGAGACATTAGCACAGGGCTGGGAGCGCTATAAAAGGCTTCTGAAATCATGTCCTACGCACGGACAACCGCCCTACGTCATCCAGGAGATCATCTTCAATTTCCTAGATGCGCCAACTAAGGATAGGATCAACAACTACACCGCCTATGGATATCTCGAGTACACTCCACGTCGTGCTTGGGAGGTGTTTGAGACGCTGGCCAACGACGACAACACATATGGGACTTCTGCGGCCTCTTTTGACGAAATGTATGAAAGGCCTGCCCCATCTATGTGATACGGGGTTAGCCGTAGGATGGCCCAATCTTCGACAATCAAGACTCAAAGACAAGAACGAAAGCAAACGACTCAAGAACACCAAACAATGACTCGATATCGACTAGAAACAATAAAGATGCAACAACTCGATATGGACAATCAGACTCAAATTCGACTAAAAAGACAAGACTCGAACAACTTGAAACAAGACCCGAAATTGAATGAACAAGATCGATAGAAAGGTGATTCGAACTAAGGTAGAACGAGATAAAGACCCCATGCCTCCTAAGAGGGTAGGAACCAAGTATCAACGACTACAAAGCCCGCATCTACAACCTTACACAACCATGCGGACAACTTGGAGGCACAAGGAGGGGACTTGTGATTACCAGGATCACCAAACTCTCGCGAGGTTGATGAACTCAAAGCAAACCAAGCAAGATCAAGAACCAATTGTGCAATCGATGAGCCACGCTTCGAATCGATTGACTTTACACTCATGTGTTTCACACAAAAAGAGAGACTTTCTTCATAATGAATAACGTGAGTTCTACAATGGAAGAGACGGCCTCTTATAACCCTAAGGAGGCTGATTTCTTAAAGAAATAATAAATAAAAGGAATACTTAAAATAACTCCTAAAATTACCTAAAATAACTTAAGTAAATAAGGTCTCTAAAAATAGCAATAAAAGAAAGTTCCAACGCTTAACAAATTCCCGTCAAAACAGTGATAGCTTCAAAGAATATGATTTTCGGCCAAGCTCTAAGTTGAATCTGGAAAAACCTTCAACACAAAAGTTGTAGATCTCTTTGTCCTCGTTCCGACAAGGTATGACACGACCCAATCCGATAAATACAGACTCCGAATGACCCATTTTACTGAGACGTCAAAAAGCTGTCAACTGAGCATGAACGAACCCAGAAACGAACAACCCAAGGTGTAGCCTTCTTCTTCCTCTTGAGGATGACATCATTCTCACGAGCTCGAATCATAGGTCCATCCCCATGTATATGTGAGTCCGAAGGTGTCTGGGATGGTCCCGCATCATCCTCCCTTTCTTGAAAAGGATTCGACCTCGAATACAAGGTCGCATAAGATTCCGCAAAAGCATCCACACGAGATCGTGGATCAAATATCTCATGCCCATGGAAACTCCTCACAAGGCCGATTGTAATAGGGGTTGACCATGTCTGGATGGTTTTGATCTTGGCGTTGCCATCTTGGAGACCATTAGAGCTTTCTACAAAATCAAGAAAAGAAACTTGATTAGTGCACAAGTCATATTTCATTTCATCTTCATAAGGTTCTAATTGAATATGCACTTTAGCTTGTTCATTTATCTCTAAGTTTCCATCCAATGCTAGCAAGTTTTCTTCCTTTTTCAAGGCTGGATTGTCAATCATATCAAGGCTACCAATATTAGAACAAGTTTCACTACCAATGATCATATTACAAATTTTGGCTTTTTCTAAGCATTTAGTATGACACAAATCTTCTCTTTGATCATTATCACAGAGCATAGGTTGAACATATAAAACTTTATGAACAATCAAAAAATCATCATGCTCATATTCAATGCAATCATCTTTAGAGGCAAGTGAACTAAGATCCTGATCACTATTAACAAGCTTAACATTTTCACCACTAGAATTTTGAGATCCATTTTTGCCTAGGTGAATAATCATGAAAGTCTTCTTATTTGGGCAATCCTGCATAACATTTCATCTACCTTGGCATATAAAGCAAGGAATGTACATAGGTTTAAGAATAGAAGAGTTGGGATTACTCCCTTTAGGGCCAGTAGATGCCCCAGACGAATGTCGTGCCTCTACTGCCGTCAATCTTTTATCTACCCTTACCAATTCCTCATTTATGGTTACCAATTCCTCATTCATGGCTTCCAACCTTTTGATCATCTCAGCATAAGTAATCGTGTTGTCGCCCTGGTTAGACATGTCAAATAAAAAGAAACAAAGAACTATGTAAATTTTAGAAAATATAAACAACCTCACCAAGTGTTTCGCTCACACTCTTCTCTCGAATTGGTATGACAAGCTTGTTGGGGCAATCCGCTTTGGGCAAATCAACACTCAAGCAAGGACTTAACAATCAAAAGAAAGTAATCAAGAGAAACAACAAAGAAACAAGCAACAAACTCGACAGTAGCTGGACAATCAAGGTCGAAATTGACCAGAGAGGGTTGAAATTGACCAAAGGCAGACTCGACAGAAACTATAACGAGGCTGGGGGGGTCGATATGGGGTCGGTATGGGCACTGGACAACAAGGAGGTCGAAATCGACCAATAGGACCCGAAATCGACCACTCGACACAGCAAGGAAGTACTCGATATGGGGCTGGATCACTCGATATGGCTAAATCAAGTACTCGACACTCAAAAATATGAAAAGAAAATGAAAGAAAAGAAAAGACAACTTGGACTTTTACCTCCTTTGATTCAAACCCTTAGCAAGGACGTTGTAGTTGCAAGGTAGGGCTTAAAAAAAATTTATGGTTTGGGAGGTATGTGTTTGAAGGTTGTCGACTAGGGCTATAACAAATTCACAAAATTTGGTCCTTCTTTTTTTTTTTTTTTTGAAGCTACTTTTGACCATAGTGAATTTTATCCTCTTAGGTCAAAGCTTGAATGTATTCTTTTTTTTTTAACAATTTCGGACTCTTTTTTTTTTTTTTGGACTAATGCAAGAAAACTATCTATGAAATAAAGGACTCTCTAAAATATATGCTAAGGTGAAAGAAATAAAATATGTAGCCCTTATGTAATATATATAGATGGAACTTTGGCTAAATATGGTAAGTATATCTATCTAACCCTCTTTATAATCTATGATAGAAAATGTGAATAAATCTATCACAAATTTGATAATCAAATAAGGCAAGTATAGATAAACAATTAGGCTAAGATTGAAAGCAACTAGGGTTAGGAAAACCTCTTGTGTGCTTGGAATGAAAGTTGTCGACTAAGAGTTTCTTTCAACCAATGGTATCGGCTGATCAAGCACAAGAACGGCTTCAACAAGGCTACTGTGGTCTCGGCGTAGGATTTGTTTAGGGCTAAAGACAACCACAACAATCACAAACAAGGATTAGTAGCAATCAAATTCAAAAATTCAAGAATTAAAAACCAAGAACAAGAAAGACTCTATATATATATATATATATATATATATATATATATATAGGGTAGGGTTCAAGTGAGAATAGTATATACCGGTGAGAAGGAAAGAAGTAATCTAATTGGTTAAACTAAGATTCCCTCTCACGCGCTTTATCTGTCTCTCTTAAGCGAAACCGATTCACCGTCTCTCTCCATCTCCTCTCCACCGTCACCATGGTTTCCTTTTCCACCGTCACCAGCGGCCGGAAAAGATGGATCGATCCCTTCCAATACAAACCGCCGATTATCAACCTTCTTCGTTCTTCCTCCTATGGCGTCATCGCCTCTGCCAATTCGAAGACGACTCATCCTCCTTCTCAGATCTGAATGCAAATCGAAGACTCCTCCTCCTCTGCCAAATCGAAGACTTTTCGTTCCTCCTCCTATAGTAGTCGATGACCAGACCTTTAAATCTCGATACCCCCGTCGCCGTCGAATCTCCTCTTTCCGATCACGCTCCTCCTCCTTCCTCCCTACCAACGCCGCTGCCCCCGTCTTACGACGTCCAAGTTGTTCTCCGCGCCCTCGGAAGGTGATTAAGAATCTCTTAATTGCTCATTTTGACTGAAATTGGAAAGGAGGGATGAACCGACTCAATGGAGAATGAATTTAAAATCTTCTCCATGAATTTTTTTTAATTGGTTTTCTTGAAGGCTTTGGAATCTTCAGGTGAAATAGCAACAGGAGTTGAAGCGGTGGCGGAAGCGGCGGTGGAGTGCCAGGGGACCAGATAACTGTCGGCGGCTGTCGCCGAAAATCGAGAGAGAAGAGAGACTTGTACCCTCGTCGTCGGCTTTGTCACCTCCGACCACAATGTCTACGGCGGCAATAAGCTCTTCTCGCAACTTCTCGAGCCTAGCGATGTCTTTGTGTTCCCCCAAGGTCTCATCCACTACCTGTAGTTGGGTACTGTGTGGCCATTGCTCTGATGTGAGGGATTTGGGAGCTGGGATTATAGCGTTTTCTTCTTTGAGTTTATTTCATTGAATTTTTTTTTGGTTGAATATGTCGTTCCATTGTCAAGGATGTCTATAGTTGGGTACTATGTGGCCGAGCCCGAACTTGCATTTTAGGAGATGGTATCCAACTGTTTGCTTTTATATCAAGTGGTTTTATACCGAGTGATTGAGGGTTTTTTATATCAAGTGGTTCAGAGGTTTAATATCAAGTGGTTCAGAGTTTTTATACCAAGTGGTTCAGGGTTATTATATTAAGTATTTCAAGGTTTTAATACTAAGTGGTTCAGAGTTTTTATACCAAGTGGTTCGGGGTTTTATACCAAGTGATTCAGGGCTTTAAGTCAATTGGTTCAGGTTATTATAGCAAGTGGTTCAGAGTTTTAATACAAAGTGGTTCAGCACATATTTATATAAGTGGTTCACGAAGTAAGTAGAAGTGGTTGATGAAATAAATTGTAGTGGTTTATGAAATAAAGAGTAGTGGTTCATCAAATAAAGAATAGTGTTTCATCAAATAAAAAGTAAGTGGTTCAAGGGTTTTATACCAAGTGGTTCATCAAATAGAGAGTAGTGGTTAGTGAAATAAATAATTAAAAATAAATAAATAATTAAAAGAAAATAGAGGATGGTTCAGTGAGTAAATAGGTTGGTTCAGTGACTTAATAGAGGTTGGTTCAGTGACTAAATAGAGGTTGGTTCGGGGACTAAATAGAGGTTGGTTCAGTGAGTAAATAGGTTGGTTCAGTGAGTAAATATGTTGGTTCAGTGACTTAATAGAGGTTGGTTCAGTGACTAAATAGAGGTTGGTTAAGTGAGTAAATAGGTTGGTTCAGTGACTAAATAGAGGTGGGTTCAGTGAGTAAATAGGTTGGTTCAGTGAGTAAATAGTATTGGTTCATGAAATAATGAGTAGTGGTTCATCAAATAAATAATATTGGTTCATAAAATAAATAATAGTGGTTTATGAAATAAAGAGTAGTGGTTCATCAAATAAAGATTATTAATATATGAAATAAATAATTAAAAAATAAACATTAAAAGAAAATAAAAGAAAAATGTAAATTTCACAATTATTAAAAATTCAATTATAAAAATGTTAAAATTTTAAGGGCAATATATATATTAATATGCGATTAATGTGTAATTGATAAATTTAGGTGAGAACATTTTAATTGTAATTAGAAAATATATATACGGAGTACTTAATACTTAATACTATCGATATTGAAGCAAAAAGTAGTACTCCGTATATATTAATTGTTGGATTGATGACAAGATAACCTATTTGGGGTAATGGTAGGTGACGTCAGAGCCTCAGTGGCATGCCTGAAGCCGATTTCGAATCCCGTTTCACTTGAAAGGTGTGTTTTTTATTCAAGGCAGTAGGCGCGCGTGGTGGTGACGCGCGAGCGGGTGCGAATTGGGGAGCCGGGAAGCGCGCTGGGGAGACTGGGAGCAGACGGGAATTTGTCGGGGGCACGCTTTTTTTTAAAATTAATTTACATTATTTTAATCGGTATAAACCAATCAAATTACTTCTTTTCTTCTCACCGGTGCAACTCTTCTTACCTGAACCTGACCCTATATATATATATATATATATATATATATATATATATATATATATGGATTGACTCCGGTGAAAACCTCAAATTATGGTAAAAACCCGTGAGGACTACTTTATATCTCGTTTTTTTTGAAACCCGTGCTAAAAACCTCAATCACACGGTGACTTTACAACTCGGTTCAACCTAAAAACCGTGCTAAAAGCTCCAGTTTTAAAATAACACATGACTTTATAGTTCGGTCAAACCGAAAAATCGTGCTAAAAAGCTAATGTTTTAAAATTATATAGTTACTTTATAGCTCGGTTTTATTCAAAACCGGGCTAAAATTTATGACTTTATAGATCGGTTCTATTCATAACCGGGCTATAAAGCAAGTGAACCGGACTAAAAAGCCGGTCTTCATGGATTTCTACCGCAATTTTGGTTTTCACCGGAGCGCGACCCTATATATATATATGTATATATATATATATGTATATATATATGTATGTATATATATATATATATATATGTATATATATATGTATATATATATATATCTATGTATATATGTATATATATCTATGTATATATATATGTATATATGTATATATATCTATGTATATTATATATGTATGTATATATATATCTATGTATATATATATATATGTATATATATATATATATATATATATATATATATATATATATATATATATATATATATTTGTAGTGTTTAGGGAAACAAAAGACACAACTTTTGATGTCGGAAACCAAAGCTCTGATGCCAATTTGATACGGGGTTAACCGTAGGATGGCCCGATCTTCGACAATCAAGACTCAAAGACAAGAACAAAAGCAAACGACTCAAAAACACCAAACAATGACTCGATATCGACTAGAAACAATAAAGACGCAACAACTCGATATGGACAATCAGACTCGCATTTCGACTAAAAAGACAAGACTCGAACAACTTGAAACAAGACCCGAAATTGAAAGAACAAGACCGATAGAAGGGTGATTCGAACTAAGGTAGAACGAGATAAAGACCCCAGGCCTCCTAAGAGGGTAGGAACCAAGTATCAACGACTACAAAGCCCGCATCTACAACCTTACACAACCAAGCGGACAACTTGGAGGCACAAGGAGGGGACTTGTGATTACCAGGATCACCAAGCTCTCCCGAGGTTGATGAACTCAAAGCAAACTAAGCAAGATCAAGAACCAATTGTGCAATCGATGAGCCACGCTTCAAATCGATTGACTTTACACTCATGTGTTTCATACAAAAAGAGAGACTTTCTTCATAATGAATAACGTGAGTTCTACAATGGAAGAGATGGCCTCTTATAACCCTAAGGAGGCTGATTTCTTAAAGAAATAATAAATAAAAGGAATAATTAAAATAACTCCCAAAATTACCTAAAATAACTTAAGTAAATAAGGTCTCTAAAAATAGTAATAAAAGAAAGTTCCAACGCTTAACAAATTCCCGTCAAAACAGTGATAACTTCAAAGAATGTGATTTTCGGCAAAGTTATAGGTCGAATCTGGAAAAACCTTCAACAGAAAAGTTGTAGATCTCTTCGTCCTCGTTCCGACAAAGTATGGCACGACCCAATCCGATAAATACAGACTCTGAACGACTCATTTTACTGAGACGTCGAAAAGCTGTCAACTGAGCATGAACGAACCCAAAAACGAACGACCCAAGGTGGAGCCTTCTTCTTCCTCTTGAGGATGACATCATTCTCACGAGCTCGAATCATAGGTCCATCCCCAAGTATACGTGAGTCCGAAGGTATCTGGGATGGTCCCGCATCACTATGTCATTGTATGTGCCACCAAAGGAGGTTGATCCAGACGTCAGGGACCAGTTCCACAATGATCAGGTACGTCGCCTTACCAAACAGGTTAAATTCCTCTCTAAAGATAAACCTTGTTTGGAATGTGGGTCTGTGAGGCACAATACCTCCGACGAAGAAGAAGCCGCCTTTCCCGACGAAATCTCCAAAGGATCCGGCATAAAAGAAGTTCCAGCGTTTCATAAAGATGCTTCAAAGGCTCAACATCACGATACCCTTCACAGAAGCTCTTAATGAAATGCCATCCTACGTCAAGTTCCTAAAGGAGATTCTGAGCGAAAAGCGATCAATGTCTGAGATCGCAGAGGAGTGCAACCAGATGGACGTTCTAGAAAAGAGGCCAGATCCAGGTAAGTTTGCTATAACCATTGGATTTGGTCAATATAAATTTAATGCTTTATGTGAGTTAGGAGCCAGTGTGAGTATAATGCCTTTATCTATATGTTCCAAAGTTAAGATAGGTGCTCTAGAGCCTGTGGATGCAAAATTATACATGGCGAACAACATGGTGGTCATCCCAACAGGCATGGTGGACAATGTACCAGTGCAAGTAGGTAAGTTCTTTTTCCCTGCTGATTTCTTAGTTATTGACATCAGTGATGAGGTAATTGGGTATTTCTTTAATAAAACTGAAAGGCATACATGTCCCATGGAAAAGGTCAAGTCCATATCAGCCCTGTACATCACTTGCGGGGAGCCTAAGGTAAGAAATATGACCCCCGAAGAGCTGGAAAAGAGGGATATGGAAGCCCAGGTGGAGGAGATCATGGCCATCATGAACGAAGAAACAGAGAATCCACTCGACAACAACCAAGGTAAGTTGATATGGACTAACTATTTTTTGGATGCTTTGTCAGGTCTTAAGTATGGGGTTCAAATCGACCAGCATTCTGCAACGGAATCGACTGGAGCACAGCAACAGTCGATATCGACCAGATCATATCGAGCCAACTCCGCCACCAGAAATCAAGCCAGCAAATATCGAGCAGGACAACTCGATATCGACCACCCTTGGTCGATATCGACCTCCTCAAATCGAGTCGATTTCCCCACCAGAGACGAAGCCAGACGAAATCGAGCAACATCACTCGATATCGACCAACCCAAATCGACCCGTCTTCGTCTACATCGACTGAATCTCCACCAGAACAACAACAGTCGATATCGATTGACATTGGTCGAAATCGACCAGATCCTCAGGAGCTGAACGACACCGAATCTGAAAAGGTAAGCCAAGGTATATATCTTTCTTCTCCTATTTCAATTAAAGATCTATCTATACATGGGAGAGGTTTGCCTTGGTATGTGCGCTTATGCAGGGTTTCCAATGATGAGCCCAAGAAATACTAAGTAGGAGACAAGGTCTATGTTTCCAAATCAAATGATCATTGGTTCCCTAACAAGTTCAAAAAGAAGAAGACGGGGCCTTTCACGGTGAACAAGATCCATTCAGGCGGACTACAACTGATGGACAAGAATGGAGTCTTGTTTGAAGCCCAAGCTACATGGGCCCTGCAGATGCCACCTTAAGCCCAATGGAGAAGTCGGCCTAGGGACTATAAAGTCTAGAGCTTGTAAATAAACACTTAATTTTTGAGATTTTTTGGACATTGTTGCTTTTTTGGTTTTGGACATTATTTTTAAGTTTTTCTATTGTGGGTATTTCTTTTCTAACAATTTTTGCAGGTACAAAGAAGGAAGTAGCAGCTCACTCGATTTCGAGTAAAGTAGGTCGATATCGACCAGTTAACTCGAAATCGACAAGTCCTACAGAAGCACATTGCACTCGATTTCCGACGATCTGCCCACCTGTCTAGTGAGTTTCTTTCTTTACCCTTATTTTTTATACAGTGAGAACACTGTAATGTTTAAGTATGGGGTGGGGGAAGGGCTTATTTTGTGCATATTTGATTTTA
The DNA here is from genome assembly GCA_963922045.1 of Persicaria maculosa. Classification (NCBI taxonomy): domain Eukaryota; kingdom Viridiplantae; phylum Streptophyta; class Magnoliopsida; order Caryophyllales; family Polygonaceae; genus Persicaria; species Persicaria maculosa. Next base: position 51,121,120 of record OY998259.1, on the reverse strand, counting down.
TTTGACAATATGTGTGCATATTTTAGTTTATTTCTTGAATTGCTTATACATGGCTACTTTGGAATTCATATTTGATTTAAGTGCTTATATGCATGTTTTCCAAAGTTTATTTCTTGAATTGCTTATACATGGCTACTTTGGAATTCATATTTGATTTAAGTGCTTATATGCATGTTTTCCAAAGTTTATTTCTTGAATTGCTTATACATGGCTACTTTGGAATTCATATTTGATTTAAGTGCTTATATGCATGTTTTCCAAAGTTTATAAAAAGCACCCCCATAGGAAATTTTTGAATAAGTGTCATGGAAGCTATAATTGAACTCGACGATGCAAAATGGGATTCATTAGAGATATAGCATGAAATTGACTAGTAAAGGAAAGTCACAATGAAGTGCATATTTTTATGAAAACCATTAAAGAAGGTAAAATTTGAAGTTGCTTTTGACATGTTGCATGATAAAAGGATGGAGGACTTTATATTTCCATATATGCTCATATTGTTATATCCTAACCTTACCTATGCTTATGCATCACAAAAGCCATATTGGGCCTTATTTCATATTTGCTCCACATGATCTAAATATTGCCCATTTTCTACCTTATTCCTATCCGGGGATTTTGTTGCGAATGAAAGCTACATTATGGAGATTGTTATATGGTTGTTGTGTTGTTATATATCATATATGGAGTTTGGCAGGAAAGTTTGAAAAGTTATGGAAAATTTAATGAGTGAAAGAAAATCCGGTCACCTCAGGAGATAAAGGTAGATCGACCCTGCCTGCGTCGAGATAATAGTTCTGCAAGATAATACACCAAGGTGAGGAGTCCGAAGCACTAAGTATCCGGGGCCATTCATGACACCCATGTTTGCGACTCGCGAGAATGCAGTGCTGAGGTTAGAGAGGTAAAAGCATAATATTAAAAAAAGCAATGAGCGATGAGAGAAAGGTGAGAAATCAAAAGAAGAAGGAATGTGGTATGAAAGTTTGGAAAGTACTCCATTTCCCCGGATCATTAGCACCACATGGCAAAAAATGTCCCACCATTAGCCTTTTACCAATCTACTCCTTATTAAGCTTAAATTAAAGTCCTCTTGATTATTAATGCTTTGTCACTTATGAATGTTTTTTGCATAACCCTTCTTTTGTGAGTAGATGTTGCTTTTTAATTGCACAGGCATGGATTTGTGGCATTAGTACCTTTTCGATGATGGTAATTGATTGCAGGGTTATATGGCAATGAATCTAATATGTTGAGAGTTTAATTTTTTCCCCTGAATGACCATTTAAAGTATTGCTCGAGGACAAGCAAGCTTAAGTATGGGGTGTTTGTTGTGACTTGTGAGCCTAATTTGCCATGTTTTACCTTAATTTTTATATCGATTTTTGTATACATTTCATGCATTTCGGTTAGAAAAGTACAGATTCTATGTAGTTTATGCTTAATTTCCAAATATATGGAGGTCTACATAAGTTTCTATTTAATTTCACAGAAATCGGACGCACTTTGGAGCTTAAATGAAAGTCATGAAAACATTGGAGAAGCTAAGGAAGAGCTCGGGATTGTGCAGCTGGAGAAAATCCCACTTTTCGCCATTCATCATTCTGAATCAAGTTCTCTTGTCTTCATGAGAGTTGTATTCCTCAAAAAGAGCTTTCCAATGCATGCTCATATGCGTAAATCCGACGAACGAGGACTCGGGAAAGTGCGTTTCAAGACGGAGCCGAATGCTGAAGGAACAAAGCTCGATTTAGTGCTTTACATGGGAAACGAGTCAACAACCCCGGTCCTAGGTAAAGGGGACGTACATCTCAACTTTACTAGTGGGAAGGAACTTGTATTACATAATGTATTGTATGCACCCGCCATCCGCAAAAATGTTGCAAGTGGTGGTGCGCTTAACAAGTTAGGTTATCGATTGGTTTTCGAAGCCGATCGATTAGTGATAAGTAGGGCAGGAATATTTGTAGGCTTCGGCCATTATAAAAACAATATGTTCCTACTCAATGTTTTCAATAATAATAAAGTATTATTTGATTATATGGTCGTGTCTAATGATTCTTTATATGATCTTTGGCATGCAAGGTTGGGACATGTACATATGAAGCGTATGTTAGATATGGCTAAGGAAAATATAATTCCTGCCTTTGAACCAACAAATGAAAAGTGTAAAACTTGCTTGTTAACAAAAATAACAAGGCTTCCTTTTAAGGCAATTAAAAGAGAAGAAGGGGTCCTAGGCCTAGTCCATTCGGACCTAGGGGACCTACATGTGTTGATAGGAGGAAATCGAGTATGCAAATTAAAATATAAATAAATCACAGCAAACCAGATTCCGTCCCTTGCAAATAATTACAAGACTTCCTCCCGATGCAGTAGTGGGAATTCAGGATCGATCCACGAGGAAGCGTGTCAGCGGATCCTAGGCAGCGGTGAAATCTCACGGACAAAAGTCGACAACAGGGGTCCTAGATCTCGAGTACAGTTACTCGACAGAAGATCGGACAGTCGAACACAGCGCAGCAGCAGGCACAGGCCTTAGTCGATCTCGACTAGTCTTACTCGAGATCGAGTAGAATCGTCTTGGTCGAGTTGGCTTTGTCGAGTTCCTGCACACAGAAGCTACGGCGATGCTGGATCGAAGATCAGTAACTCGAGGTCAAGTAGTGCAATTCGATCTCGAGGAAGGGTAGAAACTAAAACGAAAGAAAATAAAAACAAGTGCTTTGGGATTCGAACTAAACTGTATGAAAAAGACTTCCAAGATTGGGGTTTGCAACAACGACAACCAAACATGCATAAGGCAGAGATAAAACAGATAATCATGTAAACCGCATCAAAGGACAAGCTTTCGCCTTTTCCAACAATTAGACAACTCTTTCAAGAAACCCTAATTGTATCTACTGATTTTATGTTTACAATCCAAGTTGTTAGCATGGACCTCCATTAGATGGGTAATAAACACATAACAAGTAGTAGATGCTCAAAATATGATAAAAGTCGGATCTTTACCTCAAACATGCAGGGCTATCATCGGGCTCGCCCCAACCCTAGAAGTGGGTGGACTACTCGCGCTTCATCGCAACCTCAGACATTGATGTGTAAAAAGAAACTTGCATTAAACTAAATTCAAAGCCTTTACAATCCCGGCGATCCAACTTTCGTTAAATGCCAAAACCCTAAAACCTTTGAACTCCTAAACCTCTCTGTGAACTACTTCTCTAACTTCTGAATTGAATTCATAGAAATCAGCCTCATGGGCTTTATTTATAGCCTTCTACTCCTTGCTATTCAAGGATAGAATATCTCTATCTATACCTAAATCTATATCTAAAAGCTTAATGATAATTTAAATGCAATAAAGGAATTAAATCCATAAAGGGAAATTATATCTAAAGACTAAAGTATCTTCATGTGGATAGATGTTGATAGATCTCGGATAGACTCGGCAATCTTCGGCTCCAAGGAATCCCAATCCGAGTAGGACAGCTCAAAATGCGTAACGCGCTCCCGGACAGCTTTCCTCGATCTCGAGTAGACTTACTCGATCTCGAGTAACATGGACGTCGACTTCAGCTTGGCTCGGCGTCTCGGGTAGCAGGTCCTCGATATGGCTCGGACAGGTGATTCTGATCTTGTCGATATCGAGTAAAGTACTCGATATCGAGTAAGTGTTGCTCGGCATGTCTTCGTCTTCGGCTTCTCGATTAGCTTGTCTTCCTTGACTCCGGGTTGGTCTTCAGATCTTGTCGATATCGAGTAAAGTACTCGATATCGAGTAACTCTCTGGAGTCGGGGAGCTTTGCCTTCAGTTCCTCGATCTGGCCTGTCCTCGACTAGGCACTGCTCGGACACTTTTGGTCGATATCGAGTAAATGTACTCGATATCGAGTAAATCTCTCAGCTTTCTGCTCTGTTCTTAAAACGCACTTTCCCGAGTCCTCGTTTGTCGGATTGACGCATATGACCATGCGTTGGAAAGCTCTTTTCGAGGGCTACAACTTTTATGAAGACATCAAAGCTTGATTCAGAATGATAGATACCGGAAAATGGTCTTTTCTCCAGCTGCACCATTCTTAGCTTCTTCACGACTTTCCTTTAAGCTCCAAAGTGCGTCCGATTTCTGCGAAATATAACAAAAACTTGTGTAGACCTCCATATATTGCAAATAAACATAAACTACACATATTTTGTATTATTTTAACCCAAATGTATGAAATGTATGCAGAAAACGATATAAAAGTAACTATAAAACATGGCAAATTAGGCTCACAACAACATGCAACGCCATCATTGGGTCAAAAACGTTACTACATAACGTTCATCGATGATGTAACAAGGTTTTGCTATGTCTATTTAGTTCACTCGAAGAGTGAGGCACTAGATAGGTTTAAAGCATACAAGACCGAAGTTGAATTGCAAACGGAAAATAAAATAATTAAAAGGCTACGAACCGATCGTGGTGGTGAATACATGGATGTGGAGTATTTCGAGTCTTGTGGCATAATTCATGAGACGACGGCTCCATATACCCCACAACAAAATGGGGTGGCAGAGCGAAAGAATCGTGTTCTTAAGGACATGGTTAATGCCATGTTGTCATACACTGGGTTAAAGAACTCGTTTTGGGGTGAGACGATGTTAACAACCAACTATATCTTAAATAGTGTGCCGAGCAAGAGAAATCGTCAATCACCATACGAGCTTTGGTTTAAAAGAAAACCAAATCTCCATTATCTTCGTATATGGGGTTGTCGTGCGGTTGTTAGACTAACGAACCCTAAGCGTAAAACCTTAGGAGATAGAGGTATTGAGTGCATATTCATTGGATATGCACATAACTCTAAGGCCTATAGGTTCTTCGTCATAGAACCAAATCACGCTATCTCGGTTAACACCGTGATAGAATCACGTGATGCCATATTCGATGAGACTAGGTTCACATCGAGCCCTAGGCCTAGGGAGAAAGACCAAGAGGATGTCGACCCATCATCGGATCCAATGGAAACCGAGGAGCCGACGCCTGCACTTGGACCTAGGGTCACTAGGTCTATGACGCGCGCTAACTTGCTGCAAGCACCAAGCATCGATGTCGTTGACCCAAAGCCACCGCTCGACAAAGACTCCCCAGCTACAGGGCCAAGGGCACTAAAGCGCATGGCCATGGGCGTACATGGGGAAGACACTAGCGACGGTAGCGATAGTGAGAACATGCACTCGACGCATGCGAGCGACGGTGAGGCCGAAGCTCCTACTTCGACGTCCCACACACCCAAGCGACAACAAGTGCACTACGCACTCTTAGTAGGACATACGTATCCTGAATCAATATTTCAAGTCTTCTTGATGGAGGGTTCTAGGAATAAAGAAGGTCAAATCATCTCATATATACATATGGATGAGGATCCTAAGACCTTCACCGAGGCAATGAGTTCTCAAGATGTCGCATTTTGGAAAGAAGCAATCCAAGATGAGATGGACTCTATTGTTGGCAACAACACTTGGGAGTTGTCAGACCTTCCAACCGGGTGCAAACCTCTAGGATGTAAATGGATCTTCAAAAGGAAGATGAAGGTCGATGGGTCCATTGACAAATTTAAAGCCCGATTGGTAATCCAAGGTTTTAAACAAAGAGAAGGAGTCGATTATTTCGACACTTATGCTCCCGTGGCTAGAATCACCACTATAAGACTTTTAATTGCCTTAGTAAGCATTCATGGTCTTGTCATCCATCAAATGGACGTAAAAACAGCCTTCCTCAATGGAGATTTGGATGAAGAGGTTTACATGAAGCAACCCGAAGGCTTCATAGTAAAGGGTCAAGAACACAAAGTGTGTCGATTGATCAAGTCCCTCTATGGACTTAAACAAGCGCCAAAACAATGGCATCAAAAGTTTGATGAAGTGATTTTGGGTGATGGCTTCAAAATCAATCAAGCTGATAAGTGTGTATATAGTAAGTTTAATAATTTTGGTCAAGGAGTTATAATATGTCTATATGTAGATGACATGCTTATATTTGGCACAAACCAAATAGAAGTGGACAAAACTAAGATGTTCTTGTCTACTAAGTTCTCCACGAAGGATCTAGGAGAAGCTGATGTGATCTTGGGAATTAAGATCAAGCGGGAAGGAAAGGGTTTAACCCTAACATAATCCCATTACATCGAAGAGGTGGTAAAATGTTTCCAATGTGATAAATCCACCCCGGTTAGTACACCTATGGATCTAAGTGAGAAACTCCGCCCTAACTTAGGAGAACCAATCTCACAACTTGAGTATTCTCAAGTGATAGGATGTCTAATGTATGCCATGACGAGTACTCGCCTCGACATAGCATTTGTCGTGGGTAAGTTAAGTCGATATACAAGTCGACCGAGCTCAAGTTTTTGGAAAACCCTTAGAAGAGTACTTAGGTACTTGAAAGGGACAATGACCTATGGAATTGCATATGTGGGTTCTCCCTCCACTTTGGAATGATACACAGATGCAAGTTGGATCACCAATATGGAAGATCACTCTTCAACGAGTGGTTGGGTATTTTTATTAGGTGGTGGTGCGATTTCTTGGGCATCTAAGAAGCAATCGTGCATAACAACCTCGACGATGGAGTCGGAGTTTGTTGCACTTGCCGCGGCCGGCAAGGAGGCGGAATGGCTTAGGAATCTCATACATGAGATACCCTTGTGGCCAAAACCAATATCCCATATTGCTATCTTTTGTGATAGCCAAAGTACTTTGGCAAAGGCCTATAGCCAAGTATACAACGGGAAGTCATGACATCTAGGTGTAAGATATAGTTCCATTCAAGAACTAATCACTCATGGAGTCATATCGGTTATCTTTGTGCGAACACACAACAATCTTGCCGATCACTTAACCAAGAGTTTGGCAAAAGAGTTGGTGTACAAAGCATCTCGAGGGATGAGGTTAAAATCCTAAATGAGCCTATGACTTGGACGCCCAATTCCCCCTTACCGAAAGGTGTAAGATAGAATTCAATGTGGTAGGCCAAGGACGTAGAGTTTTAGAGCAATCAACAACCCATCAAGGTAATCTGCTCTAGTCTACATGAAAAGAAAAGTTGAAACATAGTTTCTTAATGAATTTTGGAAAATGCATTTTGTAGGTGCAAATTAGAAATTCAACTAAACATATGTGGAAGTGCAAGGCTTCTTCCAAGAGAGTTCAAGGATGACTCGTCTCGAAGCATATGTGAAGGATAAGGGACGTAAAGCCTCAAAACGTCAAAGTTTAGTGTATATACATTATGTAACTCATGTTGTAATTTTTATTACGTGTGCTTAGACAAGTTGATGTGGTTCAAGTCTTAGAACACCACGATTCTTTAGTACATGATTGTAATTTTTACAAGATATAAATTCAAATCTAATGGATATTTATGTCTATACAAAGAGTTTGTAAATTATTCAAGGATTTATGACATTGCTCAAATGTGGGAGGAATGTTGGTGATTTGTGAAAAGTCATCAATCCATTTGTCTGAAATCATAAATGTTAAGTGTGAGAATTACTAAGAGCATCACTCGGGCTTAGGGTGTGCAGGAGGCACGGCCCATGTGATTAGCCCTAAGTAATTCTAAGATTTTAAGGGGAAAGGAAATCATGAGGAAAGACCCATGCAATGATATCAACATTGACAAAGTCGGTCTTGAGCTTGTTCGGACGCTTTCCATAAAAGTGAGCAATAAGGATATGCTCGGTATTCGATCTAATATGGTTATGATCAAGTTTTGTTCACTTATAGTGAGTTACATCACCGTCTCATGATTTGTAAAGGAAGATATTAATCTCTAAAGCCTTGGTGCAAAATTTGAGAGCTACCCGAGCTTCGGAACTCCAAAAATGACTTAGCTCTAATTTTGAGCTTGATTAGGGTTTTAGCTTCATTGAAGCTTTAGCTTGGTCATTTTAGCTGCATGGTAGCTACACTCAGCTTCGTATAAATGTCATGCACATTTTATATTTTATGAGTGACCTAGCTCCACCATGCTAGCTCCGTCATGCTAGCTTGTCCTTAATTGGGCTGGTTCTTATTGGGCCAGTGGTTGGGGGTAGTTATTGGGGGGTAACCTCCCAACCACCATAACTATCCATAACCATTAATAACTTCCAATAACTACTCATAACCACCCAAAAACTACCACCCCATGTTGCCTATAAAAGGCCTTTGCCATCCACTTGGAAAGGCATGAGTTTTCCGATATCTCTCTCAATCGGAATAACAAACACTTAAAACACAACAAGGTATGTATATATGCAATAATGAAATTGGATTCCACCCTTTTATTGTATAGAAAACGTTTTATCCCACAACGTTATTGTAGTGCAACCCTTTGGCATATAGAGACAATAAACGTTGAAGGAAAACTCGATTTATTTGAGTGACTCGTTTGCCATTATCCAAGCCATTTTATATATCTTTTTTAAAGGGCTTAAACAGTTAGTTTTGTTGCCTAAAAGAATTCGGTGGAGATTGCCTTTTTGGCCTACTCCCTCGGGATTACCTTTCGAGGTCTACCCATGAGATTACCCTTTTTGGGTCTACTCAAATCGTCTTGATTATCCATAAGGATCTACAAGAACCGAATTTACCTTCAACCCATTAAAACAACATTACCTATAGAACGATAACCATGTAAAATAACACATAAAGGCATAAAAGATCATGCTTTTCATCAAATAACTCTCGTTATTAACAAATAGGAAGATAGAGGCTTTCACATAAACCCTAATTGTTACTAACCCTTTTTCACATAATTATTCCAAGTTGTATTAAGATAACTTTCGCTTCAACTTTCGCAAAAGAATCATGCTCATAGGGATAGAAGACGAAATCGCATAAAAAGATTGTACATTTACCGCATCACCTAACATGGCTACCGTTGGGCTCACCCCGACCCTAAAAGTTGGGTGACTACTCGCTCTTCATCATCAAGAAACACATCAATAACAAAAGGGAACTAAATTGCATTAAAGAAATAAAATAGAGCTTCCAACCAAACGAAGCCAAAACGTCTCCCAACACTTCACCTTGCACTCGGCTCCAAGCTCTCTACTCGCTAGCTCTCTCTCTCTCTCTCTCTCTCTCTCTCTCTCTATGTGACTCTACTTGAATTCGAACTAGAATTGAATGAATAAAACTCAGCCTCTAAGGCTTTATTTATAGTGTTCATTCCCTAGCTAATTGACGAGAGGGTTTCTCGACCAAATAAATTTATAGTCAAGACCCCCGCTATAGTATAGGGGAGTCAGGTTCGTCCTCAGGAGAGAAGTCAGCGGTTCTAGGTTTAGTGTGTTTTGGGATTCAGGGATAGCGGGAAAAGGTGGGGAGGTTGTGATGTCATCCTCAAGCGAAAGAAGAAGGCTCCACCTTGGGAGTCGTTGAAGAAATGGAGTTAATTATTTTATTATTTATATTTCTTATTTTTTATATATATTCTATTTTTAGTAACTCCTATGTTAGTTGGAGTCTAATTATAGAATTGCTTATTTTTAGTATTTCTTAGTTAGATTAAATAAGATAGTTAGGAGAGTCTATCTTTAGGCTTTCTTAATTATCATATTTTATTATTTCATATATTAGGATTTTAGATTAAGTTTTATCTTCTAGGTTTATTTATCTTTAGGATTAAATTTCTATCTTTATCAACCTAAATTCTATCTTGCACGGTAGAATTGGTTCTTAGGTTTTCTATTTAAACATTATAGTTTTATTGAATTAATCAGATTGAATAGAATTGAGAAACCCCTTTATGGATTAAAGGGTTCTCGATTATCAATCCCAAAAGTTATCCGGTTCGTATGTTATTGTCACAATTCGGCACCCATCACCATCATCGTCACCTTTGATCTTCTTGATCAAATTTAATTAAACACAATTCCTCACCTCCAACCTTGGAAGCCGTCGCAAGAAGGAAACCCATTGGAGGCCCCTCGCAGACTCGCGCCCAGGCGCGCCGCGCTGGCCCTCGCGAGCACTCGGCATCGCTCTCGCTGTCCCGCTCTCGATCGCAGCCACTCGCCATCAGCTAGCCGGCACCGTTCCGCGACCGCACGCCCTGAGGAGCACCGGCTCCTGCGTGTCCGAGGATTCACCAGCAAGCCTCGCTCGCGCGCATCGGCTCGATCTCGATCGCACTCGCTCGCCTCTGCTCACGTCCCAGCGAGCGCATCCGGAAGCCTGCACCCTCGGCACTCCCGCACACCCTGAGGCCCAGCGCCTGTGTGCCCGAGCTCCGCCGCGCGCGCCAGACTCTCGCACCCTGTCTCTCTGTCGCTTCTTTGTTTACCTGTTACTGTTACTTTACTAATTTGCTTTAGTTTAGATTCCATAGTCTATTCCATCGATAGTAGTTGTGGAATTCTTAACTTAAGAAATATTGTTAATTAGTTATTAATTAGTTAGTTAAATTTTAGTCAATTCAAGAGAAATCAAGGAGCATACGCAAGATCGTCGTTTTAGTTTAGCAATTGGCCGGCCTAGCCGATTGCTATACATCAATTGGTATTCAGAGCCGGGTTATGCTACGCTCTTTGTTTCTTGATGTTACTGATGTTTTGATTTGATGGCTTGGGAAATCTGGGGAGGCGACTGGGATGATGATCCCGATCCATGGGGTGTCCAACAACGACACCAACAAGAGTTACGTCGGAGAGCTTGGCTACAACAACAAAACCTAGAGCGTCAACGCGAAGCCAAATGACGCCAACTTTGGCTTCAACGTCAAGAGGAAGAACAACGTCAATTGGAGATCGAAGATAAGAAGTGTCGACAACGCTATCAGATTCGGCTTCTCCAACAAAGAGAGGCTGAGGAAGCACGGCGACAAGAAGAGGAGGAGCGTTGCCGAGAGGAGGAACGACGCCGAGAGTTGAGAATTGCGGATATGGTGGACAAATTCTTTGCCCAGAAAACAGCACAGCACGCCGAACTTGTCTCGCAGATTCCCGTTGACTCCGACCTCGGAATTGAGTCAACTCAGTCTTGTTGCGAAGCTGACTCGACGAGCTTTCCAACGGCGGGTCACACGCTGCCAGAATCCTCCGGGAAGACCTCCGAATCTGTACTTACAGTCGACTGCAGTGTTCTACAGAACGAGCATGTTGATTCCGTTGACGAGGATGAGGTACTTGATGACGTGTCTCAAGAGTTAGCGATTGTACCTCTTGGGCATGTTCATGAAGTTCCAGTTGCTGAGATTTGTGTGGTCATTGATCCTATTCTTATTGAAGATCAAGTCTGTTCAACGATCGCGCATGAAGGTGTTGTTTTTGGGGTTCCTATACCTCGAATTCTCCTGGCACCTATTCCACCAATTCCTCCATCATCTTCTTTGAAGGTTGCTGCTCCTTCCTCACTGATCATCGATGACTCGATTCGAGGACGAATCGAAGATAAGAGGCGGAGAATGATGCGGGTCAAGCTGACCTTCTGTGGGTCAAACAACGATCTTGATCCAGGCGACGACTCGAGGACGAGTCGATTTCAAATGGAGGAGAATGATGTCATCCTCAAGCGAAAGAAGAAGGCTCCACCTTGGGAGTCGTTGAAGAAATGGAGTTAATTATTTTATTATTTATATTTTTTATTTTTTATATATATTCTATTTTTAGTAACTCCTATGCTAGTTGGAGTCTAATTATAGAATTGCTTATTTTTAGTATTTCTTAGTTAGATTAAATAAGATGGTTAGGAGAGTCTATCTTTAGGCTTTCTTAATTATCATATTTTATTATTTCATATATTAGGATTTTAGATTAAGTTTTATCTTCTAGGTTTATTTATCTTTAGGATTAAATTTCTATCTTTATCAACCTAAATTCTATCTTGCACGGTAGAATTGGTTCTTAGGTTTTCTATTTAAACATTGTAGTTCTATTGAATTAATCAGATTGAATAGAATTGAGAAACCCCTTTATGGATTAAAGGGTTCTCGATTATCAATCCCAAAAGTTATCCGGTTCGTATGTTATTGTCACAATTCGGCACCCATCACCATCATCGTCACCTTTGATCTTCTTGATCAAATTTAATTAAACACAATTCATCACCTTCAACCTTGGAAGCCGTCGCAAGAAGGAAACCCATTGGAGGCCCCTCGCAGACTCGCGCCTAGGCGCGCCGCGCTGGCCCTCGCGAGCACTCGGCATCGCTCTCGCTGTCCCGCTCTCGATCGCAGCCACTCGCCATCAGCTAGCTGGCACCATTCCGCGACCGCACGCCCTGAGGAGCACCGGCTCCTGCGTGTCCGAGGATTCACCAGCAAGCCTCGCTCGCGCGCATCGGCTCGATCTCGATCGCACTCGCTCACCTCTGCTCACGTCCCAGCGAGCGCATCCGGAAGCCTGCACCCTCGGCACTCCCGCACACCCTGAGGCCCAGCGCCTGTGTGCCCGAGCTCCTCCGCGCGCGCCAGACTCTCGCACCCTGTCTCTCCGTCGCTTCTTTGTTTACCTGTTACTGTTACTTTACTAATTTGCTTTAGTTTAGATTCCATAGTCTATTCCATCGATAGTAGTTGTGGAATTCTTAACTTAAGAAATATTGTTAATTAGTTATTAATTAGTTAGTTAAATTTTAGTCAATTCAAGAGAAATCAAGGAGCATACGCAAGATCGTCGTTTTAGTTTAGCAATTGAAAGGTTGCTGTCGACTTCGAGTAAGACTTGGTCGGTGTCGATGGATGGAGGGAGAATGGTGGTTTGATATCGAGTAGAATATGTGCCGAATAAAAATAATAAAATAAAACAAATAAAGATGCAAAGCTTGTGGGTTCGAAATAAACTATATATAAAGACAACTTCCAAGGTTGGGGTTTGCAACAACGATAACCAAACATGTATAAGGCAAGAATAAAACAGATAATCATGTAAATTGCATCGAAGGATTAAACTTTTGCCTTTTCCAACAATTAGACAACTCTTTCAAGAAACCCTAATTGTATCTACCGATTTTATGTTTACAATCCAAGTTGTTAGCATGGATCTCCATTGAATGGGTAATAAACACATAACAAGTAGTAGATGCTCAAAACATGATAAAAGTCGGATCTTTACCTCAAACACGCAGGGCTATCGTCGAGCTCGCCCCAACCCTAGAAGTGGGTGGACTACTCGCGCTTCATCGCAATCAAAGATATCAATAACAAAAGGGAATAAACTTGCATTGATAAAACTAAATAGAGCTTACAACCAAAGGAAGCCAATTCCGCTCTCGCTTCACGAACTCCTCTTGGCCCTCTCTCTCTCTCTCTCTCTCTCTCTCTCTCTCTCTCTCTCTCTCTCCTCCTCCTCCTCTCCCTGCGGCCTAAGACGACTTGACTTGGATTGAATGAAAATCAGCCCCCTACGGCTTTATTTATAGCCTTCATTCCCTCTCTAATTAGGAAAGAAAACTATATCTATATCTATATCTATCTATCTATTTACTTAAGATAAAACAATGGAATAAATAATCAAATCAACTAGGAATTATATCTAATGTGGATAAAATATCTTCTCTCTTGACTTGATGGCACTTGATAGATCTTGATAGAATTTCATCTCGAAAATATCACCAATGGATTCGGGATAGAAACTTAACAAGATATTCGGACTGCTCGACGTCGGCTCCCGGGATTTACTCGATATCGACTAGGACTGCTCGATATTGAGTAGAAATTTCTCGTCTTCAGCTCAGCAACTCGATTCCGGCCTCCAGAACGCATGTCGACTTGACTTTTACTCGATATCGAGTAACTTTCCTCGACATCGAGTAAGACTTTCTCCGTCTTCAGCTTCTTCGTCGATCTCGGCTCCTGGGCGTGAAAATCGACAAAGTGTTTACTCGATATCGACCAAATTATGTCGATATCGACTAACCTGCTCCAGCTCCCAGCTTTACTTGTCGATGTCTGGCGCTCCAGCTCGATATAGGTTACTCAATATCGAGTTAGTCTCTCAGCTTTCTGCTCTGTTCTTGAAACGCACTTTCCTGAGTGATCGTTCGTCGGATTGACGCATGTGACCATGCGTTAGAAAGCTCTTTCCGAGGGCTACAACTCTTATGAAGACATCAAAGCTTGATTCAGAACAATGAATGGTGAAAAATGGCCTTTTCTCCAGCTGCACCATTCTTAGCTTCTCCATGACTTTCCTTTAAGCTCCAAAATGCGTCCAATTTCTGCGAAATATAACAAAAACTTGTGTAGACCTCCATATATTGCAAATAAGTATAAACTACACAGATTCTGTATTATTCTAACCCAAATGTATGAAATGTATGCAGAAAACGATATAAAAGTAAGTGTAAAACATGGCGAATTATGCTCACAACACTAATCTAGGAAAGCAATATCTATCTATATCTAAACTTTCTATCTAAAAACATTAAGATAAAACTTGGGAAATAAAACAATTAAATCTATAAGGAAACTATATCTAAAGTGGATAGATCTCCTTGGACTTGATAAATCTTTTCTTGAGTTGATAGAATATCTCTTGCTTCATGTGGAAGAAAGCCAGCTCAGCACTCGGACTCGGAATCAACTCGAAATCGTCTCCGGGGATTGGTCGATATCGACCAATGGTTGTCGATATCGACTTGTCTTCTCTGCTTCTTCTTCTGACCACTCGATTTTCTCTGGCCCATATCGAGTTGGTATTTGGTCGAAATCGACCAATATAGGTCGAAATCGACCTGTCTTTGTTTCTTCACTCAATCTTGGCTTTTGGAGGAAAATCGACCTGATTGACTCGATATTGACCAACATAGGTCGATATCGACCTCTCTTATTTTGCTCCGCTCTCTGGTCGATTCTTGTCATTTCCGCTCAATTTGGTCCACTCGATATCGACCGGCTCTAGTGGATATCGACCTCTTTGTGATTTTTCTTCCTTTCTCCGAATTGCTGTAAAACGCCTTGATTTCTGCGAAAATAAACAGAAACTAGTGTAGATTCGATAATTTGGCAAATAAGTGTAAACTACATAGAATTTGTACTATTCTAGCCCAAATGTATGAAATGCAGGCAGAAATCGATATAAAAGTCAATATAGAACAATGGCAAAATAGGCTCACAACGCTCACCACCCCCTCGTTTGTCGAGTGGGCTACTTCCTGCACTGAGTGTCTTCTGCTGGCTCTGGAGCCTACCGCAAGTCTTCTTTGTTTAGAAATGCAATCTCTAGGTAATCAGAGACACAACAAAGCTGAGCAACATTGGAAGGTGTGATCTCAAAGTTAATTCCATAGCAGAACTTTGCAGCCAACTCAAAGGCCTCAATTCCACCAGGTAGGTGAGGGAGCTCCATCTTTGATATGTCAGGCTCTCGGCGCTCTGACACCAACTTCCTAATTCGCCCACTTCGTGAGACAAGAGGGAACTGGTTTTACCACAATGGATGAACAAATTCTGCATTAGTTCATCCCTAAAGTATGTAGTACACTAAGAACCTAACCAGTACATTCTTATCTCTTTTGTTTTTTTTTACCAAATTCTATATTGAGTTGGGAAAAAACTCACCTTGTGAAGAGAAAATGCCCCTCCACTTACTTCGTTCATAATATCACTTGGAACATCTAGAAAAATGCCGCATTAGAGGCAAGCAGTGGGCTATTAGAATTAAGAAAGAAGGGATAAGCACATCATTCTCAATCAAAGCCCATGCGTTTCATAGTCAGTAGAAACAACAAAAGCACCAGTGCAATTGTACACATCCTCATCATTCATCAATTCAAATCACACACACCCCTCCCTTACACATAATAAGGTGGAATTTGCACTTGTTCACAAACATAAAACCACAAATACAATCAAGTACAAACTACAAACAAATCAAATTTCATGATAATGCTGTCAATATAATTTTCTCAACAAAGCACTAATTCTAATCCAAAATCTCGTATTTTCAAGTTTAGAGTACAGAAATCCATATGCATTCAAGATAACACGGGAATTTCAAAAGAGAAATGTAGTGTAACGAGACAATGAAACCTGAATCTCGAATTCCTCTGGCTTCTCCAACTTCTCCAGGCAAAGAGGTGCTCCTAAACCTAGAGTTCTGCAATAAATTAGAGCGGAGAAATTGAAGGAAAAGACATAATCTTTTGATTTTGGGGCTCTTTTTGAAATTCACAATGAATGAATTGCATATCAAAATCAAAATATACCTACATCTACTGAAAATTGCATCTCATATCTTAGCCCCTTCCATCACTCCTCTTGCACGACTCCCTCCTTTGCGGTCGAATAAGCCTGAGCTCGTTCCTCAATGGAGTGCTGTCGCACGTCCTTCCTTCCTCGATTCGGTCGCCGACACCGTCTTGGTGGCGCGCAAGGCCTGGTACGAGATTGAGGGTCTCTGACGGCTAGGTTGAGAAGATGTAGAGGAAACGAAAGCGTCATAACGATTGGGTTACGAGCGGGGTATAGAAAGCTAATTAGTTTTAAGAAGGGTCTAGGAGAGCTAATTTAATTTTAAGAGAGGCTAGTTGCCTAATTAGATTTTTCAAAAGGTCTATTTTTCCAAAATTTATTTATTTATTTTTTTCGTAAGTGGCTATTTTTAACCCAATCATTCCCCCACCCCATTTTTTTAAAGTTACTTTATTTTAACCCTTCGTTTTTTTTATAAAAAAGTGTCACTTCAACCGAATATTATTTCAGATGTTATTGAATAATAATTTGTTACAAGCTACCGAATAATGTTTTGTTTTTTTCCCCATCAATTTTAGATATAAAAAAAACCTCAATTTCGTAAACAATATTTACGATTTATACGAATAATGTTTGTTATTTCACCGAATAATGTTTTACATTTCACCGAATAATGCTTGTGCGATGAAGGGTTTTATTATTGTTTGTCAAACCAAAGACTCCATTACTAACGAATAATAAATCAGATTTCACCGAATAATTTACCAACTCATTATCACTTGTAATTGAAATTCGACACATGCATCTGAATAATTAAAGGGTTTTATTATTGTTTGTCAAACCAAAGACTCCACGAATAATAAATTAGATTTCATCGAATAATTTATCAACTCATCTATATAAACTCTTAATTTAGAAGAGTTTGAAATGATGCGTCAAGCTTAGAGGAATTTTAGGAGTCTCGACCAATCATTATTTTTTCCATTTTTCTTTGATTTTCTTAAATTTTATTTTTTTTTCTTCTTTTTCCTTTAATTCTCTTTTTTCTTTAATTTTACTAACTATATATATCTATGCCACATGTCACCCATATGCTAATGTCACATCTCCATTAACTTCAAAATTTCATTGGCTTATAATTATTTGTGGGTCCTAATTTAACAATTAGCAAATAAATAAATAAATTTCACAAATTATAAATTTGATAAATATTTTCTTCCATATATTTTAATCCATTTTCACTGAAATATTTGAAATTCTCTTTTTTTTAAAAAAAAAATAATATAACTGATTGAAAAATCAAAATATCAGTTTCATGACAGAAAAATATAAACTAAATTGAATGCTTATCACCTAAAATTTAAATTTTCTTTTATCTTTAACGATTTTTTATTAGCTATGTGCTAACTCTATTTTTACTAGCTATCTTTCCTAATCAATATAAAATTCAAAATAGTTTGACCGTTAACATTTCCTTATCAATTATTTATAACTGAATATTAAGCTATGTGTAGAATTCAAATGAAAGATGTATAATATTGCTAAATAAAATCCAATTTCAAATTTGATTAAATAAGATGCTACAAAATATTAATCAATAATCAAATCTATTTTATTACTAAAAAATGTGATGATCATCTGAATATAAAGCTATGCATAGAATTCAAATGAAAAATGTATAATATTGCCAAATAAAGACCGGGAAATTTTAGAATATTAAATTATTAAAATAGTGATTTATAATTGTTCCGATTTCTAATAATTGGGAGGTTTGGAATTTCTGTTCTTGAGGTATTGGTTTTATTTTAAATATTTCAAAACGAGTTCCGGCATTATTTAATTGGAAATTTAAAATATGTTATACTCTGCTTTTATATTCCGAAAATTTGAAAAATAATGTTCGGATTTTATTTATTAAATTCGGATTTGGAAAATTGAGGAGTATTTTAATCGCGTCGTAATAAGATCGAGTAAGCAGGTTTTTCGATTTATTTATTTCTTTATTTTGGCGTAATTGAAAATATATTTGGGGACCTCTTGCTTGTCCTTTTCTCCTCTCATCCGAATTGGCCACTACTAGCACAGCCTAGGTGTTCCTTGTCTTCTTCCCTATTTGGCAATTGCCAACCCATTGCTTCCTATTTCAGCCTTGACTCTCCTTTTGATTCAAGAATCTACAGCAGTCCCCTCCCTCATTCTGATTTAGACACAACCCTCTCTTCACCTTTGCCTTCAAAACACAAACCCACTGCTGCTCTTGGCCTTATCCAAACAGACCCCCTTCCATTGGATTTTGAATGCAACGCCTCCTCCTCCTTCTCTTTTCCGGCGAGCTCGAGCCAACACCACCTCCCCCTCCGTTTCTGTTTGTCACCTACGCTGAAGCTTCCCCCATAGCTTCTCCTTTCGTCTGAACTCAGCCCAAGCGAGCACCCGAGAGCCTCCGAGCGTTTCCATGTCTTCCGCGAACCCGAGCACCCTCGACTTCTTTCTTTTCACTCCTTCGGCAAGCACCAGAGCTGCCTTCCCCGGCGTTCCAGGCGAGACCGAGCAGCCCAGGAGCAGTCCCGGAGCCATCGCCGACGCCCCCCTTCCTTCCTCCCTCTTCCCTGTTCTGGTTCAATCTGTTCGGTAAGCCTTCCTCCTCCTCTAGGCCTGAAATCGCATAAAGGTGAACCCTTTTTAACTATTTACATCCGACCCAGGCCCTTCGGAGCTTCCTCCACCACCACCGAAGCCAAATCGCTCCTCCGGCGAGGCGAATCGGGCGTTTTCCGGTGGCGAATTTGAACCTCGGTGAGAACCCCTTTCTCTCCTTCTTTTTTCGATTCCCTATCTTTGGTGTCCGGGAAATGATCGGGGCTCAGTGGCTGCCGGCGAGAGCCCCTCCTCTTCCTCCCTTCTTCCGAATTCCACTAGAAGCGGGTTGAAGAAGGAGCGGTCTGGTCCTTCCCTTTCTTTCTTTCCCCGGTCCGGTTCGGTATTTAAAAATGGAGTCTGGTTCGGTTCTCTTCTAAAATCAGATTTTAAAGAAAGAGGGGAAAGTGGGCCTATTTTGTTGGGCTGGATTTCTAGGCCCTTTTTCCCTCAGTTTTCGGGCTGGGCTTGGATCCGGTTTGGGTTTTCTTGGATGAGTTGTTTTATGTTATTGTTGTGTTATTTCGATATACATAAATATGATTAGTATATATTTGTTAGCTATTATTATCATTAGCATCACTATTTTATAAAATCATGTTTATGAAAAACATTCCTGAAATTTTTCTATAATATGAAATTTATTTGGAAAGTAATATTATTTGAATGTGTATTGTGTGATATTTTTAAACATGTAACTTATGAATTTTAAAATGAATTATTGGCTCGATCTTATAATTATGATTTGTGAAAGGGACTTAAATTGATATTCTATTTAGTTAAGCATTGTTGGATAAATTATTTAAAAGAGATCTTAAGTTCGGATATATCTTTTAAGGATTTGTTGTTTGGAAAAAAACGAAATGCCGGAATATTTCTATAATTGGATTTCGACGGATTTATTTTAAGGTTCAAATGTTTAATTTCGGGATTCCTTGTCTTGGTTAATTATATTGGTTTTGAGGAAGAAATTTGAAGTAAATGATTCTGGTTGATGTTGATCGTATCGGAAAGGTTTTTGGAAAATGGTTTTATCGTCGATTGGTTTTGAGGATATGGAGAACTTGGGTTCAGGTGTGTAAGAATGTTGGTTCGGTAGCTTATGAAAATGGCTTGATGATAGGTGTGTACTACTTTTGGATTGCTTTGGACTTGCATTTGGGCCCTTGCTTGCGTTATTTTGCTGTTCTTCATCTTCAGGTAAGTTCCCTAGGGGGCTTACTCAGGTTGGACATTCATGCCTGTTATTGCATTTTATGTTAGGTGTTGCATATGCATAAAAGCATGTCATGTAGTATCCTGTTTAGGTTGCACTAATTGAATGAGCATCTGCTTACTTTATGCGTTTGAAACAGAACGGCCCTTATCTGTGATAGTCCTAGAGTCTTTGCTAGGGTCATAGGGTAGCCCAGCCTCATCGGGTACCCTGAGTCAATCGAGTCATGGACTTCCTCATATTATGATATGCCTGCGGGCTTTATTGTGGAGCGGGTTAGGCATGCGTGCCGCCCGATTATGATGGAATGCATTCACGAGCTGGCCAGTCTCCGCCCTATCGGAAGGGGGTGGAGGTAGGAGAGGGATATGCCACTTGGCATTGTCTTGGGGCCTTTACAGTATTTTTACACATTATTATAACTAGTAGCATGCTAGTGTGTTTGACTTTCGTACTGCATTAGAGCATCTTTATTAGGTATAGCGCATACTATGTGGCCTCAGCGAGGACTGCCGGTCCCGCATGAGTGGCTCGATCTGACTCCTTTCCCCGTTCTTTTTTTTTTAGTATCTTATGCAGATTTTGCGTACTCAATGTCTATATGACGGGGTTCCCTTTTGGCGAATCGAAGAACCTAGCTAATTCTCTAACTTGGTGTAAATGGTAATAATTCACTTATGTTTTGGTTTTGACCCGGCTCTGCCGTGACACTTTGTATCTTAATTTTGCTTCCGCTTTACTTTCATTTGAATTAAAATTCGCGACATAGTCTTAAGACAGGTTAAGGGTACCCAACGACCCTTCGTGACTTTTAGGGTTTGAAATCCCTCTTTATTACTAACCTTAAAAATGAGTTTGAAACCTCGACCCGTACCTGGATTGCAAGATCCGAACAAGGGGTTTTATCCCTTGAAATGTAACCCGGAAATCATAATTCTGGGCCGTTACAAAGATGGTATCAGAGCTGAGGTTGTGCAATTCGGGTACACAAGGGTCGAGTGTATGTTTTGAAAATCGCCGACAAATTTCAAGGACTTTTGAAAAGGATTTAAAAGGGCAAAATGAACTTAAGATGCCTAACCTAAATTGGACTAAGTAATGAACTCGACTTGTAATAAAATAGGAAAACCGACCAGATGGGGAACGAGAGGGTAGAAAGGCGGTAATACCATCCCTATTGGATGTAGTTGGGAATGGGTAGGCAAAATATCAGCTTGTTCTTTACAGATAGGTTGGGAGACTCCAAGGAGAGCATTATGAGTGTTATTAACTGATTCGGTGCTGAGTGCTTGCTATGCTAGATATCTGATTTGGTATGCGTAACAATGAGTTGAGTATTGACTGATCTGTGCCAACGAGATAGTGGGAGTACCCTTGTTTCTGTGTGGTCAAACTCAGCTTGTGTGAAACACCCCCTTCCTCTATGTTTGTTGACCCTTTGACACTCCTATTGAGTCTTTCTCCCGGATGTCAGTGTCTTCCATGGGGAAACGGGTTGGTAAACACATTGTGTCGGAATCATGTATGGGTATGAAGGTTGTCTGAGTGAGTATTGGGAGGTGGTTCTTGATGACATTTTGAGTCAAAAGTAAGGTGTTTCTGGGGATGTCCTTCCTTATTCTTATGATGATCAACCAATGCCTCTCTTCCATGAAGAGTCGTATCGGAGTCCCACGGGAAAGAAGGGTGATGAGTCGGTTGGGAAAAGTCAATGATTGCCCTTAGGGATCTCTGTCCGATTGTAATTGTGACTCTCTCTGAATTGCATGACATAATTCTGTAATCGTTGGCATGTACCCTGCGAATGACCATTGGTAAAAAGCTACTCATGTGGTTGGATCTATGATTGGTTACATTACTTAGGTCTTGTGTTATGTCTTGGCCTATTGATCGTAGGATTGAATGGAAGTGTGAGCTGCATGAAATGAATCTGCATGATTTTACTCTACTAGGTTCATGATAGTGTGATCAACTTTCCTCGGATGAATGCCCGCAAATGACCTCATTAGCATGTTAACTGATAAGGCCTTGGTGATTATCATACCTTTTGTGACAAGAATCTATAGCATGTCCATCTGTTCTGTATTCGTCAGATTATATAACGTTGGTTGTTTTGGCAATTTGTATTGTTGTGTGGTTACTTGCGTTGGATGGAGAATATGTGGTATAATTGAGTCTCGATGAATGCATGTTTTATCCTAGTATATGTTGATTCGAACCCATGTCCTTGAATTATAGTCATCTTGCCATTTCTTAGACTCGTATTGTACATCATTAAACTTTCATCATGCTTCTATATCGTCAGAACGAGATTGAATTGATTTCTGACATATCATCATGATTAGTGGCATGCGTGTATCATATGTTAAGTTGAGCCTTCAGCATCATGTAGGGTCCTTGATTGTGACTTGTAAGAATTTATATCTTGCCTATCGTATTGCTGATCTCCTCTTGAGCTAGGTCCCTGATAGTGTGGTTCTTCCCCTTCCTATCATCTTAAATTGTTGTACTTATCCTGATTAGTTACTGTTGAATTCGATGATTGACTTGCTTTCCGTAATGGGTAATTCTAGCATGCTTACATGTTATCGCTCGGTAGTGTTACCCCATTGCTCTATGACATCCTCCCGTGCTTGCATAGATGTATGACTTGACACCTCGCATGACCACACACCACGCTATATCATGATTTCGCATGCGGATGACACCTGAATGTTAGAATGAGTCCGGTCGAGTTATCTTGATTGTGTGCATGTTCGATATGTGTCAGTAGTGTCCTGTAGGGCTTATGATTCCCAAAACGACTCGCCAAATGATCACCTGTTGTACTTGTTCTATGATGTGATGACGTACTATTGTACCGTATATGTGCTCTATGATGGTTCGTTCTTAGCATGATTATAATCTATCGTCCATGATATCCTTCTTGTTACTTTCAATGATGCCTCATGTTTCGTTAATATTGTGTTGAATTCCTCTTAATGACTCTTGATTATGCCCATGCCTTATGATGTATCACTAGCATCATGTAGGACTCATGCTTTCTAAATGTATCTCGTCATATGATTATATGCTATTCTTAACCTATTATATGATCCTCGTTGTTAAATGTGACGATTACTATGCCGCCCTTATGCATTCTCGTATGATGCTTAGTTGATTATTATTATATACCTCGCCATCTTATGTTTGGTCTCATTTGTGATATGTATACCATGCTCGTTCATTTTTCATATACATGATACTTGCCATCCTCGTTAAACCCCGCATGACCATTACCGACTCCGCATGAATTGCTTGAAATTAGTAGGCATCTCTGCTTTCATGGAATAATAAACTGTTAGCTCGTCTCACATGCATCAGTGTAGGACTTGCTTGTGACTTTTGGAATGAATACACATGTTATTCTCCTTGAGATAGGTACATGTTAGTGTGGGTTATTGTAATTGATATGCTCCATGATGAATTTATGTTACTTGTCGCGATTATAACCTAATAGACTTTCATAAGGGCATCGTTGCTATTCCCGGGTCGAAGTCTTGTCTTTAGTCTTGTCGTTCTTAGCCTTGGTCTATGTTTGGTTCCGAAAGGAACATTGGGTTGTCCGCTCTTGTCACTCCCCTATCTTTGCTAACTTGGAGCCATGCGCGATACATTGGGTGAGCGACTGCTTGAAAAAGAAAGGAAGTTGCATAGCGATTCAGCAGTGTGGCGGAAGCGTGGGCCCATAACCCACGGGCCTCAGGATCTATGATGTCGGCGGAACGGGCACGCATCAAGAATTACGGTTACTTTGTACGATATGACTTGCAAGCAGGATTGTTCTCCATTCGAATTGCTAACCCTTTTGAATTTGTTGACGACGATATTGCACTGACATAGCGATGAGATTTATGTGTTGACGTGCTGACTTGATAACGACCGTTGCCTGATTGCATGTTGTCTATGATGATATGACTTGATGCTTTATAGTTCTAATGTGCCATGATGTCTTGATGTGTTGATACTCTAAGTTGCTAAGCATGATCTAAATTCCATTACTTGTAAATGTGAACTACAAATGCTGAGAAACTTGAATTGTTTATTTGATAAGATTTTGATGAAACTTGCTAGCCTAATTTGATGATGTTCATATATGATGTTTGATATAAATATTGAGCATGATAGTAAATTGTGACTTCTTGATAAGATTGTAATGTTTGAGGATGTATTAACGATGCTATTATAAATGCTAGCTAAAATGATGCATGCCTTAGGTGTTATAATTTTTATAACTGCTTCTTTTTTTTTTTACATGTGGGTGAGATTCTCTTGTAGAGTGGTCGGAGGGAAGTGAAAGGGTTTGAGTCATTAGGATGTTCGAGGATGGTGTGAGGTAGAGTTGATGTGAGGATTGTTGGGTTAGGTAAGACTGAGTGAGCTTTGAGATTTATGAGAGGCAATGTTGGTGGTTCTGATGAGCTTCTAGGGGATGCTTGTGATGCTCCGGGTGGTACGAGGAGTGTAAGAGAGAGCTCGTGAATATTGAGAACATGGTGTTAGAGGGTACTTGGGTGTGCAGTAGAGATAGGAGTTGGGTTCTTAGAGGTGGATGGTGTGGTGTTGATTGGCGGAAGGAGGGGTAAGATTTGAGCATCGAGATGAATTGGGATTTCTTTGGAGAATTTTTATTTGAGTTGACGTTAGTGAGTCTAGAAGGGGATTAGTCTTAGCTTGAGAGTGGAGATGGGCGAGTGGGGATTCTGTTTTATTTTGACTGGTATTATGTGAGGGTTTTCTTGATGATGGGATTTATTTATATTTGCTGGCATGATGTTAGATAACAACCATGATACATCTGATATGGAATGACATTACATGTTGTTATGCAATACTGAAATCTAGTTGGTAATGAGAAGTGTTATCATGATATATTACTGCTTTGCTATCCTGTTATGTTGTTTAGAAGCATGTTAGGACATGTTGTGATATGATATATGAAGTAATGATGAGTATGAACTATGGGATAATGATGTGCTATTAGGTGGAAGCATGATGTTTTATTATGTGGTAGTAAGCATGATGTGTACTATATGGTTGACAAGCATGATTATTGGTTATGTAAATGATGAATATGACTTGAAGTATGATCATGATTAGTATACACGAGATAATGGTGCATGATTTCTAAATGATTATCATTCGATATTGTGATGAGTTAAGGTGATGTCTTTCAGAGCATGCTGACATTTTGGTGATTTATATACTGCTTGATCTTCATTTTTCTGAATCTTGATAGCATGACCTTGTTGTGTTGGTATGTTAACGTGATGAATCTGTTCTAATTGTGTTGCAATATCGATATGCGATAGTGAGATTTGATGTGTACTAACGTACTAAACCCATAACATCTGACCCGTTGATTTCTGGACATGTGTCCTTACGTGATGAGTGATAAGCATTCGATTATGCACTTGTGATGCCTTCAGTATGATGTAGATATACCTTATGATTTGTAGTATGTTGAGGTTGTTGTTCCCTTGTTACTTGAGACTTGTTGACATGTTTATGTTTATGTTAAACGGTTGTGTGATGGTTGTGACTATGGTATGATGTGGGACTTGCCATGTGTAAGATGGCTTATGGTATTATGCTTATGTAAGAGTTGATGAGACTCTTGGTTATGGTACTTGTTAAGTTGTCAATGATTTTGCATGATCTGGAAACTAGGAAGAGAATATGGGATTAGCCCTTAGAGGTGGATGATTCCACCTCCGAGCTTTTGAATCTGATTGATTGTTATGTGGGGAACTGATTTGGTTTTAGAGGATTTTGACGAAATTTTGATCGAAAGGATTTTACTTGTTTTGGTGTAAAGTTGCTTGGTTAAACGTCTTAATTGAAGATTTTGAGCGGTTTGAAAAGAAATTTCTTGGAATTTTAAAGAATAAACGTTACCGAGAATTCCAACGATTTGAGGCCAATCTTTTTCAATTGTGGAATCCCTTTTGAAACTTTTCAAACCCGGTTTTATATTATAACGACTCACGAAGTGGATACAAGCATTTTATAGGGGCGCATATAGAATGCTTGCTAAGACCTAGTAGACGCGTTATGATTGCTTTTCGAGTTATGATATAACCGAAAAGTCGGAGTAAGAATGTGATAAGGGCCCATATCGCATACTTACTACGACCAATTGGGAATGTTATGATCACGTCAAGGGTACTGTGAGGATCTCATACGGGCCCCTATGAGATGCTTACAGAATCAATGGCATGATCCTTGGACTCACCAATTTAAAACTTCATCCCCATGTTTTAGAGTGATTTTAGTCTCAGGGACGAGACTTGTTTTTAGAGGTGGATGATGTAAAGACCGGGAAATTTTAGAATATTAAATTATTAAAATAGTGATTTATAATTGTTCCGATTTCTAATAATTGGGAGGTTTGGAATTTCTGTTCTTGAGGTATTGGTTTTATTTTAAATATTTCAAAACGAGTTCCGGCATTATTTAATTGGAAATTTAAAATATGTTATACTCTACTTTTATATACCGAAAATTTGAAAAATAATGTTCGGATTTCATTTATTAAATTCGGATTTGAAAAATTGAGGAGTATTTTAATCGCGTCGTAATAAGATCGAGTAAGCAGGTTTTTCGATTTATTTATTTCTTTATTTTGGCGTAATTGAAAATATATTTGGGGACCTCTTGCTTGTCCTTTTCTCCTCTCATCCGAATTGGCCACTACTAGCACAGCCTAGGTGTTCCTTGTCTTCTTCCCTATTTGGCAATTGCCAACCCATTGCTTCCTATTTCAGCCTTGACTCTCCTTTTGATTCAAGAATCTACAGCAGTCCCCTCCCTCATTCTGATTTAGACACAACCCTCTCTTCACCTTTGCCTTCAAAACACAAACCCACTGCTGCTCTTGGCCTTATCCAAACAGACCCCCTTCCATTGGATTTTGAATGCAACGCCTCCTCCTCCTTCTCTTTTCCGGCGAGCTCGAGCCAACACCACCTCCCCCTCCGTTTCTGTTTGTCACCTACGCTGAAGCTTCCCCCATAGCTTCTCCTTTCGTCTGAACTCAGCCCAAGCGAGCACCCGAGAGCCTCCGAGCGTTTCCATGTCTTCCGCGAACCCGAGCACCCTCGACTTCTTTCTTTTCACTCCTTCGGCAAGCACCAGAGCTGCCTTCCCCGGCGTTCCAGGCGAGACCGAGCAGCCCAGGAGCAGTCCCGGAGCCATCGCCGACGCCCCCCTTCCTTCCTCCCTCTTCCCTGTTCTGGTTCAATCTGTTCGGTAAGCCTTCCTCCTCCTCTAGGCCTGAAATCGCATAAAGGTGAACCCTTTTTAACTATTTACATCCGACCCAGGCCCTTCGGAGCTTCCTCCACCACCACCGAAGCCAAATCGCTCCTCCGGCGAGGCTAATGGGCGTTTTCCGGTGGCGAATTCGAACCTCGGTGAGAACCCCTTTCTCTCCTTCTTTTTTCGATTCCCTATCTTTGGTGTCCGGGAAATGATCGGGGCTCAGTGGCCGCCGGCGAGAGCCCCTCCTCTACCTGCCTTCTTCCGAATTCCACTAGAAGCGGGTTGAAGAAGGAGCGGTCTGGTCCTTCCCTTTCTTTCTTTCCCCGGTCCGGTTCGGTATTTAAAAATAGAGTCCGGTTCGGTTCTCTTCTAAAATCAAATTTTAAAGAAAGAGGGGAAAGTGGGCCTATTTTATTGGGCTGGATTTCTAGGCCCTTTTTCCCTCAGTTTTCGGGCTGGGCTTGGATCCGGTTTGGGTTTTCTTGGATGAGTTGTTTTATGTTATTGTTGTGTTATTTCGATATACATAAATATGATTAGTATATATGTGTTAGCTATTATTATCATTAGCATCACTATTTTATAAAATCATGTTTATGAAAAACATTCCTGAAATTTTTCTATAATATGAAATTTATTTGGAAAGTAATATTATTTGAATGTGTATTGTGTGATATTTTTAAACATGTAACTTATGAATTTTAAAATGAATTATTGGCTCGATCTTATAATTATGATTTGTGAAAGGGACTTAAATTGATATTCTATTTAGTTAAGCATTGTTGGATAAATTATTTAAAAGAGATCTTAAGTTCGGATATATCTTTTAAGGATTTGTTGTTTGGAAAAAAACGAAATGCCGGAATATTTCTATAATTAGATTTCGAGGGATTTATTTTAAGGTTCAAATGTTTAATTTCGGGATTCCTTGTCTTGGTTAATTATATTGGTTTTGAGGAAGAAATTTGAAGTAAATGATTCTGGTTGATGTTGATCGTATCGGAAAGGTTTTTGGAAAATGGTTTTATCGTCGATTGGTTTTGAGGATATGGAGAACTTGGGTTCAGGTGTGTAAGAATGTTGGTTCGGTAGCTTATGAAAATGGCTTGATGATAGGTGTGTACTGCTTTTGGATTGCTTTGGACTTGCATTTGGGCCCTTGCTTGCGTTATTTTGCTGTTCTGCATCTTCAGGTAAGTTCCCTAGGGGGCTTACTCAGGTTGGACATTCATGCCTGTTGTTGCATTTTATGTTAGGTGTTGCATATGCATAAAAGCATGCCATGTAGTATCCTGTTTAGGTTGCACTAATTGAATGAGCATCTGCTTACTTTATGCGTTTGAAACAGAACGGCCGTTATCTGTGATAGTCCTAGAGTCTTTGCTAGGGTCATAGGGTAGCCCAGCCTCATCGGGTACCCTGAGTCAATCGAGTCATGGACTTCCTCATATTATGATATGCCTGCGGGCTTTATTGTGGAGCGGGTTAGGCATGCGTGCCGCCCGATTATGATGGAATGCATTCACGAGCTGGCCAGTCTCCGCCCTATCGGAAGGGGGTGGAGGTAGGAGAGGGATATGCCACTTGGCATTGTCTTGGGGCCTTTACAGTATTTTTACACATTATTATAACTAGGAGCATGCTAGTGTGTTTGACTTTCGTACTGCATTAGAGCATCTTTATTAGGTATAGCGCATACTATGTGGCCTCAGCGAGGACTGCCGATCCCGCATGAGTGGCTCGATCCGACTCCTTTCCCCGTTCTTTTTTTTTTAGTATCTTATGCAGATTTTGCGTACTCAATGTCTATATGACGGGGTTCCCTTTTGGCGAATCGAAGAACCTAGCTAATTCTCTAACTTGGTGTAAATGGTAATAATTCGCTTATGTTTTGGTTTTGACCCGGCTCTGCCGTGACACTTTGTATCTTAATTTTGCTTCCGCTTTACTTTCATTTGAATTAAATTTCGCGAAATAGTCTTAAGACAGGTTAAGGGTACCCAACGACCCTTCGTGACTTTTAGGGTTTGAAATCCCTCTTTAATACTGACCTTAAAAATGAGTTTGAAATCTCGACCTGTACCTAGATTGCAAGATCCGAACAAGGGGTTTTATCCCTTGAAACGTAACCCGGAAATCATAATTCTGGGCCGTTACAGTATCCAATCAAGTTGCATAAAAAAATTAGAAGGTGGAAAAATAATAATTTAAACACTCTCTACATTAGTGCATCCAACTGTTTCTATCTAGAAAGATGAGACATTGACGTTTTGCCACATATATTATATACTGATATGATAAAATCATTATTATTTTTTTCAAATTAATATTATTTGGTTGTATCATTTTCATATTATTATAATATATATAATATATATTAAATAAATTAACATTAAGATAATATCTTTTAAGCAATATAATATGTTTTGAAATTCCGTGCATTACGCACGGGTACTATCCTAGTAAACTCTTAATTTAGAAGAGTTTAGGATGATGTGTCAAGCTTAGAGAAATTTTAGGAGTCTCGACCAACCATTATTTATGCCATTTTTCTTTGATTTTCTTTAATTTTATTTTTTTTTCTTCTTTTCCCTTTAATTCTCTTTTTTCTTTAATTTTACTAACTATCTATATCTATATCTATATCTATATCTATATCTATATCTATATAAACTCTTAAATTAGAAGAGTTTAGGATGATGTGTCAAGCTTAGAGGATTTTAGGAGTCTCGGCCAATCATTATTTTTGCCATTTTTCTTTGATTTTCTTTAATTTTATTTTTTTTTCTTTTTCCTTTAATTCTCATTTTTCTTTAATTTTACTAACTATTGAGCTTAATTCAAAACATTGATCTTAGCCTAAATTATAATTTTAGTAGTTTTTTTCTCTAAAAAAAATCTATATCTATATAAATTCTTAATTTAGAAGAGTTTAGGATGATGTGTCAAGCTTAGAGAAATTTTAGGAGTCTCGACCAATCATTAGTTTTGCCATTTTTCTTTGATTTTCTTTGATTTTATTTTTTTTCTTTTTCCTTTAATTCTCTTTTTTCTTTAATTTTACTAACTATCTATATAAACTCTTAATTTAGAAGAGTTTAGGATTATGTGTCAAGGTTAGAGGAATTATAGGAGTCTCGACCAATCATTATTTTTGCCATTTTTCTTCGATTTTCTGTGATTTTTTTTCTTTTTCCTTTAATTCTCTTTTTTTTTCTTTAATTTTACTAACTATCTATATAAACTCTTAATTTAGAAGAGTTTAGGATGATGTGTCAAGCTTAGATGAATTTTAGTAGTCTCGACCAATCATTATTTTTGCCATTTTTCTTTGATTTTCTTTAATTTTTTTTATTTTTCCTTTAATTCTCTTTTTTCTTTAATTTTACTAACTATTGGGCTTAATTCAAAACACTGATCTTAGCCTAAATTATAATTTTAGTAGTTTTTTTCTCTAAAAACAATGACATTAATTTAAAACATAAAATTAATAATAATAAAATATAAAATTAATATTAGTAATCTACATCTATATCTATATATACTACTTTAATCGTTTTCTCAACCCATGAGTTTAATTCAAAATATTTAATTATCTGAACTTTTACAATTATGTTATAATATATATCTATATAAACTCTTAATTTAGAAGAGTTTAGGATGATGTGTCAAGCTTAGAGGAATTTTAGGAGTCTCGACCAATCATTATTTTTTCCATTTTTCTTTGGTTTTATTTATTTTTATTTTTCCTTTAATTCTCTTTTTTCTTTAATTTTACTAACTATTGGGTTTAATTTAAAACATTGATCTTAGCCTAAATTATAATTTTAGGGTTTTTTTCACTAAAAAAACAATGGGATTAATTCAAAACATAAAATTAATAATAAGAAAATATAAAATTAATATTAGTAATCTACATCTATATCTATATATATCTGTATATACTACTTTAATCGTTTTCTCAACCCATGAGTTTAATTCAAAATATTTAATTATCCGAACTTTTACAATTATGTTATAATCTATATAAACTCTTAATTTAGAAGAGTTTAGGATGATGTGTTAAGCTTAGAGAAATTTTAGGAGTCTCGACCAATCATTATTTTTTGCATTTTTCTTTGATTTTCTTTAATTTTAATTTTTTTTCTTCTTTTTCCTTTAATTCTCTTTTTTCTTTAATTTTACTATATATATATATATATATATATATATATATATATATATATATATATATATATATATAAACTCTTAATTTAGAAGAGTTTAGGATGATGTGTCAAGTTTAGAGAAATTTTAGGAGTCTCGACCAATCATTATTTTTGCCATTTTTCTTTGATTTTCTTTAATTTTATTTTTTTTCTTTTTTTCTTTAATTCTCTTTTTTCTTTAATTTTACTAACTATTGAGCTTAATTCAAAACATTGATCTTAGCCTAAATTATAATTTTAGTAGTTTTTTTTTTTAAAAAAAACAATTGGATTAATTCAAAACATAAAATTAATAATAAGAAAATATAAAATTAATATTAGTAATCTACATCTATATCTATATATATCTATATATACTACTTTAATCGTTTTCTCAACCCATGAGTTTATTTCAAAATATTTAATTATCTGAACTTTTACAATTATGTTATAATCTATATAAACTCTTAGTTTAAAAGAGTTTAGGATGATGTGTCAAGCTTAGAGAAATTTTAGGAGTCTCGACCAATCATTATTTTTGCCATTTTTCTTAGATTTTCTTTAATTTCAATTTTTTTTCTTCTTTTTCCTTTAATTTTTTTTTTCTTTAATTTTAATAACTATATATATATATATATATATATATATATATATATATATATATATATATATATATATAAACTCTTAATTTAGAAGAGTTTAGAATGATGTGTCGAGCTTAGAGAAATTTTAGGAGTCTCGACCAATCATTGTTTTTGCCATTTTTCTTTGATTTTCTTTCAATTTAATTTTTTTTTCTTCTTTTTCCTTTAATTCTCTTTTGAAGGTTCGATAATGTAAAAATAATGTAGTAAGAAATACTCTAGAAGGGGGGTTGAATAGAGTATGCCCGTTTTTCGCAGAAAGTCTCAAGACTTTTGGAGCTTGTACCAAAACCTTTGAGATAAACCTGAATTACAAAGTTAAACAATTTGAACCAAGTGCGGAAATAAGGTAAAGCAAATAAGTAAAGAACACGAGTAATTGTTTACGAGGTTCAGCACAACTTGGCCTACGTCCCCGCCTAGGGTTCTTCCACAACCCTAGGATTCAAAGGCTTTATTGATTGCTTAGCTTAGGATCCTAATAGCTCACCGAGAAGCCTCTCTCCTATACAATTGCAATCTAGTCAACTCACGTTCCCTTGGAGTCCTAGACCAATCTAGAAGAGCCCCACCTCTCTCAGCTATCTAGTACAATCCTCTAACTCTCGCAAATCAATAGCCTAGTGCAACTTCCCGAGTTATAAACTCTCGAGTAACACTTTAAATGAATATATCCTATAAGCTCACAGTGACTCTCAAAGGCTTTGAAATAAACAACAAACTCTTGAGCGCTTAGCAGAGAGACACTTGGAAGACAGATCGCTTGAATGAATGAAACTCGTGTAGCCCTTGTCTCTTCTGTCTTCTCCTTACTTTCCTTTATAAAAGAGCATGGAGCGTGAGGATCTTCACCACCAGATCTCCAACGGCTCCTTCGAATCAGTTTGATCTTCAATCTTCTATATATGGACACTTCGAACGCCATGATCTATTTTGAACTGATCTCCTCAATATGTATTAAGGAAGGATATAATATCGAATATACTTCCTGAAATGGTTAGGCATACATATATATATATATATATATATATATATATATATATATATATATATATATATATATATATATATATATAATATAATATAATGGAAGTATATAATAAGATAAAATAATATACGAATAATTAAGATAGGTTTTGTATTTCATCAACTGTTAATGCTCCAAGGCCTTTGACACAAATATCCTGTCAAAGCCTTTGAAGCATCTATTCCGATTTTCATCAAGGGAGGGAGTTATCATCTTTTTTCTTTAATTTTACTAAGGCTAATTTGCACCAATATACCAAAACAAATCCATCTTTGCAAAAATGACCAAGGGGGTAAAAATTTGCAAAGCCATGACAAAATGTCATTCTTGCAAAATTGTTCCATCCGGTTGCAGGTTGCAACTATGCATCAACAGGAAAAAGGTGGGAGTGGGGTGGGACATGTGTCAAAAATATAGGAGGGAGTGTGATGATTTGGGCAAAAAAAAAAAAAATGAAGAAGTGCAGAGGGTGATAGTGATGGGTGGGACAAGCATTTAATGCACTAGAAGAGAGATGGTCCACTTTCACAAAGAAAAGTTCCCGCCAAGCCAAATTGGATGGAAACAAAATGGGAAGTTCAGCGGGTTGCAGAGGGAGTATAAAAGGAGAGGGGGGAGCTCGACAGGTGGACCAAAAAGTGAAAAACAACCGATTCTTTTCCATGACTGCCATTAATGTCAAGTTGGAAGAATAAAACCCAGAAATTCAGTTACTAGCCAGGCAAAGGGAAATCCTAGTCTCCAACGGCTCCTTCGAATCAGTTTGATCTTCAATCTTCTATATATGGACACTTCGAACGCCATGATCTATTTTGAACTGATCTCCTCAATATGTATTAAGGAAGGATATAATCTCGAATATACTTCCTGAAATGGTTAGGCATACATATATATATAATATAATGGAAGTATATAATAAGATAAAATAATATACGAATAATTAAGATAGGTTTTGTATTTCATCAACTGTTAATGCTCCAAGGCCTTTGACACAAATATCCTGTCAAAGCCTTTGAAGCATCTATTCCGATTTTCATCAAGGGAGGGAGTTATCAATCTCCCCCTTGATGAAAGACAAAACCTGTGCATCCCTGCAACTTAGTCAAAAATAGATAATACAATGGAATTCGGACTAAGTACCTGCAAGGGTTAGACAAATGTTGGATCATAAAATTTAAAGTAAGAAAACATCCAACCGAAAACCATAAATCAGAAACCAAGGTCTTCCAAGACCTTCAAGCAGAGGTTTTCAAAGTCTATGCACCACATATCATCTCCCCCTTTTTGTCTTTCAACAAAGGGCGGAGGTAAAAACAGTCACCAAAAAGTCACCAAAAGTTTTGAAAACGTTTCCAACAAACCAGCAATGTATCAAGTTTCAGGGGTGGGATAGGGTGGATTAAGGTTTAGGCTTAGTCATCCGGAGCATCATCAGTGAGCCTCGTCCACAGTCCTTCCAGCATCTTTGAAATCCCGCTCATCTCCGTCATGATCTCCTTCTGCAGCTCCTTAATATCCAGGCGAACTTCCTCCAACCCCAACTCTAGGTTGTCCATGCGTTCATCGAAAGCTGGAGCAGTGGGAAAGGCTTTTGAAGGAGTGGCAAGACTCAAGGTCCCTTGTGGAGACCGAGTGATGCCAATATTTTCAAGGCCTTTAGAGTCGAACTTACCCGTATGACGCAACTGTTCTTCATTTTTGACATCAATTCCAGAAGCTTTGAAGATAGGGGTCAAAAGGGTAGCAAAGGGGAGGGGAGAGCCTTTTCTAGCTTTTCTGGCATGAGCCATGGTTCCAAGGATAGTGTTGGCCAGATCAAGATCAAGGCCATTTAGGATGCGGTAGAGCAGGACCATGGCATTGTCAGTAAGGAGTGAGCCAGAGTTAAGACGGGGTAGGAGGCATCTAACAATGATGTTAAAAATAATTTTCGCCTCAAGGGTTAGGGATGAGTGGGTAAGTTGCTTTGAGGTGCTGTTGGATGCTTCGGGTAGGAGATATTTGGCTCGGGCAAGGATGATGCAGTTCTCTTTTGAGGGGTGTACATCAGCGGGTGGAACTGGGGTAGGTAGGCCAAGGAAATCTGCAAAGCCATTGGAGTTGAGAGAGATTCTAACCCCTTTGACTACAGACTCCAAAGACCAACCATCGGTGTCGTTTTTGGCTTTTAGGTTAATGTAGAAAAGTCGGGTAAGTTGGGGGTAGTAGACAGTCTCAAGGTTAAGAAGGGTCCAGGCTGGGGATTTTTTGAGGAGCTCAATACAAGGTAACTTCAAAGAACTCAAAATCTAAAAAATCTGAACAGCTAACCTTACGAGTTCTGAACTCGTCTACCCACTTACCAGCAGTCTCAGCATCTTGAAACCAAGAGGAGGGCAAGGATTGATTTACCTGGATATAGGCCGGGGGGTCTGCGTTCTTTCTGCGCGCAACTGTTGGGGCAGCTCTCTTGACAGGCGCTACAAGACTCTTGACAGTGCCCTTCCTGGTTCGCTTGGGGGATGGAGGCTTGACAGCCGCAGGGGCTTTCCGCTTCTTCGGAGACGGGGGAGGAGGAGGAGAAGGAGAGGGAGATTCTCCCTCCTCTTCCTCAGACCCCGAGTCCTCACTGGACCCCGCTTCATCTCCTTCAGGTTCCTCGTCCTCTCCAGATTCCTCTTGCTCTTCTTCTTCTTCTTCCTCAGGCTCCTCCTCGGATGGAACCTCCTCGGCTTCGGCTTCCTTCCGAATCCGCTCAGCTTCTTCCTCGGCCAGTTTCTTAGCAAGTTCGGCCTCTTCATCGGCCTTTTTCTTCCTTAAGGCCTCCTCCTCGGCTTCCTTGGCAGCATCTCTTTCTAAGAGGGCGTCGAGATCTTCTTCCTCCTCTTCCTCGTCTGGTTACTCAGCCAAGATCTTCCTCTTCCCTTTCTGTTTAGCACTGATCGGCTTCTTAGCAGAGCGCTTTTGAGAGCCCTTGGGAACAATGGCCGAGCTCTCAGCAATGGTGCTCTGGACGACAGTTGGGACGATAGCTTGAGGAGCGGGTTCAGGTGTGGGAGAGGTAGCAGTGGCCTGACGTCCCTTGGGGGTGGCGCCAAGTCTTTTGGGTGTGACAGTTTTCTTTGTTTTGGGTGCCATGGAGAAAGTTGGTTAGGGTTTCTTGAGAGGCGATTGAGAGGTTGAAGATGAAGAAGTGGAAAGGGTTTTGAAAAGTCTGAGTGTGGGTTGTAATCGGGTACAGTATTGGGTTTAAGTAGAGGGAGTGATGGGACGGGTTTAGGGTTCCAAGGAAAGAAATCATTACATTGCCAATTTGAAGGGTTTTCAAATTCAAA
Source organism: Persicaria maculosa (assembly GCA_963922045.1). Lineage (NCBI taxonomy): Eukaryota > Viridiplantae > Streptophyta > Magnoliopsida > Caryophyllales > Polygonaceae > Persicaria > Persicaria maculosa. The sequence goes on along the minus strand of OY998259.1, from coordinate 51,084,631 downwards.
TTCAAATTCAAATATCCATTAAAATCGGACAAGATAACCAAAAAATCTATTTCCAAAAATAAAATATCTTTAACGGTTTAAAGAAATTACTAAATGGGCAATTTTTGAAATCCGATTAAAACAAATATAATTAATTAAATATCTAAAAAGATATTAACCAAAAATATATGATCCGATATATGTACTCCACCATTTAGTTCACACACCTTGACTTAGTTTTCAAGGGTCTTGACACTAAGTAGAATTTATCTTTCGTAAAGGGAAAGCTCCCCCTACGAAAGTGCATCCTTGTTAAGCGTCCCAATCTCTCGTCTTATGAAGGTGAACCTGTCCTCTGCCAAAGGCTTAGTAAAAATGTCAGCCCATTGATAATCAGTAGAAATAAAAGATATGGACACATCACCTTTTTCAACATGATCTCTAATGAAATGATGCCTTACATCAATATGCTTGGTCCTTGAATGCTGAACAGGATTCTTAGTGATGGATATGGCACTTGCATTGTCACACTTAATTGGGATACCTTTGAGGTTGATGCCAAGATCTCGCATTTGTTGAGCTATCCAAAGGATTTGGGAGCAACAGGCTCCAGCTGCAATATATTCGGCTTCTGCAGTGGATAGAGCAACTGAGTTTTGCTTCTTTGAGTGCCAACTGATCAAAGATGCTCCTAAGAATTGGCAACATCCTGATGTGCTCTTCCTATCCACCTTATAGCCTGCAAAATCTGCATCAGAATATCCAATTAAAGTGAAATCCTTTTGCTTTGGGTACCATAGTCCAAGTTCCTTAGTGCCATTGAGATATCGAAAGATTCTCTTCACAGCCACGAGGTGAGATTCTTTAGGATCAGCTTGAAACCTAGCACACATGCAAACACTAAACATGATGTCAGGTCTACTAGCCGTGAGATATAATAAAGATCCAATCATTCCTCGATACTCCTTTTGATTGACACTTTTCCAGTCTTGTCTTGATCTAGAGATAATGTTGAGCTCATGGGAGTCTTGGCTGCTTTGGATTGATCCATCTTGAACTTCTTCAAGAGATCCTTAGTGTACTTGCTTTGGTTGACAAAGATCCCTTTCTTGGATTGATGAACTTGTAATCCCAAAAAGAAGTTGAGTTCACCCATCAAGCTCATCTCAAATTCACTGCACATGATGTCAGAAAATTCCTTGCACAAAGATGTGTTAGTAGCACCAAATAATATATCATCAACATAAATTTGAATAACCAAAATGTCCTTTCCTTTGGTCTTGATAAAAAGAGTCTTGTCGATCAACCCCCTTTTAAAATCATTTTCTAAAAGATATTTTGACAAGCGCTCATACCAAGCTCTTGGGGCTTGTTTCAAACCATAAAGCGCTTTGTCAAGTTTATAAACATGATTGGGAAATTCTGAGCTTTCAAAACCTGGGGTTTGAGCCACATAAACTTCTTCTTCTAGGAAACCATTAAGAAAAGCACACTTGACATCCATTTGATATAACTTTATGCTCATAAAAGATGCAAATGCTAATAAAATGCGAATGGCTTCAAGCCTGGCTACGGGAGCAAAGGTCTCCTCGTAGTCAATACCTTCCTCTTGATTGTAGCCTTGAGCAACAAGCCGTGCCTTGTTCCTCACAACCTTACCATTCTCATCTAGCTTGTTTCGAAACACCCATCGAGTGCCTATGACTGATTGATGCTTTGGCCTAGGCTTCAAGGTCCAGACTTTGTTCCTTTCAAATTCATTAAGCTCACTTTGCATAGCAATGATCCAGTCTGGCTCCTGAAGTGCCTCATCTACCTTCTTTGGCTCAATAAGAGAAACAAACGCGTGAAAAGCACAAAGATCTTTAAGTTTAGAACGAGTTTGAACACTAGAAGTAGGGTCAGAAATGATATCCTTTAATGAGTGTGATGAGGAGTATTTGAATTTCCTTTTGCTAGTCTCAGCTCCTTGATTCGTCACACTTGTAGGATTGACTTGTAGTACATCTGACTCCGTGGTCCTGTTAGGTTCAATTACAGCAGTTTCTGACGTCTCAACACTGTTGGATTGGACACCAAGGGCTTTGGACGAATCTTCAACACCTTGGGCCAATTCTTCAGTGTTAAGAATCGGTTCCTGCATGTTCCTCTTCTCTGTGTTCTTGGTAGTAGCAACATCACCTTCCTCGTTTTCTTCATGGATGTTAAGATCTATATCTGCAACACTTTCACTCAAAGCACCGTCATTGCATTCATCAAAAATAACATGTATACTTTCTTCAACTACTTGGGTCCTTTTATTGAAGATTCTATAAGCTTTGCTACTCGTGGAATAGCCAAGAAATATACCTTCATCACTACGCGCATCAAATTTCCCAAGGTTATCTTTTCCGTTGTTATGAACAAAACAAGTACAGCCAAAGGGTTTAAAATAAGATATAAGTGGTTTGCGGCCTTTGAAAAGTTCATAAGGAGTTTTCTTTAAGATGGAACGAATAAGACAACGATTCAAAATATAGTTAGCTGTGTTAACAGCTTCAACCCAATAGGTTTTAGGTAATGCATTTTCTAAAAGCATAGTCCTGGCCATATCCTCTAAGGTGCGGTTCTTGCGTTCCACAACCCCGTTTTGTTGAGGTGTCCTAGGAGCAGAAAAGTTATGGGAGATGCCATATTTAGCACAAAACAAATCAAATTGAAGTTGATCAAACTCCCTACCATGATCACTCCGAATTGACACTATGGGCTCATTTCTTAAAGTTTGCAACTCCTTACAAAGTTTTGAAAACTCAAATAAGGCCTCTGATTTTTCTTTCAAAAATGCAACCCAAGTATATCTTGAAAAATCATCGACAACAACTAGCATGTACTTTTTACCATTGGGAGATTTGACTCGCATAGGACCACATAAATCCATATGTAAAAGTTCAAGGGGTCTAGAAGAACTTACAACCTTTTTGGGTTTGAAAGAGCTACGTGTTTGTTTACCTCGTGTGCATGCATTGCACATGTCAATACCTTTGAAGTCCATCTCAGGTAGCCCTCTTACAAGCCCTTTGGACACAAGCTTCTGTAGTGTATGTGGACTCACATGACCGAGTCTCCTGTGCCAAAGCTTTGGATCGTCCGTCAAAGCCTTTAGACAAGTTAAGCTTCCTTGTGCCACTTGATCAGCATTTACGGCGTATATATTGTTGTAACGGTATGCAGTCAATATAACTTCACCTGTATCATCTCTGCACACTATACATCTTTTCTTGTTAAATCTGACATTGTTACCACTATCACATAATTGAGAGACACTAAGCAGATTATACTTTAAACCATTAACAAGATAGACATTTTTAATACTATGGCTGGAATCACTTCCAACACTACCAATACCAACGATGTCGCATTTTCCTTTGTCACCAAGAGTGATTGTTCCCGTGGATTGCTCCTTTAGATCATGAAAGAGAGAACTCTTCCCACTCATATGCCTCGAGCATCCACTATCAATAATCCATTTGTGTTCTTTCACCTTGGTGATCTCCTGCAAAACAAACATCAACCTTTGTGGCTAGACCAATAAGCAAATTTGGATCCATTGTTGGGGTAAACCATATTTGGTAAAATAGTGCCTTTTGGGACCCAAACTTGTGTTATCCGTTCTTTTCTCAAATGAACAGGAAATGTATTACGAATAATGTATGGATCCTTTCTCCTATAAGGGCAGGTCTCTTTTATATGTCCCTTTCTAGCACAATGGTGACATATAGGAGAGGTTCTGCTTCCTTTTGCCTTTACAAAAGTGGTAATGTGCTGCTTCTTTAAAAACCTTGGATTGTAACCAATACCACTTTTGTTTAGAGAGCTTTGTTGCTCACCCAACATCTTATCAAGAGTGCCTTTGGATTTGGTAAAACTTATGAGGGCTGTCTGTTGGTCTAGAATCTTATTATTCAGGGAGATCTTCTCGTTCTCTAAGTCATGATGCTCATTTCTTAGAGAGGAGAGATCTTGCTTGAGTTCAGATTTCTCCGAGTCAAGCGTCTTGACTTTAATGTCAAGACCTGAATAAGAAGCTTCAAGACCTTTGACCCTCATAGACAGATCCTCAATAGTTCTTTCCTGGTCCACAGTTCTCTTAATAAGAATGTTAGTTTGGGCAATAAGCTTTTCTTCATTGGCAATCATATTGGAAAGGAATTCCGATAATACCTCTTTTGGACTTTCCATAAGTTCTCTTACAGTAGCTTAAAGCTTTTCATCGTGGGATTCATCTTCTGAGGCCATAAGACAAATGTTGGCCTTCTCATCGTCGGAGTCAGAGTCGGAATCACTCCAAGTAGCCACCATGGCTTTCTTCTTCCATTTGTCACCTTTCTTGGGCTGGCTCTTTGTCTTTTGAGGGCAGTCCTTCACAAGATGATCTGTTTCACCACATTCAAAACAAGACAACGGTTTAGTCTTCTTTTCATACTTGTTGTATTGAGGCTTACCTCGAAATTTTGAAGACTCTGATCCATCCTTGTTGTTGAATTGCTTCTTCATTTTGAGAATTCTCGCAAGGCCTCTTGTAATAAGAGCAAAAGGATCATCCTCATCGTCATCCTCATCTTCGGAATCAGATCCATCCTTGGGCTCATCCTTCTTAGACTTGAGTGCCAAGTTCTTGGTGCTAGCTGGAAGTTCTCCATCGTCTTCATTAAGGATCATCTCATGCGTGATTAGCTTTCCAAGAAGGTCATCAAGGGGTAGAGTGGTAAGGTCCTGGGCTTCCTCTATAGCTGTTACTTTTGGACCCCATTTCTCCTTTGGAAGGCACCTCAGTATCTTTCTTACTTTCTCAACGTTGGTAAAGCTCTTGCCGAGAGAGTCAAGGTTGTTGGTGATTTCTGTGAATCGTGTGAACATGGCCTTGATTGACTCATCAGACTTCATCTTAAAGAGCTCATACTTTCGAAGGAAGATGCTGATCTTGGTGTCTTTCACTTGGCTCGTTCCTTCATAGGTGACGACCAACTTCTCCCAAATCTCTTTAGCTGACCTACAAGAAGAGATACGGTTAAACTCATCAGTGCTAAGACCACAATAAAGTAAGTTAATAGCCCTGTAGTTCTTGGAGATGGTTTCAAGATCTGCTTGGTTGTATTCAGACTCCTTCTTTGCGACTTTGGTGTCATTTGGTCCATCCTTCTCTGGAATCTTCGGACCATTCTCTATAATGTTCCAAAGCTCTAGATCTTGGTCTATGATGAACATCTTCATCAAAGATCTCCAGTGGACAAAGTTGTTTCCTACAAAGAGTGGCGGTCTACTTGTGGACCTTCCCTGTGCAAATCCTCCGCTTGCTTCACCAGACATGATCGAAAACTCACAAGATTGTTAGATCAAAAACAGTGAGTAAAGCTCTGATACCAATTGAAGGTTCGATAATGTAAAAATAATGTAGTAAGAAATACTCTAGAAGGGGGGTTGAATAGAGTATGCCCGTTTTTCGCAGAAAGTCTCAAGACTTTTGGAGCTTGTACCAAAACCTTTGAGATAAACCTGAATCACAAAGTTAAACAATTTGAACCAAGTGCGGAAATAAGGTAAAGCAAATAAGTAAAGAACACGAGTAATTGTTTACGAGGTTCAGCACAACTTGGCCTACATCCCCGCCTAGGGTTCTTCCACAACCCTAGGATTCAAAGGCTTTATTGATTGCTTAGCTTAGGATCCTAATAGCTCATCGAGAAGCCTCTCTCCTATACAATTGCAATCTAGTCAACTCACGTTCCCTTGGAGTCCTAGACCAATCTAGAAGAGCCCCACCTCTCTCAGCTATCTAGTACAATCCTCTAACTCTCGCAAATCAATAGCCTAGTGCAACTTCCCGAGTTATAAACTCTCGAGTAACACTTTAAATGAATATATCCTATAAGCTCACAGTGACTCTCAAAGGCTTTGAAATAAACAACAAACTCTTGAGCGCTTAGCAGAGAGACACTTGGAAGACAGATCGCTTGAATGAATGAAACTCGTGTAGCCCTTGTCTCTTCTGTCTTCTCCTTCCTTTCCTTTATAAAAGAGCATGGAGCGTAAGGATCTTCACCACCAGATCTCCAACGGCTCCTTCGAATCAGTTTGATCTTCAATCTTCTATATATGGACACTTCGAACGCCATGATCTATTTTGAACTGATCTCCTCAATATGTATTAAGGAAGGATATAATCTCGAATATACTTCCTGAAATGGTTAGGCATATATATATATATATATATATATATATATATATATATATATATATATATATATATATATATATATATAATAAGATAAAATAATATACGAATAATTAAGATAGGTTTTGTATTTCATCAACTGTTAATGCTCCAAGGCCTTTGACACAAATATCCTGTCAAAGCCTTTGAAGCATCTATTCCGATTTTCATCAAGGGAGGGATTTATCATCTTTTTTCTTTAATTTTACTAAGGCTAATTTGCACCAATACACCAAAACAAATCCATCTTTGCAAAAATGACCAAGGGGGTAAAAATTTGCAAAGCCATGACAAAATGTCATTCTTGCAAAATTGTTCCATCCGGTTGCAGGTTGCAACTATGCATCAACAGGAAAAAGGTGGGAGTGGGGTGGGACATGTGTCAAAAATATAGGAGGGAGTGTGATGATTTGGCCAAAAAAAAAAAATGAAGAAGTGCAGAGGGTGATAGTGATGGGTGGGACAAGCATTTAATGCACTAGAAGAGAGATGGTCCACTTTCACAAAGAAAAGTTCCCGCCAAGCCAAATTGGATGGAAACAAAATGGGAAGTTCAGCGGGTTGCAGAGGGAGTATAAAAGGAGAGGGGGGAGCTCGACAGGTGGACCAAAAAGTGAAAAACAACCGATTCTTTTCCATGACTGCCATTAATGTCAAGTTGGAAGAATAAAACCCAGAAATTCAGTTACTAGCCAGGCAAAGGGAAATCCTAGTCATCAACAGAATATATGCAGACATACACAGGGATACACGTGGCAATTGCGTACCTGATATACATCAACGATAATGTGAAGTATGGAATGGTGTGGTGGTCAATGCATCTTTCCGCACATCTCGATCTCTCACCACTGAACCCGGCATGCCCGCAACCTAAGTTCTCAAGCCTTTGCCATGCTACTTACCGCCGAAAGCAAACAACTTCCCCCAAAGATCGGTCGAAGCAGCCTCGAGTGTCCCCACAAAATGAGCAACAAAAAGGGCTCAAAATCATACATGAGCGGCGAGGAAAAAACTGCTCAAACAATGGGCTTGTTCGTTTTGTTTCCCTAAGATGCGCAACACGAATGATTGTGATTTATGCTTACTAGCCAGTAAATACTTTTGTCTTGCCATTAAAAACGATGTCTTAGCCAATGTAAAACTAATCCCTGTCGAATCTTGTCAATCTCATAAACTTCTCAACTATAGGATAAACAATATTAAGCACAAACTAAAGGAGTCAGAATAGCATTCAGAACAAATAACCATAAAACCATCCATACATAAATCCATAACATAAGGGACCAGTCATCAAAAGGGGGAAAACGATTTAGACCTAGAAAAACACAACGAAGTACTAAAGCTAATGTCGGATGCTTTCCTTCAACATGTTCCAGTCTGCAGCAGCGAGGGCTTCGTCTATGCGATCCAGGAGGCACGTCTTCGAGAAGGGTTAGACCTAAAGCTAATGTCGGTTGCATATATATGAAGTTACATACGAGTCCACATGCATGATTACCTTGCCAATGTCATATCATGTGGGATTCCTAACACAACAAAAAATCTTCCCTCCTTTATCTCTAGTCATGGCTGCTCGGTGTGAACCTGTGACATCATTGAACAACTTGTTTAGAAGTTGGTAACACCAATGACAGTAAATAGAAAAAGCTAGCCAGTACTGAAATAATTCTTGCCATGCAAAAAAAATGACTGTCAGGATAGAAATGCTCAGATGCTCAAATGCTCAGATGCTCATGTCACAACAATGTATGCAACAAAGGGAAAAAATGGTGATTTCCCAACTATATCTCCAAGGCGTCCAACACCCACAAGGTTAGGGTTTGTAAATCAACTCTCCCCGTTCTCCCCAACGTCCCCAGTTCTACATTCAATAAATTCAACCCTCCAAACAGTTTTTTCACAAGATTAAGAGGGAGAGGATGAGAGCTTACTTGATTTCGCAGGGGGTGTTCTTCTTCAAAAGGGCTGGAAATGTTGTTCTCTTCGTCCTCATCGACCTCCCTTTTCAATTCGCCTGGCCCCCTTCTCTCTCTCTCTCTCTCTCTCAATTGTGGTTTTCTTCACAAATCTTCAATGTCGGTTATCTTCAACAATCTTCAATGGTGGTTCCTCTCCTCTCGTTTGAAGTTGCAACTGAAATGAGAGGGGAGATGCTTAAAAAAATGAGAGGGGAGAATTTTGACATTTGATTTGAGTTTGATGGGTGCTTTAATAAATTTAATAAATTTATTAAATGTAATCATGACCCCTATCCGGTTTTCCAGTTTTTGTCCACCTGTTAGTTTTGCAAAACTTTGGACATTTTTGACACATTTGCAAATTTGGGTGGGGGGGAGTCAGATCTACCAACCACCCAAAATTTTGGTATATTGAATGCAATTTCCTCTTTTACTAACTATATCTATATATATATATATAAACTCTTAATTTATAAGAGTTTAGGATGATGTGTCAAGGTTAGAGGAATTATAGGAGTCTCGACCAATCATTATTTTTGCCATTTTTCTTCGATTTTCTGTGATTTTTTTTTCTTTTTCCTTTAATTCTCTTTTTTTTTCTTTAATTTTACTAACTATCTATATAAACTCTTAATTTATAAGAGTTTAGGATGATGTGTCAAGCTTAGAAGAATTTTAGGAGTCTCGACCAATCATTATTTTTGCCATTTTTCTTTGATTTTCTTTAATTTTTTTTTATTTTTCCTTTAATTCTCTTTTTTCTTTAATTTTACTAACTATTGGGCTTAATTCAAAACATTGATCTTAGCCTAAATTATAATTTTAGTAGTTTTTTTCTCTAAAAAACGATGGCATTAATTTAAAACATAAAATTAATAATAAGAAAATATAAAATTAATATTAGTAATCTACATCTATATCTATATATACTACTTTAATCGTTTTCTCAACCCATGAGTTTAATTCAAAATATTTAATTATCTGAACTTTTACAATTATGTTATAATCTATATAAACTCTTAATTTAGAAGAGTTTAGGATGATGTGCTAAGCTTAGAGAAATTTTAGGAGTCTCGACCAATCATTATTTTTGCCATTTTTCTTTGATTTTCTTTAATTTTAATTTTTTTTTCTTCTTTTTCCTTTAATTCTCTTTTTTCTTTAATTTTACTATATATATATATAAACTCTTAATTTAGAAGAGTTTAGGATGATGTGTCAAGCTTAGAAGAATTTTAGGAGTCTCGACTAATCATTATTTTTGCCATTTTTCTTTGATTTTCTTTAATTTTATTTTTTTCTTTAATTCTCTTTTTTTCTTTAATTTTACTAACTATTGAGCTTAATTCAAAACATTGATCTTAGCCTAAATTATAATTTGAGTAGTTTTTTTTTCTAAAAAAACAATTGGATTAATTCAAAACATAAAATTAATAATATGAAAATATAAAATTAATATTAGTAATCTACATCTATATCTATATATATCTATATATACTACTTTAATCGTTTTCTTAACCCATGAGTTTAATTCAAAATATTTAATTATCTGAACTTTTACGATTATGTTATAATATTAATTAAATATATCAGTAAGATTTTATTTATAAAAAATCGAGCCATGGCGCGGGGATCATACTAGTTACCACTTGTAACTGAAATTCGATACATTCATCTGAATAATTAAAGGGGTTTATTTTTGTTTGTGAAACCAAAGACTCCATTACTAACGAATAATAAATCAGATTTCACCGAATATATTACTAATTCATTACCACTTGTAACTAAAATTTGATACATGCATCTGAATAATTAACGAATAATTAATCAAATTAATCATCTCAAATTAAAATCATACACTAAATTCAACACGTACGTCTGAATAATTCTTCAACTTTTTCCAAATAATGCAAAAATCACAAGTTGATTAAGCAATAACTTTTAGGCATATCCCGACTTTGTCGATACCTAAAAGAAATACAAACCACCACCCACTCCCACCCATCCCCACCCCCAACCCCGCACCCACAACAATGTCCTAATCTCAGACCCACCCCAAGCCAAACCTAGGAGAGATTAATTGGCACTGTATTATGATAAAACCAAACAAATAACCTGTGCAGGAATTCAAAAAAAGAATGCAACAGAAATTAGGTTGTGAAATAAAAAAAATGGGAATCATTTGCAGAATTTCTGATGAACTCATCTCAAAAATCCCTTTCCTAGTCAGAGAGAGTGAATAACAAAACCTAGAAGCCAACATTTCAATGTCAGAAAATGGCAAATTTCTAACCAAAAGAAAAATCAAATCGGCGAAAATGAAGGGGAAACCAAAAACCCATCTTCCCCCCACCCCACCCCACCCCACCCCCCACCCTGCACCATTGTCGCACTACTATCCCGATTTCACCGATACATACCACAAACGCAATGCGAGGATGTGCACTAGTCTTGTAAAGCTGGAGACTTTCGATAATCCATAGAGAGGGTCCGACCTTCGAAAATCCATAGAGAGGGTCCAACCTTCAATCACCGTCGCCGTCGCAATGCGAGGAGGCAAACTCCGCGTTCGCCTCCACCTTGCATCACCATCGAATCACCTCCTCGCCTCCGCCTTGCCACTGAATCGCCTCCGCTAGCCTCAACGTCGGACGCAGGATGAAGAAGAAGAAAAATTGGAATCGGACGCTTTCTTCGGCTCCACATGTCCACCGATGAAGAAGAAGAATTCAATTGGGGATTAGGTTTTTGTTTCCCCAAAATCACACACGCTACACTCTCTCTTCTCTGGGTTGAAGATTGATGGAGATTTTTTTTCCAAAAACAAACGGAACACGTGGCACTTCCTCCTCCCTCCATTCAATTTAGATCAACGATCCATAATTGTGTACAAGGTACATCCTAAGGCTTGTGAATAATAGATCCATACTCTCTCTCTCTCTCTCTCTCTCTATATATATATATATATATATATATATATATATATATATATATATATATATATATATATATATATATACCGTGAACATGAATATATCTTCCTGGGTTTTTAACTGATCAACCAAACAACAACAACAACAACAACCAAGTATATCCCGTGAAAACGCAGGGTTTGGGAGTCAGGATATACGCACTATTTCCTCGAACGAGTCGAGTAGACCCACAACAATAAGCCACTTAAATTACATGTAAACAAGGCAAGCAATAGATGACTCAACGCCCAGACTCAAACTACTAAACATCAGGAACCCGAATGCGTCTCTTCCAGTGGTCTCTATCCAATGTCATATCTTCTGAAAGGTTAAGCAAATTGAGGTCTTGACGGATAACCTTCATCCAGCTCTTCTTCGGTCTACCTCTCCCTCTACAAATAGTCCCAAGCTCTAAGCTCTCACACCTTCGCACAGGGGCTGAAATAGGTCTCCTACGAACAAGCTCAAACCACCGTAATCTGGACTCTCGCAGTTTGTCAACAATACTCGCAATTCCAACCTTGCTCCTAATGTCTTCATTTCTGATTCTGTCAAATCTCTTGTGCCCACTCATCCATCGCAACATTCTCGTCTCATCCACTGACAACTTTTGTAATTGAGCTTTTGTAATAGGCCAACACTCTGAGCCATACAATAAGGCCGGCCTAACCACCACCTTGTAGAATTTCCCTTTCAATTTCGTCGGCACTTTCTTGTCGTATAACACCCCTGACGCCCTTCTCCATCTCAACCACCCTGCCTGGATTCGACACTTGATATCCTTTTCGACATCCCCATCACTCTGAACGTAAGTGCCAAGATACTTGAAATACTCTTTCCTTGGGACAAGATAATCCCCCAACACAACTGATGCCTCTGGGTCCCTGCCCTCTCCAAAACGGAACTAAAAATACTCGGTCTTCGTCCTACTCATTCTGAAACCCTTAGACTCTATCACCTCTCTCCAGATTTTAGGCCTTCGAACCAAACCCGATCTTGAGTTATCCAATAGAACAATATCGTCAGCAAACAGCATGCACCATGGGACCTCTTCGTGGAGCGGTGCAGAAAGTGTGTCCAAAACTAGAGTGAATAGAAGTGGACTGAGCGCTGAACCCTGGTGAAGCCCCACTCGGACATCAAAATACTCTGAATCACCACTCAACTGTAACGGCCCAGGATTATGATTCCCGAGTTATGTTTCAAGGGATAAAACCCCTCGTTAGGATCTTGCGCTCCGAGTACAGGTTGAAGGTTTGAAACCGAAGATTTGTAGTTTAAAGCGGAATTTCGCACCCAAATCCTGAATGTCCGTTGGAGACCCCGGGGTAAACCCCTGTACCTGTCCTAAGTCTACAACGCGGAAAACATTTTATCATGCAAAGGACATAAGTGCTGAAAACAATACAACCAGTTCTGCGGCAAGGCCGGGTCAAACAGAGTATAAGTAGGAAGAAATCCCAAAAAGTGTAAATCCGGTGAAGTCATAGTTCAACACTCACTCTCCGCCATATGAATGGACCCCGTCATAATAGCACGAAATCAAGGAGTGAAACGGGTACCTGAATCTAAAAAAAAAAGAGGGGGATCTAGGTCAATCATCAGGTCACTCATGCGCGTGTGTAACCACACTCTAAGAGGCATATAATAAGCATCCTATCCCTAAGATGAAATGTGTAATGCAGTGCGGAAATGAAATCACACACACACACACACACACACACACACACACACACACACACATATATATATATACAGTTTAATATAATGCATGAAGCGATAAATGGATCCACACCGAATGCCAGGTGGCATGTCCCTCTCCTACCTCCACCCCCTTCCGATAGGGCGGAAACTGGCCAGCTCGTGAATGCATTCCATAATAATCGGGCGGCACGCATGCCCAACCCGCCCCATAAGAAATAATAAAGCCCGTAGGCAGCTTTCGCAATCATGCTCATAATATAAGTAAAGGAACTTCCATGACTCGATTGACTTAGGACGGGACCCGATGGGACTGGGTCGTCCTATGACCCTAGCAAAGACTCTAGTTACTTCACAGATAACGGTTGTTCTCTTGCAAGGACATATAGCAATCATATGATTTTCATTTTAGCTCCTAAGCGTGATTCTAGGTCGTATGGTGCATGGACACTAGCCTACTATATAACACCCAGTGCATAGAGCGCCCATCATGAGTAAGTTCAAAGAACTTACCTGGAGAAGCGCAGAATCCAAACAATGATCAGCAATGACAAGCAATCCAACATATCAGAGATCACCTAGTAATCCCATAAATAACATAATAAGTCTATGTCTAATTTACACAAAGCACACAAGTCACATATGAAACATGTAAGATACACACATATGATAACTCAACCATCTTGTCATTATTAACATTATCATCTCATCTTCAATTCTCATATTGTCTCATCATATCTCATAAATTAACATCTTTCTCAATTCGATCATAACATCATCCTTATCAGCTCATGACAACCTCCACATCATACTTAGCCAATTTCACATATTACCGTTTCATACTCACACTTGGCACACAGATATATATCATCAACATCATAATATCTAACATTTAATCTCATATAGTAAATCACCGCAAGTCATGCTATTAGTCACACATATCATGTCGTTAGTCAAACACTCATATTATCATGCTAGTTAATCATCGAATAAGTCTTATTCCCAAGTTAGTTCCAAAACCATTTCAAATCCGAATTAAACAGTTAAGAGTTCCGACCCTTGAAAATACTCGCTAAATCCCCTTTTCAATTTATTTGTTAAATCACTTTTCAACCTTTTATAAATTCTCCAAAAATAATATTTTGTCATTTAAATCCTCAAATAATATTATATTTTATTTTAAATACCATTTATTAACTACTTTCACAAACCATTTCCCAATCCTTACAAAAAACCCCAACTATTTTTATTTAATAAAAAAAATCAGCCCCTTATAATCATCAAAATCGCCCTCTATTTAAAACAACTTCAAAACCGGCCCTCAAAACCCAAAACCCAATTCCTTTTAAAAGTGAACTGAACCGGTTTATTAATTAAATCACTGAACCGGACCCATTCTAAAACAACACTAAAACCGAACCGTTTTTACTGTTCATCATCTCTTCACACGTCGCACTGCTCGAAGGAAGGAAAAGAAAGTGAGGGAAGAAGAGCTTTCCGCCGGCAAGGGCTGAGCTCCGGACACCTTCCCGGCACAAACGCACACAGTAAGCAAGGAAATGCGAAAGGGAAGGGAGAAAGAAGAAGGCTCACCGAGGGCTTCAAGGGCGGCTTCCGGGCTCGGTAGGGCGGCGTCGGGGCGGCTTCTCGTCGGGGTTCACCTGGACAGAGAGAGGGGGAGTCAACGGAGTGGTTTAAGCTCGGTAACAGAGGAGAACGAAGGGAGGGAGGCTTACCAAGCTGAAATCGCGAAAAACAGAGGAAAGAAAAGGCCGAACTCACCAATGGATTTCGCGACTTCGGAGCTCTCGATTGGAGTCTCGGGCGTCGTCGGAGGCTCTCGATGGCTCGTCGGACTTGCATCGGTCATGTGTGAGCGTGATGGTGAAGTTCGAGGGTGGTTTCGATCAAAGACGGAAGAGAAACGCTTACCGGAACTCGGCTCGCGCTCAAACAGGGGATAGAAGGGAATGGGCTGCGGTGGCTCTCGTGGCGGCTTTGGTGGTGGCTCAGCTGCTGCTGGTGGCTCTGAGGGATGCTGCGGCTGCTGCTGGTGGCTCCGAGGAGGTGTCGAAGGTGCTGCCGTGGTTGCTGCGCTCTCGAGGAAGAAGGAGGACGGGTGGCGATGGAGCTCGGTGGTTGAGATGGTACGAAGGAGTGATTGTGGTGATAGTGTGGGATGGCTTGAAGCCGAGACAGTGATGGGGATGGTGATGTAGGCGACGTTGCTGATGGCTCGGGAGTTGGTGGAAGTGATGGTGTCGATGGTGATGGTGAACGACGGGGAGAGGGGTGAGGGATGGGTTGCATTTAAAGGGTAAGGTGAGTGATGGGAGTGGTTGATGAATTGTGTGTTGAATTTGGTAACCAATACCCGGAAATAAATCCCGAATACGTGAATTTTGAACCCCGAAATTAGTGCATGAATGTTAGTTTTCCCGACTCGTGCTCTCTCGATCAATTAGATTTTTAAAATCGACAAGGATACCCATCCGATAATTATTTTGAATTTTCGAGGTAAAAGGATGGAAATTATTCGTCATATTTTATATTTCGGTCGGAATCCGCTAAATGATTTTTAAATTCAGTTTTAGTTCATTTTTAAATTCCTTTTTCCTGAAATTAGGATTTGAAAATCCGAGCCTTTACATCATCCACCTCTAAAAACAAGTCTCGTCCCCGAGACTAAAATCATCTTAAAACAGGGGATGAAGTTTAGAATTGGTGAGTTCAAGGATCATGCCATTGATCCCGTAAGCACCTCATAAGTGCCCCTATGAGATCCTCACAGTACCGTTGTCATAACCATAATATCTCCAATAGATCGTAGCAAGAATGTAAAATGGGCCCCTACCACATCCTTACTCCGACTTCTCGGCTATATCATAACTCAAAAAACATTACAACATCTCCACTAGGTCTTAGCAAGCAGTCTATAAGGGCCCCTATAAAATGCATGTATCCACTTCGTGGGGCGTCATAATGCAAGCTCGGTTAGAAAATTCAAGAGAGTTCTTAGTTCGAAAATGTTTGGTCTCAATTTATTTTTTATTTTTTTTTACCATTCAAAATTCCCTAACCCGACGTTAATCAAGCAATTTTGAAATCTCAAGAGGTGGAATCATCCACCTCTAAGGGCTAATCCCATATTTCCTTCCTAGGTTCAAGTCGGAATCAAATCTCATCAATTCGGTTCTATAATCCTAGCAATTCCAATTCAAGGCATCATATATCATAGCAATTATCCAACATAGCCATCGTATCACACATTCATAACCAGTCATACTCATGTCACAAATAGTCATATACCATAACATATCTAGCATTGTATCGTTCATGGAAGGATTTATCATATCATCTCACAGAAGTTACACACCATATCAATCAGATAAGCACGTCATATCAAACACATAAGCACATCATACTCATGCTACTGCCAAGCGTCATCACATTAGAGGAAAATAAGTACTTCCGTACACTAGCATTCCATCGAGTTCAGCTATGTTAGTACAAGCAGTTCACTATTGTCAATGATAATACATCATAGAATCAACATTGTCTATATCATAAAATTCGCACCACATTCGGCCCCAAGTAAAGCATACGCTAGATCACATCATCCAGAGAACCTGCCTATAACTACCAATCATGACAAAACACGGCCACTACCCATCAGCTCTTGCATTAATTAAGATTAAATTCACCGAGTTCTACCAACTCAACCCACTTCGACATCCCGATATAAAGTCATACCTTCCATTCTACCATTTAAAACTATCTCTCGGGGTTCCCAAATCACAACATTCCCTCATTCTGACAAGCTGAACAACTCGATCTACTACCAAGACTCCATATATAATACGTCCTTGCCGTAGGGGTCCTCTATTAGTCCCATCTTTACCCTCTAAGAGAAATTCCATATCCTCAACTAAACCGCTCTCACGATTGATCTAGACATCTCTTAACAATCTCACTTACTCTTTCTAGGCTCTCTAGACTCCGCCTGAACATCATCCCCCAAAGAGATATCTCGAATCACCTTGCTAACCTGATCATATTCCACGCACCACTGACCACTCTCACCAACCATCCACCTCTAAGAATCCAACTCATACTAATCATCTTACACCCGTCACTCTCGACCAACTCTAATGCAGAAATCCATCTCGTGCTACTCCCAACCATGAATTACCAAGACCCTCATATCCAACGCCTATCCTCAAAGACCAACCAATGATTTTACCTACTCATCCCATTCCAGAACTCACGAAACCTGAACCACTCAAGTTACCACTCCTTCACCAACCTTCTAAAATCTCTTATCCTCTAGCATCCTTAATACCTTTTGCTTTGCCTAATTCCCAAATCCATACTCATAATCTCCCTATCTCAACCTTAAGCCCACAGTCTTACTAGAATCTCAACTACATCCTTGCCTAACTACCAGCCTTTCCTCGAAGATTCATTTCACATCCTCAAATACCTCAATAGTCACAATAACCTCCACTCATAAATCCGGATTCATTTCCTATGCCAAAATCCTCCAACAACGATCTAGAAATCTTTCACTCATAATTTCCCCAAGCATTACCAATCCTATCTAAACAACCCCAAATACTCATCATACGAACAACCCTGATGTGAACAACCTAATATCCTCTATCGATAATTTCCCAAGCAACCTCAAACTACTCTTCCTTGGCAATTCCTCAACCTCACTCCTTACCGAAATCGCTCCCACACATAGCACGCATCACCTAGTCCCATTTTTCTACGATTCCTCAGACGTTCCTTAATCGATCATCCCCGACACCGCCCACGATCCGCTCCTAGACTATCTAGACACCCTCCTTAGTGCACCAATCCGTCTCACAATACCTCCCCTCAAGAATCCCCCGATCAACTCCTAGCTCGGCCATCCACCTCTAGAACTATCCTAACTACCTATACTCACACCCACTCTTAAGGTCACCTTCATGGAACTAGTCTAGACTTCAACCATTACCCTCCTAGCCTAAATGCTCACATCGCGCACCCACTACCTATCGACACTTCTAGCTAGGACATCTCCCTCAAAATCTCAACATACTAGCCTCACTCCCCACCTAAGACCTACCTGGAAGCTCATTTATACTCACGGACCACTATCTTCAACACATCCCAACTCACTCGGCTCTACTCAAACTAATGCATCATTCCCGCACCCTATCTCACACAACCAAAGACCCAATCTGAAGACCTCAATCCACCTGCCACTTTCCGACCTAACTTACCGAAGAATCTCTCGACTCATGGCCAAGAAAAAGGCTCACCCCACATATAACCCATAACCTACTCATCAACAAGTCAGTATACCAAGCACCAAGGCACATCATCATAGAAACAAGTTAGTCAGGCAATCATTGCTACTAGTTCAGCACATCCGTCATCACACATTCAATTATGTCAGTTCTTGGCCTATCACACAACATCAATTCCGATTAGTATAGAAGAATCCATGATTTGAATTAAGAATGCTCTTTCTCGTGTCAGCTGGGAGGGTACTGTTCACAACCACCGTCTTTGGAGCACATTCGTCTTTCTTGCCCTCGGTGACGCCGTCCAAGAAGTCTATGGGTCATGGACCCACCACGCTTCCACTGTGTCGTTCCGGTGCCACTTGGTTGTCAGTTCTTTCTTTCATGTCGGCGCTCATTAAAGGATCACAAGGATTAAGAGTTACGGAGATAGGGGAGAGACAAAGGCGGACAACACGACTTCCTTAAGGATTTAGACACGGACCAGGACTAGGGTCGACGAGACCAAGATAGAATCCCCACCCGAGGATTAAAACGATGCCCTTAGGGTATCCCATGAGGTTATAATTGTTGCACACAAACACATAATAATCACAATATCGTCACATCATTCCACACTGACATGCACCTATCTCGAGGAATAGTGACCCATGCATTCATAACATGTTCATATAATCAACTTTACATGTGCACAGTACAAGCTAGCAATCTATCATCTCATTCACTAATCATGCCCGACACACTAAGGGCATACATGCACGAATTGACATGGGACACATGCGGGATAAGTTGTGTGAGATCTAGCAAACATCACAAGATATCACATGTACAATTTATTACTCACTCAGGTACGCACATACGCAGGTCAGGACAACATGGTGTCAATGCAAGCATGTTAAGTTACACCCTACTAGTCGTGATAAGGGATATGGGGAGGTCATATAGGGTAGCAACCATCACATCGTTTACATCCATATTCGCATTGTAAGACAATGATGACATATAATCATACGAGGGCCTATAATGGGGAGGTGTATGTCCTACATGATACTAGCAACACTCATCAAGCAGGTACACAGTTAACGAGGTCCAATTAGATCAATTTAGCATGCTAAGACATTCATTTCTCGTAGTAACATACAACGAGGGTTGACCACACTATCATGGACCTAATTCATGGGAAGACGATAATCATGGAGTTCCACATATATCGCACATATATTTCCTCATAAAAGCAATAATGCAAGATATCATGCAAGTCATGCTGAAATACATCAATGCACTAGGTCATAGAATCACAAGAATAGCTACTACTATAACCGACAGAATTCTCCAAGGGCAATCACCGACTCATCACCCCGTTTCCCCATGGGACGCTAGTATGACTCGCTCGGTATGACACAAGGACATTCACACTGTTTCTGAGAGAAGATGGTAGAATTCACGTTTAGACTCTTGTGGCAAGAAGACATGGTCGACCATTACAATGATCGAAAGGGATGACTCCATGAGGTAACTCGATCTAACTAGAAACTACTTCAATCATCTCCCCCACTAACGTACCAGGTAACCCTCAAACCCGACACGATTTCTGAAGGTATTCAGTTGACCGACCCAAATTTTCCGTGGAAGACACCAACCTCATGTACGAGACTCGATAGAAGCATAGATAGTAGGGAACCAACAGGACTCGAAACAGGGAGAGCAGAAGCTTCTCGACCCTTGATAACATGCCTAGATGCTTTGGTGGGACGAATGACGGAATCGAAATCATCAAGGGGGGTTGAGTTATGGAAGGGCTATTCTAACAAGACAGGTATTCCGATTACACAAGGTCAAGGTTTCCTCCCGCTATTCCGTTGACACATTCAATACATGGTAAAGTTAAGGCATACTGATTAGTTCGATATCCTAAGCAAAATAGCACTCAACACGGAAGCAATCAACGGAATTAATATGATCCTCTTCAAGGAGGATTGCCCTCGGGCTCAGTTGAATATAATGCATACGATCACAGAGACGATCTATGCCGTCCTTCTAGGGACGGCTGGCCGGAGGGGCGAATACCTCACGGCCTCCTAACTCGACACTCCAACCTTCGTGGTGCTCCTTGGAGTCTTCTAGGCTCATCTGTAAATAAAAGCTAGTATTTTGCCTACCGTATCCCGAGTTCTACATCCATAAGGGATGTCTATCGCTTTGGTCTCTACTCACGAGATTGTTTCCCTTTTATACATTTTAGATTTAATTCCAATTAAATTCATTTTGCCCTTATAAAACATTTTTCAAAACCATTTGAAAACATTGGGCGATTTTCAAAACCATCTTCAACCTATTGGACTCGGATTTGAAAACCTCAGCTCTGATACCACCTTTGTAACGGCCCAGGATTATGATTCCCGAGTTACGTTTCGAGGGATAAAACCCCTCGTTAGGATCTTGCGCTTCGAGTACAGGTTGAAGGCTTGAAACCGAAGATTTGTGGTTTAAAGCCGGATTTCGCACCCAAATCCTGAAAGTCTGTTGGAGACCCCGGGGTAAACCCCTGTACCTGTCCTAAGTCTACAACACGGAAAACATTTTATCATGCAAAGGACATAAGTGCTGAAAACAATACAACCAGTTCCGCGGCAAGACCGGGTCAAACAGAGTATAAGTACGAAGAAATCCCAAAAAGTGTAAATTCGGTGAAGTCATAGTTCAACACTCACTCTCCGCCATATGAATGGACCCCGTCATAACAGCACGAAATCAAGGAGTGAAACGGGTACCTGAATCTAAAAAAAAGAGAGGGATCTGGGTCAATCATCAGGTCACTCATGCGCGTGTGTAACCACACTCTAAGAGGCATATAATAAGCATCCTATCCCTAAGATGAAATGTGTAATGCAGTACGGAAATTAAATCACACACACACACACACACACACACACACACACAGACACACAGACACACACACACACACACACACACACACACACACACACACACACACACACACACACACACACACACACACACACACACACATATATATATATATATATACAGTTTAATATAATGCAGGAAGCAATAAATGGATCCACACCGAATGCCAGGTGGCATGTCCCTCTCCTACCTCCACCCCCTTCCGATAGGGCGGAAACTGGCCAGCTCGTGAATGCATTCCATAATAATCGGGCGGCACGCATGCCCAACCCGCCCCATAAGAAATAATAAAGCCCGTAGGCAGCTTTTGCAATCATGCTCATAATATAAGTAAAGGAACTTCCATGACTCGATTGACTCAGGACGGGACCCGCTAAATGATTTTTAAATTCAGTTTTAGTTCATTTTTAATTTTCTTTTTCCTGATATTAGGATTTGAAAATCCGAGCCTTTACATCAACGTTCTAACACTTGTCAGCGAAACCTCGTACATATCCCTGATAACTCTGATGTAGGACCCCGACACTCCCTTTTGAACTAAACATCTCCAAAGTAGCTCTCTCGACAGTCGACACCCTGTCGTAGGCCTTTTCTATATCAATAAATGCCATATGCAGATTCCTCTTCCTGTCTCTGTGCATCTTGATCAATCGCCTAATCAAGTGGATAGCTTCCACTGCTGATCAGCCAGGAATGAAGCCAAACTGATTCTCTGAAACGTTAACTAGTCTCTGTAGTTTCCTCCTTATAACTCTCTCACATAACTTCATCGTGTGACTCAGCAGCTTGATTCCCTTGTAATTACTGCAGCATTGTACATCCCCCTTTTTCTTGTAGACATGAACCAATTTACTAAGTTTCCATTTAATCTCAGTTGTTCTAGATCTATGACCAAAAATTATTCAAAGCCGAGGTTGTTCTCTCAACTTTTGACCTTTGGCCTCATAGTAACAATAAACAAGGTAGTGGAGCCATTTAGCAAGCACAAAACGAACTATTCTTACACATCTATATATTACTTAAAACCAAAGCCTTTTGACCACCAAAAAATAAATAGTAAAGAGAATTCAGTTGTTATAGTATAATAGAAGTAATACACGGATTTCGAAATCTATTTCTAATCACTGTAAAGTATTTCATTTCAATCTCGTGTATGAGACTTTTGCCCTCGACCCATATTTTCATTTGCATTCTCCCTCTATTCATTTTTGAATAGAAAATTGGAATTTTCCATTCGAGCTTGAGTACAAGCTTTGCTGAGGTTGAATCCAATTTTCTTTCTCCCTTTTAGAATAGAAGGTCAAAGGGAGAAAGGGCGGGGGATTAGTCACAGGTAGTGGATGCTATCTCTAATCGTTGTTACCTCCCCTACCATGTAAATAACTAGAATGAAAAAAATGGGAATGTTAACGCATTCGGGAAAAAATGATTGATTTCTATCAATAGACCTGCTAAAGATCCGAACCATAAAGTACTTAGTACCGGTGCCACGGAGAGATATGTTTTTAGATCTCGCATTGAAAATCCTCCTTCTTTTTTTTAGTTCTATATTGTAACACATAAGAATAATACATATACATATATGATAGATGATCAGATGCATATGTATTTCAAAAAAACCACTTGTATTTGTACATGAAATTCCTAAGGCAAATTTCAACGTATACAAATCAGGTAGAGAAGATTTGCTACCTTTATTTTCAGTTAAAAAAGATGTTCCTACTGAGCATTCCCTAAAAGCTTTTTTTTTACTTTACAGCGTATATGTATCCAAAGACTTTTATATCATATACAATTTTATATTATATCATATATAATAGGAAAAAACCCGGCAAGATCTATTCTGTTCTGTAGCTAAATAGGAAAAATAATGATGTGGAAAAAAAGAAAAGTGTTATTTACAATAACACTGTAAACCTATTAAAAGGGATGTAGCGCAGCTTGGTAGCGCGTTTGTTTTGGGTACAAAATGTCATGGGTTCAAATCCTGTCATCCCTACCTACTACTTTTCCTCTGAGAAGTAACGACGAATTGATTGATATCGCTGAAATCGATTCAAATTGGACATACCTAATCTGTCATTTTTAGAATAGTATTAAGAATTGTATTCTATATAATTCTATATAATATTAGACTCTTAATAGATATCTTATCTATTGTGAGATGCATGAAGGAGTAGATTACAAAAGTAATCCCCCTTTTTCTTTACTATCTGTGATAAGAAAGCGCTCTTAGTTCAGTTCGGTAGAACGCGGGTCTCCAAAACCCGATGTCGTAGGTTCAAATCCTACAGCGAGTGATTTCCTTCTGGTTAGTTCTAATTAGAGTGAAATAACTTCACCCTTTTGAAAAAAAAAATCGCAAATTGACCTCCTGTGCCTTAAAGGAGGTCAATCAAAAAAGAGTTGTTAACTAATCAAAGGTCCAACTGATCACCACGTCTGTATTGTAAATATGCAGTTACAAATAACCTAGCCAAAGTAATAGGAATCAAACCTAAGACGATTCCAAATAGAAGTACTTCAATCATTTCAATTTGTTTGACAGGAAAGGGGGAGGTAATATCTATCCCTAAATATTAATCCTAATTGTCCATGAACATCAATGAAAGCGGAAAAATGTGGCGATAAAGAGCTAAAAAAAAGAACTTCCAAAAAAAAATACACGCAATCCTACAGAAAGATTTCTTTTTATGATTCTGAATTGTTGATTCAATTGATTTCAAATAAGTCGTATCTTGCTCAGACCAATAAATAGAGCCGAGGTTATAGTTAAAGCTGCTAGTAGAAAACCAAAATAACTAGTTAGAGTAGGCATGAAGGAGCTAAATCAAATATGTTTTTTATACATATATTTTTAAAGCAGTTACCTAAGTTTAAATTTTTTTGTGAAAGATAGGAGCAAAAATCAGAACAAATACCAATTGAAAGAATAAGTCCCAGTTATTCCTCAATCATTCCATCATTACATTATAGATATAACTAAGAAAGATAAAGGAAGAGGAGTAGAAAAAGAAATCGACTCATTGTCTGTGACATCTACAAATCCCGCGATTTCGAATCAACAGATTTTTTGAGCAACTCTTGGAGTAAACTAATCAAAAAAACTAAGAACTATGTCATGTAACTTTGTTAAAAAAAGACTCTCATTATTAGAATTCGAAATCAACTTATCAGATTGATCCCTTACCCGATTTTCGTTTCGAGTCCGAAGCAAATAATGAAGAGAATCTCTATACTTTTTTGATTACTTGGCAGATTTTTATTTTATATTAAACGGCGCGTAGTTTTATGTCGATAAGCAATAAAAAAGAAATTGTCTAATACGTATACTTAGTTTCAATATTAATTGAAATTGTCTTGCTGTGTCAGAAGAAGGACGGCTATACTGATTTGGTATACTCTAAAGACACCCTTGGTACAATATTGCCGATCCCACAAAGATTTTCAGTAAATTTCCATTTACGGATCTCATCTTTTACGGAATCGATTTACATTTGCCTGTACAAGAATATGTGGAGCTGAGCATGTCTAGAAGCACAGGAGAATGTTCTTTTGCGGATATTATTACCAGTATTCGGTACTGGGTCATTCATAGCATTACTATACCTTCCCTCTTTATTGCGGGTTGGTTATTCGTAAGCACAGGTTTAGCTTACGATGTGTTTGGAAGCCCTCGGCCAAACGAGTATTTTACAGAGAGCCGACAAGGAATTCCATTAATAACTGGCCGTTTTGATTCTTTGGAACAACTTGATGAATTTAGTAGATCCTTTTAGGAGGCCCAATGACCATAGATAGAACCTATCCCATTTTTACAGTGCGATGGTTGGCTGTTCACAGACTAGCTGTACCTACCGTTTCTTTTTTGGGGTCAATATCCGCAATGCAATTCATCCAACGATAAACAAAACCTAATCCGAATTATAGAGCTACGACACAATCAAACCCAAATGAACAAAATGTTGAGTTGAATCGTACCAGTCTCTACTGGGGGTTATTACTCATTTTTGTACTTGCTGTTTTATTTTCAAATTATTTTTTCAATTAAAAAGAACGAGGGAGAATAATATATAGAATATAGAGGAGGAATTTTATTATCCCATTCGGAAGGATCTCATCTCAGAATTACCCATGACTGTTTATGTCTCTAGCACGACCACTTGATGAAATGTGGAGGGAAGTGGGGTAAATGGCCGATACTACTGGAAGGATTCCGCTTTGGATAATAGGTACTATAGCCGGCATTCTTGTGATCGGTTTAGTAGGCATTTTCTTTTATGGTTCATATTCCGGATTGGGTTCATCCCTGTAGTAATCGGATGAACTACGGTATAGATATGAAAGCGTAAGAAATCAACGGGACCCTCCTTCCCCTCGAAATAGAGAAACAAAGAAGGGGGAGGTACCCGTGAAATTCATAATAATTAGAATATTTTATCGCATAAAAATAAAGTCAATAGGTATATCAAATAGCACGAAAACTCTTCTATACTACTATAAAAAAATTAGAGTAGTATATCTTATTTGTATTCATCAATTGAAAGTTGAAAATTTTTTATAAGTTCATTGAATATGTTCTATTTGTGTAAAGACCGGGAAATTTATAATATTAAAATTATTAAAATAGTGATTTATAATCATTTCGATTTCTTAGATTCGGGAGATTTGGAATTTCCGTCCTTAAAGCTATTGATTTTATTCTAAATAGTTCAAAATGAGTTCCGGCATTATTTAGTTGAAAATTAAAAATATGCTTTATCCCGCTTCTATATACGAAAATTTAAAATAATATTTGGAGTCTTATATTAAATTCGGATTTGGAAAATTAAGGAGTATATTATTTTCCGGGATAAGATCGAGTGAGCGGGTTTCAGATTTATTTTTTGGGTATTTGACGTTTGGAGTTTTGGGACCACTTACTTATCCATTTTACCGAATTGCCCAGCAGTAAGCACAGTGCTTCTTTGTCTTCTTCCCCTGCAATTGCCAACCCACGCCACTGTTGCAGTGTTGCCTCTGATTTCATAGCATGCCTCCCTCTTCCCTTTCTTCAATTCCAGTAAGACAAAACCCACAAAAAGTAATCCCTCCCTCTCCCCTCTTGGTTTGATTTCACCAATGCAGTACACAGCTCACACACCCCTCTATCCCTTCTCCCTCCGCCTGTCTTCTCCTCACCCAAACACCCTCCTTTCTTCTTCTGATTTCCGCCGCCAAGAACCACTCGAGCCTTCCGAGCGCCGTCCCGAGCAACCGCGGCTCTGTTTTTTCGAGCACCGATCCCCATGGAGTGCCCGGAGCAGCAGCCGCCCTCCCTCGGCGAACAGAAGCCGCAATAGGTCTCCACTCCCTTCTCGATGTCTCAATTCCGAACTGCCCCGCCTCCATTGCCGCAGCCCCTGTTCCAGAGAGGCCGAGTCGCAGCAGCCTCGCTCCTCCTCCTTCCTCTCGGCGACCAGCAGTCACCAGCAGCACCACCCGCCATCCCTCCTCCTTACTTCCTCCTCCCTGTCTCTGTCGGCCAACTACCAGCTCCTCCTTCCTCCGACATCTGCAACAGAAGAGGAAGACGTCCGAGCACCTCCAGGCACTGAAGTTGTTGCAGCGCCGCCCACCTCCCTCCGTTTCGCCTTGCACCACCTGCAGTACTCCCTTCCTCGTTCGTGTCTGAGCAACAGTAGCGGCTCCCCGACGACTGAGGACGAGCCTGATCCACCCAGAAACTCCCCGGAGCCGCCGACGCCGCCACCAACTTCCTCGACTCCCTATTTCCGCTCAAGCCGGGTCAGTTTACGATTCTCTTTCGATTCCGATTCAAACTCGTAGGAATCCTAATTTAACTCCCTCTCACTCTCCCCAGGCTGAATAAGGCAAGAATCGACCCCGGCACAGCCGTTCCGAGCGAATTTCCGGCGAAGTACTCCTCTCGGTGAGATTTTTCTTCCTCCTCATTCTTTACTCGCGTTTTGATCCTTCTGGGTTGAGGTCGGTCGGAAAGGTTGAGGGTGATCGGGGTGAGAGTCTCCGGCGAGGTTACCTCTTCCTCCTCTTGTCCATCGTTTCCGCGTTGCGTCTCTGGAGGTTGAAGATGGGTTGGGTTCCTTTCTTCCCCTTTTCTTCAAACCGGGTTATCCTCATTTTCTTTTATTTCGCTTTAGTTGAACCGGGTTGGGGCTGGGAGAGTTGAGCTTGGGCCGGATCCGAGTCATGGATCCGGGTTGGGCTTCCTTTTGGGCTTTCCGGGTTGGGCCAGGTATTAGATCCGGGTCTCCTTTCATTCTTCTATAGGTTGGGCTTGTTGGGAAATTGTTGGGTTGTTATGGTTATTTTATTTTAAGAGGTTATTAGTGTTATGCTAGTATATGAGATATGGTTTATATTATGTTAGATTATTTATGAAATATTAATATTTTATATTATATGTTATCCTGATTTTTTTTGATATATATATATAGCTGAAATTATTATATATTATAAAATAGTCTTAAAAGTGATATTATTTGGAAGATGTATTTGTGAGGATTTAAATATGTAAATTTTTGGAATTATGAAATGACTTATTGGCTTGGACTTATTTTGGTGGCTATTTTATATAAATATTGTTGGTTAAATTATTTAATAAGGGTTTAGGTTTTGAAATGAAAAATGCCGGAATTGCTTCTGTTATATGATTTTGGGAAATTGGTTAAGGATTTAATGATTAATGTCGGAATTTGACCAAGTACGATTTGAGAAATTGTCTTGAAAATGAGTTGACTTAATTCGGGATTTAAGAGTTTGGAAATTATGGTTGGTACGATTTTATCAATGGATTTGATTGAAATAAATGATTTTGGTTCATGTTGAGCGTAGCGAAAAGGTTTTGGAAAATGGTTTTACAATCGATTGGTTTTGAGGATGTTAAGAACTTGGGTATCGTGTGTATGAATGTTGGTCCGGTGGCTTATGGAAATGACTTGATGATAGGTGTGTATTGCTTTTGGATTGCTTTGGACTTGCATTTGGGCCCTTGCTTGTTTTACCTTGCTGTTCTGCATCTTCAGGTAAGTTCCCTAGGGGGCTTACTCAGGTTGGACATTCATGCCTGTTGTTGCATTTTATGTTAGGTGTTGCATATGCATAAAAGCATGCCATGTAGTATCATGTTTAGGTTGCACTAATTGAATGAGCATCTGCTTACTTTATGCGTTTGAAACAGAACGGCCGTTATCTGTGATAGTCCTAGAGTCTTTGCTAGGGTCATAGGGTAGCCCAGCCTCATCGGGTACCCTGAGTCAATCGAGTCATGAACTTCCTTATATTATGAGATGCCTGCGGGCTTTATTGTGGAGCGGGTTAGGCATGCGTGCCCCCCGATTATGATGGAATGCATTCACGAGCTGGCCAGTCTCCACCCTATCGGAAGGGGGTGGAGGTAGGAGAGGGATATGCCATTTGGCATTGTCTTGGGCCCTTTACAGTATTTCTGCACATTATTATAACTAGGAGCATGCTAGTGTGTTTGACTTTCGTACTGCATTAGAGCATCTTTATTAGGTATAGCACATACTATGTGGCCTCAGCGAGGACTGCCGGTCCCGCATGAGTGGCTCGATCTGACTCCTTTCCCCGTTCTTTTTTTTTTTAGGTATTTTCTGCAGATCTTGTTTGCTCCTTGCTTCTGTGAAGGGAAACCCTTTGGCGAATCGAAGAACCTAGCTAATATTCTAACTTGGTAAAATGGTAATCACTTGCTTATGATTTGGTTCGACCCGGCTTTGCCGTGGCATTTGTATCCTAGTTTTGCTTCCGCTTTACTTTCGGTTGAATTGGATTTTTCGATATAGTCTTAGGACAGGTAAAGGGTACCCAATGGCCCTTCGTGACTTTTAGGGTTTGAAATCCCTCTTTCTACTAATCTTAAATGAGTTTGAAACCTCGACCCGTACATGGATTGCAAGATCCGAACAAGGGGTTTTATCCCTTGAAACGTAACCCGGAAATCATAATTCTGGGCCGTTACAAAGATGGTATCAGAGCTGAGGTTGTGCAATTCGGGTACAAAAGGGTCGAGTGTATGTTTTGAAAAACCGCCCATGAATTTCAAAGGATTTGAAAGGATTTTAAAAAGGGCAAAATGAACTTAAGATGTCTAACCGAAATTGGACTAAGTAATGAACTCGGCTTGTAATAAAAGAGGAAAACCGACTAAAGAGGGACCGAGTGGGTAGTAAAGGCACTAGATCACCCCTATTGGGTGTAGTTGGGAACGGTAGGCAAAATATCAGCTTGTCCTTTACAGATGGGTTGGGAGACTCCAAAGAGATCATTATGTGTCTTATTAACTGATTATGTGCTGAATGCTTGCTATGCTAGAGATTTGATTTGGATGCCCTAACTATGAAATGTGTATTGACTTACCTGTGCAAACGGGATAGTGGGAGTGCCTCTATTTCTACATTGTCAAACCCAGCTTGTGTGAAACAGCCCCTTTCACTATGGTTGTTAACCCTTTGACGGTGCTATCGAGTCTTCCTCCCGGATGTCAGTGTCTCCCACGGGGAAAATCGGGTTGGTAAACACGTTGTGTCGGAATCATGTATGGATATGAAGGTTCTCTGAGTGAGTATCAGAAGGTGGTTTTTGATGGCATTTTGAGTCAAAAGTAAGGTGTCATGGGGTTGTCTTTCTTGATTCATATGATGGTCAACCTTTATTTTCTTACCACGAAGAGTCGTACCAAAATCCCACGGGAAAGAGGGCTGATGAGTCGGTTGGGAAAAGTCAATGGTTGCCCTTAGGGATCCCTATACGGTTGTAATGATGACTCTCTCTGAGTTGAATGACATGGTCTAATAGCTTCCTGCATATACCTTACGAATGACCATTAGTATAGACTGCTGATGCTATTACATATGTGATTGATTATATTGCTCAAGTCTCGTATTGTGTCTTGCCTTATATATCATGACTGTTTGTTGTTATAGCCTGTCTACTTGGCCTACTGATCGTATGATTGATTGGAAGTATGAACCATATGATATGAACATGCATGATCAAACCCTCCCTATATGAATGCTTGTACATGATCGGCCTTAGCATGATGGATGATAACGTGTCAATGCTTATTACTCCTTTGTGACGAGAATCTGTAGCATGCCCATCTATTTTGTATTCGTTAGATTGACTATTGTTGATGATCTTGCAAGTTAATATTGGTGTATGATTACGTGCTTTGGATGGAGAGTACGTGGTATAATTGAGTCTTGATGAATGCATGCTTTATCATGTTATGTGTTGATTCGAACTCATGTCCCCGTATTCTAGCTATATTGTCCCATTACTAGGTTCGCATTATACACCGCTACACTTGCCCCCATGCTTCTATATCGTCGGAATATGAGTGATTGATTTCTTGCGTACCGTTGTAATTATCAATTAAATGTTTATATGTATAGCATGTCATGTTGAGCCATTAGTGTCGCGTAGGACCCTTGGTTGTGACTTGTGTGAATTTATATTTGCCTACAGTATTGCTAATTGCCTCTCGGGTTGGGTCCTTGATAGTGTGATTCTTCCCTCTTCATAAAGTGTTTTACTCATCCTGATTAGACTGATGCTGAAATCGATGATCGACTTGCTTTTCGTGATGGTAAATCATAGCATGCTTACATGTTGTCGCTCGGTAGTGTTCCCCTATTGCTCTATGATATCCTCTCGTGCTTGCATAGATGTATGCTTTGGCACCTCGCATGGTCACACACCACGTTACATCGTAATTTCGCATACACATGACGCATGAATGTTAGAATGAATATAGTCGAATTGCCTTGATTGTTGTCACGTTTTGATATGTGCTAGTAGTATCTTGTAGGGCTTCTACTCTCCAATATGAGTCGTTAACTGATTACATGTTGTACTTGTTCCATAATGTGATAGTTATCGTTCTATATGCCTTACGATGGTTCGTTCCTAGCATGATTATAATATGTCACTCATGATGCCATTCTCGTTACTTTTGATAATGCCTCATGTTCGTAAATATTATGTGAACCCCTTTTAATGACCCATGACCCTGCTTGTATCACATCATGTGTCGTTAGTATCATGTAGGACTATGCCTTCTAAATGCATCACGTCGTATGATTACATGCCATCCTTGAACTACCACATGATCATTGTTGCCATAGGTGATAAATACTATAATGTTCCTATGTGTTATCGTACAACGTGTAATCTGGTTATACCTCGCCAGGCTATATTTGACCTCACTTGTTAGTGTCTACATCTTGCTCATGCATTGTCCGTATATGTGATACTTGCTCTGTTTTCTAAATTCTGCATATCTCGCTTAGGGCTACTAGACGTCATGGCGTTCATGGAATAATTGACTATTATTTTGCTTCGCAAGCATCGGTGTAGGACTCAATCGTGTCTTTAGGAATGTGCATGTATGTCGTTGTTCCTTGAGATAGGTACATGTTAGTGTGGATTGATATGGTTGATTTGCTTGTGATGAACCCTTGCTACTTGTCACAAATTGTAACCTCATAGATTTTCATAGGGGCAATCGTTGTCATTCTCGGGTCAAAGTCTTGTCTCTAGTCTTGTCGTTCTTTAGCCTTGGTCTATGTTTGGTTCCGAAGTGAACATTGGGTTGCCCGTCCTTGTCACTCCCCTATCTCTGCTAACTTAGACTCCTCTGCGATGTTTGGTGAGCGACTGCTTGGAAGAGAAGGGAAGTTGCATAACGATAGAGCTATGTGGCGGAAGCGTGGGCCCATGACCCACAAGCCTCATGATCGACGGTGTTGGTGGGACAAGTATGTTTTGAGGATTCCGACTATCGAGTACGATATGACTTGTAGGCGGGAGTGTCCTCCGTTTGAATTGCTAACTTTTCTGAATATGTTGATAATCATGTTGCAATGCTTTGATGGTGACGTTTATGTGTTGGTGTGCTGACTTGATGATGACTATTGCCTGATTGCCTGTCGTCTATGATGATATGATGTGATGCCTTATGGATCTAATGTACCATGATGTCGTGACGTGTTGCTACTCTAAGTTACTAAGCATGATTTGAATTTCTTTGCCTGTAAGATGTGAGCTACATATGCTAAGAGACCTGAGTTGTATCTGATAAGGTTATAGTGCAACATGTTAGCTTGACTTCGGTATGTTCATATATGATGTTTGCAGTGATTATTGAGCATGATGATAAATTGGGACTTGTTGAACCCATGATGTTATGTTTATAAATGCTAGTTGACATGATGTAGACCTTGTGTTGATGATTTTAATTATTGCTTCTTCCTTAAACCTGTGGGTGAGGTCGTTGGTAGCGTGGTAGAAGAGTGGTGAAAGAGCTTGAGTGGTTAGGATGATCGGGGATGTATGAGACAAGTCGCAAGAGAGGGATGTTGGTTTAGGTAAGACTGAGTGAGCTTTAGGAATCTTACAAGGCATGATGCTAGTGATATCTTGGGAAGTGTGGGAAGTGTAAGCAATGACCTTAAGAGAAGTGAGGATATAGTATGAGAGGGTACTCGGGTGTGGAGTTAGAGATAGGAGTTGGATTCTTAGAGGTGGATGGTGTGTGTGAAAGTTTGGTGGAATGAGGGCGAGATTTGAGCATCGGGATGAATTGGGATTTCTTTGGGAAATTTTGTCTAAGATGAGGTTGGCGGGTCTAGAAGAGAATTTGTCTTAGTTTAAGAGTGGAGATGGGCGAGTGGGGATTGTGTTTTATTTTGACTGGCATGACGTGAGAATTTTCTTGATTATGTGATTTATTTATATTTGCTGGCATGATGTTAGATAGCAACTATGATGAATCTGATGCAGAATGATATTACATGTTGTTATGCAATATTGAAATCTAGTTGGTAGTGACAAATGTTATCATGATATATTGCTGCTCTGCTATGTTGTTTTAGGAGCATGTTAGGATGTGTTGTGATATGATATACGAGATAATGATGTGTTATTATGTGAAAGTGTGATGTTATGTTATGGGGTGAAAGCATGATGTTATATTATGTAGTAGTAAACATGATGTAGTATTATATGTTTAGCAAGCGTGCTTATGGATATGTTACATCACGAACATGACTTTCAAAATGAATATGATTTATATATATGAGATAATGATGTCTGATTACCAAATGATCGCTACATGGCGTTGTGATGAGTTAAGATGATGCCTGGTGAGTATGCTGACATTCGATGATTGATATGCTGCTTGACCTCCCCTTTTGCTGAATCTTAATGGCGTGATTTTGTTGTGTTGATGTGTTGACAATGAGTTTTGTTTCGTTGACTCTATGCTGAGGTGATACTTTTATGACTTCTGATGTGATGTTGAGACATTTATTATGATTTTGTTATGTGGTTGAGATATGTATTATGACCCGTAGTAGGATGTAGAGATGTTGATGTGACCTTGTGGCACTGTGTTGGCATATGTTTGAGACTTGTCATATGATGTACTGATTGGAGATTGGTTGGTTATTTGGTTATGCATTTCTTATAGCTTGTGAAGCTTGCTTGAATTGAGACTGATAGCTTGTTTTGATTCTGGAAACTAGGAAGAGAATATGGGATTAGCCCTTAGAGGTGGATGATTCCACCTCCGAGCTTCTGAATTTGATTGATTGTATTGTTATGCGGTAAACTGATTTTGTTTTGGTTTTGGAGGATTTTGACGAAAGTTTGATCGAAAGGATTTTACTTGTTTTGGTGTAAAGTTACTTGGTTAAACGTCTTATTTGAGGATTTTGAGCGGTTTGAAAAGGAATTACTTGAAATTTTAAAGAATAAACATACCGAGAATTTCAACGATTTTGAGGCCAATTTTTTTTCCCAATTGCAGAATCCCTTTTAGAGAAATTTTCACACCCGGGCTTATATTATAACGCCTCACGAAGTGGATACAAGCATTTTATAGGGGCGCATGTAGAATGCTTGCTAAGACCCAGTAGAGACGCTATGATTGCTTTTCGAGTTATAATGTGACCGAAGGGTCGGGGTAAGGGTGTGATAGGGGCCCATATCACATGCTTGCTACGACCAATTGGGAATGTTATGATCACGTCAAGGGTGCTGTGAGGATCTCATACGGGCCCCTATGAGATGCTTACAGAATCAATGGCATGATTCTTGGACTCACAAATTTAAAACTTCATCCTCATGTTTTAGAGTGATTTTAGTCTCGGGGACGAGACTTGTTTTTAGAGGTGGATGATGTAAAGATCGGGAAATTTATAATATTAAAATTATTAAAATAGTGATTTATAATCATTTCGATTTCTTAGATTCGGGAGATTTGGAATTTCCGTCCTTAAAGCTATTGATTTTATTCTAAATATTTCAAAATGAGTTCCGGCATTATTTAGTTGAAAATTAAAAATATGCTTTATCCCGCTTCTATATACGAAAATTTAAAATAATATTTGGAGTCTTATATTAAATTCGGATTTGGAAAATTAAGTAGTATATTATTTTCCGGGATAAGATCGAGTGAGCGGGTTTCAGATTTATTTTCCGGGTATTTGACGTTTGGAGTTTTGGGACCCCTTACTTATCCATTTTACCGAATTGCCTAGCAGTAAGCACAGTGCTTCTTTGTCTTCTTCCCCTGCAATTGCCAACCCACGCCACTGTTGCAGTGTTGCCTCTGATTTCATAGCATGCCTCCCTCTTCCCTTTCTTCAATTCCAGTAAGACAAAACCCACAAAAAGTAATCCCTCCCTCTCCCCTCTTGGTCTGATTTCACCAATGCAGTACACAGCTCACACACCCCTCTATCCCTTCTCCCTCCGCCTGTCTTCTCCTCACCCAAACACCCTCCTTTCTTCTTCTGATTTCCGCCGCCAAGAACCACTCGAGCCTTCCAAGCGCCGTCCCGAGCAACCGCGGCTCTGTTTTTTCGAGCACCGATCCCCATGGAATGCCCGGAGCAGCAGCCGCCCTCCCTCGGTGAACAGAAGCAGCAATAGGTCTCCACTCCCTTCTCGATGTCTCGATTCCGAACTGCCCCGCCTCCATTGCCGCAGCCCCTGTTCCAGAGAGGCCGAGTCGCAGCATCCTCGCTCCTCCTCCTTCCTCTCGGCGACCAGCAGTCACCAGCAGCACCACCCGCCATCCCTCCTCCTTACTTCCTCCTCCCCGTCTCTGTCGGCCAGCCACCAGCTCCTCCTTCCTCCGACATCTGCAACAGAAGAGGAAGACGCCCGAGCACCTCCAGGCGCTGAAGTTGTTGCAGCGCCGCCCACCTCCCTCCGTTTTGCCTTGCACCACCTGCAGTACTCCCTTCCTCCTTCGTGTCCGAGCAACAGCAGCGGCTCCCCGACGACTGAGGACGAGCCTGATCCACCCAGAAACTCCCCGGAGCCGCCGACGCCGCCACCAACTTCCTCGACTCCCTATTTCCGCTCAAGCCGGGTCAGTTTACGATTCTCTTTCGATTCCGATTCAAACTCGTAGGAATCCTAATTTAAGTCCCTCCCACTCTCCCCAGGCTGAACAAGGCAAGAATCGACCCCGACGCAGCCGTTCCGAGCGAATTTCCGGCGAAGTACTCCTCTCGGTGAGATTTCTCTTCCTCCTCCTTCTTTACTCGCGTTTTAATCCTTCTGGGTTGAGGTCGGTCGGAAAGGTTGAGGGTGATCGGGGTGAGAGTCTCCGGCGAGGTTGCCTCTTCCTCCTCTTGTCCGTCGTTTCCGCGTTGCGTCTCTGGAGGTTGAAGATGGGTTGGGTTCCTTTCTTCCCCTTTTCTTCAAACCGGGTTATCCTCATTTTCTTTTATTTCGCTTTAGTTGAACCGGGTTGGGGCTGGGAGAGTTGAGCTTGGGCCGGATCCGAGTCATGGATCCGGGTTGGGCTTCCTTTTGGGCTTTCCGGGTTGGGCCAGGTATTAGATCCGGGTCTCCTTTCATTCTTCTATAGGTTGGGCTTGTTGGGAAATTGTTGGGTTGTTATGGTTATTTTATTTTAAGAGGTTATTAGTGTTATGCTAGTATATGGGATATGGTTTATATTATGTTAGATTATTTATGAAATATTAATATTTTATATTATATGTTATCCTGATTTTTTTTGATATATATATATATAGCTGAAATTATTATATATTATAAAATAGTCTTAAAAGTGATATTATTTGGAACATGTATTTGTGAGGATTTAAATATGTAAATTTTTGGAATTATGAAATGACTTATTGGCTTGGACTTATTTTGGTGGCTATTTTAGATAAATATTGTTGGTTAAATTATTTAATAAGGGTTTAGGTTTTGAAATGAAAAATGCCGGAATTGCTTCTGTTATATGATTTTGGGAAATTGGTTAAGGATTTAATGATTAATGTCGGAATTTGACCAAGTACGATTTGAGAAATTGTCTTGAAAATGAGTTGACTTAATTCGGGATTTAAGAGTTTGGAAATTATGGTTGGTACGATTTTATCAATGGAGTTGATTGAAATAAATGATTTTGGTTCATGTTGAGCGTAGCGAAAAGGTTTTGGAAAATGGTTTTACAATCGATTGGTTTTGAGGATGTTAAGAACTTGGGTATCGTGTGTATGAATGTTGGTTCGGTGGCTTATGGAAATGACTTGATGATAGGTGTGTATTGCTTTTGGATTGCTTTGGACTTGCATTTGGGCCCTTGCTTGTTTTACCTTGCTGTTCTGCATCTTCAGGTAAGTTCCCTAGGGGGCTTACTCAGGTTGGACATTCATGCCTGTTGTTGCATTTTATGTTAGGTGTTGCATATGCATAAAAGCATGCCATGTAGTATCATGTTTAGGTTGCACTAATTGAATGAGCATCTGCTTACTTTATGCGTTTGAAACAGAACGGCCGTTATTTGTGATAGTCCTAGAACAGCCTCATCGGGTACCCTGAGTCAATCGAGTCGTGAACTTCCTTATATTATGAGATGCCTGCGGGCTTTATTGTGGAGCGGGTTAGGCATGCGTGCCCCCCGATTATGATGGAATGCATTCACGAGCTGGCCAGTCTCCGCCCTATCGGAAGGGGGTGGAGGTAGGAGAGGGATATGCCATTTGGCATTGTCTTGGGCCCTTTACAGTATTTCTGCACATTATTATAACTAGGAGCATGCTAGTGTGTTTGACTTTCGTACTGCATTAGAGCATCTTTATTAGGTATAGCACATACTATGTGGCCTCAGCGAGGACTGCCGGTCCCGCATGAGTGGCTCGATCTGACTCCTTTCCCCGTTCTTTTTTTTTTAGGTATTTTCTGCAGATCTTGTTTGCTCCTTGCTTCTGTGAAGGGAAACCCTTTGGCGAATCGAAGATCCTAGCTAATATTCTAACTTGGTAAAATGGTAATCACTTGCTTATGATTTGGTTCGACCCGGCTTTGCCGTGGCATTTGTATCCTAGTTTTGCTTCCGCTTTACTTTCGGTTGAATTGGATTTTTCGATATAGTCTTAGGACAGGTAAAGGGTACCCAATGGCCCTTCGTGACTTTTAGGGTTTGAAATCCCTCTTTCTACTAATCTTAAATAAGTTTGAAACCTCGACCCGTACATGGATTGCAAGATCCGAACAAGGGGTTTTATCCCTTGAAACGTAACCCGGAAATCATAATTCTGGGCCGTTACAATTTGTTGTTCAATCAAATTCTCTCTCTTTTTTTATTTGTCCACTACTTTGTTCTATCTCTTATATGCATAATAGGAATCAAAAGTTCGGTTAAATCTCTCGAACCCCCTCCAAAAAAATAAAAAATTACGCGTCTTTAACGAAAGCTGTCATGAATCAGTACTATTTGACACAAGAAAGGTAATTTTACACATCCTTTTCTTGTGTCTCAGATTAGGAAGGCAAAGAATCCCTCCTAGACTCATTTAGTCCCCTCATTGATCTATTCTACGCTTAGTTCAGTATCTAATCGAATTTGATTCTCGAATAGAAAAAAGATTAATGTATTCGAGAACATTGAAATATGATAAGAGTTACATAGTCACATCATTCAAATCTATTTTTACTTTTTTTCGTGATCATACATAACTATAACCAAACAAGAATTGAGTTCTTATTATTAACTTGATCTAGAAATTCATTTCGGACAATTGAACTTTCTCGAACTGTTTCTTTTTAAGAACTAAAAAAAATTTGTGCTAAAATAACTGATGCCAAGAAGAACAAAAGGCCTTGGACGCGTAATGGGTCTTGAAGTACTAATTCTGTATCTCCCTGACCGAATCCACCTACATTAGGATTACTCGTTAATGGTTGATCGACTTTTATAGATTCGCCTTCTGAAACAAGAAGTTCTGGCCCCGCAGGAATAATATCAACGATTTGACGCCCGTCCGAGGCATCCCCTATGGTTATTTCATATCCGCCGTTTTCTTTTCGTATTATTTTCTTTACTATACCGGCTTCTGTAGCATTATAAACAGTATTATTAATTACTCTTGCTTCCGTCAGGATAAATCTGCCCCCTGCCCCTGTTACCGCCTACATATATGGGATATTTTAAAAAGTGAACATCTTTCTTAGTCGCGGGGTCCGGTGAAAGAATAGGAAAGGTGATTTCACTATATTTTTTCCCCGGAACAGGGCCTATCACAAGAATATTTTGTTTATTTGGGCGGTAGCTCTGAAAAGAAAGATTGCCTATCTTTTCCTTCAGCTCGGGAGAAATACGATCGGCTGGGGCCAACTCACCCCTCAGGTAAAATAAGAACATCTCCTACATTCAACCCCCCCTTCTTGCCATTAGCAAGAACTTGTTTTAGTTGCATATCATAAGGAATTCGAACAACCGCTTCAAATACAGTATCAGGAAGGACCGCTTGTGGAACCTCAATATCCACGGGTTTATTAGCTAAATGACAATTGGCACATACAATACGACCGGCCGCTTCTCGGGGATTTTCATAACCTTGCTGTGCAAAAATGGGATATGCGTTTGAAATAGATGCTTGAGTTATTATATATATAATGAGTGATACGGAAATGGATCGAGTAATCTGTTCTTTTATCCAACAAAGGGTATTTTTAGTTTGCATGGTCCAATTTTTTATCCCGAAATTTCTACAATAAATTGGGTAGGTCGCTAGTCTAGTTCCCTATCCACGATTCTGCTATTTACTAAAAAAATCTTACTGGAATATAGGAGGACCTTCCTGCTCTGGAGGGTAGAAAGAGTCAGTACGATTTGGAATTCTTATGCCCAAAGTACCAAACACTCGAATTGAGTAAATATCTAATTGAATTAGTAGACCTTAGACCTTTTTTTTCAGTCATTCATTGAATGATAAATCACTACAAGTGATGGGGATACGCGATTTAAATAAAGGAAGATCCAATATTTCAAAATTGTATCTAGAATGACTGGAAAAGTGGAAACAAGGCCAGATATAATTTGATCATTATGATAAAATCCAAAATCTTTATAGATAGAGCCAATCATTAGTTCCCAACTGATGCAGATCAAGATGACCTTCTGTGAGTCCAACAATGACCTTGATCCAGGCGAGCTCTCAAGACCGATTCGAGGGCCATTGATGGCAAAGAGTCTTGTCCTCAAGAGGAAGAAGAAGGCGCCACCATGGAAGAAGATTCAAGATGTATATCGAGTGGGCCTTGGCCCATGTCGAGTATTTTGAATGTGTGGGCCGGTTCTAGTCTTCAAATTAGTTTATTATTTTATTAATTATTATTTTATGCAATTAGATTAATAATGTACAAGATTATATCTCCTCTAGATATATCTTGTTCCCTAAGTATTTAAATTCTATCTTAGTTAGGTTTATTTATCTTTAGGTTATTTTTTAATCTATCTTTATCAACCTAAATTCTATCTTGCACGATTAGAATTGGTTGTTAGTTTTTTATTTAAACAATGTAGTTCTCTTTGAATTAAATTAGATTGAAATAGAATTGAGAACCCCTTTATGGATTAAAGGGTTCTTGGTTATCAATCCAAACCGCTATCAAAGCTCTTGTGTTCTTGAGAATTTTCGGCCTTCACAAACACCAAACCCTCACCTTGGTTCATCGAGATCGAGGAAGCCAACACAGCGCTACTCGACCTAGACGCCAGCGCACCCGCAAAGCCAGGCCCTTGGCGTCGTCCGCGAGCAGGTCGCTCCCAGCGAGCGCGGACGCTTCCTGGCGCCTCGCTCCCGCGTGCTCCCAGGCGCTCTCGCTCGCCATCATCTTCGCTCCTAGCGAGAGGCCGTCCGCGCATCCACCCGCGCACACCCTGAGGACCCCGTGTCCTGTGTGCCGAGACCCAGCTCCAACGCTCCCGAGATCCTCGCGCACCCAGTCCCTCGCTTCTCTCTTTCTGTCGCTATTTCTTAGTTCTCAATTATTGAAATTTACTAAGTGTGAAAACTGTCGCTATTTCAGAATTTTAATTACTTGTTTAATTTGTTCCAAATCAGGAGATATCAAAGAGCATTGCAAGATCTAACCAAATATACGGCGTGGTTCTTGATCTTGAGCCCATAGGCGAAGGATCGGGTATCCCAAACGTATCAAGTGGTATCTGTAAAGACTCGGATTTTTAAATCCTATTTTCTCAGGAAAAGGAACTTTAAAATGAATTTAAAATCGAAATTTAATAGAAAACTCATTAAATCGGATTTTTATTTCCGCTTTCAGATTTCGAGGGTAAAAAAAAAAGGGTAAAATAAATGATAATAATAAAATAAAATAAATTGGATTTCATAATTATTTTCGGATCCAAGATGTCGACTAAAAAAAAAGAGAGAAAAAAAGAAAAAAAAAAGAAAAAAAAATTTAAATTAGATCGATTCCGTCTTTCACCTCGAGTATTCAAATCTCCGACTCGGGACCGCAATTTCCGTCTCATATCACCAATTCTTATCCAATCTCTACCCTTGGTCCCCGTATTTGACCAATTCCAACTCACCCCCAACCTCTTTTGGCAAATCTTATCCTCTCCCTTCCTTCTTTGATTCTTCCAATCTTCCCTCCATAGCAAACAAACAACACCTTACTGCCCTCTATTTGACTGGCCGGGATAGCTGAGCACATCCCCTTACCCTCCTCAAAAATCAGATTGATTTGACCCATTTTCCACACCCACACAAACCCAAAAGCCAAACACTCCCTTACCTCCTTTTCCTCATCCTTAGAACTACCGGGAGCAGAACCCCATTTCCTCTCCTTGTAATTGTTCGGCCACCACCAACACCGCCCTCCTCCCTCTGTTCTCTTTCTTGTAACTGCCAGCAGCCGCCACCAACATTCTTCCTCCCCGTCGAGCCAGCAGCAGCTCCTCCGGCATCCGACGAAGCCGAGCACGACACTCATGAGCCCCGGAACGCCGAGCCACCGCCGAGCTCCTCTTCCTCCTGTTTTCCGCGAGCTGGAACCGAGCCTCACAGCTCCTTCCTCCTCCTTCTTCAACCAGCAACAGGAACGGCGTCCCATCGACTTGCTCGGCGGCCCCAAGCAGCAGCAGCGCACCGGATGAGCCGCAGGCAGTCCCTCGCTTCAGCTTTCTCTGTTTCCGGTTCAGGTTCGGTAAGCCTCCATTTCTCCTTCCTTTCACCTTCTAAGGGCTCAAAGGAGAAATCTTTAACCCCCTCCCATCCTCCCTAGGTCATTTCTGGCGAAGATCCGACTCCGACGAGTCCAATCGAGCTCCGATCGAGAGTTTTCCGGCGTATCGAACTCGGTGAGCACCTCTTCCTACTCCCTTTTGTCGATGTCTTGTGTGTGTCGGTGGTCGGGCTTGATCAGCCGGAGTAAGGCCCCCGCCGGCCAGCTCTCCTCTTCCTTTCCCTCCCTCCAATGTCGAGCAGAGCACTTGTGGAAGGAGATGAACAGTGCCATTCCACCCCCCCTTTCCTTAGTCGTGGGCCAGCTTCCATGTCATCTGCCACCTAGGCATGGGGCCCTCATTTCTTTCTCACCCGGATTTCAAATAGAAAGAGAGAATGGATTGATGCTGGGCTTTTTTTTTAAGCAAAATTGAAGCTTTTGGGCTAATTTCTTTCCAAAACAAAAGCAAGAGGGTGGGCCTAATTCTTGGGCCGGGGTTGGTGTTTTTAATAAGGAAAAGAATTTGGAC
This sequence comes from Persicaria maculosa, assembly GCA_963922045.1. Lineage (NCBI taxonomy): Eukaryota > Viridiplantae > Streptophyta > Magnoliopsida > Caryophyllales > Polygonaceae > Persicaria > Persicaria maculosa. The sequence goes on along the minus strand of OY998259.1, from coordinate 51,042,467 downwards.
CTAAGATTCCCAACAAACGAAATGGTCGTGGCCAATTCTATTTGAAATGAATTTCGGTATTGGGTTAAATGAAAAGGTGGGGCTCGGTTTTAGTATTTAACAAGTCAAAGGGGTTGTTTTTGGTAAATTAGTAAAGGGATGTTTTTATTAATTAAAAATGGTTGGAGTTTTAAAGGGTTGGAAATATTTCATGAAGGTGTTTAAAGAAAATGGTATTTGAAATATTATATTATATTGTGAGACTTGGAGATTAAAAAGGGTATTGTCGGATTTAAATCGAAAAAGGGACTTGATGAGCATTTTCAAAAGGTCGGAATTTCTAACTAGTTAATTTGGATTTTTGAAATGGTTTCGGGACTAACTTAGGAACTATGTGATCGATGACTAACTAGCATGTTGATATGATTGATTGACTAATAGCATGATTGTGTGGATTAATGGCATGAATGAATGACTAACGGCATGATGAGATGTTAGAATTTCGTATCGTTCGACTTATGCCTTATGATTAATGTGATTGGAGATATATATGATCATGCAGATATCTAAGTATTATTGTGAATAAATGAATGTGGTTGAATGGAATAATGATAATGATATATATGGTCTTGTGGAATGTGGCAATGAGATGAATGGTTGAACTTGATGGAATGACGATTTTGATATGGTGGTTATTCTCGTTGAATGGTGTATGCTTTGAGTGCTTGAATGATTAGACGTAGACTTATATATGTGTTCTGATATGTATCTAGGTGATCTTTAATCTATTATAATGCTTGCCTTGCTGTTCTGCACCGCCAGGTAAGTCTCTTCGGAGCTTACTCAGATTGAATAGAGCTATTCCCTGCTTTAGGTGCATGATATACTAGGTGCTTGCATTCATGATCAGCATGCCATGTAGTACCATGCTAGGGTGCATCGACCGTTGAGCATTCTATTTCTCTATGTGTATGTAAACAGAACGGCCGTTATCTGTGAAGTAACTAGAGTCATTGCTAGGGTTATAGGACGACCTAGCCTCATCGGGTCCCGTCCTGAGTCAATCGAGTCATGCACTTCCTTATATTATGAGATGCCTGCGGGCTTTATTGTGGAGCGGGTTAGGCATGTGTGCCGCCCGATTATGATGGAATGCATTCACGAGTTGGCCAGTCTCCGCCCTATCGGAAGGGGGTGGAGGTAGGAGAGGGATATACCATTTGGTATTCTGTGCTAAGGCCTTATTATTATTATGTACTTGATCTTAGGAGCATGTTAGTGTGTTAATATTCCGCCATGCATCTAGAAGCATCTTTATTAGGTATAGCGTATATGTGTGCTTATGGTTGGGATGCAGAGCTAAAGTGGGCATCGATCTGATCCCGCCCCATATCAATTTTTTTAGGTATTATTTATGTTCATCCTATCGGTGCTGTTTGCTTATTGCGCGGGTCATTTTGTCGGCGGAGAGTGAGCGCTGGAGTTATCGACTTCACCAGACTCTGATTATATTTTTGGATTTACACTTTAGACTCCGTTTTGACCCGGCTCTGCCGTGGCACCCTCTTGTATTACACTTGTTTTCACTAGTCACATGATTTCTGATTTCCACGCTTAGACTTACGACAGGTACAGGGGACTTTTCCGGGGATTCCAACGATCCCTTCGATTTTGGGTATGAAATCCCACCTTGAAAACATTAAATTAGGCTTTAAAACCTTCAACCTGTACTCGGGGCGCAAGGTCCTAACGAGGGGTTTCATCCCTCGAAACGTAACTCGGGAATCATAATCCCGGGCTGTTACAAAGATGGTATCAGAGCTCAGGTTGTGCAAACCGAGTATGATAGGTTGAAGTGGTTTTGAAAATGGCCCAAGGTTTTCCAATGGCTTTCAAAATGTTTTAGAAAGGGCAAAATGAATTTAATATGGCTAACTCAAATGGACTAAATATGAACTTGAGTCAATAAATTCGGTAATCAAACAAAGGGAAACGATGGGGTAGTAAAGCGCTAGAGCATCCCTATTGGATGTACTTGGGAACGGGTAGGCAAAATATAGTTTGTTATTTTACAGGTGGGCTTGAAGACTCCAAGGAACCCGAAGGATGGAATGACATGGGTTAGGAGGCCGTGAGGTATTTGCCCCTTCGGTCAGCCGTCCCTCGAAGGACGGCATAGATCGTCTCGGTGATTACATGCATGCATTTTATCCAACTGGGCCCGAGGGCGATCCTCCTCGAAGAGGATCATATTAACCCCGTTGATTGCTTTCATGCTGAGTGTTGTTGTGCTTAGGATAGAGAACTAATCACTATGTCATGACTTGACTCATGTATTGAATAACTGTGGAAACGGGATAGCGGGAGAGTACCTCGTTCTTATGTCATTGGAATTCCTGTCTTGTCGGAATGGAACTTCCTTAATTCGAACCCTTTGATGATTTTGACTTCGTCATCTATCACACCAAAACGTTTAGGCATTTTAGCAAGGGTCAAAGAGCATCCGCTCACCCCGTTTCGAGTCCTGTTTGGTATCCCACCATCTATGCTTCCACCGAGTCTTGTACTAGAGGTTGGTGTCTTCCACGGGAAATTTGGGTCGGTCAACTAGCTACTTCCGGGGGTGTGTCAGATATGGGAAATTCATGAGTGTTTTAGGGAGGGTGATCAATGAAACAATTTCGAGTTAGAAGTGATTTGTCTTATGGAGTTATCCTTCTTGATTCTTATACTGGTCAACTGTGTCTTTTTACCACGAGAGTCTAAACACAAATTATACCCTCTCATCTCGAAAACAGTGTGAATGTCCTTGTGTCATACCGAGCGAGTCATACTAGCGTCCCACGGGGAAACAGGGTGATGAGTCGGTGATTGTATGACATGGTGTGTTGGTATATTTCAGCATGACTTGTCTGATAACTTGCATGATTGCACTCATGAACGAATATATATGTGTCGAATCTATGAACTCCCATCATTGTTACTCTCCTTTGAATTAGGTCCATGATAGTGTGGTTAACCCTCCTTGTATGAGTGCCATGAGAAATGAATTTCTGAGCATGTTAAGTTAATCAAATTGAACCTCATTGACTATGTATTGTCTTAATGAGTGTTGGTAGTATCATGTAGGATATACATCTCCTAATTATTGACCGTCATGCATCTATGTGCCATACTTGTCATACTACATGTATATGGTTGTATTGGATTTGATGGTTGTTATGCCCAAATGACTTAACCATACCCCTTGACACGATTACTAGAGTGCATCTTAACATGCTTACCTGGAACCCACATTGTTTTGACCTACTTATGTGTACACTAAGTGAGTAATGAATCATGCATGTGATATCCTATAATGCTCGCTATGTCATATATAACTTATGCTGCATATGTCTATTGTCGGTTTGTGCATACATGATATTAATATGTCAAGCATGATTAGTGCATGAGATGATAAGTTTTAGCCTGTCCCGTGTGCATGTAAAGTTGATTATGTGAAATGTTATGGATGCATGGGACGCCATTCCTTTAACAGGTACATGATAGTGTGGAATAATATGATTGAAATATTTTGTGATTGCCATGTGCACCTGTAACCTTATAGAATACCCTAAGGGGATTGTTGTAACTCTCGAGTCTGTGTCTTGTCTTGAGTCTCGTCATCTTTAGTCCTGGTTTGTGTCTGAATTCTTAAGAAAGTCGTTTTGTCCTCCCTTGCCCTCTCCTATCTCCGTGACTTCTAACCCCTCGCGATCCCCTTGATGGACATCGACGTAGAAGAGAAAACGAGCGATCGAACGACATCAGAGTGGTGCAACGGAAGTGTAGTGGGTCCATGGCCCATGGACCCTAGGATCGACGTCGCCAAAGGAAGGACGCCTTTCGAAGATGGCGGTTGCAGACGTAATCCTCCTAGATGACTCAAGGAATGACGTTCTTCGTCCGAATTGTGATCTCTCCTATGCGATCTGGAATCGGTGTCGTGCGATAGGCTTGGAACTAACTAAATTGAGGTGTGATGACTGATAAGCTGAACTGGTAGTGAATGATTGCCTGACTAACTTGTGTTTGTGATGATGTGCCTATATGCTTGAGTGTACTGACATGCTAGTAAATCGGTTATGAGTTACATATGTAGTGGTGTTTTCGTCTTGGGCATGAGTCGAGTGATTCCTTGGTGAAATGGGTCGGAAAGTGGCAGGTAGGTTCAAGGTCCTTGGTTCTGGTAGTTGGTTATGTGAGATGGGGCACGGGAAGAATGCGTTAGTTTGGGTAGAGCCGCGTGAGTTGGGACTTGTCGGTGATAGAGGTTAGTCGGTACAATTGAGCTTCTAGGTAGGTCTTAGGCGAGGAGTGGAGCCAGTATGGGAGATTCCTAGGGAGAGGCCTTCGTTAGAGGTAGTGTCGAGCGATAGCGTGCGGGCAGTGTAGTCCTAGAGGTGGATGAGTGAGCTAAGAGTAGATAGGGGGATTCTTGAAGGGATGTGTTGATAGACAGATTAGTGTGCCAGGAGATCGAGATTGTCTAGATAGTCTAGGGGCGGATCGTGGGCGACGTTGTGGTTGACTGACTAAGGAATGTCTAAGGAATCATAGAATATGGAACTAGGTTGTGTGTTCGGTGATTGAGAGCGGTTTCGGTAAAGGATGAGGTTGAGAAGGCTCTAAGGATTGGTAGTATAGGGTCGCTTGGGAAATCATCGATCTTGGGGATTATGTTGTTCATGTTGGGATTGTACGTGTGATGAGTATTTGGGGATTGTTTCGATAGAATCGGCAGTGCTTGGAGAATTCATAAGTGAAAGATTTCTGGATGCGTTGTTGGAGGGTTTGAGCGTAGGGAATGAATCGGGATTTATGAGTGGAGTTTATTGTGGCTATTGGGGTATTTGAGGGTGTGAAATGAGTCTTCGAGGAAAGGTTGGTAGATAGGCAAGGATGTTGTTGAGATTTCTAGTCAGGTTGTGTCCTTGAGGTTGAGCTAGAGAAATTCAGAGCTTGGAATTGGGAATTGGGCAGAGCGGAATGTATTGGGAACGTTAGAGGATGAAGGATTTTAGAAGGTTTGCGAAATGGCGGTACTTGGGAAACCTGGATGATGATGATTTAGGGATTCTGCGGAAATGATGATCGGTAAAAGAGGGCTTTGGACGGTAAGGTGTCATAGTTAAGAAGTAGGTGCTTGAGGCATTTTAGGAATATGAAGAGATGAGGAACCGGAGTACGACGACTTGAGGATTTCGAATGGTTAAGGTTTAGTAAGATTTGGAATGAGAAAATTTGGGAATACGCTGAGGCGGGGATCTAGAATAGGTCGGCTGAGTGGTTGTGGATGTTCAGGTTTCCTAAGATCCGGAATTGGACAAGTAGGTAGAATTGATGATTGGTCATTGAGGATAGATGCGAGTGATAAGGAACTTGGTGATTCGTTGTTATGAGTTAGCAAAAGAAGGTTTTCTGTGTTAGAGTTATTTGGGAGTGACAGGTGTGAGTTGGTCGATATGAGTTAGGTTCTTAGAGGTGGATGGTTAGTGAGAGTGATTAGTAGTGTGGGCAGTATGATTAGGTTAGCAAGGTGATTCGAGGTGTCTCTTTGGGAAATAATGGTCAGGCGGAGTCTTGAGAACCTAGGAAGAGTGAGCGAAATTGTTAAGGAGCACCGAGGTCGATCAAGAGAGCAGTTCGGTTGAGGATTTGAGATTTCTCTTAAGAGGTGAAATGGGACTGGTAGAGAACCCCTAGGACGAGAGTGTACTTTATATGGAGCCTTAGTAGTTGGTCGAGTTGTTAAGGTTATCAGAATAAGGGAATTGTGCGTTTGGGAACTCTGAGATATGAGTTAGATGGCTTGAGGGCATATGAGTTGGGATACCTAGTAGTTGGTTTGGGTATTTGACCTTGGTTGCGGATAGTCATGAGGCGAGAGTTTGTATATGAGCGGGATGCGATGGTTTCTAGAACTGGTATTGGATTGAGTGGTGGACCTAAGTGAAGTCAATCTTAATGCAGGGGATGATGAGTAGTAGTCGTGTCTTATTATGGTTGGTAGCTATAGACTGGTTTTCTCGGTGATGTGATCTAGTGTTGTGCGTTACTTGGGGCCAGATGTATGCAGATTCTATGCTATAGGTGATGTTGACTCCCTTATGTGTTGCCATAACCAATAGTGAGCTATTAATACTAACATAGTTACCCCCAGGACTTGATGAAATGCTGGTGTGCGGAGGTACTTGATGCCTCTAAATGTGATGATGTTTGGTAGTTAGTATGGGTATGATGTGATTATCTGATTAATATGATGTACAACCCCTATGATGGGATGTGATGTGATGAGCCCTACTAGGTATGTTGTACGTGGCTATCTTTGACATGAGTAGGATCTGTTATGGTACGTGGCTATCTATGCTGTGGGATGTCTTGAATTGGAATTGCTAGGATGCTAGAACCGAATTGATGAGGTTTAATTCTGACTTGGAACCTAGGGAGAAAATATGGGATTAGCCTTAGAGGTGGATGATTCCACCTCCTGAAATTTGAAGCTTGCTTGGTTAACGTCAAGTTAGGGAAATTTGAATGGTGTTTAAAAATAGCTAACTTGGATTTTGGGAATTGAACGTGATTAAGCACTTTAATGATTTTGAAACCAAACCTTTTCGAATTGAGGAAACCTTTTGAAACTTTTTCAACCCGAGCTTGCATTATAACACCACACGAAGTGGATACATGCGTTTATAAGGACTCTTATAGACTGCTTGCTAAGACCTAGTGGAGATGCTGTAATGCTTTTTTAGTATGATATAACTGAAAAGTCGGGGTAAGGATGTGATAAGGGCCCATATCACATTCTCGCTACTAACTATCGGGGATATTATGATCATGCCGACGACACTGTGAGGACCTCATAGGGGCACTTATGAGGAACTTACGAGATTAATGGAATGGTCCTTAGGCTCACCTACTTCCAACTTCATCCCCTACCTTGTTTTGGTTTTAGTCTCGGGGACGAGACTTGTTTTTAGAGGTGGATGATGTAAAGACTCGGATTTTTAAATCCTATTTTCTCAGGAAAAAGAACTTTAAAATGAATTTAAAATCGAAATTTAATAGAAAACTCATTAAATCGGATTTTTATTTCCGCTTTCAGATTTCGAGGGTAAAAAAAAAAAAGGGTAAAATAAATGATAATAATAAAATAAAATAAATTGGATTTCATAATTATTTTCGGATCCAAGATGTCGACTAAAAAAAAAAGAGAAAAAAAGAAAAAAAAAAGAAAAAAAAAATTTAAATTAGATCGATTCCGTCTTTCACCTCGAGTATTCAAATCTCCGACTCGGGACCGCAATTTCCGTCTCATATCCCCAATTCTTATCCAATCTCTACCCTTGGTCCCCGTATTTGACCAATTCCAACTCACCCCCAACCTCTTTTGGCAAATCTTATCCTCTCCCTTCCTTCTTTGATTCTTCCAATCTTCCCTCCATAGCAAACAAACAACACCTTACTGCCCTCTATTTGACTGGCCGGGACAGCTGAGCACATCCTCTTACCCTCCTCAAAAATCAGATTGATTTGACCCATTTTCCACACCCACACAAACCCAAAATCCAAACACTCCCTTACCTCCTTTTCCTCATCCTTAGAACTACCGGGAGCAGAACCCCATTTCCTCTCCTTGTAATTGTTCGGCCACCACCAACACCGCCCTCCTCCCTCTGTTCTCTTTCTTGTAACTGCCAGCAGCCGCCACCAACATTCCTCCTCCCCGTCGAGCCAGCAGCAGCTCCTCCGGCGTCCGACGAAGCCGAGCACGACACTCATGAGCCCCGGAACGCCGAGCCACCGCCGAGCTCCTCTTCCTCCTGTTTTCCGCGAGCTGGAACCGAGCCTCACAGCTCCTTCCTCCTCCTTCTTCAACCAGCAACAGGAACGGCGTCCCATCGACTTGCTCGGCGGCCCCAAGCAGCAGCAGCGCACCGGATGAGCCGCAGGCAGTCCCTCGCTTCAGCTTTCTCTGTTTCCGGTTCAGGTTCGGTAAGCCTCCATTTCTCCTTCCTTTCACCTTCTAAGGGCTCAAAGGAGAAATCTTTAACCCCCTCCCATCCTCCCTAGGTCATTTCTGGCGAAGATCCGACTCCGACGAGTCCAATCGAGCTCCGATCGAGAGTTTTCCGGCGTATCGAACTCGGTGAGCACCTCTTCCTACTTCCTTTTGTCGATGTCTTGTGTGTGTCGGTGGTCGGGCTTGATCAACCGGAGTAAGGCCCCCGCCGGCCAGCTCTCCTCTTCCTTTCCCTCCCTCCAATGTCGAGCAGAGCACTTGTCGAAGGAGATGAACAGTGCCATTCCTCCCCCCCTTTCCTTAGTCGTGGGCCAGCTTCCATGTCATCTGCCACCTAGGCATGGGGCCCTCATTTCTTTCTCACCCGGATTTCAAATAGAAAGAGAGAATGGATTGATGCTGGGCTTTTTTTTAAGCAAAATTGAAGCTTTTGGGCTAATTTCTTTTCAAAACAAAAGCAAGAGGGTGGGCCTAATTCTTGGGCCGGGGTTGGTGTTTTTAATAAGGAAAAGAATTTGGACCTAAGATTCCTAACAAACGAAATGGTCGTGGCCAATTCTATTTGAAATGAATTTCGGTATTGGGTTCAATGAAAAGGTGGGGCTCGGTTTTAGTATTTAACAAGTCAAAGGGGTTGTTTTTGGTAAATTAGTAAAGGGATGTTTTTATTAATTAAAAATGGTTGGAGTTTTAAAGGGTTGGAAATATTTCATGAAGGTGTTTAAAGAAAATGATATTTGAAATATTATATTATATTGTGAGACTTGGAGATTAAAAAGGGTATTGTCGGATTTAAATCGAAAAAGGGACTTGATGAGCATTTTCAAAAGGTCGGAATTTCTAACTAGTTAATTTGGATTTTTGAAATGGTTTCGGGACTAACTTAGGAACTATGTGATCGATGACTAACTAGCATGTTGATATGATTGATTGACTAATAGCATGATTGTGTGGATTAATGGCATGAATGAATGACTAACGGCATGATGAGATGTTAGAATTTCGTATCGTTCGACTTATGCCTTATGATTAATGTGATTGGAGATATATATGATCATGCAGATATCTAAGTATTATTGTGAATAAATGAATGTGGTTGAATGGAATAATGATAATGATATATATGGTCTTGTGGAATGTGGCAATGAGATGAATGGTTGAACTTAATGGAATGACGATTTTGATATGGTGGTTATTCTCGTTGAATGGTGTATGCTTTGAGTGCTTGAATGATTAGACGTAGACTTATATATGTGTTCTGATATGTATCTAGGTGATCTTTAATCTATTATAATGCTTGCCTTGCTGTTCTGCACCGCCAGGTAAGTCTCTTCGGAGCTTACTCAGATTGAATAGAGCTATTCCCTGCTTTAGGTGCATGATATACTAGGTGCTTGCATTCATGATCAGCATGCCATGTAGTACCATGCTAGGGTGCATCGACCGTTGAGCATTCTATTTCTCTATGTGTATGTAAACAGAACGGCCGTTATCTGTGAAGTAACTAGAGTCATTGCTAGGGTTATAGGACGACCTAGCCTCATCGGGTCCCGTCCTGAGTCAATCGAGTCATGCACTTCCTTATATTATGAGATGCCTGTGGGCTTTATTGTGGAGCGGGTTAGGCATGTGTGCCGCCCGATTATGATGGAATGCATTCACGAGCTGGCCAGTCTCCGCCCTATCGGAAGGGGGTGGAGGTAGGAGAGGGATATACCATTTGGTATTCTGTGCTAAGGCCTTATTATTATTATGTACTTGATCTTAGGAGCATGTTAGTGTGTTAATATTCCGCCATGCATCTAGAAGCATCTTTATTAGGTATAGCGTATATGTGTGCTTATGGTTGGGATGCAGAGCTAAAGTGGGCATCGATCTGATCCCGCCCCATATCAATTTTTTTAGGTATTATTTATGTTCATCCTATCGGTGCTGTTTGCTTATTACGCGGGTCATTTTGTCGGCGGAGAGTGAGCGCTGGAGTTATCGACTTCACCAGACTCTGATTATATTTTTGGATTTACACTTTAGACTCCGTTTTGACCCGGCTCTGCCGTGGCACCCTCTTGAATTACACTTGTTTTCGCTAGTCACATGATTTCTGATTTCCACGCTTAGACTTACGACAGGTACAGGGGACTTTCCCGGGGATTCCAACGATCCCTTCGATTTTGGGTATGAAATCCCACCTTGAAAACATTAAATTAGGCTTTAAAACCTTCAACCTGTACTCGAGGCGCAAGGTCCTAACGAGGGGTTTCATCCCTCGAAACGTAACTCGGGAATCATAATCCCGGGCCGTTACAGTATCGGATTTCAGGTTAATGCAAGTTCTTTACTCTCTTGATTTCTTATTTGAGTGATTTATTTTTCGTACCTATTTTTCACCATAGCCGCTGCATAAAAGTTAAATCTTTATTATTCACCCATCAAAATTGGCACTTTATTTTTGTTATTCTTTGTTTGGATCTTTAATTTCGAAGATATTGAGTTCTTGACTGCAAGTTGTGATCTTTTATTCCTAGTTGCTACATATCATGCCTATGACTGTGATTCTTGGATTAAAAGCATTATATGAACTTGCACCACTAAAGAACCCTAATTTCTCAAGTTTCTAGCCTATTTTCCCTATTTCCTTTATTTTTTGCTTACTTTTAGATCATCGTAGCTTTGTTATTTTATTTTTCTTTTTCTTGGCTCTTTATTTCGGGTACATTACAGCCCTTACAGTAGCTATTTCGTAGCCATAAAAAAAAAAACAGAAAAGCCGAGAGCATCATTCAAAAAAAAAAAAAAAAGAATAACATACCTTCTTGTTTGAGTTAGTAACTCTTGCATATTGTTCTTTCTTTTTGCTACTTGTTAGATGATCTATTTGGTTTTAAGCACTACAAAGAACCCTATAAAAGTTGTTCATTACCTATAAAAGAATAACCACTTAGAAAAACGAAACAGATTAGATTGGTCGAGAAGGACAAAATTGTATGTATACAATCTTCGTTGTGTAGCTTGATCAATTGAATCGTTTCTTTATGGATTCCTAGATTAAGCTTTTTTACCGGGTATTCCTTTATCACCTCGTCCAACAGTAAGAGATCCTCTGATTCTATGAATTTTTCTAAAAGACTCTTTTCTTGAATATCATTCAAAAGAGCTTCGGATTGCTTGGTATTCCACCAATTAGTAACACAAGATTCCAGACTTTTATTAAATGCTATAAAGCTCCACCAGGGTAAAAATACTATAGATACAGAAATAGAAGGGGAATAAATGTTTTCTTTTTTGCCATGCTTTTCATTTATAATTGTTAAGTTCATTTTTAAAGTGGCCTCATTCGTGGACTCTATGCGATCTAATCCTTTTTGTTTCACCAAAATGAGTTGTATTCCAAGGTATCGAATCGTTCTCTGTTTTTTCTTTGGGATTCGGTAATGAGTCCTAAAGAATTGATAAATTTTTCTGAATGTTATGATCAAAACAAAAAGGGGGTATCAAAATAAGACAGAACTTGGATAATTCTAAGTTATAAGAAATAAAAATGTTGGGTCATTCATTTAAAGAGAAAAGAGCGAAAAAGGGAGAAAACGAAACATCGCGAGATAGCATTAATTTACATGAGCTATTTGTCTCTAACCTATCCATTCAAAATATTGAAAAAAATCAATCAATTTCTTTATTTCAAACGCATAAATTTCTTTTTTGCAGACAAAAACAATCCCCCTTTTTTGGATGTTCCACATATCTATAAAATATGCGTTTGCTTTGATTCTAATGGACGTTCTTCGGTTCATTTCAAAAAACTTCAATCGGTACTCGCAAGAAATAAGCCAATTCGGCGGCTTTTTGTTCCATTTCTCGTGGAGTTAAATTATCATCAGTACGAGTCAAAGGAACGGCCCCTCGGCCTCTAATTTCTAGATAAAGGACACGCCGAGGAGAAATACCCTCTTAAAGTTCTATTCTGATAGACTGAATATCATTTATAAGGAATCGGAGGAAGATGCGACGATTTTTTCTCGGAAATCCCCAACGAAAAATAGACACTATTCCTTCTTTTTTATCGAAGAGATCATAACCACTACCTACATTCCACGAAATTGTGCACCACAAATAGGAGCTAATAAAGAGGCCCACGATACCATAGAAAGACATGACAATCCCTTGTGGAAAAAAAACGATTTGTTGAGAGGGAAAGAAAGATATCAAACTCCTACCAAGATAGCTGGAAGTTCCAACTAATAAAAATCCTAATGAACCTAAAAAAAGGATAAACGCCCAGAAGAAATTACTTGTTTTTCGAGACCCCCTTATAAGTTCTATCCGTATACGTTCTGATCGCCAATTCATACTAATCTAGTTGCATTTCATTTGAATGATTTGAATTGATAGAATAACAAAAATGAATTTAACTTATACTTTACTAAACGCTCCGTTTCTGAAGTAACTCTCATCAACTAGCACTATCCTAATGTAGTAGGGGTAATTCATCAAATTCGTTCGATCGAAATAAGAACGTCCCCTCATATGACCCTGCCCTAGATATCTACAAGCACTGACTTTCTCATGGACCGGCCGTGATTTTAAAATCGTTCAAATGACTTTATCCCTATATAAGCTTTCGTATGCATAAGAGTTCTTGCGCTTATGTTCGAAAGAAATCACGCATTATAACATATTCCACTTTTCATTTTCAATAAAAAAAAATGGAGTATTATGATTCAATTAAGTCTAAATCTTGAAAAAGTTTGATTGGGCCTAACCAGCCAGCCTAAACAATTTTTTTTTTTTTAACATGAAGAAATAAAGAAGCCATTGCAATTTCCGGAAATACTAGGCCTACGAAAGGCACAAAAATAGAGGGAAGGTTTATATCTGTCATAGAATGGGTACCTTGATTGACTATTTGTACCTATTTGTTATATTGTTCTAAAATTCTCTTAACTTAATTCGAATTCTAATTCTATATAATTATACTAATTATATCCAAGTGAGTATAGTATATACTAAGTTCAAGAAATGTAGAACTAACTAAATAAACTTAATTACCCTTCGAAACAAAAAAGATATGTTGGATAATCAACTTTTTGATTCTTCATCTTTTGCCCCTGTCTTTTAATTGAATTCAATATCAATGAAGAAAGAGTTGTTTACAAAGTCCCGTTCGAATCGGATCCAAGAGAAATTCTCTTGTTAGTCAAAATGGAGAGTCTTCAACAAGGAAATATATTAAAATGCAAAAGGCCCTTTTTGCGCAATTTCCATTTGCCAAATGGAAATTGACAGAAGTAAGAATGTTGATAGAATAGAGGTTCTCTGAGTAGTAATCAGGAATGGAATATGAAGTCAAATAAAAAAAGTAAAAAAATTGATCCGCAACTTTTGATTCTTTATATATAGTTATAGATTATAGATAGATTATGGATAGATATAGAATTAGTAGTTATAGAGATAGAATTAGTATGGTAACCGCGAAAACCCCACCCTACTATTCTATTATGATTGATGATTGATTCTTTATCATTTTGACTTTGATGGATTACGATAACTAACGACCTTTTTGCCACAAATAAAAAATAGTTGACCTTACTGATGGGTCGAATTTTGATTCAAAGGAAAGAAAGCATGAAACTGAAATAACTCGCTTAAAGTGGCTTTTAAAGGATTACGTGGTACAATTGGATCGAATAAACCCTTATCGAATAAATATTCAGCTTCTTGTGAACCGTCAGGTACTTTCGTATTCAATGTTTCTTCAATTACTCTTTTACCCGCAAACGCTACGTGGGCATTGGGTTCGCACATAATGATATCTCCCAACATGCCAAAACTAGCTGTCACGCCTCTAGTAGTAGGAGATGTAAGAATTGATACGTATAATAACTTTTTATTTGATTGATAATCACATAAAGCCGACGAAATTTTAGCCATTTGCATCAAGCTCAAACTTCCTTCTTGCATGCGCACCCCGCCGGAAGCACACACTATAATAAGGGGTATTTTGTTATTAGTAGCATACTCAATCAAACGAGTTATTTTCTCTCCTACTATAGATCCCATACTACCTCCCATAAACATAAAATCTATAACCCCGATTGCTACAGGAATACCATTTAATTGACCTATACCTGTTTGAACGGCGTCGGTTAACCCCGTATCTTTTTTATAAGACTTAATGCGATCTTTATAAGGTTCCTCCTCCGAATGAAATTCGATGGGATCCGTTGAGACCATGTCTTCGTCCATAGGATCCCAAGTACCTGGATCAATCGAGAGTTCGATTCTCTCTGAACTACTCATTTTCAAATGATATCCGCATTCATCACAAACGTTCATTTTTTACTTAAACAATTTCTTATAATTTAATTCATAACAATTTTCACATTGAATCCACAAATTCCTATATTTTTTAGGAACCCCAAGATTCTTATTCTTACCTTTTGTGTTAGTGAGAGTCTGATTTTCATCCAAAATGTCAATATCACTGTAATTGTCACTAGCACTTAAAACAGAATTCTCAATCCGCATTTGAGAATGAAGATAACTGTCAATACAACTATTAATGTCATTATTCAACCTAGATTGAGTATCGTACATGGAACGATCATAAAGGGTATTGCCACTTTTAGATCCATTCACATAACTAGAATTCAAATAATTAGAAATTTTTTTTTTTTGTAGTTCACTCCAAAAAGAGTGATCGTTTTCAATCTCAACAATCTGATTTTCAATATCAAAATAAATGGAATAAGTTTCCCCTCTACTATCCCTAACTAAAAAAGTTTCATCAGATATGAAATTTCGAATGTCCCGGATACCGAATAAAAGATCATAATTCCTGTAACTAAAACCATTACTCCAACAATGAATGTTTTTTTCTGTAGAATTTATACTTGTATTTTCACGGCTACTTGTATTGTCAATAGGATCAAGACTGCCCATTGATTTACTTAGCTCACACCTATGTTCTAACTCTTCCTTGTACAACATCGAATTAAACCACCATTTTTCCATAGAGCTTTCTTGCCCCTTATTTGCATGAAAAAAAATAGATGAATAGTCATTCGATGAAAAGTCATTTGAAATTTGCATTTACGAAAGGGAATTCACTAAAAAGAAGTGAGAAATAGAGGATTCTCCTTTGTCAGAATCCGGGTAGCACTTCACGCTATCTGAGAGATAACGCTTTTTTCTTTTAGTTGGAATATAAAAAACAGAAAAAAGGACAATATACAGGATGGGTAAAAGGGGATCTTATACCTGACTCGCTATCCTCGGTCCTAAGCGATATGTATATAAGAATACACCAATCCAATCCTAGAGATCCATAGGATTAATTGTGGATCCAGCACAACCAAAGAAACTTTTGAGTTTTTTAGTCTTCGATTTAAAATTTTAGGATTTTGCTTGTAGATTCAATATCTATGCAAACCCGTATTCAGCCCAATCCTTTTACTAAAACTAAAAGGTTGGGCCGAGTTTAATTACAATTCAATTTATTAAAACTAAAAGGTTGAGTGAAATAAATACCGCGACTTCTGTCTTTTTCAACATAGTCATCACGCAGTAAATCAACAAAACCTAAAGTTATGTCCCTTTCCCCTTCAAGTTCACCTACTACAGTACCGGCATGAACATGAGGACGTAAGGCTTTAGCTAGTACACGGAAGTGCATACCGTGATTTTTCTGCCTATCAATAACTGCATGCATTGCGCGGTGGATGTGAAGAAGTAGAAGATTCGGCAGCTACCGCGGCCCCTGCTTCTTCTGGTGGAACTCCAGGTTGAGGAGTTACTCGAAATGCTGCCAAGATATCATGTGCATGGGGTTCATAGTCAGGAGTATAATAATTCAATTTATATTCTTTAACACCAGCTTTGAATCCAACACTTGCTTTAGTCTCTGTTTGTGGTGACATAAGTCCCTCCCTACAACTCATCAATTACTAATTCTCACAACAACAAGGTCTACTCGACATGAATTAGGCGTTAATTAAACCTTTTACAGGAATCTTTCATAAAATTATCAACTAATTAAAAGGGTTCGTTATTAGACCATAGTATTTGATTCGCCAAATACATTATTATTGTATACTCTTTGCTATATGTGGCGCAACCCCTCCTTTTCAAGTTTCGAATGCCTTAACTTTTTTGAATTGACTAAAGAATTAATAAAAAAAAATGCACTCTTGACAGTAATATATGTTGTATATGTAAATCCTAGATGTGAAAATACGCGGAATTCATACACGAAAGGGTATAAATACGAAAAAAAAAATAGGCTAGACGTCAATCAATATGCTAAAACAAAAGAAGGGCCGATGTGATAGAAATGAAATAATGAACCCTAAATTCAATCGAGTTTCGAGTTCAGGTTCGAATTCTGTCGATAATATAGATGGGATTTTCTATAATGATAGAAAAAGAAAACACTTTCGACAAATGTTTGTTCATTGACTTGATATTTTGAAAATAGATTGATTGGTTGAATTCACTCATTGAAATTGAATAAAAAAAAGACAAAAAAAGGAAGGAATAAGTAAACAATCGAATTGGGTTCGGTTGTCCGAACCCGGTGCCGCATTAGATTAGGGAGCTGGGCGATAATAGCTCCTCCACATCCCAAAGCGCGCTGCCCTCCTAGGCGCGCAACACTAAGTAATCCAAGCCAACCCACATTACTGACTAACGACTTTAGTAAACTAAAGTCATCATTTTTTAGCCATTTTTTTGCTTCAATGTCCTTTCGACAAATCAAAAATAGAAGATTTAGTTACGATAAAAAATTCAAATTTATATCTTCATCTATGGATTCTTTACTCATACTCATTCAATTGGAAATATTGATCCAATTCAAAACCAATTATGTTTCGTATTTTCATAATCCAAATTTTCAACTATTCAATTAATAGTTGATCCTTGGATACAAACTACGAGAATGGAAAATTCTCCTCAAATTGGTCATTGAGAGGTAAAGGATTAATTCCTTTTAAGAAATAGAGTTTTTTCAGATTAGGGATCAAACCGAAGGATCCCTTAACTCTTCAAGAACGAATCACACTTTTACCACTAAACTATACCCGCTACAGTGCGATTATTGTATCAAAATGGAACTTTTGTCGAACAACGACATTTAACGCAATCAAGATAGGATCATAATAGAATAATGAAAAATGAAAGTATTGAGCTTTTTCGGAGGAGGAGGTTCAAAAAGGGGATTTAAATAACTAAGCATGCAGTTCTTTTTGATGGAGAGTTTTGACGGATACATTTCAACACAATAGCTAAAAAATAGACGAATTTTGCAAGAACCTATAGTTTTCTTTTTTTTTTATTAACGAAAATCAAAATGGCATTTTGATTCTAGATCGAAACACTAGAAACATTCCTTTTTTTCTTACTTCAATCAATTTTCTATCTATGATCCGTTGAACTAAAAAGAAAAAAGGGCCCGGCAAGGTATTGCCCAAGCCAGGCCGTGTTAAAGGCCTTTCGGGAGAAGTATTTCGGGTTTTATTTATATTGTATATTGATTGAATTTTTTATTAGTTGGAATTTCGAATAAACCTTTGTAGTATATCTTGTATCTATTTATATTAAATTAAATATTTTTTTATTTCATTTTGATTTTTTCTATAAAAAAAGAGAAATAACGTAAGAAATTTGACTTATATGATTAATAAAATTAAATTATAATAGACATTATCTATATTGAAGAATATTTCAATTAAAACAATAGAAAAAATTGAAATTGGCACGTTATGTGTAATCTAACTATAAACTATAGTAATTCCTTTTTGTAATGACTTTTTGCCATAGGGAGAGATGGCTGAGTGGACGAAAGCGTCGGATTGCTAATCCGTTGTACGACCCCTTCCCAAACTGTACAAGCTTCTTCCAAAGCATACGGCTTTCTGGATGTAGATGATGATATCTATACAGATGGATCTTCTATTTATCATACAATGAAGTACCACATGAGCAGATAGATAGGAATCCCAATCTGCCGAATCACCCATGTTATGATCTTCTACATCCTAGGTCTTCCCGTTCCGTCATCTGGCTTATGTACTTCATGTAGCATTCAGACCGAATGACTCTATGAAATTACGTCGATACTTCCACATATACATATTATGGGTAACGTAGGAGACATCTCTATTTTTCCTCGGGGAATCTTTAGACACTGCTTATCTTTCAATTCGCCTCTGACCATCAAATGAAATGTGAATAACCCGCCCTCCTCTCTTTGAAAGAAGGGGCGCTTCCGGTTCTGTCGGTGCTTGAAACAATTTTGTCTTCTCCATATTACTATATCTCTAGAGTCAATAATTTTTTATGAGGAACTACTGAACTCAATCACTTGCTGCCATTACTCTTCAGTTTTCTGTTGAGGTCTATCCTCTAGAGGTAATCAAATTGGATCCGTGATCGATTTCTAGGTTTCGTCATAAACCTAATTGGTTACTTCCAATTACGTAAATCCATAGTTCAAACCGCACTCAAAGGTAGGGCATTTCCCATTTTTATAGGAACTTCTGTACCAGAAACAATGGTATCTCCAATTATAGCCCCTCTGGGATGTAAAATATATCTCTTCTCACCATCCCCATATTGTATGAGACAAATGTATGCATTTCGATTAGGGTCGTATTCTATGGTTACGATTCTACCATATATGTCTTTTTCATTCCGTCGAAAATCGATTTTACGGTATAGACGCTTATGACCTCCCCCTCTATGCCTTGCGGTAATGATTCCTCTGGCATTACGACCTTTACCACAACGACGCTGTCCATAGATCAAATTATTTCGTGGATTGGATTTCACTTGACTCTCTACGGCCCTATTGCCTGTGTTCGGGGTAGAAGTTTTGTATAACTGTATCGCCATGCTATTAAGTATTTTTATTGAAGTTCTTTTCTTTCTAAGAGGTGGAATAGAATAACCCGGTTGAAGCGTAATGATCATACTACTGTAATGCGTTGTATGTCCCATAATAGGTCCCATTCTTCTACCCTTTCCGGGGAGTCGATGACTATTCATAGCTATTACCTTGACACCAAAGAAGAGTTCGACCCCATGCTTTATTTATGTCCTAGTTGATCCTGATTCGACATTAGAAGTATATTTCTTTTTCCCAAATAACCGAAGACTTTTGTCTGTAAATATTGCATATGTGATTCTATCTATTTTCTTCCCTATGAGTTCTAGTCTCAAGTTCTTACTGTTCCTATGTTATGAAATGAATATACTAATTCGTTATATATGGAGGATGAGATTCCATTGATACAAAGCCAATTCCAATAGACTTATACTTATTGGAGGGTCCAATTGGCGTGCATCCAGTAGGAATTGAACCTACGAATTCGCCAATTATGAGTTGGACGCTTTAACCATTCAGCCATGGATGCTTAGCGGGGATCCTCGTACATGGTGAATAACCAAATTCCAATTGAAATGAAATCTTTTGGATAAATCAATAAAAATACAATTTTCATTTTATACAAATATCATTGAAATTTTCATTGTTGACACTTTAATTGAAATAGAATATAGAAATGTTAGACATATTTTCATTTTCAGTGAAATATCATAATTGGAGTATTGTATTATACTCAAATTGCATTTTTTTCACTTTCACAATTGCATATTAAAGTAAATTTATAGTATTTTAAAATTGATTTTTTTTTTACAAATGACAAAAAAACATTCCACAAATTTCGATTTCTGGGTTTTCGAGTTGAAAGATGTATTGAGAGAGATCAAGAATTCAGTGGGATCTTTGGTTAAGATTTTTTTCCACCAAGAACGTTTTATAAAACTCTTTGATCCCCGAATTTGGAGTATCCTACTTTCACCCAATTCGCGGGGTTCAATAATGAAGCGATATTTCACTTTCACGATCACGGGTGTAATCTTCTTTGTAGTAGCGGGCCTTATATATCGTATTAACAATCGAAATATGGTCGAAAAAAAAATATCTATTTGATAGGGCTTCTTCCTATACCTATGAATTCTCTTGGGTCCAGAAATGATACATTGGAAGAATCCTTTGGGTCTTCCAATATCAATAGGCTGATTGTTTCGCTCCTCTATCTTCCAAAAGGAAAAAAGATCTCTGAGAGCTGTTTCCTGGATCCGAAAGAGAGTACTTGGCTTCCTCTAATAACTAAAAGGTGTAAATATAACTGGGGTTTGCGGCGGTGGAGGAACTGGATCGTCAAAAAGCAGGATTCTAGCCAATTGAAAGGATCTTTTGATCAATCTAGAGATCGCTTGGATTCCATTAGGAATGCGGATTCGGAATATCACACATCTCTCAATCAAAGGGAGATTCAACAGCGAAAAGAAAGATCGATTCCTTGGGATCCTTCCTTTCTTCAAACTGAAGAAACAGAGATAGGATCAGGCCGATTCCCGAAATGCCTTTCTGGATATTCCTCAATGTCTCGGCTATTTACGGAAGGTGAGAAGCAGATGAAGAATCATCTGCTTCCGAAAGAAATAGAAGAACTTCTTGGGAATCCTACAAGATCCATTCGTTCTCTGACAGATGGTCAGAACTTCATCTGGGTTCAAATCCGATTGAGAGGTCCACTAGAGATCAGAAATTGTTGAAGAAAGAACAAGATGTTTCTTTTGTCCCCTGCAGGCTGTCGAAAAAGAAAGAAATGGTTAATTTATTTAAGATAATTACGTATTTACAAAAGACCGTCTCAATTCATCCTATTTCATTAAATCGGGGATGTGATATGGTTATGAAGGATGAACCAAATATGGACAGTTCCAATAAGATTTCATTCTTGAACAAAAATCCATTTTTGAATTTCTTTCATCTATTCCATGACCGGAACAGGGGGGTTACACGTTACACCACGATTTTGAATCCGAAGAGAGATTTCAAGAAATGGCAGATCTATTCACGTACTCTATCAATAACCGAGCCGGATCTGGTGTATCATAAGGAATTTGCCTTTTCTATTGATTCATACGGATTGGATCAAAAACAATTCTTGAATGAGGTATTCAACTCCAGGGATGAATCGAAAAAGAAATCCTTATTGGTTCTACCTCCTATTTTTTATGAAGAGAATGAATCTTTTTATCGAAGGATCAGAAAAAAATGGCTTCGGATCTCCTGCGGGAATTCTTTGAAAGATACAAAAGAAAAAAGAGTGTTATTTGCTAGCAACAACATAATGGAGGCAGTCAATCAATATAGATTGATCCGAAATCTGATTCAAATTCAATATAGCACTTATGTGTACATAAGAAATGTATTGAATCGATTCTTTTTAAAAAATAGATCCGATCGCAACTTCGAATATGGCATTCAAATGGATCAAATAGGAAACGATACTTTGAATCATAGAACTATAATGAAATATACGATCAACCAACATTTATCGAATTTGAAAAAGAATCAGAAGAAATGGTTCGATTCTCTTATTTTGATTTCTCGAAGCGAGAGATCCACGAATCGGGATCCTGATGCATATAGATACAAATGTTTCAACGGGAGCAAAAATTTCTAGGAACATTTCGTTTCTGAGCAGAAAAGCCGTTTTCAAGTTCAAGTAGTCTTCGGTCGATTACGTATTAATCAATATTTGATTGATTGGTCTAAGGTTATCAACAAAAAAAATGGCTAAGTCATTGTCAAAGCTGATTCTCTTTTTGTCTAACTCACTTCCTTTTTTCTTTGTGAGTTTAAGGAATATGCCCATTCATAGGTCCGAGATCCACATTGTGGAATTGAAAGGTCCGAATGATCAACTCTGCAATCCGTTGTTAAAACCACTAGGTCTTCCAATCGTTCATTTGAAAAAATGGAAAGCGGATGATCATGATACTTCCCAAAAACCTCAATTATTGATCAATGGAGGAACAATATCACCCTTTTTGTTCAATAAGATACCAAAGTGGAAGTGGATGATTGACTCCCATACTAGAAAGAATCGCAGGAAATCCTTTGATAACACGGATTCCTATTTCTCAACGATATCCTGCGATCAAGAAAATTGGCTGAATCCCGTAAAAGCATTTCATAGAAGTTCATTGATATCTTCTTTTTATAAAGCAAATCGACTTCGATTCTTGAATAATCCACACCACTTCTTCTTCTATTGTAACAAAAGATTCCCTTTTTATATGGAAAAGGCCCGTATCAAGAATTATGATTTTACGTATAGACAATTCCTCAATATCTTGTCTGCTTTGTGCAGAAAGCTTCTATGCCTCGTTATCCTATCTTTAAAACTGCCACTACGGTGTCGTTAAAGCGTAGTAACGAGAGTTAGATAACAAGATACTAAAACTATCTATTTTTAGTAGCACATTATTAGTATGCACCTGGATTTCTTTTTTGTTGGATTTCAGTCGAGGAAAAGAAATGAAAGGTAGAAGCACGTCGACGCGTGAAATCAATTCTAAAGTGGATTCCTTCCCTCGATCTGGTCTTCTTTAACAATCTGATCTTTCCATTATATTTTGCTATTTTCTTGGGGGTCCTAGGTGGGGAAATCTCAATAGCCAAGTGGTGCAGGACAAAGAGGAGTGGAGCAGACTCATATGCCTTAGCCACTTGGCTACGGTTTCGGCCTAGAAGAGTAAAATATATTTTGATTGACCAAGCCTGAATGGGCTGCTCCTGCTCTTAGTCCCCAGGGAAAATGCGGTTACAAAGAGATGCTGCTTCACCTGGGTTGGGCTCCTAGCTCGTGGGTACCGCTCATTTAATTGTTGGAAGTTTATATTCTTTAGATTCCATGGTTAATAGTTGTTTTGGAGACTCCACCAGTTAGAGTAGCCATTCCTTAATGAATAGTAGAATTCATAGTAGTTGGCAAGGTCTCTTTTGTTTTGCCTCTCGGTGGGATCATCCTTGCTGGTTTTTACTTAGCCATTCATGGGAGTCGTAACGAGACCGCAGAGGAAGTCACGAGACCCGCCCTCCGGGATAGAAGAAATCCTAAGTGGCTTCTTATAGCTTTGGGGTATCTGAACCCAGTTGTTTAATTCCTTTTCATAAAAGTATGCCTCTATCAAAAATAATTCCTGTTGTTTTAATAAGCTATTAAGGTGCCGAGGACAGACGTAGATGTCCTTCTAACGCATTTCGGGGAGAACCAGTGTCGCATCCTCGCGCGAAGTTATTTAAGGCAATTCCTTTTTATTTAGCAATTGGGATTAAGCAATTCCTTTTTATTTACCAATTGGGATTAATTCAAAACTTTTTTTTAAAAAAAATAATGTTAATATTAACTATACAATATTATTTTATTCCATATTAATTACACATTATTATTTCCATTTATTTTTTAAACAATATGATGAATTCAAAAGCATTTTTTTATATAAAAAAAAATTATAGTTCCAAATATATGATTATTCAATTTTAGGCAATTCCTTTTTATCTAACTAATGGGATTAATTCAAAAGTTTTTTAAAAAATAAAGATAATATTAACTATACAATGTTTTCATTCTACATTAATCACACAATATCATTTCTATTTAGTTTTTAAAACAATTGGATGAATTCAAAAGCATTTTTTTTTATAAAAATAATAATATATAGTTCCAAATATATGATTTTTTGGAGCATCCAATCTAAATATAATGAAAACTATTGTTGTTCTTATAATAAACTTAAATTTTGGATTTTCACCCAACCAACCTAATATAAACTACATAAAACCTTAAATGATAAAAAAATTAAACATTTTTTTAATGATTTCCTCCCAGTCTATATATATAATGAGAAATATTTTTGCTTAGATGTGATAATCAGTTTAATTTTATGATTTCTTCCCAATCAACTTAACCTAGGAAAAAATCCAACTAATGACATTTGTACAAGTTCTTCAATTAATCTAGCTATATCTAACTAATAACCCATAAGAATTTTTTATTAGGTGTTATAACCACTTTTATTTTGAGATCGATTTTCACCCAATTAATCTATTTTACTCAAATCTTAAACTCATGTAATTTTTACACATTTTTCAGAAATATTATTATTATTTTTACTTACTTTATCAAATATTTTATTTCTATTTTATATTAACGTTTGGTAATAGTTTGTTTAATTCTGCAATATTGTAGTAATTTTCTATACTTACAAAATTTTATATTTATTTTTTAAAAAAAAATACGCGCCATGGCGCGGAGACTTTACTAGTTTTACTTCAAAACAATAAACAACGTATAAGGGAACAACTCCTCGCCATTAGAGAAAAGGATCATTAATTCATATATTTTGTTAATTGTTTGAAGTTGGGTATAGTTCTTTGAAAATGTTGATCTTAATGTTTATCTTTCTACCTAAAGCAGTGCTCCCTCAAGTTTCGCTTGGTTGCTAAATTTTATCTTGTTGACATAATCATCTTGTTTGATACACAAGCCGATCGATTTCCACCTCATTGCAATTAACTATCTCTTAGTAATCCTTGAAAACAAAAAGAGCCAGGATTGTGATTGGTAAGGCCATCTCCCATGGTAGGCTAAAATTTGGGTTTTGGTCTAATTTTGCTCCCACCCTAGTCCAAAACCCAATTTGACCTTTTTGTTTTTGACCTATTTCCAAAAGAAAGGTCAAATTTGACTTACTCTTTTGGAAGGCCAAATCCTATCTTTTATTTATTTATTTATTTTTAATTGTTTAATATTTATATAAATTTATAAATAATACAATTATAAATCTAAATATTATATAATTATGATTTTTAATTAAAAATAAAAGTTGTAGTACTGTAAAGATATTCAAGAGTTATTCAATATGACTATAGTATTTGACGTATTTGAATTATCATTGTATAAATAATATTTTTAGAAAATAACATTAATCTTTTTTTTTAATTATAGATTCATCAAAATTATAATAAAAAATAAAGATAGGATTGAGTGACGGAAATGAGATGTGAAAGTTCATGATTACTTCAATATTTATAGGAAATTTAACCTACCAAAATTGGCCTACGGGGGAATGACAAAATCGTAAAATAGGCCAAAAGAGAATATTATATAGAATATTCTTTTTTGGTAGGCTATTTCCCCTGACCATTATGGCTTACAGGGGAAGATGCCCTAACAAACACCCCACATAACCGAAGGAAAAAAATTCTTCCTATCTAAAGAAGAAAATATCCTAATTTCAACATAGCAGATGAGTTTCGTGTCCTTTTTTGTGCTAACCATTACCTTTTGTTTCCCACCATCAATAGCACTAACGTCTCTTGCGCAAGTCACCTTTCATCTACCAACACAGCCCGGATCTCTCCCATACTCCACCCAACCGGAGAAGAAAGCAGAATAGTAATGCAAATGCATCCCCGGTTTAGCTTTGCCTTATCAATAGTTCTATGTCAGACGAGTTTCGTGTCCTTTTTTGTGCTAACCATTACCTTCGGTTTCTCACCATTAATAGCACTAATGTCTCCTGCTCAAGTAGCCTTTCATCTACCAACATAGCCCGGATTCTCTCCCATACTCTACCCAAGAAGAGAAGAAAGCAGAACAGTAATGCAAATGCATCCCTAGTTTAGCTTTGCCTTATCAATAGTTCTATCTCATACCCAACTTCAGCTAGTTTTGCTTCCATTGAACCACCTGTTGCTTTTGCAATGCTCTCAACTTCCAAATCGAGTGCTATTTTCTTGACAGCACCCTCGAGCATCTTCTTAAAAATACAAAAATCACTCTATGCACTTGAAAAATGATTAGAGAAAACATATGCCTGCCAGGCCACAATGCATCTGTTTTCAAGTATCTTGGCAGTGAAAAGGCATTTAATAAAACCTAATAAATTTTCAAAATCAATCAACTTTAGTATCAAAAGAAGTACCAGAGATCCGATGGCAACCAAAGCTTGATACTTCTGATCCACATCCCGATTCTCTGCTTTAGCAATCTGCACATTGACAGATTATACAAAGTTGTAACATTAGTCATACAAAACAATAGACGAAGAAACAAAATAGTACGAAAAATGCAATTTTAACATGAATCTTGATACTCAGCCATTTCAAGTTAAAAAATAGAGATTGATCCAGATGACAATGCAGCTGATGATAATTAAATTTCCTAACAGTTACCAGATGACAAGTTAGAAGTACCTCAAGGGCTGTTGAAAGAACTTGTAATTGCCCTTCTTCATCCTTCTTGGCAATCAAGAGTACATCATAACTACAAGGGAAATATATATATAGTATCAACAAGAGGTGACAATTGACCAAAAAAACTAAAGCCCATAATCGAACACAACCCAGCTAAGTACTGAACCAACTGATACCAAGTATCTCGCTGGAATAACAAATAAAATTGAATTAGCAACTGTAGAGGTGCTTTCAGTTTAAGAAAATAGTATTTTCCATTTTCTAAAAGTTCATGGTTTTGTTTCCCCATTGGAAATTGGGAACAAGACTGTCAGCAGATCGTGGAAAATAATGAAAATTGGTAGTTGAAGCCACAAGAGAGCTATTGTGAGCCTAATTTGCCATATTTTATAGTTACTTTTATATCATTTTCTGCATACATTTCATACATTTGGGTTAAAATAATACAAAATATATGTAGTTTATGTTTATTTGCAATATATAGAGATCTACACAAGTTTTTGTTATATTTCGCAGAAATCGGACGCACTTTGGAGCTTAAAGGAAAGTCATGAAAAACCTAAGAATGGTGCAGCTGGAGAAAAGGCCATTTTTCGGTATTCATCATTCGGAATCAAGCTTTGATGTCTTCATGAAAGTTGTAGCCCTCGAAAAGAGCTTTCCAACGCATGGTCATATGCGTAAATCCGACGAACGAGGACTCGAGAAAGTGCGTTTTGAGAATAGAGCAGAAAGCCGGAGCCCAACTTTACTCGATCTCGAGTTAATCTACTCGATCTCGACAAAAGTTGTCCGAGCACCTAGTCGAGCAGAGCATGGTCGAGAAGATGAGAGCCAGAGCAACCCGACTCCGAAAGCCTTACTCGATCTCGAGGAAAACTAGTCGAGATCGACAACCCCTGATGCCATGTCCGGAGTCGAGGAGCTGTGCGAAATCGAGAAGCCGAGGACTGAAGACGCCGAGCATCACTCTTACTCGATCTCGAGGAACTTCCTCGATCTCGACAACCCAGCAGTACCTGATCGAGCCGGATCGAGCACCAGCTACCCGAGACGCCCAGCCGAGCCATAGTCGACGACCACGTTACTCGATCTCAAGTAGGCCTACTCGATCTCGAGGAGCCGTGTCCCTGAGCCACGTTACGCGGTTTGCTGTCCTACGCGGTTTGGGAATCCTTGGAGCCGAAGGAATCCGAGTTTGGCCGAGATCTATCAACATCTATCAAGACCTATCAACACATGGAAGATTTACCTATTTTAGATATAATTTCCTATTTGGATTTAATTCCTTTATTGCATTTATTTATCTTTAAGCCTTTAGATAATTAGATTTAGATTTAGATAGACTTTCTTACCTAGAATAGCTAGGGAATGAAGCCTATAAATAAAGCCCTTTGGGGCTGATTTTCATTCATTCAAGCAAAGTCGTCTTAGGACGCAAGGAGAGGAGAGAGAGAGAGAGGAGGCGAGAGAGGAGGAACGTTTGGAAGGTTTTGTAAGTTTTAGTTTATTTTATGTTAAAATTAATTTCTTTTATTATGGTTTGTTTCTAATTTCTTTCTTCTAGGGTTAGGGTGATCCCAACATAGATATGTGTGTTTGATTTATAAATCCATGAATTTATGTGTGTTTGATTTATAAATCCATGAATTTATATGTCTTTATCATCATATACCTATGTGCTTAATCCTTTGCGAGAGTTGAGGAAATTCCTTATTCATGATATTGAAGCGAAAGTGATCTTATTATGATTTGGATAGTAATTAGGGTTTTCTTGCGAGAGCCGACTAATCCTAATTAAGAAAAGGTAGAAACAAATTAGGTTTTTATGCGAGAGCCTCTATCACCTAAATTGTTGGAATTTGCGAAAGTCGATTCTTTGATATAAAGCATGCATCTTTATGTGATTTATGATCTGCACATATGTTTATTGTCGTGGTGATCCCTAACCTTGGAAGTTTGCATCTTTATTTGTTTGATTTTATTATTTTTATTCGGCACATATTCTACCCGACACCAACCACCATTCCCTCTCCATCCATCGACATCGACCCCTCTATTCTTTGTAGATAGCAACCTCCTCACCTTTTCCCGCTATCCCTGAACCCCAAAACACACTAAACCTAGAACCGCTGACTTCTCTCCTGAGGACGAACCTGACTCCCCTATACTATAGCGGGGGTCTTGACTATAAATTTATTTGGTCGAGAAACCCTCTCGTCAAATTGGCGCCGTTGCCGGGGAGATATCAATCGCGCCTAGTTTAATTGTGTTTAAGGTTCAGAAAAGCCCTTCCCTTTTTCATACCCTATCACATACCCTACCACCACCTACCTCACCGGTACCAACTGAGTGCCAAGCTTTTGCCACTAATTTGTGTTCTTGATTGTGATTTCCAAGCTTAGGTACAAAGATGGAAGACTTTGTCGAAGGGAATCCTGCATGGGAAGAATGGTATCAAGATTTGAGACGGAGAAATAGGATCGCAGTGGAGGAGTCACGATTAAGGGAAATAGCCCGGCTGGAGGACTTAGTCCGAAGACTTGAGGCTTCCTATCGTTATAAAGGATTAGAGCCTCCTTCTCTTCCCCGAGATATCCCCCCTTCGCCGAAGAAAGATTGAGTTACTCGTCTAAAATTCGGAGCGTGAAGTTCAACTAGATCCATTTGTAGGGGGATTTAGACTAATAGTATCAATTAGAAAAATTTAGGGTTGGCTTGGTTAAACCAATAAAATGACATGAAGTATCCAGGCTCCGTTTAAACAAATCCCAATTGATAATATATCGATAATTAATGCTTGTATTGTATGAAACCTTATTCCTATTTTCAAATGATAAAAGGAATAAAGCATCTGAACCGCAATTACTCGAATAGAATAGATGAATTCAATATGTTGAATATCCTATTTCTTTGACAAAGGCATGAGCCGAATGAAAAAAGGAAATCTTAGCAAAACAAAAAGAAGCGGTATTAGAAGCATTTGCCCTATATGTGCAAATCAAAATCGAGCATATTTTTACCCGGAGTAGAGCATAAACCTAAAAGAATGAAAGAGAAGAGGCCCCTTCAAGAACAAGCAAATAACATCGTGGAAAGTGATGAGGAAGAAGAAGATTGGAACGAACAATGGGTACTCCCACGGTACATGAGAGCAACAACGCCAATCGATGTCGACTACCCCATAGTCGACGTCGACCACAATATAGAAACCTCCTTCCCCGATCTCGATTCCACCTTTGCAGTCTATCTTTGAAAAACCATTTGAAGGACCCCAAGAAGAAAAAGCACTAGAAGAGAAGAAGTTGGACATTGTTGCCCAAGGCATTCCAAGATCGCTTTTACCTTACAAAGTGAAGGCTATCCCCGATGATTTTAAGCAACCGATGTTCATATTCAAGTACGGGGTCCTAGCAAAGTGGCATGAAGCTCCGCATGATGAGGTTGAAATATCTCTTCCCACTCCACCGTTTTGCTATGGTGGAGACGCACAAACAAATCAACCAATGGAGCGGAAGAGGTATGATGATGAGGTATGCAAATTTTCTTTATATCTTCCTTTATGCATGCCAACTGGAGCCCAGGAAGATGAATGGGTGAAGCCATGGAGCGTTCACTCGGGGAGGTTTAAGCTTCTTCACATGATGCCCCCGGATGACATCCCACGCTTCCCACCACCAGAGGAACCACCAGATCCACCTATACCTCCGGACAAAGATGAGCCAGGCTAATGCTTAATGAAGAAGTCGGTCTAGCGACTATAAAATCTAGAGCTTGTAAATAAACTTTATTTTTGGGACTTTTGGACATTGTTGCTTTTTGTTTGTTTTTTGAACTTTTAGTTTTTCTATTGTGGGTATTTTTCTTCTACATTTTTTCAGGTCCATGGGGATAGAAGCAAGCTAAATTCGGACTCGGCCCAGGCATTTTCACTCGATATTTTGAAGCCTTGCACACCTGTCTAGTGAGTTTCTTTCTTTACCCTTGTTTTTATACAGTGAGGACACTGTAATGTTTAAGTATGGGGTGGGGGAAGGGCTTGCTTTGTGCATATTGGATTTATTTGACCATATTTGTGCATGTTAAAAGTTTATTTCTTGAGTTGCTTATACATGGCTATTTTGAAATTCATTATTGATTTTTGTGCTTATATACATGTTTTCAAAAGTTTATAAAAATGACCCCCATTGAAAATTTTGATTAATGTCATGGAAGCTTTATATTGAACTCGACGATGCAAAATTGGATTCATTAGAGATATAGCATGAAATTGCCTAGTAAAGGGAAGTCACAATGAAGTGCATTATTCTCTTGAAAACCATGAAATGAGGTAAAATTTGAAATTGCTTTTGACATATTGCATGATAAGATGATGGAGGACTTTATATTTCCATATAATGCTCATATTGTTTAAATTCCAAGCCTTACCTATGCTTATATGCATCACAAAAAGCCATATTATGCCTTATTTCATATATTGCTCCACATGATCTAAATATTTGCCCATTCTTTACCTTATTTCTATCCGGGGATTATGTTGAGAATGAAAGTTACATTATGGAGATTATCATATGGTGTTTGTGTTGTGTTTATCATTATTGGAGTTTGGCGGGAAAGTGTTTGAAATTATGGAAAATTTAATGAGTGAAAGACAATCCGATCACCTCAGGAGATAAAGGTGGATCGACCTTGCTCTCTGAGTTAATAGTTTGGAGAGATGGGACACATTGTGAGGAGTCCAAAGCACTAAGTATCCGGGGCCATTCATGACACCCATGTTTGCGACTCGCGAGAAGGCAGTGTTGAGGTCAGAGAGGTAAAAGCATTATTATTGAGAAAAAGCAATATGGAAGGTGATGAATCTCAAGGAGAAGGAATGTGGAAATTCAGTTTGGAAAATACTCCATTTCCCCGGATCATTAGCACCACATTGCCAAAAATTGCCCACCTTTAGCCTTTTACCAATCTACTCCTTATTGAGCTTAAATTGAAGTCTTCTTGATTATTAATGCTTTGTCACTTATGAATGTTTTGCATAACCCTCCTTTTGTGAGTAGATGTTGCTTTTAAAATTTGCACATGCATGAATTTGTGACACTAGTACCTTTTCAAGGATGGTAATTGACTGCAGGGTTATATTGCAATGAATCTAAGATGTTGAGAGTTTTGATTTCTTCCCCTGAATGACAAATAAAAGTATTGCTTGAGGACAAGCAAGCTTAAGTATGGGGTGTTTGTTGAGAGCCTAATTTACCATGTTTTATAGTTACTTTTATATCATTTTCTGCATACATTTCATACATTTGGGTTAAAATAATACAAAATATGTGTAGTTTATGTTTATTTGCAATATATGGAGGTCTAGACAAGTTTTTGTTGTATTTCGCAGAAATCGGACGCACTTTGGAGCTTAAAGGAAAGTCATGAAGAAGCTAAGAATGGTGCAGCTGGAGAAAAGGCCATTTTTCGGTATTCATCATTAGGAATCAAGCTTTGATGTCTTCATGAAAATTGTATCCCTCGAAAAGAGCTTTCCAACGCATGGTCATATGCGTCAATCCGACGAACGAGGACTCGAGAAAGTGCGTTTTAAGAACAGAGCAGAAAGCCGGAGCCCAACTTTACTCGATCTCGAGTTAATCTACTCGATCTCGACAAAAGTTGTCCGAGCACCTAGTCGAGCAGAGCATGGTCGAGAAGATGAGAGCCAGAGGAACCTGACTCCGGAAGCCTTACTCGATCTCGAGGAAAACTAGTCGAGATCGACAACCCCTGATGCCATGTCCGGAGTCGAGGAGCTGTGCCAAATCGAGAAGCCGAGGACTGAAGACGCCGAGCATCACTCTTACTCGATCTCGAGGAACTTCCTCGATCTCGACAACCCAGCAGCACCTGACCGAGCCGGATCGAGCACCAGCTACCCGAGACGCCCAACCGAGCCATAGTCGACGACCACGTTACTCGATCTCGAGTAGGCCTACTCGATCTCGAGGAGTCGTGTCCCTGAGCCGCGTTACGTGGTTTGCTGTCCTACGCGGTTTGGGAATCCTTGGAGCCGAAGGAATCCGAGTTTGGCCGAGATCTATCAACATCTATCAAGACCTATCAACACATGGAAGATTTACCTATTTTAGATATAATTTCCTATTTGGATTTAATTCCTTTATTGCATTTATTTATCTTTAAGCCTTTAGATAATTAGATTTAGATTTAGATAGACTTTCTTACCTAGGATAGCTAGGGAATGAAGCCTATAAATAAAGCCCTTAGGGGTTTATTTTCATTCATTCAAGCAAAGTCGTCTTAGGATGCAAGGAGAGGAGAGAGAGAGAGGAGGCGAGAGAGGAGGAACGTTTGGAAGGTTTTGTAAGTTTTAGTTTATTTTATGTTAAAGTTAATTTCTTTTATTATGGTTTGTTTCTAATTTCTTTCTTCTAGGGTTGGGGTGATCCCAACATAGATATGTGTGTTTGATTTATAAATCCATGAATTTATGTGTGTTTGATTTATAAATCCATGAATTTATGTGTGTTTGATTTATAAATCCATGAATTTATATGTCTTTATCATCATCTACCTATGTGCTTAATCCTTTGCGAGAGTTGAGGAAATTCCTTATTCATGATATTGAAGCGAAAGTGATCTTATTATGATTTGGATAGTAATTAGGGTTTTCTTGCGAGAGCCGACTAATCCTAATTAAGAAAAGGTAGAAACAAATTAGGTTTTTATGCGAGAGCCTCTATCACCTAAATTGTTGGAATTTGCGAAAGTCGATTCTTTGATATAAAGCATGCATCTTTATGTGATTTATGATCTGCACATATGTTTATTGTTGTGGTGATCCCTAACCTTGGAAGTTTGCATCTTTATTTGTTTGATTTTATTATTTTTATTCGGCACATATTCTACCCGACACCAACCACCATTCGCTCTCCATCCATCGACATCGACACCTCTATTCTTTGTCGACAGCAACCTCCTCACCTTTTCCCGCTATCCCTGAACCCCAAAACACACTAAACCTAGAACCACTGACTTCTCTCCTGAGGACGAACCTGACTCCCCTATACTATAGCGGGGGTCTTGACTATAAATTTATTTGGTCGAGAAACCCTCTTGTCAAAACTTGTCTTAAAAACTCTTGAAATCTAACTACCTAGTCAGAAAATATTTTAAAAATATTCCAGTTTTCTATCAACAATTTTCTGGAAGCTCTGAAAGACATGTCCCTACTTGTTTTAACCCCCAAAAGAATACATATCAAACCTGTTGTCTGGCGATTTCTTACTTGAGTACAAGTGTAGAATAAGCCAATTGAACATTCTTATTTGTTGACGTATAAGAATTAGCAAATGCATCAAGAACCTGCAAATGAAACAAAATAAAAAATGGATCAATCAAAAACATTCCGGGCTGATGACAAGAAAAGGAGAATATTAGGTTTTTTTCACATAATTTGTTGCATTGGGCTAACATTGTTCATAATACTATTTTGTCAACTGATAATAACTTACCACACCAGGGTATCATTGTGGGGGAATGATGAGAAATAAAAATAAATTCAGATTTTCTTTGGTTGGTTGGTGTATTGGATAAATTTCCGGGGCTGCATACTGCTACAGGCTACATCAATCCGTTTTTTCATGTTTGTAAGTGTTGATTTGTAATTTTATAAAGTAAGCTTTTGAGAGCAATGGCTATAAAGGAATGATTTTTGAAAGTTGCTATGAGGTAACTAACTGGTCACAACCACAGAAGTTGTACATATGATCAAAATGGTGCATTATTAAAAAGGAGCTAAAACACAAGGGAGGAATTAGACCCTTTAAGTAATGAATTGCTCAAGAAAATAGAAGAATGTACCAGTATGGTACAGTTTCTGAGCTCCACATCTAGTGAGAACAAGGCAATTTTTTGTTTCTTTTCATAAGCACTTAAAGGAACCTTAGTTTGACACTTTGACATTTAACAAGCTGTTACACATGAAGCAGAAGCTGTTAAACCAAGTAACAAGGGGATTACCTCACTACGACAATTTTGTAGCCATTCGTGAAAGCAGGTATCTTTAAAGAGATTGGCGACCAAATGGAGACTTGTGAGGAGGTTTACAGGAATCAAAGGATTTACAGTCACCTTCCTGATTGTTTCCAGTAGGGCATATGCTCATGTTACGCAATACAAAACCCGGCCATTCACAACCGAAAGAAAAACATGCTATTAATAACAGCTCAAAATAATAAGTACCTCAGTTGCACTAAAAAGGAGAGAATATTCTAGCAACTCAGTTTTGAAAATTCGTTAGGGTGAGATTTTTACAGCAAGAGAAAGATAGTTAAAAATAGATCTTAAAAAAATCAATCATTCAATTAAATTATCATATCAGACAAACATCTTTCATAGCATCAAATTTTCATATCAAATACCATTTCCAGCATTGATGCGCTTCAGTAGCTTCGTAGCACTATCTAGGTGTAAAATGATCATTCTCACTAGGTCAATAACTGCAGTGAAAGGGCTTAAAATTAGAGAAAAACAAAAAACACCATCTGGGTCCAATATTAAAACCAATTACTCTCAACCTCATTTGAAAAATATTTCATCTGATTTAGACGAAAGAAGAATATTCCAGCTATGTCAACATCAGTTGCATAATTACCTGGAAATATCATAGACACTGGCCATGAGTTCAGTAACTTCAACAACAATTCAATGTCAACATCAGCAAAACTGCTAGCATGGTAATGTGATGTGTCCTTCAAAATCTTCACCACTACACCTAATCTTGAAATCTCAATATCACTGAGGTAAAGCTTTTTGTTCTACAAAGCAGTCAAGCATGAAAAGGAAAGGAAAAAGATTCCATCTCAGGAGAGTATAAGAAGGAAAACAAAGGAATTTTACATATAAAAAGAACCTACCACTCTACCAGTGACTAAGGACAAAAGAAAAGGGAAAGAACTTTAAAAAGTTCAATAAATTAATGATCGATAGGAGTGAATTTGATACTTTTTCCTTGCACTTAATTGTATGCCATGTAAATCATAACGTTGGTCCAAACAATATGCACAAGAAAATACGAAAAATAACAAGCTAACCTGGTAGACCCAGCATCAGTATTAAACTCTGAGATTTTTTTAAGAATTCCATCAAACTGAGCTGAATAAAAGACAAGCATTCCCTTCTGCAAAGAGCAATTCAGATATGAAAACCTTCGGTCCTTGTAGGAAATTATGCAAGTTTTGTAGGATGCCTACAGGGCAATTTTTAAGAATTCAATCCTTTGCTGGCTATTAGAAATTTTTTGGAAAAAGTAGCTATCCAAAAATATTTCTAAGACACAAACATTCTAAAAAAAAAAGCTTTCAGGACACATGGCATGGAGGAAAGGACGTGTTGAATGACCAATTTGTATGGGTTGATTACTTTCTCCACACAGTCGGGAAATGGATTATGGTGGCGATGATGATGGAGGAAGGAATTACCCAAAACACTCCTGAAAATAATAGTTCCAATGTATCCATTTTCTCCTTTATAAAATTAAGTATATGCTAATTTATTTTTCTATTTTATGAAAATTAAACAAATTTGCTAAAAATCTTCTGCAATCTTGGCTAAGACAATTCAAGTGATTCAACAAATTTGCTAAAAATTTACTATGGAATCCTGAAAGTTGTTCAACTTAGAAAGTGTTTTTTTTCTTCTAGTTTTACTGCAACCATATTGAAGAACATTTCAGTTAAGTCATCCCTTGGCCTTAACATTCCAGCTAGTCCTATTCATTTCTGTACCAACAGCATACTAATTTTAAGTAGCTTCAATTAAAAAAAAGATAGGGTTTGGATATTAGCATGACTTGAATTTTTTTCAAACAAAATGAAATAATAAACGTTAATAAGTAGCGTTTAAACATCCTACAGAGCAAGTGGGCAAAGAAACAATACACCAGAGCAATGTTCCCGAACATCTACTTTGATTCACTAAATCTCAAATGCAAGAAAGGCTTTTACTCTACACAAAACGTGCACTCATTTCACCCTACCCTTGAATACACCCTTGCATACAAAACATTCAAGGCAAGAGATATGCATACCTTGGGGATGTGCTTGAAAGTACGCTTAGAAGAATGAACTGCAGTTGTAACATAATAGAATATTAAAGCGATAATAGTAGCTCTGATGCGAAGATAAACTTCAACATATAAGGAAAGACATATAATATATATATATATATATATATATATATATATATATATATATATATATATATATACACAAAAATAAAAAGGTATACACCTTGTGTGTTTGAAAATTATCCAGGTACAAATGCACTGGCTGAAATCCCAAAGAACAAAACAGTTCAAACATGTAGAAAGCTTACAAGGTAAAGAGCAATTTAGAGAAACAAATCATATTCACTTACAACCTGTGTAGGGATCACGATACGAGGAATCAAAAGTGAAGTTCTGCTTTCCAGTGTTCTGCAGAATAAAATCTACAATTTGTTGCCGATATGATTGAGGAAGGTCTTCCTTGAGAAGCCACTTGTCAGCAATTGTATAAGGATCATCTAAGGAAGTCATTGGCAAAATATTGAAGTGCCGAAAAAAGGATGTTATGCGAAATGCTTACCCATAAAAAAATGAAAAAGAAACGTAGAATAAATTCTTGCATGAATCTAACATTCTAACCTCAATAAATTCAATAACAAGATAAGGGAAGATAGATATTAGGGTGCTAGATCAAACTGATGCAGAAATGGATTCGCCCCAGAATTGCCTTAGTAGAAAGATAAGCTCAATATAAAAATAGAAGCATGTTCCAAAACATACTACAGTGATAAAAGGAGTAAGAGGGGCACAACAAAGCAAAAAAGAGTGGAATATAATGGAAGTAAGAGGGGGGCCAAAAAAAACGTGCAAAGCGTCTTTAAAGGACAACTCTCAAGCACAAAAGAGAGAAATACCTGAGAGATTGTAGGGAAGTCTGCGTATAGGTTGACCATCCCCAAGATCAATATCAAACACTGCTCAATGCAATCACTTGAAAAGGTAAGGACGCCAGACCAAAAGGCAATTTATGGAATAAAGTTGGTAGGAAGATATTCAGCAAGTTCTTGAATGATATATGAGAATACAACTAAACAATTGCTGAACATAATCATATTGAGTTCCATCAAGTATAGGACGCTTCAGATTGTCATCTGGTCCATCCACAACTTCACCTATCTATATAGAATTTGTTTCTCAGTGTCCACTCATAAAAAAAATTAAAAAGAGAAGAAAATTAAATGCAAGTGAAAGCTAACATTTATAGAGCATATATAGATATTGAAGGATTCAGAATTTAGCCATTGCTGCAAAAGAAGCTCATACGAACCCATCTTAGCTACACAGGCTTCGGTATGAATAGAAATAGAATATAGACACAAGCAATCCCACTCCGACACACAACTCTATGTAACAGAAGTAGACACAATACATGGTCTATGAATTGATGATTTTCCATGCATCACAGAAATTTTATCCCCACAAAAAATGGAGCAATTTATCGTGCAGCTATAATCAAGAGTTCCATAATTTTCTGGGGAGTAACAATCAAACACTCCTTGAATTTGTAAATAAAGAGCGGTCATTCGGGGTTCAAACCGGGGACATTTGGGTACTACCCACAAGTCCTTTCCAGTTGAACCATTCCGAAATGGTTAATCAAACACTCCTATAAGCAAGAAAAGAGAGTTTCCTTGCAGAGTAGTAGTAAAACAAAATAGCCACCAAGAATTCATAGTCATAGAAATAGGAATTAGAAGAAAATAGGAATTAGAAGAAAATAACACTTTCACTCATGCAAAAAGCAAATACAAACATTATATACATCAAGGCAGCGTGACCACATTAAAGATTGGGAGAGGAAGGTATCAACTTGTGTTCTAATCTTGACTCTACAATAATCCATGAAGCAAATACAAACATTATATACATTAATTTTTTTTTAGAAATATTACAAAACTAAAAAGCATTTTCCTGGACAATATGATCTACAAATCTTGCAAAAATTGGACCAATAAGTCAATCATATATGCAGAAAGCTAATTACTTTATCCCATTTCTTCTCTGTTGCATTCCAAGAATATGCTACGCCATTGTCCCCTTCTCCAACAACCTTTGTTTGACCATCGCTTGTTCCTAATGCATAGTGGCGGATCTAATGTTTCAAAGCTAGGTGAGCGAAAATATTAATAGTAAAGACACAATTTTATAGGCCAAAAATTCAATTAAGGAAACCATACCCCCAAACCGGTAACAACTTGTTTGAGTATTTTTATAACTCTTAATTGATTAAACTAATCTAGCAAACTGTGAAAAAAATCTATCAATTTTTAGATTTTGAAAACAAAAAATTGTAAATGCAATTCATAGGAGTCGAAAGAACAACAGTGGAAAGAAAGTGCAATATATCTCTTCACTGAACTATCATGCTCTCTGTCCCTTTTTTGAGTTTTGGTTAAAAAATAAACTGAGATTATAATTATTTATGCCAAGCAAGATTATTATTTTTTAACTTAATCCAAAATTTTCTACCCAGCGACAGCTGGGTTTGCTTGCACTGAGATCCGCCTCTGCTAATGCAGCAACGATGAGAGAACTGTGTAATATGAAACACTGAATGAAGCACTGGTAAACTTTTGATATTCAACCATTTTCAAGCAACGTAAATCTGGAATGTTCTTTTTACCAAAAGCAGAAAAACAGCAAGGATACTCAAAACTACAGACTTATGCTACCCTAACTTTTCTAACTGTCTTATTATAGCATGTCCGATATATTTGACCTCAAATGTATGCTATAGCATACCCAAAATAAAACAGAAAATAAGCGAGAAATTCATCAACACGCATCCAAACTTATACTCCATTGCAGAAAAATAAGGGAGAAATTCATAGACCCACATGCAAACCGTTGCGTTCAATGCTTCTCAACAAATTTTAATGGTCACTCAATAAGAAAAACAGATTGATTATACTATCAAAATACTGACAGTTTTTGTGAAAATTAAGTATACCACAATCACAACAATTCTAGAGCAAAATTAAATGTTAGACCTGTGTGAAAATTCAGTATACCACAATGGCAACAATTCTATAACAAAATTAAATGTTACCTAGAAATTGTAAAGCATCCAAGCCTGGTAATTCTTCCAATTTCAATCCACCGACCCGTTTCCTAAAATAAAAAAGAGAGGAGATAAAAAAAAGACTTCGAAAGCCATGTTAGTGTATTAATTAGACAAAAATATCTTCAGTTTCTATAACAGATAGCATTACCTGCTGATCTTATAAGCAGACAGTTGTGAAAAATATAACTGTAATTGTTCAGGATCTGCAACTCTATCTTCTTGTGTTGTCCAAATACGTACTACGTTGTCTGAGCACGCTGTAATAATATCCCCATTTTCTAAGAACTTGGCATCCCAAATACATCCAGGATGCTCTAGGCTCTGAACACACACTCCGTCTGCATCATGAATAATTTTTCAGTATAATTATACCTCAAGTCCAAGCTGAAGCATAAAATTTGATACAAGATAAATTTCCATGCACAATAAAGATTTGTTTGGCACACATGCATTCATATCAACATATTATTACCATGGCATATTAAATAGACGTAGGTTTTTCATGCACGACTATTTTAGGTAAAGAGTTTATTTTTTATTCCCAAGACAAAAAGCACTCATAATAATTTGATCATCCAACTATTTTCAACTACAACTAGTTTAAAATCATCGTGCCAAACACAGTCCTAGTAGTCCATCCACTACTAAAAAACTACTCATGTGCTAAGTAATAAATTTTTTTTTTGGATACACGCCTTTTGGACGATGGACAGTATTGATATATGATATGGTTGATACCCAAAAGTAAAAAAGGCAGAAGAAATGTGCAAAAACAAAGAAAAATGTTCATAATGTTTAACACTAACTACCTTAGGTATAAATGAACCTTGATTTTATTTCTTAAACATTGAGTAGATATTGTAGCTATAATAGCCCAAGCAACTGATCAACAATAGAATATGCTTCACAAGATGCCTAAACATGTGTCTATGAACAAAAGCATAAATAAATAACATACCTTTCCAAATCTTTCCTGTGCAGTCTTCACTGGCACTAACAAGAAGACCTGATTTGTGCGAATCAACAGAATATACAATTGAAGTATGTCCAACCATCTCCATTAGAACTTCACCGGTCAATGCCCAAAGCCTGATGGAACTACAGAAAGTAAAAGAAACTGATCGATACAAGGAACAACATAGACACAGGTAGACAAATTACAAAGAGAGGAGAAGGAGATTCAAGGAAACTGAAATATCATGGGAAAACATAAGATGGAACTAACTCAAAAGTGTTTTACTGAGGTTTTTTCCAAAACATTGCCTGTAATTTACATTTGACACAAAACTGAAAAAAGAAGAAGGAACAAAACAACTATTTTAAGGAAGCAAGAGAAAAAGGTGTTTACCCATCATGTGATGCAGATAGAATCCCCACACCCGACATTTCCACTAAATCATGCACATTATCTGGACAATAATAGCAGCAGTAAGCAGATACAAAGTAATAAGAGCATCAAAAGATTTCCTGGACATTCAGAGATCAAGGATCATACAAAGACTAAGACTGCTGCTCAACATACTAGAATAACAATGACAAAAATAAAATGAATCGAACTTGTGATCAAATAGGGGAAAAAAAGGGTTTAAAAAAAGGGGCATTCAACATTAAACTCGAGTTTTAAAATTTTTCATGTGGTGCCCAAAGTTCTTTTATAATCCAAGTAATGCCCCTCTGTTTTCGCATTTGTCCACATCATGGTCTATTTTGTATTTTGTTATCATATTCCCCAAGTTCTAAAATTAAAAAAAATAGTCCAAAAATACTACAACTTCAATTGAATTGTTGGTACCATTGTATGCAGTAAAAAAAATTCTCAGATCATGGCCTAAACTTCTTTTAAGGGATATTTTGATCATTCTACAACTCGAGTGAATAACACACTTAAAGAAGGAAGTATGATAACAATATATATATGATACAAGACCTTAAAGAGAGAAGAAGCACCGCCTCCATTCCAAAAATAAACACTGGGCACCACAGGAATGTAAAAAACTGAAGGTACCATGTGGATTTCCAAAAAAAATAAATTAATATCAACAAATCTGTATGACCAACAAATGTGTGTGTACATGTCTTTCCCTTCCAAAGTTTCAAGGATGAGTCACTTGACCCTGAAACATCCAAAGAAGAAACAGGTGATGCCACTGACATGCAATTTGTATTTATCATTTGTGTGTTGTTCATAATGAAAACATTTCTACTAAGACATATAAATTTGATTGTGAACATTAATTAACATATAAAAAGAAGTGGGACAAACATTTGCTAAAGTACATTGTGGTTCTATTAGCAAGAGCATGGTTGCCTACGCATGGACTTGTACTCAGTTGCATCTGAACCCACTATGATAATAAGGGCAAAATGCGGGAATGGCCCCAACTTTGTTATTTTCACTCACATTAACGCTACCTACAAATGCTCTCAACAAGTCAATGTGAGGAGCATTAACAATGAAATTTCATTGTTGGTAATGCTTAGGTTATTTTTTGCAGCCCAAACCACAGGTGGGGCAATTTTCCACAACTTTGAAAGTTTAGGTTATTATTAGTACTTAACCCCAATGTTAGAGCTATTTCCCAAAATTTGCCCTGATAGCCTGTCCTGGGAGATCAATGATTATTTACTAACAACAAACAAAACAAAATAATGAAATGAACTAGTAAGTCTACGATTAT
This sequence comes from Persicaria maculosa, assembly GCA_963922045.1. NCBI lineage: Eukaryota > Viridiplantae > Streptophyta > Magnoliopsida > Caryophyllales > Polygonaceae > Persicaria > Persicaria maculosa. The sequence continues at coordinate 51,000,455 of OY998259.1, read as the reverse complement.
TCTACAACACCAAATCAGAACAAAAGTATACACATCATATTTTATTACTACAACTGCCCTACTGCCATCAACGCATCCTTTATTTTCTCTTTGTTCAGGTTTCCTTGATATTTCTTCACTACAGATGACCGCAATTACTTAATAATTCTTCTCCCTAGTAAAAAATTCCGGTTATGGTTTCAACATATCAGCTTTTACTTGCACCACGCCAGCTGATGAAAGGAGTAGTATCAACAGAAAATAAAATTCAGATGTTTATCAATCCGTGCATTGAGATTCATGAATTTTTACTGTATTAAGAATTTAAGTACTCCTTTTAGAATGCCCTTTCAATTTTATCCTTTCTAACTAAGCATTGGGTTTACTTTTTTTTAGATACAAATGCTAACAATGTAACTAAATATGCAATGGGAATATGAGATAGATGCGAGCAAACTTCAAAGTAAAGGTAGAATCATCCGTTGCCATCAAAGAACAATGTTATGGAAAACCCTTTACCAGTTACAAGCTCCCCTGACGTAAGCTTTATAACAGCTTGGATAGGAGCATTATGAGCTTCAATTGACTCGACTAGTTTGCCATTTCTCCATCGTCTTACAGTGCTATATGTAGAACATCAAGAGCCACAGTGAGGTGCATTTCATGAGATATCGTTGATTATAGAATCAGTGTGTGTGTGTGTGTGTGTGTGTGTTAGGGGGGGGCACAGACTTACTTAACATATAAAAAAAATGTTCACACAAATCACACATTAGAAAAGGTTCAAATGCACATAGCACACACAGAAAAATGTATACGGGCAGTTTTGTTCTCATTAGAAAGCCAAAGCCAAGCCTAACAAGCATTATATGTAAAGACCGGGAAATTTTAGAATATTAAATTATTAAAATAGTGATTTATAATCATACCAATTTTAAGATTTGAGAGGTTTGGAATTTCTGTCCTTGAGCTATTGGTTTTATTCTAAATATTCCAAAACGAGCTCCGGCATTATTTAATTGGAAATTTAAAATACGTTATACTATGCTTTTATATACCGAAAATTTGAAAATAATGTTCGGAATATAGTTATTAAATTCGGATTTGGAAAATTGAGGAGTATTTTAAATGCGTCAGGATTAGCAGGTGTCGAGTTTCAGATTTCGAGATTTCTTTTGTGAGCGGATTATAGTCAAGAGGCGGGATTTCAAATTGGTGTGAAAAAGGGGGACCATTCCTTAATTTGTATTCTTTTCCGTTTTCCTTTACTCTCTCTCTCATAGAATCGTTGGGGGTAGATCCCTTACCTTGCAAATATACAGCTTGCAGTTTTGTTGTGTAGTGCCATTCTACCAAAAACCCATCAGAGGATGAGTGTCCTCTCTCTCTGTCACAATTCCAAACCCGAAACCTTATCTTTTTCAGCTCATACAAATCTGTAAACCCTTACCATTTCTCCTCTCTCATTTCATGTTTCAAGCAGCCCCTTTGGGCTTTGCCTCCTATCTTCACCGAGACCACCACCCCTTCACTCTATTGTCTCCCCCTCTGTTTCTGATTCCACCAGACAACCACCAGTCTCTCCTCTCCTTTCGAAGCCGCCGCCAACACCATTTAAGAAGCCCCTCCCCTGTCCCTCCTCCGAAGTCGCCGAGAGCACCCTCGTCCTCCTTCTCCGAGCAGCAGCAGCGCGAGCACCACTCTCCTCTCCTACGACGTCCAAGAGAGCCCGGAGCCGAGCACAGAGCGTCCCAGGGACCAAGACCTCCGCCGCCGAGCGCCAAACATCTCCATTTTCACCTCTTTCCGCTGCGCAAGGTCACGTTTATCTTCTCGTTTTTTATTTCGTCTAATTACCTCGTAAAAGAGCACCTTTCACTTACTCCTCTATTCCCCAAGGTCCAAAAAACGAAGATTCCCCTCAACGACGACGCCGAACCCAATGGATCGAGCCTTTTTCCGGCGAGTTGAAGTTTCTCGGTGAGCCTTCCTTTCTCCTCCTTTTCTTGTCGCGCTTGTATCCTTTCATGTGGGTTAGGGTCGGAATGTAGTTTCGATTCAGATGGGGCATGGTGGAGTTGGAGGGAGTCGCCGGCAGGCCGGAATTCTTTCCCTTCCTTGTTCGGTTTTCGTCGCTGCGCCAGAGTCTGTTCTGGAGGCTTGAGGGAGACAAGCCTGTGGGACCCTATTCTTCCTTTCTTTCTATTCTTTGGGATTGGGCCTATTCTTTCGGGTATGGGCTGGCACTGGGTTTGGATCCGGGTCCCTTATCCGGGTTATATCATTTGGGAGAGAGATGCATTCCCTTTTCTTTTCTATGGATCCGGATCTGATTGAGGTGGTTTGGATTTCCGGGTTGGGCTTCAGCATGGGTTCGGGTACTCCTTCCTTCCGAGTTGGGCCTATTCAGATTGGGGAGTAAGAGAGTTGGGTTGGGTTATTGATGAGGGTTTAAATTGTTATATGTTGATTTTATAAATATTATGTGTGTTATTTTGTTGTATTGATATATAATCCGGTCTTTTTGGAAATATTATGTTCTGAAATTATGATTTACATTTAAGTTGTGTTAGAAATATTATTATTTGGAAAATGTTATTATATGGTGTAAAAATGTGATTTTGGGAATTTGAAATGAATTATTGGCTTTGTTTATTAATGTAAATTGAAAAGAGAATTTAGCTATGGTGAAGTAATTTGGTTTGGTTGTTTTATAAATGAAGGTTATTAAAATAGAATCGTTTTGGTGATTTAATATCAGAATTTATTTATATAAAGATTTTGAAATAAAATGTCGGAATTATTTCTATAATATGATTTTGAGAGATTGGTTCTAAGGTATAAATGTTTAATGTCAGGATTTGGCTAAGTATGACTTTAAAGAAATTGTTGATTTTCTGAGTTGATTTAACTTGAGATCTAAGAGTTGGAAAGTTTTGGGAAGAATGATTTTGGTTGATGTTAATCGTATCGGAAAGGTTTTGGAAAATGGTTTTACTATCGATTGGTTTTGATTATGTTGAGAACTTGGGTTTCGTATATATGAATGTTGGTCCGGTAGCTTATGGCAACGGCTTGATGATAGGTGTGTATTGCTTTTGGATTGCTTTGGACTTGCATTTGGGCCCTTGCTTGTATTATCCTGTTGCTCTGCATCTTCAGGTAAGTTCCCTAGGGGGCTTACTCAGGTTGGACATTCATGCCTGTTGTTGCATTTTATGTTAGATGTTGCATATGCATAAAAGCATGCCATGCAGTATCCTGTTTAGGTTGCACTAATTGAATGAGCATCTGCTTACTTTATGCGTTTGAAACAGAACGGCCGTTATCTGTGATAGTCCTAGAGTCTTTACTAGGGTCATAGGGTAGCCCAGTCGCATCGGGCGCCCTGAGTCAATCGAGTCGATATGAGCATGATGTGATAGCCCATCACCATCGGGCAACCGATGAGAAGATATGATATGATGATCACGTGGTTTGTGCACCACCACGAGGAAATTGTTATGCTATAGCCCGAACTGGCCAGTCTCTGCACTAACGGGAAGGGGTGCAGAGGTAGGAGAGGGATATGCCATTTGGCATTGTCTTGGACCCTTTACAGTATTTCTGCACATCATTATAACTAGGAGCATGCTAGTGTGTTTAACTTTCGTACTGCATTAGAGCATCTTTATTAGGTATATCACATACTATGTGGCCCAGCGAGGACTGTCGGTCCCGCATGAGTGGCTCGATCTGACTCCTTTCCCCGTTCTTTTTTTTAAGGTATTTTCTGCAGATTTTGGGTGCTCGATGTCTATATGACGGGGTTCCCTTTTTACGAATCGAAGAACCTGGCTAATTCTCTAACTCGTTATAAATGGTAATCACCCACCTATGATTTGGTTTTGACCCGGCTCTGTCGTGGCACATTGTATCTTAATTTTGTTTCCACCTTACTTCCGTTTGAATTGATTTTCGCGATATAGTCCCTAGGACAGGTCAAGGGTACCCAACGACCCTATGATACTTTTGGGGTTCGAAATCCCTCTTTATTACTAACCTTAAAAATGAGTTTGAAACCTCGACCAGTACCTGGATTGCAAGATCCGAACAAGGGGTTTCATCGCTTGAAACGTAACCCGGAAATCATAATTCTGAGCCGTTACATTATACTTCCGAGTTGAAGACAATTAACATCTAAACAAAGCATAAGCATTCCTTAGTTAAGCGTTTTGGTCAGTAATCGAAAAATCAGAAACAATATTCTTACGACAAAAGCTCAATCATACAATTGCAAGAATAGCAGCAAGACCACATGCATAGCCTATTTAAAAAACATAAGAAGGTCAATACTTAAGTACCTAAATAATGCTTCACTCTGCAACACGACTCAAACATAACATCATACAAGAATCCAAGTAAAAATTTGCACTATGTGATGATAATTTACTACAATTAAGCACAATATTCTCAGGCCAAGCAAATGGAATCATGCTCACCAATGATGAGATGATATCATCCCCATCCAGTGCAACTCCGGTGACCTGCATAGTATGCCCTCTCAGAGTGTGGACTTTCTCCCCACTCTTGATGTCCTAGACCAAGACCATTGTATCCATCCCTCCAGAAACGATCCCCCCCTCCGGGAACTCCTGTGACGAAGAAATCCAAGTCAATGGGCCAACAAATCTAGTGTGCCCTAGCAGAACTGACAAGAGGAAAACCTGTCGATGTTCTTACCAAATAATACTCAAACTCACAACTAGTATAGTGTGTAAGCAAGAGGTCGATCCACAGGGAAATCTATTCAATTCGAGTGTCAATTCTAATCACTAAGAGGAGAAATTGGGGGGTTTGGTGTGAAAAAGGTCCGCCTTTTATCAAAGCAGAAGTAAGCAAACAAAGTGAATTGGTTTAAGAATGCAGTGGAGAGAAATAGGTTTACCTACAATTTATCACTTCGATTGATGAATTCGATCCTTGTTTCAGCCTCTAGTTCTTGTCTTTTCCTATCAATGTCCTTTTCCAGATCTTATGTAAATTACTAGTCCTACGAGTCCTAGCAACCCTTATCTCTAAATAACCCTAACACGGTTAAGATTTAACCTAGAGATAGCATTAAAAATATGAATTAACCAAGGTACATGCAATATCAAGCTACGAGTCGATATTTAACATATATTCAACTTCATACACATCCAATTAGTCCTACAAGTCCTAAAGGGATATGATTGCCACTTGGGTTAAGGTTTGCTACGAGGAATCTACAAAACCCTAGCAATTGAATGAATCTACTCTAACTAGTTGGCCAGGCCAGAGAGAATAAAACACATTCAAGCAAATAAGCACAAAGAAGTCAAAACATTGGAATAGGAATAAGAACTAGATTAAGAAACTCACAATTCAACAATCAAAGATCCAAACTGTAGGCGAAACCTTGAGAGTTTAGTTGCTCATGCTCAACGACGCTCTCAACAATGGAATAAAGTGCATAAGGTGAATGAAATAATAAACTAGAAAAGCCTTAAATAGTATTTAGAAAGTCGGCCAAACAACTCAATTAAAACCCTAAGTAAAATCCCGGATCGAATGTTCAGTTTCTGCACGGGCCGCGAGGCGGCCAGGCCAGGCCGCAGGGCGGCCGACGATCAACGAAGTCCTCCGTTTCTGCCTTCGAGCCGCGGGGCGGCCAGCGATACTGCGGGGCGGCCTGCGATTCTTCCGAACTTCTTCTTCCTTGTCTTTGCAGTTTCTCTACTCTTCTGTAGATTATTTTCGCTCTTTTCCGATTCATTCCACCTTCAATCTACTATACCTGAAATAAACCATAAAATCATGTAGATTCCGCCTCTTCTAACTCAACAAGTGACAATGTAAATGCGGCTAAATATATGCAATATTCACACCTAAATTATGCTGAATGCAATATATTATGCAACACTAAATATGCTCTATCAAATTCCCCCACACTTGAACCTTTTCTTGTCCTCAAGCAATAGAAAACTCAACTCTCCAGCCCCACATAATAGCAATTCATGTATCCACACCTCAATATTCTTTAAGTGCATGAAAAACTAGCAAACACAATTGATTAACAACATCATAGCACATAATTGTAATAATCAATGAAATCAGGCAACCATATTCATTCTACACCTCACAGGGAATATGTGTTTCACTATCGCTCAAGTGTTTAAGGTTAAATGTTTACGCTCAAAACTCAATCTTCAAAAACTTAGCTACAATAGTCTTGCACCAGTGTTCTAATTCTCCACCGCTGGTGACCCTACACACAACAAAAATCATGAGGTCTTTCAATTGGGTTGTAATGGGGCCAAGGTAAAACATATAAGGTATGGAACAATATAGGTCATGTGGTACTTATAATCCGGGAACTAAGCAAACTACCAAATCATAAAACCACTCGTAAACTCCTCATGCCATATCTCTATAATGCCAAACAACACCAATCTCAAGCATAAAACTTTACAAACCATACTCAACTCATTCCTTTTTTCTTTTTTTTTTTCTTTTTTTCTTTTTTTCTTTTTTTTTTCTTTTTTTCATTCATGCTATCTCAAATGATTTTCCTTGACTTTTGCCCCTAAGTGAATTTTATCCTCCTTAGGTCCCAAGTAATGAATACGCTAGTAAGAATCAAACATCTCATAAATACACCTTAATCATACAATCCACCACTAAAAACCATCATCCACAATATAGATATTCACCAACTATTCCTAAATTCCCGGATGGGGTCAGGCTATCATTGGCTATGGAAAAATCTTGTGGAGCTACAAAAGAATAGGCAATTAGGCTCAAACTGGCTTCAAGTAGAGGATAATATGTAAGGTGGGAATAGAGTCAAATAAGGCTAATAAAGGTGCCTCAATCATGTTTAAGTCATGTGCAGAAATCATAATATGCAGCCTTGAACAAGATATCTAAATGCAAGTCAAAGAGGAAGCAATTGATGAGAGTACACACAACAAGCAAGAGGACTCAATAAAGTGTAGTCCTGAATAGGCCAAAATAAGCTCACCGGGACATGTCTAGAACTTCAAGATCACCCAAAAATTCAAGATTTTATGTGCTCAATCATTAATCAATCATGCCCACCAAATAGTATAGAAAACATATATCGAAGGCTTTAACAATCCAAGCACATCATGGGGCATAAATCTCAATAGATAGATTAGAGGACAAACGGCATCCATATGGGGAAATAAGACCTACTCCTAATAATGCAAGTACTAAAACTCTTTTTTCTCTTTTTTTTTTTTTTCATTTTTCAATTTTTTTTTCTTTTTTGAATAGGAGTAACAATGGTAGAAAATTAAACATGCATACAACCCATAGAAATAAACATGCAGATTTAAAAATCAAAATGCAGTGCAAACCAAAATACAAACGTACATGTAAGTCTTCTCCCCCACACTTAGTTCTGACATTGTCCTCAATGCAGAAAAGGGAAAAAAACATCAAAATAAACAGAAAAGGGAAAAGAAAAGAAACGACTGACAAGCTCACTGATGAGGTGGTGGCGGCAGCGGGTAAGGTGGAAACTGGGGATACGCATATCGATAGAAGTCTTCCTGCCTCTGCCACATCTGCTCCTACATCCGTCTGATCGCTACCTGGCTCTCATAGACATCCTCCAGGTGAGAAGTCAAGCCACGTACATCCCGATGAATGTCGCTGACATCCACGTACAACTGCTGTTGCTGCTCCCACATCACTGATGTCTCCAAAGTAGCCATGTCTTTATGCATATTTTAGTTCCATATTCTTAACATTTTGCATATTTCGGGTTGGGAATATGTCGGATTTATGTAGTATATGCTTATTTGTCAGAAATGGAGATCTACATAAGTTTCTGTTTAATATTATAGAATATGGAACCATTTCGGGAGAAAACCAAGAAGCGAGAACCAGAGCACAAAGCTACTCGACATCGACTAACCCTAGTCGATCTCGACAAGACATACCTAGGCACCGGCCAGCATCGAGGAGCCTATGTCGAGAAACAGAAGACGAAGAAACCGACTCCACACCTTACTCGAGATCGAGTACGGGTACTCGAGGTCGACAAGACCATGGATCCATAACCGAACATGTCGACAAGAGACTTGCCCGAGCAGCCAAGCCAGACCTAGTCGACGAACAATTCTACTCGATGTCGACGAGGGGTCCTCGAGATCGACAAGCGCCAGGAGCCAAGCCCGAGTCTGTCGAGGACCAGCTAGCCGAGACGACGAAGCCGAGCCAGTCGACCAACAATCCTAGTCGAGATCGAGTAGGCTCTACTCGAGATCGACGACGGTCCCAGAAGCCTCGTTACTCGGTTTGATCAATTCTACTCGGTTTGGGATTCCTTGGGCTCGAAGTTTGCCGATTCTATCCGAAATCATCAAGACACATCATGAAGGAAGAGATCTATCCACTTGAGACACTTTAGATATTATTTCCCTTTTAGATTTAATTTCCTTGTTACTTTTAGATATAGTTTTAGATATAGATAGATATTTCTATCCTTGATTAGCAAGGTTTAGAAAGCCTATAAATAAAGCCCATGGGGCTGGAATTTTTTCAATTTTTTCAATTCACAAGTTAGAGAAGTAGTTCAGAGAGACAGTTTAGGAGTTCGAAGGTTTTAGGGTTTTGGCGTTCAACGAGAGTTGGATCGCCGGGATTGTAAAGTCTTTTGAATTTAGTTTAATCCAAGTTGTTATTTCATTTCAATCAATGTCTGAGTTTGCGATGAAGCGCGAGTAGTCCACCCACTTCTACTCGATCTTGAATTGCACTACTCGATATCGAGTAAACTGATCCTCGACCAAGTCGTCGTAGCTTCTCCTGTGCAGGTACTCGACGAGACAAAGCGAAGTCGACCAAGACTCTACTCGATATCGAGTAGGCCTTGTCGATATCGACGAGCCCCAGTGCCTTTGACTGCTATGCTGTGTTCGACTGTCCGATCTTCTGTCGACTACCCTAGTCGAGATCGAGGACCCTGTTGTCGATTTCTGACCGTGAGATTACTCTGCTGCCTAGGATCCGCTGACACGCTTCCTCGTGGATCGATCCTGACTTCCCGCTGCTGCATAAGGAGGAGGTCTTGTAATTATTTGCAAGGGACGGAATCTGGTTTGCCTTAGTTTATTTACATTCTATTTTGCATACTCGAATTTCCTCCTACAACAAATTGGCGCCGTTGCCGGGGAAGCAATCATTCGCGCCTTAGGTAGTTGAATCTCACGTCTACTCTGAGTTACTTTTCAGGTATATGCGCCGTTCTGGTCAACCACCTGAGTTTGACGGCTTAGACAACCCGGAACGCCTTATACAAGCCCACTCTAGACTGAAAAGAGCCATGGCCGCCGCTGAGACGCAAGAACAGCTAATTGCGAGGCTTACAAGGGAGCTAGCTGCAAAGGATACTACTATCGCCAATGAAAGGGCAGCAAGCAGGGAACAAGAAGCTGAGCGCGCAAGGCAAGCAGAAGCTGAGCTTGCCCAATATCCATCCACTGCTGAGGATTATATGCATCCAACTCTCGTCGTGCCTGAATCGGCGATTTTTATCCCTAAAAACTCCTTTGAAATTCGCACTCAATTTCTAATAGAACTTAAAAACAATGCTTTTTATGGAAGATTTAATGAGTGTCCTCTTGAACATATTACCAATTTTCATGACATGTGCCGTACTCTTGCTGAAGGTAACTCTTTGGAATATGTCAAGATGAAGGCTTTCCGCTGGTCTCTCGCTGGGCCTGCACTGAAGTGGCTCGAAGGGCTGAAACCAAGATCACTCACAACATGGGCCCAAGTAGAGCAAGAATTTCTGAATAAATTCTACCCACCTGCCAAGACAGCACTTCTCCGCCAGAAAATCACCGCCTTCAAACAAAAGCAAGGGGAACCGCTGGCAAGGGCATGGGAACACTACAAAGAACTGCTGCGATCCTGCCCCACTCATGGACAGCCACCCTACGTCATTCAGGAGATCTTCTTCAACTCTCTTGATCAAGTCACCAAGGACAGAATCAACCAGTATACTCGCTATGAGTATCTGACGATGCCGCCAGTTGACGCATGGGGTGTGCTAGACAAGCTCACTAATTATGACAACAAATATGGGTCTACTGCAAACTATGAGGAGAACTCCTATGCCAGGCCAGCACCATCTATGCCACTCTATGAGCCAGCAAAGGAGATTGACCCAGATGTCAAGGAGCAGTTCTACAGAGACCAGAATCGTAAGCTCCTCAAGCAAGTCAAATATCTATCTGTCAATCAGCCTTGCATCGAATGCGGATCACAGAGGCACACCACTACTGAGTGCCCACACACTGAGCAAGTCAGAATGGCAGAGACACATGAGGAAGCAGCCTACGCTGGGGTCCAAATCGCTACATGGGAGATCAAAGGTTCTATCAGCCTCAGTGGAACCAAGGCCCTCCTAGGAATCCCCCACCCTACAGAGCTCCAGGACATCCAGAAAATGATCAAAAGAAGGATGATCTGCAGTTGATCCTTGAGGAGATGCGTCGAAATCAGGGCACCATCAACAACCAGTTCCAGAACATCACTACAAAATTTGGAGAACTGGACATCTGGAAAAGAGGAATAGAGACGCAGATGGGTCAAATCGCTGCACAGATCCCACGACCGTCCGGACAGCTCCCTGGGAAAACATAACCAAATCCTAAGGGGAAAACCGGACATGTCGCAGCTATCAAACTCAGGAGTGGGCATCAGTTACACGAACCAGAGGTCGGGAAACAGCAAAGCAAGGCAGAGCAGCAACTCGAGACAGAGCAGAGCCTACTCGATCTCGAGGAGACCGTACTCGACCTCGAAAAATCGCTACTCGTCACAGACCAGAAGCTGAGCTCGGACTCCGTTGCGCAGACCAGCAACCCGCGGTCGACAACCCAAGTCGAGATCGACGAGCCCCTGGTCGAGATCGAGGAGCAGCATCTGGCCGACGTCGACGACTCTGCAACACCTCCGACTGCTGATCTGGCTCTGAAACTAAAAAAGCCACTGCCTTTCCCTTCAAACGCGTAGAAAGATCCCACTGCAGGTAGATTTACCAGATTTGTTAATATGCTGCAAGAACTGAATGTTTCTATCCTCTTTACAGAAGCCCTGCAAGAGATGCCTGAATATGTCAAATTTCTAAAGGAAATACTGAGCAAGAAGCGATCCATCTCAGAGATCGCAGGCGAATGCAAAGTACTCCACTGACATAAAAACAAGGTATTCTCCCGCTATCCCGTTTGCACAGTTATTCAATACATGATTCAAGTCAAGGCATACTGATTAGTTCTCTACCCTAAGCACAATAGCACTCAGCATGGAAGAAATCAACGATCAAGCTATCCTATGGGCCGCCCTTCGAGGGGCGACTAACCTGAGGGGCAAAACCTCACGGTCTCTACCTAACTCGCCACTCCAGCCACTACGACGAAAAGCCTTGGAGTCTTGTAGGCCCATCTGTAAAGAAAAAGCTATATTTTTGCCTACCCGTTCCCAACTACATCCAATAGGGATGGTCTAACGCCTTTACTACCCCTTCGTTTCCCTTTTTTTAATTACCGGATTTATAGAGTCAAGTTCGTATTTAGTCCATTTGAGTTAGCCATATTAAATTCATTTTGCCCTTTCTAAAACATTTTGGAAAACCATTTGAAAACATTGGGCCATTTTCAAAACCACTTCAACCTATCATACTCGGTTTGCACAACCTCAGCTCTGATACCATCTTTGTAACGGCCCGGGATTATGATTCCCGAGTTACGTTTCGAGGGATAAAACCCCTCGTTAGGATCTTGCGCCCCGAGTACAGGTTGAAGGTTTGAAATTCTATCCTAACATTTTAAAGTGGGATTTCATACCCAAAATTCGAAGGGATCGTTGGAATCCCCGGGGAAGTCCCTTATACTTGTCATAAGTCTAAGCGTGAAAAACAACAGTCATGCAAATAGTAGAATCAAGTGTAATACAAGAGGGTGACACGGTAGAGCCGAGTCAAAATCAAATCAATAAGCGTATTTACCGAAATTTAATATACAATGTTAGTGGAGTTAACCATTTCTTTGAGATCGCCCAAGAGAGTTCCCACGTCATGGAAGCAAGGAATAATCATGTTGCAAAACAAACCTAAAAAAATATGTATGCGGGGCGGTGTCAGATCGAAGCCCTACGCAAAGTAATCCAAAACCAGCAGACACATACACACGCTAGTCCTAATAAAGATGCTTCTAGATGCAAGGCGAAATATTAACACACTAACATGCTCCTAAGATCAAGTGCATAAATATAATAAGGCCTTAGCACCGAATACCAAGTGGTATATCCCTCTCCTACCTCCACCCCCTTTCGATAGGGCGGAGACTGGCAAGCTCGTGAATGCATTCCATTATAATCGGGAGGCACGCATGCTCAACCCGCTCCACAATAAAGCCCGCAGGCATCTCATGATATAAGGAAGTTTCATGACTCGATTGACTCAGGACGAGACCCGATGGGACTAGGTCGTCCTATAACCCTAGCAATGACTCTAGTTACTTCACAGATAACGGCCATTCTGTTTACAAAAGCAATGAGTAAACGAATGCTCAATCATGAGTGCAATCCTAGCAGGATACTACATGGCATGCTTTATTATGAATGCAACACCTAGTATGCACATGGCTACAAGGAGGGAGATCTCTTTTCGAATCTGAGTGAGCTCATATAGGAACTCACCTGGCTATGCAGAACAGCATAATAGAAGATTCGGCATACACCAATCATAATCACAATTTATCACCTAGATACATATCAGAACACATATATAAGTCTACATCTAGCCACTCATCACATAAACACACGTCATTCAATAAGTATAACCACATCATAATCATCATCTCATCAAGTTCAACCACTCATCATGTTGCCACATTCCATAAGACCACATCATGTATTCGCCACAGTATATCCGCAATAATAATCCGCATATCACATATATCAAGTTCATCATTTTCATCATATCTCGAAAGCATAAATTAACGATACACAAGTCTAACACTTCATCATGCCATTAGTCAATCACCAATCATGATATTAGTCAATCATTCACATCAACCATGCTAGTTAGTCACCGATCACATAATTCCCAAGTTAGTCCTGAGACCGCTTCAAAATCCGAATCAACTAGTTAGAAATTCCGATCCTTGAAAACGCTCATCAAATTCCTTTTTCAATTTAATCCCGAGAATATACTTTTAAATCTCCAAGTCTCAATAATAATATTATTATATAATATTTTAAATACCATTTTCTTTTAAACACTCTCATAAAATATTTCCAAATCCCTTAAAAATCCCAACCATTTTTATCTCATAAAATCATCCCCTTTGAAATTGACAAAACCGACCCCTTTATTTATAAAATCCAAAATCGACCCTCCTTATTCTATTAATTACCAAACCGAGCTCTCATTTTCTTAAACCCCAACCAAATCCCCCATTTCCCAATTTTTCTTAATACTTCTAGGAATATGTTATAGCAAGGATTGAACATAAAAAAAATCGAGGTTTGAACGGATTCCTCACCCAAGTTCCTTCTTTTCCTTCGGTTTGCTCGTGAAGCTTCATCCGGGCTCCGATTGGACTCGTTCTTGCGCGAGGGTGCCTAGGATTGTTAAATGGTGTTAAAGGTGTGAACTTTGAGTTAGTATGAGGTGGAAGGAGGGGAAAAACGAGCTGTTACCTTCTTGAATCCGAAAATAGCGAGTTTGAGTCTCCTAGGGCTTCTCCGGTTTCTCCGGGCTGTTGGGGCTTCTTCTTCCACTTTGAGGACCTCATAGGGTGGCTAAGGGAGATGTTGTTGCTTCTCATGGAGGGAGGAAGAGAAAAGGAGCTTGCTTTGGCTTGCTTTGAGCTCAAGAGGTGGAATGGAGCTCTTTTGGCATGTAATGGAGGAGGGAGTTGAAGGGGATGATGAAGTAGGAATGTTGTGGGGAGGAGTTGAGCACGAAATGGTGTGTTAGGGCTGCTGGAATTCTCAGCAATGGAGGAGGAAAAAGGTGAAAGAAAGAAGGAGAAAGGATAAGGTTCCTTGGGAGCTTTTTTGGATAAGGCTTGTGTTTGATTTTTGTGTGGTGTGTTGGTTGAGCCAAATCTGATTTTTGAAGAGAAAAAGGAGGCATGGGAGAGGGCTGAAATGGATGGGGATAAAAGGAGGGACATGGAGCTTGTCTCCTTGGCTACTTTGGGTATGGTCAAAGATGGGAGATGGAAAAGCAAAATGGCATGGGGGTGTTTGGCTTCTTTAGGTAAGGAGGAAGCTTCCTTTGTATTTCAAATTGGCTCCATGGGGACCATTGTAGGGCTGAGATTTTGGATCCCCATGGGAGAATGAGACAAGATGTGGTCCCGAAAGCGATAGTTTGAATTTCCGATGCTAGATCCCGATGTTAGTTTCCCAAATCACGCTCTTTCCTTCGCGAAATTAGAATTTAAAATCTGAGAATCGAGGTTGCCATGTTAGTTCTCAAAATTTTATTTAGGTCGAAAATCCTCTTTGAGAGTTCTAAAATCCAAATTAGCGAGTTTTCCGTTCAATTCCGCTTTTAAATTCATTTTGTTTTTCCTTTTTCTGAAAAACTAAGATTTAAAAATCCAAGCCTTTACATCATCCACCTCTAAAAACAAGTCTCGTCCCCGAGACTAAAACCAAAACAAAGTAGGGGATGAAGTTTGAAATTGATGAGTCCAAGGATCTTGTAATCATCTCGGTTGCGTCTTCCGGGATTCTCACAACACCCTAGTCACGGTCGTGACATCTCCGATCGGCCTAGACAAGTATGAAATTAGCGCCCCTATCACATCCCTGCTTCGACTTTTCGGAAGTACCACGACTCTAAATGTTTTACAATATCATTACTAGGTCTTAGCAAGCGCCCTCATAAAATGCCTGTATCCACTTCGTGAAGTATTATAGAGTTGCCCGGATTTGAAAAGTTCAAGCAGATTCCGCAATTGAAAAAGATTGGCCTCCAAATCGTGGAAATTTCCTATCGCGCTCGGTCTCTCAAAATCCAAGTTAGTCCTTTTTAAACATTATTCAAGATCCCTTAAACCCGATGTTAGTCAAGCAAGTTTCAATCTCATGAGGTGGAATCATCCACCTCTAAGGGCTAATCCAATATTTCCTTCCTAGGTTCCAAGTTAGAATCACATTTCATAAATTCAATTCTAGCATCCTAGAAATTCCAATTCAAGGCATCATATATCATAGCAATTGTCTAACATAGCAATCGTATCACTCATTCATAACCAGGTCATACTCATGTCACGGACAGTTACATACCATAGCATATCTAGCATCTTATCGTACAAGGTAGGATTTATCACATCATCTCACAAAACTACACATCGTATCAATCAGATAAGCATGTGATATCCGTCGGATGAGCACATCATATCAATCACATAACCATATCATACTCATGTTAACTACCAAGCGTCATCGCATTAGAGGCAAACAAATACTTCCGTACACTAGCATTTTATCGAGTTCAGGGGCTAACTATGTTAGTACTAACAACTCATTATTGTCTATGGCAATTCATTAGGAATCAACGCTGTCTATAGCATAGAATTCGCACAACACTCGGCCCCAAGTAACGCACAACACTAAGTCACATCCTCAAGAAAATCTGCCTATCACTACCAACCATAACAAAACACGACCACTACCCCCCTCTTTTTTTTTCTCGCATCAATATCAACCTCACATAAGTCTACCAACTCAAATTTGATACTAGTTCTATATACCATTACACTCAGCTTAGCATACAATCTCTATAGCCTCAAAACTATCCTCAATTCAAGGCTTACGTCCCAGATCAATTACTAGGTACCCCAACTCATATGCCCTCAAGCCATCTAAACTCGTACCTCGGAGTTTCAAATCGCACAATTCCTCAATTCCGACAAGCTCATCACCTCGACCAACTGCCAAGACTCTCTATAAAGCACACCCTCGTCCTAGGGGTCCTCCACTAGTCACATCTTTACTTTCTAAGAGAAATCCCAAGTCCTCTACTAAACCGCTCTCACGATCTATCAAGACACTTCTCAACAATCTCGCTCACTCTTCCTAGGCTCTCAATATTCCGCTTGACCATCATCTCCCAAGGGGACATCTCAACTCACCTTGCTAACCTGATCATACTCCCCGCACCACTAACCACTCTCACTAAACATCCACCTCTAAGAACCTAACTCATATCGTCCACTTCACACCTGACACTCCAATCCAAATCCTCGACAACTCTATATCGTAGAATCCAATGTAGCACTACTCTCAATCCCGAATTACCAAGGCCTCATCACGAGCTCCTATCATCAAAGACCAACCACGGATTCTACCTACTCATCCCATTCCGAAGCTCACGAAACCTGAACCACTCATGACCCCTCAAGCCGATCTACCCTAGATCCTCTTCCCAGCATATTCCCAAATTTACTCATTCTAAATCTTACTAAACCTTAACCATTCAAATTTCTCAAGTCGTCCTATTCTAGTTCCTCATCTCTTCATATCCCTAAATTGTCTCAAGCTTCTGCTTCTCAACCATGACACCTTATCGTCCAAGGCTCTCTTTTACTGATAATCATTTCCGCATAATCCCTAGATCATCCTCATCCGAGTTTCCCAAGTACCGCAACTTAGCCAACTCTCTAAAACATACTTCCCCTAGTGTTCTCAATACTTTTATGCTCCGCCTAGCTCTCAAATCCATGCTCAGAACTTCCCTATCTCAACCCCAAGCCCACGGTCTTACTAGAAAATCTCAACGACATTCTTTCCTAGCTACCAGTCCTTCCTCGAAAATTCACCTTACATCCTCGAATGCCTCAATCGCCACGATAACCTCAATTCATAAATCCCGATTCATTCCCTATGCTAAAATCCTTTGACAATGCATCTAAAAATCCGTTACTCATAAATTCTCCAAGCATTACCAATCCTATCTCTACAATTCCCAAATACTCATTACACGCACAACCTTGATATGAGCAACCTAATACCCAAGATCGATAATTTCCCAAACAACATCATACTACTCATCCTTAACACTTCCTCAACCCCATCCCTTATAAAAATCGCTCCCAATCACAACACATACATCCTAGTCCCGAATTCTATGATTCCTTAGACCATCCTTAAACGATCATCCTTGACGCCGCCCACGATTCGTTCCTACACTATCTAGACACTCTCCTTAGCTCACCAATTCATCTAATAACACTTCCCTTTGAGAATCCCGCCGGTCCATTCTTATCTCACTCATTCACCTCTAGAACTACACTAACCACCTATACTTGCACCCACTACCTACCGACACTTCTAGCTAGGACCTCTTCCTCGAAATCTCACCATGCTAACTCCACTCTTCACCTAAGACCTACCTGGAAGCTCAAATATACTCACTGAACACTATCTCCGACAAGCCATAACTCACTCGACTCTACCCAAGCTAACACATCCTTCATGCATTCCATCTCGCGTAACCAATGACCAACTCGAACATCTCAATCTACCTGCGATTTCCCGATCCGTCTCACCAAGGAAAACACTCGACTCATTCCCAAGAAGAATACACCACCACATATATAACCCATAACCGATTTACTAGCAGGTCACTACACTTAAGCATATAGGCACATCATCACAAACACACGTTAGTCAGGCAATCATTCACTACCAGTTCAGCTTATCAGTCATCACACCTCAATTTAGTTAGTTCCAAGCCTATCGCACGACACCGATTCCAAATCGCATAGGAGAGATCACAATTCGGACGAAGAATGTCATTCCTTGAGTCATCTAGGAGGATTACGTCTGCAACCGCCATCTTCGAAAGGCGTCCTTCCTTTGGTGACGTCGATCCTAGGGTCCATGGGCCATGGGCCCACTACACTTCCGTTGCGCCACTCTGGTGCCACTCGATCGCTCGTTTTCTCTTCTATGTCGACGTCCATCAAGGGGATCACGAGGGGTTAGAAGTCACGGAGATAGGGGAGGGCAAGGGAGGACAAAACGACTTTCTTAAGAATTCAGACACAAACCAGGACTAGAGATGACAAGACTCAAGACAAGACACAGACTCGAGAGTTACAACAATCCCCTTAGGGTATTCTATAAGGTTACAGGTGCACATGGCAATCACAAAATAAGGTTACAGGTGCACATGGCAATCACAAAATATTTCAATATCATTCCACACTATCATGTACCTATTAAAGGAATAGCGTCCTATGCATCCATATAACATTTCACATAATCAACTTTACATGCACACGGGACAGGCTAAAACTTATCATCTCATGCACTAATCATGCTTGACATATTAATATCATGTATGCACAAACCGACAATAGACATATGCAGCATAAGTTATATATGACATAGCGAGCATTATAGGATATCACATGTATGATTCATTACTCACTTAATGTACACATAAGTAGGTCAAAACAATGTGGGTTCCAGGTAAGCATGTTAAGATGCACTCTAATAATCGTGTCAAGGGGTATGGTTAAGTCATTTGGGCATAACAACTATCACATCCAATACAAGTATGGCACATAAATGCATGATGGTCAATAATTAGGAGATGTATATCCTACACGATACTACCAACACTCATTAAGAAAATACATAGTCAATGAGGTTCAATTTGATTAACTTAACATGCTCAAAAATTCATTTCTCATGGCACTCATACAAAGAGGGTTGACCACACTATCATGGACCTAATTCAAAGGAGAGTAACAATGATGGGAATTCATAGATTCGACATATATATTCGTTCATAAGTGCGATCATGCAAGTTATCAGACAAGTCATGCTGAAATATACCAACACACCATGTCATACAATCACCGGCTCATCACCCTGTTTCCCCGTGGGACGCTAATATGACTCGCTCGGTATGACACAAGGACATTCACACTGTTTTCGAGATGAGAGGGTATAATTTGTGTTTAGACTCTCGTGGTAAGAAGACACAATTGATCAGTATAAGAATCGAGAAGGATAACTCCATAAGACAAATCACTTCTAACTCGAAATTGTTTCATTGATCACCCTCCCTAAAACACTCATGGATTTCCCATATCCGACACACCCCCGGAAGTAGCTAGTTGACCGACCCAAATTTTCCCGTGGAAGACACCAACCTAAGGTACGTGACTCGATAGAAGCATTGGTGGTGGGATACAAAACAGGACTCGAAACGGGGAGAGCGGATGCTCTTCGACCCTTGCTAACATGCCTAAATGTGTTGGTGGGACGGTTGACGGAGTCAGAATCATCAGGGGTTTGAATTATGGAAAAGATATTCCGACAAGACAGGAGTTCCAATGACATAAAAACAAGGTATTCTCCCGCTATCCCGTTTGCACAGTTATTCAATACATGATTCAAGTCAAGGCATACTGATTAGTTCTCTACCCTAAGCACAATAGCACTCAGCATGGAAGCAATCAACGATCAAGCTATCCTATGGGCCGCCCTTCGAGGGGCGACTAACCTGAGGGGCAAAACCTCACGGTCTCTACCTAACTCGCCACTCCAGCCACTACGACGAAAAGCTTTGGAGTCTTGTAGGCCCATCTGTAAAGAAAAAGCTATATTTTTGCCTACCCGTTCCCAACTACATCCAATAGGGATGGTCTAACGCCTTTACTACCCCTTCGTTTCCCTTTTTTTAATTACCGGATTTATAGAGTCAAGTTCGTATTTAGTCCATTTGAGTTAGCCATATTAAATTCATTTTGCCCTTTCTAAAACATTTTGGAAAACCATTTGAAAACCTTGGGCCATTTTCAAAACCACTTCAACCTATCATACTCGGTTTGCACAACCTCAGCTCTGATACCATCTTTGTAACGGCCCGGGATTATGATTCCCGAGTTACATTTCGAGGGATAAAACCCCTCGTTAGGATCTTGCGCCCCGAGTACAGGTTGAAGGTTTGAAATTCTATCCTAACATTTTAAAGTGGGATTTCATACCCAAAATTCGAAGGGATCGTTGGAATCCCCGGGGAAGTCTCCTGTACTTGTCATAAGTCTAAGCGTGGAAAACAACAGTCATGCAAATAGTAGAATCAAGTGTAATACAAGAGGGTGACACGGCAGAGCCGAGTCAAAATCAAATCAATAAGCGTATTTACCGAAATTTAATATACAATGTTAGTGGAGTTAACCATTTCTTTGAGATCGCCCAAGAGAGTTCCCACGTCATGGAAGCAAGGAATAATCATGTTGCAAAACAAACCTAAAAAAATATGTATGCGGGGCGGTGTCAGATCGAAGCCCTACGCAAAGTAATCCCAAACCAGCAGACACATACACACGCTAGTCCTAATAAAGATGCTTCTAGATGCAAGGCGAAATATTAACACACTAACATGCTCCTAAATCATGTTCATAAATATAATAAGGCCTTAGCACCGAATACCAAGTGGTATATCCCTCTCCTACCTCCACCCCCTTCCGATAGGGCGGAGACTGGCCAGCTCGTGAATGCATTCCATTATAATCGGGAGGCACGCATGCTCAACCCGCTCCACAATAAAGCCCGTAGGCATCTCATGATATAAGGAAGTTTCATGACTCGATTGACTCAGGACGAGACCCGATGGGACTAGGTCGTCCTATAACCCTAGCAATGACTCTAGTTACTTCACAGATAACGGCCATTCTGTTTACAAAAGCAATGAGTAAACGAATGCTCAATCATGAGTGCAATCCTAGCAGGATACTACATGGCATGCTTTATTATGAATGCAACACTTAGTATGCACATGGCTACAAGGAGGGAGATCTCTTTTCGAATCTGAGTGAGCTCATATAGGAACTCACCTGGCTATGCAGAACAACATAATAGAAGATTCGGCATACACCAATCATAATCACAATTTATCACCTAGATACATATCAAAACACATATATAAGTCTACATCTAGCCACTCATCACATAAACACACGTCATTCAATAAGTATAACCACATCATAATCATCATCTCATCAAGTTCAACCACTCATCATGTTGCCACATTCCATAAGACCACATCATGTATTCGCCACAGTATATCCGCAATAATAATCCGCATATCACATATATCAGGTTCATCATTTTCATCATATCTCGAAAGCATAAATTAACGATACACAAGTCTAACACTTCATCATGCCATTAGTCAATCACCAATCATGATATTAGTCAACCATTCACATCAACCATGCTAGTTAGTCACCGATCACATAATTCCCAAGTTAGTCCTGAGACCGCTTTAAAATCCGAATCAACTAGTTAGAAATTCCGATCCTTGAAAACGCTCATCAAATTCCTTTTTCAATTTAATCCCGAGAATATACTTTTAAATCTCCAAGTCTCAATAATAATATTATTATATAATATTTTAAATACCATTTTCTTTTAAACACTCTCATAAAATATTTCCAAATCCCTTAAAAATCCCAACCATTTTTATCTCATAAAATCAGCCCCTTTGAAATTGACAAAACCGACCCCTTTATTTATAAAATCCAAAAGCGACCCTCCTTATTCTATTAATTACCAAACCGAGCTCTCATTTTCTTAAACCCCAACCAAATCCCCCATTTCCCAATTTTTCTTAATACTTCTAGGAATATGTTAAAGCAAGGATTGAACATAAAAAAAAATCGAGGTTTGAACGGATTCCTCACCCAAGTTCCTTCTTTTCCTTCGGTTTGCTCGTGAAGCTTCATCCGGGCTCCGATTGGACTCGTTCTTGCGCGAGGGTGCCTAGGATTGTTAAATGGTGTTAAAGGTGTGAACTTTGAGTTAGTATGAGGTGGAAGGAGGGGAAAAACGAGCTGTTACCTTCTTGAATCCGAAAATAGCGAGTTTGAGTCTCCTAGGGCTTCTCGGGGCTTCTCCGGCTTCTCCGGGCTGTTGGGGCTTCTTCTTCCACTTTGAGGACCTCATAGGGAGGCTAAGGGAGATGTTGTTGCTTCTCATGGAGGGAGGAAGAGAAAAGGAGCTTGCTTTGGCTTGCTTTGAGCTCAAGAGGTGGAATGGAGCTCTTTTGGCATGTAATTGAGGAGGGAGTTGAAGGGGATGATGAAGTAGGAATGTTGTGGGGAGGAGTTGAGCACGAAATGGTGTGTTAGGGCTGCTGGAATTCTCAGCAATGGAGGAGGAAAAAGGTGAAAGAAAGAAGGAGAAAGGATAAGGTTCCTTGGGAGCTTTTTTGGATAAGGCTTTTGTTTGATTTTTGTGTGGTGTGTTGGTTGAGCCAAATCTGATTTTTGAAGAGAAAAAGGAGGCATGGGAGAGGGCTGAAATGGATGGGGATAAAAGGAGGGACATGGAGCTTGTCTCCTTGGCTACTTTGGGTATGGTCAAAGATGGGAGATGGAAAAGCAAAATGGGGGTGTTTGGCTTCTTTGGGTAAGGAGGAAGCTTCCTTTGTATTTCAAATTGGCTCCATGGGGACCATTGTAGGGCTGAGATTTTGGATCCCCATGGGAGAATGAGACAAGATGTGGTCCCGAAAGCGATAGTTTGAATTTCCGATGCTAGATCCCGATGTTAGTTTCCCAAATCCCGCTCTTTCCTTCGTGAAATTAGAATTTAAAATCTGAGAATCGAGGTTGCCATGTTAGTTCTCAAAATTTTATTTAGGTCAAAAATCCTCTTTGAGAGTTCTAAAATCCAAATTAGCGAGTTTTCCGTTCAATTCCGCTTTTAAATTCATTTTGTTTTTCCTTTTTCCGAAAAACTAAGATTTAAAAATCCGAGCCTTTACACTTGCCAAGAGCCTAAGTATGGGGTCCCTATACTCGAGATCGACCAGCTGTACTCGATCTCGACTAGCCCCAAGCCCAAAGATTTCTGTTTTGGGTCCGAAAAGGTAAGTTCAGGTATGAATTCTACTCCCCCTCAGTCCATAAAGAAATTTTTTAATTTAAGGGGAGGTAAGGCCCTTTGGCAAGAAAATCTGCGAAAGCTAAGGGCTGGAAGGAAGAAAAAGAAAAAGAAGGGAGATGATGCAAACAACCATCTATCAGCTGAGCTTGCATACTACCATCAGGACCTAGATGATCCAGGAGAAGGGCCAAGCATGAGCGGGCCCCACAATAATGGTCCTTGAGCACAAACGGAGAAGTCGGCCTAGCGACTCTAAAATCTAGAGCATGTATATAGAACTTTATGAATTTTGGGACTTTTTGAACTTTTTTGTTTTTTGGTTTTGGTTTTGGTTTTATGTCTTTTAGAATAGTTCATGTGGATAGTCTTGTTTCTTGTGCAATCTAACACTTTTAGGTCGGCAAGCATATAAGAATCGTGAAAAGTGGAATAAAGAAGTCCCTGAAAACAGTCAGAATCGACAAAGGCCAAGTCGATTACGACAAGGAGGAGAAGCCCAGAAGTTACTCGACCTCGAGTAGACGTACTCGACATCGACAAGCCAAGACACTCCTTGACTTCAGAATCCACTGGACGCAGAAAAGCTACTCGAGATCGAGTAACATGTACTCGAGATCGACAAGGATGTCTACTCGACCTGCACTGATTAGCCGCCCTCGATGTGTTATCCTGTGAGTTCCTTCCTTTACTCTTGTTTTTATTTGATTTTATACAGTGAGGACACTGTAAATTTTAAGTATGGGGTGAGGGAAGGGCTCATTATCATTATCATATGTTTTAATCTTGCTTTTGGTTTTACATGGTGAAATTTAAATTTTTATGCATTCATGTTTAATTTTATGCATTGGAGTCTTTTGCCATACTTTATTCTTATTTTTAGTTGCATAGAAAAAAAAATAATAAAATAATAAAATAAAAATAGAAAATGCCGAAAAAAAAATATAAAAAAATATGCATGTTTAAATTTTTGAATTGCTTTAGTTTTTATACCCTAACATAGATGTCCTATGATGATAAATAATAGTTGACTTGATCATGTAAATCCGATGGCATGTTTGGAAGGTTTAGCCTAAGTCCTTGAAAATGGTTTTTATGTGGATTGTGAACTTGTGATGAAATTGAGCACATATGATCCTAAGCTAAAGGTTAAAATCCAACAATACTTGTCCTAGTGAGAATTTTGGCCTTATAGGGAGAACATTAAGAATCCCTCTGCTTTCTTGAGTGTATTTACTCTTCCTATGCATCTCTAAATGTTGTAATAGTTATTCAAAGCCAATGCATTTATATGTTTATGTTGATGAGAATTAAATGATGGAGGCACCTTTTAAGCCAATTTTATCCTCTCTTTACCTACCCTGCACTATCCCTGCTTGAAGCCAGAACATTAGCCTGAGACTTTTATTGTGAACTCCACAAAAATATCCTTAGCCAAATTGAGCCTGACCCCCATTTGGGAATTAAGACTTAGAGTTGGTTGGAATGATGATTTGTGGAAAGAATGAGCTTATGTTGCATTTCAAGAAGGAAGGATTGTTGAAATTATTGAGATATGGGATGGTTTTAAATTTTTATCTTGCAATACATATTATGTAAAAGGATTTTTGGCTCACATTATAAATGCACTAGTATTATTTTATTTATTTTCGTTCCAAAAAAAAATCCGAAAAAAAAATGAAAAAAAGAGAAGAAGAAAAAGTACATATGTTTGTGAATAAAGTGCATGAGCCAAATTTACCTTATTTCTTTCATTATTTGCAAGATACATATTTTGGGGAGGTTGAGAAAGTTTGAAAGGTTACATACTTCATTGAGATAAATTGGAGAGTTTGGTGGATGCACATGATTGAGAAGTTATGGTTTGGTTGTGTTGGAGATTTAGGAGTCTTGATTCCCGAATTTTATTAAGCACCACATGGCCAAATAATTCCATACCTTATTATTTCTTACCAAGCCCCATTACAACCCCGCCGAATGGAATCTTCTTTGAAGACTTCTATTGAGCGAAGTCCTCCTGATAATTCTTGTTGCATTTTCATAATTGGTTGCGAAGTGGATGCATATTTAAATTGCAATGTTTATGAGATTGTATATGGAATTGAGTTGAGAGTTGATCTACATAGCCTAAACACATTTTGAGAGTTGAGTGTAAACACATTATCCCTGTGAGGTTGGATTTATATTGCCTATGCCTATGGATCGCTCATATATGTGTAATGACGTTAAATTCACTTGTCTTACATTGCTACTACTTGAGATGTTGCTTTTGACAAAGGCGAAGACTTGAAGGATGTGTTGTAGGTCTTGGTTATTGTTTAGTTATTGCTTGAGGACAAGCAAGTCTAAGTATGGGGTGATTTGATGTCTCCAAAGTAGCCATGTCTTTATGCATATTTTAGTTCCGTATTCTTAACATTTTGCATATTTCGGGTTGGGAATATGTCGGATTTATGTAGTATATGCTTATTTGTCAGAAATGGAGATCTACATAAGTTTCTGTTTAATATTACAGAATATGGAACCATTTCGGGAGAAAACCAAGAAGCGAGAACCGGAGCACAAAGCTACTCGACATCGACTAACCCTAGTCGATCTCGACAAGACATACCTAGGCACCAGCCAGCATCGAGGAGCCTATGTCGAGAAACAGAAGACGGAGAAACCGACTCCACACCCTACTCGAGATCGAGTACGGGTACTCGAGGTCGACAAGACCATGGAGCCATAACCGAACATGTCGACAAGAGACTTGCCCGACCAGCCAAGCCAGACCTAGTCGACGAACAATTCTACTCGATGTCGACGAGGGGTCCTCGAGATCGACAAGCGCCAGGAGCCAAGTCCGAGTCTGTCGAGGACCAGCTAGCCGAGACGACGAAGCCGAGCCAGTCGACCAACAATCCTAGTCGAGATCGAGTAGGCTCTACTCGAGATCGACGACGGTCCCAGAAGCCGCGTTACTCGGTTTGATCAATTCTACTCGGTTTGGGATTCCTTGGGCTCGAAGTTTGCCGATTCTATCCGAAATCATCAAGACACATCATGAAGGAAGAGATCTATCCACTTGAGACACTTTAGATATTATTTCCCTTTTAGATTTAATTTCCTTGTTACTTTTATTTATCATTAATGCTTTAGAAAGCCTATAAATAAAGCCCATGGGGCTGGAATTTTTTCAATTTTTTCAATTCACAAGTTAGAGAAGTAGTTCAGAGAGACAGTTTAGGAGTACGAAGGTTTTAGGGTTTTGGCGTTCAACGAGAGTTGGATCGTCGGGATTGTAAAGTCTTTTGAATTTAGTTTAATGCAAGTTGTTATTTCATTTCAATCAATGTCTGAGTTTGCGATGAAGCGCGAGTAGTCTACCCACTTCTAGGGTTGGGGCGAGCACGACGATAGCCATGCGTGTTTGAGGTAAAGATCCGACCTTTATCATGTTTTGAGCATCTACTACTTGTTTATGTATTTATTACCCATCTAATGGAGATCCATGCTAACAACTTGGATTGTAAACATAAAATTAGTAGAGACAATTAGGGTTTCTTGAAAGAGTTGTCTAATTGTTGGAAAAGGCGAAAGCTTGTCCTTGATGCGATTTACATGATTATCTGTTTTATCTCTGCCTTATGCATGTTTGGTTATCGTTGTTGCGAACCCCAATCTTGGAAGTCTTTTACATTAAGTTTAGTTCGAAATCTCAAAGCATTTGTTCTTTATTTTCCTTCGTTTTTACTTTCTGTCCTTCTACTCGATCTCGAATTGCACTACTCGATATCGAGTAAACTGATCCTTGACCAAGTCGCCGTAGCTTCTCCTGTGCAGGTACTCGACGAGACAAAGCGAAGTCGACCAAGACTCTACTCGATATCGAGTAGGCCTTGTCGATATCGACAAGCCCCAGTGCCTGTGACTGCTACGCTGTGTTCAGAGAGACAGTTTAGGAGTTCAAAGGTTTTAGGGTTTTGGCGATCAACGAGAGTTGGATCGCCGGGATCGAAGGTTTTAGTGCCTGTGACTGCTACGCTGTGTTCGATTGTCCGATCTTCTATCGACTACCCTAGTCGAGATCGAGGACCCTGTTGTCAACTTCTGACCGTGAGATTACTCTGCTGCCTAGGATCCGCTGACACGCTTTCTCGTGGATCGATCCTGACTTCCCGCTGCTGCATCAGGAGGAGGTCTTGTAATTATTTGCAAGGGATGGAATCTGGTTTGCCTTAGTTTATTTACATTCTATTTTGCATACTCGAATTTCCTCCTACAACAATCACGTCCTGGCGCTGGGACATCTGCTGCTGGTGCTCCCACATGGCGTCTTGACGACGCGACATCATCTGCTGATGCTCCCACATGGTGTCTTGACGGAGACACATATCAGCCATCCTCTGCTCCAGCGCGTAGTAGCTTGGACCAGCACCAGCTGTGCCATAAGGTCCAGCACCACTACCTCCTATATCTGTCTGAACTCCATGTACATCATCAGCACCTTCCTGCTCAGCATCAGGAGCACCCTCCT
Organism: Persicaria maculosa; assembly: GCA_963922045.1. Lineage (NCBI taxonomy): Eukaryota > Viridiplantae > Streptophyta > Magnoliopsida > Caryophyllales > Polygonaceae > Persicaria > Persicaria maculosa. Next base: position 50,972,989 of record OY998259.1, on the reverse strand, counting down.
CCTCATCATCATCATCCTCATCCATCTCATCCCCCATGTAAAAATCAGCTGCTGTAGGGCCAAAAGGGAGATGTCGGGGCAATCTCAACTGAATCCTCCCCTGATGGCCTGTCCTCCAGACCCACATCGGCGACTTACCCTCTAAGTGGCCAGCTTTCCTCAGCTGGGCTTCATCATATAGAAATGAGTCATGCAGAACATCAGGGACAGCGCTCACATCGATGCACGCTCGAGCTATGAGGGTGATAAGACCCCCAAAGCTAATTGTCGCCTTGTTGCGCTTGTCTAGGATGTCCTTACAGTTAATCAGAAACATATCCACCCAACCTGAAATCACTGGGCTCTCTGGCATCAGACACCATAAAAATGACATATCCTTAAGCGAGATCTTGTTGACCTCAGCCTGTGCAAAGAATGTGTTCGCCAGAACCTTATGAATCAGCTGTAATGCAGGATGGCGAATGCTTGAATTGTACTGGCCCTTCTTGGCCTCAAAAGGCACCCTAGTAGATGCCATCCAAAAAGCCAAAAGACCCTCTCCCTCACACACATTAAGCCAACCAACAGTAGGTGCAGCAGTAACACCAAAAATCTGTCTCAATCTCTCTTTCGATAGCGTGAAATCTCTCCCAAGCAATCGAAAATCGATAGATGTACGCTCCACACTCAAAGTTGCTAAAAATTCTTTACATAAGCTTGAATATGTAGGGGCATTCTTCCCTAAAAACTGTCCTAAGCCCCCATGCTCTAACAATTGCCTAGTGCATACATCCATCTCTAACAATCTAAGCGTAGGCTCATGAAAGAATTTTGTAACGAAGAAATTGCGAGTGTTTAAACCATTCCACTTTTCCTTTTGACTTCGAATCAAACCATGGGGTCTAGACATTATGAATTCGAGCTAAGAAAATCACCCAACAAGAATGAAAGCGAAGAAAACTCACAAATGGCGAGTCACTGCAGAGGCCGCGGGGCAGCCGAGGAGGGCAACGGGGCGGCCGGCGACGAGATTGGTCATGGGGCGGCTGGACAGGTGATGGGGCGGCCGGAGATCGTCGGATCTGGTATCCCGGTGTCGGATCTGCTCTTCGACGTTCCCAACTTTAACTTTCCGTGGTGGATCTGAGAGAACCTCCTTGAAAAACCTTGGGATGTGTGGGTTTTGTGTAGATCTAGCAGAGATAGGGCGATGGTGGATCTTGTGAAGAAAGAATGATGAGAGAAGAGTGGTTTTATGGAGATTTGGGAAAAGTAAAAAACTTGTAGTGGGAGTGTTAATGGAGAATCTGGAGGTTGAAGAAGGTGAATAAGGAGGATTCTTTGGGCGAGGGGGCGGCTAGATGATAGAGTGGGAAGAAAAAGGAGTGGTTAGGGAAAAAAAATGGGTGTAGCAAGTGGGGGCCCACACGGGCCCCTTTAAAATTTTATATCCGGAAGAGGCCGTGGGGCGGCCAGGGTGGGCGACGGGGCGGCCGGCGATTCCGTGAAGGATTTCGCTGGGCGCCTTGGCCGCGGGGCGGCCCATGTTGGCGACGAGGTGACCTGTCCTTTTTCGCCCTTTTCCTTCCTGCAGCGTTAGTATATCCCAAACCAAACCAAAAATAAACTAAAAAAACTTAATGCAAAAAGAAAATAATACCTAAACTATTACCTTGGGTTGCCTCCCAAGCAGCGCCTTTGGTTACCGTCGTTGGCTCGACGTTATGACCCCCTAGTGATCCTCAACATTTGGTTCAGTGAGAACCAACTCATCACCGTCCTGTTTGACAAAGCTCTCATAATAGGGTTTAACTCTATGACCATTTACCTTGAAGATGTCTCCATTCCTCTCATTTAGTAGCTCTACTGCACCATGAGAAAAGACATCTAGAACGAAGCTTACCTGGGAGAGTTGTAGACGCAATTGAAATAGAAGGACCTTTTCCCCAACTTTGAGGTCATTTCACAAGATATGTTTATCGTGACATGCCTTTGTCTTCTCCTTATAGGTGACGGAGTTATCATAGGCATCCAATCTCAACTCTTCCAACTCCTGCAGCTGTAGTTTCCTGAACTCCCCAACTTCATCAATTTGCATGTTGCACTGCTTCACCACCCAATATGCTTTATGTTCAAGCTCGACAGGAAGATGGCAAGCCTTTCCATAGACTAATCTAAACGGAGACATCCCAATGGGAGTCTTGTAAGCCGTTCGATAAGCCCATAGAGCATCATCAAGTCTGACACTCCAATCCTTCCTGTTTGGGGCAACCGTCTTCTCCAAGATAGTCTTTATCTCGCGATTAGACACCTCAGCTTGCCCATTGGTCTGGGGGTGGTATGCAGTAGACACCCTCTGAGTCACATGATATTTCTTTAAGAGTGCACTCACAGTCTTGTTGCAGAAATGGGTCCCCTTATCACTGATTAGTGCTTTTGGAACTCCAAATCTAGAGAATAGCTCCTGGAGGAAACCTGCAACTACTTTTGAATCATCAGTTCTGGTGGCCTTCGCCTCCACCCACTTGGAGACGTAGTCCACCGCAAGCAAAATATATAAGTTTCCAAAGGAGTTAGGGAATGGTCCTGTGAAGTCAATGCCCCAAACATCAAAAATCTCAAAAAATATCATGCGAGTTTGTGGCATCTCATTCCTCTTAGAAAGATTCCCTACTCTCTGACAACGATCACAAGATTTGCAAAAGGCATATGAATCACGAAATATATGTGGCCAAAAGAATCCTGCATCAAGTACCTTCCTACCTGTCTTTTGTGGTCCAAAGTGTCCACCACATTCATGGGAATGACAAAAATTAAGGACAGATTGTACCTCATCGTCGGGAAGACACCGACGTATCACTTGATCTGCGCAATGCTTCCATAGGTAAGGGTCATCCCAAACGTAGAAGCGAGCATCATGGCGTATCTTGTCCTTCTGAGCCTTTGAAAAGCTGGGTGAAAACTCTTGCGGCACTAAAAAGTTGACTAAGTTAGCGAACCAAGGGCGTGGGAGAGAACTCACCTTGAGGAGATATTCGAGTTCAGATTCTGCAGAGGCCGCGGGGCGGCCGGCGATTGCGAAGGAAGCGTTCTCCGAAGACTCGGTTGCGGGGCGGCCTAGGGTGGCCGCGGGGCGGCTGGCGATTGCGAAGACCTGTAGCAGCTCTTCGTCAGGAAAGCTCCCCACTATGCCTTCTTGTCCATTTTTCTCCTGCATAATACAACTTAAATGGTCAGCAACTAGGTTCTCAGCACCCTGTAACGAAGTGCTGCATCGTCAGTATAAACAATAACTTTTGTACCAAGCAAATACGATCTAAATTTCTCAAGTGCAAAAACTATAGCAAGATGTTCCTTTTCTGTGGTTGAATAATTTCTTTGAGCTCCATTCAGGGTCATAGATGCATAGTATATGACATGAGAGCTTCTCCCTTCTTTTTGTCCAAGCACGGCTCCCACAGCGTAGTCACTAGCGTCACACATCAATTCGAACGGCTGAGACCAATTTGGTGCTTGTATAATTGGTGCACTAGTCAGACAAGTCTTTAACTCATCAAACACCGTCCTGCACTTCTTATCAAAAGCAAATGTGACCTCCTTCTTCAGCAGCTCGCACAAGGGTGAGGTGATCTTTGAAAAGTCCTTAATGAACCTGCGGTAGAATCCTGCATGGCCTAAAAAGGAACGCACTTCACGCACATTAGTAGGATAAGGCAATGATTGAATGATGTCAATCTTTGCCTTATCAACTTCAATCCCTTTATGGGAGACAATGTGACCCAAAACAATACCTTCCTCAACCATAAAGTGACACTCTTCTGAATTGAGCACTAAGTTAGTGTCAACACATCTTCTAAGCACAAGCGCCAAATAGTTGAGGCAAGCATCAAAACTATCACCATGGACTGTAAAATCATCCATAAAAACCTCAATGAATTGCTCTATATATTAAGAAAAGATACTTACCATACACCGTTGGAATGTCCTAGGAGCGTTGCACAAGCCAAAAGGCATTCTGCGATATGCAAAAGTGCCAAACGGACAAGTGAATGTTTTCTTGATCCCCTGGTGCGATGGCTATCTGAAAGTACCCTGAATATCCATCTAGAAAGCAATAATATGGACGACTAGCAAGTCTTTCAAGCATTTGATCAATGAATGGTAAGGGAAAGTGATCTTTTCGAGTTACCGCATTCAGCTTACGATAATCGATGCAAACTCTCCAGCCTGATTAGACTCTGGTAGGGACTAACTCACCTTCTTGATTCTCAACCACTGTTTTGCCTCCCTTCTTTGGTACTACCTGCGTTGGACTAACCCATTGACTATCAGAGATGGGATAGATCATACCTGCTGGAAGGAGTTTGAGCACCTCCTTCTTCACTACATCCATCATAGGTGGGTTGAGTCTCCGTTGAGGTTGCCTGGAAGGTTTGGCTCCCTCTTCTAATAAGATTCTGTGCACGCAAGTAGCTGGGCTGATTCCCTTGATATCCGCTATGGTCCATCCCAGAGCTGTCTTATGCTCTTTGAGCACTCCTACCAGCCTATCTTCTTGTTCTTTGGTAAGCTTGTTAGAGATGATGACAGGCAAGGTATCACCTTCCCCCACAAACGCATATTTCAGATGCTCAGGAAGAGGCTTGAGCTCAACTTCAGGTGCCTGTACGATAGAAGGTAAGAGCTTTTCATTTGGAATGGTCAATGCCATAAAGGTATCTGCTTGTGAGTATATAGGTAGGGAAGACAAGCCTCTTATGGTCTCCTGCAGGTTAGTAGACAAAACATAATTCAATGAGAACTCCTCAATAGGAGATTCTAAAGCTACCTGCAGGTCATCTACACAACTCATATCAAAGGTATCCTGCATACAAGTATCAATGGCATCCAGAAAGCATAAGGAATGATCATCAGAAGGGAATTTCATTGCATCATATATATTGTATTCAACCTTCTCACCATCAAATTCCATAGTCAAAGAGCTAGAATACACATCGATTTTTGTCCTAGCAGTCTTTAAAAAGGGCCTTTCTAGGAGAATATGAGCCTCTTGGTTACCATGCTCCATGTCTAAGACAAAAAAATCAGCAGGAAAGATCAAATTGTCAACCATGACTAAAACATCCTCAACTATGCCTCTAGGAAAAGCATTTGATCGGTCCGCTAGTTGGATCACCACTCTAGTCTCATGCAAAGGTCCTAAACCCAATGATTCATACAGAGAATAAGGTAAAACATTAATAGATGCACACAAGTCTAACAAAGCTTTATCAAACTTAGTCTCACCTATTACACATGGGATTGTGAACATGCCAGGGTCGCTATATTTCTTAGGCATACGCTTTTGAAACACAGCAGACACATGTTCGCTTACCTTAATTTTCTGCTTCCCCTTCAAATTTTGATTCCTCTTTATTGTGCAAAGTTCCTTGAGAAATTTGGCATAACGAGGAATACTTTTAATCAGATTGAGTAAGGGGATGTTTACCTCGCACTTAGTGAAAGTTTCAAAGATCTCTTTGTCATTGTCTAGTCTTTTTGTGTCTCTGAGTGCTTCGGGAAAGGGAGGAACATGTTTGAAAGAATTAAGAGGAGGAAAATCAGGTCTTACGTACCCGTCAGAGGAGTCACTGGAGGGGCCGCGGGGCGGCTGGGCTTGGCTGCGGGGTGGCCCGGCGATTTCTGCAGCGTCAGAATCGCCTTGGCCGCGGGGCGGCTCAGGGGTGCCGCGGGGCGGTCGGCGATTGCGAGCCTCTTCTTCCTCCTCGTTCGTACCTGGTTCAAAGTTTTCAATGTTAGCATCATTATGGGGAGTGGTAATCAGTTCCTTACCACTTCTTAGCGTCACAGCGCTGACGTTCTCCTTGGGGTTCACCACCGTTTGAGATGGTAGCTTTCCTGAGTCCTTAGCCTGCATTTCGCTCATCATTTGAGCCAATTGGCTAATTTGCTTCTCCAAATTCTTTTGGTGCTCAGCTTGACTCTTTTGGTACTCAGCTTGACTCATGACGATCTTTGTGAGAGCTTTGATAGGATCCTCATTGAATTGATCATCAGTTGGTGGAGGTCCTCTCTGTCTGGCATCAAATTGTTGCTGAGGTCTGAAATGGGGTCCTCCTTGTGGATTGAAAGGGGCTTGGTTATTACCATAGCCATATCCCTGGTAACCTGCATTATAGTTATTATTGTAATGATTTGGATTAGCATAGTTACCATACCTGGGTCGCTGCGGAACAAAGTTCACCATGACATTCAACTCTACATTTGGCTCCTGGAGCATAGGACAAGTGTCCGTCGGGTGATAAAGATCAGCGCAAATGCCACATGCCTTAAGTTGTTGTGGGGTTCCTTGTAGCATGAACCTTTTCATCATATCCTTCAATTCAGCCACATCGCTATGTAATGCGGATGTTGAGGAGTCAACGACGAGTACCCCTCTAGCATGAAGTCCCTTGCTGAATTGTCTAGAGCCATCAGCAAGCTCTGAAAACACCTCTCAAGCAGCATTAGGTGTTTTGTTCAAGATGTTGCCTCCATAGGCAGAGTTCACCGTCTTGCGCTCCTCGTCAAGCAATCCATTAAATAGAAAGAGCACTAAATCCTTCTTTGAGAAACAATGGTGAGGGCAACAAGAGCAAATTTTCTTGAAGCGCTCAAAGTACTCATTGAGTGTCTCTGTAGCCTGCTGGTCAATGCTGCTGATTTCCTTTTTCAGACTGTTTAACTTGGTCGCAGGAAAGTACTTCTCCAGAAAGAGACACTTCAACTGAATCCATGTTGTTGCACTACCTGGTGGCAAGTAGTAGAACCACTCATTGGCAGTGTCCTTAAGCGAAAAAGGGAATGCCCTCAACTTGATTTGCTCTTCCGTGACGTTGCCTGTTTTCATTCCCACCACGACAGTATGGAACTCAGATAAGTGCTTGTGGGGGTCCTCACCACTCAACCCATGGAATTTAGGCAAGAGATGAATCACCCCAGACTTTAGCTCAAAATTGACACCTTCATCAAGTTCGGGGAACACGATAGCCAATGGTTGTTGGGCTAAGTTTGGTGTTGTGAGCTCCTTCAACGTTCGATTATCATCGTTAACAGCCATCTATATACTCTCTTCTTCTCCTTGATCGAAAGGTAACTCGCGAAAGTGATCACTAGCTTCTCGCCTCAATCTAGAGAGAGTCCTCTCAATCTCTGAATCTAAAGACAATAAAGATGAGTTAGTAGCACGAGTGTGGACCATATAGGTGGTCCACACCAAGATTAGCAATTAAAACAACACAAGAATTCAATAAGAAATCCCCGGCAACGGCGCCAAATTTGACAAGAGGAAAATCTGTCGTTGTTCTTGCCAAAGAATACTCAAACTCACAACTAGTATAGTGTGTAAGCAAGAGGTCAATCCACAGGGAAATCTATTCAATTCGAGTGTCAATTCTAATCGCTAAGAGGAGAAATTGGGGGGTTTGGTGTGAAAAAGGTCCGCCTTTCATCAAAGCGGAAGTAAGCAAACAAAGTGAATTGGTTTAAAAATGCAGTGGAGAGAAATAGGTTCACCTACAATTTATCACTTCGATTGATGAATTCGATCCTTGTTTCAACCTCTAGTTCTTGTCTTTTCCTATCAATGTCCTTGTCCAGATCTTATGTAAATTACTAGTCCTACGAGTCCTAGCAACCCTTATCTCTAAATAACCCTAACACGGTTAAGATTTAACCTAGAGATAGCATTAAGAATATGAATTAACCAAGGTACATGCAATATCAAGCTACGAGTCGATATTTAACATATATTCAGCTTCCTACACATCCAATTAGTCCTACGAGTCCTAAAGGGATATGATTGCCACTTGGGTTAAGGTTCGCTACGAGGAATCTACAAAACCCTAGCAATTGAATGAATCTACTCTAACTAGTCGGCCAGGCCAGAGAGAATAAAACACATTCAAGCAATTAAGCACAAAGAAGTCAAAACATTGGAATAGGAATAAGAACTAGATTAAGAAACTCACAATTCAACAATCAAAGATCCAAACTGTAGGCGAAACCTTGAGAGTTTAGTTGCTCATGCTCAACGGCGATCTCAACAATGGAATAAAGTGCATAAGGTGAATGAAATAATAAACTAGAAAAACCTTAAATAGTATTTAGAAAGTCGGCCAAACAACTCAATTAAAACCCTAAGTAAAATCCCGGATCGAATGTTCAGTTTCTGCACGGGCCGCGAGGCGGCCAGGCCAGGCCGCGGGGCGGCCGGCGATCAGCGAAGTCCTTCGTTTCTGCCTTCGAGCTGCGGGGCGGCCAGCGATACTGCGGGGCGGCCTGTGATTCTTCCGAACTTCTTCTTCCTTGTCTTTGCAGTTTCTCTACTCTTCTTTAGATTATTTTCACTCTTTTCCGATTCATTCCACCTTCAATCTACTATACCTGAAATAAACCATAAAATCATGTAGATTCCGCCTCTTCTAACTCAACAAGTGACAATGTAAATGCGGCTAAATATATGCAATATTCACACCTAAATTATGCTAAATGCAATATATTATGCAACACTAAATATGCTCTATCAAGAAACTTAGAGTTGGGGTTCTTGTACTTGTTGGCAGAATCGACTGACCAGAATCTCACAGTCCAATCCCTAGACGACGTGGCGAAGCCTACATTGTCACATATGCATACGCGGCAAACCTAGACACAGATAGAGAATTCCAAACAACTCGAATCAAACAATTAGGGTTTAAAAAAACTCGCGGAATTCAAGCAAATCTGGATGAATATGAGCTTGATGGAGAGAGAAGGAGTGGACGGGGATAAGGAAATTACGTCATCTTCATGCCCGTGAAGTTCGGCGCTCTGTTTTCAACCTTGGAAATCGACCTTCATAATCAAACAGGTCGGGCGGAACCAACCCGTTTCCAATTTCACCTCTCCTCTCGCTTGTAGACCTACCTTCCGCCTCTCCTCTCGCTTTCAGATCTGCCTTTGGCAACCGGCGTTCGACCTTTGCCCGCCTCCACCTCTCCCCTTCGCTTCAACAACGCTCGTATGCGTGTTGAGGTGTCAGTTGAGGAAGCAGGGTTGGATCACATTGTGATTGAGAATCTGGATGGTTCATCTTACCATCAAAAGGTGATTTTTGAATGGGCACCGTTGAGATGCTCAGTGTGTAAGCAATTTGGACACTTGGATATTAGCTGTCGAAAGAGGAAAAGAGCTCACCAAAGCCATGGTAAGTTTGAATGGAGAGCTAAGGCGCATGGCATAGTACTGCAGCAGCAAGCTCCCACTGTGACTGCTCCGGGGGACAAATTTGTGCAATAGACAGATTTGGGTGTTCAAGGACAGGCTGAAGGTAATGAGAAAATGGATGAGGTGGGAGAGACATATCAGAGTGACAGTTTGAGTGTGGTTAAGGATACATTTGCTGCATCTGGGCTTCAAAATCAGAGCCCAAAAGAGGATCATCGGACTACTAAGGTGAATTCAGAGGGGAATTGTGGTAAGTCAGGGGATGGCTGGTCTGATGTAGGTAAGAAGAATTCCATTAAGTCCCCAAACCAGAGATCTACTAAGGAGATAGGTAAGAACTTTGTCATTCAAAAATCATGTTTTGCTGCTCTGGATTTTGGAAGAAGAGGTAACAATGACAGGTAATGCGAAGGATGGCAGTTTGGCTCAATGTTCTGGCTCAAACTCTGATGAGTGTAGCACTCATGTCTCGAAGTCTGATGGATAGTCTCAAAATTGCAGCTTGGAACATCACTGGGATAAAAGACCCAGTGAAAGCTAATTTAATTAATAGCTTTTGTTTTGAGAATGATATAGGATTGATTGGGCAGCTTGAAACGAAATTACTTTATAAAAATCTTGAGGAAGTTAAAAGTAGATTAATGTATGGATGGGGATGCATTGTCAATGGAAGTGAATTTGTGAAAGGCATAATATGGGTCTCTTGGAACCCAAATATTTTCGATGTTATAGCTGACATTATTCACGACCAGTTCATTCACTATAGCGTGGCCTCTAAGGACAAGAAATATTTGTTTGTTGGTACTTTTGTGTATGCACTTAACTCCAAAGTAGAGAGAGTACCTGTGTGGGATTCTTTGAACAGAATTGCAGATAATATGGATGTTCCATGGATAGTGTTAGGTGATCTCAATTGCATTCTAAGCATGGAAGAGAAATGGTCAGTAAAGAAAGCTAAGCGTGATAAGTTTGATGAACTCTTTACCGCTTTAGAGGCGAGTAAGCTATCTGATCTTCCGTATACTGGAGCAACTATGACCTGGAACAACCGTCAATTAAGGGATGACAGAATAGAGAGGAAGCTAGACAGAATCCTCGTGAACGACATCTGGATGGAACAATTTAGCAATGCAAAGGGGTTCTTTGGGACGCCATGTATATCAGATCACTCCCCTGGCATTGCTACCTTGTTTAATAGAAATAGAAAGATGAGATATCCGTTTAAGTTTAAGAACTTTTAGGGAAAGTAAAAAGAGTTCTTGGATATTGTTAAAGCGGCATGGTGCCCTGATTAAGTGGGATCGAGGCAATATAAACTCGCTCAGAAACTCAGAAGTGTAAAAGACGCCTTGAAACCTTGGGACAAAACACGATTTCCCGAACTTCAGGCACAGATTAAGCTACAAAAGGGCATACTGCATGAGCTGCAACTGAGAATAAGATCAGAAAGGGGTAATCAGGGGCTTGCGGATCAGATTGCAAAAGCTGAACAGGATCTCAGAAAGAGTGTGAGTAGGCTGATTAGCTTAACGTCTCAGCAAGCCAAACTTCATTGGCTCTCTATGGGGGAAGAGACCTCTTCCATGTTTTATAGGAACATGAAGGAAAGGAGTGCCAGAAATGCTATACTTATTTTCAAAAATGATCAGGGGACTATGATGACAGATGAAGGTGAGATAAAGAAGCACGTGGTGGGGTTTTTCCAGGAGTTACTTTCAACGCCTTCATACAACCAAACTCCGTTCCTGGTGCCTTTAGGGCCGGTTGTGGACAGCGGCAGACATGATATGCTTGTGGCTTTGCCTAGTTATGATGAAGTGAGGAAGAGCATGTGGTCGATTGGGATTAACAAATCTCCGGGGCCAGATGGTTTTGGAAGCAAATTTTTCAACGATCCTTGGTGCATCATTGGCAAAGATACGTGTGAGGCGGTAAGAGAAGTATTTAGAAATATACGAGTATTAAAGCAATTGAACACAACCTTTATATCTCTCATCCCAAAGGTTCCCAATCCTACCTTAGTAACAGAACTACGCCACATCTCCTGTTGCAATACAATCATGAAAGTGATTACGAAGATAATTGCAAGCCACATTAAAGGGGATCTGCCAGAACTTATATCAGATTGTCAGGGTGCCTTTATCCCGGGAAGATCTCTTGCTCATAATGTTGTCGTGGCTATGGAAATCGTTAACGGTTATGGCACCAAGCGAGTCTCTCCTAGATGTACTATCAAAGTGGACCTACAAAAGGCCTACGATTATCTCAGCTGGGATTTTATGCGAGCCACGTTGATTCACTTCCAGTTCCCAGCTAGGCTGACTGACTTGATTATGTAGTGTATATCTACAGCTTCCTTCTCTGTCTTGATCAATGGAGAGCCTAAAGGCTTCTTTCCAGGGAAACGTGGACTAAGATAAGGAGACCCCTTGTCTCCCTATCTTTTTGTTTTTTGCATGGAAATGCTGAGTAGAAAGCTCCAAGCTACCACCGATAACCCGTTATTCAGGTATCATCTTCGATGTAAGGAACTTAGGTTGGTTCATTTAGCTTTTGCAGATGACTTGTTGGTGTTCTGCCGTGGTGACCAACAATATGTTGGTATTATTAAGACATGCCTAGATGAGTTTTTTGCAATGTCCGAGCTAAGGGCTAATAATGCAAAGAGCACTGTATTTCTGGCAGGGGTCACAGAAGAGACTGAGATGGAGATTGTGAATCAGTTAGAATTTGAAAAAGGGGTGCTTCCAGTCAAATATCTTGGCCTACCGCCACAATCCAAAAAAATCAGAGTGCACGAATACTCCCAGCTGTATGATAAAGTGGGTAGCATGATTAACTCCTGGACTGCCAGAAAGCTCACATACGCAGGAAGGCTTCAACTGCTTAAATATGTGTTTGCGGGTGTGCTAACTTCTGGAGTCAAGTGTTGCTCCTATCGAAAGGTGTGATTGACAAAATCGAAGGCATGTGCAAGAGGTTCGTATGGAATGAAAGTTTGGAAGGAAGAAAGTATTTAGTAGTGAAGGTTCGATAATGTAAAACAAAGTAATGTAAAGATACTCTAGAAGGGGAGTTGAATAGAGTAAGCCGGGTTTTCGCAGATAGTCTCAAGGCTTTTGAAGCTCGTGCAAAAATCCTTTGAGATTAGACTTAGTCTTTTCTCTGAAAACTTGAATCACAAAGTTAAACAATTCGAATCAAGTGTGGGAATAAGGTAAAGCAGTAAATAAAAGACTCGATGAATTGTTTACGAGGTTCGGCACGAACTTGGCCTACGTCCCCGCCTAGGGTTCTTCCACAACCCTAGGATTCAACCGGCTTTTATTGATTCACAAGACTTAGGATCTTAATAGCTCACCGAGAAGCCTCTCTCCTATACAATTATAATCTAGTCAACTCACGTTCCCTTGGAGTCCTAGACCAATCTAGAAGAGCCCCACCTCTCTATGCTATCTAGTACAATCCTCTTACACTTAGTGAATCAATCGCCCAGTGTCCACTTCCTGAGTTACAAACTCTCGAGTATAACACTATCACAAAATATATCCTATAAGCTCACTGTGTAACTCTCAAATGCTTTGAAATGAAATAACAGACTCTTAAGGACTAGTAGAGAGCACACGAAGAAGACAGATCTCGCTTGAGGGCTTGAATGTATGAAATGCTTGTGTTCAACGAATGTGTGGTTGTCTTCTTCTTCCTTTTCTTTATATTGAAACAAATCGGTGCCTAAGGATCTTCACCAACGGCTAGAGAGGATCATGGCTTGAGCTGGATTCTTCACAATCTTCTATCTTTGGAAACTTCTGAAGCCGTGATCTTCCGATTTGAATCTTCTCGATTTACAGCTTAAGGAAGGAAATAATATTCGAAAGAGCTTCCTGAAATGTTAGTGAATATATATAATAATATTTGGAAGCATATAATAACATAAAATAATATTCGAGCATAATATCATGGAGAACAGGTTTTGTGTTTCATCAACACTGCTGTAGCTTCAAGAGCTTTGACATAAACTGACTGTCAAAGCCTTTGAAACGTATTCCGATTTTCATCAAGGGAGTGGAGTTATCAATATCCCTCTTGATGAAAGACAAAACTTGTGCATCCCTGCAACTTAGTCAAACATATATAATATAAGCAGCATCGGACTAAGTACCTGTATGGGTTAGACGAATGTTGGATCATAATTTTAAAGCATGAAAAATATCCAACTGAAAACAAAACAAGGTCTTCCAAGACCTTCATAGCAGTTATAAACTCCTTGTGCAGCTCCTTGATATTCAGGCGAACTTCCTCCAAGCCCAACTCCAGGTTGTCCATGCATTCATCAACGGCAGAGGCAATGGGAAGAGCTTTTGAAGGAGAGGCAAGACTCTAAGTCCCTTGGGGGGACCGAGTGATGCCAATCTTTTCAAGGCTCTTGAAGTCGAACTTACCCATATGACGCTGTTGTTCTTCATTTTTGAAATTGATTCCAAAAGCTTTGAAGATATGGGTCAAAAGGGTGGCAAAGGGGAGGGGAGTTCCTTTCCTGGCTTTTCTAATGTGAGCCATGGATCCTAAAATGGTATTGGCCAGATCAAGATCAAGGCCATTTAGGATTCGGTAAAGTAGGACCATGGCATTGTCGGTAAGGAGAGAGCCGGAGTTTAGACGGGGTAAGAGGCAACGCACAATGATGTTAAAAATAATCTTTGCCTCTAGGGTAAGGGATGAGTGGGTGAGCTGCTTTGAGGTGCTGTTAGATGCTTCGGGTAGGAGGTATTTGGATCGGGCAAGGGCAATGCACTGTTCTTTCGTGGGGTTCTCGGGAGAGGGTGGACAAGGTCTAGGTAGGCCAAGGAAATCTGCGAAGTCAATGGAGTTGAAAGAGATTCTCACTCCCTTAACGACGGATTCCAAAGACCAACCGTCGGCATTGTGTTTGGCTTTTAGGTTTATGTAGAACAGGCGGGTAAGTTGGGGATAGTAGATAGCTTCAAGGTTGAGAAGGGTCCAGGCAGGGGATTGTTTGAGTAGAGATATGCATGGTAAATTCAAAGCTTCAAAGAACGCAAGATCTAAAAAATCAGAACAGCAAATCTTATGAGTTCGAAACTCATCTACCCACTTTCCAGCCGTTTCAGCATCTTCAAACCATGAAGAGGGTAAGGATTGGTTTACCTGGATGTAGGCGGGTGGATCAGCATTCTTCCTTCGAGCCTGTGTTGGAGCAGCCCTCTTGGCAGATGCTTTAAGGCTTTTGAGAGTGCCCTTCCTGGTACGCTTGGGAGATGGAGGCTTGGCAGCTGCTGGGGCTTTCCGCTTCTTTGGAGACGGGGGAGGAGGAGAAGGAGAAGGAGAGGCAACAGGTTCTGGCTCCTCTTCCTCCTCGTCCTCAGACCCCGAGTCCTCAGCGGACCCTTCAGCGTCCTCGTTGTCTCCTTCGGCATCCTCGTCATCGTCGGTCTCGTCTTCCTCTTCTTCTTCTTCCTCTGGTTCCTCCTCAGTGGGAACCTCCTTCTCAGCCTCTTTTCGAATTCTCTCGGCCTCCTCCTCGGCCAGTTTCGTTGCCAGCTCGGCCACTTCCTCGGCCTTTTTCTTTCTCAGAGCTTCTTCCTCGGCTTCCTTGGCGGCATCCCGTTCCAGAATAGCGTCGAGATCCTCCTCTTCCTCCTCTCATCCACCTCCTCAGCGATGATTTTCTTTTTCCCTTTTTGCTTTGCACTGAGAGGCTTCTTCGCTGAGCGTTTTTGAGAGCCCCTGGTTACTGTAATCGTGCTCTCAGCAATGGTGCTCTGGACAATAGCTGGGACGATTGCTTGTGGAGTGGGTTCAGGTTGAGGGGAAGTAGCAGTGGCCTGGCGTCCCTTGGGGGTGGCGCCAAGTCTTTTGGGTGTGGAGGCTTTCTTTGATTTGGGAGCCATGGAGATTTTCGGCTAGGGTTTCAGAACAGTTGAGAGGTTGAAGGAGAAGAAGAATTGAAAAGGTTTAGATAAGTTTGAAGTGGTGAGAGAATCGGTTACAGATTGGGGTTTAAGTAGAGTGAGGTGATGGAGTTGATTGGACGGGTTTAGAGTTCCAATGTGGGTAATAATAACATTGCCAATTTGAAAAATATTTCAATTCAAAATTCAAATCTTCTCTTAACCATTTGAAATAGGAGGGAAATATCCGAAAATATTTTGTTCCAAAAATAAAACATGTACTCGGATGGGGGAATAAAATGTGTAACATAAATATATTATTTTGAAATCCGATAAAAATTATACTTGATCAAATATCTAAAAAGATATTAACCAAATATATATGATCCGATATCTGTTTTCTACCATTCAGAGCGTAAACCTTGACATAAATCTCAAAGGTCTTGACACTGAGTAGAATTTATCTTTCGTAAAGGGAAAGCTCCCCCTACGAAAGTGCATCCTTGTTAAGCATCCCAATCTCACGTCTAATGAAGGTGAACATGTCCTCTGTCAAAGGCTTAGTAAAAATGGCAGCCCATTGATAATCAGTTGAAATAAACGAAATGGACACATCACCTTTTTCAACATGGTCTCTAATGAAATGATGCCTTACATCAATATGTTTGGTTCTTGAATGCTGAACAGGATTCTTCGTGATTGATATGGCACTAGTGTTGTCACACTTAATGGGAATACCTTTGAGGTTGATGCCAAGATCTCTCATTTGTTGAGCTATCCAAAGGATTTGGGAGCAACATGCTCCAGCTGCTATGTATTCGGCTTCGGCAGTGGATAGAGCAACTGAGTTTTGTTTCTTTGAATGCCAACTGATCAAGGATGCTCCTAAGAATTGGTAACATCCTGATGTGCTCTTCCTATCCACCTTATAGCCTGCAAAATCTGCATCAGAATACTCGATTAATGTGAAATCTTTTTGCTTTGGGTACCACAAGCCAAGCTCCTTAGTGCCATTGAGATATCGAAAGATTCTCTTCACAGCTACGAGGTGAGATTCTTTAGGATCAGCTTGAAACCTAGCACACATGCAAACACTAAACATGATGTCAGATCTACTAGCTGTGAGATATAGTAAAGATCCAATCATTCCTCGATACTCCTTTTGATTGACACTCTTCCCAGTCTTGTCTTGATCTAGAGATAATGTTGAGCTCATGGGTGTCTTGGCTGCTTTGGATTGATCCATCTTGAATTTCTTCAAGAGATCCTTAGTGTACTTGCTTTGGTTGACAAAGATCCCTTTCTTGGATTGATGAACTTGTAATCCCAAAAAGAAGTTGAGTTCACCCATCAAGCTCATCTCAAATTCACTGCACATAATGTCAGAAAATTCCTTGCACAAAGATGTGTTAGTAGCACCAAATAATATATCATCAACATAAATTTGAATAACCAAAATGTCCTTTCCTTTGGTCTTGATAAAAAGAGTCTTGTCGATCAACCCCCTTTGAAAATCATTTTCTAAAAGATATTTTGACAAGCGCTCATACCAAGCTCTTGGGGCTTGTTTCAAACCATAAAGCGCTTTGTCTAGTTTATAAACATGATTGGGAAATTCCGAACTTTCAAAACCTGGGGGTTGACCCACATAAACTTCTTCTTCTAAGAAACCATTAAGAAAAGCACACTTGACATCCATTTGATATAACTTTATGCTCATAAAAGATGCAAATGCTAATAAAAAGCGAATGGCTTCAAGCCTGGCTACGGGAAAAAAGGTCTCCTCGTAGTCAATACCTTCCTCTTGATTGTAGCCTTGAGCAACAAGCCTTGCTTTGTTCCTCACGATCTTACCATTTTCATCTAGCTTGTTTCGAAATACCCATCGTGTGCCAATGACTGATTGATGCTTTGGCCTAGGCCTCAAGGTCCAGACTTTGTTCCTTTCAAATTCGTTAAGCTCACTTTGCATAGCAATGATCCAGTCTGGCTCTTGAAGGGCCTCATCTACCTTCTTTGGTTCAATAAGAGAAACAAACGCATGAAAAGCACAAAGATCTTTAAGTTTAGAACGAGTTTGAACACTAGATGTAGGGTCAAAAATGATATCCTTTAATGACTGTGATGAGGAGTATTTGAATTTCCTTTTGCTGGTCTCAGCTCCTTGATTTGTCACACCAACAGGATTGATTTGTGGTACATCTGACTCCGTGGTCCTGTTAGGTTCAGTTACATCAGTTTCTGATGTTTCAACACTGTTGGATTGGACACCAAGGGCTTTGGACGAATCTTCAACACCTTGGGCCAATTCTTCAGTGTTGAGAATCTGTTCCTGCATGTTCCTCTTCTCTGTATTCTTGGTGGCAGCATCATCACCTTCCTCGTTCTCTGCATGGATGTTAAGATCTATATCTGCAACATTTTCACTCAAAGAACCGTCATTGCATTCATCAAATATAACATGTATACTTTTTCAACTAACTGGGTCCTTTTATTGAAGATTCTATAAGCTTTGCTACTTGTGGAGTAGCCAAGAAATATACCTTCATCACTACGCGCATCAAATTTCCCAAGGTTATCTTTTCCATTGTTATGAACAAAACAAGTACATCCAAAGGGTTTAAAGTAAGATATAAGTGGTTTGCGGCCTTTGAAAAGTTCATAAGGAGTTTTCTTTAAGATGGAACGAATAAGACAACGATTCAAAATGTATTTAGCTGTGTTAACAGCTTCAGCCCAATAGGTTTTAGGTAATACATTTTCTAAAAGCATAGTCCTGGCCATTTCCTCTAGGGTGCGGTTCTTTCGTTCCACAACCCCATTTTGTTGAGGTGTCCTAGGACCAGAAAATTTATGGGAGATGTCATATTTAGCACAAAATAAATCAAATTGAAGTTGATCAAACTCCCTACCATGATCACTTCGAATTGACACTATGGGCTCGTTTCTTAAAGTTTGCAACTCCTTACAAAGTTTTGAAAACTCAAATAAGGCCTCTGATTTTTCTCTTAAAAAAGCAACCCAAGTATATCTAGAAAAATCAACAACAACAACAAGCATGTACTTTTTACCATTGGGAGATTTGACTCGCATAGGACCACATAAATCCATATGTAAAAGTTCAAGGGGTCTAGAAGAACTTACAACCTTTTTGGGTTTGAAAGAGCTACGTGTTTGTTTACCTCGTGTGCACGCATTGCACATATCAATACCTTTGAATTTCATCTCAGGTAGTCCTCTTACAAGCCCTTTGGACACAAGCTTCTGTAGTGTATGTGGTGGACTCACATGACCGAGTCTCCTGTGCCAGAGCTTTGGATCATCCGTCAAAGCCTTTAGACAGGTTAAGCTTCCTTGTGCCACTTGATCAGCATTTACAGCGTATATATTGTTGTAACGATATGCAGTCAGTATAACTTCACATGTATCTTCTCTGCACACTAGACATCTTTTCTTGTTAAATCTGACATTATTGCCACTATCACATAATTGAGAAACACTAAGCAAATTATACTTTAAACCATTCACAAGATAGACATTTTTAATACTATGGTTGGAATCACTCCCAACACTACCAATACCAACGATGTCACACTTTCCTTTGTCACCAAGAGTGATTGTTCCAGTGGATTGCTTCTTTAGATCATGAAAGAGAGAACTCTTCCCACTCATATGTCTCGAGCATCCACTATCAATAATCCATTTTTGCTCCTTCACCTTGGTGATCTCCTGCAAAACAAAAATCAACCTTTGTGGCTTGACCAATAAGCAAATTTGGATCCATTATTGGGGTAAACCATATTTGGTAAAATAGTGCCTTTGGGGACCCAAACTTGTGTTATCCGTTTTTTCCTCAAATGAACAGGAAATGTATTGCGAATGATATATGGATCCTTTCTTCTATAGGGGCGGGTCTCTTTTACATGTACCTTTCTAGCACAGTGGTGACATATAGGAGAGGTTCTGCTTCCTTTTGCCTTTACAAAAGTGGTAATGTGTTGTTTCTTTAAAAAAACCTTGGGTTGTAACTAATACCACTTCTTTTTAGAGAACTTTGTTGCTCACCCAACATCTTATCAAGAGAGCCTTTGGATTTGGTAAAACTTATGAGGGTTGTCTGTTGGTCTTGAATCTTATTATTCAGGGAGATCTTCTCGTTCTCTAAGTCATGATGTTCACTTCTTAGAGAGGAGAGATCTTGCTTGAGTTCAGATTTCTCTGAGTCAAGAGTCTTGACTTTAATGTCAAGACCTGAATAAGAAGCTTCAAGACTTTTGACCCTCATAGACAGATCCTCAATAGTTCTTTCCTGGTCCACAGTTTTCTTAATAAGAGTGTTAGTCTGGGCAATAAGTTTCTCTTCATTGGCAATCATATTAGAAAGAAATTTCGATAATACCTCTTTTGGACTTGCCATAAGTTCTCTTACAGTTACCTCAAGCTTCTCATCGTGGGATTCATCTCCTGAGGCCATAAGGCAGACATTGCCCTTCTCATCATCGGAGTCAGAGTCAGAATCACTCCAAGTTGCCACCATGGCTTTCTTTTTCCATTTATCACCCTTCTTGGACTGGCTCTTCGTCTTTTGAGGACAGTCTTTTACAAGATGATATGTTTCACCACATTCAAAATAAGACAAGGGTTTACTCTTCTTCTCATATTTGTTGTATTGAGACTTACCTCGAAATTTTGAAGACTCTGATCCATCCTTGTTGTTGAATTGTTTCTTCATTTTGAGGATTCGAGCAAGGCCTCTTGTGATAAGAGCAAAAGGGTCATCCTCATCGTCATCCTCATCTTCGGAATCAGATCCATCTTTGGGCTCATCCTTCTTAGACTTGAGCGCCAAGTTCTTAGTGCTTGCTGGAAGTTCTCCATCGTCTTCATTAAGGATCATCTCATGCGTGATCAGTTTCCCAAGCAAGTCATCAAGGGGCAGAGTGGTGAGGTCTTGGGCTTCCTCTATGGCTGTTACTTTAGGACCCCACTTTTCTTTTGGGAGGCACCTCAATATCTTCCTTACTTTCTCAACGTTCGTAAAGCTCTTGCCGAGAGAGTCAAGGTTGTTGGTGATTTCCGTGAATCGTGTGAACATGGCCTTGATAGACTCATCAGACTTCATTTTGAAAAGCTCATTCTTTTGAAGGAAGATACAGATCTTGGTGTCTTTCACTTGGCTGGTTCCCTCATAGGTGACGACCAGCTTGTCCCAAATCCCTTTAGCTGACCTACAAGATGAAATACGGTTAAACTCATCAGTGCTAAGACCACAATAAAGTAAGTTGATAGCCATATAGTTTTTGGAGACGAGTTCAAGATCTGCTTGGATGTATTCAGACTCCTTCTTTGCAATTTTGGTTCCATTTGGTCCGTCTTTCTCTGGAATCTTCGGACCATTCTCTATAATCTTCCAAAGTTCCAGATCTTGATCTATAATGAGCATCTTCATCAATGATCTCCAGTGGACAAAGTTGTTTCCAACAAAGAGAGGTGGTCTACTTATAGACCTTCCCTGTGCAAATCCTCCGCTTGCTTCACCAGACATGATCAAAAACTCACAAGATTGTTAGATCGAAAGCAGTGAGTAAAGCTCTGATACCAATTGAAGGTTCGATAATGTAAAACAAAGTAATGTAAATATACTCTAGAAGGGGGGTTGAATAAAGTAAGCCGGTTTTTCGCAGATAGTCTCAAGGCTTTTGAAGCTCGTGCAAAAATCCTTTGAGATTAGACTTAGTCTTTTCTCTGAAAACCTGAATCACAAAGTTAAACAATTCAAACAAAGTGCAGATATAAGGTAAAGCATTAAATAAACGACTCGATGAATTATTTACGAGGTTCGGCACGAACTTGGCCTACGTCCCCGCCTAGGGTTCTTCCACAACCCTAGGATTCAACCGGCTTTTATTGATTCACAAGACTTAGGATCTTAATAGCTAACCGAGAATCCTCTCTCCTATACAATTGCAATCTAGTCAACTCACGTTCCCTTGGAGTCCTAGACCAATCTAGAAGAGCCCCACCTCTCTATGCTATCTAGCACAATCCTCTTACACTTAGTGAATCAATCGCCCAGTGCCCACTTCCTGAGTTACAAACTCTCGAGTATAACACTATCACAAAATATATCCTATAAGCTCACTGTGTAACTCTCAAATGCTTTGAAATGAAATAACAGACTCTTAAGGACTAGCAGAGAGCACACGAAGAAGACAGATCTCGCTTGAGGGCTTGAGTGTATGAAATGCTTGTGTTCAACGAATGTGTGGCTGTCTTCTTCTTCCTTTTCTTTATATTGAAACAAATCGGCGCCTAAGGATCTTCACCAATGGCTAGAGAGGATCATGGCTTGAGCTGGATTCTTCACAATCTTCTATCTTTGGAAACTTCTGAAGTCATGATCTTCCGATTTGAATCTTCTCGATTTACAGCTTAAGAAAGGAGATAATATTCGAAAGAGCTTCCTGAAATGTTAGTGAATATATATAATAATATTTGGAAGCATATGATAACATAAAATAATATTCGAGCATAATATCATGGAGAACAGGTTTTGTGTTTCATCAACACTGTTGTAGCTTCAAGAGCTTTGACATAAACTGACTGTCAAAGCCTTTGAAACGTATTCCGATTTTCATCAAGAGAGTGGAGTTATCAAGTAGCTTAGGAGGAGGTCACAAAGCCGTTTAAGGAAGGGGGCTAGAAATTCACGAGCTTTTGTCTTGGAACAAAAGCGTTATTTCTAAGCTATTCGGTGAATTAGCCATGAACAAGCATAGCGTATAGTACAGGTGGTGCTATTGTAACCACATCCGAGATGGGGTAATTTGGGATGTGACTGTCAGGACCCGTGAGACGGGAATATGGAGATAGATAGTAGCTGTGAAAAATGAACTGATTGAGGCTATGGGAGGCAACATAGCTACAGACAGTAATCTGGAGGCGTACTGCAAACCAGGAGGAGGTATCTCATGTGCCAAAATCTACCAGCTCCTGCGACCTAAATCGGAGGAGGTGGATTGGGGTGAGTTGATTTGGGGCAAGCTTCAGAGTATGCAATGGGCTTTCATAGTGTGGTTTGCTGCTAGAAAGAGATTGCAGACGGGACAAAAAATGAAACATTGGAGAGGACCAGAAGCAGCTGATTGTGTGTTGTGCCGAAGTGCAGAAGAAAGCGAAGACCACCTTTGGTTTAGTTGCCCTGCAATCCAAGATGTTCATACCAGAGTCTTCGATTGGGTAGGGATACAGTGTCGTTTTCCTTCCATTACAGACTGGCTGGCTTGGTTTGCTAGAGAGCCTAAGAAGATACAGAAATCGCAGCTTTACCAAGCGAAGTTGTTGGTGTTTGAGGCACTGATTTACTTCACCTAGAGGGGAAGAAATGGAGTGATTTTCAGATAGGAGCAGTTTACCCCGTCTGAATGCACTGACGCTATTATAGCAAGTTGTAGATCTAGGATTTCTGCAAGATGGAAACATAAGCCTCTTGTAGAAAGGTTTGGTATAAGGGAAGAATGATTGGTAGATCTGTATAGAGGGGTAGAATTTGTTTGAGATGGGTAGAGATATAGTTTTTTGGAGTCTATTAGGGGTTCAGCTTAGGTAACTTTTGACATACATGGTTTTTTGGTAGGATGTCAGTTTTATTAGTATGACCATCTATATGGTCGTACTCTTTTGTATATTTCACTACTAAAAAAACAGGAAATAGCTACGGATTCTTAGCGACGAATTTCAGCCACCGCTGTTTTGGTTGCTAATAGCAATGACATTGGCCACGACTGTACTTGACCGTGGCTAATTTCGTGACTGGTGGTCACCCAAGAATGCCACGTCATCAAGTTCGTTGCTAATAGCAACGAACGCAATGCATGTGGCTGATTTCGTGGCTGAGTAAGTGGGTGATAGTAGTGATTAGCCACGACATTTGCTACGAACGCTTATTCCGTGGCTGTATTCGATGCTGATTTGGCAACAACATCAATCTCGTGGCTAAATCCGTGGCTATTCAGCTTCAGAAATCCGACGATGGAATGGAGACGAGGTGAGTGGGCTTGGATCGGTTATTGGGCGGGTCGGACATATGAGGTGAGTGGGCTTGAATCGTAGATGAATCCGTGGCCAACGAAAATAACAAATTGTTATGGGCTCGGCATGGATCAATAGCCCATTAGAAATGATGGGCCCAATTGCCTTATTAGCCCGTAGGAAGAAATGTGGATATAGCAACGACTTTATCCGTGGCCAAATCCGTTGCTATTACGGATGAGGTCGACTTTAATGCGCATTGTCCTTCACCTGTCTTCTAGTAGTTGGGTGCATTAATTGGGGCCGGCCCACGTATTTGTCTTCTAGCTTGGGTGAATTGAACATTGCCATTTGCAATTCAAAGAGAATGACACACATTGCTTCTCTTCAACCTTGAACCTGCATACTCGATCAGTACGAGGTAAGTTTATAATTTTTGTCTTAATTAACTTACATATTACACTATATTATTCTTTTTGAACTTAATTTCAGGAGAGTATATATATATATATTCAAATTAAACGTAGGAAATTATATATATGGGTTTTGAGTTTTAATATATTGGAAAGAATTAAAAATGTTTATATATATATATATATATATATATGTAATGTAATATAAAATTTTGATGGAAATTGCATTTTTATGATATCAATTTACAATTTTATTGAATATTATATAGGTAGTTATTTGAAAGTGGGTTTTTGTAAATATATGTTTCTATATATATGTACATACGGTTGCATTGGAAATTTAGAGAATGTTGAATTTGTGATATATGTGTACTTATAATGAATTGGAAATTTAGGAATGTTCAATTAATTTGTAATGTGTACATACAGGTTGATTGAGAATTTGATAAAATGGATGATGATCGTACATGGATGTATGACATGTACTTGTCGGATCGTGGAGGATTGAAGCCTGAATACTATGCAGGGGTTGAAAAGTTTATAAATTTTGCTTGTAGTCAAGTGCATTACGTC
Source organism: Persicaria maculosa (assembly GCA_963922045.1). NCBI lineage: Eukaryota > Viridiplantae > Streptophyta > Magnoliopsida > Caryophyllales > Polygonaceae > Persicaria > Persicaria maculosa. Next base: position 50,948,835 of record OY998259.1, on the reverse strand, counting down.
GATGAAGGTAAGATAAAGTGTCCATGTCGAAAATGTGTGAATTGCAAATTCGAGAAAGTAGATGATGTGAAGGAGCATTTATATAATCGTGGGTTTATGTTCGGTTATCATGGTTGGACAGCACATGGTGAAACTATTGCACCTCCATACCATGAGCAAATGGTAGGGGGCAACCAATGGGCTATGTATGCTCAGTTAACTGCAGAACAGAGGATGGTATTTGATGTTGCAGGGCCAAGCTTTGTTCCTCCGTCATGGTTTAGCCCATATATTAATGTCGACGATGTTCCGAATAATGGAGATGGTTTTGAATTCCAACCAGCTGAAGAAGAAGTTAATGAGGTCGATGAAATGAGGGAAGATCCGGTAGAAACTGAGGAGGCTAATCTGTTGTCCACACGGTTTGCAGATGTGTTGAGAGCAGCTGATGAACCGGTGTTTTCTGGGTGTACGTCACATACACAATTGTCTTTTGTGAGCCGACTTATGAGCTTGAAGTGCGAACATAATGTTCCTCAAAGTCTGTTCAATGGTTTTGTGCAATTGTACGATGAAGTGCTACCTCAAGACCACAAGATTCCCACCAGTTACTATGAAACTGAGAAGATAGTTCGAAATTTGGGGCTACTGGTGGAAAGAATAGGAATGTTCCCAACGGTTGTATGTTGTATTGGAAGAGTGATGCGAATGAAGAATCATGTAAGTGTTGTGGTCATGCAAGATATGTTGTTAGTGCTACAGGGAAGCGTCGGGAACAGAAGGTTTTATTCTACTTGCCTTTAACTCCGAGGCTACAGAGACTATATGCTTCTGAGGTGACAGCCAGCCAGATGACTTGGCATGCAGAACATGTAACAGAGGAGGGAATGATGTGTCATCCTTCAGATGGAGCAGCATGGAAGAGGTTAGACACAAAGCATCCTGATTTTGCCTACGAGCCTCGTAATATTCGTTTGGGCTTATGCACGGACGGTTTTGCTACATTTAACAACTCTGGTCGGAATTATTCATGTTGGCCCGTGATTGTCACTCCTTACAATCTTCCACCGCATTTGTGCATGAGAACCGAGCACATGTTTCTGTCGTTGATAGTGCTAGGTCCTCGAAACCCAAAGAAGTTGATTGACATTTGCCTCCAACCTCTTATTGATGAGTTGATACAATTGTGGGATGTTGGTGTCGTCACATATGATGCCTCGAGGAGAGAGAACTTTGTTATGCGTGCAGCTTTACTTTGGACCATCAGTGATTTCCCTGCATATGCTATGTTGTCCGGATGGAGCACTGCTGGTTAGTTGGCTTGTCCGATTTGTATGGAAGCAGGATCTGATGCTTTTCGGCTCCAACATGGACGGAAGGCTTGTTGGTTCGATTGTCATCGAAAATTCTTAGATCTTTCTCATCCATTCCGTAGAAATAAGAAGGACTTCTACAAAGGACATGTGGAAACAGCATTGTCACCACCATTGCTATCGGGGGAGCAGATTTGGGAGCGGGTCCGTGATTTGCCAACGGTCATGGAGGATCCTTCCTTCCAGTGTGATGAGTATGGGGTTTCCCATAAGTGGACAAAACAAAGCATCTTCTGGAGACTTCCATATTGGAAGGATCTTCTAATCCGACACAATCTCGATGTTATGCACATTGAGAAAAATGTGTTTGACAATGTTTTCAACACTGTCATGGATATCCCTGGGAAGACAAAGGATAAATTGAATGCTCGGAAGGACCTTCGCCTATATTGTGATCGACCCGAGTTGGAGGTAGATGATGACTACAAGGTTGTAAAACCGAAAGCAATATATACATTGGCAAGAGAGGCGAAGAGAAAGGTGGGTCAATGGTTGAGGACCGTTAAATTTCCTGATGGTTATGCTTCTAATATAGGAAGATGTGTTCAGAGTGACGACTGTAGCCTCGGAGGGATGAAGAGCCATGACTGTCACGTGTTTATGGAGAGCTCCTGCCAATTGCTTTCAAAGAGTTATTGCATCCATCTGTATGGGGTCCTTTAACTGAGTTGAGTATCTTCTTCGAAACAATTTGTTCGTCGACATTATCAGTGTCTGTCATGGAGCAGCTCATATTGATGATTTCTCTGTTGGTCTGTAAGTTGGAGCGTATCTTCCCGCCATCATTTTTTGACTCAATGGAGCATCTCATTGTCCATTTGCCGTATGAGGCCCTGATAGGTGGCCCAGTTCATTATCGATGGATGTATCCGTTCGAGAGACATCTATTCCAGTTGAAACGAAAGATCGTTCAAAAGAGTAATGTGGAAGGGCCGATCGTGATGGCATACTTACGGGAAGAGATAGCTTACTTCTCCGTGCACTACTTCCCTTCACACGTTCCATCAAGGTTGAGGAGACCAGCGAGAAACGACATCGTTGACAGCGATGATTGTGCTTTCTCTATTTTCAATTATCCCGGCAAGGGTAGTGGGAAGCAGCAAATACGGTGGCTGACGGAAGAAGACGAGTGGAGGGCCGCACACACATACGTGTTGCTCAACTGTCCGGAGGTGCAACCATACATTCAGTAAGGAAAAACACATCATTTTATTTATGCTTATATATATAAGTATGCATAAATATATATATATTTATTTATCTTGCTCAACTTTATTACGGTAGGATCTTTGAGACTGCCATGGTGGATAGTGTTGGAGATGACCTCATTGAAAATGAATTCGCGAACTGGTTTAAGAATTATGTAAGTTTTTTTAAACTACCTAAATGCTTACATTAATTTGTTTATATGTTTAAGCTTAACAGATGTGTATAAATGTGTTCTGTAGGCCTTAGATGGAGGAAATGGAATTGGTCATGGAGAGCTGCTGTGGAGTTTGGCATGGGGTCCTAACGTGAAAGCGATTTCTTGGCCAGCATACTTCTCCAATGGGTATAAGTTCCACACTCTGCAACATGGTGCTGGGAAATCTACAATGAATAGTGGGGTTTGTGTTCGAGGGTCCAACTACGCGAGTCCTGAATCGGATTTCTTTGGTCTCCTCGAAGAAATCATCCAGCTTGAGTACCCTAGTGCACTTGATCAACCGCTGAATGTTGTCCTGTTCAGGTGTCGATGGTTTGATCCAACGACACGTGGGACACAAGTTCATCCAATCTACCAGTTTATCGAAATCAATCAGAAGAAACTATATAGAAGGTATGAGCCTTTTGTCCTCGCACAACAAGCACTTCAAGTTTATTATCTTCAATATCCAGGAGCCACACGGGAGCGTATGGAATGGTGGCATGTGTGCAAGACAAGGCCTCGCAACCGGATTGAACAACGATGGAATGCCGAGGGCCAAGCTGCTGTAGATGCTTACCAGTCGGATGAAGTCATCACCCCGGAATTGTCCATCAACATAGAAGTGGACAACTCGTTGACAACCTTGCGAGATCCTTCAGGTGCAACCGAAGTCTGTGAGGACACCGACGCTGTGGGGCTTGACCACGTCGAGGAGGAGTTTCATGTTCAACAAGAAGAGGACGTCTTTGAGGCCACAACAAGCTATGAAGATTGCTCTGATTGACAATCTGCTAGCTGTTAATTTGTTTTATTGACTTCGTCAAACTGCATCAGATTTCATTTTGTGTAACAAAAAATCTGCTAGCTGCTTGATATCTTTAATGATTACTTAGCTAAAAATGCCATGAGACCATCAGAAATGTGTAGAATGCGCGCAATCAGAAATGCCATGAGTAAATCTTCCAGCTTTATTTGCCTGCTGTCTGAGTTTTACACCAACACAATTCCTTTAAGACATAATGCTATTACATCTCTTCAAATTTTCACCAACAGAATGAACAAGATAACCAACATGACACCTACTACGATTTTCAGCACTACATTCTCCCTTTGAATCTTCGCAAAATCAGTGCTCATCTTCAAAAATTCTGAGGGTCCATGATCTTCATTTGTGACAGCAACACCATAACTCTCTCTTTGAATCTTCATGCTCTTGTTAGTGTCATGAGCATCCAACCATCTAAAGTAGGTGCATTTTTCATCTTCCTACAAAGAAGTAAAACAAAATATCAAACCAACAATCTGATGAGAGCATGACGAAGGCAATTTTCTTGCAGATTATGAAATCATTTTCCACCCAGATTATTATTCTACTAAGCTATGAATCAACATCATCAAACAAGCATTTTCTTATGACAGCACTACAGCCAGCCAGATTCTACAACAGTGTACAAATTAGCTCCAGCCAGATTCTACAACAGTCTACAAATTTTCTTATGACAGCACTACAGCCAGCCAGATTCTACAACAGTCTACAAATTAGCTCCAGCCAGCTCCAGCCAGATTCTACAACAATCAACATCATTTTCTATCATAATAGAACAATGACAACATCAGCTCCAGCCAGATTCTCTTATGACAGCACTACAGTCTACAACAGTCTACAAATAAGCATTTTCTTATGAAACCAACAGCACTACAAATAAGCATTTTCCAGCCAGATCAAATATGAAGCAAGTATGAAGCAATTATCTTCTGACATTCTACCAAATATGAAGCAAATATGAACATGCATATATGAAGCAAATATGAAGCAATTCTCTTATGACAACACTACACAACCATTTTATGCATACACCAGTGCGATATCAAACTGACAGAAAACTCATTCTACAACCATATTATGCATACACCAGTACTTTCATTCTCCAATTCATGAAATCTGACACAAAATCACAACCACGGTACGTATGCATACACGAGCTTGATATCCACAGTGGAAATCATATTCAAAACCCCTCACAGATTCCCCAATTCAAATAAATTTCGAAAACCTGTACAAACATACACAGTGGAATCCCTAAAATTTTCCCCAATTCGAAAACCCTAACATTTTCCCCAGTGGAATCCCTAAAATTGAATTCCAATTGAAATCCAATTCGAAAACCCTAACATTTTCCAGTTTGATATCCACAGTGGAATCCCTAAAATTGAAATCCAATTCGAAAACCCTAACATTTTCCCCAATTCAAAAAGCCAAAATTCAAATTCGATCGAACTTGGTAGATAAACGAAATATTGGAATCATACCTTCCATAATGGACAAACATAAAATTGCCTTCCCGAATTTCTAGTGTATTTGCAAGTTTGCAATCTCGCAGGGAAGCCATGCTTGCACCTTTCAAATGAAGCTTCGTCGTCGACTCTTCTCCGAGCATTTGATTTCATGGATGAGGTTTGTTTCCCCAACCCTCCGTCATCCTTAGAAAGCCTTTGCCCTGTGTTGTACGTCCCCAACCCTCCGTCGTCGACTCTTCTCTTCTGTAACTGCTAGATCTCTCCGGCCAAGCTTAGTTCGTCTCTACACATTTCTCTCCGGCTCCTCTTCGTTCTTTCATTTTCCTCTATAAAAAAATTGAAATAAAAAAATTATGACATGGCAAAATGGTAAATTCTCCAACGTACAGTAGGTGCAATTGGAAAAAAAATCAGGGTTTAGGGTTAGTGTTAGGGTTAGGGTTTAGGGTTAGGGTTATGGTTTAGGGTTTAGGGTTAGGTTTTAGATCAATGTAGATCACTCAATAGATTGAGTGGTGATCAATATAGTTGGTGTTGCTTGTCTATTTGTAATTATAAGGTGGCAAAAATGGACGCCATGTGTGTTTTCCGACGTCCATGTGTCGTGTTTTCCGATTTAAGGTTTAGGGTTTAGGGTTTAGGGTTAGATGAAGATAGATCACTTAATATATAGATCGATCGAGTGGTATAGTTCGTCCTTCAACCTCTAGTGGTAAATATGATTCTTACATTTCTTTCCGAGTTATCGTAATTCTTACATTTCATACACACTCCTCAAACGTGATCGTGATCAAGCTAGTTTGTTTTGTTATGCATAAAATATGCGCTTCTTGTAGGGTTGAAATAAATAAAAGCGTTTTTCATGCACATTTCTGATATTTGGTGTTGTGATCGAGATAGTTTTTTCCGTTCTCACAAAATGTGAGTTGAATTGTTTAGAGTTTACATTTGTTCTCCATTCACCGAGATAGTTCATTTGGTCGAGGTAGTTTCGATCAACGTACATATATAGGTGGAGTGTTGAGTATTCAATTAATGTAGAGATCAAGATACTTTGTTTCGATCGTGGAATCTCGATCAAATGTATAAGGTTTTATACTTAATTAATATAAAACCTAAAGTAACTTTTCAAACCTTTCTTTTGAAAAAACTTTAGGAATTTAATTGATATATATATATATATATATATATGTATATATATGTAGGGATAATCAATTGTACATTACAAATGCTTCTTATGTAATTATGAAAATAACCTAAAGTATTCATTTAATGGTGTTGTGTTCAATTGTGATTTGTATATATAATGACTTGTGTACAACTTTCTGAAAGTGAAAATTTGGGAGGGAAAGTGAAAAATTGGGAGGGAAGTCCAAAATCCAAATTTCGGATAGGCCGGCCCAATTCAGAAAAAGCCTAACACTCTCACCTCTCTCAATCGTTGTCCACATTTCAGAAACCCTAGCCTAACTCTCTCCTCTCTCAAGCGCCCTCTCCATCCTCCGAAATTGAGAAACCCTAACTCTCTTCTCTCTCAATCGCTCTCTTCTCTCTCAATCATACGAGGAGGTGCACCCCGGAGGTCTTCTCGCAATAATGCAGTCTCCAGACCACCACTGGCCCCGACGAGTGCACCGATGAAGCCAGTACGGCCGACCTCTCCACCAGCTGCTTCCTCTCCAGGGACGACCGCTCCAATGGTCGCCTCTCCTACCAGGGCTTCACCTCGGAGACATCAACCAGCTGCACCCTCTCTATTGGTTAACCCTCCCACTGCGGCCAAACCGTCGGTACGCCCTCCTATTAGATCGTCGCCCCGAAAACTTCAACCCACTGCCCCCTCTCCACCGCTAACCCATGAGCCAACTCCACCGGTCAACCCACTGCCTCCTACCACGGCATCACCACCGGTGACATCTCCTCCCGTTACGCCGTCTCAACCCCCACTGAACAATACCAACCCAAGGAAAAGACTTACTGCCCCCTCCCCACCGATGACATATCCTGCCCTCACGCCGTCTCAACTCCCACTGAACAATACCAACCCAAGGAAAAGACCCCCTCCCCACCGGTGACGTCCCCTTCCCCAGCGGTGAGCTCCGAACCTTCTGCGCTCGCCCAACCCACTGCCTCTCAACATGGGGCCTCCACATCCTCGGCGGCAACTCTGCCGACCTCCCAATCTCAACCCGCGCTGGTGTCAGACAACAATGAAGATGAGTCATCCTCAGGGACAGATAAACAAGCTTCTGAAAACAAGGACGACTCAGCTGCCGCCGGAAGTGAGGAATCTTCCAGGTGGAACAGAAAAGTTTCAATTCAGCTTGTTAATGGAACGTAAGTGGGATGGAAGTTTCTCTTCTTACCTTTGTTATGCGGTTTCTGAATTTCCAATTAAAAGTTCAATGTTTGTTGCTTATGATCAATGTTTGTTGAATGATCACTGTTAGGGAGCTTATGTGTTTCATGTGTTAGGGTGCTTCTGATCAGGGGTTATGTCTACTGATTAGGGGTTATAGTTGGTGTTGCTTGTCTATTTGTATTTATAAGAGTTGAAGTTTTAAGTGTTCATCTGTTGTTGTCTGTATTTGTTTGTTGTCATGTGCTTCTTATTAGGGCTTCTGTGTTTCTATGTGAGTTTGGTTTTCATCTGTTGAACGATCAAGTAATCCCTGTTGCTTATGTGTTAGGGTGCTTATGTAGTTAACCTCTATTGATTTGGTTTGGTTTTCAGTTGTTGTTATTTCAACCTCTGTTATTATTTCATTTACTTTTGTTTGGTTTGGTTTTCATTTGTTGCTTTGGTTTGGTTTGGGTTGGTTTTCAAGTGCTAGGGTGCTTATGTTGTTATTTAGGTTTGGTTTTCATGTGTTAGTGTGTTATGTGTTCAATCAACTGATGCTAGTATAAATACTTGTATGATTGGATTCATATGATTAGCCATTTACTATATGTGTGTTGAGCAAGTGACCAAATCTCTTATTTTCTCAGTATGACTTGATGAAGATTCGATGCAACCAATCCTGCATTTGGAGTCCTCACGCAGATTATTCATTCACATTTTGATGGTCCATACATACGTTGGAGTGATGTTCCTGAACCAACAGTGGAGCTATGGTGGGAGATGTTCAAGGTATAAACCAATTACATAACTTGATACTTTTATTACTTTTATTTGACTGAATACATAATATATATATATACCAGCTCATTATTTCTCAATATGTTCAGCATCGTTGTACATGGGATGAAAACATATACCCAGATTCAGTCGTTCGGAAGGCTTTCAACACTAGGGGAGGGGACCACCTAAGGAACGTTTTCGGGAAGGCACGCACTGGAAGAACAAAAAAAAAGCCTATGTGGGTGAAGCAACGTATATGGGTGAAAATGTGGGAGGCATGGAGAAAGGAGGACAAGTTTCTACACCAATTTGAAGTGAACAAGAAGAACAGAGCTATAGCAGCAGAGAGAGGCAGTCCAATTTTCAGTGGCGGTTCGGTTTCCACAACCGTAATCAAGGATCGGCTTGTATGCACTATATGTCCTCTATCCTCCTCTTGTTTTCCCTTTTACTGTCTATGCATTTTATTTACCTAGTCATCTAAACCAATTTTCTGTTTTCACAGAAGAAGGAGCTTGGAAAGGACCCCACACCAAAGCAGACCTTTGAAAGGTGTCACAAAAAAAGAGATGGTACTTGGGCGGGCGCTCAATGCCAAGAAACTGTGGTAACTTCATTTTTAACTCACCCTTTATTTTCTTAATTTTTTTGTTGTTTGATGTCCACAATTTAAACTGGCCTTGTTGTTATTGCATTTCATATCGTAATGTTGTTGTCTGTTACAAACCCAAATGATGTATCATTGGTGTTGTCCTGTTTTCTTGTTGTACACGTGTTTCATGTTTGGCTAAAACTGGTATTTGGTATTTTCCTCTTTGATTTACTTAGCTACTGTATTGTTGTTTTATTTCTGAACTGGGGGAGGGACTTACTGCATGTGAACTGCTACTCATGTTGTTGTCTCTTCCAAATCCAAATGTTGGGTCATCAGGAACTGGAGCTGTCATCTCTTTGTTGTTGTTGTGCATGTGTTTTATACTTGGCTATAGGTTAATTCATGTGATGCTACTTCCACTGGTTTGTGGTAAGTTAGAAAGCACCAAGTCTGACCAGCTGGTTGTGCATGTGTTTTATACTTGGATATAATGTGATGCTACTTCCACTGGTTGTGCATGTGTTTTATACTTGGATATAATGTTGGGATCTGTTGTGCTGTCAATTGCATTACAATCTACTCAGATGATGAAATCAAGTATTTATGTTATAAGATACTGCCTTTGTTTGGTTGTTTATTTCATTTCCATTCCTTTTATAGGACAAGTATGACCAGCTGCTTGAAGAAGAAACATTGGATGATGATGCAGTCTCTGATATTGGATCTCATTCGGTTGACACGAATCAGATTTGGCTCAAGGCAACAGGTGGTGCGAAGAAAGGCCGGGTTCACGGCATGGGATCGGAGTCGCAACCCATCTTGCAGTCAGGCAATTATCCACGCACTGGTCGCCACCATTCTGCAGCTGGTTCTAGCAATTTGAAGGAATGCATGATGTCTGAACTCTCAACAATCAAGGAAGACTTGAGAAAAGAAATGGTGGAGTTGGGGGATCAAGTGCAGACACAGGTGGCCACAAATCTCAGGGAAGAGATGACATCCTTTGGCGATCGAATGCAGGAGACGCTTATTAGCACCATGAGGGATTTCTACAAGGTCAAACGCCCATCAAAATCAAAGTAAGCAGGCTTCGATCAGTGAGATGTGGTGGTTAAGACTTTTGTTGTTTTGCTTGTGTCTTATAACTGTTTGGATTTGGATGTTTCTCTTCTGGCATGTCGAAAACTATGACCGGCTCAATTTGTGTCGTTTGCTGTCGAACTACTTGGTCTAGACTTCTGTTATTGTTGTTGTATTGGATGACTGTTTCGTTATGTAGTAACATTATGACTTTTATGAATATTTTTCGTATCATATATATACATCAGGCTAAGAAATATGCTACACGAAATTAGCCTCCAAAATAGCAACGGCAAGATAACTGGCGCTACACACAACCTTAGCAACAACATTAGCAACGACCCTGGCAACCACTTTAGCAACGACCCCACCAACGACACTAGTAACGACCTTGACATCAACTTTAGCAACGGCCTTAGCAACGGATCAGCAACGAACCAAGCCAGGTTCATCACCAGTTTGTAGCCACGAACCCAGCAACGAACTTAGCAACAACTTCAATTTTCGAGGCTGTTTACAAACCGGGTTCGTAGCCACAACCACGGCATATGTCATCCAATATTAGCCACGGACGTAGCCACGACAATAAATATTTGTTGCTAAAATCCGTGGCTGACGCCCGTCGCTATTTAGTTGCGAGGCATATAGCAAGGGATGGCCCGCCCGTGGCTGATTCCGTGGCTAAACCGGTTAGCAACGGACATTCGTGGCTAAATCCATTGCTATTGTCCGTAGCTATTTCCTGCGTTTTTAGTAGTGTTTGGTTTAACCACCACATCTATATATTTATCATTTTAGACAGTTGTTGAAAAGTGAAGACATGCGCCCTCCTCCCTGGTTCCGGCTTTTTTTTTTTTGAACCGAGAAGAATTTAACAATCAACCAAGAGTGTCCAAGAAGACGAGATCGATTAGGGATCAATCAAGGGGCAGGATCGAGTTGGAGTAGGGGGACCGGAAGTGAGATAGCAGATCCGCAACCCGATTAGTGTTGTAGGAGGAAATCGAGTTCAAAATATAAGAATATAAATCAAACCAGATCTTGCCCACGCAAATAATTACAAGACTTCCTCCCGATGTAGCAACAGGAAGTCAGGATCGATCCTCGAGGAAGCGTGTCAGCGGATCTCAGGTAGCGGATATCTCACATCGGATTTCGACTCAGGGAAGCACTCGATATCGACCAGAAGTAGTCGATATCGACCTCTTCAATCGATTTCTGGAAGTTGTGTAGAAGGTAGTCGATTTCGACCAGGTCACTCGATATCGACCTCAGTGCTCGATATCAACCAGTTTGCTCGATTTCGACCTGTACCTGCAGAAACACAAACAAGTAGCGATCTTTCTAGATCGAGAATTAGAAGTCGATATCGACCAGTGTTAGTCGAAATCGAGTAGAATGCAGAAACGTAACGGAAAACAAAGTTCACAAATTTTGAGATAAACAACTATATGAAAGGAAACTTCCAAGATCGGGGTTTGCAACAACGATAACCAAACACGCATAAGGCAAGATAAAGAGAAATAATCATGCAATCACATCAAAGGAACAAGCTTTCGTCTTTTCTAACAATTAGACAACTCTTTCAAGAAACCCTAATTGTATCTACCAATTCTATGTTTATAATCCAAGTTGATAACCTGAATCTCTATTAAATAGGTAATAAACATATAATAGGCAGTGGACGATCAAAACACAATAAAAGTCGAATCTTTACCCCAAACACGCTTGGCTATCGTCGGGCTCACCCCGACCCTAGAAGTGGGTGGACTACTCGCTCTTCATCATAGAAAAACTCATCAATAATAAAAGGGAAATAACTACTTGCATTAAAATAAACCAAAGCTTACAACCGATCGAAGCCAAATTACTCTCGCTCTCTTGCTCCTACTCGGCCTCCACTCTCTCTCTCTCTCTCTCTCTCTTCTTGTGTTCTCTCTAGCTTGGAATGAATAAGTGGGGCTTTATTTATAAGCCTTAATCCTTGCTAGCCAAGGTAAGGAAACTCTATCTTCTATCTAAGGATATAATTCTAATTGGAAAGAAAATAAATCTAAATTAGTAAAACAAGATAAATCCTATAGGGTAATTAAATGTTCCACCCTTAGGATAAATAAAAAAGATAAAAAAGATAAAAATATATAAAGTCTTCATGTGCAAGGAATCTTCTCTTGGAACATCTTCTCACTCGGAGTTAGATAGACTCGGAATCGACCTCGGAATCGTCACTGGGGGTTGGTCGATATCGACCAAAGTTGGTCGATATCGAGCTATCTTCTCTGCTTCTCTTCAGCTCACTCGATCTCGGCTCCTGGAAGAATATCGAGTTGCTTGTTGGTCGATATCGAGTTGTCTTCTTGTCTGCTAGTCAATTTGAGTCGATCTGCAGATTTTCGATTAAGATTAGGTCGATATCGAGCAAGTCTAGTCGATATCGACCACTCTTCAGTTCTCAGCATTCTTCTCCGTCTTGAAATGCACTTTCCTGAGTCCTCGTTCGTCCGATTGATGCATATGAATATGCGTTGGAAAGCTCTTCTCGAGGACTACAGCTTTCATGAAGACATCAGAACTTGATTCAGAATGATGAATGGCGAAAAGTGGCCTTTTCTCCAGCTGCACCATCCTTAGCTTCTTCATGACTTTCCTTTAAGCTCCAAAGTGCGTCCGATTTCTGCGAAATTAAATAGAAACTAGTGTAGACTCCATAATTTGGCAAATAAGTATAAACTACATAGATTCTGTACTATTCTAACCCAAATGCATGAAATGTATACAGAAATCGATTAGCCTAAGTCAATATAAAACATGGCACAAAACATGGACATCAATTAGGCTCTCTAAAAATGTGGGAAACCACAACATAATAGAAACGTTGGAGAAGAAGAAGGCAGTTAGAAGTAATGATTTCAGTTTCCCAAGGACAAGTTCCTCCTAGATTAAGGCAATTGATAACAGAAATGTTATCGTCTTCTATAATGATATTTTTTATGTGCAAGTCAGTAGCTTCTTAAGACCTTGCCAGAGTGCAAAGCACTCACTCCCGAGCACTGTCGAGAAAGGGGAGTGTCCAGCCTCAGCATAGATAACAGTGCCATCATGATTACGGATGACAAATACATAGCTCCCATTGTTGGTTACAAATAGAGCGCCATCAAAGTTTAGCTTAACATGGGTTTCTGGTGGTTTCTTCCACTTGGTATTAGATCGGGTTTTAGGTTTTGTTGGGTCTTTTTGTGAGGGGGACATTGTATTGGTGTCGTCCAGCCCCGAGAGTTCTCTTAATAGAAGTTGCTCCTTAATATATGCTTTAATAGAGTTTGGATCTAGTTTCAAGTTGTTGAAAAGTGCTTTGTTACGGAAATACCAAATACTCCACCAGGCAGTGGCAAGTAGGATGAAATCTTTAGTTGCAAGTTCCTTTTTAATTTCATTTAGTAATGTGTAAGCTGGGGAATCGTTGTTATGAAATTTAGTTAGGAGGCGTGTAATTTTTTGGTTCAGTAGTTGAATGGCTGCTTTGGTGATTGGGCAGTTCAGGAGGACATGGTTTAGGTTTTCTGTATAAAACCCACATGACAGACAGTTGGTTGAGTAGCCGCAGCCACGAAGGGATAACTTATAAGAGATTGCAATACCATCCTTTGAAATGCGCCAAAGAAAGCCTTTAATTGTAGGGAGGGTGTGTAATTTCCAGATCCATTTTATATCTGAGAGCTCATGCCTTTTTATCCGATGTATTAGGTTAATAGCCAAGCTTGTAGAGAACCATCCATTTTTGCTAGAGTTCCAATAGAGTCTGTCTTGTATTGTAGAAGTTGGGAGCAGGGTTTGAATGATGGTCGAGATCAAGTCTGGATGTAATTGGTCTTTTAGGTTATCCTGTAAAAGAGACACATCCCAATTGTTACTTGTAGTAATAAAGTTTGAGACTTTGAGACTAGTGTCTATTGTTTTGGGATTAGCTATAAAATGTGTTAGTGTGGTTTACGGTTGACCCAAAAGTCTGACCAGAAGTTAATGGTTTTGCCATCCCTCGCTCTCCACGAGATACCTTGTTTGAAAAAGGGGGGGGGCAGTTTGGATAGTTTTGTCCATTGTCAGGAAGCGTTACCCTTTTTCGTGTGAGAGAGAAGGTGTGTTCCTTTTAGGTATTTCTGAGAGACGAGCGTGACCCAGGGGTTATTTGGTTCAGCGATGATTTTCCAGAGAAGTTTGAGTTGTAATGCCGAGTTCATGTCTTCGGAGCTACGACTACGAAGCCCTAGACCCCTGTTGGAGTGGGATTTACATACTTCAAACCAGCTGATAAACGGTTTGTGACGGGGTCCTTTACTCCAGAGGAAGTTCTTGTTAATTTTATCGAGTTCTTTATGTAGTGAGGCGAGTAGCATAAAGCATTGCATAAGGTGTAGAGGTTTAGCTGCAAGGTTTCTCTATATTAAGGTTCGTCGCCCTTCCTGGGAGAGAGAGTTGGCGGTCCATTTTGATAGTTGGGCTTTGGTGCTGTCATTGATAGGGGCAAATGTATGTTTTGTGACTTTTCCAGAAATGATCGGGCATCCTAGGTATGACTCTAGATTTGTGGTGTGGGGTATTCGTAGTTTTGTCTTGATTATATTCTTATTTGCAGTAGTTATGTTTGTGGTCGTTTGAAAGAGAGATTTTTGGAAATTGATTTTCTGCCTAGAGTTGTCGCAATATTTTTGCAGAATATGGTTTATTTGGTTACATGCGTCCGCTTTAGCGTTGGAAAAAATGATAATATCATCAGAGAACGCAAGAAATTAGATCTTTGGGCTTCCTCTGCAAACCGAAATACCGATTTGGTTATCTGGTTTTGTGGTTTGTATTTGTAGTTCACGAGCAAGTACTTCTGTGATTAATATAAATAAAAGGGGGGAGAGAGGGTCACCTTGTCTAAGTCCTTTAGAAGGTGAAAATATTTCAGTGGGTTCATTATTGACCCGTACGGAGTATGTAGCCGAGGTAACGCACTCTTTAATCCAAGAGATGAAGAGTGGATCAAAACCAAATTTAGCTAGAAGGTTGAAGAGAAAGTCCCAAGAGACAATATCAAAAGCCTTTTCCATGTCCAATGTGATAGCCATCCAACCGGATTTACCCTTTTTGTTATTGAATGAGTAGAAAATTTCGTGTGCGATTAGAATGTTATCTTGAATAGCCTTGCTAGAGACAAAGACACTTTGTAATGGGTGGATAAGTTTTGGAATGACCCGCTTTAGTCTTTCAGTTAGTATTTTGGAGATTATTTTATAGATAGTGGAACAAATGCTAATTGGTCTGATATGATTAGTTGTTGTTGGGTCATCCCTTTTAGGTATCAGTGCGATAAAGGTATGATTGATTTGTCGAAGCGGGTGCCCACTAATAAAGAAGCTCTTGGTTGCCTTGAGTGTTGAGGGAATCCATCGGGTCCCGGGTATTTATTGTAATTTTTGCTTATTCCTCGTATTGTACTTCATATAGATGGCTCTAAAAAGAAAAAAAACAAGATCGAAAAAAATATATATAAAAATGAATAAATTTAAAGAGACATAGCCAAAATAAGGTAACTCTTCTTGACCAATATAAGTTGTAATATAAGTGGTTAAGAATTCTTGTGCTGAATTGCTAGTGAGCTAACTGATGTATATTTTCAGAGAGTTTGGTTATGAATTTTGAAATTTAGGATTTTATTTCTCGGATTTTAAGCACCACTTGGCCAAATAAACTCCTTACCCTTATTTTCATACCAAGCCCCATTACGATCATACAAAATACATCTTGATTATTCTTGTTTCCCTTGACATTCTAGTGGAGATTCAGTGATATAAATGTCAATATTTATGTAGCTTTTTTCATATAGGATCGAGTTGAGAGGTGTACTTTAAATCTTAAACACATGAGAGCGAGAGAAACACATTTTTCCCTGTGAGGTTGGATGAATGTTTGCTTACAAATTGGTCATTCAAATACATGGTATGACATTTGTTTGTCTTTCTCATATTTGCACTTGCTTATGATTTTGCTTTTGACGAGGCGACTACATGAAGAATAATGTTTGTGGGATGAATGATTTAATGCCATCTTCTATTTTGCTCGATGACTAGCAAATGTTAAGTTTGAGGGAGTTTTATAATGCATATTTCGTATAAACACTCTAGGTAGTTTTAGGATAGTTTTAGGTTGCATTTCATATGTTTTTCTAGTTAATCTGCATCTCTATCCTTTTATACTCGAAGTTCGAAATCGACATTTTTATGGTTAAATATGCAGATTCATGAATCCAGACTTGAAAGCTAGATGGTTCAAGAAGGCGATGTTGGAGGCTTGAAGCTGATGGAGCACTTAGGATGGCTAGGAAAGAAGAGAAGAGAAGTCCAAGAGAAAACTCAGAATAGTGCCCAATAGAAGACATGAAGATATGCGAGGAGCCGCGAAGGACATTGAGTCGGTGCCAGCGGGTGAAGGATCGGTGCTAGTCGCGACCGGCGCTCGCGGCTAGTGTACCTTATATCTAATAGAATAATCAAATGCAGGGTTGTTACTTAAGTCAGATGGGTACGTTGAGCACTAGTTACTTATGTTTCACTTGTTTAAAAATGAGTCAAGCTCAAGTCGAGTTTAAACTTGGATTTGAACTTGAAAATACACTCATACTCAACTCGTTTATTAAATGAATGAGCTCGAGTCAAGCCCGAGCATAGCTTAAAATAATCGGTTCATAGAGCAATTATATTTGCTTAGGAGAGAGTAACTTTTGATACATTAATTTATAAATTCTGCTAAATTCAAACTATTAAAATTGACCAACCTTAAAAATATACTCATACTTCATTTATTAAATAAATGAGCTAGAAACGAACATGTTTTTTAGCCAAACCCAAACCAAACTCAAGATGTATAACAACCCTAATCGCATATGCTCCGGGAAAAGAAGTTCACGACTCATGGGGTTTTTGTGAAAAAAATCAGATTTGTTTTTCCAAGTTTCATTTCTCCACCCTAAGGCCAGAAAAAGGGATTGATCAGTTCGCCAGGGTGTCAATCAAGTTCATTCCAATTGAATATAAGGTTCCTTTTGCTAGTAGTATATGGATATATGCATGTATGATTATAGAATCACCATATGTTGTTTGATATATAGTATATCGATATCATATTGATATGATGGATTTATGATATATTAAACTCCTATTTTGAGAGACTTCTTTTCTTCTCTTCTAGTCGAAACGTACAATTCTTATTTACCTCTTTTGTGATCGAAATTTTTTTTGTTAAGATAAAAGTTTGGATGGTGCCAAAAGCACTTGATCACCTCCCAAAAGCATCCTTACGGATGATGGTTGCGAGCTCAGGGTGCGTCGCAATGATAACTAGTAACAAAAGGCCCCTTTTCTGTCATGGAAGGAAAAAAAAAACATGAAAGGGGGGTAATGGTGAGGTGGACAATGAGTACGAATATCCGAAATCTGAAATCCGAATTCAAAGTGAAGATAATGAGTACGAATATCCGAAATCATCAGCTCGATATCCTAGTGGCACTCCCATGTTCTGTGAACAACATTTATCACACTAAAGCAATCACCTTCAAACTTGACTCTCTTCAAGCCGAGCTTCCTAGTTGTTTCCATTGCCGCTCTAAGAGCTATCACTTTGACAAGTAAGGACGAACCTGAAGCCCTAGAGACAACATCTCAGAAGATCAAATGCCCAAGAGGATCTCGACAAAAGAAGGCCGAAGAGGAGTCATCTTGTCTCGTAGATCTATCAAAATTAAATTTAAAGAAATTTGGTAAGAGTTTTTGCCCTTTGCTTTCCCTTAATCTTCATTGTTGTGATTTTTTTACCAATATTTTTGTGATGAATGGTTTGTTTGGTCTAGACTGGTTGACATTTTCTTCTCCTCTACTGAGTAAGGAGGTTCCTCTCTAGTTTCCCTGCATGTGACTTAGCATGGGGCGGAACTGCACACTTCCGTGCTCTCTCTCTCTCTCTCTCTCTCTCTCCATCTAGTTACTGACTATGCCAAATAAAGATATAAAAACTTGATATTATAACCATATTTGATAGATGACTTAGTATACCATTTCCAAATAGCCATAACTTTATTGAGGAAGGGACCCGATGAGCGAAAACACTCTCAAACCTCTCTCCCCCGCAGTGGTGAACCCTAAGTGCAATCATGCATCTAATCCCCCCAATTTGATCCCAAAATCTCATCGAATTGATGAGGCTTTTGCTAGCCTCGTCATCTACGTGGCTATATCCTCTTCAATTTATGGATATAGGATAGCACTTAGGCGCAATCGAATCCCTATTGAGTGTTCAAGGCCTCAAAGAGTTATGAGGAATTTTAATTTAGAAGGGAGGTGGTGGGAATTCAATGAATCAATCGAAATAATGAAAGTACAATGGAGTAAATGGTGGTGGTGGATGGCCGATTGGAGTCTTCCGCTGCAAGGAAAGATCAAATCGGGAAGATACGATGGGGTTGTTTTGGTATGGTTCTTCACTCTGGTGAGGGTGTACGATCTCAGAGGGCCTCGTGTGGCATTAATGGTGGCTTTGTAGAGGTATGATGGTGGTTTGTGGTGGTTTCTCTTAATTCTACTGATCGTTTATATATGGAGGTTTCGATGGTGTATCTGCAATCGTCTCCTCTCTTTCTCATCTCATTATACTTACAATCTTTGTCTCTGTGTTTGGGTATACTGCTGGTTTCAGAGCTATGGCCTCCAACTTGAAAGACAAGGGGAAGCAAATCCTTATTGAGGAGCCTCCTCGTCGCAGCACTGATTCACCGGCTATTGGGGAAAAGCTGAAGTGTCTGCTTCGAAAAACCTATCCAAAGGAGGACCGGGTCCTGAGGATACGGGTGCAAACTCGACAATCAAATCTCTGCATAGAAAGGGCAAGATCCCTTTTAACATAGAGCAATACAAAGCTCGCCTTGTGGGTGTGCGTGAGAACATTCTCACTCTGAAGAACACAACTCTGTATGCTACGATTATTGGAGATCCCTTTGAGCTCAAGGAAATTAGAAAGAAAATCAGGTTTGGCAAGAGGTTCCTGGTGGGGAGCTTCTAGGTCATACCCATGGCAAACAATTGGTTCGAGCTCAAGTTTAGTCTACCGGAAGACAAGGAACGAGTGTGGAGTGGCAGGCCCTTTCACATCCAAAGCCAACTTCTGCTGCTTAAGCCATAGCGTCGAAAAACCTATCCAAAGGAGGACAAGGTCCTGAGGATACGGGTGCAAACTCGACAATCAAATCTCTGCATAGAAAGGGCAAGATCCCTTTTAACATAGAGCAATACAAAGCTCGCCTTGTGGGTGTGCATGAGAACATTCTCACTCTGAAGAACACAACTCTGTATGCTACGATTATTGGAGATCCCTTGGAGCTCAAGGAAATTAGAAAGAAAATCAGGTTTGGCAGGAGGTTCCTGGTGGGGATCTTCTAGGTTATACCCATGGAAAACAATTGGTTCGAGCTCAAGTTTAGTCTACCGGAAGACAAGGAACGAGTGTGGAGTGGCAGGCCCTTTCACATCCAAAGCCAGCTTCTGCTGCTTAAGCCATAGCGTCAGGGATTTGATCCCGCTACTGAGCCATTGACCACTCTTGATATGTGGATTCATATCCCTAGGCTATCTGCTGAGTATATTAGTGAAGAGGTGCTCACTTCGATTGTTGAGGAAAACAGCTTTGGCAAGGTTCTTAAGTTGGATGCCTTTACTTCTAAAGGTAAGCGAGTGTGTTACCCATGGATTTGCATCAATGTCGATATCACCCGTATCCCTAGCAAGAGTGTATTGGGGCCAAATAAAGAGGATCAACTGATCGAATATCATGTGTTCTTCGAGGAGTTTCCAGAGGGATGTGGGAGTTGTGGCAAGCTAGATCATTTCTTCATGGCGTGTCCTCAGTGGAAGCGGGCTCCTCCCTCTTCTGTCGCTCAAGCTTCGGCTTCTAGAGTTGGCTCTATGCCCGGGAGGTCTAAGATTCGGGTGGATGAGGAGTCCATGGAGTGGATTTATGTTGCTTCTAGGAAAAAGCATGATCCCCCTACTATGAAGATAGGCAACTCAAGAGCTAAGATTTTCAAGAATATCGGTATAAACGCCATCAGCAAAACTGATTCCTCACCCTCTCGGCACTATAGTCTCTCGGGTAATCACTTCTCTTCTCGAGTTGGTGAGTCCGCTCACATCCCGGTGGAAACCCCTACAATTGATCTTCTAACCCCTTCTATGTAGCCTCCAGTGGTGGTGCCTCTGCCCTTTGCTGAGTTCTCATCCCTAATGCCAACAGTCCCAGATGATGAGACCTTCCTCGAGCTTATGGCCCCTCGAAGCGTTGTTTGTATGTTTGAAGATGATGATGAGCTCTACATAGAGATGGATAATGATGAGGTGGAGCTGCCCATGGATGACTTAGACCCGATGGAGGAGGTTTTTCTAGGCTGACTTTTATGCAACACATCCCTCATGACCAAGAGTATATGCTACCCGATCTGAGCAACCCGACAGCTCTTGCCGAATCCATTCGCAGGACCTTTGGGCTTCTGATCACCTTGCCTTCGGTGCTTAAGAAGCTGGAAATGCTCGAAGTAAAAACAACTTCTACCTCTGAGTTGACCAAGCGCAAGGCAGGCAACAGGGAGGCAGATACTGCTTCATCTTCTCTTATGGGATGTGGCAACAAGAAACTCAAGCATGACACTTAAGCTACGTTGGTTCCTTTTGAGCGTCATGGTGGTGGTGGCTCAGTGGGGGGGGGGGGGTAAATGCTTCTACCTGGTGTTTTGGTTTAAACAACATCTATCTCAGCTACACTATAATCTCCATTTACTGTATTCGCAAAGTTGTGTTGTCCGTTAATGGGTTGAACTATGTGTGTACCTATTCTCCTATTCCCTGTGTTATACTAGGAGAATCTGTGTATAATGTCAGATTGCTAGGGTATGAACTGTGTAATATAAGTCTAGGAAATCTTGGTCGGGGCGTCGTTCTGTGGATGGCACTCCTTCCTTTGTATAAAGCTTCTATATGTTATATAAGTATGAAATCGATGCAATATAAATCAATATCACTTATGATGTCCACTCAGCAGTCTCAACCCTCACTCTGGTTTATGTTTCATGGTATGGGTAGGTCGCCTCTATACTTTGGATGACCTAAATAGTGGGTGGCTCTTAGTCAAGCCCTTGAAAGATCCATCTCCTTATGGGATTGTGTCTATCTTCATGCGTGCCTGCGATCTTGGTCCCTACAACGTGCGAATTTGGGTTACAGTGGACTATTGGTTGTGGGAGCGCTCTCGACTACTTTTGCTAGTCCCCCCAAGTGCTTGTGCATGAACTCCTTTGCTTGGGCAATCATTGGGTTCTATGTTCTTGACCAAGGGGGGCGTGGGGAGTCAGTCATTCTCCAGTCTCGTCTTTTGTCGAGCTTTAACTTTTATATGTGTTTGGGGTTCGATACCTTGCTTATCGAATGTTAGCCTAATGCTGAGTAAAATTTGTGGCTTTTGGTTTCTCTTGTGTGGCTGGTTGACTCCCGACTGGTTTTTCCTTGGTTTCATACAAGCTACCAATTGTTTACGGATTGTAAAACTTCGATTTCTAAAATTTTATTTGGGACGAATAATGGACTCTCTCCCAAATTCAGAAGGTTATTCATGAAGATCAGTTTTTGAAATTGTCGAGGTATCGGGAGAAGAAGATCCTGGACGAGCATAAACACATGGTGTGAAATGGAGCATATACAACTGTTGGCCCTTGCGGAAACAAAAACTGATCAAATCCCTAGCTCATCATTGTGGAGGGGTACAGGATTTGATAATGTAATATGGTCTCCTGCTATCGGAAAATTTAGTGGGTTGGGACTGCTTTGGAAAGAAAATTCACTTCAACAAGAAACTGTTGACATTGTTGTCCAAATGCCTAGAGTTATCACAATTAAATACACAAATAACTTGGATCAGTTTAGCTGTTTTATTTGGTTCATCTATGCCTTCCCTAATGATTCTGATAAGGATCCCTTTTGGGCTTGGATCACGGATGTCATAAACCATGAAGCCCTTCCTTGTATTGTGATAGGGGATCTAAATGAGATCGGATGCTTCTCGGAAAAAGAAGGTTGCGTGATCACTCATCAAGGGCGACTATCCCGACTAACTAATTTCAAAAACGATTGTTCACTGCTTGAAATCCCTGCGTGGAGTAATTTCTTTAGCTGGCGGAAGAAACAGATAGACGAGGATAACATCAAAGAAACGTTGGATCGGGTTTTCGTCCATCACGCAATCATACAACAATTCCCTCTACTGTTAACTAAAAATGGGGCCTTTTCTTTATCTGATCATTGTCCTATATCAATCGATTTAGACACTAACGTGCGATTTAAACCCCCCACCCTTTAAATTTGAGAACATATAAAGAGTGGAATAAAAGCACATTTGGAAACATTTTCAGGCAGTTACATGTGGTGAAAGACTAGCTACTACACATTCAACAAAATCCATCCAACTAACAACACTTACGAACTAAAAATAAGGAAAAGAAAGTAATTATTAAAAAGGAAAAATTTCTATTATTTCAGAAAAACTTTTGGAATCAACGAGCAAAAACAAAACATATCAAACTAGCTGACTCGAATACAGGCTATTTCCATCGAATAGCTTTTGGAAAAAGAAATAGAAAGTTGATTAAACAGATCACCATTGTTGAAGGAACTCAGATAATAGGGGATATAAATGTCAGCAATGAAATCAGAAATGATTTCCAGGGATGGTTTCATAGACAACCGATAAACAAGGATCTATTAAATAAACATCTACAGTTGATCAGTACTGAAATAACTATGGAGGATAACAATATGCTAATTGCAGTCCCATCTAATGGGGAAATTAAAAACACGGTTTTCAATCTTGGCAAGAATAAAGCCCCGGGGCCGGATGGAATGACAACGGAATTCTATAAGTCTTATTGGAAAATTGTTGGCCCTTCTATCATTAGAGCCATTGAAAACTTCTTTATCTCAGGCAAGATTCTAAGGCAAATCAACCATAATTTCATTGCGCTTCTTCCTAAATGCGATAATCCAACAACTACTGCTCAGTATAGACCAATAAGCTTATGCTCTACCATATACAAAGTCATTTCGAAAATTTTAACTGAGCGGCTTAAACTGGTCATGGGTAAACTAATCAATCCTCTTCAAGGTGCTTTTGTGTCTGATAGGGCAATACAAGACAATGTTCTAATTGCACATGAAATCTTCCACTTCTTCAAATCCATAAGGGGTAAGGAGGGGTGGATTGCAATGAAATTAGATATGGAGAAAACATATGATCGTGTGGATTGAGAATTCACGGAAGTAGTGCTCATGAAATTCGGTTTTCATCCCACCTTTGTTAAATGGATACAGGAATGGATCTTTACTGTATCCTTTTCGGTACTAGTAAACAATGGACCAACAGAACTGTTCCTCCCTACACGAGGTCTTCACCAATGAGATCCTTTATCCCCTTTTCTTTTCATTCTAGGGGCAGACATTCTTGCTCGCCGCTTTCCCTTGAGGCGGATGCTCCAGGACATAATATTGGGTTTACCTTTGGTAGAAGTGGCCCCACAATGTCGTTCTTAGCTTTTGCTGATGATATTCTGGTGTTTACAAAAGGAAGCACTACGGCCTGTCAGAAGGCAAAAAAAATCCTCGAAGAGTATTGTCAAATATCATGACAAAAAGTTAACTATCATAAGTCTGCCTTCCAGAGTTCCAGGTAACGACTGGTATGGCCCGTTCACGCATCTCCGACCTAGAGGGTGCACTGGGTGTCTCCCATGTGAAATCCTTGGAAGAATATCTTGGGTGCCCTATTATAAATGGTAAGGTTAACAAGGATACCTTTAAGGACATTGTGTGTCATTCCAAGGAACAACTAAGCAAATGGAGGGCTGAGGAGCTCTCCCAACAAGGTATGACGATCCTTATAGGTTCCAACCTATCTGCTAAACCCTTATATACAATGCAGAATTTTATGTTACCATCAACGATTAACAAAGAATTAGAATAGATAAACCGCCAGTTTTTATGGAATAAAGACGTCTTTCATAAACCACTTATTAGTTGGGACAAAATATGTAAATCAAAAAGTGCTGGTGGCCTCGGCCTTCGTATAGCAAAGAAAATGAATGAAGCATTACAAATAAAACTATTGTGGAAAATTATTGTTGAACCAAACAACACCTGGGTGCGGGTTATTAAATATAAGTATCTAAAACATACTCATATGCTAGAGTACAATAGATATGTTAATGCTTCGTGGCAATGGTCCAAGCTTACCAAACTTATCAATCATTTCAAAACTGATCTTGTTTGGTCTATTGGGAATGGGCAAACAGTCAAGTTCTGGACGGACAACTGGGTTTCAATCAGGGCGATTGCAAATAGGCCGAATTGCCCTACAGTATACGACAAGAAGGACAGGGCCTGTGACTACATCATGGGGGCCAGTGGTGGCGAGAAAAGCTCGAAGCCATCTTGCCTCATTCAATTGTGGACGACATCATTTCAATCCCTCTTCCAATTAATCCAATGGATGATAGATTATACTGGTGGCCGGATAGGAAAGGGTGATTTAAGACAGCATCTGCATATAAACTCCGTACAAATGCATCTGATGATAGGATGGACGAAAATGCTTGGATTTGGGACATAAACATCCCTCCTAAGGTGAAAATTTTCTTATGGAAAATTGGTCAATCAGGTCTCCCAATCAAAGATCGGCTGCCAAGTAGAGGGGTACCCGTCCCGATCACATGTGAAATTTGTAATGATATCAAAGAGGATGATATACATATCCTATTGGAATGTTTAGAGGGCCATGTTACCTAGCACCATAGTTCTTCTGAGTGTAATGCTATCAAGAACATGATATATAATGCTAGGGATATGCGTCAAGTGTTGGCTTGGGCTGGGTCTTCATTAGCAAAAGAGAAAATGCAATAACTTGCCTTTACGTGGTGAGCAATTTGGTATTTTCGCAACAGTGCGTGACCTTCAAAAATGGAAAATTGCCTTCGGAACAACAAATTTCTATGTTTGTTAAACAACAATCTGACAACTGGCGTCGGACTTTCCAGTTTGATGAAAACTATGGCGACAGCTATAACAACATACCATCTTCGAGGAACCAGGTTGGTCCTCGGAAACAAAAACCCAAATCGACCAAATGGGCAAAACCACCCTTTGGTACATTCAAGTTAAATTTTGATGGGTCCTCCCTTTAGACTAAACAAAGCAATGCTGGAATTGTCATCCGGGACTAGCATGGAAATCTAGTCTACTTAGAGTTCAAGCGGCTTGGTCAGAATTCTCCCCTTTTGGCTGAAGCTTTGGCGCTTAGACTAGGCGTCTGAGAAGCAAACAAACTTAACATACAGAACATACATATCGAAGGTGATTCCAAAATCATTATTGATTATCTTCAAAATAAAACAAAATGTCCATGAGAAATTGAATTAATAATGTCTGACATCCTGTTAATGATAAACGACATGAGGAAAGTTTATTTCTCTCATGTCCCCTGGGCTGGTAACAGAGTGGCAGAAAATATTGCACACCTTAGCCATTCTGTTTTGAAGACTGATGACATTCTCAATATAGATCCTAGAGATCTCCGAAAAGATGCGCTTGAATAGATTTTCCTATCCAAATTTTTTTAAAATAAAAAAAACCATAAATTCGGTAAAGTTAGAACACTCACTTAAAAGTTCGTAAAAGCCCTGTAAAAGAAGAATGCGTATATGAGTTGAGCGGGCGCGGCCCATTAAAATGCGCAGCCCATTTCGCCTAAAACCAAACAGAAAAAGAAACGAACATTTGTCCGTTCACCATCGTCATCCCATTTAGGTTTATTTCCTGCTTCCCTTTCCGCCATCTCCGATCTTCCTTTAGTGGCTGCTGCTGATTACAGCAACCCCACCCCACCCTCTCTTTTCGTTTGTTTCTACCTTTCCTCCATCTCCCCATAAATATATAAATTAAAAAAAAAGTTTGATCGTTGAAATAGTAGGTATAGTATTCCAATCAAGCTCCATCTCATCCTCTGTAGCTTTGCAGAGTTTGATATTTCTGGAAATTTGCCGAATCATCGTCTGAGCTTCGCCGGAAAAACCCCACCCCAAATTTGAGCTGGAAAGGTCCTGAATTCTTTTATCTTTGGGTGGGAGATAATGAGGGATCCAATGTGGATGGACGATGCGAGTGTTCCATCGACCTCGAGCTCTCAAATCCGACTTCCTAGGGCTGTACCGAGCAAGAATAAATCTAGAAGCAGGTGCGTTTTTTGAATTTCCTGCGATCAGACGCTTCTAAGTTTATTCAGCTGGCGCGGATAGTTTGGAATTTGTGTTTCATGTTCAAAATTTGCCCCTTTTTTTGGTCAGTTAGGGATCTGAAACATTTGATTTGATTCCGAACTGTGGGGGTTTGAGTTCTAGTTCAGTATTTTCCTCCCCGATTCCTAGATTGGGATCGGCCACTTTTGTTATTGTTGATTTGCTGCTGCTGCATGTGATGGGTCCGTTGTTGGTTTTTCTTTTGGTTCATTTGCTCGTTTCTGTCATCCACATCACCCTAGATTGAGCTCAAGTTTGTTCGCATGATTTAATTTAGCGTGATTTAGCTCCAATTTAAACCAGAGTGAGTTAGTTCATGGCTAGTTTGTGTCCGATGACATTTTTCAATGGAGCTTCTATTGCTCAGTTGATGTCTATGGTGATTTTTAGGGGTTTAGCTGCTTTTTAATCTTTTTATTGGGTTTTCCAATTGTAGTAATATATTTCAGCTGATATCACGGCGAGAGCTTGCTCCCCGAGCAAGGAGGTCTGCCAAAAGCCTATGGGGAGGCAGTTCAGAGGGACAAGTAAACCCTTCTACCCCTGGATTTGAAGCTGTAAATGATGCAAGGCTGGCTCTTATGTCATGGTAATCTGATTAGGGTTACTCCATTGTTTTCTTAAATATTTATCTGATGCTGTTGTGTGTCGTGCACTTCGATAGCTCACTTATAAAATGAATGAGCTTTGAACCTAGCGGTTATGAATTCGGTTGTCCATCATACACCTAGGAATATGCCTTTTTCAGTAGTTTCTTTCTTCATTCGGTGTTTGTATGTTTGTTTCCCGTGGTGTAGCCTTGATGTATTTAATATTGCTAAATACCAGGGTAGAGGCCAAGTCACTGCGGAATTTTTCAGCCAAATATTGTCCATTGTTGCCACCTCCAAGGTCTACTATTGCAGCAGCATTTAGCCCTGATGGGAAGACGCTTGCTTCGACACAGTGAGTTGCTTTTATTGTCCTTATTGGGTTTGGCTCCGTGTTATGCCCATGGCTACTATTGCAGCAGCTGATGAAGTCCTTTGTGCTGCGTATGAGATTGCAGTGGGGATCATACTGTAAAGATAATAGATAGCCGCACTGGTAATTGTTTGAAAGTTCTATGTGGACATCGAAGGACACCTTGGGTGGTAAGTATTACTTATAAGTTATTAGGTTGAAAAACCTATCATGTTTAGTCATGAATTTTTGGATAGTAGTTATAATTGCAATACATGATTAGTCTAGTGCTACGTTCATGAGCTGACTTGCTTAAAACTTTTGTTCCTAATGTTTATTTTGTATATATGTTTTGTATTCGTCTTCATCACTGCATGATCTTTTAATGGCATCTGTTTGCATAATGAATTCTGTTGTTTTTCTTTTGCTGCCATCATGATACCTATACATTATACAATATGCATGACATTGTTAAAATGTTTACTCCTAATATTTGATTATTTGATTTAGTTAGTATTCTTCTTTACCACTGCTTTGGGTTTTCAAGGCAACTGTTTGTGTAATGAATTTGTTGCTGTGTTTTTTTTTTTTTTTTGCTAGCGTGCTACTTATAATATGCTGTATATTGAAACTTTTGGCAGGTTAGATTCCATCCTACATATCTGGAGACTTTAGCTAGTGGAAGTTTGGATCATGATGTTCGTTTATGGAATGTGAAGAATGGAGAATGCATAGGATCTCGTGATTTTTGTAAACATTTCTTTTGAACCATTTGAGTATCAATTCATATATCTATATATTAAAGAAGCTAGAACATGTTGTAGCTTTTCATTGTCCCAGAGGGAATTGGTGGTACTCTGCTGATGGTCTGATTACCTTTGCAGATCGTCCTATTGCTTCTATTGCTTTCCACGCACAAGAAGAGCTTCTGGCAGTTGCTTCTGGTCATAAGGTAGCACCCTTACTCGGTATTGCTCGTTTATTTGACTGCTCAGGATATTGATGTCGCCAATTACTTGGTAGCTTTATATGTGGCACTATAATGGAAGAGGTCAGACATCCACACCTACTGTTGTATTGAAGACTCGGCGCTCTCTCCGTGCTGTGCATTTTCATCCACATGCAGCGCCTTTTTTGTTGACTGCTGAGGTGTGCTTTCTCCTCTTGCTAATCTTTATTTACCCATGTATTTCTATATGTTTCTCCCTTAATAAGATTGTTTTTCTGATTTACAGGTTAATGACCTTGATTCATCAGATTCCTCTATGACAATTGCAACTTCTCAGGGTTACTTGCGGTATCCCCCTCCAACTGTATATTTTGCCAATACCCACTCTTATGATCGCTCGAGCCTGGCAGAGGAACTCCCTCGGATGTCTCTTCCTTTCTTGGTTCATCCTTCACTTCCTCAAGATGATTTTAATATGCCTTTGCAGCAGACAGATGCAAATATTTTCTTGTCTGATGCTCAGCAAAGAACTTTATCCTCAGCGCGGAGAATATTGACCTATTCAACCCCATCTGGGCAGTATGAACTGCTACTCTCTCCTATTGACCCCAACAACTCCTCCCCTCTTCCCGAAGAAATGGAAACTGATAATGTGTCCAGCAGTGAAATGGGAACAGCCATGCCTGAATCCGGTGCAGAAGTTATGGAAACTTCTGGTGTGCAACCTGAAGATCGAAGCAATCAGTTCTTTCCATTTGGGGACCCTGCTTCTTGGGAGCTGCCATTTTTGCAAGGATGGTTAATAGGCCAGAGTCAAGCTGAAAATTGGATGATGCGACAACCTAGTTCAGTGGTTCAAGAAAATCCATTGGCAAGTGCAGAACTATCAAATCAAAATTCATTTGCTTCTTCACCTATGCCAGTAACTGCAGCATATCCTCGTGGTAGTTCTCGATATACCTCAGCAGTGAGGGCATCAAGATCACATGTAAATACTTCAACTACAGAGCGAGTTGCTTTAAATGGGCAACTGCAGGACAATCCTCAACCCGTTGTCAGTAGAATTCAGTCTGAACTTGCTACATCTTTCGCTGCAGCAGCTGCAGCAGAGTTGCCTTGCACTGTAAAATTGAGAATATGGCCGCATGTCATAAAAGATCCAAGTGCCCCCCTTGAGGCCGCCAAGTGTCGGTTAACCATTCCACATGCTGTGCTTTGCAGGTATGCTTATCTACGGATTATATGCTTATTTCTCGCGTTGGTTTATTGGCCTAGCGTCTCAGTAACACAAATGAAAGGCTGTCTTTTCTTCCTGGTTGACTGTTAAAGAATTTGCACAATCATGGCTTTTCATTAGTGTCCCTTGTTTCATTAGCTTCCGCTCATCTTAAATCCTTGCAGTGAGATGGGTGCCCATTTTTCTCCTTGTGGGAAATTTTTGGCAGCTTGCGTTGCCTGCATGTTGCCAAATGTGGATGGTGAATCTGGGCTGCAAACACAGCCAAATCTGGATCTTACTGGAGTTTCAACATCTCCTACACGACACCCAATTTCTGCCCACCAATTTATATATGAACTCAGGATATATTCACTCGAGGAAGCAACGTAAGTGTCTCAATGTAATATTATACCCTTTCAGCTGCATATTTTGTACTCCTTGGTTTATGATTGTATTACATTCTTTTACTGGAACTATTTATGTAGATTTGGCTCAGTGCTTGCTTCACGGGCAATCAGAGCAGCCCATTGCTTGACTTCAATCCAGGTAACTTCTTCCTTTACCTGTCCATCTCATGATTGTGTTGAGATTTGTTCCCACTCTTTCTCGGCAAAACATTTTACTGTTTATTCTCACATATTGGTATACAGTCAT
The DNA here is from genome assembly GCA_963922045.1 of Persicaria maculosa. NCBI lineage: Eukaryota > Viridiplantae > Streptophyta > Magnoliopsida > Caryophyllales > Polygonaceae > Persicaria > Persicaria maculosa. The sequence goes on along the minus strand of OY998259.1, from coordinate 50,918,800 downwards.
ATTTTTGGGTCTCTTTAGTATGCCGGTAATTTTTTCTTCACATGGTGCGTACCTAATTTTTTTTAAATGTTATTTTTTACTTCATGTGTTGCCGTGTAGTTTTCTCCGACATCTGAGCATTTGTTGCTTGCCTATGGACGTCGTCATAGTTCTCTTCTGAAAAGCATTGTCATTGACGGAGAGATGACCACTCCAATTTACTCAATTTTAGAGGTAAATAAATGCAAGAGCATCATGTGCTGCTGTTATAAGTTAATGTAGTCTATTTCTTTTACTTTTTATTATGCACATAATTAAAGACTTATCATCCTGAGTTGCTATTGTAGGATAGCACATCTTTGTAATAATACTTCTGTTGAAGGATGGCCTTTCTTGAGGATACAAATTTTGCTAAGTGAAATAATTTTCCTGCTACCATGTGTGACTTTCTGGCATATGAGGCCCTTCATTCAGTGCCTTGTACATCACTTATAGATTGCATTTATTTGAGTACTTTCTCCAATCAACAAAAGTGTCGTTTGAGGTATCCACAAGTTTTAAGAAAAACATGATTAACATAGATTTTGCAATGATTACATATATCTTATTACATTATTAAATGTTCGTCCCTCTTTTAACCCAATCAATGAACAATTTGTGCATTAAGTAGCCAACAAAAACAAGTTTTAAATAAAAATCTCGTAACCCAATGCTAATTTTTTGTCTAAAAAACCTAAAATGACACCTTAAAGTTTCAAATTTTACAACCTAAAATGATACTTAAGTTAATTGGAGGGAGTAGCTCTTTACTCTTTTGTTGCTGTCACTGTTTGTGCCAATACACTTAAACAATTTGCAATTGCAATTCATCTTTTTTACTTCTTTATCAACATCTAGGTGTACAGAGTATCCGATATGGAGCTTCTGAGAATCCTTCCTAATGCAGAGGATGAAGTTAATGTGGCTTGTTTTCATCCTGAAGTTGGCGGCGGCCTTGTTTATGGGACTAAGGTAGAAAAATATTTGCTTTCAATTTATTCTGTTATCTGAATGTATCTCTAAATTTGGTGATTTAATTTGCAGGAGGGGAAGCTTAGGGTTCTCCAATATGATAGCTCCCACAGTGTTCATGGCACAACCTATCATTATCCTGATGAAATTATGCTTGAGGTATTGACTATATATATATATGGAAAATTCTCTTCTTTTATTGAATGAGTGACTATTTAATCTGATTTCCAATCGCCTTATACCCATTTGATTATTGTGTTCTATTTGTAGCAATGTGTTGCAAAGATTTAAGGAATTTCATAAATGCATGAATCCTAATACTTTGCACATTATTCTATTCCCGTCGATTAGTTCCTTATTGTGATGGTGTTAAGGTGTGGTCTATGTTGGCATCTTGTTTGTTCCTGATTCCCTATCGGAATTTAAAATGGACGTATGGATTCTTTAAGATATGCATCATAGTTCACAAGTGACAAGGCTCTTTTTTTGCTTTTAGTATGTATTTGATACATCATGCATGTATCGTTGTATCATTATTTACAGCTGTTACTTCTTGAAGGTGATTCAGATCTAGATCTTATCGATTATATACTATTTTGATGTTAATCTTGGAACTCTTTTTCTTTTCCAAGTAAAAATTTTTGTGATGAATCGGTTGCCATGTTCGCAAAATGTCATAAATGGATTTTGTGACCAAAAATGGCAGGTTATCTGCCAATGGCTGTTTTGATGCACCGTATTTTAGCTGAAGGTTCTCTACCATGGGTCTAGTTGGAATATGGCATTTTAATCATGCTGTTGTGTGACTTATCCTCAAATTTGGCTTTTATTATATTTATTTTCGATTAGTACTGTCTATTCATTTGTAATTTGCAACTTGATAAAATTTTCTGGTTGTGTGCTTTTGTAGTTGCCAACTTATGCTTTTGAATGCTAATGGCATCGTTAGCACCATATGCATGAGCAAACGCTTCGCTTGAATGGTTGGTCATTTTAGTTCAAATTCTGATTCCGTTTCAACTTGCAATAGCGCCTCTGTTTCATTATTTAGTTCTTTTTTCTTTTTTTTTTTACTAATTGCTGGGTTTCTCTGAGTTCAATTTGCTTTTGAATGCTTCAGCTTTGGCAGCAAACAAGCTCCCCATGTGGCCTGTGCTGCTGGTATCGAGCATTCACCTGTTGTACATTTTCTCCCAAAATGATTCCAGAAAATCCCAAGGGTTAAGCCTAGGACCTGGTTTCTTTCAATCCGGAGTTGTAGCCTGTTAACTAAAGACACAGCAGAATCGACAGCTACTCTGCATCACGTGCGGGGAATACCCCGTTCCCCTTGTTGACCTATATTCCAACTGCTTGCTGCAAGCTCGTTTGATACCCATTACCATCAAGGCATTTCGGTTCACTGCAGATCCTCCCCATGGAGGAAAGGAGAGTTCCTTATTATGATCATTTCGGGGTTACACCACTGAATTATTTCGGTTTGTTTACCCCATTTCTGAATGATCTTGTACGTTATTCAGTCATTAATCTTATTGGAGGGCCAGTGCGGGCTGCTGCCAACTTATCATCAGGTAAGCTGATCAGCCATGGCCCATATGTGCATTTCAAATTTTAACAGATTGTTATAAAATAGTCTGTGAAGGGTTTCTGTTTTTTGTGTCTTTTTCTTCTTCTGTGGTGTTTGTTTCATGTAAAGATGTAAATGGTATTTGCTTCTTCTATGTAAAAGTTCCGTTTACAGCTGTGAATGAAGTTGGAAATATAATGCTTGTTTTTATTGTGGATATTGTGTTGTGTAGAATTTATCGTCATTTTGTTGTGGTTCTCGCCATTGGTCGTGTAGAATGTGATTTGATATGCTAATCAATTACGGAGTATCTATCTATCTATTATATATTATATTATATACATATATTAAAATCGATGCATTGCGGCATATGTGGCGCATTGTGGTTGATTCTATGAAAAAAATCCTATGTGGCCGTTGTGCTTGATTCTAGGAAGAAAAAAAAATGTTATCATAGTTTATAGAAAGTTATATAAGCAACTAGTGTATGCCACGTCCCCTGCACGGGAATATATTAACACAATGTTATAAAATTACATTTATTATCTATAAAAAATTCTATTATAAATATGAAAATAAATAAATAAATAAATAAATATGAATTATATTATGATAATTAAACTAATAACTGGAAATAATTAATTTTGATATAAATAATTCTTTCCACAAAAAATAATCGATATATAAATAAAATAATACCTATCAAATATTTGCTATGGTGTATCTATTAATATTTTTTGTAATTATGATCACTAGTTTAAAAAAACCCTTCAAGGCCCGCACATACCCTTGCCTAAAGCCCTTACCTCGCCCCTTCGCCAAGGCCTTCAAGGTCACCAAGACCCGCCATAAAATTCGTCCATATGGCAATTGGGTGAACCTAATTTCTTTTTTAGATCCCGTCCATATGGTGTATTTTATATAAACCGTCCATTTGATAGATTATTTATAATCCATATGGAGATCCACTTATATGGCAATTTGTATATCTGTATATGCCAAATTTATTACTATTATTGCGTTTAATTATATTGATATAGTTATTTCCTTATATAATATTTACTCTTTTATAAGATATTTCATCTATTCAATTATATCAGTTAATGGTAAAATAAAATAATTATTTTTTAATTATATAGATTAGAACTATCTTATTATTTTTATTAGATTTCCTTTTTGACGGGAGAAAGCTTTGCGAGATTCACTCACGCGCCGCCACGTAAGCAGATTCACTCACACGCCGCCACATAGACACCTATGCATCGGTTTTAGTATATGTATGTATATAGATATATAATCTATCTATATATATATATTTTTTAGTTAACTGGCAAAAATATATATAAATAAAAAATATTTCATAGTCATACTTACCAAAAATATTAATAGATAAATATATAGTATTTGATAAGTGCTATTTTATTTATATCTAAATTATTTTTTGGTGGAAAAAAAATATTGATATCAAAATTAATTATTTAATAATTGTTATTTTATTTATATCTATATTAATTTTTGAGACCAGAATAATTTATCAAAATATTGTGTAGCCACAATCCATTCGTGGATAGATATTTTAGTAAACTAACATAATAGATATATACTATATATTTAATAAAAAATATATTATTAAAATATAAAAAAAAATAGTTATCTATTAAATTACATGAGATGCGAGATGCAATTAATGGTAGATTAGAAAAAAAAACTAATAAATGTGACTTTTATTTATATTTTGAGAGAATCTAAATAAAAGATATTTAGATTTTTTATAATCCGTCAAACTAATTTTATTTATATCTATATTATTTTTTGGTAAAAAAATAAATTATATTTAGATTATTAATATTTATTTATTGGAATCTATCAAAATTATTTATAATATTGTATTAATGTACTATTTTCCGTGCACGGGACAGGACCTACACTAGTATATAATAAAGGAGAAGTCGGTTGAGAGAAATGACAGCTTCTCCTTAAAAGTAGTCATATGAACCAATCACGTTTTTTATAATTAATATATGTACACGATAAAATTAGATATATCTATTCAATCAATCTATCTATCTATATACATATACTAAAACCGATGCATTGATGCCTACGTGGCGGCATGTGAGTGCATCTGCCTACGTGGCGGCGCGTGAGTGCATCTCGAAAAGCTTTCTCACGTCAAAAAGGAAATCTAATAAAAAATAATTAAATAGTTCTAATATATATAATTAAAAAAGATTAAATAATTATTTTATTATACCACTAACTCATATAATTGGATAGATGCAATACCTTATAAAAGAGTAAATATTATATAATGAAAAAACTCTATCTAACTAAAATGATTTACTATGCCGTCTTTAATTACTACTTATTTCAAATTTTGATGGGATTTACTTATTTAATGTTCATCCGTAATATTTAATATATTAAATAAAAATAATTATTTAAATGATATCTAATCTACCATTAATTATAATATGTGGCGTAAACTATGTTAACCTATGGCAATAACTTGACAAAATAATTATTTAAATTATTTCTATCTAACTAAAAGGATTTACTATGTCGCCTTTAATTAATGCTTATTCCAAATTGGATATCGATGACTATTGCTAATCTAGGTGGGATTAAATAATTATTTTATTTTACCATTAACTCATATAATTGGATAGATGAAATATCTTATAAAAATAGCCTACGAAGATGATTATTTATTTTATTTTATTTTTTTATTATTATTATTATAAAATAAAATAAGTACATACTACAGGAAATTAGTGGGTAGCCGAGATTAGATACAATATTATTATTATTATTATATATTGGTCATATGAATATTATATATTATTTACACGGCGATGATTAGATACAATATTATATATGAATATTATAATATATACAATTTATATATAATCTTCCATTGTATCTAATCATAAATGAAAGGACATGTCCTTACTTTCATTACTTCCAATTTAATCATACAGATAGATTTTCCTAATTAACAACTTTGGAGTTACTATAAAAATAATACATATGACTATTGGATAAACCACTGCAGGCTCTTCTATTAAATCATTTTGTTCTTCGTGCGTGCCCATGCTTTGGAGAAAAGATTTTAGTTTTAATATTGTTCGGTTCGATAGGCTATGTAATTTATACTATTTAGTATTATCTTTTGAATTCATATTAAATTGACGTGTTTGATGTTTAAAATTCTAATTTTATCTTTTGATTTAGGATTATAATGGCAGAAGTATATGATGTCATTCATGATCTTACAACCAATAAAGAAGATGGAAAAATAAGAATTTGCATACTTCATTTGTGGAAGGTTAAGGACTTCAAGTCCCGTAAAATTACACACATAGATATGATCTTAATTGATGAACATGTAACTTTATGAAAACGAGTCATGAGACCCTCTATGTTTTAATCTATATAGATATCTTTAAAAAGTTCATACATATTCCTTTCATGATTTATAATATTTTACTTTACAAGGTTAGTTTTAACTTAAAAAATTTTACTTACAGGGAGGAAAAATACAAGGCTTTATCAATGAATAATTATTAGATAATTTTTCTCATATCCTTAAAGAGGGTGGGGTATATATTATCAAGCATTTTCGTGTAGGGAGAAATACTAGCTCATGGAAGTTAATAAAACACAATTGCAAGGTAAATTTTACATTTGCAACATCAGTAAAAGAGTGCAATGCGATCGTAGGTATTCCTACATCATCATTCAACTTCATTGATTTTGAGCGTATAATTAATGATAAAGAAGATAGAAGCTACTTACCCGGTATGTATGGATATATAAGTTTGTTCAAATTAGCTATAATTAACTATTGTATCATATTATTTAAGCAATTTTTCCTAATTGTTTCTCTACGTACATTCGTAGATGTGATTGGAAGAGTTCACATTTGTGATAATATTTATTTCCTACCTACCGGTGGTAATAGTAGGTTTACATTTAAGCAACGAGATTACAAGTGAGTGTATTTTTAAGTATTATTATTACCACTCTTTTACCATATAGTAAGGTTTACATATATTTTACTAATAGATTATATATACATATATATATGAATGTTCTCCTTGATTGTGTTTTATGGGGAGAATACGCTGAACAACTTTCATCCAAACTAAAAAGCGTTGAAGATGACAACTTATTTATGATCATCCAGTGTGGAAGAATTAAACAATGGCAAGGTAATTTATAAATTTTCCTTTCATTATCTATAATAATTTTTAAAGTGCAAGGTAAGGTACGCTTTATATGCATGATGAACAAAAAAAGGGATATATATTTGAATAATGAGAACAATTTTACATGGTGGTGAATGTAATGGATGCCCAAAGAGATGAAGATGATAGTTAATAAGAAATATTTGTTTAGAATCGAAATCGGAAAATTTAACATTGAGAAGAAGTATAAAGTCTATAAAGTGCTAAATACGACGGATGATGATATTCCTTGATAAATCAGTTCTTAAAGAGTCCAAATATTATACAGGTATATTTTCGATAAGCTTCTAAACTTATTACATTACTCCTAAAATATATAATGTTAGACTCCTATCTAAAGATACTCACAATATAATATCTTCTTTTTTTTTGTGTAGGATTTGGACTCATATAACAATGATGATCAAAAGGAATCAAACGTTACTTCGTATTCTACTACCCCCCTACAAAAACGAGCACGTAGAACTTTGGTTTTGAGTTCCGATTCAGAAGAGGAAGATGAAAATGTCGGTCAACGGTCTTCAACAAAAAACAAGATTGCCTGACTTTCATGCTGTCAAGACAAAATTTCAGTGAAAATAGAGAAAGATAATACCTCATTTTAATTATCATGTTTTAAAATTTCCCTTCTATTGTTTAATATTATTTCACTTTAGACACCATTGCGTTGTTTATGAAAAACATATATACTTAATTTTTTTTGTTTTAGTAACTATATTAAATTTATTTGAGATTTTAGATATTATTTTTTTAATATTATAAATTATGTATTTTTTTCTCTCTATACGGCTATTTGTATCCAATATCCCTTTGCAAAGTTATTGTCTAGCATACCTTACATATACTTTAAAATTATTTTTTTTATTAAACAAATTTAAGAGCGATTTATCTTTCAAAAAATATAAAATTTCAAAGAAGTAAAATAGAGAAATCTATTTTTTTTATTATAGAGATTTCCCTTTTTCACATGATGATGAGTTAGCTTTGGTCAACTGATCAAATGTCCATTAGTTATTCCATCATTTTCATATTTATCAATTTATTCACGAGATTTTAGATGAAATTTGAATTATTAAATAGTAATTATACAATAGGATATATAATTGTATTTTATAAAGCTCTCAATATCAAATTATTTGAATCTTTATAATTAATTTTTAAATAAATTACAGTATACCACATATAACATCTTGCATTTAACATTTTATAGTCAAAATTTAATACATAGAAACAACCAACCAACTTCATCTCCGAACAAAAACAACATAATATATAATAACATATATTCACTACACCGTAATTCCTGTGCTTCGGACGGGTCTTGCACTAGTATATCTATATATGTATAAGATAAAATTTTATTCTAACTCTGTTTATTCAATACTAGTGTATGTCCTGTCCCCTGCACGGAAATATGTCATCACAATATTATAAAATTACATTTATTATCTATAAAAAAATCCTATTATAAATATGAAAATAAATAAATATGAATTACATTATGATAATTAAAATAATAACTGAAAATATAATATTAAAATTAATCTAGATCTAAATAACTCATTCTACTAAAAATAATATAGATATAAATAAAATAACTATGAAATAATTAATTTTAATACAAATAATTCTTTTTACCCAAAATAATCGATATATAAATAAAATAACACCTATCAAATATTTGCTACTATGTATCTATTAATATTTTTTGTAATTATGATCATTGTTCTAAAAAAAAACCTTTCAAGGTTTGCCTAGACCCTCGCCTAAACCCTTTACCTCGCCCCTCCGCCAAGGCCTTCAAGGTCACCAAGACCCGCCTATACCCCAAAGATCCGCCATAAAATTCGTCCATATGGCAATTAGGTGAACCTTATTTCTTTTTCAGGTCCCGTTCATATGGTGTAGTTTATATCAACCGTCCATCGGATAAATTATTTATGATCTAAATGGAGATACACTTATATGGCAATTTGTATATCTTTATATGCCAAATTTATTACTATTATTGCGTTTAATTATATTGATATAGTTATTTTTGTAAGGGCCCGGATTTTTAAATCCTAATTCTCGGAAAAAGAAATTAAATATGAATTTAAATCGGGTTAACTAAAATCTCTTAAAATGAATTCCGGCATATAATTATTTTAAATGGATTTTCATTCAGATTTATTTTCGCTTTCGCTTGCTAAAATTTGAAAGTATAATATAATTTTATTATTTGATTCAGTTCGAGAATTCGATTTCAATTCGAAGTTTTAAGCTTTATATCTTTTGAGTCGGGTTAAAGTCGAGTGAGCGGGTTTCATGATTTATTTTATTATATTCTATTTCTTTTCCGGGTATTTTCCTTAGGATCATATTCCTTATGTCTTCCACCTCAAATGTCTCGGTCTTTTATCCCTATTTCAATTTTAAAGTTATTATAATTGTGGTATGATTTGGATAAGAATAATTTTGGTGTTTGGGCAATTAGAGAAAATTTGACCACATAAATTTCTTTCTTCTCTCTCCCCTCTCTCTCTCTCTTGTTCTCAGAATTTCAATTGGGGAGGAGATTCCCCTACATTGCAATTCCCAGCTATGGTTTTGTCCTCACTCTTAGCCAAGAGTCTCCTCCTGCCAATCCTTATCCCAATCTGCAGACCCCCAATCCTCCTCCCTCTCTCTCCCATTTCCGATTCATAACAACCCCAAAATCCCAACTCTTGCCCCTTGTTCTATCGAGCTCAGAAACACCACCGAGACCACCTCCTTGGGCCGAACAGCCAAGCTCCAACGACCATCTTCGCCGCCTCCTTGTCTCTATTCTCGAGCGAAACCAAGAGGCCGAGCACCTCTGCCTCTTCTTTCCTGGACAGACAGTAGAAGCAACATCAGCCTCAGCCTCCTCCTCGTGAAGACAGACGGAGCCACGCCGCCGCCGCCGCCGGTTTTCCTCCTCCTTCCCTGTTTTGTGTACCAAAGGTCGGTAAGACCTTATTTCTTCGCTTTCCGTTCAAAAACACTCTAAAGGTGCTCCTTTATTGTCCACCCCCCCCCCCTCCATTCCAGGTCCCCGGAGCCTTCGCACACCTCCGGCGAACTAGACCGAGCCTCCGGCGAGCCCAATCGACCTCCGAGCAGCGCCGGTGAATCTCAAAACCCTCCCTCGGTGAGCATCGTTCTCTCTCTCTCTCTCTCCTTACCGCGTTTGACTCTGCTTGCGTGGGTTTTGGTCGGAATCGTTACTCGTTCAGTTGGGGAGAGTTGGGGTCGGAGCGAGATCACCGGCGAGCCTCCTCCTTCCTTCCTCTCTTCTTTCTTCTTTCCTCCGTTTCTTTTCCGGCGTAATCACGAGAGACCTGTTGGCCTGGGGAAGGAGACAGATTCTTTCTTCCTTTGCATTGGGCTTGGGATTGGGCCGGATCCGATTTCATTATACGGGTTATATCATATTTTGTTTTATGAATTTCAGTTTGGGGAGAGATTGGTCCGGGTCCTATTTCTTTCAATGTTCATGGGTATCGGTTTGGGTTCCGGGTTGGGCTGGATTCGGATCCGGGTCACGGGCTGATGTCTTGGGCCCTCTTTCTTTTCCTTTGGTTAAGGGTGTTGTGTTGGGCCTTTTTCATGGGTTATTGTTGTTAATTGTTAGTTTTGTTAAGTGTTAAGTTATATGGAGTATATATTATTATGACTTGTGATTTTATATTTCTGAAAATTATTATACACTATGAAAGGGATATTATTTATGTTATGTATTATGAGATTTTTTTTAAATAGCTAATTTTAGGAATTCTAAAATGAATTATTGGCTTTGTTTTACTAATAGGAATTGAAAAGAGGGTTTAGCTATGGTATTGCATTTTGGTTAAGTATTACTTGGAAAATTATTTAAAAAGGGTTATCACGTAACCCGGAATTATCTCTTAAAGGATTGATTGTCTTGAAAACCAAAATGCCGGAATATTTTGGTGAACAAGATTTTGGGTTGACTTAGAAAATTTGTTACTTCCTCTTGAATTTGGCCAAGTATGATTTGAGAAATTGTTTTAAAAATGAGTTGACTTAACTTGAGATTTCAGAGTTTGGAAAACTTCGGGAAATGAGTTTGGAAATATTGTTGGTAAGATTTATCGATGAGTTTGATTGGAAATGAAATGATTTTGGTTGATGTTGATCATATTGGAAATGTTTTGGAAAACGGTTTTACTATCGGTTGGTTTGAGTATGTTGAGAACTTGGTGTTCGTATGTATGAATGATGAACCGGTAGCTTATGGAAATGGCTTGATGATAGGTGTGTATTGCTTTTGGATTGCTTTGGACTTACACTTGGGCCCTTGCTTGTATTATCTTGCTGTTCTGCATCTTCAGGTAAGTTCCCTAGGGGGCTTACTCAGGTTGGACATTCATGCATGTTGTTGCATTTTATGTTAGGTGTTGCATATGCATAAAAGCATGCCATGTAGTATCATGTTTAGGTTGCACTAATTGATTGAGCATCTGTTTACTTTATGCGTTTGAAACAGAACGGCCGTTATCTGTGATAGTCCTAGAGTCTTTGCTAGGGTCATAGGGTAGCCCAGCCTCATCGGGTACCCTGAGTCAATCGAGTCATGAACTTCCTTATATTATGATATGCCTGCGGGCTTTATTGTGGAGCGGGTTGGGCATGCGTGCCGCCCGATTATGATGGAATGCATTCACGAGCTGGCCAGTCTCCGCCCTATCGGAAGGGGGTGGAGGTAGGAGAGGGATATGCCACTTGGCATTGTCTTGGGCCCTTTACAGTATTTCTGCACATTATTATACTTAGGGGCATGCTAGTGTGTTTGACTTTCGTACTGCATTAGAGCATCTTTATTAGGTATAGCACATACTATGTGGCCTCAGCGAGGACTGCCGGTCCCGCATGAGTGGCTCGATCTGACTCCTTTCCCCGTTCTTTTTTTAAAGGCATTTCTGCAGATTTTGAGTGCTCGATGTCTATATGACGGGTTCCCTTTTGGCGAATTGAAGAATCTGGCTAATATCCTAACTTAGTAAAATGGTAATTACCCACTCTTAATTTGGTTTTGATCGGCTCTGCCGTGGCACTTGTATCTGTACTTTACTTCCACTTTACTTTCGTTGAAATTGATTCCGCGACATAGTCTTAGGACAGGTTAAGGGTACCCAACGGCCCTTCGAGGTTTTTAGGGTTTGAAATCCCTCTTTCTACTAATCTTAAAATGAGTTTGAAACATCGACCCGTACCTGGATTGCAAGATCCGAACAAGGGGTTTTATCCCTTGAAACGTAACCCGGAAATTATAATTCTGGGTCGTTACAAAGATGGTATCAGAGCTGAGGTTGTGCAATTCGGGTACGCAAGGGTCGAGTGTATGTTTTGGAAAAACGCCCATGAATTTCAAAGGATTTGAAAAGATTTTAAAAAGGGCAAAATGAACTTAAGCTGTCTAACCGAAATTGGACTAAGTAATGAACTTGACTTATCATAAAATATGGAAAACCGACTAAAGAGGGGATCGAGTGGGTAGAAAGACGTTAGACCATCCCTATTGGATGTAGTTGGAAATGGGTAGGCGAAATATCAGCTTGTTCTTTACAGATGGGTTGGGAGACTCCAAGGAGATCATTATGTGTTTTATTAATTGATTCTGTGCTGAATGCTTGCTATGCTAGAGATTTGATTTGGATGCCCTAACTATGAAATGTGTATTGACTTACCTGTGCAAACGGGATAGCGGGAGTACCTTTACTTCTATATGGTCAAGTCCAGCTTGTGTGAAACAGCCCCTTCAACTATGTTCTATCGAGTCTTCCTCCCAGATGTCAGTGTCTTCCACGGGGAATCGGGTCGGTAAACACATTGTGTCGGAAACATGTATGGATATGAAGGTGGTTTGAGTGAGTATTGGAAGATAGTTCTTGATGGCATTTTGAGTCAAAACTAAGGTGTCATTGGGTTGTCTTTCTTGATTCATATGATGATCAACCTTTATTTTCTTACCACAAAGATTCGTACCGGAGTCCCACGGGAATGAGGGGTGAAGAGTCAATTGGAAAGGTCAATTATTGCCCTTAGGAATCTCTGTCGAGTTGTCTTAATTGCTCTGTCCATGATTGTGTGATTCTATATGTATTACTTCTTGACTTACGGACCGATCCTTAATGTGAACCTGTGCTTATGTGATTTGATGCTCATGATGACCATTGTATAGATTCGAGCTACAATTGTTATATCCATATCATCCCGACATGATCTATTTAGTATATTGCATTATCATACTAAGGCACGAATATATATGTCATATGCTAGGAAGTTGTGTAATTTATGTTCTCCCTGTGAATAGGTTAATGATAGTGTGATCATTAAATTTTGTTATCCTGACGAAGCAAGTTCCCTACTTGATACGTGTTACAACTTGACGTCAACATGGCCTATATGATACGTAATTCCCAATACATGTTATGATGATGATCTTTAATGTAAAATTCGTGGTTGTATGTCATTCTTTATCCATGTTGGTTACATTGCTTAGGTCTCATATTGCATCTCGCTTCTTGTCATGATTATGTGTCATCTTCACATCTTTGATTGGACTGTTGTAATGATCATACTACTGATTGATTAGAAGCATGAATGTCATGATAGGAGACTATGTGATTATTGCTTCCTCCCGGATTAGGTCCATGGTAGTGTGATGAACTGCCTTTGTATGGATGTCATAAGATGATCTCCTCAGCATGAATGACTAAATTAGTAGTTTTTATTTTGATCCTTCTATTTGAAACGATATCTGGGTAAATGCATGCCTTATCCGAGTGGTTGTCGATTTGGAGCACATGCCCCGTATGCTAGTCATATTGCTTCGTTGCGCAGGCTTGTATTATGCATCGCTAGATCCCTCCCATGCTTCTATATCGATGGACCATGTTAACGTGATTCTTACACATCGTTGTGTTAGTTAATAAAGTGCATGTATGTATCAAATGTCATGTTATGCCATTAGCATCATGTAGGATCCTTGGTTGTGACTTGTGCGAATTTATACCTTGCTTGCATTATTGTTGATTCTCTCTTGAGCTAGGTCCCTGATAGTGTGATCCTTCCCTCTTTCTATCATCTTGAAATGTCTTACTCATGCAAATTAGATTGATGTTAAATTCGATGATCGATTGCTTTCGATGATGGTTTATCATAGCATGCTTACATGTTATCACTCGGTAGTGTTTCCCTATTACGTTATGAATTCCTCTTGTGCTGGCATAAATGTATGACTTGGCACCTCACATGATCACACACCACGTTATATCATTTCGCATATGCATGATGCATGAATGTTAGAATGAATTTAGTCGAGTTACCTTGATTGTGGTCATGATTCGATATGTGCTAGTAGTATCCTGTAGGGCTTATGATTTTTAATATGACTCGCTAAATGATTACATGTTCTATGATGTGATAACTATTGTACATTTATATGTGTCCTATGATGGTTCGTTCTTGACACGATTATAACCTATTCCCCCATGATGCCCTTCTTGTTACCTTTGATGATATCTCATGTTTCGTGGATATTATGTTGAACTCCTCTTAATGACTCTTAACCATGCTTGTATCACATCATGTATCGCTAGTACCATGTATGACCCATGCTTTCTAAATGTATCTCGTCACATGATTACGTGCCATACTTGACCTATTATATGATCATTGTGTCAGATGAGATAGTTATTATGTTGCTCTTATATGTCCTTGTATGATGCATACCCCAAGCTCGTGCATTGTTCATATAGATGATAATTGTGATGCCTGTTAGATCCCGCATATCTTGCTTTAGTTGCTAGGCATATCTGCTTTCATGGGATAATATACTACTATGTTGTCTCGCATGCATTCGAGTAGCACTCGAGTATGTCTTTTTGGAATGAATACGTATGTTGTGCTCCTCGTGATAGGTACATGTTAGTGTGGATTAAATGATTGATATGCCCCATAATGAAATTGGCTCTGCTTGTCACAATTGCAACCTACTAGACCTCCATAAGGGCGTTGTTACCATTCTCGGGTCAGAGTCTTGTCTCTAGTATTGTCGTTTGTAGTTGTAGTCCGTGTTTGTCCCCGAAAGGAAATTGGGTTGTCTTTTCTTGTCACTCCCCTATCTCCCCTAACTTGGACTCTTGCGCGATACATTTGGTGAGCGATCCCGTGGAAGAGAGAACGAAAAGTTGGATAGCGATAGAGCAGCGCAGCGGAAGCGTGGGCCCATAACCCACAAGCCTCGGGATCAATGACGTCAGCGGGACGGAAATGCCTCGAGAATTACGGTTACTGAGTACGATATGACTTGCAAGCAAGAGTGTTCTCCGTTCGCATTGCTAATCCTTTCGAATTTGTTGCACTGACCTAGCGATGAGATTTACGTGTTGATGTGCTAACTTGATGATGACTGTTGCCTGATTGCCTACTGTCTATGATAATATGATTTGATGACTTGTAGATCTCATGTACCATGATGTCTTGACATGTTGCTACGTTAAGTTGCTAAGCATGATTTGAATTCCCTTGTATATAAAATGTGAACTACATATGCTAAGAAGCCTGAATTGTATCTGATAAGGTTATAATGCAACATGCTAGCTTGACTTGATTATGTTCATATATGATGTTTGCAATGATTATTGAGCATGATGATAAACCGAGACTTGTTGAACCCATGATGTTATGTTTATAAATGCTAATTGATATAATGTAGACCTTATGTTTGATGATTCTCATTATTGTTTTTTTCCTTAAACCTGTGGGTGAGATCATTTGGTAGCGTGGTTGGAGAGTGGTGAAAGAATTTTGGACGGTTGAGATTATCGATGGTATTAGGAAGTGATTCGCGAGAGGGGGATGTTGGCTTAGGTAAGACTGAGTGAGCTTTGGGATTATGGGAGGCAATGTTGGTGGTATTGATGAGCTTCCAGGTTATGCTAGTGATATCTTGGGGAGTGTAAGAAATGGCCTTAAGAGAATTAAGAATATAGTATGAGAGGGTGCTTGGGTGTGAAGTCAGAGATAGGAGTTGGGGTCTTAGAGGTGGATGGTGTGGTAGTGCTTGGCGGAAGGATGAGCGACATTTGAGCATCGAGATGAATTGGGATTTGTTTGGAGAATTTTTGTCTGAGCTGACGTTGGCGAGTCTAGAAGAGGATTAGTCTTGGCTTGAGAGTGGAGATGTGCGAGTGGGGATTTTGTTTTATTTTGACCGGTATGATGTGAGAATTTTCTTGATTATGGGATTATTTATATTTGCTGGCATGATGCTAGATAGCAACCATGATGAACCTGATATACGATGATATTACGTACTGATCTGCAATATTGAACCCTAATTGACAGTGACTAGTGTTATCATGATATATTGAAGCATTACTACCCTGTTATGCGTTTTAGAAGCATGTTATGATGCGTTATATGAATCATGAGATAATGACATGTTGCTATGTGAAAACATTATATTATACTATGAGGTGATACATCATGATGTTATGTTATATGATCGTTAAGCATGATTGTGGGTATGTTAAATGATGAATATGACCTTGAGGATGAATATGATTTGTATATGTGAGATAATGATACCAGATTTCTAAATGATCGTTACATGGCATTGTGATGAGTTAAGGTGATGGTTGGTGAATATGCGGACATTCGATGACTGATATACTGTTTGACCTCCCCTTTCGCGGAATCTTAATAACATGACTTTTTGTGTTGATTTGTTGACAATGAGTTTGATTCGTTGACTTTATGATGAGGATGTAACTGTTACGACCTTGGTGTGATATCGAGATGTGTGTTATGATTTTGGCATAGATGCATATTATGACCTTTAGTATGATGTGGAGACGTTGATGTGATCTTGTGGCCGCGTGCTGACATATGTTTGAGACTTGTTACATGATGTACTCGTTGAGGATCAATTGGTTATGTGGTTATGCATTGCCTATGGCTTGTGAATCTTGCTGAATTGAGACTAATAGATTGATTTGATTTTGGAAACTAGGAAGAAAATATGGGATTAGCCCTTAGAGGTGGATGGTTCCACCTCCGAGCTTCTGAATTTGATTGATTGTTATGCGGGAAACTGATTTGGTTTTGGAGGATTTTGATGAAATTTTGATCGAAAAGATTTTACTTGTTTTGGTGTAAAGTCGCTTGGTTAAACGCCTTACTTGGAGATTTTGAGCGGTTTGAAAAGGTCTTACTTGAAATTTTAAAGAATAAATGTTACCGAGAATTTCAATGATTTTGAGGCCAATCTTTTCCAATTGCGGAATCCTTCTTTTAGAATTTTCACACCCGGGCTTATATTATAACGCCTCACGAAGTGGATACAAGCATTTTATAGGGGCGCATATAGAATGCTTGCTAAGACCTAGTAAGGACGCTATGATCGCTTTTTGAGTTATAATGTGACCGAAAGGTCGGGGTAAGGGTGTGATAGGGGCCCATGTCACATACTTGCTACGACCAATTGAGAATGTTATGATCACGTCAAGGGTGATGTGAGGGTCTCATACGGGCCCCTATGAGATGCTTACAGGACCAATGGCATGATCCTTGGACTCACCAATTTGAAACTTCATCCCCATGTTTTAGAGTGATTTTAGTCTCGAGGACGAGACTTATTTTTAGAGGTGGATGATGCAAGGGCCCGGATTTTTAAATCCTAATTCTCGGAAAAAGAAATTAAATATGAATTTAAATCGGGTTAACTAAAATCTCTTAAAATGAATTCCGGCATATAATTATTTTAAATGGATTTTCATTCAGATTTATTTTCGCTTTCGCTTGCTAAAATTTGAAAGTATAATATAATTTTATTATTTGATTCAGTTCGAGAATTCGATTTCAATTCGAAGTTTTAAGCTTTATATCTTTTGAGTCGGGTTAAAGTCGAGTGAGCGGGTTTCATGATTTATTTTATTATATTCTATTTCTTTTCCGGGTATTTTCCTTAGGATCATATTCCTTATGTCTTCCACCTCAAATGTCTCGGTCTTTTATCCCTATTTCAATTTTAAAGTTATTATAATTGTGGTATGATTTGGATAAGAATAATTTTGGTGTTTGGGCAATTAGAGAAAATTTGACCACATAAATTTCTTTCTTCTCTCTCCCCTCTCTCTCTCTCTCTTGTTCTCAGAATTTCAATTGGGGAGGAGATTCCCCTACATTGCAATTCCCAGCTATGGTTTTGTCCTCACTCTTAGCCAAGAGTCTCCTCCTGCCAATCCTTATCCCAATCTGCAGACCCCCAATCCTCCTCCCTCTCTCTCCCATTTCCGATTCATAACAACCCCAAAATCCCAACTCTTGCCCCTTGTTCTATCGAGCTCAGAAACACCACCGAGACCACCTCCTTGGGCCGAACAGCCAAGCTCCAACGACCATCTTCGCCGCCTCCTTGTCTCTATTCTCGAGCGAAACCAAGAGGCCGAGCACCTCTGCCTCTTCTTTCCTGGACAGACAGTAGAAGCAACATCAGCCTCAGCCTCCTCCTCGTGAAGACAGACGGAGCCACGCCGCCGCCGCCGCCGGTTTTCCTCCTCCTTCCCTGTTTTGTGTACCAAAGGTCGGTAAGACCTTATTTCTTCGCTTTCCGTTCAAAAACACTCTAAAGGTGCTCCTTTATTGTCCACCCCCCCCCCCCCTCCATTCCAGGTCCCCGGAGCCTTCGCACACCTCCGGCGAACTAGACCGAGCCTCCGGCGAGCCCAATCGACCTCCGAGCAGCGCCGGTGAATCTCAAAACCCTCCCTCGGTGAGCATCGTTCTCTCTCTCTCTCTCTCTCCTTACCGCGTTTGACTCTGCTTGCGTGGGTTTTGGTCGGAATCGTTACTCGTTCAGTTGGGGAGAGTTGGGGTCGGAGCGAGATCACCGGCGAGCCTCCTCCTTCCTTCCTCTCTTCTTTCTTCTTTCCTCCGTTTCTTTTCCGGCGTAATCACGAGAGACCTGTTGGCCTGGGGAAGGAGACAGATTCTTTCTTCCTTTGCATTGGGCTTGGGATTGGGCCGGATCCGATTTCATTATACGGGTTATATCATATTTTGTTTTATGAATTTCAGTTTGGGGAGAGATTGGTCCGGGTCCTATTTCTTTCAATGTTCATGGGTATCGGTTTGGGTTCCGGGTTGGGCTGGATTCGGATCCGGGTCACGGGCTGATGTCTTGGGCCCTCTTTCTTTTCCTTTGGTTAAGGGTGTTGTGTTGGGCCTTTTTCATGGGTTATTGTTGTTAATTGTTAGTTTTGTTAAGTGTTAAGTTATATGGAGTATATATTATTATGACTTGTGATTTTATATTTCTGAAAATTATTATACACTATGAAAGGGATATTATTTATGTTATGTATTATGAGATTTTTTTTAAATAGCTAATTTTAGGAATTCTAAAATGAATTATTGGCTTTGTTTTACTAATAGGAATTGAAAAGAGGGTTTAGCTATGGTATTGCATTTTGGTTAAGTATTACTTGGAAAATTATTTAAAAAGGGTTATCACGTAACCCGGAATTATCTCTTAAAGGATTGATTGTCTTGAAAACCAAAATGCCGGAATATTTTGGTGAACAAGATTTTGGGTTGACTTAGAAAATTTGTTACTTCCTCTTGAATTTGGCCAAGTATGATTTGAGAAATTGTTTTAAAAATGAGTTGACTTAACTTGAGATTTCAGAGTTTGGAAAACTTCGGGAAATGAGTTTGGAAATATTGTTGGTAAGATTTATCGATGAGTTTGATTGGAAATGAAATGATTTTGGTTGATGTTGATCATATTGGAAATGTTTTGGAAAACGGTTTTACTATCGGTTGGTTTGAGTATGTTGAGAACTTGGTGTTCGTATGTATGAATGATGAACCGGTAGCTTATGGAAATGGCTTGATGATAGGTGTGTATTGCTTTTGGATTGCTTTGGACTTACACTTGGGCCCTTGCTTGTATTATCTTGCTGTTCTGCATCTTCAGGTAAGTTCCCTAGGGGGCTTACTCAGGTTGGACATTCATGCATGTTGTTGCATTTTATGTTAGGTGTTGCATATGCATAAAAGCATGCCATGTAGTATCATGTTTAGGTTGCACTAATTGATTGAGCATCTGTTTACTTTATGCGTTTGAAACAGAACGGCCGTTATCTGTGATAGTCCTAGAGTCTTTGCTAGGGTCATAGGGTAGCCCAGCCTCATCGGGTACCCTGAGTCAATCGAGTCATGAACTTCCTTATATTATGATATGCCTGCGGGCTTTATTGTGGAGCGGGTTGGGCATGCGTGCCGCCCGATTATGATGGAATGCATTCACGAGCTGGCCAGTCTCCGCCCTATCGGAAGGGGGTGGAGGTAGGAGAGGGATATGCCACTTGGCATTGTCTTGGGCCCTTTACAGTATTTCTGCACATTATTATACTTAGGGGCATGCTAGTGTGTTTGACTTTCGTACTGCATTAGAGCATCTTTATTAGGTATAGCACATACTATGTGGCCTCAGCGAGGACTGCCGGTCCCGCATGAGTGGCTCGATCTGACTCCTTTCCCCGTTCTTTTTTTAAAGGCATTTCTGCAGATTTTGAGTGCTCGATGTCTATATGACGGGTTCCCTTTTGGCGAATTGAAGAATCTGGCTAATATCCTAACTTAGTAAAATGGTAATTACCCACTCTTAATTTGGTTTTGATCGGCTCTGCCGTGGCACTTGTATCTGTACTTTACTTCCACTTTACTTTCGTTGAAATTGATTCCGCGACATAGTCTTAGGACAGGTTAAGGGTACCCAACGGCCCTTCGAGGTTTTTAGGGTTTGAAATCCCTCTTTCTACTAATCTTAAAATGAGTTTGAAACCTCGACCCGTACCTGGATTGCAAGATCCGAACAAGGGGTTTTATCCCTTGAAACGTAACCCGGAAATTATAATTCTTGGCCGTTACAATTTCCTTATATAATATTTACTCTTTTATAAGATATTCCATCTATTCAATTATATAAGTTAATGGTAAAATAAAATAATTATTTTTAATTATATAGATTAGAACTACCTCATTTTTTTTTAGATTTCCTTTTTTGGCGGGATAAAGTTTTGCGAGATGCACTCACGTGCCGCCACGTAAGCAAATGCACTCACACACCACCACGTAAGCAACAATGCATCGGTTTTAGTATATGTACTAGCGCAATACCCGTGCGTAACGCACGGGATTTGTAAAATATATTATATTTTTAGAAGATATTATCATAATTTATTTACATTATATATTGGATATATTATAATAATATGAAAATGATATAGCCAAATAATATAAATTTGGATAAAAAAATCCTTATATTATATCAATATATAATATGTGGCAAAACGTGAATGTCTCATCTTCATACTTTCCTAGATGGAAACAATTGTATACATAATTGTAGAGTGTTTTTTTTTCCAGCATTCTAAGTTTTTTCCAGCAAGTTGATTGGTTACTTTGAGTATTAAACAAATATTTATTGTGGTAATGGGTTGGAAGGTAAGACCAAAAAATTTGGTAGTTCGGCTACATATTACACAAACGCTACGTGAATAGAGTTATAAGAACTTTTGGATGGAGAGCACATAAAAATGTCGGAGAAGAAATATTCATGTAATAAACATAAAAGTAAAAAAAATGCTTCATCCGTCTATAAATATAGGTCATTTTATTTATTTGGCATGTTTTTCAAGAAGCTATTTGGATAAAAATAAAACTAAAGGAAAAATAAAGTATAATTTCTTTTAAAAAAAACCCGTTTATTTATTAATCAAAGTGAATAGAAAAAAGTTTCTGGAATTTTCAAATAGATCAAGTTTATCCCATGTAACAACTCATAGTTTATCTCGTAAAAATTCTTTCATCAATTAATTTAAAAAATTGAAAACACTCAAACTTGATTTATTAGAAATTTCAGGCACAAGTTTATCGAGTTTCAACACTTAATAATTAAAGAAAAGTTCAAAAAACCATTTCACTTATTTAAAGAAAAAATAAAAAATCACAAAATTTATATATGAATTGATTAGTTAATAAAATGCCACATAGAACCTCGATCAATAGGGAATTAAGACGACATGTAGTGTAAGAGACTCTTTCTTTATTGTAAGTATCAATACGATATAATCAAATTATGATAATTAATATAAATTTTTTTACATAACTGTATGCTTGTATACTTATTTTTGGATATTTGGATATAACAATTAAGAGATCTTTTTAAAGGAAGGGTTAAAGTATGTGCAACTTCCAGAACAAACTATACAGGAGATCGACAAGATCGAATATGATGCCAAAATACCCTAGTCTGTTGAGTCTACTGATTTTAAGGACGCTCTCCTCAATTCAACCTCCAGGATCAGCTCTAATCGGTGTTAGTGGACAGGTATGGCTCTGACTCTTTTCTCCAAAACAATACTGCAAATCCCCACCGATTTTCACTTTAGAATTGGTGTGGGGAGAAGCAAAAACAACCATCCTACCAACAACAATCATTGTAACCACTCAATTAAAATTTTTGCCACAAGCAAAAACTGCAGCTCAATCAGATTGAAGAAGATCAAAAAATGGATCGGGAGCAAAGGCAGACCTCCTATGAACACTCAAAGGAATACATATATGAACAGCTGGCCAGGTATTCTTCCTCCCCTCTCCATTCATTTACAATCCAGTAACAACAATAGAAGATATATCCCTGACATCCAACACCAAATCTCCTTAAATAAGTCTGTATGTTTGGCATTAAACAACAAGTTTCAGTTATATGAACCTTATAGATTACTTAAAAATAACACCAATGAGCTACCTAGCATAGCTCTCAACAAAGTTTCATGATTAATATCGGCTATTGGAATATAAGAGTAGGGGTGTTATGTGAACACGAGTAGCTCGAACTCGGCTCGAAAAACTCGAGCTCGAGCTCGTTCACATTTAAAAACGAGCCGAATATGAGCGGCTTCCCGAGCTCGTCACGAGCTCGAGCCGAGTTCGAGCTTTATTCGAGCTACTCGTATAACTCGTTTTACATATTTACAGTTTTGCCCTTAGGGTTTTTTTTCAACCTTTTTAGGTTTCTCTGCCTCCATCCATGTATAAAAAGCCCCACAACCCTCCCCACAAGAGCACAGATCTGATATCCCCTTTCACCCTTGTCGCCGCCTCCATCCTTGATGCCTCATCAGAGTCGTCGCCTCCAGCCTCGATGCCTCATCGGAGTTGCTGCCTACATCCTCAGGTTATCGTCCTTCTTCACTTCAACTTTCTCGTCCTTCTCACACCGTTCTATGTTAATTCTCACCCTTATTCTTTCAGATCTAGTCGTGCCTCCTCAGTGCCTCTCGGTTACCACCTCCAATCTGGTAAAATCTGTCATTCCTGGCCTCTTTCCTTCTTTTCTTCTAGTTTCTTCACTCATTTGGTCACCTCCGTCTCCATTGCCCTTGTCCTTCTCACTTCCCACAGTCAGATCCCATCTTGCCGACCGCGTCTGACGTTAATGGCTCATCAGAGTTGCCATCTCCACCCTCAGGTTCGTTGATTTTGAAACCCCTCTTTTCACTAAGTCCCCTCTCTTTTTATGAAACCCTTCATTTCATAAAATCCCTAATTTTGATTTTTTCTTGTAGACAGGCTGCAAGATGTAAAAATGACATATAATAAATTTAGATCTGTGAAAATGGAAATTGCAGATCTCACACTTGTGTAACATTTCAAGTTGAAATTTTGGGTTGATTGTAAATGCCATGCCGCCTCTTTTCTTCACGAATGAATGAAAATGAATGATTTCAAGAATGAATGATTGTAAATGCGGGCCGTTTCAAGAATGAATGATTTCAACTCTAAAACTTTTCTATATGTTTAACCTAAACAAGCCCAACAAGTAAATACAGGCCCAACAAATCTAAACAGGCCCAACAAGTAAAATGAATACATGAGCTCAAATTCTAACAAATGAGAATAAACGAGCTCGAGCTCGGCTCGAACAAAACGAGCTAAACGAGCTCGAGCTCGAGCTTGCTTGAAAACTCACGAGTCAAATATGAACACAAAACTAAGCTCGAAAAAAACTCAGGCTCGAGCTCGAGCTCGGCTCGATTAAAAACGAGCCGAACATGAGCACCTTAGTACTCGGCTCGTTCGACTCGAATAACACCCCTATATAAGAGGCTCTAGGAAGCATCTCCTTTGGCAAGAATTAAACCATATCAGACACAACAATAATCTTGACATTTTAACTCTTGCCGAAACTAAAGCTACTGAACCTCCTCTTGATAGCCAACTCCGCATCTCTGGCTTCCAGAAAACCATTTTCATAAGTTCTACAGGGACAAAAGGTGGCCTATGGATCCTCTTAAAAGACACTAAAGCCAACCAAAACACTACTATCCTAGAACACAATAGCCGATTCTGTATGTTAAAAACTTCCATAGACTCTCTCAATATAGCTATTCTTTTTGTCTATGCCCCTGTTGTTGAACAAGAGAAAACCAGCTTTTGGAACAAAATCATTGAGGCTGCTAACAAACACTCTTTACCGATTCTTATCATGGGTGACCTGAATGACATTGAGAATGATACGGAAAAGGTGGGAGGTAATACCCCATCTCTTTCCAGATTTCATAGACTCAGACAAATCAAAGATGACCTCAATCTGCATACTCTCCCTTATACAGGATCCCCCTTCACTTGGAGGAAACACAGTGATGACAGAGATAACACCTATGAGCGTCTAGATAGAGTTCTTGCTCATCATGACATCATCACCAAATTTATGACCCTTCGTGTCCAACACCACCCCTTCTCTTTGTCTGACCATTGTCCAATCACACTCCAAATAGGCAACAATAATGGCCAGAAAGGTGCACCCTTTCGTTTTGAAATGGCTTGGACTACTAATCCTCACTATGAAAAGATGGTGAAGCAAGTTTGGGAGAACAAATTCGTTGGGTCTCATGCTTACAAACTCATGAAAAAACAGAAACTCCTTAAGAATAACACTAAAAACTGGTGTAAAACACAATCTAACAATATCCTAAAGCAACTCTCTGAAGTTGATAAAAAAATTTTAACCCTTCAAGCTAAACTTCCTTGGGGCAGACTCTCTAGTTGGGATAACCGAAAACTTATGAACTTAGAGAAGAAAAAGTTGGCTCTCCTTGATTACAACTACAAATTCTGGAAACAACGTGCTAAGACCAAGCACCTTCAATTAGGTGATAAGAACACTAACTACTACCAAACAATAGTAAAAGTTAAGAGCTTCAGAAACTACACTTCCTCTTTTACCTCTAAGGACGGTGAGAACCTCACAAATCCAATAGACATAGCAAACCAAATCACAAAAGAAATGACTGAAAGATTTATTAAACCGTTTTGCTCAAATATAACCCCTGGACAGTTGCCTCATGCTCTCCCACAAGTCACTGTAGAGGAGAATAATGTTCTGCTCTCGATCCCTTCAAACCTTGAAATAAAAAATATTGTGAATAACATGGCTAGTGATAAAACTCCAGGCCCGGATGGCTATCCACCAAAATTCTTGAGTAAATACTGGCACATAGTTGGAAAATCTGTCTGTAGAACTGTCAAAGCCTTCTTTCACTCGGGAACTTTACTTTCTAAGATCAATCAAACCTTTATAGCCCTCATACCCAAAACGGATAATCCATCAACCATAAACCATTACAGACCAATCAGTCTGTGCAACACAATCTATAAGATAATCTCCAAACTAATAGCAAATAGAATGAAGAACATCCTGCCTAGACTTATTAATCCTTTTCAAGGGGCCTTTGTGGAAGGTCGATCCATACAGGATAACACCTTAATTGCCCATGAAATCTTTCACAACTTCCACAAACAAAAAGGAGCAAAAGGGTGGATGGCACTCAAACTCGATGTGGAGAAAGCATATGATAAAATCAATTGGGATTATATTAAAGCCACTCTCATCAAATTTGGATTTGATAATCGCTGGATCAGATGGGTTATGAACTGCTTAACTACTACAACCTTTTCGGTTTTGGTTAACAATCGACATGGCCCTCAATTTAAACCAGAAAGAGGAATCAGACAAGGGGATCCTCTAGCTCCGTATATATTTATCCTTGTAATGGAAAACCTTGCAGCAGAACTACAGGAAGAGGCAAGACTAGAGGATGCTCTAGTCGGCATCAAGATCACTAAAAATGGTACGCCTATCCCTTTCTTGACCTTTGCTGACGATACTATAATTTTTGCTCCGGCCTCCCATAAAAGCATCCATACTATTACAAATATGATCAACAACTTCTCTAATTTATCTGGTCTTACGATAAACTATAGTAAGAGCTCGCTTCAAGTTTCTGAAAATGTCAGCCCCTCACTAGCTAACTCGCTAGCTAACGAAATGCAAATCCCGGTCTCTAGAACTCTGGAAAAATACTTGGGGATCCCTCTTCTCCGGGGAAGAATCAAGAACGCTATGTTCCAAGATGCTATTCAGAACCTCAAAAAGCAACTATCCAAATGGAAGGCCTCGTCCTTGACCCAGACGGGGCGTGTAACCCTCATCACCGCTAACCTCAGCTCAAAAACAAATTACCTAATGCAAAACTTCCTGCTCCCGAAAGGTGTCCTCCATCAGCTTGACCAAATCAACAAAAACTTTTTTTGGAACAAACTAGAATCAGAAAGATATAATCCGCTAATAAGTTGGGAAAAAATCTGTAAACCTAAAGACCAAGGTGGCCTAGGTATAAGACTTGCTGAAGACCTCAATATCAGTCTTCAGATGAAGCTCTTGTGGAAACTTTACACTAGTAATGACAATATTTGGGTTAAAGTTATTAAAGACAAATACCTTAAAGAACAAAATATTATGGAGGCAACTCCTACAAACCCCTCATGGCAATTTGGTCGGTTGTTGCAACTTCGTGACAAATTTAGTCAAGGATTACATTGGATAGTCGGGAATGGTGAAACCATAAATGTTTGGAAAGATTCGTGGATCATAGGTTGTAATCTCCAAAGTTATCAACAATCGCATGACCCGAATCTGAAGGTCAAGCATTTGATCAACCAAGACAAGCAATGGAACCTTCGAACCCTTCAGCCCCTCTTTCTAAATCACATTATTGAACAAATCATTAAAATCAAAATCCCCGCATGGGAGGCTAGTGACAGGCTAATCTGGAGGCTAAATGCGGATGGTCAATTTACGACCAAATCGGTCAAGCAGATCATAAACACTCCTAATCAGGATGAACAAAGTGGAAAATGGATTTGGAAATTAAACCTCCCTCCCCGTATTAAGAACCTCATATGGAAAATAGCACAAGATGGATTAGCGACAAAAGAAAGGTTAAACCGTTATTTCAATAGAGTTCCCTCCCAATGTTGCCTTTGCAACGACAAAGAGGAAGATATCGATCATATGTTTCATCACTGCTCTATAACCAAGAGAATTATAGCGGTCTATGAGCAACTAACAGACAAATCTGTAAACTATAATAGTGATCATATCACTTCTATTAAGGAACTTTTACAAACTAAACCACTTACACCAAACTTTGAGGACCTCTGCTTCATTTGGCAAGCAATTTGGGAAACTAGGAACGATGTAATTTTTAAGAACAAAAAGGTTGAATCTATTTCACAAATTGCTACTAGATCTTTTGTGCAGGTGAGAGACTGGCTGAATGCCAATCCTAATAAAAGCTCAAAACAAGGAAGACGGCGGATTGTTATCCGATGGAAAAACCCGCCTAGGGCCACCTACAAGATTAATGTAGATGGTTCAACCAAACCTACTAGCAGCTGCCAAGTAGGTGGGATTCTCAGGGACTGGGATGGAAATGTGATGGATATTTTTCAGCAGCAGGTCGATAGTGGTTCAGCTATCCAAACCGAAGCAGCTGCATTTTGTGCAGGTACAAAAATGGCTTTGAGAAAAGGTCTACGCAGAGTCATAATTGAAGGTGATTGTCTAGAAGTAATCAAGGCTATAAATGGCGACACGAGACCTAGATGGGAAATTTGGTGGCAGATCGAGTTAATCAAGAAGATGCAAGCGGATTTTGAGCACATAGAGTTCAAGCATTGCTTCCGTGGAGCCAATGGGGCAGCAAATTACATAGCTAGATCTAATGTCAGTTTTAATATGGATAATCTCCCTTATAACAGGGATTTCTATAACATCATCCGAAAGGATGATCAGGGTGGCGTTCTGTCTTAAGAACCACCCCCTTTTTGCCTACTAAAAAAAAAAAGTATGTGCAACTTGAAATCAACATATAATATATCTTTCACATAAAGAATTGATTTACCATAAAATAAATTATTTCAAAATTAGTGGGTTATTGTTTAAGAATAATTAAAGAGGCTTATTTATATTAAATTTATTTAAATTGTAAGAAAACCACACACGGTGCGGGTACTGAACTAGTTTCTTATAACAAGCGAGAACGCCTTTCTGATTTTATATGCTTCATTATTCATATTTATATTTAATGTTACAAACACTATACAATCAAACTTTTTCTTGTTTCTATTAATTTTTAAAAATTTAATATATATATATATATATATATATTTTATTTCTATTAATTCTTAAAATTTAATATATTGACTTTGTAATAAAGAGTGATGATGTTTATACAAATTTATATGATATATTATGATATATCATATTAACTTTAAAGAAAGTATTTGGTTAAATATTCATTTACATATAACTTTTTTTTTGCTAAATGTCCAACTTAACCACCACTTTTAATAAATGTTCAAATTTTTTTTGTAATCCCTATACTACCTTTGCCTATTAAATTATACGCGCCACCGTCCTCCTCTCTCAAGGTTCGTGTCGTGTTATACGGGTATCCGACACGAAACCGTTTCGTGTTTTCGTGTCGGATATCCGGTACTTATCATGTCATGTTCAGATCGGCCTTTTCAGTGTTATCGGTTTTGTGTATCCGACATACCGTGTCGTGTCGGATACTCGGTTATGCACAACCCTAGGTGGAGGAGATATGATAGATCCCTTTCGTTCTTTGTTTGACAAAACTGAACCTTCCTCTTAGTCTCGTATCCCCGCCGTGTCCTTTCGCTTCTCGTGTCGCCGCTGCCTCCTCGGATCTGCGAAGTCCCGTCGCCGCCCAACGACCTTCGTCTTCACCAAGGGATGGGAGCGTCGTCGCCTGCATCTCCGATTTCGCCCCCAAAAGACCTAGAATCGCTGCTCGTTGTTCAAAATATGGTGGATATCGCTGCCGGAGATTCATCTGAATTTTGGAAGGTGAAGGGAAGGAAGTTATGCACCAAGGTATGGGAGTGCAAAGACTTTCTGTGTACTGCTGTAACGAGACGATCTCGGATTACTTCCAAACTTACCAATTTGAGAATCTCTTCTCGAAGAGGAACATTTCCGATGGAGAGCAATATCCGCTTCTCTGCTAGCTACTTCACTGCTAGTGCTTCTACTTGTTGTTGGCTGACATGAAAATCTCAAGGACTTGGTGACAACTGCAGCTAATGAAGTCCGAGGAGGAAGAAAATTCGTCTTTTGTTGTGTTTTTTACTACAATTTATTTCAGAATGCTATTAAACTAAAGCTTATTTCTTCAATGTTCACAGATGACAACTGCATCTAAACTAATGAAGTTGTTGAGCCAATTGTTCACTTACTGTTAGAAGAAAGCAAACCTCAAATGTGAATGTAATGTCCAAGGTCAACAAGTGATGAGCATATACTGAAATCATTTTTCTCTTTGCAAGCTCTCATTCACACGTTCAGCATCTGATGAGGCTTACCTTAATATTAAAAATTAACTAGCATATACTTTTAGATATAGTTGATGATATTATATGTTTTTTTTAATCTTACGTACCGGTGAATATTTAAAATTTTGTTGGTGACACTATTTTCGGTGATATTTTGGTTATCTTACACTGGTGGTGACATTAATTTGTACACTTGTGGTGACACTGTTTTTATGGTGGTGACACCACTATTAACACTTGGCCATTCTTTGCAATTGTCCTAGGTTTTTCTTTGATGACAACAGTGATTACACTGTTTTAACCTTGGTGATACCACTACTAACACTTGTCTATTCTTTTACTTGGTACACTGGTGGTGACACTACTTGGTAGTGGTGACACTGTTTTTATGTTGGTGACACCACTATTAACACACTTAGACATTCATCTCTTAATGGAGTACTATTTTCCTTTGGTGACAGCAGTGGTTATATTTTTTTTATTGTCTGAACTGGTAAATATATATAGATGGTGGCAAAAGCCAAATAGTAACAAAAGGTAAGACCATACGAAAAGTCTTACGTAAAAAGACACCACTACCACACAACCTAGCCCACAACTACGGCAAGAGAAACCACAAAAAATTAACCCACAAATTCGAACTCATATGCATCGCCACTCAAGCTTTCAATCACACATGTCAACCATATTGGTCAACACCACAGCAAACCGGATACCACAATGTAATACCACTCTTAAAAGCTCGTAGAAAAACAAACCCAGTAAAAGCCTACCCCACAAAAAGCTATTCTAAAAGAAACAAAGGGAGCACCTAAATCAGCTTTTAGAAAAGCAAGGGTAGGCCCCACACGGGATGTAACCCATGGCCAACACTACACGCCAACTGCTTCCAGCATTTGAAGACCCACTCGCCTAGACGAAAATGCACACCGGACGGAAGCCACACGCCACCACCAACCAACGTCCCCGGCCACGCAGCGCATTCAGCACAGCTCCTAGTGATAGTGCGAACCCAGAACGACGAAGAACAGTGGCCATCAAGCAACCGCCGAGCACCAACATTAGTCCACCAAGCTTTTCAACCAAACTCACCCCTTCACGCCGGAGCACACTCACGAAAGATAGGCGACGGGAAGCGACTCGAAAGGACCCGGAGGAGCCCTGAACAGCAGCTCCCACCCCACAGGTCCACCCACCCGAGCCCACAGCCCCACCACATTCAACACGAATGAACCGAAGGAAGGAATCACCCTCTCTCTTAGATCCCAACAGAAAAACCCCACGACGACCCTACAAAACCACTAGGATGAAGCCACCGGCAGATGACGACCGCGATCCGACCAAACCAGGGGGAACCCACATGTTTCACGAGTCCCTTCTCCACTGATTCCCGTCCCCGGACCACCCACAACGCCACCACCCGCCAGGCCGACCATCCGAGGAGCCGAAAGGTAACCGCGAGCCCAACAATCAGGATCTAAGAGAGAAAGAGAAGGAGAGTTGAGGAGAAAGAACACAACTGGCCAAGGCGAGACAAGACCAGATCCACCACGCACTGTTGAACTAGCGGGAGACCAGTGAGAAGGCCGGATCCGACCCAGCCCCACCAGACGCCACCACTGAGCACACGAACCACCAACAGTTCCGAATGCACTCACCAACGTAACACACTGAAACATTGACCAGACTCTTCAAATTTCTCAACGAATACATTAAACAACTCATAAACACCCCCCAAAAGATTGAATTTGTGGACAAATCCAAATTGATTTGAAGAGCCGTGGGAGTGAAAGGGGAAAGGCCAAAAAGAGAAGAGAAAACCCAAGAGAAGAGAACTCTCCAAAGAGAGTTTCTCTCTCAAGTTTCTCACTCTAACACCCTTCCTCCTTTTTTTTTTTTTTATTGTGGTGACACTACTAATAATATTTTTCTTTGTCCTAGAGTTTTCATTTGGTGAAAATAGTGATTACATTTTTTTTTATTGTGGTGACACTACTAATAACAATTTCCCTTATCTAGGGTTTATTTTCTTTATGTTACAGTAGTGATTTTTTTTTAATTGTGATGACACGACTGGTAACACTTTCCCTTGTCCTATGTTTTTTTTTCTTTTGGTGACAGTAGTGGTTACTTTTTTTTTAAATTGTGGTGATACTACTAATAACACTTTCTTTTGTCCTAGGTTTTATTTGGTGACAGCAGTGGTGACATTATTCATCCTTGGTGACACCACTAATTATGTACTACTCCATTCGTTTGAAATTATTTGTCGTTTGACTTTTCGGCACGCTTTTTTAAAAGCCAAAAAATCTATAAATTATAATTTTTTTAATTTTTTTTTTCATATTCTTATACTTACTACTTATATGTATGAAATTATATAAAAAGATTAATTAAAAAAATATATTTTATATAGTTCTTATCTCCTTACAAAAACGTGCACTACAAGGCAAATGATAAATAATTTCAAACGGAGGGAGTAGAAAATATAAGATAATCGGAAATTTCACGAGGTACCCTTGAGGTAAGAGCTAATTCACGGGGTGTACAACTGTTTGACATATTTCATGTGGTACCCCCGAAGTTAAGTTTTTTTTCACCTCGTGCCCATTTTGGTTAAAAAACTAACGCCGTTAATTTCTTTAAAAAAAAAAAAAAAGAGGAGCGTGGGCTGGTGGTAGGCACTCTCATTCTCCTCAGCACTCAGCAACGCTTTTGTCACCCCCATCACCATTGCCCTGAGCTTTCATCTTCGACAGCTCGTCGAGGCGCTCCTCTTCCGCACCTTCCTCTCCATTTACGGACACCTCGCACCAATCAAAAGGCACCGTGTTCCTCAACGACGACAGATATCTAGTTCTCCTCCGAACAGATTTTTCGCGCAATCACAAATCCCTAGACCTCCGAAGCACGTCTTCGCTATTGCGATCGAGAACCTTCCCTCCTGTGGCCTCTGGAGATGCGTGGAGAGCTTCATCGGCCGGATCTGATTGTTGAGGAAGAGCTCGTCAGACGACGATGTAGAATCGATGAGTCCTTGCAGCTCGTACCATACCTCGCCGAGAAATTGACACCACCCATCGACAATGTGGAGTCCGGCTCGGCGGGGGTGGGAGGCAGTGACTGTGCCGAGGCTAGTAGGTGGGGCGGCAGTGGGAAGAGGTGGCGCCAAGAGGCTGTAGTTGGGGTGGATCCGAACAGTCGGGGTTGAAAAGTTATTTGGGGATTTGGGGGAATTAGATATTGCTATGCTATAATTTCTATGGCTTCTTGCGAAATTGATTAATTTCACTGGTGAATCGAAATGGACGGGAGTCGGGGGAAGTAATGGTGGTGACCGTGGCTATGCTGGAAGAGGGGAGGAAGGAGGGGAGGTTAGAGGGGAGAGACAAATCAATAATCCTCAAAGCAATCTGAACCGGAATCTACCAGTACAAAAAGGAGATCGAAAGGTCGAAAATGCTTTTGAAAGTTGAAATGAGTGGTCGATCGATCTTTCTCCGGTTCATGCCTTCCTCTTGTGTGTATGTACTGTATTGTTGTGGGAGGTTGAAGACAACTCTTTTCTTTTTCTTTTTTCTTTTTTATAAAAAACAAACTAAAAACGTTAAGTTTAACCGAAGAGGGTATGAGGTGAAAGAAATTTTAAACTCAAGGGTACCACATGAAATATATCAAACAGTTGTACACCCCGTGAATTAGCCCTTACCTCAGGGTACCTCGTGAAATTTCCCTAAGATAATTATTGATAGAAAGGGGTTTAGACGGTCTGATCGAACCGCAAATGAATCCGGGTTAGGGGTTTTTCCATCATCTAAAAAGAGGCCTCGTTTCAACGAAGCGTCTCTCACTTCCGCTAGGTTTTCCAAACCTCTCAATTCTTTTTCTCCTCCGATGGCGTCTTCCAGCAACGCGAGGCGGATAACCAGCTCCTCCCCCGACAACAACCGAGGGATCCTCAGCCGAGTATCGAGTACCTTCTCCGACTCCCCGGTTGTTTACAAGGGCAAGCAGATTGCCTGCGACGCCACCGAGGTCGCCAAGAAGCTCCTCCGCTCCACCGGTAAAGCCGCCTGGATCGCCGGCACCACCTTCCTCATCCTCGTCGTCCCCCTCATCATCGAGATGGATCGCGAGCAGCAGCTCAACGAACTCGAGATGCAACAGGCCAGCCTCCTCGGTACCCCTACTCACTTCACCTCCCCTCCGAAGTAGGTTTTCGCCCAATTTCTAGGTTTTATTTTTTGTGTGCGCTTTTCCCCTCTCTCTATTTGGACCGCTGTTGACTCAGGATGTTTCATAAAGTTCTTGATAGTACCTCTCATGAAGTTTCTTGATGGTGCTGTTTAGTTTATACGATTTGAGTTTTGTAGCTGTTTAGCTGCTGAAAATGAATGCATCTTTTGTCATCTGTTGTGTGAATTGAATTCACATTCCCTGTTGATGATCACTAGAGGGATGTATAATTCCATACCTAGGGCTTGTTTTACATTGTCGGAATCTTGCACCCAGGTGACAAAAAAGATGATCACTACTAGTTGGAGAAACCTTGTTGTCTCGTTTGAGCGTTTTAGCTGCGAAAAATGAATGCCTCATTCGGCATCTGTTTTGTGAATTGAATTTGTATTATCTGTTGATGATTACTAATTGAGGAATGAGTAATTCCATACCTAGGGTTTCTTTACATTTTCCAAATCTTGCACCCAATTTCCCAAACCCAGTAATAGGGGTTTTTCCCTACCCCCAATTCTTAAATCTAGCTGCCCGAGATATCTGTCAAGTCTTATCTGATTTCTATCTTCAGTTGCACCACCCATACCTTCTGATCAAATGAGATTTTACAAAGAAAAGAATTTTATGTGTTTACCGTTTTGCTCTATACAACTCAAATGGAATATACATTTCAGTATAATCATAGAGATCCTCGAAGAATAAATAGTATTTGAAGATCAAGATCTGATCTTATTTCAGAATCATCAACTCAAATAATTTTTGAGGATAAGCTATAAGCTCTTTCAAGAGCTAGGATTCTAGGTTCCCCAATTTTCCTTTCCATGTCAGCTATTTATTTACCTGTCTCTGTCTTGTTCTTCTCGTCATCCTTTTCCAAATATCATATACTTGGAATGCCAATGTGGTTACAGTTCATCTCAATGGAATACTTGGGATGATGCGTAGTATTCACTTTCGTTGAACACGGGTCTTAGATCTTCCTGTGACATGAATTCCAATGGGAATAATACTAGGTGGCCTTTCACCGCTTGTAGCCTCTCCAATGGATCAGTGGTCTTTATGTTGCCATCCTGGTATGATTCGAGTTTCATGGGAGCTATGCCTAAGTCAATGGCAGTGTGTCCGAATTTCTCCCTCCGTTGAGCCACGTTTTGCCTGAGCGTGTATCTGCACATGAAAATAGTGAATGCAGAGCGTTGCTATAACTAATGAGAAAGTCCCAACAATAGAGAAGCATAGCAACAATACCTGGAGTGTATGAGATCATTGGGAATGCACGCAAAGACATCTTCGTATATCATAGTGTTTGTCTGCAAATGTCCGGTTATATTAGACGACAAAAAGAGCATGTATTTGGTTGGATGTCATGTAAAATGTGTTACCTTTGCTGTTGCCATCCATATGCCTTTGTAGGTGGAGTCTGCTACAGGATCGTCAATCAGGGAAATCTGTGAGAAAAGGCAAGCTATGAAACAGCAAAAAAAAAAAAAAAAAAAAAAACGGCATAACTCCCACGCCTTGCTATAGTTAACTGCACTACATTGAGAGTATCTGGATATACTTACGTCTGCAGCTTGACGACCAAGGTGCTCAGACCATAGTGAAAGCCGAAGACTATGTGCAAATTTGCCAGCCTTCCATGGTTTTCCTCCCATACTTGAGTTTACAACTTCATTGTCCTCAATTAGAACCCCTATCTGAACAAGTGGAATGTCATAGAATTTTGTAGGTTGACAGTAAATTGCGCAAGCAAAATAGAGTAGCAATGTACCTCTGAATCTCGTGATCCCAACAAACTCCGATCATTGATATTAGCAGATCCAATCAAAGCAATACAGTCATCAATTATCATTATTTTGCTATGCACGTATACCTGCAAAAATTGTCAATGTGGATCACGGATTTGCTTGCTCTGCAATTTAGGAGAAGATGGAAAAGGTGCGTAAAATGTACACAAATACCTGACTACAAACAATTGGGCCATCCTCTAATAGTTTACCATGAGCTCTAAGACCATAGAAAGAGATATACTCGCTTGCTTTAGGGCCAATCAGGGCATACAATTTATGCAATATTGAACTGTTCCCTCTACAAATAGTACGATACTGCCAATGCATGATTGCGCGCACTGAAGCTGCACCACTATCATCTACACCACCCTGTTAAACATAGAACTCTTGATGTGGCAAGACTTGAACTGTCGATTTTAAGCAATATAAACTAAAAAATTAGCACCTGGAAACCTGGCAAGAGGGGCAAAACAATAATAACCCTGAAGCACTTTTTATCATTATGGGCTCGAATAATGCGCCTATATAATGCCTCTAGTACGCGATTCTGTACGACATCATCTGTCGAGAGACCAGAGATGAAAAACTGGTTCTGCAAATATTTGTCATTGTATAGATGAAAAGTCAGAAACATGAAAAACTTGATTTGCCATTTACTCGCAGTTTCAACTGCATCAAGATGAGCAAGATGAGAAAACATACCTCAATATAAATGAAATGTTCTGCCTTTTCAATGAGCGAGCAATAGGTATTATGGATGCTTTGTTCAGTTTGACTGGTTCCAGCAGACCACTGACTAACACTCCTGATAATCTGAAAAGCAAATATCAAAAGCAACTTGGTAATTATAGTCAAACACAAAAATAATGTAGTTTTAAGAATAACAAAGAGCAAATATATGTAAACATAAATATGTTTTCAAGTTTAATACACTTAATATGCATTTTTTTCATTAGGTGTCAACCGCTGCTAGCCTTGAAGCAACAAGAAGCTTCTGACAAAGTGCCAAGAACTTCCTAAAGCTAATCCAGTGATTCCAGATTTCAAGACATGAAATTCAAGTTCTGGATACAGTTGTACTTAAAGAGTTTATTTCTGTATCAAATTATACATACCTGGCAACGACATGCAACACAAGGACCAACTTGTCCAGTTTCATCTGATGAAAGAACCTGACTGCCACGCTCTTGTGTCTCCCACCACACATTATCACATGATCTCTTGCCTAGGTGAGCTGCTTCACCTTCAATATCAAATTTATCCACAAATCTTTTCATTGGTGTATCTGATGCTAGAGATTCAACTGTTATCTTCTCAAAAGGAAATGAAACACCTTTGGTAACCTTCATTGGCTGTTCATGCATAACCAGGGTCATATCTAATCCATTAGATTTACTATCACCATCACCACTGGCTTCTTGAGGCAAAAGAAGGGGTAAATCTTGGGAGGATGTTCGATCTCCAAAGGAATCTTGTCTTTCCATATTTGTGTCCTCATAAGAGTCGGAAATATCAGATTCAGCATCCTTGTCTTTGCCCATGTAATGTGGAATGACCATGTGGTGCTGAGGCATAAGAAGTGGTATTGTCTGCTCATTTGGAGCCTTGTTTCGCTGGAGAAAAAAAATGAATATTTTATTAGTATCAAGAACATAACTCCATAAATCATAATAGTAGTACACTTGTAGGTCTAGGATGTAGATAATTTTACCTTTGCATGGTTCCAGCGCTGAACAAAATGCCTTGCAATGTCTCGACATGGTGGTCCCCACAGGGCACAGTGAACATCATGCCATGGCATGCGAGGGTACTTTGTCCGATCCAGTTCATCTTTCATTGTGTCTTCCCAGGAATTAGGTTCAGATTCCCTGACAATAATTAATACATCAAATAAATATAAATAGGTCTAGGCTGTCCAGTAGCAGCCCTTCTCATTTCAAGGTAACTGAACAATTAATTACTTGTCAAGCAGTTTTATTCAAAACAAGTATCCTCCCAGCAAGATATACTTGAAAACGAGTTCTGCCCTTCAGAAAACAAGAATCAATATTAATGCACAAGGATTTCATAATTTCATTGCAGGAAGATTAAGCAAACTTACCTAGGGTTGTAGTAGTCCTTTCCAGGCCATATAGCTGGAGGGTAGTCGCCAACTTTATGATCATTTGTGTCATAGCGACCAAAGCATAAATCCAGTCCACCAATGAAGCACACTTGGTGATCAACAATCACAATCTTCTCATGGTGAGACCTGTGCATAAAATGAAGCATACCAGAGGCGTAATAATCAAACAAATGACAGGAAAATATAAAGCTATAGCTAACAGAACTCATATCTAAAGATAATTCTTGGAAGCTATTCCAGCGAACTCCATACCATAGATAAACACCAGTTGAAAAGTGATCAGGGAAACGTAGTACTCTCACATTTTCATGAGTGTTTAGGAGCCTTCGCTTGCTATAGACACTGTTGATTTTCAATGCAAGCGCAACCTCTTTGTATAATAGGACATATATCTGGATTGAAACAAGAAACAAGTAACCATGTGCACAGAGTCTGACCAAGGATTGGAGAAATGGTCGAACAATGAACTGTATAACTCAAAGTCCGGATAACAGGTATAAAATATAGGTGGGAGGATAATGGGATTAGAGAAAAAAAATTCTCTCATATGATATCAAAATCCAGTTGAATAAGATCTTAATCAACAGAACAAAATTAAAAAACACCAGAACTGGACTACTGGAGTAAATGTAGTTGGTTGCCGCATTTTGCTATTAGTATGAAAGATAGTCATCTGTACATGCATCATGTGTAGTTCCATATTTGTCACGTGTGTGCTGAAAGAAACAGTTCTACAAACCTTCGTACCTGAACTCCCTGTATAGCTTTCGCTTCTAGTAAAGCATCAAACCTTGATGAAGCATGATCCTGAAAAGGACGCCGTAAATACAATTCTGGACAGACCCACCATCCACAAATAAATATCTGCAAAAGATCTCCAAAACTCAAATCATACAAGCAAGGCATCAAAATGCATTAAGATGTAGTGCTGAAATACCTCTGATTTAGCATTCTCAATTGCTAAAGCAATACCCTCAAAGGCTGATTGACCATCAATAAACCACTGAGCTCGACTACCATCATTTATCAAACCCCTAGGAGGTGCAAAGGACTCAAAGCGATGTGGATGGCACCATCCTTCAGGAGGTATTAATCCAGCATCATTAATGGATGCAACCCAATCTTTAGCTTTAGCGTTATTTTTTGTTCTCAACCTTATGTTTCGATTTCCACTAGTCACCTTTTTCGAAGTTTCAAGACAAATGTTAGCATTATGTGATGCATGTAAATGTTTCATAAACATATAAATGATATACCAAGTGAATGATCAAAGCCGCAAGGGAGGGAGAGAGATTTATTGAAAAAAAAAAAAATACAGAAACTTCAGTAGAAATCTCTATACTACAATCACAGAAATGTTGAACTTTCAGTCTTTCACAACATTCAGATAAAAAGAATTAAGAGGACAAAAATCAAAGACTTTCGGTAACTTAGAGCAGGGTTTCATGAGTGCCATAGACCAAAGGTATGCATTTCATGACTATGGTGGCTAATAAACCTTCAAAGTGTTTTCTTTTTCACGTGTAACCTTTCCCAATTGGAAGATTCAATCAGCCATCTATTCTTAGGCAAGTCACAAAAGTGTCAGATTTAGGTGAATAACTGGTCATTATGAAAGCTTTGACAAAATGGGAAATGAAGCCCACTACCTAGAGTTTGAAAAGTGAATCTAACGGAAATACAATAGGCGACCCATCGTTTCATCAGTAAAATTAGTTAAACAGTCAATGACCTGAGTATAAGTACGTGATTGTTACCTCTACTAAACGCAGCAGAAAATTCGCATGCTCGAAACTCAAAAGTATCATAGATAATACATAAATAGGTTCAGTGTATTGACAAATAGAATTTATTTTGTAATGAGAATTTATGTATACAAATAGTGAATATCAACTTTTTAAAGTTAAGAATGCATAACCAGTGGCTTACCTGAAATGCATGGCGTAAAGGATTATGTTCCTTCACTTCTTCTGCTAGTAGAACTCGACCCTCCCCGTTACCATCACCAGCCGGTAGAACGTCAAAGACAATAATATCCAAAAGTTTTGCATCAAAAGGATCACCAAGAAAAGCCAAAAATCCAGGTTTTAGTACAGCCCAGACCTGTAAAAGTGCAAGAGTCGAAAATGAACAAAAGGATTGAAAGATCAAGAAGTTATGAAGGAGCAATGTGAAGAAAATCAATCTCAAACACAAAGCACAGGGGCATGCAAAAAAAGCAAGAAATAATGAAAGATATTCTAAGACTCCAAGTATTTGGGTTTCCAGGTAAGGCAAGATAGGATGGAAAGATAACACTAAGGAGAATACAAAATGAACTGTGCATGTAAAATTACCTCACCTTTTGCCAATTGTCATTGCAACAATCAAACAAACTGCAATAACAACATGTTCTATGGTGATCATCTTTAGGAAAACTTGGCAGATGATTCACCATTACATAATCTTCTTTGAGCTTTGAACCATATTCTGATGCAAATGACAATTTTGAAACTTCCAAGAACCTACAGACCTGTAATAGAGAATTATCTTATCTTTTCTGTGACAGGAAATGGAGAAGGTAAGATTAAAGTTAAAAGAATTTGCAATTCCTTTGTTACCTAAATGAATGGAACAAAATTTTACGACTATATAGTTTAAAAGAGCAACTTAAACATCTAGAATTCCTCTGCATGGCAATGGATAGTTTGTCAAATGACTTAAAGATCACCAGATTCACCATTAGTTGCTCTACATTCAAAAAGTGCAATGCACAAAAAGCAGTGTAAA
The DNA here is from genome assembly GCA_963922045.1 of Persicaria maculosa. Lineage (NCBI taxonomy): Eukaryota > Viridiplantae > Streptophyta > Magnoliopsida > Caryophyllales > Polygonaceae > Persicaria > Persicaria maculosa. The sequence goes on along the minus strand of OY998259.1, from coordinate 50,878,270 downwards.
AAATAAGGGCTGAAGGACTCACAAATGAAAATGTATACCTCTCTTGAGTTCACCATATCAAGATTTCCCATGAAGTTATCCAAATATTCTTGCATAGCCACCCTTGCACTGTCTGACATGGAATGTTGCCTACCAAGGGCTGGCCGAATAACTGGCAAAGCAGCACTTGATGGTACATCTCTGAACAAAAAGGCCACCTGTAAGATTACAAGTGCTTATAGCACAGTGTATATTATAGTCAGCAGTCAGCCTAAAAGGTGGCATTGGTTGAAAATCACCTGCTTTTTGCAGTTTCATCAGGATGTACTGAAATAGAATCATCTTCAGCATTATCATCATCATCATCACCATCATCTGCCAACACATTTGCAGCATCTCCTATTCTGATATTGTGAAGCCATTCTTTAACCTTCACCATAATATTTCCATCAAAATCAAATTCAAGATCAGATCTTCTCAAAAGTGTTGTGAAAAATAATTTTGTAGAAAGAAAATTAAAATAGTCAAACTCAAGAATTCGAAGCATAGGAAGCAAATAAATTGCCCATACAGACGTGCAGCAATTCACACACCTGCTCCTGTTTCTCATGAATTTCCTCAATAAATGCACGTCTCTTCAATGCAAAGTGCAAATACAAAACTTGCGCAGCTTTCTTGTGCAATTGCCACTTGAACTAGCATTCCAAAAACCAACATGACAAAAGTTAGTTCCTAATTCAGATACCCAATCCAAAATGCCCTTCACTGTCAGCATCGAATAATCAACAGCAGCTTCCAGCTAGTAAGAAAATACTAGTACTATTTTGGAGATCACTAAGAGATAAAATCTTCATAAGAACGCATCTTAGTGAAGTTTAAAAACAGACTAAATTGGAATAGCTAGCAAACTGAGAAAAAACATGAGAGCGGAGAAATAGAAAGAAATCAAAATAAATGCTTACAAAATGGGAAATTGCAATCTACAAACTCAAAAAGAATCCAGCAAGCTTGAAATTCAACAAATTTCCCCTTGAATTCCCCAAAATTGGATAAATTTTCAAAACAAATCCTGAGAATTTGAACACCACCTCTTTATATTGCACTTCGATCACGTAAGATAGAAGCATGGGGCTAATATCACCGGCATCAGGCCTCGAAACACGAACGATCATAGCCATGGGCAGCTCCTCGAAAATTCGAGTAGGCTCCAGCCCCCACTGGCCAAAGGATAAGAAGGACGAAAGTAACTGTGGCGGCGGCGGGGGAGAACTGCGCGGAGGCTCCGACTGCATTTTAGCATACCTTAACGCTCCGCAGCTGGCGCCTCCTCCCCCTCTTCGACCGCCTTCGCTGCTGCTTCCGGCGATCAACTGCTCCCGCTCCGAAGCCATCGAGAATTCAGATCGCAAAAACAAGCTGAATTAAAGAATGTCGAAATGTAAACATTGCGAGATCACTGTAAATTCGACAAAATGGAGAACGGGAAAAAGGATCGAGTTCGAGAGAGATCCAGAGGAGAAGCGAATAGCGACAGTTGTGAAGATGAGAGGGAGAGAGGGACGGATCGCAGCATCAAATTCAAAGGCTAAATCTGGCAGTGACTGGTCCATCCATGAAATTGATTTGTAAAATTTGATCATTTTCACTGTTGGGTTTCCCTATATACTCCGCATATATGCGGTTTAGCACTGCTAATACAACGTCGGATATAACGTTGTATCAATGTTGGATGTGACGTTGTTATAACGTCGGACACTTTACAACGTCAAATTGGACGTTGAAAAGTGGATCTGGTCGGGCCACATTGCAACGTTTTATTTATTCTTGCATAATGAGGAAAAAATTGGATTTATGTGGGTTTAAAGAAAGATTGGTTGGGTGCTGTAGATGCATATTATGCATGATAATGAGATGGTTATGAGATGATTTGAGAGTTCATGAGTTTATTGATATATTTTGAGAGTTGTGATTTATGGAGGATTTTGGGGTTTATTGTTATATTTATTGAGATGTTGTGTTTATGAGAGCTTGATGTATTATTAAGTTGGTTTGTGTTATGTTGGGAGTTTTTGGAATCTTATTTTTCCGGAATTTATAGCACCACACGACCAAATACAATTTCTTACCCTTATAGTATTTCTTGCCAAGCCTCATTACAACCCGACGAATGGAATCTTCTATGAAGGTTTCTGTAAAGGCTCAGATTTTTAAATAATAAATTCTAATAAATAATAAAATAAAAGGGATTTATATAATAATAATAATAATAATAATAATAATAATAATAATAATAATAATAATAATAATAATAATTGGATATTTGAAAATCCCCATCTTCACCTTAAAAATCGTATTTTAAAATTCTTCAAGCGGATTCCGGCTTAATTTTGAACTTTGAAGGACAATTCCGTCATTTTACCTTGGGATTTGAAATAAACTTTGGGATGTCGACATCTTTGAAATTTTGAAACGTTATATTGAATTGAGTCGGGATAAGGTCGAGAGAGCGGATTTCAGATTTTATTTAGGGTAATTTTGAATTGGGGTTCTTTGGAATTGGGACCACTTTACCCCTCTTTCACTTTGATTCTCCCCCAATCTCAATCAGAAGACACTTCTCTCTACCCTTGTTCAACGACAGCAAGGGCAGCAGTGCACATTGTCCCTTTTCCCTTCTAGGCAAGACTACCACCCTCCTACTCTCCCCCATGTGATTCCCTATGAACAGCAGCTCCTACGTTCTCAGACCCCATTTCCCTCAATTTTGAATGTTATCTTATCTTGCTCTCACTCACAACCAAAGAAAACACCAAGCCTCTCTTTCAATCTCTCTTATGTGCTGAGAAAACCAGCTCCATCTCCACCATCCTCCTGATTTCCGACCAGCCCCGAGCACTCGATCCTCCTCCATTTCGAGCCACCGAGCGCTCCCCTGTTCGGAGAAAACCACCAGCGCCACCGAGCTCTGCCCGAGCCATCACCGAGCCCTCTTGCAACCTCTACCTTCTTCTTCCGGGACCAGCAGTAGCAGCAGGATCGATCTCAGTCCCTCCGACATACGGCACCGACGACCGAGCCGCCCCGGAGTCACCAGCAGGAGCCCGGCGCTTTCTTCCTCTCCCTTTCCCCTGCTCTTCCTCGATATCGGCGGTAAGCAATTCTCCCTCCACCTTCCGACCTAAAATAACGAAAAGGTCCACCTTTAACTGTTCTTCACTCGGCCTATGCCAAGGACAAGCCGGACCCACCATCACCGGAGCCACAGCGAGCCAATCGAACAATTTCCGGCGAAGATCTCCGCCTCGGTGAGCTTTCGAATCCTTCTCCCTTTCCTCGGTTTCGGTTTTGATCGATTTTGGGTTAGTAGTGTCGGGAAGGACTGGTGAGGATTGTCGGAGTGGGGGAACACCGCCGGCAGCGCTGGACTTCCTCTCTTCTTTCTCTCGTTTTTTCCGATTCTGTCTCACAGAGCTCTGGGTTGGTGTTTTGGGAGAGACGGGGATCTGTTCCCCTTTTCTTATTTTGGTTTTGGGCCTAATTGGTTGGGCTTAACCCGGATTCCCATTTCGGGTTATATCATTTGTCATGGGTTTTTCAGATTTGGAGAGGGTTATACCCGGATCCATCTCTTTCTCTCTTTTCTGTTTGGACCGGGTTGGGGGGCTTGAATCCAAGTATCCCTTCTTTTCTTTCTTCCGGATTGGGATGAGTATTGGGCCGAGTCACTCTTTCTATTCGGGTTATAGCATTGGGCTGAAGATGTTAAATGTTGTTGTTTTATTGTTATGTTATTATATGTGATGATTTAGGTTAGTTATTAGATTATTATGATTTGTATATATTATTCTGGTTATTTAATATTTAATATTTTCTGTAAATAAATTATAATTGTTATAAATGGTTTTTTTTTTTAAAGTGGCTTATTGGGATACATTATTATATGATTTTATACGTGCTTTAGGAAAAGTTAAAATGTCTTATTAATATAAATTTATAAAGGTGGGTTATTAAAAATGGGATGTTTTAAAGTTTTATTTAGTTAAATATTGTTGGTTTGATTTATAAATATGGTTTTGAGAATAGAACTGTTTTGATGACTAAGTGTTGGACTTTATTACCTAATGATTTTTAAATAAGAAACATATCGGGATTATTTTTAGTAGTACAAACTTGCAAGTTGACTAAAGATTTAATGTTTTATAAATGGGTTGGCTACATATGATTTGAGGAATCGTTTTGAATATGAGTTGACTTAACTTGATATTTAAGAGTTTGGAAAACTTTGGGAAATGAGTTGGGAAATATTATTGGTAAGATTTATCGATGGGTTTGATTGGAAATGAAATGATTTTGGTTGATGTTGATCGTACCGGAAAGGTTTTGGAAAATGGTTTTACCATCGATTGGTTTTGAGGATGTTGAGAACTTGGGTTCGTGTACGTGAGAATGTTGGATCGGTAGCTTATGGAAATGTCTTGATGATAGGTGTGTATTGCTTTTGGATTGCTTAGACTTGCATTTGGGCCCTTGCTTGTATTATCCTGCTGTTCTGCATTTTCAGGTAAGTTCCCTAGGGGGCTTACTCAGGTTGGACATTCATGCCTGTTGTTGCATTTTATGTTAGGTGTTGCATATGCATAAAAGCATGCCATGTAGTATCATGTTTAGGTTGCACTAATTGATTGAGCATCTGCTTACTTTATGCGTTTGAAACAGAACGGCCGTTATCTGTGATAGTCCTAGAGTCTTTGCTAGGGTCATAGGGTCGCCCAGCCTCATCGGGTACCCTGAGTCAATCGAGTCATGAACTTCCTTATATTATGAGATGCCTGCGGGCTTTATTGTGGAGCGGGTTAGGCATGCGTGCCGCCCGATTATGATGGAATGCATTCACGAGCTGGCCAGTCTCCGCCCTATCGGAAGGGGGTGGAGGTAGGAGAGGGATATGCCACTTGGCATTGTCTTGGGCCCTTTACTGTATTTTTACACATTATTATAACTAGGAGCATGCTAGTGTGTTTGACTTTCGTACTGCATTAGAGCATCTTTATTAGGTATAGCACATACTATGTGGCCTCAGCGAGGACTGCCGGTCCCGCATGAGTGGCTCGATCTGACTCCTTTCCCCGTTCTTTTTTTTAAGGTATTTTCTGCAGATCTTGTTGCTCCTTGCTTCTGTGACGAGAAACCCTTTGCCGAATCGCAGAACCTAGCTAATATTCTAACTTGGTAAAATGGTAATAACTTACTTATGATTTGGTTTGACTCGGCTTTGTCGTGGCATTTGTATCCCAGTTTTGCTTTCGCTTTACTTTCGGTTGAATTGGATTTTGCGACATAGTCTTAGGACAGAAAAAGGGTACCCAATGGCCCTTCGAGGTTTTTATGGTTTGAAATCCCTCATTCTACTAATCTTAAATGAGTTTGAAACCTCGACCCGTACCTGGATTGCAAGATCCGAACAAGGGGTTTTATCCCTTGAAACGTAACCCGGAAATTATAATTATGGGCCGTTACAAAGATGGTATTAGAGCTGAGGTTGTGCAATTCGGGTACGCAAGGGTTGAGTGTGTGTTTTGGAAAATCGCCCATGAATTTCAAAGGATTTAAAAGGATTTCAAGAAGGGCAAAATGAACTTAAGATGCCTAACCGAAATTGGACTAAGTAATGAACTTGACTTGCAATAAAAGAGGAAAAACCGACCAAACGGGGACACGAGTGGGTAGTATAGGCAATAGACCACCCCTATTGGGTGTAGTTGGGAACGGTAGGCGAAATATCAGCTTGTTCTTTACAGATGGGTTGGGAGAATCAAATGAGATCGTTATGAGTGTTATTAACTGATTTTGTGCTGAGTGCTTGCTATGCTAGAGATCTGATTTGGTATGCCTAACAATGAGTTGTGTATTGACTGACCTGTGCAAACGAGATAGCGGGAGTGCCTTTATTTCTACATTGTCAAACCCAGCTTGTGTAAAACAGCCCCTTCCACTATGTTTGTTAACCCATTGACGGGTCTATCTAGCTTTTTCTTGGATGCCAGTGTCTTCCACGGGGAATTAGGTTGGTAAACACATTGTGTCGGGAATTATGGTTGGATATTAAGTTGTCTGAGTGAGTGTTGGAAGTTCTTGATGTCACTTGAGTTAGAAGTAAGGTGTTTATGGGGCTGTCTTTCCTTATTCTTATTATAATCAACTAGTGTCTTCATGCCATGAAGAGTCATACCAAAGTCCCACGGGGAAGAGGGGTGATGAGTCGGTTGGAAAAGTCAATGGTTGCCCTTAGGAATCTCTGTTCGGTTGTAATGGTGGCTCTCTCTGAATTTCATGACATAATATGATTAGTTATATTGCTTAGGTCTAGTGTTATGTCTTACTTTCTATCATGATTACATGTTGTCATAACATGTCTACTTGGCCTATTGTGTTGACTTGATTAATGATTGAATGGAAGTGTGAGCTGCATGAAGCGAATCTGTCTCTACTAGGTTCATGATAGTGTGATTGATTAGAAGCATAAACCATATTATATGAACCTACCTGATAGTTGTTTTCTCTTGGGTTAGGTCCATGATAGTGTGATAAAATCTTCTTCGTATGAATGCCTGTAAATGATCTCGTTATCATACTAGCTAATGACGCGTCGACGCTCCTTATTCCTTTTGTGACAAGAACCTATAGCATGCCTATCTATTTTGTATTTGTCAGATTAACTGTTACTGATTATTTTGCACTTGATATTGTTGTGTGTTACTTGTGTTGAAGAGAGAATATTTGGTATAATTGAGTCTTGAGAAATGCATGTTTTATCCTAGTATGTGTTGATTTGAGCTCATGCCCCGTATTCTAGCCATATTGCCATTACTTAAACTCATGTTATACATCGTAAAAACTTCCTTATGTTTCTAGATTGTTGGAATGTGATTGAATTGATTTCTTACGTATCGCCATGATTAGTTGCATGTATGTATCGCGTGTTATGTTGAGTCATTAGTATCATGTAGGGCCTTTGATCATGGCTTGTGCGAATTATACCTTGCCTACACTACTGTTGATTCTCTCTCGAGCTAGGTCCCTGATAGTGTGTTTCTTCCCTCTTGTTGTCCTCATAAAATGTTTTACTCATCCTGATTGGATTAATGTTGAATTCGATGACTGTCCTGCTTAATTTCTGTGATGCTTGATCCTAGCATGCTTACATTTTATCGCTTGGTAGTATTTCTCCTATTACTCTATGATATCATATCGTGCTTGCATGAATGTATGACTTGACACCTCGCATGATCACACACCACACTATATCATGATTTCGCATACGCATGACGAATAAATATTAGAATGGATCTTGTTGAATTGCCTTGATTGTATTCTTATTTGATATGTACTAATAGTATCACGTAGGGCTTATGTTTTCCAATATTACTCGCTAAATGATTACATGTCGTGCTTGTTCTATAATGTGATAGGTATTGGACCATTATGTGCCCTATAACAGTTCATTCCCAGCATGATTATACTCTATTGCTGGTGATGCCCTCTTTGTTACTCCCTGTAATGATGCCTTATCACGTATCGCTGGCATTGTGTAGGATCTATGCTTTCTAAATGTGTTCCGTTGTGTGATTACATGCCGTTTTCAACCTATTATGCGATCATTGTTGTCGGATGTGATAGTTATTATGCTGCTTTTATATGTTCTCGTATGACGCTTAGCCTGATCGTTATGCCATATCTCGCCATGCTATAGTTGGCCTCCCCTGTTGTTGCATGCACTATGCTTGTACATTCGTTCATATATATAACATTTTTCATCCTCATTAAATACCGCATGACTTTGAATCTTGCATGATCATTACTGGTTCCGCATATCTTGCTTGAAGTTGTTAAGCATCTCTGCTTCCATGGAATAATAGATCGTTAACTTGTCTCGCATGAATCCGTGTAAGACTCGGTTATGTCTTTTGGAATGAATATGCATGTTGTTCTCCTTGAGATAGGTACGTGTTAGTGTGGATGAATGTCACTGATGTGCTCCATGACGAATTCATTTTGCTCGTCACAATTGTAACCTAATAGACTTCCATAAGGGCGTTGTTGCTCTTCCCAGGTCAGAGTCTTGTCGTTAGTCTTGTCATCTTTAGTATTGATCTGTGTTTGTCTCTGAGATGAACATTGGGTTGTCCGTCCCTGTCACTCCCCTATCTCCGCTAACTTGGACCCTGCGCGATACATTCGACAAGCGACCGCATGGAAGAGGGAACGAAAAGTTAGATAGCGATAGAGCAGTGCAGCGGAAGCGTGGGCCCATAACCCACGGGCCTCAGGACCAATGATGTCGGCGGAACGAGCACGCATCAAGAATAGCGGATATTGAGTACGACATGACTTGCAAGCGAGAGTGTCCTTTGTTCGAATTGCTAATTCTTCTGAATTTGTTGGTGACGATATTGCACTAACCTGACGATGAGATTTACATGTTGATGTGCTGACTTGGTAATGATTGTTGTCTGATTGTCTGTTGTCTGTGATGGTATGATTTTACGCCTTATAGTTCTAATGTGCCATGAACCATGATGCCTTTATGTGTTGATACTCTGAGTTGCTAAGCATGATCTAAATTACTGTACCTATAAAAGTATGAACTGCAAATGCTGAAAACCTGAATTGTTTATCTTCTGAGGTTATGATGCAACTTGCTATCTTGAATTGATTATGTGCATATATAATGATTTGTAATAATGATTGAGCATGATGGTAAATTGAGACTTGTTGACATAGTTGCAATAATTGATTATGAACCCATGATGTTATGTTTATGAATGCTAGTTGCATGGTGTAGACCTTATGTTGATGATTTTCATGATTGCTTCTTCCTTAAACTTGTGGGTGAGGTCATTTGGTAGCGTGGTTGGAGAGTGCTGAAAGAATTTTGGGCGGTTGGGATGATCGATGGTACTAGAAGGTGAGTTGCGAGAGAGGGATGCTGGCTTAAGTAAGACTGAGTGAGCTTTGGGATTTTTGAGAGACAATGTTGGTGGTTCTGATGAGCTTCTAGGTGATGTTGGTGATGCTTCGGGTAGTACGAGAAGTGTAAGGAAGGGCTCGTGAATATTGAGGACATGGTATTAGAGGTACTTGGGTGTGACGTTAGAGATAGGAGTTGAATTCTTAGAGGTGGATGGTGTGGTAGTGTTTAGCGGAAGGAGGGGCAAGATTTGAGCATCGAGGTGAATTGGGATTTGGTTGGGGAATTTTTGTCTGGGTTGACGTTGGCGAGTCTAGAAGAGGATTAGTCTTGGCTTGAGAGTGGAGATGGGCGAGTGGGGATTGTATTTTATTTTGACTGGTATGATATGAGGAATTTTCTTGATTTTGTGATTTATTTATATCTGCTGGCATGATGTTAGATAACGACCATGATGAACCTCATATGGAATTACATGTTGATATCCAGTACTAAAATCTAATTAGTAGTGACTAGTGTTATCATGATATATTGAAGCATTACTACCCTGTTATGCGTTTTAGAAGCATGTTATGATGTGTTATATGAATAATGAGATAATGACATGTTGCTATGTGAAAACATGGTATTATATTAGGGGGTGATAAATCATGATGTTATGTTATATGATCGTTAAGCATGATTATGGATATGTTAAATGATGAATATGATTTGAAGTATGAATATGACTTGTATATATGAGGTAATGATGCGTGATTTCTAAATGGTCGCCATTTGGCATTGTGATGAGTCAAGATAATGTTTGATGAATATGCTGACATTCGATGACTGATATACCATTTGACCCCCCTTACGCGGAATAGAGTTTGGGTAGGTTGATAAGATGATTAGGTGAGTTATGTGTTCATTAAGAGAAAAACCCCTATTATGACTGGTTCTACTGATATTGCGATGGGAGAGGCGATCGTGAGATTTGACTTGAAGTGGCGTACTGACTCCATGACACCTAACCTCGTTGATCTCTTGACATGTGTGCTTGCGTGATAAGTTATGAGAATTCGATAATGCACTTGTGATGCCTTTTGTATGAGGTAGATATACTCTATGACTCGTGATATGATGTTGAGATTTTGTTATTGCTTTTGGTGTGATAGTATGATTTATGTTATGGGAAAACATGTTATGTTTTGAGATGTCGGATGGGTAAGATTATCATGATTGATGTTGAGATTGCCATATTGAGTTGAGAAAACATGCTTTTGGCTGATGATGTTATGAGTTGATGAGTTGATTTACTTATGTGCATATTGAGTTGAGAATGATGAGAAAATAATTTTGGAACCTAGGAAGAGAATATGGGATTAGCCCTTAGAGGTGGATGATTCCACCTCCGTGCTTCTGAAATTGATTGATGGTTATGCGAGAAACTGATCTAGTGGTTGGAAGATTTTGACGAAATCTTGATTTGAAAGGATTTGACTTGTTTTGGTGTAAGGTTGCTTGATTAGACGTTGGATTTGAAGATTTTGAATGGTTTTGGAAAAGGGCCGACATTGATTGTAAAAGAATGAACAATATCGAGAATTTTGAGGCTAATCTTTATTTTCAATTGCGGAATCCCTTTAGAAACTTTTCAATCCCGGGCAACTCTATGATACTTCACGAAGTGGATACAAGCATTTTACGAGGGCGCTTGTAGGGTGCTTGCTAAGACTTAGTGATGACATTGTAGAACTTTTAGAGTTGTGGTACTTCCGAAAAGTCGAAGCAAGGATGTGATAGGGGCGCTTATTGCATACTTGTCAAGGCCAATTGGAGATGTCACGACCGTGACTAGGATGTTGTGAGAATCTCGGAAGACGCAACCGAGATGATTACAAGATCTTTGGACATGGTCCTTGGACTCATCAATTTCAACTTCATCCCCTACTTTATTTTGGTTTTAGTCTCGGGGACGAGACTTGTTTTTAGAGGTGGATGATGTAAAGGCTCAGATTTTTAAATAATAAATTCTAATAAATAATAAAATAAAAGGGATTTAGATAATAATAATAATAATAATAATAATAATAATAATAATAATAATAATAATAATAATAATAATAATAATAATAATAGGATATTTGAAAATCCCCATCTTCACCTTAAAAATCGTATTTTAAAATTCTTCAAGCGGATTCCGGCCTAATTTTGAACTTTGAAGGACAATTCCGTCATTTTACCTTGGGATTTGAAATAAACTTTGGGATGTCGACATCTTTGAAATTTTGAAACGTTATATTGAATTGAGTCGGGATAAGGTCGAGAGAGCGGATTTCAGATTTTATTTAGGGTAATTTTGAATTGGGGTTCTTTGGAATTGGGACCACTTTACCCCTCTTTCACTTTGATTCTCCCCCAATCTCAATCAAAAGACACTTCTCTCTACCCTTGTTCAACGACAGCAAGGGCAGCAGTGCACATTGTCCCTTTTCCCTTCTAGGCAAGACTACCACCCTCCTACTCTCCCCCATGTGATTCCCTATGAACAGCAGCTCCTACGTTCTCAGACCCCATTTCCCTCAATTTTGAATGTTATCTTATCTTGCTCTCACTCACAACCAAAGAAAACACCAAGCCTCTCTTTCAATCTCTCTTGTGTGCTGAGAAAACCAGCTCCATCTCCACCATCCTCCTGATTTCTGACCAGCCCCGAGCACTCGATCCTCCTCCATTTCGAGCCACCGAGCGCTCCCCTGTTCGGAGAAAACCACCAGCGCCACCGAGCTCCGCCCGAGCCATCACCGAGCCCTCTTGCAACCTCTACCTTCTTCTTCCGGGACCAGCAGTAGCAGCAGGATCGATCTCAGTCCCTCCGACATACGGCACCGACGAACGAGCCGCCCCGGAGTCACCAGCAGGAGCCCGGCGCTTTCTTCCTCTCCCTTTCCCCTGCTCTTCCTCGATATCGGCGGTAAGCAATTCTCCCTCCACCTTCCGACCTAAAATAACGAAAAGGTCCACCTTTAACTGTTCTTCACTCGTCCTATGCCAAGGACAAGCCGGACCCACCATCACCGGAGCCACAGCGAGCCAATCGAACAATTTCCGGCGAAGATCTCCGCCTCGGTGAGCTTTCGAATCCTTCTCCCTTTCCTCGGTTTCGGTTTTGATCGATTTTGGGTTAGTAGTGTCGGGAAGGACTGGTGAGGATTGTCGGAGTGGGGGAACACCGCCGGCAGCCCTGGACTTCCTCTCTTCTTTCTCTCGTTTTTTCCGATTCTGTCTCACAGAGCTCTGGGTTGGTGTTTTGGAAGAGATGGGGATCTGTTCCCCTTTTCTTATTTTGGTTCTGGGCCTAATTGGTTGGGCTTAACCCGGATTCCCATTTCGGGTTATATCATTTGTCATGGGTTTTTCAGATTTGGAGAGGGTTATACCCGGATCCATCTCTTTCTCTCTTTTCTGTTTGGACCGGGTTGGGGGGCTTGAATCCGGGTATCCCTTCTTTTCTTTCTTCCGGATTGGGATGATTATTGGGCCGAGTCACTCTTTCTATTCGGGTTATAGCATTGGGCTGAAGATGTTAAATGTTGTTGTTTTATTGTTATGTTATTATATGTGATGATTTAGGTTAGTTATTAGATTATTATGATTTGTATATATTATTCTGGTTATTTAATATTTAATATTTTCTGTAAATAAATTATAATTGTTATAAATGGTTTTTTTTTTTTAAAGTGGCTTATTGGGATACATTATTATATGATTTTATACGTGCTTTAGGAAAAGTTAAAATGTCTTATTAATATAAATTTATAAAGGTGGGTTATTAAAAATGGGATGTTTTAAAGTTTTATTTAGTTAAATATTGTTGGTTTGATTTATAAATATGGTTTTGAGAATAGAACTGTTTTGATGACTAAGTGTTGGACTTTATTACCTAATGATTTTTAAATAAGAAACATATCGGGATTATTTTTAGTAGTACAAACTTGCAAGTTGACTAAAGATTTAATGTTTTATAAATGGGTTGGCTACATATGATTTGAGGAATCGTTTTGAATATGAGTTGACTTAACTTGATATTTAAGAGTTTGGAAAACTTTGGGAAATGAGTTGGGAAATATTATTGGTAAGATTTATCGATGGGTTTGATTGGAAATGAAATGATTTTGGTTGATGTTGATCGTACCGGAAAGGTTTTGGAAAATGGTTTTACCATCGATTGGTTTTGAGGATGTTGAGAACTTGGGTTCGTGTACGTGAGAATGTTGGATCGGTAGCTTATGGAAATATCTTGATGATAGGTGTGTATTGCTTTTGGATTGCTTAGACTTGTATTTGGGCCCTTGCTTGTATTATCCTGCTGTTTTGCATTTTCAGGTAAGTTCCCTAAGGGGCTTACTCAGGTTGGACATTCATGCCTGTTGTTGCATTTTATGTTAGGTGTTGCATATGCATAAAAGCATGCCATGTAGTATCATGTTTAGGTTGCACTAATTGATTGAGCATCTGCTTACTTTATGCGTTTGAAACAGAACGGCCGTTATCTGTGATATTCCTAGAGTCTTTGCTAGGGTCATAGGGTCGTCCGGCCTCATCGGGTACCCTGAGTCAATCGAGTCATGAACTTCCTTATATTATGAGATGTCTGTGGGCTTTATTGTGGAGCGGGTTAGGCATGCGTGCCGCCCGATTATGATGGAATGCATTCACGAGCTGGCCAGTCTCCGCCCTATCGGAAGGGGGTGGAGGTAGGAGAGGGATATGCCACTTGGCATTGTCTTGGGCCCTTTACTGTATTTTTACACATTATTATAACTAGGAGCATGCTAGTGTGTTTGACTTTCGTACTGCATTAGAGCATCTTTATTAGGTATAGCACATACTATGTGGCCTCAGCGAGGACTGCCGGTCCCGCATGAGTGGCTCGATCTGACTCCTTTCCCCGTTCTTTTTTTTTAAGGTATTTTCTGCAGATCTTGTTGCTCCTTGCTTCTGTGACGAGAAACCCTTTGCCGAATCGCAGAACCTAGCTAATATTCTAACTTGGTAAAATGGTAATAACTTACTTATGATTTGGTTTGACTCGGCTTTGTCGTGGCATTTGTATCCTAGTTTTGCTTTCGCTTTACTTTCGGTTGAATTTGATTTTGCGACATAGTCTTAGGACAGGAAAAGGGTACCCAATGGCCCTTCGAGGTTTTTATGGTTTGAAATCCCTCATTCTACTAATCTTAAATGAGTTTGAAACCTCGACCCGTACCTGGATTGCAAGATCCGAACAAGGGGTTTTATCCCTTGAAACGTAACCCGGAAATTATAATTCTGGGCCGTTACAGTTTCCATTGAGTGAAAACCCTCTTGATGTCCTTATTTTTGCTTTGATCTATCCGGTGGAGATTTTGTGATATAAATGTCAATATTTGATGATGCTTGTATGTGGAATTGAGGTGAGTGTATGCTTAAAGCCTAAACACATGAGAGTGAGAGATACACATTATCCTTGGTGAGGCTTGATTTTTTAGCATGCAATCAATTTGATCCCATATATACATGTTATGACGTTTATATGCCTTGATTATATTTGCACTATTGATGATGTTGTTTTTGATGAGTAAAATTGTAAAAGGATTTCCTGTGGGATGCATAGATGATGTTTTTATCGTATGGTTGCTTGAGGACAAGCAAGAGTTAAGTGTGGGGGGATTTGATAATGCATATTTCATAGATGCATTATAGGTGTTTATTATCGCATTTAGATATGGGTTTTGCATATGTTTTAGTCTAGTTTCATATCTTGCTTGTGAAATATTCGAGTTCGGAATCTACGCTTTTTTAGTGTTTATTTTGCAGTTTTACATTTCGACCTTGGATGAGATCTTGGAAGAGCTTAGCAGACATGTTTTGGAGCATATGAAGGCTGGGGAAGAGGCTACGAAGGAGCAAGGAAGCACAACATTGAAGAGAAGAAGAAAGTCGTCACTGCGTAGGGCGGCGCCCGCCGTGCCTTAGGCGGTTGTCCGCCGTGACGCCGTGTTCAACAATCCCGATTTGGATCCGAAGATTCTATTTCTTATTATAATATTATTATATTTCTAGGGTTTTCCATGACTCTTTATTAGGTTATTTCTATTGTTTTCAACCGTGTGAGAGCGTGTGTGTTGGAACAATTGAGAGAGGTTAGACAATGAACGTTTTAAAAGAGAAGAGAGGTTTTTGGCCTATGACTTGCTAAACTCATAGTTTTGCCTGTGATTCGAAGACAATGTGCATGATTCGGTCCAAACCAAATTTTTGTGCCGAACCAACACAAACCAAACCTAACCGAAATTTTTCGGTTCAGCTTTCGGTTCGAGAATTTCCATTTTTCGGTTTGTGTTAAACCGAATTTTTTTATACACTACATAAATACATTGTATATATATATTTGTAGGGGAGGGTTCAAGTGAGAAGAAATTAGTCCGGTAAGAAGAAAAGAAGCAATTTGATTGGTGGAAACAGATCTAGATTTTAAAGAGATAAAAAACGCTCACGCGCTTCTCTAATTTCTTCAATCAAACAGCACTTCTTCCTCTGTCCTCAAGCACATCGCATCGACGCATTCTGACTTACACTCGCTTTGTCTTTTGATCTCGCTCAGTGAAGACGGAGGACGACGCCGGGCTTGAAGTCCCCCAAGTTTGATGTCGAGGAGAGCGGATCGATCGACAAGGAGAAGTTCCGGTCAGTGTTAGCGGAGATCTTGATGGTGGTGGCGCGGGGGATCGGGCCGACGCCGGTGATCTTCGGCGTCGGGGACGTGGATAGCTTGCTGCTGAAAGCGTACGAGCGCGAAGTGGCCGGTAAGGATTGAACGGATGTTGGCTGAGATCGTCGAGTGGTTCAGGATGCGAACCTCTATATGGCCATGGTTGGTGGCAGCATTATTGTAAAGGCTCGGATTTTTAAATTCTAATTTCTCGGAAAAACAAAATCAAAATGAATTTTAAAGCGATATTTAGCGAAAAATTCTCTAAGTCGGATTTTAAGACTCTTAAAACGGATTCCGGCCAAATTTTGAATTTATGTAAAATAGATTTTTCTCCGCTTTCATAGGCCGAGAATTGGAAAATACTGTTCGAATTTCAGTATTAAATTCGAATTTGGAAAAATGAGAATTTAGTTTAATCGAGTCCAGATAAGATCGAGTGAGCAGGTCTCGTGATTTATCGTCCGGGTAATAACTTAGATGGGACCACTTGCTTTTGTCCCCTTTCACTTGTCTTCTTCCCCTTTTTATTTTGTTCAACGGGACCAACAATTGCAGACATGCCCATACCCATCTCATTCTCCCCTTGTGGAAATTCTTGTCTTCTCCCTTCCTTCTTGATTCCCCATATTTGGAAAACAAACAAGGCAACCTGCACCCTTTTTGTTTGCACCTGAACTCAGATCCAACCAAGCAAATTAAAGCCTGATTTGGTGTTATTTCACACTCAACCTACTCCCTTCACTCTTCTTCCCCTTTGCTGTTGCCGTGAGCATTCATCCCCAAGTCATCCCTTTTTGCTCAGCCTCCATCACCACCAACCTCACCACCCCTGAGCCGCCTCACCACCACCAGCCTGCGCCACCTCACCTCCATCTTCCTTCTCCATCTCCCCTGAAGAAGCCAACCGCAAACCCCCCCCCCCCCCCATTACTTTCCCTGTTTTGCCGAAACAACCACCAAGGCTCCACCACTCCCTTCTTCGCTCTTCTTCCTCGACTCAGCATCAGAAGCTCTCTCCTCACCTCCCAGGAGCCTCCAGCATCAGCAGCAGAAACCGGAGGGCCCCGGAGATCCGAGAGCGACGCCACCGTCCTATGCCGCCCCCGTTTCCGAGTTCGAGCGCGGTAAGGTCTCTCCTCCCTTTCTTTTCGGCTCCAAGCTGAGAAAGAGCCTGCCTTTAACCTTCCCCACCCTTCCCAAGCCTTATCGTTCGCAGATTCAACTCCGACGCACCGAAACGCAGCCCCAAGCTTCCTTTTTCGGGCTCGAGAAACCCCTCGGTGAGCACTTCTTTTCTCTCTCCCTTCTTGTCGATTCTGTGTTGCTTGGTGTCGGTTTTTGAGTGGTCGGAGTTAGGTGCCGAAGCCGGCAGCTCCATCCTTTCCTCTCCCTTCCCCATTTCGAATTACAGGAGATGTTGAAGATGGTGAACAGTGCGAGGGGAGGGTTCGGTTCAACTTCTTTTAAAACTGGTCCGGTTCAGGGGTTATTTAAATAAAACTGGTTTGGTTCACCTAAAAGAAGGAAATCAGAATAAGGGTTGGGTGTTGGATCCGAATTTAAAAGGGTAAGGTTTGGGTTTATTCTCCTTTCTTCCTTGGGCCGAGGTTGTTGTTTTGAAAATAAGGATCTTTGGGCCTAATTTGTTTGGTGTGGGTTTTTGGGTTTAAAAGAAAAGAAAATGAGTTGGGTTAGGCCTTTAGTTTCAAAGTATAATGTGGATCTGATTGTTTTAAAAGAAAATGTATTGGGAGCCCGTTTTTCTTTCTTTGGTTAATAGAAAGGGTTCGATTTTGAGGTTTGAGAAATAAGGGGGTCGGTTTTGGTATTTTATAAAATAAAAAGGGCGGTTTTGATAAATTAATAAAAAGGCTGATTTTTATAAAATAAAAATGGTTGGGATTTTAAAGGAATTGAAAATATTTTATGAAAGTACTTAATAAATGGTATTTAAAATATTATACAATATTAACGGAGATTTAAAAGGATATTATCAGACTTAAATCGAAAAAAGGAATTTGACGAACATTTTCCAAGGTTGGGATTTCTAATTAATTGACTCGAATTTAAACGGGTTTGAACTAACTCGGGAATTTTGTGCTCGATGACTAACTAGCATGATTGATGTGAATGATTGTCTAATACCATGATTTATGTGGACTAATGGTATGATTGGTTGACTAATAGCATGATGAAATGTTAAGATTTTTATCGTTAACTTATGCTTTTAAGATATGATGATATGATAGGGGTGTGCACCGGTTGAAACCGAACCGGAACCGGCACAAAACCGGAAAAACCGGAACCGGAATATTCTAAATATTCAAACCGATAACCGGACCGGTAACATTCCGGTTCGGTTTAAAACCGACCCGGAATATATAAAGTCAATCCGGATCCGGAACCGGAACAACCGGAAGTATATACGATTATTTTTTTTCCATAAAATTTCTTTGATAATATTATATTTTTTTCACTTACACCGTAACAATTATGCGGAAATTTTTTCTAGTCCTGTGCCGATCCCGTCCCGCAAATATTATGCGGGACGGGACGCGGGACGAAGAATCCTCGTCCCGCAAATCCCGTCCCATCCCGCATATATATAATATTTTTATTTATATAAAGAAAATAAAATTAAAAAAACATTAAGTATATGCTAGCAATAGTATATGCTACTGTAATTAATAAAACATTTAAGTATGTTACTTGCTACTGTTGTACTAGACTACTAGGTATTAGTTAATTGCTAAGTACTACGTATATGCTACTGTAATACTCCGTAGGATATTACTTGCTAGTTGCTACTTAATTTTAGTGTAATTATATACTACTATATGATAACAATTAATGATTAAGCAAATAAATCTGGATCGGTGTTGTAGCTTGTACGTACAAAAATTAAATTTTCGGTTTTATCCGGTTTAAACCGGTAAACCGCCGGTTATTACCGGAACCGTAATTCACAAAAGTTATCAACCGAAACCCGGTCCGGAATATCCGGTTCGGTTATAAGACCGGTTCTACCGGTTCGGTTCCGGTTGGTTTTCCGGTCTAAACCGAAATCTGCACAGGCCTATGATATGATGCACTTGAGATATGTGATATGCGAATATATGGGTATTATTACGAATATATGAATGTGGATGAATGGAACGATGAGGATGATATGGTCTTGTGGAATGTGGCAATATAATGAATGGTTGAACTTGACGGAATGATGGTTGCGATATGGTTGCTATTCTCGTTGAATGATATGCTTGAGTGCTTGAATGATTTGACATAGACTTATACATATATGTTCTGATGTGTATCTAGGTGATACTTAGTGATTATGAATGATGTATGCCGGATCTTCTATTATGTTGTTCTGCTTAGCCAGGTGAGTTCCTATATGAGCTCACTCAGATTCGAAAAGAGATCTCTCTGCTTGTAGCCATGTGCATACTAGGTGCTTGCATTCATAATAAAGCATGCCATGTAGTATCCTGCTAGGATTGCACTCATGATTGAGCATTCGTTTACTCATTGCTTTTGTAAACAAAACGGCCGTTATCTGTGAAGTAACTAGAGTCATTGCTAGGGTTATAGGACGATCGACCTAGTCCCATCGGGTCCCGTCCTGAGTCAATCGAGTCATGAAACTTCCTTATATTATGAGATGCCTGCGGGCTTTATTGTGGAGCGGGTTGAGCACGCGTGCCTCCCGATTATAATGGAATGCATTCACGAGCTGGCCAGTCTCTGCCCTATCGGAAGGGGGTGGATTTAGGAGAGGGATATACCACTTGGTATTCGGTGCTAAGGCCTTATTATATTTATGCATTTGATATTAGGGGCATGTTAGTGTGTTAATATTTCGCCTTGCATCTAGAAGCATCTTTATTAGGGCTAGCGTGTGTATGTGTCTGCTGGTTTGGGATTACTTTGCCTAGGGCTTCGATCTGACACCGCCTCGCATACATATTTTTTTTAGGTTTGTTTTGCCGTATGATTATTCCTTGCTTCCATGACGTGGGAACTCTCTTAGGCGATTGAAAAGAAATGGTCTAACCTTATATTTTGATAAATACGCTTATTGATTTGGTTTTGACCCGGCTTTGCCGTGGCACCCTCTTGTATTACACATTGATTCTGATATTTGCATGATTGCTAGTTTTCCACGCTTAGACTTATGACATGTACAAGGGACTTCCCCGGGGATTCCAACGATCCCTTCGAATTTTGGGTACGAAATCCCACTTAAAAACGTTAAGATGAAATTTCAAACCTTCAACCTGTACTCGGGGCTCAAGATCCCAACGAGGGGTTTCATCCCTCGAAAAGTAACCCGGGAATCATAATCCCGGGCCGTTACAATTATCGTCAAGACTGGGTTGAGATTCGACGTTCCCGCTAACCTCATTCCGGCCAATTTCAAGATCCCCGTCTCCGGCAACGACTACTGCGTCAGGGAGAAGAGTGTTGGACAAAAATGCACGATAATCGTACAACACATTTTATTTGATTCTTTAATATTTGAGTTCGACCCTGTTAGGACCTTAGATCCATGAGAGCTCTAGATTAGGAAGGAAAGTAGAGAGGGAGATAGAAGAAGAGAACAGAGAAGATAGAGAGGAAGAAGAAGGTAGGAGGAAACTGGATTCTGTATTCATCGATAATCCGTACCATACACATTGTAGGTATTTATAATACCAAGCCCACCTTTCTCCTAATTCCACTTATTAACCCTATATATCCAATTCCTAACATTACTCACCCCTTATAAAAGCATTGTCCTCAATGCTTATTGAGATGGAAAAAAAACACAAACTATCACTAAAATTCAGCACAAAACTATTAGTACAATTCAACACATTATGAATGCATGACTAGAGATTGTTGACAGCTTCTAAGTGAGTTGTAGCAGGATGATTGACTTTAGCATCTTCCATTTCCTTTGCTACTCAAAAAAAGTAGGAGCCCAAGGTGTGCACCTGCTCTACTCACCAACCCTTAATTGCTGATTGGATGCCACAACACCCATACCTCTCACCAACTCCCATATAAAAAAATGGAGATATAAGCCCTGTCTCACCACTTTGTAGCACTCAAGAAATGCATAGGATTGAAGATTCAACTCCACTTGCTAGCTTTTTTGGCTACTACAGTAGCAATTTTCTCCTAAAAAAACATTTTGGCCTGCAACATGACAGCAACAAGCCAACAACTACTTATTATGAGAGTAAACTCAGCTCAACAGGTCTCATAATGGACTGCAGCAACACCAATTTTGAAGCTCTCCAATTCCAACCTCCCAGCTGAACCTTACTGTCCACACCTCACAATTACTCTACAACCCCAATTAATGTAGCAACACAAGATACCAATTCTCATGGAAATGAAATTCAGCATGGTAGTCTGACAAGTGACAACAACCATTGTTCTAGGCAGCCCAAATTCAACAATATACATTCCAAACAACTATGCCAACAACAAGAAAAATTTTCCCATATGACTACCTCATGGTTGAGTTGCTTACTTGATAGTTATTCATTCTTGACAACCTGGGCAACTTGTAATTGTACAGCCGGCACTTCAATCCACTATGACAACAACACTCTTCTGATGGCAAGTTCCCTCTAGAAAATTGCAATATAGACTTTGTAGTTCCCCCTGGGTCAAAGACTAAACTCACCCCAATCTTTATACCAAACCCCAGCTGTACATGAAGAGCCACATTGTTGTATATATCTTTTCCTCTATCAAAAGGTTTTCCCTTATCATAGACAGACTTCGAGTGACAATTATGCATAACCGGATAATCAGTAAAAGCTCTTCCTCTATCAAAGGGCAGTGATTTCAGACCAATCTTTATCACGTTGGGATCAAGATTTTGAACTAAAAACAACCGCCCAACATTGGCTATTTCAGCAGCCCTTCCTCCTGGGTCAAAAACTAGAGTGCTAACAAAAACTTCTGGACACCTTGAATCAGGATTTGCAATCCTAATTTCAATTAACTTGATCAAGAGATTAACCAAATCAACCAATTCTTTGAGTGCACCATCACAATTCCTAACCTCACAAGGTTGGAGACTTACCTTGGCTCTGTCAGATAGCTGAGGGTTTTCGATCAGGGCTTCAAACTTTTTATGAGTTTGTAGAAACTCAAACAAGCATTTCTCTGCACAAGGCTCATCACCGGACACAGGATTTTCTCCCTTGGCATCCCCAATTTCTTGACTCAGGGCTTCCAATGCCCCTTGTGATTTTTACAATTCATCATCGTCATCTGTGAAAGCCTCATCTACGACCGGTGATCCCAACTGAGTCTCGTCAACAACCGAGGCTTCATCTCCAAGAACATCGATTGCCGTTGAATTAGGGATTTCCGTTTCCGTCATAGTAGAAATCGACGAATTTGGCTTCGGATTCGGCTGTTGTGCCCGTTCTTGAGTTGCGGATTTGTTGTGGAGTGCAGCCAATTTCATGGCCTCCTCCAATTCCGTCGGCCTCCCCAATTGTACTAGGGATTTGATCTTCAATTTCAGCCCTTTGATGTAGTACCAAATGAGATACGATTCAGGCAGATATGGATTGATGGACAACAACCATAATCGGAGTTCCCCAAACCGCTCATTGTACTCCTCAAGGCTATCCCCTTGGCTGAGATTGTTGAATTCTTCAAGAAGCTCCATAGCTCGGTTTGGTTGCGATTGCTTTCATTCGGCCATTCTCAAAACAGGTCGGGAGATCGACGAGCTCTGATACCAATTTGTTAGGACCTTAGATCCATGAGAGCTCTAGATTAGGAAGGAAAGTAGAGAGGGAGATAGAAGAAGAGAACAGAGAAGATAGAGAGGAAGAAGAAGGTAGGAGGAAACTGGATTCTGTATTCATCGATAATCAGTACCATACACATTGTAGGTATTTATAATACCAAGCCCACCTTTCTCCTAATTCCACTTATTAACCCTATATATCCAATTCCTAACAGACCCCTTTTGGTTATCCTCTTGATTCGAAGTTGTACCGATACCAAGATTTGAATGTTTTTTGTGATTTGGGCTGCACCCGAATTTTAGCGGGTTGCCTACGTATCTCTTGGAAGAGAATCAAGCCTTACGTAGTTCAGAGTGTTTTGGATTTTGTGTTTGGTTTGATTTGGATTTGGTTTCGTTTTCTTGTATGCATCATAGGATGATGTTCAAACCCACCTTCTCGGAAGGGTAGCTCGAACAACACTCCACCCGAGTAAACCTGAGCCCACCTTCTCGGAAGGGTAACTCAAGTAACCCGCCTATCATTTGCATAGAAAACGATTTTGATTTTGATGTGGAATTTGATTTGATTTGACTTGTTTTGACTTAAAGGTCAATTTGGGGTTGTGATTGAACTCGTTTGTGAGTTTCCTACGTACCCTTTTGCAAGGGATCAAATCACACGTAGTTCTTGAACGGACCAATTTAATTTGTTTGGTTTTGACCTCATATTCATTTAAAGGGAATTTAGAGGCAGACGACTGTACCCGATATATTTTTAGAATTTAATATCGGGCTACCTACGTAACCGATTTTACGGTGTCAAGTCTTTACGTAGTTCTTTTCAGAACATTTGATTTAATTTGTAACCGGTGACTGAATTCGGCGTATTTGAAATTTTATACCGAATTTCCTACGTAACTCGTAAAAGAGTATCAAGTCTATACGTAGTTCTGAACGAGAACCATTTTATTTAATTGGTTTTGACCTCATATTCATTTAGAAGTGAATTTAGAGGCCGACGACTGTACCTGATATATTTTTGAGATTTAATATCGGGCTACCTACGTAACCGATTTTACGGTGTCAAGTCTTTACGTAGTTCTACCCAAAACCAAGTTTATATTTGGTGAAACTTGATATGAGGTTTTGACTCCGTTTTTGTTAAAGCCGATTTGAGATTGACTCACTAGAATTAATTGGTAAAGAATATTTGACGAGTTTAATTTTATATTTTTTTATTAAACTCGAATTCTTATTTATGCCAATTATAATTCTTATAATTTTGTGGGTTGGTTTTGTAATTAGACACATTTGGTCTCAAAAATGCCGATGGTATGTATGATATTTCAAATATCATTTGCCAACGAGACCCAATTGCAGATTGAAGCCCACTTCTAATCTTTTAGAGCCCATCTTGTCGTGGTTTTTGTTTAATTAACACATCAACCCAATTTCGCGTTCCCCCTTTTTTCAGCTCTTCTTCGCTACTCGGTAGCTGCACGTCTCCTCCGTTTTGCTTCTTTGGTTTTCGCCCTTTGTTCCTTCGACAACAGCCATCGATATTCGACCTTAAGCCACTATAACGGAGGAAGGCGTAGCAAGGGCGGAGCAAGAGCGGGGCGAAGCGAGGGCGGAACGGGTCGAGTTCCGACAACTCAGAACGAGCCTCTGCTGATCGAAGGCGTCGAGAATTTGTCCGAAGAAAGGGTGCAACAGGTTTTTTTCTTTCCCCTTTCTCCTTTAATCTGTCCTCAAATTGACCCAATTTGGGGAATTTGGGTTTCAGAGGATAAAAATTAGGGCTGATTTTTATCCCTCATAATTTGGGGATTTTTTGTTTAGAGGCTTTTGAATTTAGGACAACCACAATTCCGTGCTCGGGACGTCTATCACAGTCACCGGTCGTCCGAATTTGATCATCTGGGAGGAGGAACAGCGCAGCGCTATAGCGTCGGAGACAACCCCTACCTCGGCCCTTTGGCATAGGTATGTTTGGTTTCTCTCTCTTCTCCTTCCAAAATTTGTTACCCTTGATTCCTCAGCAGCACTGATTTGTTAAGACGTACCACTAATTTGGGGGTTTGATTTTGTGAAATTTCTCCCATGAACTCCTAATTTGTGTTTGCATTTTGTATTTTTAATGCTTTCCACCGAGTTCGGTTTAGTGTTGTGTCTGCTAATGACTGGTTTCAGTTTGTTTTTTATTGATGCTCTGTGAAATTCGGCAATTTGTTGCTTATGAATCCCAATCTAATTTTTTTTTTGTATCGAGCATCTGTTTTGGTCCTGACTTAAGTCACTGGTAAAGGGCCTGGCGAAATTTTGACAGAGTTTCCCCTTAATTTAGGGGTATTTGATGATTCTGAAACACAGACCACACGAAGAAGCTCGCAAGGTTCTCGAGGGCCAGGTTTCAAGAATCGAACTAAAATAACCGACATAATTTCGGTAGCAATTCGACCCGGTTTTAGCGATCTAATGATTCCGGAACCCAAACCACACGTAGAAGCTCGCAAGGTTCTCGAGGGCGGGATTCCGAGAATCGAATATGGATCAACCAAAACTACTACCTTGATTGTTTCTCCTTCTTCTTCTTGCTGATTTTTCTGTTTTGGTTTTGTGGATGGTTGCAGGCTTAGCAGGAGAAAACCAGGAGGAACAAGAAACTGCTTTCTTTTTTTGTTTTGCAGTTGAATAGGCTAAAGATGTGAAGAAACCAGCCGGCCAAAAGCAGAAGAAACTGTAGCAAAGCCCTTTATAGAGGAATAGGGGAAGTTACTTCCATCTAGGCCACGTACTGGGGCAGTTGCATCACACATTTTTAACGTATTTTGCATCAGTTTTTTTATACATGTTAACTGCAATGTAAAGCAGTTAAAACTGCTACCTAATGGGCTGATGGGCCTTTCATATGTTTTAGGCCTACACCCCATTTACAAAGTCCAATTTTGACTTTTATTAAATTTAACAAATTCATCACATTTTCCATTATGTAAAGAATATGCCAACTTTCTTATAATATCATGAATTTAATTTAATTCACGAAAATTTGCCCTCCAACAAAGAGCTCTTAACTTAATTCCTCGTTACCAATCAGCAATTCAACCTTAATGATTAATTATATATGTGCTCAGTAGATTGACCAAAAAAAAATGTGCTCAGTAGAGAGATGATCATGGCCGATTCAAGGAAATGCATGTATGATTGCTTCTCTATGAACAAACTTATTATACAATAACTTTTATCCGTATTTAATTTTGGTGCAATTGTTTTAATACTAAGTGTTTCAGGGTTTTTATACGAAAAGGTTCAGGGTTTTTATATCAAGTGGTTTAGAATTTTAAACTAAGTAGTTCGGGGTTTTAATACCAAGCGGTTCAAGGTTTTTATACCAAGTGGTTCAGGGTTTTTAATATCAAGTGGTTCATGAAGTAAATAGTATTGGTTCGTGAATCATTTTCCTTAAAAAAATAAACAAATAAATAATTAAAAATTAAGTATTAAGAGAAAATAAAAGAAGAATGAAAACTTCATGAACCACTTCTTTATAACTTAATGAACCACTTCTTGATAACTTGTGAACCATGTGAATCACTACAAATAAAATGGCTGAACCATTGTGAAAAAAGTTGCTGAACCACTGTAAATAAAATTGCTGAACCACTGTGAATAAAATGGTTCAAGGTTTTAATACCAAGTGGTTCAGGGGTTTATACCAAGTGGTTCAATGTTTTAATACCAAATGGTTCAACATATATAAATAGAAGTGGTTCACGAAGTAGATAGAAGTGGTTCATGAAATATATTCTAGTGGTTCATGAATTATAGAGTAGTGGTTCATCAAATAAAGAATAGTAGTTCATCAAATGAAAAGTATTGGTTCATGAACTATTTTATTTTAAAAACAAACAAACAAACAAATAAATAAATGAATGAATAAACATTAAAAAAAATGAAGGATGAAAATTTTACAATTATTAAATAGTGTTGGTTCATGAAATAAATAATATTGGTTCATCAACCATTTTATTTTAAAAACAAATAAATAATTAATTAAAAAATAAACACTAAAATAAAATAAAATAAGAATGAAATAAATAATTAGTAGCCGTTCATGAAATAAATAGTAGAGACTTGAAATGAAAGTGTAATACCAATTGGTTCAGTGTTTTAAAACCAAGTGGCTCAGGGTTTTTATTACTAAGTGGTTCAGGGGTTTTAAGACAAAGTGGTTCAGGGTTTTAATACCAAATGGTTCAGGGTTTTAATACCAAGTGGTTCAGGGGATTTATACGAAGTGGTTCATCAAATAAATAGTATTGGTTCATCAAATAAACAGTATTGGTTCATGAAACATTTTATGGCAAATTTGCTAAAATGACCCTCTTGGGTGATGACCCTTGCACAACTAACCCCATCCGGAAAATATTTGCTAAAAGCGGATATCCGCTTACAAGTGTAGCCGGTAACTGGTTAAATGGTGGGAGACAACTGGACAAAAAGCTGACAGGGAGAGAGAGATGAGGGAGAGAGAGGAAAGGAAAAAGGGAAAAAGAAAAGCATGTGAGAGAGAGAATTAATGAGAGGAGAGAGAGTGCTGAGAGGAGGAGAGAGAAAAAGCAACCCACTTTTTCAGAAAGTGCGGACAGAAAAAGAGAGAAAAAGCAACCCACTTTTTTAGAAAAAACAACTCACGTTTTGCCATCAGCTTTTATACATGTCACCCGTTTATGTCAACATTCCAGCCTCAGCGTTTGTACATGACACTAGTTAATATTTACTTGCCAATTTTGCTACGTTGCTAGTGTAATTAGGCTTTTCCATGAATCATGTGTGTGTGCCATTGAATTATCTTTGTCAATCTTGCTACTTTGCTAGTGTAATGGGCAAATACGCTCCATGAATTTCTCTCTAAAAAATGATAAGTGCAGCGTGAATAGCTCTTCATCTCCCCTTGTGTGTTCTTCACGACCCATGTCCGTGTTGGTCGAATGACCGGTGTCTTTTGGTGTCAAGTATGATGCACCTGGAGACGCTTATGCTCCGGCTTTTGTAATTCAATATGTAGTTAACGAATTTTGTACTTATGGGAACATGTCATTCAAAGACGATGTACATGACATATAATGCTTTTAACTTGTCAAGTAATACCTTTGACATGATAGTTAATAGTTTTGACATGGCAGTGCTCAATGTGCATCTTGGTCGACTGACCAGTGCGTTTTTGTGTCACTTATGATGCACTTGGAAACGCTTAAGGTACATAGCGATGAATTGAGTATATGGTTCGCACATTTTTTTTGTGGTCAAGTGGTTCGCACATTTTGTAATTATGGGAAATTCGAACTTGTAATTCATAGACAATGTACATTTTTTAGTAAAACAACATGTTAAATGCGAAATTGCCAAAGATCATGCATCATATATTCGATAACACTTGTGGTAATAAAAACAATTTTTGATCATTCATACTATATTACAATATTGAATGAACCTCATCTGCATATGAAACCGAACACTTTTTTCATGTGGACGAATTTACACAGTATTCTATCGAAACCGAACACTGTTTTTCTCTTCATCGATCAATTACGTTGTTCAGTTTCTTATTGGATCGTGTCAAACCTATTACCTGTCATGTTAAAAAACACATCTTATGATGAATTCAACACACATGGAAGATGAATTCCAGGTTAAAAACCCTCTTCAAATGAGACTTGCTTTCCATCTTAATCATTGTCTACTTTAACTCGGACAATGTCTTTCTTTTACCGAATAAGCTTATAGATTGCAGATCAGCAAATAACCTGTCATGTTAAAGGGTATAGGCTGTCAAGTTAATAGCATTACCTGTCATGTTATTTTATTTCATTAATGAGAAGATGATCGATTCGCATTACCTGTCATGTTAAAGGATATGACCAGTCATGTTAAAGAGTATAACCTGTCATGTTAATAGCATTACCTGTCATGTTATTTTATTTCATTAAGGAGAAGATGATCGATTCGCATTACCTGTCATGTTAAAGGATATGACCAGTCATGTTAAAGAGTATAACCTGTCATGTTAATAGCATTACCTGTCATGTTATTTTCTTTCATTAAGGAGAAGATGATCGATTCGCATTACCTGTCATGCTAAAGGTTATGACCAGTCATGTTAAACAGTATAACCTGTCATGTTAATAGCATTACCTATCATGTTATTTTCTTTCATTAAGGAGAAGATGATCGATTCGCATTACCTGTCATGTTAAAGGTTATGACCAGTCATGTTAACCAGTATAACCTGTCATGTTAATAGCATTACCTGTCATCTTATTTTCTTTCATTAAGGAGAAGATGATCGATTCGCATTACCTGTCATGTTAAAGGTCATGTTATTTTTTTTTTGTTTGTTTCTAACTCAACAACAGAAGATATAGAATTATGCCTAACTCACATTTTTGTCATCCATTATAGTTATTAAGTCAATTTTCACACTTTTGTCATCCATTATAGTTATTAAGTCAATTTTCACTACTTTCTCTAAATATTAAGTGCAGGTGTCATGTACAAACGCTGAGGTTGGAATGTTGAAATAGACAGGTGGCATGTACAAACGCTTGGGTGTCCATCAAATACGAGATTAAGATCAAAAACACCCCTATAAGAAAGTGCATTATACAAATAAATATAAATAGACATAATAGAATAGTCAATAATGTGAGTGATTGTCAAATTGTCAATAAACAAAAAAAAACATATTTTACAAGCCAATGACAATGAAGCTATGCTCACTTACTGTCTGTTGCAATTTGTGCCTTTCTGTACTCCATAATCAATTACACACTTATCGACCAAAAAAAATAATCAATTACACATTTACACAAATTACAGGGTTGACACATAGTTCACCATATGCTTCAAACAGTAAGAGAGTAACAAAATTAGACTAATTAGTGTAATTAGTAATTACACACAACACCAGTACAATCCACAAGACCGCACAATTACAAACAAACTGATGTTCTGATAGTAGTTCACAATTACAAACAAACAACTTCAAACAAAATTAAACCTAATCGCAACCCCAATCCAATCCACCAGATCGCAAAAGTACTAGATAGAGACAGAGACTCGCGACGCAGGTGACGACTTCACGAGAGAGATCGACTTACCGATAGGGTGACAGGCGACAACCGGCGACCTCGTGGCGTGACCAAATCGGAGATATGAGGAGAACAGGGGTGGCGTAATTATTTTCGTCACGGGCTGAAATCCTCACTGAAGTGCTTTGTTCCTTCGCGGAGCTCTTCGTGAACCCGACCGATTCGAAGTCCTCAAAGAGGGCTAAATTGAGGAGCGCTTCGAGGTAGGAGATTAGGGTTCTAGGGTTCTTGGAGAGGGAGATTTTGATGTCGTAAGGTTGGAAGAGGGATGAAATTCGCTCGAAGACCTTCACTCCCATCTGGCGAATCTGGACGGTGAGTGCTCGGCTGAGGAGCCGGACGGCGGATCGGGCGTCGGAGACGGAGATTATGAAGTTCTCGATGATATGATCATGTCCGTCGATTCGGAGGTGGCTGAACGGGGAGAATCTCTGGTTGTTGGCGATCCCTACGCCGCCGGAGGGGAGGCCGGCGTTGGTGGGCTAGTACAAGTTGGGCGAGCAGAGGTTGGTGGCGGTGATGGTCATCGTTCTCCTCTCGTCCTTCCCTTCCTCTCTCACCGTTGTCGCCATTGAAGGCTCTCTCGAGCTTCCATCTGAGCTTTCTCGTCCTTTCAGAGATCGAAGAAGGAGAAAAAGGGGTTTGGTGGGCGGACGGGCAATAAATGCCTGTTACTTTCTTCTCTCTCTACCGGCTACAAGCTGTCTCTTACCGGCAAAGGTGATAACCCTTTGCAAATTTTTTTTTGCAGGGGTTAGTCTAGCAAAGTTTTTCGGGTCAAGGGTCATTCCCTATAAATCCCTCACATTTTATTTTAAAATAATTAATTAATAAATTAAAAATAAACATTAAAAGAAAATAAAAGAAGAATAAAAATTTTACAATTATTAAATAGTAGTGGTTCATGAAATAAAGAATAGTGATTCATCAAATAAAGAGTAGTGGTTCATCATGTAAATATTATTGGTTTATGAAATAAATAATATTGGTCCATGAACCATTTTATTTTAAAAATAAATAAATAATTAAAAATAAGAATTAAAAGAAAATAAAAGAAGAATAAAATTTTTACAATTATTAAATAGTAGTGATTAATGAAATAAAGAGTAGTGATTCATGAAATATATAGTATTGGTTCATGAACCATTTTATGTTAAAAACAAACAAATAAATAATTATAAAATAAACATTAAAAGAAAATAAAAGAAGAATGAATTTTTTTTTATTATGAAATATATATTAATATGTATCTTAATGTATAGTTAATAAATTTACGTGAAAACATTTTAATTATAATTAGAAAAATATATATATTAAAAGTTGTAAAATCGATTTTGAGGCATTAGAGCATGAGCAACCATGAGTTTTCCTTACCTTAAGGTTAGTAAAAGGTAAGCTCATGGTTGTGGGGCTTACCTTAAGGTAAGGGGATGGAAGGGGTTACCTTGGTAGAGAGAGGTAACCTCTTCCCTTTTCTAATTTTGTTTTCTTTTTTCTTTTATGAAAAAGTAACATCTTCTCTTTTCCATCCATATTTATAAATTGTAAACATGTGTAAAATGAAATAAAAAATTTATTTATATTGCATTATTTTTTTAAATAAAATATCTCAATGGTTTAATTTTATTTTTCTCTATAATTTGAGTTCAATTTTACCCTATATATACCTACATCTTGATCTATTGTAGTTGCACTTATTCTCACTATGGATCACAATAATCCAAATAACCCACCTATTCCAAATATGCCTTTTGATCCAAATCTTCTAAAAAATCCTCAATTTCACGTGATATTACAAACATTTAACAATCATTCAACACCCGAATGCCCAAGGAAACCTTTTAGAAAGAGGTAGAAAAAGTGAAAATAATT
Organism: Persicaria maculosa; assembly: GCA_963922045.1. NCBI lineage: Eukaryota > Viridiplantae > Streptophyta > Magnoliopsida > Caryophyllales > Polygonaceae > Persicaria > Persicaria maculosa. The sequence continues at coordinate 50,846,819 of OY998259.1, read as the reverse complement.
TTAAACAAAAAAAATAAATGAGGTGTAAAGTTATGATAGGGAGAGGGAAGAAAAAAGGGGAAAGAGGTTTCCCCATGGTTGCGGATGGTCTTAGACTTACTAATAAATTTTGATAGATGCAAATAATGACAAGAGACACTAGTTGGCAGAATGGTTGAGGTGCTGTGTAGCTATACCAAGATCCAAGGTTCAATTTGGCGTTTTTTTTTTAATTATTTGGCTGGCGCGTGTGGTGCAAGCGCGGGGCATGCGGGTGGGCGAGTAGTGGACTGCGCTTTTGTGTTGCGTTGGGAGCTTAGGCACGCGCGCTCCGACCTATTTTTTTCAATTAATTTAATCTATTTGGACCAATAAGATTGCTTCTTTCCTTCTCACTTTTGGTGACCTTTGCACCCGAACCCAACCCTATATTTGTATACTTTATATATACACACATACTTACTGTATATACATATATATAGTGTATAATTGTATATGTATATATATATACACATATATACATTATATTTGCAATTGTATATATATTTTAATCTTGTATACTTTATAAAGCATACAACAAGTATTTGTAGCCGTATATATATAGGGAGTGGTTCTCTTGTGCACACCTCTTAAGATATACTTTGTGCACAAATCTTAACCTTTAATTAAAAGAAGATGGAAGGCTAGGATTAAAATTGTTTTTTTTTTTAATTTTGTATTAACACTGGTGGGACCCGCAACCAAAAAGCACTTTCTTTCACACCTAGGTGCGTGTGAAAATCCACCACAAAAAAAGGTCATCTCTCCTGATTTAGTTCTTTTTTTCTTTTTTTAGAAAAAAAATATATAAAAAATTTGTAATTTTTTTTTCTGATGGGGAATATTTTTTTTTGTTAAACCCTCTTGATTTAATTCGTTTTACAGATTTGACAATTTCACCGAATAATGATTCACATACTACCGAATAATGTTCTATTATCTTTTTTCATCTAGTTCATATCAAATATTACCAATTCCATTGAATAATTTTTCATATTCTACCGAATAATGTTATATTTTTTTCCATCCAGTTGAAGTCAAAATTTACCAATTCTACTTAATAATTTGTTCCTTTCTACCGAATAATCTATTAGATTTCACCGAATAATTTATCAGATTTCACCGAATAATTTACCAAATCATTACTACTAGTAATGAAATGTGACACATACGTCTAAATAATTGACGAAAAATAAATCAAATTATGCATCTGGAAAACCCTACCCAGCCATCCGATTTCGCCTCCCCTAACCCTAACCCAAACCCAAACCACCGCCACCCCACCGTCACCATACCCTCCAAAAAAGAAAGAGCCGACAAATTAGCCATCAAAGGCAGAATGGGTAGGCCAAACATCGTCGGTGGAGGCGCTGGCCGGGGAGCAGTCGTCGGAATTGTAGAAATTGACGCCGGCCGAGTTGAGCTATGCCTTACCAATTCTAGATTTGATGTCGAGGTGTCGGGGCGAGTTGAGTTGCAAATCGGGCGGAGGCTGGTCGGGGAAGCGGGCGGCCATTTCATCTTCTTCAACTACTGCATCCCTACACCGACCATCACCACCGCCGCCGCTAACCACACCACCGCTGCCCTCAACGCGTCGTCGTCGCCCATCCCCAGCACTTCGTCGTCGCCCATCCCCACCACTGCCGAAAAATCGGGCTGACTTGGCTTCGCTTCCGTCTTCTTCTCCAACCGCTTCCACAGATTCAGATCTGGACGATGTAAATCGAACAGATTCAGATCTAGACCATGGAAATCGAAAAGAAGGGGGGGAAAGAAGGATTGCGACACACCAGTTTCCCATGATCGCGGTCATCGCCGACCTTCTCTGTCCCGAGACCTAGCCCCATCGTCCGGCTGAGAAGGGATCCTCCGATCCGACTTCGCGCTCACCAGCTGAGTTTGAGAAGGGACGGGTTGCCTCCGCTTGACTCACCGCCTCGCCTTTGCCTCGAATCCTCGTCAGAAACCCAAACACCGGCTTGCCTCACCGCCTAGAATCCTCGCCGCCTCACCTCCATTAGGTTTCGATTGAAGAAGACGATAAGATTGAGGGTTTTAATAACACTTCACCAAACACGCGCCATATGAGGAGAGTAGAGCCTCATTCAACCAATTACGTGTGGGACCTACGTGATTTTATTTATAAAAAAAAAAGAAACTCCTTTTTAATCTCAGTCATCCATCCACACCTGATCAATGGCCCAAAAACGTGCACAAAGTACACCATAAGGGGTGTGCACAATATACCTATTCTATATATATATATATATATCATATTTGTAACTATATTTGTATACTTTATATTGGAATATGTGTATACTATGTAGCACGGAAACGGAAACGGACACAGGACACGGACACGGGAAGACACGGGGAAACGACAATTTCAAAAAACATAGGACACGGACACGGCAAAGATATATGATATATATATATCATTTTAAAGGTCTTGCAAAGATGTATACATTTATACTAATAAGAGCCACCTAGATGTTAAGACCAATGAGATATAAATAAATAATTATATAACATTTCAAATCAAAATATATACAAATAAACATTGCTAAGTCTAAAAATAAATCAAAGTATAGAGAGGAGGTGGTCCATCATCATGTCTTGTTACCCCTCTCCCGTTGTTCTGCCAACTATATCAAGTTATCAACATAATCCCAAAGTGGTCCACTCCACCTCCACGTTTTGTTTCAAAGAAACACCCCATCTGCTACCTTCATTAGTTTGTGAGCCTGAACCATCATCAATTTATAGATCTTACACCTAAATCTCATATAAACTGAAATCAAACATCACTCAATCAAAGTAACCCTAAATCTGAAAATAAATCAAGGTATAGAGAGAGAGAGTAAGATAGGGAGAGAAGAGTTGAAGGAAGATTGACAGGAACGACACTCGTTTGTGTTCAGAAAGCCCGGCGATCGACGGTGGCTGGTGCAGATCGAAGAACGGTGGTGGCTAGTGTAGAACAACGCTCGGCGGTGGCTAGTGCAAAAGGACGCTCAAGAAGAAAAGGGCAAAGGTTGATAGCCGGGTTTGCTTTTTTCTTTTTTCTTTTAATTATGAACCGGTTTTTTTTTAATTCCAAACCGTGTCCATTATTTGTGAACCGTGTCCAAGGCGTTTCCATCGCGTTTCCATACGTGTCCGAAGTTAGACCGTGTCTTGACCGTGTCCAGGCGTTTCCGAGGTGTTTCGTGTCGTGTCCGTGTTTCCGATACGACACTGTGCCCTACATAGGAATTTCCATAAAAAAAAATTAAAGTATACAAATATATATATAATACAGTATATATACACATATGTGTATATATACTGTATTATATATATATTTGTATACTTTAAATTTTTTTTTATGGAAATTCGGTTCAATTATGTTAAAACTGAACCGAACACAAACCGAACCGGTAAATAACCGAACCGAACCTAATACTTTCGGTTCGGCTTTCGGTTTGAAATTTTGAGATTTTCGGTTTCGGTTCGGCCCGGTTCGGTTAGGTTTTAGACCAATGAACAGCCCTAGAAGACATGGTTGAATAGATTGTGAGGATTTGATTCTATTTAGTTATTCATGAGTATATTTATCATCTTGTGTCTATTGATTATATTTGTGTTCCTTTCTATGATTGATCATCATGTTAGGAATTGCATCTTAGCTATGAATTCGTTGTTGTTTTCTTGATAGCAAATAAAGGTATTCAAGTAGTGATATTTCCTTGTCTTTGTAGTGGATGATTTCGATTGATCTATATCGCTAGATCTCAATTAGGGCCGAGTATGGTTTGCGCCTATTTGTCTTAATTGCATTGAATCGATATGCAATCGGTCTAAAAGCTTGAGTGTTTAATGCTATTCTTTAGTGATATTGAATAAGGTGATTGTATCCCTGCGGATCCTTCAACTTTAGTCAAGTAGACATATGCCTATGAATAATTGCTGAATCAATCCTATGACCATGAACCTCAACCATTGTCAGAGAATTACAGGTGAAATGCTTCTTCTATCTTTATTATCAATCACTTTGCAATCATTAGTTTTCTTTACTTTATTTGTTATCAATTTGTCACAAGTCATTGCTTTTGTCATAAGAGTCATTGTTAGAGATATTGCATAGTATTCTGTTTCTCTTTGTGGGTTCGACTCCGGACTTCATCGCTATACTAGTGTAGTAGTTGTTTGGTTTATCAAATCATTGATTTACTAATATATTGGTTTTGAGCTTTGAGTTAGGATATTATTACTATCTGCAAAGGGCGAAAGTGCCACCGACGTTCGTCCCGCACCAACCTTGCCCATAAAAACAGCTCAGAACGTTGTTTTAAAGTTATTTTAAAAACCTCAGTTCCTCGCATTAGTAGGACTATTGGAAATAATGCTTGTATTGGGGTTTTTCAACAATTTTTTTAGGACTTCTTTGCCCCACACTGATTGCAAGAGGTATTTGAAGAGCTGTTTATAAAGATGAGTTATTGAATGGGTTTTTGAGAGATGGGATAGGAGTCCCACACTACTGGCAAAAACAGCTCAGAATGTTGTTTTAAAGTTATTTTAAAAACCTCGATTCCTCGCATTAGTGGGAGATTGTTGGAAATAATACTTGTATTGGGGTTTTTCAACAAAGGTTTGAGGACTTCTTTGTCCCACATTGATCGCAAGAGGTGTTTATAAAGATGAGTTATTGAATGGGTTATTAAAAGATGCAATAGGAGTCCATCATTGGCGATCCACTACCACTGTCGATTTGTGTTCGTGGTGCTTGTTGTGAGATTTTTTTTATATTAAGTTTTGGTTCGCCTCGAATAAACTTCGACAGAGGTTTCTTATAACGCCTCCGAAGTTTATCATTTCGTTTGTAACAGCTCCAAGATTCTCTTTTGAGATTTTTTTTATATTAAGTTTTGGTTCGCCTCGAATAAACTTCGACAGAGGTTTCTTATAACGCCTCCGAAGTTTATCATTTCGTTTGTAACAGCTCCAAGATTCTCTTCTGATTTTTCACTGGTGGAGCATTTATTTTGATCGTTTTAAAAAACCGAAGCTCTTATGTTTCAAGACACGCGTCTTCCATATTCTTCTCCCGTCCTCTCATGTAGAGAAAATTGTTCTGTGTTCCTGGCATTTATTTCATTTATTCGTAGACAAGTGCACGCTATCAAATGTACAATATAACCTTAAGGTGTGATGCTTGTAGCCGAGCCGACCTGCACCACGGTATCAGGGCAAAATCACTTCTAAGATAGTGGTCTCTTTTATACCACACCACAACTTTGACAAGAGTTTTCAAATCGAGTCTTTCACTAGCATTTTCCAAAAAATAAAATCGAGGTCAACATTCCTTATCACTCCAACAAGAGCATGTGTAAGCTATTGAGAAATTGGTTCAAGCCCTTCTTGACGAGTGTTTCCAAACTCTACTATTTTTAACAAATTTGCATTTTGTACATATAACAAGTAATAATGTATTTTTTATTTATTAAAAAAAAACATTTTTTTTCAATCATCTCGGCCTACTGACCCACCATGACTACGGATGGTGGGTCAACCCGTGACCCAGTGGGTCATCTTGGCCCACCAACCCGCCATGTCTACAGGTTAGGGTTAGGGTCGGCATTTCCTGGCCCGTGTCCTAACTTGTCAAACCCGTCGACTTGCCGGATCAAACCCGTAGACAGGTATACCATTGGTGTTGAACTGTTGATAAAGGTAGATTTCATGGTTGGTGCTTATCCTTTCAACGGTTCAGAACAATGCCAAAGGCTAAAACACCAACTATGAATTACAGAATTTACTAGCCTTGCAAATTATCTATACTGGAGCACTAATCTTATAGCCTATTTATTTTTCTCACACAAGCCAACAAATCTGGGGAGTTCTAATGCTGAAGTATTGAGCATAGGGAGCTGATACATGGAAACCATGTTTACGCAACGTAGTCTCATGCCAAGACTCCCAATTAAATTCTGGATCTCTGAAGCTCCAACTTAGCAATGGTGCCCAAATGAACTTCATCAGGGCCGTCCGCAATTCTCAACGTTCTTGCTGCGGCCCAGAGATGGGCAAGAACAGTGTCCGAGGACAACCCTGCAGCTCCATGGACTTGCATAGCCTTGTCCAGCACTTCTAGTGCCATAGAAGGCGCAGCTACCTACATAATATTGCACAACCAGAGTTGAAACTTCAAAGTTAAAAACACGATCTTCAAGATAAGAACCAAGTTCTTGGAAACTTGAAAATCATATAAAAAGGAAAATTAACACGAGAACACATAAATAATAGTGTAGCTTTGATCTCGATAGGTTTAATGTCAAGTCTTCAAAATCTTTTATTTCTTCCCCTCGATCAATATTTCCCAAATAATAGTAAATTCTCTTTCCCTTCTCTTGTTTTGTGTCCAAGGTTCAAATTCAAATAATGTAAGACATTGTTCATATAGTAGAAAGATAATCAGATCCTCGTGCATGCAGAAAATGTCATTGAATGAAGAAAGTTGCTAGCATGTGTTGCTTAATAAAGTACCTTGGCCATTGCTATGGTTCCACGAGCTTTCTTGTTTCCAAGCCGATCAAGTTGGTCGGCTGCTTCAAGAACCAACAATCTGGTCTTCTCTAGCTCTATCCGACACTAGAAGACAATATGGTTTTCAATTCAGAGATCTGAAAGCATTGCTCTGACGAACATATCAAGATAGAGACCAGATAGCTCAAACTTCTTAACCTAGCACACCTTTGTTATGATAAAATTAGAAGAATTGAATAGGCTGAAATACCTTGGCAATATCAGATTGGAATGAACCATGCTGAGCTATTAGTTTACCAAATACTGTTCGTTGAAGGGATCTTTTAGCCATCAACTGCATGCCACGCTCTGCTGCCCCTATTAATCTCATGCAATGGTGCAGCCTTCCAGGACCCAACCTGCCCTGCAAATATTCACCGACTTCACATGTTTCTAATGATATATAGAAAGAAAACTTGAGTAACCAAAAAAAGGTTAAATCATTGGGGTTGAACCAACCGAATGATATGAAACTGTTTATTCTGATATGTATTATGGGGGGAAAAAAAGGAGTTAAAAAGTTCCAGGTTGCAATGAATTGGAACACAAACCAAAATCAGACGTTAGGGATGGATAATTTCAAGCTCCGATTGCGGGGAACGAAAAAATCCTTCCTTTAAAACCATATTAGGTTGCATTAATTTGGAATTGAAAACCAATGTATGAAGAACCTATTGTACTTGTACGGAGGAAATGACATAAAAGAATACAACATAGATGCCAAGTATTATTTTTACGTTTGTTGTGCACAAACCTGAGCAATTTCAAATCCTCGTCCTTCCCCTAATAAGATGTTCTTAGCTGGAACCCGAACATTTTCAAAAGCTATCTCGGCGTGACCATGTGGTGCGTCATCGTATCCAAACACCATTAATGGCCTCTTTATTGTTACACCAGGCGTTGCTATGTCTACTAAGATCATGGACTGCTGCTTGTGCTTTGGAGCACTAAAGTCTGTTTTTCCCTGCATACAATAATATGCCAATAGCATGTGCATTCGCATTAATAATTTACATTCTAATGAAATTAAATAGAAAATACTGCAAGACCATTTTGTCAGTTAAGGGACTGAACAAAGAAACACTGCCACGCCATGAAGAAGAGCCTGACCATGACGATAAGGATTTTGCACCTAGGATCCATTGCTCCACTTGTCCACCACTTAATCCCATTAATGATATACGAGTCTCCTTCCCTGTATACAATTTAAAATGTGTGCAAAGATGAAAAATACACATGATACCCAACAGATAACTACGAAATATTCTCTTCCAATATTTATTATCTGATGTGGACAGAGACTCGTGCAACTAAGCCACTGCAAAGATTAAGAACAAATTGTTTTTTTTTGAAAAAAAACAAGAGGTTTTTAGATGGGCAGTTTTACCTCTTCAAGAAAAAAGAAAACCCAACCCATGAAAAATAGATGTTATACCAATAACATTCCAAACCAAACTGATCCCATACTCTCATTTCATTTCTCAAGGGACGGATGGTGCAAATGTCAAAATGAACCAGTCTCTGAGATAATTAATCAACAAGAATATGCAGTTACCTTCTTATAGAGCATTCAATGTTGGTTGCATCAGAAGATGCAACCTTAGGTTCTGTCATAGCAAATCCAGACCGTATTTTGCCCTCAAGCAGGGGAACAAGCCACTCTTGCATCTGCTCCTTATCTCCATACCTCAACAAAACCTGAGATAAACAATAGTAACTGCTTGGTGATAAACACAGAGTATACACCCTTCATGATAACCACTAAATTTCCTTTTCAAGTAGGATAATAGCCTTTTTTCTTCCCTTGACTTCCTTTCACACCAGACTTTTACTTAAACAATGCTGAAACAACCAAGCTCTAAAATCTTTCTAGAATTAAGGGATCAAAGGGAGCGGAAATAGGTCATTACAAGACATATTCAATATAATGAAACCTTATTCTTTCTCATTGAGAATCATCATCAATTAATGTTTGCAGTTAGGATCACTAGAATACTACCTCCATGTTACCAGTATCAGGAGCCCCACAATTAAAAACCTGGGGAGCGCAAAGTGAACGACCCATGATCTCACATAGGTATCCATACTCCAAATTTGAGAGGCCAACTCCTAGTAAACAATCACCACCAGCTTCAAGAGCATTGCCAACTTTGGCATCAAAGAGAATCTTTCTAGCACGATCAGCACTATCAGACTGTAATTTAAAACAAAAAAGGTCACTTGAATTGTAGTTGGGCGGGAAACAGAAAAGCTTAGGTTAACAAAATGAAAAATAATCTCAAATTTAATTCAGAGAGAGCAATAATTATCGACAAAATAAAAAAGAGAAATCTAGATTAAGAATTCATAAAGATATAGCATGATGTCAGAAATTCATACAGGTATCCATAAATTCCATAAGCCTTCTCTCTTAGCCATCTCCTTCAGTTTCTCTTCTTCAGGATGAATAGTCCAACGCGAAGAGGATCTAGCAAGTTTATGGAACTCATTCTCCCTGGGGTATATATGATTTTCCAAAAAATTTATCAACTTATTCCTCAATTCCATAACCTGCTCACTAGGAACATACTTCCCTGTTTCTTTGACAAGATTTAGCTGTTTCTGTGCAGATGGATATTGATGCAAATATATCTGACCTCCTGAATCATATAAACATGAGAGGGAATTTTAAAATTGCGACTCATTTGCTAAGCAATTTCAGCATAGACAATTCGTACTTGAACATCATCTCCAGTTCTAGACAAGCATCTAACACAGCCATGTCCATTAGCATTCAAAGAAGAATTTGAGACGGTGATGGCTAGAAGTTTGAAGTTTCTAGTTTCAGACAGTTATATCAACATTTTATGAACAAGAGATATCATATTTGTATAACTGCAAGATGGTGTTATGCAGGCAGTAAAATATTTTATCAAGAGAACACAAATATTATTAAGGAAAAGCCTCAGCAGTAGAATAACAGCTACCAGACGGAGGTCTTTCGGGAAGCACAGATTTCTGTTTAACATATGACAACACTGAGTCAATGAGCACGTTAGCTTTTGTTCCAGCATACTTGGCCCGCGTCCCTCCTGAGGCATTACCCTGAAGTGTATTCAGCATACGATGAGCACTATTATTTACAGAAAATCCAAACATGACTCGCAAAAAACTTCAAAACACTAAAAACCAAATCCAACTTTTACCATAACCCATCGACTATACACTCCTGCATAGATTGCAGCAGCGCGGAACAGAGAAAATGCAACATAGAACTTCCATTCAGCAACTGGCCACGGTTTACTCTGCGATTAATTTATAGCACCCAATCAGACCACAAACAACTGAGTGCACTAAACAAGGCAGCATGAAAGAATAATTGACTTACAAAAGACCAAATGGAAAATCCACACAGAAAGATGCTATGTGCCAAGAAATATTCAAGTATCTAACAAGGGAAGGAAACTTGGTGGTAAATGTACTAAAGATCGTCCGATATTAAGAAATCAATCCCTCAACCGAAACCGGATTGTATTCGGGATCTTGTACCCCCAGCTCCATGGGGAACACTATTACCGCTTATTAATTAATAAATTGGGGGCACTAGCCCTCCCTTTAAAACCAAAAAAAAAAAAAAAAAAAATCAATCCCTCACCACATACAAAAGAAAAAGAAACAATGCGGGATAGAAAGAAAATAAAGAAAACAAGGATACGGAGGCTTACAGTTATACATATAGTATTCCAATATCTTTGAGAACTATGTAAAGAAGTCAACCAAAAATTCGGTAAATCTCATTATAGATCAAACAGAATTACTCAATTTCATGACATTCCAATATAAATCATGAAGATGCTATAACGGAATTGGTGAATGTTTTGATACTTAAATACAAGTCACTCTATGTATCCTTCAACCAAGCTCAAATAGAGGGCTGTGACTATTTCAGAAACTAACAAGTTGATGAGCACAGAGCTGTACTCGTTTTAAATGCCTTCAGTGGCTTTTCCATAAACAAAGTAGAAAAAGTGGGATTAACGGGAGGAACATCACTTTCTTCACTAATGTTTCCTTGTTAACAAATTTCAAAGATCTCTCAAGCAAAAGAAATATAGGGATTATTGTCCCTCAATCTAACCTTGTCACTGCATAGAGTTATCAAACCATGCAGAAACTGAGATGCATACAGAGAGTTCAAGTTCCAAGCAACAAATGTTAAAGATGAGTGAGTGTACAGCTTTCCAAATTAATACTAGTAAGTTCTTACAGCTGCATGGCAATATTCTGCTAGATACTCTGCCATGGAAGGCATTCCCTCAGGGATTCCAATTTGTTCCAATCCTTTATCATGGCTTTCTTCAAGTTCATAATTCACAACATAATGCTGTCAATAATTCAAACAAGAGTCAATAAATACTGTCACAGGCTCAACAATCAAAACCCTCTAATCCAATAAAAACGAACTATTGATTGAAACAACAATATCAAATAGTAGAAACCATTTTGGAAACCAGTTTGATTCAGCCAATGTGAACAAGAAACGGTATCTCATCAGAATCATAAGGAAATAAAGAGTGCTAAGTACCAAGCAGCTATAAGCAACATCGCACATCTGATTCCCAAGAGTAGACAACTCCCAGTCAAGAATTCCAATCACTCGATCCTGCAAGTTGCAGCATATGCAATATGAGTCAGACCATGACTACAATTTTAAACTTATAATCTGCAAGAACGCTACATGTAAACACAATACTTCTTTGTGATTCACCTAAGACCCCATGTTTGGTAAAAATTCAGTTTCAGTACAAGGCATTCATATCACCACATTACCCAGTCGACTAAACTCTTTACACCATAAGTATGTTCGCCAAAGAGACCCTAATTACATAACACAAGCTCCTGAAAGCAAATCATAAATAATAACTTTGGAACCCAACTGAAAAATACAAAAAACACTTGTTTAAGCAACAGCTAAGAAAGGATATATAGCCTTAGAAATTTCAAACCTCAATAGGATGGAAGACAAGATTATCAATGCGGAAGTCGCCATGAACCACCCCTGCTGCTGTATTAGAAAAATCTTCTGGTGGTACATTTTGCTGTAACCAACTGACTAACTCAAGCATCCTGGGATTTCTTGCAGGCTTACCGTCGCCTGTTGAGGCCACATATTGTCGGCCCCACCTCTCCACCTATGGGAAACATTAATGTGTAAACTTCAGGTTGCAAAGACCTATAGAAGACAACTAGAATAACAAAGAGAAAGCATTCATCTTCTACTAATAAAAAATCCTTAAATACTCCAACTGCTGAAAGGATTGCAGTGAAACACAGTGTAGTCATCGAATTGTTCAATTTCCAAGCCAACCCTGTATAAAAGAAAATTTATCGCTATAACACACTAAGCCTATATAAGCAGGGGGGGGGGGGGGGGATACAACAAGATAGAGGAGGGGTAATTAACGATGCACTGAAACATGTCTTTAGAACTTATAAGCCCGTAGTTTCAAACAAAAATTTTGCATGCTTCAAGTACATGGAAGCTGATTGGAAACACTGAGCCTTTAAGATAAAATTCTCTTCCCACAAGTATTTCTAACATTTCCGAGAAAATCAGATTACTCTAAAGATTAATGCTCACTCTTCACCGTAGAGATACTTGAGCAATGCACTCGGGAAATAGTATAAATGACCTGGATCGAGCATCTATTAATTTATTTATTTTTATTATTATTAATTAATTATTAATACTATTAAAGCAAAAGCAAATCCGTCCTAGGTGGCATCATGAGAGAGCTCAGATCCAAATGGTATCTTTTGGAGCGTGCCACCTCATCCATTCAACTTTACATCTCCACGTGGACCAATTAAAATAACCCACTTTATTAGTTGTGCTACGACATTCTTTTTCCTTTTTGTTTTTGAAACAAGGTAAGGATTTGGGTCGTGACAGACCTACGACATTCTATTATTCATCCCACTACTCATCCCACTACTTATTATTTATTTTATTTACTAAAAATAAAAAATTACATTCCACCACCCAAATACTCATCCATATTATTAACTACATTAAATACTAGTTTCATATTATAAAAAATATTAAATACAGTACTAATACTAAGGTTTTTTTTCATTTTCATATATTCAATACATAGAGTGTCCTAAATACTACATTCATATTATAAAACATACTAAATAGTAATACTAAGTTGGTTCATTTTATGTTATAAAAAATAAATTACTATAATTTATTACATTTATATTATATATACTATATATACATGATGATCTTACGTGACTTAATAGAAACCACTAATCCACTTGTCAATTAGATAATATTCGACCTCGTCCACTTAAACCACTAATCCACTTGTCTATTAGATAACATTCGACCTCATCCACTTCTTTATCTTCTTTCATACAAGTTTCTACGTGGCATCTACATATTATCCACATGACATCTAAAAAAAATTATAAACAAATAAAACTTCACCCCATTATCTACCTCACTACCTCACTTTCTCAAATGGATTAACAAATATTTATACAAATATGTTGTACTTATTTATTTGTAATGAATTTTATCTTTATTTAAACTTATCTTTTATCTTATTAAATATCATTTATTTATATAAAAAAAATGTTATTCTATATTTTTTAAGCATAATAATATTATCTCAGTAAAATATATGGAAAGATATATCCCATTCCATGTCATCCACATTAAAAATATTTAATTTTTATTTTACAAACAAAAAAATTCTCAATTTGTTTAAATTACATTCATTTTTTTAAAATAAAACATTTTTTTCCTGATTTGATACAAATTAAATAATGATATCTCAATGTAAATATTTTTTATTGCAATAATTTGTTTTGCAGATATTTCACATTGCATATATTTTTCCTAAATTTTTAACACATCTATATCTATATTCTATATTCTATATTAAACCAGGAGTTAGGTCGTCATAGGCGGCATAACGATAGTGTTCCGTTCCACGAGTCATGTCAAGAGTTCGCTGCATCATTTGACTCTTTAAAAGTTTTGTCATGTCACACCCACTTATCACTAATGCTCTCCTTCTAATAACCTTATTCATATTACAAATTTCTCCCACTAAACCACTACATTTATAACCTCTCCACCTCCACTAAGCAACTTCAATTATAAATTCTCCATTCTCATATAATTCAACCAAAAAATGTATACATATTTTATAAAATTAGATTAGATTAGATTAAATTTTATTTTCAAATAATTTCACATAAATATATCTTTTTAATTTTTATAAAAAAATAATAAAGATCTATCATTATGATAGTATCCCTGTAATTTTCTTAATGTAACTAACAATGATAAATTGTGAAAGTTATAAAATAATAATAATTATATATACACTTTTAAATGAAAATAATAAATATCAAATTAATTAAATACCCATTCCTTAGGCACAGGCCTAAGGCTAGTAAAAGATGAAGCACCATGGAAAACTCAGGACCTGTCTCTTGCAGTAATTTTCAAGTCGGCCAAATTTCCCCAAACCAATAGCGTCCACATCACAAAGATGCAAAGAAGCCAAGACACGAGCAGTCTCTCTGTAAATTGCATTCCGCCTATGAGGTGCAATGCCCTGAAAATGTTATCATCATCACACACAATATTTACCATCAAGAAGACAACATTATTGAAAGGTAAGAGAAGATTGAGATTTAACGACACCAACACATACCTGTAAAGTAGGATCCAAAAATATTCGACCTTCCAAATACTCCATCATGTAAAATGCCGTTCCTATCACACTTGTGTCGGTGCACAAGCAGAAGACCTTAGGAACTGGTACAGTAGTATGATTTCCTAATGCATGTAACACCTGTAAATTTAAATAATGTGATGAAATCATGAAGAAACACATTAATATTGCCAATTCATAGATCAAGATTGGCAGATGAGAGCCATATACCTGATATTCCCGCTCCACGGCATGAGCAGAATGAAGAAGTTGTCCACCAGGCTTCTTCCTTAGAACATATCTCTTCTTCATAGTACCACCAAGACCAAGTTCCAATAGAAAAGTAGGGTTTGACTGACCATGCCCAAACTAAATTCTCCGAAAAAACGAAAGATCAATCATAAATCAACTGAAAGCAACTGAAAGCAATACACCGAAAGCTACCAGTTTGCAACTCAATAACCTAAACCAGTAAACCTATGACATCATATTATACGCCCAAACTTATCAAATCCTCTCGGGTTCGAATCAGATTACTAATTATTGCCGCAAAAGCGGGAATTTCGAAATGGAACTAAGATTGGTTCCCCTAAACAGGAACAATTTCAGGTAACTGAAGAGGACGAGGAAGAGGGAGAGAGACCTGGCGAATGGAGAACTGGGATGAGTGGGCGGAGGAAGGGAAGCCACGGACGTGGGAGCGGCAGTAATCGAACAAGGAAACGATGTCGAATTGCTCCGATGGCGATTGCAACTGCTCGAGGAGCTCCGATGTCAGCTTCGCCATTATCGTCACTTTCTCGCTCTCTTTTTTTTTTTTGGTTTGACACACTTTCTCGCTCTCTAATCTCAAAAGCAGAGGAAATTTGTATAGTTGCTGGCTTTTCCGTATCTCACGAAGTCAAACGCTATGGATAAGCTAGAGTTTTTTTTTTTAAGCAAAAAAAAGAGGTTTTTTTTTTTTTTATGGGGTAAAAAGATTCTAAATACTCACCCGGATCACTTTGTATGGTTTGATTGAGTTTTTCTTTTTCTGTGATTATTTGTGTTAGCAGTGTATTGTTTATATTGACGGTTTTTTATCTGCCAACTTGGTCAGCCATCGAGTTTAATGTTTGCTTGAACTCGAATTTTTACTTAATAAAAAAAAAACTCACCCAATTAATGTCACACAAAGAAAAAAAAAAGGACAAAAGAAAAGGGTATGGACCCTAAATAAGCATTACAACGATAAAAAAACTCAGCACAAGAAGAAGTTTAGGAAAGAATATGGAGCGAGCTGCAAATAGCGAGAACACGGGAAAGTTAATATACATATGCGATGTATCGCCGCCGGGGAGACGGGAGCAGAAACACGGTAAATGATGTCCCTTGGAGAAATGTGGACCAACGACGTTCCCCCATCTAGATGAGGGATCTTCGGAAGCCCCGAACACTACCACGATCCTCTCGGTCAACTGGGTGCAGTAGACTGCAACCTCATCCAAAACTGAATTCAGTCACATCATAGCGAATGACTCCACCAAATTGGGCAGATCGAGCCAAGAGCAAAAGGTATGGATAAAAAACAAATCAAATCAATTGGGTTAAAAGTTTCGATATTCTTTCCGATTCTTTATGAAATTTTCCATTTCACTTTTTCAGTTTTGTATAACCGACGCTTGAGTACCAAGCACACAAATCAAGCGTGCAAGGTACGCTTCAACAAATATTTACGGAGTATTTTCTTTTTCTTTTTCTCGGTTCCAAATTTTTACCTGAGCCTCAAGTACAAGTGAAGGCTTTCGCCACAAGTCATGGCAAAATGTGGAAGACGGAGGAAACAACCGAAGATCTCCACCCGCCGCCACAAAAAATGTCACACCAACAATCATCCCGATTTTAGTGGTCAGTTTTCCATTTTGTGTTGCAACCTTAGCCAACCAAAGGCAACAAAAAATTTCTAAAATTTTCCTTTTTGGAAAAATTACTTAATCCAAAAATATAAGTTGTTCTAGATTATTGCATATATAAAGCTTTTTTTGCAATTCTAAAGTTTATAGGGCCCCGTTTGGTATAAGTGTAGTAATCGAAATGAGAATGGAATCATAATCGGAATCAAAACTCGGAATAAGTGATTTCCTAGGCATGTTGTTTGATATAAGAATGAGAATGAGAAATTCACAAATTCAACATAAACATCCAAAAATTCAAAATACCAAATTCAAAAGCAAACCAATTCAATCTCTCAAATTAAGTATAAAAAATACACGAAATCAATATACAATTTCAGAAATTCATCATAATAATAAACAAATTTTAACGAAATATAATATGAAATTGGATGGTGGTTGAGAGAGGAAACCCTAATCCACCCAAAGAAAGAGAATGACAAGGGCTAGATTTGGATTCGACGGTGTATCTGGCTCGTAAATTAGGGAATTACTAATGTAGATAAAGTCTTCTCATGTTGATAGATCTCTCGTGCCTTCATGCCCAAGCAATCTCACATCCGGACTCCTACTCGATCTCGACTCGGATTTGGCTCTGTGGTGTACTCGACATCGACCAAAGCGGGTGACCTCGATTAGGTCTTGTGCTCTTGACTCAACTTGTGCTCGATCTCGATCTCTGGGATGGAAGTCGACTAGGTCTTTACTCAACATCGACCAAATGTAGTCGACGTCGAGTACTTCTATCAGCTTCCAGCATTTTGCTCCGTCTTGAAACGCACTTTTCTGAGTCCTCGTTTGTCCGATTGACACATATGAGTATGTGTTGGAAAGCTCTTTTCGAGGGCTACAACTCTCATGAATACAACAGAACTTGATTCAAAATGATGAATGGTGAAAAGTGGGATTTTCTCTAGCTGCATCATCTTGTGCTCTTCCTTAGCTTCTCCAATGTCTTCATAACTTTCCTTTAAGCTCCAAAGTGCGTCCGATTTCTGCGAAATTAAATAGAAACTTGTGTAGACCTCCATAATTTGCAAATAAACATAAACTACACAAATCTCATGCTTTCCCAATATAAAAGTATAAAATATAGACAGAAATCGAATTAGATGTAAGCGAAAAACATGGCAAATTGAGCGCATATCACGAGCCTTCCTGACAAATATTGAACTTCCACACCGAGTCGTGTTTCTATAGACATGTGGAGAAAAGAGTCAGTATAGACATGTGGAGAAAAGAGTCATGGAGAACTTGAAGAAGATTGAGAAAGACTTTGCCGTGTCGAAGAATGCCTTCTGGCACGGTGCTGCCCCCCCCCCCCTTGAGATTGGAGATGGCTGGCTTGAGCTTGCCTCATCCGCGGATAGATTGTGGCGGAGTTTCGGAATTTTTATCTGTCCATCCTACTTGACCCGAATGCTTGATGTTTACATTTCTCTTCTTTTGCAGACGCTCGAGAATTGAAAGTCATGGTCGACGCGGTGAAGAGTTCCGCTTCCCAACCGACGTCATCGAAGAGGAAGATGTATTCTAACGTAATGAAAGCTCTCAAACACCCCAGGACTTCCGAGTTCAAGGACAAGCCCAAGAAGACGCCGAAAGATAAGACCCCATCTCTTGCTCTTCCTCCGCCTCCTACGTGGACCAAGGTTTTCCCGTGCTGTCATTGAGATTGATGCCTCTCCGGTCGCTGAGGCCCCATCTCCTTCCGCGGCGACCCCTCTGGTGCACGAACCGGCCCCTCCCGTCGAGGTCGAGACCTCTAGGTCTAGGCCAAAACGGAAAAGCAAAGGGCCTTTCCCTGCTTGGGAAGGAGTTGACTAGGACACCACGATCTTTCATCTAGATGCGCGGGAGCGCCCGGTCTATAGGATGTCGGGCTTCGGCAGCGAGGAGCTTCAGCAACTTGCTTTTCCTCCCAACCTTAGAGTGCAGGAGCAGCGGTTTTTAGACCACCTCACCGATGAGCAGTTCGCGATGGAACAAGACCGCTGGTGCAACTGGGTAAGATGACTTACTTTATCATTATCTTTGTGTGTTACTTCTACCATGCAGCTATATTTTTAAACGGATCTCCTTTCTTTTAGATAGGAGCGAGTCTTCGCGCATAACGGTTAGGGGAGGCACATGCGATTGCTCTGACGCAACGCAGACCTTGAGAGTGACCTTCGAAGGTTGAAGGAGAGGCTCGTGGAGGTTGGCACACCTCAGAAAGAAATTGAAGGCCTTGGACAATGTCAGGAGGAAATAGAGCGGAAGTTTGCTGATGAAAGAGCTAGGAGCAAAGCAATGGAGAAGGATCTGGGTGCGGAGCGTTTGCAGATCGGAGAGCTTCAGCAGACTATAACCTCGCTCTAGTCCAGTGGTGAAGCCAATGACGCTAAGGTTGCGGACCTAGAGGCCAAGCTCGCTGTGGTGACCGAAGAGAAGAGCAAGGTCGTAGTCGAGTCCCATCGTCGCCAGATAGAATTGGATCGATACCAATCCCGGACTGATGGCGAGATCATATCCTCTTGGCTGGAGGTTCCAAGTCACCGCACGAAGCTCGTGGACGACTGGATAAAGACTCATGATGGTCTCTCGTTCATGGCCAGCGCGGTCTCGGAATGGCTAAATGAGGAGACGGGCCAAGACTTCATCCATGAGAGGTACCACGAGTGCTTCCACGCGAGCATGAGAGCTGGGATTTATCAAAGTGTCAAACGGTCCGCGGAGAATCCTAGAGTTCCTAGTGTGGATGCACTCAAACACCATGTACGGGCCTTACCTCTTTGCATCAAGCTTTCTGCACGTTAGGGCCAGTCGGAGTACAAGGTCCCCTTTCTCGAAACGTCATGGGTGAAGGCACTGGTCTCAATACTTCTCGGTCATTCTCTTGTATTCTCGTGCTTTGAGGGCGGCCAACGTTTGTCTTTCTTTTCACAAGTGCGTTTCCACCTCCAAGGCTTTGTTGTTGGCTTTTGATTTGTAAGCAAGGACCCGAGCCGAGGGAACCGACCTTTCGACGGGGATGACTACGTCCATTCCGAATACTAGCGCGAACGACATCTCTCCGGTGAGCGTTTTTTATGACGTCCTGTATGACCAAAGCACTAAAGGCAATAATTCTGTCCAACGGTCCTTGGCGGTTTTCCCCAGTTTCTTTTTTATCCCCTCAAGGATTTGCCGGTTTGTGGTTTCCGCTTGCCCGTTGGTCTACGGATGTGCCACCGATGAAAATTTTAGGGTGATATTGAGGCCAACATAGAAATCCCGGATGCCCTCATAATCGAATTGGGTTCCGTGATTCATGCTTATGGCTTCAAGAACTCTAAAGCGGCACACCAAGTTTTTCCATAGGAATTTCCGGACTTTCTCCGCTGTTATTAGCCCCATAGCATCTACTTCGACCCATTTCGTGAAATAGTCCACTATTACTAGGACATATTTCAATTGCCCTGGTGCTGTGGGGAACAGCCCCAGGATGTCCATTTTCCACAAGGCAAAAGGGCAAGCCCCGTAAATGCCCGCTGGCTGAGCCTTGGCGTTCCCATGCCTTTGGCAAGCGTCACAGCTCCGTACGTAATTCTGCACGTCGGCCCTCATTGTTGGCCAATAGTACCCCAACCTCGGTATCTTTGTCGCCAAACCCCTTCATCCTTAATGGTGTGCACACACTCCCGAGAGTAACTCCCCAACAATAACTTTCCCTTCACTTTCCGAGACGCACAACAAGTCGGGGAAATCAAATCCCTTCTTGTACAACCTCCCTTCGCGGATGGTAAAGCGGGTAGCTCGGCTGGTCACCTTCTTGGCCTTCGCCCTGTCTTGGGGAGGATCCCTTTCCCCAGGTACTTGGCGATTGAAGATCGCCAGTCTCCATCCAATTCCTTTAGTTTGAACAGAGTAGACTTCTTGGATGAGCCTTCGATGTTCCCCTTTTTCAAATTCAAATTTCTGCCCAGCCTCATATGGCATGGCCGCCCCGATTCGGGCTAAGAAATTTGCTCTCTCATTTATCTCTCTTGGGACAAACTTCATATCGATGTGCAAGAAACCTCTTCTTAGGGTCGAGACCTTCCACAAATAGTCCGGTAGTAGGCCAATCCTAGCTTCGTACTCACCTTCAATTTGTCTTGCTATAACCTCGGAGTCTGTGTAAATTGTCACTGCTCGGAAACCGCGAACGAGGGATAGCTCTAATCCCGCGATCAAAGCCTCGTATTCCGCCTCATTGTTAGTTGCCTACAAGTCCAACCTATGAGCGAAGCATGACTGTTCTCCCTCTGGGGAGGTGAGGGTTATCCCTGCTCCACAACCATCTTTGTTCACGACCTTGTCTACTCTCAAGACTCATCTGCTTTGGTTCTCGCCCCCATCATCTTCAAAACAGGTCTCACGGATAAAGTCAGTCAGGACTTGAGTGAGAATCGCTTTTCGAGGGACGTATGCTATTTCGAACTCTGAGAGTTCTATTGATCACTTGGTCATCCGTCCCGAAAGGCTGGGCAAGTGGAGTATTTGTCTCAGCGGGAGGTCCGTTAGTACTTCGATGGTGTGATCTTGGAAATACGGACGCAGCCTCCTAGATGCGAACACTAGGCATAGAACCACTTTCTCGACTGGCTCATATCTGGTTTCAGCGTCTTGTAAAACCCTGCTCACATAGTACACGGGGTATCTCCCTTCTAGTGAGAACCGTGCTGATGGTGACGCCCTTGGCAGCCGGATAGAGTTGCAAATTTTCTCATTTCTCGGGTTGGTGCAATGTGGGTAGGTGTTGCAAAAAGGCCTTCAACTCCTCAAAGGCTTGTTGTAGCTCTAGAGTCCACTGCACTGGTCCCTTCTTCTTTAGTAACGCGAAGAAAGGCAGTGACTTGTCCGCCAAGCATGA
Source organism: Persicaria maculosa (assembly GCA_963922045.1). Taxonomy (NCBI): domain Eukaryota; kingdom Viridiplantae; phylum Streptophyta; class Magnoliopsida; order Caryophyllales; family Polygonaceae; genus Persicaria; species Persicaria maculosa. Next base: position 50,825,709 of record OY998259.1, on the reverse strand, counting down.
ACAAAAATGACCGAGGTAATTTACTACTCCATTTAATGACTGTACCTCCTTGATGGTGCGCGGAGGCCGCAGATTCTGAACCGTGGTGATCTTTGCTGGATTTATATCTATGCCTCGCTAACTGACCATGAAACCTAGAAACTTTTCAGAATCTACCCCAAAGACACATTTTTTCGGCGTTCAAATTCAAACCTCCTCGCCTTAAAGAGTCGAAGGTTTCTTGTAGGTCTGTCGCATGGTCCGCGACCTTTTTGCTTCTGACCACGATATCGTCGACATAGATCGAAACATTTCTCGTCAATTGCCTATGAAAAATTCTGTCGACGGCCCTCTGAAAAGTGTTTTACAGGCTTTGTCGCTCCCTTGCTTCCCACTGTCCTCTAGATTTCCCCTTCCCATTTGTTCAAAAAAAACCCTTCTTTAGAGAGATTCCGGGATTTTATAGTCGGGGTAAGGAATGCCCCCGGGGCACGTCGATTTATATATTTCTCCATTTATCGTGTACTGGCTGCCACGTGTCTTCCGGGTAGCGACACGTGGATGGGGGGCATGTTGGACACCTCATTTCCCCTCTTATGTCTGCTGTGCGCAGAGCGTTTTGATTCTTCGTCAGCGGTTTAGTCTCGTTCTTTTTTTCCTTCATTTTGGTTTTTTCCTTTTTCGGTACTTTAGGGCATCATTACACTAGGCCAAAAACCCCATTTTATCACGTTTCATATATCACGGTTGCGTTGCTCTCTGGCCTAAAAACTCATTTTACTCTTTTATATCACACCTTTGTAACTTGTCCGGGATATATTGTAGAGTAAATTGACACCGTTTTAAAAATATAATACATCCCGGTTCATAACACCCGATATATAAAAGTGGCGGTATTTTTTTTTTGGAGGAAGGCGGTATTTTATCCCAAATTAGTTACTGAGTTTTTTTTTTAATAACAGCGTTTAAATCCCTAAAACTAAGATCACAGTTTCATCTCGATCTCCTTCTTCCACCATTCTCTTCCTTCAGCCCTGCAACCACCGTTCTCTCCCTTCAACCGTGCAACCACCGTTCCATCACCGGTCGTTTCATCCCTTGAACTACCGTTCCATCACCGGCGGTTATTCAGCTGAAATTACTGGAGCCATCGTCTCTACTGTAGCGATTACCGAAGACGTTGGTGCCCACTTGCCCTAATTCCTTCCCCACTCTGTTAATTGTCGTAGCTGCTTGAATCCTCTATTAAAGGTACGAAATATGAAATACTAAACCTATTTTGTCTAACAATTGCAACTTTTATTGAAAATTGTGTTTTTTTCTCCATAATTGCAACTGTTCGAGAGGCGTTCGACTCAACCATGAGATTGTTCAATCACCGTTCGACTTCTATTGTAACTATTCGTGTCCTCAATAATTGCAACTTGTTATTGAATTTTCCTATTATATTGAAATTATTGATGTGGAGAACTTGCTTGTCTGTCATAGTTATTCAGTGTTTGAGTTTTGGTAGAAAAAGGATACATCTTTTAACTGTATTCTTTATTTGAGTGGCTGGGAGATTATAGAAACAAATAGAGGAGTCTTACGCAATTATGATTCCTTATTGAGACAATTTCCATACATTTTGGGCTTTAGCAATTTGGAAAAAGTACTAACTAGCTAGTCCCCCCGTAGAAGCATCAATCACAAGCATTTTCAATTTGTACCTATAGTTTGCCTGTAGTATGAGGACATATTAATTTTCTTTTAGAGTTAGGATGCACTTCAAACCTGATAAAAGCAAAATGAAAGTTACAAACATCTCTCAACACAAGCCTATTTTAAGGCCTTTTTTTGCCAATAAGCTTCTAAAATACTATGGTGATAAACTTTGGTTTCAAATCCATGTTCCTTCTCAATCGGTAATGAAAACATCAGTGAGAATTTTATAGTAGTTGATTAATTTCTTCTTAGAAATGTGATTCTCATGCTTCAATTATACTACTAACGCTTGTGAAAATTATGTGATTTCAAAAAGGGTCGTTAATTAAGGCATTTGATATCGAAAATAAGGAGACTAACTTATTTTATTTGTAAAACCTTTAATAATGTTCCCCTTTTAGTTTTTTCTTATAACTTGATTAGTATAAATTTTGGGATTGGAAATAAGAGACTAGCTTATTTTATTTATAAAACCTTTGATACTGGAAATAATGAGCCAAGTAAAAATTTAAGGAAATGATATACATCATAGGAAACTATGACAGTCTTAGACATGAGTTTATTTATAAGATCTCTAAATGTTAAGATTTTTTTTATTATTTTATTTTTTGATATGCAATGCAAACAGTTATTTTTGATGTCATTATAATTCTATCCTGCAGTTTGTTTGAATGGTTGACTTCCTCTTGTATTATAGTTGTATATATATTTAGAAATAAGGAGTTTATTAGTATTATAGATGAAATTCTTAATTACAATATACATATTATTTAGACTTATAAGTCGAGAATGGATGGAAAAAGGTTGTTTGTCTCAAGAATATGCTGATGGTGTTGTGGAGTTCATTCAGTTTTCCCTTGACCATGGTGTTGATCCAAAGAGAATATGTTGTCCATGTGTAAATTGCTCTTACATGAAGTGGATTACCGTCCACCAAATAAGTAAGTGAACTTTTAGTAATATAACTTGTAGTTACATGACATCTTATATGTTAGTTATAATTGTAGTATTATTTTTATTGGATAGGAGCTTAAAGGTGTTTTGTGCTCATAGGCAACGAAAGAAACCTTGTATGCAAACAAGATGGGCGAAAGTAAATGTAATATTTTTATTTATCTCCATTACTTTGATAATTTGAAGTTTTGAAATCTAATGAGATTATAGATACTTTAGTGACATATATATTAAGTACAACCTAACATGATCAATCTTATTTCACTTGCTCAGGTAATTAATGAAGTGCCGGTTGAAAGGTTGAAATCATTTGATCGAGCTAGAACAAGATTTGGGAACTTCTGGCAGTTTGGATCCCTTTCTTTAATTAATTTATCATTCAATATTTTAGGGTATTATGTTTTGCTGAACATATATTCTAGTTTAATTTTCGTTATTGAAACTTGATATCTCAAATCAATAGGATTAGATTAGGTATTTTATTATTTGATAAATTGATCAATTTGTAGTATTGTACAATTGATTGGTTATGCGAAATGGTAATGAGATGAACATTGATTGTGCAAATGAATTGTAAAATGTGTGAATTGAATGAATGTGCAGGGAAACAATTGTGAGATTATTAAAATATTGTGTGTGTGTGTATATGTATATAGGGGTTAGTTCCGGTGTACTCAACCCTTAACGTGTATCATGTACACAAATCTTGGCCGTTGATTAGTTGAGATGGAGGGTGGAGATTAATTAGCCCATTTGTTTGATTGTATGGATAAATGATTATTCAGCCGAGTATAAATGATTATGCACTAGTATATGAAGGATTATTCAGTCGTATAAGTCTGTTTAGTAGGTTAGTCATTTTGATTATTCGATGGTTTCACTATATTATTCGATTGTATTGACAGATTATCGATGCTATTGCTTTATTATTCAATGGTATAACTTAATTATTCAATGGTGTTACAATATTATTCGATCGTATTGACGGATTATGAGATGGTATTGATAGATTTTTCTAATAGCTAGCACCAAAAAAACGCCCCTAACTTTTACCTAAAAATTACCATCGCATAATCCGTCAATACGATCGAATAATGACTAACCTACTAAACCGACTCATACGACTGAATAATCTTTCATATACTAGTGCATAATCATTTATACTCGACCGAATAATCATCTATGCAGGCAGTCTACCAAAAATGGGCTAATTAATCTCCACCCTCCATCTCAACTAATCAACGGCCCAGATTTGTGTACATGATACACGTTAAGGGCTGAGTACATATGATCTATCCTATATATATTACTTGTATTTATCTCAGTTGATAGAAGTTTATATCACGGTTATAATCTGGAATATAAAGTCATCTTGGATTGGTGCCACATTATTTATCATGGTTTATAAGGAATTCATCATGGTTATTAATCGGGATGTAAAACGTGTCTACAATTTTGAGCGTGCTTTTTAGTACGGTTTTTAGGGGATTTTATCACGGTTAATAACCGTGATATATAGCCACTTTTTATCCCGTTTCTGTCACCCTATTCTTTTTATCCCGCAACAAAACAAGTCGGTTAAAAACCGAGATATATGGCCATGCAGAATCGGGATAAAACAGTGTTTTTGGCCTAGTGATTAGCGTCGGCGCCTGGAGATCCTGGAAGAACTTCTTCCCCTTGCTCACCAGCTGCTTCTTTGCAGGCTGATTGATTTCGTGGCCAGCAAATGTAGCAGGGACTTTACGGGCTATCGTCCCCCTATGCTAAAGTGGACCCTCCAACAGAGAGGTGTCCACCGTGTCCCCGTTATCCTACACCCACATTGACAGACTCACGGTTTCACAATACATGACATCTGGAGATTTTCACATGTCACATAGCAAGCATTACATGACACTTGGAGGGAGATGACATACCTCAATAGTTTTCTGGGTGGGTGCATCTCCAACGTCCTTTTTTCCCTTCTTGTCTTTCTTTCCCTCCTTGCCCTTCTCCCCCTTGTCCTTCTTTCCCCCCTTGTCCCCAGCTCTTGTGTCAGCCACCTAGTCCTTTTTCCCATTTCCTATGTCCTATTTCGGCTCGTTCTCCCCAGTTTCTATCGCAACAACCCCCTCATTGTCAACGACGCTTGTGCCCTTGGCAGTTTCATCAACCTGATAACGTTGGTCAAAGTATCAACATGACGGATATTAACAATAACATGATGTGAGTAACCAATGACATGACGTCTAAAAAATATTGACATACTAAGGCGAAGGACCCTCTTACCTCCTTCGCCGGCTAGTGTACGCCCCTTCCCAGCGAGATTGTGTCCTCAGACTTAACGAGTACGCCCCTCGCCATCCTCTGTAGCTCGTGAATTGCATCCTCAAGGGGTTTGATCCTTTCAACGAAGTCGACCCTTAATGTCGTTGCCATATCATCTATCTTCGCCATAATCAGTGAGACATCATCGACCGATGTCCCACGTCTCTCTTCCTGCGTGGCTGAAGGGGTTGGCTGGGTCGGTGCCTGGGTGCCGCTATCCTCTGTCGCCTTTTGTCGCGCAAGCTTCTCATACTCGCGGCGAAGGTCATCAAAGAACATGCCGGTCTTTTCTCTATGGTAGACAACGCCCCGATTGACCCGGGTTTTCACCTCCACGGCATCGGGGATGAAGAATGTGAGGACACCATCAACCCCTTCGAAGTTGCCCATCTCGTCCCTCTCCTCCTGCAAGCGGAGGACGACGCTGTCGTACTTGATGTTGTGCTATCATGGTCGATGATGACAGCGAATTGGCTGCAGATTGGATAGAAAGCTTCGTACGTCCACAACTACAAAAAACCAGAGGGAATAGATGTTTATAGTTGTCCAGTTTAAAGTTAGGGGTGTCTAGTTTACATTGCATAGATGTCCAGCTAGATACTTAGACTATCCAATACCACAACGATACATATCTGGAAGGCGAGGAGGAAGCTGGCTAACAAGTAGGACGACCGAGGGGTGTTGATCCCGTTCTGGAGCTTACGCTCAACAACATTTTTGAGGAGCTCCTGGGTTCTCTTGTAGCAATGCCTGCCCCACGGGTAATGCAAGAAGACGTCGACGTCGGTCACCATATTGACAACCCACCCTTGAATGTAGTTGCAGGGATCCTTCCCAAAGAGCACCCCCTCCACCAGCATCAGCAACGCATACTTAAATATCTTGGCGGGCGAGTGCTCTCCGTCCTGCATCGCCACTAGGAAGCGCATCCGCCCTGCAACGCATACTTAAATCTCATTCTCCTTTCTCCTCCGCAACTGCCGCTGCAGGACATAGTGGACGAGCTAGGCTGAGAACTGGACACGCAAACCAAGCCTCGCGATTGCGACCAATGGGCTTGCCATCAAACGCTTCCAGTCCCCCTCGCTCGGGTAATTGTCGAGGTTGGCAAGTAATTGGGGCCGTCTGTACTGGTTGACCCGGCCCTTGTAATGTCGGTCTTTAGGGACATCATAAATGGCCTGCACAATGGGGTGAAAATGGCAGTCGCACATCGACAATACGAAATTCCGTTGATCAACAGTACAAACAGGGAATCCTTTTGAAGGTTCGATAATGTAAAACAAAGTAATATAAAGATACTCTAGTAGGGGGGTTGAATAGAGTATGCCGGTTTTTCGCAGATAGTCTCAAGACTTTTGAAGCTCGTGCAAAACCCTTTGAGATTAGACTTAGTCTTTTATTTGAAAACCTGAATCACAAAGTTAGACAATTCGAACCAAGTGCGGAAATAAGGTAAAGCAATAAAGTAAAGGACTCGATGAGTTGTTTACGAGGTTCGGCACGAACTTGGCCTACGTCCCCGCCTAGGGTTCTTCCACAACCCTAGGATTCAACCGGCTTTATTGATTCACAAAGCTTAGGATCCTAATAGCTCACCGAGAAGCCTCTCTCCTATACAATTGCAATCTAGTCAACTCACGTTCCCTTGGAGTCCTAGACCAATCTAGAAGAGCCCCACCTCTCTCAGCTATCTAGTACAATCCTCTTACTCTCGAGAATCAATAGCCTAGTGTTCACTTCCTGAGTTACAAACTCTCGAGTATAACACTATAACTGAATATATCCTATAAGCTCACTGTGTAACTCTCAAATGCTTTGAAATGAAATAACAGACTCTTAGGACAAGCAGAGAGCACACGAAGACAGATTTCTCTTGAAGGCTTGGAGTGTATGAAAGCTCGTGTTCAATGAATGTGTGTTCTGTCTTCATCTTCCTTCTCTTTATATTGAGACAAATCGGCGCCAAGGATCTTCTCCAACGGCTAGTCTAGATTATGGCTTGAGCTGGATCTTCTATCTTTGGAAACTTCAAAGGCCACAATCTTTCTGATTTGAATCTTCTCAAGTTGTATCACAAGGAAGGAAATAATTCGAAAATACTTCCTGAAAGGTTATTTAAATATATAATAATATAATGGAAGTATATAATAATATTAAATAATATTTCGAACATAATAACATATAGAACATGTTTTGTATTTCATCAACACTGTTAAAGCTCCAAGACCTTTGACACAGACAAGCTGTCAAGGCCTTTGAAACTTATTCTGATTTTCATCAAGGGAGGGAGTTATCATCTTTTTACAGAGCGGCTAGTCGACATGTTCTCCTTTGCTGGATATCCTACTAAATTGGGAAGCAAAACCTTATGATGCTCCACACAAAGCCTCTATATAATGACACTAGTCACAACGTACATGACAATAAGATTATCTAACAAGACACTAGTTACAATGCACATGAGAATAACGACGCTGCAAGCCATTTCACATGACAGGAAGGGTTATAAACATGACACCTGACTACTACAAACATGACAGAAATCAAAGTGTTGGCAAATCCATTAAATTTTCAAAGGTATCTCAAGATTAAACATATCCAAGTCATCCTATTCCTGATATTTCGTATTCCACATAGTCGTTCCCCAATTTTCCCAATTTCTCCAATTCCCCCAAAATCCCCAATTCCCCCAATTTCGCCGATTCCCCCAGTTTCCCCATTTAACTACAACCTACATATCCATTTTCCTCCGTTTCACCCCAGCCATCCCCAATTTTACCCAATGTTCAAGACCAACCGTTAATTTCCCCCAATTTTCCTTCTATCTCCCTCTTCAAAACCCCCGTTCCGAAACTTGCCATCCCTTGGTTTTTACATGTCGATTGTTACTTTTTTTTTACAGTAGGCAAACAATAGGGAGAATTACACAAAATGTAATTCACTCCCTGGATCATCCTGACGGATGATGGTACAAAGGTCCCTGTTAAAAGGGATGGTATTCCTATCCGTAATGATACCGGTTCTAGCTATGTAGTCAACAACCTTGTTGGCTTCTCTATATCAGTGGTTGAACTCGATATGATCGAAGTGTTCTTTGAGATGATTGATATGCTGAACTTGACGTAGGACTTCCCACCTTGTATTCTTCCCTTCCTTGATGGCTTTTATAATCTCTTGGTTGTCTTCTTCAATGACGATTCTTCTCATACCTAATCTTCTAGCGTGCTCCATACCTATTTGAATAGCATAGGGTTCGGTTTGGAGGATACTCCCTCTTTTCGTTACCTGGTAAAAAATATCCTTAATATGACCCTGAGAGTCTCGAATAACTCCCCCCTGACAGGCGCCCGTGGGTTTCACGGAGCCATCTACATTAACCTTATAAATAGTTGTTTGAGGTTTAGCCTATTTTGCTCTTAATCTCTTGTTCTTTTTCCCAGGTTTAATATTTTCCTGTTTTGCGTAGTTCCAATCTTTAATTGCAGAGATAGCACTCTGAACTAGTATTTTCGGAGGGTTTATGTTTTTTGTTTTGAAAATGTGATTGTTTCTAGCCTCCCAGATGGCAAGCCATATGCAGATTAGATCATTAAAATTGCGGCTGTCCTCTCTGATTTGTTCTAAATCGATTATGCTACCATCCCTGTTTGGGAGTTGAAAGTAAGTTTTCGCACTCTGTTCATATTGAGCAATTACTTCTCTTGTATATTGGCATTCTAAGAGAAGATAGTGTAAGTCTTCATTTTTGTGGTTGCATAAGCAACATTGGTTCGGAACTCTATTAAAGTATCCGTTTAGTCGTTCTTTCGTTAGGAGGCCATCTAACATGATCTTCCAAAGAAAATTCTTTTGTCTTGGAGGTAGATTCAGATTCCATATCCATTTTTGGTCCCTCACTATTTGTTCTCCGTTTCCTAAGATAGTCTTAGCCTGTGTGGAGAACTTTCCGGATGGGTCAGGTTTCCAAATTAGCTTGTCTTGGACCTGCCAGTCTGGTATGTAGATTTTGAAGATTTCATTCTGAATGTTAGTCGGAAACATATTACGGATTAGTTGAGCATTCCGGGTTTTATTTAAGATGAGGTCACTAACCTTCATATTTGGATCCTGGTTGTTTAAGAAATTTGTTAGCCGAGTGTTTGGAATCCATGGATCATTCCAGACATTGATAGATTGACCATTTCCTACTAGCCATAGAAGTCCTTTTTCGAATTTTTCCCAGAGGGAGGGAAGTCTTTCAAATTGCCAGGAGGTGTCATGGTTTGTTCTTTGTTGAATTCCATGGTTTATTAGATACTTTTATTTAATTATTCTTACCCAGATGTTACTATCATTTGTGTAGATTTTCCAAAGGAGTTTCATTTGGAGACTTTGATTAAGGGCGTGTTTGTTAGGGGGTGGGAGGGGATGCCGCGGGTGGGGATGGGTTCTCGGGGCGTGCGCCTGCGTGTTTGGCAAGGGGTGCGCGGGGATGGAGGAGGATGGGAAGCAGGGGATGCGGGGGATGGGAAGGGGTGCGGAATCAACCTCCTATGAGGAGGATTGAGGGGGTGGGGGAGGTGAAGAACCCCGATTTGCCCTCCCTCATCGTAAATAAAAGCTCCTGGTTTTGAAATTCTGAACTTGAATAGAGATTCAAGAAAAGATGGAGCGGGCCTTTATGCACCATCACCGGCTCCTCCTCCTCGTCATCGTCGCCGTCGCCCGCACCGCCGCAATCTTCATCTCTAGCCAGTGTCGCCGCCGACCACTTTTCCGTCAACCAATTCCTTAACCCGAACGCCGCTAGTACAAAAGACGATGATATCCTTCTAACTGCCTTCCCGCACCAACAAAGCAACCAAATTTACAACGAATTCTCTGATTTTGCGTCTTCTCCTCCGCCGCTTCATCAGCCCTCCACCGCCGCCGGAGGTAACCTAGGTTTCCTCCTCACACTCCCGGTATCCCAAAATAAATCTAAAATTAAAATCAATTGTTTTTTTTAAAAAAAATCGCGGAACTGATTTTGAATTTGAATGTGCAACGTACAGGAAGAGGAACCAGTTAGGGGCGGAGGGGGCTATACATGGACGATTGTGGAAGATGAGTCGGGGCTTCAACAAAATTGGGAGGGGTATTATGGTAAATTCAAGTGGTTTAGTGGGGGCAATTTGGACTTTTTTCGTTGCTCCATCCACCAAACAATCAAAATACGACCAAACACAAACGGGATTATTTTGGTGTTAAATCTCCATCTTGTCCATCCCCAAAATCCATCCCCATCTCTTCCATCCCCAAAATTAGGGCTGTGCATAATCGGGTATCTGACACGACACGACACGGTATGTCGGATACCCGAAACCGATAACACTGAAAAGACCGATCTGAACACGACACAATAAGTATGGGTATCCGACACGAAAACACGAAACGGTTTCGTGTCGGATACCCGTATAACACGACATGACACGATATTATAAAAATCTGGTTTTTTTTCCTGAATTGAATGACCGTACAATACTACAGTGTGTTGAATCAGGAGAGGATGGGAAGAAGAACAGAAGACCTTCATCATCAAAGGAGTTCAACGGCGTTGGTCTTCATCTTCAGACGGGAGAGACGAGGACGAGACTCCGGCGCTCGACATCGATTTTGCCATAGGAGATCTCAGATCTCGAAAATAGGGTTTGAGGGAAACAGGGAGAGGCGATGGGAGGAAGACGAGCCCCTCAACGGCTTCGATGAGGACAAACAGAAGGCCTTCATCGCCAAAGGAGTTCGTTGCCATTGGTCTTCATCTTCAGGCGGAAGAGACGAGGGCGAGATGCCGAGATTGTGGATGACTCTAGCATTCGACATCGATTTTGCCATGGAAATATCAAAAATGGGTTTGAGGGAAACGGGGAGAGCCGGGAGGTGTCTGAGATCTGGTGAGGAGAGAAAGGTTAAAAGAGAAGTTGAGAGAGTAGTGAGGCAGCCATGGAGGGGAGAACGTTCAGATCCAGAGGCCAACAGTGAGAGTGAGTGTGAAGGTGGAAGAACGTCTTCCCTTTTTTTTTTTTGGATCTGAGTAAGAGGGAATGAACATGAGGGAGTGGCGGCTGAATTGCTGAAAGAAACCCTAGCACTATAGTATAACAAATGAAAAAAAATAAAGAAAGTCTGGGAATAAAAATGGGGAGCCCAAGAATCGAACACGAGACCACTTAAATTTGCCCTTCATCCAAACAAGCGTACAACAGACCACCGAACCAACTGGGCAACATGATTTTTGTGATACAAAAAGGCATTTATTTTATATGTATTATTACATAATACTAATATTTGTTAAAAAAATAAAAAATTACCGTGTCGTGTCGGATACCCGACAAGGGAAATATGCCGATCCGAACACGACACGATTATTGTCGTGTTTTACCATTTCGTGTCATAATCGTGTCATATCTATATCGTTTCGTGTTTTTTCGTATCGTTTTGTTGCGGTTTCGTGTCGTGTCAGTCGTGTCGTATTTTTCTGGACAGCCCTACCCATAATCCATCCCCATCCACTCAAATCCACCCCGTTGCCAAACACACCCTAAGCTCTTCTGCTTTTTAATGCCTAGACCACCTTGATGTTTGCTTTTGCAAATTTTATCCCAAGAAATTAAGGGTGTATATTTTTCAGAGTGAAACTTATTACAAAAGAAGTTTTTATTTATTTGATCAATCTGGTTTAGAATGCCTTTTGGTAGGAGGAAGTTTTGCATCAAATAATTCGTTTTGGAACTCAGGTTTGCTTGTATAAGAACTGCTATGCCTGCTTGGGATAGAGTAGAGACCTTCCATTTTGATAATTGTTTTTTAAGGCTTTGTATTGCTTCTTCAAACATGCTATTTTTGATGCGTCCATTTATAATCAGTATTCCAAGGTATTTTTCATGACAAAGGAAACTTGGAAGACAAATTTCGTCCTTCATCCCATTTCAAACAATGACAAACACATTTGGTTCTTCCACTTATCAATTTGTGCAATCGATAAATAATCAGTGATGTTAGGGTTTACTTACTTGATAACCGAATGTCCGTCACTTGTATTCTGTATCTGTGGCCCGTTTGATGTCGGCTTCTTCTTCTCTTTTGTGGCAATGTCTTGTTCTTCCTCTTACTCCTTCCTCTTCATCCTTCCGTTTTTTATTTTCTGAGAGAGATATAACAACTCTATGCCCCCTTCCCCTTTATTAACCCTCTCTCATCGGCAGTTGAGTTGAAAGATTTTTTAAAAACCTGTCAATTCTCTCCGCATCTACACGTCTCACTCTCTCTCCTCAATAACTGTAACCGATCTCTTCCCCTCTTTTAACCGGTTGGATGCAATTTTGTAAGGGTTAGGGATTAAGTTTTACAATTTATGTGGATAGTGGGTGCAAACCCAACCGGATATGTGGGTTACTTTTATAAATCCCCCAAGTGAAAACCCTAAATTAGGGTGGTTTTCTGTAAATTTTCCTTAGATGAATTAACACAAAATTCAAATAAATGATCACAATTGACACTAGTGGGCCGATAGTTGCGAGGAGGAGCCGCCATTCTCGCTGCTGCCTTCCGAGAGAGTTACTTGCCTCCTACACTTCTCAGTTCTCCCCCTCCTTAAACCCTAACACCGCCATTTCTCACTGTTGCTGATCCCCTCACTCCCTCCCTGCCGGTGGATTTAGGGCGGTGCAGGCGGATTAACTTCGCTTCCGGCGACTGTGAATCCGCGGCAGTTATTCTGTAGGATACAATGAGGCGGGGCGTGGGCAAATTCCAGTTCACCAAAGAGCCATTTGTCGAGGACAACGAGCCTCGCAAGATGTCAGCTTTCCCCCTCTCTTCATTTGAATTTTAGGGTTTCTGTGCGATTTGCAGAGTTTGGTTGATGATTTTACAGTTTTGATGTGGTTAATTACTGTTTGAGATCGTTAGTTTCTGATTTTCTATTCACGCAGAGAGAGTATAAAGTTTTCGTTGCAGTCAGAGTCGGATATTCTGAAGTCAGGGGAGGTTGATGTGTGGCGGGTGATGTACTATGATCAGTTGAAGAAGCCCATTCCAAATGGATTGTTGGATCCCAAAATGGTACGATTTTTGCCTTTTTGAGTGGTGTTGGTTGCTGATCAGTTCGTATTAAAACACTCCCTCATGGAAATGATTGAAAACCGCCAAGGGATTCAGCTACTTGAAAAAAGAGCGGACTTACATCATGCTGTGGCTTAATTTTCTGAAATGGAGAAGGAAGAAAAAAGACTTTGGTGCCTAATGTTTTTTTTTTTTTAAATAAATCTTTTAAGATTTATCCTTCCGAGATAGTATCCTTTCATGTGCTCTACTCCTATATTTCTGTTCCTCATATTAGTGTGTCTTGTATTGTCTGGCTTTGATACTTTTGCAGGTACGGGTCATTTGGAAACTCTCTCTCGACCTAGTCGGGGAAAGAGAGCGTACAATGGACCCCCAGACCCTGCTCTAAGCGGGATATACTGGGCTTGTTGTTGTAAATAAATCTTTTAAGATAAAAGGAATTGAAAATTTGTCTACTGTTATTGGGATGTTTTGATGACCTGTATTGTAATAAATTTTTTTATTTATATGTGCTTAGGGTCCGGCAAACAAGAGTGGTATTTGCGCTACATGTCATGGCAAATTTGATGATTGTCCAGGGCATTATGGGTTTTTGGCCCTTGCGCTCCCTGTTTATAATATTGGCTATTTCGGAGCTATTTTAGAGATTTTGAAATGCATATGCAAGGTATGTAGGCCAGAGGAATGTGATTTTTTCTACAATTAATGTCCTTCTTATATGGTGTTCTATGGTTATGATTCTCAATAATTTGCTGGGAGTGGGGAAATGTTGTTTGTCTGTTGTTTTCTAACTGTTTTTTTGGCTGAAATTTTAATGATGGTGGAATAAAAATGCATGAAAACTGTCTTCTTGATGCCTCTGATATGTAATGATGTACCCATCACAGGTATATGCTATCTCTAGACTTGTTTGATCAACTACAAAATGGAAATTTTACTTACTAATGATCTTTTAAATAGCAATCTAGGCTGATAAACTCATAACATTCTAGTCATGTGAATTTTATGTGTATATTGATATTTTGAAAGGGCATTTTGTGAAATTTATTCTATTCAAGTGATTTTGAAAGGGAATTATATGCGAGTGTATACATGCACAGTATATATTAAGATTCAACTTTTCCTGTCTTTGGTAAGCCCAGTTTAGAGTAATTTTCAGGGCTTTTTTTTTTTAAATAAAAGATATAGTATAACTGTATTAGCCATATGAAATTTATGTCTGCTTCTTGTTACCCTTGTTCGCTTATACTGATAGAAGGATTATACTATTCTTGCATATTCTAGTGGTAATAGTTATATGAAATTCACATTCCTTTGGCTTCTTGGTAGAATTGTTCCCGTGTACTCTTGGATGAAAAAAAATGCGCAGATTATCTGAAGAAGATGAGAAGTCCAAAATATGATTCTTTGAAGAAAACTGAGTTCAAGAAAAATATAGTGCGTTTGCTTTCAGGGAAGACAATAAAGTGCTGGCGATGTGGATATCAAAATGGTATAAAGCTACATTTTCTGCTTTCTATTCCAGCATATATTACTTCCATATTGGGTCTCTGGTAAATTATCTACCATGATAAATTTCTTTTCTACCATTGTAAGAAAGAACGGATGTCATTTAGAAAAATCAATATGGTGAGTTTTGCCAAAGCAGATATTCAATTTTAGTTTGCTTATTTGAAGGGATGATTGGCCACATCTACTCTGCGCTTGTTTAGCAGGTCAACGTGCTGGTTGGACATTTAAGCATGTACCTATGACTCTTATGAGTGTCTCATTGAGTTGCCTTTCATTCTTAAAATTCATTTACTAGGTTTTACCTCTTGAAAAGTTGGATAGTGTAATTTTGTCGACATTTGGGTTGTGAAGTTTATGCTTTTGTGCACTTTTGAGAATTTGGAGAATGCTTGAAGATAAAAACACCATTAATCATTAATTGTTTGCCTCGTTTGATGAGTATTCTAATGTTTGTTTCTATATGGGTCGCAGGTAAAGTAAAAAAGGATAAATCTTTGTTGACAATTGTTCACGATCTTCCTAGAATAGCAGATGTTGAAGAGAAAAGTTCAACTACTCATTCTCTAAATCCAGTTCAAGTATTATTGCTTTTTAAACGGATGCAAGATCAGGTTAGACTTTTTGCCATGTTTATAATCCATCACCTGTATATTACTCTGTCCAGCTTTAACAATCTAGCTTACCTCAAAAGGAAAAAGAAAGCTTTAACCTTTCATCTAATGGGATCTTGATACCCTTTTCTTGTGAAAAGTCAATGTATTATGCTTCTTTTACTGTGTAGGACTGCGAATTGCTGTATCTAAATGATAGACCTGAGAAACTTTTGCTGACAAATATTCCAGTTCCTCCAATGGCTATTCGTCCTTCTGTTTTCGTGGATGGTGGAATGCAAAGGTGCTAAGTGCTTTCACACTGAGATCCCAAAGATCCCTATTTACTTGTCATCAGTGCCATGTGTTTGATGTGACTATGCACTAGGGTGAAGCTAGACAAACGTTAACTACTGCAGTACACTCACAACATTTCATTATTAACTTCTTTATATGTGATTTGTGCAGCAACGAAAACGATATTACTGAGAGATTGAAGCAAATTATTCGAGAAAATAATTGCCTTCGGCTTGAGTTACAAGAATCATCCTTCAAGCATGGGTGCACAGTAATGCTCACATTTTGTTTTGTTCCTTTCTACCTGTCTTCTTTTATTGCTCTTTGTTTTCAGACTTCAATGTAGTTGTAACTCTCTGATTTTAGCAGCAAGTTGCACATTGCAATTTTGTTTCTTATATTCTTGTTTTGTGTTTTTCTTCTCCTTTATAAACATGGAGCGGAAGTTCATTCTCTGGAGTAATCGGAGTAGGATTTGTTTATTTGTGTGTTCTTGGTTTTTGATTTATTGTTTTGATTAATTATCTAATGCTATTTAATTATTATTTTGTGTTAATGGTGAATTATGTTTAGTTGCAATGGGAGGCCCTGCAAAATGCGGCTGCACTCTACATTAACAGTGAAGCAAATGTCGGTCCCTCATTTCAGCAACAAGATGGTAAGAAATTGAGTGGATTTGTTCAACGTCTAAAAGGAAAGCAGGGACGGTTTCGTGGAAATTTGTCGGGTAAACGTGTTCAGTATACTGGACGAACCGTTATATCACCAGATCCTAATCTGAAGATAACTCAGGTTTGGTATCATACTTGAGACTTGGATTGGTTGATAGATCTGCATGCCTTACATTATTGGTTAAATACAGGTTGGTATTCCCATTCACATGGCAATAATTCTGACCTATCCCGAGCGAGTGACCCGCCATAATATTGAAAAACTAAGGAATTGTGTTCGTAACGGGCCTAAGAAGTATCCAGGTGCAAAATTTATAACAGAACCTAATGGTACTTTGAGGTGAGCTGAATGTTTTTTTCCTTATCCTTTCTTCAGTGGTTATGATACTCGATTTGTCATTGTGATATGGCCTGGTCTATGCAGGGATCTGTCTTTTGCTGGGAGAAAACGTGTTGCTGAGGAGCTGAAGGTCGGATACATAGTTCATCGACATTTGGAAGATGGGGACGTGGTTCTGTTCAACAGGCAACCAAGTTTGCATCGAATGTCCATCATGTGTCATAGGGTATTTTAAAATAAATTTTTATCTACGGTCTGCTACCTCTATATTGTTGGATATCAATCTCAGTTTATCTTGAAATGTAGGCTAGAATAATGCAATGGAGAACTTTAAGATTCAATGAATCAGTATGCAATCCTTACAATGCTGATTTCGATGGTGACGAGATGAATATGCATGTACCACAAACTGAAGAAGCTCGCACTGAGGCTCTTATGCTGATGGGGGTAAATTTATTTTATTGTGAATATGCTACCATCTCTCAATAATGTTTTTTTTTCTTTTTAAATATAATGGTAGGTCAGCAGTGCGATTGTACTTAATATTTTTTTTAAAAAAAGGTTTTGATGTAGTTTCTATATGGCCTTACATGAGTGTTTCTGCCAACTTTTTGGCTGCCTTGGCTCATACTCAGGCCATGAGCACCTGGGGGTTATTGCTGGCTAAATATATTATGACTCTCTTAAGTCTCTTTGGACTAACATTGTAGGTTTCTTGCCCTGGGTAGGAATGTGATTTGTAGGTCTTTACACAATTTAACTTGTCTTTTGTGTTCACAATGATGCTAATCATTTAAATCTGAACACAATACTGCTCCTTTAATCTGATTTCTTTGATAAATTCTTTATTCATTTCCAACCACCCTAATAGGATTGTATACCACCTTTTGGAACATGATTCATTCTAGCCCTGTCATCTAGGCTTACTATATCTATCTATTTCCAACAAAGTTAAGCTTATAACTAAGTTTATGCTAATTAGTCGATAATTGATGAATCTTACGAAAAATGTTGCAATGAAACTGTGTGATGACATTCTTAACTTTGCTTTTTAATTAACATTAATGCTGTGAATAAGGCAAACGTGCATTCATATACTTGTGTGAGTTTCTCTTATATGGAGACTTGTTCGTAGGTTGTGCTAGGTGTATGTTATACTAGATGAATCGTACATCTGTAGACCTTATCTTAACAATTTCAGAAGGTTTTTAGTATTACACTTCTAAGATATCCTCATTTCACTACAGGTGCAAAACAACTTGTGCACTCCAAAAAATGGCGTAGTTTTAGTTGCTTCGACTCAGGACTTTTTGACTTCTTCTTTCCTCATTACTAGGAAGGATACATTTTATGATCGTGCAGCTTTCTCATTGATGTGTTCTTATATGGGAGATGCAATGGATCACATCGATTTTCCAACTCCAGCTGTGATAAAGGTAAGAGGGCTAACATAAAGGGCTTCCCTTGTTTGCTTGCCTGCATACTTGCCTAAAACAACTGCTTGTACTTGGTCTTGCTTTCATGGATTAGCTAAGAACCATGAGAAATTGATTGGGTACTTTATTGTTGTGAATAGATGGGTGTGAGGGATATCCTGGTTGCGGTCTCTAGCTAGCTTTGTAGTTTAGGGCCTACAGTCATGCCAGATTTCTGAATGGCCATGGTTATTTGAAAGTTCATGTGACTTGCTATGGGCGGCCTCTAAGTTGTACTGCTAAGTATGCATTATTAGGCATCAATTGTTCCTAAATAATTGTATCTGCAAATTTAATTAAGGGGAAATTGCACCAACTAACACAAACTTTGGGGTGGTATCTTGAGGTGCCGTTTTTTTTTTTTTTGGGGGGGGGGGGGAGCATTTCAGATTTACGTACTGGTTAATTGCTGTTCAATTTTTAATGTTTATTTTAATTTACTTGTGCTTGATGCAGCCAATAGAGCTTTGGACCGGTAAACAGTTGTTTAATGTTCTCCTGCGTCCCAATACTGAAATGCGAGTATATGTAAATCTTATGGTCAAGGAGAAGAACTATTCCAAGCCCGATGATAGAAAAACAGAATGTCGAGAAGAAACAATGTGTCCAAATGATGGGTTTGTTTATTTCCGCAACAGTGAATTAATATGTGGGCAGCTTGGGAAAGCTACTTTAGGTAAGTTCCTCATTTCTGCCTTTAAGATCTATACGATTCTTATTTTTCTAAATTGTAAATGATTTTCGCATGCCTATATCAATAGCACACTAAGTTTGGAAGAGTAGAGGGCCTATGTTATGTAGTACTATTGTGCTTTGATTGTGTGTGGCGTGTGTGTTGGGGATGGGTCTGATTGATTTCATGCAGTTAATGATTCTAATTTGCAAATTTCAATATTCTTTACTGTAGGGAATGGGAACAAGATAGGTCTTTATTCAGTTCTTCTTCGGGACTATAATGCACATGCTGCTGCTGCTTGCATGAACCGGTTGGCCAAATTGAGGTATGTTTATTATGGATTTGTTATAGTAGTTTCTATTGAACCTTTTATCCGAGTTTTTAGCAGATCTGATTGAAATTTAGTATGTGAGCAGATGTTATGCATTTCATGTTTATAGGTAGCAATTTGGCTACCTTTAGGAAAGGGAGCAGTTTTTGTTGGACACAGTTTGGATTTCAAAGAGAAGGAATCCAAATGGAAAGTGCAAAGCCTGAAGTCCACTAGCACAAAACATTTCAAAAAGTTATTAACAAAAGGAAATCTAGATTGTTGGAAGTATTATGAACCCAGATCTGAATAAAAATAGAAGTTATTGCTGACTGCCTTCTCATTACAAGAAAGAATTTGTCTACTAAACATACAAAATTTGTAGAATATATAGGTTCTTGTAGGGATAACTTATGGTGAAACGGCATGAGAAATTACATTCATAAAGAGATAACTAAACAATCACTAGTCAGTAATTATATATATTTATAATAATACTAGTGAGTAGTGATTTTAATTCATAAATTACATTAATATAAGAGTAAATAGATACAACTAATAAGAGTAAATAAATGCAGCAGTAATTAATTAATCCAGGGACTCAACTAACAACTATTTTGCATAACACTCCCCCGCAAGCTTGGCCATGCAGATAATCCATGCCAAGCTTGGATATGAGCCACTGAATATACCAGAATGAAGCCCCATGGTGAGAAGATCTGCCAACTGAAATTCAGAGGAAACATTGAGGGTGTGTTTTCTTCACCCTTTTTTTACGGGGTGGAGGAGGTGGAGGTGGGGGAAATTTCCCCACCTTGGTGAGAGAGGGTGGAGGAGGTGGGGTGGAGATCCACCCAGCCCACCCCAAGGTGGAAGGGGTGGGCAAGAAAGCACACCCTGAATGATCCTCTATTGATTTTTTCTTTGATGAAATGTCGATCAGTCTCCACTTGCTTTCTCTTGTCATGCTGAACAGGATCATGAGCTATGTTGATGGCCGAATTATTGTCACATATAGCTTCACAGGATCTTCCCACCGAACTCGTTTAAGTCATTTAAAATGATTCTCATTCATAATAATTCACAAATTCCCCGTGCCAACTCCTTGCTTCTTACTTCTCCAAGCAACCAAATTCCCACCAAGATATACAAAAAAAACCTGTAGTGGAGCGTCTGCTTACAATATCACCAGGATTGTTAGCATATGTACAAGCTTCGAGTGGAAGCTTGTCACTTTTTGTGAACAAAATACCTTTCCCTGTAGTACCTTTAACATACCCAAGTATCCTATATGCAACATAGAGATGCGATTCTCTAGGATCTTGCATGAATTGACTAATGACACTTACCGAGAAAGCGATGTCGGGTCTAGTGTGAGCAAGATATATCAGTTTCCGATATAATTTTTGGTAGAGTTTCTTGTCCACTTCGGTTTCAGCTTTGCCAATTTTCTGGTTTTAGTCAATGGGAGTTGTAACTTGTTTGTAGTCTTCTATCCTCGCCTCTGAGAGAAGACCCTTGGTATATTTTTTTTGTTGAGAGAAATATACGAGAAAATCGGGCTATTTCAATTCCCAACCGACCAAGCTCCTTAACCTCAAATTCTCGAGTGAGTGTGGCTTTAAGATGAGCTTGCTTAGTAGCATACTAGCATCACACTCCTGAATCTGCCAAACCAGGCACGAGGAGATTGCTTCAGACCATACAAGGCTTTCTCTAGCTTGCAGACATGATGAGGAGGGCTGGAGGAAAAACCCGGAGGTAAGCTCACATAGATTTCCTCATTGAGATACCCATTGAGGAAAGCATTCTTCACATCAAATTGGTACAACTCTCATTCAAGATGAGTAGCAATAGATAGAATTAAGCGAATAATAAAAACGAGAGCAAATGTTTCCTAGTAATCCAAACCATAAGTTTGAGTGAAGCCACGAGCCACTAGACGGGCTTTGTACTTGGCAAGAGAGCCATCAGCATGGTACTTGACTCATAGACCCACTTACAACTCACAATATTGTGACAAAACTGTCCACTAACTCCCATGTCTGATTGGCCTCAAAAGATGCTATCTCTTTTGTCATTGCATGTTGGAAGGCTTCTTTGACATTCTCAGGAATTCGAATATGATCAAGGTTATTAAGAAATTGCCGGTGTTGATTAGAAAATCTTTCAAGAGAAGCATAATTGGACAAGGGATAAAGGGGCCTTTTTTGTACAAGCCCTTGGACCTTTATTGAGAGCCATTGGTGCTGGTGCTGATGGATGCGCTGTTGGAGGTGTAGATGGCAGTGCAACAAGTGCAGGATCTGGATCAGATATTGGAACCGGTTCGCTAGAGGAAGAGGGGACCCTCCTAAAGTACTTGTCGAATCGAGGAGAGGTGAATTGCAGAATTTCTAGTGGTGGTTTGGGTAAAATTTGAGTGGCAGGTATTTCACCCTGCGATGAGGGTGGATTGTCTAAAGGTGATGTGGAGGTCTCAAGGAGGGTATCAACGGCGACAGGGATGATGGAAGTCCTCACACTCAACATTAGTAGGGACTTGAGCAGGCTGCGAAGGGCTGTAATATATGAAGTATTTTCAGCAAAAGTAAGGTCTTCAGTAACATAGGTTTGTTTGGTAAGAGGGCAGTAGCACTTGTAACCCTGCTTGGTGTTGGAATAACCTAAAAAGATCCATTTTTTAGCCCGGGGATCAAGTTTACCTTGGCACGGAGTATGAACATGAATATAGATAGTACACTCGAAAATCCTAGGCTGTAACCCATGGTGAGTTTGGTACTTGAGGGTTTTAGAAGGGGTTCGGGTAATCAAGTAGACAGTTGGGAGAGTTGCTTCACCCCAATAAAACTTTGGAACACAGCCTTAGTGACATTCAGAATATGCCCATTTTTCTGCTCAGCAAGAAATTTTGTTGAGGTGTATGCACACAAGAAGACTCATGTACAATGCCTTTTATGGTGAAAAAGGAGGACGGGGTTTGATTGAAGTAATCCTTAGCATTTATTAGATCAAATATGTTGAATGCAAATACCAAACTGATTAAGAATCATGGCATAAAACGCAGGAAAGAACAAAGAGAAGTTTAAGATCTTCTTCATATTGTCTTGTCATATTATTCAAGGAGAAAACAACTATATAAAGACGAGATGACATTTGAAGCTTACAAGAGAAGCTACAAAGTCTAAAAAGTAAAGCTATAAAAGACATAATTAGAAAAACAGCCTAGGAAATATAAACTACAGCGAGAAAATTAAAACTAAAGAAACACATTAAATGCAACAATCAGCTAACTTGTGACATAATAGTGAAACCAATTTATCCAACAATCCCTCAAGATGAGTTTTTAAAGCTCCAGCTTGAAAGCTCTTGAAATCCAACACCCCCTCAAATTCAGCTTGGAAATAGCTCTTCTAATTGGCTGAACATAGATGAACATGGCTGCCACTTCTTGGAGAATGTTGTAGCACCATAAGTTCATTGGCAAACACCAAGATCTTCGGCCTTTGAATAGCAATGCATCATCAAACACCAATCAAAACGAGCCATTCACCATCCGTCAAGCACCAACACCTAGTGAGACTGAGGGAACTATAAGGAAACAAGTTTGAAAGAGACAAACCTCAACAACAACGGACAACAAACTCGAGGAACCAAATATATTAAGGAAATCTGAGAAGTGAACCGGCAAAGAACCAAATCAAACTAGGATAAAGATGAAACCCCAGATCTGGATAAGACCCATTAGCAGCACTAATCTCTTTTGCAAGGGAAGATGAAAAATCTGACTTTGAAGAGTACATGATGTCACACACAAAATAGGACAAAGATTCAGCAATGAAGGCTGAATGAAACCTTTTAACATTCTTCAGCAATAGGCTGAAAAACAGAAAACATTCCCAGCGATGAAGGCATGAGAAATCAAAAAGTAATTTCAACAATGAAGGCTGAAAATATAAGAGATCTTCAGCAATGAAGGCTGAAACCATAAACAATTTTTTCAGCAATGAAGGCTGAGAAAACAGGAAAAGGTTCTCAGCAATGAAGGCTTGAGAAACCAGAAATTTTCGCAATAAGGCTGAAAAACAGATTCAGCAGTGAAGGCTGGAGAGAGTATAGGTTGAAACTTGTTGGCAATGAAGGCTAAAAAAACAGGAGAAATTTTACAGCAATGGAGGCTGGAACGATAAACAAATTTGAAGCAATAAGGTTGAGAAAAAAGAACACGCAGAAGCAGATATGCTGAAGGGGAGTTTCAGCAATGAAGGCTGAAAGAGAAGGTTTTTCTTTCCCTTTTAAACATAGCTCAGGATCATGACCATGAGCTCTGACACCATGTTAGATTTCTAAACTGAAATCGTAGCAGCGGAAACAACAAATCTTGGGAGGATCTTGAGGAAGAACAAAGAGAAGTTTGTTTGAAGGCGGGATCTGCTGCGTTGGGAGGATGAGAAGTGAGATGCTCATCCTTTTCACTACCAGTGAGGGATGCCTTGACAACTTCAGCCGAAATCCGATATTTCTTCCCATTGAACAGATAAGCGGGCTGAATAGGAGGAAGGGTTGTGCGATTAAAAGGTGAGATGTTGAGATTGGTGGGATCAATAACTTGGTCTTCTTGATTCATCATGATAAACAGAACTTCTCAGAATCAGGGAATGGATGAATAGAGGAAGGTTAGGGACCTAGGATTGGTGGCAAAGGTGGCAACCAAACTAGTGGTGAAGCCTAGAGCTGGGCTGGCAGGCGGCAGCAAAGGTGGTGGCCAGAACTTAAAACAGACAGATCTCTCAAGAGCTATGATACCATGAGAGAGATTGGAGATGAAAGGCTTAATGTTA
Organism: Persicaria maculosa; assembly: GCA_963922045.1. NCBI lineage: Eukaryota > Viridiplantae > Streptophyta > Magnoliopsida > Caryophyllales > Polygonaceae > Persicaria > Persicaria maculosa. The sequence continues at coordinate 50,801,962 of OY998259.1, read as the reverse complement.
TTCCCCGGCTTTATAATTATAAATATGAATAGACCCTCCAACATACTCCTAGAAACTCTTGAAAAACATAAAATGGATACATCAAATAAGAGTAAATAAGTGCAGCAGTAATCAATTAATCTAGGGACTCAACTAAAAGCTGTATTGCCTAACATTCATCTAGTAGTCTATTATTATGAGTACAATGTGTAATGTTTCTGAATTGAACATCACTACCTTACTAGTGTTATTAATGAATTTATATTATAATATTCATAATATAATTTAGTTTTATTCATGAATTTATTAGTATAATATTTCTGAATTTATATTACTAGTGTTATTAATGAATTTATATTATATTATAAATATAAATATGTAGCTACAAATTATGAATATTTAGTAATCTATTCATTAATATAATTTCTCCTCACGTTTCACCACAAGGGGTTTCCCCACTTGAACCCTTTAACTATGAATAAATGATAGTTAATTTATTGACTCTTTATGTCTTCCTCGCATTTACTCCCACCTTTTCAAAGACATCGTTCTGGTTGACGAGGGAGAGTTGCTTATTAAAGTTAAATGCATAGATTGCTATCAGGCCATCTAATTGCTTTAAACAATTTGAATATTATATCAATAAAATCATCCATGCAATACATTGAAAGAGGGTAGAAAATTGCCAATTCATCATTTAGTTGTAATTGATTATGTAAAAAGTTGGGTACATTAATTTATTGTTTCATATTTTGAGAAATGGAAGATTTTTTCTAAATGAGTGGTGGTATTTTGATTTTTTTCCCCAATGAAATGTATTCTATATTTAAAAAATCCTGCTCATAGGACAAGAAAAGTTTTCATAGATTCAACATAAAGGCTTCTTATGAGATTTCCTTGTGTATAGAAAGGCACTTCCCATGTGCTAAATTATTAGTTTTTTGTTTACAGTGCTCGGTGGATAGGAAATCACGGGTTCTCCATTGGTATTGATGATGTTCAGCCAGGAAAACTGCTGAATGACAAAAAAAGATCTAGAATTGAGGAAGGTTCGGAAGAGTGTGATGGATTAATCAAGTCTTATAATGCCGGGAATCTGGTGCTCATGCCTGGATGTGATGCTGCACAGACTTTGGAGGCTAAAATAACTAAAACGTTGAATGAAATTCGTGATACAACCTCAAAAGTAATACTTCCCTGTTTCTTTTTTTGGATGAAAACAATACATTATTCATTATATACTTTTATGATTGGATATTTGATAGCTATCTGTCAGATGGGACAGCTTGCAGTTATCATGATTAATATCTTGCATTATTGTTATGCTCTATACATTTCTTGGAAGAATATTGTTAATTTTTTTTTGTTAATGTTATTGTAAAAATATCTCATAGGTATATGAACGTGCTGTATAGAGAATCCAGAGTATTTATGAATTGAAACATGGATAGTATTTTTTTTATCACAATGATCTTGTTGTCGATATTGATATTGATATTGATGTTGGTAGAAGTTTGGAGAGGTTTGTTTGTACAGTTAAATCATTTATTGACAAGGGATATTTTTGTCTCATTAAGGGAAAATAAAATGTTGAGGCATAAGCTACTCCTCAATACTTGGAAGCTTAGAAAAGTTAGCTTTACGTTTGGAAAATTTTTTCTTATCTTTGAATTCATTTTTCATTCCAAGCAAAGATATAGTATAAACACAAGCTACTCATTTCAATGAAGATTTTGACATAATTATTATGTTTTCTAGGTATTAAATGTTTTTACTCGTAGTTTCAGATTGTAACCGTTAGACTAATATCCTTGTTGTATTTATTCCGGGGTTCACCCGTTTGTAATGCATTTAGAAATATCCTCTCTCAGTAAAACTAACATGGTACCAGAGCTTTAGGTGTTGTTCCTCGGCCTTTTTCACTTGAAAGATGCAACCTACATTGCTGAAACTTCTTGTTCTCTAGCCTTCATTTCTGAGACTTTAAACCATGGGAAATTAGTTTTTCTTCGACTAAATATTTTTATCTTCCTTAACCATAACCTATGAGTGGGTATCAAGGACCAACAGAACTGTGTCTCTAGGAGCACTTTCAAATTTCTTGCGGTAGATGGACACTTCATCCAGACAAAAATTCAAGGTGGATCTTCAAGATAATTGTTCATTATAGTCAGTTTCAAGAGCTTATTCCAAGCTGGATTTTAAAGGTTTTTTCAAACCCAGCTTGGGGGGAGTGTTGGAAATATGATAGTCTTACTTTTCTTGTAAGTTGTGTTAGGCAGACTACAAGCATCCAATCATCCATAATCTACTTTAAGAAATAATTATTATGTTTTCTAGGTATTAAATGCAATTACTCCTTGTATTTCAGATGGTAACCCTTAGACTTCTTTTCTTTCTTGTACTTATTACGGGTTTCTCCCTTTGTAATGCTTTCAGAAATATTCTCTGAGTAAAACTAACATAACTCAATGTAATTTCGCATTGTTTTGTTTATTGGCTCTTTCCAGGTCTGTATGAAAGAACTACACTGGAGGAATAGCCCGTTGATTATGTCACAATGTGGCTCAAAAGGTTCTCCCATAAATATTAGCCAAATGGTTGCTTGTGTTGGTCAGCAAGCAGTTGGAGGTCGTCGAGCACCAGATGGTTTTATAGATCGAAGTCTTCCACATTTTCCAAGAAAATCAAAGACACCTGCTGTATGTTCTAATACCCTATGCTTATCTATGCTGAATATTTTGGATTATTTTGCTATTTGGTTGTATCAGTTGATTTTTCAATTTCAATTAAGAGCTTGTCACTCTTGAGGGAAAAAGTTCTAGTTACTTTAATATTTGAAACTGTGAATGTTAAAGTTTGTTACCTTTCCCTTTCTTAGTTGTGAACTGAAATTCTTGAGTAGTTTTAGTCGATCTCTTTTTTGATCTCATGAAAGTTTCCTTGCATTTCCTTTTTCCTGTTTCCAACCTGCAAATACAGACAAGTACATACTGCTTCTTAATGAAATTGCTTACTTTTGAATGCAGGCTAAAGGATTTGTTGCTAATTCATTCTATACTGGTCTGTCAGCAACAGAATTTTTCTTCCATACTATGGGAGGTCGTGAAGGGCTTGTTGATACAGCTGTATGTGGATCCCTGTCTCTGCATTTTCTTAGAGTGAACTTTATTTATGCATTTATTAATCAATTTAAAGTTGTAACTCGTAAATCTGCATGAGTGTGGGAAGGTTGATTATTGAGAGCAATGACAGGCAAGTTAAAAATTGAACTGTATCTGATGGCTTATAAAGTGGCTCTCTTTTAAAGTACCAACCTTTTTAAAGGAGCAATGAGTGTTTTATGGTTTTTTAAGGATGTACTTTCTTTTGTTATTCAACTTCTCATGTGCTCATGGCATTTTGTTGTGGCATTTTATCTTCTACGTAGATACTCTGTAAAAGTCCTCGAAAAGAGAAAATATGTGCCTCGTTGTTAAGTAATCTAACCACTAACTCATAATCGATTATTTTTAAGCTCTGCCATCATTATAGCACCATTACCAAAAAAAAGGGTCTATAGAGTAGACCTCAATACTCTGTTGAAGACGCAGCTTATTTTTATTTATACAAATACCTCCAAATGATCAAAGGAAGTAGGGTTTTCATTTCTGGAATTAAGATCTTATTGACATAATATCTCATCTACATCATACTTGAAAGATGAAGATAATATTTTCGTTGCTTTGCTTTTGATGCGATTTTGATCATTGGTTTTTCTGACTGCAGGTTAAAACTGCTGATACTGGCTACATGTCTCGTAGGCTGATGAAAGCCTTGGAGGATCTGGCAGTTTATTATGACATGACTGTTCGTAATCCTAGTGGAACTATCATTCAGTTTCTCTACGGCGATGATAGCATGGATCCAGGTCAAATGGAAGGTGCAGAAGGATTTCCTTTGGATGTTGGAAGGTTGCTTGTAAAAGCCCAGGCATGACTAACCATTACCTAAACGTGGTTGAGTTCTCATTCAAGTTTATCAGATTTCAAGTAATTTTTTTTATGTTTTTGAATCTCGCTTACAGGCAACTTGCCCTGATGGAAAAAGTCCAAGCTTATCTCTGGATGAAGTTAAAGAAAACACAGAAAAGAGGCTCTCTCAGTATCCTGTTGATTCTATTGGAGGATGGTCTCTTGCCTTCAAAAAGCTGTCTGAATTTATTGAAACTGCTGTGGGCAAAAACAAGTGGCGCATAACCCAGCAGCAGCTCGAGGTACTTAAGTTGTTCTCGAGTGTTGAAAGCTGTCGATATCTATGGCTAAATATAACAAGAGATATTTCAAAGGCGGGAAATTTTTGTACCAAACCGGAGAGATATTTATCCTCCAGTATTACTATTTTTTTTTTCTGGAAATGTAGGTGTTTCTTGATGCTTGCATCTCCCGCCTTCGTTCAAAAAGAATAGAAGCTGGAACTGCTATAGGAGCTATTGGTGCACAAAGTATTGGAGAGCCAGGAACACAAATGACATTAAAAACCTTTCATTTTGCCGGAGTTGCTAGCATGAGTATCCTTCTCTTTTGTTGCACTCGATTGGTTCTTTGTTCATTGTCTTGGCTTAATTGTATGTGGACCTCAATATTTATTATATTGCATTCTGCATCCTTAACTTTGCCATAGATGTTACTCTTGGAGTTCCTCGTATCAAAGAAATCATTAATGCAAGCAAAAAAATTAGCACACCCATCATCACAGCAAAGTTTGAAGATGATGGCAATATGGAGATTGCCCAAAGTATAAAGGGTCAAATAGAGAAAACATTGTTGGGGCAGGTATATATGAACACATACACATATGAATTTAAATTTATTATTTTGATATCATCAGGTATTTTGTGTTTCATTATTGGCATTTAGAAGTTTGTAATATGTAATTAGTCATTACTATGTGCATGGAGTTATTCTCATGAGTTTGCATCTTGTGTAGACCACTAGGTTCTCTCTCTGCTCTGTGTTCAATTATATGCAAAGGTTTGAAGATTCTTAAGAGATTTGTTTTTCTTGCATTTTGTCTTAATATGCTTATTCTGGAAGATAAATTTGATTGTTAATTATACAAGTCATAACTATATCTCTAAACTTCTGTTATGTAACAAGGGTTGGCAATCCTGGTGTGGTGTTGTTAGATTTCAGCATTTGCACTCTTGGTGTTGCATTTTGTTAGCAAATAAGAAAGAGTTGGTGAATGGAAAATCTGATCTGATTATTCCAGCAAAGGTTTTCAGTGTATATACAAGAAGAAAAGTGTTAGAAGCAATACACAAGAAGAAGAGTGTTAGAAGCTTATCCCTGAAGCTGACAAGTACAAAGCTAAAAAGGCTAAAAGATAAAAAAGTAACAGCTAGTAAAAGCTGTCATCTTATTAGAGAAATCACAAGACTGTCTTACCCTATAAACTACAAAATAAAAATTCAAATAAGCGCTTAACAACTTAACACTCCCCCTCACGCTGAATGGTAAAGATCAACTACTCCAAGCTTGGAAGTCAAATATTCAAATCTGGAACAAAGAAACCCTTTGGTCAACCAGCAGCAAATCTTCTAGTTGATCTTCAGATTTGACAAATGATTTGCTAACACCACCCTTTCTTCCAAATTTCTTTGATGAAATGTCGGTTGATCTCCACATGTTTGGTTTTATCATACTGGACAGGATTATCTACAGTGCTGATGACAGACTTGTTGTCACAATTTAGAACCATAGGCTCTTCCCATTTATCTTTTAGATTTGTGAATATATTTCTCAACCACAACATTTTACATGAACCTTGTGCAAGATCTCTTAATTCAGCAAAAGATGTAGCCACACCAATTTGTTTTTTACTCCTCCATGTAACAAGGCTTCCTCTAAGAAACACACAATATCCAGAAGTTGATCTTCTATCACTTGTCTAATAGGGTTGTTGCCGATGATAATAATGTCATCAACATACACAACGAGAATAGTCAACCCCCCGCCCTTAAGCTGAGTGTTTGATAAATATTGTGTGATCCCTCTGCCTTTGCTTGAACCCAACACCTCTCAGATGTGAGCCTCATAATAAGCCTTCTTTAACTTACATACTTGATGGGAAGGGTAAGAAAAATTGATCCAAGACCGTGGGCCGGGGAGGAATATTGGTTTTACTAAGAAAAGAATGGTCTCTACTATGTTGATTATCCTACGAACAACAATGACACATGTCTTGCCATTCCCTAATCACAACCACTAACAAAAATGTGATATGGTTAATTCATTATCGTCATGGGCATTCATCCTTACATTTTTTAAGGCACTTGTATCTTGAAAATTTTCAATGAATCAATATCTTTCTTTAATTTGTGATTTGTGTGAACAAGCTAAATACACTTGGATGCCTTTCCCAATTAGTAATACTAGAAGTTTCCTTTTGATTTGATTCGTGTGTTTTTGCGCGCTTTCCTTTCTTGGCTACAGATTGCTCTTTGCTGAATCTTAGAATATGTTGTGCTTTGTGTGCTTCTAGTCACATCATTCGAATAAGCAATAATAAAACTTCATTAATATCCTTTTCGCTACAGATTCATAATTTGTACATTTATTTTGCTCTTTGTTAGTATCTTAGTATTCTCTTCTTCCTAATTCTTATTTTTCTATTTTTTTTCTTTGGGAATGCAGGTTGCCAAGAGTATCAAGCTTGTGATTAGAGCATTTAAAGCGTTTGTAGTTGTTAAACTGGATATGAAAAAGATCAATGATTTGCGCTTGAATATAAATGTTTATAACATCCAAGAAAAGATAGAACAGTTTTTTTCGAAAAACAAGCACAAAAATTTCAAAAAGCTGGTAAGAATTGCATCTAGTTTGTTCTTTTTCCCCTTTTTTGGTGGAACATGAGCATTATCACATTGTATCTTTCTGTGCAGTTTTACAAAATGGATGATAATAAGCTAATTGTCCATCCTGAGACGAAGAATGGGGAGGATATCCATTTTGTCCTTCACTGGTTGAAAAACAGGTTGCCCATGGTTGTAGTAAAGGTTGGTGAAGATTGAAATTGAAACATCTGCTTCCTAGAGAATTGTCATTTATTATGGAGTACCCGAGTGAATACTTATATTGAAGTTGAACTTTTGCTAAAGATTGCTTATTTTTTCTGATAATATTAATTTTGTAATTTCAGGGCATAAGCACTGTTGAACGAGCAATTATTGCCGAAGATGAAGGCAAGAAAGGAAAGCACCAGTTGATTGTGGAAGGGTTAAGTCCCTCTTCATTTGTATTTTTTTTATGTTAACTTTCCTGCATCATGCTCTATCTAAATATGTATAGAAAGAAACCCCAAAGCAATTTTCTCAGCCTACATAAAAGAAGCAAAGCCCCTGGAAAAATCTCTGTTGTCACCTGAAATATATAAGTGTGTCATATTTTAGAATTGACATTTTATATTATGGTTTGATTGGTGCTTTAATCTAGCACTGAGTTATTTTCTGGACAATTCTAGATTTTAAATATTTAGTAGTGCAAACTATTGAAGTTCTTTTTGGACTTGCACTGATTTGGGGGTAAGCTCCTTGTTTTTGTAGAACGGGGCTATTAGAAGTGATGGGAATGGAAGGACTAAAGGGATGCTATACAGAAAGTAATCACGTTGTGGAAGTTCACAAGACTCTCGGAATTGAAGCCGCAAGGACCTGCATCATCAGGGAGATAAAGAAGGTTATGGAAAGTCATTCAATGGAAATTGATATACGCCACATGATGCTTCTGGCAGATATAATGACTTTTAAGGTGATACCCTTGTCCTTGTGGAGCGTTCTTTTGGATAAATAAAAAGGAATTTTCCTAATGTATGACTACTGACTAGGCACACATTAAACAACCCGAAAAGGGGAAGATTTACTTTTAAAAAGTGCATTTTTCTAGTTTCAGTGCATTAGCCTCTAGGGTCAATGCATTGAATCTAGGGTATCGTTCCCTTTTTGGGTGTCTAATATCGGTGCAAATCCTCTACCCCAACTCCCCGCCCCACAAAATTTTTTTACGTTTAAATTAATATTAAAAAAATTTTAAAAAATATATTTAGCTTCTACATACTTATGATAACATATTTGAAAAAAAAATCTTAAAAAATCAACTAATATTTTTTTTTAAAAAATATATAGTAAACTCACATCTTTTTAAAACTAAAAAAAATCTTTCTATCTCTTATGAATTATAATAATTTTTGTAAGTTGATTTTTTAAGATTATTTTTTCCAAATATGTTATCATAAGTATGTAGAAGCTAAATATATATTTTTTTAATATTAATTTAGACGTAAAATAATTTTGTGGGGCGGGGAGTTGGGGCGGGGGTTTGGGGTAGAGGATTTGCACCGGTCTAATATGTGTCCATGGGCACACATTAGAATAAACCAATATAAAAAAGGAACGAGCATAATAATATACTACGTAGTAACTAATTCAGTATACATAGCTAGAAAATTGGGGAAAAGTTGAATATAATTTTTTTATGAAAAATTCTGATTGGTTAATATTACTACGATTAAGGAGAATGTATTATAGAGAACTTTTCCTTCATTATATATAATAGATAATAGATATCTCATCATTATTTGTAACAGGGAGAGGTCCTTGCAATTACCAGGGTTGGGATATCAAAAATGAAAGACAGTGTTTTGATGCTGGCGTCCTTCGAAAAGACTGCTGATCATCTTTTTAATGCTTCTGTAATCGGTAAAGATGAACAAATTGTTGGAGTTAGTGAATGCATCATTATGGGTGTGCCCATGCAGGTCGGCACTGGAATGCTTAAAGTGATTCAAAGGTGCGTTACGTTATGACTCAGATACGGCCACAAATCATCTCTAGTTTTATAGTATATTTTGGAGTGTCCTATGTAATATTCAGGTGCTCTGAACGACTTGATAATGGCCCTCACTTTTCTATACCCAGAGTGAAAGAGGTTCCAGCATTGGAGTATCGGCCAGACCCTATTTTCTCTTGAGGCACAATATGGCGTTGATGTGAAGCTGAAACAGACAAAATCTTTAGATTACTTGTGGTATTCCTTGGACTGAAGTCCTTCCCTCTCTTGATAGCAAGCATAAGCTCTCACGTATTATGACTATTTTCATTCTTGTTCTGGGTCTATCGGAAACACTCTCTCGACTTGTTCGGGGAGAGAGTGTGTGTCCCTGCTTAATCACGGGATATATTGGGTGGTGGTTGTTTCATTCTTGCTTCCTACTAACTTGCAAACATTTCCTTTTACCAATCAACCGCTAGACGGGGATGGTGTCTTTTCCTTTCTAAGTCGTTGAACTTGTTCTTGATCATGTCTGATGATGCAGTTGCTGCTGCTGCATTTTCTCTACCCTTTGCCGTCTCAGGAGTTTTGTTGTTATAGTTTCAAGTGACTGTCCGGGGCACGAGGTGAAGACGCTACATGACTTGGGTTCTAGGATTTGTGAATATATTCCAGTAGGAGAAGTTACCGGTATTAAACATTTGCTTGTAGTTCATAATTTGTGCTTTATGTTTCAGTTTTCACATGGTAACTGTTGGAGACTGAAGGGTAAATTCCTTTGGTGGTCCCTAACCTTTTACATATTGCTACTATTTAGTCCCCTTGTCTATTTTCTTGTTAAACTAAACGATAACATTATTTAATTTTCTAAATAAATCCGAGAGAGATTAGAGAAGGGCTAGAGTTACAAGCATGGCCGTCCAATGAATTTTAGGTGTCCCGTTCAATATTACCCTAATCTTAAAATATTGATTTTTTTTCTGACTTGCTAATTATTAAAACAATATTTTCTGTGTAGATTTTAACTTGTTAAAAATGTGCCAACAAGTTAAGCATCCACTATTTTAATACGAATATAGTACTTATTACATTTACCAATCTTTCAAAAACATGTAGCACATAAAATATGTAAAATAAATATATTCATTTAAATAAGATAATAAAAAAAATCCCAAATAAATTTAATATAGGGCTTCTTCATATTAGATTTTAAGTCATATATTTTAACTCTTTAATTGTGGACCAATACATATAGATGTGTGTTACAGTATTTTCACATTAAAAACTCATTTATTGTGTGAAGTTATAATTTACAAATAAAATTTTGAATATATATGTGAAAAATCTTAAAATATCATAAATTATACTCTAATACAAGAGTTTGTATTGAAATAACAAACAAAAATAGTTAATAAGGAGGCCCAATAACTAAAATAGTTTTTCATTTAGAAAAAGCAATTAGAAAATGTATATTTAATAAAAGTTTGGCATTTAGTTGGATCGGAGGACCAAATAGTAGCAAATAGCAATATGTGAAAGGTTAAGGACTAAAATTAACACTTAAAAAGGTTAGGGACTTATAGTGGCTAACCCTTAAAGGTTAGGGACCTTTGAGAGTTTGGAAGTTAAAGGAGGAGGAAAAAACCATCTTACCCCTCCTAAGCTCGATTATGACCAAAAGGGCTCCCGGGCTCGGATCTTGGATCTCCGGGCTGATGGAGCTTCTTCTTCCACTTGAGGACGTCATAGGGGTGCAGATGGGCTGTTGTTGCTGCCCATGAAGGAAGGGAAAATGAGCTTGTTTTGGCTTGGTTGAGCTCAAGAGGTGGAATAAGGGGTGATATACGAGCCGAAAGAGCCGAGCTTGAGGTGTTCAAGCTTGGCTCGTTCGGAAAACGAGCCGAGCCGAGCTCGAGCCCAAAATTTATTCGAGCTTTTTTTGGCGCTCAAGCTCGGCTCGCTAGCCTAGGGATAAGCTCGAGCTCGGCTTGTGAAGGCTCGAAAAAGCCGAACGAACGAGCCTGAGCTCGTTCAAGCTTGTCAACTGGGCTCGTTCGAGCTCGGTTTGTAACTGAAATCTAAATGCAGAAGCAGCCGTACAACAAGCAGAAAACCCTAAAATACAAGTTCCATTGATCAAGAAGGATAGATGGATGGAGAAAGTAATCCCAACTCTTAATTTTATACAAAATCGAAGCAACAAACCCTCACATACAACAATTTCAGAAACAAGATCCAACAATTAAGTAATTCTAACTCTTAATTTTATATAGGATCGAAGCATCAATGAATAGGATTGAAGCAACAAACCGCAATTTCAAACAAATCAACTGTCGAATCTGACGCTTGGTTCTTCTCTTCGCTTTCACCTCGTCCTGCAAGTACTCCTTCGCCACATCTGCCTCGGCGGCTTCCTCTGCCCTGAGGATCGGCTTCCTTCACGCGTTTCTCTGAATCGGTGAAAGCATCTTTGCATCCTCCTCCCTTCATGGACAAACGAAATCCGCACTATTCTTTTTCAACTTCTTCAGATCCGTCATCTTCTTCGAATCTTGCAGCCGCCTGCAGATCTCGAGCGAGAGGGAATGGAAGGAGGGAGAAAGGGGAAGAGGGAGGAAGGCTTCTTCAGATCCGTCTTCTTCTTCTTTGAATCTCGTCGCCGTCGCCTCCGAATCTCGAGCGGGAGGGCATGGAAGGAGGGAGAAAGGGGAAGAGGGAGGAAGGCTTCGTCAGATCCGTCTTCTTTTTAGAATCTCGCCGATGCCGCCTCCGGATCTTGAGCGGGAGGGCATGGAAGGAGGGAGAAAGGGGAAGGGGAAGAGGAAGAGGAAGGAAGCGCCTGGTGGAGATCTCCTTACGGCCTGAACTAAGGAAAGAGGAGGCAGGATGCTAAAAAAGGGAGACAGCCAACACATACATAACCCTAGGGGTAATTTCGAAATTTACCCACTCGAGCTTTTGGGCTCGGCTCGAGCTCGGCTCGGGCTCGACTCGAGCTTTAAAAACTGTTCAGGCTCGGCTTGTTTTACGGTTTCGAACGAGCCGAGTTCGAGCTTTTTTGAGCCGAGCCCGAGCCAAGCTCGAGCCGTTCGGCTCAAATAATAGCCCTAGGTGGAATGGAGCATGGAGTTCTTGCATCTTGGCTTCAATGGGAGAAGGAAGGAGGAAGGGGTTGTTGATGGGGCTGTGGGTGACGTTTTAGTTGCTGAAAGAGGAGGTTTGAGATGCTTGGATTTGATAGAAAAGGGGAGGAAGAAGGGAGGAAGAAGAGAGGGGAGAGGATAGGGTTTTGGAGCGTTGCTAGATAGGGCTTTTGGGTGTGATTTTGTGGTGAGGAGATGAGTCTCCCCCTACCTGATTTTAAAGAGCCAAAGGGGAGTCTTTCAGGGAGTCAAAACGTGATGGGCAAGGTGAGGAGGAAGACTACTTTGTCTCCTTGTTTCTTTTGGAGTGTACATGGCAAAAGGAAGAAGAAAAACATGGGACATGCTTGGCTTCTTTGGGTAAGGAGGAAAGGAGCTGGAAGCTTCCTCTTCATTTCAAATTTGGCTCATGGGGACCATCTTGGGGCTGAGATTTTCGGATAGGCTGGGAAGAGTGAGGGCGGGAATCTTCGTTCCGACGTTGCGAGCTCAAATCCCGAGGGGTGTCCTGAAATTAGTTTTTGACGTTAGCTTCCCAAATCCCGCTCTCTCCTTCATGAAGTTAGAATTTGAAATCCGAGAATCAGGGTTGCAATGTTAGTTCTTAAAATTTTGATTAGGCCGGAAATCCGATTCATGAGTTTTAAAATCCGAGTTAGAGAGTTTTTTTTGTTAAATTCCGCTTTTAAATTCGTTTTGATTTCCTTTTTCCGAAAAAATTAGGATTTAAAAATCCGAGCTTTTACATCATCCACCTCTAAAATCAAGTCTCGTCCTCAAAACTAAACCCAAAACAAAGTAGGGGATGGAGTTGAAACAGGTGAGTCTAAGGACCATTCCATTGATCTCGTAAGTGCCTCATAAGTGCCCCTATCAGATTCTCACAGTATCGTCGTCATGATACCCCCGATAGGTCATAATGAGAGTGTGATATGGGCCCTTACCACATCATTACCCCGACTTCTCGGTTATATCATAACTCAAAAGCATTATAGCATCTCCACTAGGTCTTAGCAAACAGTCTATAAGAGCCCCTATAAAATGCTTGTATCCACTTCGTGGGGCGTTATAATGCAAGCTGAGTCAGAAAATTTAAAAATGGGTTCCTTAGTTTGAAAAGAATTAGCCTCAAAATCATTGAAATTCTCGTTCACGTTTGATTTCTAAAAGTCCAAGTTAGTCCTTTTTAAACATCATCTGAATCGGTAAATAAATAGATAGGAGGCGTAAAGCCCAAGAGTAACAAAAAGTAGGACCATACAAAGGGTCCCACGTAAAAGATGAAACAACCCACATGTGCCAACCACTAATTTCTCACCACAAAAGTCCTACTCTCACTACATCTACTCGGCACAGCACTCACCACTCAAACATTTAAATCCCCAAAAAAGAATTACCCCACCTACTGCCACACTCACGTGCCCCTAAGGACACAAAACAATCCCACTAGTCAAACTAGCCTAAACTAATAGTAAAGAGACAAAAAGCTGGCAGCTTTACTAAAAGCAAAAGCTAATTCAACAAGGAAACCCAACACGATACGCAATGAGGGCCCCCACACGCAAATCTTCACCTCACCATCAGCTCTGCAGCCCACGCGCCACCTTCCACCGATCGCCGGAGCACGTAACTCATTCAGCACCACTTCAAATTAGACGCACGAGCCACGCCGACCGGAAACAAGGAGGCCCCGAGCCACCAGCAGCCCACCCACTAGCCACCCACGAGCTCCACACGCAAACAACCCCGAAAAGCAGCACTGTACACACCTGGACGGCACCAGCAAAGACGCACCCACACTCCCGCCGGCAGCAACGCAATCAGCACCAAAGAAATAAAAAAAGTGCTCACCGGAGGGATAACAGGGAATAGACGCCTCGGAACTGACGAACCCCGACAAGGACAGCCCACCACAGGGACCACCCAACCAACACCACGTACACCACCACTTAGAATGCCGACTCCGAACAGAACCCAACAAAGCGAAGAGGACGCCGGAAAAGAAAGCAAACAGGATCCGGAGAAGCCCGGCTTGAACGGCTCCCACCCCACAGATCCGTAACCCAAGCCCTCTCCCAACACCTCCACACTTCTCCGGAGCCGACGGAGACCACCCACACACAGATCTGACCCAATAGAGGCGAGACACAACCGCCCACGCCCACAAGGCGATCCCGCGCTGTAGCGTCTTGCCAAACCTGGACTGGCCGACGATTCAAGCCACGACTCAACAGGTTCACGTCCCAAGACCCACACCACCAGCCAGGACCACCAACGGACGGCGGACACAGGTCCAGCCCCACCAAGCACCAAATCTGACCGAAGAGCGAGCCCAGATCTGAGACCCAAGAGTTGAAAATGTTGAGATTCCGCCCAGATCTAAGAAATCCTCACCAAATCTTCGATTTAACACTAAAAATCAAACATCATACAAATCCCTTAGGTCCGATGTTAGTCAAGCAAATTTCAAATCTCAAGTGGTGGAATCGTCCACTTGACCACCTCTAAGGCTAATCTCATATTTCCTTCCTAGGTTCCAAGTGAGAATCAAATTTCATCAATTCAGTTCTATCATCCTAGCAATTCCAATTCAAGACATCATATATCATAACAATTGTTCAACATAGCAATGGTATCACACATTCATAACCAGGTCATACTCATGTCACAGATAGTCACATACCATAATATATCTAGCATAGTATCATACATGGTAGGATCTATCACATCACATCACAGAAGTTGCACATCATATCAATCAAATAAGCACGTCATATTAATCAGATAAGCACATTATACTCATGCTAACTACCAAGCGTCATCACATTAGAGGCAAACAAGTACTTCCGTACACTTGCATTTCATCGAGTTCAGGGGATAATTATGTTAGTACTAACAGTTCACTATTGTCAGCGACAATACATCAGAGAATCAACATCGTCTATAGCATAGAATTCGCACAACATTCGGCCTCAAGTAAAGCATACACTAAATCACATCCTCAGGAGAATCTGCCCACAACTACCAATCATGACAAGACACGGCCACTACTCATCATCCCTCGCATTAAGATCAACTTCACCTAGGTCTACCAACTCAATCCACTACTAGTTCTAGACACTATTACATCCCGCTCATATACAACCTCTCTACCCTCATAACTATCCGCAATCAAGGCCTACACCCCAAGCCGATTACTAGGTATCACAACTCATATGCCATCAAGCCATCTAAGGATCAATCTACTTCAATATCCCAGTCTCAAGTCCTAACCTTCCACTCAACCATCTAAACCCATATCTCGGAGTTCCCAATCGCACAATTCTCTTATTCTGACAAGCTTAACAACTCGACTCACTACTAGGACTCCTTATAAAGCACACCCTCGTCCTAGGGGTTCTCTACCAGTCCCATCTTTACCCTCTAAGAGAAATCTGAAAATCCTCAACCGACATGCGCTCACGATCGATCTTAGGCGATTCCTAACAATCTCACTCACTCTTCCTAGGCTCTCAAGACTCCGCTTGACCATCATCTCCCAAAGAGATATCTCGAATCACCCTGCTAACCTGATCATATCCCCGCACCACTAACCACTCTCACTAACCATCCACCTCTAAGAACCCAACTCATACTGACTATCTCACATCTGACACTCCCGACAAACTCTTACACGGAGACCCATCTAGTGCTACTCCCAACTACGAACCACCAAGACCCTCATCACCAGCGCCTATCCTCAAGGACCAACCACTGGTTCTACCTACTCATCCTATTCCGAAACTCACAAAGCCTAAACAACTCATGACTCCTCAATCCGACCTACTCTAGATCCTCTTCCCAACATTTTCCGAAATTACCTCAAGCTACCACTACTTAACCATGATGCCTTAGGCCTAAAGCCTCTATCCATCGACCATTCCTCCCAATGAAACCTTATGCCACCCTAGCTCGAATTACCTATAACATCGCAACTTGACCAGTTTTTCCACAATTCTCCAACCTATAGAACTCCCAACATACTCTACTTGGACTACTTCCCTCAAGTCCGTATGTGTTTCCCAAATTGCCTCGGATCACGCTTTCCTCAAACCTCGAAACCTCTACTCCTTAAACCCTTAGATACCGATTATCATCTTCACAAAATTCCTATGACATCCTCTTCCAAATTTCCCAAGTACCGCAACTTCGCCAACCTTCCAAAATCCTTCGTCCTCTAGTGTTCCCAATTCATTCCGCTCTGCCCAATTCCCAATTCCAAGCTCTGAATCTCTCTATCTCAACCTCAATGACATCCTTTCCTAGCTACCAACCTCTCCTCGAAAGTTCGTCTTACATCCTCAAGTACCTCAATTGCCCAAAAAAATTCCACACACCAATCTCGATTCATTCCCTATCCTAGAATCCTCCAACAATGCATCTAGGAATCCTTTCACCCATGACCTCGCCAAGCATTACCAATCCTTCCTAAGCAACCCCAAATACTCATCTCACCCACAATCCTGATACGAACAATCTAATTCCAAAGATCGATGATTTCCCAAGCATCCCTATACTACTCATTCTTAGCATTTCCTCAACCTTACCCTTTATCAAAACCGCTCTTAATCACCACACATACAACCTAGTCCCCAAATTCTACAATACCTTAGACCCTTCTTAGTCGATCATCCTCAACGATGCCCACGATCTGCTCCTAGACTATCTAGAAATCTTCCCCTGCACATCAATCCGTCTCACAACACTTCCCTTCGAGAATCCCTCTGATCCGCTCCTAGCTCACTCATCCCCCTCTAGAACTACACTAACCACCTATACTTGCAGCAACTACCTACCGACACTTCTAGCTATGACCTCTCCCTCGAAATCTCACCATGCTAACTCCACTCCTCACCTAAGACCTACTTGAAAGCTCAACTATAATCACTGACCACTATCTCCGACAAGTCCTAACTCACTCAGCTCTACCCAAGCTAACGCATCCTTCCTGCACCCTATCTCACACAACCAATGACCCAGTCTGAAGACTTCAATCTACCTGCCACTTTTCGACTCATCTCACCAAGGAATCACTCGACTCATGCCCAAGAAGAAAACACCACCACATATATAACCCATGACCTATTTATCAGCAATTCAGTATACCAAAGCATCGAGGCACATCATAAGTTAGTCAAGCAATCATTCACTTCCAGTTCAGCATATCAGTCATCGCACGCCCAATTATGTCAGTTCTAGGCCCATTGCACTATGCAAATTCCAATTGATATAGAAGAATCCACGATTTGAATGAAGAACGCCCTTCTTTGAGTCAGTTGGGAGAATCATGTGCATGGCTGCCATCTTGAAAGCATATTCATCCCTTTTTGCCATCGGTGATGTCGTCCTTGGAGTCTATGGGTCATGGACCCATCACACTTCCGCTGCGTTGCTCTGGTGTCACTTGGTCGTTAACTCTTTCTTTCATGTCGGTGCTCATCGAAGGATCACAAAGGTTAGAAGTTACGAAGATAGGGGAGAGACAAGGGCGGACAAAGCACTTCCTTAAGGATTTAGACATGGACCAAGACTAGGGACGACGAGACCAAAGATAGGATCCCAACCCAAGAGTTACAACGATGCCCTTAGGGTGTTCCATGAGGTTATAATTGCGGCACGCAAACACATAGTAATCACGAAATATCAACACATCGTTCCACACTAGCATACACCTATCTCAAAGAATAGTGATCTATGCATTCATAACATGCCCATATAATCAACTTTACATATACGCAAAACAAGCTAGCAACCTATCATTCCATTCACTAATCATGCTTGACACACTAAGAACATGCATGCACGAACGGATATAGAACATATGTGGCATGAGTTATGCAAGGCCTAGCAAACATCACAGGATATCATATGTACGATTTATCACTCATTTAGATACACACATAAGCAGGTCATAATATTGCGAGGTCGAGGCAACCATGCTAAGATGTACCCTAAAAATCATGCTAAGTGTATGGTCAAACCATACATGGGTGGTATAGCAACTATCACATCATATACATCCATATGCATATAGTAAGACAAGGACGACACATAATCATACGAGGGTCCATAATTGGGAGGTATGATACTAGCAATACTCATTAACATGTACACAGTCAACGAGGTCCAATTAGGTTAATTTGGCATGCTAAGACATTCATCTCACATATTAAACATACAAAGAGGGTTGACTACACTATCATGAATCTAATTTATTGGGAGACAATAATCATGAGAGTTCCATATACACAGCACATACATCCGCTCAAAAGTGCAACCATGCAAGTTATCAGGCAAGTCATGCTGAAATATACCAACATATCATGTCATGAAGTCACAAGGAGGGCTAATATCATATACACAGCACATACATCCGCTCAAAAGTGCAAACATCCACGTTGTTTCCGAAAGGTGAGGGTAGAACTCGTGTTTAGACTCTTGCAGCATGAAGACACGGTTGACCATTACGAGGATCGAAAGGGATGACTCCATAAGGAAACTCACTCCTAACTCGAACCAATTTCAATCACCACCCCCACTAGCATACTCAGGTAAACCTCACATCCGACACGATTTCCGAAGGTAGCTAGTTGGCCGACCCACATTTCCCGTGGAGGACATCAACCTCAGGTACGAGGCTCGATAGAATTATCGATGGTGGGATACGAAACATTACTCGAAACGGGAAGGGCAGACACCTTTTGACTTTCGCTAACATGCCTAGATGTTTTGGTGGGACAGATGACGGAATCAGAATCATCAAAGGAGTTGAACTATGGGAGGACTATTCCGACAAGACGGGAATTCCGATTACATAAGAACAAGGTTTCCTCCCGCTATCCCATTACACATTCAGTCATTTACATGTTCAAGTTAAGGCATACTGATTAGTTCTCTATCTAAGCACAATAGCACTCAGCATGGAAACAATCAACGAGATTAATATGATCCTCTTCGAGAAGGATCGCCCTCCAACCCAATTTGAACATATATAACCAAAAGCATAGAGACGATCTATGCCGTCCTTTGAGGGACGGCCGACCAGAGGGGGCAATTACCTCACGGCCTCCTAACCCAAGCTACTCCAACCCTCGGGCTCCTTGGAGTCTTTGAAACCAGTCTGTAAAAGAAAGCTAGTATTTTGTTTACTGTTCCCCGAATTCTACATCCTTAAGGGATGTCTACCGTTTGGATCTCTACCCACGAGTTTGATCATAAAGGCCGGTTAGTATAGGGTTAGGTCCAATTAAATTTGTTTTTCCCTTTTGAAAACACTTCACAACCATTTGAAACCATTGTGCCACTTTTCAAGACCACTTCAACCTATCATACTCGGTTTGCGAAACCTGGCTTTGATACCACCTTTGTAACGGCCCGGGATTATGATTCGGGTTACGTTCGAGAGATGAAACCCCTCATTGGGATCTTGCGCCCCGAGCACAAGTTCAAGGTTTGAAATCAACAGATGCGCTTTGAAGGTGGGATTTCGCAGCCAAAACCGAGAGGGATCGTTGGAATCCCTGGGGTAAGTCCCATGTACCCACCCTATAGCCTAAGTTGTAAAATCCTTTTATTATACAAAACAGTAAAGTTTCAAAATCATACATAAGTTTGCCACGGCAAAGCCAGGTCAAAACATGATCCAAATACTTAAGTCCAAACCGTTATAAATTTAAGTGTAGTCAGAGTCTCAACTCTCTCTCCCCGTTGTGTTAAACCCCGGAGTCATAGAGCCAAATCAGCATCAATAGTAGTAACATAGCATATATCTAAAAAATTGATAGTGGGCGGGATCAGATGATGCCCACTTGGCTCTTTCCCCACCCTAAGTACACACATACGCTATACCTAATAATAATTTAAATTGATAAATAGATAGATAGGTGGCAACAATGCCAAAGAGTAACAAGGAAAGCAAAACCATACAAAGGGTCCTGCGTAAAAATACAATACGATTCCACATACTACCATCCCACACTTCCCATCACAAAAGACTAACTCCATATGATCCCCCACCGTAACTCACTAGCTACACAAATTTTAATCCACCAAATTTTAACTCTCCAAAAAGTAATCCCTCAACCTGCCAAAAGAAGACAAACCCAACCAAAACTAATTAAAAAAGAAACAAATGTGCAACTTTTTAAAAAGTAACGTTGGGCAGCCCACAATGACACGTCATCCCTCTTGCAAAAAGGAGCACATTGCATCCTTGCCCACTTAACACGGCAGGGACCCACACAAGCTTTGACCCACACACGCTTATAGAAAAAGTGAAGTCCGAAAAGCAATTGAAAAAAGAGCAATTCAGTAGCAGCTTTAACAATTGCAAAGGGGCCCACACAAGCTTGAATAAACTGTGACACACAACAATGGCAGCACATTAGCAACACGCTGGAAAAGACTCAGCCCAACATCACAGGCACCGCCGGAAACCACCACCAAACCCCACCATTGGACAAACGTATCGCATTCAGCCCAGACTCAAGATATGTACGATTCCAACATCCAGGGAAGATGGACGGGAACAGAAAACCTGAGTAACAAGAGCGAAGACGTCCCGGCAACAGACCCAACGTGCCACCACTGAACCACCACACTTGAGGAATCAAAGCCTAGACGCCCCACAAATATCCCCTCAGACCACATGCATTCAACCCCACACTTGAAAAATAAGTGTTGTGCGCCTAATTTGCCATGTTTTATATTGACTTTTATATCGATTTTTGTGTATATTTCATACATCTGGGTTAGAATAGTACATGAATTGTGTAGTTTATGCTTATTTGCCAATTATGAAGATTTACACTAGTTTCTGTTTAATTTCCCAGAAATCGAGACATTTTACAACAATTCGGAGAAGGGAGAAAATCATAAGAGAGCTGGAGGACAACTACACCAAGCTAGAGGTCGAGTAGCAGCTGAACCAGTGCACGTCGAGCAGAAAACAAGGAAAAGGGTACTATCATGACAGAGCTCGAGGTCAACTACACCATGCTAGAGGTCGAGTAGCAGCTGAACCAGTGCACGTCGAGCAGAAAACAAGGAAAAGGGTACTCGACAGGACTAGTCGATGTCGACCAGAAGTGGTCGATATCGAGTACCAGTTGGTCGACTATAGCTTCAGAACACAGGATCGAGGACAGCATCACTCGAGAGCACAAGGAGTACTCGATGTCGAGTACTCTACTCGATGTCGAGTACATGGTCGGGTCCGAATCCTAGCTGAGATCGAGCACAATCTGAGGAGCAGAAGAATTCTACTCGATGTCGAGTACTTTACTCGATGTCGAGTACTTCCCAGTGACCAGTTCGAGTCGAAATCGAGTGAAGATCCAAGAGAGAGTTTACTTGCAAGTGAAGGCACATGGAATTCTATCAAGAGGAGTGAAGATTTATCAAGTTGAAGATATTTATCCACATTAGGAGTTCCTACTTCTACTTTAAGAGATTTATTTGTTTTATTTATCCAAGTTTTATCTTAGGAAAGAGATAGATAGTTTTAGTAGATAGAATTGTTCTTTCCTTGATTAGCGGGGATTGAGCACTATAAATAAAGCTCTAGGGGCTGGTTTTTAGGCATTCCAATTTACACCCACAATAGCTAGATAGAGAGAGATTTTGGGAGCTTTCGGTCGATTGGAGGTAGAGAGGCGAGAGCGGATTTGGCTTCGATTGGTTGTAAGCTTTCTTTTATATTAATGCAAGTAGTTCTTTTCATGAAATTATTGATGTGTGTTTTGATGATGAAGAGCGAGTAGTCACCCAACTTCTAGGGTCGGGGTGAGCCCGACGGTAGCCATGTAAGGTAATGAATCAAAGGTACAATCTTTATTGCGATTTCATCTTCTATCCCTGATTTACATGATTCTTCTGCGACAGTCGAAGGTGATCCTTGTTTGTGTCATTGAAGCGAAAGTGATCTTAATGCAACTTGGATTAATTATGTGAAAACGGTTAGTAACAATTAGGGTTTATGTGAAAGCCTCTATATTCCTATTTGTTAATGACGAAAGTTATTCGATGAAAAGGCATGATCTTTTATACCTTTGGCGTTATTTTTATATGGTTATCGTTGTGGCGTTGAAACCCCGATTCTAGGAGCTTTTGATATTATTGAATTACATCCTACCGATTCTGTGTTTATCTCCATTCCTGTTTTGTTTTTATTTACATTTTATCTGCACAGACAACTCGAGATCAACTACATACTAGTCGACGTTGAGTACTACCTAGTCGACGTCGAGTACTACCTAGTCGACGCCGAGCAGATTTCTACTCGACATTGCTTTGTTTCGTCTTCTGCTGTACAGCTTCACAGTGAACTCGACAGTGTGGTCGATATCGAGTACTTCTACTCGATATCGAGTACTCTTCTGGTCGATTACGAGAGGATTATGGGGCTGAAAAGGCGAGCGTTGACACGCTTCCTCGTGGATACGATCTTGATTCTGTTCCACTACAACGGGAGGAAGTCTTGTAATTTTATTTGCATGGTTCAAGGATTGGTTTACTTTTATTTTATAATTGTTTGAATCAATTCTTCCTCCTAACAATAAGAAATCCAAGGAGAACAAAGGGGAACCCGAAAGACATCAACACCTCAGGCCACCACCACAGGCTGCAACGACGACGAATTTGTAGTCGCACACCCTGGAATCTTCGCACCGAGCCAGACGAGGCCTTAGCACCGAATACCAACTGGTATATCCTTCTTCCTAACCACCGCCCCCCTTCTCGATAGGGCGGAGACTAGCCATCTTGTGAATGCATTCCTTTCCATTAATGAAATCAAGTCTGTATTGGTACCCAACCCCATATTGCATGCTTTTCAACCAATCATGAATGTGGTCTTAAAATAGAAAATAAGAATAATGCGGATAATAAATAATGCGTGGTAATAAAGTTGTTGCCATGACTCGAATGACTCAGGACAAGACCTGATGAGACTGAGCCGTCCTATGACCCTAGCAAAGACTCTAATTACTTCACAGATAACAGTCGTTCTGTTTACATACGCATACAGAAATAGAATGCTCAATGGTTAATGATACGGGGTTAGCCGCGGGATGGCCCGATCTTCGACAATCAAACAAGAAACTCAAGAACGGAAGCAAGAAACGACCAAGAACACCAAGACTCGATGAAACAAGATGCAAGACTCCAAATTGATAGTAAAGACATGACCGATAAGGACTGATTCGAACTAAAATAGAACGAGATAAAGACCTCAGACCTCTGTAGAGGGTAGGAACCAATACCAATGACTATATAACCCGCCTCTACAACCCTACACAACCAAGCGGACAACTTGGAGGCACAAGGAGGGGGCTCGTGGATACTAGGATCACCAAGTCTTGCGAAGTTGATGAACACAAAGCAAACCAAGCTAAAACAATACCAATAGTTGCAATCGATGAGCCATGCTTCGAATAGATTGACTTTCACTCATGTGTTTCAAAACAAAAAGAGAGCTTTTCTATAAAATTCAACGTGTATGATTACAAAGGAGGCATTCGGCTTATATAGACCTAACTAGGGCCGAATGATCTGATTTTAATAAAACTAACAACTATAGGAATTAATTAAAATAACCTTAAAGTTTCCTAAAATAACTTAAGTAAGAAAGTTGCTAAAATAGGAAATAAACATAATGTTCAAGACTTAATAAAATCCCGTCAAAACCAGCGACAACTCAAAGAATGTGATTTTCGACCAAGCTCCATGTCGAATCTGGGAAAACCTTCAACAACAAAGTTGTAGATCTCTTCGTCCTCGTTCCAACAAGGTATGGTACGCCTTAATCCGATAATTATAGAATCCGAACGACCCATTTTACCGAGACGTCAAAAAGCTGTCAAATGTGATGAACGAATGTAAACGTCAAGATGATCAGGCTTGCATCTTTGGACCTTCTCCCATGGTGGAGCCTTCTTCTTCATCTTGAGGATGACTTCATTCTCATGAGCTCGAAACATAGGTCCATTCCCAAGTATAGATGTGTCCAAAAGTGTCTTGGATGGTGTCTTGGATGGTCCCGCATCAATCTCCCTTTCTTGAAAAGGATTCGTCCTCGAATCCAAGGTCGCATATGATTCCACAAAGACATCCACACGAGCTCCTGGATCGAAAACCTCATGCCCATGGAAACTCATCTCAAGATCGATTGTTGTAGGGATTGACCACTCCTTAATGGTTATTGTCTCAGCTTCGTCAACTTGTAGGCCATTAGAGCTCTCTACAAAACCATGAAAATAAATTTTATGAGTGCATAATTCAAATTTCATATCAACTTCATCATGTTCTAACTTAATATGCATTTTAGCTTGATCATTGATCCCTAAGTTTCCATCCAAAGCTAGCAAGTTTACATCCTTTTTCCAGGCTGAATTTTCAATCATCTCAAGGCTAGCAATATTAGAACAATTTCCTTCATCAATGATCATATTACTAACTATGCCTTTTTCTATGCATTTAGTATGACACAACTCTTCTCTTTGATTACCATCACAAGGCATAGGTTGAACATTTAAATCAATCAAAGAATCATCATGCTCATATTCAATGCAATCATTATCATCACAGGCAAATACATTAAGATCTTGATCACTATTAACATGCTCTTCAATTTTATCAACTAACTGAATATTTACACTAGAAGAAACATGATGTTGAATAGCATTATTAAGAGAAATAGGATGAGTTTCTTCCCTTTCAATTAGTGGCACTGCATCTCTAGGAGTAACTTCCCAACCTAGTGCCGCCACTCTTTTATTCATCCTTACCACGTCCTCATTGACCTTTACCAACATCTCATTCATGGCGTTCATGGTGTTCATCATGGTGTTGAACATCTCGGGAGTCATGGTGGTGCTAGAATTGGTGGCGTTGTTGCCATTGTTGGCATCGTTATTGACCTGATTAGACATGACAAAGAAAGATAAACACGGAACTATGTAAAAGATTAGTAAAATATAAACTCACAATGTGTTTCGCTCACACTCTCTCTCTAGTTATGTCACGCTTGCTGGGGCAATCCGCTTTGGGCAAATCAACACTCAAGCAAAAACCTAACAATTAAAGTATAGATATGAGAGAATGAATGAAACAAGACTCAAGAGTACTCGAAAAGGGTTCAAGGTACTCAACAGAAACCAAACAAGCACTCGACAAGCTGTAAAGTACTCGACACAAACAAAAAGAACTCGATCCAAGCAAGGATCAACTCGAAGCAACAAGAAGCACTCGACAATGGGAGATAAGTGCTCGACAGAACAATCAACAACTTGATATAACACAAAAACACTCGAAACAGGAGAAGAGTGCTCGACAGACTTAAGAACTCGACAAGAGTACTCGACAAAACTGAAAAATAAAAGAAAATAAGGGAAAAATATGGAAATTTACCTCTTTTGATTGAAAACCTTTAAGTTAGGATGTTGTAGTTGCAAGGTAGGGTTTCAATTTAGAATTTTGTGGAGGTAATGTATTTGGTAGAAGGGGTGTGTCGACTTAGGGCTAGAACAAAGATCACCAATTGGGTCCTTGGAGCTTTCTTGCACTAGATCAAACAGACTCTTTTTTTTTTCTTTTTTTTTTGACTTACTTTTGCCCCTAGTGAATTTTATCCTCCTAGGTCCAAGTTCAATCTAATTTTTTTTTTAATTTTCGAAACTGAGTTTTTTTTAAAGCTAATGCAAGAAAGACTCTATAATGGAAGAAGGACTCGAAATTCTGAATGCAATGGTGATAAAGGATAAAATTATACCCCTAAAGATAAATATATAGACACACTTTGGATAAAATAGGAAAGTAGATCTATCTTAGCCTTTTTATGATAGTTGATAGATATAATGGAATTAAATCTAACAACTTAAAAATCTGATTTTTAAATAAGGCAATGGAAATAGATAGAACAAAATATCTCAAAGATAGAAAAGATAAACAAACTAGGGTTTGTCTTGTGTGGATGACTGATTTCGGCCAAGCAAGGCTATGGGGACAAGATGTTGCCGTCGGCTCTAGGGGTGTTCACAAGGGTTGTGTGCACCTCTTTGGTCGACTCCACGGTCTCGGCTAGGCTTTGTGTTTAGGCTATGCAACCACAAACAATCACAAACGAAAGATTAGTGCAATAATCAAATAAAGAACAAGAAGTAAAAGACCAAATAATAAAAAGGACTCTTTTTGTGGTTTTTGTGTTTATGAAAAGAAAAAGACTCAATCTTGATGTCGGAAACCAAAGCTCTGATGCCAATTTGATACGGGGTTAGTCGCAGGATGGCTCGATCTTCGACAATCAAACAAGAACAGCAAGATTCTCGACAAGAAAGCCAAGAATCGACCAAGACTCAACAAGACTCGATGAAACAAGATGCAAGACTCCAAATTGATAGTAAAGACACGACCGATAAGGACTGATTCGAACTAAAATAGAACGAGATAAAGACCCCAGGCCTCCGTAGAGGGTAGGAACCAATACCAATGACTATATAACCCGCCTCTACAACCCTACACAACCAAGCGGACAACTTGGAGGCACAAGGAGGGGGCTCGTGGATACTAGGATCACCAAGTCTTGCGAAGTTGATGAACACAAAGCAAACCAAGCTAAAACAATACCAATAGTTGCAATCGATGAGCCATGCTTCGAATCGATTGACTTTCACTCATGTGTTTCAACACAAAAAGAGAGCTTTTCTATAAAATTCAACGTGTATGATTACAAAGGAGGCATTCGGCTTATATAGACTTAACTAGGGCCGAATGGGCTGATTTTAATAAAACTAACCACTATAGGAATTAATTAAAATAACCTTAAAGTTTCCTAAAATAACTTAAGTAAGAAAGTTGCTAAAATAGGAAATAAACATAATGTTCAAGACTTAATAAAATCCCGTCAAAACCAGCGACAGCTCAAAGAATGTGATTTTCGACCAAGCTCCATGTCGAATCTGGGAAAACCTTCAACAACAAAGTTGTAGATCTCTTCATCCTCGTTCCAACAAGGTATAGCACGCCTTAATCAGATAAATATAGAATCCGAACAACCCATTTTACTGAGATGTCGAAAAACTGTCAAATGTGTTGAACGAATGTAAATGTCAAGATGATCAAGCTTGCATCTTTGGACCTTCTCCCATGGTGGAGCCTTCTTCTTCCTCTTAAGGATGACTTCATTCTCATGAGCTCGAAACATAGGTCCATCCCCAAGTATAGATGTGTCCAAAAGTGTCTTGGATGGTCCCGCTTCAGTCAATGCAACCTAGCATGATACTACATGACATGCTGATAATGAATGCAAACACCTAGTATATCATGCATGTAAAGCAGTGAGTTCTCTCTTTCGATATGAGTAAGCTCCGAAGAGACTTACCTGACTATGCATAACATCATAATAGAAGATCCGGCACACATCAATCATAATCATAAGGTATTACCTAGATACATATCAGAACGCATACATAAGTCTATGTCTAATCATTCAAGCACTCAAGCATACGTCATTCAATGAGAAAAACAACCATATCGCAATCGTCATTCCATCAAGTTCAACCATTCATCATATTGCCACATTCTGTATGACCACATCATTCTCATCGCTCCATTCAACCACATTCATATGCTCATAATTACCATATATCCGCATAGTCATATATCTCAAGGTTCACCACATTTATCATAGTTCATAAGGCATAATCAAATGATACATAAATCTAACATCTCAACATGTCGTTAGTCGTTCATACATGCCATTAGTCCACACAAGTCATGATATTAGTCACTCAAACATATCAACATGCTAGTTAGCCATTGATCACATAATTCCCAAGTTGATCCCAAAAACCGCTTCAAACCCCAAGTTACCGATTAGAATACTCGACCTTAAACGCTTATGAAATTCGTTTCCCAAAACTGCAAATCATATCTTTAAGTCAATCCTTGAAACCCTCAAAAGCGTTGAAAACGAGTTGCGAAAATGATCGTCGAAAACATCGAGAAATGCACTCAAAACCATCGGACATGGGGCATCTCGCCGCGGCGAAAGTGGCTCTCGCCACATCGAGATGTCCCAGCGAGCACCCCACCGATAAGTGGTCCGTCGCGGGCGCGAGAGGAACTCTCGCACCCGTGGCCGTGAGTATCTGGGTGCCCGCGAGACTCTCACGGCCGTGAGCATCTCGCGCCCGCGAGAGCTCGAGTCGCGGTCGTGAGTCTGTGGTGTCTCTTAGGGCACCCCGGCTGGGCTTACTCGCCATCGCGAGTGCATTCTTGTGCCCGCGAGTAAGAACCCTAGGTCGGGTGTTCTAACTCGCGGCTGTGAGTTCATGCTTGCGGTGGCGATTCCGGGGTCGAATCCTAGATTCTAGCCCCATTTCCGACCTTGTTTGACGTTGTTAGCCTCTCCCCTTTATCCCCATTTTCCATAAGGCTTCTAGGCACATGTTAGCACAAAATTTAACCATAAAACTCAAGGATTTGAAGAGATTTCTCACCCAACTCTTCCTTGCTTCACTTTTCTTCTCCCGGGCGACTTGAGGTGCGATTTCTTCTCTGATTTCTCTAGATCCAAGCGTTGGGTGAGCTGGGAAAGTTAGTATGGAGTTAAAGGAGGGACCTTTGAGAGTTTTGAAGTTAAAGGAGGAGGAAAGAACCATCTTACCCTTCCTAAGCTCGATTATGACCAAAAGGGCTCCGGGGCTCGGATCTTGGATCTCTGGACTGTTGGAGCTTCTTCTTCCACTTGAGGATGCCATAGGGGTGCTGAGGGGCTGTTGTTGCTCCCCATGAAGGAAGGAAGGGAAAATGAGCTTGTTTTGGCTTGGTTGAGCTCAAGAGGTGGAATGGAGCATGGAGTTCTTGCATCTTGGCTTCAATGGGGGAAGGAAGGAGGAAGGGGTTGTAGAATTTGAAATCCGAGAATCAGGGTTGTCATGTTAGTTCTTAAAATTTTGTTTAGGTCGAAAATCCGCTTTATGAATTCTAAAATCTGAGTTAGCGAGTTTTCTGTTAAATTATGCTTTTAAATTCATTTTTATTTCCTTTTTTCGAAAAAATTAGGATTTAAAAATCCGAGCATTTACAAATATTGGCTAGTCAATGTCAAAACTAAAAAAGGTCAAAGGGAAAAAGGAGGGAGGGTGAGGGATGGGGAAGGAAATATACATATTTACTTAATTTGTTTAAAAAATTAGGTATTTACTTAATCATGTCTATTTTTTTGGACATCCACTAAATTAAGCCTATATTTATCACTAGCTTGACGAAAATAGGTAAAAGGTGGTGATTTGTTGATGGAGACCATTTAAGGGATGGTTTTATGTAATTTTGAAAGGAGTGGTTAAGGGAAAACTCTCATATTTAAGGAGCGGTTTTCTATAAATTTCCCAAATAATATAGATAAAATATATAGATAAAATAATATAGATAAAATATAGGCTAATAATATAGATAAAATATAGATAAATTTCCCAAATAATATAGATAAAATATAGGCTAATTTCGTATAGTGTGGCTAGAAATCTAGCACCGAGGAAGGATATTTGTGCATTCTAATAAGGGGTTTTTAGACAAAGGTCTTTCTAATCTTTGCATTATATGATGATGATATGATCTCCGATTTGATCAAATACAGGCTAATATATATAATTGATTAAACCCCTATTAAAAATAAGTCATATTTGCGCAAATACACCTAATCCACATAGTGTTTGCAAAAAATACACTCATTTTAAGAGAATAACAAAAATAGGTGAGTTGATTCATTTTTGCAAAGTAATAGGGGATGATTTTAGGTGAAGAGCTCTCGGTCTTTCCGCTCCCGCAGCCACAAATACATCGCCACTACCTACCGACCTCCCGGCTCATCACCGCTCCAGCTCACCACTGCCACACAACAACCCAGCGCTTGCCATCGCCGATTCCATGGCTCCTAGCCATCGTGTTTGCCGCCGGACCCCCTAGTTAACCACCATCCCGTGGCTCCGGTGCCACCAGCTCGGTCCACCGGTTTGTTCGGCCTCTGTCGCCCCCATCTTGGCCCACCGTTTTGCCCATGTTGTGGGGTGTGCCCAGTGGCGGAGCTAGGGAGTGGCGGAGCTAGGGGTGCTTGGGGGTGCTCGAGCCCCCCCTATCCGAAAAAATAAATGCAAAAAATAAATAATTTTTTTTTGCATATATTTAGTATTTTTTAAGGTAATATAACATCTTTAAGTGATATTTGAAATAAGATTGCTATCTAGCCCAAGTGGTAAAGGAAATAGGGAAGGAAGGAATGAGAATCAAAAGGTCTTGGATTCAATTCTCAAGTTCTTCACTTTTTATTTGCTTTACTATAACATTAATTCTTCTTAATTTCTCTCTATTATTTTTGTTTCTATCAACTATTTCATTAAAAAAAATGACATATTTATGTTTACATTATACATTTAACTTTTTATTTCAATATTGTTTTAAAAGTAATTTTTTGTGATTTTTGTCTATATATTTTTTTCTCTTCTATTTTTTTGGTCACTCTCAACTATTTAAATATAAAAAATCATTACAAAAATCACAATTTTAGTGTTTTTCAATATTATTTTTAAAAAAATCTTCTTAAGAAGTATACACAAAAAAAAAATTACGAAATTTTTTTAGCACCCCCTGACGGAAATCTTGGCTCTGCCACTGGGTGTGCCTCGGCGTTCATCATCGTCGAGATCCCCGCCGCCGGTTGTTTCCGAGGGCCACAACTTTTGCTCTTCGGGGCGCCGATTTCACTCTCCGTGCTTGCTCAAACGAAGGTTTGTTTTATAATTTCCCCAAAAAAAATTTTGGAGATCTGCTTGGTGATTATGAGTTAGGGGAACCTTTTGCTTTGTTTCCAATTCGTTCCGACCAGTAGAGTTAAACTTTAACAGAAGAACCTAATTAGCGTTGGAACAACACTTCTTTGCGTTTTAGAAGGAAAAAAAATTAATCCTCTGTTGGCCTTCGATTTAAAATCATTCCTTGTCTATTCCGACTATCGGTCGTACTTCGACTCGTTCTTATTGTTCGTTTTCCAATCGCTCTCTTGCCTCTTTTCTTGTCTATTGTTGTTTATTTTCTCTCCTCAATCTCGTCTATCCGTCTCTATTTTGGCTTACCCTTGTGGTAGCCTATTACGATCTTGTTATCGTCCTTGAGAGTTTGTGATGGGTTTCGGGGGGGTTTGAATAGGCAATGGTTTGGTTAGGGTTTGGGCTTGCGGGTTAGTGTTTTGTTGTTCATGTTGTGTTGTAGGCTTCATGTGAACGGTGGTTGATTTGTCATGCTCGTATACGTCGTGTAAATGCAATCGACGTCTAAAGGCTCTGTTTGGAGTCCATCATATGAGGTGTCCTCTAGTGATCCCTATAGTTATGTGCATCTTTCTTTTGGCCAGTCGGTTCATTTGTTCAGCTAGCTTGTAATTTTCAGTGTAGGATAGCTTCTACGTTTCGTTTTGGAATTTCTTTATGATATTTGCTTCATGTAATTTCTTTATGTTATTTGCTTCCGGTTGTACATGATGGTTAGTCCATCTACCGGCTTGTCCGGTCTCTCGATTTTTTTAGGCTTGTCTAGATAATCGAATTTCTTTACTGATATAAATATAAAGTTAAAATAAATTAAATATTTGTTAAAGTAATGATTTTATTATTTGTTTTACGAAACTAATAAATAGTAAATAGAACTATCGGGAATAAAAAAATTTCTTTAATAAGGGATTAGAAAAGGAATGTCAATACGTGTAGAGAGACTAGCGATACGATTTAACCTAAATCGTAGCTACTAGATTATTAACCCTAACGACCAAATTTCCGCCTCTCACATAGATAATCCCTTAAATATACATTACCTAGGAACACTCCTAATAAAACCTAAACTTTTCTGTCCTAAACTTTAATTAGGCATTTTTTTGGTTGATATGTTATTGTGCGCTTGACCTTTACAAAATGGTAATTTAGGTTCCATCTTGTCAGAGTAAATTTTCGATCTTGTCATGATTGCAAAAAAAAAAAAAGATGAAATAAAACAACTACTGAAAACTGAAATCATTTTTCTGAAAACCCATGAATTAAGACAATGCAATAAGGGCGAAGTTGCTACAACTTAAACATGAATGAGTTAGACTCAAAACACAATTACTGAATTGGTAAGCCAATTGCTGAGTAATGAAGCCTTAAACAATCTTTCTTACTTCTATCTAAGACATATTAATCTTGAGTAAAGTACTCTCTACAGCTTTACCGCCTTGATCGTTGTATTGTTCAACAAACAAAAATAAGAGACCATCAAACTAGTACCTGCTCAAGCACAATCACAACTTGAACTCATAATACATGCCTACCTAACGAAAACTAGAGTAACTTCCTAAGAGCATGGGCATTGGAGCTTTTAGGAGGGTTTTTAGAGGGGTTGTTGTCAGGAAAATGAGGAGAGAGGGAAGGGTTGAATTAAAAACCCACCAATGGGTTTCCAACTTCCAAACTCCACTAAAACCCCATAAAGTGGGCCCCATGTATATATATGGGTGATTTTTATAATTTTTTAATGTTTTTGCATGAGCCCTTCTACCTATATTGTTGGCATGCAAGTGAGAGACAATAATTTTATATAATTTGTGTATAATTTTATATAATTTTAGCTAGTTTTTAGTCATTAAATATAAAAAAATAAAAAATAATCTTTTTATTAAAATTCATAATTTATTTAAGCTATTAATAAACACCAATATTATATATGTTGAACAAAATATTATACATACATAAATATTAAATAATGTACAACATAATATTTTTATGCATATTGTATTATATAAAAGATGGTAGTCATCCATTGGAGAAGAATTAAGTGGCCCCTCCATAGGTTTTGTACAAATTGTGGTAATTCATTTACACTTATAACTATTTCCGGTTGTTTTTTTTATCTTTATAAAAAAAATTTAAAATTATTTTAGATATTATTAAAAATTATCTATTCATAGACACTAACAAAAAATTAAATAAAATTGTTAAAGATGGTACAAAGATGTGAAGTATTTTTTTTCACCGAAATTGTTAATTAAGGATGAATAGATAATAGTTGGTGAAAAGTAAATTAAGAAACTCATATGGATGTGGACGAAAAAGTAAGTTGGGGTTTTGAATGTGAGAGAAGAAAGTGATAAAGTGGTATTAAGAAACCCGCATTGATGCGGATGGTCTAACATGATCTGGCTATGGACATTGATTTTCCATATTGTAAAGATGAATGAATGGAAACAACTACTAAAAATGAAATCATTTGATGTGATTGGCTTCTTAACATTTAACAAACAAACAAGTAAACACCACCACAAAAGCGTATCCAAAAATAATTGTAACATCGTACATGAAACATATTCATGTCGAAACACATAATGATATACAACGTCAGCCTTCCTAACTTAACTATGTGATGTCCACTAAAGTAACCATGTCTTTATATACATTTTAGCTCCTTATTCTATATACTTTGCATATTTCGGGCTGGGAATATGTTGAATTTATGTAGTTTATGCTTATTTGCAAGAAATAGAGGTCTACATAAGTTTTGGTTTAATATTGCAGAATTTGGAGCCATTCTGAGACGAAACCAAAGGACAGGATTCTACTCGACTTCGACCAGAAGCTACTCGAAGTCAACTACATCTAGGAGCGAAGACTGATCGAGGACAGAAGAAGAAGACAACTCTAGCACGAGCCGTACTCGACGTCGACCACACCTTACTCGAGGTCGACGAGGAGAAGCATTCGACAAGCTGAATATTACTCGAAGTCGAGTACATCCTACTCGAAGTCAACCAGGCTTTGTCGAGGTCGACTACGCATCTTTGGGCCGTGAGCTTGTTGGGCCATTCCGAGCATATGTGGACCACTTGGGCACGAAGCAAGGCTGGATCCATCATGTTTTATCAAGATCTATCTATGAAGAGAAGGATTTTATCCACATGAAGATTTTTAGTTAATTTCCTTTTAGATAAATGTTCCCTTTTATTTAAGTTTTATCTTTATAAATTAGATATACTTTCCTTTCCTTGATTAGTAAGGATTGGAAGCCTATAAATAAAGCCCATGGGGCTAGTTTTTATTCATTAAAAGCTAGAGAGGAGAAGTAGAGAGAAGTAGAGAGAGAGTGGAGGTCGAGAGGAGCTAAGAGGCGAGAGCGGAATTGGGTCCAATCGGTTGTAAGCTTTTATTTAGTTTTATTATTGATGAGTTTCCTTGTGATGAAGAGCGAGTAGTCCACCCACTTCTAGGGTCGGGGCGAGCCCGACGATCTCCATACGTGTTTGAGGTAAAAGATCCGACCTTTATCATGTTTTGAGTATCTACTACCTTTTGTGGATCCATGCTAACAACTGGGATTATAAACATAAAATCCGTAGATACAATTAGGGTTTCTTGAAAGAGTTGTCTAATTGTTGCAAAAGGCGAAAGCTTGATCTTTCGATGCAATTTGCATGATTATCGTTATTTATCTTGCCTTATGCATGTTTGGTTATTGTTGTTGCAAACCCCGATCTTGGTAGTCTTTTTCATACATTGTTTAAAGTTCGAGATTTGCATTCGTTTATTTACTGTCCCTACTCGACTTCG
Source organism: Persicaria maculosa (assembly GCA_963922045.1). Taxonomy (NCBI): domain Eukaryota; kingdom Viridiplantae; phylum Streptophyta; class Magnoliopsida; order Caryophyllales; family Polygonaceae; genus Persicaria; species Persicaria maculosa. Next base: position 50,767,369 of record OY998259.1, on the reverse strand, counting down.
ACTAGACCCTAGTCGACGTCGACCACTGACTTTCGATCGAGCAAGATCGTTGTTGCTTCTGTCTCTGCAGTACTCGACAGACTACTCGACTACGACCAACCTACTCGATGTCGAGTAATGCTTGGTCGACGTCGACCACCACTGGTACCTTCTATTGCTCGAAATCGGCTGTGCCTAACCCCTGTCGACCACCCTTGGTCGAGGTCGAGTACACTGTGGTCGATCACCATCTATGAGATTTCTCCGCTGTCTGAGATCCGCGGACACGCTTCCTCGAGGATCGATCCTGACTTCCCACTGCTATATCAGAAGGAGGTCTTGTAATCATTTGCGTGGGCATAATCCGGTTTGATTTATATTTTTATATTTTGAACTCGATTTCCTCCTACACCAAATTGGCGCTGTTGCTGGGGAAGCAATCATTCGCACCTTAGGTAGTTAGATGTCACGTTTTTCTTTAAGTTTTGATTTTGCAGTGTATGCGCCGTTCTGGTCAACAACCTGAGTTTGACACCTTAGACGACCCGGAACGCCTTATACACGTCCACGCTAAATTGAAAAGAGCCATGCCGGCCGCAGAAACACAAGCACAGTTGATAGAGAGGCTTCAGGCGGAATTAGAAGCCAAAAATACTGCTCTCGCCGCTGAGAGAGCACGTACTAAGCAGGAAGCTGAGCAAAGGAGGCAGGTGGAAGCTGAGCTTGCCCAATTCCCTACCACTACAGAGGATTACATGCACCCGACTCTTGTCGTGCCTGAATCGGCCATTCTAGTCCCTGAAAATAACTTTGAAATTTGCACTTCTTTCCTGATTGAGATTAAAAATAATGCCTTTTACGGAAGGTTTAATGAATGTCCTCTTGAACATATTACCAACTTTTCTGATATGTGCCATACTCTTGCTGAAGGTACTACTCTGGAATATGTCAAGATGAAGGCTTTTCGTTGGTCTCTTGCCGGTCCAGCATTGAAATGGCTTGAAGGTCTCCCTCCACGATCCCTCACAACATGGGCTGAAGAGAGGCATGAATTTCTTAATAAATTCTTTCCTCCTGCCAAGACAGCGCTCCTCCGCCAAAAGATCACAGCTTTCAAGGAGAAGCCTGGGGAACCGCTAGCAAAAGCATGGGAATGATACAAGGATCTACTGCGATCCTGACCTACACATGGGCAGCCACCCTATGTCGTTCAGTAGATCTTCTACAATTTGCTTGATCTGTCCGCTAAGGATAGGATCAATCATTATACTCATTATGAGTATCTGACGATGCCACCAGCGGACGCATGGGCTACCCTCGACAATCTCACCAACTTCGACAATAAGTATGGGGCTCCGACAAACTATGACGAGAATGCCTATGCCAGGCAAGCCCCATCCATGCCCCTCTATGAGCCTTCTAAGGAGATTGATCTAGATGTCAAGGAGCAGTTCTACAGAGATCAGAATTGCAAGCTCCTCAAGCAAGTCAAGTTTCTCACTGTCAACCAACCCTGCATCGAATGTGGCTCACAGCGGCACACCACTCCAGAATGCCCACATACAGAGCAAGTCAGGATGGCAGAAACTCATGAAGAGGTAGCTTACGCAGAGGGTCCCAATCGCTATATGGGGGACCAAAGGTTCCAACAACCACAATGGAACCAAGGTCCCCCTAGGAACCCCCCCGCCATATAGAGCTCCAGAACATCCAGAAAGGGATCAATGGAAGGATGACCTACAGCTCATCCTTGACGAGATGAGGAGGAATCAGGCACAACAGCAGCAATCTACAAGCACCATCAACAATCAGCTCCAGAACATCAATACAAGATTTGGAGAGCTGGACATCTGGAAGAGGAACATTGAGACCCAGATGGGTCGATTCGCGACACAAATTCCACGACCGACCGGGCAACTCCCTGGGCAGAGAGAACCGAATCCCAAAGGGAAGACCGGACACCTCGCGGCTATAAAGCTCAGGAGCGGGAACCAACTACGCGAGCCAGAGGTCGGAAAGCAGCAGGACGGAACTGAGAAGCTACTCGACATCGAGCAGACCCAAGTCAAATTCGACCAGACTACTCGACATCGAGTAGGGGTACCCGAAGTCGACCAACTCCAAGCCGACGAGGAAGCTTCTTCACGACAACAGAACTCGAAGTCGACTCCCATAGTCGATGTCGAGCAAGACCTAGTCGACGTCGAGGAGAAGCAAGTCGACATCGAGGACGCTGCAACACCTCCGAATCTGTTCTGGCTCCGAAACAGAAAAAGACGCTTCCTTTCCCTTCCAAAGCGCTGAAAGATCCCACTGCAGGTAGGTTTAAACGTTTTGTTAAGATGCTTCAAGAACTGAATGTTTCAATTCCTTTTGCAGAAGCTCTCCAGGAGATGCTTGCTTATGTCAAGTTCCCTAAGGAAATCCTTAGCAACAAGCGATCTATCTCAAAAATCGTCGGCGAATGCAAAAGGATGGACTTCCTTGAGAAGAGACCTGACCCTGGTAAGTTCTCTACTACTGTGGGATTTGGACAATATAAATTTGAGTCCTTGTGTGATTTAGGAGAAAGCGTGAGTATCATGCCCTTATCAATCTTGTGAAAGGTGACGATAGGGTCCATAGAGCATGTGGATGCCAAGCTATACATGGAAAACAATGCAGTGGTCATCCCTACAGGTATGGTCGAGAATGTCTCTGTCTAGGTTGGTAAGTTCTATATCCCCGCTGATTTCCTTATTATAGATTGTGCTGAGGATCCTACTAGCCCTATTATTCTTGGTAGACCATTCCTAGCTACTGCAGATGCTAAAATCAGCGTAAAGCAGCGATTGCTCACCTTCACAATAGGTGATGAGATCTTAGATTTCTCTTTTGGCCCTACAAAGGAGGAAATTTCATGGTTGGAGGTGAAAAGCATCAGCAACCACGGGATCGAGCAAACAACGGAGGAAAACACCAGAAAGCTACTCGACGTCGACCAAGGTTACTCGACGTCGACCACCGTACTCAACTTCGACCAAAACTTCTTGAAGTCGACTTCCTCTGTTGAACACCAGACTTGTCAAGAGCCTAAGTATAGGGTCCCTGTACTCGACGTCGACCAGATCTACTCGACGTCGACCAACCCCAAGCCCAAAGATTTCTGTTTTGGGCACGAAAAGGTGAGTCCAGGTATGATTTCAGCCCCTTCTTTGTCCATTAATAAATTTAATAAAAATTTAAGGGGAGGTACGGCCCCGTGGCGAGCTAAGTTGCGAAGGATTAGAGCCGGAAAGAAGAAGAAGGAAGGCAAGGGAAACTATGCAACCAACAACTTATCAGATGAGCTTGCATACTACAATCAGGACCTAGATGATCCAGGAGAAGGGCCAAGCACAAGAGGGGCCCACATTGACGGTCCCTGAGCACAAGCGGAGAAGTCGGCCTAGCGACTCTAAAATCTAGAGCATGTACATAAAACTTTTGGATTTTGGACTTTGGAACTTTTGGTTTTGGTTTTGGTTTTGGTTTGTTTTTTTTTTTTTTTAGTTTTGAATGCTTCATGTGGAAGGTCTTGTCTTTGTGCAACAACTAACACTTTCTAGGGTCGAGAAGCACGAAAGGATCGCAAAGAGTGGAAAGAGAAGTCCCTGAAAGTTAGTCGAAATCGACTAGGCCAAGTCGAGATCGACCAAAAGGAGCAGCCCAGAACTACTCGACATCGAGTAGGCCAACTCGACGTCGACCAAGCCAGGAGCTTCCTCGACTTCACACATCCACTCGACGCTGACAGTTTCCTCGACGTCAACCAAGGTACTCGACGTCGACTACCTCAGTTACTCGACGGCCCTATTTTGACTCTACAGCACGTTATTCGGTGAGTTCCTTCCTTTACCCTTGTTTTATATTGATTTTATACAGTGGGGACACTGTATATTTTAAGTATGGGGTGGGGGAGGAACTCATTATCATTATTTATTTATGTTTTATTCTTGCTTTTGGTTTTGCATGGTGAATTTTGAGTAAAATTTTAAATTTTTTTATAAATGCTAAACTCAAAGTTCTATGAGACATCTCCCAAAGCTTGTAAATTGTCTAAAGAAATAGTGTCATGGAAGCTTATATCGAACTCGACGATGCAAAATTGGATTCATTAGAGATATAGCATGAAATTGCCTAGTTAAGGGAAGTCACAATGAAGTGCATATTTTCTTGAAAACCATGAAAAGAGGTAAAATTTGAAGTTGCTTTTGACATGTTGAGTGATAAGAGGATGGAGGACTTTATATTTCCATATAATGCTCATATGTTTATAATCCTAGCCTTACCTATGCTTATGCATTACACAAAGCCATATTATGCCTTATTGCAATTATTGCTCCACATATTCCAAATATTGCCATTCTTTACCTTATTTCCTATCCGGGGATTATGTTGAGAATGATGTTACATTATGGAGATGTTATATGGTGTTTGTGTTGTTGTTATTGGGTAGGAAAATGTTTGAAATATATGGAAAATTTAATGAGTGAGAAAAAAATCCGGTCACCTCAGGAGATAAAGGTAGATCGACCCTGCTTGCTGAGATAATAGTTCAGTGAGATGGGACACAGATGTGAGGAGTCCAAAGCACTAAGTATCCGGGGCCATTCATGACACCCATGTTTGCGACTCGCGAGAAGGCAGTGCTGAGGTTAGAGAGGTAAAAGCATTATTAATGATAAAAGCATTATGAAAGGTGATGAATTTTATGAAGAAGGAATGTGGAAATTCAGTTTGGAAATACTCCATTTCCCCGGATCATTAGCACCACATTGCCAAAAATTGCCCACCTTTAGCCTCTTACCAATCTACTCCTTATTGAGCTTAATTAAAGTCCTCTTGATTATTAATACTTTGTCACATGAATTGTTTTGCATAACCCTCCTTTTGTGAGTAGATGTTGTTTTTTATTGAACATGTATGGAATTGTGGCATTAGTACCTTTTCAATATTGGTAATTGATTGCAGGGTTATATAAGAATGAATCTATGATGTTGAGAGTTTTGAATTCTTCCCTTGAATGACCATCCAAGTTATTGCTTGGGGACAAGCAAGCTTAAGTATGGGGTGATTTGATGTCCACTAAAGTAACCATGTCTTTATATACATTTTAGCTCCTTATTCTATATACTTTGCATATTTCAGGCCGGGAATATGTTGAATTTATGTAGTTTATGCTTATTTGCAAGAAATAGAGGTCTACATAAGTTTTGGTTTAATATTGCAGAATTTGGAGCCATTCTGAGACGAAACCAAAGGACGAGATTCTACTCGACTTCGACCAGAAGCTACTCGAAGTCAACTACAGCTAGGAGCGAAGACTGATCGAGGACAGAAGAAGAAGACAACTCAAGCACGATCCGTACTCGACGTCAACCACACTTTACTCGAGGTCGACTAGAAATGGGCGGCTACCGAGCTTGACGAGGAGAAGCATTCGGCAAGTTGAATATTACTCGAAGTCGAGTACATCCTACTTGAAGTCGACCAGGCTTTGTCGAGGTCGACTACGCAATTTTGGGCCGTGAGCTTGTTGGGCCATTCCAAGCATATGTGGACTACTTCGGCACGAAGCAAGGCTGGATCCATCATGTTTCATCAAGATCTATCTATGAAGAGAAGGATTTTATCCACATGAAGATATTTAGTTAATTTCCTTTTAGATAAATGTTCCCTTTTATTTAAGTTTTATCTTTATAAATTAGATATACTTTCCTTTCCTTGATTAGCAAGGTTTGGAAGCCTATAAATAAAGCACATGGGGCTAGTTTTTATTCATTAAAAGCTAGAGAGGAGAAGTAGAGAGAGAGTGGAGGCCGAGAGGAGCTAAGAGGTGAGAGCGGAATTGGGTCCAATCGGTTGTAAGCTTTTATTTAGTTTTATTAATGCAAAATTATTTCCTTTTATTATTGATGAGTTTCCTTGCGATGAAGAGCGAGTAGTCCACCCACTTCTAGGGTTGGGGCGAGCCCGACGATCGCCATACGTGTTTGAGGTAAAAGATCCGACATTTATCATGTTTTGAGCATCTACTACCTTTTGTGGATCCATGCTAACAACTTGGATTGTAAACATAAAATCGGTAGATACAATTAGGGTTTCTTGAAAGAGTTGTCTAATTGTTGGAAAAGGCGAAAGTTTGATCCTTCGATGCGATTTGCATGATTATCGTTATTTATCTTGCCTTATGCATGTTTGGTTATCGTTGTTGCAAACCCCGATCTTTGAAGTCTTTTTCATACATTGTTTAAAGTTCGAGATTTCCATTAGTTTATTTACTGTTCCTACTCGACTTCGACTAGACCCTAGTCGACGTCGACCACTGAATTTCGATCGAGCAAGATCGTTGTTGCTTCTGTCTCTGCAGTACTCGACATAATACTCGACTACGACCAACCTACTCGACGTCGAGTAAGGCCTGGTCGACGTCGACCACCAATGGTAACTTCTATTGCTCGAAATCGGATGTGTCTGACCCCTGTCGACCACCCTTGGTCGAGGTCGAGTACACTGTGGTCGATCACCATCCGTGAGATTTCTCCGCTGCCTGAGATCCGCTGACACGCTTCCTCAAGAATCGATCCTAACTTCTCACTGCTACATCAGGAGGAGGTCTTGTAATCATTTGCGTGGGCATAATCCGGTTTGATTTATATTTTTATATTTTGAACTCGATTTCCTCCTACAACACTATGGTATGCAGTTGGTTAGACCATGTTCCATTTGCAGTTGAAGTTATTATGCGCCAAGACATTTCTAAATGAATCAGCAAGTTAGTGGAAGATAGTTGTGAGTTAATGAGTAAGTTAGAGAAAGGGCTTCAAAATGGAAATCATGCACATACATTTGAAGCAAGTGTTGCACACAAAAGAGCAACAACATTGAAATCTTAGACAATATTCCTCTTTGTTGATATAAAACAGCAAAGTATAAAGTTCATCTTCACATCTATGCAAGTTGAAGATTTCTGTTAGGTAAATTTGAAACCTAGTTCCTAAACTTTTCCCTTTTCCAATAATGGTCCGATTGGTCCCTGACCTTTAGCATTTCCTATTTTAGTCCATGGTTGAGCATAGCAATCATCAATTTGTCGCAGTTTTTGACCCAGAAATTTCCGTGCGTCTGGATCGGGCTACATTTGACAGGTCTAGTTCCGACTGCACATAAAAAAAAATGATGTCTTATAAAATATTTTCAAAACACTTTTCTTCAGTTGAGATTAAATGTGTTCTATCTGGTGGTTTTATATTTCCAGTGGGCATGATTGATGTATACACGTAATCACAGTTATGGTTAAAATATGCTTTATCTAATTTAAGCTGGTTTCAATGTTCAACTTGTAATTTGCCGGCCAAACTACAAGACATCGACGTCTTTGGCTTCCTCTAAGGCTGAACATTAGCTGGCCTCTCAGCTTGGTGCAGTTAACCTTGTCACGAACATATGCCGATGAACTACCAAACAATATATCTCATTTTTTGACAAGATATTTAAAATGATCACCGAAAATCAACAATTGGAGAACAATAATAGGAACTAAATTAAAGTTAAGCAGGCCACATATACAGAAGATTAGCAATGTCTGCTAACAAAATACATGTAGCAAGCAACACAAAAAAAGCTACGACGACAACTTGAAATTCGATAATGATCAGTCCAGGAAAAGCAGAGTATGACTCATTTGGATTTCTTTCCAAATTATAATCTAGCACCAGCAGTCACATAGACCTGAACGCAAGCTAGTATGAATCACCCCCACCATATCCTGAATTCCCACCTCTGTATCCTCCACCACCACCCCCACCATAGCCGCCGCCGCCACCCCCAGAGGCTCGTTCAGTGGCATAACTTACACGAACAGGACGTCCGTCAAGTTCCTGAGAGTAAGATGTAAAATGTCAATACAGCTAAATAAGAATTACAGAAATTCAAGGCATTGAAATAAATGATAACATCAAGTCTTGGATATTAACCTTGCCATCCATGGCAGTCAATGCAGCACCAGCATCTTCAGTGGTGGTGAAGTTAACAAACCCAAATCCCCTTGATCTTCCAGTATCCCTATCAACGATAACTCTAGCTGTGAACATAAAACCACTGAAAATCTGAGCCAGAGAGAACCTATATAGTATATCAATTTTGACATAAAAAGGCAATGAAATATTATTGCATGAACACGAATGGCAAGTTATTAGAACCTCACCTTCAGTGACCTCACCATAGCTAGCAAATGTTTCCCTCAGAGTATTGTCGTCGGTTCCCCAGGAAAGACCTAAATATTTATGTAAAACATGTCAAAGTAGTGCCTTTCAGAAAGAAACCAAGATAAACCAACACGTTTTAAGCAGTAGAAAATCACCTCCAACAAAGAGCTTTGATGAAGACATATGGCGAACAGAGTTCAGCAACATCATCGAAAGCTGCCCATTACACACCTTTGTTTGAGAAACACCCTGCCTAAGCAGGCCACCAAGCTTATTGCAAAAAGCCATTTCCAAAATCTGAAAATTAACAACATAAAAAAAGGCGAGTAATTCAGTCAACTTCTGTGGTGAATTAAGCTAAAATCCAAGCATTCAAAATAACAAACATATTTCCAACCTACAAGCAGCTGACTTTAATGCTAGTAACGAGAACCACATGCATCGAAATTAAAAGTGTCACAAATACATAACAAGAAAACACAGTTTTGAGCCTTCCGTCCTGGTACACAACTCCTACGAATCCTAGACTTGGAATCAATATCCAAATTCAAATAACATGCTAAAATCATCCACTCACACAGCGAGGATGAAATGAAATCAGGTCGACAAATACCTAACCTTGAGAGTACAAGCAGTCAGAAACATATATTCGAAACCTTTACAAATAAGAACACACGAAAATTGGAACTTAAACTACCGGTGTTGAACCTATGGATCAAATCAAATGAAGTCAACAACGAACAAGCAAAAGATACAGAGAGAAGTGAAACAAAAACAGGAATTTGAACAAGGTAGCGGATAAGAAGGACGCAAATCAAATGGAAAGGCAAGAAAGAAACCAGAGATGAATGGAGTACCTGAGAAGAGAGGGAGCAAATGGGAGCGGCTAGGGTTTATGGGATCGGCCTATAAAACCCTCGATATGACGAATAGGCAAAAGATCAAAGGACCCGCTGCTTAAATACTAAATAGGGTACGGAGATATCTTATGCGGAGTTGCGCGGTGCCGTTTTCGCCGACGTCCCTGAATTGGATTGGACCTCCTCTTTTACCCTAATTTGTCCGCACTACGTTTTGGACAGGGCCGCCCGGCCCATTACCTTATAAACTACCTACTATTATTATAAGGTTTACTTGGAATTACTGAGCTTATGGCATGTCACCTTGTGTACTACATTTTTATGGCAAAACATGTTGTTTTATAATGTTAACTATTTTTTTTTTTGATAATTCAGATAAAAATGAAACTCGAGGGCCGGACAAGCCGGCAGACGGGGGAACCGTCTAAGAACTAAGACATACAACAACAAAAAGGTGCAGACTCAAACAAACGCACTCTACACAAAACGAAACCTAGCGGACCAAATCAAACTGGAAATGGACGAAGACGACAGATGAAGCCAAGCCACACTCTGATGCAGAATCGTAGGTCAGCAATGTATAAGGACCCGATCATTCTGTCGGCAGTGAGGACGAAACTTCAGGGAAGCAGTCAGCCCGAGTAGTGGAGACGTCACGATACACACTACCACGACCCCAACCTAGCTCGAATCCGACGATCGGATCAAAAACCACGAAGAAGAACGCCAAGTCACATCAAACACAGAGCCGCACACTGCCTGAGTAAATCGCATCCAGCAACCCTAGCAGGATTTGATCAACCCTTAGTATATGCCCAAACGAATAGGGTAATACCTTAGCGGGATTTAATAAATATATAACAAATATATAAACCAATTTCCTTTTTATTTTTCTATACATATAATATTTATAATGTTAACTAGTATTCCTTACCCGTGCTATTGCATATTTTGTTAACAAATTATATTTTATTTTATTAAAATATTATATTGGATTATTAATTGATGTGGCTAAAAAAATAAAACCAAATTGACTTGGTTCACAAATAGAAAACCATATATAAATATATTATATTCAATTTGATCTATCTAAAATATAGAATAATTGACCAAATATTGGATAGATTATTTGATCTAAAAAGAAAAGTTTTCTAACTAATTAAGATATACGTAGTAAAGTAAAATATTTATAAAATTAAGTAGGACCATTAATTGAGATGATAAAATTATATTGGCTTATTAATTGACGTGACTAAAAAAGATAACACCATACTTACTCAGAATATGACACATATGCGAATTGCACAAGAACTTGTTTAAGTTTTGTTTGTGTCTATATATATATAGATGTTACTAGTATTTGTCACCCACGCTTTTGGAATTTTATTAATAAACTATATTTTATTATATTTAGTATATTAAAATTTTTTTTTTTGTGAATATTAAATTTTTTTTTTTTTGCTAACAGATGATTTTCCCAGTGATAGTTGTTATTGGCAAGGTTGATGACAATATATTGTCACCACGATATTGTAACCTTAAAAAACTATCACCATAACATTATACATCAGCAAGACATTCTCATCAACCCATATTTTAAAATGTTGAACCATTAACGCTCTTAAAAATATGTCATCATAACACTATTTCATCAAAAATTTATCATCATGATACTATTCTCACGAGAAATGTCACCACCACGTTATATATCATAAAAATATTGTCACCAAATAAAATTTTAAAAGTTTGGCTAGTTTTTCTCACTTGAAATTATCACCAAAATATTATTTCAACAAATATTTGTGACAACCCCAAAAAAAAACTACCATCATCACACTAAATATCACCAAGATATTGTTACCAATCCATATTTTCAAAATTTGACCGTCGAATTTACTTAAAAATGGTCAACATGATACAATTTCAACAACAAAATGTCAACACGACATCGTATCCTCCAAAAAACTGCAATCACTACACTATTTAGTACCAAGATATTGGGTATGTATGGATGTACTTTTTAACTAGTTAAAAAAATAAGTAGAATGAGTTGTTTATTTTTTTAACGGAAATTTCGCGAGGTACCCCTGGGGTATTGCAATTTTCGCGAGGTATACAACTCTTTTGCATATTTCGCGTGGTACCCCTGAGGTTTTGATTTTTTTTCGCGTCGTGCCCTCGGGGTTAAATTTTAACGGGTAAATGGTTGGTCGTTACTTTTGGAATTAAAAAAAAAAAAGAAAAAGAAAGAAAAAAGGCTCAGAAGCCAGAACGATGAAAGCGGAGAGAGATGGCGCTCAGGCGCTACCCCTCGTCGGCGCCGCCTTCCCCTCCCTCCTCCTCCTCGGTGGTCGCCAAGCCAAGCCAGTCGGGCTGGAATCGAACTCCATCGACACATCCTCCAACTGATGGGCCCTAATCACCATCTCATCCTCCCCAAATCATCACCATCTCATCCTCCCCAAATCATCACCATCTCATCCTCCCCAAATCAGCGCCTCCGTCCAAAACCCCCAAACACACCACCCCGTCGCCGGCGTCGACCATCGAATTCCGGCCGGTGATCCTCCACTTCACCATCTCGCTCTGAAGCACTAAATCGATCGTCGCCACAAAACAAATTGCTTCCTCTACATCCCCAATCCGAAAACCCTAATTCCATCAATCACCCAAAAATCCCCAATCTCAAAACCCTGAAAACAGTTCGCATCAAACCTAAGGAGAGTTCAAACTCCGATTCAATCGATATGCTTCTTTCTCAGGGGAATTATCGTCGCCATCTGTCCTCCCCAACTCCTTCTCTCTCCTCCAACCCCTCCGCGTCCTCGTCTTCCACCAACCCTAACGGAGCACCGCCATCGTCGCGGAAGCAGCCGACGGTGCTCGATGAGGACGCCTATGTCGCCGCAATAGAGAAGATCATCGAGCGGGAGCAACGAGCGTCCTCTTCTCCTTCGCTCTCTTCGTCTCTATTCTTCGCTTCTGATTCCTCTTTTTCTTTTTTTTTTCTTTTTTTTAATTGAAACTAACGGAGTATATATTAAATCTGTTAGATTTAACGTGGAGGGGCACGAGGTGAAAAAATTAAAAACCTCAAGGGTACCACGCGAAATATGTAAAAGAGTTGTATACCTCGCGAAAATTGCAATACCCCAGGGGTACCTCGCGAAATTTCCGTTTTTTTAACTAGTTAAAGAGTGTATGGACACCCAAAAAATCATAAAAAGGGTTTAAATTATGAGTTAAAAAAAAGCTACTTGAGGGAACTTATTTGGAGTTTATTTTGTTTATTTGGTTTGAAAGTATCACAATACCCCTAATAACAACCAAATAAACTCCACTTTTTACAAATAAACTGTTTTTCGTCCCATACGGAGTTTATATTTTTTCATAAATTTTTAACTACTTTTACCAACAGTTTATAATTTTAGTTAGTTTATTAACCCCGTCCCATACGAACCCATTGTCACCAGTCCGTATTTAATTTTTAAAATTTGATCATTGACTCTCTACAAAAATTGTCACCTTGATACTAGTACGATAAAAAAAATATCACCACGATATCGTTACCTAAAAAAAACAGCCATCGCCAAACTATTTATCACCAAGATATTTTCACCAACCCATAATTCCAAAATTTGACAATTGATTGACTCCTTGTGAAAATTGCCCCTACTATACTCATGTGACATATCATCTTTGTCACTTGATATTTTCATCACCATTGTCATCAAACTAAAATCCAAGGACAAAGAAAGTATGAACCCTCTCATCGTGACTATTAACACCACAATTATAACCACGTATATTAATGTCACTGACTATTGCCATCGAATAGTATCACCACTCAAATATTGACAGAATAACATGTATAAATAAATTGTCACCAAATGAAAATGGTAGTGATCTCATTTTCACTAACTATATAACATTGTCATCAGACATTATCACCAATTATAGAACAATGTCACCAAAAATTATCATTAAAATAATCTCAATGATTGTCACTAAAAATTGTCATCGAAATGATTCTAATGATTGTCACCAAATATTATCATCAAAATATATTCATGTAACTGCCGAGATTATACAACTCGGGTTACGTTTCGAAGGTCGGATACTTTCGTTCGGATCTTGTAATCCAAGCACGGGTTGAGGTTTCCAAACCAAAGAGTTAGATGGGAAGGAGGGATTTCGGAACCCTAAAATCGCGTTAGGTCCATTGGGGACCGAGACCTGTCCTAAGATTCTAAGTCGCGCAAAACAAATTCGGTTCAAAAACAAAAAAACACAAATATGATACATAGTTGCCACGACAGAGCCGAGTCAAAACCAAAACGATAAGATAAAGTACGAAATCCCAAAAGTAAGGTGGAGTCCAAGTCAGTCTCTCACTCATACTAAGCAGTAAGGAATATCCCCGCCAAGTAGCACAAAGCACTCAAAGATCTACAGATAAATCTTTAAAAGAAGATCAAGGAAAGAAGTCAAGTCGATCAACGCTTGCGGGATTGGAAGTCCTGGCTGAGGGCACATAGTATGTGCTATACCTAATAAAGGTACTTCTAATGCAGTACTGGATCTTAAGCACACAAGGGATGCTGATAATTCATTGATATACAACAACAACAACAACAACAACAACAACAGCAACAACAACAACAACAACAACAACAACAATAACAACAACAACAAAAATGCAGTAAATGGGCCCACACAGAATGCCAAGCGACATGTCCTATCTCTCAAAACACATGCCTTAGTCGGGGCGGGGTATCTCTCTGATGACCGTGCCTCAATTAGGGTCGGATATATCCATGCCTCATATGGAGCTAGATGTCCACACCTCAATCGGGGCGGGAGACCCAGTCGTCGCCGTAGTCATATATATGTGTATATATATATATATATATATAGGGGATGGTTCAAGTGTAATCAAGGCTTATTGTGTAACATGTGAACACATCTAGGCCGTTGATTGGATGAAATGGATGGTCGAGATTAAAAGACAATTTTAGCCTTTTTTTAAAATAAAAATAAGTGGGACCCACGAATTTTCATGCCCACTTGCTGAATTGGGGGAGTGTGTGATGCACTCTCTTGAAATTATTCAATGGTATATCTGGATTATTCAATCGTATCGATGAATTATCCGATGATATCCACTTTCTATCAATGGGTTATTCGATCGTATCGATAGATTATTCGATGGTATCCACTTGCCACATGATAGGCGGTTGTTTTTTTTCTTCGCATTATTCGATAGTATCACTAGATTATTCGTTCGTATCGATGGATTATTCGATTATTATTCGATAGTATCACTGGATTATTCGATCGTATCGATGGATTATTCGATCGTATCAATGGATTTTGCAATAGTATCAATGGATTATTCTAATCGGCTAGTACCTTGAAAACGCCGTAAACTTTTTACCAAAAATAAATTATTCGATGTTATCATTTGATTATTTGATGGTATCTTTTGATTATTCGATTGTATCGCTTGATCACTCAATGGTTCCTTTACTTATGTCATTTTAACAAAATAACTAAAAAATATTCAAAAACACTCTCTTTTTTTGGGGAAAAGGGTGATTTAGGGCAAGGAGAAAAGCGGCCCCTTTGGTGGCGGCGGCGCCGTTCACCGGCTGCCTCCCCGTCTCCCAGGAATGGCGAAGAAGAAAGGGAAGGGGAAGGGGATTTCCGGCGAAGGAGGCTTGGATTTTGACCAGAAGAAACGGTTAGAGGAGGAACTTCGCGCAACGCTGTTCAACGCGGGGGGTAAGAACACGAAGGAGCCAGATCTGGAGGTAGGTGGGGGTTCATCCTCAAATCAGGAAAATCGGGGTTCTCCTCAGGCCGGGGATCGGAACGCTGACGGTGGGGATGGGAAAGAGGCGACATCTCCGGTGGAGCCAATCTCTCCCAAAGGTTCGAACAAGGCCTCAAATCCGACGAAGCAAAGCGTTAATGGGGGTGGGTTTCAGAGATCTGAGAAAGTCGAGTATGCTGGGCGACCTCCGACATTCGCTCGCAACGGGAAGCCACTTTCCTTCGCCCAGGTGGCCCGTGGCTCTCGTAGGGCTGCAATTGCTGAGAGATTGCGCTTCATTCCTAACATCGATGGCGATTGTATCCGCTACTCGAAGGACGAGGTTGCAGAAACTGAGAAAGAATGGGAAGCCACCTTGGTCGGAGCTGTGATGGGGCCTCCTATTTCTCATCGAGCCATTGTTGAGTTCGTCAAAAGCTCTTGGAAGGTAAGGTTGCCTAGGCTGACTATCAAATCCTTTGGTATCCTGGTATTTCGATTTGAAGATGTTGTTGATTTGAGATGGGTCCTTGAGCATGGACCGTGGTCGCTTGGTTCGTCACCAATGTTGCTGAAACAATGGGTTCCAGGTTCTCCATTGGACTGGGGTTCATTCAAGAGTGTGCCGGTGTGGGTGAGAATCCCCGACTTGCCGCCTACATTCTGTTCAAACTCCATGTTAAGCACTATCGGGAGTGGGATTGGTAATCCCCTATGTATTGATGAGTTTACTGCAAGCCAGGACCTCCTCTCATTTGCTCGATTATTAATTGAGGTCGATGTTGCTCAATCCCGTAGAAAGCGTGTAAAGCTAGTGAATGAGATGGGGGTCGAATGCGAGTTGAGGGTGATATTTGAGTGGCTTCCATGGAGCTGCACAAAGTGTAATTGCTTTGGGCACTTGGATTCCTTGTGTTCTTCTGTCTCTATTGGCAAGGAGCCTGTCTAGGCTGAAAGTGAAGTCAAGCTGCAGGGGGCATTGCCAAGCCTAGTAGCATCGCTGTGGGGGTACAATGTGACAATCCTAGGGGCTGTTGCAAGGACAACGGGGTGGGTGTCGCTGCTTGTGCAGCTGAGGAGTGCTCGTGCAGGCATCCGGTTGCTACAGCTGCTACAAGCACCATTGGCGTCCAAGCTGAGAAGGGATAGCAAATTGAGTGTGAGGTTCAGGACACAGGCCATGGAGTAAATGACGCCTCGTCTCAGGTGGGAGCTGAAGCTGCTGTGTCAAGGGAGATTCTGGAAGCTGGAGACAACTCAAGCCATGACAAGTCGATCGCCTGTGCCCGGATGGTTGCAACCTCTTGGGCTGCGGAGATGGGAATCTATGCAAATCATGATGGTGAGCTTGAAGTTAACGAATGTAAAACTCCGGATGACCTCATGAGGTGGAAGCTTAGGAGTGGAGTCATGAAGGGTGGATATCAACTAAGAGGCACGAAATCTCGCATCTCGGGGGATGTTAAATTGTCTCTAACAATGGACGAACTGTTCACTGTTATGTCGGGAATTAAGGCCCCATATTGCGGGGAAAATGACGCCGCCCATTTCGAGAACGAGTCTGATTTTGAGGAGGATGGAGATTCAGCTTCGGATGATGAAATTCATCCGGGTTGAGTGCGAACAGCATAGTAGGTGCTGCTATCATGAGGTGTGTTGCTGTTGCTGTTCGTGTGCTGAAGAGGAATGTTTGGCGTCCAGGTGCTGCTCAGGTGGCTCACTGGCATTGGAGAGGCTCTGAACATGTTGAGTTGTTGGTCTTCGGTTTCCTTAGGCAGCCTGAACCGGTGGGGGTTGCTTCTGACGTTGCCGCTGATCTAGTTTGGTAGTTGCGTTATATGTCCGAGATGGCATATAGAGCGTATTTTCCTTTTTGCTGTCATAGTTCTAGCTGGGAGCTCTTATCTGTTATTGGGCTGGGCTCTCGAATTAGACTAGATATTAGGCCTTTTTGTGAATTGGGAGGTTCTGACTTATTTGGAGATTAGCTGGTACATTCATTGGGGAGTATAGGGTGATTTATTTTGGCTTCTTATATTATTTTGCATAATTTCATAAATTTATTCCATTATAATTTTATGAAATTATGTATTATAATATAAGAAGCTGAGTGGGAGAGGCATTACGGGATTCCTTAATGCCGTGGGTGGGCACTTTTGTGGGTAGTCATACTCTTTTACGCAAGGCCCTTCGTTTGGCCTTGTTTTTTGTTACCCTTTGGCTATGCCATCATCTATATATTTACCTCTTCAGACTAAAAATTATTCGATGATATCACTGAATTATTTGATTATATCATATGATTGTTCGATGGTATCGATACATTCAATACATCTTAATCAAACTAGAATGCAAAAACATGTCAACGAAATTGATACAGGGATGCTCGAACTTCAGCAAATAAAAAATCTATGTGATGCAAACAACGAACTTCAGCAAATCAAAAATCGATAAAAAACAACAACCCTGATCGAGGAATCACAACCAAAAACCCTAAATCCAACAAACTAAATCCGGAAAATCAAGAACAAATCCTAATTTGAGGGCGTTCACAAACCCTAACCACCAAATACAAAATGAATTTGTCCACACTAGAACACCGATAAATTTCGAAACTTACTTATGAAATTACAACCCAATCCGTCGGCCTCCGATACGTCCTTCAAATTGCCGCCGCCCAAGTCGAAGAATGGAGGAGGAGGGAGGTCGACGACCAGGAGGACCGGATAGGCCGTTGCTCTGCATAAGCGAGCACTCCGAGCAGGCGGCACTGCCCTTGGAGGCCGACCGGCCTGGAGATCTGAAGGTACACCGCATCGGCGTCGCCTGGTTCAACAGATCTGAAGGTCGCCGCATACGCGTCGTCGCCCAGTTCAGATCTGAAGGGACTGCCCGAAGATCTGTAGGTACAACCGCTCCGTCGCTTCCCGACCAGTTGGCGCCGCCCTTGGAGGCCGAACGACCCGAAGATATGAAGGTCCAGTGCGTGTAGGCGTCGCTATCCTCCTCGCCTTCAATCGCATTCCGTCGCTCTCCTCCTCTCCGCTCTCTGATTCTATACGGTTGAAGAATGGGGATTTGATAAGATTTTGGGTTAGGCACTTCACGCGCTTTTGTAAGGGTGGTATTTGGGGTTTTCTTTTTTCTTTTTTAAATTAATCTAATTTCTTGATTAATCTCAGCCATTCAATACCTCTAAATCAACGCTCAGGATGTGTTCACATGTTACACAATAAGCCTTGATTACATATGATCTATACTCTCTCTCTCTTTCTCTCTCTCTCTATATATATATATAGAGGTCAGATCAAGTGTACACACCCCTTATTGTGTTTTGTGTTAACAAATATAGGCCATTGATTTATTAGAAATGGATGGATGGGATTAACTGAGATTTTTTATTATTATTTAAAAAACAAATAGTAGGCCCCACCACTTTTATAGGCAACTTGCTGAAGCAAAGCGCGTGTGTTGGTTTTTTATGTAACGTGTGTTGGTTTTTTTTATGTAACGTTTTTTTTGGTAGGGAGGATGAGATTTTGCTTGCACTATGTGTTCAATGAATAATAACGAACAAATTAACGAATAATTTCAGATTATCAATGAATAATGACTCTGAATTCGCCGAATATTCGATCAATTCATTGCCAATTTTAATTGAGTTTGAATTTCAAGAAACCCACATCTAATTACCCACCTAGAAATGAATAATTCCTTATTATAAACGAATAGTTACTCTGAACTTGCCGAATAGTCGATAAATTCATACTATACATATGAATAATTTCTAATTATCAACGAATAGTGATTCTGAATTTGCCGAATAGTCGATAAATGCATGAGCAAATTACCGAATAATTACAGATTATCAATGAATAATGACTCTGAATTCGCCGAATATTCGGTAAATTCATTGTTAATTTTAAACAGAGTTTGAATTTCAAGAAACCCACATCTGATGAATAATTCCTTATTATAAACGAATAGTGGCTCTGAACTTACCGAATAGTCGATAAATTCATACAAAATTTTAAACGGAGTTTGAATTTCAACAAACCTACATCTAACTTCTCCGATGTACATATGAATAATTTCTAATTACCAACGAATAGTAACCCTAAATTTGCCGAATATTCAATAAATGCGTGAACAATCAATAATCCATGTAGTCTTATTGCAAATTAGCAATATATTCATTAACAATTTTATACGAGTTTGAATTTCATCAATAATTCAAGAAATTCCTTCCAAACGAATGTTAAATAAACCGACAAAATTGGGGCATCCTCCATTGTCAAACAACTTTCAAGCAGAGAGTGATCCTCCATTATCAAATTCAATATGACAGTACTAACTACATACTAATTCAAGCAGAGAAAACAAAAAATGCAATCTAATCTGATAATGCTGCAAAGAGTGATCCTTACTTTTCAATCTCTTGCTTATATCTTCCAAATTTCTCAGCCAACCCCCCGTCATCTTCATCATCGCTATCAATCAACCCCTAACACCCCGTCATCTTCATCATCGCTATCAATCCGACCTAGAGGACTCACCTTTTGTCTTCTCTTTTGTCTGCCTCGTCGATAGAAAGCCATGGAGGAATCGTGATGCAACCTAGCGATGATGAACACTGATGATAAATTTGGAGACGGGCATGAACCAGACCTGACCCCGAAACCAGATGCGCGCACCGTTGTAGCGGGAGGCGAACCTCTGCTTGGCTGGAGAGGGAGGCGAGGCGAGGCGAGGCTAGGCAAGGGAGACGAGGCGGGGGAGCAATCGAGATTGTCAATTGCAGCAGAGGCGGGAGGGAGCGGCGTTAGGGTTCTCCAAACAACGACCTGTAGCAAATGAAGGAGAGAGAGAGAGAGATCCAGGCTCTTAATACACGCGCTCCTCAGATGGGGTGATTGTTTTTATTTTTATTTTAATTTATAATTAAGTCAATATTTTGGAATAATCTGGGCCGTCCATCTTTCCTCAATCAAGGGTCCAGATTTGTTAATACAAAACACAATAAGGCTTGTTAACATTTGATCCATCTTATATATATATATATATATATATATATATATATATATATATATATATATATATATACATATATATATATGTATGTATGTATATACATACATATATATATATATACATATATATATGTATGTATGTATGTATATATATACATATATATATATATACATACATACATATATATATACATATATATATATATATATGTATGTATGTACATATATATACATATACATATATATATATATATATATATATATATATATATATATATATATATATATATATATATATATATATATATATATATATATATATATATATATATATATATATATATATATATATATATATATATATATATATATATATATATATATATATATATATATATATATATGCAAACTGGCATAAGGTGCATAAAGGTGATGAGTTAAAGTTGGCCTTTTGGAGGGTAGTTCGAGCGTATACCGAAGCAGATTTTGAAGAGGCTATTGAGCGGCTGAAAGGGATATCCCCTAAAGGATCCGAAAATTTTTTGGAGCAAAATCCAAGGGTGTTTTGTAGGGCATTCTTCACTGATGACAGCAAGTGTGATACAATTGTTAGCAACATGGCCGAGACATTTAATGGTTACATTCTCAAAGCCAGAGGTAAACATATCATTGATATGCTTGATCAGGTAAGATGTTTACTGATGGAAAGGATGGTTGCTAAACAAAATTTGATGAAACACCAAGAGGAGCATGCCATTTGCCCAAGAATAAAATTGAAATTAGAGGAGGAGAAGGTCAAAGCATGGGAGCTTGGAGTGTCACCTTCATCGCTCATGGTTTTCCAAGTGAGGGAGATTGTAGATGTCTATAAAGTAGATATTGAACATCATGAATGCACTTGCAGGAAATGGAATATCACAGGCATTCCGTGCCATCATGCAATAGCAACAATTTCTTTCATGAAATTAAGTTCAGAAAATTTTGTTTATGACTTCTATAAGAAGGAGGCTTACTTGAAGGCTTATGGAAAAGGCATTGAGCCATGTGTGAGTGAAAAGTTCTGGCCAAAGGTGAACTTCCCTTTGGATCCTCCTCCTCTAAAGATACAACCAGGACGTCCTAGAAAGAATAGAAAGAAATGCCCACATGAAGATCCTAAAAAGCCAGGAAAACTCACTAGGCATGGGGCAACAATGAGGTGTGGCAAGTGCAAGTCAGTTGAACACAACATCAGGAGGTGTCCAATCATCGATGAGGTACCAATTCCAGCTCAGAAAAGACCTCGATGGAGACCTAGAAAAACTCCATTACCCACAGCAGAGAGGGATGTTGGATATTCAGGTAGTACAGACATCTCTAACTGAGTACATATTCTAGAAAAAAATTGAAATTAGTATATTCAATTTGTTAATGTTTACTTATTGTAGGTGAAGCTGGTGCTATAAATGGGAGAGGGAGAGGGAGAGGGAGAGGAAGAGGGGGAGAAATGGTTGCAATAGGAGATGGAGCCATTTATGAAGACAGAGGGAGTTTCTTATATAAATCTACTGCCTCAAGACAAGTTTCGACAAGGAGTGAAGGGCATCCAATCACCGGTTCGACAATAGGGAAGGATTAACCTATGGTCTGCTAGCTCAAGACAAAGATCAACCTTTTGTATTTATGTTGATAATATATAGTTCGCTGATGTAAAAATCAGCTTACAATGCTGAACATCTATACTATCAAAATCAGCTATTTTGCACTTCTGAGATACATTACAATGCTATAAAAATCAGCTATTTCAATGCTGAACATCAATGCTGTATAAATCAGCTAATTTTGCACTTCTCGAGATACCTAGTTCGTTGCAATGCTATAAAAATTAGCTATATGGTTTGTTGCCGTCATAACCATAAACTTTAGATATTTTTGCACTTTTAACACTATCTTGATGTTGAAAATCAATGCTACAAAAATCAGCCATTACTTGCTGTCATAAAAATCAACTATTTTTACACTTATTGAGATATCTAGCTCGTTGCACTGCTGTAAAAATCAGCTATATGGTTTGTTTTTGTCATAACCATGAAATTTAGCTATTTTTGCACTTTTGACACTATCTTGATGTTGAAAATCAATGCTATAAAAATCAGCCATGACTTGCTGTCCTAAAAATCACCTATTTTTGCACTTTGCTGTCATAAAAATCAGCTATTTTTTTGCACAAAAAAATTACTTTGTTGTTAGAAATCAACTAAAAAGTGAAGAAAAGTGCTTAAAAGTGCTAATTGTCATTACACATAAGTTACCATTACACATTACCCTACTAATTGTCATATTTTCACCAATACAATGAGTAATATAATTACAACCACATCAATCACAACTTTTAACACTAAATTTTCTCTTTGGATCTTTGAAATATCATTGCTGAAATATGCACAGTGTGGGCATTCAACTCCCATGATCTTCTTCAAACCCCATGCTCACAATTGCTTCATT
This sequence comes from Persicaria maculosa, assembly GCA_963922045.1. Taxonomy (NCBI): domain Eukaryota; kingdom Viridiplantae; phylum Streptophyta; class Magnoliopsida; order Caryophyllales; family Polygonaceae; genus Persicaria; species Persicaria maculosa. The sequence goes on along the minus strand of OY998259.1, from coordinate 50,744,973 downwards.
GCCTCTAAAACCACAAGTATCAGCATCCATGCATCTGATGCATCTGAAACAGTTGTATTTTCAACCCGTCTGTAATTTTGTATATATAAAAAATAGACCAATTGCATATGAATGAAAAATCATGACAGTGGTTCTCCCACAGATATAACAATACATATCCCAGAAACATAAAACTAGACTAATTGATTCTTACTTGTTGTCTTCAATATTGCAAAATTCTGTGTCCAGGGGAATTGCTTGAATATAGTGCCTTGTTTTTCTCGCCTCTTTGATTTCTCAAACTGAATCACTCTTAGGAATCAATAGGGCTTGCATTACTTGGTTTCTGGTCTTTGCTTCGTTTACTTGTTTCTCTTCTGATATTGTAGGAACATGTCAAACGACAATTACCCCAACCCTTCCTCTACCCCACCTGTTGGCCTTTCTTCATCTGATATGCAGTCCATCATTACCTCTGCCGCCCAATCTGTTACCCTAGCTATACGGCAAGAGTTGGCGGAGGCAGACAATCGTCGAGCCATTGTACGGGCGCAAGAACATGCTGATTTCACTGCCCTGTTCAACAAAACCAAACGACGTGTATTTCCATTTCAGGAAGCGCTAACGGCTGATCAAATGGAGTACACCTTTCACACCAAATGTGTGGTTCAGACATCCACACTCTCGGTCATCATCGATGAACGGAGCTCTTGTAACTTGATCAATGTAAAGGTAGTCGAGTACCTCCATCTAGCAACTGCACCTCCACTGCAACACGATGGTTATAACGGTATCACGGACGGTAACTCCGACCATCTTGTTACTAGACAATGCTTGGTTTCGTTTCAAATGCGTAATTATTGTGATCAAGTGTTGTGTGATGTCGTTAAAATGGATTGTTGTCATATTCTTTTGGGCCAACCTTGGTTAAATGATCGGCAAGTTCTTTATAATGGCCGCTTAAATACCTTTGCTTTTAAGTTTTCTGGGAGGAGATTCACCCTCCTACCCTTATCTCCTCAAGCTGTTTTGAAGGAACATGTACGACATCCCCAATACAAAGCCGAGAAGGAGGCCGCTACAGGACGAGAAGCGCATTGCGGCACATCCACCAATCAGGCTACACCCGCGGCCATACCATCCGGCACCCCTGATTCAGTTGCGCCCGCCACCCAGGATGAGATCAAAATCATGGCCCTAGATTCAGCACATCACGCCGATTTTGTTTCGCCGATTCCCGTTGACTCCGACCTCGGTATTGAGTCAACTCAGTCTTGTTGCGAAGCTGACTCAACGAGCTTTCCAACGGTGTGTCACACGCTAGGACTCTTCCGTTAAGGTACCTGAAACCGCTCTGCAAGTGGACTGCAGTGCTGCGCATGATGTGTTGGGTGCTTCTGACGACAACGATGAGGACGTTGAGGACACTTCTCTTGAGTTAGCTATTGTACCTTTTGAGAATGTTCCTAATGTTGAGAATTCTGGAGTTCATAGGGTTATTGAGCCTTTTGATTTTGTTCCTTTTGATTGCTCGATGATCCCTATGACAGGTGTTGTTTTTGAGGTTCCTTTGCCTCAAATTCTGCTGGCACCATCTCAAGTTGATTGTCAAGGAAGTTACTTTTTGGTGGTTGCTCCTTCCCTACTGCTCTTCAATGACTCAATTCGAGGACGAATTGAAGATAAGAAGGGGAGAATGATATGGATCAAGATGACCTTTTGTGGGTCCAACAATGATCTTGATCCAGGCGAGCTCTCAAGACCGATTCGAGGGCCATTGATGGCAAAGAGTCTTGTCCTCAAAAGGAAGAAGAAGGCGCCACCATGAAAGAAGATTCAAGATGCATGTCGAGTGCCATAGACCCATGTCGAGCACTTCCAATGTGTGGGCCGGTTCTAGTCTTCAAATTAGCTTATTAAGTATTATTTTATGCAATTAGATTAATAATGTACAAGATTATATCTCCTCTAGATATATCTTGTTCCCTAAGTTTTGGAATTATATCTTCTTAGGTTTATTTTTATCTTTAAGTTATTTAATCTATCTTTATCAAACTAAATTCTATCTTGCACGGTAGAATTGGTTCTTAGGTTTTCTATTTAAACATGGAAAAATAACTCAAAATAATACGAAGTATCAACTTTTAACCGAAAATAATACGAACTTTTGATTTAACTAATCCATATACGAACTATACCCATATTAACCCAAAACAGTATGGTTCAACATTTCGACTAATTTTCCGGCGAAAATTGCAAACTGTACGCCGAAGTACACGTGGATAAAAAAAATTATTTGCCACGTCAGATGTCTTTCTCCCATGTCATTTTCGAGATGGTATATGATGATTGATGGGATGAATTGGAAGTTATGATGATGGGACTTTTCATACGTGGACTTATATGGAATTATGTGCGCTTATGTGTTCGAATATATAGACTTATATGTTCATTATGATTACTATGTGATTTTAAATTGCCTTAATGCTACATTGTTGTTCTGCACCGCTAGGTAAGTTCCCTAGGGAGCTTACTCAGATTGATCTCTCATGCATGTAGTCATGTAGTAAACTAGGAGTTGCATATGCATAAAAGCATGATCATTTAGTATCCTGCTTAGGTTGCACTTTTGATTGAGCATCTTTTGGAATAAAATGGTCGTTATTTGTGAGTTATTAGAGTCTTTGCTAGGGTCATAGGGTAGCCCAGCTCCCTTGAATTATTCCTCTCGAGTCATGTGTCATAATACTTACCTATTGGAAATAAGCATGAATTATGAACTATATGAGGATTTTAATGGAAATGAGCTCGGTCGACGTCTGCACTAATGAAAATGGGTGCAGAGGTAGGAGAGGGACATGCCTCTTGGCATTCTATGCAGGTACCCTTTAAATTCAACACTGCATACATATATATAATTGTAAGCATGCTTGTTTGCTTAATATCCTCGTACTGCATTAGAGCATCTTTATTAGGTGTAGCGTATACTATGTGATTGTAGTAGTGACTTTCGGTCCCGTATGTGTGGCTCAGTCTGACCCCTTCCTCCTTCTATGTTTTAGGTAAAGATGCATCATGATATCTCATGCCTTATTAGGATTGTTGCTCTGTGCTGATTGTGGCGTGAGACTTTTGCCATGAACGATCTAGGGAGATACTGACTCTTCACCACCTATTTTTTTGAGTACTCACGTTTTGGGTATTGGCATTTTAACCGTGGGATCCCGTTGCTACCTTGTTGGTTATTGCTTTTGTTGTTCTGCTATTCCAAGTAAGTTCCATAGGGGGTTTACTCAAGTTGGACTTTCATACATGTTGTTGCATTTTATGTTAGGTGTTGCATATGCATAATTGCATGACCATGCAGTATCCTGGTTAGGTTGCACTATTTGAATGAACATCTATTTACTCAATGCGTTTGGTAGAGAACGGTTGCTAATTGTGAGTCATAGAGTCGTTGCTAGAGTCATAGGACAACCTGGCCCCAATCGGATCTGTCATGATAGAGTCATATGAGAGCATGATCATGCTTTCCTCTATATATACTCGACATGCATCTTGAATCTTCATTTCCATTAAGTTGATAGAGTCATATAAGAGCATGATCGTTGCTAGAGTCACAGGACAACCTTGCCCCAATCAGATCTGTCATGATAGAGTCATATGAGAGCATGATCATGCTTTCCTCTCTCTCTCTCTCTCTCTCTCTCTCTCTCTCTCTCTCTCTCTCTCTATATATATATATATATATATATATATATATATATATATATATATATATATATATATATATATATATATATATATATATAAATACACACACACATATATACATATATATAGACACACACACACACACACACACATATATATGTATATATATGTGTGTATATATATATGTGTGTGTGTGTGTATTTATATATATACACACACACATATATATGTATATGTATATATGTGTGTGTGTGTATATATATATATGTATATATATATGTGTGTGTATATATATATATATATATATATATATATATATATATATATATATATATATATATATATATATATATATATATATATATATATATATATATATATATATATATATATATATATATATATATATATATATAGAGAGAGAGAGAGAGAGAGAGAGAGAGAGAGAGAGAGAGAGAGGAAAGCATGATCATGCTCTCATATGACTCTATCAACTTATATATATATAAATACACACACACACACACATATATATATACATACATATATATATATAAATATATATATATATATAAATATATATATATATATATATATAAATATATATATATATATATATATATATATATATATATATATATATATATATATATATATATATATATATATATATATATATAAACACACACACACACATATATATATATATGTATATATATCATTACATTAAAAGCTGTTTATATATATGTATATATGTGTGTGTGTGTATACATACCCTTTATAACTGGTATCAGAGCCATTTGAGATAATATTCTTCGAAAGATATTAACGTTATAATTACCATTAATTATTGTGACATATTTATTTTAATTAATTCATAATTACTACATAAAGAGCGCTTGGTCAGTCGTAAAACCGCTTGGTCAGCCCATATAAGTTGAGTTCATGGGTGGTCCCGGTAGATGGTCCCGTTCGTTATGTATGAATTATGTCTTCATTAATTTAAATTATGCATAATAATATATGAAATTATGGCGTTAAATTTGAGGATGTTATATCGAGGCTCTAGTAGTTCTCATATAGTTCATAGCAATGACATGCATTTTGCACAAGATAGTAGTGACTTGCCTAATTGGACAATACCTGCAGAAAATATTGAGTCTATTTATAGAATTGGAGCTTTAGACTTTAAGACTGCATTTAGCATAAAAACTCATGAAGAGACAATAAGCATTCAACAAGAGCAACACACTTTGCAATTACTGTCTGCACTTTCTTTAAGAAAATATTTAGCAAAAGGATATAGGTATATCCACTTTGGCTTAGTTCAAGTAGCAATAAAACCATTATCTCGAAAAGGAATAGATTCTCCTGTTTTTTTTGCTTTAAGGGATGATAGATTAAAAGGTTACAAAGATTCTATACTAGCTATTATTCAATCTAATATTTGCAATGGTCCTATTTATTTTAATTGCTCTCCAAATTTTTATGTTGACCTTACGGATCCAAGAGTTATTCAATCTCTTATTTTAGATGTCAAAATGTTAAATGACTCTTTCAAACAATTCTCAAAAAACTTTGCAATAATTTATAGACTCCATTATAGGGTCATGACTTCTCTTTCTAATCCAAAGTGCATTGTTCCTCTTATTCCTCATGGAGAAACAATTCTTCTCCAACTAGATGCAGAAAAATCATGTTCTTTTACTCCTAAGACCTCAGGAAGACGAGGTTCAATCTGTTCTTGTGGGAGAGGTTTAAATTCTGGTAGTAGGCAAATTTCTTGTGCTATATGGGGTTTAAAGAAGTATTTGTAAAATGGAGTTTCGGGGTCTGGTCTTTTTTGTGAGGGTTTTACTGGGGTTTTTGGTGCAAGGACCGCTTGCTTATAACGTAACTGGGCAAGAGGTTGGAACTGATTTGTTGTGGTAAGGATTGGTATTGGGGTGGAGTTTGTGGACTGTGGATGTGTCATGAGGTAGTCTTGAGGCCTCATTGGCTTTCTTGAAGTATCCTTGCTGGACGAGGCCATTGCTACAGTGTAAACAAAATAATTGTTAGAATGGGATGTTTCTGAGGCGTCTCTCTGCCTCTTTCTCCAATTTTTTGAGAAACTCTTCTTGCTCTAAGTCTGGATGTCCGTCTAGAATAGTTGTATATATCATATCCCTTATAGGAGGAATCCAAAGCTCTTCTTCAATTTTCTTTTTCCAAATTTTGTAGATAAATCTCATAACCGAATAGCTCTACGTTTTGCCCAGTAGAAATTCTCTAGTAAGAAAATCTGGTAAAGAATTATTTTCTCCTTTAATAAATTCAATGTCAAAGTCAAAAACAGAAAGAATAGCTTGCCATCTTGCAAATATCTGTTTTGAAACAATGTTTAGAACATCCTTTTGTAAAATCTCTTTTGCTGACTTGCAATCAACACGAAGTAAAAATCTTTTGTAATAAAGATCATCTTGAAATTTTGATATGCATGCAACAATAGATAAAATTTCTTTCTTAACAGTGCTATAATTCTTTTGAGGACCAGTCCATGTTCCAGAATGATACCTAACCAATTGTTCTTCATTTTGATCTTGTAACCTTTGTTTAAGAATGCCACCATATCCTAATTCTGATGCATCTGTCTCAACTATCATGAATGCACTAGGATGCGGTATGCTGATGCATGGCAATGATTTAACTTTTTCTTTAATAATACGAACTACTTTAGTATGCTCATTGGTTCAGGCTGGTGGATCTTTCCTTAACCTTTGAAACAAAGGCTTGCACAATTGTCTAAGTTTAGGAAAGAAATCAGAAATATAATTAAGACATCCTAGAAACCTTTGCAACTGAGTCTTTTCTTTGATTTCATATGGGAATTTATCAGCAAATTCAATACTTCTATTTATTGGTTTTATTGTTTGTTGATAAATATCATGGCCAAGAAATCTTATTCTTGTTTGAAATAACTTCATTTTTGTAGAGGAAACGACTAATCCATTTTTCTTAACCACATGTAAAAAGGTATTCAGATGTTTGAAGTGTTCATCAATGCTTTTGGAAAAGACTAAAACATCATCAATATAGACAATGGTGAATGAAGAATAAGGGTTTAAAATATCATTCATTATTCTCTGAAATTCAGAAGGGGCATTCTTTAGACCGAAGGGCATCACATTCCATTCGTAATGACCAAAAGGAACAGTAAAAGCTGTTTTGTATCGATCTTCTTCTTTTATTTGTATTTGCCAAAAACCACTTTTCATGTCAAATTTTGAAAATACACGAGAATCATAAAGTCTGTTTAATAAATCTCTTTTATTAGGTAAAGGGTACCTAATCCATTGCAAAGCTTTGTTTAAAGACTTATAGTTTATAACCAACCTAGGGACACCTCTCTCCTTTTCAGCCTGATTCATAACATAGAAGGCTGCACAACTCGAAGGAGATCTAGATCCTCGAATAAGACCTTTAGATAACAAAGACTCAATATCTTGCTTACAATAGTCTAAAAGCTCTTTGTTCATCTGTATTGGTCTAGCCTTAGTGGGAATATTCTTTTCATCAAAATCTTTTTCGTAAGGCAAGGACACTTGATGTTTCTTCCTTTCCCAAAATGCATTTGGTAGATCAGAACAAACTTGGGATTTAAACAGTTGTTCCAAATCTTGAATTTTCTTTTGAAGAGAAGGTTGCTCAATTTTTTCTTCTATTTTCTTATTTGATAATTCATCCTTAAGAAAATTTATAAATGATTTTTTGCTGCTTATCAAGTTCACCTGTTTGCAAATCGAAGAGGATTGCAATAGAGAAATGTCTCTTTGCTTGACTGGGGATAAAAACTCAAAACTTATTTGTTTCCCCATTATATTGGTATGGAGACCGATAGGATCAACCCTGAAAGGGTAAATTTGAGTGAGAAAGGGAGTTCCTAAAACAACCTCTTGGGTTAAATCTTTGACAAGAATAAAAGAGTTTTTGAAACAATATCCTTGATTGCAAATCGACGCTTTTGGCAATTTATAGTTTATTTTCATGCGAGACCCACTAGCAGTGTGAAATCTTTCTGAAGTTTTTTGAAAGAATTTTGAGGGTACTAAACCTTCTTTAATGCAATTTAGATCTGCTCCACTATCGAGTAGGGCTATGGTAGTAAGGGCAAATGCATCTATTTTTATGGTGATAGGAACATACCACTTCTGAAAACTAATCTTATCAATAACAGAGATGAATAGATCATCATCGTTACTGTCTATGTTGTTTTCAGCAGTAAAACGATCTTGATCTATAGGTGCTTTAGAGGAGGAAGGAGCATGAGTTTTGCGAATAAACCTTTCTTCTATAACAGCCAATCTGGCTTCCAGTTCAAGGTCTTTGGTTTCTCCAGTCAAAACCCTATCTTGAAGTTCTTTAACCTCCTTTTTTAACCTATTTATTTCAGCCTGAAGATCCTTAGTGGAAACTTGTGAGAAAACGTTAGGAGGGGGGTATTTATTGTATAATTTTGAAATACTAAAAGGTTCTTGTAAAGCTGGTTCTTGTTCTTTAAAAATCAAATCTTTAAGTTTAAGAAAATACTTTTGTTTTACTTGAGAGTCTTCAATTTCATCAATGAGTTGAAATAAAGCTTCTTTCTCATCAGTTTTAGTGATGACATTGCAAAACTGGGGGGAACTAGGCTCTTCATCATCTGAAGTAGATGAATCGAATTCCCCATTGTACGCATAACCCTCTTCCTCATCTGAAGAGCTCTCTCTATCCGTGACAAAGATTTTCAAAAGTTTATTCTTAAGCTCTTCGTCTTCACCACAAACTTCATTTATCTTTTGTTTAATGCGGCACTGATTTTCCTTATGGCCTGGTTTACCACATTTATAACAAATAATTTTTTTCTTCTCAAATTTCCTATTCCCTCTTTCATTATAGTTTCTCTTTCCTCTCCTAGGATTTCTAGTGAATCTTCTATTTTGAAACTGGGTTTTCTTTCTACCAGAAGGAGCTTGTATTTTCTACATCCCAAAAGCTTCACAGAAATTTCCTAACTCTTTTCTAGTTCTTCCCTTATCTCCATATTTAGCTTGTATTTTTAACTCTGAACATAATGTTAACCCTTCTTTCTTAATAAAAGCTCCTAGCTGGCCAAAAGTTATCGTGGCCCAAGGTATTTCTTCAGATCCTATGGATTCTTTAATTTTTGTTATTATTCTTTGAGCAAATAAAGTGGGTAATCCTGAAACAAACCTTTCCTTCCAAAAAGCTTCATTACAGTTTGATCTTTTGTAGACATATGTGAGGAAAATATCTTTATACCATCTATAATCACTCAATATAGGACATCTAAGATTGATTAAGACGGACTTGTTAGATTGTAATTCTTCTTTGGGGTTTCCCATAAAATACATACTAATAGTGTATATAAGTTGTCCAACAACATCTTCTTCGGGGTGAATATTTCCATCTTCATCTTCAATATCTATAGTGGCTTCAAAGATTGCACCCTTTTTGTTAATTGGTTAAAGCATTATCCCACCAATTTTTTATCTGGCCTGCGAATCCAGTAACTAAGAGGGCTGCTGCAGATTTATCCCTATGACCATTTGCTTTGTAAGCCATTTTGGCCATTCCCATTTCTTGTAAAGTATTCATAATTTCAGTTTCAGACTTTCCATCTATATTCCACTCGTAAATAGATTTTCTGTTATAATCTGTGGATCGAAATTTTGCTCTCTCCTCATATTGAATATCAGGGGGAGTAGGTCTACGGTAATAATTTCTAGTATCACCTTTAGGGACCCGATTAGTAGGGATATTACCATAATGTTGTTTTCCCGTTTTTCTTCCTCTGAGTTTGTTGATTTCTATATGGTTATTTTCAAAAGCATTTTCAAGATCTTTAATCTGAGACGAGTCAGATTCAGTATCACTAGTAGAATATTGGGATTGTTCTTCACATTTTCTTTGACAGTGGTCAAGGCAATTTACATTGCTACCACTGGGTGAGGTAAGAATAGACTTTAACCGTTCTGTTATTTTATCAACCAAGTCTGGAGGATTAAGAGTGAGGGATTGATCCATTTTTCTAGGAAGGCTTTCTATTTGAAAATGAGGTCTTGAGACATCTCTAGGGAATCTTGGTGGGTCTATTGAGGAATCAATCTTTGTATGGATAAGATCAACTTGCTCAGCTATAGTGTGAAGAATTTGATTGGAGTAATTATTTTGATAATAAACCTTCTTAATGTCTTCAACAGTGGCAGGGGTACCTTCAGCAATGTTTCTGCCCCTTTTGAATGGTTCCGCGGTGATTTCTCCTGCTGAAGTTGTAATCTTTATACCAGATAGAGGAGGGTGGACAGAATGGGTAACACCAGATGGGATGGTGCTCCAAACCCCGGTAAAACCCTCACAAAAAAGACCAGACCCCGAAACTCCATTTTACAAATACTTCTTTAAACCCCATATAGCACAAGAAATTTGCCTACTACCAGAATTTAAACCTCTCCCACAAGAACAGATTGAACCTCGTCTTCCTGAGGTTTTTCCTCCTTCGTTCTATTGGTTCCCTGAAGACATTAACAAGACCCGGAAATTCTATGAGTTAATACTCGTAGATTCTGGTTCAATTGACCTGACACATACAAAAGACCAAACCAAAACAGACCACATTATCTTCTCTAAATGCAAAATCCTCAGAGTCCTCACCAGAAAAGATTGGGACAATCCAACCACAATCAAAACATTTTCCATACCTCATTATCCTAAGGGATATACCTTTTACGACTACAAAATGGCATGGTTTCGAACTTTTCTCATAAGGCCATTTAGCCATTCCTGGTTCTTCATCTTTTCAAGAAACTGCAACGATGACTTACCACAATGGTTCTATGAGTTGTGGAACATTTTTGGCAGTACACATGAAATTTTCCCTGACGCTGCCCAACTTGCCTATGATTACTACTACAATCACTCCCCAGCTGAAAAATACAAAAGGTCACTACTATTCCACAAAAACAATGGCGTGACTTGGATTCTCTGTTGGGTGTATGAGCTTGAACAGATACACCCAGTTCCTTACCCATTATCACTTTGCAGAAAATACAAAGTTCGATGGTGGGAAAAATTTGACCTAAATGTTCTAGCCATTGAAAGAGTTCAGGCCTCCATTCCACACAAAAATCCTCCACAAAAAGACCCAATCCCGAAAACACAAGAACCTATACAGATTGAGTCATCTTTGTCCAGCTCATCCACAAAACCCCCAAGCAATCCAGTTGAGTCCGATGCAAAACCAAAATCCAGATCTTTGGAAGCAATTTCAAGAGTTTCAAAAATATCAAGAGTTCTTACAGTTACAGAAAGGCAAGAAAATTAACTTCAACTGATATGATCAAACAAAAAAGGAAGCCAAGCAAGAAAAGGGCAAAAATGTAAACCTTGATGATGATTATGATCCTTTTGAATTATAATCATCTTATTTTTTTTCATTAAAAAAAAATTGTATTGTATTATTATGACAAGGCTCCGACTTTGTACGGGAGTATTCCATCATTGAAGACCAAGACAAAAGAAGACCAAGCCAAGATGTATTATGCAAGACACCATCATGTACTACAAGAATTCAAAGAAGTTCATCATTTGAAGGATGAATTCAAGACTCTCATGATGAAAAGCAAGAAACAACAGCATCCACAAATTCAAGAGCAAGAACACGGCAACCCCTCTATAAAAGCCCATCATCTCCAATGGAGAAGACACCTTCAATTTTACACTCATATATCTCCAAGCTTGAAAAAGCCCTTTAGAATTTCTCAATAATTTCTTTGTAATTTTCTTTTGCAAGATTTCTTAAGTGTACTTTTCCTACATCAAATCCAATAAAAGTAAGTTCTTTTTGACAAATCTTGTTTACTTTATTGCTTTCTTATTATTGTTTTATCAATAAATCCGTACATTAAACATCATTATCTGTCCTTTATAACTGTCATTATCATTATTCATACATTATCATTGTCATTATCATTACACTATCATTATCCTAGGTATAACTGGTATCAGAGCCAAAAGTGTCCCACATTATCATTGTCATTATCATTATATATATATATATATATATATATATATATATATATATATATATATATATATAGAGAGAGAGAGAGAGAGAGAGAGAGAGAGAGAGAGAGAGAGAGAGAGAGAGAGAGAGAGAGAGAGAGAGAGAGAGAGAGAGAGAGAGAGAGAGAGAGAGGAAAGCATGATCATGCTCTCATATGACTCTATCATGACAGATCCGATTGGGGCCAGGTTGTCCTATGACTCTAACAATGATCATGCTCTCATATGACTCTATCAACTTAATGGAAATGAAGATTCAAGATGCATGTCGAGTATATATAGAGGAAATCATGATCATGCTCTCATATGACTCTATCATGATAGATCCGATTGGGGCCAGGTTGTCCTATGACTCTAGCAACGACCCTAGGACTCACAATTAACAACCGTTCTCTACCAAACGCATTGAGTAAATAGATGTTCATTCAAATTGTGCAACCTAAGCAGGATACTGCATGATCATGCAATTATGCATATGCAACACCTAACATAAAATGCAACAACATGTATGAAAGTCCAACTTGAGTAAACCCCCTAGGGAACTTACTTGGAACAGCAGAACAACAAAAGCAATAACCAACAAGGTAGCAACGGGATCCCCCGGTTAAAATGTCAATACCCAAAATGTGAGTACTCAAAAAAATAGGTGGTGAAGAGTTAGTTTCTCCCTAGATCGTTCATGGCAAAAGTCTCATGCCACAATCAGCACAGAGCAATAATCCTAATAAGGCATGAGATATCATGATGCATCTATACCTAAAACTTCGAAGGAGGAAGGGGTAAGACTGAGCCACACATACGGGGCCGAAAGTCACTACTACAATCATATAGTATACGCTACACCTAATAAAGATGCTCTAATGCAGTACGAGGATATTAAGCAAACAAGCATGCTTACAATTATATATATGTATGCAGTGTTGAATTTAAAGGGTACCTACATAGAATGCCAAGAGGCATGTCCCTCTCCTACCTCTGCACCCATTTTCATTAGTGCAGACGTCGACCGAGCTCATTTCCATTAAAATCCTCATATCGTTCATAATTCATGCTTATTTCCAATAGATAGTATTATGACACATGACTCGAGAGGAACAATTCAAGGGAGCTGGGCTACCCTATGACCCTAGCAAAGACTCTAATGACTCACAAATAACGACCATTTTATTCCAAAAGATGCTCAATCAAAAGTGCAACCTAAGCAGGATACTAAATGATCATGCTTTTATGCATATGCAACACCTAGTTTACTACATGACTACATTAATGAGAGATCAATCTGAGTAAGCTCCCTAGGGAACTTATCTAGCGGTGCAGAACAACAATGTAGCATTAAGGCAATTTAAAATCACATAGTAATCATAATTAACATATAAGTCTATATATTCGAACACATAAGCGCACATAATTCCATATAAGTTCACGTATGAAAAGTCCCATCATCATAACTTCCAATTCATCCCATCAATCATCATATACCATCTCGAAAATGACATGGGAGAAAGACATCTGACATGGAAAATAATTTTTTTATCCACGTGTACTCCGGCGTACAGTTTGCAATTTTCGCCGGAAAATTAGTCGAAATGTTGAACCATACTGTTTTGGGTTAATATGGGTATAGTTCGTATATGGATTAGTTAAATCAAAAGTTCGTATTATTTTCGGTTAAAAGTTGATACTTCGTATTATTTTGAGTTATTTTTCCATATTTAAATAGAAAACCTAAGAACCAATTCTACCGTGCAAGATAGAATTTAGTTTGATAAAGATAGATTAAATAACTTAAAGATAAAAATAAACCTAAGAAGATATAATTCTAAAACTTAGGGAACAAGATATATCTAGAGGAGATATAATCTTGTACATTATTAATCTAATTGCATAAAATAATACTTAATAAACTAATTTGAAGACTAGAACCGGCCCACACATTGGAAGTGCTCGACATGGGCCTATGACACTCGACATGCATCTTGAATCTTCTTTCATGGTGGCGCCTTCTTCTTCCTTTTGAGGACAAGACTCTTTGCCATCAATGGCCCTCGAATCGGTCTTGAGAGCTCGCCTGGATCAAGATCATTGTTGGACCCACAAAAGGTCATCTTGATCCGTATCATTCTCCCCTCCTTATCTTCGATTCGTCCTCGAATCGAGTCATTGAAGAGCAGTAGGGAAGGAGCAACCACCAAAAAGTAACCTAAAAAACAACACCTGTCATATGGATCATCGAGCAATCAAAAGAAACAAAAGAAAGAAGAAGGCGCCACCATGAGTCAGCTTCGCAACAAGACTGAGTTGACTCAATACCGAGGTTGGAGTCAACGGGAATCGGCGAAACAAAATCGGCGTGCTGAATCTAGGGCCACTATTTTGATCTCATCCTGGGTGGAGGGCGCGACTGAATCAGGGGTGCCAGATGGTATGGCCGCGGGTGTAGCCTGATTGGTGGCTGTGCCGCATTGCGCTTCTCGTCCTGCAGCGGCCTCCTTCTCGACTTTGTATTGGCGATGTCATACATGTTCCTTCAAAACAGCTTGAGGAGATAAGGGTAAGAGGGTGAATCCCCTCCCAGAAAACTTAAAAGTAGAGGTATTTAAGCGGCCATTATAAAGAACTTGCCGATCATTTAACCAAGGTTGGCCCAAAAAAATATGACAACAATCCATTTTAACGACATCATACAACACTTGATCACAATAATTATGCATTTGAAACGAAACCAAGCATTGTCTAGTAACAAGAGGGTCGGAGTTACCGTCCGTGATACCGTTATAACCATCGTGTTGCAGTGGAGGTGCAGTTGCTAGATGGAGGTATTCGACCACCTTTACATTGATCAAGTTACAAGAGCTCCGTTCATCGACGATGACCGAGAGTGTGGATGTCTGAACCACACATTTGGTGTGAAAGGTGTGCTCCATTTGATCAGCCGTCAGCGCTTCCTGAAATGGAAATACACGTCATTTGGTTTTGTTGAACAGGGCAGTGAAATTAGCACGTTCTTGCGCCCGTACAATGGCTCGACTATTGTCTGCCTCCGCCAACTCTTGCCGCATAGCTAGGGTAACAGATTGGGCGGCAGAGGTAATGATGGACTGCATATCAGATGCAGAAAGGCCAGCATGTGGGGTAGGGGAAAGGTTGGGGTAATTGTCGTTTGACATGTCCCTACAATATCAGAAGAGAAACAAGTAAACGAAGCAAAGACCAGAAACCAAGTAATGCAAGCCCTATTGATTCCTAAGAGTGATTCAGTTTGAGAAATCAAAGAGGCGAGAAAAACAAGGCACTATATTCAAGCAATTCCCCTGGACACAGAATTTTGCAATATTGAAGACAACAAGTAAGAATCAAAATTGCAAGTATAAACAAGCGGCTAATGTGTCTAGAATAAGATATACAATGTGATGCTCGAAAAGTATGAATATGTAGCAATCGACAATAGCAATAACAAGGGCAATCAAGTGCACACACTCCGTCAACTATTATATGACGGTTGCAACACGGTTCAGAAAAAGAGGGGTGTGACCAAGGCTCCTGTGTCGGCACAACACAAAGTCACACAAAGTAGGGTTCTTTTGTAATGCTTAAAACCGATCAGATCATCTAACATGTAGCAAAGAAAAGAAATAACAAAGGAAGAGTTACTAACTCAACAATGTAAGGTATGCTATTCTTCTTTTCTTTTTCTTTTTTTTTTCTTTTTTTTTTACTACTAACTAGCTACGACAATATGGCTTTAATGCGACAGAATTGCCAAGAAAAGAACGAAAATAAAAATAAAATTACGCTACGATGATCTAAAAGTAAGCAAAAATAAGAAAAATAAGGGAAATAGGCTAGAAACTGGAAAAAATTAGGGTTCTTTAGTGGTGCAAGTCCATATAATGCTTAAATCCAAGAATCACATTCATAGGCATGATATGTAGCAACAAGGAATAAAAGATTAAAACTTGCAATCAAGAACTCAATATCTTCCAGTTAAAGATCCAAACAAGAAAGAACAAATAAAGTGCCAATTTTTAGGGTGAATGATAAAGATATAAACTTTATGCAGCGGGATGGTGAAAAATAGGCACGAAAAGAAATCACTCAATTAAAGAATCAAGAGAGTAAAGAGCTTGCATACACCTGAAATCCGATACCACTTGATACCACTTGGGATACTCGATCCTTCGCCTGTGGGCTCAAGATCAAGAACCACGCCGTATATTTGTCCGATCTTGCAATGCTTTTCCAATATCTCCTGATTGAACAATTGAATTAAGCTAATTAATAACTAATTAAAGTAATATTTCTTAACTTAAGAAATCCAAGAACTACCGTCGATGGAAATCAATTCAATTAAATCTAACTAGCAAATTAATAAAGTATCAGCGAAAGAAAGCAAAGGATGCGAAGGCTCACAGCACAGGTTCCGGGTGCGCTGGTGCGGTCACGGGGGCGCTGGTGTAATCGCTGGTGGCGAGGCGCGATCTCGCAGGGGCGATCGACGCTGAAGCGCAGGAGCAGGCTCCTCAGGGCGCGGGGTCGAGCGACTGCGAGGGCGAGAACGAGCGTGCGCGAGGGCGAGACAGCGAGGGCGCGCGATCGACTGAGCCGCGCACGAGCGCAGGGGCGCGAGCGCCTAGCGTGGGAAACTGGGCCTGTTGCCGCCAAGCGCCTAGCTTCCTGGTGGTGACGGGGATGAGTTCGGTGTTTGTTGAACCAAGGTGACGGTGATAGTGATGAAGAGAACGAAAGGGATGATGATGATTGAATGCCGACAGTAACTTGGAACACAAGAACCTTTGGGATTGATAATCGAGAACCCTTATTCCTATAACGGGTTTCTCAATTCTAATTCAATCTGATTTAATTCAATAGAACTACAATGTTTAAATAGAAAACCTAAGAACCAATTCTACCGCACAAGATAGAATTTAGTTTGATAAAGATAGATTAAATAACTTAAAGATAAAAATAAACCTAAGAAGATATAATTCTAGAGGAGATATAATCTTGTACATTATTAATCTAATTGCATAAAATAATACTTAATAAACTAATTTGAAGACTAGAACCAGCCCACACATTGGAAGTGCTCGACATGGGCCTATGGCACTCGACATGCATCTTGAATCTTCTTTCATGGTGGCGCCTTCTTCTTCCTTTTGAGGACAAGACTCTTTGCCATCAATGACCCTCGAATCGGTCTTGAGAGCTCGCCTGGATCAAGATCATTGTTGGACCCACAGAAGGTCATCTTGATCCGTATCAGGAAGAGACAAGGATTGTGGTCCCCAAAAGCGCTAGTTCGATTCTTCGACGTTAGTTTCTACAAGTTAGTTTTTCCCGGATCCCGCTCTCTCGATCTAATCCCAACTCGATCAAATTAATATTTCAAAATCATGTGGATATCGACATTCAAAATTTATTTCAAATCCCGAGGTGAAAGAGGATTTTAAATACGATTTTCAAGGTGAGGACGAAGATTTTCGAATATCTGAACTTTCCTGACTTAACTCCATTTTAATTTATTTTATTTATTTTTAAAAATATTATTTAAAACCCTAGGTCTTTACATTATTGATGTGAAATACGGAGTATTATAACAAGATTTGCCAATGCTAAAAAATACTATAGAGATGTCTCTAATCTATTTCATTTTATAAATTATTTGAGTATTAAAAGTCTTGACATTTTGGTTGAGCTTTATTAAAAGATAAGTATCAAACTCCACTATTTTTCCACATCCATAAAATAAATTAAAAAAACCAATGAAATAGCATGTGTTAACAAATGATGTATAATATTTAATAATTTTTTAAAATATTACATTATGATATTGAAGGATATATCTAAGGAAAGAATAATATATAACCTTATAGTATTAGAAAGTAATTTAGATTTTGATAAGATTCATAAATATTACTACCTCCGTCCAAAAATACATTGTCTTTACTATTCACGCACGCTTTTTTAAGAAGGTAAAAACTATATAAAACATTAACTTTTTTATTAATTTTTTTTAATAATTACAAACTTATTGATAATAAGTTTGTAATTATTAAAAAAAATTAATAAAAAAATTAATATTTTATATAGTTTTTAACTCCTAAAAAAGCGTGCATGAATAGTAAAAGTCCATGTATTTTTGGACGGAGGGAGTAATAATTATACTAATCTATACTTTAAAGACTTATATATTTAAGTATAATTCAATCTAAAATAATATTTTTGTAAAAAATACAAACTATAATTTAACATAATATTCAAACCTCTTGCATATCATTTTTTTTAGACAATAAGTTAAGGACCTTATTAAATTAAAATTAATTCATAATAAGTTAATAATATTTTTAACATAATATTATAATATTTTTTTAACATAATATTATATTAATATTGATAATTATACTAATAATAAGTTAAGGACATAATATTTAAATCTCTTACTATGGAGTTTAATTCATGCTATATAAAATGAAATTAAAACTAAACTCATGCGTAGCACGAGCCTGCCACCTAGTAAGGTTAGTAGTTAGAATTATGATCAATTTAAATCAACTTATATATGGACTAGATTCATTATTGCATTTAACTATTACCTTTTCCTAGTTAAAAAGCAACCACGAACTAAATCATAATGCAATTATTTTAGAGGATTACTATTTACACGGTGAATTTTTCACCATTTATACTATTCACAATGCGCGGTTGCGCTTTTTAAAGAAAAAAAACCCGCATACGCGCATTGCGGGTACGCAGACACTAATGAGATTACCCATGGTACTCGAAGGCATGAATATTCCCGCAACAATGAGATAACTTCCTCCTTTGACACTGGATCTCAATCGCCTTGGCTTGCTCTAAAGTGGCTTGCAGTGGAAGATACCGATTCCGGTCCCAATCGAGCACCAACTTTGCTACTAGTGGCAACGGGTATAGATTCAAGTCTCAATCGAAACCAAGTGAAGATCGGTGGCTTCAAGTACATATTCACGTCCCAATCGAAATCAAGTGAAGACTAGTGGTGACGGCTTTAGCAACTCGCATATATGCGCACTGCCACACCCAAACTTTATTGGGAGATTTGGGTACCGCCTCTGCCTCAATTGCCCTGCTATCCACAACTTCTCTTTCTTTTCTTCTTCAATTGATTCCATTGAACGTGTTTTACAATTAATTGAAGAAGAGAGATCATATAGATGAGAGAGAGGAAAATGTGGGAAGAAGGACTTCTAATTACGCTTAGAGAAAACGACGCTTAAGGAGGAGAATGAAGATGAAAGAAGATGAAGTACAATAGATTCGGATGGAGGAAGATGAAGCTGAACAACCGCATCCACGTAGTGCGTATCCGCACATGTTGTGTTGGCTGGCCCCATCTGCTACAACGATGCCGTAGATTCGCCCGTCTCATCCGCACATTCACACTCTGCGACCGCCTCTGCCTCCGCGCATTCGCACTCCCGACCAAGTTTTCTTCCTTACATTTGGCGACATATTCACCGTGTGAATGACAATTCCGTTATTTTAACTTATTTTTCATGAGCATGTTTCCTACTTCGATTTGTATGACAGATTTATTTGTGCAACCAAGCACTAATAATAATAATAAAAGATATCATAGTTAACTTATACTCTTATGCCATAAGTTAAGGATTTATTAATATTACACTTGTTATAAAAAAATATGTTATTTACTATTTATTTACGCTTTTGTACGGTGAGTTAAGTTTTGATAATAATGTTATAAAACTTAACTTATGCCATAAGTTAAGTTTTTAATAATAATGTTATGCTTAAGTACTAATAGGTAGATTTTTTTTAAATTGATATTTTATATAGTTTTTAAAGGTGTGTGAATAATAAATAACATAATTTTAGGAGGAATGAGTAATAATAAAAGATATCCGTATAAAATTTAGGGAAAACTAATTAAAATACCCTCATCTTTGGGGGTATGGTAAAAATATATCCTCAACTTTCAAATGTAATAAAAATATCCCGACCTTTGAGGGTGGTGGTAATATATTACTCTGTGTTTTGTCACGGGTCAAAAATACTGACAAGGTAGCCTACGTGGATTTTTTTTTGACAAGACAACATACGTGGAAGCTTTTTTTTTTACTAATTAGCACGAACATTGGGTTTTCTTGAACAGTTTCCTTAGGGAAAAAAATAAAACGATAACAAATTAAACCCGAAAAACGAAATTGGTTCAACCAAGCAACTAATCCAGTCAAAATTGCCTCAAATTAACACAACACGACTATTCCTAACACCAAACCGACGACAAACTAAACCGACGACGACAACAACAACAACAACAACGAAGAGGGGAAAAAATAAAACTTACTCAACCAACTCCGTGAACGAATCAAAGGGAAAGAAGATGTGAGAGAGATAACTCTAGATAGTCGACCACGAGGGAGGAAGACTGACATAGAAGAGGAACCATGAGCTACCCGGAAGACCTGGAAGACAATTCAAGAGGTGACCACCAAAGCAGATATGAGGGAGAGAAAGACGTTGGGTATGAACCAAGTCCAACTCTTTATTTTTTCTAAGGACACTGTTTAAGAAAAATTTTATAAAAAAAAATCCACGTATTGCTGAATTGTTAGCATTTTTTACTCGTGAAAAAACTTGTGGTAATATATTACCACTACCCTCAAAGTTCGGGATATTTTTATTACATTTGAAAGTTGAAGATATATTTTTACCATACCCCTAAAGGTGAGGGTATTTTAATTAGTTTTCTCTAAAAATTATTATAACGTGATTGACAGGTTAATTTAGTTTAGTAAATAAAAATATTTTAATATATTAATATTACCAAAAATAGATTTTTATCTTATACTCCAAATATGAAATATACATTGGAGAATGGAGATGGATATACATTGGAGAATGGAGATGGATAGAAAATCGGCCCGGATATCTACACCGCTAATTTTTACTATTTTCACCGCTAATCACCGCATACCTATGCGGTGAGTTTAATGACAGTCAACGCACCCACTGCATAGGTATGCGGTGACCCACCGCATATACATGCGGTGGGTCGACCCGTATGGACACCCACCGCATCGTACTGCGGTGGGTATGTCCGTTCCGTTTAAACCCCACCGCATACCCATGCGGTGGGTTTCGGATAACCTGATTTGTGGTTAACTATTTGGAGGACCGGACCGGACCGGTCGAGACCCGAGACACACCGCATAGGTATGCGGTGTGTTCCGACTATAGTGGAATTAACATGTAATAAAGGGGCATTATTGGAAAAAGCGCATATGTTGAGTTCAGAAGAAAGATAACGTAGCCGGACAATCCACAATAAGAATAGTTGAAAACGAAAGTGCGATAAATGTCCTGGATGACAAAAAGCGCCGGTCGAAAAATGTCATAGAACATAGTTTGTGAAATGGCACAGACAAAGATACAACCCAATTGAACATATGGAGTTCAAAAAATGACACCAGAAAGTGGAAAGTGCTAATACGATAGGGGACGGCCACCATCACGACGGCGGTAAGCTCTATATCGTGCAATCCTCGCCGCAAACTGCTCTTCCCAACCGTCGACCGTGCGATCGTGATGCCATGTCCATGTAACGTAGACTGGAGGTAGAGGTGAACCAGGCAACAACCAAATCTGTGAATAAAAGGTGAATATTGACATCAGAAAAGAGAAACAAAACATTAACAAATCAATGAATATGAAATACGAAACGTACCGGAACGAAGTGGTTGCTGTTGCCGACTAAAGCTATTCCATCTAGCTCCTCATAGGCCGGTACTGATGATGCCCGAGATTTAAATAATGATATTCTCAAAAATTATAAATAAATAAGGTTTCCCGCTATATAAATAGAACCTTATAAACATTAAAAAATGGACGAGTGCAAGTAAAAAACTGAGACTCAAGACGTCCGCGGACGATAAACCGGCTACGGATCTCACATGCATGTCGGGACACATGGCACCCATGCCCCCATCACACATGGTGTGAGACACTTGACATGTGGCAAACGAGTGACATGCAAATAGGAGTACTTGCACTATAAAAAGAGGTCGAAGCCTCATTAACAAAGGTCGGTTCCCAATATATTCCGAGGGGCATAGGCTGGAAATAGGGGGCTTCACAAGCCTATCTGAGCGGGTTCGTCTCGACTCAGTAATGAGCCGACATTTGGTGAGATCATCGCCCAAAAAGTGGAACGAGCCGAGCACTAGGTCCGGCGGCACAGGTCGAGGCCCCCATTTAGGATAGATAATAGTAGGAAGGGGGCTTCAGGTAAGACTGCCGACCAACTGAAAATCGACACGCGGATCACCTCCCCTACGGAGACGTGGAAGGAGGTTCACTTTTCAAATGTGGTTTCATCACTGGCGCCGTCTGTGGGAACAAATCTCACGCTAAGAGGTAATTCAAGTACGATATGCAGTATATACTTATTTAAATCCGATTGATTTCATCTTTTTTAAACGATTATGAATAAGTAATAGAAGAAACCAGTCCGCGGAGGTATTTGAGAGATACACACATCGATTTATAAATCTCTCTTTTTTAGCATTGAATAGCAAATGCACGCAACAGGGTAAACTGGTATATCCCTAAAAATCACCCTTCACGCAGGCACTTCTTGACCCCTTTTTATAGCTAGCTTTTAAGCATTAACTGGGGAGCTCATATATAGCAAATTTGATTATGCATTGCATAAATGAAATCTGAAGAAGCATCCCTTTTTTGACCCCTCCGATCTGGGTTATCAGCATAAAATAGGAAAGGGTCATCATAATTGATCTCCTTTGAGACAAAAAACTAGTACGCTTCATTAGACATAGAATGAAGATAGTGGTCCGCGGCTAGAAATTGATAAATAGCAAATATACATATACATTTGTATGCCTGTCATGAGATGCCCAGATCAACAGCCGCGGGCAGAAGAAAGCAAAACCGAAAGGCCTGTACAGTCACAAGAAGACAAAAGGAAGACAAATCGGTCACCATTAGAGAGATCCGTTCGCGTCCAATCATCGCTCACCTTGAGTCCGCGTGTGCAACCTCGTCCCTGCATAGACATCCACCGCCGCGGGAGCCTCTTGATGGGCCACTATGAATGATCGTGGTGCTGAAAATACAAACGCAGGACCTCGACAAGACCCATTGAAGGGCTTTGATCCTCCGCATCCGCCTCATATGACGGCCCGTCGCCACCCGGTAGCCTCGGTAGGTGGTTCGCGGCCAATAATAACAGACGCGACTATCTAATTCAGCATGGGTCACTCCACCTCTTTCTCCGCTTGTATTTTTTCCATCAAATACAGGGCTTTTAGAAACGGTGTGACAGCAGGGACTTCGCGCGGCACTAGTCCGCGACCTTTCATAATTGAAGATATGGATGGTCCGTTGGGCAGCGGCTGGATTCTTTCTTGTTGAAAGTGAAGAGATGCGGTGGAGTATCTCCCTATCAAATCGGTTAAAGGCCCCAAATATTATCCGCGCGACATTCTCCCGATAAAGACCTTCAAATCAATTCCCTTCCATACAAATAAGGGACAATGTATATATATACGTAAATATCTAAGTGAGGAGAGTGTTTTTGTAACCTAGTAGTATAACTCCTAGGACGCTGGAGCTTGCTCCGCGTCAGGCATCCGGTCGTAGAGCTAGCCTCCCGGATCGATGATTTTATTTAGTCCTAGGACGCTGGAGCTTCCTCCGCGTCGGGCATCCGGTGGATGCATTGAGCTCCCGGATTATGCTTGAAGTCCTATGATGCTGGAGCTTGCTCCGCATCGGACATCCGATGGACGCATTGAGCTCCCGGATTATGCTTGAAGTCCTATGACGCTGGAGCTCGCTCCACGTCGGACATCCGGTGGACGCATTGAGCTCCCGGATTATGCTTGAAGTCCTATGACGCTGGAGCTTGCTCCGCATCGGACATCCGGTGGACGCATTGAGCTCCCGGATTATGCTTGAAGTCCTATGACGCTGGAGCTTGCTCCACGTCGGACATCCGGTGGACGCATTGAGCTCCCGGATTATGCTTGAAGTCCTATGACGCTGGAGCTTTCTCCGCGTCGGACATCCGGTGGACGCATTGAGCTCCCGAATTATGCTTGAAGTCTGATAGAGTCTATTTTAGTCATGTTTTTAGTATAGATTTGCATATTAGTTTAGATCATTTTTACATATTTTATAGCTTAATTTATATTATTTGATTTTCGGAGTCTACACTAGTATTTTTATATATTTCAGGTATTTTCGGGTTGGATCGTATGAATTCAGAGGTTGATTGGTTGATCGCAATTTGAAAGACAAGAAGGGCCGGCTCGGATCGAATGTGCAATACGGAATACGGAAGGAGTCATTCGGCTTTGGGCTTTGCAAGTGCTAACTATTACTACTTTATTATGTTTTGCCGTTAGTTTCATTAGATAATATAAATTAGATACATATATTATATTTATATTAGGATAGATTATTTAGATAGACTACAATATATTCCATATTAGAATGTTATATATACATTCTTTCATACGGCAATCAAGGGGGCCGAAACGAGCATACGAGAGGCCGAAGCCTTGTGATCGGCCGAGACCAGTTTGATCATTCTTTAACCCTAATTATGTTTTGTCTTATTTTTATGGAGACCTAAACTCTCCCGTTTTGTCTACAATTTGAAGCTTTGTTTGGATTGATTGTGAGTTTCTAATTCTTGTTCCTTAATTCCTATATTTGAATGTTTTGACTTCTTTGTGCTTGATTGTCTATTGTTTTATTCTATCTAGCCCGCGCAACTAGTTAGAATCAATTCAATTGCTAAGGTTTTGTAGATTCCTGGTTGTGAACCTTAACCTAAGTGGCAAACTTGTTCCTTTAGGGCTGGTTGAACTAATTGAATGAGTAGGAAGTTGAATGTGTTGTTAAATCCCTCTTTAGGGACTGCAAATACCTTGGTTAATCTCTGAACTTAAAGCTATCAATTGGGTTAAATCCTTCTTTAGGGACTGTTCGATTGATAAGGGTTTCTAGGACTGGTTGGACTAGTAACTATATTAGGTCGGGACAAGGGCATTCATAGGAAATCTAAAAGGACGAGAAGAAGTTACAAGGATCGTTTCAACCAAATAAAGTGGATATTTGTAGATGAAACTATTTTATTAATCGTTATCTCCTTCAATTTGTTTATAGTTTATTTTAGTTTACTTCTTATTTTCACCACCCAAAAACCCCCCGTTTGATAATAATTGGTAAATAAACTTAACTTAGAAATAACTTGATTCTCTGTGGGATCGACTCGTGCTTACCACACTACATTAGTTAGGTAGGTTCGAATTATTTTGATACGGTTAACGCGACTAAAAACCGTCCATCAAATTGGCGCCGTTGCCGGGGAGTCAAAGTTTATTTCTTTGTTTTGTGTGTTTGCCAATTATTGTATATAATTAACTTTGTTGTGAGCCTATCTTACGGTTCATAACACCCGTGCTACTAACTGTGTGTGTTCGTGTGTCTAGGTGGTTTCCTCTAAAGATGACTTATGATTTCTTTTGTGATTTTTGTGGAGTTTCTAATCATATATTTAAAGATTGTCCAGTGTTTAGAGTTCCGATTGGAAAGGTTAAGGAAGTATACAATTTGTGCAAAACTCAACTTTCTCGTGAGATGGATATCATTCATGAGATTGCACAATTAGAGCTCCAAATCGGACAATTAGAACCTCAATGTCTGGCTCCACAATCATCACAAGGATCGTCCATGTTGCCCCGTATGGAAGAGCACTTTGCTGCAATGGAGTCCCAACTAATAAAGATCCAAATTGATTTCAATAATGAGATGAGGCGGATCCAAGTGGCTCAACAAATTACAATTCCAATTATTTCAGAGATTTTTTCTAGGCAGACGGAGGTGGTGGTTAGTGACGACTACGCTATCATCTCTCTTGACGAGGAGATCTTAGGAGATTGGATAGATGAGCAAGATGAGGAAAATTTGACACAGAGGATTCTGTTGTTTGAATTAGATGAGGGTGCAAACGGACAAAAAGCTAAGAGATGGCAAAAGAGGAGCGCATATTTTGAGAAGCCACCAATGGAACTGAATCGGTGGTATTACATATCCTCTGCAGAGAGTGATGCTCGAGAGTTTGACAAATTATTGAGGGCTTTAACAATGTCTGAATCGATCTTAGAAGAAACCAAGGTATGTTTTTTTTTTCTTTATTCCTTTTATTTTTAATTAGGATTAATTTTTATATTTTGCTTATTTTATTCTTAAAATAAAAAAATAAAAAAAAAACCTCCTCCCGTGACCCCATCTCCCTCTTCCTTCCCCGCTGAACGCCGCCCCTGCGTCCATCAGAACCCTTTCCATTCCCCGTCCTTCACTGGCTGCTCCTCGCCGCTCGCCACTGCCGGCCTCCTCTGGTCACCAGGCTCCCCTCGTCGGGATTTCTTCACCGCACCACCTCTTCAATACCATCCCGTTCTCTGGCGTGTGTTCCCCGCTGCCTCTCTCCGCCCCGCCTACAACCCGAGTTCAGCCCTCCGCCTCGTCTCTCTCTCCTGCTCGCCTCCTCCTTCGATGCACGCGAGGCCGCCGTCGGTCCAGCCACCAGATCCCCTTCCTCGCCCTCCTACCCAGCACCGGCCAGTTCTCGCCCAGCCAGAATTGCCCGACACCGGTCCCTCTCGGATCTACTGTTGCTATCGATGCGGCCGCCACCACTGCAAATCTGCCACCACTCGTCCATCGCCGCGGAATCCCTAACCTCTCACGCCGCGGGATCCCTATCCGACCACCCGTCGCGCTCCTGCTCGTGTCCCTCTCCCAAGCCGGCATCTCCCACCGCCGTTCTCCATCACCAATCTGTCATCGCTGAGGGTGCTCCGTATCGGCAAGTAAGGTGAGATATAATTTAACGGGGTTGGCTCGGATTTGATTGAGTATGATATGACCCGATTGCTTATTAGTTGAATTTGTGGGCAAGATTGGCAAGTATGACTACATTGATCAATTTTCACATTGAGATCCTGTGCCTTGATTTTACTCTGCTAAATTTTGATGTACGGAATGATTTGTGGTTTTTGTTGGAATTTGAAGGGAAATTATTTTCATAAGGTGTTATGACCATGTGCTGAATTTTGTAGAGTCGATGAAGCTCCTGCACTCCCTATAGCTAATTGATTTCTTCTTGCTAAAATTGAAATTAGGTGAGTATTTTGCATTAGTCTCTAGTGCTAGTGTTATCAAGACAAGCCTAACTTTGAGGTGGTGCTTATTCTAGCTATGTTGCTCCCTGAAATCAGTTGAATTTCATATTTTTAAATTGTCATAAGTGATTGAGCATGAGTTGTTGGGGCTGATTTTAGTTGTTTGCACTTTGGTGTTGTTCTTTTACTTGGATGATGTAGTTTTCTTGGACGTTGGAATGTGTTAGGTTGTGGTGTGTTTTCTTCGTCTTTTGTTTTGGCCAGGACAAATTGCAAAGGAGACTGCCTATATTTTTTTTTATTTTTTTTTTTTCGACTCCAAGACGTTTCACAAATGCCAATTGCATCCAAGAGTTGCTGCTGAACACCCAGGGTCCTATAACGATGAGAAGTTGCTGAATTTAAGGGGATGTTCGGAGGCTACACCACTACCTCTTTTTGAGCCGAGAGCTTGTCTTTGAATGCCTGATTACATTGTGAGTTTCCTCTACCTTTCTTCCATTCTATTTCATTACTTTGAGGACAAAGTAAAATTTTAAGCATGGGGTGGGGAATTCAAGTGTAGCTCCGTATTTATATATTTATGTTAGTTTTTTTTTTTTTTTTTTTTTTTTTTTTTTTTCAATTTTTGTTATGCATTTCAATCTTGGTTTAGGTTGTCCTCTAATTCATTTTTATGATCTTAATTGCATAAATCCCATGATTTGATTGAATTGCTTGAAAATGATTTTGGAGCATGATTTGAGAATATAATTGAGCAAGTATGATTCATAGTTGAGGTTTAATTGAAATCTAGCAAAAACATAACCCTTGTGAGTTTGTTTTGGCCTTATAGGGACTATTCATAATTATTTCTCTTTTGCTTTTATTGTGTGATTATACTCTCCATATGCTTATTTCAATACCGTATTGCACATGTTTGTTGCTTGTGAATTTCAAATGATTGAGGCATGTTTTCTTTAGCCATATTATACCATATCCACCTTACATATTATCCTCTGCTTGAAGCCCATCTGAGCCTTAAAGCCTATTTTTTTTTTGATAGCTCTACAAAAAAATATCATAGCCAATGATTAGCCTGACCCTATCCGGGAATTAGGAGAAGAATTGGTGAAAAATCTTTATGTCGGAGTTGCTTTGAGTAGAGATGATGTATGTATGGTTGTACATTGCGAGAGGCATAGCCAAAATAAGGTAACCCTTCTTGTATAATAGAGATGACTTGTTACTAGGGGCCTAAGGAGGATAAAATTCACTTAGGAGTAAAAGTCTAGTAAGCTTAGACCTAAGGAGGATAAAATTCACTTAGGGGCAAAAGTAAGCATAAAAGAAAAGAAAAAAAGTCATCATCCAAATGAAAAAAAAATGCATAATTTGTATGGCTATTGGAATCGAAGAGCTTATTGATGTGTATTGGAGTTTGTGTTATTGGAAGGGTTTGCGAAGTATGAAAGTTTTGGTGTTGTTCTGGTTAGTTGTTGTTCCTTTTTCCCGGATTTTTAGCACCACAAGCCTAAATATTTCTCATGCCTTATGTTCCTACCAAAGCCCCATTACAACCCTATAAAAGTCCTCATGATGTTGTTTGCAAGTAATGACTTTCACGGTGTATAGAGCATTTTGGATTGAGTTGAGAGTTGAACTTTAAAGCCTAAACACATGAGAGCTTGAGTGAAACACATTATCCCGGTGAGGTTGGATTAAATTTGCCTTTACTATTGGATCGCTCATATACTTGCTAGGATATTTTTTCTCTTATTCATGGCTCCTACTACGTGATGTTGCTTTTCTAAATTATAGCATGAAGATCTTATTTGTGGGATGATTAATTCTATATTTGTTTTTCATTGCTTGAGGACAAGCAAAAGTCTAAGCATGGGGTAGTTTGATAGAGTCTATTTTAGTCATGTTTTTAGTATAGATTTGCATATTAGTTTAGATCATTTTTACATATTTTATAGCTTAATTTATATTATTTGATTTTCGGAGTCTACACTAGTATTTTTATATATTTCAGGTATTTTCGGGTTGGATCGATTGAATTCAGAGGTTGATTGGTTGATCGCAATTTGAAAGACAAGAAGGGCCGGCTCGGATCGAATGTGCAATACGGAATACGGAAGGAGTCATTCGGCTTTGGGCTTTGCAAGTGCTAACTATTACTACTTTATTATGTTTTGCCGTTAGTTTCATTAGATAATATAAATTAGATACATATATTATATTTATATTAGGATAGATTATTTAGATAGACTACAATATATTCCATATTAGAATGTTATATATACATTCTTTCATACGACAATCAAGGGGGCCGAAACGAGCATACGAGAGGCCGAAGCCTTGTGATCGGCCGAGACCAGTTTGATCATTCTTTAACCCTAATTATGTTTTGTCTTATTTTTATGGAGACCTAAACTCTCCCGTTTTGTCTACAATTTGAAGCTTTATTTGGATTGATTGTGAGTTTCTAATTCTTGTTCCTTAATTCCTATATTTGAATGTTTTGACTTCTTTGTGCTTGATTGTCTATTGTTTTATTCTATCTAGCCCGCGCAACTAGTTAGAATCAATTCAATTGCTAAGGTTTTGTAGATTCCTGGTTGTGAACCTTAACCTAAGTGGCAAACTTGTTCCTTTAGGGCTGGTTGAACTAATTGAATGAGTAGGAAGTTGAATGTGTTGTTAAATCCCTCTTTAGGGACTGCAAATACCTTGGTTAATCTCTGAACTTAAAGCTATCAATTGGGTTAAATCCTTCTTTAGGGACTGTTCGATTGATAAGGGTTTCTAGGACTGGTTGGACTAGTAACTATATTAGGTCGGGACAAGGGCATTCATAGGAAATCTAAAAGGACGAGAAGAAGTTACAAGGATCGTTTCAACCAAATAAAGTGGATATTTGTAGATGAAACTATTTTATTAATCATTATCTCCTTCAATTTGTTTATAGTTTATTTTAGTTTACTTCTTATTTTCACCACCCAAAAACCCCCCGTTTGATAATAATTGGTAAATATACTTAACTTAGAAATAACTTGATTCTCTGTGGGATCGACTCGTGCTTACCACACTACATTAGTTAGGTAGGTTCGAATTATTTTGATACGGTTAACGCGACTAAAAACCGTCCATCAAAGTCCTATGACGCTGGAGCTTGCTTCGCATCGGACATCCGGTGGACGCATTGAGCTCCCGGATTATGCTTGAAGTCCTATGACGCTGGAGCTTCCTCCGCGTCGGGCATCCGGTGGATGCATTGAGCTCCCGGATTATACTTGAAGTCCTATGACGCTGGAGCTTGCTCCGCGTCGGATATCCGGTAGACGCATTGAGCTCCCGGATTATACATGAGGTCTTATGACGCTGGAGCTTGCTCCGCGTCGGACATCCGGTGGACGCATCGAGCTCCCGGATGGACGCTGGAGCTTGCTCCACGTCGGGCATCCGGTCGTAGAGCTAGCCTCCCGGATCGATGATTTTATTAAGTCCCAGGACGCTGGAGCTTGCTCCACGTCGGGCATCCGGTCGTAGAGCTAGCCTCCCGGATCGATGATTTTATTAAGTCCTAGGATGCTGAGCTTGCTCCGCGTCGGGCATCCGGTCGTAGAGCTAGCCTCCCGGATCGATGATTTTATTAAGTCCCAGGACGCTGGAGCTTGCTCCACGTCGGGCATCCGGTCGTACAGCTAGCCTCCCGGATCGATGATTTTATTAAGTCCCAGGACGCTGGAGCTTGCTCCGCGTCGGGCATCCGGTCGTAGAGCTAGCCTCCCAGATCGATGATTTTATTAAGTCCCAGGACGCTGGAGCTTGCTCCGCGTCGGGCATCCGGTCGTAGAGCTAGCCTCCCGGATCGATGATTTTATTAAGTCCCAGGACGCTAGAGCTTGCTCCGCGTCGGGCATCCGGTCGTAGAGCTAGCCTCCCGGATCGATGATTTTATTAAGTCTCAGGACGCTGGAGCTTGCTCCGCGTCGGACATCCGGTGGTAGAGTTAGCCTCCCGGATCGATGATTTTATTAAGTCCCAGGACGCTGGAGCTTGCTCCACGTCGGGCATCCGGTCGTAGAGCTAGCCTGCCGGATCGATGATTTTATTAAGTCCTAGGACGCTGGAGCTCGCTCCACGTCGGGTATCCGGTCATAGAGCTAGCCTCCCGGATCGATGATTTTATTAAGTCGCAGGACGCTGGAGCTTGCTCCACATCGGGCATCCGGTCGTAGAGCTAGCCTCCCGGATCGATGATTTTATTAAGTACCAGGACGCTGGAGCTTGCTCCGCGTCGGGCATTCGGTCGTAGAGCTAGCCTCCCGGATCGATGATTTTATTAAGTCACAAGACGCTTGAGCTGGCTCCGCGTCGGGCATCTAATCATAGAATTTGTCTCCCAGATCGGAGTATAAACTAAGTCCCTCTCGAGTGACGGAGGGACTCCGCTTGTAGCTTTATAAGATCGCAGAGATAACTCTTAAGTGAGTATAAACTAAGTCCCTCTCGGGAGACGGAGGGCCTCCACTTGTAGCTTTATGAGCTCGCGGAGATAACTCTTAAGTGAGTATAAACTAAGTCCCTCTCGAGTGACGGAGGGCCTCCGCTTGTAGCTTTATAAGCTCACGAGATAACTCTTAAGTGAGTATAAACTAAGTCCCTCTCGAGTGACGGAGGGCCTCCGCTTGTCGCTTTATGAGCTCGCGGAGATAACTCTTAAGTGAGTATAAACTAAGTCCCTCTCGAGTGACGGAGGGCCTCCGCTTGTAGCTTTATAAGCTCGCGGAGATAACTCTTAAGTGAGTATAAACTAAGTCCCTCTCGAGTGACGGAGGGCCTCCGCTTGTAGCTTTATAAGCTCGCGGAGATAACTCTTAGGTGAGTATAAATAAAGTCCCTCTCGAGTGACGGAGGGCCTCCGCTTGTAGCTTTATAAGTTCGCGGAGATAACTCTTAAGTGAGTATAAACTAAGTCCCTCTCGAGTGACGGAGGGCCTCCGCTTGTAGCTTTATGAGCTCGCGGAGATAACTCTTAAGTGAGTATAAACTAAGTCCCTCTCGAGTGACGGAGGGCCTCCGCTTGTAGCTTTATAAGCTCGCGGAGATAACTCTTAGGTGAGTATAAATAAAGTCCCTCTCGAGTGACGGAGGGCCTCCGCTTGTAGCTTTATAAGTTCGCGGAGATAACTCTTAAGTGAGTATAAACTAAGTCCCTCTCGAGTGACGGAGGGCCTCCGCTTGTAGCTTTATGAGCTCGCGGAGATAACTCTTAAGTGAGTATAAACTAAGTCCCTCTCGAGTGACGGAGGGCCTCCGCTTGTAGCTTTATGAGCTCGCGGAGATAACTCTTAAGTGAGTATAAACTAAGTCTCTCTCGAGTGACGGAGGGCCTCCGCTTGTAGCTTTATAAGCTCGCAGAGATAACTCTTAGGTGAGTATAAACTAAGTCCCTCTCGAGTGACGGAGGGCCTCAGCTTGTAGCTTTATAAGCTCGCGGAGATAACTCTTAAGTGAGTATAAACTAAGTCCCTCTCGAGTGACGGAGGGCCTCCGCTTGTAGCTTTATAAGCTCGCGGAGATAACCCTTAAGTTAGTATAAACTAAGTCCCTCTCGAGTGACGGAGGGCCTCCGCTTGTAGCTTTATGAGCTCGCGGAGATAACCCTTACGTGAGTATAAACTAAGTCCCTCTCGAGTGACGGAGGGGCTCCGCTTGTACCTTTATAAGCTCGCGGAGATAACTCTTAGGTGAGTATAAACTAAGTCCCTCTCGAGTGACGGAGGGCCTCAGCTTGTAGCTTTATAAGCTCGCGGAGATAACTCTTAGGTGAGTATAAACTAAGTCCCTCTCGAGTGACGGAGGGCCTCAGCTTGTAGCTTTATAAGCTCGCGGAGATAACTCTTAGGTGAGTATAAATAAAGTCCCTCTCGAGTGACGGAGGGCCTCCGCTTGTAGCTTTATAAGTTCGCGGAGATAACTCTTAGGTGAGTATAAACTAAGTCCCTCTCGAGTGACGGAGGGCCTCCGCTTGTAGCTTTATAAGCTCGCGGAGATAACTCTTAAGTGAGTATAAACTAAGTCCCTCTCGAGTGACGGAGGGCCTCCGCTTGTAGCTTTATAAGCTCGCGGAGATAACTCTTAGGTGAGTATAAATAAAGTCCCTTTCGAGTGACGGAGGGCCTCCGCTTGTAGCTTTATAAGTTCGCGGAGATAACTCTTAAGTGAGTATAAACTAAGTCCCTCTCGAGTGACGGAGGGCCTCCGCTTGTAGCTTTATGAGCTCGCGGAGATCACTCTTAAGTGAGTATAAACTAAGTCCCTCTCGAGTGACGGAGGGCCTCCGCTTGTAGCTTTATGAGCTCGCGGAGATAACTCTTAAGTGAGTATAAACTAAGTCCCTCTCGAGTGACGGAGGGCCACCGCTTGTAGCTTTATGAGCTCGCGGAGATAACTCTTAAGTGAGTATAACCTAAGTCCCTCTCGAGTGACGGAGGGGCTCCGCTTGTAACTATATAAGCTCGCGGAGATAACTCTTAAGTGAGTATAAACTAAGTCCCTCTCGAGTGACGGAGGGCCTCCGCTTGTAGCTTTATAAGCTCGCGGAGATAACTTTTAAAAATGAGTATGAACAAGGTCCTCCTAGAACGATGGATATGAATAAAAAACAGGATCATACGATGCATCATTGTCTAACCCCAGTTTAGCCATGACTTAACTGAAGTTCGAGGAGCTGTGATGATGCCCGAGATTTAAATAATGATATTCTCAAAAATCATAAATAAATAAGGTTTCCCGTTATATAAATAGAACCTTATAAACATTAAAAAATGGACGAGTGCAAGTCAAAAACTGAGACTCAAGACGTCCGCGGACGATAAACCGCCTACGGATCTCACATGCATGTCGGGACAGATGGCACCCATGCCCCCATCACACATGGTGTGAGACACTTGACATGTGGCAAACGAGTGACATGCAAATAGGAGTACTTGCACTATAAAAACAGGTCGAAGCCTCATTAACAAAGGTCGGTTCCCAATATATTCCGAGGGGCATAGGCTGGGAATAGGGGGCTTCACAAGCCTATCTGAGTGGGTTTGTCTCGACTCAGTAATGAGCCGACATTTGGTGAGATCATCGCCCGAAAAGTGGAACGAGCCGAGCACTAGGTCCGGCGGCACAGGTCGAGGCCACCATTTAAGATAGATAGTAGTAGGAAGGGGGCTTCAGGTAAGACCGCCGACCAACTGAAAATCGACACGCGGATCACCTCCCCCACGGGGACGTGGAAGGAGGTTCACTTTTCAAATGTGGTTTCATCAGGTACTGACGGGCCACCGGTGGCGTACAGAGGTAGGCACAACATATGCATCATCTGTGACAAAATCATCAAAGGACGCTGGTGAAGCGTGGCAAACACTTCGCCCATGATTGAAATCTCCATCCAATACGTAGCATCATGACACGTGCCGAAATAGTTGACCCTCATGATGAGCTCATCTAAGGCATGATAGTAATGGTACCGATCTGAATGCAGCTTCAACTCAACGGCCAGCTCTCCTTGAACTAGAGGCCATGCGTCTTGTCCCAAGTTCAGAAGACAAGCAAAAGACCTATACCTACAGTGACCATCACCTGCAACATTTGTGACGGCTCGTACGAAAGTAATCATGAATTCGTCGATGTT
This sequence comes from Persicaria maculosa, assembly GCA_963922045.1. Classification (NCBI taxonomy): domain Eukaryota; kingdom Viridiplantae; phylum Streptophyta; class Magnoliopsida; order Caryophyllales; family Polygonaceae; genus Persicaria; species Persicaria maculosa. The sequence continues at coordinate 50,710,284 of OY998259.1, read as the reverse complement.
GCCAGTGCCCGAATTGAAATCTACATGAGGTAGATTCGGTGGTGGAAGCGTCGTAGGTGTTGGCGTAGGAATGTCACCTACAATATCCGGAGCTGGCTCCGACGCTGATCGACCTCGCCCACGTCCCCTCCCACGACCACGTCCTCGACCTCGTCCTCTGCCTACTCCTCGGCCACTAGGAGGGTCGTCGATGGCAATGGCGTTGGACCCAGTGACCTCCTCATTGCCTTCCACGTCATCTGTTTTGTTTGATGACGGTTGACCCCGACCTCGGCCTCGACCTCGTGCTGATCCACTGGTCCCCTCTCTTTCTGCCTGACGTTGAGCCCGAGCACGCTCACATTCCCAAGGTACAGGGTTCGTCTGACAGGGGTTGCGAGTCCTCGGTCTCCCAGACGGTCTACGGTCCTCCGGGTCAGGGGGGTCAACGATGTATGGGAGGGACGATCCCCGTCGTTGAATGCCGACGCGATTCTCCAACGAGTATCCTCGTCCATAGCTCCATTCTGGAACAAACTGATCATGCGCGACATGTCCACATCAGCTCTGCTGAGGGGAGTGTTATCTTGGACGTTGTCAACATGCGACCCCTTCAAATCCAATTGCTTCCAAAAAATGTGAATCTGGGATGGTCTGATGGGTATCTGCGTGTCTCGACAAGCTTGCATCTCATGTGTGCATGGGAGACTGTAGACGTCCCTCCAGTATCTATCTCTGCATGGTTGCAAAGGTGGCTCGGCTTCCATCTTCGTGTAGATTTCGAACAACAGGTTGAAACATTTCTTTGACACAATATTCCGAATTCGATCGAAAATCCATAGGCCGTAGGAGTCTGTAGGCCAGGTGTTGTTCGCTCTCCCCATTGTATTCTTCACCTCACTTATTCTTCACCTCTTCAAAATCCAAGTGCCTACCAAAGGGCATGAACTCGATCTGCAATGGAATAGAAATTGTTTATACGACTCAAATGTTAAAAATCTAGTTTATTGTCTCACAAATGTAAGTGTGGAAGTAAAATGTGTTCGTACCTCGTCGACAGTCATCTCATCCAGCCTCCGCCGCATAACATCCAGTCGCTCAATGCGAGGCCTATCATCCCGGGACATCGTAGTGGAAAATGGCGTCGCCCCCAAGACGTACCTCACCCCGTGTCGCGGATCCCGGGCTAGCCTCCGATCGAGCGTCTTGCCAACCTTGAACACCAGAAAATACATCCATATCCACACCTACAATGGAACGATAATATCAACAATATAGTCATTGTAACTTAGTTATAAAAATGGAAAAAATTCATAATCAGAGAACGAATGACTTACCTCCAACAGTTTCGTACAACCGTCCATGTCTTTGGACAACTCCCTGGTCGCCTCGCCCAATCCTCGGTACAAGCACGCCAAGACCCCTGCCGCTATAGAATGATTCGGAACCTGCGCTGCATCCATAAACCTACGAAGCACCTCCGGACGCAATCTTCCGCCCGACTTGTCGATGAATAGCATCGCAGTCGCAATAATCCCCATCGTAACACCCACGATGCACTCCATATCATGCTCTAGTGGGGCGCCATCTCGAACCCGCTGTCGCATCGGTGCTATCTTCTGAAGGAGGAGCTGAACAGTGGGGCCTCCATGGTTCCAGGCGCTCTCCCGCTCGTGGCGAGTCAAGCCGTACAAGTCCCCAACTCTCTCCCTCCCGGCTGCCACGTCATCCACACGAATACACTGCTCTCCGTCCAAACCAAGCCCAAGTATGAAGAACACATCGTGCAGTGTGATCGTGATCTCTCCCCATGCAAAGTGGAAACTGTTCGTCTCGGGGTGCCAGTGCTCAACAAACGCACTGATCAGACTGTGATCCACATGATCCCACTCAAAATCTCTCAGCTCCCAGAGGCTAGTGTCACGCACTGCGGGAAACCTGGAATCCCGTCCATCCACCTCCAACAACGCCTCTACCCGGCCCAGCAACTGCCCCCGTCTCTGCACACGCACACCCCTCCGCAAGGCTACCTCCTCCCGTCTCCAAACAGCCTGTGCAATTCGGGCCTCATAATCTCTCAGAAGTGAAACGGTCTGTGGCCCCCCTGGCCATTCGGGCAGAACTGCCCGAACTACCCCAGAGCTGCTAGGCTCGCCATGCTGCCTATCACCTCCTGCCCTACTTCCCTCGCCATGTTGCCTATCACCACCTGCACTACTTCCCTCGCCACGCTGTCTCCGCCTCCTCTGCACTACACGGACAGGGGCATGTGCCGCCTGATCTCCTCCCCTGTCCTGACCAACATCGTCAGATGTCCCCCACATCGGATCATGCGTCGGGCCGAGAGGAATCGGCGACGCATGCATCGGAGGTGCAACTGGCTCAGTACGTCGGGCCGAATCACTCGTCTGTCCTCTTACATCCCTCTCCTGACTCCCAGCAATCGGCTCAGCCTCCGAGTTCCTAGGTGTCGCCGATGGCGCCGCATGCTGACTCCCAATAATCGGCTTAGGCTCCGAGCTCCTAGGTGTCGACGGTGGCGCAGCATGCTGACTCCCAGGCGTCCTCCCTCCACCCGTAGATACTAACGGTGTGAACGACGCAAAATCTATCTGCCCAACGACCCATGGCTCCTGGTCGCCCGCTCGAGCATGACTCGTCCCAACACACACATCTCCGAGCAGAGGTGCCGAGTCGTAATACGAGTTCAATTGGTCGCTCTCAAACGCAGTCCCAAAGTACGCCTGATAACCGTCTTGCTGAGTCTGCAACTGCTCATCCACTCGCTCAGCTCCAGCCTGATGTGCTCGGTCCCCTCGTAGGTACTCCTGCTTCATCTCATAACCATCCCCCGGTCTAGACTCTTCGGTCGACTGCACCACTGGGTCATCCGTGTGGTCAGACATCAACTCCAGCTCAATCTGCACGAGACTCTGATATGTCTCTATATCCGACTGTGACGTATGCCCCAAACCGTCACTGTGGTCAACACGTGACTGAGACGATGGCTCAACCCCAGTAACAGCTCCTACGACCTCACTATCCCTCTCCGGAGATCCACTACATCCTCCAACGTCTGGCTCTCCCTGACGGCATCCCCAGTATCATCACCTACCGCGTCACTATCCATCTCCATAGGATCTGGTACATCCTCCAACGTATGTCTCTCCCTAGCGGCAGCCCTCCTAGCAGATTGCAAAACCACCCTCTCTCCTAACCCTGTCGATAACGTGGACTGTGTAAAATAAAATATATTTGTCAAAATCCTATCGCTCAAATACGATACTATATCGTATGACTTACTAAATGTTGCAAGATTTCCCTACGGTTTATTAATGATTTCCACTTAATACTATCGTTTCCTAAGAAAACAGAAATATACTTATTCGATTTCAATTTCCCTACACCTAGTAATTATTTTAACATACCTTAGGCGGAGGCTGTGTCTGAGTCTGTGGGTGTTGCTCAAGCTGTGGCTCAGGCTGTGGCGGAGTGTCTGTCGTCCTCCTCCTCTGAATAGTCGGTTCGGGCTACATTATATATAACAATTATACGTTAATACTATCTCATTCCGCTAAAAATATAATGCAAATCGATTTTTATATAGGTTCAGTGTTACCTGTAACGGATGTCTCCGAAAAGGACCGACACCATCAGACGCATCTTTTTCACGATTGTCTTTCACCATCTCAACACTCCGGTACAAAGTGGGGGTAGAAAGAGGGACGGGAGAATCGACGGAAACAAAAGCCGGGCTCGGAAAGCAAGGAATCGGAGGAGAGTCGGAGAAATGGGGCCCGCACCCTATTTATAATGGGCCCATCCGCGGTAACAACCCACCGCATACCCATGCGGTGGGTTTGTTACCGTTACCACAACGGTAACAAAGTCACCGCATACCCATGCAGTGTCTTTTTTACCGTTGTGGTAACGGTAACAAACCCACCGCATGGGTATGCGGTGGGTTGTTACATAATCTTTTAAAATTAGAAAAACCTCACCGCATAAGTATGCGGTGGGTTTCGGATATCTTCGAACCAATCGGATTTATGTATAACGGACTCCGTTGTACCCTAATCCACTGCATATACATGCGGTGGGTCGCCATACGGTCAATGCACCCACCACATGTATATGCGGTGGGTCAGGGGAAAATTTGATTAAGCCACCGTATAGGTATGCAGTTGCTTTACAGTGTAAATAGTAAAAATTAGCGGTGAACTTATCATCACCTCTATGTTTGATTATTCGGTGCATGCCCTCCGTTGGAACACCCAATTTGGGCCAAAACAATGAGCCTAGACTATGCCTACACAGTATACACTCCCAATTCTTCACGAGTCTGCTGCCCGCTCCTTCTCATTCGGAGTTGTTCTCGTGCTGCTCAAATCACCTTTTATTAGACCTGTCAAAACACAATCCGACCTGGTCGATCCGACCTGAACGTCCGAAAAATTTCCGATCCGAACCCGAAAATTTTGACCCGGAATTTTTTTCCGACCCGATCCCGAAATTTTTTTAGGTAATCTGGGTTTCGACCCGGTGACCCGATTGATTTATAATTATATATGATTAAATTTTTTTATGTAGATTCCAATTTATAACATTTTATAATTACAATCACTCGATCTTTAATTTTCAAATCAACTCTTATATTTATTTTTATTGTGTAATACTCCTACCGATCGATAATATTTGATTTTTTATTTTTCAACGGATTTTTTGAAGAAGATGAAAATTCTAAAAAATATTAAAATATTAAAATATCAAAACAATTCTATTCTTATTACTAATTGCATGAACTTAACTTTAAAAAATTATTTGAAAATTTGATATTTTAGATATTATTACATTTTATTAAAAATTATGAGAAATGATGAAAATCAAATGTTTTTTAATAAAATATAATAAAATTATTTTTTAAAAATTATTTAAAATTTTGATATTTATATATTATTATATTTTATTAAAAGTTACGAGAAATAATAAAAATCAAATATTTTAGATCATATGTAGTATATAATTACAAGCACTAGAACTTATGAACATCGTCTTTAATTTTAGAATTTTAAATTTATTGCAAAATTATCAAATCAAGATTTTTTTAATTTAAAAAAGAAAAAATTGACCAACCCGAAATCGACCAGAAATGACCCAAAACCCGATCAAATCCGGGTTCGATTCAACCCGAAAATACCCGAAACCCGTATTACCCGGGATCCGAAGTGACTCGACCCGAACCCTACCCGAATGACCCGTTTGACAGGTCTACCTTCAATCCATCCATGTCTCATCTTAGCTGCCACCACCGTTCGCTTCCCCTGACATAATCGATGCATGCCGATCTCCAACGTGATAAACCAAGAACGTCTCCCCCCTCTTTCAAAACCCTAGATTGGAACCATGCTCATATCGGGCATCTATTGTTTGCCTCAAATCGGCCATTGCAACACCACCATCACCACCACAATAACAACTTCTTTTGAGGTTTTTTGAGGTTATCAGCTCTCCATCGATTTGACTTTTGAGGTTTTTTTGGGGTTTGATGTTGCCTTTGCCACTAAAACACTGCACCATCTTCTTTACTCAACCCACCACCAACACCTTACTCGTTGCTTCCCGGCTGCCCCGTCAACTTGACCTTTTTCGTTCCATCACCTGAACACCACTCATCGCCTCACCTCCCACCGTCAACCGTCCGCAATAATTTGCTTTGTTTTGTTTGTTCTCACACCTTCCAGTGCCGGATTCCTACTTCCCTCGACATCACTTTCGATCGTCCGACGACACCAATGTCCTGTCCCTTATTTAGCAAGGTTTCCTCCGGGATTTCAGAGATCTATATCTCTTTTCCATGCCTTGTACGACATTGAGCAGTTGGAAAAAAAATCCAAATCAAATCTTGAATTGAGGGTGTATATTTGTAAATCCAACCACGATCCATTAAGACGTACTCGATTCCAATCAACGCTTGAATCTCCTCGTCTTATCGAGACTTAAAATCCATGTCCTGTAAGGTCGTTCCTCTTGATGCAATTTGCTCGGGTTGTATGTGGCTTTGCTTTTGGTGTTTTCTAGGCGATTTTTGTCTTGATTGGTTAATTATGTGGCGTTCAGAGTCGGGACTGACTGAGCTCGTGGTGGTGTGTTTATAGTGCGTGTTGTATGTTGTTGCGCTTTTTTTTTTTAGGTTTTCCATTATATTTTTGATGGATTATCCGTTCACCGACTCGTCGGCCTTTCAAGGATCAAGTCCGGTCTGGTTCTCGAATTCTAACTTAATTAAAAAAAAATGTTGATTATGAAACGGAATTTTACAAAAGCTATACGGAATTTTCCATTTGTAGTGTTTTTCTTGCGAAATTCAATCGCGTGTATCCTCCGAAGAAAAGCCATTTACTGGAAGGAGAGAGAGAGGTGGCTCTGGAAACCCTCCATTGGAGACCCCCCACCACCACCATCACCACCATTTGCAGGCGAAGAGAACGAACCCACCCAACTCTCAGCCAAGAGAAACTGGAATTCAGCAAAAGTGTTTCACTTCCTCTCTCGACAACTGTCTTTCCACATCTCAGATCAATCAATTTCCCACTTCCTCTCCCCCTTCGTGCTCAATTCAACTCCTTTCCTTTTGTCCTTTTGCTAATTCCCCTTTCCCCTTTATTTTTAATCCCAATTCGCTTGATTTTAGACTTTTAGGGTTTTTATCTTTCGATCGATACTCTTCTTAAATCGAAGTAGTGGGAATAGGTCCCGAACCCCAATATTGTTCCCCAATTTGCTTTATTTGCTCAGTCCATTCGCTTTCTTCGCATTTTCGAATTTAGGGTTTTCTGCTAGGGCATTCGGTCCGGTCGTCTGCTGCTTCTACGGGTTTTCCACGGATCATTGTTCGATCAAGTCTGATTTCGTCTGATTAGGGTTTCAGAGTTTCAGTAGGTGACAGAGAGGGGCGACTTCGAATTAGTATTGTCTGATCGGTGCAGTTTTTGGGTGTGTGTGGTGAGGAGAAAGGCCAATTCGTCCAATTACTGGGGGTTTCAGCTCATCAGTTCGTTTTGTGTTGAATCTTTCAACTGCGGAGTTGCTGAGACGGATGATTAGCTTTGATGCTTCCAGGCATATGGAAGAAGACTGCACTTATCAAATTGGTTGAACGGGGCGACTACAAATTGGGATTCCGTTGATCGGTTTAGTGTTTCTAGCTGTTGATCTTGGATAGGGGATGCTTGTGGCTTCCAGGTTTGACATTGAAGCAAATCTGATGATTCTTGGCTGTCCTATCCAGCAGGACAAAGGGCCAGATTGTAGTTTAGCATATAGAGCTTGAGATAGGAGTGTTGGATCCAGTTCTTATTGTTTTTTGTGATAATATCTACAATTTTCGGGTTCTTGAGTCAGCCTACCTTTAGCGTGTTGTTAAGCTTCTCAATTAGCCTGTGCAGGCTGTGTTGAGCTTGCTATTGAAGGCTTCCCGGCATTTAAGGCTAGGGCAATTTGGAAGAGCTTATTTGGATTTTGCATCTTCTGAGAAAAGATAGGTAGCAAGTTTGTGGCTGACCATTGAAACTGTAATGATTGCTGGGACACGGTGTATGATAGCAGCATAGTTGCTAGTTTGTTTTCAGTTTGAAATCCTGCAATGCAGTAATCCATTCTCTGGGAAGTGTGTTTTTGAGTTCTTTGGTATTTGCAATGTCTCGGTGCTTCCCATTTCCTCCACCAGGTTATGAAAAGAAGACCAGATCAGAGGATCTCGACTTGCTGAAAAAGGTTAATAACTTAATATCATATCATTTTACTTATACTTATCCTTTGTTCTTGTTTTCAATCTTGCATCATAGTATGTCATTTTGTCAGGGGCACTTCCTTATGCTTGGAAAAGAATCTTATTCTCATTTAAGTTCCTGATAGTGGTTTATTTCCCACTGTCTGGATGTGCAAAAATTTGACTGTTTTAGTTCACTAGTTCCAGGTTATATGAATAATTCTTTGTCAAGTATGTATGGCATTTTGTCAGGGGAACTTCCTTATGCTTGGAAAAGAATCTTATTCTCATTTAAGTTACCTGATAGTGGTTTATTTCCCACTGTCTGGATGTGCAAAAATTTGACTGTTTTAGTTCACTAGTTCCAGGTTATATGACTAATTCTTTGTCAAGTATGTATGCAATGTTAGTTCCTTGATATTCAGTTATGAACTCTTAGTCATTATGGTTTTCTCCCTTGTTGTTATGTTCTTGACTCAATTTGATCTACTCGAATAAAAAGAAGTTCCTTAAAAAAGAGTACCCCAAGACACGAACAAAATATCAACTCAGTCCTAGATTTTTTTCATGAATTGGACCAGCTAATAGAATGACGTGTTTATATGACTTCCTTGCTTGACCGTAACATGTTTCTAATACTCCACATACAAAAGGTGACATCTAGTATTTTTTCTGTAGAAGAACAAGAGTAATTCACTACGACATACTTGTTGAGAAATGAGAATAATCATTTGTGAATATTATTTATTACATAACAATGAAGTTTAGAGTTTCTGATGATAGGGCTCTCACTTGCCGTCCGTCTCTTTCATGTGTTTGTATGTGAGATATTTAAGGGTTTGTGCAACACTGCATAGTTGGCTAGATTGTTTTCTTCAGTTGATAGGTATTTACACACTGATGCTACTGCTTCAATTAGATGTCATTTCCCTTGTGCATGTTTTGGGAATGTAGCCTTGTCAAGGTAGTGGATATATGTTGGCAACTTGCACTTAGGTGTATGTGATATATCATATTTTGTACCATATTCATTCCTTGTGATACACACCAAATTCTCCCCCATCATTTTCAGTATCACAATTTCTGCCACCCATTTAACACAATGCAATCATCTACCAACTTGAAAGGGCTGGAAGGAAAAGACTAGTAAACAATGCGTAACTGCTGTCTGGTCCACTACACATGGTGGCTTGGTTAGTTCTATTATAAGGCATTGAAACTAACTGCTCACTTTCTAAGTGAGGGATTATATTTAGGAGGTGTACATGAAGATACTGCTTTAAAAAGAGCTGTGTTGATTGAATGAATGCTGTATCAAATTATATATTTTTCTTGTAGATTTTGTTTTCTATTTTCATATTTTCAGTTTTTGTGTCTATGGTAGGTTTTTGTAATTAGGCAAGTTACATGTTGGGCATAAGTGCCTATAGTTGATCATTACCCTGTGATTTCTATTTGGCCTTGAATAGTTAATTGTGATGCATAAGCCATATACGAGCTTTCTACAACATGTTAATCTAGTTTCTTTTAACCGTTTTCTCATTATTAAATGGCTAGAAATGCTACATACTTCTACAAATTATACACGAGTACCTATTCTTTTGCCATGACCGAGTCTTCACGAAGAAACCGAATCTTTGTCTTATATAAGCAAACTGGTCATGGTCAATATCTTGCATGATAACACTACAATAAGACATGCTTTAATGGAAAAACAAAATTTAGGTCCCTCTAGAAGCTGAAATTGTTTTGTATGTGATCACATCTTTCCTTACAATTCACCTTTCTTAACTCAGATTTTGCTTTTGATAAATAAAATTGAGTGCCTAATAGTTGCTTTATGTTTCAGGAAAAACATAGGGAGAAGAAACACAAAAAAGATAAGAGGGACAAGGAGAAGAAAGAAGGCAGAGAAAAACGAGAGAAAGATAGAAGTGATGAAAAGCAGAGAGAAAAGAAAGAGAAGAAGGAGAAACACCGAGATAAAAAGAAGGACAAGGAGAAGAATCGAGATAAAGATAAGAATAACCATGTTATCTCAGATGATAAGAGATTATTGGGGAATGCAGAGGCTGACAAAAGGGAGAAGAATTTTGCAAAGAGCAAAGAAAGGGAGAAGGAGAAGAGCACTGTCTCAAGCGAGCTCATGGGGTATCCAACAGTGTATAATGGGGTGGTGGTTGGCAAAAGCAGTCATCTGGCCTCCGAGAACAAAAACTGCAAACACCTTCAAGAACTGGGCAACAAGATTGCAATTGAAGATGGGAAAAGAACTAACCTGTTGGCTGAGAAGTATCCTAACATGGAGATAAAAAAGGATGCGGTAATGCCGAGAATGGGTGTCAGTACCCCTGCAACTCCGATGACAACCTCAGAAAGAAGCAAGGAGAGGAAGGTTAGTGATGGGAAGATGGACAAGCATGGTCAGGGTGCGGAGAGAAGACCAAGTGAAAATATACTTGCTCAGAAATTTACTGGAATGGTTCAGAATAGAGATGAAGGTGTGGCTAGACAAGTGGAGAAGAATCCTGAGCGGAGGGTTGAGGTGAAAGAAAAGATTATGGGGATAGAAGCGGATGGTAGAAAAGGGGAAAAACGAAAAGACGAAGACCGAGAGAAATCAATTGAGAAGTACAAAGAGAGAGATAAGAAGATAAAGATGGAGAGAACAAAGGATATGTGTGGAGAAATGCTTGTAGAACAGTCAAGAAATAAAGACAACAACAAGGTTCCCACAGACCTCTTGAGAGGGAATGATGGGAACAAGAAAGATCTGTTATTAGCGCAAAGTGCCAAGCCTGCAAAGCTAGTGAAAGAAGACAACAAAGCTGCTGCAATTGCTGCCCCTGAAATCCCCAAGAAACGAAAGGAGTTTGGCCCTAATGGAGTTTTACATGGTGAGCTCATAGCTGTTAGCCCAAATACTCCTTATATAGTTAGTAGCTTGTCTCTCTTTGAATTGGTGATAGGTTGAAGAAAAATATTTAGCATTTCAGTTAAGTAGTAGAGTGATTACATACTGTTTATGATTTTGCTTGTTCTTATAGTGATCAACGTGGGGTTCTGATTGTCTTTCTGTTTTATCTATAACAGAGGGTGATGTTGGACCTAATAAAAAGGCAAGAGTAACGTTTTCATCTGTCCCCATGACAGAGAACGGAAGACGACCTTCCCAAAACGCCACCACTGTCGTTGCTCCTGTAAAACAGCATGCCTTGAGCAATGCTAAGCAGGATGGTAAGGACTGTAGAAGGGTGATTAAATGCAGTTTCTGAATTTTCCTTTTTAATAAGGGGATTCTGATTGTCTTTCGGATTTATGTTAACAGAGTGTGAGGTTCGGCCTAATAAAATGGCCAAAGTCACGTCTTCCACTCTCCCATTGACAGAGAACGGAAGAAGCTTGCAACCTTCCCAGGATTCTATAGTCTTTGCTCCTGCCAAACAGCAGACTTTGAGCAACGCTAAGCTGGATAACAAGGACCGTAGGATAAACGGTACCATTAGCCCTCTTCAGTCAGCTTCAAAGGCTTCTCTAGCTACTGCACTGGCTGATCGGGATCCTGGAACAGTGAAGAAGTTGCCTCACCCTGATACAAAATATCTTGCACAGATACTTTTAGTGCCGAAAGTGGAAGAGTGGTCCGAATTTGATGAACAGGAGTGGTTGTTTAGTAGCAGCCATTCACAACAGAATAAGCCCAAGGCAGAAACTTCTCAGGTTGATGACACGACACCTCAAGTATGGGCAGAACCTCTTAGGATAGAATCTGCCGATGTATTTGCATTGCCATATGTGATTCCACGGTGAGAGCCCTGAAATTAAATGGGGATATACGATTTCTTGGAGCATTGTTTTCATCATCATTATGCAGAACCTATGCCAGGAACAAGGGCCGTCAAGCTATAAGGATTATGGTGAATTGTTCATGTTCTGATGATTCGAATGCTCTAGAATTCCGTAATGTGTCAGCTGCATTTGCTCAGCCGCACGCAGATCATCTGCATGCTTCAGGGCTAGAACTTGATGGCGCGTTTTTAGCCATTCCTAGCACGGAACTGTTCAATAAGGTAATTTCACAACAGGAGATCAGCACAGGTTGAGTTCCAAAGCAAAATCCTGCAATGCAGCCCCAGAGAAGTTTGGCGGACCACAAAAACTATCATTTGTGATTGTGAAGGCCTGTAAACTGCCTTTTTTTTCCTTGATTTGGGTGTAGTAGAAAACCATATAGTAGTCTTGCACCTCTGATTTTGATCTGTAACATAACACCGTAAGTTGCTTATTTACAAGAAATGCTAAGATATAAGAAGGAAAAGTGGAGAGTAGTTTAACTATTCATTTATGGAATCCATCTTGTTCTCTGCTTGATTATTTGACAGTACTTTCCCCTTACCAAAGTTTACAGCTATTGCAGGTAACAAGTTGGATGAACCTATGATTGATGATTTCTAAGTAGCTGTCCCTAAAGCCATGCCTCTCTTCATATAGGGCTCATTCAGCCAGATTATTATCATTTTTTTATTAAAAAAAAAAAATCCTTGTTAAAACTTACAAGTGACAAACTGCCTAGTACAGTAATTGTACCTGATCCATAATGTATTTTGATATGATTTTTTTTCCTCCGGTTGAACCCATTGTAGCTCTACTTTGCACCGAATAAACTCAATAGTCAATAAGGCAGACTCAAAATAGAGACCACGTGTAAGTCCATTGCCAAAGTCCTTAAATGCAAAAGCTAAACGAGTCATGTGTAAATTCAATTTCTAAAAATATGGACAACCTCATAAAAGACAATATTGAAAAGGGTGACATTTTGTCAAGGGTTACACCTAGATTAGCTTTGAATGTATATTACACATGTAGATTAACTTATTTAATTATAATTAAATTTCCAGCTAAACATGGCTAAGTTTCATCAAACATGCCACCTCATTACATTATACAGATTAACAATCCAACAACAAAACCATCTTTCATTCAGTAATATATATAGATAGATACAACAATCCAACAACAAAAGAAGGATTTATTGCTATGAATTCCCATGGGAGCTTTGAAGAAGGAGAACAATAGCTGCAACTTCAATCTTTCTTTCCTACGCCATGGGACATACTGTAGATTCCCTTACCCTGCAAAAGCAAGGCAAAAAAAACCCGTAAAGGTAGTAAACATCATTAGCGACCACTTTTCCTATATTAGAAAGGTGAATAAGTGAACAAGAGATAGCGCGAAATGTAGGCTCACAATCATGTATGTAGATGTGATGGCCAAAGCAAGCGGAATTGCGACAGAAGTGATCTTATCGTAGGGTCCTTTAAGGTATGTATGCTTGTGGACACTCTGGAAATACTTCTGTTTTTGGATAAGCCTATCCCTGGACACGAATGGTGGTTCCGTCGCCATCCTGGACCAACAGTCTAGAAGCATGTATTACATTTATATGTATGAATTTGTGGAGCAACATATTGTTGATGATCAATTAAACTGTGATGTACGTAGTAAGAAGAAGAAGGTGATTTCATTTTATATTCAAGGTCAAGGAAGTTGTAAAGCCATCATCAAAAGTTGCCATCTCAATCAGTCTTCAGTTGAATCCCTCTAGATTTTATCCTACTAGAATTGGATTGTAACCTAATCAGTGAACTAGACTCCCGGTGATGATGGGGTCGAAAATTTACATTGTATTTTTTTTTTGTTTATCAAGCATAAAATTTTTAAAAAATATTAAAAAGGCAATAAATTTGTAGTTGAAATATGAAATTTCTTTATGAAAAATAAAAAAAAAGGGGACATACTAAAAAAATGTGGATTTTGTTAGAAAACAGAGAAGAAGAGAGTACAAAGAGATAAGGGAGCAAGCAGATCTCTGTTCCATTAGGGTTCTAAAGAACCATATTTATAGGAGATTACAAGGTAAGGGAAAAAGAGTACATATGTCGTTTGATACGCTTTGGTAATACTGCCTCGTTAAAAACCTTGTCAGGAAAAACCCAGTGGGACAAAACCTGATCAAAGGGAAAAAGAGTGCAGTGCGCATATTCTCCCCCTCAAATCAACAACTTTCTCATTCTGATAAACACTTTAAACTTCTTGATAATGCCGACTTCATGAGTTGTATGGTCGAGTCTGAATGTTGTCATCGATGTGTGAAAGTTAAAATGCCTTCATGTATCACACTCAACTTCGATGCAATAGACTTCTTTGTCTTTGTTGATGAGTTGCTTTCAATGCACAAACATAAGGTACTTCAGGGCCTAGTGTGCTTTTCAACGTTTGATGCGAGGGATCTGATGTATAGATGGTGTATAAGTTGCCTCATTAAAAACCTTACCTTGGAAAAACCCGTTGGGATAAAAACCAAGATTAAGGAAAAGAGTACAACGTTGTGTATAGTACTTCAAGACTCAATACACTATGTCACCATTTACACAATACTTCAAGTACTATAAGCACCCTTTGGCTTAATCGTGTACATATGACTAGACGTTCATATTGATGCTTCGGGCATTTCAAATTAATCGATCATTTTCACTTATATTCTTTTATTAATGATCAAGTTGAGTATACCATTACTATGCTCGTCAATTACGCTTAGAGTCGGTTCATCGACAACCAAATATTATATCCACTACTGGTGAATATGTTTTCATATCATCCACTCTAGACTTTTATGCAATCAATCTTTTATATCTTACAACTTCATTTCGCTTATTGCGGTTTTGTATAAAGTCTCAATTAAAGCCAATGATGTTATACTATCCGAAGTTGGAACTACGGGTCCAATAGGATTATGCTTAAAGAATTCATCATCAATTCCTTGTTTCTATCTCTTTTTATCATATATCATTTCGATGTCGACATCCATGATTTGATTGATGATCATCATATTTCCACGAGCTCTTTCCACTTTCGGGGAATCCTAAAGTGAGAGCCTGGTGATCTTCAACACTTCTGGTGTATTTAAGAATCACTTGATTTTTTGTTGGTTTTGGAGTTACTTCTGGAACCTCCAAATGAGCTAGCTATTGCAATCTATGTGACTTAGTCACTTTCTTGGCCTTATAGTAAATGCATTTGATGGCTTTTTGCTAAGCCATATAATTATCATTCGGTGTACATAAGTGCTGAACTTCTTGTTCACTTTCATTCATTCGAAGAACCCAAATGATATGTAGAGAAGTTGCTTTCATGCAATCTCTTTCTTAATATAGTCTCATTTCCTCTCTCCCTAAATACAGAGCATTTGATCACCTTCATAAAGCTCGAGGTATTTGATATCATTAGGGACTCAAATGTAACGGCCCAGAATTATGATTTCCGGGTTACGTTTCAAGGGATAAAACCCCTTGTTTGGATCTTGCAATCCAGGTACGGGTCGAGGTTTCAAACTCATTTTAAGATTAGTAGAAAGAGGGATTTCAAACCCTAAAAACCTCGAAGGGCTATTGGGTACCCTTAACCTGTCCTAAGACTATGTCGCGAAATCCAATTCAAACGAAAGTAAAGCGGAAGCAAAGTTAAGATACAAAATGTCACGGCAGAGCCGGGTCAAAACCAAAACGTAAGCGTATGATTACCATTTATACCAAGTTAGAGAATTAGCCAGGTTCTCCAATTCGCCAAAAAGAAACCCCATCATATAGACATCGAGCACTCAGAATCTGCAGAAAATACCTTAAAAAAAAGAACGGGGAAAGGAGTCAGATCGAGCCACTCATGCGGGACCGGCAGTCCTCGCTGAGGCCACATAGTATGTGCTATACCTAATAAAGATGCTCTAATGCAGTACGAAAGCCAAACACACTAGCATCTTCCTAGTTATAATAATGTGTAAAAATACTGTAAAGGGCCCAAGACAATGCCAAGTGGCATATCCCTCTCCTACCTCCACCCCTTTCCGATAGGGCGGAGACTGGCCAGCTCGTGAATGCATTCCATCATAATCGGGCGGCACGCATGCCTAACCCGCTCCACAATAAAGCCCGCAGGCATCTCATAATATAAGGAAGTTCATGACTCGATTGACTCAGGGTACCCGATGGGGCTGGGCTACCCTATGACCCTAGCAAAGACTCTAGGACTATCACAGATAACGACCGTTCTGTTTCAAACGCAATAAGTAAGCAGATGCTCATTCAATTAGTGCAACCTAAAAAGGATACTACATGGCATGCTTTTATGCATATGCAACACCTAACATAAAATGCAACAACATGCATGAATGTCCAACCTGAGTAAGCCCCCTAGGGAACTTACCTGAAGATGCAGAACAGCAGGATAATACAAGCAAGGGCCCAATGCAAGTCCAAAAGCAATACACACCTATCATCAAGTCAATTCCATAAGCTACCAGACCGATATTCATACATATGAAACCCAAGTTCCCAACATACTCAAAACCAACCAATAGTGAAACTGTTTTCCAAAACCTTTCCGATATGATCAACCAAAATCATTCTTCCAATCAAACCCATTGATAAAGTCGTACCAACCATATTTTCCAAACTCTTAAATCCCAATTTAAGTCAACTCCTATTCAAAACAATTTCTCAAATCATACTTGGCCAAATTCTGACATTAAACATTTAATCCTTAAAACCAACCTCTCAAAATCATGTTATAGAAATAATTCCGGCATTTTGGTTTCAACACATCAAATCCTTTAAGAATCATTGTCGGACGACTTAAAACCTTTTTCTAAATAATTTAACAACAGTATTTATCTAAAGTAAACATTAAAATAAATCAATCTTTATAATCCCCATTTATAAAACATATCAAATAAATTACTTTATCAATTAACCTCAATAGATCACTTTAAACTCCTAATCACATATTAAAACATCATAAAAATACACATTCCGAATAATATCACCTTTAAAATAATTCTATAATATATAATAAATACCAAATATATTTATCGCAAAATAGTAATATAATAATGATAATAATAATGACCATCATATAATATATCGAATATATGTAAATAACATTAACAAATACATGTATAAGTAAGCAACAACTAACAACAATGGAATAGAACAACTTCTAAAAAAAAAGAATCCAACAGGCCCAACCAAACCCGGACCAAAGAAAGGCCCAACCCGGAATGAAAGAAGGGAAGACCCGGATCCATAGAAAAAGAGAGGATCCGAACCCGGACCATACCCGAAAGCCCAACCCAAAAGAAGCCCAACCGGATCTGAACCCTTCCCAACAGAAAACCCATCAACAAAATGATATAACCCGTTTGTGAAATCCGGATCCGAGCCTAACCATTTCCCAAATCTGTCTCCTTCCCAAATCAGGAGAACAGAGACGCCGCATACGACAGACGGAAGACGGAAGAAAAGGGAAGCGAACCCAGGCTCCGGCGGCGTCTCACCCTCGCTCACACTCGACACCCCCACTCTACCGGCCCTTTTCCGACAATTATGAGACACGAAAATCAACGAACAAGAGGGAAGAAGGGTCTTACCGAAGGATCGAGATCTCGCCGGAGGGTGCTCATCGGAGGCACGATTTGGGTTCGCCGGAGGCGCAATTGGCGAGTGCTGGAGGAAAGGCAGAGAAGAGGACGAGGAAGGTTGGCGTCGGAGGCGGCTCGCTTGTGGCTCAGGTCCGCCCAGAGGTGCACTCGGCGATGGCTCCGGCCTGGGGTGCTGCCCTCGGATGCTGCTGCTGCTGCTGATTGGAAAGGAGAGGCGCAGCTGCTTCTGCTCAGACAAGGATGGAGAGATGCGGGAGCTGCTCGGGCTCTCGGACTTCCTGGCTTCGAAAACAGAGGAACCACGAGGCAGAAGCTCAGCGGCGCTCTGGTGGCTACTGACGGCCGGAGACAGGAGGGGTGGTTTGGCGGCGATTCCGGCCTCGAACACAGGGCTCAGATGTGGGGGGGGGGGGTTGTTGCTGTTTGTTTTGAAATCAAAATGAGAGTGGGGAAATATTGGTCTTCTGAGTACCATGGCGTGGCTACTGTCTAGTGATGCCCCCTGTGTGGTTTTGATTCAGAATAAGAAGGGAAAGGGTTGATACAGGCGTGACCAGACAAGGTAAAGGGAGGGTGCTGCAGAAATTGGGTAGAGTGTGAGTGTTGTTTGTTTGCCAAAACAAGAGAGTGTAGGGTTGGGGAAGAGGATGGTGAAAGGGGTGTGCTTAGCTACTTTGGGTGCAATTTGGGAGGGAGGTAGAGCTGCTGCCTATGTAGACAGACCGAGAGAGAGAGAGAGGAAGAAAAGGAGAAAGGAAAATAAAATAGGAATGGTCCTCACAATAGAATTTAAAATAGCGGAATAGACTCAAAATCCGCTCGCTCGACTTTATCCCTACGCGTTTAAAATACTTCTTAATTTTCCAAATCCGAATTTAATAAATGGAATCCGAACATTATTTGCCAATTTTCGGTATATAAAAGCAGAGTATAACATATTTTAAATTTCCAATTAATTAATGCCGGAACTTGTTTTGAAAGATTTAAAATAAACCCAATAGCTCATGGACATAAATTTCAATTCTCCTGAATCTTAGAAATCGGAATAATTATAAATCACTATTTTAATAATTTAATATTCTAAAATTTCCCGGTCTTTACATCATCCACCTCTAAAAACAAGTCTCGTCCCCGAGACTAAAATCACTATAAAACATGGGGATGAAGTTTTAAATTGGTGAGTCCAAGGATCATGTCATTGATTCCGTAAGCATCTCATAGGGGCCCGTATGAGACCCTCACAACACCCTCGACATGATCATAACATTCCCAATTGGTCGTAGCAAGTATGTGATATGGGCCCCTATCACACCCTTACCCCGACCTTTCGGTCACATCATAACTCGAAAAGCAATCATAGCGTCCCCACTAGGTCTTAGCAAGCATCCTATATGCGCCCCTATAAAATGCTAGTATCCACCTCGTGAGGCGTTATAATATAATACCGGGTTTGAAAATTTTCAAAAGGGATTCCGCAATTGAAAAAGATTGGCCTTAAAATCATTGAAATTCTCAGTATCGTTTATTCTTTTAAAATCCAAATTGGTCATTCCCAAAACAGCTCAAAATCTTCAAATCCGATGTTTAATCAATCAACTTTACACCAACAAGTCAAATCCTTTCAACTAAAGATTTCGTCAAAATCTTTCAACAACCAAATCCGTTTCTCGCATAACCATCAATCAAATTCAAAAGCTCGGAGGTGGAATCATCCACCTCTAAGGGCTAATCCCATATTCTCTTCCTAGTTTCCAGAATCAAAACAAACTATCAATCTCAATTCAAGCAAGCTTCACAAGTCATAAGAAATGCATAACCAAATAGCCAATCGATCCTCCACGAGTACATCATACGACAAGTCTCAAACATATGCCAACACAGTGTCACAAGGTCACATCAACACCTCCACATCATACTAAAGGTCCTAATATGCATCTATGCCAAAATGATTACACACATCTCGATATCACACCAAAATCATAAAAGGTACCTCCTTACCATAGAGTCAACGAATCAAAACTCATTGTCAACACATCAACACAACAAGTCATGCCGTTATGATTCAGCAAAAAGGGAAGATCAACCAATATATCAATCATCAAGGTGTCAACATGCTCGAAAGACATTACTGTAACTCATCACAACGCCATGTAGCGATCATTTAGTAATCAGACATCATTATCTCATATATATAAATCATATTCATTTTGAAAGCCATATTCGTGATGTAACATATCCATAAGCATGCTTGCTAAACATATAATACAACATCATGTTTACTACCACATAATATAACATCATGCTTTCACCCCATAACATAACATCACACTTTCACATAATAACACATCATTATCTCGTATATCATATCACAACACATCCTAACATGCTCCTAAAACAACATAGCAGAGCAGCAATATATCATGATAACATTTGTCACTACCAACTAGATTTCAATATTGCATAACAACATGTAATATCATTCTGTATCAGATTCATCATAGTTGCTATCTAACATCATGCCAGCAAATATAAATAAATCACATAATCAAGAAAATTCCCACGTCATACCAGTCAAAATAAAATACAATCCCCACTCGCCCATCTCCACTCTCAAGCCAAGACTAATCCCATTCTAGACTCGCCAATGTCAACTCAGACAAAAATTCCCCAAGGAATCGCAATTCATCTCAATGCTCAAATATCGCCCCTCCTTCCGTCAAACACTACCACATCATCCACCTCTAAGAATCCAACTCATATCTCCAACTTCGCACCCAAGTACCCTCTAATACTATGTCCTCAATATTCACGAGCCCTTCCTTACACTTCTCGTACTACCCGAAGCAACACCAGCATCACCTAGAAGCTCACCAAAACCACCAACATTACCTCTCATAAATCCCAAAGCTCACTTAGTCTTACCTAAGCCAACATCCCTCTATCGCGACTCACCTCCTAACACCATCGATCATCCCAACCACCCAAAATTATTTCAACACTCACCTCACCCACAGGTTTAAGGAAGAAGCAATCATGAAAATCATCAAACATAAGGTCTACATCATGCAACTAGCGTTCATAAACATAACATCATGGGTTCAACAAGTCTCGATTTATCACCATGCTCAATAATCATTGCAAGCATCATATATGAACATACTCAAGTCAAGCTAGCATGTTGCATTAAAATCTTACCAGATACAATTTAGGCTTCTTGGCATATGTAGTTCACATTTTACATGCAAGGGAACTCGAATCATGCTTAGCAACTTAGAGTAGCAACACATCAAGACACCATGGTACACGAGATCTATAAGTCATTAAATCATATCATCATAGGCAACACATGCAATCAGGCAACAGTCATCATCAAGTCAACACAACACATAAATCTCATCACTAGGGCAATGCAATATCATCGTCAGTAAATTCAAAAGGGTTAGCAATTCGAACAGAGAACACTCCCTCTTGCAAGTCACATCGTATTCAGTATCTGCAATTCTCGATGCGTGCTCGTTCCGCCGACATCATTGATCCTAAGGCCCGTGGGTTATGGGCCCACGCTTCTGCTGCACTGCTCTATCGCTATCTAACTTCCGTCCCCTCTTCAATGCGTCGCTCGTCCGATGTATCGCGTATGAGTTCAAGTTAGTGGAGATAGGGGAGTGACAAGGACGGGCAACCCAATGATCACTTCG
Organism: Persicaria maculosa; assembly: GCA_963922045.1. Taxonomy (NCBI): domain Eukaryota; kingdom Viridiplantae; phylum Streptophyta; class Magnoliopsida; order Caryophyllales; family Polygonaceae; genus Persicaria; species Persicaria maculosa. Next base: position 50,689,346 of record OY998259.1, on the reverse strand, counting down.
GAAACAACATAGACCAAGGCTAAAGGACGACAAGGCTAGAGACAAGACGCTGACCCGAGAATAACAACGATGCCTCTATGAAAGTCCAGGAGGTTACAATTTGTGAAAAGCAACAAGGGTCCATCTCAAGCATTCAACCATATCAACCCACACTAACATGTGCATATCTTAAAGATCAACGACATACATGTACATTCAAAAGACACATTCGAATTCTACCTTGAGGTGCATGCGACACGAGCTAACAGTCTATCGATTCATGGAAGCCATAACGCCTAGTAGTCTTAAGCGAGATACGCGGGAGTCACCAAACCGAGAAAATATCACATATATGAGCAATGCACTAGCGGGGTATATATATCAACAATCAAGGTCAATGCATCATGATGACGTTATCATAATAGTCCGACCTAATGTTATACGAGAACACATAAGAGCAACATAGTATCTATCACATCTGGCAACGATGATCATATAATGAGTCAAGAATGGCATGTAATTATATGACGAGATACATTTAGAAAGCACAAGTCCTGCATGATACTAGCGATACATAGCGTGATACGAGCATAGTCATGAGTCATTAAAAGGAGTTCAACATAATGTTCACGAATCATGAGGCATGATCAAAAGTAACAAGGACATCATGAGTGACAAATTATAATCATGCTAGGAATAAACCGCCGGGCACATATAATGGTACAATAGTTATCACATCACAGAATAAGTACAACACGTAATCATTTAGCGGGTCATATTGGAAATCATCAGCCCTACAGGACACTGCTAGTACATATCGAACATGAACACAATCAAGGTAACTCAACTAAGTTCATTCTAACATTCATGCGTTCTACGTAGGTGAAGACATGATATAGCGTAGTGTGTGATCATGCTAGGTGCCAAGTCATACATTCATGCAGCACCAGAGGATATCCTAGATTAATAGGGGAACACTACCGAGCGATAACAGGTAAGCATATAGGATTCACCATCACGGAAAGCAAGTCAATTATCGAATTCAACATTAATCTAACCAGGATGAACACAATCTTTTAAGAGAGTAGCAGGAGGAGAGAGTCACACTATCAGGGACCTATCTCGAGAGAGAATTAGCAGTAATGTAGACATGGTATAAATCCGCACACATCATAACCAAGGATCCTAAATGATGCTAATGGCATAACATGACATTTGATACATACATGCACTTGATTGTCTAACACAACGATGTGTAAGAAATCATGTTAACATGGTCCATCGATATAGAAGCATGAGAGGAATCTAGCAATGCATTTACCCAAATATCGCCCCAAATAGCAGGATCACAATCAAAACTACTAATTTAGCCAACAAGCCATGGGTACATCAACCATTCATGCTGAGGAGATCATCCTATGATATTCATACAAAGGCAGTTCATCACACTACCATGGACCAAATCCGGGAGGAAGCAATAATCACATAGACTCATATCATGTCATTCATGCTTCTAATCAATCAGTAGTACGATCATTATAACAATCCAATTAAAAATGAAAAGACGACACATAATCATGATAAGAAGCGAGATGCAATAGAGACCTAAGCAATGTGACCAACATGGATAAATAATGACATACAACCACGAATTTTACATTAAAGATCATCATCATAACATCTATGGGGAACTACGTATCATATAGGGCATATTGACATCAAGTTGTAACACGTATCAAGTACGAAACTTGCTTCATCAAGATAACAAAATTTAACGATCACACTATCATTAACCTATTCACAGGGAGAACATCAATTACACAACTTCCTAGCATATGACATATATATTCGTGCCCTAGTATGATAATGTAATATACTAAATAGATCATGTCGGGATGTTATGGATATAACAATTGTAGCTCGAACCCATACAATGGTCATCATGAATATCAAAGCACGTAAGCACAGGTTCACACTAAGGATCGATCCGTAAGTCAAGAAGTAGCATACACAGTATCACACAATCATGGATAGAGCAATTATGACAACCCGAAAGAGATTCCTAAGGGCAATCATTGACCTTTCCCAACCGACTCATCACCCCTCTTTCCCGTTTGACTTCGGTACGACATTCATGGCAAGAAGACACTAGTTAATCATCATAAGAATAAGGAAAGACAGCCCCAGAAACACCTTACTTCTGACTCAAAGTGACATCAAAAACTTCCAACACTCACTCAGGCAACCTTAATATCCGACCATGATTCCTGACACAATGTGTTTACCAACCCGATTTCCTGTGAAAGATACTGACATCCGAGAAAAAGACTCGATAGAACCGTCAAGGGGTTAACATAGTGGAAGGGACTGTTCCACACAAGCTGAGTTTGACCATACAGAAACAAGGGTACTCCCACTATCCCATTCGCATAGATCAATCAATACACATTTCATTGTTAGGCATACCAATCAGACTTTAGCATATCAAGCACTCAGCATAGAATCAGTCAATGACAATCATAATGATCTCCTTGGAGTTTCCCAACCCATCTGTAAAGATCAAGCTGATATTTTGCCTACCGTTCCCAACTACACCCAATAGGGGTGGTCTAGCGCCTTTACTACCCACTCGCGTCCCCTTTTTGGTCGGTTTTTTTTCTCTTTTATTACAAGTCAAGTTCATTACTTAGTCCAATTTCAATTAGGCATCTTAAGTTCATTTTGCCCTTCTTAAAATCGTTTCAAATCCTTTAAAATTCATGGGCGGTTTTCCAAAACATACACTCGACCCTTGCGTACCCGAATTGCACAACCTCAGCTCTGATACCATCTTTGTAACGGCCCAGAATTATGATTTCCGGGTTACGTTTCAAGGGATAAAACCCCTTGTTCGGATCTTGCAATCCAGGTACGGGTCGAGGTTTCAAACTCATTTTAAGATTAGTAGAAAGAGGGATTTCAAACCCTAAAAACCTCGAAGGGCTATTGGGTACCCTTAACCTGTCCTAAGACTATGTCGCGAAATCCAATTCAAACGAAAGTAAAGCGGAAGCAAAGTTAAGATACAAAATGTCACGGCAGAGCCGGGTCAAAACCAAAACGTAAGCGTATGATTACCATTTATACCAAGTTAGAGAATTAGCCAGGTTCTCCAATTCGCCAAAAAGAAACCCCGTCATATAGACATCGAGCACTCAGAATCTGCAGAAAATACCTTAAAAAAAAAGAACGGAGAAAGGAGTCAGATCGAGCCACTCATGCGGGACCGGCAGTCCTCGCTGAGGCCACATAGTATGTGCTATACCTAATAAAGATGCTCTAATGCAGTACGAAAGCCAAACACACTAGCATGTTCCTAGTTATAATAATGTGTAAAAATACTGTAAAGGGCCCAAGACAATGCCAAGTGGCATATCCCTCTCCTACCTCCACCCCCTTCCGATAGGGCGGAGACTGGCCAGCTCGTGAATGCATTCCATCATAATCGGGCGGCACGCATGCCTAACCCGCTCCACAATAAAGCCCGCAGGCATCTCATAATATAAGGAAGTTCATGACTCGATTGACTCAGGGTACCCGATGGGGCTGGGCTACCCTATGACCCTAGCAAAGACTCTAGGACTATCACAGATAACGGCCGTTCTGTTTCAAACGCAATAAGTAAGCAGATGCTCATTCAATTAGTGCAACCTAAACAGGATACTACATGGCATGCTTTTATGCATATGCAACACCTAACATAAAATGCAACAACATGCATGAATGTCCAACCTGAGTAAGCCCCCTAGGGAACTTACCTGAAGATGCAGAACAACAGGATAATACAAGCAAGGGCCCAATGCAAGTCCAAAAGCAATACACACCTATCATCAAGTCAATTCCATAAGCTACCAGACCGATATTCATACATATGAAACCCAAGTTCCCAACATACTCAAAACCAACCAATAGTGAAACTGTTTTCCAAAACCTTTCCGATATGATCAACCAAAATCATTCTTCCAATCAAACCCATTGATAAAGTCGTACCAACCATATTTTCCAAACTCTTAAATCCCAATTTGAGTCAACTCCTATTCAAAACAATTTCTCAAATCATACTTGGCCAAATTCTGACATTAAACATTTAATCCTTAAAACCAACCTCTCAAAATCATGTTATAGAAATAATTCCGGCATTTTGGTTTCAACACATCAAATCCTTTAAGAATCATTGTCGGACGACTTAAAACCTTTTTCTAAATAATTTAACAACAGTATTTATCTAAAGTAAACATTAAAATAAATCAATCTTTATAATCCCCATTTATAAAACATATCAAATAAATTACTTTATCAATTAACCTCAATAGATCACTTTAAACTCCTAATCACATATTAAAACATCATAAAAATACACATTCCGAATAATATCACCTTTAAAATAATTCTATAATATATAATAAATACCAAATATATTTATCGCAAAATAGTAATATAATAATGATAATAATAATGACCATTATATAATATATCGAATATATGTAAATAACATTAACAAATACATGTATAAGTAAGCAACAACGAACAACAATGGAATAGAACAACTTCTAAAAAAAAAGAATCCAAGAGGCCCAACCAAACCCGGACCAAAGAAAGGCCCAACCCGGAATGAAAGAAGAGAAGACCCGGATCCATAGAAAAAGAGAGGATCCGAACCCGGACCATACCCGAAAGCCCAACCCAAAAGAAGCCCAACCGGATCTGAACCCTTCCCAACAGAAAACCCATCAGAAAACCCATCAACAAAATGATATAACCCGTTTGTGAAATCCGGATCCGAGCCCAACCATTTCCCAAATCTGTCTCCTTCCCAAATCAGGAGAACAGAGACGCCGCATACGACAGACGGAAGATGGAAGAAAAGGGAAGCGAACCCAGGCTCGGCGGCGTCTCACCCTCGACACCCCCACTCTACCGGCCCTTTTCCGACAATTATGAGACACGAAAATCAACGAACAAGAGGGAAGAAGGGTCTCACCGAAGGCTCGAGATCTCGCCGGAGGGTGCTCGTCGGAGGCACGATTTGGGTTCGCCGGAGGCGCAATTGGCGAGTGCTGGAGGAAAGGCAGAGAAGAGGACGAGGAAGGTTGGCGTCGGAGGCGGCTCGCTTTTGGCTCAGGTCCGCCCAGAGGTGCACTCGGCGATGGCTCCGGCCTGGGGTGCTGCCCTCGGATGCTGCTGCTGCTGCTGATTGGAAAGGAGAGGCGCAGCTGCTTCTGCTCAGACAAGGATGGAGAGATGCGGGAGCTGCTCGGGCTCTCAGCCTTCCTGGCTTCGAAAACAGAGGAACCACGAGGCAGAAGCTCGGCGGCGCTCTGGTGGCTACTGACGGCCGGAGACAGGAGGGGTGGTTTGGCGGCGATTCCGGCCTCGAACACAGGGCTCAGATGTGGGGGGAGGGGTTTGTTGCTGTTTGTTTTGAAATCAAAATGGGAGTGGGGAAATATTGGTCTTTTGAGTACCTTGGCGTGGCTACTGTCTAATGATGCCCCCTGTGTGGTTTTGATTCAGAATAAGAAGGGAAAGGGTTGATACAGGCGTGACCAGACAAGGTAAAGGGAGGGTGCTGCAGAAATTGGGTAGAGTGTGAGTGTTGTTTATTTGCCAAAATAAGAGAGTGTAGGGTTGGGGAAGAGGATGGTGAAAGGGGTGTGCTTAGCTACTTTGGGTGCAATTTGGGAGGGAGGTAGAGCTGCTGCCTATGCAGACAGACCGAAAGAGAGAGGAAGAAAAGGAGAAAGGAAAATAAAATAGGAATGGTCCTCACAATAGAATTCAAAATAGCGGAATAGACTCAAAATCCGCTCGCTCGACTTTATCCCGACGCGTTTAAAATACTTCTTAATTTTCCAAACCCGAATTTAATAAATGGAATCCGAACATTATTTTCCAATTTTCGGTATATAAAAGCAGAGTATAACATATTTTAAATTTCTAATTAATTAATGCCGGAACTTGTTTCGAAAGATTTAAAATAAACCCAATAGCTCATGGACAGAAATTTCAATTCTCTTGAATCTTAGAAATCGGAATAATTATAAATCACTATTTTAATAATTTAATATTCTAAAATTTCCCGATCTTTACATAAGTGCTGAACTTCTGGTTCACTTTCATTCATTCGCAGAACCCAAATGATATGTAGAGAAGTTGCTTTCATGCAATCTCTTCTTAATATAGTCTCATTTCCTCTCTCCTTAAATACCGAGCATTTGATCACCTTTATAAAGCTCGAGGTATTTGATATCATTAGGGACTCAAACCCCTTGCATCATTCAACTTCTTTGTGGTCTTTTAGTTAATTGTGGAGAAGGCCTTAGAACATATACTCTCTTCTGGAGATAATTTGGGAGAAGTTATTATGTCAAATTCGAAATGCAAAATTGCATGGGCCCATTTGACTAACGACTCTTCTAGGTCGTTGTGAGCCATTGTATGCTCCATAAACATTCTCTACCTTTTCATATGGCCAATGTGTTAAGGCATCTATATTGGAATAACATTGGTTCATATGCCGATGTTGTATGTTCGTAGTTGTCTCATTGAACTTGGTCAAGAGACATAAGAGACTTTGCATTTACTCTTTATTATAGACGGTCTTGTTATTATTTTGCCAAGAGAACAAGCCGTACATGTATGATCACCCTTATTGAGGATCTTCCGGTCCTAGGATCTTCTAGTCCTTTTGGTGGGAATTCATGTGAATTTCAATGATCTTGCAAATCATCGTTTTTCTTGAGCGACCAACTGCCACAAAGAATAAGATTTTATCATCAACTAACTTCTGGTTAGTGACATTATAAGTTTCAATGGGATAAATAAGTGTCAAAATGTTATGACACATATATTCAACATTTTAACCATTGAACTTTGTACATGGTGATCCATTTATTTAATCAGATGCCATTAACTGGGTATTTTCAGAAATTCCGTTGGTGTCATACTACATGTATGAAACTAATAACCAACTATGTGTATTTATTAGATACACTTTATCCTTATTCATAATGTTCTTCGAGACATTAGAATTAACCGTACAAAGATGACCTAGTTATAAGCCACAACAATAACTTAATTGGTTGCGCGCTTAACCATTACTTCTTTTACACCTTCTACAGTAGGGGCATGCTTCGGGTCATGCTTAGAGGATTGTCAGGAAGTGGCCTTGTAAACCAGATCATGTTTTGTGGTTATTTATATTGGTTGTACTAACCAAATAAAAATAATTCTGAATATGCCATAACCCATATTCCATGTACTTATTCAAGAGTACAAATGTTTAAAATAAGAACTTATACTCTTCTAGAGTTTATAAGCATATGAAATTAGAGTCTTCAAGCTCTTATGCAGATTTTGATGAAAAATCACAATCTACTGGATTGTTTACAAATGGTATCGAGACTTTGAGCACTTAACGAGATAAGTGTCACAATCTACTAGATTGTTTAACCATTGAGTTTAGGAACATCAAGCCCACAAAACAGGTGTTGAAAAAAACTCACAATATAGTGGATTAAGGTAATAAAACTATGCAAAAGATAATACTAAATAGTAAAGTATATTAAGAAACATGAATATAGACAACAATAATCTTAAATCAATAAATAAAATTAATGTCAACTTCGAGTGACAAGAGAATTTAACATAGATCTTTGAGACCTTTTTATCACCTACGTCAGGAGGTGGTATTCTTATATGCAATTTTATCGTTTACTGCGGAAAATTGATTGAGAAACATTAAGAACCAGAGTTGATTTGTTTCTCTGGCTATACGAATCATCACTACAAGGATGACGTTTGCCGGTTCATCCCTACGAGGGTGTTTTTCCATCTACTTCCGGAGATATGTCTATTCATCTATTTCAATCAAGAGATGAAGAATAAAAATAAAAATATAATATATACAAATAAAATAAATAAAACAAAGTAAAAGGTTAATCATTGATGCATCACTACATGGATGAAAATATTTGGTTCATCGCTTAAGGGATGAAATTAATCGGTCTATCTCAATTCTCAAAGATACGACTTGTTCATTCACCTACTTCGGGAGATGAGAACATTAATTTCTTTTGAGAGATGTGTCCGTTCATTTACTTCGGGAGAGAACATTAATCTCTTTTGAGAGATGTGTCCGTTCATCTACTTCGGGAGAGAACATTAATCTCTTTTGAGAGATGTGTCCGTTCATCTACTTCCGGAGAGAACATTAATCTCTTTTGAGAGATGTGTCCGTTCATCTACTTCGGGAGATGTGATGGCTTCGTTCATCTACAATTCATGTGTCGATTCATCTACTTCGAGAGATGAGGGAAAACAAATATAGTTTAAATACACAAAATAAAATAACATGCATATGAATTAAGTAAACATAAATGATAAATATAATTTCATCACTACGGGGATGAAATTTATCATTTCATTGCTACAGAGATGGGATTTATTTATCCCGGTCAAGGGATTTACCAATTTCATGATTTGAGATTAGTTTATATCCACTTCGAGGGATAAAACTTAACCACTTCGGGGGTGATATAATTTATATAACTTGGAGTGATATAATTTATATCTATGTATCATCTTCGGAGATGTGTTCATGTAAAACAAAATGTAACCCTGGAATTTTGGGTCCTTTTCTGTAATTATCAGAAAAGTAAAAGCTAAACCGCAATTTTTGGAAATTATAGAGCTCATTTTGTAATTAACCCAAAATTTCCCAAAATTGCTTCGTCTTCTTCAATTGATTTGCAGGGGCGGTTTCATTGCGACGGTGTATCGTCTTCTTCGAAGGACAGGATGCGCCACTCCCAGCCATGGATGCGCCTCGACTACTACACCGTCGCCCCGATCTAGTACACCTCGGTGGATGTCGGGCTAGCGATGGCGATTGCGGCAGGCGCTGGCCACTGCTCGCATCAACTATGGCGTCTCTGCCATCGACGTCGACGCAGCCGATGGCGATTGTGCGTAGTAGCCCAACGCTCGACCAGAGCGTTGTGCCTTGCCCGTACTGTCCAAATCAGGACGCCGGTCAGCCCAAGCGCTGGGATTGGGCGTGATTTACTCGCATCAACAAAGGCGTCTTAGCCGTTAGCCAGCAAATTCGGATCTTCAATCGGAGATCGATTGTAACTGTGGGGAAAAACAGATTCACACACATCAAAGAATGAAGATGGAAAAACAAACCGAAGAAATCAATCATAAAATTTAAACGAGACGATCGTGGGTCGATGGCTGCGAGTAGGCGATGCCGCTGGTTACTGCTTGCACCAGCAGGGTGTCTCCGCCATTGGCTGGGTTACCTCGGGCTGGTTCAATGTCGATCCCTTTCATCATCGATTCACCATTCCATCGACCTTCATCATCGATTCACCACACCAATAGAATTGGTATTTGATCGAGTTTGTTTGATGACAGGAGTACGATCGATTCGGAGCCGATGGTGATGATTAACGAGGGGTAGTGGTTTATTAGATAGAGGTTTCGTGCTGATAACGTGTTAGAAAACAGAGAAGAAGAGAGTACAAAGAGATAAGGGAGCAAGCAGATCTCTGTTCCATTAGGGTTCTAAAGAACCATATTTATAGGAGATTACAAGGTAAGGGCAAAATGGGTATATCCATAATACATTTAATATACAATATTGTAACAGATTTTTTTTATCATAAATAAAAGTGTTTCAATTTTTTTTAAAAAAAACTATAAAATTATAGTTTAAATGTTTAATTTCTTAAAAAAAAGAAGGTAAAAACAAAAATTGAAGGAATACTAAAAATTTCTTGAAAAATTATTTTTGTTTATCATAAAAAAGTATTGATAAAACTATAAAATATTAGTTTAAATGTTTAATTTAAAAAAAATCATCGACACAAAAATTTGTCTAAACTAGAGGTATGAAGACTTGAATCTCTAATCTCTAAATTAAATTGGCTACCCTTTAACAACTGAATTATTTATTATTTTACTCTTTCATTATTAATATCGTATATAATTACCTATATAAATAGTACTAAATATATAATTACCCATATGTTACAAAAAAAAAAACTTGTGGGGGCCAGGGCCATCCCTGGCCTCCAAGTAGTTCCTCCACTGAACCTAATTACCCAATTCCAAAACTCACAAGCTACTTATAAAAACTATGACAAAGGGGGAAATCAAAAACCAAACACCAAATTGTCCCTGCTGACCGGACCACCGCACCTTCACCTTCCTCTTCTCCCTCAAATCGTCCCGTGAGCCGCCCCTGACCACCGTCACCGCACCTTGTTATCAATCGCTGCCCAAGCCTCCGTCGTTGCTGCCAACGACCCACGCCTCCGATCCTCCTCCATAGAGTTGATTGCTGTCGCCGACCCTCCCTCCGTCGGCCTGGTGCGACCGTGCGAAGACCCCTCCACCCCGAGGTGAAAGCCATTTTCTTCTTTCAACATGTTTGCAAGCAAGCGAAAGCCTTGATTAACCCTTTACAAATCTGATTTAGATTTGATAACCCAAATTTGTTTTTACCCGAATCGAATACCCAAATCTGATAAACTCACCAAAAATTGGAAAACCCAAAACTCTATAGCCAGTCGCTTTGATCTATGACCTTGGGTCTAGATCCGACACCATCACCACCTAAAGTCATCTCAACAGCAGTTCAGATATCAAGAATCAAGACAAGATCTCCAGACATCAGGGTTTTATTTTTCTAATTGTTTTTTTTTTGTTTTTTTTTGTTTTTTCCTTTCGTTTGTTTGGCGACCCTCTGCGTAGGGTCTAACAAGTCATCTTCGGATGGCTTCAGGATTGTAACGGCCCGGGATTATAATTCCCGGGTTACATTTCGAGGGATGAAACCCCTCGTTAGGATCTTGCGCCCCGAGTAGAGGTTGAAGGTTTGAAATTCTATCCTGACATTTTAAAGTGGGATTTCATACTCAAAATTCGAAGGGATCGTTGGAATCCCCGGGGAAGTCCCCTGTACCTGTCATAAGTCTAAGCGTGGAAAACCAACAGTCATGCAAATAGTAGAATCAAGGTGTAATACAAGAGGGTGACACGGCAGAGCCGAGTCAAAACCAAATCAATAAGCGTATTTATCGAAATTTAATATACAATGTTAGTGGAGTTAAACCATTTCTTTGAGATCGCCCAAGAGAGTTCCCATGTTACAGAAGCAAGGAACAATCATGCTGCAAACAAACCTAAAAAAATATGTATGCGGGGCGGTGTCAGATCGAAGCCCTACGCAATATAATCCCAAACAAGCAGACACATACACACGCTAGTCCTAATAAAGATGCTTCTAGATGCAACGCGGAATATTAACACACTAGCATGGTCCTAAGATCAAGTGCATAAATATAATAAGGCCTTAGCACCGAATACCAAGTGGTATATCCCTCTCCTACCTCCACCCCCTTCCGATAGGGCGGAGACTGGCCAGCTCGTGAATGCATTCCATATAATCGGGTGGCACGCATGCCCAACCCGTATCCACAATAAAGCCCGCAGGCATCTCATATATAATATAAGGAAGTTCATGACTCGATTGACTCAGGACGGGACCCGATGAGACTAGGTCGTCCTATAACCCTAGCAATGACTCTAGTTACTTCACAGATAACGACCGTTATGTTTACAAAAGCAATGAGTAAACAAATGCTCAATCATGATTGCAATCCTAACAGGATACTACATGGCATGCTTTATTATGAATGCAAGCACCTAGTATGTACATGGCTACAAGCAGGGAGATCTCTTTTCGAATCTGAGTGAGCTCATATAGGAACTCACCTGGAAGTGCAGAATAGCAAAAGGCAACAACTAGGTATACAGAAAGTCAACATGTCACAGATGATCACCTAACACATATAAGTAATATAAATAAGTCTACTTCTAATGTTACTTAACGCATATAATATCACACACAAGTCATCAAATTTATTCACCAAGTTAGGTAAGGTAAGTCATTTCCCAAAACTCTTTTAAAACCTCAAGTTAGATCAAATCACCATTCAAAACGCTTTCTCAAATCATCCAAAAATCCATTTATAAAACATTACCCTTTCATCAACTTATTTTAATAATTATTTCAAGACAAATCCGACAAGGTTAGTATATTTCCAAAATCTTCTTTTTAGTTTTATTAAATCAATTCTCCATTCATCAAAACAAATTTCAACTTTGAAAACCTTTTCCGAATATCTCTTGAAAATCCAAGTCTCATAATGTTATAAAAATCAGCCTCTTTTAAAATTACCAAAGCCTCCCTTTAATATATAAAAATTACAAACCGACCCTCTTTATTCTAGAAATTTCCAAAACCGAGCTCACCCCTTTTTTTTAAACCCCAAACTGAACTCAACTTGTGAATAAAAAAGCCCAATCTTTCATTTCATTTAAAACACAACTAATGGCCCAAGAAAATTAGGCCCAATAAACACTTTTAAAACAAATTATCAGCCCAAGCAAATAGGCCCAAGATGTCATCACCAATCCCTTCCATTTTATGCTGATCCAACGTGGAAAAAAAAAGGAGGGGGGCCCAGGCGAGGTGGCGGCTGATGTGGCGTGGGGCCCAATCTCTTTCTTCTTCCTCCCCTTTTGTACGAATGAAAGAAGGAGCAAAACTCCATTTTTGCCCAAAAGCCGAAGGGAAGGAAGAGGAAGAGGGGAGGCCTCCGGCGGCGGTGCTCCGGGACTCCGGCCACCTAGTCTCGCCGGCCACTCCGACACACACACAAGATAGGAAGGAAGGGGAGAAGGGGAAAGGAGAAAGGAGAAGCTCACCGAGGGCCTTCGAGGCCGGAAAGCTCGGAGCTCCGGGGAGGTGCGTCCGGGGCGTCGGGGGTCAATCTCTCACCGGAATCCGCCTAGAAAGATGAGAGGGAGGTTAAAGGTGGGAGCTTTGCTCGATTTGAAGGTGAAGGAGAGGAAGAGCGAGCGAAACGGAGCCTTACCGAGGCGAAACGAAAAACAGTGCGGGAGGAGGACAATGGCGGCGCTCCGGCTGCTCCTGGTGGCACTGTCCGCTACTGGTAGCTACTGGAGGCTACTGATCTCGAGGAAGAAGGAGTAGAGGAGCAAGGCGGGGCTGGGCTTGGTGTCTCCTCGGCTCGGCAAAAAAAGGGTGTGGGGATGGAGCTAGTGAGCTACTGTTTTGGAGGAGGTGGGAGGCTGGTGACGGCGGCGATGGGTGGTGGCAGCTGGCAGAAAAGGAGGTGGAGTGGTGCAGTTGCTTAACTCTCGGCAAAACCCAAGGGAAAGAGAGGGTGTTTGATTTCTTTTGTGTTGAAATTGAAATGTCTGAATGAAGTACTGTGTCTCTGATTTTTTTTGATGGGAAGGGTCCAGCTCATACATCACTGAAATCAAAAGAGGAGGAATACAATTTTGTTGGTTTTCCAAAAAGGGGAGGAATAAAAGAAAAGAGGGAGGGATGGTGAGGATTAGATTTAACCCAATAGAGGAGAAGATGAGTTGGATAGGAAAATTGGTCAAATATGGGATCAATTGTAGAGATTTGGGTAAGAATGGGTGATATGAGACAGAAATAATTTTCGAATTCCGGGGAGAAAGACGGATTTAATCGTTAAAATTAAAAATTGGGTCGGAATTCACTTTAAATTCATTTTTTTAATTTCTTTTTTCCAAAAAAATTAATATTTGAAAATCCGGGTCTTTACATCATCCACCTCTAAAAACAAGTCTCGTCCCCGAGACTAAAACCACTTCAAAGTAGGAGGAGGAAGTTTTAAATCGATGAGTCCAAGGACCATGTCCATTGATCTTGTAATCATCTCGGTTGTGTCTTCCGGGATTCTCACAACATCCTAGTCACGGTCGTGGCATCTCCAATTGGCCTTGACAAGTATGCAATAAGCGCCCCTTTCACATCCTCGCTTTGACTTTTCGGAAGTACCACAACTCTAAAAGTTCTACAATATCATCACTAGGTCTTAGCAAGCACCCTACAAGCGTCCCCATAAAATGCTTGTATCCACTTCGTGAAGTATCATAGAGTTGCCCGGGTTTTAAAAGTTTCAAAGGGGATTCCACAGTTGAAAAGGATTGGCCTCAAAATCATTGAAATTTCGATCGCGTTCGGTCTCTCAAAATCCAAGTGAGTCTTTTTCAAAATCGTTCAAAACCATTCAAATCAAGCAAACCTCTCAACTTCAAAACCATTCTAAAGCTTTTGAAAATCCGAGTTAGTCGTTTCCAAACTCTTTAAATCCCAAGTTGGTCAAGCAAATTAAGAACTTCAGAGGTGGAATCATCCACCTCTAAAGGCTAATCCCATATTCTCTTCCTAGGTTCCAATCTCAAAAGCAATTCCAAGTACGAATTTCTAGTAATTATCAGAATCAACATAACCAAGACATGTCACCTCATAAACAACCAACCATCGAGATTAGACACGCCAAAACCATAACATGAATAGCAATCCATCAACATGGCCGCATACTAGTATATTGGAACGTCACACTCAACATTAGCATTTCATGTTCCAAGTGTCACCAAATAAGAACGCATCAAGCAGAAATGCCATTTTTGAAAGGGAAACACAAACACATCAAGTTTCAACCTTAGTAGATCACAACAGCATGGTTTCCTACTTACCACTACCAACACAGCAGAATTTTGTCATAATAGGGGTGTCAGTCTAATAGAAAGGCAACAAGTCAGCATGGCAAAATCCATTTCAACAAGATTCAACAAGCCAAGATATTGACCATTTTCATAGCCAAGGATCTAGATGAAAATCAAATTTTGAAATATCAATGCATAGAGGTATCAACACAATCACATTTCAACAATTCAAGTTCAACTGCCAACACGAAATCGGTCATGCTCTCATGGTTCTGCAATAGCAAAGTCTAGCAATATAGCAGCACAAAATAGCATCACAACAACATTTAACTTACCAGGACATTACATACCATTATATCAGGATAACATGCACCTTACACTATGGACCCTACATGCTACTGTCACTTAGCCCTCAAGTATTTCACATCAATATAATATAACATGATTTCACACTAAGTTTATACATCATTATCTCTCATTGTTCCAAACGGTCACATGTCATAAATCCTAAGATACTATCATGCTCAACAAGTATTGCAGAATATCAGGCATTGGCATAGCAAGACAAGTTACCACATAACCTCATGCTAATAATAATTCGAGCAAAGGTAAAATGATGCCAACATCGCAATATCATATTGTCACATATTATCGGGGCACATAACATCACTATTACCAACACAAGTCAGGATTTCAGCAGGTATAATTCACATTCCATGAGTAAAAGAATTCAGGCAAGGCCTAACGACACAGAACACCAATCATATCACAAGGTAAGTCACATAGGAACACCAAATCACTAAAATTCATAATCATAAGTAGAAGTCAACCAAGTAATATCCACCACCAATTCATCATTCAAAGAATCAATGTGTCAGTTCTGGGACCTGGGGTTTATGAGCCCACCGTGCTTCCACTGTGCCGCTCCCGTGCTATTCGGCTAAACGTGCTCTTTCTAAGCCATTGTTCATCAAAGTATTGCAAGAAACTTTTAAGTTAGTGGAGATAGGGGAGAGACAAAGAGGACAACCCGGACTCCCCAAGAAACCAAACACAGACCGACTGATGATAATACGACGAAAAACAAGATCCCAACCCAAGGAGTATGGTGCCCTTACGGAACTCTACGAGGTTACAATGCAACAACCAAAACACATACCAATCATGGAGTAAACTAGTCACATCATTGGACAGTAACACGTACCAACCTTGATGAAAGAGGTTAATAAATAGGGGCAACCACAAACATGATCGGGTTCTACATGGGGCATAAGGGACTAGCTAGCAACTTTTCATTTCATAAATCAAACAAGCTTGATATGTACAAGAACATGTATACACGGATGCAACAATAGATTTGCGTGACATTAAGCTCATGCAAAATCTAGTAAACAGCACAGAGCATTACACGTAGGGTAATTATTCGTGATAAGTATACATAAGCAGGTCATAATCAATATGGGATCACATGCAAACCTATCGAGATGTTTCATATCGGTCAGACTAATGCCATGAAAGGACCATATAAAGCCGTATAGAAATCATGTCATGCAACAACAACGTTCTTATGATAGGATAAATGCGGGATGTCAGCATATAATGAGCTATGGTTGGAAAGCAGTTCTCCATGATACTAGTAATATATTGTCAAATAATGAACACAATCAAGGATAATCGTTGAGAAATAATTTAACACCAAAATACATTTCACGTATATATGCATCTACCATGTCGTAGGATATAACACGCAACTAGATACTCAATTGCTAATTACACATCCCACCAAAATATGAATTTATCCAATTAAGCATCGGAAGGGCATCATGTGATAAGGACAACAATTCAGATGAGAACACTCATAAGCATGCCATTAATCATACTTAGCTTGAGATAACTCTGTGGAGGCATAGCATTCTAACTAGACTAACAATATCTAACATGCTTGGACAATCATAAGATCATGTAGAGAGAGTATAACAAGGCTATCACAACCTATGACAAGAGTGGCTACATGAGATGCAAGTTGAGCATGCGATTGTATAAGCCATATCTCTACAGGCATAGATTTTACAAGGTACTATACATGATAGTCACAGATGTATATGAATAGGATGCATCGAGCAACTCCATAGATTAGTGGGACGTGTCGTAGAAGTTTAAGCAGGATCACTATTGCATCCAATCATTAGCACATATAAAAGGAATATAAGCAGTTGTGATGAAGGAGTCATGCACATATCATAGTGCGAAACAGGACAATGCTCCTAAGGTATCATGTTTCCAGGGGACGATAAGCTACATTATGTATGCAAGGGTAATCATGCGAGTGCCTTATTGCTATCGTGATGTGTGTGTGGTCATGCGAGGTGCCAGATTATTCATTTGCAGAAGCATTAAGAATGTCAGGGGACATGCAAAAACAACATCGAGTGATGAGATGAAAGGCACACATTGATAATCACCTAAAGCTTAACGTGCGTTGAAAGTAGGCACTAACTCTATAATTGGGTCTATCAATTCCTAACCAGTTAAAAAGATCGCACACTAGAGATGACATAAATAATACAAGACTTTGCGAAGTCCATTCCACGAAAGAGCAGATCATAATGCAAGTAGGGCATGAATACACACAAGCCATAATTCATGGATCCTATAAGATATATTTTAACATGATAAGATACATGGCTATGCAACATATGTTACATGTTCATTTGGCAACTAGCACGGATGCATTTAAGGAATCAACCAATCGTAACTTGACCATATGAGGACAAGGGAGAATTGATGTAAGCCTAATTTGCCATGTTTTACACTTATTTTAATATCGGTTTCTGCATACATTGCATGCATTTGGGTTGGAATAATACAGAATCTGTGTATTTTACACTTATTTGCAATATATGGAGGTCTACACAAGTTTTGGTTATATTCCGCAGAAATCGGACGCACTTTGGAGCTTAAAGGAAACTCATGGAGAAGCTAAGAATGGTGCAGCTGGAAAAAAGGCCATTTTTCACCATTCTTAGTTCTGAATCAAGCTTTGATGTCTTCATGAGAGTTATAGCCCTCAAAAAGAGCTTTCCAACGCATGGTCATATGCGTCAATCCGACGAACGAGGACTCGGGAAAGTGCGTTTCAAGAACAGAGCAGAAAGCTGAGAGAACTCTACTCGATCTCGAGTACACCGTACTCGATCTCGACGAGGGCTGGTCGAGCACACCTGGTCGAGCAGAGCTGATCGAGGACACTGAGTCAGAGACAACCCGACTCCGGAACCTTACTCGATCTCGAGTACCATCTAGTCGAGATCGACGACACTTCGGAGCCATGTCCGGAGTCGACGAGCTGTGCCAAGCCGAGAAGCCAAGGACGAAGACGCAGACCACCTTTACTCGATACAGAGTAGCCGTGGTCGATATCGACCAGACCTCCGAGCCATGTCCGAGCCTTGTCGAGCAGAGTCACCCAGCCAGACCAAGTCGACGAACCCTGGTACTCGATATCGAGTAGCCGTAGTCGATATCGAGTAGACATGTCGAGCCGCGTTACTCGGTTTGAGCAGTCTGAGTAGACTTGGAGTTGCTTGGGCACAAAGGAACTCGGTTTGGCCGAAGATTCTATCCAAATTTGATCAAGTCTATCTATGGAAGGGAGATCTATCAAGACATGAAGACTTACCTAGTTTAGATTTATCTTTCCTTTAAAGATTTATTTCCCTTTAGCATTTTATTTATCATTAAAGCTTTTAGATATAATTTTAGATATAGATAGATGATTCTATCCTTGAATAGCGAGGATTAGAAGCCTATAAATAAAGCCCTAGGGGCTGGTTTTTAATCATTCAATTCAATTCACAAGCTAGGGAAGTAGTTCCACAGAGACAGTTTAGGAGTTCTAAAGTTTTTAGGGTTTTGGCATTCAGCGAAAGTTGGATTGCCGGGATTGTAAAGGCTTTGAATTTAGTTTTAATGCAATTTAGTTCTTTTCATCAATCAATGTCTGCGATTGCGATGAGGCGTGAGTAGTCCACCCACTTCTGGGGCTGGGGTGAGCCCAACGGTGGCCATGTGAGGTGATGCGGTAAAGGTCAGATCTTGTTATGCAATTCATCTTCTATCCCTATGAGCATGATTCTTTTGCGAGAGTTGAAGGTGATCCTTGTTTGTGTTATTGAAGCGAAAGTGATCTTAATACAACTTGGATTAATTATGTGAAAAGGGTTAGTAACAATTAGGGTTTATGCGAAAGCCTCTATATGCCTATTTGTTAATAACGAAAGTTATTTGATGGAAAGAATGATCTTTTATGCCTTTATGTATTACCTTGCATGGTTATCGTTGTGGTGTTGATACCCTGACTTTGGAAGTCTTTTAATATATTGAGTTTATTTCTGTCAAATTGCTGAATTTGGGTTCGAATCTGCGATTTACAGTTTTCTGTCTTGCTAGTCGATACAGAGGAGTTTTTGGTCGATACAGAGTAGCCTCTACTCGATATCGAGTACGAACTTGTCTACATCGAGTTGTCTGCTTTCGTTTCTGAGTTTCTGTTGTCGACCTCCTTAGTCGATATAGAGGACTGTTACTCGAGATCGAGTAGCTTCTGTGTCCTCGCTTTTGTTTCTGCTTTGCTTTGCCTTTTCTGTTTTCGTTTTGATCTTTGCTTTTGTTTGTTCTTTTCTGTTTTATTTCTGTTTCTGCTCCTTTGTTTCTGTGTTGTTGTCTTTCTGCTGCTTTGTCTGTGAGATTTACAGTTACCTGAGATCTGCTGACACGCTTCCTCGTGGATTCGATCCTGACTTCCCATTACTGCATTGGAGGAGTCTTGGATTTATTTGTGTGGGCCTGAATCTGGTTTGATCTATTTTGTTATATTTCATACTCGATTTCCTCCTCACAACAAATTGGCGCCGTTGCCGGGGAAGCTATCAATCGCGCCTTAGGTAGTCAGTTCTCACTTTTTCTTTGAGTTAATTTACAGGTGTATGTGCCGTTCTGGTCAACCACCTGAGTTCGACGGCTTAGACGAACCAGAGCGCCTTCTACACATCAGAGCTAAACTGCAAAGAGCCATGGCAGCTGCGGAGACACAGGAACAGCTGATCGCTAGGCTTACCAGGGAATTAGCCGCTAAAGATGCTGCTATCGCCGCTGAGAAAGCAGCAAGGGAACAAGCACAGGCTGAGCTTGCCCAATACCCAACCACGGCAGAGGACTACATGCACCCAACTCTCGTCGTGCCTGAATCGGCGATTCTTATCCCTGATAACTCTTTTGAAATTCGCACTCAATTTATTATAGAGCTTAAAAATAATGCCTTCTATGGTAGATTTAAATTAGTGTCCTCTTGAACATATTACAAACTTTTCTGACATGTGCCGTACTCTTGCTGAAGGTACAACCCTGGAATATGTCAAGATGAAATCTTTTCGCTGGTCTCTCGCTGGGCCTGCACTGAAATGGCTTGAAGGGCTAAAAGCAAGATCACTCACAACCTGGGCCCAAGTAGAGCAAGAGTTTCTGAACAAATTCTTCCCACCCGCCAAAACAGCACATCTCCGCCAGAAAATCACCGCCTTCAAACAGAAGCAAGGGGAACCACTGGCAAAGGCATGGGAGCCCTACAAGGAACTTCTGCGATCTTGCCCTACTCATGGACAGCCACCCTACGTCATTCAGGAGATCTTCTTCAACTCTCTTGATCAAGTCACTAAGGACAGAATCAACCATTATACTCGCTATGAGTATCTGACAATGCCGCCGAGTGACGCATGGGGTGTGCTGGAGAAACTCACCAACTACGACAACAAGTATGGGTCTACTGCAACTTATGAAGAGAACCCATACGCCAGGCCAGCACCATCCATGTCCCTCTATGAGCCTCCTAAGGAGATTGATCCTGATGTTAGGGAGCAGTACTACAGAGACCAGAATAAGAAGCTCTTCAAACAAGTAAAGTATCTTTCTGTCAACCAACCTTGTATTGAATGCGGATCGCAAAGGCACACCACTCCTGAGTGCCCACACACAGAGCAAGTCAGGCTGGCAGAGCACCAAGAAGAGGTAGCTTACGCAGGGGGTCCCAATCGCTACATGGGGGACCAAAGGTTTCAGCAACCACAATGGAACCAAGGTGTCCCTAGGAACCCCCCACCCTACAGAGCTCCAGGACATCCGGAAAGGGACCAGAAAAAGGATGATATACATACAGTCCTGGAGGAAATACGGAGGAACCACTCAGAAACTAGGCAGTCCTTCAACTCCGTCTATACTCAGATGCAAGGTGTCAACTCTAGGCTTGGGGAAATTGATATATGGAGAAAATCAGTTGATACACAGATTGGTCAACTAGCAGCGGGAATCCCCAGACAGTCAGGTGCGCTCCCTGGATCTTCAGAACCAAATCCCAAGGGAAAGACTGGACACATCGCTGCTGTAAAACTCAGAAGCGGCCATCAACTGCAAGAGCCAGAGGTCGGAAAGCAGCAGAACAACGATGACCAGAAACTCGACATCGACCAGGGCCTAGTCGATCTCGAGGAGGGCCTACTCGATCTCGATGAGAAACTTCAGAAACCCTCGTCTGCACCACACAGCAACTCGACATCACCAAATCTGGTCGAGATCGACAAGGGTGTAGTCGATGTCGAGGAGCCCCTAGTAGAAGTCGACAAAGATGCAGCACCTCCGACGTCTGTTCTGGCTCAGAAAAAGAAGCTGCCTTTCCCCACAAAATCTCCAAAGGACCCGGCAGAAAAGAAATTTCAGCGCTTCATCAAGATGCTTCAGAAGCTCAACGTCACCATCCCCTTCACAGAAGCTCTCAATGAAATGCCATCCTATGTCAAGTTCCTGAAGGAGATTCTGAGCAAAAAGCGATCAATGGCTGAAATCACAGAGGAGTGCAGCCATTTGGACATACTGGAGAAGAGGCCGGATTTAGGTAAGTTTGCTATAACTATTGGATTTGGTCCATACAAAATTAATGCTTTATGTGATCTTGGAGCTAGTGTGAGTATAATGCCTTTAACAATTTGGTCCAAGATTAAGATAGGTGCCCTAGAGCCTGTGGATGCTAGACTTTACATGGCCAACAACACTGTGGTCATCCCAACAGGCATGGTGGACAATGTGCCAGTACAAGTAGGTAAATTCTTTGTCCCTGCTGATTTCTTAGTTGTTGATATGCAAGAAGATCCTGCTTGTCCAATTATTTTAGGAAGACCATTCTTGGCGACGGTGGATGCCAACATAAGCGTAAGGAAAGGAGTGCTCACCTTCAACATCAGCGATGAGGTAATTGAGTATTCCTTTAATAAAACTGAAAGGCATACAGGTCCAATGGAAGAGGTCAAATCTATCTCAGCTGGCTACATCACCTGCGGGGAACCCAAGATCAGAAATATGACCCCAGAGGAGCTGGAAAAGAGGGACATGGAGGCCCAGGTGGAGGAGATCATGGCAATCCTAAAGGAGGACGCAGAAAATCCAATCGACACAAACCAAGGTACGTCGTTATGGATTAATTATTTTTCGGATGCCTTGACAGGAACCAAGTATGGGGTCAAGATCGACCAAGGCTCCTCGACATCAAGGACCCTAGTCGATCTCGACCAAACCAAGGAGTCTCCACCAGCACCAGCCTCGTCGAGCAGCCAGACAGAAGCAGAGCCCTACTCGATCTCGAGTACCCTTGTCGAGATCGACCACCACTCGGCTAACTCGACTTTTCCTTCTTCGACGCTGACTCCACCAGACGAACCAAGCTCCTCGATCTCGACCAGGCTTGTCGAGATCGTCCACCACCCGGCTCCACCAGATCCTTCCTCCTCGACGCTGCAGCCACCGAGAACAGGACCCTACTCGAGATCGAGTAGTCTACTCGATGTCGACCAGCCCTCGACTTCGCCAGCTTCTGCATCCTCGAGCAGGCCACCACCAGGACCTGAAACCTCGTCGAGATCGACTAACCCTAGTCGAGATCGACCAAATACCGTTGTCCCCGATTCCGTCTCTGCAAAGGTAAGCCAAGGTATGGATCTTTCTTCTCCTATTTCCATCAAAGATTTATCTATACATGGGAGAGGTTTGCCTTGGTATGTGCGCTTATGTAGGATTTCCAATGATGAGCCCAAGGAGTATGAAGTTGGAGACAAGCTCTATGTCTCTAAATCAAAGGATCATTGGTTCCCCAACAAATTCAACAAGAAGCGGATGGGGCCTTACGTGGTGAACAAGATCCATTCTGGAGGATTACAGCTGATGGACAAGAATGGAGTCTTATTTGAGGCCCAGGCTACATGGGCCCTGCAGATGCCACCTTGAGCATAAATGGAAAGTCGGCCTAGCGACTATAAAATCTAGAGCATGTACATAAACTTTTTAGGACTTTTTGGACATTGTTTTGCTTTTGTTTTGAACACTTTTAGTTTTGCTAGTGTGGGTATATGTCTTCTACACTTTTCAGGTCCATGGATAGAAGCAAGCTACATTCAGACTCGGCCCAGGATTCTTTTATTCGACATTTTGAGGCCCTGCACACCTGTCTAGTGAGTTTCTTTCTTTACCCTTGTTTTTATACAGTGAGGACACTGTAATGTTTAAGTATGGGGTGGGGGAAGGGCTTACTTTATGCATATTTGCTATATTGTGACATTATTTGTGCATATTTCGAATTTATTTCTTTGAATTGCTACATGGCTATTTTGGAATGCATTATTGATCTATGTGCTTATATGCATGTTTTCCAAAATTTGAGAAAAATGACCCCCATTGAAAATTTTTGATTAATGTCATGGAAGCTTTATTGAACTCGACGATGCAAAAAATGGATTCATTAGAGATATAGCATGAAATTGCCTAGTAAAGGGAAGTCACAATGAAGCGCATTATTTAGATGAAAACCATGAAAGGAGGTAAAATTTGAAGTTGCTTTTGACATGTTGCATGATAAGATGATGGAGGACTTTATATTTCCATATAAATGCTCATATTGTTATAATCCTAGCCTTACCTATGCTTATGCATCACAAAAGCCATATTATGCCTTATTTCATATATTGCTCCACATGATCTAAATATTGCCATTCTTTACCTTATCCGGGGATTATGTTGAGAATGATGTTACATTATGGAGATTGTTAAATGGTGTTTGTGTTGTGATTATCATTATTGGAGTTTGGAAGGAAATTGTTTGAAATATATGGAAAATTTAATGAGTGAAAGAAAATCCAATCACCTCAGGAGATAAAGGTAGATTGACCCTGCTCTCTGAGATAATAGTTTGGAGAGATGGGACACATTGTGAGGAGTCCAAAGCGCTAAGTATCCGGGGCCATTCATGACACCCATGTTTGCGACTCGCGAGAAGGCAGTGCTGAGGTTAGAGAGGTAAAAGCATTATTATTGATAAAAGCATTATGAAAGGTGATGAATCAAAGGGAGAAGTAATGTGGAAATTCAGTTTGGAAATACTCCATTTCCCCGGATCAAAAGCACCACATTGCCAAAAATTGCCCACCTTTTGCCTTTTACTAATCTACTCCTTATTTTGAGCTTAAATTAAAGTCCTCTTGATTATTAATGCTTTGTCACGAATGAATGTTTTGCATAACCCTCCTTTTGTGAGTAGATGTTGCTTTTATATATTTGCACATGCATGAACTTGTGACACTAGTACCTTTTCAAGGATGGTAATTGACTGCAGGGATATATGAGAATGAATCTAAGATGTTGAGAGTTTTTGATTTCTTCCCCTGAATGACAATTAAAAGTATTGCTTGAGGACAAGCAAGCTTAAGTATGGGGTCTTTGATGTAAGCCTAATTTGCCATGTTTTACACTTATTTTAATATCGGTTTCTGCATACATTGCATGCATTTGGGTTGGAATAATACAGAATCTGTGTATTTTACACTTATTTGCAATATATGGAGGTCTACACAAGTTTTGGTTATATTCCGCAGAAATCGGACGCACTTTGGAGCTTAAAGGAAACTCATGGAGAAGCTAAGAATGGTGCAGCTGGAAAAAAGGCCATTTTTCACCATTCTTCGTTCTGAATCAAGCTTTGATGTCTTCATGAGAGTTATAGCCCTCAAAAAGAGCTTTCCAACGCATGGTCATATGCGTCAATCCGACGAACGAGGACTCGGGAAAGTGCGTTTCAAGAACAGAGCAGAAAGCTGAGAGAACTCTACTCGATCTCGAGTACACCGTACTCGATCTCGACGAGGGCTGGTCGAGCAGAGCTGATCGAGGACACTGAGTCAGAGACAACCCGACTCCGGAACCTTACTCGATCTCGAGTACCATCTAGTCGAGATCGACGACACTTCGGAGCCATGTCCGGAGTCGACGAGCTGTGCCAAGCCGAGAAGCCGAGGACGAAGACGCAGACCACCTTTACTCGATACAGAGTAGCCGTGGTCGATATCGACCAGACCTCCGAGCCATGTCCGAGCCTTGTCGAGCAGAGTCACCCAGCCAGACCAAGTCGACGAACCCTGGTACTCGATATCGAGTAGCCGTAGTCGATATCGAGTAGACATGTCGAGCCGCGTTACTCGGTTTGAGCAGTCCGAGTAGACTTGGAGTTGCTTGGGCACAAAGGAAGTCGGTTTGGCCGAAGATTCTATCCAAATTTGATCAAGTCTATCTATTGAAGGGAGATCTATCAAGACATGAAGACTTACCTAGTTTAGATTTATCTTTCCTTTAAAGATTTATTTCCCTTTAGCATTTTATTTATCATTAAAGCTTTTAGATATAATTTTAGATATAGATAAATGATTCTATCCTTGAATAGCGAGGATTAGAAGCCTATAAATAAAGCCCTAGGGGCTGGTTTTTAATCATTCAATTCAATTCACAAGCTAGGGAAGTAGTTCCACAGAGACAGTTTAGGAGTTCTAAAGTTTTTAGGGTTTTGGCATTCAGCGAAAGTTGGATTGCCGGGATTGTAAAGGCTTTGAATTTAGTTTTAATGCAATTTAGTTCTTTTCATCAATCAATGTCTGCGATTGCGATGAGGCGTGAGTAGTCCACCCACTTCTGGGGCTGGGGTGAGCCCAACGGTGGCCATGTGAGGTGATGCGGTAAAGGTCAGATCTTGTTATGCAATTCATCTTCTATCCCTATGAGCATGATTCTTTTGCGAGAGTTGAAGGTGATCCTTGTTTGTGTTATTGAAGCGAAAGTGATCTTAATACAACTTGGATTAATTATGTGAAAAGGGTTAGTAACAATTAGGGTTTATGCGAAAGCCTCTATATGCCTATTTGTTAATAACGAAAGTTATTTGATGGAAAGCATGATCTTTTATGCCTTTATGTATTACCTTGCATGGTTATCGTTGTGGTGTTGATACCCTGGCTTTGGAAGTCTTTTAATATATTGAGTTTATTTCTGTCAAATTGCTGAATTTGGGTTCGAATCTGCGATTTACAGTTTTCTGTCTTGCTAGTCGATACAGAGGAGTTTTTGGTCGATACAGAGTAGCCTCTACTCGATATCGAGTACGAACTTGTCTACATCGAGTTGTCTGCTTTCGTTTCTGAGTTTCTGTTGTCGACCTCCTTAGTCGATATAGAGGACTGTTACTCGAGATCGAGTAGCTTCTGTGTCCTCGCTTTTGTTTCTGCTTTGCTTTGCCTTTTCTGTTTTCGTTTTGATCTTTGCTTTTGTTTGTTCTTTTCTGTTTTATTTCTGTTTCTGCTCCTTTGTTTCTGTGTTGTTGTCTTTCTGCTGCTTTGTCTGTGAGATTTACAGTTACCTGAGATCTGCTGACACGCTTCCTCGTGGATTCGATCCTGACTTCCCATTACTGCATTGGAGGAGTCTTGTATTTATTTGCGTGGGCCTGAATCTGGTTTGATCTATTTTGTTATATTTCATACTCGATTTCCTCCTCACAACAAGAATATGGAGAAAACGGCAACATGAGCTTAAGGCAGCACGACTTCGATCACGTGAATATAAAGTATGCAAGTACACAGGTGTAGATTGACAGTATACAATCAGGGCATGTATTTAACACAAGGATATATCAAGTCACATCGTGATCCTACATGATGTCAGGGATACATGATAAGATATGGGTATCTTTACAGAGTGAACAAGAGAACATCACGAATGATGGATTATAAGTCATGCTAGGAATTAACCGTCATATGAGTACATGATGAGTAACGAGAGTAAAACTGACATGCTAAGGGTCACACTATCATGAACCTAACCCATAAGAGAAACTGACTATCATGCGAGTTCGTAACTTGCAACATATGCATTTAATCAATCATTAGTATGATGATGCAAGGAACCAATGAAATCAGGTTGTGCATGCATAGGGGGTATGACATGAATACAACGAAGTATGACCTAAGACCTAAACAAGGTGGCCAAGCATGGATACATAATGACATACAACCACAAATCCACATTAAGGATCATCATCACAATATATGTTGTGAATAACACATCATGTCGAGTCATCCATATACAAAACCAGGAATTATCGTGGTGTGTGCTCGTGCGGTGTGTCAGGTCATATATTCATGAAGGCATGTGAGAAACATGGAGATCATCATGGCATGACAATTGGGTAAGCATGCTGGAAATTAGGCATCATACGAGGCATGTTGGAAATCAAGTTGTAACACACACTCATCAAGTAAAGACTCACCCTAATAGGATATCATAATGGAACGATCACACTATCATGAGCCTATTTATATATAATTAGGTAGCTCCCTAACACATGACACATACATTCAAGCATCAGTATAACAATGCACATACTAAGTAGATCAGGCTGGGATGATATGGGGGCATAACAGATGTAACACACCTAAACAGTGGCTAAACATGGACATCAAGACATGTAGGCATAAATTCACACTAACAATCAATCTGCAAGTCTAGGGGGTAGTACATATAGAATCATGCAATCATGGACATAACAATTAAGATAACCCGACAGAGATCTACAAGGGCGACTCTGACTCACTCCCAGAATCCCCACAACTTGTTTCCCGTGGAATATTCATGTGACTCTCGAGTAGGGTAGCAAATGGATCAAGTAAACATCGTACTCCAATACAACCTCAAATGTGGTTATTCCTCCCAATTTCCCGTAGATCACACCGACATCGCAAGAAAAGCTCAATAAAGACGTTTAGTGGGGTCGGGAAAAGAAGACCGAAGAAGGAAATAGTCAGGCTTAGAAGATCAAAGGCAATCCCACAAGGACTGGGATCCCGACTCTATAATGGCAGAAGATCTCCCCCGCTATTCCATTCACATAGGCATTTAACACATGATTCATAGTCAAAATATCAACCAGGTCTCCAATTTAAGCAAACAACACTCAACATAGAACAATCAACAATCAAACTATCCTATGGGCCGCCCTTCGAGGGGCGACTAACCGGAGGGGCAAAACCTCACGGTCTCTACCTAACTCGCCACTCCAGCCATTACGACGCAAAGCCTTGGAGTCTTGTAGGCCCATCTGTAAAGAACAAGCTATATTTTGCCTACCCGTTCCCAACTACATCCAATAGGGATGGTCTATCGCCTTCACTACCCCTTCGTTTCCCTTTGTTTGATTACCGGATTTATTTAGTCAAGTTCATATTTAGTCCATTTGAGTTAGCCATATTAAATTCATTTTTCCCTTTCTAAAACATTTTGAAAAACCATTTGAAAACCTTGGGCCATTTTCAAAACCACTTCAACCTATCATACTCGGTTTGCATAACCTGAGCTCTGATACCATCTTTGTAACGGCCCGGGATTATGATTCCCGGGTTACGTTTCGAGGGATGAAACCCCTCGTTAGGATCTTGCGCCCCGAGTAGAGGTTGAAGGTTTGAAATTCTATCCTGACATTTTAAAGTGGGATTTCATACTCAAAATTCGAAGGGAACGTTGGAATCCCCGGGGAAGTCCCCTGTACCTGTCATAAGTCTAAGCGTGGAAAATCAACAGTCATGCAAATAGTAGAATCAAGGTGTAATACAAGAGGGTGACACGGCAGAGCCGAGTCAAAACCAAATCAATAAGCGTATTTATCGAAATTTAATATACAATGTTAGTGGAGTTAAACCATTTCTTTGAGATCGCCCAAGAGAGTTCCCATGTTACAGAAGCAAGGAACAATCATGCTGCAAACAAACCTAAAAAAATATGTATGCGGGGCGGTGTCAGATCGAAGCCCTACGCAATATAATCCCAAACAAGCAGACACATACACACGCTAGTCCTAATAAAGATGCTTCTAGATGCAACGCGGAATATTAACACACTAGCATGGTCCTAAGATCAAGTGCATAAATATAATAAGGCCTTAGCACCGAATACCAAGTGGTATATCCCTCTCCTACCTCCACCCCCTTCCGATAGGGCGGAGACTGGCCAGCTCGTGAATGCATTCCATATAATCGGGTGGCACGCATGCCCAACCCGTATCCACAATAAAGCCCGCATGCATCTCATATATAATATAAGGAAGTTCATGACTCGATTGACTCAGGATGGGACCCGATGAGACTAGGTCGTCCTATAACCCTAGCAATGACTCTAGTTACTTCACAGATAACGACCGTTATGTTTACAAAAGCAATGAGTAAACAAATGCTCAATCATGAGTGCAATCCTAACAGGATACTACATGGCATGCTTTATTATGAATGCAAGCACCTAGTATGCACATGGCTACAAGCAGGGAGATCTCTTTTCAAATCTGAGTGAGCTCATATAGGAACTCACCTGGAAGTGCAGAATAGCAAAAGGCAACAACTAGGTATACAGAAAGCCAACATGTCACAAATGATCACCTAACACATATAAGTAATATAAATAAGTCTACTTCTAATGTTACTTAAAGCATATAATATCACACAGAAGTCATCAAATTTATTCACCAAGTTAGGCAAGGTAAGTCATTTCCCAAAACTCTTTTAAAACCTCAAGTTAGATCAAATCACCATTCAAAACGCTTTCTCAAATCATCCAAAAATCCATTTATAAAACATTACCCTTTCATCAACTTATTTTAATAATTATTTTAAGACAAATCCGACAAGGTTAGTATATTTCCAAAATCTTCTTTTTAGTTTTATTAAATCAATTCTCCATTCATCAAAACAAATTTCAACTTTGAAAACCTTTTCCGAATATCTCTTAACAATCCAAGTCTCATAATGTTATAAAAATCAGCCTCTTTTAAAATTACCAAAACCGCCCTTTAATTTATAAAAATTACAAACCGACCGTCTTTATTCTAGAAATTGCCAAAACCGAGCTCACCCCTTTTTTTAAAACCCCAAACCGAACTCAACTTGTGAATAAAAAAGCCCAATCTTTCATTTAATTTAAAACACAACTAATGGCCCAAGAAAATTAGGCCCAATAAACACTTTTAAAACACATTATCAGCCCAAACAAATAGGCCCAAGATGCCATCACCAATCCCTTCCATTTTATGCTGATCCAACCTGGAAAAAAAAGAAGGAGGGGGGCCCAGGCGAGGTGGCGGCTGATGTGGCGTGGGGCCCAATCTCTTTCTTCTTCCTCCCCTTTTGTTCGAATGAAAGAAGGAGCAAAACTCCATTTTTGCCCAAAAGCCGAAGGGAAGGAAGAGGAAGAGGGGAGGCCTCCGGCGGCGGTGCTCCGGGACTCCGGCCACCTAGTCTCGCCGGCCACTCCGACACACACACAAGACAGGAAGGAAGGGGAGAAGGAGAAAGGAGAAGCTCACCGAGGGCCTTCGACGCCGAAAAGCTTGGAGCTCCGGGGAGGTGCGTCCGGGGCGTCGGGGGTCAATCCTCACCGGAATCCGCCTAGAAAGATGAGAGGGAGGTTAAAGGTGGGAGCTTTGCTCGATTTGAAGGTGAAGGAGAGGAAGAGCGAGCGAAACGGAGCCTTACCGAGGCGAAACGGAAAACAGTGCGGGAGGAGGACAATGGCGGCGCTCCGGCTGCTCCTGGTGGCGCTGTCCGCTACTGGTGGCTGCTGGAGGCTACTGATCTCGAGGAAGAAGGAGTAGAGGAGCAAGGCGGGGCTGGGCTTGGTGTCTCCTCGGCTCGGCAAAACAAGGGTGTGGGGATGGAGCTAGTGAGCTACTGTTTTGGCGGAGGTGGGAGGCTGGTGACGGCGGCGATGGGTGGTGGCAGCCGGCAGAAAAGGAGGTGGAGTGGTGCAGTTTCTTAACTCTCGGCAAAACCCAAGGGAAAGAGAGGGTGTTTGATTTCTTTTGGGTTGAAATTGAAATGTCTGAATGAAGTACTGTGTCTCTGATTTTTTTTGATGGGAAGGGTCCAGCTCATACATCACTGAAATCAAAAGAGGAGGAATACAATTTTGTTGGTTTTCCAAAAAGGGGAGGAATAAAAGAAAGGAGGGAGGGATGGTGAGGATTAGATTTAACCCAATAGAGGAGAAGATGAGTTGGATAGGAAAATTGGTCAAATATGGGATCAATTGTAGAGATTTGGGTAAGAATGGGTGATATGAGACAGAAATAATTTTCGAATTCCGGGGAGAAAGACGGATTTAATCGTTAAAATTAAAAATTAGGTCGGAATTCACTTTAAATTCATTTTTTTAATTTCTTTTTTCCAAAAAAATTAATATTTGAAAATCCGGGTCTTTACAAGGATTGTTTGTTGATCCACTTCTTGCCCACGGTAAAAAAAAAACAAACATCAAGAAATATTCGGAAAGCAAAAATACTAATTAATTACTCCCTCCGTTCCTTAATATTTGACATTTTTTAATTTGCACGTTTTTTTAGGAATGTAAAAACTATGTAAAATATTAATTTTATATTCAATCTTTTTAATAATATTACACTTATTACTAATAAGTACGAGATTATTAAAAAAAATATTAAAAAAATAAATATTTTTTATAATTTTTATCACCTTAAAAAACGTATCTGAATAGTAAAATGACAAATAAAAAGGAAGGAGGGAGTATGTTGTTAGTGAATAGCTAGCAAAAATATCAACCGATGAAGGGAAACTAACTACCAAGTGCATGAAACGGGACACTGATTGTAATTCAATTTGTACCCTGAATTGGGGAATAATGGAAGGTGATTGAAGGAGCTAGAGAGATTACCTGGAATCGGAGCTAGTTTAGCAGCTGGTAGCCCTTGGTACTTATATTATTGGTAGTGTAATTAAGGACCAATGAGGTTCCAACCTTACATAAGACATCTATAATGGAAGGATATGGAATGTTCGAGAGCTCCCGAGATTAGACCCGGCCTCTCTAAAGAGACATTACGGCTATGTTTGACACCTTCAACTTTCAAAATTTATGATTTTGATATTATATAATTTTAAATAAAAATATATATAATTTTTATTTAATTAATTTTTGGAATCGAAGGTTGTCAACAGCTACTCACCCAAATATTTCGGAGCTTTTGATTTTCTATTAACAAGTTTTCATCGGCTACCCTAACAATTAGGTTTACCAAACATCACATATTAATTTATATTTAATATGAATAATCCATCAGTTTTAGCTACCCAATCAGGTATCCTTCTACCAACATAGCCTACAATGACAAAAAAATGCTACAATAAATGCACTTCTTGGAAAAATCATGGATGAGAATGACCTTAGGTTTTGAAAACATAATCAATTCATCGAAAATTTGGCAAAAAAAAGCTAAAATAAGTTTGAATTGCTTTTTTTTTAAGTTCACTTTTTACATTTTTTTAATATAAGTAAGGATTTGGTGATGGCTTGCCCCTAATAGAAAGCCAATAGTTTCCGGACGAATGTAGATATATACTAAGTTCTCTATCCTAGAGCAAAACTAGCATCACAACAGTTTGGAAGATCCTAGCAACATTGTCTATGCACCTGTTGGCTTCCTCCCGTTGTAGTAAGAGAAAGTCAGGATCGAATCCACGAGGAAGCACGTCAGCAGTTCTCAGGTAGCAACAGATCTCACAGACAAGCAGCAGAAAGACAGAAACACAGAAAAGAAACAGAAATAAAAGCAGAAAATAACAAACAAAAGCAATGAACTAAACGAAGACAGAAAAGACAAAGTAAAGCAGAAACAAAGGCGAGGACACAGAAGCTACTCGATCTCGAGTAGCTGTCCTCTATATCGACTAAGGACAGTCGACAACAGAAACTTAGAAACGAAAATAAAACAACTCGACAGACAAATCAACTCGATCTCGACCACACCTACTCGAGATCGACTAGGGCAAGTCAAGACAGAAATTTCAGAAATCGACAAAAGACAGAAACTTTACTCGACCTAGACCAAGCGTACTCGAGATTGAGTACAACCTACTCGAGATCGACAAGATCTCCTCTGTATCGACAAGAAAGACAGAAATTTTAAATTGCAAATTCAAATGCAGAACTCAGATTTTCGATAGAAATAAATCAATATACTAAAGACTTCCAAAGCCAGAGTTTCAACACCACAACGATAACCATGCAAAATAACACATAAAGGCACAAAAGATCATGCTTTCCATCAAATAACTTTCGTCATTAACAAATAGGCATATAGAGGCTTTCGCATAAACCCTAATTGTTACTAACCTTTTTTCACATAATTAATCCAAGTTGCATTAAGATCACTTTCGCTTCAATAACACAAACAAGGATCACCTTCAACTCTCGCAAAAGAATCATGCTCATAGGGATAGAAGATGAATTGCACAAAAAGATCTGACCTTTACCGCGTTATCTCACATGGCCACCGTCGGGCTCACCCCAGCCCCAGAAGTGGGTGGACTACTCGCTCTTCATCATCAAGAAAGACATCAAATAACAAAAGAAACTAACTTGCATTAATTTAAATAAAGAAAGCTTACAACCGACAAGACAAATCCGCTTTCGCCTTTCCACCTTGCTTGCTACAAACTCTCTCTCTCTATCCTACTTACTTGAATTGATTGTGAAATTCCCATGAATGAAAAACCAGCCCCTAGGGCTTTATTTATAGCCTTCTAATCCTCTCTATTCAAGGATAGAATCTCCTATCTATATCTAAAATTATATCTAATTTGCTAAAAAGATAAATAAAATGCTTAAGGAAATAAATCAATAAGGAAAAGATAAATCTAATTTAGGTAGGTCTTCATGTGTTGATAGATCTTGTCTCCCATGGACAGACTTGATAAAATTTGGATAGAATCTTCCTCCTTCGGCCCCAAGGAATCCCAACTCTACTCGGACAGCACTTCGTCGACGCGTTTCTGGAGACTGGTCTACTCGACTAGATCTGCTCGATGTGGCTCGGACTTGGTTCACGGCGCTTGTCGACCTCGAGTAGCCTTAGTCGACCTCGAGTAGCATTGATCCGTCGACTAGGTCTTCTCGGGTAGGTGTGCTCGACAAGCCTGGATCTGGACTCTGGCTCGTCGATCTCGACAAGGGTTCGTCGAGATCGAGTAGGATTGTGCTCGGCTTCTCGTCCTCGGCTTCTCGATCAGCTCTTCTCCTTGTCGACTCCGGGTGTGGCACTAGGCTTCGTCGATCTCGACTAGGGCTTGTCGAGATCGAGTAGACTTCCGGAGCTGGGTTGGTCTGGCTCTCGATGTTGCTCTTGGTCGACAAGGCTGTGCTCGGATATACTTGTCGAAATCGAGTAAGGGCTACTCGAGATCGAGTAGTCTGGTTTCTCGGCTCGATTCGACTGGTTCCGCTGCATCTTTGACCTTGGACTTCTGTAGTGGATTTCCGAGCTTTTCCGACCTTCTGTAGAATTGCTGTAAAATGCCTCGAATTCTGCGAATTAAACAGAAACTGGTGTAGATTCCATAATTTGGCAAATAAACATAAACTACATAGGTTCTGTACTATCTAAGCCCAAATGAATGCAATGTATGCAGAAATCGATATAAAAGCTACTGTAAAACATGGCAGATTCAGCTCACAACAATCCTCGAGGAAGTGTGTCAGCGGATCCTAGGCAGCGGAAAATCTCACAAGTGGTCGTCGACTACAGGGGTACTCGACCTCGACTAGGTGGTAGTCGACAGTGGTCAGTACAGTCGATTTCGAGCAACAGAAGACTTTGGATTGTAGTCGACGTCGACTAGGCTTACTCGACGTCGAGTACGGTTTGGTCGACTTCGGGTTCCTGCAGAGACAGAAGCAACATCGATGTTGCTCGATCGAGAAATCAGTGGTCGACGTCGACCAAGGGGTGGTCGAAGTCGAGTAGAAACAGTAACTAAAATAAAAGACAAATCTTCCAGAATTCGGAATAAAAATATGTAAAAGAACTTCCAAGATCGGGGTTTGCAACAACGATAACCAAATATGCCTAAGGCAAGATAAATAACGATAATCATGCAAATCGCATCGAAGGATCAAGCTTTCGCCTTTTCCAACAATTAAGAAACTCTTTCAAGAAACCCTAATTGTATCTACCGATTTTATGTTTATTGATCCAAGTTGTTAGCATGGATCTCTATTAAATAGAGAATAAGCACATAAAATGTAGTAGATGCTCAAAACATGATAAAGGTCGGATCTTTACCTCAAACACGCATGGCTATCGTCGGGCTCGCCCAACCTCTAGAAGTAGGTGGACTACTCGCTCTTCATCGCAATCGCAGACATCATTGATGGAAAAGAAACCACTTGCATTAAATTAAACCAAACAGAGCTTACAACCAAAGGAAGCCAATTCCGCTCTCGCTTCACAAACTCCTCTTGGCCTCCACTCTCTCTCTCTCTCTCTCTCTCTCTCTCTCTCTCTACCTCTTCTCCTTCTCTAGAACTGAATTGTGTGATGGAATGCATAAAAATCAGCCCTATAGGCATTATTTATAGGCTTCCAATCCTTGCTAATCAAGGAAGGAAATCTCTATCTATATCTAAAGATAAAACTTAAATAAAAGGGAACATTACTTAAAAGGAAAATAACTAAATATCTTCAAGTGGATAAATCCTTCTCTTCCATAGATAGATCTTGATAGAATTGGATGAAATCAGCCTTGCTTCGTGCCCAAGTTGTCCACATATGCTCGGAATGGCCCAACAGTCTCGCGGCCCAAAGATGCGTAGTCGACTTCGACCAAGCCTGGTCGACTTCGAGTAGGTCGTACTCGACTTCGAGTAATCTTCAGCTTGTCGATTTGGTTCTCTTCGTCGAGCTTGGGTCAAGTTCAATTCTGGTCGACGTCGAGTAGGGTGTACTCGACGTAGAGTACGGCTCGTGCTCGAGTTGCCTTCTTTTTCCGTCCTCGATCAAGTA
Source organism: Persicaria maculosa (assembly GCA_963922045.1). Classification (NCBI taxonomy): domain Eukaryota; kingdom Viridiplantae; phylum Streptophyta; class Magnoliopsida; order Caryophyllales; family Polygonaceae; genus Persicaria; species Persicaria maculosa. The sequence goes on along the minus strand of OY998259.1, from coordinate 50,653,495 downwards.
TGCTTCAACCGTAGTCGACTTCGAGTAGCCTTAGTCGACTTCGAGTAGATCCCATCTTTCAGTATTCTGCTCTGTTCTTGAAACGCACTTTCCTGAGTTCTCGTTCGTCGGGTTGACGCATATGAGCATACGTTGGAAAGCTCTTTTCGAGGGTTACAACTCTCATGAAGACATCAAAGCTTGATTCAGAATGATGGATGTCGAAATATGGACAAGAATGGAGTTCGTACTCGACGTCGACTAGTCGCCATGGCTCTTTTCCTCAATGGATCTTGTCCCACTGTGAGTTTAAAATATAATAAAATAAATCAAACTGGATTCGTTCCCACACAAGTAATTACAAGACCTCCTCCTGATATAGCAGTGGGAAGTCAGGACCGATCCTCGAGGAAGCGTGTCAGCGGATCCTAGGCAGCAGCGGAATCTCACGAACGGTGATCGACCACAGTGATACTCGACCTCGACCAAGGGTTAGTCGACAGGGGTCAAGCACAATCGAATCCGAGCAACAGAAAGATGCTGGTGGTGGTCGACGTCGACTAGGCTTACTCGACGTCGAGTACGGTCTGGTCGACTTCGGGTTCCTGCAGAGACACAGAAGCAACATCGATCTTTGCTCGATCGAAAATCAGTGGTCGACGTCGACCAAGGGGTGGTCGAAGTCGAGTAGGCAACAATAACTAAAATAAAGAACAAAGCTTTCGGATTCGGAATAAACTATGTGAAAGAAAACTTCCAAGATCGAGGTTTCAACACCGCAACGATAACCATGCAAAGTAACACATAAAGGCATAAAAGATTCATGCTTTTCATCAAATAACTTTCGTTATTAACAAATAGGAATATAGAGGCTTTCGCATAAACCCTAATTGATACTAACCCTTTTTCACATAATTAATCCAAGTTGCATTAATATCACTTTCGCTTCAATAACACAAACAAGGATCACCTTCAACTTTCGCAAAAGAATCATGCTTGCAGGGATAGAAGACGAATTACATAAAAAGCTCAAACCTTTACCGCATCACCTCACATGGCTACCATCGGGCTCACCCCGACCCTAGAAGTGGGTGGACTACTCGCTCTTCATCATCAAGAAACTCATCAAAGATTTCAGGAAAATAAATTGCATTAAATAAACCAAAGAGAACTTACAACCAATCGAAGCCAAATCCGCTTTCGCCTTTCCAACTTCCCTCACCACAAGCTCTCTCTGTACTCTCTCTGTGACTAATTGTAACTGAAATTGAATGAATAAAATCCAACCCCTAGGGCCTTATTTATAGGCTTCCAATCCTTGCTAATCAAGGTAGGAAACTATATCTATATCTAAACTTTCCATCTAATAACATAAAGATAAAACTTGATAAATAAAGGAAATAAATCTAATAAGGAAATAAAGCTAATGTGGATAAATCCCTTCCATCTTGATATATCTTCTCTTGATTAGATAAAATATCTTGTTCCTTTCCTTGCAAGTAATCTATCTTCTCCATACTCCACTCGATCTCTGACTCTGACTCGGCCACTGGATCGTACTCGACTTCGACTAGAGTTAGTCGACGTCGACAAGAACTTTTCCTCCTGGGTTGCACTCGAGCCCGGGCACCTTCTGGACTCGACACGTGTACTCGACTTCGAGTAGGTGTACTCGACGTCGAGTAGCTCTGGGCTCTCGAGTGGCTCTGCTCGACTCCGGGTGAACTTCTGGCTCCTGGTGTACTCGACTTTGACTAGACGTGGTCGACGTTGAGTAGAGCTGTCAGCTTTCAGCATTCTGCTCTGTTCTTGAAACGCACTTTCCCGAGTCCTCGTTCGTCGGATTGACGCATATGAACCATGCGTTGGAAAGCTCTTTTCGAGGGCTACAACTCTTATGAAGACATCAAAGCTTGATTCAGAATGAAGAATGGCGAAAAGTGGGCTTTTCTCCGGCTGCACCATTCTTAGCTTCTTCATGACTTTCTTTTAAGCTCCAAAGTGCGCCCGATTTCTGCGAAATATAACAAAAACTTGTGTAGACCTCCATAATTGCCAAATAAGTATAAACTACACAAATTCTGTACTATTCTAGTCGATGTCGACTAACTCTAGTCGAAGTCGAGTACGATCCAGTGGCCGAGTCCGAGTCCGAGATCGAGTGGAGTATGGAGAAGATAGATTACTCGAAAGGAAAGGAACAAGATATTTTATAGTCAAAGGTGCCAATTTGTTGTAGGGAGGAAATTGAGTTTAAAATATAATAAAATAAATCAAACCGGATTCGTGCCCACGCAAATAATTACAAGACCTCCTCCTGATGTAGCAGTGGGAGGTCAGGATCGATCCTCGAGGAAGCGTGTCAGCGTATCCTAGGCAGCAGCGGAATTTCACGAACGGTGATCGACCATAGTGGTACTCGACCTCGACCAAGGGTTAGTCGACAGGGGTCAAGCACAGTCGAATCCGAGCAACAGAAAGATGTTGGTGGTGGTCGACGTCGACTAGGCTTACTCGACAATATCTTCAAGTGGATAAATCCTTCTCTTCCATAGATAGATCTTGATAGAATTGGATGAAATCAGCCTTGCTTCGTGCCCAAGTTGTCCACATATGCTCGGAATGGCCCAACAGTCTCGCGGCCCAAAGATGCATAGTCGACTTCGACCAAGCCTGGTCGACTTCGAGTAGGTCGTACTCGACTTCGAGTAATCTTCAGCTTGTCGATCTGGTTCTCTTCGTCGAGCTTGGGTCAGGTTCAATTCTGGTCGACGTCGAGTAGGGTGTACTCGACGTAGAGTACGGCTCGTGCTCGAGTTGCCTTCTTCTTCCATCCTCGATCAAGTATGCTTTAACCGTAGTCGACTTCGAGTAGCCTTAGTCGACTTCGAGTAGATCCCATCTTTCAGCATTCTGCTCTGTTCTTGAAATGCACTTTCCCGAGTCCTCGTTCGTTGGATTGACGCATATGAGCATGCGTTGGAAAGCTCGTTTCGAGGGATACAACTCTCATGAAGACATCAAAGCTTGATTCAGAATGATGGATGTCGAAATATGGTCTTTTCTCCAGCTGCACAATACTTAGCTTCTCCATGAGTTTCCTTTAAGCTCCAAAGTGCGTCCGATTTCTGCGAAATTAAACAGAAACTAGTGTAGACTCCATAATTTGGCAAATAAGCATAAACTACATAGATTCTGTACTATTCTAACCCAGATGCATGAAATGCAAACGTAAATCGATATAAAAGTCAATATAAAACATGACACAAAACATGGACATCAAATCACCCCATACTTAAGCTTGCTTGTCCCCAAGCAATAACTTGGATGGTCATTCAGGGGAAGAATTTAAAACTCTCAACATCATAGATTCATTCTCATATATCCCTGCAGTCAATTACCATAATAGAAAACGTACTTGTGCCACAAATCAATGCATGTGCAATAAAAACAACATCTACTCACAAAAGGAGGGTAATGCAAAAACAATTTATGTGACAAAGCATTAATAATCAAGAGGACTTTAATTAAGCTCAGTAAGAAGTAGATTGGTAAAAGGCTAAAGGTGGGCAATATTTGGCAATGTGGTGCTAATGATCCGGGGAAATGGATTATTTCCAAACTTTCATACCACATCCTTTCTTCATAAGATTCATCATCTTTCATAATCCTTTTATCAATAATATTGCTTTTACCTCTCTGACCTCTGCACTGCCTTCTCGCGAGTCGCAAACATGGGTGTCATGAATGGCCCCGGTTATTTAGTGTTTTGGACTCCTCACCTTGTGTCCCATCCTGCGGAACTATTATCTCAACGCAGGCAGGGTCTATCTACTTTTATCTCCTGAGGTGATCGGATTTTTTTCTTACTCATTAAATTTTCCATATATTTCAAACCATTTCCCACCATACTCCAATAATAATGATAACAACAACACAAACACCATATGAAAATCTCCATAATGTAACATCATTCTCAACATAATCCCCGGATAGGGAATAAGGTAAAGAATAGGAAATATTTAGAACATGTGGAGCAATAATTGAAATAAGGCATAATATGGCTTTTGTGATGCATAAGCATAGGTATGGCTAGGATATAACAACATGAGCATTGTATGGAAATATAAAGTCCTCCATCCTTTTATCATGCAACATGTCAAAAGCAACATCAAATTTTACCTCCTTTCATGGTTTTCAAGAAAATATATGCACTTCATTGTGACTTCCCTTTACTAGGCAATTTCATGCTATATCTCTAATTAATCCAATTTTGCATCGTCGAGTTCAATATTAGCTTCCATAACACTATTTCTTTGAACAATTTACAAGTTATGGGAGATGTCTCATAGAACTTTGAGTTTAGAAATTATGCACAAAAATTTAAAATTTTACTCAAAATTCACCATGTTAAACCAAAAGTAAACCAAAAGTAAGAATAAAACATAAATAAATAATATTAAGCTCTTCCCCCACCCCATACTTGAAATATACAGTGTCCACACTGTATAAAACAATAAAAAAAAACAGAGGTAAATGAAGGAACTCACCGAATAACGCGTTGTAGAGTCAAAATAGAGCCGTCGAGTAAACTGTGGTAGTCGACATCGAGGACCCTTGGTCGATGTCGAGTAGGCATGGTCGACGTCGAGTACAGATCGCTGCGTCGAGGGAAAGATGAAGTCGAGGATGCTCCTGGTGGTCGACGTCGAGTAGCTAGGTCGACGTCGAGTAGAACGGTTCTGCTCGATGTTCCTCTTGGTCGATCTCGACTTGGCCTAGTCGATTTCGACTAACTTTCAGGGACTTCTTTTTCCACTCCTTGCGATCCTTTTATGCTTCTCGACCTAAAAATGTTAGATATTGCACAAAGACAAGACCTTCCACATGAAGTGTTCAAAACAAAAAACAAAAACAAACAAAACCAAAACCAAAAGTTTCAAAGTCCCAAAATTCAAAAGTTTTATGTACACGCTCTAGATTTTAAAGTCGCTAGGCCGACTTCTCCGCTTGTGCTCAATGACCATCAATGTGGGGCCCCCTTGTGCTTGACCCTTCTCCTGGATCATCAAGGTCCTGATTGTAGTATGCAAGCTCAGTTGATAGGTGGTCGCTTGCATAGTATCCCTTTCCTTTCTTCTTCTTCTTTCTAGCTCTCATTCTTCATAGATTAGCTCGCCACGGGGCCATACCTACCCTTAAATTTTTAATAAATTTATTAATGGACAGAGGAGGGTTCGAAATCATACTTGGACTTACCCTTTTGTGCCCGAAACAGAAATCTTCAGGCTCAGGGTTGGTCGATGTCGAGTAGGTCTGGTCGACGTCGAGTACAGGGACCCCATACTTAGGCTCTTGGTAAGTTAGGTGTTCAACAGAGGAAGTCGACTTCAAACAGTTTTGGTCGATGTCGAGGACGGTGGTCGACGTTGAGTAGCCCTAGTCGACGTCGAGTAGACTTCTGGTGTTTTCCTCTGCTTTTTGCTCGATCTCGTGGTTGTTGATGCTCTTCACCTCCAGCCATGAATTTCCTCTTTTGCAGGGCCAAAAGAGAAATCTAAGATCTCGTCGCCTATCGTGAAGGTGAGCAATCGCTGCTTTACGCTGATTTTAGCATCTATAGTAGCTAGGAATGGTCTACCAAGAATAATAGGGCTAGTAGGATCTTTAGCACAATCTATAATAAGGAAATCAGTAGGGACATAGAACTTACCAACCTGGATAGGGACATTCTCAACCATACCTATAGGGATGACCACTGTATTGTTTGCCATGTATAGCTTGGCATCCACAGGCTCTATGGACCCTATCTTTACCTTTCGCCAGATTGATAAGGGCATGATACTCACGTTTGCTCCTAAATCACACAAGGACTCATATTTATATTTTCCAAATCCCACAGTAATAGAAAACTTACCAGGGTCAGGTCTCTTCTCAGGGAAGTCCATCCTTTTGCATTCGCCGGCGATTTCTGAGAGTGATCGCTTGTTGCTAAGGATTTCCTTGAGGAATTTGACATATGCAGGCATCTCTTGAAGAGCTTCTGTAAAAGGAATTGAAACATTCAGTTCTTGAAGCATCTTAACAAACCTTTTAAACCTACTTGCAGTGGGATCTTTCAGCGCTTTGGACGGGAAAGGTTGCATCTTTTTCTGTTTTAGAGCCAGAACAGATGTCGAAGGTGTTGCAGAGTCCTCGACTTCGAGTTGCTTCTCCTCGATGTCGACTAGATCCTCCTCGACTTCGACCACAGGTGTAGTCGATTTCGAGTTCTTTTGTCGTGCAGAAGTTTCTTCGAGTTTCTGTGGCTGGTCGACCTCGGGTACTCCTACTCGACGTCGAGTAGACTGGTCGACGTCGACCATGCTCTACTCGATGTCGAGTAACTTTTCAGTTTCGTCCTACTGCTTTCCAACCTCTGGCTCGCGTAGTTGGTGCCCGCTCCTGAGCTTTACAGCTGCGACGTGTCCGATCTTCCCCTTAGGATTTGGTTCTGTTTGCCTAGGGAGTTGCCCGGTCGGTCGTGGAATTTGTGTCGTGAATTGACCCATCTGGGTCTGTATGTTCCTCTTCCAGATATCCAGCTCTCCAAATCTTGTGTTGAAATTCTGGAGCTGATTATTGATCGCGCTTGTAGACTGTTGTTGCTGTGCATGATTTCGGCGCATCTCATCAAGGATTATCTGTAGATCATCCTTCCGTTGATCTCTTTCTGGATGTCCTGGAGCTCTGTATGGTGGGGGGTTCCTAGGGGCACCTTGGTTCCATTGTGGTTGCTAAAACCTTTGGTCCCCCATATAGCGATTAGGACCCTCTATGTAAGCTACCTCTTCGTGGTTTTCTGCCATCCTGACTTGCTCTGTGTGTGGGCACTCATTAGTGGTGTGCCGCTGTGATCCGCATTCGATGCAGGGCTGGTTGACAGAAAGATACTTGACTTGCTTGAGGAGCTTGCGATTCTGATCTCTGTAGTACTGCTCCCTGACATCTGGGTCAATCTCCTTGGAAGGCTCATAGAGGGGCATGGATGGGGCTGGCCTGGCATAGGCATCTTCATCATAGTTTATTGAAGCCCCATATTTGTTATCGTAGTTGGTGAGCTTGTCGAGTACACCCCATGCGTCAGCTGGTGGCATCGTCAGATACTCATATCGAGTATACTGATTTATCCTATCCTTAGTGGTCTGGTCAAGAGAATTGAAGAAGATCTCCTGAATGACATAGGGTGGCTGTCCATTAGTAGGGCAAGATCTCAGTGGTTCCTTATATCGTTCCCATGCTTTTGCCAGCGGCTCCCCAGGCTTCTGTTTGAAAGTTGTAATCTTCTGGCGGAGGAGTGCTGTCTTGGCAGGAGGAAAGAATTTGTTGAGAAATTCCTGCTCTACTTGAGCCCATGTTGTGAGGGATCGTGGTTTCAGTCCTTCAAGCCACTTCAATGCAGGGCCGGCGAGAGACCAACGAAAAGCCTTCATCTTGACATATTCCAGAGTAGTACCTTCAGCAAGAGTACGACACATGTCAGAAAAATTGGTAATATGTTCAAGAGGGCATTCATTAAATCTTCCATGAAAAGCATTATTTTTAAGTTCAATAAGGAAGTGAGTGCGAATTTCATAGTTATTCTCAGGGATTAGAATAGCCGATTCAGGCACGACGAGAGTCGGGTGCATGTAATCCTCTGCAGTGGTAGGATATTGGGCAAGCTCATCTTCCAATTGCCTCCTTCGCGCAACTTCCTGTTCCCTGCCTGCTCTCTCAATGGTGAGAGCAGTATCTTTGGTGGCTAGTTCCCTCTGAAGCCTCTATATCAGTTGTTCTTGTGTTTCTGCGGCCGCCATGGCTCTTTTTAGTTTAGCGTGGACGTGTAGAAGGCGTTCCGGTTCGTCTAAGCCGTCAAACTCAGGTGGTTGACAAGAACGGCGCATACACCAGTGAAGTAACTCAAAGCAAACATGAGATTTAACTACCTAAGGCGCGAATGATTGCTTCCCCGGCAACGGCGCCAATTTGTTGTAGGGAGGAAATCGAGTTTAAAATATAATAAAATAGATCAAACCAGATTCGTGCCCACGCAAATGATTACAAGACTTCCTCCCGATGTAGCATTGGGAAGTCAGGATCGATCCTCGAGGAAGTGTGCCAGCGGATCCTAGGCAGCAGAAAATCTCACAAGTGGTCGTCGACTACAGGGGTACTCGACCTCGACTAGGTGGTAGTCGACAGGGGTCAGTACAGTCGATTCCGAGCAACAGAAGACACTGGATGGTGGTCGACGTCGACTAGGCTTACTCAACGTCGAGTACGGTTTGGTCGACTTCGGGTTCCTGCAGAGACAGAAGCAACAGCGATCTTGCTCGATCGAGAAATCAGTGGTCGAAGTCGACAAAGGGGTGGTCGAAGTCGAGTAGAAACAGTAACTAAAATAAAAGACAAATCTTTCGGAATTCATAATAAAAATATGTAAAAGAACTTCCAAGATCGGGGTTTGCAACAACGATAACCAAATATGCATAAGGCAAGATAAATAACGATAATCATGCAAATCGCATCGAAGGATCAAGCTTTCGCCTTTTCCAACAATTAAGAAACTCTTTCAAGAAACCCTAATTGTATCTACATATTTTATGTTTATTAATCCAAGTTGTTAGCATGGATCTCTATTAAATAGAGAATAAACACATAAAAGGTAGTAGATGCTCAAAACATGATAAAGGTCGGATCTTTACCTCAAACACGCATAGCTATCGTCGGGCTCGCCCTAACCCTAGAAGTAAGTGGACTACTTGCTCTTCATCACAATCGCAGACATCATTGATGGAAAAGAAACCACTTGCATTAAATTAATCCAAACAGAGCTTACAACCAAAGGATGCCAATTCCGCTCTCGCTTCACAAACTCCTCTTGGCCTCCACTCTCTCTCTCTCTCTCTCTCTCTCTCTCTCTCTCTCTCTACCTCTTCTCCTTCTCTAGAATTGAATTGTGTGATGGAGTGCATAAAAATCAGCCCTATAGGCTTTATTTATAGGCTTCCAATCCTTGCTAATCAAGGAAGGAAATCTCTATCTATATCTTAAAACTTAAATAAAAGGGAACATTTATCTAAAAGGAAAATAACTAAATATCTTCAAGTGGATAAATCCTTCTCTTCCATAGATAGATCTTGATAGAATTGGTTGAAATCAGCCTTGCTTCGTGCCCAAGTTGTCCACATATGCTCGGAATGGCCCAACAGTCTCGCGGCCCAAAGATGCGTAGTCGAGTTCGACCAAGCCTGGTCGACTTCGAGTAGGTCGTACTCGACTTCGAGTAATCTTCAGCTTGTCGATCTGGTTCTCTTCGTCGAGCTTGGGTCAGGTTCAATTCTGGTCGACGTCGAGTAGGGTGTACTCGACGTAGAGTATGGCTCGTGCTCGAGTTGCCTTCTTCTTCCGTCCTCGATCAAGTATGCTTCAACCGTAGTCGACTTCGAGTAGCCTTAGTCGACTTCGAGTAGATTGATATCCCATCTTTCAGCATTCTGCTCTGTTCTTGAAACGCACTTTCCCGAGTCCTCGTTCGTCGGATTGATGCATGTGAGCATGCGTTGGAAAGCTCTTTTTGAGGGCTACAAATCTCATGAAGACATCAAAGCTTGATTCAGAATGATGGATGTCGAAATATGGTCTTTTCTCCAGCTGCACAATACTTAGCTTCTCCATGAGTTTCCTTTAAGCTCCAAAGTGCGTCCAATTTTTGTGAAATTAAACAGAAACTAGTGTAGATTCCATAATTTGGCAAATAAGCATAAAATACATAGATTCTATACTATTCTAACCCAGATCCATGAAATGCATGCAGAAATCGATATAAAAGTCAATATAAAACATGGCACAAAACATGGACATCACACTGGCAGTTGAAAACAACCTATTTTTTACCTTCTTTCTAATATAGTGTAACGGCCCGAATATAAATATTCGGGTTACGTTTCGAATGTCAGATACCTTCGTTCGGATCTTGCAATCTAGGTACGGGTCGAGGTTTCAAACCTCAAAGGATTAGTATTTAAACCGGGGATTTCGAACTCCAAAACAATCGAAAGGTCGTTAGGTACCCTTAACCTGTTCTAAAGACTAAGTCGCGGAAATTCATTTTGAATGGAAAGTATGCAAGCGGAAATTTAAAGTACAACTTGCCACGACAAGTCCGGGTCAAAACCAAAACCACGAAAATAAAACAATAAAATTTCTTAAGCCAAGATTAGCAGGGGTTAGTCCATTGTTCGCAATCGCTCGGGAAATTCCCCGCCATAGAAGCACAGAACAAGCATAATCTGCAAAACAAACCTGAAAACAATATGCGGGGCAAGGATCAAACCGAGGCCCGATCACATTCTGGGTCCCACAAGTAGGCATACGCATACGCTATTCCTATAATAAATATGCTTCTAATGTAGAACAAAATTTAAACGCGCAAGTCATGCTTATCAGGATATAATATGAGGAAAATAAAATAAATGGCCCAAAGAATTAATGCCAAGTGGCATATCCCTCTCCTACCTCCGCCCCCTTTCCGTTAGGGCGAACACTAGCCAGCTCAGTGCTATAGCATAGCAATTCCACCCGCAAGTGGTATATGTACACATCAATAATCATATCATCATCATACTCATAAAATAATCAAGCTCGTCTCATATATCGACAATAATGACTCAGGACAAACCCGATGATGCTGGGCTATCCTATGACCCTAGCAAAGACTCTAGGACTCATATATAACGACTGTTCTGTTTCTCAAACGCACAGAGTAACCGAATGCTCATTCAAGTGTGCAAAGCATGATACTACATAGCATGCTTCAATGCTTATGCAAAACCTAGTATGTCATATGACTACATGTAGGAAGGTTTATCTGATCATTCTGAGTAAGTCCATAAAGGAACTTACTTGAAAAGCCGAACAACAAAAGATATCGAAAGCGGAATCTAAACAATCAGCAAACACCTATAATGATTACATAGAATACAATAAGCTACTATACTACCACTCATACACACAAAACCCATGTTTCAAATCGTTCCCAAAGCCAAGCGGAAGTTAAACCATTTCCAAACTTTTTTCGATACTAGAAAACATCTAAAGCAAAGTCATCCGACGGTTTCAAATCCCATTAATACTCAAGCCAAATCTCATTTCCAAAACCAAGCATCGATCATTCTCCTCGTCAACCATTGCGAAGGCGATTTGGTATACGGAGTGGTCGACATCCTGTGCAGACGCAAACAGCAGGCACCCTCAGAACTTCCCCTTCAAGAACCCCCCGTCCACTGAAATGACATGGACATTCAACGAGTGGAATCGTTATTTTTGTCATGTGTATTAGAACTATTGGCATGTTAGACATAGTGGGTGTCATGTGTAAGATTTGAGGCCGTCATGGAGGTGAGTCAGGGGTCGATATAATGGTGGTATCGTTGCATTGTAAGAGCAGTGAAAGTGAAGGACATATAAGGTGGAGACAATGAGGGACTACCCTTTCGTAGGTGGGGGACGACCCTGCACCACACTCCAAGGCTGACGAACACATACTTGAATCGGCCCTCCGTGTCGTGTTCTATCCGGGTGTACGTGCCAGGGCTGGCCTGCTCCATCATGTGCATGTACGAGTACATGCACTGATAGCTTTCTTCGTCCGTCCCGTAGGCGGTGTCTCACTCCCTCAACCGGGCTCGCTGCGCCTTCCAGTAGCTGCATTACCCCCATCTGCGACTTCGTGAGAGACTGCACTTGCTCTGGCACCAGGGGCTTCTTTGACCCAACGAAACTGCACATTTCCATTCCCAAACGAGTTGGGTGAGTTATTTTTATCGTATGTCCAGTTTGAAAGCAGTAGTTGGCCAGTTCATTTTAACTCGTGTCCAGTCAGTCGGTTAAGTTTCACACTTTTTATTACCTATTGGGGAATTGCATCGGATGGATACTAATGTGGTAAGGGTTAAAGACATACCTGTCGATTATCTGCTGCCCCAGCTGGGTGTATGTCGCACGACGCTTTTGTGTCATCACGTCGTTCAGGTCGCACGTGTGCTCGTCCACAAGCTTCGAGATAATCCAAAACCTCATGTTCTTTTAGGTGGAAACCCGACATGCCCACTTGCATTTGGGAGCACCGCTGCGCACAACATACAAGCTCTTCGTCGACTTCTTCACCTTGGTCGTGAAGCACATAGCTAGACCCGCCCACTTTATTGTCTGCTGGACCTCGATCCTCCTTCGAACGAAATACTTTTCCCTCCCATAGCTCAACGGTGTGCTGGCGGGGATACAATGGTTCACCGCAACCATTGGTTCACTTTCCATAGGCTTCGGAATCGGTCCCGACTTCCATTTTCCGCGTTTGTAAGCTTCCTTTACTTCCCTCACCGCTTGTTCGACCTCAAAATCCCATGACCACGACTTCGTCGGAACTGCACACCCGAGCTCAAGTTTGACCGCATTTGAGAGTACTTCATCGTCGGATGAGGAGCTGCCGATGTCAATGGGCACCCGTCCATCCCCATCAGGTGGGATTACTACATCTTCTGGGTCACTGCTCATAGAAATGACCTTCTTTCCACGTCTAGCTGCCTCGGCTTTCTTTGCCTTCTGTGCCAACTCCAACTCATCATTTATCCCTAACTCGCCAGTACTTTGATATAACTGGACGCATTGCATATCTAACTGGTCGGATGCCACTACGTCTTCTTCATCACCAGCCAATCGGGGGGCCGTATGTGCGTGATATTCTTGGGTCACCGGCGGCCCAGTTAACGGTACTACAAATTTCTCACCGCCCGACACAGAGATACCCACCCCGACTGAGTCACCCGTTGTCAATCCTTGTGTAGGTGCCACAACCCAAGCAAACTTGCTTCGCAGGGAGACATGAAGGTCGATAGGCCAGGATCGTTCTCCAGTTAGACCGTTTACAAACTTGAAGGCCTGCGGGTCTTCGTCATCTCCTATTGCAAACGGCATGCACCCCTCCTTCTTTAGCTTCACATATGTGAGCTCTACCTCATGCCTCCTCCCATCGACGTTAAACTTTTCCATCACGTGTTTCTACAGTGCGACGTAGTCGATACGTTCGTCCACCAGCATGACCTTCTGGCTCCGTGATCCCTTAAAGACCCAAGTGCCCCCTTCACAAGCCCACCATCCTCCAAACACAACAGTCACACATACGATTGAATTGTCCCCTGTTCATTTAGATAGCGAGGGGGATATAGTCAGTTTCACAGGAAGATGTACTTATTTTTGCGGCACACTCTTTGCAAAAACTTAATGGAGAGACTACTTACTCATTTTCTATCTGCAAGCAGTGCCGAGTCTGTCCAGTATATGCCACTAGTTGTCACGTTGTTCGCCCTCGGGTGTCCAGCTAATTTAAACCTGTAACACGTTAACTTTAAGATAAACCCCGACCCACTAGCTTCTTCTGCGATGGTTTCTCTCTAAATCTTCATATTTAATTCCCCCAGGTCCTCATTAAATGTGACGCCCATCATTCCCTCCCATCTCCTTATATAGATCCCCACATCATTGGCCACCAACCCTCCTTCTTCAATCTCTGTCGGCGCTTCTCCTTCCTCCATTTAATGCTCGATCCCCCTACAATACATTAATGTGGATTAATCATTGGACTGAGGTGGAGTTTCAATGGTTATATATATTGCCTCCATTCACTGTTCACCCTCGTCAGTGTCAAACTTCAAGCTCTCTCTCTCTGTCTTATCCAAGTTGTCCTGGAGAGCAATTGGCTTTTCTCTCTCTGCCTCTCTCCTTTGAGGACAATACTCTCTCTCTCTCTCTCTTCTGTTTTCGCCTCCAACATTCTCTCTCAGTCTGATTTCTGCCAGGTGTCGAACAGTGGAAGGTTGCACCCCTCACTTACCTACTACCGGGTGCAACTTTTACCCCAATATCCGGTTTGGCCTAATTTAAAACCGGGTTGGGTTAACCTAGCAAAGAAACCGTTTTTTGGGTTACTTTGTGCATTTCCCTCTAACTTAAATATAATTATAGACCTTTTTGAATTTTTATCAAAGGTAAATACAGATAAATAAGAACTTTATGCATATTTTTAACTTTATAAATAGAAATTATGCTTTTTAATCATATTAATTATGGGCTACATTTATTATTTTTTTTAAAATAAATAAAAATATATGTAAAAAGTAATTCAACCCTTAAATTCAAATTCTAAATATATTTATATTCAAAATTAAGATTAGAAAATATTAAAATATAATATATTTAATGATAGGTTAACGAAAAGAGATGACGGGGTGGTGATTTGTAAATAGAGATTATTTAAAGGGTAATTTTATGTCATTTTAAATTTAAGAGATCGATTAAGTGAAAACCCCATATTTAAAGGTGGTTTTCTGTAAATTTATTTACTATACGCTGTATTTGTGAACTGTGTGCGGCGTAACAAACTTTATACGCTCTCCCTGTAAGAAACCTCCCTCCCCCATTACCAGTTTACCACTCCTCTCTTCCTTCCCCGAACGCAATCTCCTCCATTAAGGGTTTCGAGATGTACACAAATCACGCAACCCCTCTCCTCCCGCCCTACGCCTCCATCGCACACGATGGCGCATCGTCGATGTCGTCGCGGGTGTTCTTGCTCAGAGCCGCCGCCAAGCCATTCTGATGATGGGGCGTAAGAGCCGCGAGATTTGGCGCGGCGGTGGATGACGGATTCGTCAAAGATTCCTCCCGCGAGATGACGTTTTATGAGCTCCTTGGGGTGTCGGAGGATGGGACTCTGATGGAGATCAAGCAAGCGTATAAGAAGTTGGCGCGGAACTATCATCCCGATGTGTCGCCGGCGGGGAGGGTGGAGGAGAACACGCGGAGGTTTATTTTTGTTCAAAAGGCTTATGAGACGCTCTCGGATCCGTTGAAGAGAGCTTTTTACGACATGGATTTGGCCGAAGGATTTAACCTCGCGTCTTCTTTTAGGAATACGAGTATATTCGATGAGGTAAGTTTTTTCCTTCAATCTAGAATTTAAACGTACACTTCGTCTGCTTAATTTTGTTAGAATTTGTGTCGTTTGATATGAGAAGTGTGGACTTGACTGGAGTTGAACTCCCTTTGCGTATCCAATTTTGAGGAGGAGATACATTTCCCTATTTAACAGATCAGCGCCACGAAATCAATGTTTCTGCATTTGGATCACTTAATTTAATTTCAAGTTTGGTTCTTGATTTGCGCCGCTTCATACTTGAACATGGCTGTACCACTACCACATTGAAGTTCATTCCAATTCGTTAATCATATATCATCGTCTGGTTGTGTTGCATCAGGAATCGGAATACAAAAGAAGATAGAAGATCAGGTGGTTGACTCAGCTGTTAGAACTGCAGAGAAGAAGCCAGTATAAAGCTTCTGCAGAAAACATGTCTTGGGGGGCTCAGATGCGTCGCCAGTGGAATGAATTGTCGGTTGAACACTAAATCACGATACCATCTATCTGTCCTGCATCTGCAATTTTCGGTCAGAGGAATCTCGTTCGGCCATCTAACCAAGAACTCGGGTTGTTGGGAGAGTAGCCCTGTAATCCATTTTGATTATCCTGTTTGTTGAAGAGGGCCTCAAACTTGCAGGGCTGGTGCAATTAGCCGTTGGATGTCAGTTCAAATCGTCGTTTTCAAATAAAGCTATCCGTCGGGTGCATTGCAGAAAGTTCTAAGGCCATGTTTATCAAGAGATACTAAGAATACTAATATTTTAATAATCTCTTTCCGTCACATCATCCTACCATCACATTCTCATTTTTTCCATTTTATCAATAACATCCCTAGTATCCCAACACCCGGTGAAAATCGTCTAGTCCAATGCCGTAGTCCATTTTTATGGTCCCTTTAATTTCAGTGGCCGATAAGCATTAAAATAAATTATAAGGTACAAACACTTATTTAAGAAAATAATTAGAAATTTCAATTTAGCCAATGAGATAATTTGGACTACGATTGCGGACTAGATGATCCTCGTTGCCCAACACCCATCTTTTCCTACCAACTCAATTTACAAATATACCGTTCTCCAACAATTATTTCAATTCTCAATTATAATTATAATCATTTTTAATACTCATATCAACTTCTACATATTAAAAAAATATTTTTTCAATAATTATTTATTTTATATCTTCCATTATTTATTATTTCAAATTAGTCCATAATTATAATTCAATTTTTCAGATTATATTTTGCATATTTATAATCAAAGAGAAATATTTTTTAAAAAATATTGTCAAACATATTTAAAATTGATGTCTACATGTAGACAAAAATAAATCTAGTATTGTGCTAATATTTATTTTTTACATTTTTATTACCGAAATATTGATTTAATGTGTAAAACACTTTATCCCCAAAGAAGATCTCGGTCGTCCATAAAAGGACATGTGTCCTCCATTCGGCTCCCCTCCTAGAGGCCTCCACTAGAAGAGCGACACATGTCCTCCTTGCTTGGGAAAATTGCAGACCCGCCACTGTTCATATTTACTTTCCTAACACAAAGTTAGTTTTCATGCTTCGATGATCCTTCTAGTATCAATACTTTCCAAGGAGCTCCGTAGTATCGCACAATCCACTGTTGCAATTTTTTAATACTAAATTTGGTAGTATCGACGCACAACAATGTGCTGATAAAACTGCCATAACTAGATGTTTGTTTATTTTCCGTTTGTTGTAGGACCATGGATGTGTATGGGTTACTTGTAACTATTACTAAAATGAAATGGTTAAAAAATAAATTGTGTATGAGGCTTATTTTAAATAAGCTTTTTGATTAATTTGGTGGTTTAAAAAAGCTAACTTTTATAGCTTTTCATGAATGTTTTTAGTTTATTTGGTTTAAAATTACCATAATACCCTGATAATAACCAAATAAACTCTACTTTTTTTACCAATAAATTCTTTTACGCCCCATACGGAGTTTATATTACTCCCTCCGTTAATTAAAACTTGACGTTTTACTATTCACGCATGCCTTTTTAGGTGTTTAAAATATTAACTTTTTAAATAATTTTTTAAAATAATATCATACTTATTACTATTAAGTATGAATTTATAAAAACAAATGTAAAAAAAGTTAATATTTTATCTAGTTTTTATCGTTCTAAAAAGCGTGCATGAATAGTAAACGACAAGTTTTTATTAACAGAGGGAGTATTTCATAATCTTTCAACTTTTATTTCACACAATTTTTCTATTTCAATTTGTTTATAATATTAGTCACTTTTTCTAAATCGCCTCATACAGTCATACGTACCTCATATGTTCATCTATCGAGTTGTCTAGTATCTTGGGATCAGTGAAGAAGCCATAAAGTTTTGAAAGGGGGCGAAATCGTGAAGAAAAACAATACATAAAAAGAGTTCATGCAACACAAAAAAAATATTCAATACCTCAAAATAGCGATGAAAGATAAATAGTTCACTAATATAAAGAATTCATCAACAAATTAGTGTTTTGTATTGTAAAATAGTTCATCAACCTAACGATAAAGGGGTAGATCCATTTTACAAGCCTAGAAATATTGAAGGATAACCTCATTATCAATGCACTTGAAAATATCTTTCTCGACATAGCATATTAAACTATCACTGAGAAAATCATCTCCATCTTGTTGTGCAAACCTGTCTTCATAATACTCATTGCAGAGAAAGCCATTTCCACCGTAGCAATTGCAACTAATAACATAAAACTAATTCGATAAGATGATATGCCAATTAAAAAGTTTTGTGAATCCCTACCTCAACCATCTTCTTAGAAACAACTCCAATAATTTACAAATTAGAAAATCTTTCATTTCCCCTCATTTCAGGAATCCATGCCTTCAACTCTTCTTTAATCTTTAGTTGATCGAAAATTGAGAAATCTTGTAAATATAATTATGCAAGTCGATGTAGCTTTGACACATTGAAATTGTGCATGCCTTCAACTCTTGTGGATGTAATTCTGTGCTCGACTCGCTAAAATGATTCTCCAACTCTTGACCAATTTGATCAATAACCTACAATTACAAATGTAAAATAATATTAATTCTATGAACTAAACAAGTTAACAAATTATTATAAATGTTCTACAAATAAAATATTATAGAGAAATAACAAAGTACATGACAAAATATTTCCACTTTAAATTGGTTGTGATTTGTTATAACATGTCCCGCGGGCCTAGAATGGTAGCAATTTGGGATATTATCATCCATAGCCATAACGTCAACATCCTTGACAAAAAAAAAACGTTTGACATCTTCTAAGAGATCATCCCATCCATCGATTTCCTCAAATCTTGAAACCGCATTTTGATACTTTGAATCATACTCATCGCTCGAATAATATTTTGATCTTTTTGTTGAAAAACATTTGTCATCCCTAACAATATCTTCATCAAGTGAGAAATAAAAACAGATTAATATAAGACTCAATCTTTACAGCCAAGCTACCAACAAGACCCCAAGTGTTGATATCATTTCCATGTTTCTCAATATTTCCAAGTACATCAATGATTGGGGACCATAAAGATAAAGAAGATGAACAATGGTTTTGAAGTGCGAACACCATCGTGTAGCTCCCGGCCGAACTAATAAAGTTTCTTGATTCAATCCTCTCCCGGCCCAGTTGTAATTTGACATATCATCACAATGTTTTCATCTTGTGTTTGTCAAAACTCATCTTTTCTCTTGCAAGATGCTCCAACCATGTTCGTAATCATTAACAAATACTGAAAAAATCACTCATAGAGAGTTCTTTTCTGAAACAGCCACAATCACTAATTATAGTTGATGAGCAAAACAATTTACATATTTTCACATGGATTTTCTTATAACAGAAGAGTCAACCCTTTGAAAAGTAATGAAGTGGTGTCAACAACATGAACAACTCCAAGAAATCGCAGACTTGTCATATCTTGGCCTCTTAATTTTGAGATTGATAAACCATACTTAGCCAAAAAAAAAAAAAAATTGCCAATGCCACTTTTCAAAGATAATGAAGTGGTGTCAACAACATGAACAACTCCAAGAAATCGCTCCATCACTTCTTCACGGGAGTTTACATATCCTTACAATAATAGCCATTTTCTCTTTCACTTAAATGTCCTTCTAAATGGGAAGACTTGTAAGTTGATGATTTAATGGTGCATTCTCTTTCGCCACCCTTGCAACATCAACATTGCGTAGACTATACCAATCAAGAACTTCTAAAAAATTTCCTCTATTCAGCAAGCTTGCAGACTCGTCATTTCCTCGAAAAGTCAACCCTTTGAAAAGTAGCAATCTAACACATCTACTACTGCAATCAAAGGAGTGCGATATGCCCACCCAATGTCTTCTTTCTCGAAGATATACATCTCTCAATACTTTGCCTTTGATCTTCAAAATCAAAGAACACAGTTTGAGCTTGATTGTGATCACTACCAGCACCTCCCACACGTTCTTTGAATTTAAAAGGGTCATTCTTCCAATTACGAAATCCCGTTTTCACAGATACAACAACCCCAAATCTATTTCCTACATCTGACTTGAACAAATAATACCAAAAACAAAATACAACATCTTTAGAAGCACTATACTCCAACCATTCCCATTTCCTGAACCATTCTGAAGGTTCGATAATGTATAACAAAGTAGAATAAAGATACTCTAGAAGGGCGGTTGAATAGAGTATGCCAACTTTTTGCTGTCAATCTCAAGATTTTTGAAACGCTTGCAAAACCCTTTGGGAGTAAACTCAATTCTTTCGATTAGGATACCTGAATCACAACAAAGTTATACAATTCGAAACAAGTGCGGAAATATTGGTAAAGCAATAAGTAAAGAACACGATGAATTGTTAACGAGGTTCGACTCCTTTAAGGCTTAGTCCCCACCTAGGGTTGTTCCACAACCCTAGGATTCAACAAGCTTTATTGATTCACAAAGCTTAGGATCCTAATAGCTCACCGAGAGGCCTCTCTCCTATACAATTGCAATCTAGTCAACTCACGTTCCCTTTGAGTCCTAGACCAATCTAGAAGAGCCCCACCTCTCTCAGCTATCTAGTACAATCCTCTTACACTCGCGAATCAATTGCCTAGTGCACACTTCATGAGTTATAAACTCTCGAGTATAACACTCTCTTAGAATATATCCTATAAGCTCACTGTGTAACTCTCAAATGCTTTGAAACAAAATATATGACTCTTAACACCTAGCAGAGAGTACACGAAGAAGAAAGATTGACTTGAGGGCTGAGTGTGCATTGTAGTTCGATGATTGTTTGTGTTCAACACTTGTGCCTCTTCTCTCTTCTTCATCTCCTTTTATACTTGATCAAATCGGCGCCATTTTGAAAGAAGAATCTTTGCCCAACGGCTACTTCAGATCATGGCCAAGGATGGATCTTCGCAATCTTCTAAAGATGGAAACTGTGAAGCCATAATCTTCCTGATTTGATCTCTACGTATTTCAGCTCAAGGAAGAAGATCTCTTCGAATATCTTCGCTTCATGGTTAGTACAAAATATATAAAATAATATTCGGAAACCATACTTAGATAATATAAGATAATAAATAAAATACATACAATACAGGTTTTGAATTTCATCAATACAAATTTAGCTTCAAGACCTTTGACATAAGCTTTGTGCCAAAGCCTTTGAAACCATTTCCGATTTTCATCAAGGGAGTGGAGTTATCACATACTTTCATGAAAGACCAAGAGCTCTTTCCGAAATCAGTTCGTGGAAAATCATATGTTAAAAGTTGACAATGACCTTCAACCACATAGATTCTCCTAACATCATCTCTAATCGAAGGATCATAGCTATCAATAAATTTGCGTAACCCTAGATCACTATTAAAATCCAGCTCCTCTTCACCTGTAATTCTAGCTCTTTTTGCCCTTCTAACATCTTCCATAACCACATCATCACTTCTAGTCTCATCTTCTATAACCACAACCCCAAATCTATTTTCTAAATTTAACTTGAACAAATAACACCAAAAACAAAATGCAGCATCTTTAGAAATACTATACTCCAACCATTTCCATTTCTTGAACCATTCTTTCACGAAAAACCTAGAGCTCTTTCCGAAATCAGTTTGTGGAAAATCATGTGTTAATGGCTGACAACGACTTTTAACCACATACATTCTCCTAACATCATCTCTAATCAAAGGATCGTAGATATCAATCAATTTGCGTAACCCTGGATCACTATTAAATTTCAACTCCTCTTCACGTGTAATTCTAGCTCTTTTTCCCCTTCGAACATCTTCCGCATAACCACATCATCACTTCTAGTCTCATCTTCTATAGCCACACCCTCTCTACCCCCATCTTCTTTTACCACACCTCCTGCTTCTCTAGTCAAGCCATCTCTTTCCACAGTATCTGTAACCTAATTTTCATTCGTGTTAACAATGTTCACATAAATGTTTTGAGATTGACTGGAGTAGTAGAAGACTCAACATTGGGATTTAATGGCTTATTTGTATGGATAACATATTTATCCATATTCCTATATGCAAAGACAGTACAAATATATAATTCAATTTCAATTTCAAAATCTAATCAAATCATCTGATGAAATAATCAATTTCTCAATTTGAAAGTCATAATTCATAAACCGTAATCAAATTTATTAAATAAATTTAACCAAATCTATTCAACAATTGATACTCTAGTCTAACCAAAATCAAAATATCAAACACTGTAAAATCATAAAAATTTATCAAACACTAAAAACTGACCGTATATCATCGAGACACTGAGTTTAATAGATTACGAGTCTACAATGGTGACATAAATGATGGTGACGCAGATGACCACGGTGGTGGCTGCTAAGAGACTCGGCGACTCGCGGCGCTGACGACCTGTGAACGGTGGAACTGCAAAACCACAGTGGACATTTTGCGCTGGCGACCTGATCGTGAATCGTGATATTATGTTGTTTCATCTTCTTTCTTTCAAAGGTTTTTAAGTTTTTGTTTTAACTAAATGAAAACGACGTCGTTTGTTTGTTTTTTAATTAAAAAAATGGCAACGAGGGGGCGCAGATGCTCCCCTTGCCCTCTACCTCCGTCTGTGCTTGGGATATTCGAGACATATTTGGAGTTTTCAAGGATAACCTCATGAACAATGCACTTGAAAATATCTTTCTCAACATATTAAACTATCATTGAGAAAATCATCTGCATCTTGTTGTGCAAACCTGTCTTGATAATACTCATTGCAGAGAAAGCCCTTTCTACCGTAGCTTGTCCCTTAGCTTCCCAATTCGTCTTCTAACCTTCATTGGCTTGTTCCATGATCTTCCACAGCTTGTCCCTTGGACTTTATTAGCTTCATTTGCTCATGATTTCTCCACCTTTCAAGTAAGCACTAAAAATGGTAGATTCCAAACTTCGAATACCAAATGATCAAGAATGCAAATAAGCTTATTAAACATGTAATATGGAGATTCTAATGCACCTAAGACCACCTTTAATGTCTATACAAAAATATGCATTATCAATCCCCAACCAGACTTGGACCTCCCATGGCGACGGGTTTAAGATATGGAGGAAGTAAGTAGGAGGAAGGGAATTTGGACCTCACATGGCGAACTCGTCTACTCGTCGCCGTCGCAAAATAGCGCCACCGCCAACTCTTTCACCCGCCATGGAAATGGCACAGAGGGAACGAATTTCGAAGGTGCAATGAGGCAGAGTTTCACTGGAGGAGTGGATTTGGAATTTCATATCTGAGATTAGGTGAGAGAGCGAGAGAGAAAGAGAGAAGGAGCACTGGAGAGAGATCGAAAGGAGTGGACATTTTGCTAATTTGTCCAAAAGTTAGGACACTCTCCTAATATCACAAAAAAGTGCGCCTTTTTCTCAAATTTTCTCTAGAAACTTTGTGGTTCAGACATTATACATTATATGGTTCAGACTTTACACATTTTGTAGTTGAACCTGTACGAGTAAAATGATAGAACCACTACAAGTAAAATGGTTGAACCACTAAGAGTAAATGGTTGAGCCACTACGAGTAAAATGATTGAACCACTAAGAGTAAATGGTTGAATCACTACAAGTAAAATGATTGAACCACTAAGAGTAAATGGTTGAACCACTACGAGTAAAATGACTAAACCACTATGTATAGAATGGTTGAACAAAACTATAAAAATGGCGCATAGCATCAACATACTTGATAATCCACCTCCACTTACAATCGGTGAAAAATGCTTGATAACTTTGACTTCAACTGAGATGCAAGTATGAATAACTTTTCAAAGCTCTACAAACGAGAGTTAGTAACGATATATACCCAAATTTGCTGCAAACCCTCAAAACCAATCGGACACCATCATCATCTTTTATGGATCCCCTACCAAAGTCAAGCTGGTTAAGCCAAACTTCACTCTTCAGCCCTATTTGTTTTCAATTTGACCCAACCTGGATTCGACTGAAGGAGTCTGGTTGAGCTTTGAAGCCACCGAATAAAAATATCAGGTCGATTCTTAAGAGACACATCCTGACAATGCTTACAAGTTACAAGTAGTCGAAGGCACTTAATTGCTGGTATATTAGCCAAAGGACTTAACAAATTTATTTTTAAGGTTTCCATAAATTTTCCAAAAGACTATAATAAAATGATTGAACTAATACAAGGATAATGGTTACATCACTTCTTGTTAACTTTATGAACCAATGAGAGTAAATGATTGAACCACTATGAGTAAAATGACAAAACCACTACGAGTAAAAGGACTGAACCACTACGAGTAAAATGACTAAACCACTACGAGTAAAATGGTTGAACCACTACAATTAAAATAACTGAACCAGTATGAGTAAAATGGTTGAACCACTTCTTGTTAACTTCGCAAACCACTTCTTTTTAACTTCACAAGCCACGTCTTATAAAAATCATGAACCACTTCTTGTTAACTTCATGAACCACGTGTTATACAAGTCATGAACAACTTCTTGTTAACTTCATGAACCACTTCTTATTAGCTTCACGAACAATGTGTTGTACAAGTCATGAACCACTTTTTGTTAAATTCATGAATCGCTTCTTATTAACTTCACGAACTATATGTGCTATACAATTCATGAACCACTTCTTGGTAACTTCATGAACCACTTTTTCTTAATAATTTTTTTCACAAACATATACAAATTGGGTGTCTATATGTAGATAAAATTAAATTACACTCAAAAATATTTTTTTATATTTTTTTTAACAAGTGAAAATGCGAAAAAATAATTTTAAAAAGTCCATGTTAAAATTTATATATGTATAAATATATATATATATATATATATATATATAGGGTAGGGTTCGGGTGAGAACACCTCTACCGGTGAGAACGAAAGAAACAATTTGATTGGTCCACATGTCCAAAAAAGCATGACAAATGAGCACATGCGTCCCAATTCAAATTAATTAGTAGCACCCACCCAAATTAATTAGTAACATCCCACTTGCAGAATCACACACGCCTATCATAAAAGAAACTAATTAATTATACGTGCTCACACTAATTAATTACAAAACCTACGCACACATGTAAAAATGTTTTATATGAACTTTTAAAAATGATTTTTTTGGCATTTTTACTTGTTAAAAAAATATAAAAAAAATATATATTTGAGTGTAATTTAATTTTATCTACACAAAAACACACAAAAACACTCACTTTGTATATGTTTTATGGGAAAAAAAATTAACAAGAAGTGAACCATTTACTGCTGAACCACACCCTGTGAACCACACCCAGTGAACCACACCCTGTGAACTACACTCAGTGAACCAAACCTAGTGAACCACTATTGTGAGCTGAATCTGCCATGTTTTACACCTACTTTTATATTGATTTCTGTATGCATTTCATGCATTTTGGTTAGAATAATACATAAATTGTGTAGTTTATATTTATTTGCAATATATGGAGGTCTACACAAGTTTTTGTTATATTTCGCAGAAATCGGACGCACTTTGGAGCTTAAAGGAAACTCATGGAGAGGCTAAAAATGGTGTAGCTGGAGAAAACTCCATTTTTCACCATTCTTCGTTCTGAATCAAGCTTTGATGTCTTCATGAGAGTTGTAGCCCTCGGAAAAAGCTTTCCAACGCATGGTCATATGCGTCAATCCAACGAACGAGGACTTGGGAAAGTGCGTTTCAAGAACAGAGCAGAAAGCTGAGAGAACTTTACTCGATCTCGAGTATACTTACTCGATCTCGACAAAGGCTGTCCGAGCAAACCTGGTCGAGCAGAGCTGATCGAGGACACTGAGTCAGAGACAACCCGATCCCGGAACCCTACTCGATCTCGAAGAGGCCTTGTCGAGATCGACTACACCTCAGTGCCATGTCCGGAGTTGACGAGCTGTGCCAAGTCGATGCCAAAGACGGAGACGCCGAGCCAACTCCACTCGATCTCGAGTACAGCTAGTCGAGATCGAGGACCAGCACCGCGTTTGTCCGAGTCCATGCCGAGGAGGAGTCCTCGACCACACCAGGCCACACATCCTCGACCACACCCAACTCGATCTCGAGGAGAGTTAGTCGAGATCGAGGAGCCCGGAGCCAAGATCCGAGCTTGTCGAGCAGAGCCACCCGAGAAGCCCAGCCAGACCAAGTCGATGACCACCTCTACTCGATGTCGAGGAGCCCTACTCGAGATCGACGAGTCGCGTCCTGAAACCGCGTTACGCGTCTTGAGCTGTCCGTGTCGAGTTGGGAGTCCTTGGGGCTGAAGGAATCCGAGTCTATCCGATTTCATCAAGTTCTATCCTTGGAAGAGAAGATCTATCAACAAGAAGACATCTTACCTATTTTAGATTTATCTTTTTCTTTTAGATTTAATTCCTAAATTGCTTTTATTTATCTTTTAAAGTTTTAGATATAATTTTAGATATAGATAGATATATTCTATCCTTGATTAGCAAGGAATAGGAGGCTATAAATAAAGCCCTAGGGGATGGTTTTTCATTAATTCAATTACAGACACAATTCCATTCAAGTAAGTAGGAGTAGAGAGAGAAAGTTTGTGGCAAGCAAGGTGGAAAGGCGAAAGCGGATTTGTCTTGTTGGTTGTAAGCTTTCTTTATTTAATTCAATGCAAGTTAGTTTCTTTTGTTATTTGATGTCTTTCTTGATGATGAAGAGCGAGTAGTCCACCCACTTCTGGGGCTGGGGTGAGCCCGACGGTGGCCATGTGAGGTGATGCGGTAAAGGTCAGATCTTGTTATGCAATTCGTCTTCTATCCCTATGAGCATGATTCTTTTGCGAGAGTTGAAGGTGATCCTTGTTTGTGTTATTGAAGCGAAAGTGATCTTAATGCAACTTGGATTAATTATGTGAAAAGGGTTAGTAACAATTAGGGTTTATGCGAAAGCCTCTATATGCCTATTTGTTAGTAATGAAAGTTACTTTGATGGAAAGCATGATCTTTTATGCCTTTACATGTTACTTTGCATGGTTATCGTTGTGGCGTTGATACCCTGGCTTTGGAAGTCTTTCATAAATTGAGTTTATTTCTGTCGAAATTCTGAAATCTGTGTTCGAATCTGGAATTTATATTTTCTGCATTTTTAGTCGATACAGAGGAGGGGCTTGTCGAGATCGAGTAGACCTTAGTCGATCTCGAGTTGGCTCTTATCTACATCGAGTTGAGTTTTCGTTTCTGTTTTCGATTATGCAATTTCTGTTTTTACTATTTCTAGTCGATCTCGAGTAGCATCTTGTCGAGATCGAGTACTGTGTTGTCTGAGTCGAGTTTCTGTCGTCGATTCTCAGTTTCTGTCTTTTGATGCTGTTGTCGATCTCAAGTTACTACTGGTCGAGATCGAGTTAGCTTCTGTCTTTGCTTTTATTTCTTGCTTTCGTTTGTCTTTCTTTCTTTGTTCTTTTGTTTCTGTCTTCTGTTTGCTTTTCTCTGAGATTTACAGCTGCCTAGGACCCGCTGACACGCTTCCTCGTGGATTCGATCCTGACTTTCTCTTACTGCATTGGAGGAGTCTTGTAATTATTTGTGTGGGCCTAAATCTGGTTTGATCTATTTTGTTATATTTCATACTTGATTTCCTCCTCACAACAACCACAAATAGTGAAACACACCCAGTGAACCACATCCAATGAACCACAAACAGTGAACCAATCTTAACCAAATCCTGTGAACCACACTCAATGAACCAATCTTAACCATTATTAATGAACTAATTATATAGTGATTGACAAATCCTGTGAACCACACCCAGTACGTGAATCAATCTTAACCAAATCTTGTGAACCACACCCAGTACGTGAATCAATCTTAACCAAATCTTGTGAACCACACCCAGTGAATCAATCTTAACTACTATTAATGAACCAATTATAGAGTGATTGATAAATCTTGTGAACTACACCCAGTGAACCAATCTTAACCAAATCCTGTGAACCACACTCAGTGAACCAATCTTAACCATTATTAATGAACCAATTATATATCAAGGGAAAATAATAGAACTTTGAAATATTAACTCGTGCAAACAAATATATCATATCAATGGATAAAAATACTTCATACTCGCACTAAAAACATAGAATGGCAAGGGAAAGAAAGGATGAATGGAAAGAAAAATATGCAGTACCTCCTGTTTAATTACATTTTCCCCATTAACCACGATCCTGTCTAAAAATATGCAGTACCTCCTGTTTGAAGCCCAAACATAGGAAAAGCATGTTTATCCTATAATTTGGCCTAAATTTTTTCTCTTTGAAAAGTTGTAGTTTAAGCTAGATGTGAACTAGCTTAAACTACAAGACAAGAGCATTATATAGATGTGTAACCGTAATTTCAAAATATCGAAGACAGTTCCAAAAACACACGCCCATAACCACCGGTGTGAGACCTCCAAAATAATACTCCTAACTTCCCCTAACCCCCAATCTCCTTATAGCCTCTACTAATCCATCTAAACACGGACCAGTCTAATAATTTTTTTAGTCATATACTTTCATTGGGCGACTTGCCTTGGCACCTCAAAGAATTACGTAATTTACAATTTTCAATTACACGTTTTACCCATTGCTTAGGCTCACACTCTTCTCCCTTAAACACTACTACATTTCTTCCTAACCATGTAAAATATACAAACGCTATAGACACGAGAAGTTTAATTTGAAACATGATTTTCCTTTTTCTTGGCTTGGCTCTCTAGCAAACCAATCTAATTGTTCAATAATTCCTCCGTCTCGCCTTGGTAGGCCAATCCAACACCTAATTTTATCTCTCGCTTCTTGTATCTTCCTGCATTCAAACCACATATGTACCTCAAATTCCTCTTCCACTTTGCATCACAAACACCAAGACGCCTCCATACCATTCCAAATAAGTGCCCCCAATTCAACCAGCAGCTCTAATAGAAACACGCGTGATTGCCACGAATTTAGTCATAATAGTAGCCACGGAAATACCCTCGTAAAACCTTACCAATGAAAACAACCTCTAAAAATATACTTGTCTTATAGTGTAATTGTTAATTAAAAAAAATTATAACTGTCGTATAATCTCGCATAAAATTGGTATCTTATTCGTTTTCATCTAAATTTATTTAACCTTGTAAATTTCTAACTGGTTTGGCAAAGTCCAAAGATATTGAATATATATCTAAATTTATTTAACTTTATAAATTTGCAATATATGTACTTTTTAAATATCGTTATCTTCCTGTTCGTCTTCATCTTCATTGCCATTTTTGTCTTCATTGTTATCTTTATTGTTTAGATCATCGTCATCCCCTACAGGGTTCAATGTGGTAAGAAGTCGCGATAATCGAATTGTCTTGATGATTATGATCAATTAGAGTGCCAAAATCAAATGTTTTGTGAGGAGGAATAGAATTGGTCCGACTACATCAAAAACCATTATTGAGGAGGACTTCAGTTCAATGTTCAAACATATGCATTCAGATCCCAAAGAAGTTCAAGCCATTAACATTTAACAGTTAAGGTTGTTATGTGGGCCGAGTAGCTTGAGCTCGGTTCGGGCTCGGCTTGAACTCGTTCATTTTCCAAACAAGCTGAGTATGAGCACATTTTTAATCTCGGTTCAAAGCTCGACTCACTCAATTCATGCTCGAATAACTTGAATTTTTTGAAATTTCCAATATTTCCTTTAATTTACTGCGGAGTACGTTTTAAGAAAATAAGGTTGTTTAATACTCAACAAAAGCTCGGCTCGAGCTCGTTCATTTTCTAAATGAGCCGAGTATAACACATTTTTAAGCTCAAGTCCATAGGTTTAAGCTCGACTCGTTTCTAAATGAGTTGAATATGAACAAGCAATACTCGCCTCGTTCTACTCGAATGACAACCTTTATTAACACTAGAGCTCGATGATTCCTTTGAATGACGCATTACTTGGGTGAATGGTGTCAGCCTGTCAGGTGTCTCACCATGAATCATAACAGTTTTCAACAAAACCCTTTCCATTCTTACACTTCATACAAGAGCATTTTATCTTCTCCTCATCCATCAAATGCACTTGTGAAGTTACAAATTTGATGAATTTTTCAACACCATCAAGAAATTCCAGAGACCATTTACCCCCACTGGATATATGCATATTGTACATCAAATTGCCATTCTCGATTTGGCATCTGAAAAAAATATTGTATGAAAATGATTTAAATGCTTTGAATTAGATATATGGAAATATAATAAGTGTTAAAGTTTCACTAACATACGGCTTAAGACTAATTAACAAGCCTTGATTTCGGCATTAAAGGTTACGAGAATATTTCCTTCAAATTATCCTTCAAACTCAACCTTAAATTAGCCCTATAAATCTTGCATAGCCTCGAACCAAAGAACTCGAGGCTATATTCAATGCTACTAGCTTCAATTATACGCTCAAGTTCTTACTTTCGAGGCTACTAACCAATTTTTTATTACGCATTTTATTTTTCTTCCTTTTTTTATAATTTTAATTCAAGCTATTGGTTTGCATTTCGAAAATCATATCATATATTCTCAATCTTTCATTTTAAATTAGATATAATTTTTTTTTGAAAAAATAATTTGATTACTACACATAACTAATAAATTGAATATATATATATATATATATATATATATATATATATATATATGATTAAATATTACGAAAAGACTAAAGAATAGGATCACCTGTCGATTAATGTTGTTGATTGATTTTCACCAAACTTGAACAAGTAAAAGATTCAAATCTCACATTTCACAGAGAGAGAGAGAGAGAGAGAGAGAGAGAGAGAGAGAGAGAGAGAGAGAGAGAGAGAGAGAGAGAGAGAGAGAGAGTTTGGATTGATGGTGTTTGAGTTAAGGATCTATAGTTGAACTTGTATAGTAAATGTGTCATAGTAAATGTGAAGGTGTAATATTTAATGTGGCTGGTACATAATAGCCTCAAATAAGGCCTCGATTTTTCTCTCAAAAATTAATATTACACATCTACCTCGAAGATGGATAAATACTAGGCTCAAGTATGGCCTTGAGAAGGGCCTCAGATTATTTTTTTTGTTGCCAATCAGCAACAAATTTCAGCTTGTAATGATTCAATTCTATTTGACATCGAAAGAAACTTTCGAGAGTAGAGTCGGGGGTAAGAGCTTCAAAGTTAGCCTCGAAACATTTCAAGGCCAACACTCCATAGCAATCACGCGTGTTTCTAGCTGTGAGGCTTCGTATTCGAAGCCTCACAGCTAGAAACACGCACTATCGATGCCACAATTGCTTTTTATCCATAACTGAGTATCGACACCAGGAGCCCACCTGCAAACCTCTCAATTCATCTCGAATTCCCATTAAACATTTCCACAACCACAAATTGGTTGTTTTCAAGGCAGCTATCCAGATATCCACATTCTGAAGATGGTTAGCCATAACCCAACGCCTCCAAATATTGTCCCGCTAGAGGGCAATGTCTCGAAAAAGAATGGAGAATCTACTATGATTGATGCGGGACCATCTTCTACAGCTTCAGACACACCTATCATCTTAGGAGAAGGACCTATGACTCGAGCTCGAGCTAAGAAGCTTCAGAGAGACTCATTCACATTTGTGAGCCACGCATTGTTCTCGAGCAAGGTTCAACTCCCCGAGCTTACATTGAAGACCTATATGTGCATAGGGATCCAAGACTCAGCCGAGCTCCCTTAGATATATAGGGTCGATTTACTTAAGTGTTGGAAACTCTTTATGCTACTATTTTTAGTATTAGTTTTACTTAAGTTATTTTAGGAAACTTTAGAGGTTATTTAATTATTTTCTTAAGTAGATCTTTTATCTTCTTTTATTCATTATTTTGGCCCAAACCAGCCTTACATGGCTATATAATGCCGATCCTACCATGTATAGCAATTGGAACTTAATGAATTAGAATTCTCAAATTTGTGTGAAACACATTGAGTGAAAGTCGATCGATTAGAAGCGGAGCTCATCGATTGCAAATTGGTTTATGTCTCAACTTGGTTTGCTTTGTGTTCATCAACTTCGCAAGACTTGGTGATCCTAGTATCCACGAGCCCCCTCCTTGTGCCTCCAAGTTGTCCGCTTGATTGTGTAGGGTTGTGGAGGCGGGTTATATAGTCATTGGTATTGGTTCCTACCCTCTAAGGAGGCTTGGGGTCTTTATCTTGTTTTATATAGATCGACTCAGTCCTTATCGGTCTTGGTCTTTATAAATTTCGAGTCTTTATTCATTATTGTCGAGTCTTGTTTCCTTTTCTTTTGGTCGACATCGAGTCCAGTTTCGTTCTTGTTGATCTTGCATAATTCTTGGTCGATTCTTTATAGTCTTGCTGCGTTTCTTTGAGTCTTTCTTGTTTCTTGCTTCCGTTCTTTAGTTTCTTGTTTGATTGTCGAAGATCGGGCCATCCTACGGCTAACCCCGTATCAAATTGGCATCAGAGCTTTGGTTTCCGACATCAAAGTTTGAGTCTTTTCTTTTCATAAACACAAAAACCCACAAAAAGAGTCCTTTTCTTTATTTGGTCTTTTACTTCTTGTTCTTTATTTGATTATTGCACTAATCTTGCTGTTTGTGATTGTTTGTGATTGTTTGTGGTTGCATAAGCCTAAACACAAGCCTAGCCGGGACCAGTGGAGTCGACCAAGCTGTGAAGCACCCTTGTGCATCACCTAGCCGACGGCACACCTTGTGTCCCCATAAGTCAAGACTTGGCCGAGTCTTATCTCCCACAAGAACCCTAGTTTGTCTATCTTTTCTATCTTTGGGATATTTGTTTTATCTATTTTATTTGCCTTAATTAAAAATCAGATTTTTTGTGGTAGTTAATTCCTTTTATCTATCACATATATCTTTAAGGATAAGATAGATCTACTTACCAAATTTATCCAAAGGTTGTCTATATATTTATCTTTAGGGCTACAACTTTTATCGTTTATCACATTATCTTCAGATTTTCGAGTCCTCTCTTTGTTTTAGAGTCTTTTTTGCATTAGATAAAAAAAACAGCCCGGATTTTATTCAAAAAAAAAGAGATTGAACTTGGACCTAGGAGGATAAAATTCACTACGGGCAAAAGTAAGTTAAAAAAAAAGAGTTTTGTTCTACTAGTGCAAGAAAGCTCCAAAGACCAATTTTTTTGGTGATTTCTCCTAGCCCTAATCGACATAACCTTTCTCCAAACACATACCTCCTACAAAAACACAAAATTGAAACGCTACCTTGCAACTACAACATCCTAACTTAAGGTTTTCAATCAAAAGAGGTAAATTTCCATACTTTCCTTTGTTTTTCTTTTCTCTTTAGTTTTGTCGAGCACTTTTCTCTTGTGTAGAGTGCTTTTGGTTTGATTTCTCTTGTTGTCGAGGACTTTTCTTCTGATTTATAGTGCTTTTGTTGCTGTGTCGAGTTGTTCTCTTTGTGATCGAGTGCTCTTCACCATTGTCGAGTTCTCTATTGTGTGAGTCGAGTACTGCAGAACCCACGTCGAGTAGATCTCACCTTTTGTCGACTACTTCTCTTGCAGTGTCGAGTTCTTTTGCTTGTGTCGAGTATTCTACAACCCTTGTCGAGTACTCCTTGCTTGTTCTTTGTTCATACTCTCACATATATATACTTTGATATATTGTTAGGTTTTTGCTTGAGTGTTGATTTGCCCAAGGCGGATTGCCCCAGCAAGCGTGACATACAAATTAGTGAGGGAGTGTGAGCGAAACACATTGTGAGCTTGTTTATATTTTACTAATCGTTACATAGTTCCTTGTTCGTTTTATTTGGAATGTCTCAGCAAGTTAACGACGAGAACAATGCCAACAATGGAAACAACGACAACGCCTCCAACACAACCGTGTCACCTGAGATGTTCAACAACACGATGAACACTCTTAATGCCACTTTGGCGGCGATGATGGATAGACTGACGACATTGGAGGCTAGGCCAACAGGTTCTAACAACTTTGGTGGTCAAGGTAATCAAAGGCGTGACGATACGCCTAATGATGAAAGGGAAGTCCGAAATCCTAACCCTAATTTAAATAATCCTTTATTTGATGAGAACAACTCTCCACGAGGGGAGAGATATGGTAGAAATAATGGATTTGCTAATGTGCAGGGTCAGGGAAGAGGAAGAGGGAGAGGCTGAGGCTTCCAGGAGGAGTTATACTACTCGGAGCGCGACGACGACTTCCAAGAAGAGGAGTATTGGGAGCAACGCCCGAGGCAAAACGATAGAGGAGGTCGATACCAATACACATAGCCTAGAAATCCTGACGAGGATGGTATAGGTAAGGTAAAGGTAAAGATTCCTCTTTTTGAAGGTAAAACTGATCCAGATGCTTACATTGATTGGGAAACTAAAATGGATCAAATCTGGAATTGTCACAACTTCTCTGACGCTAAAAAGGTGCAACTAGCTTCCCTAGAATTTCAAGGCTTTGCTTTAATTTGGTGGGATAATCTAGTTAAAGAAAGAAGAAGAGCCTTTGATGCGCCTATCGCTTCTTGGACTCAATTAAAAGCACTTATGAGGAGTAGGTTTGTTCCTCAACATTATGCTAGAGAACTTAGACAACGTTTAGAAAACCTTAAACAAGGTAACAAAACTGTTGAGGAAACCTTTAATGCAATGCAAGAAACCATGACTAGGGCTAATGTAGTTAAACCCTATGAATATACAAATGCTAGGTTTCTTAGAATATTGCACCCCGCTTTGGCTCATGAAATTGATTATTTTCCTTATTCCACGCCTACCTAGCTTTTGCATTTAGCGATAAAGGTAGAAAGAGGAGCACGATATAGGAGCCAAGGGAGGATGTCGAGTGGCCAACAGCAGGGTGGCGTCCAAATCGACCACAACAGCCCCAAGGGCGCTCGGATGGTGGTCCTCGAGATCGAGCAGGCCAGCTCCAATGGAAAGGTGAGAGCCGAGCACCCCAACAGCCCCTCGACAAGGGTAAAGCGCCCATGTATAGATGTGATTCGTCTGGGGTATCTACTGGCCCCAAAGGGAGTAATCCTAACCCTTCTACCACTAGATCTAGAGATATTGTATGCTTTAAATGCCAAGGTAGAGGTCATTATATGAAGGATTGCCCTAATAAGAAAAATCTCATGGTTAATCACTTAGGAGAATATGAATCTGAAAATTCTTGTGATGAACATGATGAGCATGCTAATGACAATGATGATCCAAACCTTAAACTTTTAGCTTATGATGATGATGATGGTGTCGAATATGAACATGGAGAGTCCTTGATTGTTAGAAGAGTTTTAAGTGTTGTTCCTACTCCCTGTGATGACAATCAACGTGAAAACTTGTTTCATACTCGCTGTTTAGTTAAAGGAAAGGTTGTTAATGTGATCACTGATGGAGGAATTTGCTGTAATTTAGCTAGTCAAGAAATGGTTGATAAATTGCAACTTTCTACTGTCCAACACCCTAGACCTTATAAATTGCATTAGATGAATGATTGTGAAAATTTAAAAGTAAATAGACAAGTTAAAGTGCATTTTAAACTAGGACATTATGAAGATGATGTTTTATGTGATATTGTGCCCATGCAAGCTTGTCATATTTTATTAGGTCGTCCTTGGCAATCTGATCATAATATCTTACATGATGGGTTTACTAATCGCTACTCCTTTACTTTTCAGGGAAAGAATGTTGTTCTCAAGCCTATGACGCCTACACAAGTGGCTGATGAGATTGAGAAGCGCAAGGTAAGTAAAGGTGAGTTAGATAAGGCGGCTCAGTCGAGCCATGCAGATTCACAATCTTGACCTAAGGGTGTACTTTTGGTTTCCAAGAGTGCATATTTAGATGAGTTTGTGGATGGGAAGACAACCCACATGCTCCTATGCAAAGGGTTGAATATGTTGAGTGAGGAGCTTCGAGCTACCATTCCTCCTCACATCCTATCTCTTCTTGAAGAGTATAAAGACGTATTCCCCGATGACATGCCAGCAGGTCTACCCCCTATTCGTGGAATTGAGCATCAAATTGATCTTATTCCAGGGGCTTTGATGAGGTATTTTCAGTCGCCTAAATCTTATCAAATAATCCGACTAACCTAACTAATGTAGTTTGACAAGTACGGGTCAATCCCACAGAGAGTCAACGATTTGTATGCAAATCAGAGTGTGTCAACAAGAATAAGAAACAAAGAGGGGGGGCTTTGATGGTTTAAACTAACTAAGAATGCAAAAGTAAGAAAAATAATAAAGTAAAACAGATTAAATGGATGAATATGAGAGAATAGCTCAGGTCAATCAATCTCAGCAACCAGGCTTGTTCATTGATCGTTGATATCGAAAAGAAAACTTCCTCTTGAATACTTTGTTATGGAAAGACTAGGTCTTCTGAATCCAATTCCTTATCGAATCTAGTTAACAGGACAACCAGACCCTGAAAACCCTAATTATCAAACAATCTTGAAACTATCAAGATTCAATTCAATAATCGATTAAGCTTAAAGGAAATCAACAAAGACAATCGACACGCACAACCAGTTATTGCATCAATTGCAAACCAATTCTTTATACAAATCCCTAAATCAACCAGTTTCAGAGATTTATACTTTGCTACTCAAGAATATAAATGATTCAACCATAAATTACCTATATCTAGCTATAGATTATCATGAAAAAGCATTAGTTGATCAGACTAACGAATATTCACGAAAACCCTAAACAATTAGCTCAAAGAATTAATAATATTCAAATAGGAGTCTAAGGATATAGAAATCTCACAATGAAATGATAAACCCGATGCTTCGATTAATTTTCCCAAGCAAAGAGGATTAGTTGTTTATGTTTGAAAAAGAAATCACCCCAAAGTCCCTAATTTGCTACGTACAAAACAAAACATGTTTGATTCCAAACTAAAACAAGAACTGCCCTTCTAGTTGTTCCACAAAACCACCGTTTCAAGTCCCACTAATTGAAATTAATAATAAAATAATAATAACACATTTCATTAATGAATCAATGTAATAGCTCTGTCTCGCACTCGGCACAAACTCGGGCTCGCCACCAAATAACTCGGCCGAGTTATTATTACTCCACCCGAGTTCCTTTCAGCAGCCATATTGTCGTCCAGATTTCACTGTCTTCAAGGCCGAATTTGGAAAATTCGTAAACACGAAAGTTGTAGGTCTTCGAATCCTCTTTCCAACAAGTATAAGTACGCCCCAATCCGATAACTACAGCCTTCATACAACTCGTTTTAGTGCAACGTCGCCAGCTTGGACAGCTCCAATCCTTTGTAGGTTTAGCTCCTCAATATTCCGATTTCTTCTTACTTTGTTATTCTCTTGTTCGGTGTTAGGCCATTCCCATATCATCAATTGGCTCCACCAATACCTGAAAGTATCACTACTAGAATACTGCAATTAGACATCATATGATTTAAGTCTGTCAAAAAATCAACCGATGTTAAAATAATCTATTACATCAAATAATAAATTTTTGATGTTACAAAATTTTAAGACATCAGTTGAATTTTTTGACAGATTTTAAATAGTTAATTTACAAAAAAATAAAAACGCGCTTCCATTGAAAATTTCCAAGTGTTTGAAACGCCCGCCCATACTTACAATTTTTTTTAAACACCCCGCCCATACCTTCCCATACCTGGTGAAAACAAGAGCCCCTCGGACTTATTCAGTGTGAACTGTGAACAGATTGGAGAGTCCAAACCTCTCCTTTCTCCCAACTCTCTGTCTCACCCCCGCTTGGATGTCACCACCGCCCCTACCGCCGCCGCCAACACCACCACCATCGCCGCCACCGTCCTGCACCCACAGATCTGAGATCACTTTCTGTCGAAACCCCAAACCTCACCACTCTATCTCTCTCTCTCTCTCAATCTCAAACATCCAGGCGAACAAAGATAAAACATGAAGAGCAGCCCAACTGTTAACCTCTCCCTCTCTTTCTCATTGATGCCGGCAAGGAAGAATCGGACCAGATCTGTCGAGATCAAGGCCGCTGGTTAGACGTCGATGTTGGAGCTCGTCCCTTCCCATTTCAACCCTAATTTTTTTTATCAAGGCTGTTGGTTAGATCCTCCTCTCTACTTCTTATTTTTTTACCCAGTTCTTTATCTTCCTGCTATCTCACTCTCGCTTCCGTCCTCTCTCCTTTGCATAACAACCGCCGGTGATAGAGCCAGATCTAGAGAACGGACGCCGCCTGCAAGCCTATGCTCGCTGGAGCGCCTTCGACAACCACCCTCACAACTGGACGAAGTGCTCGATGGCGCCTCCTTCGGTTCACTTTTTATGGTCCACCAGGACTGAAGTAGAGGAAGAATGGTGTCATTGCCAGCCTCTCTAAAAAGTCTCCTTGCAAGCGTAGCTACTTCAAGCTTGTTGCATTTTTCGCGTCTTTCGAAATCCAGAAACGATTTTACAAGGTTTGTTATCTAAAGATCCTAATTGATATAAATGAACATTCGACTCTCTGAAAACTTGTTCTTTCAAAGACAAGATTAACCCATTCTAAGGCTTTTTACTTTGAGCGTTTGGTTGTTAGTTCATGTCTTGAATTTAGAGGGCAATAGATCAACTTTGCTAGGTTTTTCTTTGAAAACCCTAACTAGTATCCTTTCTATTTGATTTGGTGTGTTGATATTTCGAACTTCCCATCTTCTCCCATAAAAATAGGCTGATTAACAGGAACTTGTGTATATCAAATTGTTCTCAATTGTAATTAGTGTGGCGGTAAAAATCAGGACACTTGTAGAAAAACATGATGAATCCCTCAATTTATGCAAAATTTATCCAGTCTTCTAATTTCAAAATAAACAAATAACTTGGAAATTGGAATCCAAAAGATGCATTGGCACTTACCAGTTACCACTGTATATAAGTGGAAAATTGCTACTGAATATAGATAATCTCACTACTGATGAGTGTCAATTTGATAAAGAATCAACAAACAAGTGATAGATTGAACTTCTAGCCAAGTAATGGGAGTAATTTGCATACAACTCTCACCGAATCATGTAATCTATTCACTGATTCAGGATACTTGGTTTAGGCTACAAATTATATGTGACTATTTGTATCACTAAGCTGCTTTAGCTTCTCTCACTAATAGCTTTTAGAATATATATATTTTTTCGGTTCTTGAATAATTTATGCCTCTATTTTATTCCTATATAAATAACTAAAAAGTGGCCGGTCTGCATCTCTTGAAGTTAAACCTACTGGGGATTATGCCACTTTTACTCATGAAGACAAAGCTGTTATAGTGAGTTATATATCTTTCCTTCATTTTTACCTATTACGTTGGAGCTAATTTTATGGTGCCGGGAGACACGTTATAACACGAGTTTGAATTCGGCAAATCGTAATAATTTTTCTTTTTCTTATGGCTTGGTATCTTCCCTAATTTATTTGAATAAGAATATGCAACCTCACTTTTCATAATCATATTAAATTTCTATATAACTTATTATTAGGAGCTCTCAAGCCGATATTTAGTACTTTAATACTTAGTTTGGGTTGTTTTATAATTTTATTGGCAGATCTCTTGTTGGAACTGGAGAGAAATGCCGTATGAACAAAACATTTGAGAAAGGGGATGAAACTCATAAGATTTGATTGGCCATTGCAGATCTGCTGGCTGCGGTGAGCAAACATCTGCAATCTACAAAGGTAATATCTATTTCCATTTCATACTTATCTAATCTTCAAATCTTTCACATGTATAATTTGCATTATAATCAGTTGGAGCAAGCATCGGATTTTTTTAATGGTATGCTTTATGATATAAATAAAATTTTATTTAATGTAGTTATGTAGGTGCTTTACAAGCATCGATTGGAGCTTGATGATAAGAACCTCTAGGGTCCTACATCATGTCTTAACAACAATGAAATTGTAAATTCCATGGGTATAGGTGCTTTTCAAAGTGAAATAGTAAAGCCAAAATCATAAAAGTGAATATGGAAGAACTGCATTCATATTTTTTATTCTATATATATTATCACTACAATGGCTTTTTTGAGGACCACTTATGGCTCTCTTGATGTGGCAAATATGGAAGAACTGCATTCATATTTTACCTTATACATATTCATCAACCTTTTAGTCACTTACTTTATATTTAACTCTAATTTTATAATCATCATATTTATTACTTACTGTAGTGGGAGAAAAGAAGCCATTTTGGTCCTTGGCATACTTTCAATGCTTCTTAATTTAACTCCTCTTCTGTAACATTCACCTTCCAATTATATCAAACTAAAATTATAAGATTTGTGAACAATAGACCCAATAATTAAATAACTTGAATCAAAGCCAACTAAACTGCCAATGATACATAATGCATGATCAGCTAGAGGCCGGCCATCTTCAACCCTCAAATTAATTTGGAAACAAACTCCAAGTTTCTTAGAAAAAAATTAATAAAAAGGGTTGATTTTGTAGCAGAAAATGATTGTTAAGTAGCAAGCTTGGCCATTTAAAATCTCTTAATTCTCCCTCTATATCTCAATATTTGTTTTATGATTATATTTCACGGTTCTTAAGAAATCTCAATATTTGTAAGTAGAAACTCTATATAAGGCATCTCCGTCTTTATTTTTTACTCTATGGGTTAGAATGGATGCAATTATGGGCGCATTAGTATTTGACCAAGCATTCAATTCCTGGCTTTTGTCTGGATGCACGTTAACAACTAAAAGAAATGGACATTTTAAGTGTGTGGACTCTTCCAAAATGCCAAGTATACATTATCATATAAGGAGAAAAGATCCTGGTTTGGTGCCCCGTGCTCTTCGCTAAATTTTCAACCCTTTTGATGGTAGTCAAGACAAGCAGAAGAGGTAGACTACTTCCTTACTTCTTAGATTATACAGTTGGATATCTTTTACCTAGATCCCTGAATTTGTTGCTCCTTTTGGGTTGGATAATGAAAAATTAGAAATTAACTCGACATGGAATTCCAGATTGCTAAATGATTTAATAAATCTTTTAAATGCAATAGAAGTGCCCTTTATTATTGATCTCAATGGATGCAAGCTGACTGCTATATTTTATCATTGTTAATGAAATTGAGATGTTGTATGAACCCTACAAGAAGATCAATAGTGCTGTTATTTATGATGGTCTGATAAACAAGGCAAGATATTTTCCTTTTTATGAAGCAATCATCTATGCTCATTTATTCTGTTGTATTGTTACCATTTGGTATTTGTGGGTTGACACTGTTTTGGTAATTCGTCTATTTTAAGCTGTAGCATAAGGTGTCATTTTCTTAAATCTGCATGATTATATGAATTTTCTAGTTGATCACATGTGTACTGAAAGGAGGAGTTCCAGCTGCTGGTTATCCATTTATGTGCTCATTACTTATAAGTAATGAGTTTGGAGTTTACTAAAAAAAAATTCATTATATAATATAGTTTAGCATGTTAGTTAGCCAAGTACTTAATTCCTCTGATAATGGTACTTGATATGATATTGCCACTGATGAGTTATCCACTTATCCCCTTGGATTTTATTTATATATAATTTTATCCGGGCAGCTGCAGTGACATGTATGGGATTATAGTTCTTATCTAGTACATGAGTTCATTGATATTGTGTTTATGTTTGTTAAAGATGAAGTAATTTGCTCGTCTTTGGACATATCATTTGTTATTAGTTATTTAGGATACCAGAAACTGTTTGTGTTGCCCATTAATTGATAACTTCGGTCTTACATGAATCTAAGCTGTGTAGAGATTGTTGCATTTCACCTTTCCCAGGTTTTATCAGCTTGTGCAATTTGACCATGGGAAACGAAGTTGTCGTAGACGTCTTGCAGGCTAGTACAATGAGCGGAGAAGGAAACCGTCCCCAGGATTTGATATATACATTGGTTGGTTGCTTCATAATAAAATGCTTTCTCCAACCTCTTGATTTAAAAGTACCCCATCATTTGTAGAAATGTATCTTTTAAGTACCTATCCTTTGTAAAACATTTGTAAATGCCGATTTCACGTTTATCTTAATGTATATGTTCATTAGAGTATCCATCATTTGCAAAATCTTATTTTATGAGCAAAATGTGTTGTGTATCAAACGAAAAAACATCGGATTATTGATGAAAAGTGTTGTGTCTTAATAGCTATGAAATCAAAGTGTTGTATAAAAACGGATGTAAGTATCATTATAGACATCGTCTAAATAATCTAAATCAATGTGTAACATATATTTTTACATCACAATGTTAATCTAAATTGATATAGATTGCTAACAACAACATCTTTATAGAAATCTAAAATGATGTCTATGTCATATTAACACATCAATTATGTACATATTTCATGTGATAGATTATTTTAAAACAATAAAAAAATCATAAATTATATATATTAAATTAATATACACAAAATCAATATAATTAAAAAGATGTCTATTTTGTTTTAATAAATTGATTATTTTAAAAATAGTGATGTAAATGTAAAATTTAGGGTTGGTGTGAACATTTTCAAAGGCTTATAAATGAAAAATAACGAGGCTTTAACAACAAGTGAACATGTCAAAAATAAATTTGAAGGGTTGATTTATATC
This sequence comes from Persicaria maculosa, assembly GCA_963922045.1. Classification (NCBI taxonomy): domain Eukaryota; kingdom Viridiplantae; phylum Streptophyta; class Magnoliopsida; order Caryophyllales; family Polygonaceae; genus Persicaria; species Persicaria maculosa. The sequence continues at coordinate 50,611,443 of OY998259.1, read as the reverse complement.
TATATTCAAAATAAAATAGATTTCTTAACCAAGAAAAGACATCAGCTTAAAACCGATGTGAAAAAGTTGATCTTTTACTACACGCACAAAGAGATCGGAAATTTTTTTGAAAGACATCGGTTCACAACAGATGTCTAATTGCATTTTTCTAGTAGTGTATGTGCAAACATATGTAGATTCCGACTCCATACATAATTAACTAAATATATGAAAACTACTCTAATTCATGCACTTTATTATACCTAAACCTATCTAAATGCACATGTTAACACTACCTAAATGTGTCCTATCAAACTCCCCCACACTTAAACCTTTCTTTTCATCAAGAAAACAAAACCAATCCAATCAAACAACTCACGGATACACTCTTCATGCATACACCTTGTCAACATACAATCCAAAATGAAGTAGGAGACACAAGACAATAATCAACATCATCACATGTATTTGGGCAACTCAAAAGCTTAGGCACATTTCAATCCAACCTTACCGGGTATATAAAGTGTTTCACTCTCACTCTTGTGTTTAGGCTAATTCAATTCCGCTCAAACTCAATCCAATGCAACTAAGCTCTATGAAAATTGAAATCCACATCAAAATCTCCACCGTGGGTGACATTACAAGAAATAATCGCCATGAGGTCTTGTAAGGGTTGTAATGGGGCTTGGTAAGAAAATCAAGGTATGGAAAGATTTAGGCTTTGTGGTGCTAAAAATCCGGGAAAAAGAGATCTCAACTACAACCGGAAAAACACTCAAAACCAAACATTTCTTCAACCAAAAGAATTCAAACTTTAACTCCATCCACAAATAAAAACTTAAGCACAACTCTTGTTAACCTTCTCATACTTTGTTACTTCTTCTTTTTTTCTCTTGATTTTTCAATGATTTTTCTTCTTCTCTTTTCTTAATTTTTTTCCTTTTTACGATTTTCCTCGACTTTTACTCCTAAGTGAATTTTATCCTCCTTAGGCCCCGAGTATTAAGCACAATAATCATCCATATGAAGCTCAAAAAGAATATACCACCCATCCATAACTTCCAAATTTTCAAAACACTCCACTAATACACATTTTCACCAATCTTTTTCCTAATTCCCGGATCGGGTAAGGCTAAAATCGGCTAAAAGACATTTTGTGGAGCGAACAAAAATGGGCTAAAAGGCTCAAATTTGGCTTCAAGCAGAGGATACAATGTACGAGTAGATACAGAGTAAGATATGGCTAACAAAATATTGCCTCAATCATGCGAAAATCACAAGTAATGATCACAATATACAACCTTGACATAGATATCAATCCCAATTCGCAGAGGTAGTCACATTGGAGAGTATCACACACAAGAAGCAAAGAGGACATCCATAAAGCATAGTCCCAATATGGCTAACAAAAACTCACAAGGTAAATTTTTGTTGGATTTCAATGCCACCTAAAATGTAAGAGTTATACATGCTCAATCAATCCATTATCTCATGCTCCAATAGATCAAACAAACTTGACAAGGATCAATAATTCAAGCGTATCATGGGACTTATAATTAGATTAAGAAGAAAATAGAAGACAAGTGGTACAGATGGGGTTTATGATAGATCCTAAATCTAAAATGTTGCATGCTGATTTTTTCTTTTTATATGATTTTTCAGTTTTTTTTTTCTTTTTTTTTATAATATGCAAGACTAAGAATAATAACCATGAAATGCAAAAACAAGAAAGAAATATATACAATGCAACCTAAATGCAAACATGTAAATGTTCCCTCCCCCACACTTAATTCACACATTGTCCTCAATGTGAAAAATACAAGAGAAAGGAAGAAAACATTTACAGAGTCATCTACATGTTAGGCGGAGGCAGAGATGAAAAATTGAAGCGCAAGAGTAAGGCGAGCCAACATTCCTCGTCGTCTTGACCTCAAGGAGACACCACAATACAAACAGGAGACAAGACAACACCAACAAGAAGTATTTGTTGTCCCGACAAGGAAAGCTCACAATAATGATTGATGGTGTTAAACCACTCACAACAACACACAACAAAGCCACAAAAATCAACAATTTGCAAATCGATAACAATTAAGCATAAATTGACCAAAACTAAAATCAATAAATTCAACAAGAAACTCTTATCAAGTTTAATATCAAAGAGCAAGATCAATTTAAACGCTCAAGACTCGAAAATTCTCAAATTTGCAATTGCAATGTAACAATTAGGCACACAAACCTCAAATCCAACTCACAAACCTCAATCAATCCAATTCATCCACAAATGCTTCATCAACAAGTTCCTAATTCACCCAATCCATTCACCAATTTCATAAATTTAACAAAACCTAAAATTAGGGTTTATTAGAACTTACTTAAAGGATTCAATGGAGGAGAGACTGACTGGAGATGATGCTCGGAGGTCCCACCGGCGTGGCTGGTTGAGGCAGCGACGGGAGGTGGTTGCTCGAAGCTAGAAACGGGAGGGACGGGGGAGCTCGGAACGCTCGCTGCTTCCAAGAGGGCTGCTGGTCGGAGAGAGGCGTGAGGGATCCGGGACTCGCCAGGAGGGCTGCTTGTCGGAAATGCTCGGCGTCGGCGGCTACATTGGCTGGAGGCAAGGTGTTGGCGGCCTGATGGGAACTCGGGGGAAGACTCGAGCAACCTGGCAAGACGGAAGACGCGTTTCATGTCTTCCTTCCCTCTTTTTTTTTTCTTTTTTTTTAGAAGACACAATAATACAATATAGCTCGGGTGGGCTTAAAAAAACTCGACCGAGTTATATTCATCCACCCGAGTTGTATCTCGGACATTTGTTCGCCACTCGGATTGGCCAAAAAACTCGACCGAGCTCTTCACCCGAGTAACCTACTGTAATTCTCTTTATTTTAGCCCCCTTTTTGACGAACTTTTTTTTTTAACTTGAATTTGAAAACTCCAAAAAAAAATTTGAAAAATGCAAATCTAAATTACTCACCTTGGGTTGCCTCCCAAGAAGCGTCCTTGGTTAACGTCATGGACTCGATGTTTTGGTTGTCCATTTATGACTCACTCGGACATCGTCAGTGCTCTCAACAGCAAATCAAACTCTTGTGCACACCATCTAGGTAGGCGGACACTACATACGAATAAGTTGAAGTCAAAGTATGTCCTCAACTCCTCAAATGTCTGAGTGTGACTCTCCGCTGCGGGTATGTAGAACCACCAATTCAGTTCCATTGGTGGTATATCGAAGTAATGAGCCCAAGGGTCGATATAATCACCAACCTTCTCACCATTGTAGAGGATATCAATTCTTTGCTTAGGAGCCACAAAAATCAGCTCCGGACTTGGTTCCTTGATAGGCGAGTTTGAGACAATCTCATCGAATGAAGGAGACCATAAATCACATGGAATCTCATGCGTCGACTCATGACACTCCATGTCATGAAGTAGTGTACTCTCCTCTTCATCGCTGAAGAAACTGTCATCGTCTGCGAACATATCCTCCTCCACCAAAACATTATCATGCTCATAGCTCAAGGGTAAGGGAGGTGGCGGAGCAGACTCGGATGAACTCAATGACGGAGGAATAGGAATCACGCACTCACCTTCATCGCCTTGACTTTCTGAGCTTCCCTTAGGTGTGACAAACAGGTCCTTGCCACTCCCTAGCGTGTTTGTGGTGAGGCTCTCTATCGGGTTAATCACCGGTTGAGGCGGTAGTTCACCCGCTTCACATGCTAGTATATCATTCCCCACTTGGACCATTTGATGCACTCGTTCATCTAGTTGAGTGATCTGCTGACACAATTGCGCATTCTCCTCATAGGAGGCCTTGGATAGATCCTCCAAAGATGCGTCGAAGTAATCCATTGGTTGAAGTTCCAGTGCAAAGGGCACTTCCTACAAGGCCTGGTGACCCATGTAGCAGATAAGATCCCAAATTCCCGTCAAACCTAACCGTGCTAGACTTCCTCCGCTCATGTATATAGCACTCGCCTTTGTCTCAGCAGTCATCCCCTCTACAACGCAGACAACCATATCTCGCAAACTATCGTGGAAACCCCGCTCATTGCGGATGTCCACCCACCTCTGCAACCTAGTAAGATATAGGTGAAAGTTCTCACCTTCGAATTGCGATAACCTCAACATTTTAAATGGTTAGTAGCACATGTGTTGTGAACCGTAAGATAGGTTCACAACAAAAGTTAGTAGCTAAATTAACACAAAAGACAAACACACAAATAACAACTTGACTCCCCGGCAACGGCGCCAAATTTGATAAGGGATTTTCAGTCGCCTAAATCCTATCAAATAAATCCGACTAACCTAACTAATGTAGTTTGGCAAGTACGGGTCGATCCCACAGAGAGTCAACGATTTGTATGCAAATCAAAGTGTGTCAACAAGAACAAGAAACAAAGAGGGGGGGCATTGATGGTTTAAACTAACTAAGAATGCAAAAGTAAGAAAAATAATAAAGTAAAACAGATTAAATGGATGAATATGAGAGAATAGCTCAGGTCAATCAATCTCAGCAATCAGGTTTGTTCATTGATCATTGATATCGAAAAGATAACTTCCTCTTGAATATTTTGTTGTGGAAAGACTAGGTCTTCTGAATCCAATTCCTTATCGAATCTAGTTAACAGGACAACTATACCCTGAAAACCCTAATTATCAAACAATCTTGAAACTATCAAGATTCAATTCAATAACCGATTAAGCTTAAAGGAAATCAACAAAGACAATCGACACGCACAACCAGTTATTGCATCAATTGCAAACCAATTCTTTATACTAATCCCTAAATCAACCAGTTTCAGAGATTTATACTTTGCTACTCAAGAATATAGATAATTCAACCAGAAATTACCTATATCTAGCTGTAGATTATCATGAAAAAGCATCAGTTGATCAGACTAACGAAAATTCACGAAAACCCTAAACAATCAGCTCAAAGAATTGATAAAATTCAAATAGGAGTATAAGGATATAGAAATCTCACAATGAAATGACAAACCCGATGCTTCGATTAATTTTCCCAAGCAAAGAGGATTAGTTGTTTATGGTTGAAAAAGAAATCACCCCAAAGTCCCTAATTTGCTACGTACAAAACAAAACCTGTTTGATTCCAAACTAAAACAAGAACTGCCCTTCTAGTTGTTCCACAAAACCACCATTTCAAGTCCCACTAATTGAAATTAATAATAAAATAATAATAACACATTTCATTAATGAATCAATGTAACAGCTCTATCTCGCACTCGGCACAAACTTGGGCTCACCACCAAATAACTCGGCCCAGTTATTATTACTCCACCCGAGTTCCTTTCAGCAGCCATATTGACGTCCAGATTGCACTGTCTTCAAGGCCGAATTTAGAAAAGTCGTAAACACGAAAGTTGTAGGTCTTCGAATCCTCTTTCCAACAAGTATAAGTACGCCCCGATCCGATAACTACAGCCTTCATACGACTCGTTTTAGTGCAACGTCACCAGCTTGGACAGCTCCAATCCTTTGTAGGTTTAGCTCCTCAATATTCCGATTTCTTCTTGCTTTTTTATTCTCTTGTTCGGTGTTAGGCCATTTCCATGTCATCAATTGGCTCCACCAATGCTTGAAAGTATGTGCAAACTGATACGGGACCATCTTCTACAGCTCCAGACACACCCATCATTTTTGGAGAAGGACCAATGACTCGAGCTAGAGCTAAGAAGCTTCAGAGAGACTCAATCAACTTTGTGAGTCATGCTTTGTTCTCGAGCAAGGTTCAACTCCCCGAGCCTACATTGAAGACCTATATGTGCATAGGGATTCAAGATGAAGAGCCCCCTTGAGCTTGAGAGCTGCCAAGTACACCTTAGCCTTAGGGCTCCAACATATTGCTATTTTTAGTATTAATTTTACTTAAACTATTTTAGGAAACTTTAGAGGTTATTTCTATTATTTTCTTAAGTAGAGTTTTTATCTTCTTTTATCTATTTTACCTAGATAAAACCGGCCCAGCATCCCTTGTAGGCTATATATGCCGATTTCCCTTCATTAGAATCAGTTGGAACATTATTGAATAGAATTCTCTCATAAAGAGTGCTTATACACGTGAGTGTTGTTGATTCAACTAGAGCTGTGCTCGTTGATCATCGATTGGTAATCTCAGCTTGGTTTGCTTTGCCGTTCATCAACTTCGCAAGACTTGGTGATCCGAGTATCCACAAGCCCCCTCCTTGTGCCTCCAAGTTGTCCGCTTGGTTGTGTAGGGTTGCAAAGGCGGGTTATATAGTCATTGGTATTGGTTCCTACCTTCTACGGAAGTCTGGGGTCTCTATCTTGTTCTATATAGATCGTTTCAGTCCTTATCAGGTCGAGTCTTTCAATTCTTGTTCTTAAATTTTGAGTCTTGCTTTGTTTCTTGTCATCGAGTCTTGTTCTTGTTTTGTCGATCTCGAGTATAATCTGTTCTTGAGATTCTTGTCTACATCGAGTTGTGTTCTTGGGTTCTTGCTGCGTCTTGCTTTGAATCTTGGTCGATCTTGGTCTTCTTGATCGAGTTCTTGGAGTTTCTTTGAGTCTTTCATTGCTGCGTCTTTGTTTCTTGTTTAGTTCTTGCTTGTTGTCGAAGATCGGACCAACCTACGGCTAACCCCGTATCAAATTGGTATAAGAGCTTTGGTTTCCGACATCAAGATTGAGTCTTTTCTTTCCATAAACACAAAAACCACAAAAATAGAGTCTTTTTCTTGTTTTGGTTATTTACTTCTTGAATTCTTTATTTGATTCTTGCACTAACCTTTTATGTTTGTGATTGTTGTGGTTGCTTAGCCCAAAAACAAAGCCTAGCCGAGACCGTGGAGTCAACCATCGTGTGCACAACCCCCTTGTGAACACATAGCCGACGGCATCACATTTCTCCATAGTTTCTTCTTGGCCGAAATCAGCCCTCCACACACAAGACAAACCCTAGTTTGTTCTATCTTTCTATCTTTGGCATATTTGATCTATCTTTTATCTAAATTCCATTATCTATTGCCTATTTAAAATCTGATTTTGTGGTAGAATTAATTCATTAAATCTATCATATATCATAAAGGCACAAGATAGATCCTATTACCTAAAATAGCCAAGTTATTATCTATATCTTTGCTTTAGGGCTGAATTATTTTATTTTATCACCACTTCATTCAGAATTTCGAGTCCTTTACATATTATAGAGTCTTTCTTGCATTAGTATAAAAAAAATCAGTTTCGAAATCAGTCAAAAAAAAAAGTTTGAACTTGGACCTAGGAGGATTAAAATTCACTAGGGGCAAAAGTAAGTCAAAAAAAAAAGAGAAGTTTTGTTGATCTAGTGCAAGAAAGCTCCCAAGGACATTCTTTTGGTGAACCTCTCCAGCCCTAATCGACATTACCTATCAAACACACACCTCCATAAAATTGAAACCCTACCCCGCAACTACAACGTCCTAACTTAAAGGTTTTCAATCAAAAGAGGTAAATTTCCATTCTTTCTTGAGTTTTTCTTTTATTTCTCTTTGTTTACAGCATTGTCGAGTTGCTTGCTAGCTGTGTTGAGCAATTTTTCTCCTGTCGAGTTGCTGTTTTGTTGTGTCGAGTAGAGCTCAGCCCTTGCCGAGTTCTTCCTTTGTGCTATCGAGTTGCTTTTCTTGTTTGTTCATTATATCGAGTACTCTTCTGTCCATATCGAGTTCTCTCTTGTCGAAACAGGTCCTGAAAAGCTTGTGTCGAGCACTGATTTGTGGTGTCGAGTACTGATCTCCCTTGATCAAGTGCTCTCTTTGCTTTGTCGAGTTCTCTACAACCCTTGTTGAGTTCTCTTGTGTGTTGTTCATTCATTCTCTTGATTACTTTGATTGCTTAGTTCTTTTGCTTGGTTGTTGATTTGCCCAAAGCGGATTGCCCTAGCAAGCGTGATATATCAATCAAAGAGAGGGAGTTGAGCGAAACACAAATTGTGATCTGTTTATAGTTTTACTAACCTTTAACATAGTTCCTTGTTTCTTTTTCTTTTGTTGCAATGTCTAATAATCAGGGTAACAATGCGAACAACCCCATCAATGAGGGTAACTCGAGTGCTACTGTGACACCCGAGCAGTTTAATACATTGGCAGCTAGCATGGCCACTTTGACGGATACCTTGGCTGCGTTACAAGCCAAGATGGCGGCTTGGGAGAGTTCTAGGCCTAGTGATTCAAACACCATGGGAGGTCAGCAAGAACAAGTGCAAGTCGATACGCCTCAAGATGAAAGAGAGGTCGTTAATCCTAACCCTATTCCTAATCCTAATCCTAATGTTAATATTAATCTGCAAAATCCTTTATTCAATGAAAACAACTCTCCACGGGGTGGGAGAAATGATCGGAATAATGGGTTTGTTAATGTGCAAGGTCAAGGACAAGGAAGGGGAAGAGGACATGGCTATCAAGAGCGTTTCTATTACTCGGAGCAGGATGATGACTTTCAAGAAGAGGAGTATTGGGAGCAACGCCCGAGACGGAATCAAAAGGGAAATCAGAACCGACCACCTAGGTACAACGATGACGACGGCATCGGTAAGGTTAAGGTAAAGATTCCTCCTTTTGATGGTAAGACTGATCCAGATGCTTATATTGATTGGGAGATTAAAATGGAACAAATCTGGAACTGTCATAATTTCTCAGATGCTAAGAAAGTACAACTAGCTTCCCTAGAATTTCAAGGTTTTGCATTAATCTGGTGGGATAATCTAGTTGAGGAAAGAAGAAGATCCCTTGATGCACCTATTGCTTCTTGGGAACAACTAAAGGTAGTAATGAGAAATAGGTTTGTACCTCAACACTACGATAGAGAGCTATTGAACTAATTAGAAAATCTAAAACAAGGTAGCAAAACTGTTGAGGAAACATTCAATATTATGCAAGAAGCCATGGCTCGAGCTAATGTAGTAGAAACTCATGAGAAAACTAATGTTAGATATCTTAGAATCTTGCATCCTGCTTTAGCTCATGAAATTGATTATTTTCCCTATACTACTCCTACTGATTTATTACATCTAGCTATGAAAGTAGAAAAGGGACAACGCTACAAGAGTCAAGGCAATAAGATGTCGAGTGGCCAACAGCAAGGGTGGCGCCAATCTCGAACTCAACAGCCCCAGGGGCGCTCGGATATGGGTTCTAGAGAGCGAGCTCAGCAGCCCCAATGGAGGAATGAAGGCCGACAGCCCCAGCAGCCCCTCGACAAGGGTAAAGGTCCATGGAATGGACGAGAATCGTCTGGGACATCTACTGGTCCCAAAGGGAGTAATCCTAACCCTTCTACCATTCGTTCTAGAGATATTGTATGCTTTAAATGTCAGGGTAGAGGTCATTATATGAAGGATTTCCCTAATAAGAAAACTCTCATGGTTAATCACTTAGGAGAATATGAATCTGAAAATTCTTGTGATGAACATGATGAGCATGCTAATAATGACAATGAAAAGAACCTAAACCTTGTATGCTATGATAATGATGATGATGAGGTCGAATATGAACATGGAGAGTCTTTGATTGTTAGGAGAGTTTTAAGTGTTGTTCCTGCACCATGTGATGATAATCAAAGAGAAAACTTGTTTCATACTCGTTGTCTAGTTAAAGGGAAGGTTGTTAATTTGATCATTGATGGAGGTAGTTGCTATAATTTAGCTAGTCAAGAAATGGTTGACAAATTGCATCTATCTACTGTCCAACATCCTAGACCTTATAAATTGCATTGGATGAATGATTGTGGGAATTTGAATGTGAACAAGCAGGTTAAAGTGCATATTAAACTAGGACATTATGAAGATGATGTTTTATGTGATATTGTGCCTATGCAAGCTTGTCATATTCTATTAGGTCGTCCTAGGCAATTTGATCGTAAGGTCCAACATGATGGTCATTCTAACCGATACTCGTTTACTTTTCAGGGAAAGAATGTCATTCTCAAGCCCATGACGCCTACACAAGTGGCTGATGAGATTGAGAAGTGCAAGGTAAGTAAAGGTGAGTTAGATAAGGCGGCTCAGTCGAGCCAAGTGGATCCCCCTAACCGGCCTAAGGGTGTGCTTTTAGCTTCTAAGAGCACCAAGTCTATTAGAGGGGTATAAAGATGTGTTTCCCGATGTGCTTCATAGACGATTATGCGGATGGAGAAACCACCCTTATGCTTCTTATCAAAGGCTTGAATATGTTGAGTGAAGAGCTTAAAGCTTCTCTTCTAGCAAACATACTCAACCTATTAGAGGAGTATAAAGATGTGTTTCCCGATGAAATACCACCAAGTCTACCCCCTATTCGTGGAATTGAGCATCAAATTGATCTAATTCCGGGGGCTGCATTGCCTAATAGACCTGCGTACCGTATGAATCCCACTGAGACCCAAGAGGTCCAAACCCAAGTCCAGGAACTGTTGGATAAGGGTTACATTCGAGTTAGCTGAAGTCCTAATGTTGTACCTGTGTTATTAGTCCCTAAGAAAGATGGCTTATGGAGAATGTGTGTAGATTGTAGGGCTATTAACAATGTCACTATTAAATATCGTCACCCTATTCCTAGATTAGATGATATGCTAAATGAATTGCATGGAGCTTCTATATTCTCTAAAATAGATCTTAGGAGTGGCTATCATCAAATTAGAATGAAAGAGGGTGATGAATGGAAAACAGCCTTTAAGACTAAGCTACGCTTATATGAGTGGTTGGTTATGCCTTTTGGTTTAACTAATGCTCCTAGTACTTTTATGCGCTTAATGAATCATGTGCTTCGAGAGTTCATTGGAAAATTTGTTGTTGTTTACTTTGATGATATTCTGATTTATAGTAAATCTTCTAATGAACATGAATCACATCTTAGAGAAGTACTTAAAACGCTGAGAATTGAACGCATGTATGCTAATTTAAAGAAATGTGAGCTATGTAATGAACAAGTGTCCTTTCTTGGTTTTGTAGTAAGTTCGAATGGACTGCGTGTCGATGAGGCGAAGATCAAAGCCATACAAGAATGGCCAACACCCACCAACATCGGCCATGTGCGCAGCTTCCAAGGATTGGCGAGTTTCTATCCTCAATTTGTATGAGATTTCAGCACCATCTCGGCACCTATCACTGAGCTCACGAAAAAGAGGAGTGAATTCACTTGGGGAACAGCTCAAGAAGAAGCTTTCAACACGCTCAAGGACAAGCTGACCCATGCACCACTTCTAGCTCTCCCCGACTTCTCTCGGCCATTTGAGGTAGAGTGTGATGCTAGCGGAGTTGGAATTGATGGAGTTCTTATGCAGGAAGGTAAGCCTATTGCTTTCTTTTTTGAGAAGTTGAAAGGTGCTAGTCTTAACTACTCTACCTATGATAAGGAATTATATGCTTTATATAGGGTGCTTAAGACTTGGTCTCACTATCTATGCCCTAGAGAGTTTGTTCTTAAAACTGATCATGAGTCTTTAAAACACTTTAAAAGCCAAGATAAACTTGATAGGAGACATGGTAGATGGATGGAGTTCATTGAAACGTTTCCTTATGTAATTAAGTATAAGAAAGGCAAAGACAATGTGGTTGCTGATGCATTATCTAGGAGACATATTCTAGAGGTTGATTTTGATTCTAATGCTTTAGCTAAAAGACATATGCTTTTAATCACTTTGGATTCTAGAGTCTTAAGCTTTGTTTATATTAAAGAATTGTATGAACAAGATGCTGATTTTTGAAGAGGTCTTTCGAAAATGCTTAGAAAAGGGTCCAAATGACAGCTTTTATATACATGAAGGATTCTTATTTCGAAAAGATCAAGTGTGCATTCCTAGATGTTCTTTGCGATTATTACTTGTTAGTGAAGCCCATAGTGGTGGATTAATGGGACATTTTGGTAGAGACAAGACATATCACACTTTGAAATCACACTTTTATTGGCCACATATGCTTAGGGATGTAGAACATTGCCTAAAAAGATGTATTGATTGCTTAAAGGCCAAATCTAAGCTAATGCCTCATGGCTTGTACACGCCACTACCCACACCCTCAGCCCCTTGGGAAGACATTTCTATGGATTTTATAGTTGGGTTGCCTAGAACTAAGAAGGGGAGGGATTCTATATTTGCAGTGGTTGATAGATTCTCTAAAATGGCTCATTTCATTGCATGCCACAAAACTGATGATGCTACCAATGTTGCTAATCTATTCTTTAGAGAAGTAGTTAGGTTGCATGGCGTGCCTAAAACCATTGTTAGTGATAGGAATGTGAAATTCTTAAGTCATTTTTGGCGAACCTTATGGAATAAATTGGGAACTAGATTGCTATTCTCTACTTCTAGCCACCCCAAACCGATGGCCAAACTGAGGTGACTAATAGAACCCTTACTACTGTCCTAAGAGCCATTATTAGGAAGAATTTGAAACTTTGGGAAGAAGTGATACGTTGATACGTTTGGAATCCCCGATCCTTCGCCTGTGGGCTCGAGATCAAGAACCCCAAACTATTGATGGCCCGATCTTGCAATATTCTTGCTATCCTTGATGTTTACAAGTAGTTACAATAAAAGGGTTCGAACTATTGCAAAAGAAACGAAAACAAACAAATAAAAACTAGAACAAAAGACAAAAGCCAACCAAGGAAACAGCAGCAATGACGGATGCTGCGGGCGCAACAAGTCTGCTGCGGCCGCCGCCAGCGACGGTGGCCTGGGTTCCAGCGATAGTTTCTCAGCTTTTCTCTTCTTTCTTGTGTTTGGTTTTGTGTTTGGGATTATGGTTTAGATCTTGGTTTGGTATCGGATGAACAAGAACATAAATTGATTGCGAAGGCTTTTGGATTGGTAATCGAGGGAACCTTTTAATCCTTAAAAGGGTTCCTCAATTATAACTCCAATCTAATTTTATTGAATGTAGAACATGAGTTTAAATAGACAATAGACCAATTCTATCTTGTGCAAAAGATAGAGTTTTGGTAACTAAAGATAAATCAAATAATCTAAAGATATGTAAATGTTTCCTAAGATAAGTAAAACTAATTAAGGATAGAAAATTAACAACTTGTTGGACAAGAATTATATCTAGAAGAGATATACATTATTTTCCTAAATTCATAAAATAATTAAATCTAATTTAATTAAATAAATTCGAAAATAATGAAATAATTATGTAGAAATTCGTCCAAACAGTGACAGCTGTAAAGATGATGAATTTCGGCAATTCTCGAGGTCGATTCTGGACAAACCTTCAACAGCAAAGTTGTAGATCTTTTCGTCCTCGTTCCAACAAGGTATGGTACGACCTCATCCGATAAATATGGACTCCAAACGACCCATTTTACTGAGACGTCGATATGCTGTCATCCCATTAAGAACGAACTCAAACTTGGACATTAGCTCACCTTGCTCCTTTGGGCCTTATTCCATGGTGGAGCCTTCTTCTTCCTTTTGATGAGGACACTCTTCGCCATCAATGGCCCTCGAATCGGTCTTGAGAGCTCGCCTGGATCAAGATCATTGTTTGACCCACAAAAGGTCATCTTGATCCGCATCATTCTCCCCTTCTTAGCTTCGATTCGTCCTCGAATCGAGTCGTTGATGATCAAAGGGGAAGGAGCAACCACCAAAAAGTAACTTCCTTGACAATCAACTTGAGATGGTGCCAGCAGAATTTGAGGAAAAGGAACCTCAAAAACAACACCTGTCATAGGGATCATCGAGCAATCAAAAGGAACAAAATGAAAAGGCTCAATAACCCTATGAAATCCAGAATTTTCAACATTAGGAACATTCTCATGAGGTACAATAGCTAACTCAAGAGAAGTGTCCCCAACGTCCTTATCGTTGTCGTCAGAAGCAACCACATCATCTTGCAGAAAATTACAGCCAGCCTGCAGATCAGATTTGGATGCTTTCCCGGAGGAATCTTGCAGCATGTGACCCACCGTTGGAAAGCTCGTCGAGTCAGCTTCGCAACAAGACTGAGTTGACTCAATTCCGAGGTCGGAGTCAACGGGAATCTGCGAAACAAGTTCGACGCGCTGTGCTGTTTTCTGGGCAACGAAATCAACAGAAGGCTCCTTAGGCTCAATTACCTCGTCGTCGGTTGAGGCAACTATAGCCGCTGGAGTAGGGATGAGGGCTGAAGCAAGAGCTTGACAAATTCTATCCGAGATGGCCTTCGCCAATTCCTCCAAGTCCTCCTCTCGGCGACGTTCCTCCTCCTCTTGTCGTCGTGCCTCCTCAGCCTCTCTTTGTTGGAGAAGCCGAATCTGATAGCGCTGTCGACACCTCTTATCTTCGATCTCCAATTGACGTTGTTCTTCCTCTTGACGTTGAAGCCAAAGTTGGTGTCTTTTGACTTCGCGTTGACGCTCTAGGGTTTATTGTTGTAGCCAAGCTCTCCGACGTAACTCTTGTTGGCGTCGTTGTTGTTTAGCACGTTCCAAAGCAAAAAATCCATCCAATGGATCGGGATCATCATCCAAATCGCCCCAAATTTCCCAAGCCATCAAATCAAATTGTGAATAACATCAAGAAAAATACAAGAATTTGCAAAACCTATGTCTCTGATACCACTTGCTCCTTTGGGCCTTATTCCATGGTGGAACCTTCTTCTTCCTTTTGAGGAGGACACTCTTCGCCATCAATGGCCCTCGAATCGGTCTTGAGAGCTCGCCTGGATCAAGATCATTGTTTGACCCACAAAAGGCCATCTTGATCCGCATCAAGAAGCCTTACCTCATGTGGAATTTGCATACGATAGAACCATGCATTCGGCTACTAAACTCACTCCATTTGAATGTGTGTATGGTGTTAATCCACTAACCCCTTTTGATCTTACTCCATATACTATGAGAGACAAAGAATCATTTGAGGCAGGTAAGCATGTCGAGTTTATTAAGGAGCTGCATGAACGAACTCGTGAGAAGCTGAAGCTAAAGGCTGAATACAATGCTAACAAGGCCAACAAGGGACGTCGCTTGGTCACATTTCAGCCTAGAGATCTTGTATGGGTGCACTTAAGAAAGGAGCGGTTTCCAGAAGCATGAAAGAGCAAGCTAGCACCTCGTGGTGATGGACCATTCAAGGTGAAGAGGAGAGTAGGCGACAATGCCTATCAACTAGAGCTTCCTGGAGATATGGGCGTGAGCGCTACATTTAACGTCGCGGATCTAGTCCCTTACTTCACAGTGGATGAAGACTTGGATTCGTGGTCGAATCCTTTTCAAGAAGGGGAGGTTGATGCGGGACCATCTTCTACAGTTCCAGACACACCCATCATTCTTGGAGAAGGACCAATGACTCGAGCTAGAGCTAAGAAGCTTCAGAGAGACTCATTCAACTTTGTGAGTCATGCTTTGTTCTCGAGCAAGGTTCAACTCCCCGAACCTACATTGAAGACCTATATGTGCATAGGGATTCAAGATGAAGAGCCCCCTTGAGCTTGAGAGCTGCCGAGTACACCTTAGCCTTGGGGCTCCAACATATTGCTATTTTTAGTATTAATTTTACTTAAACTATTTTAGGAAACTTTAGAGGTTATTTCTATTATTTTCTTAAGTAGAGTTTTTATCTTCTTTTATCTATTTTACCTAGATAAAACCGGCCCAGCAGCCCTTGTAGACTATATATGCCGATTTCCCTTCATTAGAATCAGTTGGAACATTATTGAATAGAATTCTCTCATAAAGAGTGCTTATACACGTGAGTGTTGTTGATTCAACTAGAGCTGTGCTCGTTGATCATCGATTGGTAATCTCAGCTTGGTTTGCTTTGCCGTTCATCAACTTCGCAAGACTTGGTGATCCGAGTATCCACAAGCCCCCTCCTTGTGCCTCCAAGTTGTCCGCTTGGTTGTGTAGGGTTGCAAAGGCGGGTTATATAGTCATTGGTATTGGTTCCTACCTTCTACGAAGCCTGGGGTCTCTATCTTGTTCTATATAGATCGTTTCAGTCCTTATCAGGTCGAGTCTTTCAATTCTTGTTCTTAAATTTTGAGTCTTGCTTTGTTTCTTGTCATCGAGTCTTGTTCTTGTTTTGTCGATCTCGAGTATAATCTGTTCTTGAGATTCTTGTCGACATCGAGTTGTGTTCTTGAGTTCTTGCTGCGTCTTGCTTTGAATCTTGGTCGATCTTGGTCTTCTTGATCGAGTTCTTGGAGTTTCTTTGAGTCTTTCATTGCTGCGTCTTTGTTTCTTGTTTAGTTCTTGCTTGTTGTCGAAGATCGGACCAACCTACGGCTAACCCTGTATCACAAACATATGTAGATTCCGACTCCATACATAATTAACTAAATCTATGAAAACTACTCTAATTCATGCGCTTTATTATACCTAAACCTATCTAAATGCACATGTTAACACTACCTAAATGTGTCCTATCAGGCTTCTCTGCCTAATAGGCATGCTTATCGTATGAATCCCACTGAGACCCAAGAGGTCCAATCCCAAGTCCATGAACTGTTGGATAAGGGATATATTAGAGAAAGCTTAAGTCCTTGTGTTGTGCATGTGTTGTTAGTCCCTAAGAAAGATGGATCATGGAGAATGTGTGTAGATTGTAGGGCTATTAACAACATAACTTTTAAATATCGTCATCCTATTCCACGCTTAGAAGATATGCTAGATGAATTACATGGAGCATCTATTTTCTCGAAAATTGAATTAAAAAGTGGCTATCATCAAATTAGAATGAAGGAAGGCGATGAATGGAAAACAACATTTAAGACTAAGTTTGGCTTATATGAGTGGTTGGTTATACCTTTTGGTTTAACTAATGCTCAAAGTACTTTTATACGATTAATGAATCATGTGCTTAGAAACTTTATAGGGAAATTTATTGTTGTTTATTTTGATGATATTCTTATTTATAGCAAATCTTCTGATGACCATAAAGCACATCTTAAAGAAGTACTTCAAACATTAAGAAATGAAAACTTGTATGCTAATCTAAACAAATGTGAATTATGTAATGATCAAGTTTCTTTTCTTAGATTTGTAGTAAGCTCGAATGGACTGCGTGTTGATGAGGCAAAGATCAAGGTCATTCAAGATTGGCCGACACCCACCAACAAAGGACAAGTGCGCGGCTTCCAGAGTCTAGCGAGCTTCTACCGACGATTCGTCCGTGACTTCAGCACCATCTCAGCCCCTCTTACAGAGCTCACAAAGAAGTGGTGCGAGTTCAAGTGTGGAGCATCTCAGGAGGAAACTTTCGACAAGCTCAAGGAAAAGCTCAATCACGCTCCTCTTCTCGCCCTACCCGACTTCTCTCGGCCATTCGAGGTCGAGTGTGATGCTAGCGTAGTTGGAATTGGCGGAGTTCTTATGCAGGAAGGTAAGCCTATTGCTTTCTTTTGTGAGAAATTGAAAGGTGCTTGTCTTAATTACTCTACATATGATAAAGAGTTGTATGCATTGTATAGAGTTCTTAAGACTTGGTCTCATTACCTATGGCCTAGAGAGTTTATTCTTAGGACTGATCATGAGTCTTTGAAACATTTTATAAGCCAAGATAAACTTGATAGGAGACATGGTAGATGGATTGAGTTCATTGAAACATTTCCTTATGTGATTAAATATAAGAAAGACAAAGACAATGTGGTTGCTGATGCTTTATCTAGAAAACATGTTCTTTTAACCACTTTTGATTCTAGAGTCTTAGGCTTTATTTACATTAAGGAATTGTATGAAAATGATTTAGATTTTGGAAATATCTTTCGAAAATGCAAAGAAACTGGTCCACACGACAACTTTTATATACATGATGGTTTCTTATTTCGAAATGATCAAGTGTGTATTCCTAGATGTTCTCCGCGATTATTACTTGTTAGTGAAGCTCATAGTGGTGGATTAATGGGACATTTTGGAAGGGATAAAACTTATCATACCTTAAAATCACACTTTTATTGCCCACATATGCTTAGGGATGTAGAACATTGCCTAAAAAGATGTATTGATTGCTTAAAGGCCAAATCTAAGCTTATGCCTCATGGCTTATACACGCCACTACCCCCACCCTCAGCCCCTTGGGAAGACATTTCCATGAACTTTATTGTTGGGTTGCCTAGAACTAAGAAGGGGAGGGATTCTATATTTGTAGTGGTTGATAGATTCTCTAAAATGGCTCACTTTACTGCATGTCATAAAACTGATGATGCTACCAATGTTGCTAATCTATTCTTTCGAGAAGTAGTTAGGTTGCATGGCGTGCCTAAAACAATTGTTAGTGATAGGGATGTAAAATTCTTAAGTCATTTTTGGCGAACATTATGGAATAAATTGGGAACTAGATTGTTATTCTCTACTTCTAGCCACCCCCAAACTGATGGCCAAACTGAGGTGACTAATAGAACCCTTACAACCGTCCTAAGAGCTATAATTAGAAAGAACTTGAAACTTTGGGAAGAAGCCTTACCTCATGTGGAGTTTGCTTATAATAGAACTATGCATTCTGCAATGACAATCACTCCATTTGAATGTGTCTATGGTGTTAATACACTAACCCCTTTTGATCTTACTCCATATCCTATGAGAGAGAAAGAATCATTTGAAGCAGGTAAGCATGTCGAGTTCGTTAAGGAGCTACATGAACGGACACGTCAGAAGCTTATGCAAAAGGCTGAGTACAACGCCAATAAGGCCAATAAGGGACGCCGATTGGTCACATTCCAGCCTGGGGATCTAGTGTGGGTGCACTTGAGAAAGGAGAGGTTTCCAAATGAACGGAATAGCAAGCTCGCACCACGAGGAGATGGACCTTTCAAGGTTCTACAACGAGTTGGTGAGAATGCCTACAAGCTGAGCTTCCTAGACACTATGGCGTGAGCGCAACATTCAACGTCGCCGATCAAATCCCTTACTTCGCTGTGGATGAAGACTTGGATTCGTGGTCGAATCCTTTCCAAGAAGGGGAGGTTGATGCGGGACCATCTTCTACAGCTCCAGACACACCTATCATCTTAGGAGAAGGACCTATGACTCGAGCTCGAGCTAAGAAGCTTCAGAGAGACTCATTCACATTTGTCAGCCACGCATTGTTCTCGAGCAAGGTTCAACTCCCCGAGCCTACATTGAAGACCTATATGTGCATAGGGATCCAAGACTCAGCCGAGTTCCCTTAGACATATAGGGCTGATTTACTTTTAAGTGTTGGAAACTCTTTATGTTACTATTTTTAGTATTAGTTTTACTTAAGTTATTTTAGGAAACTTTAGAGGTTATTTTATTATTTTCTCAAGTAGATCTTTTATCTTCTTTTATTCATTATTTCGGCCCAAACCAGCCTTACATGGTTATATAATGCCGATCCTACCATGTAGAACAATTGGAACTTAATGAATTAGAATTCTCAAATTTGTGTGAAACACATTGAGTGGAAGTCGATCGATTAGAAGCGGAGCTCGTCGATTGCAAATTGGTTTATGTCTCAGCTTGGTTTGTTTTGTGTTCATCAACTTCGCAAGACTTGGTGATCCTAGTTACCACGAGCCCCCTCCTTGTGCCTCCAAGTTGTCCGCTTGGTTGTGTAGGATTGTAGAGGCGGGTTTTATAGTCATTGGTATTGGTTCCTACCCTCTAAGGAGGCCTGGTGTATTTATCTTGTTCTATATAGATCGACTCAATCCTTATCGGTCGTGGTCTTTATAAATTTCGAGTCTTTATTCATTATTGTCGAGTCTTGTTTCCTCTTCTTTTGGTCGACATCGAGTCCAGTTTCGTTCTTGTTGATCTTGCATAATTCTTGGTCGATTCTTTATAGTCTTGTTGCGTTTCTTTGAGTCTTTCTTGTTTCTTGCTTCCGTTCTTTAGTTTCTTGTTTGATTGTCGAAGATCGGGCCATCCTACGACTAACTCCGTATCAGAATGCCTCCAGCTAGTTTTATTCCCAAACCTCCTTCGTGATAGGGAGTGTTCACCACATAATTACTCGAACGGGTAGGGAAAGGCATCAAGGAGACTCGCCACATAAATGCATAACCAGTTAGCCAAATCCGCTGCACAATTGGGAAGGTGGCGAAAACATAATTCTTTTAACATCATTAAAAGATTTTAAAGGGGAAAAAGAATTAGGCAAGTTGTACAACCCATATGGAAAGAATAGGATACTTCCGGTTTCAAGGTCAGGGAAGCATGGTCTATAAAGTTATAAACACATTTCAATGAACTAACCTAATTTCAAAACTGATCTCCAGAGGGGAATTCAATCCAAGTATAGTACACATCAACATTCAAACTTCCAACTCTCCAGCAAAGAAAGTAAACTCGAATGTTTTGTTTTTAGTCTGTTTCTAATCAGCAGACAACTAACGGAAACACTGTCACTTCTTCATTGGGTCTTCGGCTTCTGGATCTTCACGTAGGGAAGAATACACATGAGGTGGGAGACTTGTGGACTCCATTCAAGTTGTTGTGCCCGGCAGAACATCAAGAAGGTGTTTGCAAAATAAGAGCTAAAACCCATTAAGACGTGCCATATGGCATGCGCTTGTGGGTTGAAGTACCAGTTGGTGAAGTTGGGGCAAAATGCACGATCACAAATCCAACAAACACTTCCCAGAACCAGAGTGACCAGGTACAACTTTGCCAATCGCTTGGCGTTGACATCTGTGGTGTAGATGTAGTATTTGTACATCCGAGGGATGCAAAGAAGACAAAGCAGCACGTAATGTGACTTGAAGACTATGCCAAAGTGAAAAAGGGCATGAACAACAGCAAACCCGGCCCCATATAGGAATAAGAATGTAGGCATGGTGCTCTTATAGTGCCAATCTGGTGAGTACAGAATGTAAATGTAGAGAAGCATTTCCCAGATCACTGGTGTTTCATCACTCGATTGCAGCCTGTCATACAGAAAGCGGATGATTGATGTTATCACCCGTGCAGACAAAACAAAAACTAACAAAATAATAGGAAAGGGAAACTTGTATCAAACTGGTTAATTGTTTCAGAAAAGAAAACTCTAGTAACATCAATACACATGGCAATTCTTTCAAATGTGACCACTTACACTCGTTGAAGCGTGGCATGATAACTCATGCTACCGGTGGCAAGGGCCATGTTGGATAAGTGAAGGATGCTGAACCTCTTTTCGAAACGCTGCCTCAGGGCACTTATGAGGCCGATAAGTGCCAAAATGATGACTAGGGAATTTGAAATGGTATTGAAAAATTCGGCAATATACGATGAATGAACATAGTTCTTCTCACAACACTCGGTTGTGGATGTCACTGGACCCCAAAAGCTATAAGTCCCATCTTCCATTCTTCAACACCAATACTTCACTTCCTAACTGGTAATAACACCTGAAAGCAGTCTATCTGCAAGGATACCAAAGATTAAAAGGTGAGCATAAAGCAAAAGAAGCAAAAATAGTAAGATATTCTATTAAACATCGAAGTACCCAAAAGTGGCAAAGGAGATCAAGTTTCCCAATTTAAAGATGACCTTGAAAATATACCAGAAGAGGCAAAGTGAAGCAAAAATTGTATGATGATCTGTTAAAATCAAAGTAACCAAAAATGAAAAAGGAGATCATGTTTCGCAATTTAAAGATGATCTAGGCTTGAAAATATACCACAAGAGGCAAATTGGAGCAAAAAGTGTAGGATGATCTGTTAAACATTATAGTAATTAAAAGTGATAAGGGGATCAAGCTTCCCAATTTAGAGCTGACCTTGAAAAAAATATCAGAAGTTGCAATGTTCTGATTTAAAGTTTCCTAAATCTACAATGGATGCACGTTGTAGATTTCAGGTAAACCTAAAATTGTAAAGCGCAGATAGCAGCGGAGATCAGATAGGCAACTCCCTAACTTCGATATCCTAATTCGGCATGAGTGAAAAGGACAAACGACATAACAAAACCTACTCCCTATCGAGATTAAAGCATCCCTACCAAAATCAATTGTTATGTAAGCTACAAATCGACAAATTCTTAACAGGAAAAGAAGAAACTGTCAACGAGCAAGGCATAGACTTGTTCTGTTCCTGCAAACAGCACGAGGCACGGACGCCGAAAATTGAATAAGAGATTAACAAGTACGCATCCGAATTCACGGGAAAATCAACGAAATTACACAGAAAAGCTAAAAAAAATAACTCAGCAAACAGAGATGGAAGACGGATCTGGCCTTCTTTGTGTGAGAGAGAAAGGATGAGCACTGACCTGAGCGACGACCGATGCTATGGAGGAGAGAAAGAGAGCTGCGACGGAATCGGCAGCAAAGCGACCAAATGAGAAACGCCCCGAGATGGGGGGTTTTGGGGGGACGACGATCTTCCGTTTTTTCACTAAACCAACCCTATTTGTAAAGTTTGTCCTCGAACTTTTAAAATTAAATAAAATCGCTTAAGATTTCTTATTTGGGGTGAGAGCAAGATTATATTATAACTTATGTTAAAAAATAGCACTCCGTTTGCAAATAACTAGGGTGTTATTTGAGTCGAACGAGCCGAGTCTGCCATGTTCAAGCTTAGTTATTTTGAACGAGTTCAAGTAGAGTCGAGTCCAATTTTTAAACGAACCTTTTTTTCTTGATCAAGCTTGGCATGTTTATGAAATGAACGAACTCGAGCCGAGCTTTTTTCGAGCTTTAAGCAGTTCTACATTATCATAACCTATTAACTTAAAGGAAATTTTAAAAATTCCATAAAATTCGAGCTATTTGAGCTCAAATGCAACAAGTCGAGCTTTCAACCTAGGTGAAAATCTTCTTCGGGCTCGGCTTGTTTAGGTAAGTCAACAAGTTCGAGTCGAGCTTTTTTCGAGCCGAGCTCGAATTGGTCAGTTCATATAACAGCCCTACAAATAAATGTCTTTTTCAAGTCAAACACATATTTTTTTAAGGATAAAAATTATACTATATAAAATATTAATTTTTTAATTAATTTTTGTATACTTATTATTAATAGAGGAAATGGTACCAAATAGGCCAAAAAATGGGCCTATTTGCACAAATAGCCAACTGGGTAAAAAATTGGCCCAAAATAGCCCGGCCATCTCATGCAAATATAACAGCCAGTTTTTTGGAACTGTTTGTGGGTGTGTATGGGCACCTTTATAAACCAGTTAAAAATATAAATTATTAGCTATTAAAAAAATAAATGGGTTTAAAAGGTGTATGGGAACAACAAATAAACTATAATCAGTTAAAAAAAAGAGTTTAAAAATAAGCTGCAGATTGAAGCTTATTTTGGGGTTTTTATTCCATAATTACTATTTTACCCCTTCTCTTTTATCTTATTTGGTTTGAAAGTACCACAATACCCCTAATAAAAACCAAATAAACTCCACTTTTTACAAATAAACTGTTTTTGCCCCATACGGAGATTATCTCGTTGTTAAAATTTTTAACTACTTTTACCAACAGTTTATAAATTTTACCCTGTTTATAATTTTAGTCAATTTATTAACTCCGTCTCATACGAACCCTGTAACCGGTTGTTGAGGGTAACCAGTGTGGGAGTTAGGGAGGGGAAGGGAATTAGGCACACCGTCTCCCTCCTCCTTTCGTTTCACTCTCTCAAGGCCGCTTCCGACCACCTGTCTCTCTCTTTCTTGCTTCGGCGCCACCACCACCTCGCCCGCTCCGACACGCCGCCGTCGCCGCCCCATCTTACATTGATTTCACAAAGGAGGAACAACCTTTCCCCAATTTCGCAGATCTTGAGCGGGCTCACCTCCGAGGTCGCAGACATGGCGGTTCCAGTCGAAGAAGCCATCGCCGCCCTCTCTACATTCTCCCTCGAGGTCCACATTCCTCTTTCTCTCCCAATTCTCAGTTGCTTGCTCTATCTGTGTTTGATTTTACAATTTTCTAGGGTTCTGATGAGTTTTTTCGAACTGTTCTAGTCGAAGATTTTGTGGTGGTTTGTAGTCGACCCTACGCTATTTAATCTCCGCATTGGTTGTTGATTCTAGAGCATTGCCCCTAAATTTTAGGGTTCTGATGAGTTTTCGAATTGTTGTTCTAGCTAGGGCTATTTTATTATCAGCCGTGGGAGTGAGACCAATGACCTTGATTTTGGCTCCAATTATTCCTTTATTCTGCAGGATTTTATTGAAACAAATTAGGATTTTACTGCTGTGGAATGTGTTGCTGAGTTATTTTTGTTTTTCCTTACAACTATGCTTAGTTAATTTAGGGGTGACAAGACAGAAGTGTTGGGAAATTGATTTAGTGTTCTTTTATCAAGCATGTTAGATTGACATCTATGCTGAAATTGATTGTAAATATAAAGATGACTTTCAAACATGTTCAATTGATTGTAAATATAAAGATGACTTTCAAACACTGACTGCTTGGTTGTTTATTTCAACTTTTCTTGTTAAAATGATAGTTCATATATCTACTTGCAGTTCATGCAGCTTGATAATTCTAAGTTTCAAGATCCACCTATGGAGCCTAGCAAATCTTTGGAGCTCCATAATAGAAAGTATATCGTTTATATTTTCACTTGTACTAGTGTACTACTATGATTTTACTTTTCTTTCTTACAAGGTGTATGCACTGATTGATATTGATTTCACTTATATAGCAAATCTATGCACTGATTTCACGGACCAAAGACCACTAAGTATATAGCAAATCTATGCACTGATTTCACTTATATAGTTTATATTTTCACTTATATTTTCACTTTTACTACCTCTTTTGTTTTCTCAATTTCTTCTTGTTATCATACTTTTATACACTGATTGACAGTGTTGTTTTTATACTGCAGTATTAGTTCGGGTTGAGATCTTGTTTTCACCGAAATTTTAACCTCACTATCGGCAGAGTCATCCTTGGGTAAGCTATCATATAACACTACGAAGAAATTAGGTAGCTAACCATATAAGATGTGAGATTGTTACTTACAAAATTGCAGGTTTGGAGTTCAACTAATGTGTAGCTACATCACCTTACCATTATACGCCCTTGTAACTCCGGTACGACATACGAGTGTATATGACAGTGATACTATATGAAGAGTGTACGTTGTGGACATATATTACCTTACTTGGTATGCTACGAGACTCGTGATGTATCATGGGGCTAAGGGCGGTACCGCCTTTGCTGTTGGTGTCTGCATCAATATAGTAGGATAGTTATGGTTAGTTGGCATGATATATTTGTTCTGTTTGTAGGATAGGGTTATTAATTTTGGAGTGGATAGGTTTGTTTAGTTGATAGGATAGGCTTGATCAGTTGGTAGGATGTGCTTGGATTCACTAGAGATAAAGCCTTACCTTGCACAGGGTCCAATTGATAATAAGGTCTTATTGTTTCTCCTTTCCAGCTTACTAAAACTTTATTTTTAACTACACTAGAAAAGCTATATAAATAGTTGGCCATAAAATTTGGGTCACTTACATTTAAATATAGTTTCTTCTTTTATTATTTTGCTTCTTGCCCTGTTAGTTTATCACTTCTTGATGCCTAGATGATCATAAGGTGTACCCATTGAAAATAGTCTATTAGTTCAATTGGTAGAGCGTTGTGTTTGCATACAGAGGTGTGAGTTCGATTCTCACATAGGCTAATACGAAGTGTGTGTTCATAAGTCTCCAATATATTGTGTTTTGGTAAAGCCAATCATACATTTACATATTTCCAATAGTATAAATATATTTTACCATTAGTGTGCATATATTCTACCGTTAGTATCAAGTTATACAGGAATTACTGGGTTTCCATTCTGATTTTACCAATATCGTTGTTTTCTCCTACATTAGTTTCCATCTATCCTACCATTCTGATCCTACCAATATTGTTATTCTCTCCTACCATTAGTTTTCATCTATCATATCATGTTTGTGCATCTATCCTACCAATATTGTTGTGCCTTCACACAGTTATTGCTTTTATCTTTGGAAATTCATGAATAGGAAATCCAACTAATGCAACTCTGGAGTTATATGCATATTGTGTTCATTAATGTTGCATATTAGTAACCAATATTCATTTTGAGTTCTCAAAGACAAGCAATGTTTTCTTTTCTCTGATGATGAGATGCAAAGAATACAGGAGGAGGAGGCAAATACAAGTAACCAATATAGAAGCGTTCATAGCTGCATTCACCTCATAATGAAAGCTAATGGGAGGTCGTCAACAACAGCTGATCTCATTAGAATGTTTGATGTTCCATCATCCAATCAAATACGGACTTGAACAGAGGTGAATGAAGCCACACTAGGAGCAACAACAACATGATGTTTTGGTGCTTGTACGCTGTGTTGTGTGTATGAAATACATGTGACTGATTGGGATGATAGATGATGTTTTGGTGCTTGTTCATAGTAGTGTGATGTTTTGCTGTGGAAGTAAACTATTTAAATTGGTATGATAGATGCAAAAAAATTGTAGGATATATGGAAACTAATGGTAGGAGAGAACAACGATACTGGTAGGATCAGAATGGTAGGATAGATGGAAACTAATAGTAGGAGAAAACAACGGTTTTGGTAGAATCAGAATGGAAACCAAGTAATTCCTGTATAACTTGACACTAATGGAAGAATAGATGCACACTAATGGTAAGATATATTTATACTATTGGAAATATATATATGTAAATGTATAATTGGCTTCACCACAACACATTATATCGGAGACTTATGAACACACACTCCGTATTAGCCTATGTGAGAGTCGAACTCACATCTCTATGTGCAAACACAACGCTCTATCAATTGAGCTAATAGGTTAATTATCATCGTAATAGTAAAGACCAAGTATTTGATGAGTTACGAGCTAATAGGCTATCTATCTCTCTCAGCGGTGCCTCAGCCTCCTCATCCCACGATTCAGATGTCTCGTTCGGCCTCCCTCCCTCCACTTTCACGGGGAAACCATGTCCACGTCGAATTTGGAGACTATCTTCTCCTTCAGTTGGTCGTAGGAAATATTCTGTGGCACCACCATTGCTGCAGTACATGCCTCTCCCTTGAAGACCAAGCTCCCACCCATGTTAATCCTATTGGTAAGATAACTATATGCTACTGGTAAGATAAATGTACCATATTGGTCAGACAGATGCTCTCCCTCTTCCCCCCAATGAAGAACCCTGTTTTGGCGCTAAAATTACACGGACATCCCACCAAAACCGCTAAGGACAATCCCCTCCATATTATCTCCAAAATTTCCATCTATGGTAGGACATGTTTGGCCTATTGGTAAGACGAATGTCTTCTA
Source organism: Persicaria maculosa (assembly GCA_963922045.1). Lineage (NCBI taxonomy): Eukaryota > Viridiplantae > Streptophyta > Magnoliopsida > Caryophyllales > Polygonaceae > Persicaria > Persicaria maculosa. The sequence continues at coordinate 50,584,323 of OY998259.1, read as the reverse complement.
TTGGTAAGCCAAACGTGTCCAGTTCCCAGAAATGAAGGTGATGCTTTGCCTCACCTTTCCACTCGTCTCCTATGTTGGCTCTCATTTTTGCAGAGCATTTAATAAGGAATGACACCCATCAATCAAGATTTTATAAGGGTTGATTGACACCCTTAATTCCAATCATTTAGATTTCCCCTCATAAATGCCACCCCCCCCCCTTTTTTCCCTACTTTATTGGAGCCACACCCCAATTCCCTGACATGTCCAGCACCTCCCCCTCCTGATTTCTCTTAGCCAGCAGATGGAGCTACAGATCCGGCCTCACCTTCACCTGCTACTTCCTCTCCCGGTTGCAATTTTTATTTGCAAAAATTAGCCACATTCTACCCCTAGCAAATAAACAAGGCACATGGCTATTTGTGCAAAGTTTTTTTTTTTTTTGGTCTAGTTATGAAAAATGGCCTTATTAATAAATACTCCCTCCGTATCGCAATACTTGTTGTTTTAGAGTAGTAAAGTTATATCAAAAAACTTGTTGTTTTAGCTATAATTATTATCTTTATAGGTAATAATTACTGCTTTTAGATATTTTAACCTATAAAAGTAAAGTAAATATAGGTTTTGTTAATAAGTGTGCATAGAGCTAAAACAATAAGTATTGCGATACGGAGGGAGTATGAGTTTATCAAAATAAACTAATAAAAAAAATTAATATTTTATATTATTTTTATCACTTTAAAAATGCATGAATAAATAGAAGAAATCATTTATTGGAAAATGGAAGGAGTAATAATTGTTGTTAGAACTCGAAACTACAAATAATCCCCAAATAAGTTAGAGCTTATTAGCTCCCCATATGCACCTTTGAACTTTTTCTTATTTAGTCGAGATGAGATCGTGGTCTTGTTGCTCTTGATAGCTTCATTGTTGTTGCAATTGCAGGCATTTAAAGCATGCATCTAGATGTTCCAACCTCACCCAACTTACTGCATATGGTGAGTGAGTATATGGTGAGTGAGTGTAGAATGATAGAATTGATATAAAGTCCTTCTTGAAGGTTTCATTCATTAAACAATCATATATATAGGTTACAAGAGATTGATCTTTTTGGCCCACTATACAATATGTAATCTATGTAATCTATCAAACCCCCGCAGTCGAAAGTGGAGGGTCCCGTACAGTGAGACTGGACCAAAAATCGAGGAACAACTGACGAGGTAAACCCTTGGTGAAGATATCAGCGTACTGATAGAAGGACGGGACATGGAGAACAGGAACATTTCCAAGAGCAACCTTGTCCCGAACGAAGTGGAGATCGAGCTCAATGTGCTTTGTGCGCTGATGCTGGACTGGGTTGCTGGCCAGATAAACGGCGGAGATGTTATCGGTGTAGACCAGGGTGGCCTTCTAAAGAGGGCAGCGGAGCTCAAGGAGGAGATTGCGCAGCCAGGAGCACTCGGAAACAACGTTGGTGACGCCCCGATACTCAGCTTCGGCGCTAGAGCGAGAAATCACCGACTGACGCTTCGCCGACCACGACACAAGAGTATCATTGAGGAAGACACAGTAGCCAGACGTGGAGCGGCGTGTGTCAGGACACCCTCCCCAATCCGCATCAGTGTAGGCAACAAGGTCATGCCTAGAAGAAGGGGAGATTATGGTGCCCAACTCAAGGGTACCACTGATGTACCGGATGATCCGCTTCAAGGCCTGAAAGTGCGGCTCCCTGGGCGCATGCATAAACAGGCAGATCTGCTGGACGACATAACTGATGTCTGGCTGAGTAAACGTAAGATACTGCAATGCACCGGCGAGACTCCGGTACAACGTCGGATCATCAAACAGAGGACCAGAGTGAGCACTGAGCTTGTTGGAGGTATCAACAGGGGTGACGACTGGCTTGCAGTTGCTCATCTTGGTCCGAGCAACAATTTCGGCAGCATACTTACTCTGAGAGAGAAACAACCCAGACGCATGATGCTGCACAACGACGCCCAAGAAGTAAGTCAACGGACCCAGATCTGACATGGCGAACTCGGCGCTCAACTGTGCAATAATAGACGTCCGAAGAGCATCAGAGGAGGCAGTGAGAATGATGTCGTCCACATACAGTAGCAGAAAAGCCATGTCTGTGCCTCTGCGATAGATAAATAGAGACGAATTCGACCGGCTGCCAGCGAAGCCCAAACGCAGTAGGTGAGAAGCAAAGCGCTGGAACTACGCCCGCGGAGCCTGTTTGAGACAATACAGAGAGCGCTTCAGGAGGCAAACGTGTTTGGGACGGTCAGCATCAACGAACCATGGCGGCTGAAACATTTAAACCGTCTCATTCAGATGGCCATGCAGGAAGGCATTCTTGACATCCAGCTGATGAATGGCCCAATGTCGTGACAACGCTAAGATCAGTACCACTCGGATAGTGGCAGGCTTGACCACGGGGTTGAATGTCTCATCACAATCAATACCTGGCTGCTGAGCCCGACCATTAACCACAAGGCGAGCTTTGTAACGTTCCAACGAGCCATCAGAGCGGAACTTGTGGCGGAAAAGCCACATGTAGCGAATGACGTTCGCCTCAGGGAGGCAAGGAATAAGAACCCAGGTACCATTCCTTGTAAGGGCCCTGTATTCATCGAGCATAGCCGCCTGCCAATTCGGGTCGAGGAGGGCTATTTTGTGGGATGTGGGGACGGGGGAAAGGGAGGTCGGGGTTGAGGAATGAGGGGCCATGGGGGTTGTGGGTGCGGGCTGGGAAGAGGCGGCGAGCGCGGCACGGGGCTGCGGCCGCGGAAGGGGGGGTGTGCCACGGGCTCATCACCTGGCGGCGGCCGCGACAAGGGACGGAAGGGGAGAGGGGTTCGGGACTGGTGAGGTTGGGTGGTGTCTGGGCTATCGAAGGCGTGCATAGAGACAATATGCCTCGGTCTGAATACATCGGAGATGCTACGGGTGTGCGGTCTGGTGGTAGGGGAAGGCGGTGGTGGGGGCGGTGTAGGTGGTGAGACAGGAGCACCGGGAGAGCTCTGGGAAAGAGGAAGTGTGGGAATGGAGACTCTGACGCAGACTGGGAGACAGAATTTGTGGGAGATGGAAGAGGATGAGAAGAGAATGGAAAGCGAGACTCATCAAAGGTGACATGACGTGAGGCCAATAGGCAATGGGAATGGATGCGTGAAAAAGGAGAGAGCGCATCATGTTGGTTATAGTTCTAATGATTCGTTCAGCCTTGCCATTCTGCTGGGAAGTATAGGGGCAAGACAACCGATAGGAGATCCCATTTGTGGTGAAGAAAGTGTGAAAGTCTTTGTTATCAAATTCACGGCCATTGTCACATTGGAAGCATTTGATGGATGTTTGAAATTGTGTTTTGATGTACGCATGAAATTTGACAAAGATAGGAAACACTTGAGACTTGAAATGCAACGGAAAAACCCATAAGAAATGACTATAATCATCAAGAAACAAGAGGTAGTACTTGTGACCTTCCTTGCTAGGCACAGGAGAGGTCCAAATGTCACTTTGAATTATATCAAATGGTGCAAAAGTAGAGTTCAAAGACCGCTGAAATGGCAGTCTGGCATGCTTGCCTAACTGACAGGAAGAACATAAACTAGAGCGAGGCTCTTTATTACATTTGACTAGACTCTTAGAAGCAAATCTAAAACAACAGCACTGGGATGGCCAAGGCGTGCATGCCACAAACTGGACGACGATGCCGAGAGGGCGACCAGACACGACGGACGAGACGGTGAGGGTGACGACACATGATAGACCTCCCCGATGCTGTTACATCGCAGGCGAGTAACCCCCGTAGTAAGATCCTTCACAGAGAAACCAAACAGATCAAACACAAGAGAAACATTATTGTCAGTGGTGAACCGACGGACAAAGATAAGGTTTTTGACTAGTTTGGGGGCAATGAGGACATTGTTGAGGTGTAAAGGGTTGGTTGGGGTCTGTAATGTGGCATGACCAATACCCGAAGTAGCAAGGCGACCATCATTGCCGACGATAATAGAGTGTGCAGGACCCTTAAAAGAAAGAGAAGAAAGAGTACCAGAAGAGTTCGTCATATGGGAGATCGCACTAGTGTCCATGTACCAAGCGGAGTCAGGAGGTGTCAGCTGCAGAGAAGAGAAGGCATGATGCACATCAGTCGGAGCGTAGCCCTGATCAGACGAAGACAGATAGGCCTGGTGACCGGCGGGCCGAGGTGCTGGACCCAACAAGCCCGCTCCCTGCAGGCTGTTGGGATACGGGCACGGTGGGCGGTACGACGAAGGGGGGTAGCCGTAGGGCATCCATGGCGGGTTGAAGCCGGGGACGGGAGACCAGGACGGACGCGGAGAATCCGACCACTGCTGCGGCCGCTGCCACGCTGCTGGGACGAATCATTGTTGCGGCTTCGCTGCTAGTACGCGGTTTCATCCAAATCGCTCGACGAGACCAGTGCGGTTTTGTCCTTGGCGGCGTCGGTAGTCTGACGGTGAAGGTGAGTCTCCTCCAGAATCAACTGAGATCGGGTTTTCTCGAAGGTGGGGAGAGGGAGAGGCCGGTGGGGCTAGAGGGAGAGAGGGAGGCCGAGAGGGTGAGGTCGGCAGCAGCGGGAGGGGTGGGCTGGTGAGGGGAGGGGAGGGGAGAGAGAGAGATCGGTGGCGAGGGGAGAGAGAGGGAGATCGGCGGCCGGGGGGTGTGGGGGCGGGGAAGAAAAATTAGGGTTCCAAGGAAGAAGGTTGTAATACCATGTAAAATGATAGAATTGATGTAAAGTCCTCCTTAAGGGTTTCATTCATTAAACAGTCATATATATAGGTTACAAGAGATTTGACTTTTTGGCCCACTATACAATATGTAATCTATGTAATCTATCAGTGAGTTCTCATCCTCTCGCCACAACACGGATTAGTGGGTGTTTCTTCATATCTATTACCTTATTTTATTGCTTCTTTTTCTCTTACTTTGTTTACATTGTCGATTTTCCGACGATCAATTTATCTGGTAGGTTAAAGACTTCTTATATATATCTGTTAGTTAAGTATTATTCTTTATTTTTTTTTTTGTTATTTGTTGCTAAAGTATAGGGTGAAATTTTTATTAAGAGTATTTTTTTAATAGATAAGAATTCAAGAAAGCAAGCTTTACTCGATAGCATATTTTCGGATGAGATTTATAAGACCTAAATCATTGGCAATGTTGGGTGATTTGGGCCCCTTGGTCGAGTAGCTAAGGTGTGCAGCCTTATTCGCTACTCGATTGTCAAGACGGAGAATATGGAAGAACGAAGTCTCCCGCAGTCCCAACGGAAAGACATAGTGAATTCAATTTCTCAAGGACATTTAGTGTTATATTTCAGGCAGTTGATAATGATTTCGGAATCTTCTTCCACAATAGGGTCCACAATATTTAATTCCAGAGCCAATAAGTTGCCCTTGTTTAGAGCTGGTGCCTCACCCATAATGGGACACTGGTACCCAACTAGATTGCCTCCAATGCTAATCGATTTTCCATTCCAATCATGAATAATATACCCAATGGAACTGTATGTTGATGAGATAGTCGGGCCATCAAAGTTTAGCTTAAAAATCCCCGGGGGAGGCTTAGTTCATTTACATTGTTTTCTTTTATTGCGAACATTGCCATTGTTTTTTCCTCAAGGTTGGACTTAGGTTTCCATCGACATTTTGTGGGTCAAGCTTACAAGTCTTGTCCCAGTTTTTCAGATGACTGGATAGCATTCTACGAATCTCAATAGCATCCCGGGGGGGTTTCATTTCTGAATATGTATTCATTACGGATTAAACAGATTATCCACCATTGGGCATATGAAGGCAATTGATTAATTGTTTATCATTTTGAAAAAGTTTCTCACCAAGGAACCGAAGAACAATAGTAAATTCTATTGAAACTTATCAAAAGCATATTTTCGATTGTTTGTTTTACTTCATTAGAGAACCGGCTCTAAAAATTATTAATCTGGCATTCCAAGAATAAATGTGATTCATCTTCAACAAAAGACTCTCAGTTGTTCCCCGCTTTTGTTATTGTTGGTGGTGCTGCCGTGTTGATTGGTGGTGGTTGGGTTTGGTATTGATTATCGTTAATGGATTTTGGGGTTTTGATTTTCTAGTAAGAGAAGCTCTCAACTAGAGAGTGACAAGTTCCTTCGTTCTGGCTTGTTCCTTTGTTCGCCAAGGAATTTCTCTCAAAACTAACAATTATCTCCAAATGTCAAGGGTACCATACGAAAATTGTAAAACTTTTTTATACCCAACGAAAATTGTCATACGACGAAGGTACCTCACAAAATTTCAAAATATAAATATATACGTTATGTAAGTTCTCAATGTAAGGTTTTAGTTGCTGAAGGGCTCGAAGATCTAGATTGCAAGGGCAATGTAACAAAACACAGTTCATCCTAATAACACAAATTAACCAGTGAAAATTTCCAAGGAATTGCTAAATTGTCATTACCAACAATCATATTCTACAAAATTGCCCATTGTTGAATCAGATGGGTATCGAAAACCAACACAGGAGAGCATGCACTCAAGCATAGATTTACATTTGTACAATCATGTCTCCATCATATAGCCGTCCTCAACAAGCAAGTTCTTCGACAGTTTCAAGGACAACAGAGGAACCTATCAATCTGAAGTTACGCCCCTGTGCTCAGCTTCTTCTCACTAGTCTTGCTTCGGAAAGGTGACAACAGAGAGAAAGATCGTGATGCTGTAAAACCACAAAAGAAGTGCTTGTCATTAATACATAAAATTTAATTAGGAACAGAAGAGTCAAGCGTTTATTATGTGCTTACATTTCTGCGGGGTTGTTTGAGCGGTGGAACCTTCACCTTGAGATATGAGATCTTTCAGAGTAAAAGCTGCAGGTTCAAATCATATTGCAAATGTTAGTCAGTCAGCAGTATTATTTGCAGATCAATCCCTTGTTCAAAAAGGATAGTCCTATACATAAGAAAACCACCAAAAGAAAATAGGCTATAACACAAAAATGCAGCTTGTTTTTGGCGATGTGAAAACGAACACTTCCTCTACTGGTTTGGAAGGTAAATGATGCATGACATGCACATTTACTGGTTTAAAGCACATGGGATGGAAACACTTGCGTATATAACTAGCGTATGTGCTATATGCCACCCTAAAAACAACCTCAATTTCGCTCCCAGCCATAATTTAGGTAGATTCAACCAGGCTTACATACCAGGACAGTGGCATTTTTTTTTTCCAGAATTCACAAGGAACAAGTATAAAAGTTTATCCATTACCTTCATTAGATGAAGTTGCTGATTTGTCTTGACAAGGTTCATCTTGATGGGATTGATCCAACTCCAGATGAGATTCACCACCAGAACCGTGTTTCTTCCTCCCAAATTTCAATAACCGCTTAAAACCTTTGGGTGATTCCTTTTCCGGAGGCTTTTCTGAAACTTCCCAAATCTTATCTAGTTTGTGCTGTCTGTCATCAGAGACGGAAACTGTCATGCTATTCAAAACACGTGCTGTTGTGGCTTCACTACCTGCTGCTGCCATACTGAAGCCTGCAGGTGGTGCCTTAGCATACTCCGACCTTTCCATACAAGGATCGTGTAGGGAGGAAAGTCGTGCATAAGGCGCATTGTATGGCTTCTCAGGGATGTTTATAGCTGAAACGTCTGGCAAGACTTTCTCAGCACAAGTTGCTCCTGCCTGTTAGAGAAAATGAACAAAATTTAAATGAATTTAAATTTTGAGAGCGCAGAGGAGAATGAAAATATTTAAAAAGCCAAGATGCCACATGACTAATGTGAGTTCCTTAACTATCACTAATTTCTTAAAGCTGCATGTATTTGTATCTTTTCATTATTACCCTATGATACTTAAAGACTAAACCATGTGTGATTTCACACCATATTCTTTTTTCTGTCAGTCCAAGATGATCAATCACCAATTTACAAAATGGTTTCATAATATCCATCCAAAAATGATAAGAGAGAAATGACATCATCTCCTGGAAGCTGCAACATAATATCAAAATATTTGCAGGAAGGATAATAATCATAATATCCTAAGTTATTTACATGAATTATTATAGAATCATGCAGGTTATAATGTTGAAACATCGGAATATTTGCAAAATATCAAAAAACTTCTAAAAAGCGTTGGACATTTTTCAGAAACGACTGGTGGGTTACCTCCTCGGACGAAGATGCCTTCCTTAATTGTTGATCAACAGTTCTGTTATTGGTTTCTTTCACATTGCTGGGTAAAATATGTGCATGAATGGCACTTCCAGAGCTTTTCCCTTTAGTAGAATCTAAATCAGGCTGTAGATGCATCTTTTCATCAGATGCTCGCAAAAGAGGAGAAGGTTTCTCACATTCAGGTGCCACTGCAATCTTCTCACCGACTGTTTTCTCATCATAGTCATGCTGAGATGAAACTCGGGTACTGCCTCCAATAAGACTACCAGAAGCAATACCGTTATTTTTGGTATTAATCTTTTGTGTTGGCTCTTTTATAGCACTTCCCCTCCGGGAGGCCTCCGAAAGTGCTTTTGACTCTTTATAATGATCCTTGGTTATCTCAGATTTTGTGATTGCAGGAGTGTTTTTCTTCTCAGATCCCCTAGATGTCCTTCTAGAGAGAGGTTTTTCACTGGGGGGTGCAATTGATGAAGCACTGCTTTTAGGGTCTGATAATCTCCTAACTCTAGCCAATGGCACCTTTGGATCAGGTGTAGATCCACTTTTCTCTTCCTTTCGATCACTCAACGATGAAGCTGACCTTGTTATTTTTTTTACACCTGAATCTTTAGTAAATGAATCCAGAGGAGCCGTGGTCTTTGTAACCTGAGACTTTACAATCACCGGAGTCTTTTTCATTTCTGACCCCTTTGGTGTTCTTCTAGAGAGAGATTTTTCACTTGGAGATGTAATAGATGAAGCAAGATAGCTACTTGTCTTGGGCTCTGATAATCTCCTGATTCTCGCCATTGATGCCTTGGAGTCAGGTGAAGCTGACCTAGTCAATCTATTTCCACCTGAATGGCTACCAAAATCCAATCTTCCGGGTCTGGTTTTGTGAGCATCACCTGGCAGCCTTGATATGGTTTTGACTGTTGACCTCTGTAGGGGTGAGGCTGATCCAGGTTCTGTATCACTAAATTTTGAACCTTTCTGGGAGACCGGTGAAAGCTTTGTATGCAGTGGTTTCTTGGCTTGAGGCGAGAGCAAAGGTGATCGGGCTGATATGCCGTTGCTGCTTCTTGCAGCAATTCTCCTCTCTCTCTCAATCTTCAGAGCTTCTAGTCGTTTCTTTTGTTCCTCTTCCTGAAAAAATTTCATATTTTAGAACAAAATTTTAAACCAAAAAAGCAAAGTATCACATGAAAAGCAAAGATGATGAACTTATTACCTGAGCTTTCTTCTGCTTTTGGAGATCAGCCTTGAACGATCTTAGTTTTTCTGCACGAGCACGGGCTTCTTCCGCAGGGCTCAACTTTGAAGGCATTCCTCTCTTCGTCACTGTTGTGGTCTTTTTCTGAGATTTTAGTCCCTGGATATTGTCTCCTTTCTTAGTTCCTGCTTTTTTCACATCAGCGCTCTTCTTAGCACCATCAACCTTAGCTGCCTGTAACTCATAATCCATAGCTGGGTCGTAACTGACTGTTCCATTCTCCGTATTGCGGTCAGTCATCATGTTTAAGTCATAGGGCTCATAATTGTTCAATCCCCCAACCTTGCCAGTTAGGTTTTCAGAACCCACACGGTCCAATGGAAGCTCAGAATCCATGTCGATGACCATTCTGCCATCGCTTCCTACTTGATCTATTGAGCTTGACCTACAGGGAACTATGAATGACTCGTCAGCCAATTCATGTGGTGAATTCCTGTTATGAACATTACGATAACCAAACTGATCTCCTGCAAATGGATCAGAGGCAGAAACTGGAATGGAAGAGAGTGTATCACGCCCACTGATCATCAGATCATCACTTTCATTTGCAGTTCGCCTAATAGTTAGACCTCCCATTTCCCTACTTATATCATGACAGTTATCGACCTCACCATTTTGTTGTCTCCCAATAATTGAAGGATCATTGCCAAAAGCAGCTTGTTGCCTTCGGCCAACAGCTCTCTCCTCCTTAGAAAACATGCCGCCTTTTCCTGAATTATCTTGTTCATCAGCATTTCGTAAAAGGAGATTTTGAAATGCTTGCCAGTGGCCATCATCTCCAGCAAGTCCAGATACATTCTCTTCCTTATCAAGCTGCTTAGATGCATCATCAGATGTCCTCCAATTTCCTTCTCGTTTTGACCTTCTCCTAAGATTCTTATTTCTCACACCAGATTTGCTGGCATTCATGTCATTGTCATCATCAACATCTTCAGAAGCAGAAGACGAATGTGAACCACTGTCAGAAGGCTGCTGCTTCGTTGATGTAATATAGTTAATGTTACGTATAACAACTGTTCCAGACTGCTTTCGAGCACCCTTTCCACCTTTCTTCCTTACTTGATGCATTTGAGAATCTTCATCCATATCTGAATTATGATGTAATGCTCTTCTGGAAGCACCATTCCCTTGAAATTCTGATTCAGTATTCAGCTCTACATTATCCATGGAATGATCTCTTTGTTTTACTATTTGACCATAACACATTCCAGAATCATCAACAGATGGAAATGGAGGCTGAAAAAATGTCCCATTTCCAGGATAATTCTGAAAGTATGGCATAGGTACAGGATATGGCTGGTATACTGGCATTTGACCTGCTTGTGGATGAACTGCCCAGGGTGAATGCATAGAATGCTGTGGAAACTGGCCCAGAAGGTGTTCCTGCATATGTGGTGGTCCATGGTTGTCAATTTGAGGCTTCATATCTGCACACGATGAATGAATATTAGTTCAAATCAAGACTGTTAAAACTTAGTGTCCAAGCCAAATGAATATTTGTTTGGGAAAGGGGAGTGTACACCTCAACCCCCAAGACCCCCATTTTGTGCGGGATATACTGGGTCGATGTGGTATATACTTATATTCCCCAAGTCAATCTTTACTGGTTGAGCAATATGAAAATGAAAACTGCATTCCTAGCTATTTCATGTACCATTGTTTTCTGAAGGCATCTCATCCTGGACCCATGGTTCTGCACGAGAGATTGCTTCCACTGCTTCAACCCATAGACCACTTTCATGCTTTGCTCTCCACAGCTCTACAAATCTGGAGCATGCTTCCCTATCACATTGGCGATTTCAAGATAATGACATTTGATGATGTGAGTATGGCCTTCATATTTACAAAATACTTTGATGCATGGCATTCACCGAAAGAGAATGTCTTGAAAAATGAAGAAAAGAATGACATAATGTTCTTACATCATACGTGCAGCCCCAAAACATTCAGCAAAGGACATCAACGGAGCTATATGATCAATGTCAAAACCAGCAGCCACAGCCCGTGCAAACGCCATTCCCTGTTCCTTTTGCAGCACCCCTTTACGGGTTTCAAGAACTTTCAAAAGCTGGGTTCTATTCAAAGATAAAAGATTTCTCTGTTAGAATATAACCTAAAGCTAAGATTTGTGTAAGCAACAAAAAGTTTTGTTTATGGTAAACCCAAAAAGCACATACCTTGAGTTTTTGCCCTGCAAGTTGGACCCATAAGTTTCTGGTGGGAGTGCATCGGGCTGCATACACAAATTAAATTATGAAAACCATATTCCTTTAAATAATGTTTATTCTATCATGTCAGGGACTTTTGAATCGATAACAGAAATTAAATCAAAGCTATACCTTGTAAAGGACAATTGCTTTGTCTTCATTACTAGGCATTACAACTTTGCTTCCTGTCCAAGATAATAAGGTGCTTAAAATAAATCATAACAGAATAATTCTGCAATTATCGCTTTGTTATCATATCTGTTAAACAAATTGAGTCCCTAGGTAAACAATTACTGCTGTAATTGTTTAGAGTAAGCATTGTTAGAAAGTTGAGTCCCTAGGTAAACAATTATTGGAGCAATTATATTATGTATGTAGAGTTCCCATGGATGTATTTAGAATGTCTAGAAGTATTAAATGTTCTCTCTCATCTGCCCTGTTGTAATATAAATTGGCTAGTTGCCTAAGAATAAATTTAAGCCTTTCATTCACAATCTCTCTCATGGTATCAAAGCTCTTGAGAGATCTGAGTTTTTAACCTTTGGCCGCCACCTTTGCCGCCTATCCACCACCTATTCCGCCATCAGTTGGCTGCCACCTTTGCCGCCTATCCACCGCCTATTTTTTCCATGATGTCATATTCTTCTACTGCTAAAATAGCAGCTGAAATCAAACGTCTACAAAATATTCTAAAAGCATTTAAAGCTTCTCCTGAGCCAGTGTGTTGTGAGTCTTTGGCTCTCACTGAGTCACTGGTACCCGAAGTCACCTTTCTGGCCAGCAATGGATTCTGGACAGCGGTGCAACAGATCATATGACCAATGATCGATCCTCGTTTTCTTCATATCAGTCCTTCAACTATCAGAAGGAACTCATCACTGCCAATGGGACCTGAACACCCATCTTAGGTAATGGCACTGTTACTGCCATCTTCTCCTTGCCTCTATTTAATGTTTTATTCATTCCCAATCTCTCGTCTAATCTTATATCCATTAAGAAGTTGGTTCATGACCTTCACTGTGAAGTTGTGTTCATATAATCATGGATTTGCTCTCAAGGAAGACTATTGGATGTGGTAGAGAAAGTGGGAACCTCTACTTCTTAGAGAAACTTCATGCTAATACCTGTCTTAGCACCACAAATTCAGCTTCTACATGTCTTAGCACCACAAATTCAGCTTCTAAACTTTGGCTCCAACACCACCGACTAGGTCATCCTTCTCTTTCCTTGATGAAGCACATGCTTTCTAGTCTTTTTATTGGCTTAGAATCTGAGAAACTTGTTTGTTCCACTTGTGAAAAAGCCAAATACAAACGTATCTCATTTCCTATTCGAGATAAAAGATGCCTAGTTCCTTTTGAGGTAATCCATAGTGATATTTGGGGTCCTACACCAGTAAAGAACATAAATGGATCTAGCTGGTTTCTTACTTTGATTGATGATTGCACTCGGGTTACATGGTTGTTCTTGCTCAAACACAAATCTGAAGCTAGTACTATCATTCCTGCATTTTATGCTATGATTCTCAATCAATTTGGCAAATCAATTCAACGCTTCAGATCTGATAATGCCAAAGATTACTTTAATCAAACCCTTTCCTCCTTTTTCACCACAAAAGGCATTATTCATGAGTCTTCTTGTGTGTATACACCACAACAAAATGGCCTTGCTGAGCGGAAAAATGGGCATATTCTTAATGTCACTAGAGCTGTCATGTTTCAATATAATGTTCCAAAGTTCTATTGGGGGAAGCAGCCCTCACCCCTGTTTATTTGATAAACCGAACCCCTTCTAAAACCTTGAGGTACCAATCTCCACTTAAAAACCTTCGGTCCTTCTTTCCTCGTCTCTCAATTGATCATAGGTTAGAGCCTAAGATCTTTGGTTGCACTGCCTATGCCCATGTTCATTCTCCTGGTAGAGGTAAACTTGACCCCCGAGCTCAGAAGTGCATCTTCATAGGTTATTCCAACACAAAAAAGGGTTACAAATGTTACTGTCCCATTACTAAACGCACCTTTGTTACTACTGATATTACCATTGCTGAAAATACCCCATTCTACAACACCTCACCTTCTTCGGCTCATGAACACACCTTTGAATCCACTCTTTCAGATCTCCCTACCACTCTCTACCTTCATGTTGACATCATAAGCACCACCACTGAACCTTCCTCTCTTACTGCAGATCCTACTCCATCTAATGTTATCGGTGCTACCACAGACCCTGTAGTAGCTGCACCTCCCTTTCCTACTGCAGATCCTATTCCATCCAATGTTAACAGCCCTGCCACAAACCCTGCTGCAGCTCAACCACCAACTGAGGAGACCTCCACAATTTCAGCTGAGCAACCTACACCCACGAGACTACCCACTCCACCATTACCACCACAAATCACCTCTCCTCAAGTCACCAAGACATATTCCCGACGGGGCCCCTCTTCTCACAATCGCTCAATTCTTGATCCGAGCCTTGCTCCTCCCACCTCAAATTGGCCAATTGCTCTCAGGAAAGGCTCAAGAGCTTGTACAAAAACACCCCTCTATCCCTTGTCCAATTATGCTTCTCTTGATCGGTTTTCTGATCATCACAAGAAATTCCTTTCTAATCTTGACGAGATCAGAATTCCTAAAAGTGTTAGTGAAGCCTTTCAATCAACCGAGTGACGTCAAGCTATGACCGAAGAGATGGCAACTCCTGAGGCCAACCAAACATGGGACTTGGTGGAGCGGTCATTTGGTCACAATATTGTAAGTTGCAAGTGGGTGTATGCTGTTAAATATCATGCTAATGGTGCTCTGGCTACGTATGAAGCACATCCAGTTGCAAAAATGGCTACAGTTCACCTTCTTTTATCTATTGCTGCAGTTTGATGTGAAAAATGCTTTCCTCAATGGGTATCTCAACGAAGATATCTATATGAGTTTGCCTCCGGGGTTTTCATCATCCTCTGCTAACCATGTTTGCAAATTGAAGAAAGCATTATATGGCCTCAAACAGTCTCCTCGTGCATGGTTCGGCAGTTTCAAGGACCGATGAGTGCTGCCGGGTATCGTCAGAGTCAAGGAGACCATACTTTGTTCGTAAGGCACTCCAACTCGGGGGGGTAAATGTCCTTGTTTATGTGGATGATATAATTATGACCGGAAATGATCCTACTGAACAAGTCCGCTTGAAAGCCATTCTCACTCATGAATTTGAGGTAAAGAATCTTGGACGGATGAAGTATTTCTTGGGAATTGAAGTTGCTTGATCCAAATCTGGTATGTAAACCAACTTCCACTCCCATTGACTACAATGGGAAGATTGGTAAGGCCGAAAGTGAGCAGTTGATGCGCTTGTACCAGAAATTGTGTGGAAAGCTGATATACCTTGCTCACACTCGGCCAGACATTGCCTTCTTTGTAAGTGTCATTAGTCAATTCATGCAAGACCCTAGAGAACCTCGCCTCCAGGCTGCTTATAGGATAGTAAGGTATATTAAAGGGACTACAGGTAAGGGGATTTTGTTCACCAAAAGTGACAAGCTTATGCTTGAAGCTTTCATGGATGCTGACTTTGCTGGGGATGCTGTAACTAGACGCTCTACTACAGGCTATTGTGTCTATCTTGGTGGAAATTTGGTTGCTAGGAGAAGTAAGAAGCAAGGAGTTGTTGCAAGGTCTACTGCAGAAGCTGAATTTCGTGCAGCTGCTCATGGTATTTGTGAATTGTTGTGGATGACAATCATTTTGAATGATTTGAGAATTGAGTGGCTGGATCCAATGAAGCTATACTGTGACAATAAATCTGCTATTAGTATAGCTCATGATCCCGTGCAGCATGATAAAACAAAACATGTGAGATTGACAGACATTTCATCAAGGAGAAGATTGATGCTGGAATCATACAAATCTCTCATGTCTCTTCTGAATTCCAGTTGGCTGATCTTCTCACCAACGGATTTCATCCTACCAGGTTTCAGTGGCTCACAATCAAGCTTGGCATGGATGATTTGTATAGCCAAGCTTGAGGGGGGATGTTAGAAAAATTGAGTCCCTAGGTAAACGATTACTGCTGTAATTGTTTCCAGTCAGCATTTATATTCAGTATGTCGAGTTCCCATGGATGTATTTAGAATGTCTAGGAGTATTACATGCTCTCTCTCTCATCTGCCCTGTTGTAATATAAATTGGCTAGTTGCCTAAGAATAAATTTAAGCCTTTCATTCACAATCTCTCTCAATATCCACCAGTGAAGTGCGTATGTATGAGCATATTTTTCCTCCAAAAACAGAAACAAGATATAATTGAATTGAAGGTCTGTTTATGCACGTGAGGCAATTATTGCCGAGAAAAAACAACATACAAAAGTCATAATTTTTTTTAGAAATGAAAAAAGATGATATATTCTGCAGTACAAAAACAAACCTGATTTGCCAGCATCAACATGGTTATTTGGTTTTCTAGAGTTAGCTTCACTGCTTTCCTTGTGATTTAGTTGATCTTGTACCTGCTGAAGCGATTAAAAAAAATTAGGAAAGGAGAATTACATTTCGTTTTTGGGACCTTAAAAAAAATTAGTAACTTCTAGATTTATATGATTTTCCACTTACACTATGCGATTCCGCTGCATTGTTCCTTTGAAAGGAGATTGCCTCCTCTATTTGAAATATTTCAGATTCTAAAGTGTGAACCCGCTCAAGGATTTCAGGTGTGCTCACAAAACGAACAAACCTACAATGGTTAGAATGATTAAGGGTTTGTAGTAGTTAACAAACATGAAGGCATAAACAAGCACCAAACTAAGAAACATTATCAATAGATGGTCCGTCTCTTTGGATCAGTCAATATGATTCGTTTAGCAACTCACTGCTTCCTTACTTGATCAAGGATTGCAATGCACTAAAGCTATCATTTAATCAAATTTCTAATTCATGCTCGTTGATAACAATCTTTTTCTGGTGATCCAAAGGGATTTGAAGGAAATAAGGAAGGTGAAAGAGAAACTGTGCACATACAAGATGGTCACTCATAATGCCATACTGTTGGATTCAAAGTGTATCATCTGCTCTCTGAATAACTCCATGAATAAACAAAAAAAAAAAGGAAGGAATAGAACAATACATCGAAGAAGGATATAGAAGCTGTACTAACCTTTCCACTGTGCCCTTTGTAAACCATGATGCTTCACTGCCATGATTTGGTTCAAGAATAATTGAATAGCCCCCTTTATCGATCTGTTCCTGGGCCGACTTCAAGTGTGTGAGGAAAGGATTCAGCAAACCTGAAGCAATTCTCGCTGTCTTTCCATTAGCAGTGATCACAAGATCAAACCTGGTGCACAAGAATCATATAGGCCTTTCCATATCAACCAAGGTCATATCAATAAACCTGAAGCAATTCTAGCATGTGCTGTTGCAACCCGAGTTAGCATGAACACACACATACATACTTCATCAATCGCAGTTCTTGAAGAACCAAACAGAATAGTAACAAACTTATTAAGAACCCTTGAAAGCTAAAAACTCATCCTCAGAAGCTGCGGAAATAAAATATTGCTACAGTGTTCTCTAATTTAATTTTCATAACTCATAGACAGAATTTTTCTGCTCACTAATCTAGCTCTCATGTAAGAATCACTCATATGTCCAAAATCATGCCATCAGAACAGCGCCTAGTACGAATCAAGAACCCTAGAAATGTTTGTCTACAAATTTACAAAATCTATAGATCAAGATTCAAGAGCTTCTCTGAACCCATACTTAATTCAAAAAAAAAAAGACGAGGCAGAGCCAGGATTTCAACCCCTTCTGAATGGAAGGCGCCACAAAGCCAACGAGAAACACCTGATGCATACAACCACCCACTTAAAAACCCTAACTAATTTTTTCCGTGCAGTTTAAAATGGAAAGCAATTTTGCTCCAAATTGAAGGTTAAACTCTCAACAACATTTTCAAGCAACTTAAACGGACACAGAAAGAAACATCTTCAGGTGAATTCTCAACAAATTCAGCAGGAAGCCGAGGAAATCAATCGTCCAGGTCAAGAAGAGAGAACAAAATGCAAACCTGGTACGCGTGGGAGTGAGCTGGAAAACAACGGACTCAAGCCGAGCACTCGACTTCATGACCATAAACAGAGAGAAAGGGAGAGCCTGAAACGCGACTAGGCCGTACAGCCCGAGACAACAAGGGAGCCACTAGCTAAGATCGATCTGACGCAATGCCTCCCATGGCAGCTCCGGAAATGAAGGATGCGCACCAAAACCCTTGAAAAAGTCGCGGCCAGAGAGAGAGTGAGATGCCTCAAATCGAAGCAAACAGGAAACCACCACCACCACTGCGTGAAAACCTAAAAGCACCTTTAATGGCGAGGAAAGAGGGAGAGTAGTACTGTAGGTGGCTAGAGGAAAAGGGGATTTGGATGATAAAAAAAAAGGGTTTTTCGATTTTGCAGAGTGAACACTGTTACCCTCCCACTCTCGGAAGACTTTTTCCGCTGAGCTGCTGCAAAAGGCTAAAATTCGAATCCTTCGACTCACAGCCTGACAATACGAGCATCGGCAACTCGCACAACATGGTGTCTTTAGATTTAAAAAATAAAATTAAAATATCAAAATAAAGTACAATTGTGGTAGGTGAGTGTCTTGGGCTCCGTTTGATAAAATGCTAGCGGATAGGTTGAATATATGTTAATAAGCTAGTATGATACTACCTCCGATTCAAAATAAGTGTCGATCCCACAGAGAGTTAAGTAGTAGAATAAGCAAGTAAGAGGTTGAGTACACGTAATATATATTTACCAATTACTAGAGGAGGTGATTGAAGTTTAGAAAAGAAACTATAAACAATTAAGTTAGAGAGAATTAACAATTAAGAGAATTAGTTTCATCTACGAATATCCAATTTAATTTGGTTAAGTTGATCATTGATTCCTCAAGTTCTCTTTTCATCCTATTATTATTCTTGTCCCGATCTTATGTAAATTATTAGTCGTATGAATCCTAACAACCCTTATTTCTCAAGCAATCCTAACAAAAATGGTAGGATTTCACTAAAGCAATAGCATTAAGACTAGAGATTAACCAAGGTATTTGCAACAATGAGCGTACAAGTCAGTGTTTCACATACAACTTTCTACACATGCAATTAGTTCGACGAGTATGTTTGCCACTTGGATTAAGGTTCACTATGAAGAATCCACAAAACCCTAGAAATTGAATGAATTAATTAAACAAATTGGCTAGAAAAGCAAGAATAAA
Organism: Persicaria maculosa; assembly: GCA_963922045.1. Taxonomy (NCBI): domain Eukaryota; kingdom Viridiplantae; phylum Streptophyta; class Magnoliopsida; order Caryophyllales; family Polygonaceae; genus Persicaria; species Persicaria maculosa. The sequence goes on along the minus strand of OY998259.1, from coordinate 50,565,439 downwards.
ACACATCCAAAGAATTAAGTGCAAAGAAGTCGAAACATTCAAAATAGGAATAAGATCAAACAAGAATAAAAATCTCACAACTTAATTCAAACTAAGGGCGTGTTTGGGAACGGGATGGATTTTTGGGAATTTGGTGGATTTGAGGGGATGTGGTAGATGGGGATGGATTTTTGGGATATAAAAGATGAAAAGTCAACACCCAATTTTTTGGGTTTTGTGTTTGGTTGTATTTTGATATTTTTGTGGATGGAGTGACGGACAAAGACCGAATTGCCCCCACTTATCCAAATGAAATGACCAAATTGCCCCCAAGACATACCCCTCTTTGATTTTCATTCCAATCATGGTTGTCGACATTATTGCTGTGTTGACGAAGGAATGTGGCGTCCGAAGAAGAGCGGCGGCGATAGAAGTTGCTTCGACGGTCGACGAAGGCCTGCAACCCACCACCGGCGCCGAAAAGCCGACAGCTGCGGCGGCACCCTACGACGAAGCCCCCGCTGGTCGCCTACCATGTAAGTTGTTCCCTTATTCCACTTTATGAGCTCAAATCGAAAAACATGAAATTGTTAAGGTTAGGTCGAAATTGAAATGGGGAAATTTGTTGTTAATTGAATGGGGGTTTGTTTTTGATTGGGGTCGGTTGTCATATGGAGTCGAGTGTTCTTCAGGCATTGCATGATTGTTGAGGGCGGGAATTGAGTACATCTTGTGAGAGAAGCATTTGAGTTTTCGGATTGGGCAATTGAGTTTTCGGATTGGGGGTTTTGTTGTGTTTTGATTCCTGAATTTGTTGCTTTTGTGTCGAGTGTTTTCGTTTCGATTGAAGTTGAATTGAATATTAATTTGGCTTCGAAAATTCGATTGTTGTTGTGCATCGACGTCCATCGGCCCATCGCATTCCTCGTCATCCTTCCATTCCAGATTGCGATGGATTCCACGCCCGTTCCCAATGACAAAGGTAAGCGAAAGGCGACGACTAATCGAAGGGGAAAAGCTAAGACACCCTCCAGTGGTGACGACAAGGTCCCCGTTCCAGCCACCTTCTACTGGTCCTACGACCTCACGATCAAGCTGATGCAAGTTCTCCTAGCATACCAGAAAAAAAATGGAAGGGAGCAGGCCTTCCTGTGGGCTCCCCTAACTGCTCAGTTTGAGGAATTGACGGGGAAGAAGTGCAACACCAACACTCTTAAGAATCGCACTCGGGATATGAAAACTTATTACAACTGTTGGAAGGAGCTGAAGAAGGATGAGACGGGGTTGGATTGGGATCCCGTTAGAGGAACCATTATGGCGTCTGACGAATGGTGGGAGAAGAAAATTGCGGTACGTTCTCCTTTTGTGTTTGTCTCATCTTCAGTGTGCACGCCGCCATTACGGATATCCCACACCTTTGCCTTCATTTCCCATTGAGCAGGTCGACCATAACTTTAGGAAGTTCCGAAAGAAGGGCATCCCGCCTGTGTTGGAGGACTTGTTTGACCAAGTTTACGGTGGCACCGTCGCCACTGGAGAGTACTGCGTCGCCCCATCCATGGACCCATCGGCTCGTGAATCGCAGGAACCCCCCCATGATGAAGGACAGCCGGAGTGCATCTCCATCGATGACGAAGATGGTTGTCATGGGAATGGCAAAGACAATGCAAGTGACCCAAAGGGTTCCCAATATGAGGGGGTAGAGGAGGAGTTTGATGAGCTGTTCCCTAGTCAGACCCGGACTCCATCGATGTCTCATGCAATGAACGACATCTGTGACAAAGACCCGAAGGACGGGAGCTCACCTGACAAGGTCCCTGCCTCCGAGCCTTCAAATGGGGCAAGGTCTGTTCCTTCAACTGGTCCATCCACCAGCAAAAAGAGGGGTATCTCAACTTCCGGGTCTGCTGCATCAACCGTCGCTCCAAAACGCAACATTCGGAAGTCGGAGGGCTCGAAGCTTGCTTCGCGACATATTGATTTGGCGGAAGACACGAACAGTTTACTCAAGGCAATGCTGGAGAGGGATGCGAGGGAGGAGAGGGAGAAGAGGGAGGAGGTGTCATCCAACAAACCTCAAGGGACCACCCGGGAGGTAATGGACATTGTCAAAACCATGGTGGCGGATGGGCTAATGAAGACGGGGGATCCCATGTGGTGCTTCAGCTTGGCCCTTCCCACAGCCGAAAGGCGGGAGGTTTTCCTGCAGATTGAGACGAACGAGTCCCGGATGGCGTGGCTGAGATGGTTGTACTCGACGAACGACGGCCAACATTTGGGCGCTTGTCCCCCATGACTTCCAATAACAGCGCTCCCTCCGCAACTTAAAAATTTTTGGTCCTTAAACTTGTTAGTGTGTAATGATGCGACTTTTCGTTCGGCTTTCGTTTCCATCATTTGAGTTTGTGAACATTGTCAAACTGTTTGCGTTACAAGTCCCATACCATGAATACTCTGTGTGCTGTTGGGACCTTAACGTGTGTTCGAGATTTATGTGTTTCGTTGTGTCATATGTGTGGTTATGTATTGTGTCTTTCGACTGCTATTATCAATGACGCCTCATTGTTATCCGACCCGCCGGGTCGACAACCCGGGGAGGGTGACCCTAACCCTGACCCAGGGTTGGGACGAGTCGGCGGGTTGGGTGACCCGGCGGGTCGACGGGTCGGACTGCCGGGTCGGCCACGTGGCACCAAATCGAGTACCCAACGAGTTTTGCGGGTCGACCCGCCGGGTCAACCATTTTTTTTTAAAAAAAAAATTATTTTAAACCCAAAATAAAACTCAACTCAAGTCTTTCACCACACTTTCGAAATGGAAAGATTTAAGGTTGACAAAACATGGTATGTGGGAAGATATATATAGATATCTTCATTCCACTCCCATCATTTCATCACACTTTAGATGTGGGAAAGAAAAGGTTGGATTGTGGGAATGACAAGTAGGGTATGAGGATCTATATATAGAGAAAATAGAGGTATGTAGCCCACTTTCGATGTGGGACAGAAATATGAGATATGAAAGAAAATGTGAGAAATTGATATTTAAGTATATGATGTAAAATGTAATGTAATTAAAGTCTTTGGATTATATGGTGGAATATAATGTAATTTAAGTATTTGGATTATATGATGTAACATATAATAATATAATTAAAGTGTTTACCTCTTAAGATTTAATAAAATGAATAACACATGGTGATGAAACATCATGATACAATATATCAAGTTATGTTGGATTAATCTTTCTATTTAATTTAACGGAAATTTCGCCAGGTACCCCTGAGGTATTGCAATTTTCGCGGGGTATACAACTTTTTTGCATACTTCGCGTGGTGCCCCTGAGGTTTTAAAACATTTCGCCTCGTGCCCTTCCCAGTTAAGTTTAACAGTTTTTGCTTTCTCCCGTTAGTTTGCAAATTAAAAAGAAAGAAAGAAAGAAAGGCCGGCACGCAGAGAGCGAAGAGAAATCGAGCGAGGAGAGAAGGCGCCACCATCTCTCGAGTCGGAACCGCCGGCTCGGAACCGTCGGCTTGGACCTGCTGCAATCGCCTCAACTGCGCGCTGACGCCGCCTCAACTGCACGCCACCGCCGCCTCCAACCCTTCTTCCCGTTTTCCCGAGGTGCCCTTCACAACTCCTCGCAGCAGCTCATTCCAGTGTAATCCTCTCCTTCACGCGATTCCGTCTCTCCTTGTTCATGCGATTTCGACTCAGCGATTCCAGGTACACTCTTTCTTCTTCTCTGCTCCTAGATCCGAGAATTTGGGTTAGGTTTTCAGGTTAGGGTTGAATGTGCGTGAATTTGCTTGCTCTCGCTTTGTTCTTCATTTTGATTGAATTTGAAATTGCCATTGATTGGAATTTGTAATTTGTTCTATCTGAGAGAAAATTGTTACGAATATGAATGTAACAGCTAGTGAGAGATAATGAGTTAGGGTTAATGTGCGTGAATTTGGAATTTGGAATTTGGGTTAGGGTTGAATGTGCGTGAATTTGCTTGTTGTTGCTTTGTTCTTCATTTTGATTGAATTTGAAATAGCCATTGATTGGAATTTGGGATTTGTTCTGTCTGAGAGAAAACTATTACTGAATATGAATGTAACAGCTAATTGTTACTGAAATATGGATGCAACTGTAAATGCTATCTAAAGGTACTTGCGGATCATATATACTCACATTTTGTTTTCTCACTAGCTAATTGTTTGAAGCTTATGGATATTTTGACTTTGCTCTTTTGGTATTCTATCTAGAGCAAACACTAACTGTGATATGCTAAAATGTAATTGAGGTTTTAACACAATACACTTTTTTGTATAGGCAGATGATATTTGAAGCTAATTGATTTTCTTCACCTTTCATGCACTATTTTTGTTAAGGTTGGGAGTAGCTGCTAAATTTTTTTGCTTGCGGGTTGATTTAGTTTCCACCTTCACTTATTTGATATCTGGGCATTTGCAGTGTTGGAAGGGGAAGGAGTTTAGCTTATAGGAAAACACCATTGCTACTGAATGTAGCAACTTCGATTGCTTTTAGTGCAAATCAATGTCCAAATAGCCTAAGTCGTCTAAGTTGGTTCATTTCCATTGAGTTGTTCCATGTTTCATGATCAATTGGTGATTGATAATTTATAATGTTCTAAATATTTTAAGAGTGCACATTTAGCCTATTAGCTCAAAATGGTCGAGCAATGTGCTATGCACATGATGTGGGTTCGAGTCCCACATAGGCTGAATTCTAACATATTCAAATATGTTTTCCGTATCACTTATATATTCATTTTCACAACCCCTAGATATTCAAGTGTAAATTTAAATGTTACCTATAATTTTCTCAGATCCAATAGGCTCAATAAACTAGCAGAGTGGCAGATAGTAGATCTTTTAAGCCCTTAAAGATGGCTTAGAAGGACAATAAAGGAACTTGAAGTACCCTGCGTCCTTAGGCTCTTGCCATAAATATCTATATTGGAAGTCCATTGGATAGATACAGCCTTAAGCATGCAATCATGAATCAATACAAACTGATAAATGCAGTAGAAGAAATATGCTTATATTTTAAAAATCGTGCATCAGATATCTAAAACTAAGCAAAAAGAATTGATGCACATTCATCAGATGTTGAATTATATATATGCATAAATGATCGACAACTTGCAATAAGAGAAACTAACTAAAAATCAGCCTATGTGGGACTCGAACCCACATCATGTGTATAGTATAGGTTCGTATACTCACCTTCGAGCAGCGGTTGCAGCAGATCCGAGCCGGAGCCGGCCTTCGAGCAGCGGGAGCCTTCTCTCTTCGAGCAGCGGGAGCCTTCTCTCCTCGCTCTTCTCTCTTCGCTCGATGGGTACGCGTCTTCGCTCTCGGTCGGCCTTTTTTTTTTAATTAGCAAACTAACGGGAGAAAAACCAAAACTGTTAAACTTAACCGGGAAGGGCACGAGGCGAAATGTTTTAAAACCTCAGGGGCACCACGCGAAATATGCAAAAAAGTTGTATACCTCGCGAAAATCGCAATACCTCAGGGGTACCTGGCGAAATTTCCGTTAATTTAATTGATAGTTGAGTTGATCCATTAATCAATCATAAGTATTTTATTTTACTTGCATTATTGTGTTAATTTCTTGATCAATGATTTCAAATATAGGTTCTTCATATAGATATGTTAAACTTTCTCTTTTGAAGTTGAATTAGCCACATGTTGTGTATACACTTAATGATGATGTTATTAGAATTACATACTTGGGTTGCTTGTTATGACGTACATGAAAAGACACATTGAAAAAGTATTGCCAATATTATATTTCATTCTTGTGTTTGAAAATCCGAAGTTATATATCATTTTGAAAATAAACGAAAACTCGACATTAAGGATACTATACAAGTGTAACAGCTTTATCAATAACAATATTTGTATTATTTGAAATTATATCATAAAGACTCCTAACTTAGTATCATATAGAATGATATAGAATGATTTATAAGTATGGATTGACATTAAAAACCGAATGGTAGAGATTGAAGACATGGTGTAGTTTCTAGTTTCTACCCTTGTTCTTGTCCCACATTGAAAACTAGAGGAAAGGGGGGGGGGTGCTAAGTCTATAAAAGGAGAAGCATGGGGTGCTAAGTCTCACATTGCCATTGCATATTACATTATGTAATATTATGAATTATTCTAAGAATAATTTATATAATTTACATAATGATTATAAATTTATTTTATTAAAAATAAATTTTTTCAAAAAAAATATATTTTAAAATGCCGGGTTGACCCGGCGGGTCGAACCGGGTCGACCCGCCGGGTCACGGGTTATCTTTTCCCCGACCCTAACCCTGACCCTCAACCCGAGCCGACCCTTGGACCCGTGAACCCTGACCCGGCGGGTCACGGGTCGACCCGTGACCCGTAGCCATGTCTATTGTTATGGTTACCTTGACATTGCAGGCTGCAACCTAGGGGGTACGAGCATCGTCGTCGTAGGCGCAGACAACGATGGAGACTTGTTATCGCTTGCCTCTTCCTCCAACAGCAGGCCATCCCCATTATGCAGCACTACTTTCTGCATTGTCATAAAGTCCCCCAATACATCGGTCCGTACACAGTTGCGCGTTGGGTCGATGACATTGTGACGCATTCGTCGCAGACGAGGAGCGTCAACTCGTTCAGGATGGAAAAGGGTCCATTCATGCGGCTATCTGGGATTCTTCAGCATCAATACGGTCTTCGACCATCCACCCAGATGTCTGTGATGGAGAAGGTTGCAATATTCGTAAACACGATGGCTTGGGGGGCCAGCCATCGGAATGCATGTGAAAGGTTCCAACGATCCTCGTACACTATATCCGACAGCATAGGCCAAGTTCTGGACGCAGTGTGTGAGGCTAGATGCAATGGCTACCGAGGATGACCCCTACGACGACGACGAGGAAATTGATCACGAAGACGATGATCCCTTGTATGACTCGGACGAGGATGGAGGCCCTGTCACAGGGATGAAGGGGTTGAGGGACGAAATCGCTCGCGAGATTTGGAACGACAGGCGCATTCCATGAACCGCGTTGTATCCCGGATGGCATTCCTTTTGAGCTGCAACCAAGAAAGACTATTGTAAGCGCAGGCAAGTATGCGTACAATTGGCAATTTTTTGGGTTCAAACATAGTAGGCGTCGAAGTCCTTATAACTTGTGGTGTGTAATCTAGGGGTGGAATTGGTACATTACCAATTCATTTTTCCGTTTACCATGTACCAACCAATTTGAATTGGTAATCGTAAAATCTCTACCATTACCAACCACCGAAGGGATTGTACCAACTTAATTGGTTACCAATTACATTGGTTGGTATGTGTTGGTAATGGTAATTTACCAACTTTCGAGTGTTGAGAAAAAAACATGCAAATATAATACAACTTAATTAAAACGTATAGATTATTCCAATGCTTAGGTTTTCGTCCGAACCGACTATATTTGAGGACGAAAGCAACATAAAACTTTAAAGTTATTACAAAGTGTTTAAAAACTAAAGCAAAAACAACATAGTAGTAGGAAGGTATTATTCAGACTAACGCTATAGGTTTTTGTCTTAATCGAGGTCGATTTAGTATTCCTCCCTTGATTAAAAACATTTTTCGAAGAAAAAAAAGTTAAAAAAATAAAAACAAAAGTTAAAAACTTAAAACAATTACAAAATAAATTTAAAAAACAAAAATAAAACTAGATATAATATGTTTGGTAGGATGGTTGGTATTACCGTACCAACCAATTTACCGAACCAATTATATTGGTAACCAATATAATTGGTTACCAATTATGTTGGTTCGGTTGGTACATGTTGGTTTGGTTTTCATGGTAATTTTTACCTAGCCCTAGTGTAATCATGTCGTTTAGCAATATGGCTTCAAACATTTCAAAACTCGTGAATTTCTGTTGTGTCAACACCGACAACCGTCTTCGACGGCAAGCTCATGCAATTATGGACTCGGACACACAACTACAATTGCAAGCGTACACTTTGAGAACATATAAACATATTCATTTTAGCATATAAACATCTATATCTATATTATACTTTAAATGAGAAGCAATTTTGCCACATGTCACCATTTTATGCTAAGTTATTTTAGGTAAGTGTATTTCCATAATAATATAATTAATTAGGGTAAATCAATTAACCTATTTATTATTTATCCATATATTTCAATCTATCTCATATATATATATATATATATATATATATATATATAAAATTTATTATAGATTATTCTATTTAATTTATCTATATATTTTTATATCTATATAATATGCTAAACTAATTCTTATGTTTTAAGCAATGGGATTAATTCAAAACTATTTTTCAATAAAAATTACATCATATATTAACAAATAACTATTTAAGAAAATCATTTTATTTATTTATTTTTGTAATTGACATATTCTATAATATATATTAACACATACTACATTTTTTAATCAATATGTTCAATTCAAAACATTTGAACCAATAAATTTTTAATCAATCAAATTATAATAGAGTTTTTTTTCTTTATTTAACATATGTTACATTATTTAATCAATTGGTTTAATTCAAAATATTAAATTAATATATTTTATATTTTCTAATCAACTTATTTAATTCAAATCATTAAATTAAACTATAATCTATATCTAAATATTAAATAAGAAACATTTTGATGTTATGATCTCATAAATTGTTAATAATTAAAAATTTATACATTTTTAATCATCTACCTGTATTTATTTATTAATGAAATGAGAATATTTTTGGTAATGTGTCATAACCACCTTCATTTTATGGTTTTTACGTATTTTTTACTTTATCAACTTCCTACATTTATTAGTCGATACTACCTTTGTTAATCATTTGCGGAGTATTTAATTATATAATAATAAAAATTTTATTATTAAGATTTTCTAACAAAACCGCGCCATAGCGCGGGCACTGCACTAGTAATAGTTTATCCAACTAGTGTTGGCGGACAACATGCCAGCCCTGCTTGCCCACGAAGACAGACACATCAACCTGCACAAAATGTCGCAGGCAAGCAGGACGGAGATTGTATGTTCTTACAGATTCTAACCCCAATTACATCAACAAAATACGGGGCAAACAGTTGAAATGACAGTGTATCTGAATGGTACATAAACTGGTAGGAGGCCAAACAGATGATACAAAAAGGTCTTCAAGACGGGAAGGTCTGGCTACGCCATCAACCACATGCCGAGGATCACCACCATCGCCAGAACGAGGAGCCACCCTCGAATCCTCGCCTGACGGGCCAGCTGAGCGCCTCAGAGTTGCTCCCCAGCGTGATCGACCCACCTGGCGCATAGGTAGGCGCATAGCTCAGCAATCCTCTGGACAAGCTGGTTGTTGCTGGCCTCGGAAGCGACAAGGCGGGCGGCAAGGCTGGAGCTCTGCGCCCTCTCAGCCTAGAGTTCCCCCCGGTGTTGTTCAGCTCACCCCTTGTAGCCTGGAGCTCGAGGACCCACGAGGCGTCCAGGACTATAAGCGTCCCGTTGCGCTCTCTCACAACAGCAAGCTCGGACTGGGCGAAGTCGACGAGGGCATTCGTCTCCTCTTGGTCCTCTCTGCACTGAGACGAAGTGGTGTCATCCTGCAGCTCCCTATCGTCGCGGTCCCGGCCATAAGTGTAGTTAGAGTGAAGCCAGAAGTACTTCCTTGGGTCGCCACTCTGGTAGGAGGCGTCGGAGTCGGTGTCAGAGTATGGATACATCCTGCAAGGCCTTGCAAAATTAGATGCCACTAATGTAGGTACAGAAAGACTAATGGAAAATAAAGGCAGTTGAAACATATCATAATAATGGCAATCAACGTAGGCAGACTGAAAACATCATTGCGCCCTAACTTCGTATACACTTTAATATACACTTTAATAAATCAGTTGATTAACACGAGGTTAAGAGGCAAGTCAGGCCAACATCATATGTCAATACAAAACTGAGACAAGCATTGGAAAAGGAAATATGAAATCACAGCATCATCAGGCCCTCAACTCATATGCAAATCAACCAGTTTCTCAACCAATAACATCGCAACAGCAACATGAATGAAGAGGCATACTGTAAGCAATATCAAGCATCATTGGGCCCAACAAGTACAGGAAATAAAAGGCAGTTGAAATGATCAAATAATAAGAGGCATCATCGGGCCCTCAACTCATAGCAGATAAAACAACCAGTTTATCAACCAACCACATCGCAACAGAAACATGAATGAAGAGGCAGACTGTAAGCAATATCAAGCATCATTGGGTCCTCAGGGAAATTACAACAAACCTCATGGGAAGTGAAGGAAAGCCAAGGCAGTTGAAATGACCAAATAATAAGAGCAATCATAATAGGCATAATGAAAACATCATTGGGCCCTCACTTCATATATATTTAAAATCAGTTGATCAACACGAGGTGAAGAGGCAAGGAAGGCCAACTTCATATGTCAATACAAAACTGATCCAGGGATAGGACAAGGCAATATGAAATCACAGCATCATCGGGCCCTCATGCAGCTGTGAAAGGTGCTTAGCATCATTGGGCCCTCAGGCAGCCCCACTGCTGCGTAGCATCATTGGGCCCTCAAGCTACAAAGTGAGTGACCGTGCCATCAGTTGATCAACAACAGAAGTTGGCAGTGAATGCCAGCTTCTCATGTCAATTCAAAACTGAGACAGGGCAACATCATTGGGCCCTAGCTGCATATACAAGTAAGTCAAACATCATTGGGCCCTCAGCCAAGAGTTTCTGTTACAAAACAGTTGAAATGCAATCAAAATAGGCATAATGAAAACATCATTGGGCCCTCACTTCATATACCTTGAAATCAGTTGATCAACATGAGGAGAAGAGGCAATGAAGGCCAACTTCACATGTCAATACAAAACTGATACAGGGAAAGGGAAAGGAAATATGAAATCTGATGAGCGGTTTTTAGTCGCGTTAACCACATCAAAATAATTTCGAACCTACCTAACTAATGTAGTGTGGTAAGCACGAGTCGATCCCACAGAGAATCAAGTTATTCCTAAGTTAAGTTTATTTACCAATTAGTATGAAACGGGGGTTTTTGAGTGGTTGAAATAAGAAATAAAATAAAATAAACTATAAACAAATTAATGCAAAGCAATTTAGAGAAAATCGTTCTACCTACCACTATCCACTTTATTTGGTTGAATTGATATTGTAACTTCCTCTTGTCCTTTTATGATTCCTATGAATGCCCTTGTCCCGACCTAATATAGTTACTAGTCCAATCAGTCCTAGAAACCCTTATCAATCGAACAGTCCCTAAAGAAGGATTTAACCCAATTGATAGCTTTAAGACCAGAGATTAACCAAGGTATTTGCAGTCCCTAAAGAGGGATTTAACAACACATCCAACTTCCTACCCATCCAATTAGTTCAATCAGCCCTAAAGGGATAAGTTTGCCACTTGGGTTAAGGTTCACAATCAGGAATCTACAAAACCCTAGCAATTGAATTGATTCTACCAAGTTGATCAGTCGAGATAGAATAAAACAATCAAACATTCAAGCACAAAGAAGTCGAAACATTCAATATAGGAAATAAGGAACAAGATTCAGAAACTCACAATCAAACCAAACAAAGCTTCAAATTGTAGACAGAACCGGAGAGTTCAGGTCTCCATAAAAAAATAAAGCAAAAGACAATTAGGGTTAAAAAATAAAAACCAGTCGGCCGTATACACGATGTTCGGCCTCCTTCCGTAATTCATCAACCCGGCCAACCGTGGCTTCCAATTTGCAAAACAATTCCATATGTTATGATCGATTTCCGAATTCATGCGATCCAGCCCAAAAATGCCTGAAATATATAAAAACACTAGTGTAGACTCCGAATATCATATAATAGAAATTAACTATAAAATATGTAAAATATGCTCTAAATTAATATGCAAAACTATAATTAAAACATGACTAAAATAGACTCTATCAAAATCACAGCATCATTGGGCCCTCAACTCATATGCAAATCAACTAGTTTCCCATCCAACAACATTGCAACAGAAACATGAATGAATAATCCTCTGTAAGAAAAATGAAGCATCATTGGGTCCTCAACTCATGACAAAGGTAATGAAAACATCATTAGGCCCTCAGGGATATTGATGAAAACAATACAAGATGCAAGCAGAATAGGCTTCTAATAAAGGCACAGGTTACCTTGGAAATCAGTTGATCAACACAGTTGGAAGAGGCAATGAATGCCAACTTCATGTGTCAATTCAAAACTGAGAATCAGGGAAACCAAATGGGAGGTAATAATTGACAACATCATAGGGCCCTCAACTCATAAGCAATAAGTAAGCAATTTAACGCATCATTGGGTCCTCAGGTCAGACATAAGAACTGAAAACATGTATAGATGAAAAGAGGTAAACGACAAGCATCATTGGGCCCGCAAATCAACCAGTTTTTCAAGGGACAATATCACAAGCAACATGAAAGAATCATTGGGCCCTCACTTCATATACAAGTCCTGAAAACATGTGAACAGGCAAAGGGGTAAGCGACAGACATCATAGGGCCCTCACTTTATACATATATACACCACAACCTGCATTTCTGTTACAAAGCAGATAAGTAAAGGCAAAAAATTCTTTGCACATTCATGAACAGAGTAAAAGGGGTAAGCGAAAAGTGACAGTGGGAGATGGTGTGCAGTCAGTTGTGATTTTTTGGTAAAAGACAACACTTCAGGCAACAAGTACATGTTACCTAACAATGACCCAAAAATGGAAATGGAAGATAGGAGCAACAAGTACATGTTACCTAACAATGACCCAAAAACATAACACTCCACACTGAACACAACACCGAACAAAACACTAAATCGAAACTCCCCAAATCTCGTATGAACAAACCCTAAAAAGTATGAAGGAAATCAAAATTCCCCAAAATCATATGAACAAACCCAAATCGAAAACATGCATATGAACAAACGAACAGACTCTTTCGAAAATCACAGAAGGAAATATAAATTCCCCAAATTTCATATCAACAAACCCTAAAATGTCAGAAGAAAATCGAAAATCTAAATATCAAATGCACAAACCCTAAAATGTCCTAAGAAAACCAAAATCCCCAAAATATCGCATGTAGAAACCCTAAAATGTCTGCAGAAAATGAAAATCCCGAAAATCATATGAACAAACCCTAATCGATAAGTGCAAGAGAACAATGGTGGAGTCTGTACACACACAGTCGAAGAGAACAATGGTGGAGGGCGTATTCCGTTACCTGATGATGACGGCGGAGGAGGACTGGTGGCAGAAGAGCGGCGGCAATCAAGGGTTTCGCTCGCTTCGTCGGGTTTTCGCTAATCGGCTTCCAGAAATCTTGTGAGAGAAGAGTGAAGAGAGTGGAAGTATTTATGAGGGCGTGGAAAACAAAGGAGGCGGGAAACCCGAGGCGAAAACCCCATCTTCCAAACCCCCTAAACACTACACCCAAACACGCCCTAAAGCTTCAATTTGTAGACAAAACGAAATAGTTTAGATCCCTATGCCCATGGAAGCTCCCCTTAGGGTCTTCTCCAAGTAAAATTTCCCAAGTGCATGGAATCCTAAAACCCTAATTAACATCCTTTTATATAATAGTAAAATCATCCTTAAAAGGTAAAAGATAATATAAACCTAACTAAACACGAATCCAAAAACATGTTTGGCAATGCCCTAACCTACGGTCGCAACAAGTTTGTCGTGGCTGCAACCAATTCTCTGCAATCCATCTTGTCGTAGCCATTGCTAGGTTGTCACGGTCACGACAAACCCTCTATATTCCCAGCTTACCTTTTAAATTTGGGCTCGACGCCAACAAGAAAGTTGTAGCTATCGTAAAAATCTTTCCAACACATACTCAAAATAGTCAATCGGACAACCGAGGCCTATCGAGCGATAACTTATGCTGACTTATTCTTTGTTTAGGCTCTCTTCTTCTTCTCAAGACCTATTTAGATCTTCATTGAACTCCTTAGATCAACTTGACTTTTTCGACCAATGCGTTATCAACTCATGTCTCCTCATGAGATCCACATTTATATGAAATAATCAATAAAAACTTGTAGATTCCGACTCCACCAACATAGCGAGTATAAATGCAAAATGCGAACTAAATTATGCAATATAATATTTACACCAAACCAACCTAAATGCAACCTATTATACATACCTAAACGCATGCTATCAGCGTGTCCATTAACAACTAGGACAACATCTTCTTCAAACCTGGTGTCACCCTGTAACGGCCCAGAGGATTTCCGAGTTACGTTTCAAGGGATAAAACCCCTTGTTCGGATCTTGCAATCCAGGTACGGGTCGAGGTTTCAAACTCATTTTAAGATTAGTAGAAAGAGGGATTTCAAACCCTAAAAACCTCGAAGGGCCATTGGGTACCCCTTTACCTGTCCTAAGACTATGCCGCATAATCCAATTCAACCGAAAGTAAAGCGGAAGCAAAACTAGGATACAAATGCCCCGACAAAGCCAGGTCAAAACAAATCATAAGCAAGTGATTAACATTTTTACCAAGTTATAATATTAGCTAGGTTCTTCGATTCGCCAAAGGGTTTCCCATCACAGAAGCAAGGAGCAAACAAGATCTGTAGAAAATACCTTAAAAAAAAGAACGGGGAAAGGAGTCAGATCGAGCCACTCATGCGGGACCGGCAGTCCTCGCTGAGGCCACATAGTATGTGCTATACCTAATAAAGATGCTCTAATGCAATACGAAAGTCAAACACACTAGCATGCTCCTAGTCATAATAATGTGTAAAAATACTGTAAAGGGCCCAAGACAATGCCAATTGGCATATCCCTCTCCTACCTCCACCCCCTTCCGATAGGGCAGATACTGGCCAGCTCGTGAATGCATTCCATCATAATCGGGCAGCATGCATGCCTAACCCGCTCCACAATGAAGCCCGCAGGCATCTCATAATACAAGGAAGTTCATGACTCGATTGACTCAGGGTACCCGATGAGGCTGGGCTACCCTATGACCCTAGCAAAGACTCTAGGACTATTACAGATAACGGCCGTTCTGTTTCAAATGCATAAAGTAAGCAGATGCTCATTCAATTAGTGCAACCTAAACAGGATACTACTTGGTATGCTTTTATGCATATGCAACACCTAACATAAAATGCAACAACAGGCATGAATGTCCAACCTGAGTAAGCCCCCTAGGGAACTTATCTGAAGATGCAGAACAGCATGATAACACAAGCAAGGGCCCAATGCAAGTCCAAGCAATCCCAAAAGCAATACACACCTATCATCAAGCCATTTCCATAAGCTACCGGACCAACATTCATACACACGAAACCCAAGTTCTCAACATCCTTAAAACCAATCGACGGTAAAACCATTTTCTAAAACCTTTCCGATATGATCAACATCAACCAAAATCATTCTTCCAATCAAACCCTTTGATAAAATCATACCAACAACACCTTTCAAACTTCTTTCCCAAAATTAACATTATCAACCCAAAACAAGGAATTCCGACATTAAACATCTAAACCTTAAAATAATACCTCAAAATCATATTATGAAAATAATTCCGACATTTTGGTCTTCAAGACGACAAATCTTTTAAGAGATAATTCCGGGAAACTTGAAAACCTTTTAAATAATTTCCAAGTAATACTTAACCAAAATGCAATTGCCATAGCTAAATCCTCTTTTCAACTCATGTTAATAAACCAAAGCCAATAATTCATTTTAGAATTCCTAAATAACCTATTTAAAATATCACATAATAAATAACTCAAATCATATCACTTTTTAGAATAATTTTATGAGACGTAAAGTTCCAGAATATATATCTTTCATAAAATAAGGAAAAATATAATCATAATACTTCATAGTAAATTAACAAATTAAATATCAATCATAATACCCATATATAAATACCATCATATAGCAAATAACAACAACCACAACCATTAACCCAATAGAACAAGCCCGAAAAAGAAATGGCCCAGACCCGAGCCCAGAGGAAAAGCCCAACCCGGATGTCCAAGATCTGGTTTAAATGAACCGGTCCAAGGAAGACTGAACCGGACCAGACAATAAGGAAAAAGAAAAGAAGGAACCGGGTTCCTTGGACCCGTCTTCCTCTTTGCGCCCACTGCTCGAACAGAGAAGGAGAAGGGGAGGCGGAGCTCCTCGCCGGCGTCCCGTCTCCGACCAAAACCTCGCCCAACCGACCGATAACCCAATTCCGATCCCAACCCAAGCAAGGATTTACAAACGCGAGCAAAGAGGAAGGAGAAGAGAGAGATTACCGATCTTGACGGGCTTCGCCGGAGAAGGATCCGAGGCGGTCGATTGGGCTCCGGAAACGGTGAGAACGACTCGTTCCTGGCCTGGGGAGAGTGAAGTGGGTTTAAAGACCAAGCTTGACATGTTATCGAGTCGGAATCGAAGGAAAATCTTAACGAGGCCAAATCGGAAAGAACAGGGGAGACGGAAGCGAGTTTGGCGATTCCGAGGGCTCCGGGGTGCTTCTGGTGGCTCGGCTTCGGGCTTCGTCGGACAGAACCCAGGAGGAGGGGGTGCTGGGGGTGGTGATTGCGAGGGTGAGCAAGGGGCGGTGAAGGCTCGGCGTCGGCGGTGCTCGGCGATTAACGGAGGTCAGAGAAGGAAATGGTGGTCCGGTGGCGCATCGGCAACGAAAGTAGGGGGAGGAGCTGGTGTTTTGGGTGGACTTGGTGCTCAGATTTCAAAAGGAAAAGGGGTTGTCTTGTGGATGGGTTTTGCTACAAGAGAGTAAGGCAGAGAATGGGTGTTTGAATCTCAGAGAAAGAAGGAGGGGAGGGGCTACCTTCAGAAATTGGTGTGGCTAGCTGTTGGGTGCAGGCACCATAAGGGGGTAAGGGAAGTGTGGAGAGGAGATGTGTGAAGGTGTGGTGGTGACCTGGTGTTAAGCTCAAAATGGCAAGGGGAAAGCTGCACTGCACAGGCTTCGAAAAAGACAAGGAGATGGGGCAAGACTGTAAGACAAAGGAGAGAGTGTGGTCCAAAGATGGGATTCAATTACCCTAAACTAAGATTCGAAACACACCCTCTCGACCTTAACTGATCCCAATTCCAAATAATTCTTAAATTTTCAAATTTAAATTTACTAATGAAATCCGAACATTATTTTTCAATTCTCGGCATATGAAAGCGGAATAAAACATACGGAGTATTTTAGATTCTCAATTAAAAAAAATGTCGGAACTCGTTTCGAAAGATATTTAGAACAAACCAATAGTTCGAGGACAAGATTTCCAAACCTTTCGAATTTTAGAAGTCGACATGAATATATTACTATTTTAATAATTTTAAATATTATAAAATTTCCCGGCCTTTACATCATCCACCTCTAAAAACAAGTCTCGTCCCCGAGACTCAAATCACTCTAAAACAAGGGGATGGAGTTTGAAATTGGTGAGTCCAAGGATCATGCCGTTGATCCCGCAAGCACCTCATAAGGGCCCGTATGAGATTCTCACAGTATCTTCGACGTGATCATGATATCCCCAATTGGTCGTAGCAAGTATGCGATATGGGCCCCTATCACACCCTTACCCCGACCTTTCGGTCGTATCATAACTCGAAAGCAACTATAGTGCCCCACTAGGTCTTAGCAAGCATTCTATATGCGCCCCTATAAAATACTTGTATCCACTTCGCGAGGCGTTATAATACAAGCCCGGGTTGAAAAGTTTCAAGTGTGATTCCGCAATTGAAAAGTTTCAAGTGTGATTCCGCAATTGAAAAAGATTGGCCTCAAAATCGTTGAAATTCTCGGTAACGTTTATTCTTTAAAATTCCAAGTAATTCCTTTTTAAACCGCCCAAAATCTTCAAATAAGATGTTTAGCCAGGCAACTTTACACCAATACAAGTAAAATCCTTTCGATCAAAATTTCGTCAAAACATTCCAACAACCAAATCAGTTTCTCGCATATCAATCAATCAAATTCAGAAGGTAAGAGGTGGAATCATCCACCTCTAAGGGCTAATCTCATATTCTCTTCCTAGTTTTCCAGAATCAAATCAATCTATTAGTCTCCATGCAAGCAAGATTCACAAGCCATTAGCAATGCATAACCAAAATAGCCAACTGATCTCCAATCATTACATCATATGACAAGTCTCAAATATATGCCAACACAGTGCCACAAGGTCACATCAACATCTCTACATCCTACTATGGGTCATAATACATATCTCAACCACATAACAAAATCATAATAAACGTCTCGACATCACATCAGAAGTCATAAAAGTATCACCTCATCATAGAGTCAACAAAACAAAACTCATTGTCAACACATCAACACAACGAAATCATGCCATTAAGATTCAGCAAAAGGGGAGGTCAAGCAGCATATCAATCATCGAATGTCAGCATACTCACCAGACATCATCTTAACTCATCACAACACCATGTAGCGATCATTTAGTAATCAGACCTCATTATCTCATATATAAATCATATTCATTTTGGAAGCCATATTCGTGATGTAACATATCCATAAGCATGCTTGCTAAACATAGAATACAACATCATGTTTACTACCACATAATATAACATCATGCTTTCACCCCATGACATAACATCACACTTTCACATAATAACACATCATTATCTCGCATATCTATCACAACACATTCTAACATGCTCCTAAAACAACATAGCAGAGCAGCAATATATCATGATAACATTTGTCACTACCAACTAGATTTCAATATTGCATAACAACATGTAATATCATTCTGTATCAGATTCATCGTAGTTGCTATCTAACATCATGCCAGCAATTATAAATAAATCACATAATCAAGTAAATTCTCACGTCATACCAGTCAAAATAAAATACAATCCCCACTCGCCCATCTCCACTCTCAAGCCAAGACTAATCCTCTTCTAGACTCGTCAACGTCAACTCAGACAAAAATTCTCCAAACAAATCCCAATTCATCTCGATGCTCAAATCTCGCCCATCCTTCCGCCAAGCACTACCACACCATCCACCTCTAAGAACCCAACTCCTATCTCTAACTTCACACCCAAGTACCCTCTAACACCATGTCCTCAATATTCACGAGCCCTCTCTTACACTCCTCGTACCACCCGGAGAATCACAAGTATCCCCTAAAAGCTCCTCAGGACCACCAACATTGCCTCTCATAAATCTCAAAGCTCACTCAGTCTTACCTAAGTCAACAATCCTCACATCAACTCCACCTTACACCACCATCGAACATCCTAATGACTCAAACTCTTTCACTGCTCTCAAACTACTCTACAAGAGAATCTCCCCCACATGTTAAAAAAAAGAAGCAGTTATCAAAATTATAACACCTAAGACCATGTTTATCAGTTACTATTCAAGATACTAAAATTACTACTTTTTTATTCATCTCTCTCCGCCACATCAGCATAGCATCCCTTTCCCACTTTTTCCAGTTTAACAATAGCATCCCAAGCATCCCACAATCCATCTTTTTTTACCAATTCAATTTACGAATATACCCTTCTATAACAATTATTTCCAACATGTTTATAATATGATTATAATATTATATTAGTATTTAAATACTAAATTGTAATTATAAAATTTTGATTTAAAATAAAATAGAAAACTTCATTGATTAAAAAAAAATTACACAAAAGCTAATACATAAACTAAATTGCAACGTACGAAACATAATACGAAATTTGCGAAATCTAATTGCCTCCACGTGTGGATCCAAATTTTTGCCAAATATGTTCCTTCAAGTCTTCCCTAAGTCGGCGGTGCGTACCATTATCATGAAGATCATGCCTCTTCTTTATATACTCTTGCATAGTCGCATGGCGCTCGGTCGAAAATGTCCAAGCATCGTCGTCAACCGGTGCAGCCTCACCGCTTACACCTTCCTCGAATTGTGGAATCTCGTATCCATGATGACTATAACCTTCTCGCTCGTCTTCCACGATCATATTGTGCAAAATGATGCATGCTCTCATTATCTTCCCGACCAAAATTGGATCCCAAGATAATGCTGGATGACGAACTATTGCGAAACGAGCTTGCAGTACTCCAAATGCTCTTTCCACATCTTTGCGAGCGGAAGCCACATATTGAGCAAATAGCTTCATTTTGGTTCCTTGAGGAGCCTTTGGTGCTTTGACAAATGTAGCCCATTCAGGGTAGATCCCATCAGTAAGATAGTACCCCATGGAGTACTCGTGTCCCCCGATATTGAAATTAACATTCGGAGCTGTACCTTGTAAAATATCATCAAACACAGGGGATCGATCAAGAACGTTAATATCATTATTTGTACCTGGGACTCCGAAGAAAGCATGCCATATCCATAGGTCGTAGGATGCAACGACCTCGAGTATAATTGTTGGATGACCATGATATCCACCCGCGAATTGACCTTTCCATGCAGTTGGGCAATTCTTCCAAGCCCAATGCATACAATCAATGCTACCCACCATTCCTGGAAAACCACGAGACTCTCCTACGCTCAGCAGACGTTGTATGTCTGCTGCATTTGGTCGTCGAAGGTACTCGTCTCCAAAATAGTTGATGATTCCATCAACAAAATGGGACAAGCACAATCTTGCTGTGGCCCCTGATAGACGAAGGTATTCATCACTAGCATCAGCAGCAAGGCCATATGCCAGAATGCGAATTGCACTTGTGATTTTCTGCAACGCAGAAATGCCCATCCGTCCAGTGCAATCCGGCCGTTGTTGGAAGTACACCATCTCCGATTCCAAACGTTGAACGATGCGGTTGAAAACTCCCTTACTCATCCTGAACCTGCGTCGGAAGACCTCATCTGGGTAAGTTGACACCTCCGAGAAGTAGTCGCTTGACAATTGAGCGAAGCCCCTCTCCCTCCCTCTTTCAATGTGGGTACGGCGACGTCTCGTTCTTGAACTTTCAGGTTGTTGAAAAGTTTCTTGAGCTCGAACAGTAGCAGCTTTCCATGCTTCAAAGCAAGCTTGAAGCTCACCATCTCCGTCAGAGCTACTACTAGAAAGGAAAGGGTTTGTGTTTGAAGAATCTGAATCGGGGCTAGCCATTTGTTGGTGCTTTTGGGAAGGGATGAGTTTTGGATGTGGTGTGATTTTCTTCAAAGTATGTAATGTTCATTTATATAGAAATGTAGAAGTCACATGCAATTTCAGAATTTGGAATCTCGAAGACTGACATTGAGTGGACAAGGCTCTACCACAAACCGACAACTCTCTATCACATGCAATATCAGAATTTGGAATCTCGAAGACTGACATTGAGTGGACAAGGCTCTACCACAAACCGACAACTCTCTATCACATGCAATTTCAGAATTTGGAATCTCGAAGACTGACATTGAGTAGACAAGGCTCTACCACAAACCGACAACTCTCTATCACATGTAGATTCAAAATTTAAAAATGACAACTTCCATTACATTAAAGAAACATGCATTACATTAAAGAAACACGCATTACATTAAGGAAACATGCATTACATTAAGAAAACATGTATTACATTAAGAAAACATGCATTACATTAAGAAAACATGCATAAACACAAATGAACTTAAGCTTTGATCTCTCATGGGAAAGAGTCCTCCGCAAGCTCCTTGAATAACTTCATTTTGAGATTTTCACCTTCCGGTGGAAGATTTGGAGTTGCCATGAGTTGACTAAGCAAGTCAATATTCTTCACTCGCACGTACCCTTGCGCCTTCTCCCTCTTGCGAACCTCCTTCGCCATCTGCAACTCATAAATTTGTTTGAACTTTTCGGCTTCTTGCTTTGCCTGTTCCACGGCAACCTCTCTCTGTGCAGCTTGATCTGATGACATGGCTTCTTTTCCTTTTCTCTTGGATTTCTTGATGCCCATTGGACGCTGAATTGGGTTGACGGTAAAGACACTCGTGGGAGTATCTGACCCAGGGGTATCCTCTCCACCAGTTGTCCGGGATCTCTTTGAACTCCCACTACTTGCATTGCAATGGTTGATTTTATCTAAATAATCAACACTCCACTTCGGCTCATCACGCAGTAGTACCCATGCATGCTCCTCTTTGAATTGCTTTCTATCAGTCCTTGAAGCATAAAGCTCACGTGCCCTCATAATGACATCCTTGTCCGCCTCGCCAGATGCTCTCATTCGACTTGCCTCCTGAAAACAACCAACAAACTTAGCTACATTCGAATTGATTTTTTGCCAGTGAGCTTTACATTTCTTTCCATCTCTTTCCACTTGGTGTGGTTTCCTATACTTCTCATAGAAGGCTCCGATTCTGTCCCAAAATGCATTTGCATCTTGATTGGTGTTGATGACCGCGTCGGTGGAGATGTTTATCCAAGCGCTAACGAGAAGATTATCGTCTTCCACACTCCAAGTGGAGCGAGAAGAACGAATTGTATCAGCACCTTCTCCGACTTCACCACGGCCTGAACCACGAGCCCCAGAACGACCTCGCCCACGAGCACTGAGATGACCTCGACCTCGAGAACTGGAATCGACACCTTGTTGGGTGCTATAGTTGGGATAGGTTGAGATTGTTGTGAATTTTCACTTCCAGCAGTGTCTGGGGTAAGATTTTGTGGGTTTGAAGATAGAAGTTGCTCGTAATAGCCTAGCCCATATTCCGAAGAAAGGGACATATTGCTCAAGCCAGAGAAGAAAAAATTATCAGCTTGATTTTTAGATGGATCCATATTGAGAAGAAGAGGAAGAAGAGTTGGTGTGTTTTGAAATGGTTGTGATGATAAGTTTTTATAGCCAAAATCAGACTTGTCCACATTTTTACATCCTTCAAACATTTGATGGGACAACACACTTCATCTATACAGATCAATAAATCTGCATTTGACGGGACAACTCAAGAAATCTGCATTTGACGGGACAAGACACTTCATCTATACAGATAATTTATACCAATGTCACAAATGACTTGACCACATTTTTAAATCCTCCAAACATTCAATGAAGTGTTTTACGAACAAAAAAAAAAAATTAACTGGACTCGGTATGAAGGTTTGAAAAATGCCAGAAATTTTCGAACATAGTAAAACCCTAATTTGAGCCCTGCAACGACCCCAAATGGCTTAAAAAGCCCGTAGGTCACGGCGTGGCTGTGAGTTTTGTTCGTGACGTGATTCCCTATCCGGAAAGGTATTATAATAAGCAATCGGACACCGAATGACCAAGATCCAATTTACCGAGCAAAATTACAATATAATTCTATCAAAATAACTCATTTTTTTCAAATTACGTCGAAACATATTCAAATTTGATGTCTATGTGTAGAGAAAAATGAATCTAGTATTATGGTAATTTTTAAATATTTTTTTTTTTACATTTTACATAGCAAAATTAGCATTATTTGAATTTATTTAACATCGGCCAGATTCAATCACAGCCATCCGTCCCTTTCAATCTGAGCCGCTCGTCCATCGTCCTGTCACAGCGCGCCACCTGTCCCTCCCAGCTGCAGAGCCGCGTCAGCAACCCAGTAGTGAAACGCAGTGTTTTGTCCCTCCCAGTAGTGAAACGACGTCGTTTTGGATTTTTAATTTCCGAAAAAAAGAAAACGAATCTGACACAACCTTTATTGTCCCCCATAACATCGATGCCAATTTGGCATCCGATAAGCATCCGTGTAACCTCACCCCTCAATATTTTATAATTTATTTTCATTTTAGCATCCCTACAGTACACCGATAAACATGCTCTAAGGCATGCATCATTTTAGCTAGCATTTATAATAGCATCGTTAATACATCCCCAATCATTACAATCTTATCAAGAAGTCTCAATTTACTATCATGCTCCATATTTATAGCAAACATCATATATGAACATCATCAAATTAGGCTAGCAAGTTTCATCAAAACCTTATCAAATAAACAATTCAAGTTTCTCAGCATTTGTAGTTCACATTTTATATGTAAGGAATTTAGATCATGTACATTAGAACTGTAAAGCACCGAATCATATCATGATAAACAACAGACAATCAGACAACAGTTATTACCAAGTCAGCACATCAACACATAAACGTCACCATCAAGGCATTGCAACATGGTTATCAACATATTCAGAAAAGTTAGCAATTCAAACGGAGGACACTCCCGCCTGCAAGTTATATCGTACTCGATAGTCGCAATCCTCAAAACATACTTGTCCCACCAACACCGTCGATCATGAGGCTTGTGGGTTATGGGCCCACGCTTCCGCCACACAGCTCTATCGTTATGCAACTTCCTTTCTCTTTCAAGCAGTCGCTCACCAAATATCGCAGAGTAGTCTAAGTTAGCAGAGATAGGGGAGTGACAAGGACGGGCAACCCAATGTTCACTTCGGAACCAAACATAGACCAATGCTAAAGAACAACAAGACTAGAGACAAGACTTTGACCCGAGAATGACAACGATTGCCCCTATGAAAATCTATGAGGTTACAATTTGTGACAAGTAGCAAGGGTTCGTCTCAATCAATCAACCATATCAACCCACACTAACATGTACCTATCTCGAAGATCAACGACATACATGTACATTCGAAAGACACATTCGAGTTCTACCTTGAGGGGCATGCGAGACAAGCTAACAGTCTATCGATTCATGAAAGCCATAATGCCTAGTAGTCTTAAGCGAGATATGCGGGATTTACCAAACCGAGCAAATATCACATATATGAGCAATGCACTAGCGAGGTATATATATCAACAATCAAGGTCAATGCATCATGATGAGGTTATCATAACAATCCGACCTAATGTTATACGAGAACACATAAGAGCAGCATAGTATCTATCACATAAGGCAACCATGATCATATAATAAGTCAAGAATGGCATGCAATCAGACGAAGGGTCACATTCAGAAAGCATAGGTCCTACATGATGCTAGCGATGCATGATAAGGCATGAGCATAATCAAGAGTCATTTAAATGAGTTCAACATAATATTCACGAAATATGTGGCATCGTCAAAAGTAACAAGGAGGAAATCAGGGGCGATATATTATAATAATGCTAGGAATGAAATGTCATAGAGCACATAAATGGTCCAATAGCTATCACATTGTAGAACAAGTACGACATGTAATCATTTATTTAGCGGGTAATATTGGAAATCATAAATCCTACGGGATACTACTAGCACCTATCGAATCATGACCACAATCAAGGTAACTCGACCTAATTCATTCTAACATTCATGCGTCATGTATATGCAAAATCATAATATAACGTGGTGTGTGACCATGCGAGGTGTCAAACCATACGTTCATGCAAGTACGAGAAGATGTCACATAGTAATAGAGGAATACCACTGAGTGAGAACATGTAAGCATGCTAGGATTACCCATTACGGAAAGCAAGTCAATCATCGAATTCAACAGTAACTAATCAGGATAAGTACAACAATTTAAGATGATAGCAAGGGGAAGAACCACACTATCAGGGACCTAGCTCAAGAGGAGATCAACAATACGGTAGGCAAGATATAAATTCCCACAAGTCACAACCAAGGACCCTACATGATGCTAAAGGCTCAACTTAACATACGATACATGCACGCAACTAATCATGATGATACGTAAGAAATCAATTCAATCACATTTCGACGATATAGAAGCATGATGAAAGTTTAACGATGTACAATACGAGTCTGAGTATTGGCAAGACGGCTATAATTCAAGGATATGAGCTTGAATCAACACATACTAGGATAAAACATGCATTCGTCAAGACTCAATTATACCACATATTCTCCATACAACGCAAGTAATTACACAACAATCTTAATGGCAAAACAACCAACATGGGTTAATCCGACAAATACAGAATAGATGGGCATGCTGTAGATTCGTGTCACAAACGAGTAATAAGCATCAAGGCGTCATCAGCTAGTATACTAAAGAGATCATTTACAAGCATTCATACGAAGAAGAGTTTATCACACTATCATGGACCTAACCCAGGAGAAAACAACTATCATGTAGGTTCATATCATGTGGTTTATGCTTTCAATCAATCATTAGCATAATTAATACGATAAGTTAAGTAGGCATGCTATTACAACGTATCATCATGATAGAAAGCAAGGCACAACACGAGACTTGAGCAATGTAACTAATCACAGATGTATTAACACAACAACTTGGTACTAATGGTTATTCACAAGGGACATGTCAGAGACTACAAATCATGTAATGTACTTCAGAGATAGTCACTATTACAACCGGACAGAAATCCCTAAGGGCAACCATTGACTTTTCCCAACTCGCTCATCACTCTTCTTTCCCGTGGGACTCTGGCACGACTCTTTGTGGCAAGAAAACACTGGTTGATCGTTATAAGAATCAAGAAAGACAGCCCCAGAAACACCTTACTTTTGACTCAAAATGACACCAAGAACTACCTTCCAATACTTACTCAGATAATCTTTATCTACACACATGATTCTGACACAATGTGTTTACCAACCCGATTCCTGTGAAAGATACTGACATCCGAGGAAAGACTCGATAAGATCGTCAAGGGTTTAGCATAGTGGAAGGGGCTATTACACACAACTGGGTTGACCATATAGAAGTAGGGGTACTCCCGCTATCCCGTTGACACAGATCCATTAGTACACATTTCATAGTCAGGGCATACCAAATTACCAATCATATCCACAACAAGCACTTAGCACGGAATCAATTAATGACAATCATAATTATCTCCTTGGAGCCTCCCAACCCACCTGTAAAGAACAAGCTGATATTTTGCCCACCGTTTCCAACTACACCCAATAGGGGTGGTCTAGCGCCTTTACTATCCACTCGTGTCCCCGTTGGTCGGTTTTCCTCTTTTATAACAAGCCAAGTTCGTTAATTAGTCCGGTTGGGGTTAGGCATCTTAAGTTCATTTTGCCCCTTTAAATTCTTTTCAAAAGTCCTTGAAATTTGTGGGCGATTTTCAAAACATACCCTCGACCCTTGTGTACCCGAATTGCACAACCTCAGCTCTGATACCATCTTTGTAACGGCCCAGAATTATGATTTCCGGGTTACGTTTCAAGGGATAAAACCCCTTGTTCGGATCTTGCAATCCAGGTACGGGTCGAGGTTTCAAACTCATTTTAAGATTAGTAGAAAGAGGGATTTCAAACCCTAAAAACCTCGAAGGGCCATTGGGTACCCCTTTACCTGTCCTAAGACTATGCCGCATAATCCAATTCAACCGAAAGTAAAGCGGAAGCAAAACTAGGATACAAATGCCCCGACAAAGCCAGGTCAAAACAAATCATAAGCAAGTGATTAACATTTTTACCAAGTTATAATATTAGCTAGGTTCTTCGATTCGCCAAAGGGTTTCCCGTCACAGAAGCAAGGAGCAAACAAGATCTGTAGAAAATACCTTAAAAAAAAGAACGGAGAAAGGAGTCAGATCGAGCCACTCATGCGGGACCGGCAGTCCTCGCTGAGGCCACATAGTATGTGCTATACCTAATAAAGATGCTCTAATGCAATACGAAAGTCAAACACACTAGCATGCTCCTAGTCATAATAATGTGTAAAAATACTGTAAAGGGCCCAAGACAATGCCAAGTGGCATATCCCTCTCCTACCTCCACCCCCTTCCGATAGGGCAGAGACTGGCCAGCTCGTGAATGCATTCCATCATAATCGGGCGGCACGCATGCCTAACCCGCTCCACAATGAAGCCCGCAGGCATCTCATAATACAAGGAAGTTCATGACTCGATTGACTCAGGGTACCCGATGAGGCTGGGCTACCCTATGACCCTAGCAAAGACTCTAGAACTATTACAGATAACGACCGTTCTGTTTCAAACGCATAAAGTAAGCAGATGCTCATTCAATTAGTGCAACCTAAACAGGATACTACATGGCATGCTTTTATGCATATGCAACACCTAACATAAAATGCAACAACAGGCATAAATGTCCAACCTGAGTAAGCCCCCTAGGGAACTTACCTGAAGATGCAGAACAGCATGATAACACAAGCAAGGGCCCAATGCAAGTCCAAGCAATCCCAAAAGCAATACACACCTATCATCAAGCCATTTCCATAAGCTACTGGACCAACATTCATACACACGAAACCCAAGTTCTCAACATCCTTAAAACCAATCGACGGTAAAACCATTTTCTAAAACCTTTCCGATATGATCAACATCAACCAAAATCATTCTTCCAATCAAACCCTTTGATAAAATCATACCAACAACACCTTTCAAACTTCTTTCCCAAAATTAACATTATCAACCCAAAACAAGGAATTCCGACATTAAACATCTAAACCTTAAAATAATACCTCAAAATCATATTATGAAAATAATTCCGACATTTTGGTCTTCAAGACGACAAATCTTTTAAGAGATAATTCCGGGAAACTTGAAAACCTTTTAAATAATTTCCAAGTAATACTTAACCAAAATGCAATTGCCATAGCTAAATCCTCTTTTCAATTCATGTTAATAAACCAAAGCCAATAATTCATTTTAGAATTCCTAAATAACCTATTTAAAATATCACATAATAAATAACTCAAATAATATCACTTTTTAGAATAATTTTATGAGACGTAAAGTTCCAGAATATATATCTTTCATAAAATAAGGAAAAATATAATCATAATACTTCATAGTAAATTAACAAATTAAATATCAATCATAATACCCATATATAAATACCATCATATAGCAAATAACAACAACCACAACCATTAACCCAATAGAACAAGCCCGAAAAAGAAATGGCCCAGACCCGAGCCCAGAGGAAAAGCCCAACCCGGATGTCCAAGATCTGGTTTAAATGAACCGGTCCAAGGAAGACTGAACCGGACCAGACAATAAGGAAAAAGAAAAGAAGGAACCGGGTTCCTTGGACCTGTCTTCCTCTTTGCGCCCACTGCTCGAACAGAGAAGGAGAAGGGGAGGCGGAGCTCCTCGCCGGCGTCCCGTCTCCGACCAAAACCTCGCCCAACCGACCGATAACCCAATTCCGATCCCAACCCAAGCAAGGATTTACAAACGCGAGCAAAGAGGAAGGAGAAGAGAGAGATTACCGATCTTGACGGGCTTCGCCGGAGAAGGATCCGAGGCGGTCGATTGGGCTCCGGAAACGGTGAGAACGACTCGTTCCTGGCCTGGGGAGAGTGAAGTGGGTTTAAAGACCAAGCTTGACATGTTATCGAGTCGGAATCGAAGGAAAATCTTACCGAGGCCAAATCGGAAAGAACAGGGGAGACGGAAGCGAGTTTGGCGATTCCGAGGGCTCCGGGGTGCTTCTGGTGGCTCGGCTTCGGGCTTCGTCGGACAGAACCCAGGAGGAGGGGGTGCTGGGGGTGGTGACTGCGAGGGTGAGCAAGGGGCGGTGAAGGCTCGGCGTCGGCGGTGCTCGGCGATTAACGGAGGTCAGAGAAGGAAATGGTGGTCCGGTGGCGCATCGGCAACGAAAGTAGGGGGAGGAGCTGGTGTTTTGGGTGGACTTGGTGCTCAGATTTCAAAAGGAAAAGGGGTTGTCTTGTGGATGGGTTTTGCTACAAGAGAGTAAGGCAGAGAATGGGTGTTTGAATCTCAAAGAAAGAAGGAGGGGAGGGGCTACCTTCAGAAATTGGTGTGGCTAGCTGTTGGGTGCAGGCACCATAAGGGGGTAAGGGAAGTGTGGAGAGGAGATGTGTGAAGGTGTGGTGGTGACCTGGTGTTAAGCTCAAAATGGCAAGGGGAAAGCTGCACTGCACAGGCTTCGAAAAAGACAAGGAGATGGGGCAAGACTGTAAGACAAAGGAGAGAGTGTGGTCCAAAGATGGGATTCAATTACCCTAAACTAAGATTCGAAACTCACCCTCTCGACCTTAACTGATCCCAATTCCAAATAATTCTTAAATTTTCAAATTTAAATTTACTAATGAAATCCGAACATTATTTTTCAATTCTCGGCATATGAAAGCGGAATAAAACATACGGAGTATTTTAGATTCTCAATTAAAAAAAATGTCGGAACTCGTTTCGAAAGATATTTAGAACAAACCAATAGTTCGAGGACAAGATTTCCAAACCTTTCGAATTTTAGAAGTCGACATGAATATAAATTACTATTTTAATAATTTTAAATATTATAAAATTTCCCGGCCTTTACACACCCTTTGCTACGTACAACAACAGACCCTGAGTTCTTCTCCTACTACTTCCTCTTAGGACAATCGGTCTTCCAATGCCTATTTTCCTTACAAAAGTTATATACATCTTCTGGCTTTGGATCCTTGAAAACATCTTCTTGCATCACTTCTTCTTACCATTCTCTTGGCCCTTGCATCCATAGACAGTTAGTCTAGTGGCTTGACTTTCTATATACTCTCACCAAACACCTTCAATCGTAACTCTCTATTGTACGTGAAGCGACGACCTAATCTCTTCTAGCGTGATAGCGTCCTTCCCAACAATAAACAACTTAACAAAGTTATTTTATGTCTAGGGTAGAGACACCAACATAACCAAAACAATATCTTCATCCTCCAACTTAACCTCGATAATATGTAAATCAAGTAATAAGGTGTTAAGTTGATCAATATGACCGTTGTGTATCTTCCAACATGCACAAGCTGAATAAGAGTTGTTTTAGAAGAAACTTATTCGTTAGAGATTTTGTCATGTACAAACTCTCCAACTTAATACACAAAGCAGTGATGATCTCAGCGTCGGAATATGATCATTGAGTGTGCCTTCTCCTCCGAAATTTGTCATCTCAGCAGTGTTGTTGACCTTGAAATCCTTCGTCAACGACGCTCATAAGCTTTGTTGTTTTAGCAAAACTTGCATCTTTATTTGCCACAAACTTAACCTGTTTCTGCTAGTGAACTTATTGATCTTCACATTTAAAAATGCCATCTTTCCTATGGGTTGCAAGCGAAAACCACAAACCGCTCTTATACTAGTTTATTTCAATAGACTAGAAAGATTCAAGAACAATAATAATAAAAACACACACATTTATGTGGTTTACTAACAATGTGTTGGCTACCTCCATGACAAAGGAGATCAATTTTATTACGCAAATGGGTTTTCTGGAGGATACAAGTAAGTTGTGTTGAATACTACTAGGATCGGTGAAAATCGTCTTGTCCAACGTCGTAGTCCATTTTTATGGTTCCTTTAATTTCATTGGACGATAAACATTAAAATAAATTATAAGGTACAAACACTTATTTAAGAAAATAATTAGAAATTTCAATTTAGCCAATGAGATACTTTGGACTACGACATGGACTACAATTGTGGACTAGACGA
This sequence comes from Persicaria maculosa, assembly GCA_963922045.1. Taxonomy (NCBI): domain Eukaryota; kingdom Viridiplantae; phylum Streptophyta; class Magnoliopsida; order Caryophyllales; family Polygonaceae; genus Persicaria; species Persicaria maculosa. The sequence continues at coordinate 50,534,095 of OY998259.1, read as the reverse complement.
TCCTCGTTGTACTAGGATATGCCTATAGAAGATGATTTAATCATCTCCTGCAGGCATAGTATACACATGGATCTATCAACTATGTGTCGCTTTGATTTAATAAAAGATGATTTAATCTTTTTTTTTATAATAAATCAATAATGCCCAAAAAGATAAATCTAAAAAAAAATCTTATCTAGATCTTATTATAGATAAATTTATCTATAATAAATCTATTAAGATAACCCACATTAGATCCAAAGTATCCCAACCCATAGTATACACATGTATATGATAATTAAAACTATGTATCTCAATTACAGCTATATTGTGTTTAACCATCAGAGTTTTACATTTATATCATCATAAAATTTTATGGAATAACAATAGATAGAAGAAAAACATACAACAACTGAAACTTGCAAACATTAATCTCGGTACCCAACATGATTTACATGTATTTCAAGACAAAGTTCACCCGTGATTGCTCCTTCGTCGTCGGCATCACCCAACCCAATTAAATCGAACAAAGTAACCTCAGTATCATCTTCATCAATTAAATTGGTATAACCATTGCATCTTGTTAGCAGTTGCGAAAGATCTTCACTCGTGGGCGTATTGATTACTTTCTCATACCTGAAGTCTTTCCGTTTATCACTAGACAAACAACTCGGGTTTGATCGCCAATGAAATGATAGTGGTATCCATTTTGAGCTAGAAGGTGAAGACGATGTGGAAACCGAAGAGCTTCCAAACCCTTGGATCTTGTTCGTTAATTTGATCGCATTTGAACGAGCTTCCTCAAGGGCTTGTCCTCTCTGAAGAAGTTTAAGTACCCTTTCAGACTTGTTTTTCATGTAGACTCCCCAGTTGAACCTAAAATGCGCATTTAACTGAATTCAACTATATGTCGCTTCGATTTAAGATGATTTTGAGGAAATTCAAAATTACCCTTTGGCGTCCTTATATTCGAATGCAGCTAACTCTTGAATAATAGCGCAATCACATTGAAATTCATGAGCAAACTCTTCAGGACCATGTGTTAGAAGGAAATCAAGCAATATCAAGGAATTGTATGCAATCCTCCACTTCTTCCAATCAATGTTAGACAATCTGAAACCATTTTTCATACTCAATTAGGGCATGTTTGGTATCTCATGGGTATTGAGTTGGAATGGGTATGGTATTCATACATACTCATTTCTTATATTGATACCCTAGATGTTTACAAGTGTGAAACATATTAGATTTGAACCTTTTGTGTAAGACATTGACAATTCTCCAATAATCATGAAGATTGTAAGAAGCTCTAGCAATTCTGGCCATGACTCTTGCATCCGGTACCCATGGATTACAATCGGTTACTTCTTCGGTCCACCTACAACCATCCCTAGTCTCTCTTAGGAGAAAAATATGAAAAGGTGGTGAATTAAGAAATGAGAATCATGTCTATTGTTGAATGACTCGGATGATTTGAACTCACAAAGTAGACCCAATATAAATACTCATGGAATTTGCGTTGTTATAAGAAGGGAAGCTTACCGTTGCGCGTTTGAGATGACATTAAAGGTAAGTCTAGAAGCTGCAACCTTGTACTTGTCTTGAAGAAAAGTGGATGCTTGTTTGAGAAACAAGGTTCCCATTTGTTTTAAAAAAATGATTTTGAGTGTGTGGAGCTTTGAAATTGAAATTAGGGATTTAAGCTCTTTTGACCTCCTTTTTTGTGATTTTGATACTTTTGATGGGTAGATTGAGAAACAACTTCTTGTGTCTACCCAATTCGTCTAGGAGGTTGAGGGGGTTGTATTGGATTGTTGGTGTGTATTAATTAGATTGAGGAATTTATATAGGAATTCTGAGGCAATTGAATTTTTTTTTTTGTACGAATTTACTAAATTATGAAGGGACATTGGAATGATCTTTCTTGTGGGCAGTCTTAATTTCAAGGCTTAGCCTCTCATTCTTCCTAGTTTTAAGCCGAAACAATCATCACATATGGAGGATAACTAGATGTTTGGATGTGTCCTATGATCAACTTCTACATTTTTTGAGTGATTTTGACTTCTTACTGTGTTGGAGAGTCTCAAGTAGATAGTTTGATGATTTAGATCAAGGGCATAGGATGGACTAGTGAATGAATCGTTAATGTGAACTAGAAGATTATGGGTTTCACCAATTTCCTTTTAGTGTTTTCTTTCCCAATAAAGTATTGTCATTCTATGCCCTTGGAGCACACAATAGACAAACCATATTCTTACTTGTAAAATTTGATTTTTTTTTTTAAAAAAATTGTTTCTTTTAAAAGTTTAAATAGTTTTCCACCAATGAGATAAAATGATGTAGCCACATGTCGAACGTAACTTGAAGGGGTGACAGGTTAGAACCCGCCAAGTTACGGATCGAAAACTCCCAACCTGAACCCTAACCCGTTGAAGGTACGAGATGTCGGTGTTGACCCAACGGCCGCTTCTAAGTACTTAGAGGAGGATCACGGTGGTGAACGACGCCTCCAAGCACCAATTCCGATGAGGGAGACTGAGATGTCTGCTCCAATGTCATCGCAAATCTCAACCCAATAACCACTGACAACGAAGGTCGGGATTGGAAGCCCAACAACCACTGAGCAACCTTCACCGATTCAACCATTGGGCAAGCCCTGCCGATTTCGCTCGACACCAGCGAAGGAGCACATTTGATAGGCTAACGCCGCCAATCCTTGAGTTTGGTGAGTCAATCTCTGTTGAGAAGCACGAAACCCCTAAAATTCACATACTCATGAAGAACCCAACCCCTATATCCCGAATTCGAAAATCTGAGTATAAGGAGGAGGACATGTTGAAGACGAGAGGTTGAAGACAGAGAATAACCATTTTTTTAAAAAAAACAAATAACTCAACCTGACTGGTCGAACCCAACAGGTCAATGAGTTTTATTCAACTCGACCCTATAAATTTGCCTATCTGACAATCCAAACTCGACCGAGCATCGACCCGATAGGTCACAGATTAACGGTAACACATGGTCATGCCCAACAGAATTGATCGATAAGTGAAGTATTAACGTGGACTAGAGTTTGATGAGTTTCTTTGCCAATCAAAAGTACATTCTCGAGGTAGGTTAGGTTACTTTTGTAAATTTTGAAAATTGTTTTGTCTTTGCACAAAGTGGTTTTAGGTTAAATTAGTTATGCAAGTCCATCTTAGAAGTCTCAATTTTTTTTAAAGTGAAGGAAATAATTAGAATAGAAGGATTATAGTTGAGTAATGCATCATCCTAACATGTCTTTGCAAATAAGCACCTTGAGTTATCTGTCTTCCTCCAAATAACCGACAACAAAGATACTACTAGTAAGATGAACAACTTATCTGCAATAGAATTAGTATTTTATGAGATAATTAATCATTCTAAATAGAGAAATAAATCGAATTGGGTCACAAGTCAATATACCTATACCTGAATTTATCCATATATGAGTTATGTAAACTCCCTCTATTTGGAAAAACATGTTATTTTCTACTCACACGCTTTTTTAGAATGATAAAAACTATATAAAATATACAATTTTTTTTTATAAAATTTTAATAAATTTGTATTTATTAATTGTAATTATGAAGATTTTAATTTTTTTTAAATAGATATTTTATATAGTTTTTACCATCCTAAAAAAAGTTTGTGAATGGTAAACGAAATGATTTATCTAATTATCTATAATATGTTCTAGATAAGATAGGTTTTATCTATTTAGTTTTATCTATAGATGATTATACACAACCCTGGAGCCCTAGAAATACACAACCCTGGAGCCGCCCCCAAATCGAAGGCAGAGAACAACTCAATGCCGAAATGTCGACCAGATAAGATCGATGGATACCCATGGAAGTTGCTGCGAAGTGGGATCGACAAAGAGCCAGGCCACCAGTAGAGAAGGAGAGAAGAAAGAAATCCCAACAGGTTTGGAGGAAAAGGAGAAAAAAAAAAGGGAAGAAGAAGTTTATCGAAGCTCCCGAGTACTAGATGCATGGGATCAAACAGAGTTAGATCTCAATGTCAAGCTAAGTCGTGTGCCTTGATTGGGCTGATTTCCTCTGTCACGGAGACCGGGCGGTGGTGGACAAATGCTCACTGGAGAATGTCAGAAACAACATCTAATTGAAGAAGACGATTCAACCGAAACCTGGTCAAGATCCAATGTGATGGTGGTTATGATCTTCTTCTCCCTGGCTTTCTCAGTCAAATGTTTCAGATTCAGATATGAACAAACTCTTGGAATAGAAGGTTGCATGGTGAACGTTGATACTGAGAGCTTTCTCCTAGATAAATTATACTTGAAATCACATGGGATTCTTTTGCTACTGAATGTGGGAGCATGGTAAAACAAGATAGAAGTCGTGAACAGAAAAGCTTGAGAGAGACCTCATTTCTTGATTTTCCTTTCATAGATGCATTTTTATGTGTTTGGCACTTGATTTTGACTTATGTAAAAGAAAAAAGGATCTTTAAAATTGTGGGACTCTACTCTCTTGATTCAATGGGAAGAAGACCTTTATCGAACAAAAATTTATGAACCAAAGGCATGTAATCCTCACTACTAGAATTGTGTTAACAAACATCACATCATTTACATTAGTAAGTAAAACGCATGATGTTAAATATATTTTTAGGATCAAGATCCTCTCCTAATAAAAAGTTCCTTATATCTTCCTAATGAATCAATCTAAACCGTCCAAATAAATTAAAGGTCAAGATCTACTCTCCCTAAATTAACCACTAGTATTAACTATTTCAATTGACAGAGAGTGGACGCTTTCTTTCTTTCCCTTAAATTTGCAGAGTAATTCGTTTACTGGAGAACAATTTATAATGATCGAGCGATTAATTTGCTTTGTTAGTTTACTATCACATCATCAATAAATTTTCATTGAGATAATTAATTTACAATTAAGCAATTGATGAATGACTTCATCTTTTTCCTATTTCAAAAACAAAAATCAAGAGACATTGATGCAAGAGTTGCTCGATAGAGAATATCGAGTGCTTTGCCTGAAGATCTTCAGCCTACGATTAACGTGTCCATCGACAACCAGTCAGTGGCTTTGAAGAGAATCTGCAGCGACGAAGCATCAATTAATTGCTAAAAAATCGCTGAACTCAACACTTGCATTCTAATCGGACAATCTGGAGTGGTTTTGACTCAAATTCAACTCCTTTGTTGCACAGATTCGTTAACAAACGAGCACAACATGATGGCGCCACTTAATCTCCCAACAACTCAAGTACATGTTCACATTCAAGATGATGAGGGAGGAGTATGTATATATGTGTATATATATATATATATATATATATATATATATATATATATATATATATATATATGCACTTACTGGTCGGAATCGGATTCAAAGCGTAATCTTAAAATTAAATGTAATTTTCTCATCTATCAGTTGAGAAATTAAATTAAGTTGATAAAATCCAACTCGCTTCCTCTCCCTCTCCCATCGAAGTTGTCCCCTTTCGTGTTTAGAGAATTATCGCACTCGATCGACCTTGACGATGGTGCTGGAGATGGAGCTCTGCGACGACATTGAGTTCTTTCCCATCGGACCTGACCTCTTCTTGTGAAATCCAACTCGTTGACGGACCATCAGGGCCGACTCGCTCTCTCTCTCTCTCTCTCTCTCTCTCTCTCTTCCCCATCGGACCCGTCCTCTTATTGTGAAATCAATCACCTGAATTGCCGAATGCAGTATTGAGAGAGAGGAAGAGGATTTTGATTTTGGGTTTAATTAAGTTAGGAGATTTAATCTTAGCCTTCTATTTCATTCAACGGATGAGATCAATGTATTAGGAAGATATTATGAGATATTTACTAGGAGAGGATCCTGTTCCATATTTTTAACATCCGTTTTCAAATCAATGATGTTGTTCAGGAAATTCATATCACTTTCACTTTCTAGACGATGTTAATTAGGTATGACCCAAATTTTAAAAAACGCGCAAAATATACTATCACTTAAATTTTGAAAACAATAAGTGAAATACAGTAGTGGGATGCCAATTTTTAAGACTCGTCCAACCCCTTCCAAAATTTTCACTTCTTTAACTCTATTTTCCTCCCACCCTTGGAATATTTTTCAATTTCAAAACCAAATACGTACCCAACACTTAACCAAAATAAAAAAATATGTATGTCAATTTACCAATCCTAACTTTTAATCTTTCCGACTCAACATTCTCTTGTTCATTCTCATTCTCAAACAACTCCACATTCTCAGCCGAGGGAAATTGAGAGATCGAGAAGGACAAGCTTGTATGTAGAGCCTCTGGATGTTCATCTCTTAAATCGCGTAGAAGAAGGAGAGCCATGGGAATGAGGACCATGTTTCCACCATCGAAGACCATAGATCTAAGATCAAGGAGTTGTCTGAGATCTGAGATGGCATACTCAAGCTCCTTGGCTCTCGGCTTGTTCCCTCGGTTGTGTCCGGTGACTCCTCAATCCTCCCTAAACTAGAATCGAAAGGTAACCTCCATGAACTCCCCCTTCAATGCATCTTTTGTCATCTCTTTCGCTTTTTGTCTGGCAACCTTTCTCTGGCACTCTCTTAATCTCAGATCTCTCAATTTCCTCTGGTAAGATTTCATATCATCCGTCTCTCCCTTAGTCTTTAAATCTTCAATTGCTACTAGAATCTTATTTTTTTTGCATAAAAAACTTGATGAACCCAGACAACGATCTGAACACCAGCATAGTTAATTCGGCGGTGAGGCTATGTCATAAGCTTTTGAACAACATTTTCTTCGATCAGGCGGAGGGCAACAAGATCATGAGATCTACTTGGAGTTGCTTCATCTGTTTGTTGCTTGACTCAGACACGATTCCTGATTGGTTGGAGCTATTCTTCATGGATTGTCAGTCTCTTACCTCCGCCACGAACGTTAGGAGGGATTCTGTGTGACTATTGGTTTTGGTGGCTTGATTACTTTGCTTGCTATTGAGCTGGAGATTGCTTTGGATGAGTATGTTGGCTCAATGGAGGCCACCGTATTGATATCAATCTCCTGAAGCATGGGAGGCTGATGACTGTAGTTGGTGATGGTTACCACTGGTTCTCCGGGCAAGACAAAGCTCACATGCTATATCTTCCTCGCCAGGACTTGCCGACGGGTCCCACCACCGCTCATTTGCTACTTCCCAGTGACCATCCAGGAGCTGAGTTGCCTCTAGTTCCGCATCAGCCGCTTCAGTAGGAGATTCCTCAGCATGAGGAGCAGGGAGATGACATGGACTATGAGCGCCCTCCGAATGAGGAGACTACCTATCCGGGCGAGAACTATTATGCTGGTGCTAGTTCATCTCATGGTGGTTTTGATGCTGAGTATCCTTCTCAGGTCTACTTTGAGAGATTCTTCCATCCTATTCAAGACCAACAGCAGATGATCTTCGATAACCAGTGTCACATGGTTCACAACTACATGCGTATGGATGAGTCTATCGATTAGACGTTCACTTCTGCGATAAGAGGTTAACTTCTGTTGACCAGAGCTTTGGTACTGTCGGTCAGCGGTTTGATTCTATGGACAGCCAACTAGCTATCCCGCGTGATTCTCAGGCTGAGATCAAAGTTGCTCAAGAGGCCTAGAGGACGAGTTTTGATGATTTGTGTTCCATGCTCCGTGGATTGCAGTTTACAGGATATCCACCACAGCCACCACATCAGTGAGCATGTTAGTTTCCTCTTCCCTCACCTCGATTTGATACGGGGTTAGCCGTGAAATGGCCCGATCTTAGACAAACAAGCAAGAAACTAAAGAACGGAAGCAAGAACAATAAAGAACGCAGCAAGACTCAAAGAAACTCGACCAAGAACCCAAGATTCGACCAAGACTCAAGATTCGATAAAGGACAATAAAGACACGACCGATAAGGACTGAGTCGATCTATATAGAACAAGATAAAGACCCCAGGCCTCCTAAGAGGGTAGGAACCAATACCAATGACTATATAACCCGCCTCTACAACCCTACACAACCAAGCGGACAACTTGGAGGCACAAGGAGGGGGCTCGTGGATACAAGGATCACCAAGTCTTGCGAAGTTGATGAACACAGAGCAAACCAAGCTAGATCAATACCAATAGATGCAATTGAAGAGCACAGCTCTATTCAATCGACAATCACTCATTGTGTTTCACACAAAAAGAGAGCTTTTCTATTCATTAAAATCCCGTCAAAACCAGCAACAGCTCAAAGAATGTGGATTTCGGCCAAGCTATAGGACGAATCTGGAAAAACCGTCAACAGAAAAGTAGTAGATCTCTTCGTCCTCGTTCCAACAAGGTATGGCACACCTCAATCCGATAAATATAGAATCCGTACGACTCATTTTACTGAAAAGACGAAAAGCTGTCAAATATTCTGAACGAATGTAAAACGTCAAGCTTCCACCTTTGGACCTTCTCCCATGGTGGAGCCTTCTTCTTCCTCTTGAGAAGGACATCATCCGAAGGTGTTTTGGATGGTCCCGCCGCATCAATCTCCCTTTCTTGAAAAGGACTCGTCCTCGAATCCAAGCTCGCATAAAATTCCGCAAATGCATCCACATGAGCTCCTGGATCGAATACCTCATTCCCATGGAAACTCATCTCAAGACCGATTGTTGTAGGGATTGACCACTCCTCGATGGATATTGTCTCAGCTTCATCTACAAAATCAAGAAAAGAAACTTTATGAGTGCATAATTCAGATTCCATATCAATGTCATGATGTTCTAATGTAATGTGCACTTGATCTTGGTCATTGATCCCTAAGTTTCCATCTAATGCTAGCAAGTTTTCATCATTTTTCAAGGCTGGATTTTCAATTAATTCAAGGCTAGAAATAGTAGAACAATTTTCACCATCAATGATCAAATTAGAAACTTTGCCTTTCTCTAAGCATTTAGTATGACACAAATCTTCTCTTTGATTATCATCACAAGGCATAGGTTGAACATCTAAAATGTTATTATCAATCAAAGAATCATCATGCTCATATTCAATGCAATCATTATCATTACAGGCAAGTAAATTAAGATCTTGATCATTATTAACATGCTCATCATTTTTACCACTAGAATTTTCAGATTCATTTTCGCATAGGTGATTAATCATGAAAATCTTCTTATTGGGCAATCCTGCATAACATGTCCTTTACCTTGGCATATAAAGCAAGGAATGTACATAGGTTTAAGAGTAGAAGAGTTAGGATTACTCCATTTAGGGCCAGTAGATGCCCCAGACGAATCACGTCCGTTCCAAGGCGCTTTGCCTTTGTCGATGGGCTCCTGAGGCATTCGGCCTTCACTCCTCCCTTGGGGTTGGCTTGCTCTCTCCCTTGAGCCGCCATCAAACCTCCTTTGGGGCTGCTGCACATGGCCTTGGTGCCACTTTTGGGGTTGCCCACTCGACATTCTACCACCTTGTCTCATGTATCTAGCATTCATTTCCACTTTCATAGCTAAATGTAAAAGTTCAGTAGGCGTAGAATAAGGAAAGTAATCAATTTCATGAGCTAAGGCGGGGTGCAATATTCTAAGAAACCTAGCATTTGTATCTTTATCATGTTCAACTACATTAGCTCTAGCCATGGTTTCTTGCATTGCATTAAAGGTTTCCTCAACAGTTTTGCTACCTTGCTTAAGATTTTCTAATCGTTGTGTAAGCTCTCTAGCATAGTGTTGGGGAACAAACCTACTTCTCATAAGTGCTTTTAATTGAGTCCAAGAAGCGATAGGCGCATCAAGGGCTCTTCTTCTTTCTTTATTCAGACTATCCCACCAAATTAAAGCGAACCCTTGAAATTCTAAAGAAGCTAATTGCACCTTCTTATATAATTATCGAATTAAGTAATATAACCTCTTCTTTCAAAACTCTTTGGTTGAATTATATTGTTAAATATCAAATTAAGTAAAATATAAAAGAATCGTGTTTATTAAAAAGACATTTGAAATAATTAATATGTATTTAGCTTTCAAACGGTTATAGCTTTTTACTCGTTTATCGGATCCAGGCTTATAATATATCAAAACGAAGCTATCGACGCGTAGAACAAATATATGCGATTTGTTGGATGAAAGGGGGAAGGGCGTATGCTCCTGCTTGCCCCCGCCTAGATCCATCTATGAACCCATCCCCGCGTTCACAACCCTGGAGATTGGAAAGTTTTTTAATATAACCCATCTTCGCATTCGCAATGCTGGAGATTGGAAAGTTTTTTAATATAACCCATCTCCGCGTTCGCAACGCTAGAGATTGGAAAGTTTTTTAATATAAGCCACATTCGCGTCCACAACGCCGAAGATTGAAAAGTTTTTAAATATAACCCATCTCCGCCTTCGCAACGCTGAAGATTGAAAAGTTTTTTAATATAATACATTTCCGCGTTCGCAGCACTGGAGATTGAAAAGTTTTTAATTAATATAACCCATCTTCGCATTCGCAACGCTGGAGATTGGAAAGTTTTTTAATATAACCCATCTCCGTGTTCGCAACATTGGAGATTGGAAAGTCTTTAATATAATCCATCTCTACGTTCACAACGCTAGAAAGTGGAAGGTTTTTAATATAACCAATCTCTACGTTCAACACTAGAGCTCTAAAGTTTAAACAGCTCCATAACAGCTCTCTCGAAACCTTATCATAAGCCTTTTCTATATCAATGAATTTCATATGCAAATTCTTATTCCTGTCTCTGTGCCTCTCGATCAATTGTCTCAGCAAATGAATAGCCTCCACAGCTAATCTGTCGGGCATAAAACCAAATTGGTCCTTAGATACATGCACCACCCTCTAAGTCTCACATTTATAACTCTTTCCCATATCTTCATTATGTAACTCAGTAGTTTGATTCCTCTGTAGTTACCGCAACATTGGACATCACCCTTATTCTTATAGATCGGGACCAATTTGTTAAACTTTCATTGTGTTGGCATCTTAAATGATCTTAAGATAACATTAAATTTTTTTGAATATTATGTTAACATTGAGTGCTTAGTTACATTACAATTTTATAGCGATTTTTAAACATTTACATAAAAAGAGAGAAGAATTACGGATTTCTATCGTCAATGCATTTTGGAATCAAAACATACCTAAGAATGTCAGATGTTAAACTCCTTTTATCGACTTTTAAATAAGTTTCCTTCTTTTATGTTCCCCGTTTTGACAATAGAGTGGCTGATAAGGTTGCACACCTTTGCTACTCTGCTTGGGGTGTCGATATTTATAACGATTTAGGTCTTCTAGACCTCATCTGAAAGGATGCCACCGGATAGAACGAGTTAGCCCGCCCGAATTCTTTCCTAATAAAAAAAAAACATACCTTAGAATTTATCTTTAAAAAATTACAAGAAGCAAGTCTCCAATAGCAACAGCAAATTATACAATGATACAACTCAAATTACAAATCTATTTATATAAATAATAACACAAACAAGTTTTGTTCTATATAGTTCTTTCTGAATTGCATGTAGTTACAACACTAATTCATCAGTTGCTGAAGGAACTTCTACGAGGCCCAAAAACTCATATAAAAAAAGGGTGGGCAAAAAGAATTGAAGAATGCAACCTATGAAGAGTACTTTTTGTAGATGAAAGTATGACACAAGGGAAAGAATGATCCTACTAATTGCAATACATCGATACACTTTCGATTCAAGGAGATGCATTCGGTCTGTGAAGACAGGTCTGGCTTACTCTGATTCACTGAAGCTTCCGCTCGTCAGCCACATATTCTTCTGGATGATGAACACAATCTCGTCGTCACCCTGCTCGGAATCTGAGCCCGCATCAGCTGTGGCAACTGCTTCCCAGTGCAACGCGGGCAGGTACTTCTTGATGATGTTGATCACTGCTGCCCTGTCTCGGATTATGATGAAGCCGGTGGGCCTGAGAATCCTGTCTATTTCGAGCAGAAGATCCTCGGCACTGCAGCCCTTCTTCTCAATGTCAGAGAACACAGTCCAGGCATAGAGAAGATCGTAAGTTCGAGGATATGTTGAGAAGGCTTCGCACCTTAGATGCAAACAGATAGTCCAGCAACCCGAATCACTCTATGAACTATACAGGAATTAAAAGACAGAAGCATCATGTAGATTTTCTTACCAATTGTGTGTGGTTCCGATGAGGCCTCTGTCGTATATAAGTTTAAGCGTCTTGGGACCATCTTCAGGAATGACATTCATAACCCAGACATCCTTATCTTTCAAAGCTGCAGCAAATGACCCGAGATTGGCCTTCATGTCCATTATGTTCCTCAATGTGTCGGGCTGCATTTTAGCACTCAGAAGACTCTAGTAACTCTCAATCCTCTGCCGCCAAACTTCCTACAATTCGTGAACTTTCGTTATACCTCTACCAACTACTAGTGACGGGCATGCTTACAATATATAAATAGCAAAGGCAGCTTAGAGCAAGTGCAAAAGAAATGATTTGACCATACCGTATCCTTCTGAAAGCTTTCACTCGAGAATCCAAGATCAACAAGGCGAGGTGGAGGAGAAATCAATCTCACAGGCCAAGGAGCCAGTCCACTTCCTTGAGCGTCATGGTCATCTACAAAGTTGAGTACATGAAGTAGTTCAATAAAAAATAAAAACAAGTACAATATCTCTGGGCACCCGAAAAAATGATATTTGAATCTCCAACTTATCACTCAACGAATCATATAAAGAATACTTTGATGTAACAAAAACAATGGGAGTTTTTCTTTCAACAAAAGCACCTCCTGAAATAGCTTCTCATGAAATCACAAAATAACAAAAATACAGAGAATGACAACAATGCTACCTGGCTTTTATTATCATAAAGCAAGAATAAAAACAAGAATACTTTGATGTAACAAAAACAATGGGAGTTTTTCTTTCAACAAAAGCACCTCCTGAAATAGCTTCTCATGAAATCACAAAATAACAAAAATACAGAGAATGACAACAATGCTACCTGGCTTTTATTATCATAAAGCAAGAATAACATCATCACTTATGGGTTCTAATAACAATCGTGTTGAGAGAAGAACATTATCGGGTGTGATTTTGATATAAAAAATGAAAATATAGATGGTCTTCTTTTTGGAATATATGTACAAAAAATGGCAGTTTAAAGAGAAATCCTTGTTTTAGGGGTGGTTTTATGAAGGTCAAATTGCAGAAAACCACCCTTTTAATGTACCCATTTCCCATAAACCACCTAATTGATATTTCCAGGAAACCGCTCTTTAAATAACTTTTGTTATCATTCCACCACCCCTGAGATTATTCCGTTCAAATTTAGGTTTAAACTTGCTAAATTATAATTTTACCTCTCTTGTTTAATTATATGATAATTGAAATTTAACAATTAAAAAAGAAAAAAGTAAATGAGTAAGAATTAAATTAAGAGGATACAATTGATGTCATAATTGACATCAGTTTAGTCCTAAATTGAAAGTGTGCAGAAGCTAATGGAGAATTAAAAAGTGATTTGGAAGACGAAAATGAGCAACTCAATTGGTGGGAGAGCAATTATGTAGAAGTCGACGCCATTTTATCGGTTAGTTAAAAAGAGAAAATAACATCAATAGTTTCTTCCCAATTTCATACTTACTTATTTACATTTTTCTTTTTTTAATTGTTAAAATTCTATTAGAATATTATATAAAAGGAGTGGTTTATGGCAAATGGGTGTATTTAAAGCGCGGTTTTATGCAATTTCATACTTATTTACATTTTTCCCAATTTCATACTTACTTATTTACATTTTTCCTTTTTTAATTGTTAAAATTCTATTAGAATATTATATAAAAGGAGTGGTTTATGGCAAATGGGTGTATTTAAAGGGCGGGTTTATGCAATTTGGCCTTATATGAATTCTTTATCCTAGAAAAAAATCGCACCGCATAAAGAAGAAACGCAAAACTCACGTTCAGAGTAAGGTGTGATGCAAGCTTCCATATTTACGCCCCAAACAGCATCCGGGTCATCATCCGACCTGCAGAGAGGAGGCTGGGTGTTGGGAGGCCTTTGCAGATAACAGTCATTGGTGAAGGGCTTTTGCCAAATGACAGTTTGGTTTCTTTTGACTGCTATTCTCCAGCACATACGCTCCACAAGGGCGCTCATTTCCTTCCATATCCGAAGGTCCTCTTCATCCTGAGCGTACGCTTCGGGTGATGAGTAGGCGAAATAGCCACCTGGTCTCAGCAACCTATCCAGCTCGAGAAGAAGGATACCATCCCTCTGAAGCCAGTCAATCCTGCAGCGAGAACAGTGTGCGAATTCAAAAGACCTGCTCGGATATGGAAGCCTTTTTATCCCCAAGACACCAAGATAAGCAGGGATTCCTCTCTCCAATGCAAACTGGATCTGGTTTTGATGCACGTCGTTGGGGGCCAACGACATGGCTATGATGTCGGATGAAAGAAGATATCCTCCAAAACTCGCAACCCCACAGCCTACATCGAGAACCGTCCTTAACCTTCCTTCGTCGTTTAAGTGGTTGTTTGAAAAATTAAGCATCTGGCAGAGTACAACAGAGATCTTATGATGTGGATCAATGACGAATTGTTCAATATGATGCCTAACATATTTCATGCTACATTAAATTATTTACTATACTAAAACATATATGGAAAAGTATATGAATGAACAGGCTGGTCTTTAATGGAATATTGAAAGAGCGCAAGAACGCAAGAAAAAGAACGCAAGAAAAACCAGACAAAAGATCAATAGTCTTACATTTGCAATTGAAGCAATATACTTGTCAGCACCATAGTGAAAATGTGTTCCACCTCCCGGGAACTCTATTTTATCTCCTTTAACAACCATCCACCTCTGATCTGATTTCTCATGTGCGAGGTGAGTATGAGGTATATTTGCCTTCCATACCTCGTCTCTGCTTCTAGGCCACTTGATCGGAACCTAACAATTTGAAGAAGAAAACAAAAACAGATTTAACTCCTTAACTGCTTAACGACATCAAGGGAGGCGCTATCAGTTAGTATAGTCATCATTCATCATTCATCATCAAGTAACAATTCCATAACCTTGTAACCATGTGGGGGCGGAGTCAAGCAGTTGTACCGCCTGTCTTGAGGAGGACAATGCCTTTCATAGTGTTCCATCAAAGATAAATCCAACTTCAATCTCAATTGGTATATGAGGTGTCTATCTAAGCAAGGAATCAATTCCGAGTGCCTAGCATCACAAACCTTCAATTTTAAAGGAAAAGAAGGTCAATAAATCAGCAGTGTCACTAAATCAAAAGAGAAAGAGAAGAACTAAACTCACAGGAAAGCTCTTGGGAACAACATCATCCTCTCCGCCATCCTGGCCAAGGTTAGTGGTTTCTTCAGCATCTTCAACCCCACCTAATCCCAATTTTCTCAAGGATTTAGTGCCGTACTCTAGAGCTGTTGCTGCACTCCCACTTTCTGAACCAAAGAGTGATCCCCGGTATACATATAAGAAGCCAAAGAGAATTGCTGCAACAACTAGAGCTGTTACCAGGCGATTCTTTTGCACACCATCAGATCTTCCCCTCATTTTCTATGTTGAAAAAGGAGTTGCTTTGAGTAGATGTGCCCAATATATGGAGTCACGGAAGGATTAAAAATTCAGGATGTCATCGCTTTATCAATGGAATGGCAATTTGATGACATTGTTCGCTCTCTCCAATCGAATCAGAAGTTATATTGTATCTCCTACAGCCCAACACAAGATAAAAACACAATGTCACTACAAACACAGACAAATAAGGAGCTGTAAAAGGACGAAATAAGACCATAATCATACCATCTCATCGCCATATGAGATTAAATATCATGTTAAACTTCTTCATTTTAAAAAACCAGGTCAGAAAGATTAATTAAAATTCTTGTCTTTTACAGTAAGCTCCAAGGTTTTTTCATCAGAGAAACACTTAAACCATGAACTCACAACGTCAAAATGGACTATTCACTAGAACTCCTAAGTCCTAATCAAATCAACTTAAACCATTATAGGCGGTTAACACCAGACAACTCTAAGTCCAAACCAAATCAAGTTCAGTTCTTGAGATGCAAAATGACAGTCACTCAAAGAGATACGAAATAAAAGAGATCTGAAGATCCTGACACTCCGAAAACTACAATGTTGATTCATAAGGTTGAAAAAACAGATGATCAATAAAGCGATGCACTAGCGACCTGCAGCGACTACACTAAATGAGGAAAAAAAAGGGTAAGGAATTCAATTCAATCAATCAAGACGGTATATATAATTGAATCATTCCACAAAGGCCCAATCACTTCCATCTTCAGCAGATAACAATAAATGAAGTCCCAGTTCCAGCCGATCCACATCCAAAACAAAAATGACAACCAATTTTTTTTTAAAAAAAACCGAGATTTTGAAATAAAATTTCATCGATTCACCACTGGAAAAGTCTCGAAACAGAAGCAGCAAAAATCTAAGAAACAAAAAGTGACCAGGGTAGGAATACGAAGCCTACTGAAATCTGAAATTTGGGAGAGCAGATCCGGAGCGAGTGTAATCTGAAAAGCCCAGATTCGTGTTCAAAGTGTGAAGCTTTCAGAGCGAGTTAAGAAGAGCGTGAGTGAATTGTGCAGAGAAAAAAAAAATTAAAAGGGACCTTTTTTAGCCTATTTGGGGGGAAATCAAACTTTAATTAAGCTGTGTTTGGATCTCCGTGGATTTGTGTACGAATTCCGAATGGCTCGCAACGAAAAACCGGAAACGATATATACACCGCTAATTTTTACTATTTTCACCGCTAATCACCGCATATCTATGCGGTGAGTTTAATGACAGTCAGCGCTCCTACCGCATATACATGCGGTCGCTCACCGCATGTATATGCGGTGGTACCCACCGTATGGAGACTCACCGCATCTTAATGCGGTGAGTACCCCCGTTCCGTTCCAACCCCACCGCATACCCATGCGGTGGGTATCGGATAACAAGATTTGCGAGTAACTATTTGGAGGAGCCGAACGGACCGATAGAGGACCGATATACACCGTATGGGTATGCGGTACATGCCGACACTACGAAATTCTCGTTTGATACAGGGACATCTGCGGTATAATCCTAATACAGTGGAATTAACTTAACTTGTAATAAAGGCCGTGATCTGAAAAAACTCATATGTTGAATTCAAAAGAAAGATGATATTGCATCAGCATTGATTAAAACGAAAGTGCGATAAATATCCTGGATGACGAAAATATGGAGTTCGAAAAATAGTTTGTGAAATGGAATAGACAAAGATACAACCCAATTGAACATATGAAGTTCGAAAAATGACTTCAGAAAGTGGAAAGTGCTAATACGGTAGGGGACGGCCACCATCACGACGGCGGTATGCTCTATATCGTGCAATCCTCGCTGCAAACTGCTCTTCCCAACCGTCGACCGTGCGATCGTGATGCCGTGTCCATGTGACGTAGACTGGAGGAAGAGGTGAACCAGGCAACAACCAAATCTGTGAATACAAGGTGAATATTGACATCAGAAAAGAGAAACAAAACAGTAACAAATTAATGAATATGAAATACGAAACGTACCGGAACGAAATGGTTGCTGTTGCCGACTAAAGCTATTCCATCTAGCTCCTCATAGGCCGGTACTGACAGGCCACCGGTGGTGTACAGAGGTAGGCACAACATAGGCATCATCTGTGACAAAATCACCAAAGGACGCGGGTAAAGCGTGGCAAACACCTCGCCCATGATCGGAATCTCCATCCAATACGTAGCATCATGACACGTGCTGAAATAGTTGACCCTCATGATGAGCTCATCTAAGGCAGGATAGTAATGGTACCGATCTGAATGCAGCTGCAACTCAACGGCCAGCTCTCGTCGAACTCGAGGCCATGCGTCTTGTCCCAAGTTCAGAAGACAAGCAAAAGACCTATACCCACAGTGACCATCACCTGCAACATTTGTGACGGCTCGTACGAAAGTAATCATGAATTCGTCGATGTTGCCAGTGCCCCAATTGAAATTTACTCGAGGTAGATTCCGTGGTGGAAGCGTCGTAGGTGCTGGTGTTGGAATGTCACCTACAATATCCGGAGCTGGCTCCGACGCTGATCGACCTCGTCCACGTCCCCTTCCACGACCCCGTCCTCGTTCTCTGCCTACTCCTCGGCCCAAAGGAGGGTCGTCGATGGCAATGACGTTGGACCCAGTGGCCTCCTCATTACCTTTCACGTCATCTATTTCGTTTGATGCCGGCTGACCGCGACCTCAGCCTCGCCCTCGTGTGGATCCAGTGGTCGCCTGTCTATCTGCCTGACGTTGAGCCCGAGCACGCTCATGTTCCCAAGGTAGAGGGTTCGTCTGACAGGGGTGGCGAGTCCTCGGTCTCCCGGGCGGTCTACGGTCCTCCGGGTCAGGGGTGGTCAATTGTGTATGTGAGGGACGATCCCCGTCGTTGAATGCCGACGTGATTCTCCAACGAGTATCCTCGTCCATAGCTCCACTCTGGAACAAACTGATCATGCGCGACATGTCCACATCAGCTCTGCTGAGGGGAGTGTTATCCTGGACGTTGTCAACATGAGGCCTCTTGAAATCCAATTGCTTCCAAAAAAGTGAATCTGGGATGGTCTGATGGGTATCTGCGTGTCTCGACAAGCTTGCATGTCATGTGTGCATGGGAGACCGTATACGTCCCTCCAGTATCCATCTCTGCATGGTTGCGAAGGTGGCTCAGCTTCCATCTTTGTGTAGATTTCGAACAACAGGTTGAAACATTCCTTCGACACAATATTCCGAATTCGATCGAAAATCCATAGGCCGTGGGAGTCTGTAGGCCAGGTGTTGTTCGCTCTCCCCAATGTATTCTTCACCTCACTTATTTGATCCGCCATCATCAGTTTGATTGTGTTTATCATGTGAGTGAAATCACCGACCGCAGAGTTTAAGGTCTTTTTCAACACAGAATGAGCAGCCTCAACCCTACAAGATAAGTGAGACTCACAGGTGAAGATCGTTATATGTAAACAAATTACGTGTATAATGAATTTTATAAGGAAAACGTAGGTGCACCTGTTCGTCGTGGTCGTACCAAATTGCTGGATTTCGTCTGTCCATGCACGAACTATATTCTCTGAGTAATCTCGTAACCACGTCGCCTCCAAATACGGCATAAGCCCTTCGATATGCCCCCACTCTGCATGCATACCCCTCCTTCTAGCGGCGAAAGTTTCAACCGATCTGGATTGGAACAGGCCAACACATGCGTTCTTGAAACGCCTCGCAACATCAAGATTCTTTGACTTTTGGAAAGCAGCTTCTTCGCATCGTCGGAGGACGTGCACTGTGCACAACATATGTCTGACATTGGGAAGAACTTCTCGTAGCGCCGCAATCAACCCCAACTCTCGATCAGTGACAACAACGTTAGGAAGATTACCTCGCATGAGGTAAACGAGTTGCCCTAACACCCAAATGTACGTATCTGTGTTCTCGTGCGACATGAAGCAGAACCCGATGACGAAGTTCTTCTTTGTGCAAGTGAATCCAACGAACTCACACAAAGGGATCCCGTACCTGCACAATGAAATATTTGAGTTGGCATACCCTGGTAGGAAGGGGTAATAGAATAAGTGTAGATAGAAACGTACGCATTTGTCCGGTATGTACTATCGACGAGGACGACGTATGGAAACATGGCTAGAAGATGGCGAGCGTCTGTATGGGCGATGAATAGATCTTGAAGCTTGTTGGGATCGTCAGGGGATCTCTTCGTAGAGTAGAAGTAACCCTTCTCCCGCAAAATGCGGAGTGCTTCCTGGGAGACTGTTCGATCTCCTCTCACTTCAGCTTTAAATTTTGCTCTCGCATTGTACACTTGGTGCCGCGATGTGAAGTTCAACTTCTGTCGTGCGTCAGCTGTCATCTTCAAGGTAGCTAAAATCGGTTTTGGTGGGGTACCAGCGACGGTAAGGGCCAACGTAGCGTCTCTTTCCTCTATATCCATCTGTCCGACGTACGGGTGACCGTCCAATGCACCGGGGAGTTGATGGTTGTGCTTGCCATGAAGAACGTCCAGTCCCCATTTGCCCCGTTTGAACTCCACACCGGACAATGCAAACGGACACCCCTCTATCTTCGAAATAGCTCCGCGCGTGTTCCCGCTTGCATCATCTCCGGCTACTCGCGGTCTCTTACGCGGAGTGTACTGGCCGTACTTCTCACATGCGAGCAATAGACTCCCACGCCTTGTAGGAGTGCTCCCCCAAGAACGCTTGATTGTCAAAACCATATTAAGCTTTAATGCGGTGCCACGACAGTGCTGTAGGAGATCGTCGCGATTGGACCACGTCTGGGATGTAGCAAATTCGGGAGTGTAATCGTGGTACTCCTGGTGACGGGCCTGATCGTCCTCACCGTCTTCCGGCATCGGATCAGCCTGCTCCTCCAATGGTAGCTTTCAGCATGCAAACAGTACATATACATTACGTGACCCATTCATGGTTTCCGTCTGCTCTAATTCATAACCTAAGTTATTCCACTACATTTCAAAACCGATACCTATATTTTGGTCTCTATTCGTTATGATTCCACTTCCTATATTCTGGTTATTCCACTTCCTATATTATACCTATAAGGTCATTCCAAATGATAAACATTAATCACATACCGGAAGACGAGGGGATGGTGAGTTATCGGCCATTGGCGTACTTGTAGGTACTTCCTCTGCTGGGCTTGAAGGTCGTCGATTGTTGTCGTCGTTCACCATATTAGAAAATGAGATGTTGAGGATTGGATGGATTCCGACGGAGAGCGGAAGACTTCTTATACAGTCCCACCGCATACCAATGCGGTGGTTGTAAATGACCGTTGCGTAGAATAATTTGAATTTGTGGGCCCACCGCATAGGTATACGGTAAGAGGCACACCGCATAGGGCGACGGTGTTATACCGCATGGCCATACGGTGTTACCAACCGTATACCTATGCGGTGGCGACGCACCGCATTCCCATGCGGTTGGTTCCTTTATATATACCCCATGCCCGGTGTGTGAAGATTGTCGTGGCGAAAAAGCGATGATAATCCATGCAAACTAGCCAGGGCCAAAGATTTGTGGCTTCCGCCTGAAATTTTGGACCCTTGACTAGTTTGCACGGGTTTTATCGCTTCGTCCCCAAAAATAAAATCCGTCTGTATGCCTTTTTCTTGGCTGAATAGCGATGATGTCCTAGGCAACATGCCACGTCCGGCGATTTGTGTCTTTTGATTGAAATCACAGGCCGCTGGCATGTTGCTCGGGTTATATCGCTTCGATATAGTGTTATGTAGATTTCGATTTAATAAAATGCAATAGTTATCCGCAGGATAATGTGAAAGACGTTGTGATAGTACATATGTACGTCCATAACGTCTTTGACATTTTCTTGCGGATGACTGTTGCTCATCCAACCAAAACTGTAAATGCTTTCGAAACGTACCGGTACGGGTACACCGTCATCTTCGTTCGTCATCAGAGTCGGCGTCCAAAGTACATCCGTCGAGGGAGAATGAACCTCTTACAAGAGGACGAAGTTGGGAACTTCCGTCGGAACGCACGACGGAATCTCTCATCTTTGCACTTTTATAAGAGGCTCGCTCTTCCCCGACCGATGGAATTTGGACGACCAACTCCGACGACGGACGAAGATGATGATGTTCCCGTGCCGGTACGTTTTGAAAATTATTTGACAACCGCATGTCCATGCGGTGTGACATACCGCATGTACATGCACGAAGCCTCGCATGAAACGAGAAATGATTTCCCGCTATAAATTACGCCGTGCGATGTCGAAATTACACCATCTCTTCTGACGGAAAAAGAGATGGCGGCTGGTAACACACCAAGACCTTTCTTCTCGGTTTCAGGGAGCGGCCTGAGGGATTTTTTCTGGAAGGTAGAAGACGTCTCGCTTACACAAATATTGGTAAGACCCCTTCTATCGTTTGACATGTAATTCAGAATGGTCCGAACTCACTAATTGGATCTTGAAAACTGTAGCCTCTGCCTTCCAACTTTGAAGAAGAATACGGGTTGGGCGGCGTCGAAAGAATAACGCTGACTAATGGGATAGGGAGGAGAGGCACCAGCATCCGGGTAGAGCGCAACAGCTCCGGGGCACTCTGGCTCGCACAAGGATGAAATACGTTCGCGAGATCGCGTGGCGTGCGGGTAGGCGCTGGTTTGATGTTTAGCTACTTAGGCAACGCTCGCTTTCGAGTAGTCATAGTGCCGCCGGAGAATGTTTCACCATCAGAGGAAGAGAACAACAATGATTTCCTCTGATGTGTGACATGACAGCGACCCGGCAAAACTTTGTAACTAAGTTATTTTCGCTGTAATCTTATATTATTAATGAGGCACTCTAACCGTTTTCATGTAACGTGTTTTTCCCTGAAATAACCAAAAATCGTATTTCAAAACACAAGTACCCCTCCCTCTTTATATCATATAACGGTGTCGCCGTGCTGGTACGTTGCTCCGCTGTGCTGGTACGTTGCTCCATGTCATCGTTTAGAGTGCCTAAACGACGTGCTGGTATGCTGTTATCATGTAACGGTGTGTCCGTGCTATAACGGTGTCACTGTATGGCCAAGCGGTGATATCACCGCATGGCCATGCGGTGATATATACGGCATGGATATGCGGTATATGTTTATGTACCGCATAGGCATGCGGTGGTAATGAATGGAAACTATAAAAGGGCAGTTGGTTAAGACTTACAATAAACCATAAACACTATGTCCACTACCAAAGTGTATGAAGCGGAGACAAGATCGGGCAGTAGGTTTAGACTTACATTCGAAACTTTTCGTATGCCACCTGACGATTTATTGTGCAACTGTCAGCACAGAAGCTCGAAAGGATGGCCGTGCTGCCTTTGCCAAGTTGTATGCAGAGAATGCGATACAGGCAGGGTTTCCGATTCGGTTGACCTAGAGTGCGTCCAAGGAGTGACTTACGAGGATGTCCGCATGACCAGGCCGTACTCGTATAGGGATAACCCTGCAGCATATTATATTCACGTGACGGAGGCAATTACAGAGCTTGTTAGCGACTTCTTCTCCAATTTGGGATTGGCCAGTGCAGCGCAGGTGGCAAGATACACAGTGGAAAAAGTCGTGCGGCGTGCAAACACCAAACTTACAAAGTACTCATTTCACCGAATAGTGATTCACATTTTGCCGAGCAATGTAGAGGAGTCGGTTGGTAGTTGTTATGTACCATAGGTAAAATGTTGTCGGTTGGTATTTGTTGTGTATCATTTATGGTGAATTTATCAGGTCCCGAGTTAAACCAACAATTACCGTAGGTAAAATCATTTGCATTACACATGCGGTGATATATTAGCTAATAAACGACTTCTACATAATGATTTTACACCAACTTCGACATAATGATTTTACACCAACTTGGTTCCTGCTCTACTAATCATATGGTATATTTTGCATAGGGTCCCACCATAGTACAGGATCTACGGAACAACTACCTACTGACTCCTCGAGAAAACGCGGGCTAGTGTGGATCTCAATGCGGTTGAATGCGTACTTCTTGACTTTGTCGTTCGCTGGACAGACTGCGTTGTCGACAGTGAACCTTGCAATTTGAAATGCGCAGTGTAGCCTGACATCGCTGAATAGGTCGCTGGTTGCGCATTTGATTGCCTAAACCGCCTCGCGGTAGTATGACTCAGGGTCCTCAATGTGTAATTGGTGACCTTTCAGACACGCCAATTCAACCGGCTTCGAGAATGCGTAGCTATTGCCTTCAACGCCTTTGTATCATACAACGTGAAAAAGACAGCAGGGAAACGATTGACACCACCGCTTGTGCTGACAATTGCACAAATAATCCTCGTATGGCCTCGAGAACTTTTCGCGTATAATTTTGTATGACACACCCATATCTGTCTCACCTTCAAACTCAGCTACTCTAACCATGATTTGATTGTTGTGATTCGTATGAGGTGGTTGTCCCATTTTATAGGCAAAATGGGACAACCATATGCGGTGTCTCCACACCGCATGCATATGCGGTTATTAGGCACCGCATGTCCATGCGGTATAAACCACCACATGTATATGCGGTGGTTTATGCCGCATGGGACCGGACCGGTCCGGTCCGGTCCGGTCCCATCCGGATACACCGCATTGTCATGCGGTAGAAATACACCGCATGACCATGCGGTGCATGGCCTATAAATCATGACGGCCATCCAAGTGCGACTGGAACCACTACGGCTGTCCAGCGAATCAAAAAATGGTCAACACCTTAGACACATACCGGCGGACGGCAGGTTATCTGGAGTACAATGTTACATTAATTCGTTGCATGGAGCCACGGTGGCCGGAGGAATGCACCTGCAGACATCCAACATACCTTCCGGGAAATTCGTGCGTTATACTTCAGTGTCAAATCGAGACGGACACTGACATAGCATATCCGATCGAGTTTTCTTGTGCGCATTGTTATGACGACAGAGGATTTCCCGAATCGTATTACTTAGATGCAGAGGCGCGGATCGCGAATCACATTAGGAGATATTGTCGTTACGATGTTTACATTTTCGGGGCTGAGGGCCTATGTGATCATGTTATCCGAAAGCTGCGCGCATTCAACGCGGGTGAAAGGTATTACGCATTCAACCAAATGAATATTGTCATTTCCATTAATGAGAGGTCATCGGACGAAGGTAGTGACTATACGTGCATTAACAAGTATGTAGTGTGTTGTGCAAGTGTTGTATTTTCATTTCTAAGCAGTTAAACCTTTTAATGAAATTCTCTATCGGATCCCGATCGGTGATTTCCATGACGTATTATTTCAAATGTTGCAAGGAAAATAGAAAATATGTTGCAATAGGAAACACATGACACAAAGAGCGTACGAACCGACTTATTATTCAAACAATATTGTTACAACTAGACGACAAACTAACTACTACACAACCAACAATAACAACAACTTCATCACACTGGCACAAACGAACGACTACATAACCAACAATAACAACAACTTCATCACACTGACACAAACGAACGACTACACATAAGTCGGATAAACACATAAATCCTAGATCTCGTCGGCATACTTGTTGTTGATGTGCCTCTTAAGATGACCGTGCTGCAGGTTGTTGGTCACGGTGTAGCGATGGCCGCAGTGACGACACGTTGCAGTAAAAGCGATGCCTCCAAACGCCTCTCTTTTGTAGTGTTTGGTGAACATGTCTTCACGTTGAATTGGTCTTGGTTCGGACGACATTGTCGACGGTGAAGTGTGTTTCCGGCGGTGAAGTGTGTTTCCGGTGGCGGTTGAGGTCGGTATTATATAGGCATTCATACCGCATGCCAATGCGGTGTGTACCCACCGCATATCCATGCGGTATATCCCACCGCATATCCATGCGGTATGAACCACCGCATGGACATGCGGTGTCTAACACCTATATATGCCAGGAGACTCTGACCAAGTTACCACACATCAACATGTCGGACAACAGCGGGGAAAGCTCAAGCAACGACATAATACGTCAAGGCACGATGGAAGAGTTTGAGGCAGTTCTCTACACTGGTAGTCCACGCTCAAAGACGGTGGAGTCGATGATAAAGAGACTACGTGATGAAAATCGGTCGCTGCTGGTCGAAAACCAACAAGCCCGTTGGCGGATTGATATCCTGGAAAGTCAAGTTGCAGTTCTAGAAGAGGAAAAAAAGGCTCTCATCATGAAGCTAGATGAAGCTACTTTGCGTAATCCTTAACTATATTAGGGCCGATTGTATTAGGTCGATTGTAATTTATAAAGTTCGTTTCGAATCATGATATTGAAAGTTGTGTACGGGCATACTATTCAAATTTGAAAACGATCTGAAACGGTAACAAACCATCAAATCCACAAAGAAAACACAAAATACGTAATCCGAAATTGAATCATCAACTACTGCACAAAAAACAATCCAAACTACCAACAACTACACAAAAAAGTCATCTACCCGCAAACAGAACAACCACATACATCAGCCCAGATCGCACCGTCACGGCGGGGAAGGACCCCAAAATTGCTCATAGATGCGATCCAGATGTGCAACTGTCAACTCAACTCCCAGGTCCCTGAGTCGCTGAATCTCCAACCAATCCGCATGATGGCGCTGCTCGATAATGGTCGGCGGGGGTGGCGACGGCGGGGGTGGCGGCGGCGGGATGATGGGCTGGTGTCGAGGAGTGTCAGGAAGTAGGTATGAATGACTATGGCGGTGTAACCACTCCAGATAGTCATCGACCACGCCATATGGGTACTCTTCAGAGGTCCGTGGCAACTCCTCCATGGGGAAAAGATGATCGAACCTGTGCGCCCAGTGGTTGTCGGCTGGGTGGAACGACGCCTCCTTCTTGGCCTTGGCGGACTTCGGTCTGTGGACTATGCTAGGTCTGATTGGATCAGCGGGAATGTGCTGAACCCGACCAAACTGCCGCAGCACACGGTCCGGCATATGCGGCTCCTCCTCGAACAACCACCGGATGGTGCCCCTATATCTCGACAGACGCAGATCTCCATCAAAATCCAAGTGTCTACCAAATGGCATGAAATCGATCTGCAATGGAATAGAAATTGTTATTACCACTATAATATTCAAAATCTACTTTATAGTATGACAAATGTAAGTGCGGATATAAAATGTGTTCGTACCTCGTCGACAGTCATCTCATCCAGCCTTCGCCGCATAACATCCAGTCGCTCGATGCGAGGCCTATCATCCCGGGTCATCGTAGTGGAAAATGGCATCGCCCTCAGGACGTACCTCACCCCGCGTCGTGGATCCCGGGCTAGCCTCCGATCGAGCGTCATGCCGGGCTTGAACACCGGAAAATGCAACCATATCCACACCTACAAAGGAACAATACTATCAGCAACATAGTCATTATAACTTAGTTACAAAACTGGCAAAAATTAATAATCATAGAACGAATGACTTACCTCCAATAGTTTCGTACAACCGTCCATGTCTTTGGCCAACTTCCGGGTCGCCTCGCCCAATCCCCGGTACAAGCACGCCAAGACCCCTGCAGCTATAGAAAGATGTGCCACCTGCGCTGCATCCATAAACCTACGGATCACCTCCGGACGCAATCTTCCGCCCGACTTGTCGATGAACAAGGTCGCAGTCGCAATAATTCCCATCGCAACACCCACGATGCACTCCATATCATGCTCTAGTGGGGCGCCATCTCGAACCCGTTGTCGCATCGGTGCTATCTTCTCAAGGAGGAGCTGAACAGTAGGGCCTCCATGGGCCCATGCGCTCGCCCGCTCGTGCTGAGTCAAGCCGTAAAACTCCCCAACTGTGTCCCTCCCGGCGCCCACGTCATCCACGTGAATACACTCCTCTCCGTCCAAACCAAGCCCAAGTATGAAGAGCACATCGTGCAGTGTGATAGTGATCTCTCCCCATGCAAAGTGAAAACTGTTCGTCTCGGGGTGCCAGTGCTCAACAAACGCGCTGATCAGACTGTGATCCACATGATCCCAATCGAAATCTCTCAGCTCCCAGAACCCAGTCTCACACACTGCGGGAAAACAGGACTCCCGTCCATCCACCTCCAACAACACCTCTAGCCGGCCCAGCGACTGCCCTCGTCTCTGCACACGCACACCCCTCCGCAAGGCTGCGTCCTTCCGTCTCCAAACAGCCTGTGCAATGTGGGTCTCGTAATCTCTCAGAAGTGAAACGATATGTGGCCCCCCTGGCCATTCGGGCAGAACTGCCCGAATGACCCCTGTGCTGATAGGCTCGCCATGCTGTCTATCACCTCCTCCACTACTCCCCTCGACATGCTGCCCAGCACCACCTGCCCTACTGCTCTCGCCACGCTGTCTCCGCCTCCTCTGCACCACACGGACAGGGGGTTTTGCAGCCTGGTCTCCTCCCCTGTCCCGACGAACATCGTCAGATGCCCCATACATCGGATCATGGCTCGGGCCGAGGGGGGCCAGCGACACATGCCTCGGAAGTGCAGCTGACTCAGTAGGTGGGGCCGAAGAACTCCTCTGTCCACGTACATCCCTCTCATGACTCTCGGCAATTGGCACGCCCTCCAAGTTCCTAGGTGTCGCTGATGGCGCCGCCTGCTAACTCCCGGTGATCGGCTCAGGCTCGGAGCTCCTCGGCGTCGACGATGGCGCTGCATGCTGACTCCCAGGCGTCCTCCCTACACCCATAGATCCTATCGGGGTGCGACGCAAAATCTATCTGCCCAACGACCCATGGCTCCTGGTCGCCCGCTCGAGCATGACTCGTCCCAACACCCACATCTCCGAGAAGAGGTGCCGTGTCGTCATACGAGTTCAATTGTTCGCTCGCAAACACAGTCCCAAAGTAATCCTGATAACCGTCATGCTGAGTCTGCAACTGCTCATCCACTCTCTCAGCTCTAGTCTGCAACTGCTCATCCGTCTGCCGTGCGCGGTCCTCTCGTAGGTACTCCTCCATCATCTCAATACCCTGGTCGCTTTGTCTAGACTCTTCGGTCGACTGCACCACTGGGTCATCCGTGTGGTCAGACATCAACTCCAGCTCAATCTGCACCAGACTCTAATATGTCTCTATAGACGACTGTGACGTGTGCCCCAAACCGTCACTCTGGTCAACACGTGACTGAGAAGATGGCCCAGTATCAGCTCCTACCGTCTCAGTATCCCTCTCCGGAGGATCCACTACATCCTCCAACGTTTGGCTCTCTCTGACGGCAGCCTCGGTATCATCATCTACCGCGTCACTATCCGTCTCCATAGGAACTGGTACATCCTCCAACGTCTGTCTCTCCGTAATGGCAGCTCTCCTAGCAGATTGCAAAACCACCCTCTCTCCTAACCCTCTCGATAACGTGGACTGTGTAAATTAAAATATATTTGTCAGAATCCTATCGCTCGAATACAATACTATATCGTATGACTGTCTAAATGTGGCAAGATTTTCGTAAGGTTTATTTAAGATTTCATCTTAATACTAACAATTCCTAAGAAAACATAAATATATACTTATTCGATTTCAATTTCCCTACACCTAGTATTTGTCAGAATCCTATGGCTCGAATACGATACTATATCGTATGACTGACTAAATGTTGTAAGATTTTCCAAAGGTTTATAAATGATTTCAACCTAATACTATCAATTCCTAAGAAAACAGAAATATATACTTATTTGATTTCAATTTCCCTACATCTAGTAACGATTTTAACATACCTTAGGCTGAGGCTGTGTCTGAGTCTGCGGTTGTTGCTCAGTCTTTGTCTCAAGCTGTGGCGGTACATCTGTCGTCCTCCTCCTCTGTATAGTGGGTTCCGGCTACATTATATATAACAATTAAATGTTAACACTATCTCCTTCAGCTGAAAAAATAAAGCAAATTGATTTTTATAAACATTCAATGTTACCTGTAACTGATGTCTCCGATAAGGACCGACACCATCAGCCGCATCTTTTCCACGATTGTCTTTCACCATCTCAACACTCGGGTACAAAGTGGTGGTAGAAATAGGGACGGGGAATCGACGGAACCAAAAGTCGGGCTCGGAAAGAAAGGAATCGGAGAAGAGTCGGATGGTGTGTCGGAGAACTGGCCCCCCCCACGCCTATTTATAATGGGCCCCCACAACGGTAAAAAAGCTACCGTATCTCCATGCGGTGGCTTTTTTACCGTTGCCACAACGGTAAAAAAGATACCGCATCTCCATGCGGTGGTTTTTTTACCGTTGCCACAACGGTAAAAAAGCTACCGCATGGAGATGCGGTGTATTCTTACCCAAATTTTAAATATTTTTAAAACCCACCGCATGGGTATGCGGTGGGTTTCGGATAACTTCGACCCAACCAGTTTCTTGTATAACGGACTCCGTTTTAGCCTAACCAACCGCATGTACATGTGGTGGGTAGTTATACGGTCAACGGACCCACAGCATGTACATGCGGTAGGTCGGGCTAAAATTTCATTAAGTCACCGCATAGGGATGCGGTGGCTTTGCGGTGTAAATAGTAAAAATTAGCGGTGAACTTATCATCCCCCCGAAAAACTGGGGATTCTTTTGTAAAGTGTGCGAAGCAGCTGGAGCCTGGAAGTATAAATGAAGGTATCTGTATTCTGTAGTCTGTACTACCGACGGTGAGAGAGGGAGGGTGTAGCTGTCCATCCAAGTTGTCAGATTTCAGGATACAACTCACAGGTCAAACTGTCAAAGTGACACGCCCAAATCATTAATTAGTCTTAGGAAATACAGATTCCGTCTCAAAATACATGTCTTTTTAGAGCGAAGCACGGAAATTAAGAAGTACGTTAACTGTAATGATTAGATACATAAAAAGTAGGTTAAGTGTAATGACTAATGATTAGACTTTGGTATTATAAAGTATTTAAAGTATTTGTTTTATTTTTTTTAATTTGTGAGGAGGAGAGTAGGGGTGATGTAAAAATTAGAGTAATGATTAGATGTAAAAGTAGGTTAAGTGTATGACAAAATTTTATGGGCTAAAAAGACATGTATTTTAAGACGGAGGGAGTACTACTTTGTATATGTATTTATAGGGTCTTGTTAGATACACCGCAAATGGTAGTTAAGGATTTGCATATCGTTATTAATGTGCATGCACGTTGTTATTAACGTGTAAATGTGGTGGGTGGGAAATAAGTGCACGTCGGCCTGCACGTTCAAAGAAACTTGCAAGAGTGCACATCATTAACAACGTGCAATAATGCACGTCATTAACAACGTGCAAGAGTGCACGTCTTCAATTACGTGCAAATGGTGCTTAGGTATTGACAAATAGATGAAAAGTAAGAATATGTAATATAAGACCTTTGAAGTCGTACCGCGGCAAAATGGTCTTGGTTTCCGATGCAGGCTAAACCAAGGGTTGCTGATTGAGGGTTGTTACCAGGTGTCGGTGAGAACATGGGGAGACATGTGAACGGATGATGCCAAGCTAGGACGACGAGTGGAATCTGATATACCGTTGCAAATACTAAACCCATGATGGGTAGCTCTATCCAACGTCTCTTATCACCATGCACAGGTCCTGCCATCTCTGGTTGTCGACGAACTGCTGGAATGAATACCCTCCCATATAACAACCGGTGTAGAGATCGGCGTGACCTCCAAGTGGTTGCATAATAACGTTTTCAGTTTTGGGAAAGTAGACTCGTCGATCGGTGATGTCAATGACGCCAAAGCACGCTAGCCATAATGACCATCTCCAATAGTGTCCCTCACACCCTTAATATGCCCGAGCATGAAGGGATCAACGTTGTTTCGACCCGAGTTGAACCCTCCGAACACATCATCACATCTACGTCGAATTGTGGTCGCTTGTGAACGATGTCGAGCAGCACGTGCTTCTTCTCTCTCAAAATTTGCCCTAAACTCCTCGTACGACAACGGGTTGGTCCTGGAGGCATTCCTCGACCCTCGAGGCCTCCCTTCCGATCGGATGCTTGCAGATGAGGGTGGGTGGAGGTTGATAGAGGATTTTCAGTCGCCTTAAATCCTATCAAATAAATCTGACTAACCTAACTAATGTAGTTTGGCAAGTACGGGTCGATCCCACAAAGAGTCAACGATTTGTATGCAAATCAGAGTGTGTCAACAAGAACAAGAAACAATGAGGGGGGATTGTGATGATTTGAACTAACTAAGAGTGCAAAAGCAAGCAAAACAATAACGTAAAACAGATTAAGTGAATAAATATGAGAGAATAGCTCAGGTCAATCAATCTCAGCAATCAGGTTTGTTCATTGATCATTGATATCGAAAAAATAACTTCCTCTTGAATACTTTGTTGTGGAAAGACTAGGTCTTTTGAATCCAATTCCTTATCGAATATAGTTAACAGGACAACCAGACCATGAAAACCCTAATTATCAAACAATCTTGAAACTATCAATTCAATTCAATAACCGATTAAGCTTAAAGGAAATCAACAAAGACAATCGACGCACACAACCAGTTATTGCATCAATTGCAAATCAATTCTTCATATAAATCCCTAAATCAACCAGTTTCAGAGATTTATACTTTGCTACTCGAGAATATAGATAATTCAACCAGAAATTACCTATATCTAGCTATAGATTATCATGAAAAGGCATCAGTTGATCAGACTAACGAAAATTCACGAAAACCCTAAACAATCAGCGCAAAGAATTGATAATATTCAAAGAGAAGTATTAAGAACAGAAATCTCACAATTAAATAGAAAACATGAAGCTTTGATTAATTTCCCCAAGCAAGGAGGATTAGTTGTTCATGGTTGAAAAAGAAATTACCAAAGGTCTACAATGGTTCGTAGCCTCCTGTTCGTTGTTCCCAGTTCAGAAGAAAACAAAAACTTCCCTAGTGTTCTTCGCCAAAACCAACGTTTCCTGTCCTCCCCTAATTGAAAATTAAAATTAAAAATTAATTAACACATCGTAACAGCTGTTTCTTGCACTCGGCACAACAAACTCGGGTGCACCAACAAACTCGGTCGAGTTTCTCTGTGACACACCCGCGTTCTTCCTGAATGCCCAGCTCGGTTTCCTTCACCTACTCGGCCGAGTTTCCTTGCAATCTTTGCCCGAGTTCTTGACAGTTCCACTCCTTTGCACATATATTCAGCTCCCTTATTTGGCTCTCTTGCTCAAGGCTCCGATTTCCGTCTCATCTTCCAACATTTACACGAGCTCAACTTCACCTCTCCATAATCACCTGAAATCATGCACAAAACTCGTAGATTCTGACTCTAATTGAAACATAATCAAAACATGAAAACTACTCTAACTCATGCATTTTACCCTACCTAAACACATCTAAATGCCTATATTAACACTACCTAAATGCACATGATCAGAGGTCATCGCCGCATACATTGTTGAAAGTCGTGTATGAAGATGACAGTTCATACGAGAGTGGGGTGTCGTCGATGTCAGTCCATGACAAATTCATCCAGAACGGGTGGATGTCCTCAGCGGGTATCGGAGTACCGGAACTGACGTACGCCTGAATCTCATGGACACAAGGAATCCCGTAACAAACCCTCCAATGTCGTTCCGTGCATTCTGAAGGAACTTTTTGGTTTACGACATCTTCCCACAACTTGTACAGAGAGTCGAAGCACTTTTTGGAGATTAAAGTCTTTACCTGATAAAAAAGGTTGACTTTGTGCGCCCTCGTTGGCCATTTGAAGCGGTCGATCTCTAAAGCAATTTGCATCTCATGCGCGCAGTTGGCAATCATTGACTCTATTGATTTGCAACTCTATGGATTTACAGCTCATGCGCCCTAGATCTCTCGAATCCGCTCCTCTCGATGAGGAGGGATAACTGCAGCCTAATGCAGGTCCACCCATGGATCCATGGTGATCGGGTGGATGGGCGCTGGAGGGTCCGGATGGCATGACGTGGTGGACAACACGTACGGCCGGCTCTTAGATGTGTACCATGTCATGTAGTCAGTAGTGACCCCGACCTAACAATCCTCGCTAGTCCGCCAGTGCTCACCCAGTCGGTAGAAGCGAGCGTCGTTCTGGCTCTGCCACCTGTTGTGCTCGGCGGTAAACGTGGCGACGTACCTCGGCTTCAAGCTGGCGTCGCGGGTGACCTGCCCGTAAAGGCTCGGATTTTCAAAATCATAATTTTTTCGGAAAAAGAGAATTAAAAATGAATTTAAATCGAATTAAAAGCTCGTTTAACGGATTCCGACCCGAATTTAAATTTTGACGAACGATTCCATCCTATTACCTCGCGAATTTAAAATAATTATCGAATGACGATATCCTTTTCGATTTCAAAAATCTAATTGATCGAGAAAGCGAGATTCGGGGAAACTAACATTCGTAAACTAATTTAGGGGTTCGAAATTCGCGTATTCAGGATTATTTTACCGGGTACTTAATTTGACTTTCTTCCCCCATTTAATGCATTTCCCATCAAGCCACCCTAAGAGGCTACGCCTAAGTCTAACCCCCCTGCAACACCCCTAACCTCTTTCCCCTACCCCTAGTTGTACACCCGCTCCTCCCCTGTCTATAAACACATCACCACCCCATCGATGTCTTTCACATCTGATCTCCCTCCACCCTCCTGTTGTCTTCCAAATCCCAGCTACTCCCTCCTTTCATTTTCATCATCAATCATCCCCTCTTCATCACCGTCACTCAGCCTTTCCTCGTTCCGCGGCAACCCACGACACACCACCATCGTCTCCTGCTCAACAACTCCACCACCCAAAGCTCAAGCCTCCGCCCTTCGCTAGAAAGGTCCATCGAGCCAAAGCAGCCCCCGGGGCTCTTGACGCCACCACCGAACCACCGAGGCTTTGTCGCCTCCGTTTGAGCGCGAACCAACCATCCGGTAAGCTGTTTTCCTTGGTTTGTTTACGATCCAAACCACTATCGAGCCCTACCATCACACTCACCCACATCCGACGCAAGTCCGAGGAGCCGTCGAGAGCCTCCGAAGACGCCCAAAACTCCGTTCGAAGCTCCGACATTCGCGAACCTCGGTGAGCTTCATTCCTTTCTTTCCGTTAGCCTTTCATTTCCTTTTCGTTCTTCAGAGTCGGGAAGGGAGTGTGCGAGCTGTGAGTGGAGAGCTTGGGCAAGCTCGAGAGCCGGCGAGGCCGAGAGAGAGAAAGCGTGTGCGAGCGAGGGATCGAGGTGCGGCGCGAGTGAGTTGCGAGGAACCCGGAGGTAGGGCGGGACCATGGGCTCGGAGAGGAGGAGCCGGAAGGTGAAGGAAGGATGAGGACGAGCAGTCGTCGGCGGGCTTCCCACTCTGGGCGCCAACGAGCAGCTGCAGGCGAGCACGAGCGGGAGTCTTCAGCTTTCAAAGGAAGGAGATGAAGACGTGGGTCCCACCTCCTAAATTTATATTACTTGATTATTATTGAACCGGTTGGGATTTAATTAAACGGGATCGGTTCGGGTTTATCCGTTTAATTAATTAATTAGTTAATTAATTAATGGTATTTAAAATATATTACAATATTATTTGGGGGTTTAAAATATATTATTTGGACTTGAAGATTTAAAAGGAGTTTGGAAAAGAATTTCAAAGATAGGAAAGTGTTTTAATAAATATATTGAAAAAGGATTTTAGCGAGTATTTTCAAGGGTCGGAATTCTTAACTATATAACTGGTATTTTGAAACGGTTTTGAAACTAACTTGGGAATAAGACTGATTCGATGACTAACTGGCATGATAAAATGATCGTTTGACTAACGT
Source organism: Persicaria maculosa (assembly GCA_963922045.1). Taxonomy (NCBI): domain Eukaryota; kingdom Viridiplantae; phylum Streptophyta; class Magnoliopsida; order Caryophyllales; family Polygonaceae; genus Persicaria; species Persicaria maculosa. The sequence goes on along the minus strand of OY998259.1, from coordinate 50,498,828 downwards.
CATGATATGTGTGTCTAATAGCATGACTTGTGGTGATTTATTATAAAGGGTTATAAAATATTGGCTATCGATGATGATGATATATATCCTTAATTATGGAAAGTATGAGTATGAAATAGTAATATATGCGAATTTGGCTAAGTATGATATAGAGGTTATCTTAAGCTAATGAGATGGCGGATTATATATGTTGAACAATATGAGATGAGAGATGATTGATCATAATGAACTGAAAGTATGACGGATGCGAACTTGTTTATTCATCTATTTGTATGAGTGTGTGATATATGTGTTCAGAGTGGCTAGAGACATATACTCAGTGTATTATCGTTATGTACTTAGGTGATACTCTGTGATCGTGACTACTATGTGCTGGATTCTTCTTTTGCTGATCTTCTAGCCAGGTAAGTACCTCCGGGGCTTACTCAGTCACCAGTACCTCCTGCCTGATGTGTCATATAGTATGTAGGTGTTGCATATGCATAAGAGCATGTCATGTAGTATCATGCTTAGGAATTGCACTATACGAATGAGCATTCTTATTTTGTATGCATTTGAATACAGAACGGCCGTTATTTGTGAGTCCTAGAGTCCTTGCTAGGGTCATAGGGCAGCCCAGTTTCATTGGGTGTTGTCCTCCTTGAGTTATATATATATATATATATATATATATCACGAGATACGATATGAGCATGAGATACGATATGATGATGAGATTTGATATGTTATAGCATCGAACTGGCCAGTCTCCACCCTATCTAGAAGGGGGGGGGGGGTAGAAGAGGGATATACCACTTGGTATTCTTTGTTAAGGCCTTACTTAATATTCCGCGTATATGAATTAGGAGCATGATAGTGTGGTTAATATCTCAGTACTGCATGAAGACATCCTTTATTCTAGGTACAGGCGTATTATATGTCCTCAGCGCGGTGACAAGAGGAAAACCTGTTGTTGTTCCTGCCAAAGAATACTCAAACTTACAACTAGTATAGTGTGTAAGCAAGAGGCCGATCCACAGGGAAATCTATTCAATTCAAGTGCAAGTCTAATCGCTAAGAGAGAATATGGGGGTTTTTGGTGAGGAAAAGATCCGCCTTTTATCAAAGCGGAAGCAAGCAAACAAAGTAAATTGTGTTGTAGAATGCAATGGAGAGAATTAAGTTCACCTACAATTTATCACTTCGATTGATGAATTTGATCCTTGTTTCGGCCTCTAGTTCTTGTCTTTTTCTATCAATGTCCTTGTCCAGATCTTAGGTAGATTACAAGTCCTACGAGTCCTAGCAACCCTTATCTCTAAATAACCCTAACACGATTAAGATTCAACCTAGAGATAGCATTAAGAATATGAATTAACCAAGGTACATATAATATTAAGCTACGAGTCGATATTCAACATGTATTCAACTTCTTACACATCCAATTAGTCCTACGAGTCCTAAAGGGATATGATTGCCACTTGGGTTAAGGTTCGATACGAGGAATCTACAAAACCCTAAATTGAATGAATCTACTCTAACTAGTTGATCAGGCCAGAGAGAATAAAACACATTCAAGCAATTAAGCGCAAAGAAGCCAAAACCTTAAGAACTAGATTAAGAAACTCACAATTCAACATAAAAGTGCGAAACAAGTTCAGCTTGTCTTGGTGTCAACATAAAAGTTGTAGATCTCGAAAAGAGCTTTCCAACGCATTCTTATAATAGTCAATCGAACCACCAAGGCCTCCAGAAAGTGCGAAATAAGTTCAGCTTGTCTGGCGATAATTTTTGCTGACTTGTTCTTCACTTAGGCTCTCGAAATTCGACTCCGCTCCCGTGCTCTTCACTTTTCTTCCTCAACTTGAATCTTCCTTCATCCAAGAGTCTCCTCATTCCTCGTCGGATCCACATTTACCTGAAATTAACCATAAACACGTGTAAATTCCGACTCTTCCAACACCACAAGTAAATATGTAATTGTAACTAAAATATGCAATATTCACAACTAAACTATGCTAAATGTAATCTATTATGCAATACTAATTATGCTCTGTCATGCGGTCAGATGACCCGCGGGCGGACTCTTGGCCTGACTTGGTGGTATAGTTTCAGATACCCAATCCACTACTTGATTTTGTGCTGTTATGACGGGGTCCATTCATATGGCGGAGAGTGAGTGTATGAACCCTGACTTCACCAGATTCATGCTTTTAAGGTTTCTTCCTATTATACTCTGTTTTGACCCAGCTCTACCGTGGCACTGGTTGTATCATTTTCAGAACTTATGTCCTTTGCATGATAAAAGGTTTCGCGCGTTGTAGACTTATGACAGGTACAGGGGTTTACCCCGGGGTCTCCAACGGACCTTCCGGATTTGGGTGCGAAATCCCACTTTAAACTACGCATCTTTGGTTTCAAACCTTCATCCTATACTCGGGGCGCAAGATCCTAACGAGGGGTTTTATCCCTCGAAACGTAACTCGAGAATCATACTCTCGGACCGTTACACTGCCTCGGCGGGATGACGGGCTGCGGGACCCCCTGGACTCGTCCAAACTGCCAAAGACACCGATCGACCATATATGGCTCCTCCTCACCGCAGAAGGTGATCGCGCCCCGGTAGGTGGACTGCCGGTACTCGCCGTCGAAGTCAAGATCACGCTCAAAGGGCATCCAACAAACCTATAAATAAAACAAGCAGACGTAAGTCACATTTACGAAATATATGTAATATATTTTTAGTTTCGGTGCCATACATCGTCGAAGGTAAGCCGGTCGACCTCGTCCCGCATAATCTTCACCTGCTTGAGCTTGTCCGCAACGTCCTTGCGGGTAGGAGCCTTCGGATGGATGAACTTTGCATACCAACGTCGATCCTGAATCCTAATCGGATTACTGAACAGATTGCCACGGAAGCGAGGGAAGTACGCCCATATCCAAGCCTTGAGACAAAACACAATTTTGTAAAAATGAGAATAAAATATTACTAAACTATAAAAGTAATTTCGGGGACTCGTACCTGCAGTAGCGTCGTGCATCCATCTAAACCCTTCCCGCCTACTCGGGTAGCCTCTCCTAGGCCCCTGTACAGACAGGCAAGGGTACCTACACCCCATGCAATGTAGGCCGTCCGGGGGATGTCCCAAACAAGACCGAACATCCTCCACGAAACCCGGTTCTACGACTTGTCCACAAACATAGTTGCGACGAGAGCGATGGATAGGTACCCAAGGTACAGAAATCGCTGCTGGTCAGGGTCATCTCCTGGCTCCCCCCCTCCCACAAACATGCCCAGCGCGCCGTCGACGGGCTCGGGGTCGACGAGCAGCCCGTGTCTCGCGATCCGCTGATCCGTCAGCAACCAAACGGAGTAGCCGCCAGCTCGTCTGTACCCCCTCAGCGCATCTGGGTCCACCTGGTAGTACCCGGCAACCGTGAGGATCAGCTTCGCATCCGGTAGGTGTGACAAACAAGGAAGACCCTCAATCCGCAGCCCTAGCAAGCAGGCTACGTCGTGTAGCGTGATGGTCATCTCGCCCCATGGAAAATGGAAGGACCTGGTCTCCGGATGCCAGTGCTCCAAGAACGTTGTAACCAGGAACCCGTCCACACCCTCCCAATGCAGGGCCCACAGCTGTCGGATGCCCGAGGGAATGAGCTCCTGCCACCAGGTCCTCGGGCCCTCGAAGACGTACGGGTCAAAATCAGCTATGTGACTCGCCCGATGGTGGATCTTCAGCAGCAGAAGATCCACATCCCCATCCCTCCACACCTTGTAGGGTGGTGCCTATAAGACACCAGCAGAGTGCCCGGAGGCAAGTCATCTGCCTCCTGCGCATGGGTGCATGATAATGCATATTTGAGATAGGCATTATAGATACATTTAGTTTAGTTTAGGTTGCATTTCTTGCTTGCTTTGTTGTTAAATTGCATCTTGTGTTTATTGTAGAAAAGTTCGGATTCTGCGCAATTTTGTGTTTATTTCGCAGAGTGAGTCGGAACACATTTGGGAGATGCAATGTCTCGAAGAGGAACACAAGATACATGGGAAGGAACAAGGAAGAAAGAAGCAAGACAAGACGAGAGAAGCCCGCAAAGGAAGTTAGAAAGCCACGGCAAAACTGACTGCGGCGGGCGCCGCAGCTATTGCCGCGGCCGCCGCAGTGCCCGCCGCAGCGGGTGGCGAAGAACCAACTTGCGGCGGGCGCCGCAACCCTTGCAGCGGCCGCCGCACGTACTGCCGCGCGCCGTTTTGATGGAAAAAACCCTAGTTTCTAATTTATTCACTTTGAGGCCGACTTGGATGTTTTTAATTAGGCCTTTTATGTTATTTTGTAGGACGAATTTTTCATTCTATTCATGGAACCATTAGACTTTTTAGAGATTTTGAGCTATTTTCTTCCATGAGGAACTAAACTCATCTATTCTGCCTGCAATTTGAAGCTTTATTCGGATTGATTGTGAGTTTCTAATTCTCGCTCCTGGTTTCCTATTTGTGAATGCTTCAACTTCTTTGTGCTTAATTAATTATTGATTTGTTCTATCTTGTCTGGCCAACTCGTTAGATCAATTCAATCGCTAAGGTTTTGTAGATTCCTGGTTGTGAACCTTAACCTAAGTGGCAAACTTATTCCTTTAGGGCTGGTTGAACTATTTGAATGAGTAGGAAGTTGAATGTGTTGTTAAATCCCTCTTTAGGGACTGCAAATACCTTGGCTAATCTCTGAACTTAAAGCTATCAATTGGGTTAAATCCTTCTTTAGGGACTGTTCGGTTGATAAGGGTTGCTAGGACTGGTTGGACTAGTAACTATATTAGGTCGGGACAAGGGCATTCATAGGAAACATAATAGGACGAGAAGAAGTTACAAGGATCGCTTCAATCCAATAAAGTGGAAAATTGTAGGTGGAATTGCTTCTCCTAATTGTCTAAACCAAATTCACTTACTTTGCGTTCTTTACTTTGCTTCAAAACTGTCACACAAAAACCCCCTCTTTGGTTACTTAATCAACATTAAAATCGCACGTGAGTTATAAATTTCCCTGTGGGATCGACCTCTTACTTATTACTATACTAGTTATAGGTTTGAGTTTCTTTGGCGGAATCAACGACAGGTTTCCCCTCCGTCAGTGCATCACCCGCGCCCCTATGCTCCTCCAGCCCCTCCTGCCTCTCCTCTACAACGTCAGGGATGGTGTCATCCGCAGAAGCCAATGATATCGGCGCTGGTGTGCAGGAGGTCGAAGCCTCAGCATCATGGGTGACGGAAGTAGAAGCCCCATGGGCCGGTCGATCCCCAAGAAAATCAGTGATGCACCCGCCGAGTACATCGTCGAACGGCATCGACAGTTGCTGCCCAGCCAACGGATCTCCGGAGGAGCGAAAATTAGGCAAACCCTGCCAGAAGCTGTCATCCTCGTCGTACTGGGGGCTCCTCATGGTTTGTTGGGCGCCCTCTACAGACAGTAGCATCTCATCTATTGTATGGGTCGACATCTCCTATCTAACAGCAGGTACCGTCACCCCCTCCGCTCCTCCCTCAAACTTATATATCCTCACCCCCACCCTCTACCCTACACTATCTAACCGACGCCCGGTCTCCGACCCTAATAACCCGTAGGGTACCATCAGTTCTCAAGAGTCTTGTCGCTTGTTATTATGAAATGTTTAAGAGTATGTTACTTCCTGTATTACTTATGTAAATTCATTAGTTACAGTTGGTTCACACGTTTGTAACTTGTTCATTCTTTTAGTTCGTCAGTTGTTATTTCGTCTTTTAATGTATTTTTAATGTCTTTTAGATATTGTAAAAACTATATTATAAAAACTATATTTTTAATGTCTTCTTAATGTCTTCTTAATGTCTTTTACATTTTTAATGTCTTTTAGATATTGTAAAAACTATATTATAAAAACTACATTTTTAATGTCTTCTAATGTCTTTTACATACACATAAAATAACATAAATACTATAAAAACTATATTAAAAGAAAACTATAGAAACTATAAACATATAATAAATATTTCAAATAATGAAAACTATATTATAAGAAATATGAACATAAAATAATATAGAAACTATAAACTATAAACTATAAAACTATATTATAAAACTATATTCCCCAACTATATTATAAAACTATAAACATATAACATATATTTCAATTTATTAAAACTATATTATACAAACTATATTAAAAACGATCAACTATATACTATAAACTATAAACTATAAAACTATATTATAAAACTATATTATAAAAACTGTAAAAACTATTAATATAAAATAAAATAATTAAATAATTCAAATAACATACCGGTGGGGTCGGGATAGGCGACACCTCCATACAACGCCACTTCCGCGGTGGTAATAGGGCCTGCGTCGCATCCGGCACCACCACCTCCGCCTCTACATGCTCTCCGGCCGCCACCTCCGCCGGCTGCTCATCCGCCGCCACCACCTCCTGCACCTCCGCCGCCCCTACCTCCTGCACCTCCAACGCCCCACCACCACCACCCTCCACTGCCTCCACCGCCCCACCACCACCACCCTCCACTGCCTCCGCCGTCTCTACCTCCGTCTCCATCTCCATTGCCTCCACCTCCGCCGTCAGCACCACCACCTTTGTCTCCATCTCCGGCTCTCTCTGTCTCAGAATCTCGCTTTCTCTCCGGCTCGGGATCTCTCTCTCTCTCTCTCTCTCTCTCTCTCTCTCTCGTGGATCTAGAATTGTGGAAAGTGGAGACGAAGGGCCATGTTTTTTTGTTTTTGAAAAAACGTGGTTGCACGTTGTTATTGACATGCAATAATGCACGTCTTTATTGACATGCAACATCATCCAGGTCGAAGTGGAGGAACATCATCCAGGTCAGAGAGGGTTGAACTGAGTCTAAGCAGAGTGAAAAAATCCGTTTCTTTTCACCACCCCCTTTTTCCTTTTTCCTATATCCTGCCTTCTTACTGTCCTTTATTTCTGTTTTGTACTTCTCTCTTTAGTTGTTCTATGAGTTTTCGCAGGTGCTTGGGCCAATAGGAAACACTCTCTCGACCTGGTCGGGGAAAGAGTGCGTACATCTGCCCCCCCAGACCCTGCCTAGGCGGGATTAACTGGGAATGTTGTTGTTGTTGTTTATTGACGTGCAACACTGCATGTCAATTTTGACGTGCAATCCTGCCCGTCCAAAACGACGTGCAACCACATTTTTTAAAAAAAAACGTGCCCGCACGTCTGCACGTTGTGTGCCCTATCCAACATGCACGTTAATTACGACGTGCGTGCACGTCGTAATTAATGTGCAGATTACACATTGTATGAATTATAACCCTTTTATTATTAATTTCTAAAAAAACATTTAAAATGATTTGAATATAATTGAAGTGGAAAATGCTCTTTTAAAAACAATTAGAGGAGTATAGAGAGTATAAAATAGTGAATTGCATCTTATACATAATTGAATTGGATTTTGGTAATATAAGGAGTATACTAGTGCAATTCCCGCGCCATGACGCGATTTTTTAAACTAAAATCTTGATGATATAAAAAATAATATTATAAAATATTAATAAAAATTAAGATAAAATTCATTAAAATCTTTACCATAAATGTATCTTATAAATATCTCAAAAAATTATTTTTAAAAAAAATCTCATGTGAAAGTATAATGAATAAATATGGATATTTAAATCACTTAGAAAAAATAATAATGTCATTGTAACTTTATTTAAATGTGATATTGATCAATTTAGAAAATACTCATATGAAATTAAAGTTGACTTTCCATAATAGTTTACATTGAAAGAGTCTTAAAATAAATATTGAAATTTAATATATAAATAAAACCAAATTAATCATAAAATGACACATAGGATTGCTAATTAAATAAAGGTGCCACATAGGACCTAAAAAAAATGGAGAAATTGACATTTGGTCATTGTACTTCTTTTTTAGTGTTATTATACTAGCGCAGTACTCGAGTGTAATGCATGAGATTTGTAAAATATTATATATTTTTAGAAGATATTATCATAATTTATTTACATTATATATTAGATATATTATAATAATATGAAAATGATATAGCCAAATAATATAAATTGGGATTAAAAAAATAATCCTTATACTATATCAATATATAATATGTGGTAAAACGTCAATGTCTCACCTTCAAACTTTCCTAGATGGAAACAATTGCATACATAATTGTAGAGTGTTTTTTTTTCCAGCATTCTAAGTTTTTTTAGTAAGTTGATTGTTTACTTTGAGCATTAAACAAATATTTGTTGTGGCAATGAGTTGGAAGCTATGTAGCACGGAAACGGAAACGGACACAGGACACGGACACGGGAAGACACGGGGAAACGGCAATTTCAAAAAACATAGGACACGGACACGACAATGATATATGATATATATATATATATATCATTTTAAAGGTCTTGCAAAGATGTATACATTTATACTAATAAGAGCCACCTAGATATTAAGACCAATTAGATATAAATAAATAATTATATAACATTTCAAATCAAAATATATACAAATAAACATTGCCAAGTCTAAAAATAAATCAAAGTATAGAGAGGAGGTGGTCCACCATCATGTCTTGTTACCCCTCTCCCGCTGTTCGGCCAACTATATCAAGTTATCAACATAATCCCAAAGTGGTTCACTCCACCTCCACGTTTTGTTTCAAAGAAACACCCCCTCTGCTACCTTCATTAGTTTGTGAGCCTGAACCATCATCAATTTCTAGATCCTACACCTAAATCTCATATAAATTGAAATCAAACATCACTCAATCAAAGTAACCATAAATCTGAAAATAAATCAAGGTATAGAGAGGGAGTAAGATAGGGAGAGAAGAGTTGAAGGAAGATTGACAAGAACGACATTCGTTTGTGTTCAAAAAGCCCGGTGATCGACGGTGGCTGGTGCAGATCGAAGAACGGTGGTGGCTAGTGTAGAACAGCGCTCGGCGGTGGCTAGTGCAAAAGGATGCTCAAGAAGAAAAGGGCAAAGGTTGATAGCCGAGTTTGCTTTTTTCTTTTTTATTTTAATTATGAACCCGGTTTTTTTTAATTCCAAACCGTGTCCATTATTTGTGAACCGTGTCCAGGGCGTTTCCGTCGCGTTTCCATACGTGTCCGAAGTTTGACCGTTTCTTGACCGTGTCTTGACCATGTCCAGGCGTTTCCGAGGTGTTTCGTGTCGTGTTCGTGTTTCCGACACGATACTGTGCCCTACATAGGCGTGTTCGTGCTACATAGGTTGGAAGGTAAGACCAAATAATTTGGTAGTTCGACTACATATTACACAAACGCTAGGTGAATGAAATTTTAAGAACTTTTAGACAGAGAGCAAATAAAAAAATCGGAGAATAAATATTCTTGTAATAAACTAATGAAAAGGAATGAGGTTTTTAACCAACATAGTGTAATGAGTTTAGTTAAACTTACTAATAAAAAAATCCATAAACTTAAAATAAAATTGAGTCCCCTTTAAATTTTGGGCTCGAGGCACCTGTTTTGCCTCCCCTTGAGCTTGACCCTACTTTTTAGATGGAAACAATTATATATATAATTGTAGAGTGTTTTAATATTATTTTTTTTGCATTCTAAGTTTTTTTAGTAAGTTCATTCGTTACTTTGAGTATTAAACAAATATTTGTTGTGCTAATTGGTTGGAAGGTAAGACCAAAAAATTTGGTAGTTCGGCTACATATTACACAAACGCTAGGTGAATAGAGTTTTAAGAACTTTTGGATGGAGAACACATACAAATTTTTGATAAGAAATATTCTTGTAATAAACTTAAAAGTAAAAAAATACTTCATTCGTCTCTAAATATAGGTCATTTTATTTTTTTGACATGTTTTTTAAGAAGCTAAAAACTATATAAAATATTATATATTTTATTGGTTTTAAAAAATAATATTATACTTATTATTAATAAGTATAATAGTATTATTTTTAAAAACTAATAAAAAAAGTTAATATTTTATAAAGTTTTTAGCTCCTTAAAAAAATGTATTAAGAAGTAAAATGATCGATATTTTGAGACAGCGGAATTTTAGAGTCACCACTGTTGTTTGAGAATGAGTTTTTTTAGCCTTCTAAAAAATTTGGTAGTTGCACTACACATCATTTGTTGTGGTAATGGGCTAGAAGGTAGAACCGGATAATTTGGTAGTTAGACTACACATTCCACAAACACTGGTGAATATAAGTCATTTATTTTTTTGATATGTTTTTTAAAAAGCTAAAAACTCTATCAAATATTATCTTTTTATTAGTTTTATTTGAGCATATTATATGATTTGCAATTTCTAAATAGAAGCTTTATTATTATATATTATGTCAAAGCATGGATAGTTAGCTTAGTGTCATAAAATATACGACAAATAAAAAAATGAATGAAAATCTTTTGGATCTCGAGCTTATACTTTCAATTTATTTGAAAAAAGAAGAAGAAGAAGAAGTGGAGGAAAAACTATTAAACAAGATGGGAAGTGGGAATCGAGCTCATAGCCTATTAATAATGAAAATCTAGAACTTGGATTAAAATTTTATATTTTAAAAGGGTATTTTATTTGCCTAAAATCAACAATAACCATTTAATATTTCATTAAAATATGAAATTTTAAATTTTAAATTATTTTAGGTTAAAGGAAACCTACATACTCTAATCATATCAATAATCTTCAATTTTTATTTTTGAAGCATAAATACTCTAATCTTGTAGAGTATATATCTGTTCTCTTGAGATCATTGAGGTTATGGAAACCATTCATTGTCATCACCTTCTTGTATTTAAAAAAAAACACGAAATTAATTTCAGAATATAAATGGTAAGATATGAGAAGAAAATATATACACAGATGAATCTAAACAAAGTCTATAACCATCAATTGAATTCAAATACAAAATTTACATCAATTGAATTCAAATACAAAGTCCATAACCCTTTGCATCCTAGAGAGAGAGAGAGAGAGCGATTGTCAGAAAGAAAGATTCGGAGGGAAGAACCTGTAAGCGGCGACGACGAGGGAGAAAGAAAGAGATGAAGAATACGATGCATGCATGGGTCGTGTCCAGGATGCATTTATAACATAGTTTAAACGCACTCTGGATGTGCGTAAGAAAAGTAATTTTCTTTTTGAATAAGCAATAATTTGGGAGGCATCAGCTACAACTGATCCACCAACCAATAGCGTCCTTGCGGACGAGAGCTAGAAACTCAGGATGTGTAGCCAACGGAGTCGAAGGGGCCGAACGATGAATCTTGACACCACCATCAGCAACAACGTTAATATCCTTAAAAATGTGTTTGAAGGAGATAGACCGAAAAGCCTAGGCCACCATCAGTGTATCAGCAACCAGCATGTCGATCTCCCACGGACAACTCCGAGCGTTTTGAAGAGCATTGATGATGGTGTTGTTGTTCCCTTCAACTTGAAAATGCGAGAATCCAAGCTCTTTTGCACGTTAAACACCAGCATGGAGCGCCACCGCCTCTGAAGCCAAATTAGTCTCCACTCTGCACCGTAGGGCATCTGCCTCAATCACTGTGCCCCTACAATCTCTAATAACATAGCAAGCAACTGCATTCGTCTTTGTCACCCAAGATCCATCAAAATTTGTTTTCATAACCCCTGTCGGTGGGGGTTCCCATCGAATGTTCTTTTTTCTTCTTGGTCGTGTCATATTTATGTCCTTATATTGTGGAGTCTTGACTTCCCTCCTTTTGGCTTCGTCCCAATTGCGGATTTGTAATTTTACATATTCTTCCCATCTTGTTTATGTTATTACATTAGGATCATTAAATACTACCTTGTTTCGAAATATCAGACACACCACCAAGTGGTCGCAAGTTTAGCTCGATCCTTTTGATTAATTTTCTCGAATATTTCGTAGACCTTCTATTCGAATGATAGTGCTTGTTGGTTTTTTTATATATATCATTCCTTATTTTCGTATCAATTTTTTGTAGAAGGTTTGTGGTGCACGGACATTCCAAAAATAAATGTGTTGCATCTTTTGTTACTTGGTTACAAAGGGCACAAGTTTGGGGAACTGCAGTCCCTCTGTTGGCCAGTCTTTGTCTAGTTAGTAATCCATTAACCATGAGTTTTGAAATAAAGTTCTTAATTTTTGGTAATGCATCAATTTTCCAAATCCATTCGTAGTCTAGTGTCGGTCTTTGTTGGGTTCTTGTAGTGTCATGGCACTAGCAGTAGAGAACCATCCATTCCTACTGTTTTTCCAGTATAATCTGTCATGAATTGCATTTGTTGGGATCCTAGTCGATTCGATTTGGTCAATTATATCAGGCGGTAGTTTTTGTCTTAACTCTTGTAGATTCCATGTTCGGTTTGGCGTAATGAAAATTTCTACCCGTTGTGTGTTGTCAAAAGATTGTCCTGGTAAAATATGATGCTTCAAGGGAAAGTCTCATACCCAACAATACTCCCAGAAATGAATAGAATGTTCATTTCCAATTTGCCAACATAGTCCTTTACAAAATTCTTGTTTAATGTTCATTAATTTGTTCCATTGCCATGATGCTCCTGTTTTTTTTTTTTTCCTTTTCTTTCAGAGTGTCTTTTCTTTCATGTATTTTGATCTAAACCCATGTATAAAACCTTTCTGTGCATCCAATTTTTTTATATTTTAAATTAAAGTATTTTTTTTGGCCACACCTATAGCTTAAGCCTTAAGATAATTGAAAGGTGTATGTTATGAGTTCGTATGAGATGGGGTTAATAAACTGATTAAAATTATAAACAGGGTAAAATTTATAAACTGTTGGTAAAAGTAGTTAAAAATTTAAACAACAAGATAATCTCCGTATGGGGAGAAAAACAGTTTATTTGTAAAAAGGGGAGGTTATTTAGTTGTTATTAGGGATATTGTGGTACTTTAAAATCAAATAAGATAAAAGGGAAGGGGTAAAATAGTACTTATACAAAATAAATACTCAAATATCGTTTTAACACGTTTTTTTTAACACGTGATAAAAGGGAAGGGAAGTGGAGGTTATTTAGTTGTTATTAGGGGTATAGTAACTTTTTTTTTTAACACGTTTTTGTTTATTTTGATAATCCAAACAACTAAAAAAAATGTTTAAAAAATAAACAACCACAAATGATTAATATTTAACCGTTTAAATTGGGATCTATACACACCCTATGTGTATTTCATGATCCATGGATTTTGTGAGTAACCATGGCCATCGAAATGGATTGTCTCGTACTCTCGTTGATGGCATCATTCTCTTACAATATCCTTTTTTAACTATTAAAAAAATGACGGGCAACGAAACATGCCTCACTACTGGAGGACAACGCGGATATCCATATAATTCCATACCACTCTCTCGCGCGTGTAATAAACAATTCCCTAAACAAATTCGCCCAAACCGTCCCCAAACCCCAACGCTCGCGGATTCAGAGAGAAAGAGAGATGCAGTTCGGCGTGCTGGTTGCTGCGTGCTTCGTGCTGATGATGTTGCGCATGGCTGCGAACTTCTCCTAGCAACCGGAGAGGAGCCCGCGAGGTTAAGCGGATCGCTTGTCCCGCATGATTTATCGCAGGCGCACCTCAGGATCTGATTTTCCCCCGACGAACGTTTCTCTCTAAATGGAAGGTAACGCAACTCAATCGCTTCACCACAAAACCCTAGAATTTCACTTTCCTTCCTTTCCCCCCTTTTCACTGTTGACTTGCTTTGATTAATGATTATCGCTTCTGAATATTCTCATAATTTCGCCGGTTCACTCTATTTTATTTTATTTTTCGTGTAAAAATTGAAGTCGTTTTCTAGGAACTACCTAATTTGTTCACATGCTCTATTGACGGGATCATTGGCTAGCTTTGTTTCCTCTTTTGCGCAAATTCTTATATGAGGTTTTGAATCGAATCACTGTCGTTGGTGGCTATGTGATATGATTAGTTCCATCTCTTTCCATTCCCATTTTCAGATCTTCTTTAAGGCTACATATTTGATGCCGTAATTGCGTAATTCCATGTCTGACGTTCACGATTCTGGACTTGACTGAATTTGTGATAGGAAAGAAATCCACGCCAGTCGCCAGTTGATGTTGCCTTAAAAAAAATTAGCCGACTTTGTAGTTCGGGATATCATTATTATCAGTATTGTAAAGTTGCTAATCTAGGACTTACATGAAAAAGTGAAACCCTCTTGTTGGAAACAAAAACGAGGAATTAAAATGTGAATTGGAGATGGAGCGAACATCAGGGAATGGAAAGCTTATTTCTGATGCTGTATTCAAGTCATATGGAGCTAGAATTGCTTAAACTTTGGATAATGTTCTTTTTGTGATTATTGAACAATGCTCACCATCCTAAAAAATCATTTGAATGTATTCACTGGGGTCAACAAGTTATTAAGACCAAACAAAAACCTAATCACATAACAACAAACAAAGCATTCATTTCATCTCCTTAAGAGAAAGGAGATCATTGATCCCAATGAATAGGTTTTGTGCTTTGAGATGCTTTGTTTGGTGTTAATTGATTAGTTCTTTTTTTGCTTACTCTTAATAACCTGATGAGTGTTGACCTAGTGAGAATATATTCAAATGATTTTCCAGGATGGGGATTGAATTTAAGGGAACTCAAGATAAAAAAAAAAGGGATATCTAGAGAGCGGAGCTATCTTGCTACGTCTTCACTCAGTTTCAGTTATCCGTATTTATTCAAGCTTATATTATTTTTATGTCGTTTTTGCATGTAATCATTTTATATGTCTTTGGTCAATGTGTATTGCTTAATTTGCTTGAGTTGATATTTAGAGTTTGAGTAAATTACAGAAAACCACCTTTACAATAAGCAAGTTTTCACAAAACCACCCTTAAAATAAAAGTTTACATAAAACCACCAATAAATTTAATTTTCTTTCAAAGAACCACCCATGTCCATTTTTATGTGCAAAAAGTGTTTTAAAAATGTTGAACTCTGACCTTTTGTATTCAATACAGTATGACTTAATTATAAAATAAAGTAATCAGAACATTTAAGAAAATATGAAAACTACATTTTTTTTTGACTTTTAATACCTTTTTACACATAACAAGGGTTGTGGGTAGTTCTTTGAAATAAAAATAAATTTATTGGTGGTTTTCTGGAAACTTTTATTTTAAGGGTGGTTTTTTGTAATTTACCCTTGGTGTTTTTTCATATATGATGCTTGTTTCAAGGGATTAAACGAAGAGGCCATGCCATTCTCTTATTTGAATGCCCTTCTCTGGGACATTGCTAGTTACTATTTTCCAAACAGATCAGCTGTTTGAAAGTCATCTAAATTGACAAAATGTACAGATTAGTGTTCTTTTTACTTTTTTTTTTATATAAATATTTCTTATTACTTTGTTATGCATTAAAATTTGCTCTGTTTTACAGTTAAGTCAAGCTCCAGATATTTTATCTTGTCTACTCGTTTAGTGTCTGTTCTATTGTTGTTGAATCACATATATGGACTTATGCAATAACACTGCAGGATCTGTCCCATTTATCTGGAAATCATATTCATGTTGCAATTTTTGTTTGGCATTTGGCAGATTTCTCCCCGGACCAATTTTCTGTAGGGTCTGGGACAAAGAGGTCGAGTGTATCATCAGGTGGTCGATCTGCAAGTCGCAAGGAATTCCTCCGTAGATTTGTGGATAGTGAACAGCTGACAGCTAATCTTGAAGACTGGTATGAGTCACTATCAGAACGTTCAGTGCCTGATGCCTCTGAAGTCCCCTTTGAGTTAGTTGAGCTTCAAAAGTTTGACTACTCGTTAGAAGGTGTTCCTTTCCAACAGTTAGTTCGAATGCCGAGTCCTGTTTATGCTTCATCGCCTGATGCTGTGGAAGCTACTGCTTATCTAGCTCTAGAAGATTTTCTACATGCTAGTGTTAAGGGGTTGTGGGAGGCATTTTGGAGTGCCAATGAGAATTTTCCCTTCTCTGTTGCGTGCCTCTATGGGGGAAACATGAAATTCTACCAGGCTGAGAAGGCTATTGCTCACGGAAAACTTGAAGGTCTTTGTGCGACTGCTTTGTTGCTTAAGAACGATAGACATCCACATGGTAGATGGGATGAAGTTATTGAACTTGTTCTTATGAGACCTGAGATAGGAGCTACTGCAATGGAGAGTGCACGGCTCCCTCCTCTGTCGACTGCAGCCGAAGCTTTGTACTTTGCTATCCGTATACTGCTCTCGAGAAGCCTAAGCAAGACAAGCTTTTCTCTGATTTCAAGTCCCGTGTTCATTCTTCTTGTCGATTCTCAGTATGGTGGTGTTATAAAAGTGGAAGGAGATGTGAGTAAGTTGGAGTTGGATGTAAATAACGTATATGAGTGTGCTGCCGAATGGGTTAAAAACCATTCAAGAATAGCAATTTCTCCGATTGATAGGATTTGGAACAAGCTTGGGAATGCTAACTGGGGAGACATAGGTGCTCTTCAGTTACTTTTTGCAACCTTTCATTCCATCGTACAGTTTGCTGGAATGCCTGAGCACTCCATTGAAGACTTGGCTGCTGACCACAGCTCCCGTCTTCAAGCTAGAAGAATAGAGAGACAGTTGGGGGATAACGAAGTAAATGGTCATAGTACTTCATTTCTTAACCAACAACGCAGTCGTTCCCCTGAGATCGTCGAGGTTCACGATGAATCGAACAGAGTCGAGGATGAAGAGCTGATGAAATTAGTGGTAGGATCTACCTTGTGGTTGGAGGATTCAAACGTGCAAAAAGGATATCAAATTAATGAAGTTTGGAATGACATTGAATTTCCTTGTTATGTTGCATCTTTTGTTGAGGATCCGGGAAAAAGCCTGTTCTTGTATGTTGGTTCACGTCTGACCCAGCTTGAACCTGCTTGGGAAGATATGAACTTGTGGTATCAAGTTCAACGGCAGACCAAAATTCTGACAATAATGAAACAGAAGGGTCTATCGAGCAAGTACCTACCTCAGTTGACTGCATTTGGTAGTGTAATTCATCCCGGTCAGTGTCGGAGACCAGATTCGGGAGGCAACTGTGATCACCCTTGGTGTGGGACCCCTATCCTCGTGACCAGCCCAGTTGGTGAGCCTGTTTCAAATATGGTTCTTGGTGGTCGGTTTGGTTCAGAGGAGGCCATCAAATGTTGTCATGATTGTCTATCTGCACTTGCAACAACTGCTTCTGCTGGGATTAGGCACGGAGATATCCGCCCAGAGAACATAATTTGTGTTAGCTCTGGTGTGAGATATCCTTACTTTGTCTTAATCGGGTGGGGCCATGCTGTAGTAGAAGAGAGGGATCGGCCCGCTATGAATCTTCATTTTTCATCAACATATGCCCTTCAGGAGGGAAAGCTGTGCTCTGCGTCTGATGCCGAGAGCCTGGTTTACATGCTCTACTTTTGTTCTGGTGGAGAGTTGCCAGAGTTGGATTCTGTTGAGGGAGCATTGCAATGGAGGGAAACAGCTTGGTCAAGGAGGTTCATTCAGCAGAAGCTTGGTGACATCTCAGCTGTCCTCAAAGCCTTTTCCGATTATGTTGATAGTCTGTGTGGGACTCCTTATCCCATAGACTATAGTATTTGGATAAGACGTCTGAGGAGACATATTCGTGAGGAAGAGCATGGGAAGGAAATTGACACGTCTGGTTGAGTCCTGTATTGGAAAACCAAGAGCCTGCTTTGATCATCCGGACCAATTTTACTCTCATGAGGTTGGATTCTGAATTCTTTTGGAAATGCCAACGAATGTGAAACCATTTCCAGTTCCTTGGATTTCTTTGAGGTTTGAACACAGGTGATCCCTGTCTCTGGGTCTTAATGGGGCGAACGACGGAAAGCAGGTATGTCCATTGTGCTTGTGTTCTTTCCGAGTCACAATGACAAGAGATTCAACTATTGATTCATGGGTGTGCAAATGCAGTATTCACGGTGAGATTGTGTTATTCATTTTGTAAAAATAGGATCAGGATCTATTTGCTTTGTTTTGGATACCCATCTGTGGGAATCTCTTTCAGTTTCCTAGGAAAACCCAGAAGGCGTCGATTTGTTGATGCTTGTGTAAATGGATACATATTTACCGCTGTCGATTCTTGAAGTGAAAATGTTCCTCTTCTGTGATTTCTTTGACAAACGTCTCTCTATCCCAGGTAAAGTCAATTGCTACAGCGAATCAGTCTTATATTCACATGTTGCTTTCATCTTTCAAGTTTTTGTAAGACAGCAAACATGTGGAAAAATCTGCTGGTAGGATCTGAGTTTCTCCACGGCATTACCACTCCATTTTGTGGAAAATCTGCTCAAGTTCATACAAGTTGATTCTGTTGAATGTTGATTATCTTCTTTGAAATTTGTGGTCTCACAATTCTTGTTTGGTTGCATAGTTTGAGAAGAGTTTCGTTTCAAAGTAGAACTAAGATCTGTTTTGTTCGAACATTAATATAAACAAGCATCTTATCGGTATAAATAAATGCCTTATCAACCCCTTGCAATCAGAACACGATACACGAGATTGGATTGTTGCCAAACAGAACTACATATCCAGTTACTGATCTTCTGGATATGGGACATGATGCCCAGTCTGAATTGGAGAAAGCCTGGAGCATGATCTTTGATCCTAGTTTAAGCGTTATCCCATATCCTATATTGTGTAGTCCCTTTGACATATCTCAACAAATGCTTATGAAGAAACTAAGGACTTGTACTGAAAATGAGATGCCAGGTCATGTGTTGGCGAGGTAGCTCAGCTTGCCCATCAAACTTCTCTAAAGGGAAGGATCTGCAATGAGATCACTTTTGTTAGACTCACCAAGTTTGTCATTGACTGGAAGATAAGTAACACAAGGCTTTAGATATGTAATAGCAGCTTCTTTTATCAAATCATTACTGAATTTTCTATTGCTAAGAATTAAAGTCTCATTAGAATGAATCACTTCAATTCCCAGAAAATAACTTAGGACTTGTTTGTTTGACTAGAAAGGAATAGAAGAGAAATGAATCAAATTTTATATGAAAATTTTGTATGATCAACATTTTTTGTGAGTCTAGAGAAGGGAAGAGGGTAATAGTTAGAGCATCTTAGGGGATATGACCCTATGCTCAAAGTATATAATCAAATGGGGTGAAAGGAAATAGATTTTGTATGTAAAATGAGAGAATGAGGGTAATGATTAGAATAATGATCAATGAATCTTAAAAAAAAATGGACTAGATTCGGAAGGGTAACCATTACCTTTCCTTACTTAAAAACAAACGAGGGTTAGTTTGCCCAAGTCTTTGATGCTGAAAATAGTAATAATGCATATTTTATATATGCATTATAGGTAGGTCTTAGGTGCATTAGGTATTCATATTGCGTGTTTAATAAGCGTATTCATATTCTTGGTCATTTGGTATTCGAAGTGCAGAATCTACGGTTTCTAGTATTTATTTGTAGGTTATAAGATCCGGCCTCGAAAGTTGGATAAAGAATGGAGCAAAATGGACAAAGAAGAGCTAAGGAACAAGAGTGGAAATGGAGAACATGGAGAAATCCCATCTTTAAAGTTCTGAGAATTTGGAATTAGCTTCTGAGGTCTTCATGAGAATCGTAGTGCTTGGAAAGAGCTTTCCAACGCATATTCATATGCGTCAATCGGACAAAGGATGACTCTTGA
The DNA here is from genome assembly GCA_963922045.1 of Persicaria maculosa. Lineage (NCBI taxonomy): Eukaryota > Viridiplantae > Streptophyta > Magnoliopsida > Caryophyllales > Polygonaceae > Persicaria > Persicaria maculosa. Next base: position 50,479,177 of record OY998259.1, on the reverse strand, counting down.
AATTGCGTTACAAGTTCAGTCTGCTGAAGGTGTCAGCACTGTAAGAGCGGTGCCCGCCGCCAAATCCACGGCGCCCGCCGTCCTCGTCAGATCCGGATTTGCGATACACGGCCTAAGTCTATCTTTATGGGAACTTTTATCTATCTTTCCTAGTGTTTTTGGCTGACGAAAGGAGGCCTATATTAGACATATTTCAGTAGCTTTCATTCATTGATTCATAGACCTATAGTTTCATATTAACATAGAGAGTTGAGAGGATTTAAGTTTAGGGATTTGAGGCACGTTATGCTTGCGTAGAATTCTTGTGGTTTTACTATGATTCAAGACTTGGTTAAATGATTGTGAGACTTTATTTCTATCTATTCTATGTTTGATTGATTCAGTATCTTTGTTCTTCAATTGATTGATTGCATGTATTCCCTCTTGATTAGCTACCTTGACGGAATTTTCTCTCTTGCTAGGTTTGATTAATTCTTGCGATTTTATTGAATAAGTAGCAAACATAATCAATTGATCCCGTGAAGGCATCGATTGGGTGTGTAGGGGATATTGACAATTACGCTTTATCAATTGCATCGATTAGGGTTAGGGAGTTGCACATCTATCTTTGGTTGCTTATGTTATTGATATTGTTTAATTGCTAAAGCTTTGGAGTGATCCAAGTTTGGATGAATCAAATAAGAAAAGGTAGGGTAGAGTCAAGGATCAATGACCTAACCAATGTTGCGAATTGTATGCGAAACTACACTCTTATCTTTTATCTTCTCTTTGTTCCTATTCACATCTTTATTATCATCTATTTGCTTTCCTTATTGTTTACCTTCATTCGTATTCCTATTCTATTATTAGTGTCATAATTGGTAAATACATATTGCATTGAAGTACTTGTTTCTCTGTGGGTAAGACCCCTCACTTATCCGCTATACTAGGTTGCTAGTTTAGTTTATTAGTTTGAGTTATTTTTTTGGCGAGGTGAAATCTAACGATGTTCCCCTCTCGTCACATAGCATGAGCAGAATCTTTCAAATTTTGAACTTGAGTGAGATCTGAGCCTGTCACTACTATGTTAGATACCATTTCATGACACAAAAACAATGATGAATCATACTTGGATTGGACATAATTGACAGTAATAAGAGTAGAGGCTAGCTTACTAAACCATTGTCGTGAAGATTGTTTTAAGCCATATAAAGATTTCTTAAGATGACGTACCTCATTTTGGGACTTATCCACATCAGGAGGCACTACCATATAGATCTCCTCTTGTATTTCTCTGTGAAGAAATGTATCATTCACATCCAACTGAAATATGTCCCAACCTTTATTGAGAGATATTGATATCACAACCCTTATTGTTGTCATTCATATCCATATAAAGCAATATCGAAATAGTCAAATAACTAGAAGGAAATTCAATGATCAGGTAAACCAATCAATTTTGCGAATTCGTAGACGAAACCACTTTACTTTTATCCTTTATTCGCTCTTGTTAATATTCTTGTATGTTTATTTTCATTCATATCTTTCTTTCCTTTTATATTGATAATACATATTGCAACTGAAATATACGTACTTGGTTATCTGTGGGTTCGACCCCTTACTTGCATACTATACTAGTTTGTTCGTTTGAGAATTATTCTTTGACGATGTGAATCGACGACTTTCCCTCTCTCAGTAAGATAGTAGGACTCCAAGGCCATAAGATTCCAATTTGTACACTGTTGGAACTCGAACCGGCTCGGGGAGGAGATCTATGTGGGAGTGCAGACTTCCACACGAAACAGGCAGCATGGGAACTCCGCTAGATGTTTATTGTGCTTGCAGTTGCAATCACAGTCTTGAGGTGGAGTACGGTGTCTGTCGACTGCGATGAAGAATCATGCTTTTATAGAGTGTCCATTTACCATGTCCAAACTCACATGGGCCCACGTACATAAGAACGCGGGGGAGCCACATTGTTAAGTATGTGACAAACCCCATTGTTCTACGCGTGACCTTTCTCAGACAATTACCACATACGTATGAATGTGGTGCTAGCACGTCGTTAGTTATGTGGCAGACCGCGTTCTTATGCACATACGTATGCATAATAAATTTCGACCAAACTCCATCTAATTTTCCATATACCTATGAATAATTTTTCTTTTCTCACCGAATAATAAATCAATTGCACGAACAACCAATAATCGACCTCTCATCTTTCCCAATTAGGTCCAAAATCTCATCAATTGATTCAATTACCAGACAACCACCATATTCATTGAGTATCCTAAACCAAACACATCCAACAATCAATTAGCCCCCCAAAAATATAACTTTCATCTAACCAAATTTGCCCCAAATCCCCCAAAATTCATTAAATCACCAACAAATCTGAGCCCTAACACAATTTCGCCGACTCAACCTAATTACCCTAACACCCAAAAAACCCCAATTTTCGAAAAAAAGTTCAGAAATTTACACATGGTGCAGATCGTTGGTGCGGTGGCGCCGCCTTGGAGTGCGAGGACGTCAGTGTCGTCCCTTGTGGTCACCGTTCGGTCCGCCTTCGAAATCGCCACCTCTGCCACTGATGTGGTTGCCCTCTATACCGACGGTCGCTGGAGCTTGCTTTGGTCGTTGTTGGAATGCCGATTTCCACCACCAGCTCTATCAACAACGAAGCGGCCCTCTTCCATGTCCAATCGCTTGTCTGCCACTCTGAAATCGCCGCTTCTTTCTCTCTCTGCTATGTTTTTTTAGATGACGAGGAACCCACCTTTGGTGACAAACCCCGGACACGTGACCCAGCCGACAAGAGCCACGCATCGGGTAAACCGGCTTGCGCCGACCGGCTCGACCCACTGGAAAAGAGCAAGGCAAACCTTAGATTTTAATCCAAGAAAAGGGGAGAGGTAGGGATCCAACCCGAGACCTCCTGATATCCCCCTTACTCTCTCTGCTATGTTGAAAAAATGGAATGTGTGGGTAGGGTTGAGAGTCTCAAACACGCACTTCCCCTTATGCGGGATTGTGTTTTTTTTTTCTTATTTAATTGACAATTAGTCTAAATAATCAAATAATCTCAGCCTCCCATTTTCACTCAATCTCAGCCTCCCATATATAGGTTGATTCCTTCTATATATAGGGGATGATTCCTTCCGGTGTAAACACCTCTTACGGTGTAAATTATGTATAGGTTGATTATTCGTATGTAACGACGTAATTATTCGTCTAATGTAATATAATTATTCGTATGAGTTTTGTACGAATAATCATATTGTTTCAGATGAATGATTTTGCTCTTCAAAATTTCCTTTAAATCTCAGCCATTGATCTTTTTAATTAATCCAATGCTCTAGATTTATTAACAAAGTACATATTAGGAGGGTTCACAAATGATGTATTCTCTATTTATTTATTTATATATCTTTTGCTAATTTTTAGCTAAACTCGGCTCTAAAAGTATCAGATACTCTTACATTAATATATTTGACTTAATTATCTAAAAAGATATTTGCATGCCTTCATAATCATAGCTAGTGACAGATGCCCCATCGGGGGTATCTTCAAAAAAGAACAACAAACAAAAAAGATTCAGTGGCGGAAGTCTCCAAGGGGTACGTACAAACTTAATTTCGATGGTTCCTCTCTTTCTAATGCCGACAGTTCTTCCGGTGTCGTTATTAGGGATTGGGAAGGTCGCCCAGTCTCTATTCACCAACAGCAACTTGGTAAACAAAATCCACTTACAGCAGAGGCTCTTGCCCTCAAAATGGGGGTCCAACTAGTATTGCGACTCAACTTAGATTGGATCCAAATTGAAGGTGATTGTAAGATAATCATGGACCATTTAAAAAGGAAATCTAAATGCCATTGGGAGATAGAACTAATTCTCACTGACGTTCAAGTCATGCTATCGACTGTGAGAGAAGTAGTGTTCTTTCACGTTCCTCGTATGGACAATAGAGTGACGGATAAGGTTGCACACCTTTGCCCCTCTGCGCGAGGAGTCGATATCGAAAATGACCCAGGTCTCCTTGACCTCATCCGTAAGGATGCTGTCGGGTAGGGCCAGCCCACCCGAATTCTTTCCTAATAAAAAAAAAATAGGTAGTGACAGATGTGTAGGATCACAACTACTAATTAATTAATTAACAAACTAATACTAATTAAAGGATTGTGGTGTTTAGTTTCCGCGTCCTTACTGATCACATAATGTTGCCATACAAAGCTACAGATTATCTGAATGAAGTGCTTACTGGAAAGATGCACACATAGCTCAGCATTCATGATCTGATTATACTAATTAGTTGCATATATATGCACTGAAAAATGTTTAACAAGAAATTATGATCGCCTTTTCTGGGTGCTGCATGACTTCTGTGACAAAAAACAGTACTACTTGTAATTTTATTATTCTGGAATGATTATTGTGTTGTTATGTTGTTTGCTGACACAATGTTTTTTTTTTGTTCTTAATGGATGTAGTGGCGAGATTAATTTTGGGCTCTTCTGTCTCTTGAGCTTTGCTGGGTGGATATTCAACTCGTTCCATTACAACTCAACTGATTATTGAAATCATATTTTTGGATCTTTTGTAGGTAGTGAGAAGAGCGCGCAGATCTGGAACTGTTTTGTCGATCATGATCAATAAACTATATATGGATCCGGAGAAAGGCGATAGAACATTCATGATCTCGGTATATATGGACCATGATGACATCAACAAAAAGGTTTATCAAAAACACTTAATTGCTTATAAACCTAGTTTTTGTTTTAGCTTAATTTTTCATTGGTCATCAGTTATCTATCACTGCAATCAATAATTCGAGTTGATCACAACATGAACTCGATCTGTAACAATCATATTGTGGTTAAAATCCCATTGCCTAAAGCATCTCCTAATTAATTAATGTAGCATTTTCCGCTTTCATAATTGACCATTCCCGCAATTGGAACCTCCTTGATTTGGGAATTGAAGCTTAATAATTAGATTCAAATACCACCTACTTTACAATTGCATCTGCTCTTCTAATCCTTTTCATGTAGCGAATTAATTGTCTACTTTTATCTTACTAGTTTCTTGCACCACCAAAACTTGTTGCATTTTATAAAGTTAGATTTCTCTATCGATCGATCTGTATGTATTAGCACACACAATTGGATAAATTCTCCCTTAGGGTTTACCTTTCTCATTCATTGACTTATATAGAGATTGCATAACTTACATCATAAGTTAGGTAAATAATAATAAATATATACATACGATTACACCCCCGCAGTCGAAACGGGAGGAGACCTAATAGTAAGACTGTCTCTAAAATCAAGAAATAATTGTCGTGGCAAACCCTTTGTGAAGATGTCTGCATACTGATAGGCAGACGACACGTGCAGGACGCGAACATGACAAAGCGCGACCTTCTCACGAACAAAGTGAATGTCTATCTCGATATGCTTGGTGCGCTGATGTTGCACCGGATTGATGGCGAGATAAGTAGCAGACACATTGTCGGTGTAGACAAGCGATGCACGAGACAGGGGACAATGCAGCTCAAACAGAAGATTACGTAGCCAGGTGCACTCGGCGACGACATTGGCCACCCCGCGATATTCAGCCTCAGCGCTGGATCTGGAGATGACCGACTGACGTTTGGCGGACCACGAGACTAATATGTCGTTTAAAAACACTCAGTATCCTGATGTAGACATGCGAGTGTCAGGACATCCAGCCCAGTCAGCATCCGTATAAGCAACGATGGATGGATCTGGGGCCGGCTGTATGGTGATGCCCAAAGAGTGTATGCCATGAATATATCGAATGATTCGTTTGAGCGCAGCAAAATGGCCTTCTCTGGGATCATGCATGAACAAACAGATCTGCTGAACCGCATAAGATATGTCGGGACGAGTAAACGTGAAATACTGAAGGGCCCCTGCAAGACTGCGATACAAAGTGGGGTCCGAAACCGGCTTCCCCGCCTGAGCACTCAGCTTCGTGCCTGGATCGATAGGAGTGACAACAGGATTGCAGGATGTCATACCAGCGCGATCCACAATCTCCCGAACATACTGGTCCTGAGACAGAAAGAGGCCAGACAGTGTCCGTGTAGCAGCAACTCCAAGGAAGAATGACAGAGGACCCAAGTCAAAGAGAGCAAACTCTCGGCCAAGTAAGCCGATGATGTCGGCTCGAAGAGACTTTGAAGACGCAGTCAGGATGATATCATCCACATACAAGAGTAGGTATGCTGTCTGAGAGCCGCGACGGAAGATGAACAACGAAGAGTCAGACCGACTACTGTGGAAGCCGATCTTAAGCAAGAATGAGGCAAACCGTTGGTACCAGGCACGCGGAGCTTGCTTGAGACCATAAAGTGACTTCCGAAGAAGACAGACATGCTTGGGACGCTCAGGGTCCACAAATCCAGGGGGCTAAAACATATAAACTGTCTCACGAAGATGACCATGTAAGAAGGCGTTCTTGACATCTAACTGATGAATGGACCAAGCACGAGAGACCGCCAGGTGAAGGACCGTGTGAATAGTTGCCGGCTTAACAACCAGGCTGAATGTCTCGCCACAGTCTATGCCGACTTCCTGCGATCGACCATTAGCCACCAGGCGAGCCTTGTAGCGTTCCAAAGAGCCGTCAGAGCGCGTCTTGTGATGAAACAACCACATACATCGAACCACATTGACCTCAGGAGGTCGAGGGACCAATTCCCACGTCCCATTACCAATAAGAGCTCGAAATTCCGCAGTCATGGCGGCATACCAATTAGGATCCAGCAGGGCTGTTTTGTGAGAGGTAGGGAGAGGGGATATGGGTTGTTTTAGGGAAGTATGTGTGTGAAGGTCAAACAATCGACGGGGTTGGTAGATGCCTGCCTTGCTTCGGGTCGTCGTTTGGTGAGTGTTTTGGGCAGGAGGGGCTGGTGCCGGGGCGGGAGGGACAGGGGCTGGCGGGGTAAGGGCTGGCGGATATTGTCCCAGAGGGGGGATGGTGGGGGGTGCCGCCGACATAGGGGAGTTAGGCGGGGAGGGGGTGGGGTTAGGCGATGCAGTGGGTACTGGCGAGCCATATAGGAGTGGTGTGAGGAGGGGTGAGACATCGTCGTCCCTGTCAAGAAACTCATAGGTGGCAGATGATGGGACATTCTGCTGAGCAAAAGGGAAGACAGACTTATCAAACGTGACATGTCTAAGCTTCCGAGTGGCAATGTCAAGGCATATGTAGCCTCGATGGTTGTCAGGATAGCCCAAGAAGACACAAGGAGTAGACCGTGGCTGAATTTTGTGAGAAGTTTGAGCGGAGAGGTTGGGATAGCAGAGACACCCGAAGACTCTAAGGTGATCAAAGCGAGGAGTCACACAATACAAGAGCTGGGTGGGACATCTTTGGTTGAGATTGGGAGATGGAAGAATGTTTAAGAGGTATGTAGTCACGGTAAGGGCAAAGACCCAAAACCGAGCGGGCACAGACGCATGAAACAAAAGGGTACGAACCATGTTGTTGATTGTGCGGATAGTGCGTTTCGCCTTGCCATTTTGAGGAGATGTGTATTGACATGAGAACCGGAAAACAATCCCGTGTTGTTTGAAGAAAGAGTGAATGTCATGATTATCAAATTCCTTCCCATTGTCACATTGAAATGCTTTGATGGAGCAATGAAATTGTGTCCGAACAAATTGATGAAATTGGACAAAGGTGGTGTAAACTTGAGATTTGAATTTAAGTGAAAACACCCATAGAAAATTGTAGTAATAAACAATAGATAGTGTTTGTGACCAGCAGAGCTAACAATGGGAGATGTCCATACATCACTATGAATCAATTGGAAAGGGAAAGTAGTAATAGTCCTAGACGAATAAAACGGTAACCGAGTATGCTTCCCCAATTGACAGGAATGACAAAGAGAGGAATCATACACTTTATTACAATGAGGTAAACATAGGTTCCTAAGTAAATGAAAAACAGGTGCGCCCGGGTGACCGCAACGAGCATGCCACACAGGAGACGACACAAATGACAGAGACAGAGGGGTGGATGGCTTGGTGATGGGGTAGAGCTCACCAGAGCTAGTGCATCTCAGACGATGAGTTCCCGTTGGAAGATCCTTCATAGAAAAACCGTAAGGGTCAAATTCAACAGAAACATTGTTGTCAGTGTTAAATTTGCGGACAGAAATAAGGTTTTTGATGATATAAGGGGCTACCAAAACATGACGAAGGTAAAGGGGGCGGGTGGGGGAGGTGATGGTGGCTTGACCAGATCCCAAAGTAGGTATGCGGGAGCCATTTCCGACAATGACAGAAGGAGAATTACTCTTAGAGGTAAGGGAAGAGAGCATACCTTGATTGTTCGTCATGTGAGAGGAAGCGCTCGTGTCCATATACCATGAGTTGTCAGGCGGGTATAGCGTCATGGTGTTGAATGACTGAGATAAATCCGTGAATCCGGCATAGGGATCTCCATAAGCGGTGTTGGCCTGCGGGTTGGGAGGCCGAGGTGCAGCTCCAAGAATACCCTGAGACTGCACTGTTGGGTACGGGCATAGGCCAGGATTCCATCCTTGAAACTGCCAGGGAGCCGGTTGTTGCTGCTGCTGCTGAGAGAAGGTCGGAACTTGCATCCAACCGAAGGGAGTACGCTGAAACTGAATGGCGCCAGGTCCTCGGCCACGGCCTCGCCCACGGCCGCGCCCGCGCCCACGTCCGCCAGAGGATTGGCGGTTGGAGTTGTCGGGGGACGGCGGCTGCTGAGGGGGTTTTTCTGGAGGAGGAGTGGGCGGTGCAGAGGCAGCGGCGAGAGCCTTGGCGTCGGTAGTGAGGGCGTCGCGTTTCAAGTGGCGTGTTTCCTCAAGCCGAATCATCGACCTTGCTTTTTCAAATTCCGGAAGTGGTGATGTCTGTTGAATGAAACTCGCCACCGTATCATATTCCGATGTCAGACCAGCGATCATCTGAATGACCATTTGTCTCTTAGTAAGGGGAGAGTCGACGTTCTTCAGTTGATCAACAAGGTCCTTGATATGCTGACAATATTCAGAGATAGAGGAGAAAGACTCCAGCCGACATCTAGAGAACTCGTTCTGCAGATAAACCGCACGAGATTCTTTGTTATCATGAAAGATGTTTTTCAATCGAGTCCATGCCGAGAGAGCAGTGGCATTCTGTTCTAGGATGGTGAGTAAGAGATCCGAGGAGATTGCGGCGTAGATCCATTGAAGGATATATAATAGCGTCAAATTGATCCCAAAGAGCGTCGTCAATCTCCGACGGTCTGGGCACGCTGGCGTCTATATGATTCAGGACTCGATGAGCCATGGCAGCGACCTTGAACAGCGCAGCCCAAGAATTGTACTTTGTGTCGGAGACGTCGAGCGTGATTGGGATGAGATTCTTGATGTTGGAGATGGCGAGAGTGGAATGAAACGCTGGCTTGGAGATCATCGAAGACCCGGAGCCTCCATTGTTAGGAGTCGTTACTTTCTTGCCATGGGGATCGTCGTTGTCGGAGTTGGTCATGATGGGAGGCGATGTGGAGAGGGGAGAAGCGGTGCCGAGGGGGAGAGCGGCGGGATAGGGTGGTGGAGGCGCGCCTGTGAGAGAGGTGGCGGCGGTGAGGGGTAGGTGGCGGTGGTAGGCCTAGGATTAGGGTTAGGCTCGTGATACCATATTAGCACACACAATTGGATAAATTTCCCCTTAGGGTTTGCCTTTCTCATTCATTGACTTATATAGAGATTGCATAGCTTACATCATAAGTTAGGTAAATAATAATAAATATATACATGCGATTAGTATGGATAATTACATCTTTATAATACGTCTCTAATCGAAAGTCTTTGGGCAATCGATCAGTTTCATTGTATTGGTATTTTCGAATTGAAGCTTTTATCCTTATCAAAATGGATCAAATGCATGTTACATCCCGGCCAACTATTCTTTCATTGTATTGGTATTTTCGAATTGAAGCTTTTATCCTTATCAAAATGGATCAAATGCATGTTACATCCCGGCCAACTATTCGCAACTAGTCATTATAATCTGTCAGGAATTTTAATTTTGCACCTATATACACATTCTCAATAATAGTCTTCAAACACATTTTTTTTTAATTAATGGTATGACAGCAAATAGTCATTACCATAGGTCTCTGTTCATATATTCATATATAGCTTAATTCAGTCCTAGAACCTGAAGAACTACATGTTCTTTTTTTGTGCAATGCAATGTTTAATTCAGTGCTACTTGAATCCGGAGAATTGCTTCTTTCTCTTCATTGTCACCAGATTAATCTTATACCCTTTAAGGCGCGAGAACAAATTGGGTGTCTATGATGTCATGTTCTAGCTTAGGAAATCGTTATCGTCTTTGATAACTCCCTCCCTTGATGAAAATTGGAATAAATGTTTCAAAGGCTTTGACAGGATGTTTGTGGCAAAGGCCTTGGAGCATTAACAGTTGATGAAATACAAAACCTATCTTATTAGTCCGAATATTATTTAATCTTATTATATACTTCCTTTATATTATATATATATATATGCATGACTAATCTTTCAGGAAGTATTTCGAGTTTATATCTTTCCTTTGGCGCATATTGAGGAGATCTTATTCAAAGAGGATCATGGCTTCAGAGTATCCATAAATAGAAGATTCAAGATCAAGCCATGATTCGAAAGAGCCGTTGATGAAGATCTGGTGTTGAAGATCCTCACGCTCCATGCTCTTATATAAAGGAAAGGAAGAAGAAGACAGAGAAAACAAGTGCTACACGAGCTTTCATTCATTCAAGCAAGATCTGTCTTCCAAAGTGTCTCTCTGCTAAGCGCTCAAGAGTTTGTTGTTTATTTCAAAGCCTTTGAGAGTCACTGTGAGCTTATAGGATATATTCATTTATAGTGTTACTCGAGAGTTTATAACTCGGGAAGTTGCACTAGGCTATTGATTTGTGAGAGTAAGAGGATTGTACTAGATAGCTGAGAGAGGTGGGGCTCTTCTAGATTGGTCTAGGACTCCAAGGGAACGTGAGTTGACTAGATTGCAATTGTATAGGAGAGAGGCTTCTCGGTGAGCTATTAGGATCCTAAGCTAAGTGAATCAATAAAGCCTTTTGAATCCTAGGGTTGTGGAAGAACCCTAGGCGGGGACGTAGGCCAAGTTCGTGCCGAACCTCGTAAACAATTACTCGTGTCCTTTACTTATTGCTTTAGCTTTATTTCCGCACTTGGTTCGATTGTCTAACTTTGTGATTCAGGTTTAATCTCAAAGGTTTTGGTACAAGCTCCAAAAGTCTTGAGACTTTCTGCGAAAAACGGGCATACTCTATTCAACCCCCCTTCTAGAGTATCTTTATATTACTTTGTTTTACATTATCGAACCTTCAGTCTTAAATTTTAAGATTGATGGTTTAGCACCATCAAGTGTTCACCTTAGTGGATCTTTTTTTTTTATAATGTGAAACACCATTTAATTTGTACATGTAAACCACAATAAGGATATAAAAAAAAGGTTTGCTACCAAGTACATCTATTGTTGAAATGTAAAATTATTTACATTACTTGTTTATAATTGAACGTGCTTCAATAATGCCAAATTTAACTTGGAAGCTCTTTTATTGTTGGTAGAATATTCAAGGAAGCTTTTATAGAACCATGGTTCATTTGTTGAAAGCATATGTGTAATTTGTGTACATAACCGCACCAAAACTGAAGTTTGCTGATAATTAAGTTGAATGACCACTGGGAATGCAAAGATCTTAATTAAGTTCTGTAATGGTTGAGAAATGAATCTTTTGATTGAATCTCATTGTGGTTTCTTTTGCCTGTTTTTGTGGAGGTACGAGATTGAATCTTACATGGTTGATGTGATATCGATTTTACCTTCAATAATGTACGTAATTTCTTTTATATTTCTTGTTTTATATGCAGGTTACGAAGAAGGATAGATAGACCATCAATTCTGATAGATTACATAGGTCTCATATTGTATAGTGGGTCCGAAAGCCCAATACCTTGTAACATATATATATATATATCTTTGTCTAATGAATGAAACCCTCGAGGAGGACTTTACATCAATTCTATCATTCTACCTGGTATCACAACCTTTTCTTCCTCACGGAAGCCTAATTTGATCCTCCCACCTCACCTCTCCTCTTACCGTCGCCGGCCTCGTACCGCCGCTGTCCTCCCTCACCGGTCATCCTTTTCCTCCGACCTTCCACCGGCGCCGCCAACACCTGCTCACCGTCACCGGTCACCACAAGCACAGATCCGGCCACTATTAGCCCGGATCCGAGCCTCACCCACACCTAGCCATCACTGTCCGAGCTGTCTCCGGTTGCCGCTGCCCGTCGCCGCCTCCGTCTCTGTCCGTGCGTCCAACGAAGAAGAAAGCTTCGATCTTTTGTGGCCAAAAAAAAAATGCACCGGTACTCCGGATATCCTACCCCTCGACATGCCGGTCCTCACGCCTGTCTGACATCGCCTGATCCAGGCTATGTTCCGCCAGCTATGCATCACACCTTCTCCTCTATGCAGCTGACATCCCCCGACTCTTCTTGGTACATGGACACTGGTGCCACCTCCCATATGACGAACTCCTCAAGTAACCTCTCTTCTATTTCCTTTAAAGGTCCTGCACACTCTATTATCGTCGACAATGGTGGTCGCCTTGCTACTTTGAGGATTGGCCATGCCAAATTACAGACCCCAACCCACCCACTACACCTTAACAATGTCCTCATTGCCCCAAAGATTGTCAAAAACCTTATCTCTGTCCGTCAGTTCACTATTGACAATAACGTTTCTCTTACGTTTGATCCCTTTGGTTTCTCTGTGAACGATCTTACTACGGGGGTTACTCGTATGAGATGTAACAGCACCGGGGAGCTCTACCCTGTCACACCACCTTCTGCGTCCAGTCAGTCGTGCCCGGTCGCCCTCTCGGAAACGTCGTCCAGCCTGTGGCATGCACGCCTGGGCCATCCCAGTACTGCCGTTCTAGACGTTCTCCGTTCTCAGAGTCTTGTCACCTGTAATAAAGACCTACGCTCTAGTTTATGCTCTTCCTGTCAGTTAGGCAAACATGCAAGACTGTTGTTCCAACGGTCCTTGAACTCCACCCTTGCTCCTTTTGATATCATTCATAGTGACATTTGGACCTCTTCTGTGCCTAGCAAGGAGGGTCACAAGTACTACCTCTTGTTTCTTGATGATTACACTCATTTCTTATGGGTCTTCCCGTTGCATTTCAAGTCCCAAGTGTTTCCTATATTTGTCAAGTTCCATGCCTACATCAAAACACAGTTTTAAACATCGATCAAATGCTTCCATTGTGACAATGGCTGTGAATTTGACAACAAAGACTTTCACTCTTTCTTCGCCACAAATGGGATCTCCTATCGGTTATCTTGCCCCTATACTTCCCAGCAGAATGGCAAGGCCGAACGAATCATTAGAACCATAACCAACATGATGCGCTCTCTCCTCTTTCACGCATCTATTCCTCTTACCTATTGGCCTCACGCCTTATCAACCACTTGTTATCTCCTCAACATTCTCCCATCTACTACCTCCACCATCGTTCGCCGACTCAGGCACTCTATTGCACCTTGCCTAGGTATGATCACCTTCGTACCTTCGGGTGCTTGTGCTTCCCAAACCAGTCCTCCACCGCCACAAGTTTCGCTCTGATGGGTCGTTGGAACGCTACAAAGCTCGTCTTGTGGCTAACGGTCGATCTCAGCAGGCAAGTATTGATTGTGATGAGACATTCAGCCTCGTGGTCAAGCCTGCCACTATCCGAGTGGTGTTGAGCTTAGCGTTGTCGCGACAGTGGGCCATTCATCAACTGGATGTCAAGAACGCCTTTCTGCATGGCCATCTGAATGAGATAGTTTACATGTTTCAGCCGCCGGGGTTCGCTGATACTGATCGCCCCAAGCACGTGTGTCTCCAGAAGCGCTCTCTGTATGGTCTGAAACAGGCTCCGCGGGCTTGGTCCCATCGCTATGCTTCTCATCCACTACGTTTGGGCTTCGTTGGCAGCCGCTCAGATACGTCTCTGTTTATCTATCGCAGAGGCACATACATGACCTTTCTGTTACTATATGTCGACGACATCATCCTCACCGCCTCTTCTGATGCTCTTCGGACGTCTATTATTTCTCAATTGAGTGCCGAGTTCGCCATGTCAGATTGGGTCCGTTGTCTTACTTCTTGGGTGTCGCCGTGCAACGTCATGCGTTTGGGCTGTTTCTCTCTCAGAGTAAGTATGCTGCCGAGATTATTGCTCGGACCAAGATGAGTAACTGCAAGCCTGTTGCCACCCCTATGGATACTTCCAACAAGCTCAGTGCTCACTCTGGTCCTCTGTTTGATGATCCGATGTTGTACTGGAGCCTCGCCGGTGCTTTGCAGTATCTTACGTTCACTAGGCCAGACATCAGTTACGCCGTTCAGCAGATCTGCCTGTTCATGCATGCGCCTAGGGAACCGCACTTTCAGGCCTTGAAGCGGATCGTCCGGTACATCAGCGGTACCCTGGAGCTGGGCACCACAATCACCCCTTCCTCTCGGCTTGACCTCGTCGCTTACACTGATGCGGATTGGGGTGGTTGTCCTGACACACGTCGCTCCACGTCTAGCTACTGTGTCTTCCTCAACGACACCCTTGTGTCGTGGTCCGCGAAGCATGTGGTGTCTCACTCTAGCACCAAGACAGAGTACAGAGATGTCACCAACGTTGTCACCGAGTGCTCTTGGCTGCGCAATCTCCTTCTTGAGCTCCGGTGCCCTCTTCAGAAGGCCACCCTGGTCTACATCGACAACGTCTCTGCCGTCTATCAGGCCAGCAACCCAGTCCGGCATCAGCGAACGAAGCACATTGAGCTCGATCTCCACTTTGTTCGGGACGAGGTTGCTCTTGGACATGTTCGTGTTCTTCATGTCCCGTCCTCCTATCAGTACGCTGATATCTTCACCAAGGGTTTACCTCGGCAGTTGTTCCTCGATTTTCGGTCCAGTCTCACTGTACGGGACCCTCTACTTTCGACTGTGGGGGTTTGATAGATTACATAGGTCTCATATTGTATAGTGGGCCCTAAAGCCCAATATCTTATAACCTATATATATATCTTTGTCTAATAAATGAAACCCTCAAGGAGGACTTTACATCAATTCTATCATTCTACAAATTCAAATAGCATGAGAGTTGTAATTATATTTACAAATGCTCATCTATAAAGAAAGCCCTTTTGCTTTTGCTTTATCGCAATGGAAAAAGAAGCAACAATACTTTTTATTAGGAAATATAAAGATATACGAGATTTGTAGTTATCCTCGTATGATTTGTAATTATTACTTATATATATTTGATTGTATAAAATCAAGAATAAATATATCATTCTCTAGTTGAATCAATCAACAGAAATTACAATTATTTTTTGTGTAATCTTTTATGGTATCCGGAGCGGGATACGAACCCTAATTTTTTTTCCGGCCACCATGTCTTCCAACTCCCCCCACCCAGTCCTGCTGCCTCCATCACCAATCCCTAAGCCACCCCTATCTCTACCACCAACTCGGCTAACGTTCTTTGGGCCGCCAATGGCTCCCTGTACTCATTTGGCCTACAATTTCCTTACTTCTCCGTCAAGTTGGATCATTCCAACTTCTCTATTTGGTGCGCAAACGTTTTTGATGCTCTTGATATCTTCGACTTGAAGGATTTTTCCTTATCTGGCTCTGCCACTGACGTCGCTGCTGCATCCACCACACCGAATCCCGACTATGTCGCTTGACAGAAAAAGGATAAATTTATCCTTATTTGGCTATGTATGACGGTCTCCGCTATACTTGCTTGCTATCTTCTTGATTTGGTAAATAAAGAGCAGCCATTCCGGGGTTCGAACCAGGGACCTATGGGTACTACCCACAAGTCCTTTCCGGTGAGACATTCCGGAATGGTTACTTGCTTGCTATCTTGTCAAGCCCACTACTGCTTGTGAGGTTTGGGTCGTCATTCATGACATGTTTCAACACCAGTCATCGGCAAGAGCAATGTATCTCAAGCAACAACTTCATAATGTGTCCCGAAGGCATAATCCTCCATGCTTGAATATTTTGATTAGAAGCAGGCCATATATGGTTGATGCACTGGCCGACTATCTCCAACTCATCTCTAATGATGGTTGCCTACATCCTCTAAGGCTTGGATGCGTCTTATGGCCTGTTCCGAGCCTCTGTTCAAATGCGTTATGATCCTCTCACTTCAGCATCCCTTCTTGGCCACTTGTTGTGTGAGGAGTAGCGTCTCCAGGATGACACACGGGCCTCCTCTGGAGTTAATCAACCTTCCGCTAATTATGGGCAGTCTCGTTCCTCATCCACGATACAACCTTGCTCATTAGATAGGTACTTTGGCCACTCCGGGCAAGGTTGACAATCATCTACCTCTCTTGCAAACAATCAACATGACAACACCTCTCAGGGCTATGATGTCACTAAAATAGCCATGTTGAAATTCACAGTTTAGCTTCATATTCTATACACTTTGCATATTTCGGGTTGGGAATATGTCGAATTTATGTAGTATATGCTTATTTTCCAGAAATAGAGATCTACATAAGTTTCTGTTTAATATTGCAGAATATGGAGCCATTTCGGGAGAAAACCAAGAAGCAAAGACGGAGGCTGAAGATAACTCGATATCGACGAGTTTTACTCGATATCGACAAACCATGTCCGGGCACATCACTGATCGAGGACAAGCTGATCGAGAAGCCGAGGAACAAAGTTACCCGACTCCAGGACACTCCTCGATATCGAGTTAGTTACTCGATATCGACAAAGCTTTGAAGATCATACCCGGAGTCGACGAAGAAACCTGATCGAGGAGCCGCGGAGAGCTACTCGACTTGCCCAGACAACCGATGCTGAGCAACACCAGTCCTCGATATCGAGGAAACTCCTCGATATCGACAAACCTGAAGTTACATGTCCGAGCAACATCGAGAAGAAGCTACCCGACATGCCGAGCAAGCCAAGTCGATGAAGCCACCTTGCTCGATATCGAGGAAACTCTTCGATATCGACAACACCAGAAGCGCGCACCTGAGCTAGTCCGAAGAAGAGCTACTCGACCATGCCGCTGAAGCTAAAGTCGATAACCACCTTATTCGATATCGAGTAATTTACTCGATATCGAGGAGATCTATCTAGAAGCCTTGTACGCGGTTTGGACAGTCCGACACGGTTTTGGATTCCTTGGGGCCGAAGTTGTCCGAGTCTATCCGTGTCTATCAAGATCCATCCAATGAAGAGAAGATTTATCCACTTGAAGATATTTTAGCCTTTTAGATATAATTTCTTTTATGGATTTATTTATGTTATTCCATTTATTTATCTTTAAGCTTTTAGATATAGAGATTCAAATATAGATAGAGATTTCTATCCTTGATTAGCAAGGATTAGAAGCCTATAAATAAGGCCTTAGAGGGCTGAGTTTTATTCATGTCAACACACAGCAATTCAATTTCAGTAGGAGAAGTAGTAGTAGAGAGAGAAAGAGAGGCCGAGTGGAGCAAAGAAGCGAAAGTGATCCGGCTTTGTTCGGTTTGTACTTTCTTCAGTTTGGTTTAATGCAAGTAGTTTATTTTCCATCAATGATGTCTGCAATTACAATGAAGCGCGATTAGTCCACCCACTTCTAGGGTTGGGGCGAGCCCGGCGATAGCCATGCATGTTTGAGGTAAAGATCCGACCTTTGTCTTGTTTTGAGCATCTACTACTTGTTATGTGTTTATTACCCATCTAATGGAGGTCCATGCTAACAACTTGGATTGTAAACATAAAATCGGTAGATACAATTAGGGTTTCTTGAAAGAGTTGTCTAATTGTTGGAAAAGGCGAGAGCTTAGTCCTTCGATGCAATTTACATGATTATCTGTTTTATTCTTGCCTTATGCATGCTTGGTTATTGTTGTCGCAAACCCCAATCTTGGAAGTCTTTCACATATAGTTTATTTCGAACCCTGCAAGTCTTGTTCTTTAAGTTTCTGTTTCCTCGATATCGACAACTTTTAGTCGATATCGAGTTACTGATTCCCGATCCAGATCGTCGTAGCTTCTCCTGTGCAGGTGTTCGACAAGAGCTTCATCGACATCGACGACTCTACTCGATATCGAGTAGAACTAGTCGATATCGACAACCTTCTTGTGACTGTTGCTGATGTGTTCGACTTGTCCGATCTTCTGTCGACTAACCCTAGTCGAGATCGACAACCTGTGGTCGACTTCTGTCCGTGAGATTTCTCCGCTGCCTAGAATCCGCTGACACGCTTCCTCTTGGATCGGTCCTGACTTCCCACTACTGCATCGGGAGGAAGTCTTGTAATTATTTGCAAGGGACGGAATCTGGTTTGCTTTACTTTACTTATATTTTATTTGCAAACTCGATTTCCTCCTATCAACAAATTGGCGCCGTTGCCGGGGAAGCTATCATTCGTGCCTTAGGTAGTTAAATCTCACATCTACTTTAAGTTACTTTACAGGTATATGCGACGTTCTGGTCAAACACCTGATTTTGACGCCTTAGACGAACCAGAGCGCCTTATACACATCCAAGCTAAACTGAAAAGAGCCATGGCGGCCGCAGAAACACAAGAAAAACTAATTGAAAGGCTTCGGAGGGAAATAGCCACCAAAGATACTGCTCTCGCCACTGAGAAAGCAGCCAGGGAACAAGCAGAAGCTGAGCTTGCCCAATACCCAACCACTGCAGAGGATTATATGCACCCGACTCTCGTCGTGCCTGAATCGGCTATTCTAATCCCTGAAAACTCTTTTGAAATTCGCACTCAATTCCTTATAGAGCTTAAAAATAATGCTTTTTATGGAAAATTTAATGAATGCCCTCTTGAACATATTACAAATTTTTCTGACATGTGCCGTACTCTTGCTGAAGGTACCACTCTGGAATATGTCAAGATGAAGGCTTTTCGCTGGTCTCTCGCTGGACCTGCACTGAAGTGGCTCGAAGGACTGAAACCAAGATCCCTCACCACATGGGCCCAAGTAGAGCAAGAGTTTCTAAACAAATTCTTCCCTCCTGCCAAGACAGCACTCCTCCGCCAGAAGATTACAACTTTCAAACAGAAGCCTGGGGAGCCGCTAGCAAAAGCATGAGAACGGTACAAAGAACTGCTGCGATCTTGCCCTACTCATGGACAGCCACCCTACGTCATTCAAGAGATCTTCTTCAACTCTCTTGACCAAGTCACTAAGGACAGGATCAATCAGTATACTCGATATGAGTACCTGATGATGCCACCAATTGACGCATGGGGTGTACTAGACAAGCTCACCAACTATGACAACAAGTATGAGTCTACCACAAACTATGAGGAGAACTCCTATGCCAGGCCAGCACCATCTATGCCCCTCTATGAAGCTTCCAAGGAGATTGACCCAGATGTCAGGGAGCAGTTCTACAGAGACCAGAATCACAAGCTCCTCAAGCAAGTCAAGTATCTCTCTGTCAACCAGCCTTGCATCAAATGCGGATCACAGCGGCACACCACTACTGAGTGCCCACACACAAGACAAGTCAGGATGGCAGAGACACACGAAGAGGTAACTTACGCAGGGGGTCCCAATCGCTATATGGGGGATCAAAGGTTCTATCAACCACAGTGGAACCAAGGTCCTCCTAGGAACCCCCCACCATACAGAGCTCCAGGACATCCAGAAAGGGATCAAAAGAAGGACGATCTACAGCTTATCCTCGACGAGATGAGGAAAAATCAAGCACAAAATCAACAGTCTATAAGCGCCATCAATAACCAGCTTCAGAGCATCACTACTAGATTTGGAGAGCTGGATGTCTGGAAGAGGAACATAGAGACACAGATGGGACATTTCGCTGCACAGATCCCACGACCATCCGAACAACTCCCTAGGCAAACAGAACCGAATCCTAAGGGGAAGACCGGACACGTCGCAGCTATCAAACTCAGAAGCGGGCACCAATTACACGAGCCAGAGGTCGGGAAGCACCAAGACAAAGCAGAGCAGCAACTCGACAACGAACAGAAGCAACTCGATATCGAGGAGCCAATGGTCGATATCGACAAAAATCTTCTTGACACAGAGGAGAAGCCAATCTCGGACTCCACTGCACAGCCCAGCAACTCGAGATCGACAAACCTACTCGATATCGAGGACGCTCAAGTCGATATCGACAAAAACCTGGCCGATGTCGACGACTCTGCAACACCTCTGACGTCTGATCTGGCTCCGAAGCAGAAAAAGACATTGCCTTTCCCTTCCAAAGCGCTGAAAGATCCCACTGCAGGTAGGTTTAACTGTTTTGTTAAAATGCTGCAAGAACCGAATGTCTCTATTCCTTTTACAGAAGCCCTGCAAGAGATGCCTGGATATGTCAAATTCCTAAAGGAAATCCTGAGCAAGAAGCGATCCATCTCAGAGATCGCCGGCGAATGCAAAGTGCTCCACTTCCCTGAAAAGAGACCTGACCCTGGTAAGTTTTCTGTTACTGTGGGATTTGGACAATATAACTATGAGTCCTTGTGCGGTTTAGGAGCAAGCGTGAGCATCATGCCCTTATCAATCTGGCGGAAGGTAAAGATAGGATGCATAGAGCCTGTGGATGCTAAGCTATACATGGCAAACAATACAGTGGTCATCCCTACGGGTATAGTTGAGAATGTCCCCATCCAGGTTGGTAAATTCTTTGTTCCAGTAGATTTCCTTATTATAGACTGTGCTGAATATCCTACTAGTCCTATTATTCTTGGTAGACCATTCTTAGCTACTGCAGATGCCAAGATAAGTGTCAAACAGCGATTGCTCACCTTCACCCTAGGCGATGAGGTCTTAGACTTCTCTTTTGGCCCTGCAAAAGAGGAAATTTCATGGCTGGAGGTGAAGAGCATCAGCAACCACGGGACCAAGCAAACAACGGAGGAAGGCACCAGAGGCCAACTCGATATCGACAACCTGTCCTCGATATCGACCAAGGCTATACTCGATATTGACAAAACTTCATCGACATCGACTTCCTCTGCTGAGCATCAGACTTGCCAAGAGCCTAAGTATGGGGTCCCTGTACTCGATATCGACCAGTTCTGCCCGATATCGACTAAACCCAAGCCCGGAGATTTCTGTTTTGGGTCCGAAAAGGTATGTTCAGGTGTGAATCCTCCTCCTCAGTCCATTAAGAAATTTATCAATAATTTAAGGGGAGGTAAGGCCCCGTGGCGAGAAAATCTGCGGAAACTAAGAGCTGGGAAGAGAAAGAAGAAAGAAAAGGGAGATTATGCAAGCAACCACCTGTCAGCTGAGCTTGCATACTACAATCAGGACCTAGAAGATCCAGGAGAAGGGCCAAGTACAAGCGGGCCCCACATTAATGGTCCTTGAGCACAAAAGAAGAAGTCGGCCTAGCGACTCTAAAATCTAGAGCATGTATATAAAACTTTTTGAATTTTGGGACTTTGAAACTTTTTTATTTTGGTTTTGGTTTTTGTTTTTGTTTTTTTAGTTTAGAATACTTCATGTGGAAAGTCTTGTTTTTGTGTGCAATCTAACACTTTTAGGTCGGCAAGCATAAAAGGATCGCGAAAGGTGGAATGAAGAAGTCCCTGAAAGAACAGTCGGAATCGACTAGGCCAGTCGACAACGACCAAGAGGAGCAGCCCAGAAGTTCCTCAATATCGAGTAGGCCAACTCGATATCGACTAAGCCAGACGAGTCTCCTCGACTTCAGATTCCACTAGACGCAGACAGCCTACTCGATATCGAGTACAGTACTCGATATCGACAAGAAGTTTACTCGACATGCCCTGTTTGCCCTCCTCGATGCATTATTCGGTGAGTTCCTTCCTTTACTCTTGTTTTTATTTGATTTTATATAGTGGGGACACTGTATATTTTAAGTATGGGGTGGAGGAAGGGCTCATTATCATTATTATATGTTTTAGTCTTGCTTTTGGTTTTACATGGTGAAATTTTATGTTATGTATTCATGTTTATGCATTTAAGTCGTTTGTCATACTTTAGTCTTGTTTTTTTAGTTACATAAAAAAAAGGTCGAAAAAAGAAAAAAAAATGCATGTTTAATTTTTTGCATCGTCTTATTTTTTATACCCTAACTTAGATGTCCTATGATGATAAATAATGACTGACTTGGTCATGTAAATCCTATGGCGTGTTTGGAAGGTTTAGCCTAAGTCCTCGAAATTGTTTTTATGTGGATTGTGAACTTGTGATGAAATTGAGCACATATGATCCTAAGTTAAAGGTTGAAATCCAACAAAAATTGTCCCAGTGAGAATTTTTGCCTTATAGGGAGAACATTAAAAATCCCTCTGCTTTCTTGAGTGTATTACTCTACCTATGCATCTCTAAATGTTGTGATAGTTATTCAAAGCCAATGCATTTATATGTTTATGTAAATGAGAATTAAATGATGGAGGCACCTTTTAAGCCAATTTTATCATCTTTTTACCTACCCTGCATTATTCCTGCTTGAAGCCAGAACATTAGCCTGAGACTTGTATTATAAACTCCACAAAATTATCCTTAGCCAAATTGAGTCCGACCCCCATTTGGGAATTAAGACTTAGAGTTGGTTGAAATAATGGTTTGTGGAAGAAATGAGCTTATGTTGCATTTCAAGTGAGAAGGATTTTTGAATTTATTGAGATATGGGTTGGTTTTATATTTTTATCTTGCTATGCATATTATGTAAAAGGATTTTTGGCTCACCCTATAAATGCACTAGTTTTATTTTATTTTATTTTCGTTTCAAAAAAAAATCGAGAAAAAAAAGAAAAAAAGAAAAAAAAAAGAATGTGATTATGAATAAAGTGCATGAGCCAAATTTACCTTATTTCTTTCATTTTCGCAAGATTCATACTTTGGAGAGGTTAATTAAGTTTGAAAGGTTACATACTTCATTTGAGATAAGTTGGAGAGTTTGGTTGATGCATATGATTAAGAGTAATGGTTTGGTTATGTTGGAGATTTAGGAGTCTTGATTCCCGAATTTTATTAACCACCACATGGCCAAATAATCCCATACCCTTTTATTTCTTACCAAGCCCCATTACAACCCTGCCGAATGGAATCTTCTTTGAAGACTTCTATTGAGCGATGTCCTCCTGATAATTCTTGTTGCACTTACATAATTGGTTGCGAAGTGGATTTATATTTAAATTGCAATGTTTATGAGATTGTATATGGAATTGAGTTGAGAGTTGATCTACATAGCCTAAACACATTGAGAGTTGAGTGTAAACACTTTACCCTGGTGAGGTTGGATTTATATTGCCTATGCCCATGGATCGCTCATATATGTCTGATGACGTTAAATTCAGTTGTCTTACATTGCTGCTACTTGAGATGTTGCTTTTGACAAAGGCGAAGACTTGAAGGATGTGTTGTAGGTATTCGTTATTGTTTGGTTATTACTTGAGGACAAGCAAGTCTAAGTATGGGGTGATTTGATGTCACTAAAATAGCCATGTTGAAATTCACAGTTTAGCTTCATATTCTATACACTTTGCATATTTCGGGTTGGGAATATGTCGAATTTATGTAGTATATGCTTATTTGCCAGAAATAGAGATCTACATAAGTTTCTGTTTAATATTGCAGAATATGGAGCCATTTCGGGAGAAAACCAAGAAGCAATGACGGAGGCTGAAGATAACTCGATATCGACGAGTTTTACTCGATATCGACAAACCATGTCCGGGCACATCACTGATCGAGGACAAGCTGATCGAGAAGCCGAGAAACAAAGTTACCCGACTCCAGGACACTTCTCGATATCGAGTTAGTTACTCGATATCGACAAAGCTTTGAAGATCATACACGGAGTCGACGAAGAAACCTGATCGAGGAGCCGCGGAGAGCTACTCGACTTGACCAGACAACCGATGCTGAGCAACACCAGTCCTCGATATCGAGGAAACTCCTCGATATCGACAAACCTAAAGTCACATGTCCGAGCAACATCGAGAAGAAGCTACCCGACATGCCGAGCCAGCCAAGTCGATGAAGCCACCTTACTCGATATCGAGGAAACTCTTCGATATCGACAACACCAGAAGCGCGCACCTGAGCCAGTCCGAAGAAGAGCTACTCGACCATGCCGCTGAAGCTAAAGTCGATAACCACCTTACTCGATATCGAGTAATTTACTCGATATCGAGGAGATCTATCCAGAAGCCGCGTACGCGGTTTGGACAGTCCGACACGGTTTTGGATTCCTTGGGGCCGAAGTTGTCCGAGTCTATCCGTATCTATCAAGATCCATCCAATGAAGAGAAGATTTATCCACTTGAAGATATTTTAGCCTTTTAGATATAATTTCCTTTATGTATTTATTTATGTTATTCCATTTATTTATCTTTAAGCTTTTAGATATAGAGATTTAGATATAGATAGAGATTTCTATCCTTGATAGCAAGGATTAGAAGCCTATAAATAAGGCCTTAGAGGGCTGAGTTTTATTCATGCCAACACACAAAAATTCAATTTCAGTAGGAGAAGTAGTAGTAGAGAGAGAAAGAGAGGCCGAGTGGAGCAAAGGAGCGAAAGTGATCTGGCTTTGTTCGGTTTGTACTTTCTTCAGTTTGGTTTAATGCAAGTAGTTTATTTTCCATCGATGATGTCTGCAATTACAATGAAGCGCGAGTAGTCCACCCACTTCTAGGGTTGGGGCGAGCCCGACGATAGCCATGCATGTTTGAGGTAAAGATCCGACCTTTGTCTTGTTTTGAGCATCTACTACTTGTTATGTGTTTATTACCCATATAATGGAGGTCCATGCTAACAACTTGGATTGTAAACATAAAATCGGCAGATACAATTAGGGTTTCTTGAAAGAGTTGTCTAATTGTTGGAAAAGGTGAGAGCTTAGTCCTTCAATGCAATTTACATGATTATCTGTTTTATTCTTGCCTTCTGCATGCTTGGTTATTGTTGTCGCAACCCCCAATCTTGGAAGTCTTTCATATATAGTTTATTTCGAACCCTGCAAGTCTTGTTCTTTAATTTTAGTTCGTTTTGAAGTTTCTGTTTCCTCGATATCGACAACTTTTAGTCGATATCGAGTTACTGATTCCCGATCCAGATCGTCGTAGCTTCTCCTGTGCAGGTGTTCGACAAGAGCTTCATCGACATCGACGACTCTACTCGATATTGAGTAGAACTAGTCGATATCGACAACCTTCCTGTGACTGCTGCTGCTGTGTTCGACTTGTCCGATCTTCTGTCGACTAACCCTAGTCGAGATCGACAACCTGTGGTCGACTTCTGTCCGTGAGATTTCTCCGCTGCCTAGGATCCGCTGACACGCTTCCTCGTGGATCGATCCTGACTTCCCACTACTGCATCGGGAGGAAGTCTTGTAATTATTTGCAAGGGACGGAATCTTGTTTGCTTTACTTTACTTATATTTTATTTGCAATCTCGATTTCCTCCTATCAACAGGCTCCCACCCTCGTCAGAAAGTTCTGTGTCAGATATGTGATAGGACAAGCGACGCTCCTAAGGACCGCTTCAACAGACTCGACATTCTCGCCACCCTTTGGGGCATCAGCAGAGTCAACCTCAATCTAATCTCGTTGCATATATGACCTCTCCATTGGCCATAGTCAATCCTAACCAGTACTTTGATTCAGGTGCCACAAACCACATCACTAGAGATCTTAACAAGGTGTCTTGACTCGACGTATGGTGAAGGTGACTAGGTGCTCTTGGCAATGGTACTACCCTTTTTGTCTCTCATATTGGTCAAACTATATTACCAACCGATAATGCATATTTTAGATAGACATTATAGATAGGTTTAGATGCATTTAGCATATGATTCTTTCATGTGTTATAGTTAATTTTCATTGTTATCCATTTGGGCATTAGAGTTCGAAATCTACGCTATTTTTTGTTTATTCTACAGTTTTACAATTCGAGATTGAAGAGGGGCTAAGGATGGCTAGAAGAGGTTGGTTTTGTGCTTAAGAGATGCAAGGAAGGATCATAAGAGGAGATAAGGAGAAGAGAATCGAGAACAAAAGAACAAATCGGAAATACAGAATAACGGCGCCCGCCACTTTTCCACCGGTGCCCGCCGATCTAACAATATCAGCAAACGTCAATTTTATCCGAAGCAATCTTATTAGTTTATTATTATTTTACTTTCTCGGGTTTAGAAAGGCCGACTACTACTCTTTATAGGTCGCCTACTGTTAGGTTGAGAGACAATCTTTTCATCGTCGATCTATTCTATTATTCAATCATTCGTTATATTATGAATAGTTAAACTCATTATTTCGTCTGCGATTCAAAGACATGGTTGGTTGAATTGTGAGGTCTTGATTTATATTGTTATTCATTAGTTATTTCATTATTATTGTGCTCTTAATTATTGATTGCATGTATTCTCTCTTGATTGATCAACTCGACAGAATTTGCATTCATGCTAGGTTTTAATGATTTTGAAAGAATAGTTAAGCAATAGTAGCAAGCACACGACATTGGTCCCTTGAAAGCATCAATTGATTGTGCATGGTAATGGCACTTGGTTAAATCGGTTCCTATATTGAGATTAGGGTTGACAGTCTTTGACGCATACTAGTTGATTATGAGGGTTGGTACTGTCAAAATGCCAAGTATTTTGGGAATTTGTGCTACTTTATTTTTGAATCCAAACAAGGTGAGGGTCGCATATTATGTAAGGGATTGACATGCCTGGAAGGGATGTCAGTCTATTCAAACCAAAGTCAGAATAACTCAATTACCAATTGCATTGTATTGCATTAGAACAACAAGAAAATCAGGATAAGGATCTTGAACTCCAACCATTGTTGAGAGTTGCAGGTGAAGTGCTTTCATCCATTTGGTATCCAATTCGCAATCATTCCGTTCTTTATTTCAATTGCATTACTTTATTTTTCTCAATCTTGTTATTTATTTGCTTTAGTCGATCAACATAGGCAACAACAACAAGAACAACAAGCCTAGTATATCCCGCTCAAAGAGCAGGGTCTGGGGGGTCGAATTGTACGCACCCTGTCCCCGACTAGGTCGAGAGGGTGTTTCCTAGTGACCCAAAGACAAGACAGTAAAGGAAGATGGTAGCACACATCCTACATAAACTGTAATTCAAAAATTTTATAAAGGAAAAACAGTGTAAAGGATGCTCGAGCCCAACCCCCAAATCCCAAAATCTTCCAGCGAAAAGAGTCTCCTGCTCCGGGCGGTGGACGAGGCTCCGGGCTCTGGCTCCTGGCTCCGGGCTCCGTCTCCCCTTCTTCTGGCTCCGGGCTCCCCGCCTCCCCTTCTCCTGCACTTTGGCCTTCTTTTCTTTCTTTAATAAAGTAAAACGCGGTAACAAGTTGCGTTTTACTAATTAAATTTCTTTTTTTTAAATGCAAAATGATAAAGACTCGGTTTGAAACCGCGTTTTATCCAATACGGATTAAAAAACGCGGTTTCCCTATTCAAAGGGAGAGTATCCATATTACAAATGTCATTAGATCTAGTTATGAAATCTGCTGCGTCATTAGCTCCACGGAAACAATATTTGAACTCTATGTGCTCAAATTCCGATTGCATCTTCTTGATTAGCTCAATTTGCCACCATATCTCCCATCTAGGCATTGCATCACCGTTTATAGCCTTGATTACTTCCAGACAGTCACCTTCAACTATTACTCTGCGTAAACCTTTTTGCCAAGCCAGTTTTTTACCTGCACAAAATGCAGCTGCTTCGGTTTGGATAGCGGAGCCACTATCTACCTGCTGCTAAAAAATATTCATCACAGTTCCATCACAATCCCTAAGAATCCCACCTACATGGCAAAAACCAGCAGGTTTAGTTGAGCCATCTACATTAATTTTGTAAGTGGCCCTAGGTGGTTTTTTCCACTTAATTACAATCCTTCGTCTGTCTTGTTTCAGACTTTTATTGGGATTGGCATTCAACCAATCTCTCACCTGCACATAAGATCTAATCGCAATTTGTGAGATAGATTCAATGTTTTTGTTTTTAAAAATTATGTTGTTTCTGGTTTCCCAAATTGCTTTCCAGATGAAACAAAGGTCCTCAAAGTTCGGTATGGATGGTTTAGAGTGTAGAAGTTCTTTAAGAGTTGTGACCTGGTTATTTACATAACTTACAATTTTACCAGTTAGTTGTTCATAGGCCGCTATGATTCTTTTGGTGATGGTGCAATGCTTGAAAAGATGATCACTATCTTCATCTTTGTCATTGTATAGACAACATTGGGAAGGAACTCTATTGAAAAAACGATTTAGTCTTTCTTTTGTTGCGAGTCCATCTTGTGCTATTTACCAAATGAGGTTCTTGATACGAAGAGGGATATTTAGGTTATAGATCCATTTTCCTCTTTCCTCATTCTGGTTGTGAGTGTTTATAATCTGTTTGACCGATTTGGTCGTGAAGTGACCGTCCGCATTAAGCTTCCAAATTAGCTTATCACTGGCCTCCCAAGAGGGAATTTTTATCTTTAGAATTTGGCCGACAATATTATTTGGAAAGAGATGTTGAAGAACTTGTAGGTTCCATTGTTTATTTTGGTTGATCAATTGATAAACTTTTAGATTAGGGTCATGTGAAAGTTGGTTGTTTTGAAGATTACAACCTACCACCCAAGGGTCTTTCCAGACGTTTATGGTTTCCCCATTTCCAACTATCCAATGTAAACCTTGCAAAAGTTTGTCATGAAGTTGTAGTAGGCGGCCGAATTGCCATGAGGGATATGTAGGAGTTGCATTCATTATGTTTTGTTCTTGAAAGTAATTTTCTTTAATAACTTTAACCTATACATTGTCATTGTTAGTACTTTACAGTTTCCATAAGAGTTTCATCTGAAGACTAATATTGAGGTCTTCAGCTAGTCTTAAGCCTAGACCACCTTGATCTTTTGGTTTACAGATTTTTTCCTAGCTTATTAACGGGTTATATCGTTCCGACTCCAGTTTGTTCGAGAAAAAATTCTTATTAACTTGATCAATCTGATGAAGGACCCCTTTGGGGAGCAAAAAGTTTTTCATTAGGTAGTTAGTTTTTGAGATAAGATTTGTAGTAATAAGAGTTACACGACCAGCCTGGGTTAAGGACGAAGCTTTCCATTTAGATAATTGTTTTTTGAGGCTCTGTATAGCATCTTGGAACATCTCATTCTTAATTCTACCGCGGAGAAGAGGAATCCCAAGATATTTTTCCAGAGTTCTAGAAACCGGAATGTGCATTTCATTAGCTAGGGAATTTGCTAGCGAGGGACTGATGTTACCGGAGACTTGGAGAGAACTCTTGCTATAGTTTATGGTAAGACCAGATAGATTAGAGAATTTGTTGAGCATGTTCCGAATAGTATGGATGCTTTTGTGGGATGTTGGTGCAAAGATTATAGTGTCATCGACAAAGGTCAAGAAAGGAATAGACGTACCATTTTTAGCAATCTTAATACCCACTAAAGCATCATCTAATCTTCGTTCCTCCTGTAGTTCTGCTACAAGGTTCTCCATTACAAGTATGAATATGTATGGTGCAAGTGGATCCCCTTGTCTAATGCCCCTTTTCGGTTTAAATTGAGGGTCTGGTCGATTGTTAACTAGAACCGAAAATGTTATAGTAGTTAGGTAGCTCATAACCCATCTAATCCAGCGAGAGTCAAAACCAAACTTAGTGAGTGTGGCTTTAATGTAGTCCCAGTTGATCTTATCATAGGCTTTTTCCATGTCAAGCTTGAGTGCCATCCATCCTTTTGCTCCTTTTTGTTTGTGAAAACTGTGGAAAATTTCATGTGCGATTAGCGTGTTATCCTGTATGGATCGTCCTTCCACAAAAGCTCATTGGAAAGGATTGATGAGTCTAGGTAGAATGTTCTTCATTCTGTTTGCTATGAGTTTAGAGATTATCTTATAAATGGTGTTGCATAGGCTAATTGGTCTGTAATGATTTATATTTGACGGATTATCCGTTTTGGGTATGAGGGCTATAAAAGTTTGATTGATCTCAGAGAGTAGAGTCCCGGAGTGGAAAAAAGCTTTGACAGTTCTGCACACAGATTGACCAACTATGTGCCAGTATTTGCTAAAGAATTCTGGTGGGTAGCCATCCGGTCTAGGAGTTTTGTCTGTAGCCATGTTGGTAACGGTTTTTTTGATTTGCAGGTTTGATGGAATTGAGAGCAGGAAGTTGTTCTCTTCTTCAGTAATTTATGAGAGTTCATGAGGGAGATGTTCAAGGGTTATGCTTGTGCACATTGAATTGGTTTAATAAATCTCTCAGCCATTTCTTTAGTGATTTGGTTAGCTATATCCTTTGTGTTAGTAAGGTTCTCGCCATCCCTAAAAGTGAAAGATGATGTATGGTTTTTAAAGTTCTTAACTTTCACTATTGTCTAGTAATAGTTAGTGTTCTTATCACCTAATTGAAGGTGCTTGGTTTTAGCCCGTTGTTTCCAAAATTTATAATTGTAGTCAAGAAGAGCCATTTTTTCCTTTCTAAATTCATAAGCTTTCGGTTATCCGAGATGGAGAGTCTGCCCCAAGGAAGCTTACCTTGAAGGGTTAAGATTTTTTGTCAACTTCAGAAAGCTGCTTTAATATGTTATTAGATTGTGTTTTGCACCAGTGTTTCGTATTGGTCTTAAGTAGTTTCTGTTTTTTCATGAGTTTGTAAGCAGGAGAGCCAGTGAATTTGTTCTCCCAAACTTGCTTCACCATTTTTTCATAGGTGGGATTAATAGTCCATGCCATTTCAAAACAAAAGGGGGCACCTTTATGATCGTATTTGTTACCAATTTGGAGTGTGATTAGGCAGGGATCAGACAAAGAAAACAGGTGATGTTGGACATGAAGGTCCATGAAATTGGTGATGATGTCTTGATGAGCAAGAGCTCTGTCTAGACGCTCATAGGTGTTATCTCTGTCATCACTGTGTTTCCTCCAAGTGAAAGGGGATCCAGTATGAGGGAGAGTATGTAGATTGAGCTCATTTTTGAGGTGTATGAGTCTATGAAATCTAGCAAGGGATGGGATGTTGCCACCCACCTTCTCAGTGTCATTCTCAATGTCGTTCAAATCACCCATGATAAGAACTGGTAAAGCGTGTTTATTAGTGACTTCTATAATGTTGTTCCAGAATCTGGTTTTCTCTTGTTCAATAGCAGGAGCATAGACAAAAAGAATTGCAATGTTGAGAGAATCTATGGTGGTTTTTTAACATGCAAAATCTACTACATGTTTCCAGGATAGTAGTGTTTTGGTTGGCTTTAGTGTTTTTTAGAAGGATCCAGAGGCCACCTTTTGCACCTATAGAGCTAATGAAAATATTCTTATGGAAGCCAGATATGTGGAGTTGGCTATCAAGAGAAGGTTCAGTAGCTTTAGTTTCAGCAAGAGCTAAGATATCAAGATTGTTATTGTGTCTGATATGATTTAGTTCTTGCCAGAGGAGAGGCTTCATAGAGCCTCGTATATTCCAATAATCGATATTAATCATGAAACATTATTGAGAGCTATGCTAGGTAGCTCATTGGAATCATTTCTAAGGATGTTGTAGTATTTATATATTTGATCATTGTTGTCATGAGCAAGCATTCTATTTATATATCATTCGATTAAATTATATAGATTATTCATATGTGAGAGGATGATTATTTCTACATTTTTTTGTAGGAAGGTTTAAATAATAATAATAATAATAATAACAACAACAACAACAATAACAACAACAACAGCAACAATAATAATAAAATGATAAATTATTCGGTAAAATCACAAATGGTATTCTTCCGTAATAAGAAGTTTGAAACAATTATATATAAAAACTATGCATCAATGAGTTGTTTATGAAGAAAATTATACATTATTCGGTGAATTGTGAATCATTATTCGTAGATGAAAACCCAATTTTTTTTTCAAAAGAAAGTTTTAGTGAAGTTTTTTTTGGAATAAAATCAGTGATTAGCTTGAAAAAAAAATAATAAAAATAATAAAAATAAATAGAAAAATATATTTGTGTGTGTGGTTTTTTTATTTGTTCGCAATATAATTGTAATATTTGTGGTGAAATTATGTTATTCGGTTAAATTAGAAATATTATTCGTATGTAAATAGATGATTATTCTAGTACATTTGAGAAATTATTCGGTTAAATTAGAGAGATTATACATAAGTAAGATGACGATTTTCAATGAGTTTATTAGTTTGGGGGATTTTAAAATAATTATCAATAAAATTGTAGATTATTCATATAATTAAATGATATTATTAGTACGTATATATAAAAGCAATTATTCATTATAAGATAAATTGAGAACAATTATTCATTATAATATGTACGATGTAAAAAATGGCAAAATTGAACGGCAAACAAAAAATGGAACCCACTTGCCTGTTTTGTACGGAGAATGTGCCAGCATGTTTGTAATCACACGCGTATAGGTGAGAAACGAAGAATGTGGGCGGGGTAATTAAGAATGTGGACCCCCCTTTTTTTTTAAAAAAAAAATCTGAAAATCCTAATTAATTTACACCATTGGTCTAGATTAGACCTGTCAAACGGGTCATTCCGGTCGGGTTCGGGTCGGGTCACTCCGGGTCTCGGGTAAAACGGGTCCCGTGTAAAACGGGTTCCGGGTTTTTCGGGTTGACTAGAACCCGGGTTTGACCGGGTTGCGGGCGGGTTCGGGTCGATTTGGGATTTGTCAATTTTTTCTTTTTTAAATTAAAAAAATCATAATTTGATAATTTTGCGATAAATTTTAATTAAATATAAAAAAATTTAATTATATTTAATTATAAATCAACCGGGTCAATCGGGTCACCGGGTCAATCGGGTAAATCGGGTCAAAATTACCGGGTCAATCGGGTCACCGGGTCGAAACCCAGATTACTCGGAAATTTTCCGGGTTTTCGGGTTCGGGTCGAAAAAAAATTCCGGGTCAAAATTTTCGGATCTTGACCCAAAAAATTTCGGTCGGTCGGGTCGGGTCACCGGGTCGGGTTGTGTTTTGACAGGTCTAGTCTAGATTAGAATGTGGCCCCCCGCCCCTGTGCCCCCTTCTCGGGCCAGATTTTTTTTTTCTTTCTTTCTTTGTCCCATGATTTTTTTTTCGTGTTAACACTCTCTGTTGTGCAAATATAACTTGATGTTGTGCACATATAACATCCTGTTGTGAAAATATAACGTTATCATGTTGTGCAGACATAATAATTCATTATGGAGTATATAGGTAAATGGGCCTATTTCAATTATAAAAATTTATAATTGAAATATATGCTTAATTTATGGGTAAATGAGCCTAATTTTATGGGTAAATAGGTAAATATGTCTAATTTTATGGGTAAATGCATTTTTTCCCCTTTTCGACACTTTTTATTGTGCAAATATAAAGTGTATAAATAAAATAATAAAGTTCAAGAATAAAATGACGATGTGTATGAGTAATAATATGAAGTGCACAATTAAGATTATTGTTAATGTGTCTTGAATCAATTTTCACCGGCGTCGCATCGGGGAGTCCGGGGGGCGGAGCTCCCCGGTGGGGGGTTAGGGGGGGGGGGGGGGCAGCGCCACCCCGTCTTTACGGTATGCAATGTTTATTTTAAACGGTCTTATCGTCTAATTGTTTTCAAGTATTTAACAATTTCAAATTAAAGTGCATAAATAAGATTAAAATGTGCAAATATAATATTATGTTGTGTAAATATAACATTATGGTGTGCATATATAATAGGCTTTTAAATTAAAGTGCATAAATAAGATTAAAATATGCAAATATAATGTTATGTTGTGCAAATGTAACATTATGGTGTGCATATATAATAGACTTTTAAATTAAAGTTCATAAATAAGATTAAAATGTGCAAATATAATGTTATGCTGTGCAAATATAACAATATGGTGTGCACATATAATAGCCTTTTAAATGAAAGTGCATAAATAAGATTAAAATGTGCAAATATAATGCTATGTTGTGCAAATATAACATTATGTTGTGCATATATAATAGGCTTTTAAATTAAAGTGCATAAATAAGATTAAAATGTGCAAATATAATGTTTTGTTGTGCAAATATAACATTATGGTGTGCATACATAATAAGCTTTTAAAATTAAAGTGAATAAATAAGATTAAAATGTGCATAATTAAGGTTAAAAAGTGCATAACTAAGATTATGATGTGCATGATTAACAATTTGCAATTGTTGCGCTCTTGTCTATTATGTAACCTATGTGGGATTTGAACCCACATCTTTGTGCAACGCACATTGCTCTACCAATTGAGCTAATAGGCTAAATTATGATTTTCATGCTAAAATAGAAGAACTTAATCGACCTAAAGCATATCGCAATAAAATTCTAAAATCCAATTAGCTCATGATTCACAAACAATTTGACAATGCTATGAACATGAAATTAGCTCCAAATCAACTCAACAACACAACCATATCATCAATTTCAATCAATTTGGATGTTGGCAAAAAAAAAACAAATTCTAAAATATATCGCAACAAAATTCTAAAATCCAATTAGATCATGATCCATAAACAATTGGACATTGCTATAAACATGAAATTAGCTCCAAATCAACCCAACAACACAACCATATTATCAATTTCAGTCAATTTGGCTTTTGGCAAAAAATCCCAAATTCTAAAGCATATCGCAATATAAAATTCTAAAATCCAATTAGCTGATGATCCATAAACAATTTGATAATGATATGAACATGAAATTAGCTCAAAATCAACTCAACAACCACTACAACAGAAGTCGATTTTAGCGAGAAATTTTTTCCTCGTTGAAAATTGATATTTCATCGCTAAATCTATTTAGCGAGGAAATATGCTTCCTTTTTAAATAGTCGCTGAAACCTCGTTACAAAAGAGTCTAACGTGGAAAAAGAAATCGTCGCAACAAACATTTTGCGATGAAGTCAATATTTGTCATTGTAAGTCTCTTTAGTGACTATTAATTTCATCGCAAAAAGTAATCATATTTGTCACAAGAAAAGTCAATGGATTCCATAGTAGTCGTAGAAGGTAGATGGCGAGAAACTTTAATTTCTCGCAAAATTGTATATTTCCTCGCTAATGATGATATCATGTTGGCTCGATATTATTTCGAGACATATATTTTTGTCACAAAAAAATAATAATTTCCTCAGGAAAGATATTGACAGAATCGATAATAATTGCTAAATGTATTTAGCAATGATTAAAATCATCGCTAATAGAGTAGTTTCCTTGCGAATACAAGAAAAACAGTTTTTGGTGACAAATAGATTCGTTGCCCAAAGCCTATACTTCGTCGCCCAAACATATTTGTGACAAAAAAAGTTCATCACTAATTCTTCACAGTAAGAAATGATAGCTTTGACAACTAAATGTCGCTTCTAGTACTATATACATACACACCTCAACTGAAAAATGATAGATTAACATAGATAATCTTGCCATTTAGGTCAATGTATACATACATCAATAATAATGAAATGAGATTACAATCCAAGTATTTGTTAGAGAAGCTCATAAATCACAAGTCTCTCTTCGCCATCTAAGCATAAACTGAAAATTCTAATGAGACTCATGTGGTGATGTTTGGCCACTAAGCAGAAACTCATTCTTCAATTCGGATTCACCTTGCCCTGAATTGCTTGTTAGCCTCTTCACTGCTATTTGTTGCCCGGTAGAAAGGACGCCCTATAGAAACAAAAGCAAAAACAATTTATTGCTTAAGAGTAGAAATATAATACAAAAAAGGGCATATTTCAAGTAGGACATCTAAGATCAAGTTACTCTCAAAGCCTACTGTTATCTTATAAAAATTAAAGACAGAGTCAATAAAATAATGACAAAGTCAACTAAGAGCAAAAGTTCAAGGAAATAAGGGTAGAACAAAATAAAAATAACACTCACACCAAGGGTACATCGATCAAAGATTCTTCTGTGCCTTCACTTTTTCTGATTTCAGATTATCAATTTCAGAAGAACACAAGTTTGTTCTTCTGAGACTGCAAGGACCTCAAAGGAGGGAAATAAATCATCAAAATATAAATTTATCACAAATGATCTAAAGGTAAAAGGTGATGGACACAACAAAAAATAAGGTTGAGAGAGATAGACAAAAGAATCCCTCACCTGCGTTTGTCATCTGAACCTGAACTTCTAGGAGCATTGTCCAGCTTAAAATTCAGTAAAGCTGCAAACAAAGGTTGAGATTAAGAAATATGTTATTAAACATAAAAAAATATCTATTAATAATCAGAATACATCAACAATGAAGAACTTACCCAAGATGATGGAAGAGAATATTGCATGAACTGAATAAGCAGGGCATGGAGCGTTCACCCCAACTAGTTTTGTTAGATCAATTCATCAGAACAGAGCCTCGGTCAAGTTCCACTTCTAAATTTAATTCAAAAGTGAAGGCTAGTAAGATCATAATCAAACCAATATATCCAATAAAGCTCAACAAATCAGTAGCATATTTCAGCCCTAGACAAACCAAAATTATCACATTCCCTAAACAGACTCAAGAAGTACACATGAATGACCCAACAGGCATTCGTCAAAATACTGATTTAGAAAATAAAAGAGCAAGTGCCATCCTAGTAGATTCTACTCAATCTCAACATAGGACAAATGATTCAACATCCAAATCCGACAACAAATATGCAGGCAACAAAAAAAATATGAGCAATTTTATAAATTCTAATCTTCTCAACGCAAACAATCCCCTAATCTTCTCAATGCAAACAATCACTTTCATCTTAAAAATCCCATCTTGTAGCTAATGTAAAGGTCAAATAAGTCATGCATTCTTGCATCAATAGCTAATTTAAGAATATCGAATGACAATTGAAAAGGAGAACTATGAGGAAGGACATCTAAAGAATTTTGTGCAAATAATTGATAATGCTCTAGTTGATAACCCACTTCATAGCAAACCCATTCGTAGGCGCAGCTACCATAGTCAATAATCATTTTATAACTAAATTAAATAAAAGATAAAATGAAGAAAAAATAAACTATCATGTTGAGAACTATTGCGAAAATTTGAGGAGGTATATTTGGTGATAAAAAAAGAAGTTGTATGTAAACTTTGAACCAATTGCCTTGGATTTTTCTCATTTAACTCTATGGATGTTAATGAAACCAACAACAAACAAATTCCACCCCACAACAGGCTGTAAATATCATTCATAGAAAAATAAATCACCTTGGAAAGTCATTCACTTCGGTTTGCAGCACTTAAAGATGGAAATGGTGATTCTCTTAGCAGTTAAGTGGTAAAATTCCTCATACATTATTCCCAAGGCCCCCTTTGTGGATCATTGAGAGGCCTCATCTGCATTTTATAACCGATCGTCATAAAATTGACAACAACATTATAGATTGGGAAAAACAACAACAAAAGCCTCTTTATGAACTTGCATAATTTGCTACTCTCTTTCAAGAATGTAGAATATACCATTAAGTGGAATCAAATCAGAACACCACTTTGGGTATTCAACTACAAGTTTGTAACCTATGTAATATAACATTAAATGGAATTAAATAGAGAAAACTCAATTATACCAAACCTAATTGTGAAGCAGAAAGTCCGAGATTTCAAATCCAAAGGCAAAATTCAGCATCTAAACATTCGGGTGAATAAATTTGACAATGATTTGAGTGTTTCAAACATTACACAAGTAAAATAAAATGTAAGCAAGAATCTATCTCAGAGGTAAGAAATCATTGATGTTCATTATGAACTGAAAGCCAATCGGGAGCAGCAAAGCAAAGACCTACCTCCGAGAAGAGGGAGAAGCGGCATCAGGTGCGGTGAATGGAGACGGTGAGGTGGCTGCGTGGTCAGGTGCAAGGAGCAGGCCCCCAACAAGGTGTCGAATGAGGTCTACGAGCAGAGGCGCGACGACGGCGATTAGGCGGGAGGTGCGACGAGAAAGAGCGAGATGGGATGGGCAGCATCTCTGGGGTCACCATAGTAGCTAGCGATTTCCGACAGGGGAGAAGAGGTTAGTTAGGTTCCGACGGGGAAGCGACCGAGAAGAGGAAGAGATACTGGAGAAGGAGGCGAGAGCGAGACGGGGCAAGAGAGAGGAACTCAGATCTAAAAATGGTGGCTAAGCCTAAGGAATAGGGTTTTCAAAGTGTTAGGAATTAGCGGGTATATATATATATTTTTTATTAAATTCAGCACTTTTTAAAACAATTTGAAAGAAATACTTTTTTTATCCGAATTTGAAAAAATATTTTAACATCATAAGATAAGAATGATGTTTATATTTTTTTATTTAAAACGGAAATATAAATGCTGATTTTATAAAGTCATCATATGTAAATAAAGTGATGTTAAATAATACAGAATATAATTTTAGAAGTGTCAATACATATAATATACTAAAAAATCAAACACTGATATAAGTT
Organism: Persicaria maculosa; assembly: GCA_963922045.1. Lineage (NCBI taxonomy): Eukaryota > Viridiplantae > Streptophyta > Magnoliopsida > Caryophyllales > Polygonaceae > Persicaria > Persicaria maculosa. The sequence continues at coordinate 50,440,683 of OY998259.1, read as the reverse complement.
TAATTTATCACAATAACATGTAACATTATACTCATTTATATATCCTTTCTAGCAAATAGGATTGAATCAACAAATTAAATACAGGTTTAATTTCACTACAACAATATTAGGATAAGCTTTTAGGTTTGTTTACACCAAGCTTAAGAATCTTAATATTAATCCACAATAACTAACTTTTTAGAAATAATCAATATATGCCTAATCGTAGTCGTATAAACCAATCATAATTTTTTTAAATAATCAATATATGCCTAAGATAAAATTTTATTATAACTCTATTTAATCAATATATCTATATATGCATAAGATAAAATTTGACCCAGTTTGATTATATATATATATATATTAGAAGATATTAACTAATTTAAAAAATATATGTATAAGATAAATTTTTATTCTAACTCTATTTAATCAATGTATCTATTAATGCATAGAATAAAATTTGACCCAATTTGATTAGATATGGATATATTTTTAGAAGATATTAACTAATTTTAAAGACTATTTTATAAGATAAGGGTAGTTTTATCTTAGGCACAGAGTGCGGGTACTGAATTAGTTATTATAATAAAGGAGAAGTCGTCTTAGACACGTTACAACTTCTCCTTAATTCCAGTCATATGAACCAATCACAAATTTTTTAAATAATCAATATATGCATAAGAGGAATTTTTATTCTAACTTTATTTAATCAATATATCTATATGTGCTTAAGATAAAATTTGACCAAATTTGATTTGATATGGATATATTTTTAGAATATATTAACTAAGTTTAAAGACTATTATATAAGATAAGATTTTACCTATTTTTCTCTATATATGAACATATTTTTAGAATATAAAAACTTTATCAATATATTACATGGTCTTATTAATTAAATAACTTTATCAATAACTTTATCCAATTTCATTAGATATGAATATATTTTACAAGATTTTACTCAATTTTGTTAAACATAGATATATTATATCAATACAATATATCGATATAGATATTTGAATAATATTTTTCTCAAAGTACCTATCAATCATTACACACACACTAAAGTATATAAATCATAATAAAATATCACATATTTATTTCTTGGTGGTATTCAAATGTTATTAGATGAAATTTTATCTCATATGATGTAAAAGATTAAATTAATATTTACTAATTATTTTTGGTGAAAAGGATATTCATTGTATAACTAACCTAAAATACATTAAACAAAATACATAGTTGTTAGAGTATTATAAAATATTTCATTTTTAAAATTATGTTGCATACATATTTTTTTAAGTTAAAAATATTATTTAAATTATTTTACCTATTTTTCCCTATATATGAACATATTTTTAGAATATAAAAACTTTATCAATATATTACATGGTCTTATTAATTAAATAACTTTATCAATAAATTTATCCCATTTCATTAGATATGAATATATTTTACAAGATTTTACCCAATTTTGTTAAACATAGATATATTATATCAATACAATATATCGATATAGATATTTGAATAATATTTTTCTCAAAGTACCTATCAATCATTACACACACACACACTAAAAGTATATAAATCATAATAAAATATCACATATTTATTTCTTGGTGGTAGTCAAATGTTATTAGATGAAATTTTATCTCATATGATGTAAAAGATTAAATTAATATTTACTATATTTTCGGTGAAAAAGATATTTATTGTATAACTAACCTAAAATACATTAAAAAAAATACATAGTTGTTAGAGTATTATAAAATATTTCATTTTTAAAATTATGCTGCATACATATTTTTTTTCTACTGCTGCTGTCACAAGAAAGGGAGTTAAAATTGATCGATTTTGATAGAAAAATGCATAACTTTGTACACAGAGTACCAAATCGATTAATGTAAATTCCTACAGCTTTCTAAAGACGTCATCAACATTTTCCTTTATGAAAAAGTGGCCTAAAAAGAGTGATTATTTTTTTGGCTGCTGCTGTCACTTGAAAGGGGGTTAAAATTGATCAGTTTTGATAAAAAAAAAAATTGCATAACTTCGCCCACAGAGCACAAAATCGATTTTTGTGAATTCATAAAGCTTTCTAATGAGGTAATCAACCTTTTACTTCATGAAAATCTGGCCTAAGAAGAGTGATGATTTTTGTTTCTGCTGCTGTCACACGAAAGAGGGTTAAAATTGATCGATTTTGATATAAAAATGCATAACTTCGTCCACATAGCACCAAATCGATTTCTGTAAATTCCTACAGCTTTCTAAAGAGGTAATCAACCTTTTCCCTCATGAAAATTTGGCCTAAAAACAGTGACGATTTATTTTTGCTGCTGCTGTCACAAGAAAGGGGTTAAAATTGTTCGGTTTCGATAGACAAATGCATAACTTCGTCCACATAGCACCAAATCGATTTCTGTAAATTCCTACAGCTTTCTAAAGAGGTAATCAACCTTTTCCCTCATGAAAATTTGGCCTAAAAACAGTGATGATTTATTTTTGTTGCTGCTGTCACAAGAAGGGGGTTAAAATTGATCGGTTTTGATAGAAAAATGCATAACTTCGTCCACATAGCACCAAATCGACTTCTGTAAATTCCTACAATTTTCTAAAGAGGTAATCAACCTTTTCCCTCATGAAAATTTGGCCTAAAAACAGTGACGATTTATTTTTGTTGCTGCTGTCACAAGAAGGGGGTTAAAATTGATCGGTTTTGATAGAAAAATGCATAACTTCGTCCACATAGCACCAAATCGATTTCTGTAAATTCCTACAGCTTTCTAAAGAGGTAATCAACCTTTTCCCTCATGAAAATTTGGCCTAAAAACAGTGACGATTTATTTTTGTTGCTGCTGTCACAAGAAGGGGGTTAAAATTGATCGGTTTTGATAGAAAAATGCATAACTTCGTCCACATAGCACCAAATCGATTTCTGTAAATTCCTACAGCTTTCTAAAGAGGTAATGAACCTTTTCCCTCATGAAAATTTGGCCTAAAAACAGTGACGATTTATTTTTGCTGCTGCTGTCACAAGAAAGCGGTTAAAATTGATCGGTTTTGATAGAAAAATGCATAACTTCGTCAACATAGCACCAAATCGATTTCTGTAAATTCCTACAGCTTTCTAAAGAGGTAATGAACCTTTTCCCTCATGAAAATTTGGCCTAAAAACAGTGACGATTTATTTTTGTTGCTGCTGTCACAAGAAGGGGGTTAAAATTGATCGGTTTTTATAGAAAAATGCATAACTTCGTCCACATAGCACCAAATCGATTTCTGTAAATTCCTACAGCTTTCTAAAGAGGTAATCAACCTTTTCCCTCACGAAAATTTGGCCTAAAAACAGTGACGATTTATTTTTGCTGCTGCTGTCACAAGAAAGCGGTTAAAATTGATCGGTTTTGATAGAAAAATGCATAACTTCGTCCACATAGCACCAAATCGATTTCTGTAAATTCCTACAGCTTTCTAAAGAGGTAATCAACCTTTTCCCTCATGAAAATTTTACCTAAAAACAGTGACAATTTATTTTTGCTGCTGCTGTCACAAGAAATGGGTTAAAATTGATCGGTTTTGATAGAAAAATGCATAACTTCGTCCACATAGCACCAAATCGATTTCTGTAAATTCCTACATCTTTCTAAAGAGGTTATCAACCTTTTTCCTCATGAAAATTTAGCCTAAAAACAGTGACGATTTATTTTTGCTGCTGCTGTCACAGGAAAGGGGGTTAAAATTGATCGATTTTGATATAAAAATGCATAACTTCGTTCACAGAGCACCAAATCGAGTTCTGTAAATTCCTACAACTTTCTAAAGAGGTTGTCAACCTTTTCCTTCATTAAAATTTGGACTGAAAAGAGTGATGTTTTTTTTTCTTTCTGAATAAATTACTGTTACTTTCTACTTTTCTTTATATTTTAATAAATGTACTATGATTCTTATTAAAAGAATTGACAGTAAAATAAGAGCACAGTGTATCCAAATTCACAGAAGAATAAGAGCATACTGTAACCAAATTAAAAGAATTCACAGTACAGGCATCTATTTGATATGTAGAGAGAGAGTCAATATTTTTGGAAAAACTTGAATGCTAAAAATTTAGATTTCAATGCTGAAAATTATATGCTTAACAATCAGATTTCAGTGCTTACAAAAGTAAAATTATAGTGCTGCAAATATCATATTGGATTGATGTTAAAAATTTAAACTACAATGCTAAAACATAGGTGCTTAAAAATCAGATTTATACATAGGTGCTCATAAAAATGAAATTATAGTGCTGAAAAAGTCAGATTACTGTGTTGAAACTTTGATGCTTACAATTCAGATTACTTTGCTGAAACTTAAAAGTGCTCAAAAATCAAATTATACTGCTGAACTAAGATGCATAAAAATCACAATAAGTGCTGAAACGATGGTGCTTAGGAATCATATTACAGTCCTCATAACAATCAATTTATAGTGCTGAAAATTCAGATTATGCATAAACTTTGATCCTTAATATTCAAATAATCCAAAATAATGGCCAACATACTTACAAAAAGATTGGTGGGTTTTGTATAATTCCCAATAAACATATAACGACAAATTTGGAATTTTCTCATCTATTGAATTCATTGTGATGAAAATATTGCTTAATAAAAGCTAAAAATTCGTCGTTATTACTCTTACGCTTTTGGCTATCATTCACACCAACTAATAATGATGAAATTGATATTTCCTCGCTAACTAATCAGTTTAATGATGTAATCTTTCCTTGTTAAAAATATATTTTTAGCGACAAAGCTCATTATTTCTCGTTGTAAAAAATTGGCAGGTTTTGTGTAATTCTCACTGAACATATAACGACAAGGTTGGAATTTTCTCGTTGATTAAATTTGTTGCGATGGAAACATTACTCAATAAAAGCTCAAAATTTGTCATTATTGCTCTTACACTTAAGACTATCGTTCACACCAACTAATAATGGCGAAATTGATATTACCTCGCTAACTAATATCTTTAGTGATGGAATCTTTCCTCGTTAAACATATACTTTTAACGATAACGTCCATTATTTGTCGTTGTATAAAAATGACAGGTTCTATATAATTCTCGCTGAACATAAAACGACAAATTTCAAAATTCCTCGCTGATTGAATTTGTTGCGATGAAAAAATTACTCAACAAAAGATCAAAATTTGTCGTTATTGCTCTTACAATTTAGACTATTACTCACACCAAATAATAATGACGAAAGTGATATTTCCTCCCTAACTAATATCTTTAGTGACAAAAATTTTCCTCGTTAAACATACACTTTTAGCGATGAAGTCCTTTCTTTGTCGCTGTAAAAAATTGTCGAGTTCTATATAATTCTCCTCTAATATATAACGAGGAAATTTTAAATTCCTCGTTGATTGAGTTTTTTGCGATGAAAACATTAGTAAATAAAAGATCAACATTTGTCGTTATTGCTCTTACACTTTAGGTGACCACAGTACGGTAACAATTAGTGAGGAAATGAAACATTTGTCATTGAATGTTGCCTTCATCGAGGAATATAGGTTCCTCGCAAAAGTTCACATACCATTTTAAGAGGAGTCGTTAAAGTCATCGCGAAAGACAACATTTAGCAAGGAAAATAAATTTGTCGCCAAAACTGTGGTCGCTAATAAGCCATTTTGTTGTAGTGCGATCAACCATATCATCAATTTCAATCAATTTGACTTTTGGAAAAAAGCCCCAAATTACGCTCCTAAATCAAACCCTAGATTTTCAATCTCAACCTAAATCATTCAAACAATCTAAATAATTGTAATAAACAAGTTTAGGGTCAGAAATCATACCAAATTCGAGTTGAAACAAGGAGCAAAATCGGGATTTATAATGTATTCCGAGCCAAAAGAACCGAACAACACTGTTGGGGAAGATGGGCTTGGTGTGAGCTCGGCTCGGCACGAACCAAGGGGGTTCCGGTCTCGGGGGGTGCACCTGAGTGAGGAGGTTCGAGCGGGTGGGGGCTGGTGGCCGGAGGTGGCTCGTGGGTGGCGTGGGAGGCTGAGACAGTGGTGGCTTGAACAAGGCGGAAAAGGTTCGGTGATGGTGCAACTGGGCTCGAACCAAGCCAAGTCCGGGCTCGGGGGGTGCGTACAGGGGTGGGCTCGAGTGCGGCTAGGGGCAGGTGGCCGGAGGTGGCTCGAGGTGGGTGTGGGAGGCCGAGAGAGAAGGCGCTACTGGTGGCTTGTGCTCTTCGTTCGAAAATGGGACACTATAAAAAAACATTAAATTTGCTTCGGCAAAAAACCGTGGCAAAAGCCCATCCTAGAGTGGCAAAAGGTAGCTAGCTTCGGCTCAGCGACGGCTAATGGGGGCGTGGCGAATTCGACGGTGGCAAATTTTGGTAGCTTCGACTACTAGCCGTGGCAATTTTTTTTTGCAACGGCTAAGCGTGGCAAAGCGACCCTGATGATAGCGACGCCACATTTGCCACGGCAAGCTGCCGTAGCTAGAGTCTGAGTGGAAAATTAAAAAAACCCTGCTTTTTAGCCCGGATTCTTCTGACCCGGGCTAAAAAGTACAATATTTTTTAAAAAAAAAACACACAATTTACCTATATAATAAAATTTCATTAATTATACAAAATTTACATATATAATAAAATGTCAAAAACTACATAATTTATATACAATAAATATACATAATTATAAATTTTACAATATACAATAAAATGTCCAAAATTACAACAAATTACAAGATGCTTTCCTTTTGATCTGCTAAGTTCAGCATCAAATATGGAAAATTATCTTTGTTGCATGAAATTCAGCCGGAAAGAATACCTATGCAGTGTGTAGAGACTTCGAACACTTCTATCGGCATCTGGAGACGAATATTTACCATTTTCACGATCGAGATCAAGTTGAAGAGGGAATCCATATCGATAATTATCTAAACAATGACAAGCAGTAATATCACATTTTCATATTTACCCATCATTTAATACTAGTTATTTCTTAGCAAAAGGAGTATTTGAGCATAGATGCAATAAAAAGCACTAAATGCCTTATGGATGTTTCATGAAAACTTTTGAGGCATTTAGCTATTGTGATACATCATTCTACTTGAGTTAAACAAAGAGGGAAATATGGATAAAGAAAAAGCTCACTAGCTTAATAGACTATACAGATAAGTGTCAAAGAAGGAAACAAGTGTGTAAAGTTTGACAACAAGCCCAAAAATTCATTAAGAAGTTTACTGAGCTATGTATGCGTTTGCATTAGCTGTAGCCTATAGCTGAACTGATAACACAAAGTTTTAAAAGAAAAAAATCTTGGAAAATATTTTTATTTTATGTTTCGCTGCCAATTTTAGATAAGAATGGATTGCACCTAATGAAAAATTGGTTTCGATAGATGAAATTAGGCAGGCATGGCCTAACCAGATTGCAAGAACAAATAAATGGCTAACAGTGATAAAAAGAATTATCATCATTAGAAGATAAAGCATCAAACTCTTATTATAGAAAAGACTAGCAAATCATACACTGGTTTCATCCAAATAAGAAAAATAATACTGTAAACAATAGTATCAAGGACATTAATATGGAACGGAAATAAAGCTTGGATGGTTAATGTTCACTGACCTTAACCATGGTATCACACAGAAAATCAAATTCAAATCGTTGCAGCTGGAGTTGAATAACTGAAGGGAAATCAATGAACAAGACACCCTTTCTGGCATCCTGAGATTATCACAGTTCACATTACAAATCATCACAAACATCAAGCAAAACGTGAAATGGGTTCCTTACAAGTTCAACAGTAATCAAGATCAATTTTTTTTTTAAAAGTTAATATGCAAACTGGGCTGGTAAGTTCTTGTTTTATAAGGGGGTAAAGATTTATGCAATGACGGTAGTGTTGGCATGTAATCACAAGCAAAGCATAAAAAATGTCATTTTAAGCTTATGAAGGTGCTTCAAGTGCATTAAAAACTACCCACACAGTTTCAAGCAGCAAATGCGACAAGAAAACCAAAAGTATCATTCGAAAATAAAAATGCATTCTAAAGCAGAAAAGTACATTAGATCAAGTAAGAGAATTTATATATTTGTGTCAGCTGCGATTGGTAGTACCTGATCCGAAGGCTGGTACCTAGCAAAGAAGCATCTCCTCCTCACTTCTTCTATAGAATCCTTGTTATTGGTGAAACCATGAACATCTAGAAACTTCTTGTATAGTTTCGTCTGGAGCTAAGGAAGCTTTACAGCTACCACAAACATCTAGAAATTAACTTCTTATTCATACAAGTTGATTACAATCTGGTCACATTTATAAGTTACTCTTAGAAGATATGATAAGTGATAAATTTATCACTTATTATATCTTATCTTATAAGAGTAAGATGGTCCTTTCTTAAGTGCATTGGAGATGAATGATTTGGATAATACAGGTTTCAAGTCATGAAAATAAGGCTCAAGCTACTGATTTTTTTTAGCAACGAAGGCTATTAAGGCTTAACTCACCCTTAATCTATGTAACTTGTCTTTGTTTCATATATCATAGCTTATTACAAGCAAACAATTATAATTTTATTCTTTCGTTTCGTACAGTAAGGTATCTCGTTTAAATAAGTGAAAGATAGAAATCAATTATTGTATGGTAATTCTTCATGAAATATATGCAAATATATAACTAAAAGTCAGATTATAATGCAAAGATTAGCTTTTTGGTTAGCGATATCATGATCTACTAAGTTACATTCAAATTTCGAAGTATAATGCAAATATAAAAGAAAGAAGAGGATATTCACATTCACTTCTTTCAAATCAGTTTCAGCTCGGCTCAACTCTTTACAGTTCTTAACCTCCCAGAAACTCTCATCTTTATAATAGCCTTTTTATTATTTGTTTTTTTCAATTTTTTTTGCACAAGACAGCCCAAAAGAGAGTAAATGGAACACCCTATTTAGTGTTATTATCGCATTGTGTTACACAAGAACAAGCAAGAAATGACCTCAATTAGTTTGTCTTGACTAAATAATGACAAATATAAAATCTTAAGGCAGATAACAAAAGTAGATACTACTCGTGTAGCAACATACATCAACTGATCAACTCGTGTCATCTCTTTGGTTTCCATCTGAAGAGAAGTCGGGAAAATCTTAATGCGGTTAACGAAAGCAAATTGTACACTTACTTGCACTGTGTGGACCATTTTAATCCGCACACCTCCCATTTATGGGCAACAAACTTGTTGATGTAGCCACAAGGAACATGAAGATCATGTTGTAGTATGCTCTAGTCTCTGCTACCGAATGATAAGATGCGAGAATTCCATTCAACCCACCTATATTTGAAGAAAAAGGGTGATTACCAATTTTGATGGTTTGTTTTTCCAACAGTATAAAAAAATCACCTTCATAAATCTTCATAAATCATCACGATATCTCCAATTCCATTCAGCCCACCCATATTTGAAACACAGTGCAACAGTGAGTTGTAAGGCTCTTTCAAAATCTGAGGGAGCCTCTGCAGTAAATGAAAAAAAGATTGTGGCTAAAAATTATGCTAATATGTAATGTAATTTCTTTGAGGAAATGTAGAATACTCTCGAAAAAAGAAAAATCATATCAGCTGCTTTTGAAAGCAAACCATCAATGAAAGAGGTGCAATTAATAGCGGAATTAACAACACTAGAACACAAAACTGCGGTATAATAATGATAGAAAGGTAAAAGTTGCCCAAACAAGAGATGCAACATCATCTCCATTCTTCCAGGTTTCTTATGAAATCTCCACACTCCACATAAAACCAAATTGCAATATTGATACAAATCTATAGAGTCCCAAACAAGAGAAGCAACCACCACTGCGATCACAAACAGAATTATCTATTCCACTTAAAATTTTGAATAATCATTCAAGAAATGCAGTATCTCTTTCACGAAGACAAGTATGAAAAGAATAAGATTCCATGTAAACCGCCAAAGAAGTGTATAAAGGAATAAAAATCAGCAAAAGAATCAATCGAAGAGGCGCTTGAAACTGAAACCCTAAATTGAGACAGAAGATCAATTAAAAAAAACTCAAACTAATCAGGAAGAGGCGCATGGAAACAAAAACTATAGATGCAACATAATTGAAGCGAAAACCCTAGATCAGGGAATTTTACCCTAGATTTGGAATCGTTCCGATGGGCAGCGTCGCCATGGCTGCTACCAATGTGTTTCCTTGGAGATGAACAAGAGTGTTTTCCATTGACATCTTCTCAGTCTTCGTATCTCGCCATTGTTTATTCGTGCGATCTCTCTTCGTCCTGACTTCTGAGTTAGGGAGAATCATATGCAATAAGAATATAGAAGATCAGAGACGTGCCTGGCGATTTCAAGGGCGAAGGGGCGGTGGTCGAAGGATGATGGAGAAGGAGAGGAGAGCAGATACCTTTAAGGAAAAAGGGTTTGAAGGAGAAGAAGATACCTTTCGGAAAATCCGGAGTTGCAAACAACGCAAAGAGGGGATGGCACGGCACCGGAGTCACCGAGAGAGAGAACGAAGTCGCCGAAGCGAGCGAGATTTGAAATGGATGAGAGCAGAGAGAAGCGAGCGAGATTTTAGATCTGAAAGTGAAAAGGAGGGACAGAAGTGAGCGAGATTCAGAGAGAGATGAAGCGAGTTAGGGTTTAGAAAAATTAGCTTCGGCAACCCCACTGGCGTGGCAAATTTCAGGAAGGGCAGACGAGCCGTGGCTACCCATGGCTAATGCCGTTGCAAAAGAGTGCCAATTGCCACGGTAAGCCACTGCCGAAGCTAAGTAGTGTGGCCAATTTAATTTTTTTTTTGTAGTGGGATGAGCGCGCGTTTTGATTAAAAAAAAAACTAAATTTTACACTTTAAGCAATTTTACACCCTAAAGATATTTTACATTTTAACTTTTCTCTATATATACGGTGAACTCACAAAAATAGAAAAGCATATATCCCCACCCCACCGATAATAGTAGGTAGGGCATTGGATGGGAGATCACATCTTGTTGAGATCGATGTTTCCCATTTGCACCCCGCGTATACGTACGAATGAGGTTAAATGATTTAATTTTACACATATTTTAATGATGCAATTAATATATTCATTAAATATATACACTATACGTCTATACCTAGAGAACTTGAGAGCTGCTCTTACATTTTACGTTTGTGGATGGATCGGATAAAGCATCAGAATATATTAACAATTAACTTTTTAATTGGGGAGTAGGTGGATACCCAACAAAATGTGTATAAATAGGAGGGAAATGCAACCTTCCCTCCTCAGAAGAAAACACACACAAAGAAATCCTCTGGGTGAGTGTTTTCTTCTCCTCGATCATATATACGTATCCTATAGATCTGATCATCTCATCCTCCTCAAGGCTCAATCCATCGATCTGTTTACCGGCCGGCCTGCAGCGGCTTTCCCTCTAACACAAATTAAAAGGGAGTAATTAATAAAATGGAAGCTGGAAAATTAGGGCTGATTGAGAAGTGCAAGCCATACATAGCTATCATCTGCTTGCAGTTCGGGTATGCGGGGATGAACATCATCACCAAGGTCTCCCTCAACAGTGGCATGAGCCACTATGTCTTAGTCGTCTATCGCCATGCCTTTGCCACTTGTGCTGTTGCTCCCTTCGCCCTCCTCCTAGAAAGGTCTCCTACTCAATATATATATATATATATGGTTGTTGCAGGGTATAATATCATCAGGAGTAGCTTACTACGTACAGGGAATAGTAATGGAGAAAAGAGGCCCTGTATTTGTGACTGCTTTCAGCCCCTTGATGATGATCATTGTAGCCATCATGGGCTCATTCATCCTCTCCGAGAAGACTTACGTCGGAGGGTATGTGATTATATATATAGAATAGAAACAAATATGACAATATACGAAGTGAGTACGTATATATATGAGACGATGAAACAAAGTAAGTATTGATCTCTATTGTCCTTTTTTTGATGCAGCATTATGGGATCGGTACTAATAGTGATCGGATTGTACTCGGTGTTGTGGGGAAAACACAAGGAGGCCAAGGCCAAGGAAGCAGAGGAATTTCCCAAGGGTTGCGACAATGGAATACCCGCAATTGCTGCACAGGATATCGAAGCCAACACTTATGCCGACGTCCAAGACGCCAACACCCCATCGATGAATGCATTGGCTGTGTGCCTTCCGATCCCACAACCTCCGATGATCGCCATGGAAGCACCAAGGAGGCAGTCCTCTTAAATCTTACTTCAGATTATGTCTTTCATTGAATTGATTCATCCTTGAGATTGAGAGAGATGGATTTGGATCTTCTCACTTTTCGCATTCAAGTTCAATAAAATTAACCCGTTTTTGTTTGTTGCGTCACGACTTATAAGATCCATCATTTTATGGAGATCCAGAGTATGTTCTTATGTGGGTTGTATTGTAACACTTTTGAGGTTTCTATTGTTTGATCCATTTAAGCGATTGACTTCTGCAACCTCTTAATTATCATCAACTTTTTTTTTGCATACTCCCTCCGATCCAAAAAGACTGTCGTTTGACTTTTTAACACGTATTTTAAGGAGCTAAAAACTATATAAAATATCAACCTTTTTTTAAATTATTTTTTTACAACTTAATATTTGTTGGTAATAACTATTAAATTATAAAAAAAAATAATAAAAAAGTTAATATATTATATAGTTTTTAACTCTTAAAATACGTCTTAAAAAATTAAACGACAATTTTTTTGGATCGGAGGTAGTATTATGAATCTTTTTAAATATCTTGCCTCTATAATATGTGCAACAAGCCAAATTCGGAGTATATAAATATGCACAATAAAATTTCTTCTCAAAATTAATTAACAATTATAATTATATATATGATTATGCTCATTCAAACGCACCAAAAACCCCATGAATCTACACCTGCTGACCTGCAGATTGCACTTCGAACCACAAACTCACCAGCTTTCGTCATCTGAAACACCTTCCAGATAATATTTGGGTCACCAACTAAATGCAATGTTCGTTGCCTAAAACAACGTTAGGCGACGGCCTATTTTTAGACGACGAACAGTGGAAGTAAAACAATTGCTCCTATTTTTAGACGACGAACAGTGGAAGTAAAACAATTGCTCCAACGGAGATCCCAACCACGCTGTCAAAAGTACCTTTCTAGTGACCAACGAAGCTTCATATAATCTGTCGTTTGAATGAACACATTAAATGAACTATTCAAGCGATGAACGCTTTTGATATTGTTGTCGCTTGAGGGCCAAAGAAGGACAACAATTGCCATATTTTATTATGTGGAATTAGGTGACGAATAAAGGAACGCGATTGTCGCCCGAAAGAGTTCAAAAAAGTACATTCAGCTGGCCTATTTAACACTATTCATTCAGGCGATCGAAATAGACATTATTCCGTCGCCTGAAAGTGTAAGTATTTCTGTAGCATTTATTACTATTCATTCAGACGACCGACATAGACTATATAGTCTGTCGACGAAATGCGTAGGTAGTTTTGTAGCATTTATTGCTATTGATTCATGCAACTGATATATACCTTAGTTCGTCGCCTAAATATGGTTTTTTGAACCACCGAATTTAATCTGTTGTACTTGCCAGAGTTCATCCATTCACACTTTCATCTCTTCACCATTTTTCCTCCCAAAACCACTACACAATCTCTTCATCTCTTCGCTAATTTTTGTCAAAATTCTTTTATACACAAGTGGATATCAACTTTATTCCGCGCTTTCTAATTAAGGTACGTATACCTTTTTTTTTTTTGTTTATCTATGGTTTTTGTTGAATATAGGTATATATTATGTTGGTGATTGGAATTGATGATGAGAATGAAGATTTGATTGAGAATGTGGTTTAGATTGAGTACGTTTGTGATGGGAATTGATTGTTTATGTGAGTTTTTTTGTGTTGATTATGTATATATGATGTTAGGGATTGAGTTTGTATTCACACTCTTTGTCATTAATAAATTTGGCGGGTTTTACATAATTGATAATTCCCACCAAACAAATAAAAACAAAATTAAAAATTTCTCGACGAATGTATTTTTAGCGATGAAAACATTCCTCAATAAAAGTTTCAAATTCGTCTCTATTTTCCTTATGGTTTATGCGACCACATTAATAATTAGCGACGAGTCAAAAAATTTGTCATTGAATACCACTTTTAACGAGGAATATAGGTTTTTGCTAAAGTTCACGTGTTATTTTTATGAGGAATGAATATGTTCGTCGCCAAAACCCACATTTACCAAGGAAAATAATTCATTGCTAAAATTTTGGTAACTAAAAGGATTTTCTATCACATGTTGCAGACTTGTCCCTCTTCTTCTCTCTCCCTCCTAGTGTTTTTACAATTGAGGTGCACCTAAAATAGTGACAACAAAAGTGGTTACATAGTCTTTCGTTAGAGCATCCGCAACAGTTTCCCCATTTTGGGATTTTAGAGCTTTTGAAAAAATTTAAGGTATTTTTTAGGTCAATAAATTCGCTGTCACATTCTTTAAAATGGAGAAGCATTAGAAAAAATAGAGAGGAATCCTTATTTTTCAAACTAAATAATTCTTCTAATCTTCGAAATAAAAAAGTTGTTAAGATTAAAGTTATAATAATTTAAAAAAATATGTATTTTGTTTCCTTGTTATGAGAAAATTGTAAGTTGAAAATGATTTTAGCAGCTACGGTTGAGAAAATTTTCGCATGGGTTAACTATGGCTAGTAGAAGAGGTTCGAGCCTTCACATTTGGGGTGGAGCAGGCCCAAATATCTCCAGCTTCACATCTGGCTCTGTATTAGAGGCCCTAATAGATATACATACATCCTTACATATTTATTACATGGTCACATGGTTAAGCCAAGGGATCCTATAATTAGATATATGTATATTTCCAAGGGTCCTTGTAACCTAGATAGTGTCCACTATAAAATGATAAATATGACTATATAAATATACCTAAACTATAACAACAAATTAAATGACCAGGTTTATTTAACATAAGATACATAACATTTGTGACATTTCATTGTGCTCCCGATCGCAATCTGTCACAACGTTATTCAGTTTAACACTTTACCTCATTAATTAATAATTTAAGTGATTGACGTACTTTTCAATTAATGGATTAGATTCTATCATATATCCTCTTGCTTTGATCAAATCCGATCCTTCGACAACTGATGACATCTAATTTAGTCATATTTTAGGGTTACATTTGCATATAAGTTTAGAGCATTTTCATTCATATTTATCATATTTTATACTTTATTTAGTTTATTTTGCATTTTCGGAGTCTACATCGGATTTTTATTGATTTCAGGCACTTTGGAAGCGATATTGTCGAAATTCAAGTTTTAATATGGAGCGACGAGGATATTGGATTGGACTTGAGAAGCTAAAGTGTCAATGGTTGAAGTTCTAAACTTGGGGGTTGTTTGATGAAATTAACTTTATAATTGGGTTTTGGGTTAGATTTTAAGTATTTAATTTGATGGGCCGAAATTGTAATTTCATAGAATTTATTTCTATATATACTGCCGTATGTGAAACAGCCAGGGTTCTCTTCGTTCGGACTTAGGGGAACCCCGCACAAGGCCACGGCCGACTTCGGCGTGGATTAGGTTTAGTTTAGTTTTGTTTCTTTCGTTTTCGGTATTACACTTTGGATTGAAGGTGAAGATTTATGGTTTGCATTTTATTTTAATTTATTCTGTTGCTCTTTATATTATGCTTAGCTAAATTTTTCGTTCTAGGGTTAGGGTGAACCCGACAATGTCGCAAATTGTTTGATTTCGATGTTTGTTTGAGCTTAGTCTGATTTTTATGAATTGATTTGATCCTAGTTGCTTAACGTAATTGATGTGAATCGATTAGAATCCTTTTTAGATTCAAGATGCTACCGCTGCGAATTGAAATTTGATAAATAGATGAAATTCATGAACCCGAAAGGAGGATTGATTTTATCGGAACCCTAGGATTAAACTTGAGAAGTTAACAATTGTTATTGTGACATTTAAACAATTGTTGAGGACTTCTGAGGATTAATAAATTATCATAGATTCTTAGGTGGGAATCGGTTAGGCGGAACGCGACAACGAAAGTTTAATTGATTTTCTCCTAAGGTCTATAAAGAGCTTAATGGCTCTAGATTTTTTGGTTAATTTAGACACAATTACTACAACATGCGACAGATGAGTAGTGCTGACTTTAGATAATTTACCTTCAATTTGACATATTAAGAAGACGAAGTTCGAGTGAATATCGGGTTGAATTCTTTGTGGCATTGTCGTGGGAATCTTTAACTCTGGAATTACTTCTCATATATATTTTCTTCATAAACTTTGCTTGTCTTTCTTAGTTTAGTTTAAAATCATATCCCTCTTTCTTGGTTTAGCTTATTAGTTTTAGATAACAATTGATACATATATAATCCCCGTGATCGATATCCGTATACTGCAATTGATCTCGTATTCTTGCGAGGTTGGTTCAGGCTACACTATTCTTGTGTTGGTTTAGACCACATCAAGTTTTGGCGCAGTTGCCGGGGACTATTGATAGTATTGGTTGTTTCTATAAACTAGTTTGCTAAGTCTTTCTTTTGGTTTTGATTTTTTTTTCTTTCTTTTTGTGATTTCAGGTGTGTTCTTCTAGAGATGAACTGTGTTTCATATTGTGATGTTTTTTCATCTGTTGGTCATGCCACTTTGGAAAATCAATTCTCGATGTATGAGAACCATGCTCATTGCGAGTTTTGTGGGGGTTTTGGGCATATGATCTCTGAATGCCCAGTGTTGTGGGCCCCCATCTATGAGGATGTTGATGATATGTACCAAATGTGCAATTCTGATGAGTATCATGAGAGCAATCACGCTCATGAAAGGGCTCCGATAGGATTTCAGTTTCGACCTCCACAACCTCCTCCCGATCAAAGTTCTTATTCACACCTATCAACGAAGGAGCTCCTCGCTAAGCTTGCGGCAATTGAAGCCCAAATTGCTCACCTTACCATGAATGCTCAAACTGTTCCAGAGAGTCTCTCGAACCAAACAGATGTCAGTGACAGTGACAATGACGATTATATCGTCGTATCTATTGAGATTGAGGAAAGTCTGGAAGAGCATATACATGAGTCTAAGGTGCCTGAGATTGATGATCCAAGGGAAGAGGAATCCAGAGAAGAACCCAGATTGGTTGTTCCCCGAGTATACATGTCACCGTCGCTATTTTCTGAAGTGATGGTTCAAGAGAATGTTAAGGAACGATTCGGAGCGTTCGCTGGACTACTCTCCAAGTGGCATATAGATGACCCTTCAAAGGAAGTTATCATTGACATACCGCCATACAACAAATCCCAAGAGGACGTTTTTCTATTCGAAGATGGTGGTAACGGTGAACACACAAAGGGACAAGATGCGAAGGAGAAGAGCACATCATTCGGAGGCTTGAGCTTCAATGGATTCCAACTATATCGTCCCGAAAAGACTTTACTAGATGGGTGGTTCGAGCCATGGACCATCCATTCGGAAAGGTTCAAACGTTTTCGAGCCAACCCTAGGTGAGTTCTCCTTTTATTTTATTTAGTTAAGATTGTTTGTTATTATAAACTTAAAAAAAAAAAAAGAAGAAGAAAGGGATCTCCCGTAACTAAATCACTCATTCTCAGGGAGATGGTGAGCGGGCGTGCACATTAGGCGCGCGCCTGCGTGGATCTAATTTTTAAAAATAAAATAAAATTTGAAGGTTCCCGTCCCGTCCCCTCTTCCTCTCTCCCCGAAGACCCTCACCGGTTTCCTTTCTCTCTCCCTCGTTTCTCACCTAATCACCTCCCCTCCTTTCCCCCCAATCGTCGGCGAACCACCCCCGCACCACCCCATCCAGGCGCTTTCCTCTTCTCCCTTCCTTCTTCGTCTCTCTGTCATCACCGCAACAGTCCGCCTCCCAGGAAGCGCCGGCAACCCCTCCTTACCTCTCCGGATCCCTGTCCGACGTCAATACACCACCCAGTTCGCTGCCGTCTCCTTCTCTCTCTGTTCGCGGCCTCTTGCTGTCGGAATTGATATCCGCCAGCGCTCCCCAGCACCATCGATCGCCAGAGCCTCCGCTCGCCCTCAACCTTCACCGCTACGTCCACAGTCAAGGCATCACTGGCTGCCTCGACCACCTCTCTTCTGCTTTCAGTGAGCCCTGATTTCGAGCCTTCGATTCCAAGTTCTGTCCGTTATCCACTGGTATTATGACAATTAATTTCTGTATTGTCGGGCTGAGAATCGTATTCTCATTTGTGCTGAACTGTGTCAAAATTGCTTAATTAATGCAGTGGTTGATTGTGAGGTTTAGATTGCTTCGACTTGGGTTGGATTTGATTTATGTGCTTAATGCCATAGCAATTTAGCCAAGTCATCTAACTAATTTGAGCTTGTTGATATGTCTGTTGAAGTCTTCTATTGACATTGATTGAAACTGCTGATCTTGAGATGTTGTTTTCTTGTGCACTGGTGCTAATTTTCTGGTCTTAGTTGTGCTCAATAATAACAGCTTGATATAGATATTTTGGTTTGGCTGGTTTTTTTATGTTGGAAAGGTTGTTACTTGGTTGTTTCATGCTCCCTGCGTCCATCAGTTTATGAAATTTTACTTGCAAATAATGGATGAGCATGGCTTGCTTTATTTGTTGCTATGTTACTTTTTTCTTCTTTCTTGGATGATATATTTCCTTGGATGGTTGGACTACTGCTTGTTGCGTTGTGTTTCCTTGCTTTGTGTCTTGAACAGGACCTTTTGCAAAGGAGGTGATGCCTATATTTTTCCAACTCCCTAGATGGCATACAAATTTCATTTGCATCCAAGAAGATTGAGAGTTGTTGAAAATTTTGTTGTGAGCTGATAGGCCTTGCAGGGAGTTGCTGTCGAATGTTACGCTTAGAATCATTGTTTGAAATTTCTGAAACTCTCTTCTCATGTTCACACTTAGGAATAGTCACCTATCTTGCTAAATTTTATGCTTTTGATATTCCTTTGCTATTGAACAGAAGCTGCTCCTGATTGTTATGCAAGTTTTGCTTGTTTTCGTTGTTGTTTGTGGTGTTAGACAGGCTCATTTACTCTGGTATGTTGCTGAAATTTTCGAGATGCACAAATGGCTCCAACACCACTACACCTCTTGTGCTGAATTTTCCGGAATGCCTGATTATTTAGAGTGATGTTGCTTATTGATTTTGCTGAGTTCGGGAAGCTCCTGTTGTGCTGAAATGGATAAATTGTCAAGTGTGCTTGATTCTTTGGTGAGTTTCCTCTTCCCTTACTCTTTTCTTTTATCTACTTTAGGGACAAAGTAGGAATTAAGCATGGGGTGGGAGTAACTCACTTATAGTTCATGTGTAACTCCGTGTTTGCATATAATTTTCTCATTTTTTTTTCTTTTTTCATGTGCATTTCATACATTGCATTTCATTTGCATATAGATGTTTTGAGATGAACCCTTGCTAATAAAAATCCCTTGCTCTTCTTGAAGAACATGTCACTTCCTTGATTGAATTGGGTTGATGATATCTTTTAAGGCATGCTAAATAGCTTGTGTTGATTTAGATTATTGGGTTTATGCTATAATTCTTTCAAAACTAGTCATTGCTTGAGACTTGTTGAGATTGAGATTCTAAGACAAAAGCCGTGAGATTCTGGGCCTAGGACTAACAATCATGAGTCCTCTTTTCTTTTGTGTGTGAGTTGCTCATCTTGATTGCTTTATCTTCATAGCTTGCATTAGAACCTCTCAAGATCACATATATGACTTGTGTGCATTGCATAAACATGATTGAGGCAGTTTTGTTTGCCTATTATTCCCTTCCTACCCATAGTTATATCCTTTGCTTGAAGCCCATTGAGCCTATTTGCCTATTCATTTGTAGCTCCACGAGATTATCCTTAAGCCTATCTTAGCCTTGTTTACCCATTCGGGAATTAGGATGAAATAGAATTATGGTTAATTTGAGTGGAGAAGGGAGAATAATGTGCTTTGAGTGATTGATGTATTAAGTGGAGAATTTTGTGCTTCAAATGTAATTTTCTTATGATGAAGAAATTAAAAAAAAAAGAAAAAAAAAGAATGGAAAAGAAAAGATGAAAAAAAAAGAAAAACAAATTGAATAAAATTCTTGTCACTAGAGGAATGTTTGTGAAAAGGGAATGGGTTTTCAAAGTTGTGAGTTTTGAGCTTATTTGATTATGTGATGTGGTTGTTGTGAGAGATTTGGTATGCTTGTGGAAAAGAAGTTGGAATTGTGGTTGAAATTTAGGAAGTAGTTCTATTTCTCGAATTTAGCACTACATGGCTAAAGAATCCATACCTTTTGTTTCTTACCTTGGCCCCGTTACAACCCATGAAAAGACCTCATGATTTATGTTTTTGTGCATAGTCCAAGTGATGGAGAATTAGGATGCTGATGCAAGCCTACGGTAGATGAGTTTTCATGATTTGAGCCCGAGCGATATTTATACCCTAAACACATGAGTGAGAGGGTTCCACAAAAATTTATCCTATGTGATGTCTTGGAATTGATGTCTTGAACTTGTCTCTTATATGATTTGCTTGTCCTTGTTTTGAACCCAATGTCTTGATCTAAATTTGTAAATGCATAGCTTGGATAGAAATTGAAATCCTTCTTGTGAAATCTTTACACTTGTTCTTGCTTGAGGACAAGCAAGGTTCAAGCATGGGGTGATTTGATGACATCTAATTTAGTCATATTTTAGGGTTGCATTTGCATATTAGTTTAGAGCATTTTCATTCATATTTATCATATTTTATACTTTACTTAGTTTATTTTGCATTTTCAGAGTCTACACAGGGTTTTTATTGATTTCAGGCACTTTGGAAGCGATATTGTCGAAATTCAAGTTTTAATATGGAGCGGCGAGGATATTGGATTGGACTTGAGGAGCTAAAGTGTCAATGGTTGAAGTTCTAAACTTGGGGGTTGTTTGATGAAATTAACTTTATAATTGGGTTTTGGGTTAGATTTTAAGTATTTAATTTGATGGGCCGAAATTGTAATTTCATAGAATTTATTTCTATAATTACTGCCGTATGTGAAACAGCCAGGGCTCTCTTCGTTCGGACTTAGGGGAACGCCGCACAAGGCTACGACCGACTTCGGTGTGGATTAGGTTTAGTTTAGTTTTGTTCTTTCGTTTTCGGTATTACACATTGGATTGAAGACGAAGATTTATGGTTTGCATTTTATTTTAAGCATGTCTTTAATTTATTATATTGCTCTTTATATTATGCTTAGCTAAATTTTTTGTTCTAGGGTTAGGGTGAACCCGACAATGTCGCAAATTGTTTGATTTCGATGTTTGTTTGAGCTTAGTCTGATTTTTATGAATTGATTTGATCCTAGTTGCTTAACCTAATTGATGTGAATCGATTAGAATCCTTTTTAGATTCAAGATGCTACCACTGCGAATTGAAATTTGATAAATAGATGAAATTCATGAACCCGAAAGGGGGATTGGTTTCATCCGAACCCTAGGATTAAACTTGAGAAGTTAACAATTGTTATTGTGACATTTAAACAATTGTTGAGGACTTTTGAGGATTAATAAATTATCATAGATTCTTAGGTGGGAATCGGGCGGAACGCGACAGCGAAAGTTTAATTGATTTTCTCCTAAGGTCTATAAAGAGCTTAAAGGGTCTAGATTTGGTTAATTTAGAAACAATTACTACAACATGCGACAGTTGAGTAGTGCTGACTTTAGATAATTTACCTTCAATTTTACATATTAAGAAGACGAAGTTCAAGTGAATATCGGGTTGAATTCTTTGTGGCATTGTCGTGGGAATCTTTAACTCTGGAATTACTTCTCATATATATTTTCTTCATAAACTTTGCTTGTCTTTCTTAGTTTAGTTTAAAATCATATCCCTCTTTCTTGGTTTAGCTTATTAGTTTTAGATAACAATTGATACATATATAGTCCCCGTGATCGATATCCGTATACTGCAATTGATCTCATATTCTTGTGAGGTTGGTTCAGGCTACACTATTCTTGTGTTGGTTTAGACCACATCAACAACTATGATAATGATTTTTTTTATTTTTTATATTTTTTGGTTCGATCTATGGCAGTAATTAATTGCATCCGATTAACTAATAGGACGTCGACGTTTCGAGTATTTTATGGCCTTCGCTGACTACAATTACATCAATTTTTTTTACAGTAAACAATAAATAAGATGTACTACCGACATTCATGATCATCTTGCAAGATAATGTTCTGGAACTCACAATAACATAAACTCAAAACAAAATTGCAATTCAACTGAGATTTAGCAAGAAAACCAGCTGCACCATTCGCACATAGGGGTGTTATGCGGACACGAGCCGCTCGGATTCGGCTTGGATTCGGCTCGAGCTCGTTCACATTTGAAAAACGAGCCGAGTTCGAGCAGGCTCCTGAGCTCGAATCGAGCTCGAGCCGAGTAGCTCGTATTACTCGGATAATTTTGCCCCTGGGCTTTGTCACCTTTAGTTTTAGGGTTTCTTCCCGTGTGTCTCTAGTAACGAGCTCATAAATGAGCCAAAAACGAGCTCAAAAATGACCCAAAAACGAGCAAAAAACGAGCTCAGAAACGAACTTCCAATAAAAACAAGGTAAAACAATAACACGAGCTTAAACGAGCTCGAACAAGCTTGAACGAGCTCACGAGCTCGAGCTCGGCTCGGCAAAAAATGAGCAAAACGAGCTCGAGCTCGAGCTTGTTCAAATACTCGCGAGCCGAGTTCGAGCTTGCTTTAAGCTCGAGTAAAATTCGAGCCGAGCTCGAGCTCGAGCTTGGACAGTACCGAGCCGAGTATGAGCAGCTCACTACTCGGCTCGTTCGACTCGAATAACACCCCTATTCGCACAATTGCATCATTTTGAAATTGAATAATGTGTCGTCGTGCACAATGAACATTAATTACCTTATTTAATTCATTTTAAACTTCATGATTAGAGCACATAACTGATCGTTTCAGAATCACTGATCGTTCTCCCTTACTTTTCTTTTGAAATTCGTCCTACTTTTTTTTTCTGAAATTAGGAAGAATCAATTTCAGGGGAGACCCAACGAATGTCCTTTAGAGCATATAACTGTATTTCTAGATTTATGTGAAGTTGTTGCTGATGATGCGAATCTAGAATGTTTAAAACTAAAGGCTTTTCGTTGGTCGCTTGCTTTTCACATTGGTTTGAGGGTTTGGCTCCACAATCCATCCGCACGTGGAACGAACTCAGGGATTTGTTTCTTAACAAATTCTTTCCTCCAGCCAAAACAGCGCAGCTCTGGCAGCAGATCACGACTTTCAAGCAAAAGCCAGGGGAAATGATACGTTTGGGATACCCGATCCTTCGCCTGTGGGCTTCAGATCAAGAACCACGCCGTATATTTGCTAAGATCTTGCAATGCTCTTTGATATCTCCTGATTTGGAACAATTCAAACAAGTAATTAAAATTCTGAATAGCGACAGTTTTCAACAGTTGGTAAAATTCCAGAAATCTGAGACTGAGAAATAGCGACAAAAAGAGAGAGCGAGGGACTGGGTGCGCGAGGAACTCGGGACGCTGGCGCGGGGACTTCGGGAGCGCAGGTGCTGGGTCTCGGCACACAGGACTGGAGTCCTCAGGGTGTGCGCGGGCGGATGCGCGGAAGCCTTTCGCTGGGAGCGAAGGTGATGGCGAGCGAGAGCGGAAGAGAGCGCGCCTGGGAGCACGCGGGAGCAGGAGCGAAGGCGCCCGGCAAGCGACTGCGCTCGCTGGGAGCGGGATGCTCGCGGAAGATGCCAAGGCCTGATCTTCCTTGGTTGCGCAGGCCTTTCGGTTAGGGTTTGTGGGTTGGTTTGCTCGATGTCGACAAGCAAGGTGAGGGTGATGATTTGTGTTGGCCGAAAATCTCAAGAACATAGAACAACGAAAGCTTTTGGATTGATAACCAAGAACCCTTTAATCCATAAAGGGGTTCTCAATTCTATTTCAATCTAATTAATTCAAAGTGCATAAACATGAATTTATAGTAAAGCTTATGAGAGATTTAACCAATCCTTCCTTGCAAAGGAAAGGGGTTTGGTTAGATTAATTCTATCTAAGATAAATAAAATAACTTTAAGATAAATAAATCCTAATGAGATAGATATTTAATAACTTGGTGGCCAAGAATTATATCTAGAAGAGATATAATTAATTCCACCTTATTTATCTAATTTGCATAAAAATAATAACATAATTAAATAAACTAGATAATTGGCCCAAGCACAAGGATCTCGGCCCATGTACTCGACAAGCTCCTTTGGCCCACTCGATATTGGTGGTCTCGAGTGCCTTAGGAAATGCCGAGTGAGGTTTGGCTCATGGCGGGTGTAGACGAGTCTTCATGAGCTCCGTGTGTGGACGCAAGCTCACTTCTTATGCTGGCGGAGTAACCTTGAGCCAAGTGATCCAGGGTGGCCTGAACCCTTGCTCTAAAGTTCCATGGTGACGGACAAGAAAGGCCTTGGTTGCATTTTGAATCTTCTTGGCCCTTGCACGAGTGACAGGGCCATCAAATGGAACCTTCATGTTGTCCTCAATGTCACCAGGAGTCATCGATAATTGCACGACATTAGGAAACACTAGCACAGTGTTGGAGCACTACAAACGACTGCCGAAATCATGTCCTACCATTAGTACAAATTGAAATCCTGTCCTAGTATACGCATGGACAGGCACCATATGTGATCCAAGAGATCATCTTCAAGTCTCTGGATGCACCTATAAAGGAGCAGATCAACACCTATACGGCTTATACGTATCTTGAGTACACACCACGACGTGCTTGGGATACCTTTGAGACGTTGACTAACTACGACAACACCTATATATGGGACTGTTGTGGCCCGCGACGAAAGGCCTGCCCCATCTATGCCACTCTACGAGCCGTCAAAGAAGATTGATCCAGACGTCAAGAACGAATCCCTCCAAGATCAGGTACGCCACCTTACCAAGCAAGTGATATTTCTTTCTAATAACCTTGTCTCGAGTGCGGGTTTGTGAGGCACAACAATCCTGCATGCCCACATGCCGACCAAGTGCAGCTTGTAAAAACCCACAAAGAGGCACACTATGCAGGGGGAAACTACTCAAGGCAACATCAGCAGCAGAACTGGGTCTATTATCGCCAACCGTAGCATCAAAGAGATCACCCGCCCTACAGAGCTCCTGGATATCCAGACAGAGAAGGTAAGAAAGATGACATGCACATCATTCTTAACGAGATGCGGAGGAATCTAACTGAAAGCGAGAAGTCTATCAATTCCATTCACACTCAATTGCATGACATGAGCTCGCGATTGGGAGAGATCGATGTTTGGCGGAAGAATATAGAGATCCAGATTGGTCAATTGGAAACATCCGTCCCCAAACCATCAGGTACGCTCTCTGGATCTTTTGAACCTAATCCTAAAGGTAAATCTACAGGTCAAGTGGAGGCCATAAACTTAAGGAGTGGGCGTCGGCTACAAATGCCCGAGAAAAACGCGGAGGAAGAAGCCACTGGAGACGACTCGACATCGACTCACCAAGTCGACGCCGACCAAGATGCAGTCGGCGTCGAGTCACCCTTACTCGATGTAGAGCTAGAAGCTGAATGTCCCCAAAAATTGACTCCTCCATTCGATGTTGACTCAATCCCACTCGACGTCGACCCAACTTCTGCAACAGTAAAGAAGAAGACGCTGCCATTTCCAAAGAAAACTTTGAAGGACCCAGCGGAGAAAAAGTTCTAGCGTTTTGTGAAGATGCTTCAAGGGCTCAATGTCATCATTCCCTTCACCGAAGCTCTTCACGAGATGCCTTCATACGTAAAGTTCCTCAAATAAATCTTAAGCAAGAAACTATCGATGGCTGAGATCGCAGAGGAATGCAGCAAGATGGAGCTTCTAGAGAAAAGGCCAGATCGAGGTAAGTTCGTTATCACTATTGGATTTGGTCTACATAAATTCAATGCATTGTATGAATTAGGAGCCATTGTCAGCATCATGCCACTATCAATATGGTCCAAAGTCAAGATAGGAGCCCTAGAGCATGTGGATGCAAACCTATATATGGTGAACAATACAATGGTCATCCCTATAGGCATGGTGGACGATGTACCTGTGCAAGTAGGTAAGTTCTTAGTCCCTACTGATTTTCTAGTTATTGATATGGCAGAGGACTTTGCTTGTCCAATTATTCTAGGTAAACCTTTCTTAGCAACCGTTGATGCCAACATAAGCGTAAGAAAGGGAGTGCTCACATTCACCATCAACGATGAGGTAATTGAGTATTCATTTAATAAAACTGAAAGACACACATGTCCTCTAGAGGTAAAATCTATTACAGGAGGGTACATCACTTGCAGTGAGTCTAAGGTAAGAACAATGGCCCCCGAAGAGCTGGAGAAGAGGGATATGGAAGCCCAAGTGGAGGAAATCAGAGCAATTTTTAATGAAGAGACGAAAATTCCACTTGACGTCGACCCAAGTAAGTCGATGTCGACTAACATTTTTTCAGATTCTGTACCAGGTTTTAAGTATGGGGTCAACATCGAGTCAACTCACTCGACGTCGAGTGACCATCTCGACATCGACCGAAAAACAGACAACCCTCCATCGACTACACCAAGAGAAAAACAGGAGCACTCGATGTCGAGTCAACTGACTCGATGTCGAGTCAATCCTATCAGGTTGACTTCTCTAAAATCGAGTGATCCATGAGACGCAGGAAGTGACTCGACATCGAGTAATCCTACTCGACGTCGACCAGACTCACAGAACCCGAACGATGAAACTGCAAAGGTAAGCCGAGGTACGAACCTTTCTTCCCTTATTTCCATTAAAGATTTATCTATACACGAAAGAGGTTTGCCTTGGTATGTACGATTATGCAGGGTTTCCAATGATGATCTGAAGGACTACGAAGTAGGAGACAAGGTATATGTCTCCAAATCAAAGAATCATTGGTTCCCTAACAAATTCAACAATAAGAAGATGGGACCCTTCACGGTGCACAAGATCATTCTGGAGAACTACAACTTATAGACAAGAATGGAGTCTTATTTGAGGCCCAAGCCACATGGGCCCTGCAGATGCCACCTTGAGCGAAAAAGTAGAAGTTGGCCTAGCGACTATAAAGTCGAGAGCTTGTATTAGAAAATTAGATTTAGATTTTGAACATTTGGTTTTGATTTTCGTTGTTTTATTATTTCCATTGAAAAAAAAAGAAAAAAAAAGTTTCGGGTACGAAGAGTCGATATCGACCCATCTTGTCGATATCGACTGGACATATCGAGTAGGAATTATTGTGATCGACCAGAAATCCTCCTGAGCATTGGAACCACTCGACGTCGAGTGAACCCAGTCGATATCGACTAGTTCACTCGCTATCGACCTACCCTACAGAGATCTTCGTCGCCTATATCGAGCATCTGCACATATGTCTAGTAATTTTCTTCCTTTAACCTTGTTTTTATACAGTGAGGACACTGTAATATCTAAGTATGGAGTGGGGGAAAGGCTTACTTTGTGCATATCTATGTTTATTTCTCGAATTGTTCATGCATGGTTACTTTGGATTTATAATTTATCTATATGATATTTTCCAAAGTTTATTTTCATCACCCCATCAAAATTATTTTTGATTAGTGTCATGGAAGTTTTAATTGAACTCGACGATGCAAAATTGGATTCATTAGAGATATAACATAAAATTGCATAGTAAAGGAAAGTCACAATGAAGTGCATTATTTTTATGAAAACCATGAAAAGAGGTTAAATTTGAAGTTGATTTTGACATATGCATGATAAGAGGACGGATGAATTTATTTTCCATATATTCTTACCTTATTTCTAGCCTTACCTATGCTTATGTATCACAAGCCATATTATGCCTTATTTCATACTTTCCTCCACATGATCTAAATAATGCCTATTTCGTTACCTTATTACCCATCCGGGGAGTAAGTTGAGAAATTGATGTCATATTATGGAGATTATTATATGGTTGTTATGTTGTATCATTATATTTGGAGTTTGGAAGGAGAATGATTTATATATTCACTACTAAAAAAACAGGATTTAGCAACGGAAAATAGCAACGGCTTTGGCCACGAATGGTCGTGGCTAAAGCGTTTAGCCACGGACTCAGCAACGGGCGGGCCATCCGTAGCCATATGCCTCGTGACTAAATTCGAGCTTGAGGTGGCCACGGATTTTAGCTTCGAACTATATAATCGTGGCTAATTCCGTGGCTGGGGATGGCATTGTGAAAGTCGTGGATGTAGCGACGACGATAGCATCGGATATGGTCATTACAGAAGTCGTGGCTAAGTTTGTGGTTGGGTTCATTGCGAGGAATATGTCAGGGGTGCTGCTGGTTCCGTGGCTGGTTCGTTGCTATGGTCGTGGCTAATGCCAATGCTTAGTTTGTAGGTAACTTTGAAGCTAAAGTCGTTGTTGATGTTGTTTCTTGTTCCGTGGCTTAGTCGTGGCCTTGGTTGTGGTTAAATTCGTGGCTTACGTTTTTGCTATTATTTGGATGCACTATTTATACGATAGAGAATATATAACGTTATATCTAATGCGTCCAAATACAACACACATCATGCACATAATGTTCGTTCTAAATACATACACAACCCCTAGTCACCAATGTTCAACAATCCAAAATACATCCGTCGGTTTGACAAACCAAGTACATCTGCCAGTTCGACAAACCAAAAGTACATCCGCCAGTTTTAACCAAAATAGGGCAAGTCCAACTAACCATTCAAAAACAGAAAAATACCAACTTACTTTGCTGGGCGTTTGCCCTTGTAGAGCTGCATCATGCTGCTGAGAAGCTTCTCCTGCCACTCTTCATTGGACTTCTTAGTCTAACCCATCAGTTGCTCCCCAATAGCAGCCATATCGTTCCTTACGCTTGTGCTTACTTGTTCCTGCACTCTATCACCGATTGAGGAGATTTCTTCCCTGAGGTTTGTGGCCACCTGGGTCTTCACATGATCCCTCAACTCCACCATTTCTTTCCTCAAGTCTTCTTTGAAGGTGGAGAGTTCAGTCATCACGTACTCCTTTAAATTGCCACCAGCAGCAGGTGCAGGAACTTCAGCAACACTGGGCTTATGCTGAGCAGCTTGCAGTATAGGTTGAGACTCCGATCCCATGCCCAATACCCTGCCTTTCTTCGCACCACCAACAGCCTTGAGCCACATAGAATTTGTGTCAATAGAATGGGATGCATTCTCAGAGATTGCATAATCATCTAAGATTTCTTCTTCAAGCAATTGGTCATACTTGTCCTATAAATTCAAAGACAGAGAATGCAATATTAAGGCTGAGCAAGAACAGATATAAAAATATATAGGACCAGAAGAAACATCATACACATGAATAAAATGAAGATGACATGCAACCACTGTTCGACATTCCAAAATAAAAATTGTGACAAGAAGATGACAAGCAACCATAACTTGTAACAAGCAACCAAAACACTGAAAAGAATATGACAAAATACTGAAAAGAAGATGAAAAAGCAACCACAACTTGTAACACACCAAAATGAAAATATGAAAATCTGCAAATCATATATGATATCAAACTGTTGGTCATAACTTGTAACACCGAAATGAAAATCTGGAAATAATATATGATATCAAACTGTTGGTGTTGGAACTTACTATCTTATAGTTGAACTACTTCATAACCAGACCAGATTGTAAACTCATAGACAACACATCAACAACCGTTATTCCAAGTAAAACACATGAACACATCAACAACCGTACTTCATAACCAGACCAGATTTTACGTATGAAAGACATCAACACCAACAACAGATAACAACAATTCCAAACAACAGATAACAACAATTCCAAGTGATGGGTAATACAAATCATCTAAACCATGCACATCACTTGAAAACAGCAAAAATTAAATAAAGGTACACTGGAGTTTGTAAGTACTTACCACAGCTTCTTGGCACTGAGCGCCGGCCCAAGAACCATCCTTTTTTCTATGACACCTTTCAAAGGTTTCTTTTGGTGTTGGATCCTTTCCAAGCTCATCCCTCTATAAGAATTAAATTCAATCCTTTAGTATACATAATACATATATAAACTGTATATAGATAGTAAGTTAAAAGCAATTGATTGAGATTATGGAAAATTAGAAAACAACAAGAGGAAATTACCAGTCGCTTCTTGATGACGGTAGTTGAAACTGATCCACCGCTGAAAATTGGGGTGTCTTTCTCTGTTGCGATAGCTCGGTTTTGCTTGTTCACTTCAGATTGGTGTAGAAACTTATCCTCCTTCTTCCATATCTCCCACATCTTGGCCCATATAACTTGCTTCACCCATGTATGCTTCTTCTTTGTTCTTCCTGTGTGAGCCTTCCCAAATACGTTTCTTAGGTGGTCTCATCCCCTTATTTGGAAAGCTTTGCGAACCACTGATTCTGGGTATTCATTTTCGTCACATGTACATCGACTCTAGGTACATTCAACAAACAAATAGAAGTTATATATTCAAGTCATTTAATATAAAGTAACATATGTAAGCATTTGATTGAATTGTGTCATACCTTGAACATCTCCCACCATAACTCAACTGTTTGATCAGGAATATCACTCCACCGTATATTTGGGCCATCGAAATGAGAATGAATAACCTGGGTGAGGACTGCAAATGCAGGGTTGGTTGCATCAAATCTGACCATCATTCAATACCCAAAAAAAGAAGAAAGGGTATTAGTTGTGGTGACTTGCTTAACACACAGAACAAAGACAACGGTGAGTTAAGAATTCATAGAATGCCATGTAATGAAACAGAGTTGTCATTATAGATGTAATAAAATTATTAAGCCATGTAAATAATTCAGCAGATACATTTGTCACAGAATTATTAAGTGATTATAGATGTAACAAAATTATGAAGTAATTATAGATGCAACAAAACTGATATGGTATGAAAAACCAGATAGTTATAACAACACTACTAAGCCATGTAAATAAATCAGCAAATACATTTGTCATAGAGCTGTCATTATAGATGACATGTACATAATGTATAAGTTAAGCTCCAATTACCACAAAAGCATTCTAAGCCATAAAATGAAACACAAAATTCAATATGTACATAATTACCACAAAAGCATTCTGAAGCCATCACCACAGAAGCATTCTTAAGCCATGAAAATAATTTATAAGCTCCAATAACCACATAAGCATTCTTATGATCCAATTACCACATGTTTGAGTAATTTAAAATGCACTCTAACCCATAAAATGAAACACAGTATTCAATATGCAGAAAATCAGAGAAGGAAAATTGAAAGGGAAAGGCTTTACGTTCCATTCACCAGTTGAATCTGCACTTTTCTGTTCCACCTACTAGATTCGTCAGTTGCTATGACAGCCTCTTCCTCTGGGTTTTGAGAAACTGCGGGATCTGCAGACCTTGAAGACGACTCCCCCTCGTTGTTGTTCGATACATGACCGGGGGCTAGAGATTGGGATGACAGCGCAGTACCTCTTGAGGATTACGATGGCCCAGGTTGAGAGGTAGTGGGTTGGGAGGACGTAGAAGGTCGGGGGCTAATCGACACAGAGGGTTCAGTGACAGTCGAAGGGGGGACGCGAGAGGGTTGAAATCTTGAGCGGGGTCTGGTAGGAGCTCTCACCGGGGGAGAGAGCACAGTGGTGAGAGGTCTCACCAGTGGAGGAGGCACAGTGGTTTGATTTCTACGGGGTGACGCCCTGGTGGGGGGTGGAGCGGTCACTGGTGGAGATTGGGCAGCCGGTGGAGCGATCACCGGTGGAGATTGGGCAGCCGGTTGAGCATTTGTCCTTCCTGCTGGAGGTTGTATCCGGGGCGAAGCCCCTGTAGGGGAGTTGACTGGTGGAGATGGCGCAGTGGGGGGTAGAGCGGTCGGCGGTGGAGATTGGGCAGCCGGTTGAGTGGATTCCGGTTGCGTCTTTGTCCTTCCTGTGGTCGGAGCCAATGGTGGTCTGGCGCTTCCAGATGTGCGTGAAGACCTCCTCAGTCCCCCTCCCTGCATGATTGGGTTTGTGGTTTGTGGTGGTCTGACGCGAGAGGAAAGAGAAGAGAGGGTTTGTGGTTTCAGACGCGAGAGGAGAGAAAAGAGAGGGTTTGTGGTTTGTGATTAGGGTTTGTGAAATTGAAATGGAAAGTGAAAACAAAAGTCGGGTTTGATTTTTGACTTTTCGATTTCCCTCTACAATTTTTGGGTTTCCCTCTAAAAAATTGGGTTTCCCTCTACAAAAGCCGGGGGCTGGGCTGGGCTCGGGTGGGTACAAGCCCAAATCGAAAAAGGCCCAAATCAGCAGAAGGTGTTGTAGGGTTCGTTCTGAATCCGAGAATGGGACGCCATTCTTGTTGCAATCAGCAGAAGGTGAAGAGAGGGCTCTGGTCTCCGGAGGAGGACGACAAGCTCATTAGCTACATTACTACTCATGGCTATGGCTGCTGGAGCGAAGTCCCTGATAAAGCCGGTATGTACTTATTCGATCAATGAGTCGTTAATGTAGATCAATGTATCGTGTTTTTGGTGATTGATTTTAGGGCTTCAAAGATGTGGAAAGAGTTTCCGGTTAAGATGGATCAACTACCTTCTACTGTGTGATTTCTCTTTCTGTCTGTTATATTGATGCTGCAAAATGGATTCTGCGAGGTGTTCTCTTCATGTTTCAATTCGTGATTTCTTTTCTACTGTGGGAATTCTCTTCTACTGTGTGATTTCTCTTTGTTTGTTATGTTGTATGGATTTGTATCTGATCGTTCTCAGTTGATGTACTGAAATTGGGGTATTGAAATTGAGAATTCGTGAATGGGTTTTCAGTTGAGGGTTTCATGAGTTTATTAGTCTGCCTTCAAAGATTTCATGAGTTTATGAATCTGAAAATTGGGAATTCATAGATATCAAGAGTTTTCGAACTATCTGCCTTCATACATTTCATGAGTTTATGAATCTGCCAATTGGGAATTCAAGCTGATGCAATAATATATAAACCAATTTGGAATGCCTGTTAGCTTAATGGAAGAGCGTTGTGCATCGCACAAAGATGGGGGTTCGATTCCCTCATAGGCCAATTGTACATGTAGAACAAAATGACATTAGTTTATAACCTACTGCAGCAGCGCACCATACTTGATATTGCTCCTGATTGGTAACTGTCAGTGCATATATGCTCTGAAATCCTGTAAGAAAGTATAAGTCCAAAGAAAATTACTAGATGCTCCTGATTGTTTTATATATCTACCTCAATTAGAAAATGTGTATGTGCAAATGAGAGTGTTAAGCATAAAACAATACACACACAGATTTTGTTTGTAATATTATTTATGCTAAGACAGATTTTTTGGTGAAATTATTAAACCAGTTCAGCAGTGCATATGACAGACCTTGCAGTGCACTGTAGTGGTTAGTCCGAGCCTTCTTCGCAGCTTGTTGTCCCCTCAAACTCGTCCTCTTCTTCATCATTGAATTCAGCAATTCCCGCATCATCTGGTACGACAAAATGATCATCTTGACCCCCTTCGGAGTGCATCATGCAGCTGGTGTCATCACATACTTTAAACACACCTGAAGGATCTCGCAAGGTTGTCGGTGATTCGCCTACTCCTATGTCGATGGATAATTCCGGGGTGATGACTTCATCAGACTGATAAGCCTCTGTGTCAGCTTGGCCCGTGGATGCCCACCTTTGTTCTATCCTGTTTTGAGCCCTTGTCTTGCACACATGCCACCAATCCATCCTATCACGGGTGGCTCCGGGATATTGAACATAATAAACCTGCAGAGCTTATTGCGCGAGCACAAAAGGCTCATACCGTCTATACATTTTCTTGTGATTAACTTCAACAAACTGGTAGATGGGATGAACTTGTGTTCCTCGTGTCGTTGGATCAAACCATCGACACTTGAACAGGGTAACTGTCAATGGGTGATCAAGTGCCGTTAGGTAGTCGAGCTCGATGATTTCTTCGATGAGACCCAAAAAATCTGATTCGGTAGTCGAATAGTTGGACCCTCGAACACAAACCCCACTGTTCATTGTAGATTTCCCTTCACCATGTTGTAGAGTGTGGAACTTATAGCCATTGGTAAAGTATCTTTGCCAACATCTTGCTTTCACATTAGGACCCCATGCCAAACTCCACAATAGATCAGTTGGTCCAAATCCGCTTCCTTTGTCTAAGGCCTAACCAGCAAGCATGTGCATAAATAAATATATATGTTATATAAAAAGATGTATACGAATTCTGGTCAGGTACACTTACATATTGCTTATACCAGTTCGCAAATTCCTTTTCAATGAGTCATCTCCCACATTATCCCCCATGACACTCTAGCTCAAATATCCTACACATATATAATAAAAGCAAAAAAAATGGTAAGTAAATATATTCATGACAATAAGAACTAAATTGTATGTACTCGGTTTCCTTACTCAAGGTACGGTTGAACTTCCGGACAGTTGAGCAACACGTATGTGTGTGCGGCCATCCACTCTTCCTCTTCAGTCAACCACCTTACTTTCTGCTTCCCCTTACCCTTGCCAGGGTAATTGAAAATAGATAAGGCACAACATTACCCCTCGGGGACATCATTTCTGGCGGGTCTCCTCAAGCTGGAAGGAACATGCGAAGGGAAGTAGTGCATAGAGAAATTAGCTATTTCTTCCCGTAAGTACGCCGTCACGATCGACCCTTCTACATTACTCTTTTGAACGGTCTTCTTTTTCAACTTAAAAAAAATCTCTCGAAATGGATACATACATCGATAATGAACCGGACCTCCCACGCGGGCCTCATATGGAAGATGGACAATGAGACGCTCCATAGAGTCAAAAAAGGATGGAGGGAAGATACGCTCCAACTTGCATACCAATAGAACAATCATGGATATCAGCTGCTCCATGACAGAAACTGACAATGACGACGAACAAATTGTTTGGAAGAAGATACTCAACTCGGTTAAAGGACCCCACCAGCTTGGATGCAATAACTCTTTGAAAGCAATCGGCAAGAGTTGCTCCATAAACACGTGACAATCATGGCTCTTCATCCCACTAAGACTGCAATCGTCACTCTGTACACATCTTCCTATGTTGGAAGCATAGCCATCGGGAAATTTGACAGTCCTCAACCATTGACCCACCTTTTTCTCGAATCTCTTGTCAAGGTATATATGGCTTTAGGTTTCGCACCCGTGTAATCATCAGCTACCTCCAGCTCAGGTCGATGGCAATATAGGCGAATGTCCTTCTAGGCATTCAAGTTATCCTTCGTCTTCCCAGGGACATCCATCACAGTGCTTAACACATTGTCAAAGACATTTTTCTCAATGTGCATAACATCGAGATTGTGTCGGATTAGAAGGTCCTTCGAATATGGAAGTCTCCAGAAAATGCTTTGTTTTGTCCACCTATGAGAAATCCCGTACTCATCGGACTTGTAGGAAGGATCCTCCATGACCGTTGGCAAATCACGAATCCGCTCCCATATCTGCTCCCCCGATAGCAATGGAGGTGGCGATCCTGTTTCCACATGTCCTATGTAGAAGTCCTTCTTGTTTCTACGGAAGGGATGATCACTTCCTAAAAATTTTCGATGGCATTTGAACCAACAAGCCTTCCGACCGTTTTCGAGGTGAAATGCATAAGATCCCGATTCCATGCAAATCGGACAAGCCAACTGACCTGCAGTGCTCCATCCGGACAACATAGCATATGCAGGGAAATCACTGACAGTCCAGAGTAGAGCTGCACGCATAATAAAGTTTTCTCTCCTCGAGGCATCATAGGTAGCAACTCCAACTTCCCACAGCTACATCAACTCATCAGCAAGAGGTTGGAGGCAAATATTTATTAACTTCTTTGGGTTTCGAGGACCTAGCACTATCAACGACATAAACATGTGCTCGGCCCTCATGCACAAATGAGGTGGAAGATTGTAAGGAGTGACAATCACCGGCCAACAGGAATAATTCTGACCAGATTTGTTAAATGTAGCAAAACCATCCGTGCATAACCCCAAACGAATATTACGAGGCTCAAAAGCAAAATCAGGATGCTTCATGTCTAACCTCCTCCATGCATCTCCATCCGAAGGATGACACATCATCCCCTCCTCTGCTACGTGTTCTGCATGCCAAGTCATATGGTTGGCTGTCACCTCCGAAGCATATAATCTCTGTAGCCTCGGAATAAGAGGCAAGTAGAATAAAACCTTTTGTGCACGACGTCTGCCTGCACCCACAGCATATCTTGCTTCACCACAAAACTTACATGATTCTTCATTGGCATCATTCTTCCAATACAACATACAACCGTTGGGACACATGGCTATTCT
Organism: Persicaria maculosa; assembly: GCA_963922045.1. Classification (NCBI taxonomy): domain Eukaryota; kingdom Viridiplantae; phylum Streptophyta; class Magnoliopsida; order Caryophyllales; family Polygonaceae; genus Persicaria; species Persicaria maculosa. The sequence continues at coordinate 50,404,254 of OY998259.1, read as the reverse complement.
TTCCACCGGTAACGCCAAATTTTGAACTATCTTCTCAGTTTCATAGAAGCTGGTGGGGATCTTGTGGTCGGCTCACAAAGGACAATTGTGTATGTGTAGTACACCCTGGAAACACCGGTTCATCAGCGGCTCTTAGCACATCTGCAAACCGCGTGGACAACAAATCAGCCTCCTCGGTCGCTACTGGATCTTCCCTCATTTCATCTACCTCATTCACTTTAGCTGGTTGGAATTCATCATTACCATCGACATTACAAACACTAAACCATGAAGGAGGAACAAAGTTCGGCCCTGCAATGTCAAACACCATCATTTGCTCCGCAGTTAACTGATCATACATAGCCCACTGGTTGCCCCAAACCATTTCCTCATGGTTTGGATGTGCAATAGGTTCGCCGTGTGTTGTCCAACAATAATAACCAAACATAAACCCACGGCGGTATAAATGCTCCTTCACATCATCTATTTTCTCGAAATAACAATTCTCACATCTCCGACATGGACATTTTATCTTACCTTCATCGACATAATAAGTTTGAGCACAAGCAAAATTTATAAACCTATCCACCCCTTCGAAATATTCAGGCTTTAATCCTCTACGATCCTCCAAGTACATATCATACATCCATGTACGATCCTCCATTTTATCAAATTCGATTAAACTGTACGGTAGATATAATAAATCACGTACATTATTAATTATAATATAATAATTGAACATTCCTACATTTCTATTTAAACACACATTACTAAATTTCAAAATAATTACAAGTGTAAACTTACAACAAATTGAATAAAATTGTATTAATTGAGCATACAAGTGTAAACTTACAACAAATTTTTAAATTACAACACATATTTATATATAAACATTTTTAAATTCTTCTAAAACCCAAACCATTTCCTAACTCGTTGTAATCCCAAGTAAATCTATATTATTATTACCCATTATATATATAATCTTAACTATATATATTTAAATTAATAAGGAATAATATAAAATGTAATACATATGTAAAGTCAACAAAACTACCTAGCTAATTACACCTTATTTCGTGACCTCTTTAAAAAAAAAATACTTACCTTCAACTCTCCAAGGATGTACAGAGAGAAGCCTGATTTTGAATTGGTTTTCCTCACTATGCAAATGCCCAATGTCGACAGTGGAAGCTAGAAGACAACCCAAGTGGGTCGGCCCCAATAAATGCACCCAACCACATGGCAGGTAAAGTACAAGCACTTTAATGTTGGCCTCATCCGTAATAGCAACGGATTTAGCCACAGATAGAATCGTCGCTAAATTACCATTTCATTCTTTGGGCCAATAACCTAATTGGGCTTTTTCAATTCTGTTGGGCTATTGACCCATGATGCGCCCATAAAGTTTGGGAGAAGTTGTGCCACGAATTCAGCTACGTGGTTCTTTGTTTGAACCATGACAAGCCCATTAATGATCCAAGCCCATAAATTTTGATTAGTAATCCAAGCCCACTCACCACATGTTGCTGAATTTCCGATACTGAATAGCCACGACGTTAGCTACGGATATTGTGTTGTGGCTATATCAGCGTCAAATACAGCCACAAATTAACACTTCGTAGCTAATTTCGTGGCTATTTTCCAATACCAACGACCCACCAAGCCACAAAATCAGCCACGGACAAAATGTTCGTTGCTATTAGCCACGAATTTCCGGACTTGGCATCCCAGGATGAGTGTCAGCCACGAATATAGCCACGGTCAGGATCAGTCATGGCCAGTGTCATCGCTAGCTGCCACTAATTCATGGTCGCCTATAATCCGTGTCTAAAAATCCGTAGCTATTTCCTTTTTTTTTTGTAGTGATTATGGAAAATTTAATGAGAGAAAAAAATCCGGTCACCTCAGGAGATAAAGATAGATTGACCCGGCCTGCCTGCGTTGAGATGTTAGTTCCGCAGGGTGGGACACCAAGGTGAGGAGTCCGAAGCACTAAGTATCCGGGGCCATTCATGACACCCATGTTTGCGACTTGCGAGAAGGCATTGCTGAGGTTAGAGAGGTAAAAACATCAATAGTGAAAAAAGCAAAGAGTGAATTATGAGAGGATGAGAGATGTTGAAATGTGGTATGAAGGGAGAAAGTGCATCAAAGAAAAGAAGCAAAGTTTGAAGAGTTCTCCCCGGATTTAGCACCACATTGCCCAAAAATAGCCCACCACTTTTCCTTTTACCCTTTCTTCATCATGCGCATAAAAGTCCTCTTGATTATCAAATGCTTTGTCTTATTAAATTGTTTTTTGCATAACCCTCCTTTTGTGTGCAAAATTACATTTATTCACAGACATGGATTTGTGGCATTAGTACCTTTGCGAGGATGGTAATCTATTGCAGGGACATATGAGAATGAATCCATGATTTTGAGAGTTTTATTTCTTCCCCTGTATGACCATTACAAGTATTGCTTGAGGACAAGCAAGCTTAAGTATGGAGTGTTTGATATACGCCTAATTGGCCATGTTTTGAATTAACATTTATATCAATTTCTGTATATATTTCTGGGTTAGAATAATGCAGGAATTTTGTAGTTTATGCTCATTTGCCAATTATGGAGATCTACACTAGTTCTTGTTTAATTTTGTAGAAATTGAGACACTTTACGAGCAATTCGGAGAAGAGGAGAAAGTTGTCTGAAGCAGTTGATATCAAGTACAGATGGTCGATAACGAGTAGAGCAAAGCCCCAAAAGTCGAGTGCCCAAAGACCAGAAATCGACCAGAAGAAAAAGAAGTTCAACGTCGACTACTTTGGTCGATGTCGAGTAAGACACTTAGTCGATTTCCACCCCTGAAGCCGAGATTGATTGAAGATGAGACGATTGGTCGACGTCGACTACTTTGGTCGATGTCGACTAACCACCAGGAACAATCTGAGTCGATTTCAAGCTTGAGTCCTAGTGGAGGCTTTGCTTACATTGGAAGGCACAAGATTTTTATCACTTGGAAGATACTTATCTACATTAGTAATTCCCTAATTTACATAGGGGGAATTTTAATTGTTTTATTTTATTTATTCAACAAACATTTAACTTAGGAATATAGATAGATAAATTTAGATAGAGATTGATTGTTCCTTCCTTGGATAGCAAGGATTGTGGACTATAAATAAAGCCCTAGGGGCTGATATTTTCCATCATTCAATCATCCAAGGACACAAGCAATTATGTTTACATAGTTAGGCAATTTAGAGAGTTTTAGACAGAGAGAGGCCGAGTGGAGGTGGAGAGAGGAAGTGGTCTGGCTTTGTTCGGTTTGTAGTTTCTCTATTTCAGTTTAATGCAAGTTATTTCCTTTATATTATTGATGTTTGTTACCATGATGAGAAGCGGGTAGTCGCCCTACTTCTAGGGTCGGGGTGAGCCCAACGATAGCCATATAGGGTTATGCATCAAAGGTATGATTTTTATATGCGATTTCATCTTCTATCCCTATTTGTGATTCTTCTGCAAAAGTAGTAGGTGATCCTTATTTATGTTATTAATGCGAAAGCAATCTTAATATGAATTTGGATTGGTCATTAAAAATGGTAGTAACAATTAGGGTTTATGCGAAAGTCTCTATATTCTTAATTGTTAATGACGAAAGTTTTATACGTTGGCATAATTCTTACATGGTTATCGTTGTGGCGTTGAAACCCTGATCTTGGAAGTCTTTTATCTTATTGATTACAATCCTACAAATCTGTGTTTATTTATGTTCATCATCTTCACATCCATCCTATATTCTTCGAACATATTTTCCGACTTTATTTTATTGCAAGTTATGATTTTTCTGCACAGACTCACTCGACATCGACTAACTTTGGTCGACATCGAGTGGATTTGCACTCGACGTCAAATCGTTTTTGTCTTATGTTGTGCAGCTTTACAGGGATCGACAGCTTAGGTCAACGTCGAGTCATCTGGTCGACGTCGAGTTAATCTTCTGGTCGACAGCAGGGCGGAATTTGGAACTATTTAGGCGAGCGCTGACACACTTCCTCGTGGATTCGATCCTGAAACCCTACCACTACATCGGAGGGATTCTTGTATTTTATTTGCTTGGATAGGGAGTTGGTACGTTTATATTCATATTTATTTACTTGACTAGTTCCCCTCCACAATAAATTTTGGCGCCGTTGCCGGGGAAGCTATTAATCACGCCCTTTTTAGTTCCTTTTTACTCCCTTTTTTGTTTATGTTGATACATGCCTTTTAAGGTGTAATGATATACTCGTACGCTCTAGCAAAGTTACATGGAACAAGAAGCTTCTGGAGAGCTTGTTACTAGTGGACAGAAATATGTGGTAGCATTAACATTAAAGAAGCCCGAGCGCCCTGGACGTATTGGGGGGGGGGGGTGATAACAAGCAAAAGCCGAATCTTGCAAATTCTTGATAAACTCTTGATTCTTGAACCAATTTTTGATTCAATCTTGGATCTTTCCTTGAATTGAAGCACAAGGGCCTAGAAGATCATCAATGGAGCCGATCACCACCAACGAGAGAGCGACGCCAAGGGGCTGATTAGGGCAGCCAACCCTAGGGCCTAGGGTAAGGGTTAGGACAGATAGAGTTTAGGTTTAGGGCTGCCGAGTTTGGTGTGTTTTTTGAGGATGATGTGTTTGTTTTATTGAGAATGAATGTGACTAAGAACGCAACGAAGATGATGAATGCAAATGGTTGATATCGATGAACACTTAGCCAAGTTCTCCTCAATAATTTCAAACATGTTTTATTAAATAAAATAAAAAGTATATATAATATAACTAACTAGGGTTGAGCTGGCCACATCATATACAAAAGAGAGGCCCAGTTCATTTTATCTAATTAAAAATATAAATAATCCTAAAGATATAAATATAAAAGCATGATAATTAGGAATCCTAAAAGATAGAATGTCCTAACCACCTTATTCACCTAACTAAAACATTCCATAAATAGCCTCCAACTAATATAAGAGTTACTAAATATGAAAATAACTAAAAATAATAATAATAATTAAATAACTACAAGAATTCTCAAGCTAGATTGGAGCCTTCTTCTTCCTTGGAATGATTGGATCTTCGAATCGAGTTGGCCCACAGAAGGCCAATCTTGAGTGTATCATTCTCCCCCACTTATCTTCGATTTGTCCTCGAAGCGACGCGTTATAAGGTACTAGGGGAGCAGCCTTGCCTTGCACAAAAGGAAGAATATATGGGACAACTACTAGAAGGTTTCAAGGTTGTGAAACCTCAAAAATAATAGCGTTCATGGTGGCCTTAGAGCAACCAACATCAATGGTCGGAATTGGCTCCTTGGTCACACTGATCTCCTCATCAATGACATCCACTTTCGGCTTAACATTAGTCAAGAAAACCTCATGAACATCTCCGGACACCTTCAACAAATCCTGCGCAGAATTATTGTCAACTTATAGATCAGTTTTAGAGACCTTGCTTGTTATCAACTGATCTGCTAAAATAAAAGCTCGATCATTGATGTTGAGCCATTGAAGAGGCCAATGACTAGGCCAAAGATATTTTAATTATCTAGTTATTATTATTATTATTATTATTATTATTATTATTATTATTATTATTATTATTATTATTATTATTATTATGTTCCATATTTAGTAACTTCTATGTTAGTTGGAGCTATTTATGGAATATCTTATTTTTAGTAATACTTGGTTAGGTGAATAAAGATAGTTAAGGAAAGTCTATCTTTTGGATTTCCTAATTATCATAATTATTTTTTTATTTATATCTAGTTAAAATAAGAGTTTTACTATTAGTTTTAATTAGTTACTTAGGTAAATAAGTATGGGCCTTCATCTATCTTAAGTGAAAAAAGATGGTCTGGCCCAAACACTTAGTTAGGTTATTTATATTGATGTAATTTCTTAAAAGAAATCAGATGGAAGAAAATAGAAGACCTCTTGGCTAAGAGGTTCTTCTAGGTTCAATCCAAACCTTATCTTTCTCTTGTTCTTCAGCCAACAAACGTACGTTTCACCATCATCACTTCCTTCAAATCTGATCGACAAGAATCATCATTCAACGCAAACTAAGCACAAGCCCTATTCAAGAATTGATCAAGAACCCTCAAACCAGCCCAAGAATCAAGAGTAGTTGAAGAACATTGCAAGATCGAGCTTTTATTTTAGCAATTGGCTAGCCTAGCCAATTGCTTGTTATCACCGAGAGCTCGCGAAGGTGGCGACACAGTGAGAAGCAGAGATGGCACACATGGTGGCAAGACGGTGAGTGCCTAAGAGGCGTCGATTGACAACGACAGTTAGCGAGGTGCCTGAGAGGTGTCGGAGATGGCGATTTGGTAGGTGCTCTGTTAATTTGAGGCTAGCTAGTTTGTTGGGAGTCGAAATGTCAAATTGAATTTCAAACCCCAACCCTTCAATTAATTTCAGATTGCGCTCCCTTTTTTTCATTTCGCGCGCCCCTATTTAATATCCGGGGTCTATCCTACGCGCTTATTTCTGGATTGTTGGAATAAGTATAAAATAGTCCGAATATTTATGGTTGATGACATGCCTAGGCTATTTTCACCCCATAATAACCCAGATATTTCATCTCCGTGATATTTGATAATTGTTACAGGTAACCTCTCACTTCCTAATAGCTCGGGGGTCTCTCTATATCCAGGCTATATGCTCCTGACAATTTTTTAAAAAATACGTCTGAAGCATATTACAACCCGTATTTTTTACATCCAGCTTCTTATGTATTGGGTTAAATTTGCATTTTTCAACTAGTGATTTAATCTACTTCACTTTGCATAAAACCCCTCTTTACCAATGAAATGCATATCTAATCGCCCCTTTTACACCTCATTTATTACTTTGTCTGTTAATTAAAACTTGGTGTTTGTTGTTGTAGGAGTATGTGTCTAGTAAATAAAGTAAACAAAACTAAATAAAAGCAAACCGACTCCTGTACAAGCAAAAAAATACAAGACTTCCTCCCGCTGTAGTAGTAGGCAGTCAAGATCGATCCACGAGGAAGCGTGTCAGTGCCCGCCTTTCCAGTTCCTTAAATCAGCACGAACTCAACCAGAAGAGTACTCGATATCGAGTAGGGTACTCGATCTCGACCACGTCGTTGACTAATCTGTAAAATAGAAACGAACAGAAACGAAAACGAAAGCAAATATGGTCGAAGTCGACTAAACCTACTCGACTACGACTACTGTAGCACTCGAATTCGGGTAGAACTGGTCGAAATCGAGTAATGCATAAACCAAATCAAGACTTTAAATTCGAAATAAAACGAAGGCAAGCACGAAATTTGTGAAAATCAATCAATAATCTAAAACACTTCCAAGATCAGGGTTTCAACTATAAAGGCTCGGATTTTTAAATATTAATTTTTTTAAAAAAAAAAAGAAAAAAAAGAAGAATTTAAATCGGATTTAATTAGAATATTTCAAGGAAAACTCATCTTTAATCTACTAAATCGAAATTAAAATTCTTAGATCAAATTCCGGCCCAAATTTTGAATTTATACAAGATAGATTTTATTCCGCTTTTAGGAATTCCATTATTAAATTCGGATTGAAAATTTTAAAAAAATATTTGATTTAGTCGAGATAAGATCAAGAGAGCGGGTTTTGAGATTTATTTATTTTTCGAGTAATTTCGAATCTCATTTTGGGATAGTTAAAGATAAGGTTGAGATGATGTTGGGACATTTAGGGAAGAAGACTGAGTTGGGAACGTTGCAACAGTAAATCAGGCAAGCTATTTCCTTGCCCTTGCCTTCCCTTATCTCCTTCTGAATTTCCAGTCAAATCTCCCTGTTGATTCCGATTTCATACTCATCTCCTCACCTTACTTTCTTTTTGTGGCAAGAGACAAAACATGCTCCCCTTGGCATATCCGAAAGCAGCACCTCCAAATCCTCCATTTTGATTCATAAAATCAGAATCCTTTGACTCATTTCAACACCCCACAAACACAAGAAAACCCCAAAAAATCTTATCCTTTTCTTCCCCTTTTTCTCATTTTTAGCTTGTGCTGAGAGCTCCCACAACCCAATCCCCTCTTGCTCTCTCCTTTGATTTTCAAACACAATCCCCAGCAGCCCTGTTCGAGGTTTCCGGACCGCCCACGCCACCACAGTCACCACCACCGTACCTCCCTACCACCATTCTGCCACCGTCGACTGCCTCCCTCCTCCGTCGAAGCCGCAACCCCAATCTCTCTTCCCCTGTTCACCGAGAGGCTCCCGCAGCTCCACCCACTTCATTCTCCCTCCTTCCACCCTGAGATGCCAGCAGAAGCTCTCCGACGCCTCCCCAGATCCACTGGCAACAGTAGCATCAGCCGGACGAGCCCCGAAGGCCGATCACGAGCGCCGCCATCGACATTTTCCCTTGTTCAGTCCGAGTTCGGTAAGGGGATCGATTCTCCCTCCTTTCTCTTACTTTTTCACCTCCAAACTCAATAAAAGAAGAGCTTTAACCCCCTTCAACTCTCCCTAGGCCACCTCCGACGAGATCCCGCCTCCGGTGAAGCGAATCGAGCTTTTCAAGCGTTTTTCCGGCGAGACGAATACCCCGGTGAGCAATCCCTTTCTCTCCCCTTTCCTTGTCTATTGTGAATCCTTGGATGTCGGTTGGGTGGTTGGAGCTCGGAATCGTCGCCGGCAGCCCCATCTCTCCCTCTCCCTTCCGCCATTTTCGAGCGCAGCAGAGCTTCTCTGATCTTCCCCTTCTTTCCTTCAATCTGGACTGGTAGAAGAAGAGAGGTTGTGGGGCCCTCGCCACCTCAGCCGACACATCACCCCGGGCTCCACTTTTCTTTTATTCCTCTGAATCCGAAATTGGGATTGAAAGAGAAAATGGGGTAGTTATTTGGGCCTAATTTCTGGGCCAAAACTGTTGGTTTTAAAAGAAAAGGTGCTTTGGGCCTATTTATAAATGGATCCGGTTTTGGGTAATCTTAAAATGGGTCCGGTTTTGAGGTATTAAAAATAAGGGGCGGTTTTTGGTAATTAAAATAAAGGGGCTGAGTTTCATAAAATAAAAATGGTTGAGATTTTTAAAGGATTTGAAAATGTTTATGAAATCGTTTAATAAATGGTATTTAAAATATTATATAATATTATTGAGATTTAAAATGTAAAATATTATTTTGGGATTAAAGATATGATATTATGGTGATTTAGAACGAATATAATATTATGAGACTTGGAGATTTAAAAAGGTATTATCAATTTTAAAAGGGATTTGACATGAGTAAAGACGAGTTATGGAAACTTGATGAAAATTTGGAAATCTCGAATAGCTTGGCTTTTAGATATTTCTCGTATCGGAAAATGGGGTTTGAAATGGTTTAACTTCCGAATGGTTTTGGGAATGGGTTGGGAACATGGTCTCTATGTGTGTGATTAGTAGCATTGTAGCTTACCGCATTCTTTACAATTATAATAGGTGCTTGTCGATTGTTTGGACTCTGCTCTTTGGTATATCTTGCTGTTCGGCTTTCCAGGTGAGTTCCTATATGAGCTCACTCATATTCGAGAAGAGATCTCCCTGCTTGTAGCCATGTGCATACTAGGTGCTTGCATTCATAATAAAGCATGCCATGTAGTACCCTGCTAGGATTGCACTCATGATTGAGCATTCGTTTACTCATTGCTTTTGTAAACAGAACGGCCGTTATCTGTGAAGTAACTAGAGTCATTGCTAGGGTCATAGGACGACCTAGTCTCATCGGGTCCCGTCCTGAGTCAATCGAGTTATGAGCTTCCTTATATTATGAGATGCCTGCGGGCTTTATTGTGGATACGGGTTGGGCATGCGTGCCGCCCGATTATATGGAATGCATTCACGAGCTGGCCAGTCTCCGCCCTATCGGAAGGGGGTGGAGGTAGGAGAGGGATATACCACTTGGTATTTGGTGCTAAGGCCTTATTATATTTATGCACTTGATCTTAGGACCATGCTAGTGTGTTAATATTCCGTCTTGCATCTAGAAGCATCTTTATTAGGACTAGCGTGTGTATATGTCTGCTTGTTTGGGATTATATTGCGTAGGGCTTCGATCTGACACCGCCCCGCACACATTTTTTTCAGGTTTGTTTTGCAGCATGATTATTCCTTGTTTCCGTGACGTGGGAACTCTCTTGGGCGATCTCAAAGAAATGGTTTAACTCTACTAACATTGTATTTTAAATTTCGGTAAATACGCTTATTGATTTGATTTTGACTCGGCTCTGCCGTGTCACCCTCTTGTATTACACCTTGATTCTACTATTTGCATGACTGTTGGTTTTCCACGCTTAGACTTATGACAGGTACAGGGGACTTCCCCGGGGATTCCAACGATCCCTTCGAATTTTGGGTATGAAATCCCACTTTAAAATGTTAGGATAGAATTTCAAACCTTCAACCTGTACTCGGGGCGCAAGATCCTAACGAGGGGTTTTATCCCTCGAAACGTAACTCGGGAATCATAATCCCGGGCCGTTACAAAGATGGTATCAGAGCTGAGGTTGTGCAAACCGAGTATGATAGGTTGAAGTGGTTTTGAAAATGGCCCAAGGTTTTCAAATGGTTTTCCAAAATGTTTTAGAAATGGCAAAATGAATTTAATATGGCTAACTCAAATGGACTAAATACGAACTTGACTCTATAAATTCGGTAATCAAACAAAGGGAAGCGAATGGGTAGTAAAGGCGTTAGACCATCCCTATTGGATGTAGTTGGGAACGGGTAGGCAAAAATATAGCTTTTTCTTCACAGATGGGCCTACAAGACTCCAAGGCTTTGCGTCGTAGTGGCTGGAGTGGCGAGTTAGGTAGAGACCGTGAGGTTTTGCCCCTCAGGTTAGTCGCCCCTCGAAGGGCGGCCCATAGGATAGCTTGATCGTTGATTGCTTCCATGCTGAGTGCTATTGTGCTTAGGGTAGAGAACTAATCAGTATGCCTTGACTTGAATCATGTATTGAATAACTGTGCAAACGGGATAGCGGGAGAATACCTTGTTCTTATCTCATTGGAACTCCTGTCTTGTCAGAATATCTCTTCCATAATTCAAACCCCTGATGATTCTGACTCCGTCAACCGTCCAACCAACACATTTAGGCATGTTAGCAAGGGTCGAAGAGCATCCGCTCTCCCCGTTTCGAGTCCTGTTTTGTATCCCACCACCAATGCTTCTATCGAGTCACGTACCTTAGGTTGGTGTCTTCCACGGGAAAATTTGGGTCGGTCAACTAGCTACTTCCGGGGGGGGTGTCGGATATGGGAAATCCATGAGTGTTTTAGGGAGGGTGGTCAATGAAACGATTTTGAGTTAGAAGTGATTTGTCTTATGGAGTTATACATCTCGATTCTTATACTGATCAACTGTGTCTTCTTACCACGAGAGTCTAAACAAAAATTATACCCTCTCACCTCAAAAACAGTGTGAATGTCCTTGTGTCATACCGAGCGAGTCATATTAGCGTCCCACGGGGAAACAGGGTGATGAGTCGGTGATTGTATGACATGGTGTGTTGGTATATTTCAGCATGACTTGTCTGATAACTTGCATGATCGCACTTATGAACGAATATATATATCGAATCTATGAATTCCCATCATTGTTACTCTCCTTTGAATTAGGTCCATGATAGTGTGTTCAACCCTCTTTGTATGAGTGCCATGAGAAATGAATTTTTGAGCATGATAAGTTAATCAAATTGAACCTCATTGACTATGTATTTTCTTAATGAGTGTTGGTAGTATCATATAGGATATACATCTCCTAATTATTGACCATCATGCATCTATGTGCCATACTTGTCATACTACATGTATATGGTTGTGTTGGATGTGATAGTTGTTATGCCCAAATGACTTAACCATACCCCTTGTCACGATTATTAGAGTGCATCTTAACATGCTTACCTGGAACCCACATTGTTTTGACCTACTTATGTGTACACTAAGTGAATAATGGATCATACATGTGATATCCTATAATGCTCGCTATGTCATATATAACTTATGCTGCATATGTCTATTGTCGGTTTGTGCATACATGATATTAATATGTCAAGCATGATGAGTGCATGAGATGATAAGTTTTAGCTTGTCCCGTGTGCGTGTAAAGTTGATTATGTGAAATGTTATGGATGCATAGGACGCTATTCCTTTAATAGGTACATGATAGTGTGGAATGATATGATTGAAATATTTTGTGATTGCCATGTGCACCTGTAACCTTATAGAATACCCTAAGGGGATTGTTGTAACTCTCGAGTCTGTGTCTTGTCTTGAGTCTCGTCATCTCTAGTCCTGGTTTGTGTCTGAATTCTTAAGAACGTCGTTTTGTCCTCCCTTGCCCTCCCCATTCTCCGTGACTTCTAACCCCTCGTGATCCCCTTGATGGACGTCGACATAGAAGAGAAAATGAGCGATCGAGTGGCACCAGAGTGGCGCAACGGAAATGTGGTGGGCCCATGGATCCTAGGATCGACGTCACCAAAGGAAGGACGCCTTTCGAAGATGGCGGTTGCAGACGTAATCCTCCTAGATGACTCAAGGAATGACGTTCTTCGTCCGAGTTGTGATCTCTCCTATGCGATATGGAATCGGTGTCGTGCGATAGGCTTGGAACTAACTAAATTGAGGTGTGACGACTCATAAGCTGAACTGGTAGTGAATGATTGCTTGACTAACTTGTGTTTGTGATGATGTGCCTATATGCTTAAGTGTACTGACCTGCTAGTAAATCGGTTATGGGTTATATATGTGGTGGTGTATTCTTCTTGTGCATGAGTCGAGTGATTCCTTGGTGAGACGGATTGGGAAATGGTAGGTAGATTGAGGTCTTCGAGTTGGTCATTGGTTGTGTGAGATGGAGTGCATGAAGGATGTGTTAGCTTGGGTAGAGTCGAGTGAGTTATGACTTGTCGGAGATAGTGGTCAATGAGTATATTTGAGCTTCCAGGTAGGTCTTAGGTAAGGAGTGGAGTTAGCATGGCGAGATTTCGAGGGATAGGTCCTAGCAAGATGTGTCGGTAGGTCGTGGGTGTGTGGTGTGAGCACGTGGCATAGAAGGGTGGTTGGCTGAGGTCTAGACTAGTTCATTTGGGTGACCTTGAGAGTGGGTGTGAGTATAGGTAGTCAGTGTAGTTCTATAGGTGGGCAGTGTTGAGGATGATCGGTTAAGGGATATCTAATGAATCGTGGAAATTGGGAATAGGTTGTATGTGTGGCGATTGGGAGCGATCTTGGTAAAGGCTGAGGTTGAGGAATCGCTAAGGAAGAACAGTATAAGGTTGTTTGGGAAATTATCGATCTTGGGTATTAGGTTGTTCATATCAAGGATGTACGCGTGATGAGTATTTGGGGATTTTTTTTCGATACGATTGGTAGTGCCTGGAGAATTCGTTAGTGAAGGAATTTCTAGATGCGTTGTTGGAGGATTTTAGGATAGGGAATGAATCGAGAGTTGTGAGTGGATGTTATTGTGGCTATTGAGGTATTTGAGGGCGTGAGATGAATCTCGAGGAAGGGCTGGTAGTTAGGCAAGAATGTCGTTGAGATTTCTCGTAAGATTGCTGGTTTGAGGTCGAGATAGGGAGATTTTGAGCATGAAATTGGGAAATTGGCAAATCATAAAAGTATTGAGAACACTAGGGGAAGAATGTTTTAGAGAGTTGGCTAAGTTGCGATAATTGGGAAACTCGGATGAGGATGATCTAGGGGCTCTACGGGAATGATGATCGGTAAAAGAGGGCTTGGGACGGTAAGGTGGATTGGTTAAGAAGTAGGAGCTTGAGGCAACTTAGGAATATGAAGAGATGAGAAAATGGAGTAGGACGACTTGAGGATTTCGAAAGGTTAAGGTTTATCAAGATTTAGGATGAGGAAATTTGGGAATATGCTGAGACGAGAATCTAGAATAGGTTGGCTGAGGAGTCATGGATGTTTAGGGTTCGTGAGATTCGGTATGGGACAAGTACGTAGATAGAATCAGTGGTTGGTCATTGAGGATAGGTGCGGGTGATGAGGGTCTTGGTGATTCGTGGTTGGGAGTAACACTAGATGAGTTTCCGTGTGAGAGTTGGTCGGGAGTATCATGTGTGAGATGATATGTATGAGTTGGGTTCTTAGAGGTGGATGGCTAGTGAGAGTGATTAGTGGTGCGGAAAGTGTGATCAGGTTAGCGAGGTGATTTGAGATGTCTCTTTGGGGAGATTATGGTCAGGCAGAGGCTTGAGATCCTATGAAGAGTAAGCGAGATTTTAAGAAGCGTCTAGATTGATCGTGAGAGCGGTTCAATAGAGGACTTGAGATTTCTCTTAGAAGGTGAAGATTAGGACTTGAGATTGGGGCATTGAAGCAGATTGATCCTTAGATGGCTTGATGGCATGAGGGTTGAGATACCTAGTAGTTGGATTGGATAATTGGCCTTGATTGCGGATTGTTGGGAGGCCAGAGGCTCGTTCTCTGAGAGGGATGCAATGATAGTTAAAACTGGTATTGGATTGAGTTAGTGGACCTAGGTGAAGTCGATCTTAATGCAACGGATGATGGGTAGTGGTCGTGTCTTGTCATGATTGGTAGTTATAGACAGATTCTATTGAGGATGTGATCTAATGTGTGCTTTACTTGGGGGCCGAGTTTGGTGCGAGTTCTATGCTATAGATGATGATAATTCCTTGAAGTATCGTCATAGACAATAGTTAGCTGTTAGTACTAACAATAGTTATCCCTGAGCTTGATGAAATGCTAGTGGGTGGAAATACCTGTTTGCCTCTAATGTGATGATGTCTGGTAGTTAGCGTAAGTAAGATATGCTTATCTGATTGATATGAGGTGCAACTTTTGGTGATATGATATGATGAATCCTACTATGTACGATGCTATGCTAGATCTGTTATTATATGTGACTATCCTTGACATGAATGTGATCTGTTTATGAACGCGTGATATGATTGCTATGTTATACGATTGATATGTTATATGATGCCTTGAATTGGAATTGCTAGTATGATAGAACAGAATTGATGAATCTGATTCAGACTTGGAACCTAGGAAGGAAATTGGGATTAGCCTTAGAGGTGGATGATTCCACCTCCTGAAATTTAAAGCTTGCTTGATTAACATCGGGTTAAGGGATTTTGAATGATGTCAAAAGGAACTAACTTGGATTTTGGGAAATTTAACACGATTGAGAATTTCAATGATTTTGAAACCAAACCTTTTTGAACTAAGGACTCCCTTTGAACTTTTCAAACCCGAGCGACTCTATGATACTTCACGAAGTGGATACAAGCATTTTATGAGGGCGCTCATAGGGTGCTTGCTAAGACCTAGTGATGACATTGTAGAACCTTTAGAGTTGTGGTACTTCCGAAAAGTCGAAGCGAGGATGTGATAGGGGCGCTTATTGCATACTTGTCAAGGCCAATTGGAGATGTCATGACCGTGACTAGGATGTTGTGAGAATCCCGAAAGACGCAACCGAGATGATTACAAGATCCGTGGACATGGTCCTTGGACTCAACAATTTGAAACATCATCCCCTACTTTATTTTGGTTTCAGTCTCGGGGACGAGACTTGTTTTTAGAGGTGGATGATGTAAAGGCTCGGATTTTTAAATATTAATTTTTTTGAAAAAAAAAAGAAAAAAAAAGAAGAATTTAAATCGGATTTAATTAGGATGTTTCAAGGAAAACTCGTCTTTAATCTACTAAATCGAAATTAAAATTCTTAGATCAAATTCCGGCCCAAATTTTCAATTTATACAAGATAGATTTTATTCCGCTTTTTAGGAATTCCATTATTAAATTCGGATTGAAAATTTTAAAAAAATATTTGATCTAGTCGAGATAAGATCGAGAGAGCGGGTTTTGAGATTTATTTATTTTTCGCGTAATTTCGAATCTCATTTTGGGATAGTTAAAGATAAGGTTGAGATGATGTTGGGACATTTAGGGAAGAAGACTGAGTTGGGAACGTTGCAACAGTAAATCAGGCAAGCTATTTCCTTGCCCTTGCCTTCCCTTATCTCCTTCTGAATTTCCAGTCAAATCTCCCTGTTGATTCCGATTTCATACTCATCTCCTCACCTTACTTCCTTTTTGTGGCAAGAGACAAAACTTGCTCCCCTTGGCATATTCGAAAGCAGCACCTCCAAATCCTCCATTTTGATTCATAAAATCAGAATCCTTTGACTCATTTCAACACCCCACAAACACAAGAAAACCCCAAAAAATCTTATCCTTTTCTTCCCCTTTTTCTCATTTGTTAGCTTGTGCTGAGAGCTCCCACAACCCAATCCCCTCTTGCTCTCTCCTTTGATTTTCAAACACAATCCCCAGCAGCCCTGTTCGAGGTTTCCGGACCGCCCACGCCACCACAGTCACCAGCACCGTACCTCCCCATCACCATTCTGCCACCGTCGACTGCCTCCCTCCTCCATCGAAGCCGCAACCCCAATCTCTCTTTCCTTGTTCACCGAGAGGCTCCCGCAGCTCCACCCACTTCGTTCTCCCTCCTTCCACCCTGAGATGCCAGCAGAAGCTCTCCGACACCTCCCCACATCCACTGGCAACAGTAGCATCAGCCGGACGAGCCCCGAAGGCCGATCACGAGCGCCGCCATCGACATTTTCCCCTGTTCAGTCCGAGTTCGGTAAGGGGATCGATTCTCCCTCCTTTCTCTTACTTTTTCACCTCCAAACTCAATAAAAGAAGAGCTTTAACCCCCTTCAACTCTCCCTAGGCCACCTCCGACGATATCCCGCCTCCGGCGAAGCGAATCGAGCTTTTCAAGCGTTTTTCCGGCGAGACGAATACCCCGGTGAGCAATCCCTTTCTCTCCCCTTTCCTTGTCTATTGTGAATCCTTGGATGTCGGTTGGGTGGTTGGAGCTCGGAATCGTCGCCGGCAGCCCCATCTCTCCCTCTCCCTTCCGCCATTTTCGAGCGCAGCAGAGCTTCTCTGCTCTTCCCCTTCTTTCCTTCAATCTGGACTAGTAGAAGAAGAGAGGTTGTGGGGCCCTCGCCACCTCAGCCGACGCATCACCCTGGGCTCCACTTTTCTTTTATTCCTCTGAATTCGAAATTGGGATTGAAAGAGAAAATGGGGTGGTTATTTGGGCCTAATTTTTGGGCCAAAACTGTTGGTTTTAAAAGAAAAGGTGCTTTGGGCCTATTTATAAATGGATCCGGTTTTGGGTAATCTTAAAATGGGTCCGGTTTTGAGGTATTAAAAATAAGGGGCGGTTTTTGGTAATTAAAATAAAGGGGCTGAGTTTCATAAAATAAAAATGGTTGAGATTTTTAAAGGATTTGAAAATGTTTATGAAAGCGTTTAATAAATGGTATTTAAAATATTATATAATATTATTGAGATTTAAAATGTCAAATATTATTTTGGGATTAAAGATATGATATTATGGTGATTTAGAACGAATATAATATTATGAGACTTGGAGATTTAAAAAGGTATTATCAAATTTAAAAAGGGATTTGGCATGAGTAAAGACGAGTTATGGAAACTTGATGAAAATTTGGAAATCTCGAATAGCTTGACTTTCAGATATTTCTCGTATCGGAAAATGGGGTTTGAAATGGTTTAACTTCCGAATGGTTTTGGGAATGGGTTGGGAACATGGTCTCTATGTGTGTGATTAGTAGCATTTTAGCTTACCGCATTCTTTACAATTATAATAGGTGCTTGTCGATTGTTTGGACTCTGCTCTTTGGTATATCTTGCTGTTCGGCTTTCCAGGTGAGTTCCTATATGAGCTCACTCATATTCGAAAAGAGATCTCCCTGCTTGTAGCCATGTGCATACTAGGTGCTTGCATTCATAATAAAGCATGCCATGTAGTACCCTGCTAGGATTGCACTCATGATTGAGCATTCGTTTACTCATTGCTTTTGTAAACAGAACGGCCGTTATCTGTGAAGTAACTAGAGTCATTGCTAGGGTCATAGGACGACCTAGTCTCATCGGGTCCCGTCCTGAGTCAATCGAGTCATGAGCTTCCTTATATTATGAGATGCCTGCGGGCTTTATTGTGGATACGGGTTGGGCATGCGTGCCGCCCGATTATATGGAATGCATTCACGAGCTGGTCAGTCTCCGCCCTATCGGAAGGGGGTGGAGGTAGGAGAGGGATATACCACTTGGCTTTCGGTGCTAAGGCCTTATTATATTTATGCACTTGATCTTAGGACCATGCTAGTGTGTTAATATTCCGCCTTGCATCTAGAAACATCTTTATTAGGACTAGCGTGTGTATATGTCTGCTTGTTTGGGATTATATTGCGTAGGGCTTCGATCTGACACCGCCCCGCATACATTTTTTTTAGGTTTGTTTTGCAGCATGATTATTCCTTGTTTCCGTGACGTGGGAACTCTCTTGGGCGATCTCAAAGAAATGGTTTAACTCCACTAACATTGTATTTTAAATTTCGGTAAATACACTTATTGATTTGATTTTGACTCGGCTCTGCCGTGTCACCCTCTTGTATTACACCTTGATTCTACTATTTGCATGATTGTTGGTTTTCCACGCTTAGACTTATGACAGGTACAGGGGACTTCCCCGGGGATTCCAACGATCCCTTCGAATTTTGGGTATGAAATCCCACTTTAAAATGTTAGGATAGAATTTCAAACCTTCAACCTGTACTCGGGGCGCAAGATCCTAACGAGGGGTTTTATCCCTCGAAACGTAACTCGGGAATCATAATCCCGGGCCGTTACATCAACACCAGAACGATAACCATATAAAATAATGCATAAGGTATAAAAGATCATGCCTTTTGTTGTGAGGAGGAAATCAAGTATGAAATAAAGTGAAATAATTCAAACCAGATTCGTGCCCCAGCAAATAAATACAAGACTCCTCCAATGTAGTAATGGGAAGTCAGGATCGAATCCACGAGGAAGCACGTCAGCAGTTCTCAGGTAGCAACAGATCTCACAAAAGCAGCAGAAAAGACAGGAACAGAAAGACAGAAATAAAAGCAGAAAAGACAAAGCAAAACAGAAAATAAAACAAAGCAACAGACGTACTCGATCTCGACTAAAGCCTACTCGAGATCGACTACCAACAGTGAAGACAGAAACTGCAAAATCGACAACAGAACAGAAACTCTACTCGACCTAGACAAGACCGTACTCGATCTCGACAAGAAGCCTACTCGAGATCGACGAGACTCTCCTCTGTATCGACTAGAAACTCAGAAAACTGTAAATCGCAGATTTCAACAGAACTCGGAAATTTGACAGAAATAAACTCAATATGCTAAAAGACTTCCAAGACCAGGGTATCAACACCACAACGATAACCATGCAAAGTAACACATAAAGGCATAAAAGATCATGCTTTTCATCAAAATAACTTTCGTTATTAACAAATAGGCATATAGAGGCTTTCGCATAAACCCTAATTGTTACTAACCCTTTTCACATAATTAATCCCAGTTGTATTAAGATCACTTTCGCTTCAATAATACAAACAAAGATCACCTTCAACTCTCGCAAAAGAATCATGCTCATAGGGATAGAAGATGAATTGCATAAAAAGATCTGACCTTTACCGCGTCACCTCTCATGGCCACCGTCGGGCTCACCCCAACCCCAGAAGTGGGTGGACTACTCGCTCTTCATCATGAAGAAAGACATTAAATAACAAAAGAAACTAACTTGCATTGAATTAAATAAAGAAAGCTTACAACCCACAAGACAAATCCGCTTTTTCAAATAAACCCTAATAGGAATATAGAGGCCTTCGAATAAACCCTAATTGTTACTAACCCTTTTTCACATAATTAATCCAAGTTTTATTAATTAAGTTCACTTTCGCTTCAATAACACAAACAATGATCACCTTGAACTTTCGCAAAAGAATCATGCTCGTAGGGATAGAAGATGAAATCGCATCAAAAGCTCCTATCTTTTCGCATTACCTTACATGGCTACTGTCGGGCTCACCCCGGCCCTAGAAGTTGGGTGACTACTCGCTCTTCATCATGAATAAACACATCAATAATTTCAAGAAACTAAATTGCATTAATGAATTAAAATAAAACTTACAACCGAACAAAGCCAAATCCGCTTTCGCCTCTCTTGCTCCACTCGGCCTCTCTCTCTCCTAACATTCGAATGTAACTAATGGCTTGTCTTGGATTGTTGGATGATTGAATCCAGCCCCTAAAGCCTTATTTATAGTGTTCCATGTAGCTATTCTAGGAAGGAACAACTATATCTAAATCTAAAACTTTCTATCTAATAACATAAGATAAAACATTATGATAAATGAAATAAATCTATAAAGAAAACTAGGACTGATGTGGATAGATTCCTTCCATCTTGATAGATCTTCACTTGGTGTTGATAGAATTCACGTGCCTTGGTGTAGAAGCAAGCTAATTAACTCGGATTCCACTCGATCTCGGACTCGGACTGCTCACTGGGCTACCCAACGTCGCTCAGGTTACTCATCATCGAGTAGAGTCTTCTCCTCCTGGGTTGCACTCGAGCTCGGGCAGCTTCCGGACGCGACATGTGTACTCGATGTCGACTAGAACTGGGCTTTCGAGTGTGGCTCTGCTCGATTTCTGGAATTTGACTTGAGTTACTCGATATCGACTAAGGTTGGACGATATCGACCAGTTGTATCGAGTGCTTCTTTCCTCGTCCTCTGCTCGATATGTCCTGGTTCAGCTGCTCCTTGACTTTGGACTTTCCGTAGTTAACTTCGAGCTTTTCATCCTTTCTCTGAATTGCTATCAAATGCCTCGATTTCTGCGAAATTAAACAAAAACTAGTGTAGACTCCATAATTTGGTAAATAAGTGTAAACTACATAGAATCAGTACTATTCTAACCCAAATGTATGAAATGTATATAGAAATCGATATAAAAGTAAGTACAAAACATGGCGAAATAGGCTCACAACAGCGTTTACTATTGATGCACGCTTGTTTAGAAGGATAAAAATTATATAAAATATTAATACTTGTTTATATTTGTTTTTATAAATTTATACTTTGTAATAAGTATGAAATTATTTTTAAAAAATATTTAAAAAGTTAATATTTTACATAGCTAAAACACTTAAAAAAAACATGCGTGAATAGTAAAACGTTAAGTTTTAATTAACGGAGGGAGTAAGATATAACCATTCCGAAATCGCTCAACCGGAAAGGACTTGCGGTCCAAAGATCCCCGGTTCAAACCCCGGGTGACCAAATTCCAGGGAGGGAGTAAGATATTTGTGAAAAGCAAAGCTAAACAAAATATCCCCTAAACATGATGGATGTTATGCAAAATGTGTAACTTAAGGCTGATTTTGTGGAGTTTAATTACCAATTTGAAATTTGTTTCAACAGAAAGATTTAAGCGACACGTGATAGCCATTATAAAATGGTTGCTGTTTTAAAGACGAGATTCTCACAGGAATGTTTGGAGTGACAAGAAAACATGGATTTCCCACCATCCTAAACAAGAAGGCCGGCCTGATTCTATACAAACAACTACGGAGTAATGGTTAAAATTAACCTATTTCTGTCTATTGAATGCCTAGTTAGAAATGTCTAATCTCTGTAGCATCAGTACTTGAAGAAGTTAATGCATTGCCCTAGATTTGGTAAAACGGGGACCTAAAAAGAATTGTTTGAATGTTTCAAGGCCTTATTACCAAAAATCAAAGTTAGATCGGATTCATATTATTAAAAAAACCCAAATATAATTTAGTTAAGAGTGTACTTGATCACAATAAAATTTCACTAAAACTACATGAGTGAGACAACAAAGACAGTATCTGGAAATGTACCTCCTCCAAAACTTGAATGTCCATAGACTGACAGCAAAGACTTTGTTTCTTTACACTACTACCTAGAGCTCAACACATTCACAATATGAACACCTAGCAGCTCCCTCCCTAATTCACTCCAAGTTCAGCAAAATTAAGTGCTGCAATGCAATCAACCGTACCCCAAATTAGCTACATTGACATGAATAATGATGAAACATTTAGTATTCCCAGATTCGCAACAAGGAAATGATTCAAAGACTTGAACTTTGAATCAATCATATCGAAATTAGCTAGCAGTCATGTCAGTCTGGGATCAATCATGACCGGTTGGGAATAAAGTAAGGACTCTCCTCCCATTAACCGCCGTACCGGACTCTCCCACATCATCCATAACATACCCACCAACCGGATTCTGAACCGCCCCGACACTGGCGCCGCTGCCGCCGATGCGAACGCCCATGTAGGTTTGCCTAGACAAAAATGGATGCTCAAATGACCCGCTTGTGGGTGACCCAAAATGGCCCAGTTGCCGGTGATGGTACTGCCCACCGGCCACCATCGCCGCCAAAGCGGCCGCCGGATTCGGTGGCGGCGCGTACCCCATGTAATACTCCGAGCTCTGCCTAACTCCGCCGACAGGCCCAACCCCGCCCTGTGGGTGCAGGAAATGGGCTGGGACGGGGGAGCTAGCGAACAAGTGGTCGCTGGCCGGATCGCCGGAGCCGCCACTGGGACCACCTCCGCCGAGGCCCTGCATGCGCTTGAGGTAGAGGTGGTACTTCTGCAGGTGGCTAGCGACGTTCTCCCGGGTGAGCCTGTCAACGCTCATCAGCTGCATTATCGTTTTGGGCACGACGTTCTTGATCCCCAGGTGGGCCACCGCGTCGACGAACCTCTTGTGGAGCTGCGGGGTCCACACTAGCCGGGGCCGCTTCAGTGTCCGGGCCGTCTCATCGCCGCCGCTGCCGCTTTCGCCACCACCGAGCTCGGAGGAGGAGTCGAAGTCGCCGGAGCCGGGATTGACGGAAGGAGGGGGCGCTTGGTGAGCTGCGGGGCCCTGCTGGTGGTGGAGGAACATGTGGCGGTTCGCTGATTGGTGGATTTGGGGTTGGGATTGGGGTTGGATTCCGAAGCCCAAGGCGAGATCGGGGGTGATTAGAGTTTGAGAGAGCGGGGTTAGGTCTTCCGGCCGGGGAAGCTCCTCCTCCCACCTCGAGAACCATTCGGAGTCATCCTCTCTCATTGGTACGGTACCAATTGGGGGGATGAATTTGGATAACAGGTGAAGAAATCAACAACCGGTTGAAGAAATCGGGAAAAGGTGCGATCTTTTTAGAGGAAGTGGGGGGTGGGGTGGTGGTGGTGGTGACGGAGGAAGAGAGGGGTTCGAGGTGGATCTGGTCAGGGTACAACTTTTGTAATATGGGAGGATTCAGGGGGTGGTACTGTTACTGTTACACATATGCTGAAGCCTTTGTTTTTGTTTATGGAGTTTTGACATTTTCCGGGATTTAGGGGTATTTGCACTTGTTTGATTGATTGATGATGATTTCTAAGGTCTCTTTTCAAAATGTATACTTATCCTATGGACTATGGAGGGAAGGGGGTAAGGTCGTGGACCACACGCCCCAACCTCACTTGCTTCAACCTAACATAGTTTTGGGGCCACACCCACACCCACACCCACACTTGTGGAAAAATCAACTGCCTAATTACCTCACTTTGGAGTTTGGATCATCCCAATTTCAAAGTCTATTTCTAAGTCACTAGTAGGTCACATATGTATAGCATTTTGTACATTCCTTTTCGCGTTCTCTATATACACTGCAAATTAACGTTCAATCTGACGTTGTAATAACCTTGAATCCGACGTTGCAACAACGTCCAATCCAACTTTGTTAATTGTGTACTAATTTCACTTATCGGACGTCAAATTGAACGTTGCTAATACATGCCAGATTGGACCTAATATAATATAGGTTAAATTGGGCAACTACCTCTTTTTTGGTTTTTGTTTTAGTAAATATACCATTGAAGATTTTGTTTTGTTATTGACATATTTGCCCATTATTTCATTGTAACAACAAATATCCAAATCCCCAATTAATTGACGCTTCTACGGTTAATTGACGCTCCATAGATGCAACTCACGGGTATTTCTTGCAATGATATTGAAGGTTGCTTTTGTGTTATTTGTTCAAGTGATTGCTACTATAACATCAATGGTAAGTTATGTAAATCATAATTTGAAAACTAGCAAATATGTCTTTAATGAATCGGTTATGAGTTCAACCAAGATTGATAAGTTGCTTGTGATTTATGTCGTAATTCATAATTAGATGCAACGCTTCATTCAACTAGGACTTTTTCTTTGATTTCATTTAAGAACAAATTCACATTAATCGCTTCCTATGATTTGATGAAGCGCTTATTTGGTTACAATAATTTTAGGTTACAATAATCGTTATCTATGACTACAATAATTGTAGGTTATAATAATCGCTACCTATTGTTACAATAATCGATTCATTTAGGTGATTTCTTGTAACTCAACTCCACAATTAAATTGTGGGTGTATAGTAATAGGTACAAGACTTCACTCATTACAGGAATTCACTCAGTACACGAAATCTTGTATTGTGTGAGTTGATTACACATGGTTGAATGATGATTAAACAATACACGAACGTGGTATTACAAGAATAATATTGTATTACAGGAATGTTATTATAACATTGGAATGAGATTGTATTACATGATTTTGTAACAAGAACGCTATTCTATTACATGAATAATATTGTAATACAAGAATGATATTGTCTTACAAAAATCGACCACATACATGAATTAGGGTTTGTAAAATACAACCGTCAGTAAACGATTCTAAGCAAATAATTTGAAGATTCAAGAGTTAATTAAAAACCTAATCAATTTCACGTTGAGAAAAATATATTCATTTGTTAAATCTTCTACAATAATTTAACTGTTTACTTTTTAAAAGGATAAAATTTGATTGTAAGGGTATATAGGCAATCTCCATCTAAAAAAAGTACAATTGTCTAAAAGAAAACTCAAGGAGTACAATTAGTAAAAAAAAATTAAAAAGGGTATACTCCACCTAATTTTCTCTATATATAATATGTTAAAAAAACAAAAATTTTGACATGCAACGTCCAAAAGGACGTTTTTTTTGTGGGTGTGATAAATAGCAACGTCAGATACGACGTTGTTAGCCCGGTTCGGCCTGATCCAATCATTCACTTCACATATTACAACGTTGAATCTGACGTTTTAATATAATTAACACTACAACGTCGAATCCGACGTTGGTTAGTAGCTCTAATTCGTGGATTTGCGGTGTATATAGGGACACCCTTCGTTTTTTATGGGTTAGATCCATGTTTTCATAATTCAAAATTGAATACTAATATTTATTGAATAAAAGCCAATATGTCGGGAGTGGTGGTGGACAAAGATACAGAGGGATATAAGATGAGAAAGGGGGCAAAGATCGGCGACAACTCACAAGAGGGGTAGACGGCCCCGAATGAGAACAAAGTTGTAAAGGCTGGCGCCCCGATGCAGCAGTCGGTGAGGAGGCGGAGGACGGCGTAAAGTGGAAGCCAACAACGACATTGAGGGCGCAACGATTCAAGGGAAAAAGTATCCAAAGCCAA
Organism: Persicaria maculosa; assembly: GCA_963922045.1. Classification (NCBI taxonomy): domain Eukaryota; kingdom Viridiplantae; phylum Streptophyta; class Magnoliopsida; order Caryophyllales; family Polygonaceae; genus Persicaria; species Persicaria maculosa. The sequence continues at coordinate 50,378,781 of OY998259.1, read as the reverse complement.
ATCGAATGTTGTCGAAAAGAGCTTTATTTCTGGAGTACCAAACGCATTACCAAATAGTGGCAAGTTTGGTAAAGTTATGTTTTCTTGTGATATAAAGCAGACAGTTTGTAGGAATACCCACCCCCGACTAGCAAGCTTGACCGAAGTTGGGATACCATTTTTAGAGATGCGCCATGTTGTTTGAGACAATTAATTATCTAGTTCTATCTTTAGAAAGTCTATCTATAGATGATATTTATCTATAAAAGGATTATTGTGGATGGTTTATCTACAATAGGTTTTAGATAAGATAGATTTATCTATATCTAGGTTTATTTAGATATAATAGGTTTATCTATATCTAGGTTTATTTAGATATAATAGGTTTATCTATATCTAGGTTTATCTATAGGGTTATCTATAGGAGATCCTCTACTATAAACAGAGGCATGTAGGGTTGGAATTATGTATCCATAAAAGCATCACAATAATAAGAAACCCTAGCTGTAGAGATGTTTTTCTCTGCAGGGTGTTCTGCCCGGTTCTTGCCAGAACACGGAAATCCTTTGTGTCCTATTGTTCATTCTCCTTCTCTTTAACGGTATTCACTCGGGGAAATTCACAACAATTGGTATCAAAGCAAGGCTAGACGATGACATCTGGTGCGAAATTCGAGGTTCTGAGTTTCGATGGCACTGGAAATTTCGGTCTTTGGCAACGACGAGTGAAGGATCTGCTGACTCAGCAGGGAAAGTTAAAGGCTTTGAAGGAGACAAAGCCTAAGGCGGTGAAAGACGAAGACTGTGAAGAGATGTAGGAAAAGGCGGTGTCGATCATTAGACTCTGTCTGGCGGACGAGGTGATATACCATCTAATTGATCTCAAATCCTCGCAGGAGATTTGAGTGAAATTGGAGAACAGGTATATGTCAAAATCCTTGTCCAGCAAGTTGTACGGGTTGGTAAAGCAAAGGTTGTACGGGTTGAAGATGGCAGAAGGCTCTGACTTGGTAAAACACATCAACACTTTTAACCAAGTTATCAGAGATTTGGCACGACTGGATGTAAAGCTTGAGGATGAAGACAAAGCCATGATCTTGCTATGTTTTCTACCCTCTTCGTTTGAGAATTTGGTGACGGCGCTGACAGCAGAGAAGGAGACGATATCCCTGGATACGGTGAATGCAACGTTGCTTGCTCATCATGAGCGACGTCAAAATTCTAACGGCGAAGGTTCCCTAAGTGAAGGGTTGTATGTCAAAGGCAACTAGGGAAGAGAGAGGAAGAAAGAGAAGCAAGATGGGGGTGACAGACCGTCCAGAGGGAAAAAGGTAGTTACTTGTTACCACTGCAAGGAAGAAGGCCACTTTAAGCGTGATTGTCTAGTAAGAAAGAAGAAGTAGGAGGGAAAGACTGATGATTCGTCTTCGAAATCAGCAAACGTAGTGCAGAAAGAAGATTTAGACAGTACAGACTCAGATATGCTTTCAGTAACGTCGGGAAGATGTTCAGATTTATGGATCTTGGATTCTAGTTGTTCATTCCATATGACTTCGAACAAAGGCTGGTTCGAGGTGTACAAGTCAAGAAGTTTTGGTTCTGTTCGATTGGGAGACGACAAGCCATGCAATGTTGTAGGAATCGGGCAGATCAAACTCAGGATGCATGATAGTGTAGTCCGGACATTGACTGATGTACGTTATGTTCTAGATCTCAAGAAGAATCTGATTTCCTTGGGTACATTACACGCAAATGGGTTCCATTACAAGACAGTCGATGACGGCCTGAAAGTGAGCAAAGGAGCCATGAAAGTAATGAGGGCGAGACGTACCTCTGGAAATATCTATCTCTTGTTAGGGAGTACAATTGTAGGTGGAGCTGCAATTGTAGAGTCTGAGTCTGATAGTACAACTTTGTGGCACATGCACCTTGGCCACATCGGCGAGCACGTCATTACTGAGCTTCACAAGCGAGGCCTTCTGACTAGTGTAAAGAGTTGCAAAATGGATTTCTGCAAGTTCTGTGTGATGGGAAAACAGTCCAAAGTATCGTTCAAGATAGGCAAACACAATACAAGCGGCCTTCTTGACTACGTACATTCTGATGTGTGGGGGCCAACTCAAGTAGAGTCATTAGGAGGATCTAGGTACTTTGTCACCTTTATCGATGACTATTAGAGAAAAGTCTGGGTGTTTTTCATGAGACACAAATCTGAGGTCTTCAGCAAGTTCAAGTTGTGGAAGGCAGAGGTAGAGAACCAGGCAGGGAGGAAGGTCAAGTATCTGAGATCAGATAATGGTACAGAATATACTGACACAAAGTTTTAGCAGTTCTTTGAAGAGCATGGCATTCAGAGGCACATTACAGTCCGAAAGACACCATAACAGAATGGTGTTTCAGAGAGGATGAACCGTTCAATTACAGAGAAGGCTCATTACATAAGGCTGGAAGCAGAGCTTGCAAAGAGCTTTTGGGCAGAAGCAGTGAGCATGGCGGTCTATCTGATCAATAGATCACCACGGATTTCTCTAGATGGAAAGGTCTCTGAGGAGGTATGGACTCGTTCTGATTTAGATTTGGCAAATTTAAAGATCTTTGGTACTCCTTCATATATGCTAATTCCAAGTGATGAGAGAATGAAACTGGATGCAAAGTCTAAGAAGTGCATCTTCTTGGGCTATGAGAAAGGTGTAAAGGGTTTCAAGTTTTGGGACCTTGTTGCTAAGAAACGAGTGATCAGTCGAGATGCTGTATTTGATGAGCAGTATATGCTTCAACAGGCCAAAGATTTATCCTAAGACGGTGGAGGTGGAGCTTGGTGAAGAGATTGACACTAATGCTCCTATATCAGCAGGAAGTGAGCAACAACAACGGCATGTGGAGAGTTTTGTTTCTGGAAGACCTAAGCTCGTGACACGACCTCCAGTCAGATTGGGTTTTGATGAGATGGTTAACTATGCTCTTGTTATTGTGGAAGATGATCCATCTAACTTTCAAGAGGCTATTCAAAGTCTGGAGAAAGAAGGATGGGTAGGTGCTATGACAGAAGAGATGAAGTCTCTCAATAAAAATCAGACATGGAAGTTAGTTAGTCTTCCGGCAGGGAAGAAGGCTATAGGGTGCAAATGGGTGTTTAAGAAGAAACAAGGTGACTCACACACAGAAGGGGTGAGGTTCAAGGCACGCATAGGAGCAAAGGGCTACTCACAGAAGAAGGGGACTGATTATGATGAGATATTTTACCCTGTGGTCCGACACACTTCTATCAGATTGGTGTTGGCACTTGTAGCTAGTTGGGATTGACATCTTGAGCAAATGGATGTGAAGACGGCTTTCCTTCATGGTGATTTGGAGGAAGAAATTTACATGGAGCAACCAGAGGGTTTTATTGAACCTGGAAAGGAGCAGCTTGTATGCAGTTTGAGAAAGTCACTGTATGGGTTGAAGCAAGCTCCTAGGCAATGGTACAAGAAGTTTGACTCTTATATGCTTCGAATTGGCTACCAGAGATGTGAGTATGATTGCAGTGTTTATGTGAAATATCTTGATGATGACTCCCCTTTGCTTTTGCTGCTATATGTTATATGCTCATTGCTGGGAAGAACATTGATGATATTGTTGAGCTGAAAGCTTTGCTGGGAAAAGAGTTTGATATGAAGGATCTTGGCGCAGCAAAGAAGATCCTTGGTATGGAAATTCGCAGAGATAGAAGTTCTAGGAGATTGTGGCTATCTCAACAGAATTATATTGACAAAGTGCTTGACAGATTTGACATGGCAAATTGCAAACCTGTTACCACCCCTTAGGCGAATCACTTCAAACTCTCTTCCACTCAGTGTCCGAAGTCTGATGAAGAAATTAGAGATATGTCGAAAGTTCCGTATGCTAGTACAGTTGGTTGTTTGATGTATGCTATGGTGTGCACAAGACCTGATGATGAAACCTGAAGGATCGATCGACCAAGCCTCGAACTTTCGAACACTCTTTTTGTGGGGTGATTTTTGGGGATTTATAGAAAATAAAAGACAAGGATATGGATTGCTAGATTTTGGAGCATCTCACCACAAGATCTACAAAACTCATTCTCTCAAACGTCGGAATCTCACTTTCGAATGATTGAGTCTTTGTTTGAGAATCAATCATAAGCATCTCACTGGTAATGATTCAACAAACGGGTTTCTCTTTGGTATCTCACCTCAGAGGGCGTTGAAGGCATCTCACCAACAACAATTTAGAATCATCTCGATTCAAAGGAAACACACTTTTTATTAATCTCAAATCTTATTTCTAAGTGAGCATACAAGCTCTTTATATAGGAAAAACAATACTAAATGAAAGGCGAAAGCTAGCTAAAACACTTATTGAATGGATAATATAAAAGGTCCCTCGGAATGATGGAAAAGGAGGTGGGAAACCAAGGGACGGAAAGGACAACCTTCAAGACCATCAATACATATTAAAATATGCATTTTGATTGCACCAATTTATTCGGTCTCATTGAATTCATTCCGTCTTCAATAAAAACATTTCCAACAAGCTGTCAGATTTCATAATGTTGTAAAGAACAACATTTTCGGTCATATTCAAGGCTGATTTGGCAAAAGTGTTCTGCATAGAAGTTTTAGCCACTTAAAATAGCTTTCCAACAAGTGCTCATAGGCTTCAATCGGAATTTCATACAGTCCGGTGGATCCAAAATACCGATGTATCGCCAAGCTGTTTTCTCAATTGAAATTTCGTGTGATTCGGGCTCATATAGTAATATGATCACATCATCCTCTCCCCCTTGAAAAGTATTCGACCTCGAATCCGAGACATTCGCCCATGAATGTCGGTGATGGAAACACAAATGGCAAGCAGGACAAAATTTTTGGTGTGGCATCCATCCATGGGGTGTCCATGATTTTGAGAAATTTTGGGGTGATCGGCGATGTTTTGGATATGGGTGTTGAGATTCCAGGAGCCTTGGAATCGACAATAGGTATAGGGACATCGGGGGTAGAAACCACGAACTCTACGAGCTTCGAAGGAGGGGGCGGTGGAGCTATGAGCACCAAAGAATCACACGTCGATGAGGGAGCCACTGATGGGGGTACATGAAGGGTGTTTTTCTTAAGAGGTGACCATGTATTTATCTCGGTGATGAGATTTTCTACTATGACACGAATATCTTCCAACGCAGCCCTCCGTTTGACTTCTTGTTGTTGAGCGATCTCTCGAGCTCTCTTCTTTTGATATCTTCTACGGAGTTCTTCATCAACAATATCATAGGTATCACCATCCATGTCTTCCTAGCGAAGATACCCATCATCATAGGCTCGAATAGCCCACTGAATATAGTTGTCAGACAACGGCTCTGATCTTGATCACCTGGACATTTTAAAAAATAAAAAACAATACACATAAGAAAAGCTCGAAGGACTCGAGTCGATTAGCGCTGATACCAATTGATGAAACCCAAGGGATCGATCGACCAAGCCTCGAACTTTCGAACACTCTTTTTGTGGTGTGATTTTTGAGGATTTATAGAAAATAAAAGACAAGGATATGGATTGCTAGATCTTGGAGCATCTCACCACAAGATCTACAAAACTCACCCTCTGAAAAACGTCGGAATTTCACTTTCGAATGATTGAGTCTTTGTTTGAGAATCAATCACAAGCATCTCACCGATAATGATTCAACAAACGGGTTTCTCTTTGGCATCTCACCTCAGAGGGCGTTGAAGGCATCTCACCAACAACAATATAGAATCATCTCGATTAAAAGGAAACACACTTTTCATTAATCTCAAATCTTATTTCTAAGTGAGCATACAAGCTCTTTATATAGGAAAAACAACACTAAATGAAAGGCGAAAGGCTAGCTAAAACACTTATTGAGCGGATAATATAAAAGGTCCCTCGGAATGATGGAAAATGAGGTGGGAAACCAAGGGACGGAAAGGAGAAGAGTTGGCAACCTTCAAGATCATCAATACATATTAAAATATGCATCTTGACTGCACCAATTTATTCGGTCTCATTGAATTCATTCCGTCTTCAATAAAAACATTTCCAACAAGCTGTCAGATTTCATAATGTTGTAAAGAACAACATTTTCGGTCATCTTCAAGGTTGATTTGGCAAAAGGGTTCGGCATAGAAGTTGTAGCCACTTAAAATAGCTTTCCAACAAGTGCTCATAGGCTTCAATCGGAATTTTATATTGTCCGGTGGATCCAAAATACCGATGTATCGCCAAGCTGTTTTCTCAATTGAAATTTCGTGTGATTCAAGCTCATATAGTGATATGATCACATCACCTGATCTGGCCCAAGCTGTTAGCCAAGTCAGCAAGTACATGTCTAATCCGGGGAGGGAACATTGGAATGCATGCAAGTGGATTCTCAGGTATTTGAGGGGTACTGCTGACCATGGGATCATGTTTGGTGGCGAAAAAGGCGGCCTGTCAGTCAAAGGGTACGTTGATTCAGATTATGCGGGTGATCTTGACAATCGGAGGTCCACTACTGGGTATGTCTTTACTCTTGCTGGGGGACCTATTTGTTAGAGATCTGTTTTACAGTTTGTGGTAGCCCTTTCTACTACCGAGACAAAATACATGGCTTTAGCAGAGGCAACCAAGGAGGCACTATGGCTCAAATGAATTGTGAAGGAACTGAGTGTTGAGCAAGGTGGAGTTGAGATATACTGTGATAGTTAGAGTGCTATATATCTGGCTAAGAAGCAAGTAAAATCATGCTCGGAAGAAGTACATTGATGTGAGATTTCACAAGATCAGAGAGCTTGTAACGTCCGAAGAAATCATCTTAGAAAAAGTTCACACCTCTCATAATGTTGCTGATATGTTAACTAAACCAATCACTGTAGACAAGTTCAAGCATTGCTTGAATTTGGTTCATATTACTCGATGTTAGTTGAGTGAGAAGCCCCAGGGAACGTAGCACAGGAAGACATGGGGCAGACAAGATCCTAGAGATGTTTCCATTCGTTGCTATATATATATATATAGATTATTTGTCTAGGTTGAGATTGTTGTTTGAGACAATTAATTATCTAGTTCTATCTTTAGAAAGTCTATCTATAGATGATATTTATCTATAGAAGGATTATTGTGGATGGTTTATCTACAATAGGTTTTAGATAAGATAGGTTTATCTATATCTAGGTTTATTTAGATATAATAGGTTTATCTATATCTAGGTCTATCTATAGGGTTATCTATAGGAGATCCTCTATTATAAATAGAGGCATGTAAGGTTGGAATTATGTATCCATAAAAGCATCACAATTATAAAAAACCCTAGTTGCAGAGAGGTTTTTCTGTGCAGGGTGTTCTGCGTGGTTCTTGCTAGAACACGGAAATCATTTGTGTCCTATTGTTCATTCTCCTTCTCTTTAACGATATTCACTCGGAGAAATTCACAACACGCCAAAAGAATTTCTTCATTTTAGGAAGCGTTTCTAGATGCCAAATCCAACTTAGATCCGATTTGGTGTGCTGTATTGCGTCATGGAGCATATCAATGGCAGACATATTGGAGAACCAGTCATTCTTATTCCATTTTTGGTAGATTCTATCTTGACCAATGTTTCTTGGGATTGGTGTTAGGAGGATTGAGTTTATAGTATTTTCGTTAAGTTGGTTTTGAAAAATCTCTTAGATCTTGTGTGTATTCCATATTTTATTGTTTTGAATGTAGTCGCTCACCTTGATGGAGGGATCGATCTTGATAATGTCAACAACAACGCTGATGAGCGGAGAATCCCCCAATCAAAGATCGTTTTAGAAATTTATGTTGTTTCCATTATCATTAGACCATCAGATGCCTTTTTTTGAAGATAGGGATGATACTTAGATCTTTTTTTTTTTTCAATGTTATACTATGAGTCAAATATTATTTAAAAACTATTTATGCCTAAATATTTATGGGCTTAGTAAAAATATTCACGTTGAAATGCAATATGCAATATTAGACAAAGGAGGTGGCGCGAGGTGCAGGACGCGCCATGGTGGGCGAGTAAGGGTGTAAAGGTAAGAAGGTGTGCAAAGTTGGGTTACTTTGTACGTTCTTTGGGTTCTCTTCAACACACTCACTTTTTGAGTTAAGATTAATGGGTGGGAGAGAATCAAAGGTGATTATATTTTTATAAAGTGGTTTGTTGCTTTCAATTGTTTGGAGAAGATTTAACAAAATGCAGTACATGATTTTCAGAGAGAATGATTCTCTTTTCTTTGTCTTCAATTCACATTTACTTTTCCCAAGTTTCTTTTTTGCACATCTAGAGTTTGACCCGTAATTCTGTTTGTTTTAGTCCTCTTTTATTGATAAAAAGATGAAAGACCAAACAAGCTGCTTAATTGTAATTTTATGTTAATTAGTATTTTAATGGTTGGGTTCAATTTATTTTTTTGTGATATGAACAAACACAACTCTACAACTGCAGGCGGAGGATGCACTTTGGAGGAAAAAAAACAAGCAAAAGGAGACTAGGAGGGAGAAAAACACACAAGAGTTTGCAGTAATTTGCTTAAATTGGTCCAAATTGGTATAGCCAATGGCCAATATGGCAAAGGACTTTGTGACACAGTGGCCAAGTTTTGCTAAAAGCATGAAACTAGAAACATCAAAGGACAGAGGATAGACAATCATGTCATGCCCCTCTTTAAAGTTGCTTTGTTTTTATCCGGGTTTGTGTGTTTAACAACAGTATATATCACCAAACTGAATGCCAAATTCAAGTGAACTGTTGATATTTATCCATTTGGTTAGTGTATTTTTTTTCATGGTGAATGTTAAGTAAATTTGTAATAGATATGGGTTTATTTTTCAATGTCTTGCTTTCATATATGTTGCATATAGTATTGTTATGTCCTTATATCTTTTTTTTTATATTATTATTATTAGAAAAGAATTCGGACGAGCGAGCTCTACCCGACAACATCCATATAGATGAGGTATAAGAGGCCAAGATTGTTGTGAATATCGACTCCCCGGGCAGAGTAGCAAATGTGTGCAACCTTATTCGCCACTCCATTACCCAAGCGGGGAATATGAAAGAAAGATACTTCTTTCAAAGTCGATAAAATGTTTTTAACATCTGAAATAATCAGTTCGATCTCCCAAGGACATTTCGATGTTTCAAGTAAGTGATTAATAATTATTCTAGAATCTCCTTCGATGTGGATTTTGTCGATACTGGATTGGATAGCATTTTGGATTCCCAGTTTTAGGGTTGACGATGCCATAGAAAATAAACCTATTAAAATAACACAAGCATGACATCATAAATGAGTCACCCAACGCAAAAAGATATCTAGCCCCACCACCAGATTCATCGCGAGCGAGGTACTTGATCAAAGTCATGACTAGACCCAGCACCCTCAAGAACCTTGACCCACATTTCCTCGCGAATTGAATATCGATATAATCCCGCGTAGGAACCAGAGTAGGTCCTCCGAATATCTCGTAACCCTCCGGGATCCTAGCAAGCAGCTCGCTGACTCAAACACCTCACCTCTAAATGGCACCACGTGTATTGCCTATGCTCCTAAGCGTGTGGGCATACGTTACACGTGTTCTATGTAGAACCACGAGGTCGCCAGCCAACTGCTCGCTTAGTTTCCCTATAAATATCCCCCTTCTACCCCAAAGAAAGGGATCCAATTTCAAGATAAGAAAGATAGAAGAGCTCTGATTATCTCCCGGACCCAAAACCCCTGGAGTTGAGTTCTCAAGATCTGTGATCGGAGAAGAACGTTCTTGGAATAAGAACATCACCCGACTCCCTCTCAAGTCCGCGGCTGAACGACTCCAATCCTCGCGAGCCGAACATTGACACCCCCATCGCTTGGACCAATAAACGTATAATCTAATCATAACCCCTCTCGGTTAAGGCTTGTAGGTATTTCTAGTCATTTTGGCGTCACAATGAGGTAATAAGTATAGGTGAAATTCCACGAACGCTTCATTGGCGTCATTTGTGGGAATCTTTCACGACGAGAGGTTCCGTGTAGCAATACGTTTTCTCTACTTTACATTCCTTAAATACTTTTTTACACTCTGTTATGTATCTATGCTATCTTCTCTTCAGAAGTCCTGTCTAGAATAATTAATGAGTAGCGCGTTTTTTCCCTTTTAAACACTAATGAATTTTGCAGGAATTATGAACTTCACCCTATTCGGTTAAATACTTTTTTACACTCTGTTATGTATCTATGCTATCTTCTCTTCAGAAGTTCTGTCTAGAATAATTAATGAGTAGCACGTTTTTTCCCTTTTAAACACTAATGAATTTTGCAGGAATCATGAACTTCATCCTATTCGGGGAGGTGTTTGGAAACCAACATAATGATACCGAGGAAACCAACGGTCTCAACCTCAACGTTCCCCCCAACGAGGAAGCTCTACACAGCGGCAACAAGAATATCCCTCAACAACCTCCCTGGGATACCGCGCATCCACCTCCGTTCGCTCCTTACGGAATGTGGGGCGGCTACCCCCTGTACCAATTCTTCGCGGGAAGTTATCCACAAAACACATACTTCAACCACCAAGCAAACTGGGTGCCACTCCAGCGCGATCCTTGGGGCTGCTACCAACAACAGGGTCCCATGCCAGTAACGTTCAACCACTTCGCCAACCCTTCTAGTAGCCCTATTAATCCTGGTCTAGAGCTCGACGAAAACGCCAACAAAATCGCCCGTGTTTTTAACGCCAGGGATGTGTCATCACGTTCGAATTCCCCCGAAGCACCTGGGCAATCCCGCAAAGGTGAACCAACTTTCCCATCCGCCTTTTGCAGGGAAATACGCGAGGCACCCGTTCCCAAGAGATGGAGGGATATATCCATCGCCATGTATAAAGGAGATACTGATCCCAATGATCACCTCAACCAATTCACCATGGCGATGGGAATGAACGAGGACAACGACGCAATGTATTGTCACTCGTTTCCATCTACGCTAAGCGGGGTAGCGTTGATGGAAACGAGCGACAATGAAATGGGCAACCTGGCCGAAGGATATTTCAAGATCCCAATGATCAACTGTCAGGCACGTTCGTCGCACACTTCGGTAGCGCTCGCACCAGGAAAAGAACCATGTTGGACCTCAACTCCATCAAGCAAGGAGCGACCGAATCGTTGGGAAACTTCTTCAATAGGTTCACGAACATGGTGGTACAAATCCCGAGATTCAATCAAGAATCCGCAAGCACAATTCTAATGGGCAACCTGGCCGAAGGATATTTCAAGATCTGCTTATTCCGAAAAGAGCCAGACAACTACGATGTCCTAACAGAGCTCGTAACCAAGCAGATCCACGCCATGGAAGCTGCTAGCTCCAGCTCGCGACCTTTTGAAGCCAGACCGCCGTCTTACCATCGGGCTCCTCACAAACGCCAAGGAAGGGAAAATTTCGGAGACGAACAACATCGCAATCCTCCCTGGCAATACCCGATCATCCCACCGCGACCTCATGTTCAAGAGGTCCAGTATAACCAAAAGTTAGAACCGGGCCCGCTCAGTGCCCCAACGAATGTAATGATGGCCCATCTGGACTATGTGTCGCCTCCTGTTTATGGGATTCTGCAAACACTCCCTCAAAAAGAGGTACCCCTTCTGATTTGCGCCCCACCAAAAAATCCCAATCATCCAGTCGCGACACCACAACAACGCCAGCCCCCTGTTGTTCCGCCCCAGCAATACAAACCACATAATGCTCCGCCGAGGCCTTACAATCACCAATACGCAACAAGAGGAAGGGGCAGTGGATCCTACCCCCAGAATAGGAGTGAAAGGAATGGAAATAGAGGAGGAGGGTACCGACCTCCCTCGAGGGGCACGAGGAATGCCCAGGAAGCCAGATCCTCATCCAACCAACCTGATCGCTTTAACCAGGATCATCGGAAGCCCCCCTCACCAGATGGGTGCATTAATACCATCGTGGGAGGACTCGCGACATCCGACACCAGCAAGCAGAAAAGGAAAAACTATCAGAGAGAAGCCAGACGCCCCCCGTCCGAGGCCAGTGTCAAGCGCGTCCACTGAGCACGTGATACTCTGTTTCTCTGTTTTTAATACTCGGGATGCTCGCGACCTTAGGATGCCGCACTCAGATCCTATGGTCATCCATGTGCAGATAGGAACCAAAACTGTCAAATGAGTTATGATAGATATAAGTTTGTCTATGGACGTCCTTTACTGGGACGCCTTCGAACAACTCGAGATCGCTGAAAGCGCCCTACGTGGGTACTCAGGAAAGATGGTCTCCTTTTCGGGAGACGAAATTGAGGTAGCTGGAACAATCGAATTGGCAATGACATTAGGGACCGCGCCAAACAAAAGAACCCACATGGTTGAATTCACGGTGGTTCGACTACCGTCCATCTACAACGCTATCATGGGCCGAGTAAGTCTGTTAAAATTCCAAATAGCGTGCTCCATATATCATTTTAGCGTCAAATTTCCGTGTGCCGACGGGAAGGTGGGCGAAGCACGAGGGGAACAAGCAAAAAGTAGAATTTGCTACCTATCCTCGCTGAAGAAGGGCCACAATCGAATATTCGCGATTAAGGGAAGTGGTCAAGAGTCTCTAAAAGAGGAAGCGACCGGTGAGCACGAAAAAGAGGCCACATCCGAACGGCAATAGGCGGAGCTGGAAGTTCGGCCCGAGAAGATAGCCGACAAGATTACGGAGGAAAAGATCGCCTTCTTTCCCTTCCCAAACAAGACTGGGGCATTGTACCACGGTCACAGTTTGACCGGTCCAGCCCTAGAGCGCCTCAAGAATATATTGAAAGGATCGCGCGACATTTTTGCATGGTCGCCACAAGATTCGAAGGGGATCCCTCGAGAAACTGCGGAGCACTCCTTGAGACTCAATCGCGAGGCGAAACCTGTATGCCATAGAAAGAGGAAGATGGTTGCCGAAAAGTCAGAAGTATCGAAACAAGAGGTACATAAGCTTTTACAAGCTAAATTTATTCACGAGATTAATGATTCAACTTGGTTATCAAATGTGGTACTGGTTAAAAAAAGCAGTGGCAAATGGAGAATGTGCGTCGATTTCAAAGATCTGAATAAGGCCTTCCCAAAAGACAGTTACCCTTTGCCATCTATCGACGAACTGGTAGACACCACTGCATGGCACGCCACTATAAGCTTCCTAGATTCTTATTCAGGCTACAATTAAATCAAAATGAGCCCTCACGACGAAAAAAGCATTGCCTTCATCACCAACCAGGGAACCTTTTGTTATAAGGTAATGTCGTTCGGGCTCAAGAACGCAGGTGCCACCTTCCAGCGGATGATAGAGAAAGTTTTTGCATCACAGATAAGAAAAAATGTTGCAGTTTATGTCGATGATATCGTGATCAAAAGTCTTACAAAGGAGGATCACTGCAAAGATCTATAGGAAACCATCGACACGCTAAGAAGAAATCACGTTTGCCTGAATCCGGAAAAGTGTGTTTTCGGAGTGGATTCTGGAAAATTCTTAGGTTTCATGATAAGCCACCGAGGAATAGATGTGAGTCCCTCAAAAGTACAGGCCATCATCGATATGGCCCCTCCGAGAACGTTGAATGATATTCAGAAATTGAATGCGTCAGTCAACTACTTAAGTAGATTCTGTTCACGATTAGCTGATCACTCCCTGCCCTTTTTTGAGCAACTAAAAAAGAAAGGTCCGGTCGAGTGGACTGCCACTTCGGATAAATCCTTCAAATGTATGAAGGAGTACTTGGCCACATTGTCCACCCTTCATTTTCCACGCGAGCATGAAACCATGCAGCTATACCTCGCCACCGGGTCCACAACCATCAGCACGATGCTTACTGGGGAATCTAAACTTCCCATTTATTTTTCTAGTAGGGTCTTACAGTCAGCCAAATCCAGGTACACTCCGATTGAAAAAATGGCTCTATCTGTGGTTTTTGCTGCGCGAAGATTGAGGCTTTACTTTCAGGCTCACACCATCGAGGTACCCTCTGACTTGCCCCTCCATCAGATCCTCCACTCGTCATCGCTTTCAGGAAGAATGGTCAAGTGGGCGGTAGAGCTTTCCGAATTTGACGTACATTTCAAACCCAGAAAATCCCGTCTGGCTCAGGCCTTGGCTGATTTCATAGTGGTGACAGTGTCTATGAACCGGTTTTAATAGTGGTGACAACGTCTATGACCTTTGAGAATAAATTTAGCAATTGCATGTCTTTCGAATACGGATATGCATGTAAGCCTCCAAGGAGAATAAATTTAGCAATCGCGTGTCTTTCGGACACGGATATGCAAGTAAGCCTCAAAGGAGAATAAATTTAGCAATCCCGTGTCTTTCGAGCACGGATGTGCAAGTAAGCCTCCAAGGAGAATAAATTTAGCAATCGCGTGTCTTTCGACTACGGATATGCAAGTAAGCCTCCAAGGAGAATAAATTTAGCAATTGCGTATCTTTCGAAAACGGATGTGCATGTAAGCCTCCAAGGAGAATAAATTTAGCAATCGCGTGTCTTTGAACACGGATATGCAAGTAAGCCTCCAATGAGAATAAATTTAGCAATCGCGTGTCTTTCGAACACGGATATGCAAGTAAGCCTCCAAGGAGAATAAATGTAGCAATCGCGTGTCTTTCGAGCACGGATATGCAAGTAAGCCTCCAAGGAGAATAAGGAGAATAAATGTAGCAATCGCGTGTCCTTCAAACACGGATGTGCAAGTAAGCCTCAAAGGAGAATAAATTTTGCAATCGCGTGTCTTTCGAACACGGATCTGCAAGTAAACCTCCAAGGAGAATAAATTTAGCAATCGCGTGTCTTTCGAACACGGATCTACAAGTAAACCTCCAAGGAGAATAAATTTAGCAATCGCGTGTCTTTTCGAACACGGATGTGCAAGTAAGCCTCCAAGGAGAATAAATTTAGCAATCACGTGTCTTTTGAACATGGATGTGCAAGTAAGCCTATAAAGGAGAATAAATTCAGCAACCTTTACGTTCTTATACTTGGATATGTAAACAAGTTTCCGTATTATCTTAGAAATCAATAAAATTGATCTTTCTTCCCCTACTCTTTCTTATTTACAATATAAGTTCGTTCTGTTGTGATTTTTAATTCCCAACCATCGTAATCAAATGATTATTAAGAATATGATGCACTGGAATAAGCCATACAAACCATGTCAACCTAGGCTATTTGCGAAATTGGTAAAACTAGGTTGGCTCATGCACATTTTATTAAAACCAACATATAAACAGAGTCCCAAAAATACAACGCGATTGCTATAAGCAAACCCAAAAAACCAGGCATACAAGCGTTTAAAGGTTTGTACGACAAACAAAGGTAGAGGAAGCAAAAGAATCATAAAACAACAACAACACGAATTTCACCACAATCTCATGGGCTCACTCATTAGCCTCAAGAACTATTATGGTGAAACGATTACTCCCCTCATATTTAAAAATGATAAGGGATCCCCCGACACGCAAGCCACTATCCACGACAAAAGTACGCCAACCTTTAGTAAGGATGTAATGGTTTTATCTATCTTGAAACACCCTCACTCGAAAGTCTCGCCTAGTGGGAGAAATCAAGAAAACATGAGTCAATCCCTCGCGAGCGTACTGAGCACCGAAAGACTCAGGCAAAAGCTGAAAATAACCAAAACAAATATCAACCAAGAAAAGTAAAAATTGCAAAAGAAGGGTCGGAACGAATACCATATATTCCAATTTCTCTTCGGAGTCAATGGAACGAAAAAAGTCACGACGACGAGGATTGGGGGAAGTCATAACTCTTCAAATTTCAAAATACCAAAACTAAAACAAAGCACAAGGACAACTGCCTAGGCTATATCCGAACTTCTGATATTTATCAGCAAGCGAAGCAAGCAGCATATTGTGTTGTCACGTCATAAAAAGGAGTATCCCCGTACAAAACAGTTTTTCCAAAAACAACCGCATGCCAGACAAGTGGCAGGATCTCAGAGCATCTCTCTGTCATTCAGAGCCACAACAACACAGCAGGAAAGGTCGCATCAGCATCATGAAATGACGAAAACGCAAAGAACGAAAGCATATCTTTTTAACTATTTAAATAACAATATCATTACACAAGGCCTCGCGATTACACATAATAAAGTACATTATTAGGCCTAAACAAAAAGACACTATGAAGGCAATTATCCAATAATACAGCCATTACCAAACGATAAAGCTCTACTCATCCTCAAGAACAAGAGTCTTGAAGCGATGCACTCCCACATACTGAAAGAGCACCATCGACGCACCAACTCGTACACCATTATTGGTTGCGAATCTTCCCCAACCTTCAGACAACCACCAACGATTTGAGCAATTCTTAGAAATCTCAACACGAAATTTTTCCCTAGTTGTAGAAACCAAACAAACATGATCAGACACGACACGACCATACATCCTTTCGAAAGCACAAGGGAGGGGCTACAAACAAAAGAGCATTGTGTCACAATAATTCAAACCCAAATAGATATATAACACAACAGGTATAAACAACTTACCAAACGATGCATCCTTCCCTCTACATCAACACAACGATAAAAATCACGCATCTCGGAGTTGGGAAGTGCCATCTCTCTACTAGAGCAATAGTAATGGGCATCAGATAGATAACCAGATTACCAAACACGTAGCCCCTTTTTATATACAGAACGGGACTGTGCAAATCTCAAGGTACAACGAAAGCATTCATGGCGTGCATTGAATCAAGAAGAGAATCTGAAATAGGGGTTTCCCGAGATACGCTGCATGAACAACACATGGCAAAGAATCCTCTCAGAACCCGACCAAATACTGGGACATTTCAAATCCAGAAACAGTCATTTATTACAAAAATATTTTTTCGAACCGGTCGATGCCACTATAAAAGGATTTTTTTCCCTACAGCATGAAAGGCACAACTTTTTCATCAAAAAACTTTCCAAAAAAGAGACACGGCAGCGAATACCATCGATCAAAATCCAAACAATCCCTTTGTTTGTGATATTTATTTATAAGGGGACGAGCAATACATACGCATGATGTTGCCTTATGAATTCGGTGAACATTTCCAACCCCATGTACCCGAGCAAATCTTTTTGTCCACTCGCGTCGTCAAAGATTTCCCTGTCCATATCGTAGGAGGCAGTTACATATCTCACTGGGTGGCACGCGGATGGAGAGACTTTGTCGAATCACATGGACTTAAGTTGGAAACATCAATAATGTTCACCCACCTGGGAGAAGTAAGGTTTGAAGTCCATTTTTTCGACAAGGAAGGCTACTACATCGAGGACGAACTGTACGATGATGATTACGATGGCCCGACATCAAATGGTTTCCACTAGATCCCAGGAACAGCACGGTGAACAATGTTCTTTCTGTTAAAATTTTCAATGAAGCTCGAACTATGAATAAAGACCCGTTTCCTTGGATTCATATTGTTGTTACTCCTTGTCTAAAATTTTGAGCAATAAGTCCCTGCGTCCTAAGATGCTGGAGATTAATAAGGCAACAACTCTCCATCGCGGGCATAACGCTAGAGATTACTTAGTTCTTAATCTAATCTCCCCTGCGTCCAAGGACGCTGGAGATTAATAAGGCGACGTCTCTCCATCACGAGCATAACGCTGGAGATTACTTAGTTCTTAGTCTAATCTCCCATGCGTCCAAGGAAGCTGGAGATTAATAAGGCGACGTCTCTCCATCGCGAGTATCACGCTGAAGATTACTTAGTTCTTAGTCTAATCTCCCCTGCCTCCAAGGACGCTGGAGATTAATAAGGCGACGTCTCTCCATCACGAGCATCACGCTGGAGATTACTTAGTTCTCTGTCTAATCTCCCTCGCGTCCGAGGACGTTGGAGATTAATAAGGCGACGTCTCTCCATCACGACAATCACGCTGGAGATTACCTAGCAATTGATTTAATTTCACTAACATCAGAGGACACTGGAGATTATTAGGCGACTCTCCCCATCGCGCCATAAATATTGAAGATCGTTTATTAAGTATTTATCTCTTCCCATACGTTTGAAAGCCACCTTTAGCTGGCATAAACAAGAGCCGATAACTAACAAGCAAGAGCTCCATGGATCCACTCTTCACGACAAAATTCAAACAACCAGCACCACGAAGATAGGTTGGTTTATTATGCACCAAACAAAAACATTCAACAAAGGTAGTGATGTAACCGCGTAAAGGATCGCAAGAACAAAAAGTTCAACACTGTTGTTGCAGGAGGATGGTCAAGTATGAAATAAATATAAAGTATAGATCAGACTGACTTCCCTGTCTCAGCAAATGAATACAAGACTTCCTCCCGTTGTAGTAAGAGAAAATCAGGATCGAATCCACGAGGAAGCACGTCAGCAGTTCCCAGGTAGCGATAGATCTCACAGGCAGAATAGCGGAAGGACAGAAACAGAAACAAAGAAAGACAGAAAATAGCAAACGAAAAGAAAGAACAAAGCAAGAAATAAAGCAAAGCAAAGCAGAAAGTAAAGCGAGGACACAGAAGCTACTCGACCTCGAGTAGCTGTCCTCGATATCGACAAGAAGTGATGAAAGCAGAAACTCAGAAACGAAAGCAAACAACTCGAGACAGACGACAATCAACTCGATCTCGACCACAACCTACTCGAGATCGACTAGGGACAGCAAAGACAGAAACTTCAGAAATCGACAACAGAACAGAAACTCAACTCGAGATAGACCAGACCCTACTCGATATCGACTACGGCCTACTCTGTATCGACAAGCTCTACTCTATGTCGACTAGGATGCAGAAATTTAAAGTGCAAATTCTCGAACCCCAAACTCAGATTTTTGACGAAATAAATCAATATATAAAAGACTCCCAAGGCCAGGGTATCAACACCGCAACGATAACCATGCAAAGTAATACATAAAGGCATAAAAGATCTTGCTTTCCATCAAATAACTTTCGTTATTAACAAATAGGCATATAAAGGCTTTCGCATAAACCTTAATTGTTACTAACCCTTTTTCACATTATTAACCCAAGTTGCATTAAGATCACTTTCGCTTCAATAATACAAACAAGGATCACCTTTAACTCTCGCAAAAGAATCATGCTTATAGGGATAGAAGACAAATTGCATAACAAAATCTGACCTTTACCGCATCACCTCACATGGCCACCGTCGGGCTCACCCCAGCCCCAGAAGTGGGTGGACTACTCGCTCTTCATCATCAAGAAAGACATCAAATAACAAAAGGAACTAAATTGCATTAAATTAAATAAAGAAAGCTTACAACCGACAAGACAAATCCGCTTTCGCCTCTCCACCTTGCTTGCTACAAACTCTCTCTCTCTATCCTACTTACTTGAATTGATTGTGTCTTGGAATTGGAATGAATGAAAAACCAGCCCCTAGGGCTTTATTTATAGTGATCAAACCTCGCTAATCAAGGAAATAATCATCTATATCTATATCTAAATCTATATCTAATTTGCTAAAAGATAAATAAAATGCTTTAAGGAAATAAATCAACAAGGAAAAGATAATTCTAAAGTGGGTAAGTCTTCATGTCTTGATAGATCTTGTCTTCCATGGATAGAATTTATCAACTTTGGATAGATCTTCTCGGCCATTCTCGGATTTCTTCATGCCCAAGGATTCCAAGTCTGCTCGGACAGCACTTCGTCGACGCGTTTCTGGAATCCAGTCTACTCGACATCGACAAGGCTTCGTCGACCTCGAGTAGGATTCATCGTCGACTGGACTTCCCGGCTAGCTCTGTTCGACAGGCTCGGACTTGGTTCACGGTGCTCGTCGATCTCGACTACTCCTTGTCGAGATCGAGTAGGGATGTTCATCGACTAGGTCTTCTCGGGTAGGTGTGCTCGACAAGCTCGGATCTGGGCTCTGGGCGTCGTCGATCTCGACCAGGCGTCCTCGAGATCGACTAGGGTTGGTCGAGGATGGCTCTCTGTGGTGATGTCGAGGACTCCTCCTCGGCAAGGACTTGGACTGGCGCTGGATGGCTCGTCGATCTTGACTAGGTCTTGTCGAGATCGAGTAGGGTTGCTCGGCATCCTCGTCCTCGGCTTCTCGGTCAGCCTCTCTCCTTGTCGACTCCAGGTGTGGCACTGGGCTTCGTCGATCTCGACTAGGGTCTTGTCGAGATCGAGTAAGTTCCGGAGCTGGGATGGTCTGACTCTCGACAATGCTCTGTCGACCAAGGCTGCTCGGACTCGCTCGTCGAGATCGAGTAAGGTCTACTCGACATCGAGTAACCTTGACTCTCAGATTGATTCGACTGGTTCCGCTGCTTCTTTGACCTTGGACTTCTGTAGCCGATTCCCGAGCTTTTCTGACCTTCTGTAGAATTGCTGTAAAATGCCTCGAATTCTGCGAATTAAACAGAAACTGGTGTAGATTCCATAATTTGGCAAATAAACATAAACTACATAGGTTCTGTACTATCTTAGCCCAAATGTATGAAATGTATGCAGAAATCGATATAAAAGTTACTGTAAAACATGGCAGATTCAGCTTACAACAAACACTGAACCATAAAATCTACGTCACCATTTTGGTCAGGACCATCATCCACAACAACAACATCAAAGCAAGAATTTCCATCATACTCAAATATTAGGCGCGTCCCAATACAAAGTTCATTCGAAACAACAAACTCGGGCCACCCGCTGGTAAACCAATAACTGTTGGGCCCTAAAGGTTCCACCCTCACCACAAATTCCTCATCAGCTCGTGTCCATAAATGCACAAAACCGAGGACATCATAGCCATAATCACGGTATACAGATGGTAGAGGATGCGACAACAACAAACAAATCAGAAAAGCTCGACTCTCTGGCCGAGAAATAAATGGAACAAAACAACTTACCAGCCTATAAAAATGCCCTTCCACTACAATATCCCGTGTAAAACCCCGCACGTAAGGAATATTTACACCTGGAATATCAACTGGCATCGTAGGCGTCATTACCACAAATAAAGCTGTAGTAACAATCTCGGGCTCCCTACCTTTTTTTATACTAATCCCTACAAGGATAAACAACAAAGGGCACCGCAGACCGCCCAAGTTCACCACGAGGTCAAAAAATATCAACAAATATCAAGTAACACGACAACGGACAATCCTACTCCACGCGGCTGGAGAGGCAACAGGCAAACTTCGTACACCGAACTGCACGAAAAACATGTTGGCGACACACACCTCCCTGCTTCAGGATGATTCAAAGATAACCCCGCCAGACAAACATCCATATGCACTTGATGCAGAAATAGTATAAATGAAAGCTTTGGATAAGATACAAACGAAATTACTAAAACAAAATGCCAAGTTTTGACATGGCTTCAAGAGAACTCTCTCCACCAGAAATCCCGCCGCCACCTTTCATCATGAATACTATGCTATTCCCAAATCCTAAATTTGTCAGGATAATCCTTAGGGTAAGCCAGCTACGCAGCCTCCCCTTACCATATATCTTTGTTGAATTCGGGGAAGAAATACATGACCAAATCTTTCTATGTTCTCTCTCGAACCAGGAATTCGTCGTACTAGTCGAACGAGATGAAGGGGATTGGTTCTCTCATTCGGAAGGATGAAGGTCTTTCACGAGCAGTAACAGCCTATGAATAGGGAGTCACCTTACCTTCAAATACCAAGGAGAATCCCACTTTGATGTGGCAATAGAGCAACCAGGCCCAGACGAAAACGGAGATGTCTTGCCCGACTACTTGTGCTACAAAGAAATATAACTATAGAGGATGCAAGTTAGTCTCTACTATATTTCTTCGCTAAGAAATTACAGCTATGCCTATCATTCCGCATAAACATTCAATAAATACGCGAACCCTACTTTTTGTCATCTCACGATTCATTTCATAAAACGATCAATGATAGGAGATGGGTAAGGGTATCGGGAATTTACTTTTCAAACAAGAACACTAACAATGGACATGCGGACAGGACAAACTCTAGGCACGAGAAACCATAAGTAAGATCGACAGAGCAAGGCCTTAAGAAAAATAAGCAAAAGGCATAAACGAAAATACGCTGTATTCAAAGATAAAGTATTCACAAAACACCATAACGCTTGTCACAGGTGGAAATATTCGCCATCCCAAAAACAAACACGTGAACCATAGTAGAGCACAAGACTCTCACTACGGGTAGAAATATTTTCAACTTCCCTACACAAAATAACTTCAAAAAATATTCATAAGAAGTGGAAATGCGGTCAGTTAAACGTCAGTAAGAGGGTTGTCATCCCCGCGAGCGGGCTCAGGGGTTTTCTCACCAACGAGAGGAGGGTCGAGGGCAGCAGAACCTATGAATAGGGAGTCATCATCGATGCGAACGTCAAGGGGGGGAGGCAGCCCACGTTGAGGATCTTTAAGCTTCAGGTCCTCAGGTTCATAGCTAGGAGGAAATATCCTCACGGCGTCCCCAAGATAAGCTAAATGGTTGACGCTCTGGGCAATCCCACCCTCTACCCCGTCCATATAGGCGTCGGACACCTTGTCATAAAGAACGTCCTGCCCGTCTATCTCAAGGTAGTGATCCAACCAACCTCGACCGTCCTCTCCCATGAAGCCGGTTAGCCACCCCTGACCCTTGCTGCTGAGCATAAACTCGCGAAGCGTGTTCTTGGAGAGAACAACGTCTTCCCTAGAAGTAAAGTGCTCCAACTGACTTTTCACTCCAGCAAGCGTGTGGCATCCGATTCATGCTTAGCCCCCGACCCTTGGGCCTTCACAAGTTCGACTCGCGACAGATCCAGCTCGTTCCTCGCCGCCTCCACATCCTTCTGGGATTTTGTCAAAGCTTCTTTAAGACTCTCGATGGTTACCTCTCGGAGCTCCGCATCCTTGAATTTTTTCACCTTCCCTTTCAGAGTGGCGATTATTACCCTTAGCCCCCTCACTTTGTCGTCTTAATTTCTCAAACGTCCAGCCACCTCAGACCATTGCAGATTACCCTACGACGACACGCAGAGAATAGTGAACACACATGTAAAATAGGGAAAGAAGGAAAGAGGGAAAGCATAAATCGTGAAGAAAGTTACCTAGCCTCCGCTCTTTTGACCGTGCTCCAACAATTCTTCATCCGTCACATGATGAAGATAATCCCGCTCGGCCAGACATCTTTTCTTGGGAATCTCTAGTTTTTTTATATCAATTGGGTCAAACCCAGGTAACCGGTAAGCCATCATTGAGATCCCTGACTGGGTAATCGGCTCGGAGCTTAAGAGCATGGTGGCCCCTGTCCCCTCCCTTTGTCTTTCTCGCCCGCGGTGAGCCAGTGGTTGGTCATCTGACGATATGCTCTCCCGGTCCTCGACTGGCACTTTCCCTTTCAAACTCCTATTCATGGGAGGAGATTTACTGGGAACGTTCTATCAACCACCACCCGTTCGCGGGGTAACGGTAGGGGAAGGCCTAGATCCACATCTAGCAGCACTTTTCTTCTTCGCAAGCGCAGAAATCTTCGACTTATCAACCATCATATCTGCGAAAGAATTAAAACGAAAGTCAAATCAAAAGAAAATCGCGGTCAAAATATCAGAGGACTTAAAAATTCCTAGACACCGACCCAGCCGATGGGGGAGGCTAAGTCCGGCCATCTCCAGATGAACTGGTGATGCGGATCAAGATGGTCTTTTGTGGGTCAAACAATGATCTTGATCCAGGCGAGCTCTCAAGAACAATTCGAGTGCCATTGATGGCAAAGAATGTCTTCCTCAAGAGAAAGAAGAAGGCACCACCATGGATTAAGGAAAAGATATTATTTAATTATTTAATTATTATTATTTTTAGTTATTTCCATATTTAGTAACTCTTATGTAGTTGGAACTATTTATGGAATGCCTTATTTTTAGAAATACTTAGTTAGGTGAATAAATGTGGAAAAGGAAAGTTTATCTCTTCTAGATATTTTTCTTGATCACTAAGTAGGAATATTTATCTAGGATTTATTTATTAGTATTATTAGGATTTAGTATTTATTTATCTAAGCCAAAATTCTATCTTTTGCACAAGATAGAATTGGTATAGTTCCCTATTTAAACCCTTGTACTTTCATTGAATTAATTAGATTGGAATTATAATTGAGGAACCCTTTTAAGGATTAAAAGGTTCCCTCGATTCCCAATCCAAAAGTCTTTGCAATCAATTTATGTTCTTGTTCATCCGATACCAAACCAAGATCTAAACCCATTCATCAAACACACGTCAAACACAACAAACACACAAACCCATCCTGAAAAACCGTCGCTGAACCAGTGTTCCTGTCGCTGAATCTGTCAGAGCCGTCGCCAGCGTCAGGGCCGCGCCCGCGGCTCCCTTGGCCGCGCCCGCGGCTTTCCAGCGCCGTCGCCGTTACTAGTCTTGCCGTGGTTGTTTGCCTTTGATTGGTGTTACTTTAGTTTTATTTACTTGTTTCTCTTTTCTTTCACAATAGTCTCAAGTCTTTATTGTAATTGATTGTAAACATCAAGGATATCAAGAATGTTGCAAGAAGAGACCCATCGACAACGCTATCAGATTCGGCTTCTCCAACAAAGAGAGGCTGAGGAGGCACGACGACAAGAGGAGGAGGAACGTCGGCGAGAGAAGGACTTGGAGGAATTGGCGAAGGCCATCTCGGATAGAATTTATCAAGAGGAGGAGGAACGTCGCCGAGAGGAGGACTTGGAGGAATTGGCGAAGGCCATCTCAGATAGAATTTGTCAAGAGCTTCCTTCAGCCCTCACCCCTGCTCCAGCGGCTATAGTTGCCTCAACCGACGACGAGGTAATTGAGCCTAAGGAGCCTTTTGTTGATTTCGTTTCCCAGAAAACAGCACAGCGCGTCGAACTTGTTTCGCAGATTCCCGTTGACTCCGACCTCGGAATTGAGTCAAATCAGTCTTGTTGTGAAGCTGACTCGACGAGCTTTCCAATGGTGGGTCACACGCTGAAAGATTTCTCTGGGAAGGCATCCGAATCCGATCTGCAAGCTGGCTGTAAATTTCTGCCAGATGATGTGGTTGCTTCTGACGACAACGATAAGGACGTTGGGGACACTTCTCTTGAGTTAGCTATTGTACCTCTTGAGAATGTTCCTAATGTTGAGAATTCTGGATTTCATAGGGTTATTGAGCCTTTTAATTTTGTTCCTTTTGATTGCTCGATAATCCCTATGACAGGTGTTGTTTTTGAGGTTCCTTTTCCTCAAATTCTGCTGGCACCATCTCCAGTTGATTGTCAAGGAAGTTACTTTCTGGTGGTTGCTCCTTCCCTACTGTTCTTCAACGACTCGATTCGAGGACGAATCGAAGCTAAGAAGGGGAGAATGATGCGGATCAAGATGGTCTTTTGTGGGTCAAACAATGACCTTGATCCAGGCGAGCTCTCAAGAACAATTCGAGTGCCATTGATGGCAAAGAATGTCTTCCTCAAGAGAAAGAAGAAGGCACCACCATGGATTAAGGAAAAGATATTATTTAATTATTTAATTATTATTATTTTTAGTTATTTCCATATTTAGTAACTCTTATGTAGTTGGAACTATTTATGGAATGCCTTATTTTTAGAAATACTTAGTTAGGTGAATAAATGTGGAAAAGGAAAGTTTATCTCTTCTAGATATTTTCCTTGATCACTAAGTAGGAATATTTATCTAGGATTTATTTATTAGTATTATTAGGATTTAGTATTTATTTATCTAAGCCAAAACTCTATCTTTTGCACAAGATAGAATTGGTATAGTTCCCTATTTAAACCCTTGTACTTTCATTGAATTAATTAGATTGGAATTATAATTGAGGAACCCTTTTAAGGATTAAAAGGTTCCCTCGATTCCCAATCCAAAAGCCTTTGCAATCAATTTATGTTCTTGTTCATCCGATACCAAACCAAGATCTAAACCCATTCATCAAACACACGTCAAACACAACAAACACACAAACCCATCCTGAAAAACCGTCGCTGAACCAGTGTTCCTGTCGCTGAATCTGTCAGAGCCGTCGCCAGCGTCAGGGCCGCGCCCGCGGCTCCCTTGGCCGCGCTCGCGGCTTTCCAGCGCCGTCGCCGTTACTAGTCTTGCCGTGGTTGTTTGCCTTTGATTGGTGTTACTTTAGTTTTATTTACTTGTTTCTCTTTTCTTTCACAATAGTCTCAAGTCTTTATTGTAATTGATTGTAAACATCAAGGATATCAAGAATATTGCAAGATCGGGCCATCAACAGTTTGGGGTTCTTGATTCCGAACCCACAGGCGAAGGATCGGGGATCCCAAACGTATCAACCGGAGTCACGACTTTCCTATTACTCCGTATCGACACAACCCCTTCCCCGAACGTAGCTCTTCATCCCTCCGCCGCGACATTCTTGTCTTTAGCAGCGACATACTCGCTAGGTTTGGTCATCAAATTCAAAGAAGTCTTGGATTGATCGCGAATGAGGAACCATTTTCTTCTCCATCTTGTGCTACTGGACAACCTCTCGACTATCTTTGCAGCCAAAGAAGCGGACACAGTCCCTCGATGTGTTTGAAATAAAGAAAAGAGAGGAGGTGGTCCAACCACGGCACTTGCTTGATAGCAGCACACTGCATAGTACAGAACGCGAGGTACATCCACACATTGAAGGCAAGCTGGGCCGGGCATTGATTTATGTGTGCCAAGAATTCGAAATAAAGTTGAGGGAGAGGGAGGCGGAAACCCTGGAGCAAACTGCCCAGATGGACGATGACATGGTCTTTATACTCGTTCAAACATCCCTCACTCCCAGCCGCTAGGTCTATTTCTATCCCAGCTGGCCATGGGTAAAGCTTGGACACCTCCTTCATATGCTTGACGGTTAGAATCGACTCCTTACCCAACATTTTGGTTGCAGTAGGAGCTACGCGTTCCATAAATATAGTTGGAATAGGAGGAGGCACAACGGGAGCATATCCTTCGCAGAAGCTGTAGTTGTCTGTCTCCGTTCGATCATAAGGGGGCAAGGCGAAGTCACCCGGTACCACTCGAATAGGCTTTTTAGCCTCTTTGGGAACGCGAGATGACTCGCCCTTTCCCAAATCGTTGAACGACTCTGAAGTATGACAATATTCAGGATTGTCCCTCTTAAATGGATGTTTGATGGTCCCCGCTATTTTCAGCTTTTTCGCGAGCTGACCAGCCCCAGGGTTTGCTCTCTTTCTTTTTACCTCACGCGGTTTTTGACTCGGTGGGGGAGGAGCGGGACTCGTTGTAGAATTTGAGTCGACATCTGCCAGGGATTTGGTTCGCGAAAAACTAACCTCCTCATGTTGGTAGCCCATGCTACGGTTCTGGCTATCACTCTCTTGCGACATCTTAATTCTAAAAATAAGAAGAAAACCCCCTGGAAAAGGCGCAATGAAAGGAAAAATCAGCAAGGGGAAACTACCTTTTGAACATCGCAAGTAAGTAAATTTGGCACCAAAAAGCCCTTTTAGGGGCCCAAGTTGGCGCCTCACACGCCCCCCGAAAGAACGTTGAAAAGACATCTCCCCCCCGTAGGATGACGGTTAAAAGACGCCTTTTCGTCTCCTCCATAAAAACTTCTCAATTCTCGAGAAATCACCTATGGGGAAGGCAAAAAGGGGAGACGAAAGGTTTCTTCCGCCCCTTGTCGTCGGAGAGTTTCCACAAAACCGAAAAAGACCGTCGGAGGTTTTCCGAAGAATTCAAGAGCAACACTACCCTGTCCCAACGCCGCCCCACTATCACTAAATAGTTTTAGACCACTCCACGAAAATCGACCACAATTAAGGGGACAAAGAGGGAAAAAGGGGATGACACACCGGGGCGTACCCCGGTCTCCGGCCCATAACCACCGCCCCCTCACTAGAGGACGACGGTTTCCACCACTGAAGTTGGTGTCCCTTTGCCCTAAAAATAACTAAAAAACAAGCGCAAAACCAGAAATTGAGAAGGATAAGAGAAAGATCAAAGAAAGCTTACTTGAGAAGTACGGGAGAGAGACGCTGGTAAGTTTGGAAAGCCAAGAAGCAGACCACCACCTAACTCCGATTCTGTTCCTCTGAAAGCACCGAAAACCCTGGGACTCTCTCTCTATCTCTCTATCCTCTTTGCTCGTTCAGAAATGCGGAATGAAGAGGAACGACGTAAAAACCCCACTTATAGATCTCTGTGGGGTCACCCCCTCAAGTGGGCCGAAATGCACGTTAGGCCCAATTAAGGCCCATCCTACGAACTGGTTTTTGGCGGGAAGCATCGTATTTGTCGAAACCCAATCGCGAACGATGTATCATTCGCGATCCAGTTACGAGGAGATATGATGATGCCATAGAAAATAGACCTATTAAAATAACACAAGCATGACATCATAAATGAGTCACCCAATACAAAAAGATATCTTGCCCCACCACCAGATTCATCGCGAGCGAGGTACTTGATCAAAGTCATGACTAGACCCAGCACCCTCAAGAACCTTGACCCACATTTACTCGCGACCTGAATATCGATATAATCCCGCGTAGGAACCAGAGTAGGTCCTCCGAATATCTCGTAACCCTCCGGGATCCTAGCAAGAAGCTCGATGGCTCAAACACCTCACCTCTAAATGGCACCAAATGTATTGCCTATGCCCCTAAGCGTGTGGGCATGCGTTACACGTGTCCTATGTAGAACCACGAGGTCGCTAGCCAGCTGCTCGCTTAGTTTCCCTATAAATACCCCCCTCCTACCCCAAAGAAAGGGATCCGATTTCAAGATAAGAAAGATAGAAGAGCTCTGATTATCTCTCGGACCCAAAACCCCCGGAGTTGAGTTCTCAAGACTTGTGATCGGAGAAAAACATTCTTGGAATAAGAACATCACCCGACTCCCTCTCAAGTCCGCGATTGAACGACTCCAATCCTCGCGAGCCGAACATAGACACCCCCATCGCTTGGACCAATAAACGTATAATCTAATCATAACCCCTCTCGGTTAAGGCTTGCAGGTATTTCTAGTCATTTTGTCGTCACAATGAGGTAATAAGTATAGGTGAGATTCCACGAACGCTTCAAGGGCGAGGGCTTCCGCTTTTAAGAGGCTTTGTTTCCCTAGTTTACTATAGCATATGCTAATTGGCCTGCCCTCCCAGTCCCTAATAATGGCAGCCGCCGAGCTTACAGAGTTTGTTAGCGAGGAAGCATCGAAATTTAGTTTGAAAGTGCCTATCGGTGGTTTACGTCATTTAGTCTTTACGACCATATTTTTGTCCTTTGGGTGGTTTGTTTTTTGTGTATGTGAGGGGGAGACCTCATCTAGACACTCATTTATCTGAGATGTTTTACTCCAATTGTCCCTGTGAGTTCTAACAATGCGAACTAGAGTATCTTTAGGCGGGAAGGAAACTTGTCGAAAAACAAGTTGGTTCCGAGAGTACCACACTGGCCACCAAACGAAAGCAAGCCCCGCCTTGGCAGCGGGAGTGAGGTTGTTCCCAATGACTGAAAAGATAGGTTATATGTCTCGCGAGAGATTAATCATACTAGATATTGTCATGTTTGTGAGAGGAGGGAAATTATGCAGGGAATGCATATAACCATATTCAAACAGCAAGTGAACCTCATCCTCGGCCATGCAATTGCACACACTACAGGTGGGAGGCACAGGTGACCCCCGTTGGGCTAACCTGGAAGCAGTTGGGAGACCATTCTGGCAAAGTTTCCAAAGAAAGTTTTTGATCTTCGGCGGGATGTCCAATTTCCATATCCAAGCATTGTCGTTTGAGTCTAGCGATGATTGGAATGTAATTAGTTTGTATGCACTTGAAGTGGTGAACCAACCCGCCCTATCCGGCCACCAGTAGAGGTGATCCTCAAAAAGAGACACGGGAAGGGGGATGTCCAAGATTTCTTACAATGTGCTAGCCGGTAGTACATTGAGCAGTTTTTCCTTCCACCATCTACCTCCCAGGATATAGTCACTGATGGTTTCCTCTATATTACCAATTTATGGGCAATCATCCCTAGACCGTAGGGAGGAGGTAGATAACAAGTTATCCGTCCAAAATTTGATAGTCTTCCCATTTTCTACTGACCAAATAAGACCCGTTTTGAACTTATCAATAAGAGTAGTGAGCTTGGCGCATTGCCAGGAGGAGTCCCCAGTTTTCTTGCATTCGAGGATGTTAGCAGAGCATAAGTACTTATATTTAATTAATCTGACCCAAACGTTATCTGGCTCAGCCAGAATTTTCCATATTAGTTTCATTTGAAGAGCTTCATTCATCTCTTTAGATTTCCTGATCCCTAATCCTACACAGTTTTTTGGTCTACAGATCCTATCCCAACTGATAAGAGGTCGGTGTTGAAGATCTTTATTCCAGAAGAATTGTCTATTGATCTGATCAAGTTCCCTGTGAATTGAGGCGGGTAGCTTAATGGTGCATTGTGTACAAACGTTTAGCAGAAAGGTTTGTATTGATTAGGACTTCTCGGCCCTGTTGTGATAGCGCATTAGCACGCCATTTGCTTAGTTGTTCTTTGGTCATACAAATAATGTCCTCAAAGGTGTGTTTGTTGACTCTGCCATTAATAATTGGACATCCAAGATATTTCTCCAAAGAATTTACATTTGTTATTTCCAAACAATTTTTAAGCTCCGAAATCCTCGAGTTAGGAATACCTTTAGTGGCCTGGAAGCTTGATTTATGGTAATTAACTTTTTGTCCCGAAACATTACAATAAGTGTCAAATATGGTTTTGACTTTTTGTCCTGCTTCTACATTGCCTTTAGTGAAAATGATAATGTCATCAGCAAAGGAAAGAAAACGAACCCTAGGGCCGTTTCTTCCAAATGTAAACCTAATTGGACTATGATCCAGATTTGTTTCTGTTGAGAGTTTCCGGGCTAATATTTCTGCTCCCAAAATGAATAGAAAAAGAGATAGGGGACCCCCCCCCCCCCCCCCCGACAAAGACCTGGAGAGGGAATGAACATATCTGTAGGACCATTATTAACTAGGATTGAGAACGAGATAGTCGTAACACATTCCATGACCCAAGAGGTGAACGTATGGGGGAATCCAAAATTTTCTAGGATCTTTCTCGTGAAGTTCCAATCAACGCTGTCATATGCTTTTTCCATATCTAACTTTATTGCTAACCAACCTTAACGCCCCGAGCGCGATCGGAATGAGTGGAAGATTTCGTGTCCAATAAGCATGGTGCGGGACGAACGTTGTTGGCACTTTCGCCCTTTGTCAAATAGTAATGCAATTCAAACTCAAACACAAAACCAATAGATTAGTCAATCAATTACTTGATAAACCAAACAACTACTAGTATAGCAATTAAGTCCGGAGTCGAACCCACATGGACAAGCGATTTCCTATTCAATAACTCTTAACAAGGACTCTTAGGACAAAGCAATGATTTGTAGCAAATAACCGAGATGTAAAAGTAACCAACTTTATGATTGCAAAGTAGATTGATAACAAAGTAGAAAGAATATTTCACCTATAATTCTCTGACCATGGTTGGAATCTATGGTCCTAGTATTGATCTATCAATTATTCATAAGCACATGTTTACTTGACTAAAGTTGAGAGATCCGCAGGGATACAATCACCTTATTCAATATTCCTAAAGAATAGCATTAAGGACTCAAGTAATTAGACCAATTGGCACATTGATTCAATGCAATTAAGACAAACCAGAACAACCTTAATCAGCCCTAATCGACTTATCCACAACATAGATCAATTGAAATCATCTACTAAAAAGACGAAGAAATATCTCTACTTCAATACTTTGTTTGCTATCAAGAACACAATAACGAATTCATAGCTAAGATGCAATTCCTAACATGGTGATGAATCATTGAAAGGAGCACAAATATAATCAATAAGCACAAGATGATAACTATAAATATGAATAACTAAATCGAATCAAATCCTCACAATCGAAACAACCATGTATTCGAATAACATGCGAAACTATGAGTTTAGCAACTCATATTCTCTCTCTCTCTCTCTCTAATGATGTTCATAGTCTCACATTAGCCAACATCTCTCTTCTACGGTGAATGAACTGAAATAAACCTAATAAAGACTCTCAAAGAGTCGGCAAAACCCTAATAGAAATAGTAATAAAATAATAGGAAATATGGTCTTCGGATCCAAAATCGCAATCCCTGGAAACCGGCCCACGGCGGGCGCCGCCCTTACCGTGACGGGATTCCTTCGATTGACTTCAATAATCTCCAATGTCGTGTCTCCTTGCTCCTCTCTAGCTTCCTTCTCTGCCTCCATAAGCTCTAAAACATGTCTCTTAAGCTCTTCCAAAGTCCCTTCAAGGTCGGAATGTAATTCCGCAGAATAAACACTAAGAAGGCGTAGATTCTGAACTAGAATAGTTCACAAGTTATATACAAAACTAGACTCAAACATAAGCAAAAACACTATCTAAACACAATAAGAAATAGCTATAATGCCTATATCAAATATGCATTATCAAATCCCCCCACACTTAACTCTTGCTTGTCCTCAAGCAACTGATGTTCGCATTTTTAGTCATATTTTGCATCATGTTTTCATTTCATCTAAGTCATTTTATTAGCTTTTGTGTTGGGAAAGTGTGTTGTTTGTGTTGATTTTCGTATTTTTTGAGACCCTAATTACAGTAAGTGAATAGACCCTCGACGTCAACCCCTCTACTCTCGGCGCCGATACCTCTGCAAACCAATCCACACCTATACCCGACATATTGACCACTCCGAAAGCTAAACCCAAGCTCCCTTATCCATCAAAGGCTCTCAAGGATTCGAGCATAAATTTATTTAATTGGAGTGAGCATAGGCCTCGATCTCCCCTGACGCAAGTCAGCAACCATAAGACAAAAACATCATCTACGCTATCACAGGAAATTCTTTCATAACTTTACTCATAAAAGCAACATCATCAATAGTGCAAATATAACCAAGACATATAAACGTCATAACATGTATATATGGGATAAAGCTGCTTGCATGCTCAAAAATTCAACCTTACCAAGGATAAAATATGTATCTCTCACTCTCATGCATTTAGGCTTTAAGCATACACTCACCTCAATTCCATATACAAGCATCAACTCAAATATAGATATTTATATCACAAAATCTCCACCGGATACGTCAATGCAAAAATAATGACATCAAGAGGACTTTCGCTCAATGGAAACATTCATATAAGATTCCATTCATCGGGATTGTAATGGGGCTTGGTAAAGAAACATACGGGCAATGAATTGTATTTGTCCATGTGGTGCTATAAATTCCGGGAAAATAAGATTCCAACAACTCCCAACATAATACAAACCAACTCAATAATACTCAAGCTCACAAATACACAAAATCTCTCAACATCATCATAAAAACTCCAAAAATCATTCAATAAAATAAATTGACTCTTTTATTCTCTTTTTTTTTTCTTTTTCTTTTTCTTTTGGATATTTTTTTACTTACTTTTACCCATAGGTGAATTTTATCCTCCTTAGGTCTAACCATTTTATTTTTCTTTCTTGAGCTGAAATACATGTGGAACAAATGCATAAAAATGAGGGAATAACTAAGCACATGACATTACATCTTCTCAAAACCATAACCATAACATAACACTTTACCTTATCATAGGCTAGGAATTGTATAGTTTTGTGGAGCTACCAATAAAATAGGCTAAAGGCTCAAATTGGCTTCAAAGCAAGATATAACATAAGGTAGACATGGATAAATATGTGGCTAAAAGGTTGCCTCTATCATTTGAACTTATCAAGCAATGAACATGTTTATAATCGGTCTTCAAAATAGATAATCATGGCAATACTCAATGATAAATGCATAGGAAGAGTAAATCACACAAGAAAAGCAAAAGGAATATAGATGTATCCCTTTTAAGGCCAAAAATATCTCACTAGGAATAATTTTTGTTGAATATCAAGCATGCTCACAAACTTAGATCATACATGCTCAATTGCCTATGCCTAATCATATTTCACATAAAAATCAATTTTAAAGACAAGGTCAAATCATTCCAGAACTCCATAGGATTTATAAGATCATGCACGTATAAAGTCAAATAGGACAAACTCAAATTAGATGAAAATCTTTGATAATACAATATGCAATGCAATGCATGAAAACAAGACTCACATTTTTTTTCTTTAATTTTTTCGACATTTTCTCAATTTTTTTTCATTTTTGACATTTTCTATAACCTAAAAGAAATAACATAAATAAAAAGACTAAAAATCAAACATGAAACAAAAATTCAAACATGGACTAACCTAACTAACTAATTCACTTCACTTCTCCCTCCCACACTTGCATGTTGCATTGTCCTCAATGCATAGAAACACAAAAAGGAACAATGAAAAATAAAATAAAGGGTTTGAAGGAAGCAAATGACTAACCAATTACTGTGAAGGTGAGGTCTGGGGTCCAGACCGCTGATTGATGTCCTCTAGGGCAGTCAATAACGCGTTCTGAAGACTAGAGAGCTCATCCGAAAGACTAGCGAGCTTGTCAACAGTTCTCACCTCAAAATCCAAGCTTCTTCATAGCAAGAACTGAAGACATGATGCAACGTCGAGGGCAATATCGCAGAAAACCACGAAAATGACCAAAAAACGAACTCTCTGCAGGGACGGCGGGCGCCCTGGATGGGCCGGCAGGCGCCGTCTATACCAAGCCTTGAATCCGAGTGAAAACGTTGGATAACTGACGTCCACACTCTCCAAACTTGAAACTTTGATGATCCACTTGGTTTCAACAGCTTCTCAGGTGATAGGTAGGGGAATGGTATGGGAAAAGATTAATTTTTGTGGTTGTATGGTAATGGTGGAAAGTGTTTTGATGGCAAGAATCAATTGAAACACAAGGCTTTAGGTTTCTTTGGGATGGATTCAAGTAGGCTTTTTGGGTTTTGTAGATTCCTTTGGAGAAAGCTTGGTTGATTCAAAATAAGGAATGGACATATATGGTGAGTTGGAAAGGAATATCTATAAAAAAGAAAATAGAAAATATTAGAACTAGATAAAGAGAAAATAAAAAATAGAAAAGATAAATCCTAGAACTAAGATAAATGGAAACTAACCATAGATAGAAAATCTAATCCTAAGATAGATGAAAATAGATAGAAGATAAATAAACTAACCTAAGATAGAAAATAAATCTAACCTAAAGATAGATAAAAATAATCGAAACTTAAACTAAGATAAAAAGAAATAAATCTAATCCTAATAAGACATAAAATAAAGAAACTAACCTAACACAACCGGAATTAACCAAAAATAAAAGATAGAATTACTTCCCTTTCAAGTTTACCAAAAATCCGGACTCGTCAAGAACACAAAGGCTGCGGGCGCCGTGTGAAGGATTGCGGGCGTCCTGTCCTCAAAACGTGACTCCGTACTCAAGTCAAGCAAAACTCAACTCCAACAAAGGTTCTAATTTACCATCACTCCGAAATTCAGCGACACGATTGATCCTACTTTATTGGATTGAAAGACAAAATGCAAAATTGAAATAATATTACCTAACTACCTTGGGTTGCCTCCCAATAAGCGTCTTTGTTTCACGTCTATGGCTCGACGTGATGCATTTCTTCATTAAGTTATCCCATCAAGATCCTCCACACTTGTCCTTTTCAAGACAAGAGGGGGGACTTTAGGAATTTCTTCAATATACCCATCAATTGCATCCATCAATTCCTTATGGAAATGAGTTACTCTTGGAAGTTGCTCTCAAATTGCAAAAACCTCAACATTGCTAGGAATCGATTTCTCATAGGGAATAGCAATAGAATCATTTGAATTAGACACATTGTCATGTGGCTTAAATAAATTCTCAATTTTCCTTTCAATGCCATCTTTCCCTAATCCAATTTCATCTTTGTTAGAAGACTCAATATTCAAAGATTCAGTTTCAACAGAGACATCTAACAAACCATCTGATTCATTCTTCTGATCACTTTCATTAGAATCAAGAACATCTACAGAATCATTAGTAGAAGAAACAATAGGCTCAAATATAGAAAACTCAATCTTTTTACTGTCAAATTCCATAGTTAGTGAACCTTCAAAACAATCAATCTTAGTCTTTGACGTTCACAAGAATGGCCTTCCCAATATAATTAGGGTTTCAGGCATACCTTGTTCCATATCTAGAATGAATAAATTAGATGAAAATATCAAATTGATTACCTTAACCAAAACATCATCAACAACTCCTATAGGCTTAATACTAGAACAATCAGCTAGTTGTATAGTAACACCAGTTTCAGATAATGCATTGAAACACAAAAACATGTACAAGTTATAAGACATAACATTGATTGAAGCACCTAGGTCTAACATAACTTTGGTGAAGCTAGCATTACCTATATTACACATTGGATAGTAAACATACCTGAATCTCCGCACTTTTCAGAGAATCTTTTCTGAAGTAAAGCAGAAACATTTTCACTTAAACTTACCTTTTCTTTCCTTCGCATCATTTGCTTGCATTTCAGAGTGCACAGTTCTTTCAAAAACTTCGCATAGCAAGGCACAGTTTTAATCAAATTGAAAAGTGGAATATTTACATCACAATGAGCAAAGGTGTCATAAAAAATTTGTTCATCTTCCCAACTACGATAAGATCTTAAGGCATGAGAAAAGGGTGGTGCAGGTCTTGAAACCTCATAAGACCACTCCTTGGAAGATTTCTTCGGGGATTCAACAACGTCGAAAATCGGTTCCGTCACTAGAGGGGGTGGCGGGCGCTGTGGTGAGGGGCGGCAGGCGCCGTCTTTGCAGTGTGTCGCCAATTTTGTTCCGTCCTCTTCTTCCAAATCAATTTCTTCCCTATGCCTCTCTTCAACATTCCTAGTGGGAACATTCACTTTTTTACCTCCTTTAAGGATCATGGCCCTCACATTCTCCTTCGGATTCACTACCACTTGTGATGGTAACTTCCCCGAATCTTTCGCTTTCAGTTCTCCAATCTCCTTAGCCATTTGACTCAACAACGTTTCTTGAACACCCATCTTATCCAGCAATAACCTCAATGTCTCATCTATATCATCTTGCTGAGTGTTTCTCAGACGATTCTCAAATTGTCATTTTTGAAAAGGAACTTGTTGCTGCTGGTCTGTGCCGTTGAATCCACTTTGATAATTCGCATTGTAGCCTTGATTGTAATTGTTACCAATGTTGCGGCGAGGTCCATAATCCATAACATTCACATCAGCAATGTCCTCTTGAATCAAGGGACACTTATCATTCGGATGAGCTGGATCTCCACAAACACCACAAGGTCTAGGTTGATGAGATTGATTCATTTGCATAGCCATTGTGTTCATTGTCTCCGTAAGCCTATCTATGTCTTCCTTGTGACCATCTCTAGAACTATCCAACTTATGAACTCCTCTAACTCCTTGGTGTCTCCCATATTGTTGCGATGCATTTGCCAACCCTTCAAAATTCTACATTGCTTCCTGAGGCGTTTTATCCAAAATATCTCCTCCACTAGTAGCATTGATGAAACTCCTGTCGGTGTCAGGCAAGCCTTCATAAAGATATAGCACTAGATCATCATCGGATATACCATGTTGCGGACAACTACCCTTAAGCTTCTTGAACTGCTCAACATACTCATAAAGACTCTCCGTAGGTGATTGCTCAATACTGGACAACTCCTTAAGTTTGTTGAGGCGAGTCGCAGGAAAGTACTTTTATAAGAAAGCTTTCTTCAATTGCACCCAAGTAGTAATGCTTTGTGGGGTAGGTAATAAAGCCAATTGCTTGCAGAATCTTTCAAGGTAAAAGGGAACAGTCTCAACTTCAATTGGTCATCGGTAAGGCATTGGGGTCTAAGTCTATCATACACACTCACAAAGGTAGCAAGGTGCTTGTTTGGTTCCTCCCCAGGCAATCCATGAAAGTAGGGTAAAATAGTATACCAATTCGACTTGTATTCAAATCCTGAACCCTCAGGGAGATCAGGAAGGCTAATTGCAAGTGGCTGAGCACTAAAATTAGGTTTCTGTA
Organism: Persicaria maculosa; assembly: GCA_963922045.1. Taxonomy (NCBI): domain Eukaryota; kingdom Viridiplantae; phylum Streptophyta; class Magnoliopsida; order Caryophyllales; family Polygonaceae; genus Persicaria; species Persicaria maculosa. The sequence continues at coordinate 50,340,773 of OY998259.1, read as the reverse complement.
GGTTTCTCAGGGTCCTTCTTGGCAGATCAACAACTTCGTCTGCCATCTCCTTGTATGTATCAAACTCGAGCCTCCTTTTCAACCTAAGAGATTTTTCAATCTTAGAATCAAAAGACAAAGGCAATGAATTAGAAGATCTAGTTTGAACCATACAAGGACACAAAAGACTCAAAGTAAAGAATGAAAACAAAACAAAAAGAAAGAGTAATTGAAAGAGATAAAGAAAAGCAAACTCCTTTCTTCTTCCCGGCAACGGCGCCAAGAATTTGGTGCGAGAGGAACGTCGTTGGCACTTTCACCCTTTACCAAATAGTAATATAATCAAAACTCAAACACAAAACCAATAGATTAGTAAATCAATCACTTGATAAACCAAACAACTACTAGTATAGCAATTGGGTTCGGAGTCGAACCCACAGGGACAAGCGATTTCCTATTCAATAACTCTTAACAAGGACTCTTAGGACAAAGCAATGATTTGTAGCAAATAACTGAGATGTAAAAGTAACCATATTTATGATTGCAAAGTAGATTGATAACAAAGTAGAAAGAATATTTCACCTGTAATTATCTGGAAATGGTTGGAATTCATGGTCCTAGGATTGATCTATCAATTATTCATAAACACATGTCTACCTTTAATCGCCTTCTCCTCCTGCGGCATGCGATGAAAAGGAAGTTGTAGAGATCGTCGACATAGTTTCATAGCAGACCGTTGGAGAACGTGGGAGGCAGATGGGTGAATGTAGGGAGGCCATCGTATAGAAGAAAGGTTTCCACATGGTACCACATTGGTATGTGATGCAGTGCAATTATCGATGACTCTTGGTGACATTGAGAACAATATGAAGGTTCCATTCGATGGCCCTATCACTCGTGAAAGGGCCAAAAAGATTCAAGATGCAACCAAAGCCCTTCTTGTCCGTTACCAGGGAACGATGGAGAAAGGGTTCGGGCCACCCTGGATCACTTGGCTCAAGACTACACAACCGGAGCAAGAGATGAGCTTACGTCCATAAACCAAGCTCATGCAAACTCGCCATCATCCACCTTGACCTCGGCATACACTCGACATCCACTCGGTATGGGCTCTTGTCGAGTGGATCCACACCTATGTCGAGTGGGCCTAGGAGGTTGGCCGAGTACCTTCTTGTGGGCCGAGTTGTTTTAATCCATTAATTAATTAGTGTTATTTTAAGTAAGTAGAATTAATAAGTTACAAGGATTATATCTCTTCTAGATTAATTCTTGTACACCAAGTTATTCAATTTCTATCTTATTTAGGAATTACTTATCTTATGATTGTTTTAATTATCTTTAATTTAGATAAATTAGATCTATCCAAACCCCTTTCCTTTGCAAGGAAGGATTGGTTAGATCTTCCATAGCTTTTCTATTTAAACAAACTCTTGTACTTTGAATTTCTTAGATTGAATAGAATTGAAGAAACCCCTTTAACGATTAAAGGGTTCTTCGATTTCAATCCCAAAGCTATCTTGCTCTTGTGTTCTTATCACTTCGGCACACATTCATAATCACCATCACATTGATCACAACCGGAAAACCCTAAACCAAACACGTCCCTAAACCCAGGAGGCGTCGCAAGGAAAGAGCCCGGCGCTTGGTGACGCTCGCACCCGCACTCGCTCCCAGCGAGCGCTGGCTTCCCGGCACTCGGCTCTCGCACTCGCCCTCGCTTCCCTCTCGCTCCCGCGGCTTCACTCGCGGAACTCCAGGCTCTCGCTCGCTAAGTCTTCGCTCTCGTCCTCGCTCGCTGGTCTTGGCAACATCCGCTCCCAGTGAACAACACCGGGCTCCCGCAAGTCTTCGCAGTGCCTTCGGCTTCGCTCTGCGTCTGGTCCTCCGGATCCCTGAGACGCGCGCGCTGACCCTCGCTCCCGCTAGCCTCTCTTTTGTCGCTATTCAATTATGAATTTGGTTAAGTTATTTTCTGTTGCCTTAATTAGTTACTTAATTAGTTTACTTGATTGTTCAATCAGGAGATATTGGAAGAGCATTGCAAGATCGGGCAAATATACGGCGTGGTTCTTGATCTTGAGCCCACAGGCGAAGGATCGGGTATCCCAAACGTATCAAGTAGTATCGGATTTCAGGTGTATGCAAACTCTTTACTCTTTTGATTCTTTAATTGAGTGATTTATTTTCGTGCCTTATTTTTCACCATCCCGCTGCATAAAATTTGAATCTTTATTATTCACCCTAAAATTTGGCACTCAATTTTAGTTCTTTCTTGTTTGGATCTTTAATTTGGAAGGTATTGAGTTCTTGATTGCAAGTTTTAATCTTTTATTCCTTGTTGTTACATATAATGGCTATGAATGTAATTCTTGGATCTAAGCATTATATGAACTTGCACCACTAAAGAACCCCAATTTTTCCAGATTCTAGCCTTTTTCCCTTATTTCTTTATTTTTGCTTACTTTTAGATCATCGTAGCTTTGTTTTTTTTTCTTTTGTTCTCTATTTCTGCCAATTCTATAGTACTCTTACAGTAGCTATTTCGTAGCCAAAAAAAAAAAAAAAGAAAAGCCGAGAGCAACATTAAAAAAAAAAAGAATAGCATATCTTGCATTGTTTGAGTTAGTAACTCATTACATCTTGTTATTTATTTTCCTTGCTAATTGTTAGATGATCTATTTGGTTTCAAGCATTACAAAAGAACCCTACTTTTTATGATTGTGTGCTGTGCCAATACAGGAGCCTTGGTAACACCCCTCTTTTTCTGAACCGTGGTGCAACCGTCAGATAATAGTTGACGGAGTGTGTGCACTTGCTTACCCTTGTGATTGCTTTGTGTCGATTGGTACATATTCATATATTTTGAGCATCACATTGTATATTTTATTCTATACACATTAGCCGCTTGTTTATACCTGCTATCCTTGATATCCAACTTGTGGCTGATTTATTTTGCAATTTTGATTTTTACTTGTTGTCTTCAATATTGCAAAATTCTGTGTCCAGGGGAATTTCTTGAATTTAGTGCCTTATTTTTCTCGCCTCTTTGATTTCTAAAACTGAATAACTCTTAGGAATCAATAGGGCTTGCATTACATGGTTTCTGGTCTTTGCTTCGTTTACTTGTTGCTCTTCTGATATTGTAGGAACATGACGAGCGATAACGACCCCCAACCCTTCCCCTACCCCACCGACTGGCCTTTCTGCATCTGATATGCAGTACATCATTAACTCTGCCTCCAAATCGGTTACCCTGGATATGCGAAAGGAGCTGGCAGAGGTGGACAATCGTCGAGCCATCGAACGCTCTGAGGATCGTACACATTTCTCCTCCCTAATCAACCAGGCAGTTGCTCGGCAAATTGAGGAGTCCAAACAGACGGAGGCTTTTGGATCTAGACCCCCTTCAGGTGGTAAGCCGCCTCCCTCAGGTAATACACCTCCTCCAGGTAACACACCACCTAGAGGTAATAACCCTCTATAGTTAATACTCCCCCTTCTGGTCAACCACCCCCTTTTGGTCAATTATATTTTAAGCTTAAGTTTGCTACTCCTAACCCTTTCAATGGAGAGAATGATAACGATCATCTAGCGGGCTTCAGTGGCAACAAAGATCGCCAAAAACACACTCCCCCTCGGCATTACCAACAGGGCCGGCCACACCAGCAGCATCAATAGCATACGAATCCGCTGTTTATCAGATCTAACTGGGATGACAGACGCAGCAACGCTGATCTGCGCGACATGCCCCATTTGGAGGAGGCATAACAAGAGGTAGATCCTAACTTTGATGATTTACCTCCTCCTAATTTTGGCCGTCCTAGATTTGATAATGCACAAGCTATACAAAGGCGAGATGTAAAGATTAAGTTAGAAAATTTTGATGGAACCACTGATCCTGAATCTTATCTTGTTTGGGAAAATCATACTGACTATTTGCTTGAACATCTGCGCTATGAGGAAACAGAGAAGTTGGAAGTTGTTATATTACATTTGACAGGTAAGGCTCGTATCTGGTGGTTCCGCACTCGTGAGATGCGCCGTCGTCAGGACAAGCAACCTGTTGAGACTTGGCCACAACTTTGCTATCTTCTAAAGAAACGACATGTGCATGAGGATTACACGGAGACCATGAGGATGCACATAGCTTCTTGCCGCCAAGGAGCTCGCTCACCCATGGATTACCGAGACGAGCTTGAACGACTCGCTCATCAGGCTAATGTTTATCTTACTGAACGTGCTTTATGTACCCAATTTCTTGCTGGTCTTAATGTCTCTATTAAAAATCATTTGGGTATTCATTCAATTAGAGATATTAAGACTTTGTCTCATAAAGCACAACTTCTGTATGAGCAGCATCAGCAACATCTACGACAGAGGACCAAATTCGAATAGACCTCCCAAGGTCGCAGGTTTGTCCCTTTTAACTCTTCTAGTCAATCTAGAATTACTACTAACCCTTTTATGCAGCAAAAGGGAGTTTCCAACTCATCTCAACAGGGTTATCAGGTTGAAACTAGAAGGGTTGCTGCACCATCTAAGGAACGCATAAAAGACATCCGTTGCTTCACTTGTGGTGGTTTTGGGGATGTCTCTCGCGAATGCCCTCAGAAAAGGAAGGTCCTTCTCAATGATTTGGGAGACCACTACTATGAGGAGGAGACTGTCAAGGACCATGTAATTTCAAGCAAAGTGGAAGAGGACCAGCCGTTTGAGCCTAATGGAGAGATCGACACCACAGAGTTCGACGACGTGCTCTGCCTTGTCAATCGGTGGGTCCTACACATTCAGAAGTCTCCTATGGCTGATCAAAGGGAGAACATTTTCCACACCAAGTGTGTGGTTCGCGAGGCTACTTTAAGCGTCATCATCGACGGTGGGAGTTGCTGCAATCTTCTCAATGAAAAGGTAGTGGATTTCCTCCATTTAACTACTACTCCTAGGGCTACTCACTATGGTTTAAATGGCATAACTGATGATGGATCTGATATAATGGTCACCAAACAATGTTTAGTTTCTTTTTATATTGGATCATATCATGATAAAGTGTTATGTGATGTTGCTCGAATGGATTGTAGTCATATCTTGCTAGGCCGTCCTCGGTTTTATGATCGTTCTGTTATTCATGATGGTCGTGCGAATACATATGCCTTCACCTTTGATGGGAGAAGAGTTACTCTCCTACCCCTTTCGCCTCAAGCTGTTTTGAAGGAATAGGTTCGCAAGAAACAACAGCATGACGCTCAGAAGGAGGCCCAGAGGAAAGAGAAGCACCAAGGTGGACCGGCTGCACACACCGCCCCCGCGGCCAGCACTGCCGCGCCCGCGGCCCCCTCGGCGCCAGCCCCTTCCCACTCGACATCAGTACCTCCCTCCCATTCTTCGCTCAAGGGCTCTATTGAACGCCGCTCCCTGGTCTCTCAACCACAGAAAGAGACCGTCACCTGGAATGCACATCGACCTCACATCCTATTGGTAATGAAAGGGGTATTGTTAAATTTTGTGGATTTGAGTCATATTCCTGCACCTATTTCTGCTCTGCTGCAGGATTATCTAGTTGTCCTTCCAGCTGATCTACCACAAGGATTGCGACCTGTTTGAGGGATTGCGCATCAGATTGACTTCGTCCCCGGCACAACCTTTCCTAATCGCGCTGCCTATAGAGCTAGTCCTGAGGAGACAAAGGAGCTGCAACGCCAAGTCACGGAGCTGATGGATAAGGGCTTTGTTCATGAAAGCCTCTCACCTTGTGCCGTGCCTTTCATCTTGGTTCCAAAGAAGAATGGCTCCTGGCGTATGTGTGTTGATTGCCGCGCAATCAACCAAATAACGGTTAAGTGTCGTCACCCTATTCCTCGTTTAGATGATATGTGAAGACTCCATCTTGATTGAAAGACCTTGAGAACTAACGTACAGGTGATCTAAAGGATGATGAAAGACAAAAGGCTGGGTTTCAAGGTCTTGAAACCCAGACTAAAATGTTTGATCACTTATGCATTTCTCTATTCTAACTTGTTCTCTTACAGGAAAGAATTCGAGGCCAACCTTTTTGGGCCTAAATTATAATGGGCTTTATATTGGGCTATGAGATATGATTTGGGCTTTATCGATTTATACATGAGTTTCTCATCTAACCCACTTTATATACTAGATACATTATGGAAGTTCTTTCAGGATTTCACTTTTCATACAAGGAAAGAATCGATCCATAGTTGATCATGCTTGATCATGAAGAAAGTCGAAGGAACATCTTGGAAGGCACACAAAGGATCAGTTTTGGAAGGAATTCAAATGTCTTGGAAAGAATTTGAAATTCAAACGGTTCTCCCTCCAAGAAACTCTACAAGTGTTCCTACTATAAAAAGTCGAAGGCTAAGAAGGATGAAAACTAACCTAGCAAGCACTCAAGCACTCATAGCATCCTAAAGCATTCGTCAAGTTTCTCTTACATTCTCCTAAATCCTAGTTGGTGATCATTGTTTAAGAGTTGAGAGAAACACTAGCACTTATTGTACAAGTCATTCAATTTACACTTAGAGTTTTCATACTCGATCAAAGCACACTTAGTGTGTGGTGTGAGCTTTTATTTTCACTTGTAAGGTTGAGAGCTAGAATAGAAGCGGTGAGGCTTTGTATAGAGAAAGGGAAGTTTCTCTAGGAAGTTCTAGGCTCAAGAAAAGTGAAATAAGAAGTGTTTGAATCCTACCGATTGGATAATCCTAGGCGGGGACGTAGGCCAGTTGGTGCCGAACCTCGTTAACAATTCGTGTGTTCATCTTTTATATTCCGCATTTACATTGTCATATTCGATTTTACTTTGTCAAGTTCTGATAGCATATATCAAGGTCTTGACAAGTTGCAGTAAATTTCTATTGTTGCGAAAATCATCCATACTCTATTCACCCCCCCCCCCCCTTCTAGAGTATTATTCATCGCCTTATAGACTCTTCAATTGGTATCAGATCTTGGCTCACTGTTTTGATTTAACAATCTTGTGAGTTTTCAGCATGTCTACCATAGGTGATGGAGGTTTTGCTCAAGGAAGGTCAACCAATAGACCTCCACTTTTCTATGGCAATAACTTTGTCCACTGGAGATCACGGATGCAAATGTTCATCATTGATCAAGACCTTAAGCTATGGGGCCTGGTCAAGAATGGACCACACGTTCCTAAAAAGACTGTCGATGGAAAGCAAGTTGATAAAACTGAGTCTGATTACGATCAGACTGATCTTGAGAACATTGCTAAGAACTACAAAGCTACGAATCTACTATATTGCGCTCTTGATGCTAATGAGTTTAATCGTGTCTCGGCTTGCAAAATTGCCAAGGAAATTTGGGACAAGCTTATAGTCACTTTTGAGGGCACAAGTCAAGTCAAAGAGAGTAAGATTAATATCTTTCTCATGCAATACGAACTTTTCAAAATGAATCCTGATGAGACAGTAAAGGAGATGTTTACGAGATTCACTCAAATTGTAAACAACCTCGACTCACTTGGAAAAACCTTCTCCAACCCAGAAAAGGTTCGAAAGGTTCTAAGGAGCCTTCCAAAAACCAAGTGGGGTCCCAAGGTTACTGCAATTGAGGAAGCTCAAGATCTCTCTACACTACCATTAGATGATCTTCTCTGAAAACTTATTACTCATGAGATGATATTAAACGAGGAAGACGGAGAAGTACCCTCAACAGCAAAGAACCTTGCTCTCAAAGCTAAGAAAGATCACTCACAATCTGAGAGTGATGAATCAGACGACGAAGATGATCCCTTTGCTCTCATCACACGGGGATTAGCTCAAATTCTGAAGATGAAAAAACAATTTTCCAACCGTGAAAATGCTGATTCATCTAGATTCAAAAGCAAGTCTCCCAACATGTCAAAGAAGCCAAAAGTGCTAACATGTTTTGAGTGTGGCGAGACAGATCATCTCGTAAAGGAGTGCCCTTTGAAGAAGAGAAATAAGTTCAAGAAATATGAACAAAAGAAAAAGGCTATGCTCGCAACCTGGAGTGACTCAGATTCATCATGTGACTCAGACACCGTAAAAGAACAGGCTAATCTCTGTCTTATGGCTGAACACGAAGGATCACAGACTCAAGACCTTGAACAAGTGGTAAGAAATCTAATGTCTAGTCCTCCCGATGTTCTTTCTGAAGTCCTAAGAAATATGATTTCTAATGAAGATGCTTACAACAGTGAAATCAACACCTTGAAGGAAAAGCTGATAGATCAACAGAAATGTATTAGTGATATGTCGCTGGAAATGAAAAATCTTGAAACATCTCGGTCGGCCCTTGACATTAAAGTCAAGACCTTGAGCTCAGAAAATTCTGATCTCAGGCAAAGCCTCTCCTCTCTAAAGAATCGTAATGAGGATTTAGAGAAAGAGAAGGCAAAGCTAACCGATATGTGTCAAGACCAGCAGACTTCACTCATACAATTCACCAGATCTAAAGCTAATCTTGATAAGATGTTGGGTGAACAACAACTCTCTATTAATAGAAGTGGTATTGGATACAACAAGAATTTTCCAAAGAAACCTAGTACCACTTTGGTTAAAGCTAAAGGCTACTGGCGTTCACCTACTTGCTTCCATTGTTGTAAGAAAGGGCATGCTAGAGAAACTTGTCCATATAGGAGAAAAGATCCCTACATCATTAGAAATACATTTCCAGTTCGACTTAATGAACAGATAAAACAAGTTTGCATTCCTAAAGGGACAAGACTACCCAACATGGTCTATCCTCATTATGAATCCAAAACTATGTATTGGTCTAGCTGGAAAGGTTGATGTTGGTATTGCAGGATATCATCAAGAGCAAAGAGCCAAAATGGATAATGGATAGTGGATGCTCACGACACACGAGTGGAAAGAAATCTCTATTTCAAGATCTTAAGGAACAAACCACTGGAACAATTACTCTTGGTGATAAAGGGAAGTGCAACATTATTGGTATTGGTAATATTGGTAATTCAGAAAGTTGCATTAAGGATGTTTATCTTATTGATGGATTAAAGTATAACCTCCTAAGTGTCTCTCAGTTGTGTGACAAAGGAAACAAAGTTGGCTTTGACAGACACAAGTGTGAAGTCAGGAATGAAGAGACTGATGATCTAATCCTCACTGCTCACAGGCACAACAACACTTATGCTGTAAATGCTAATCATATTACATGTACAAAACTCAAGTGTATCAAGGTCTTGGCAGAAGACCCCAGCCTATGGCATAGAAGACTAGGTCATGTAAGCATGCACACCCTCAATAAGCTCAAAACAAGAGATCTCGTGAGAGGATTGCCTGATCTAAACTTCAAGAAAGAAGATCTATGCAATGCATGCACAAGAGGCAAACAGACATGCAGTTCCTTCAAACCTAAAAAGGTTGTAAGTTCCTCTCGACCTCTTGAATTGTTACATATGGACTTGTGTGGACCTATGCGTGTCAAATCCCCAAAAGGTAAACAATACATCCTGGTTATTATTGATAATTTCTCTCGTTTTACATGGATCTCCTTTTTAAGAGAAAAATCAGAGGCCTTGCTCGAGTTTTCCAAACTTTGCAAAGAGCTGCAGACCTTGAAAAACATACATATTGTCTCCATTAGGAGTGATCATGGTAGAGAATTTGATCAACTTAAATTTGATTTGTTCTGTGCTAAATATGGAATTTCACACATCTTTTCAGCACCTAGAACTCCTCAACAAAACGGAGTTGTGGAACGAAAGAACCGTACTTTGGAGGACATGTCTAGGACAATGCTTTTGGAAAATGGTTTGCCAAAAATCTACTGGGCTGAGGCTGTTAATACAGCCAACTACATTTTGAATCGATGCTTAATTCGTCCCATTTTGAAAAAGACTCCTTATGAACTTTTCAAAGGAAGAAAGCCTAGCATTTCCTACTTCAAACCTTTTGGATGCACTTGCTTTGTTCATAACAATGGCAAAGATAATCTTGGGAAATTTGATGCACGTAGTGATGAAGGTATCTTCCTTGGTTATTCTACTATTAGCAAAGCTTATAGAGTTTATAACAAGCTCACCAAAATTGTTGAGGAGAGTATCCATGTGGTATTCGACGAAAGCAACAATGGTGTGTTAAGTGAAGGTTTTGCAGATCTCAATCTAAATCATCATGATTCGGATGGAGAAGAAGAGGACAAGGCTGAAAATAAGCAGGACCAAGAAAGAAACATGCAAGAACAAATCCTAGATACCAACGAGCTATCTCAAGACCTTGAGAAGGGACTACAGAATCAGGATTCAGTCATTGAAGAATCCAACACTCAAATTATCTCTCAAGACCTTGAAGAGAGACCTGCTACTATCTCAAACAATCAGGGTCCAAAGCTACGAAAATTCAAACATGCCTCTTCACACTCAGCTGAAGATATCATATCAGATCCATCATCTGGGGTACAAACTTGATCTAGATTAAAGAATCTTTGTGCCTTCTATGCTTTTGTTTCTCTTGTAGAACCAAAAACCCCAGCTGAAGCACTCAAGGACTCGGACTGGATCACTGCCATGCAAAATGAGCTAAATGAGTTTGAAAGAAACAAGGTATGGACTCTTCAACCCAAGCCACAACACCAATCAGTCATAGGAACTAGATGGGTGTTTCGGAATAAACTGGATGAAGCAGGCAAGATCATTCGAAACAAAGCAACACTTGTTGCTCAAGGATACAATCAAGAAGAAGGTATAGACTACGAGGAGACATTTGCTCCTGTAGCAAGGTTAGAAGCTATACGAATATTACTTGCTTTTGCATCTTTCATGGGTATCAAGCTATTTCAAATGGATGTCAAATGTGCATTCCTAAATTGGTTCTTAGAAGAAGAGGTTTATGTTGCTCAACCACCAGGCTTTGAAAGTGAAGAATTTCCTAATCATGTGTATAAATTGGACAAAGCTCTCTATGGTCTCAAACAAGCCCCAAGAGCTTGGTATGAAAGATTGTCCAAATATCTTCTTGAAAATGGTTTTCAAAGAGGATTGATTGATAAAACTCTCTTCATCAAAACTCGTGGAAATGATCTTTTGATTGTTCAAATATATGTAGACGATATATTATTTGGTGCTACTAACAATTCCCTTTGCAAGGAGTTTTCTAAAATTATGTGCAGGGAATTCAAAATGAGTCTCATGGGGAATTAAACTTCTTCCTTGGTTTACAAGTTCTTCAAACAAGTAAGGGTATCTTTTTGAATCAAGGGAAATATACCAGGGATCTACTAAAGAAATACAAAATGGAACAATCAAAGGAAGCAAAGACCCCTATGAGCTCCACTCTCTCCCTTGATCAAGATAAGAATGGTAAGAATGTGAACCAAAAAGAGTACAGAGGTATGATTGGTTCTCTCCTATACCTTACTGCTAGTAGACCTGATATAATGGTCAGTGTCTGTATGTGTGCTCGATTCCAAAGTGACCCCAAAGAATCTCACCTTATTGCTGTAAAAAGAATCTTCAAATACCTAAATGGATCTCAAGACCTTGGGCTATGGTATCCCAAACAAAGTAACTTTCATTTAAAAGGCTACTCAGATGCAGATTTTGCAGGATACAAAGTTGATAGAAAAAGCACTTCTGGCTGTTGCCAACTCCTAGGATCCTCCTTGATAAGTTGGCACTCTAAGAAACAAAATTCAGTAGCATTATCAACTGCAGAAGCCGAGTACATTGCTGCTGGTGCATGTTGCTCTCAGATTCTTTGGATAGCACAACAACTCAGAGACCTTGGAATTGACCTTAAAGGTATTCCTATTTTGTGTGATAATACTAGTGCTATTTCAATCACTAAAAATCCAGTGCAGCACTCGAGAACCAAGCACATTGATGTGAGACATCATTTTATAAGAGATCATGTGGAGAAAGGTGATGTATCAATATCCTTCATATCCACTGATTTTCAGTTAGCTGATATTTTTACTAAACCTCTCCCTGAAGATCGTTTCAATTTTATTAGATTGGAGTTGGGTATGCTTAATAGGGAAGCACTTTCTTAGGGGGATTAATTACTCCCTACATGAAAGTTCAGAATTCAAATGACATCTCAAGGCCTTGATTTCATAAGGTTTCGAGATGTTCATCCGAATAAAATTATATTGGATCAAACTCTGTTAGTATCTTATGGATATTCAACAAGGGTGTCTTTTGATTTTATTTACCCCTTTCAAAAATTGGTTTTCATACATTTTGGTTCCCATTTTAAAATGATCCTAAATCTCTTTAATTTTTGCAAGTGGATGTGACACTTTGGGTTTAGAAAAATCAGATCATCATTACTTACTATTCAAGTGAGTTAATGAATCTGTACTTACCAATTTGAAAAAATGGGGAGACGATTCTGTTTCCAGATTTTTTGATTTTTAATCTCTCTCTCCTCACGGTCTAATCCACTCCTCCCTCACTCTCTCTGTGTTCATTCTCTCTCTCTCACTCCGAATTCCAAAAACCCTCTCTGTTTCTGAAACCAAAAATGGTGGGATCGAAGCGCTCATCAGCATCTCCGTCTCCAGCACCTTCTGCTAAGAGGTACAAGATGCCGGCCAACAAAGGGAAGAAAATAATGGAGGAATCTGAAGAACATTCCGAGGATTCCAGCGAGAACTCACCTTCTCCACCACCTCTGATCAGGAAATCCAAAGGCAAAGCTCCAGCCACTTCTGCTCCTGCTCGGCCTTCCCAGGTATCTTCAATCTCCCCCTTGAGGAGTCCTAATTGGTTTTTCTCTAAAGATGTTGAGGAGTCCTGGAAACAGGACTTTTGCAACCGTCGTTTATGCTTCTGTGATGCTGTCGATTTCAACCTCCTCCAAACCATACCCTTGCCTTGCATTTCCCTCCTCAAATCTACTTGCTTCTGGACCTTGCTCAACCCTGGCAATTTTGCCTATCCCCAACTCACCCGACTCTTTTATGCCAACCTTACTGTTCATCGGGTAAATGGAACCCTAACCCTAGTATCCAAGGTCAAGAACACCCGAATCCGCCTCTCTCCTGAAAGCCTTGCCCTCATCCTTGATCTTCCAACTGAGATTCCCACAAAAGAATTCCCAAGCTGATTTGAGTGTCTCTCACGAGCACGAGATGAATTCTTCCTAAAATCTCAAGGCCCTGGATCTTCATCCACCCTCAAACCCACTCACACTCCCCTAAACCTTCAAGCCAAGCTCATCTTCACCATTCTGGCTCGCTGTATCTTCCCACGCATCCATTCCAGGGAATTGGTGACCGAGAATCTTCTCGAGATCCTTTTCCTAATCATGAACGGATATGAGCCTGACTTGCCCAAACTCATCCTCGACTACATGACCCATGTCTCTACCTCATCTCGGCCTATGCCTTTACCCTATGCAAACCTCTTGCCCAAAATCTTTGAAGCCTTTGACATCGACACATCAGGAGAAGAAAAGCAAACCTACAGTGGGATTGTTGATGAGGGTTGTCTAGATAGATTGGGGATTGCCAAGAACCTGAGGGGGCAATGGTTTCTGAGGAAAGACTCAATGGGAAAACAGGTTGCTGAACCTAATATGAGTGAGGATAGATTGGCTGCTGTGGAGACTGAAATTCAAGACCTTAGGTTTGATCTGAGCAGGATGTGGTGATTCTCCAGGACTAGACTCATGAGCTACTCTCTATGATCAACTGCAAGCTTGATCAGATGATGCTTCTCAATGCTCTCACGTACACTGCTACAGGCTCTATCATGCCAATGGAGCAAGAAACTTTCGATCATGTGCATGAGAAGACAAGGAATGTCATCCTCAACTGTGAAAATCAAGTCAAGAAACGTCCTATCCTGCGCCCCACTCATCATGAACCCACCATTCTCACATTCGAGCAATATGGTGTGGTCAAGAAATACAGGGATGTGGAGCGTCAGAGACAGCTTGCAAAGATGGAACGAGACAAGGTCACCAGAGACGCCCTTGCAAGGTGGAGGAAGAGGTGCAGAGATGAGGTAAGAAGGAAATACCTTCCACCCAACAAGCAGTACCCCACCTTTGGCGAATGGGTTGAGGAAGGTGCTGGCATTGCCCCTCCTGAAGATCCTAATGCTCCTGGCGCCCCTGGTACATCCTCTGCTGCTGGGCCATCCTCTGCTAAGAAAGGCAAGAAGGCTCTAAAGAGCAAGAAGAAGAAGGCTGCAGATGGGGATTCTGACTCAAGGCCTTGATCTCCAACCGTCTTTCCTCTACTTTCTAAAAACTCATCTTTTGCTGTTCGTCTTTTAAAAACTCCTGGTTGTGTTTTGGTTGGTGTTTTCAGACATTTTCACCTCTCTGCCCCTTTGTTGGAAGACAAAAAGGGGGAGAATGTTTTGGTTGCCCTGCGTTTTGGCACTAGTTGGTTAAGTGCTTGTCGGTTTTAAAACTTAGATGATCCAAACATTTTATGCTTATATTATAATATGCTTATTTCCTCTTATGATTACTGGAAATATATTATGAATATTGTAACAGGTTTTGTCTTCCATCAAGGGGGAGATTGAAGACTCCACAATGATTGTAAGACCTTGAGAACTAATGTACAGGTGATCTAAAGGATGATGAAAGACAAAAGGCTGGGTTTCAAGGTCTTGAAACCCAGACTAAAATGTTTGATCACTTATACATTTCTCTATTCTGACTTGTTCTCTTACAGGAAAGAATTCGAGGCCAACCTTTTTGGGCCTAAATTATAATGGGCTTTATATTGGGCTATGAGATATGATTTGGGCTTTATCGATTTATACATGAGTTTCTCATCTAACCCACTTTATGTACTAGATACATTATGGAAGTTCTTTCAGGATTTCACTTTTCATACAAGGAATGAATCGATCCATAGTTGATCATGCTTGATCATGAAGAAAGTCGAAGGAACATCTTGGAAGGCACACAAAGGATCAGTTTTGGAAGGAATTCAAATGTCTTGGAAAGAATTTGAAATTCAAACGGTTCTCCCTCCAAGAAACTCTACAAGTGTTCCTACTATAAAAAGTCGAAGGCTAAGAAGGATGAAAACTAACCTAGCAAGCACTCAAGCACTCATAGCATCCTAAAGCATTCGTCAAGTTTCTCTTACATTCTCCTAAATCCTAGTTGGTGATCATTGTTTAAGAGTTGAGAGAAACACTAGCACTTATTGTACAAGTCATTCAATTTACACTTAGAGTTTTCATACTCGATCAAAGCACACTTAGTGTGTGGTGTGAGCTTTTATTTTCACTTGTAAGGTTGAGAGCTAGAATAGAAGCGGTGAGGCTTTGTATAGAGAAAGGGAAGTTTCTCTAGGAAGTTCTAGGCTCAAGAAAAGTGAAATAAGAAGTGTTTGAATCCTACCGATTGGATAATCCTAGGCGGGGACGTAGGCCAGTTGGTGCCGAACCTCGTTAACAATTCGTGTGTTCATCTTTTATATTCCGCATTTACATTGTCATATTCGATTTTACTTTGTCAAGTTCTGATAGCCTATATCAAGGTCTTGACAAGTTGCAGTAAATTTCTATTGTTGCGAAAATCGTCCATACTCTATTCATCCCCCCCCCCCCTTCTAGAGTATTATTCATCGCCTTATAGACTCTTCAATATGCTTGATGATTTTCATGGTGCTTATATTTTCTCTAAAATTGACCTTAGAAGTGGTTATCATAAAATTATGATGAAAGATGGAGATGAATGGAAAATGGCTTTTAAAACTAAGTATGGCTTATATGAATGGTTAGTAATGCCTTTTGGGTTAACAAATGCTCCTTCTACTTTTTTGAGGCTTATGAACCATGTCCTTAGGAGATACCTAGGAAAATTTATGGCTGTATACTTTGACGATATATTAATCTATAGCAAGAACATGCATGATCACCTTTGTCATTTAAAATTGGTTTTTGATTGTCTTAGAAAAGAGAAATTATATGCCAATTTAAAGAAATGTTCTTTTGCATCCGAGTCTACCATTTTCCTTTGTTTTGTAGTTTCTACATCTGGATTAAAGGTGGATGAGGATAAGTTTTGCGTTATTAAGGAGTGGTCCCAGCCCCAGGCTCCTACACATGTCCGCTCATTTCTGGGCCTTGCTGGCTTCTATCGACGCTTCGTCAAGACTTCAGCACGTTTGCCGCCCCCCTCTATGAGCTGACCAAGAAGGATGTAACGTTTCGCTGGACTGACGCACACCAGAGGGCATTCGACGCTCTCAAGGACCGCCTCACCCATGCCCCTATGCTGCAACTACCCGACTTCCAACAACCGTTCGAGCTCGAGTGTGATGCTTCTGGCACAGGTATTGGTGGAGACCTTCTTCAGAATAGGCGCCCCATTGCCTATTTCAGCGAGAAGTTGGGCCCTGCAGATCTCAACTATTCTGCCTACGACAAGGAGTTGTTCGCGCTGGTTTGCTGCTGACAGACATGGCAACACTACTGAAGGTTCGATAATGTATAACAAAGTAGAATAAAGATACTCTAGAAGGGGGGGTTGAATAGAGTATGTCAACTTTTCGCTGTCAATCTCAACACTTTTGAAACGCTTGCCAAACCCTTTGGGAGTACACTCAATTCTTTCGATTGGGATACCTGAATCACAACAAAGTTATACAATTTGAAACAAGTGCGGAAATAATGGTAAAGAAATAAGTAAAGAACACGTCGAATTGTTAACGAGGTTCGGCTCCTTTAAGGCTTAGTCCCCGCCTAGGTTTCTTCCACAACCCTAGGATTCAACAGGCTTTATTGATTCACAAAACTTAGGATCCTAATAGCTCACCGAGAAGCCTCTCTCCTATACAATTTCAATCTAGTCAACTCACGTTCCCTTGGAGTCCTAGACCAATCTAGAAGAGCCCCACCTCTCTCAGCTATCTAGTACAATCCTCTTAGACTCGTGAATCAATAACCTAGTGCACACTTCCTGAGTTATATATACTCTCGAGTATAACACTCTCTCAGCATATATCCTATAAGCTCACTATGTAACTCTCAAATGCTTTGAAACAAAAGATAAGACTCTTAACACCTAGCAGAGAGTACACGTAGAAGAAAGATTGACTTGAGGGCTGAGTGTGCGTTGTAGTTCAATGATCGTCAGTGTTCAACTCATGTACCTCTTCTCTCTTCTTCATCTTCTTTTATACTCAATCAAATCGGCGCCATTTGAAACAAGAATCTTCACCCAACGGCTACTTGAGATCATGGCTTAGGAAGGATCTTCGTAATCTTCTTTTCTGGGAAACTGCGAAGCCACAATTCACCTGATTTGATCTTCATATCTTTCAGCTTTATGGAATGAGATTTCTTCGAAATCTTTGCGGTATGATTATTATAAAATATGTATAATAATATTCAAAAACCATACGTAAATAATATATATAAATGAAATACATAAAATACAGGTTTTGAATTTCATCAATACAACTTTAGCTTCAAGACCTTTGACGCAAGCATTGTGTCAAAGCCTTTGAAACCATTTTCGATTTTCATCAAGGGAGTGGAGTTATCAATCTCCCCCTTGATGAAAGACAAAACATGTGCATCCCTGTAACTTAGTCAAGCAAATATATCATATAAAAAATTGGACTAAGTACCTGCAGGGGTTAGACAAATGTTGGATCATATAAGTTCAAAACCAATGATAAAAGCATCCAACAAGATAAGGCAAAATAAGGTCTTCCAAGACCCTATAGTTCAAAGCAATTTAAAGTCTAACCAATCTCCCCCTTTTTGTCTTTCAACAAAGGGAGAAGTATGAAAACAGTCACCAAAAGTTTTGAAAACAGGGCCAGCAGTGTTAGAGAGTTAGATCAAAGGTTAGGATAGGGGTTTAGGGTTCATCGTTTTGAGCACCATCTCAAGCATCAACTCGTGGCGCAACTCCTTGACATCCAGGCGAACTTCCTCCAAACCCAACTCCAGGGTTCTCCATGCGCTCATCGATGTAGTGGGAAGAGCTTTTGAGGAAGGAGAGGCAAGGCTCCATGTCACTTGAGGAGTCTGAGTTATGCCGATCTTCTCAAAGCTCTTGGAGTCAAATTTTTCCGTATGATGTTGTTGTTCTTCATTTTCAAAATCAATTTTAGAAGCTTTGAAGACAGGGGTCAAGAGGTATGCGAATGGGAGGGGAGTTCCTTTTCTGGATTTTCGGGTGTGAGCAATGGATACTAAAATGGTATTGGCTAGATCAAGATCATGACCATTCAATATGCGGTACAGAAGGACCATAGCATTGTCAGTGAGGAGGGAGCCAGAGTTCATTCGGGGTAAGAGACATCTCACAATGATGTTAAAGATAATTTTGGCTTCAAGTGTGAGGGACGAGTGGGTGAGTTGTTTGGTGGTGCTGCTTGATGCTTTGGGGAGCAGGTGTTTGGAGCGGGCAAGAGTAACACACTGTTCTTTTGTGGGGGTTTCAGAGGAGGGTGGACTTGGTTTAGGAAGACCAAGGAGTTCAGCTAAGTCAAGGGAGTTGAACATGATTCTAACCCCTTTGACGACTGACTCCAGAGTCCAGCCTTCATCGATGTGCTTGGCTTTGAGGTTTATGTAGAAGAGAGGGGTGAGTTGGGAGTAGTACTCAGATTCAAGGTTCAGCAGGGTCCATGCAAGGGTTTGTTTGAGAAGGGAGATGCAGGGTAGGTTCAAAGCTTCTAAAAAATTAAAATCGATAAAGTCAGAACAACAAATCCTATGAGTTTTAAACTCGTCTACCCATTTGCCAGCCATCTCGGCATTCTCAAACCAGGAGGAGGGTAAGGATTGGTTTACCTGGATAAGTGCAGGGGGATCGACGGCAGGCTCAGCGTTCTTTCTTTACTTTCACAACCTCTTCCTCAGCCTTTTTCTTTTTCTGTGCCTCTTCCTCGGCCTCTTTTTCAGAATCTCTCTCTAGAACCTCCTCAAGATCTTCCTCTTCCTCAACAATGATCTTTTTCTTTCCCTTAAGCTTCCCACTGAGGGGCGTCTTTTTCAGGCACTTCATGGACCGTTTGATTACGGCAAGGGTGCTCTTAAGGACGGTGCTTAGGACAGTAGTGTCAGGGGTAGGTTCGGGTTGAGGGGAAATCACGAGGGGGATCTGACGACCTTTGGAGGTAGCGCCAAGGCTTTTGGGGGTGGAGGTTTTCTTGGATTTGGGGGCCATCGATATGAACGGTAAAAAATTTCAGAGAAAGGTTGAAGAAGATGGTTTAAAGGTCTGAGAGATTTGGTAGTCTCTGAAGATGTGAATAGTGGGGGTAAAGATTGTGTGGTTTAAAAAGGGAGCGGGTGAGGTAAGTTGATGGGACAAGATGGTAGTTTCCAAGGTAATAACTCTAACTCATCATAACAACTGCCATATTTTCAAAATCAGACTTACCAAAACAATTTCAAAATTTAAACAAAGAGTCGTTCGAATCTTAATGATTAAGGCAAGATGTTTATCCGATTTAAATAATTTCCACAAATAAAAATATAATCGGATAACATGCAATAAAAAGGATTTTCCGGAATAGGTAACAATAAAGTACAGATATTTAAAATTCCTTTTTAAAAAATATTTGATCAAATATCTAAAAAGATACCAACCAAATATATGATCCGTTATATGTGCTCTACTGTTCAGTTCACAACCTTTGAAATGAGGTTCAAGGGTCTTGACACTGAGTAGAAGTTTTCTTTCATAAAGGGAAAGCTCCCCCTACGAAAGTGCATCCTTGTTAAGCATTCCGATTTCACGCCTAATGAAGGTGAACCTGCCCTCTGCCAATGGCTTAGTAAAAATGTGAGCCCATTGATAATCAAGTTGATATAAATGATATTGACACATCACCTTTTTCGACATGGTCTCTAATGAAATGATGCCTCACATCAATATGTTTGGTCCTTGAATGCTGAACGGGATTCTTTGTAATGGAGATGGCACTTGTGTTGTCACACTTAGTGGGAATGTCTTTGAGGTTGATGCCAAGATCTCTCATTTGTTGAGATATCCAAAGAATTTGGGAGCAACATGCTCCAGCGGCTATGTATTCGGCTTCGGTAGTGGAAAGAGCAATTGAGTTTTGTTTGTTTAAGTGCCAACTAATCTAGGATGCCCCTAAGAATTGGCAACATCCCGACGTGCTCTTCCTATCCACCTTATAGCCTGCAAAGTCTGCATCAGAATAGCCAATTAGTGTAAAATCTCTTTGCTTCGGGTACCACAAGCCAAGCTCCTTAGCGCCGTTGAGATATCGAAAGATCCTCTTCACAGCCACGAGGTGAGATTCTTTAGGGTTAGCTTGAAACCTAGCACACATGCAAACACTAAACATGATGTCAGGTCTACTAACAGTAAGATATAATAAAGATCCAATCATCCCTCGATACTCCTTTTGATTGACACTCTTCCCGGTCTTGTCTTGATCTAAGGATAAGGTTGAGCTCATGGGTGTCTTGGCTGCTTTGGATTAATCCATCTTAAACTTCTTCAAGAGATCCTTAGTATATTTGCTTTGGTTGACAAAGATCCCTCTCTTAGATTGATGAACTTGCAACCCCAAAAAGAAGTTGAGTTCTCCCATTAAGCTCATTTCAAATTCACTGCACATAATATCGGAAAATTCCTTGCACAAAGATGTGTTAGTAGTCCCAAACAATATATCATCAACATATATTTGAATAACCAATATGTCCTTTCCTTTGGTCTTGATGAAAAGAGTCTTGTCGATCAACCCCCTTTTAAAACCATTTTCTAAAAGATATTTTGACAAGCGCTCATACCAAGCTCTAGGGGCTTGTTTCAAACCATATAGCGCTTTGTCTAGTTTGTAAACATGATTAGGAAATTCCAAACTTTCAAAACCTTGGGGTTGAGCCACATAAACTTCTTCTTCTAAGAAACCATTAAGAAATACACAATTGACATCCATTTGATATAATTTGATGCCCATAAAAGATGCAAATGCTAATAAAATGTGAATGGCTTCAAGCCTAGCTACGGGAGCAAAAGTCTCCTCGTAGTCGATACCTTCCTCTTGATTGTAGCCTTGAGCAACAAGCCTTGCTTTGTTCCTCACGACCTTACTATTCTCATCTAGCTTGTTTTGAAATACCAAACGTGTGCCAATGACTGATTGATGCTTTGGCCTAGGCTTCAAGGTCAAGACTTTGTTCATTTCAAATTCGTTAAGCTCACTTTGCATAGCAATGATCCAGTCTGGCTCTTGAAGGGCCTCATCCACCTTCTTTGGTTCTACAAGTGAAACAAAAGCGTGAAAAGCACAAAGATCTTTAAGTTTAGAACGAGTTTGAACACTAGATGTAGGATCAGAGATGATATCCTTTAATGAGTGTGACAAGGAGTGTTTGAACTTTCTCTTGCTAGTCTCAGCTCCCTGGTTCGTCACATCAACAAGATTTGTTTGAGGTCCATCTGACTTCATGGATACATTATGCTAAGTTACTGCATTATCTGACGTCTCAACGGCTTTGGACTGATTGTCAAGGGCTTTGGACAGAGCTTCAAGACGTTGAGTCAATTCCTCAATGTTAAGAATCTGATCCTGCATGTTTCTCTTCTCTGTGTTCTTAGTAGCAATATCATCACCATCCTCATTCTCTGTATGGCTATTAAGATCTAAATATGCAACACTTTCACTTAAAGAACCGTCATTGCATTCATCAAAAATAAGATGAATACTTTACTCAACCATCTTGGTCATTTTGTTGAAGATTCTATATGCTTTGCTACTTGTGGAGTAGCCAAGAAATATACCTTCATCACTACGCGCATCAAATTTCCCAAGGTTATCTTTCCATTGTTATGAACAAAACAAGTACAACCAAAGGGTTTGAAATACGATATAAGGGGTTTGCGGCCTTTGAAAAGTTCATAAGGAGTTTTCTTTAAGATGGAACGAATAAGACAATGATTCAAAATATAGTTAGCTGTGTTAACAACTTCAGCCCAATAGGTTTTAGGTAATAAATTTTCTAAAAGCATAGTCCTGACCATGTCTTCTAGGGTGCAGTTCTTTTGTTCCACAACCCCATTCTGTTGAGGTGTCATAGGAGCAGAAAAATTATGGGAGATGCCATATTTAGCACAAAACAAATCAAACTGAAGTTGATCAAACTCCCTACCATGATCACTTCGAATTGACACTATGGGCTCGTTTCTTAAAGTTTGCAACTCCTTACAAAGTTTTGAAAACTCAAATAAAGCCTCTGATTTTTCTTTTAAAAATGCAACCCAAGTATATCTCGAAAAATCATCAACAACAACAACAAGCATGTACTTTTTACCATTGGGAGATTTGACTCGCATAGGACCACATAAATCCATATGTAAAAGTTCAAGGGTCTAGAAGTACTTAAAACCTTTTTGGGTTTGAAAGAGCTACGTGTTTGTTTACCTCGTGTGCATGCTTTGCACATTTCAATACCTTTGAAGTCCATCTCAGGTAGTCCTCTTACAAGCCCTTTGGACACAAGCTTTTGTAGTGTATGTGGGCTTACAGAACCGAGTCTCCTGTGTCAGAGCTTTGGATCGTCCGTCAAAGCCTTTAGGCAGGTTAAGCATCCTTGTGCCACGTACTTGCTCAACATTCACGGCATAGATGTTGTTATAACGATAGGCAATTAGAACTATTTCAAATGTATCTTCTCTGCGCACTAAACAGGTTTTCTTGCTAAATCCAACATCATTACCATTATCACATAGTTGAGAAACACTAAGAAAATTATACTTCAAACCATCAACAAGATAAACATTTTTAATACCGTGGTTAGGGTCACTCCCAACACTACCAATACCAACGATGTCACACTTTTGTTCCAGTGGATTGCTTCTTTAGTTCATTGAAGAGAGACCTCTTCCCACTCATATGTCTATAGCATCCACTATCAATAATCCATTTTTGCTCTTTCACCTTGGTGATATCCTATAAAACAAAAATCAACCTTTGTGGCTAGACCTATAAGCAAATTTAGATCCTTTATTGGAATAAACCATATTTGGTAAAATAGTGCCTTTGGGGACCCAAACTTTCGTTATCCGTTCTTTTCTCAAGTGAACAGGAAATGTATTGCGAATAATATGAGGATCCTTTCTTCTATAAGGGCAGGTCTCTCTTACATGTCCCTTTCTTGCACAGTGGTGAAATATAGGGGAGGTTCTGCTTCCTTTTGCCTTCACAAAAGTGGTAATGTGTTGCTTCTTTAAAAACCTCGGGTTGTAGCCAATACCACTTTTGTTTAGAGAACTTTGTTGCTTACCCAACATCCTATCAAGAGTGCTCTTGGACTTGGTAAAACTTAGGAGGGATGTCTGTTGGTCTTAATCTTCTTATTCATGGAGATCTTCTCGCTCTCTAAGTCATGATATTCACTTCTTAGAGACGAGAGATCTTGCTTGAGTTGAGATTTCAAAGAGTCAAGATTCTTGACTTTAATGTCAAGACCCGAATAAGAGGTTTCAAGACTTTTGACCCTCATTGACAGTTCCTCAATAATTCTTTCCTGGTCCACGGTTTTGTTAATAAGAGTGTTGGTTTGGGCAATAAGTTTCTCTTCATTGGCAATCATATTAGAAAGGAATTCCGATAGTATCTCTTTTGGACTTGCCATAAGTTCTCTTACAGTTACCTCAAGTTGCTCATTGTGGGATTCATCTACTGAGGCCATATACAAATTTTGGCTTTGTCATCATCGGAGTCTGAGTCACTTTTGTAAGGAAGAAATCGAGTTCAAAATATAATAAAATAAATCAAACTAGCTCTTGCCCACGCAAATGATTACAAGACTTCCTTCCGATGCAGCAGTGAGATGTCAGGATCGATCCTCGAGAAAGCGTGTTAGCGGATCTCAAGTAGCGGAGGAATCTCACAGGCAGAAAATCAAACAGACATACAGAAACAACAGAGTAAAGCAGAAAAGAAAGCAAAGACAGCAGCTTTGGTCGATATCGACTATCAGTAGTTGATATCGACGGACAGAAAGCAAAACTCAGCAAAATAACTCGATTTCGACAAAACTCAACTCGACATCGGCCATATTCCTCGATGTCGACCGAATCTTCTCGATTTCGAGTAACTCAGAAACAGAAATTGCAACTTTTCGAACGAAAACGAATGTAAACACGAAATTAACTCAATAAACTAAAGACTTCCAAGATCAGCGTTTCAACACCACAACGATAACCATGTAAAATAACACATAAAGGCTAGGCTTAAAAGATCATGCTTTTCATCAAATAACTTTCGTTATTAACAAATAGGAATATAGAGGCTTTCGCGCGCATAAACCCTAATTGTTACTAACCCTTTTCACATAATTAATCCAAGTTGTATTAAGATCACTTTCGCTTCATTAACACAAACAAGGATCACCTTCAACTTTCGCAAAAGAATCATGCTCGTAGGGATAGAAGACGAATTGCATAAAAAGCTTTTTCCTTTACCGCATCACCTCACATGGCTACCGTCGGGCTCACCCCGACCCTAGAAGTTGGGTGACTACTCGCTCTTCATCATGAATAAAGACATCAATAATAAAAGGAAATAACTTTGCATTAAAATAAAACTAAAGAAAGCTTACAACCGAACAAGCCGAATCCGCTCTCGTCTTTCCACCTTGCTCTCGCCACAAGCTCTCTCTCTACTCACTACCTTTTCTCCTTCTCTAGAATTGAATTGATAAAATCCAACCCCTAAGGCTTTATTTGTAGGCTTCATTCCCTCTCTAATTAGGAAAGAATTACCTATCTATATTATATCTATTTATATACTTACTTAAGATAAAAACTTGGGAATAAAGGAAATAAATCAACAAAGGAATTATATTTAATGTAGGTAAATATCTTCTCCTCTTGATAGCACTTGATAGATCTTGATGGAATTCGCTCTCAAAAATATCTCCATCGGATTCGGGATAGAAACTTAACAAGACCTGGATAGCTCGATGTCGGGCACTGTTGGTCAACTCGATATCGAGTAACCTCCTCGATATCGACCAGAATTTCTCGCGTCGTCAGCTCAGCTACTCGATTTAGGCCTCCAGAGTGAAAATCGACCAACTTTTACTCGATATCGACTTGTACTGGTCGATATCGACTTGAATCCTTCCTGGCTCAGCATCCTTGTTGATTTCTTGGACTCCAGCTCGATTTGGGCTTGTTCGACTTCGACCAATTTGGTCGATGTCGAGCAAATGTGACAGCTCTCAGCTTTCTGCTCTGTTCTTGAAACGCACTTTCCCGAGTCCTCGTTAGTCGGAATGACGCATATGAGCATGCGTTGGAAAGCTCTTTTCGAGGGCTACAACTCTCATGAAGATATCAGAACTTGAGTCAGAATGATGAATGCCGAAAAATGGCTTTTTCTCCAGCTGCACCATCCTTGGCTTCTTCATGAGTATCCTTTAAGCTCCAAAGTGCGTCCGATTTCTGCGAAATTAAACAAAAACTTGTGTAGACTCCATAATTTGGCAAATAAGTGTAAACTACATAGATTCTGTATTAATCTAGCCCAAATGTATGAAATGCATGCAGAAAATGATATAAAAGTAACTATAAAACATGGCGAATTGGGCTAACATCAAACACCCCATACTTAAGCTTGCTTGTCCTCAAGCAATACTTTTAATTGTCATTCAGGGGAAGAAATCAAAACTCTCAACATCTTAGATTCATTGTCATATAACCTTGCACTCAATTACCATCATCGAAAAGGTACTAATGCCACAAATCCATACATGTGCAATAAAAAAGCAACATCTACTCATAAAAGGAGGGTTATGCAAAACAATTCATATGACAAAGCATTAATAATCAAGAGGACTTTAATTTAAGCTCAAATAAAGAAGTAGATTGGTAAAAGGCTAACGGTGGCCAATTTTTGGCAATGTGGTGCTAATAATCCGGGGAAATGGAGTACTTTCCAAACTTTCATACCACATTCCTTCTTTATAAGAATCATCACCTTTCTCTTATTGCTCATTGCTTTTTTTCATTATAATGCTTTTACCTCTCTGACCTCAGCACTGCCTTCTTATGAGTCGCAAACATGGGTGTCATGAATGGCCCCCGATACTTAGTGCTTTGGACTCCTCACCTGTGTGTCCCATCTCGCCAAACTATTATCTCAGCGGGCATGGTCGATCTACCTTTATCTCCTGAGGTGATTGGATTTTCTTTTCACTCATTAAATTTTCCATATATTTCAAACGATCTCCTACCAAACTCCAAATATGATAACAGCAACACAAACACCATATGATAATCTCAATAATGTAACATCATTCTCAACATAATCCCCGGATAGAAATAAGGTAAAGAATGGCAATATTTAGAACATGTGGAGCAATGTATGAAATAAGGCATAATATGGCTCTTGTGATGCATAAGCATAGGTATGGCTAGGATATAACAATATGAGCATATATGGAAATATAAAGTCCTCCATCCTCTTATCATGCAACATGTCAAAAGCAACTTCAAATTTACCTCCTTTCATGGTTTTCAAGAAATATGCACTTCATTGTGACTTCCCTTTACTAGGCAATTTCATGCTATATCTCTAATGAATCAAGTTTTGCATCATCGAGTTCAATATTAAACTTCCATGACATTAACCAAAAATTTTCAATGGGGGTCATTTTTTCAAACTTTGGAAAACATGCATGTAAGCACATAAATCAAATAATGTCAAATATGTCAAATGTGCACAAAGTAAGCCCTTCCCCCACCCCATACATAAAGATTACAGTGTCCTCACTTTATAAAAAATAAGGGTAAAGAAAGAAACTCACTAGACAGATGTGCAGATCGTCGAAATCGAGTGTAATGCTGCTGCAGAGGTGGTCGACATCGACAAGGGCTGGTCGATTTCGAGGAAGTTGGTCGATGTCGACCAAGGCTTCTCGAGATCGAGTAAAGTGATGCCTCCAGGGTGGTTTTTCTCGACTACAGGCTCCTTTTTGCTCAATGTTTTTGGTCGATGTCGAGTAACTTACTCGACGTCTAGTAAGTCTGCAACTTTTTCTTCCTTGCAAGATTCGTTAGAAAAGAAATACCCACAATAGAAAAACTTAAATACAGTGTCCAAAACCAAAAACAAAAGCAACAATGTCCAAAAATCCCAAAAATAAATGTCTATTTACAAGCTCTAGACTTTATAGTCGCTAGGCCGACTTTCTCCGTTAATGCTCAAGGTGGCATTTGCAGGGCCCATGTAGCTTGGGCTTCAAATAGGACTCCATTCTTGTCCATCAGCTGCAATCCGCCTGAATGGATCTTGTTCACCATGAAGGGCCCCATCTTCTTCTTGTTGAATTTGTTGGGAAACCAATGATCCTTTGATTTGGCGACATAGACTTTGTCTCCAACTTCATACTTATTAGGCTCATCATTGGAAATCCTACATAATCGCACATACCAAGGCAAACCTCTCCCATGTATAGATAAATCTTTAATGGAAATAGGACAAGAAGGATCCATACCTTGGCTTACCTTTGCAGAATCTGATTTCGGAAGCTCCTGAGAGTCTGGTCAATTTCGAGTAAGATTACTCGACATCGAGGAATTCAGCTCGTCTGGTGGAAATTTGGTCGAGGAAGGAGAAGTCGAGGAAGAAGGTTTTTGGTCGACTTCGACAAATTTGGTCGAAGTCGAGTTGTCCTCGGCTTCGAGTTGTCTGCTCGATGCTGCTGCTGTTGGTGGAGTGCTCTGATTTTGGTCGACGTCGACCAAGTTACTCGACATCGAGTAACTCTGGTCAACTTCGACCCCATACTTGAATCCTGTCAAGGCATCCGAAAAGAAGTCAGTCGACGTCGACTTACCTTGGTCGATGTCGAGCAGATCCTCTGTGTCGTCGTTCAGAATGGCCATGATCTCCTCCACCTGGGCATCCATATCCCTCTTTTCTAGCTCTTCAGGAGTCGTATTCCTTACCTTAGGCTCCCCGCAAGTAATGTAAGCAGCTAATATAGATTTGACTTCTTCCATGGGACCTGTATGCCTTTCAGTTTTATTAAAGGAATACTCAATTACCTCATCGCCGATGTTGAAAGTGAGCACTCCCTTCCTTACGCTTATATTGGCATCCACCGTCTCCAAGAAGGGTCTTCCTAGAATAATTGGACAAGCAGGGTCCTCCGCCATATCAATAACTAGAAAATCAGCAGGGACAAAGAACTTACCTACTTGCACTGGTACATTGTCCACCATGCCTGTTGGGATGACCACCGTGTTGTTTGCCATGTAAAGCTTAGCATCCACAGGATCTAGGGCACCTATCTTAATCTTGGACCATATTGATAAATGCATTATACTCCCACAGGCTCCAAGATCACATAATGTATTAAATTTATATTGACCAAATCCAATGGTTATAGCAAATTTACCTGGATCTGGCCTTTTCTCAAGTATGTCCATTTGGCTGCACTCCTCTACAATCTCAGCCATTGACCGCCTTTTGCTTAGGATCTCCTTAAGGAATTTGGCAGAGGATGACATTTCATTAAGAGCTTTTGTGAATGGTATGGTGACATTGAGCCTCTGAAGCATCTCGATGGACTGTTGGAATTTCTTTTCTGCTGGATCCTTTGGAGATTTCGTCGGGAAAGGCAGCTTCTTTTTCTGCTTCGGAGCCAGAACAGATGTCAGAGGTGTTACAGCGTCCTTGATGTCGACTTGATTCTCCTCGACGTCAACTTGATGTTGCTCGACATCGACCACTGTAGTCGATTTCGAGTTGGAGTGTTGTGCAGACGAATCATGGTCAAGTTGTTGCTCTATTTCGACTTGATGTTGCTCGACATCGACCAAATTTTGGTCGACATCGACTTGCTGTTGGTCGATATTGAGTTGTTCCTCAGCTTCGTCCTACTGCTTTCCGACTTCTGGCTCACGTAGTTGGTACCCGCTCTTGAGCTTTACGGCTGCGACGTGCCCGGTCTTCCCCTTGGGATTTGGTTCTGTTTGCCCAGGGAGTTGCCCGGTCTGTCGTGGAATTTGTGCTGTGAATTGACCCATTTGGGTTTCTATGTTCCTCTTCCAGATGTCCATCTCTCCAAATCTTGTATTGAGGTTCTGGAACTGATTGTTGATGGTGTTTGTAGACTGTTGTTGTTGTGCTTGATTCCGGCGCATCTCATCGAGGATCATCTGTAGATCATCCTTCCGTTGATCTCTTTCTAGATGTCCTGGAGCTCTGTACGGCGGGGGGTTCCTAGGGGCACATTGGTTCCATTGTGGTTGCTGAAACCTTTGGTCCCCCATATAGCGATTTGGATCCCCTGCGTAAGCTACCTCTTCGTGGGTTTCTGCCATCCTGACTTGTTTCGTGTGTGGGCACTCAGTAGTGGTGTGCCGCTATGAGCCGCATTCGATGCAGGGCTGGTTGACAGAAAGATACTTGACTTGCTTGAGGAGCTCGCGATTCTGATCTCTATAGTATTGCTCCTTGACATCTGGGTCAATCTCCTTTGAAGGCTCATAGAGGGGCATGGATGGGGCTGGCCTGACATAGGCATTCTCATCATAGTTTGTCGGAGTCCCATACTTATTGTCGTAGTTGGTCAGCTTATCGAGGGTAGCCCATGCGTCAGCTGGTGACATCGTCAGATACTCATAATGAGTATACTGGTTGATCATATCCTTAGCAGCCAGATCAAGAGAATTGAAGAAGATCTCCTGAACAACATAGGGTGGATGTCCATGTGTAGGGCAGGATCGCAGTAGATCCTTATATCGTTCCCATGCTTTTGCTAGCGGCTCCCCGGGCTTCTGTTTGAAAGCTGTAATCTTCTGGTGGAGGAGCGTTGTCTTGGAAGGAGGAAAGAATTTGTTGAGAAATTCCTGCCTCACTTCAGCCCATGTCGTGAGGGATTGTGGAGGGAGACCTTCAAGCCACTTCAATGCTGGACCGACCAGAGACCATC
Source organism: Persicaria maculosa (assembly GCA_963922045.1). Lineage (NCBI taxonomy): Eukaryota > Viridiplantae > Streptophyta > Magnoliopsida > Caryophyllales > Polygonaceae > Persicaria > Persicaria maculosa. The sequence goes on along the minus strand of OY998259.1, from coordinate 50,310,907 downwards.
GAAAAGCTTTCATCTTGACATATTCCAGAGTAGTACCTTCGGCAAGAGTATGGCACATGTCAGAAAAATTGGTAATATGTTCAAGAGGGCATTCATTAAATCTTCCATAGAAGGCATTATTTTTAATCTCAATCAGGAAAGGAGTGCGAATTTCAAAATTATTTTCAGGGATCAGAATGGCCGATTCAGGCACGACAAGAGTCGGGTGCATGTAATCCTCTACAATGGTAGGGTATTGGGCAAGCTCAGTTTCCGCTCGCCTCCTTTGCTCAGTCTCCTGCTCAGTGCGTGCTCTCTCAACGGCGAGAGCAGCATTGTTGGCTTCTATTTCCGCCCTAAGCCTCTATATCAGCTGTTCTTGTGTTTCTGTGGCTGCCACGACTCTTTTCAATTTAGCGTGGACGTGTATAAGGCGTTCCGGATCGTCTAAGGCGTCAAACTCAGGTGTTTGACCAGAACGACGCATACACCTGCAAAGTAACTCAAGGCAAACGTGAGATATAACTACCTAAGGCGCGAATGATTGCCTCCCCGGCAACGACGCCAATTTGTTGTAAGGAAGAAATCGAGTTCAAAATATAATAAAATAAATCAAACCAGATCTTGCCCACGCAAATGATTACAAGACATCCTCCCGATGCAATAGTGGGAAGTCAGGATCGATCCTCGAGGAAGCGTGTTAGCGGATCTCAGGTAGTGGAGGAATCTCACAGCCAGAAAATCAAACAAACAGACAGAAACAACAGAGAAAAGCAGAAAAGAAAGCAAAGACAACAGCTTTGGTCGATATCGACTATCAGGACTTGATATCGATGGACAGAAAGCAAAACTCAGCAAAATAACTCGATTTCGACAAAACTCAACTCGACATCGACCAGATTCCTCGATGTCGACCAAATCTTCTCTATTTCGAGTAACTCAGAAATAGAAATTTGCAACTTTTCGAACGAAAATGAATGTAAACACGAAATTAACTCAATAAACTAAAGACTTCCAAGATCAGGGTTTGAACACCACAACGATAACCATGTAAAATAACACATAAAGGCATAAAAGATCATGCTTTTCATCAAATAACTTTCGTTATTAACAAATAGGAATATAGAGGCTTTCGCATAAACCCTAATTGTTACTAACCCTTTTCACATAATTAATCCAAGTTGTATTAAGATCACTTTCGATTCAATAACACAAACAAGGATCACCTTCATCTTTCGCAAAAGAATCATGCTCGTAAGGATAGAAGACGAATTGCATAAAAAGCTTTTACCTTTACCGCATCACCTCACATGGCTAACGTCGGGCTCACCCCGACCCTAGAAGTTGGGTGACTACTCGCTCTTCATCATGAATAAAGACATCAATAATAAAAGGAAATAACTTTGCATTAAAATAAAACTAAAGAAAGCTTACAACCGAACAAGCCAAATCCGCTCTCGCCTTTCCACCTTGCTCTCGCCACAAGCTCTCTCTCTACTCACTACCTCTTCTCCTTCTCTAGAATTGAATTGATAAAATCCAGCCCCTAAGGCTTTATTTATAGGCTTCATTCCCTCTCTAATTAGGAAAGAATTACCTATCTATATCTATATCTATTTATCTACTTACTTAAGATAAAAACTTGGGAATAAAGGAAATAAATCAACAAAGGAATTATATCTAATGTAGGTAAATATCTTCTCCTCTAGATAGCACTTGATAGATCTTGATGGAATTTGCTCTCGAAAATATCTCCATCGGATTCGGGATATAAACTTAACAAGACCCGAATAGCTCGATGTCGGCTATTGTTCGTCAACTCGATATCGAGTAACCTCTTCGATATCGACCAGAATTTCTCGCGTCATCAGCTCAGCTACTCGATTCCGGCCTCCAGAGTGAAAATCGACCAACTTTTACTCGATATCGACTTGTACTGGTCGATATCGACTTGAATTCTTCCTGGCTCAGCATCCTTGTCGATTTCTGGGACTCCAGCTCGATTTGGGCATGGTCGACTTCGACCAATTTGGTCGATGTCGAGCAAATGTGACAGCTCTCAGCTTTCTGCTCTGTTCTTGAAACACACTTTCCCGAGTCCTCGTTCGTCGGATTGATGCATATGAGCATGCGTTGGAAAGCTCTTTTCGAGGGCTACAACTCTCATAAAGACATCAGAACTTGAATTTGAATGATGTATGCCGAAAAATGGCCTTTTCTCCAGCTGCACCATCCTTAGCTTCTTCTTGAGTATCCTTTAAGCTCCAAAGTGCGTCCGATTTCTGCGAAATTAAACAAAAACTTATGTAGACTCCATAATTTGGTAAATAAGTGTAAACTATATAGATTCTGTATTAATCTAGCCCAAATGTATGAAATGCATGCAGAAAACGATATAAAAGTAGCTATAAAACATGGCGAATTGGGCTCACATCAGTCACTTGAGTCAGACTCACTCCAAGCTGCCACCATGGCTTTCTTTTTCCATCTATCACCTTTCTTGAACTGGCTCTTCTTCTTTTGAGGGCAATATTTCACTAGATGGTCTGTTTCACCACATTCAAAACAAGACAAAGGTTTAGTCTTCTTGTCATATTTGTTGTATTGAGACTTACCTCGAAATTTAGAAGACTCTAATCCATCTTTGTTGTTGAATTGCTTCTTCATCTTGAGGATTGGAGAAAGACCCCTTGTAATGAGAGCAAAGGGATCATCCTCATCATCATCCTCATCTTCAAAATCAGACTCATCTTTGGGCTCATCCTTCTTAGACTTGAGTGCCAAGTTCTTAGTGATTGTTGGGATTTCTCCATCGTCTTCATTGAGAATCATCTCATGTGTGATCAACTTCCCAAGCAAGTCATCAAGGGGTAGAGTGGTGAGATTTTGCGCTTCTTCTATGGCTATCACTTTAGGGCCCCATTTGTCTTTTGGGAGGCACCTCAATATCTTCTTTACTTTCTCAACATTCTCAAAGGTCTTGCCGAGAGAGTCAATGTTGTTCGTGATTTCCGTGAATCATGTGAACATGGCCTTAATAGACTCATAAGGCTTCATTTTGAAAAGTTCATACTTTCGAAGGAAGATACTGATATTGGTGTCCTTCACTTGACTGGTTCCTTCGTAGGTGACAACTCACATGTCACAAATCTCTTTAGCCGACCTACAAGATGAAATACAGTTAAACTCCTCAGTACTAAGACCACAATATAGTAAGTTAATGGCCTTATAGTTCTTGGAAACGAGTTCAAGATCCGCTTGGATGTATTCGTCCTCAGTCTTCGCGACTTTGCTTCCACTAGGTTCGTCTTTCACAGGAATCTTTGGACCATTCTCCATAATTTTCCAAAGTTCCAGCTCTTGATCTATAATGAACATTTTCATCAAGGACCTCCAGTGGACAATGTTGTTTCTCACAAAGAGCGGTGGTCTATTGGTAAACCTCCCTTGTGCAAATCCTCCGCTTGCTTCACCAAACATGATCAAAACTAACAAGATTGTTAGATCAAAAGCAGTGATTAAGGCTCTGATAACAATTGAACGTTCGATAATGTATAACAAAGTAGAATAAAGATACTCTAGAAGGGGGGTTGAATAGAGTATGCCAACTTTTCACTGTCAATCTCAAGACTTTTGAAACGCTTGTCAAACCCTTTGGGAGTAAACTCAATTCTTTTGATTGGGATACCTGAATCACAACAAAGTTATACAATTCGAAACAAGTGCAGAAATAATGGTAAGGCAATAAGTACAGAACACGGCGAATTGTTAACGAGGATCGCCTCCTTTAAGGCTTAGTCCCCGCCTAGGGTTCTTCCACAACCCTAGGATTCAACAGGCTTTATTGATTCACAAAACTTAGGATCCTAATAGCTCACCAAGAAGCCTCTCTCCTATACAATTGCAATCTAATCAACTCACGTTCCCTTGGAGTCCTAGACCAATCTAGAAGAGCCCCACCTCTCTCAGCTATCCAGTACAATCCTCTTACACTCTTGAATCAATAACCTAGTGCACACTTCCTGAGTTATATATACTCTCGAGTATAACACTTTCTCAGAATATATCCTATAAGCTCACTGTATAACTCTCAAATGCTTTGAAACAAAAGATAAGACTCTTAACACCTAGCAGAGAGTACACGTAGAAGAAAGATTGACTTGAGGGCTGAGTGTGTGTTGTAGTTCAATGATCGTCAGTGTTCAACTCATGTACCTCTTCTCTCTTCTTCATCTCCTTTTATACTCGATCAAATCGGCGCCATTTGAAACAAGAATCTTCACCCAATGGCTACTTGAGATCATGGCTTAGGAAGGATCTTCACAATCTTCTTTTCTGGGAAACTGTGAAGCCATAATCCACTTGATTTGAGCTTCATATCTTTCAGCTTTATGGAAGGAGATTTCTTCAAAATCTTTGTGGTATGGTTAGTATAAAATATGTATAATAATATTCGGAAACCATACATAAATAATATATATAAATAAAATACATAAAATACAGGTTTTGAATTTCATCAATACAGCTTTAGCTTCAAGACCTTTGACGCAAGCATTGTTTCAAAGCCTTTGAAACCATTTCCGATTTTCATCAAGGGAGTGGATTTATCAACTACCTCTGGCCTAAGGAGTTTGTGATTCATTCGGATCATGAAGCTCTGAAATACCTCAAAGGACAAGCAGTGCTCATCAGGTGATTTGCTCGATCGGTGGAGTTTCTAGAGACCTTTTGCTATGTGGTTCACCACAAGAGGGAAAGGATAATGTGTTAGCAGATGCGCTATCACGCAGGTATGTCCTCCTACACCATATGGATGCACATGTTTTGGGTTTTGCTTTAATAAAGGAACTGTATGCTTCTGATAGTTTCTTTAAACATATATATGCTCAATGTGTGTCCAAAGGTGAAGTTGATTCATATTTTCTTGATAATGGTTATTTGTTTGATATGGGCAAACGTTGTATCCCATCTTCTTCTATTCGACGATTGCTTACTCAAGCAATTCATGAGTCTAGGGGACATGGGGGTTTCGAAAAAACCATAGCGGGACTTAAGGAACAATACTTTTGGCCTAAAATGTCTAATTATGTGCTAAGATTTTTCAAAAGTCATGTCTCTTGTGCTAAGGCTAAATCGAAAGCCAATTCTAGTGGTCTATATCAACCTTTGCCTATTGCTAATGAACCCTGGGAAGATGTTTCTATGGATTTTATTGTCGGATTGCCTAGAACTTCTAAGGGTCATGATTCTATCTTTTTTGTTGTAGACAGATTTTCAAAAAATGGTTCATTTCATTCCATGTCACAAAACTGATGACGCTATTCATGTTGCACACTTGTTCTTTAAAGATGTTGTTCGCTTACATGGATTGCCTTTATTTATAGTTTCTGATCGTTACTCTAAATTCTTAAGCTGTTTTTGGAAAACTTTATGGTATAAGTTGGGTACAAATTGCTATTTTCTACTTCTTGTCACCCACAAACTGATGGCCAAACTGAGGTTACAAATAGAACTCTTGGGGCTCTCCTTCGAGTCATGCTGCGAACTAACCTCCGAAGGTGGAAAGAATGCCTACCATTTGTAGAATTTGCATATAACAGGTCTAGGTACTCCACAACGAAACAGACCCCCTTCGAAGTGGTATATGGCCGAAACCCACTAATTCCAGTTGACATGATGCCTCGGCCCCTCAAGGAAAAGGAGAGCATAGATGCAGTTGAGCAAGTGGACTTCATCAAGCGCTTGCATGAGCATAACAAGGCGCAGATGGAAAGGAAGACTGCGCAATACAAGGCCGCGAAGGACAATCATCGCAAGGATGTGCAGTTCAACGTTGGTGATCTAGTATGGCTGCATCTCAAGAAGGAAAGGTTTCCGCAACAACGGAAATCTAAGCTGGTCCCCAGGGGAGATGGACCATTCAGAGTGGTTCAGAAGATGGGTCCTAATGCATACAAGCTGGACGATGACTCTGACGTCCATTCTACATTCAACGTCGCCGATCTATCCTTGTTTGTGCCTGACGATGACTCTGACGACGATTTGAGGACAAATCGAAGTCAAGTGGAGGAGAATAATTCAGTGCAATTATCGATGACTCTTGGTGACATTGAGGACAATATGAAGGTTCCATTCGATGGCCCTATCACTCGTGCAAGGGCCAAAAAGATTCAAGATGCAACCTAAGCCCTTCTTGTCCATTACCAAAGAACGATGGAGCAAGGGTTCAGGCCACACTGGATCACTTGGATCAAGACTACACAAATGGAGCAAGAGATGAGCTTATGTCCACAAACCAAGCTCATGCAAACTCGCCATCATCCACCTTGACCTTGGCATACACTCGACATCCACTCGGTATGGGCTCTTGTCGAGTGGATCCACACCTATGTCGAGTGGGCCTAGGAGCTTGGCCGAGTACCTTCTTGTGGGCCGAGTAGTTTTAATCCATTAATTAATTAGTGTTATTTTATGTAAGTAGAATTAATAAGTTACAAGGATTATATCTCTTCTAGATTAATTCTTGTACACCAAGTTATTCAATTTCTATCTTATTTAGCAATTACATATCTTATGATTGTTTTAATTATCTTTAATTTAGATAAACTAGATCTATCCAAACCCCTTTCCTTTGTAAGGAAGGATTGGTTAGATCTTCCATAGCTTTTCTATTTAAACAAACTCATGTAATTTGAATTTCTTAGATTGAATAGAATTGAAGAAACCCCTTTAAGGATTAAAGGGTTCTTCGATTTCAATCCCAAAGCTATCTTGCTCTTGTGTTCTTATCACTTCGGAACACATTCATCATCACCATCACATTGATCACAACCGGAAAACCGTAAACCAAACACGTCCCTAAACCCAGGAGGCGTTGCAAGGAAAGAGCCCGGCGCTTGGTGACGCTCGCACCCGCACTCGCTCCCAGCGAGCGCTGGCTTCCCGGCACTCGGCTCTCGCACTTGCCCTCGCTTCCCTCTCGCTCCTGCGGCTTTACTCGCGGAACTCCAGGCTCTCGCTCGCTAAGTCTTCGCTCTTGTCCTCGCTCGCTGGGTCTCGGCAACATCCGCTCGCAATGAACAACACCGGGCTCCCGCAAGTCTTCGCAGCGCCTTCAGTTTCGCTCTGCGTCTGGTCCTCTGGATCCCTGAGACGCACGCGCGCTGATCCTCGCTCTCGCTAGCCTCTCTTTCGTCGCTATTCAATTAGTTAATTTGGTTAAGTTATTTTATGTCGCCTTAATTAGTTTACTTGATTGTTCAATCAGGAGATATTGGAAGAGCATTGCAGGATCGGGCAAATATACGGCGTGGTTCTTGATCTTGAGCCCACAGGCGAAGGATCGGGTATCCCAAACGTATTAGTATGAGGTGGAAAGGTAAAGGAGAAATGACCTTCCTGCTTTGACATCTGCAATGCTGCACTCTGGTGAAGCCATGTAGGAGGGAAGTGCTTCTGCCTTTAGGTGTAGTATAGATTAGGGGTGGGCATAAATCCTGCAAATCCCGTCCCGTCCCGTCTCGATCCTGGTGGGATTCAATAAATTTTTTTTTTCACATGCCTATATATACGCTTTATTCACATGTCATGTTTCACAATGGCTTGCCTACCTTTAGATGATAAATAGATGATAGATACTTGCTAGCTCTTGCTTTATAATTTGGGTGATTGATCATTTAAATATGTTGGCTTCCTATGTATATTGGCTTGTTTTTTCTTTGTGCTTGTTTCTTCTTATGGGAATCTTTTAGCTTTCCTTTGTATGTGGAGGTCTCACAACTTGTTAACCAAGTGTCCCTCCACGTGTGTGGTGTTCTGCAACATGTCTTTCATGTCTGTTTTACCTGGTTGTGCCCTACTCTATTCATTGACTTTGGGTACATGTTCTTGAGTGCTTTGTTTACTTTTATGGATTCGTGTATTACCTTTGTTAAAGTCTTTTATTTGCCTACATGTCTAGGTCTGTTAGAGTATGTGCTTTGGCCTTTCACTTGCATAAAAATCAGTTTGCTTATACTTGCTATTTGTTAGTTGTATAAATGCTTGCTGTTTTTCTGTGTTGCTTGTGGTATTGGCCTCGAGAGGGGATCATGTGTGATGTTGCCTCTCATGCGTCTCATTGACTAGAGGGACTCATTCCCTTAGAGGCTTTTATGTCTTGGTAGTCTATATGAGGCATGCTTTCATAGTTACACGTCTAGCTTGCCATAAATTTTCTATGAATCTGTTATATGCTGAATTTATGCTTCCTGTGCTAGATTTTATTATGAAAAAGACCTACTGAAATTCTTAATTTCTATCTCTTTCGTTATGCTTAATACTTGTTATTCCTAACCGTGTGTGGCGAAAGTGCAGGTCTTGCAATGACGGACATCGTTCCACTGTGCAATTAGCTTTTCTTTCTCTTTAAGATTTTATTTCGTAAACTAGAATTAAGAGGGCAATTGTTGAGTTATTATAACTTTAGTTTACTATTATATACATCATATATATTATATTATACGTATGTAGCTAGCCTCAGTGTATTGGAGATTGTTGCCCATCAGTTTATCATGGCGTAACTCCTACCCGACCCATCGACAGCTTTAGCTAAGCTCTTCTAGCCACACAAATTCTCCGACAGATGTGCCTCTGCACTGCATTTTGGTTACTTCAGTTGTGCCTTATAAAAGGCCTCTTTCTTGACCCCTGGACACTATAGCACACAAAGGGGGAGTTCACAGAGGCGGTAAAAGAGAGAGAGCGAGTGAAGGTTAGGGTTCGCAACGAGGAGCCCGAAGCGCCGCCAAGAGAGCTTGGGAGCTTCTCCCATGGCGTCTCCGGCGATGATAAGGCGTTGGGCACTCCGGTGAGAGAAAAGATGGGAAAGAGAGAAAGAAATAGAGCTCCATGGGTGCTGCACAGAGAGCTCAAGATCGAGAGGGTTTGGTGAGCGAGATTGTTCGACGGCAAGCGATCTCCGGGACCTTTCTTGAGTGCAGTTCCGGAAGAAGATGAGTGCAACTTCTCATCCAGGGAGATGTCGAAGGTGCACAAGGTCTAAACAAAGAGGAAGCAAAGGCTCACAGTTGAGCGAAGGATCTTGACTTTGATCCTGAACCGAAGTGCGATGAAGATCAACAACCGAAGAACGTTGAGAATGAGAGCGAACCAAAGGACAACTTCAGCCGTAAACGACGACTCGGCTACAGCCCGACGAGTTCATAGAGGCGCTGATACAGGGAGTCATTCTATTCATTCCTTGGTCAATTCTTTATTGAGCATTCACATCTGTCTTTGTTATTGATTGGTTGTATTTCGTACTTTGCTTAGACTGCCTTCAAGGACTGTTTTGTATGCTTCTGTTGGCCTTATAAGCATAGTGGAACATTCTCTTGAGTCGGGCACGTAAGGAATTTTCCCGAACCTCGTAAAGAAATCACAGTGTCCTATTCTGTCCGTTTGACTTAGATGCGGTTCAATCTAGAACCCAGTCTGCGATGATTAAGATTTGATATACGACTCGATTGACCTATCCGATACCTCGAACCAGGATTTTAAAGATTTGCTTCCCAGTGGATTGATTCCAAAGAGAGAGACTAGCACTAGGTCCGAGACGATGGCGAGGATCCTTGGGGGCGGCGGCAGCGGCAGCAGTGGAATCCCCATCTCGATTTGATCACCACAACAGCGCTCGCGAGGATCCAATTCGTGGCTAAATAAGCCAAAAGCAGGCACACACGCACACACGTACACGCACGTGCGCACACACACACACACACATTTAATTAAGGTCAATAAACTAAATAATGTTTAAACTAAAAAAGGGCAACTTTCTACTTACTGTTCTTTTTAGAGAACTTGCTACTTACTGTATACAGTATATATATATTAAGCTACTATAGTTGTAATTTCCTATATATAAATCCATTTTTGTTGTATTAAGGTTTTTGTGTAGAGCCAGAGCTCGTTAGCAAGCTCAATAAGTTGTTGCTTGCAGCAACAACACTTCATAGGGGCAAAATGCTTCGTTTTGAATCTCCTCACCTAACATCTTCTATTGAATAAAATGGACATGTATTTAAGCTTTGTAGTGTTACATTTGCAGTTGAGTTTTTTTGTAACAAACTTCTCTTCATAATTCAGTTGAAGCTCTCGCTTCCTTCCAAATCTTTTCCCCAATTTCCATTTCGTAGATCTTAGATCTGTGATTGATCTCGTGTTCTATTGAGGATCTGTAATCCTCTATATGGTATCATAGTTGTTGCTAATTCTCTTTTAGCTTCCATCAATGACTACTCCACAAGTTCAACTCAACATTTTGCTCGAGCGAGTCGGTGAAAGCTTCGGCGTCGCTAATGGTGCTCACATCAATCCACTGTATCTTTCCAACTCAGATCATTCAGGTATGAAACTAGTTGGTGTTCTGTTTAATGGAAAGAACTTTTCTAGCTGGAGTCGTAGCATCAAGATGGCATATGGTGCGAAAATCAAACTAGGTTTTATAACCGGTGCTTGTGTTCGTCCTCTTGATAATGAAGAGGAACTTGCTAAATGGATGAGTTGCGACTATATGGTCATGAGTTGGATCCTCAACTTTATGACCAGTGAGATTGTTGAGCTTTTCGTTTATGTCGAGTCCTCGAAGGAATTGTGGACTGAATTTGTTGAGAGGTTTGTTGAATCCAATTTTCTGATTATCTTTCAATTGCACAAGGAGCTGTGCAATGTTAAGCAGGAGAATCTATCTGTTTCTATTTACTATGGATAGTTGAAGAAGTTATGGGATGAACTTCGGATGATTGATTCGGTCCATACTTGTTCATGCGGTGGTCTTAAACACGACAGTTTCTCTCTTCTCAAGAAGATCGTTGACAAAGACGCTAAGAACCGTCTTATGCAGTTGATCATGGGCCTTAATGAGGCTAATGACAATATTTGCAGCAACATATTGTCTGGTGATGAATTGCCTTTGGTCAACAAGGTTTTTCATATTGTCTTATAGGTTGAAAGGCAAAGAGAGATTACTAAGGGTTCTACTCTAATTGATGGTAGTGCTTTGTCTGCTGCTAGAAATGGGAATACACAGTCTGGATCTGCTCCTGCAGGATCTGGAAATTTTATTGGTAAAAAGGATTTCAAGAAAGGAAAATCTGACAGAGTTTGTCGTTATTGTCATGAGAAAGGACATCTCAAAGAGTCTTGTTTCAAACTGATTGGGCATTTTGATTGGTATGAGGGACCACGAGGAAATAATCCTTCAAAGTTTGCTTCTAATGTTGAAGACATGGCCATTGATGAGAGTCCCATTGACTATTCTAGCTCCAAGAAGTCTGGATTCTCTGAGAATCACAAAGGAAGTGGTTCATCATCCTTGCTAGATCCGATTATGGTTAATGTTATATTCATGAGGATGTTAAGATGATGAAGAAAGGGAAAGCTGCTACCACTGATGCTGCTTATGATCAGAATTCTCATCAGAGTTTTATAAACTTTGCAGGTAGTATATCTATTGACAGTGTCTCAAATAAACTTTGGATTATTGACTCAGGAGAGACAAACCACATTGCTTTCACCCCTTCTATTTTTTCTAAGCTAAGGGATATGCACATACCTGTGTTTGTTGGTCTGCCTAATGGCTCAATTCAAAGGGTATTGCAATGTGGAATTGTACATCTGGATGCTGACCTTGTTATTAAAGATGTGTTGCTTGTACCTGAGTTCAAATACAACTTGCTTTCCGTCTCTAGGCTATTGAAAGACATGAAGTTTTTTGTTGGATTTACTGAGATGTTCTGTGTCATCCAGGACCCTTCAACTAGATGCTTGGTTGCTGTGGGATATCAAGTTGGAGGTTTATACAAGCTTCAAGCTGGGAATGTTGTTATGAGTCGTCACAAATTTTTGAGATCCTCTTCTGCTGCTTCTACACATACTGTTAGTAATAATGCATCTGTGAATGCACAAACTGATTTACATCTCATTCATGCTCGGCTTGGGCATACTTCTTTGTCTAAAATGAAGCATTTGAAACTTTGCAAGTGCTCTCACTTCACACAATATTACTGTCACTAGTAGAAAAATGTGAATATAGCATGCTACATAAGAAGCCGGATGTGAAAAATCCGGGCTATAATATGCATCCAATCTTTTATCTTTTTTTAAAAAAAAAAAATTATAGAGTATATAGCCCGGATATATGACACGCCCGGGTTAAAATGTCATGGTGAATTTCCCACAACCTAAATCAAATAACCCGGATCATAAATATCCGGGTTATTATGATGTTTTAATGACCCGAGCGTGTCCTGAATCCTCTAGGTCCGGGCAATAAGTACCCAATTAACCAATCTTAAAAAAAAGCCCGTATGATCATCCGGGACATAAAATAGGGGCGCGAAAGTGAAAAAAAAAAAGTGCAAAATCTGAAAAATTAATTGGCTTGGAATTCAATTCCCGTCTTCACCAACTTCGTCCTCGCCTGCCGCCGAAGGGAGCTTCGTCCTCGCCTGCCGCCGAAGGGAAATCACGAAGGGAGCTCTGTCCTCGGCGCCCTAACTCTCTCCGTCTTCACCAACTTCGCCGACCACCTTTGTCCTCGCCCGCCGCCAAAGCTCAGTTGCTCATAGGAGGGAGCTTGCCCTAATTCTCGCCGCCTAGGCCCGTCGTCTGCTGTCTTCGCTGTTCACCCTCCAGAAACGTCGGCATCTTCGCCTCTGGTTGTCTCAGCGAGGTAATTGCTCTCTCGCCTTGTCTCTTCCTCTCTCCTTCTCTCTTCCTAAACCGCTGCCAGAAACTGTCTTCTTCTCACGTCTTCTCTCTCCCTAATTCGTTCGATTTTGTCTCCCTAATTCCTTTAATAACTTCAATTGTTGTTGGTTGTATGCTTGCCTGTTCTGTTCAATTTCTTGTTGCTGTATCTGTATGCTTTCTGCGATTTCTGTTATGAGATTTCAGATTTCCAATTGCTGTTGCTGTTGGTTGTATGAGATTTCAGATTTCCAATTCGTTCAATAACTTCAATTGCTGTTGGCTGTATGAGATTTCAGATTTCCAAGTTTGTTGGCTGTTCTGATCGATTGTTTTTATATTTCTAAGTTTCTTGGCTTGAGATGCTAATCTGGTTTTCAGATTTCTAAGTTGCTTGGCTGTTCTGTCGATTGTTTTCAGATTATCAAGTCTGTTGGCTATTTTGTTCGATTGTTTTCAGATTTCTTTATCCCTAATGGGGTTTGTTTCTGTTGTTTGATTTCTAAGTTGTGCTTACTGCCTTCGATTGTTCTGTGAGATAATTTTGAGCAATTTTGCCCAATTTCATATTTCTAATTCGTTCGATTTTTGTATGCTTGCATGTTATTTGTGCTGCTAGCTGCTTTTTTTGTGGAGTATATAGTGGTCTTACTTGCTAAGATAATAAAAATATGCTTAATTATTGGAGTTTTTTGGGTTATTCCTTTATGAAGATGAAGATGATTGATTGGGATACAAAAATGGACACATTGGGGGTATCACATTCTGTATAATTTTCCCCTTCTTTTGTCCCTACGAATGAGGGCTGAATAAAAGAGAGGTTATTAGGCAAAGACATTTCTTAAAGAGTATTTGCATTCCATATACTAAACCTTAAAACTTTCATAAGTCATAATTGTCATATTATTAGTGTACTGATCAACCAAAAAGAAATACATTATTATTTGGTTTTGTGATTTGTGGTAGTGAGCTACTTAATGATTTATATGGCTGTTAAACCACCACTAAATTCTCTGTCATATTTCCATCATGATTGTGTCATGATTGCTAGTGTAATTTGCAATTGTATGACTAATGATTATGTCTATCATCTCAGCCAACTAATAAGAGTTTTATGTTCATTCATAATTTCATATCATCACTTAGGGTTATAATAGGATTTCCTGCCACGATGCGTTTACTTTAGCTGAATATGAGTTTTGAAGATAACTTTTTAAATCATATTTCAAAGTTAATAACAATCTAACTCATTGGTTTGCTGGAAAACTTTGTTTCGCTACTTCTAATGTTTAATGTTAGGGGAAAATAATTCACCAAAAAATAAAACTTGAACCTGTTTCGAATCCTTTTATGTGTTTGGCTTTTGAGAGCTATTAAAAGAGCTTCAATCATAGTCACATGAAAATCTGTTGTTCCCTTAATAGTAATCTGCTGATTGGCTTTTGAGAGCTGTTAAAAGAGCTTTCCATAACTTTTGTTTTTAAAGTGTTTTAATTTGCATTATATATGTCAATTTCCATAACTATTTGATTTCTTTGTATAGCTGTACCTCCTGTTACTGATCAATGGTCATTGCAAACTTTCTACAGCTTACTTATAGTTGAGAATTTGATGTACTACTTACTGAACACAAACCTACTTTTGAAGATTTTACTTTAACAATTATAAAAGCCAAAAAAAGGTAAAAGAACAAGATTGTTAGCTGTCAATTCCACTTCACATTATCTAAGACAATGGGGTCTGCATAAAGGTTCTCCTTTAAGGATTACTAGTATACATGAGAATTTATTTATGTGAATTTTTTTAAATGCATGAGAACACCTCGAAAAGATATAAATTGAAGTTTTAATGCATGAGAATTTATTTATGTGAATTTTTTTTCCAGGAGCTATAAATTGAAGTTTTTCAAATTGGGCATGAAAACACCTCGAAAAGATACTCGATGGCATGTTGTCAAGGTTAAACTATTTGTTTCCATCACATAATATTTCCATTGTATGTTTGGGGGATAAAAATCTGATGTATGCATTGTATCACTTGTAGTGTCCCCGTTCATCTACCCCCACTGATTCTGGATATTATGTCCTGAAGTTTATGCGTGATATAATACGTCGAGGGTCTTCTATTATTCCGCTCAAGGTTTGGTTTTCTAATTTCTTCTTATATGTTTGTTTTCATTACTTAAACTTTATTTAGAAAGCCAAGAAGAGATTACTGATGTTAATTTGGGTAATGTAAACATGATGAGATATATCTCATGGGCTTGAATATTCCAGGCGACTGCATTTTTGTTTTCTATCACCATATCACATTTTCTGGCTATATCTCTTTACAGTTAATAGTTTCGGACTGTTATGCATTTCAACCCTGAATTCCCAAGTTGATCATTGTCCAAATCCTTTCAGATTCAATTCTTTTGTGCTCCTTAAGCTTTAAGCTGTGTTTGATTGTTTTAATACCCACTGATTTTGGTCTTTTGATCTCCAACAAGCTGCGTTTGAAGTTCTTGGTAGTTGCATGCATATATTAAGACTCATACGAAGTGTACACAAATATCCTTAGGAAATATATTCATATTTGGAGGCCGGGTAAACTTCTCACCTTTATGCACTATTGTCTTACATGGTTTTCTTATTTGTTAGTGGTTCGGTGGCGAGGATACTTATAAAACCCGAGATATTGTTGAAATCCAAAGGGAGTGGTTAGACAAGTTATTTACTTTGATCATGTAAGTAAGATTTCATTTTAATATTATTGGTAATGTATTATTTTATCAATCATCATTGTGAGCGTTTGTTGATTGTTGGTAAAAAAAAAATGCAGGACCTAAAGTCGGCCTGTTTATTGCATGTACAAGTAGAGTACAAAATGGTATGTATTTTTAAACACTTTCATTTTGGAATTGATCCTTGCTGTGTTTGTGCAATTTACCCAATGAAGAATCCCTCATTGAAGTGCAATTTTATGAACTTGATCCTAGTAATTTGATCCTAGTTAGCTTTGATCTCCCCCTCCCCATGATGACTGCTGCCTCCGTTAGAAAAGACAATCGAACAATTTCAGTGTAGATTTTTCAAGGCCGAATTGATATTGATTGGTACAAACGAAAGATGATTCAAATGCGCCTTAGTTGGGTTTTATGTAGCTTTTTTTGTTGTGCTTATTGCTGCTGATTTTTGCAGGATGGAAGGATATATGAGCTTCAGCAGGTTGCGCTTCATGTCAGACGAAGAACTCACCGAGATTGCCGGTCAATTCTAGCATATCATTTGTGTCTTTTGGCATATGCACTCTAGTTATGTTTTGTTTTAGCTATTAGCAGACTATTGGTTCTACTATGCAAAGGAGAGACAAGATCTTGTACTAAGCATGTTCATGGACATCGATTTGGATTTGACTAGTTTTTTGCTTATGTTAATGAGAACATGTTTACTCTTTTGTTTATAATCAATCTTGCACTGTGTTGGTGTTTGTATGTGTGGAATATATATGTAAAACAATGTAAAAACGTACAGGTGGAATAGGGCCTATTAAAAATGGTAATTAAAAAAAATATGTATATAAAAGAGCCCGGACTATTAAATCCGGGAAATATAAGCAATTTAAATTGCTGTAAAATTTATGTACCAAATAGCCCGGATCTACCAATGTCCGGGCTATATAACCTCCAATACGTGGGTCTTGTTGATAGGGAAAATAACCCGGAGTACAAATATCCGGGATATTTGACACCCCAAATAACCCGGATATTAAAATACAATCCGGGCTATAAAATCTGTGAGATTTTTTAACCAGGTTCGGACTGCACTCTAATAGCCCGGGCGTGTACTTTTTGGGTCCGGGCTCTTTACCTATTGTCACATTAAGCTGATGCCCGGACCCCATTTCCTATATATCCGGGCTCTATTATTCAAAACGCCCGGGCTAAAAAGCCTATTTTCTACTAGTGTGTGATACTTGCTCTATGTCTAAACTGCATCAACTGGTTTTTCCTGTTAGTGAATCACATGCTACACATTTGTTTTATCTGGTTCATGCTGATCTCTGGGGTCCCTATAAGGTACCTTCAGTTTGTGGGACTAAGTATTTTCTAACCTTGGTTAATGATTGCTCTCGTGCCACATGGACTTTTCTGTTGCAACCCAAGTCTCAAACCTTTACCCTCATTAAGCATTTCTTTGCCTATATTCATACTCAATTCAATGCAAGAATCAAGATCTTTAGATCTGATAATGGCACTGAATTCATGTCCTCTCAGTGCCGGGAGTTCTTTGTTGAGCAAGGTGTTGTCCATCAAAGATCAGTTGCTGGTGTACCTCAACAAAATGGCCGAGTAGAGCACAAACACATGCACCTTGTGGAAACTGCTCGTGCCATTCGTGTTCATACTAATCTTCAAAAGAAATTTTGGGGTCATTGCATCATGTCTGCCACTCACATCATCAACAAATTGCCTTCATCAGTTCTTCAATGGAAGACTCCATATGAAGTGCTTCATGGTATGCCTCCTTCATATGATAAACTGCTTGTTATTGGATGCCTCTGCTATGCTTTGTCTCCCAAGACAAGTTAACCAGTAGAAAATCAAGATTTTACCCCATAACCTATTACCCCGGATCTCATAATTGTGGGGTATAATGGCAAAACTGACAAGTTGTCTTTATTTTTTTTTATTAAAACAAATATACCTCGGATCATATAAAAAATATCTGGTGTATATTAGATTGGTAAAAGGTTATTCTCTTAATATAATTTTTTTAAGTAAAACAGATGGTCGCTTCTTTTGATTTAAAAAAAATCTCTGTAGCTTTCCTCTTTCTCCATCTTGTGCGCGAGAGATCGAACAGATCGCGTCCAGGGCGCCCCGACTGGCCTCCATCCTCCATTGTGTGCTCGGACCGCCGACCACCGAGCCTGCTCTGACTCCAGCGCGCTCCAACCACCGAGCATGCTCCATCATCGGCTCCCTCCGTCGCGGATTCCTCACCCGCCGAGCCCCAGCGCACAAAGTGCCCCCGCCGACCTCCATTGTTGATCGAACCTCCATCCTCCATCATCGGCCTCATCTGTGTGAAGAAACCCCCCCCCCCCCCCCCATGTGAACGCCTCCTCTTCCTAGGTAAACAAAAACCCTTAATTTTTAGATTTTGCAAAAACCCTAATTTGTGTCCCTCTCCTTAATCGAATCCTATTTTGCATCTTTGAAAGCTTCAATGTAGGCTAGTTTGCTCAGATTGGGCACAAGGAATTTCGACGGGTTGGATTTGCAAGGAATTTGTATCGCCCTCTTCTCTGTTCATGTCTGACCGACCAAGGGATGTTCTGTCCGCCTCCTTTGTGTGATCCCTCTTTGGGCAGGTTGGCTTAGCAATATATTGAGCAAGAAATCCTCCTCTAAGTTCAGGTAATTTTTTTTAAAAAAAATTATGTTCGCTTTTCAATTTGTGATGTTATTTTCATGATCCCCAATTTGTGATGCTATTTTCATGAAAGCACTGATAGCTCTTCGATCAATTAATTACTGCGCGGTAAATCTGACGAGGTTAATGGATAGGTAGGTTTAATTAAGTGGTGTTTGGTTTGGTTTTTTTCAGTTTTTAAAGTGTCGGATCTATAATTGTACTCTCTGCACGCTCTGCAATCAGCTTTGGTTTGGTTTGTTTGTGTTGACTGAATGGTAGTAAGAGTGAGTATTGGCTTTGGATTTTAGTGCTTCTTACTCATACATTTAAATTGTTTTGCTTTGGTTTGTTTGTGTTGACTGAATGGTAGTAAGAGTGAGTGACGATTGGCTTAGATTTTAGTGCTCCTTACTCGTTCACTTTTCAAAATCACCTAAGTTGTTCTCGTTCACTTTTCATGATTACCTAAGTTGTTCTCATACATTTAAATTGCTTTGCTTTGGTTTGTTTGTGTAGACTGAATGGTAGTAAGAGTGAGTGACGATTGGCTTTGGATTTAAGTGCTCCTTACTCATACATTTAAATTTGGTGATTGCTAAAACCACCCCTTTAAATAAGGTAAATTGCTAAAAACACTAGTGAGAATTAAAATTTGCCTAAACCACCCTTAAGACCGTAAATGTGTGGCTGAGAACAACTTAGGTGATTTTGAAATCAAAATCACCTAAGTTGTTCTCGTTCACTTTTCATGATCCCCAATTTGTGATGCTATTTTCAATTAGTGCAGGGTTGTGCTCCCAATCTAATTGTTATGCTAATTGTCAAGTTGAAAGTCCTGAAAACTAGGTTTTATAAAATTAAGGGGTTATATTATGTTGGTGCATGAGTTTTGAGTGGTCTAATATCTAGATTAAAATAGGGGGTTTGATGTTTGAATCATTGTAGCTGCAATGGATGGGCAGACTGTTGAACACCTTCAGAAAATCATATGCCAATTTGCTGGAAATAATATCCTTACAGTTATGTGAGTTCACTTGCTATGCTCACTTCTTTTAGTTGATCTTATAGAGGATGCGAGATTGTTAAGGAAACTGCTTGCTCTATTTTCTCAAAAGGCAATGCCTTTGTTTTTTCTTGCTACTAATTATAATATGAAATACAAGCTATATTAGCTTGCTAAGGATGTAATATGGTTCATCTGGAATTTCATAAATGACGAATTTAAAGTTATTCTCCATGCTGAGAGGGATTACGGTTTAGAGAAAGAAAACATAATACAGGTAAGTAGAATAACATCTAGGTGATTTTCGAGAAGCCATTTTCTACTCCAGGTTAGAACAGCTACATGGAAGTGATTGTAGAAGGATGATGCATGCCTTTGAAGAGTATATATTTGTATCCCTCAAATTGGTCCTCTTGGGGTGTGTTAACCACCATGTTAGTGAAGAATTCTATAGGGTTAACCTTCTAGATGTTTCTTGGTATGTTGAATTGAAATGTCAATTTCCCCTTCAGATATATATTTCTAATAGTTACTTGCATTGTGTCTATGTTGCATGGGTCCAGATTTATGAAATTAGCTGCAGAATATAAGCGCGACTTTGATGATAAAGATAATAAAGAAGCATTATATATACTTTGGTATTTTGATATTCTTTCTGGAGGTAGTAGAATCTCACGCTGATTGAGGGTAAACGTATTTTAATTGTAAAATAATCAGGTGCATGGGCCACAGTAAGGGTTGGCGGGACGCTGCCACCATGTTAACTAGAGCCCCTATTCAATTGAAGACCTGTCATGCTGCAAGCTACTGGATGTTCCTGGGAAGAGGTCTGGTTTCCTAGTCTAGTAGTCTGTGTACTTTGACATTGTTTTATCCTATGACAATTTTTTCATATGTGACTTTTTTCAAGATTAAACTCTTATAAACAAGATTTCATATTACAGCAGGCAAGCTTATTGATTAAAACCTAAGTCATTAGCTCTATTGGTCTGAATTAATATCTTCACATTCGCTACAATATATGGAATAGTTAGTTTCTTTAGTTACTCATTCTCACTTCTTAGTTTTTATGCATTTCCCCCACTTCCTCCATTATCTCTAACATTATCCTGAATTTTATTATTCATCAAGTCTTTTATTAGGATTAGAGTTAGCTATTGTTTTTCCATTTTAAAAAAGAGGATCAACTCCACTTGTATTTACTATTTAGACTTGATTATGAATTAAATACAGATTGTGAAGATTCCTCAAATTCTGTTAGCAAGATTCCTGCTATTAGAATTCTCTCTTTTATTTTCATTGGTTGGGGTTTATAACACTTGTTCTCTTGGAACTATATAATCAGATTGCCAGATTTCATATGTAGCTTAAATGGATGAATCGATTTTGGAGTTCTGACTCTGTCATTATTGTGCTTATCCACTCAATATTTCGAGCAAAATAAAATAAAGCCACAAGTTCTTTAAGCCTTTCACTCACCTATTCATGAATCCTTATAAAGTAGGTTCCTTTCTGAAGCGTAGCAAGTGAATCTTTATAAAGCATAGCAAGTGAATCATTGTAGCGGCGGTGCCTTATTGAATTATGAAATCATTAGTAACTCCTAATATACACATACTATGTATTTCAGTGTCCCTATCAATCGAAGGATGCTGATTCTGGATACTATGTTTTGAAGTTTATGCAAGATATAATATCCCAAGGGAAAAATGTTATCCCAACCAAGGTATACTTTTTTATTTTCTCACTATTGTGTTTTTTCATAAATTCGATTACGATAAAAATAATAAATATTTTATTTTGTACTGGTTTGATAAAAAAAAAACTACTTACAAACAAGAGGAGATTGATGAAGTTCAAAAAGAATGGCTTAACCACCTATTTACCTTTATCTTCAAGTAAGTATTACTTGCATTTTTAAGATTTTTGATCGTCTCACAAAATTTGATCCTAGCTAAAAATATCCCTTAGCATTATGATATTTGTTGAATTTAGAAATTAGAGATAATGAAATTATAGATAATGCATTCCATTCTGCTAATCTTGATCCATTTTGTTTTTGAATTTTTTGTAGGCAAGGCTATTTGCGATATCTTGACCTTATATGGAGGATGGTTTAGACGGTTCGCCTTTTGAGTTTGAAGCAACATTGCAAGTCATATCTAATCCTCTTTTGCTAGCATATTGGAAGGGTATGATTCGTGTATGTATTTCAAACATAACTAATGGATGTGAAACGTTGTTTTAGTGTTGATGTTGAACATGCCTTAGCTTGAAAATGTTTAAGTAGTTGGAACCTTGTTTAATATATGTGTTGCTCAATTGTGGATTTAGTGGCTACCATACATTGATGTGAATGGATGGAAATTGCAGGTTAAATAACAGGTTGAATATGGTAATATATAAATGGGTCTTAAAATTATTTTTTTTATATAAAATAGTTATATACCCCGGATCATATTTATCCGGTATATATACCAAGAAACATATGACCAAATGATACTACTATACACCCCGGATTATTTCAATTTTATACCCCGGTTAAATGAAAATTACAATCCGGATTCGATATAATATATACCCCGGATTTTAAATAAATATACCCCGGGCGCTTTTTTATAGGGGAAATCGGGTAGAGATATATACCCCGGATTATTTTAGTTTTATACCCCGGATAAAATAATTTTACAACCCGGATTGGACATACCTAATAGCCCGAATATTAGTATAATATACCCCGGATATTCCCAGAATACACCCCGGGCGTGTCTTTCAGAGCACTTTTTTATCAATTTTGGCTAGGTTTTATACCCCGGATTTTTAAAAATTATATCCGGGGTATAAAGTCGGACCATGTATTAACCCCATCCTAGTTCTACCCGGGAGCCCTATATTGTCAGATTCGGGGTATATTTAAAAAACTCCCGGGGTATATTACTGATTTTCTACTAGTGTATAATTCATGCCATCTACTCGTCGATGTGTCTTGTTGAGTTATGCTCAAGGTTAGAAAGCTTATCGTCTATATGATCTTGGTGATCATTCCATTTTCTCCAGTTGTGATGTTGTGTTTCAAGAACACATTTTTCCATTCCATGACAAGTCTGCTTCCTCTTCTGCTGATTTACATGTTCCTGACCTTCCTCGTGTTTCTCCTAGAATTGATTTTGTTGATCTTTCCAACCTTCCTACTCAATCACAGAGTTGTGAACACAGCATGTTCATGCTCTCTCCTACTTCATCCTCATTGCCATCTCATGTATCAGATTCTCCTTCTGTGTCTGCTAATCGAGATGAGTCTTCAACAACCACACCTCTTGCTCAGGATCCTGAGCCTGTTCCTATGCATGTGCCTGCTCATGTCCTTGTGGTTGCTTCTCGTCAATCTGACAGGCCTAGACACAGACCTACAAATATTCAAGACTACATATGTGATTTACCTGCTACCTCTTCTCAATCTCAAGCCTTTTCTATTCTTGCATCAGAGGATCATACTCATCTCTCTTCAGAATATGTGGCTTCATTGTTCAAGACTGTGGTCACATATGAACCTAGCTCTTACACTTAAGCTGCAAAGGACTCTAAGTGGGTTGATGCTATGAATCAAGAACTTCAGGCTTTGGCAAACAACAAAACTTGGTTTCTCACAAAGCTGCCTGAAGGCCATAAAACTATAGGATGCAAGTGGGTCTTTCATGTCAGGTATAAACCTGATGGTACTGTGGATAGATACAAAGCAAGGTTAGTGGCTAAAGGGTTCAATCAAATCAAGGACAAAGACTACAAGCACACATTTTCCCATCTAGCAAAGTTTTCTACTGTTCGCATTTTGATGGTTGTTACTGCTATTAAGGGTTGGCCTCTTCACCAACTTGACATCAATAATGCGTTTCTTCATGGAAATCTTGATGAGGAAGTTTATATGAAACCTCCTCCTGGTTTTGGGGCTCAACCTTGTCAAGTGTGTCGTTTGGGTAAATCTCTTTATGGACTCAAGCAAGCAAGTCGTCAATGGAATGTCAAGCTCAGTCAGTTGTTGCTTCATCTGGGGTATCTGAAATCTACATATGATCATTCTTTGTTCACTAAGCACAACAATGGGCATATCATAGTTGTTTTAGTGTACGTTGATGATATGTTTATCACTGGTGATTGCCCATCTAAGATTGACACTCTTAAGGCTGCTCTTGATGATGCTTTTACCATCAAAGATCTGGGCTTAGCTCGCTATTTCCTTGGCATGGAAATAGCTCGTACTCCTAAAGGGATTCTTCTTAATCAAAGGAAGTTCGTGTTAGACATTCTTTAAGATGCAGAAATGTTGAATGGCACACCAGTTGAGTTTCCTATGCAGAAAGGTCTTCATCTTTCCCCTGAGAATGGTGACATTCTTCCCCATCCTGACAGATATAGACGTCTTGTTGGGCGACTATTGTATCTCACTCTTACTCACCTAGATATAGCCTTCTCTATTCAGCAATTAAGTCAATTTCTTCAGTCACCTCGTCTCCCTCATTGACATGCCATTGTTCACTTACTAAGGTATCTGCGAGGTACCTTTCATCATGCTTTATTCTTCAGTGCACACTCTGGGTTTAATCTTCGAGCATTCAGTGATGCCGACTGGGGAAATTGCACATTCACTAGTAGATCTATCACTAAATATTGTATGTTCATTGGCTAATCTTTGGTCTATTGGAAAACCATGAAGCAGAAGACCGTCTCAAAGTCGTCTACTGAGAGTGAATATCGTGCAATGTCTTCTGCTGCGAGTGAACTAGTTTGGATTGACAGCATTTTGAGTGATTTGCGAATTTCTATTGCTCATCCAATTCCCCTGTATTGTAATAACAAGTCGGCCCTTCAATTGGTTGCGAACCCGGTGTTCCATGAACGCATCAAGCACATCCGCATTGATGGTCATTTTGTACGTGAAATGGTGCAACAGGGCTTCCTTGCCACATCTCATGTATCCTCATCCTCTCAATTGGCTGATGTTCGAACCAAGCCGCTTGGCGCTCAACAGCATCACTATCTGGCTTCCAAGCTTGGCCTTGTGCGTTCACCCCTGGCTAAGCTTGAGGGGGGATGTAGAGCCAGAGCTCGTTAGCAAGCTCAATATGTTGTTGCTTGCAGCAACAACACTTCATAGGGGCAAAACGCTTCGTTTTGAATCTCCTCAGCTAACATCTTCTATTGAATAAAGTGGACATGTATTTAAGCTTTGTAGTGGTACATTTTGCAGTTGAGTTTTTTGTAACAAACTTCTCTTCATAATTCAGTTGAAGCTCTCGCTTCCTTCCAAACCTTTTTCCCAATTTCCATTTCGTAGATCTGAGATCTGGGATTGATCTCGTGTTCTATTGAGGATCTGTAATCCTCTATATTTTGTTTTTTAAAATTGATTTATTTTTAAATTTAATGGGGGACAAGGCATGCCCTGTCCCGTCTCGTTAGGGATAAAGTACGGTGGGATTTGAAAAAAAAAAAACCACATCCTGATCTCGTCCTACTAAAAATACGCGGCATGGAACCCAGGATGACCTCAATCCCGTCCCATGCCCACCCCTACACAAAATATATAATGTTGGGAAACTCTCACGTCAATTTGAAAACACAAAATATAAAGATATGTAGCGTGAATCTTGACCTTATGACCTTAATTAAGGTTTCATCTTCTCTTACACTACATCCGTAACAAAATAATGGGGTCTTTGGGAGATTTCACACTTCTTAAGAAAGCTACAATTAGAAAGTAAAATAGTTAAAAAAAATTAGCAAATAAATAATGTGAAAAAAATGGATCAATGAAAAAAAAAAGAATAGTATGAGAAGTTGGAGTATTAATAGAATTTCTTGTAAATCATATACAATTAATGAGATAAATTAATAAAATTAAAATTTTTTGTCATTAATTAGGTTTAAAGGGACAAATATTTTATTACAAGAAAAAATGGCCAAAATGCGAATTATTTCGTTAGGGAGTATACAATAACATTCTTCTTTCTTTATAATCAATTTAATTTGAAATGTATCGTGATTCGCTTAATATATTTTCACAGTAGTGTGTAAATCGAGCGACCATTTAAGATGCTAAATTAAATTGCAATTCACGGTTGTCCCATTTGGTTACAAGTCCAATGGATATTCAACTCTCGTGGAAACCACCGATAAAAAGAGCACCACATACACAGTGGCGGATCTACGGGGGGCTCGTGGTGGCTGAAGCCCCCTATCGTAAAAAAAGGTATTTGTATGTTTTTATACATAGGTTATTTTTGTAATATGTATATATTTTAAGTAGAATGTATGCACAATTATGTCTTGGCCCAGCGTTAAGGACACGGGAAATTTTTACTCGGAAATTGCCAACCCAATTTTGAGTCTCAACGCCAGCACCTTTTTGCATCAGTTTTTTTTAAACATCATAATCCATTTTTTTTATTCAGACCAGAATAGACAGATACACAAAGGCTACAGAGTGAAAGCGACTACATTCCCCGAGCCGCCTGCCGTTGCCGCGTGCCAGCTCTACCTCCGCCTAACCCTGGCACCGGCGCACCACCGCAGCCCACTAGTACAAATGTGTAGATTAACAGTGGAAATTTGAAAGCGTTTACCAAAAAGCGCTGTTAATTAAAGGGAAGCATAGCGCTTTTATTAAAAACGTTGTTAATTAAAGGGAAGCACATCGCTTTTATGAAATAACTGCTATTTTACTATTTTTTTCCATTGATATAACATCGGTTTTATTAAAAAGCGCTCTTAATTAAAGGGAAGCATAGCAGTTTTTAAAATAAAGCGTTGTCATTGATAACTAAATTTATTAAAAAAATAAAACTAATAAAATCTTGAAGCCAATCTTTAAAAAAAACCCTAAAAGGCTAAACGCTTGCTTTGGAAAATAAAAATCTAACAGGCTAACGCCTTCTCCACTACAATCTCTCCTCCTCGATCGGCTGATTCCAACCCTTTCTCCAGTTCTCCGGCCGTTGTACCAACGAGCCAATCTAATTCCAACGCCACCCAGCAGATCCACCTTCAATACCTTCCATCGTCTCCTCCTCGGCTACTCCATCCAGCCGCGCCGACGCCACCTGCACCTACCACCGCCTCTACAGTCTCCTCGCTCCTCCTTCCATCTGCGCCGGAGCCAACAACAACATCTTCCTTTGCCAGATCGCCAGCACCTTCCTCCGCCTCCTCCTCCTTCCATCTGCGCAGCCTCCTCTGCCAGATCTCTCCTCCTCGGCTCCTCCTCATCGGAGCCAGCAACGATGCCAGCACCTTTAATTCCACCGCCTTCTCCTCCTTCCATCTGCGCCGCCTCCTCCGCTAGATCTATCCTCCTCGGCGCCTCCTCCACTTTTCATCCCCTCCGACGTCAACAACACCTTCCTCCTCCAGATCGTCAGATCTACAACGCCGCCTCGGCTCCTCCTTCCATCCTCCTCGGCTTCTCCTCCTTCAACAACACCAGGTCTACAAGTTCCATTAAACACATCTTATTTTTTATTTTCTAGGGTTTGTTCAATAAGTAGACTGATTTTTTTGTACAATTCTTATTTCTTGCGCAATTTCTTCAGTTTCAATTTTATTTTTTATAAGTTAATGTACTACTGTGTAATCTCCATTGAATGATATATAGACTTTGATGTTTTCTTCAGTTTGATGTTTGGTTTAATTGAGTTTATGAGTACCCAGATCAAAGTGGTATTAGATATGGTTGTTGTACTACCGCAAGAGAATCAGCCGTGAATTTCGTAGGATTGATTTTTATTTTCTTTTTTTATATAAAATTTAAATTAGAGAGCGTTTGTTTCAAAAAAGCGCTATGCTTGTATTTTTTAACAGCTCTTTTTAAATACCGCTTTCAATAGTGTTGTCAGCGCTTTAGTTAACAGCGCTTTGAAACCCGATATGCTTCCCAATAAAAAACCGCTCTTAATTAGCTTTTTTGTACTAGTGGCCCAACCCCTCTGCTGTCTGCGAAGCCTCACTGGTGGTGGCCATGGCGCACTCCCGTCTCCTTATTCTCCTCTTTTACCCCTTCGATTCGTTAGTTTTCTTACACTTTCTTTTAATTTTGTAGTTTTTAACTTCAATAGATTGAGTTAGAATCAATTTTGATTAGAATTCGTGGATTTGAAAATCAATTTGGGCAATTTTCGATTAGGGTTTATGATTTGTGTGAAATAAATTTGTGTGTTTGTGTGATTTGAAATTGTGGTTTGCGGTTGTGGTGAGAAATAAATTTGTGAATTTGTTGCTTGTGATTTGGAATTATGGTTTGTGAATTGTGAATGAGGTTGTGAGAAATGAATTTGTGGTTTGTGATTTGGATTATGAGTCATGAATATATGGAGAACCTTATGTTAATAATGTTTCTTATCTTATGGTTTATATTTAGTCAATTTGTACTCTAAATTTTAGTTTGAGATTCAATTTATAGGTAGGATGTGAGAATTTAGGGTTTTGATTTTGAAAACCAATTTTGGAAAATTAGGTTTGAGAAAAAATTTTGTAAATTTGTGAATTGAATTTGGGGTTTGTGAATTGAATTTGTGATTTGAGTGATTATTTTTTAGTTTCGTAAACAAGTAAAAACTTGAAATGCAGATTGAAAATTCACCAAACAAATTAGAACAATCTCTTTACAAAAGCTCAAACTATGAGTTCAAACTGTGAGCAATTTTTGAAAATCTTAATCCCTCCTAACACTAACAAATGAATTTCAAGAGGCTCCAAAAGCAATCAATATCCCTTAATTGACCCTCAGCTTCTTCACCTTAGATTCAATAATTTAGAATTTTTGTTGTGATTATTTGAATAAGGATGGTACTTGATGAAACTCAATTGTAAAAACATTCTACATACAAATAGGGATGTTATCTGAGCCGAACAGCTCGAGCTCGGCTCGGGCTCGGCTCGGAAAAGCTCGAGCTCGACTCGTTCGAAAAGGTAAAACAAGCCGAGCTTGAACAATGTTTAAGGCTCGAATCGAGCCAGAGCCGAGCCCGTGCCAAGCTCAGAAGCTCGAGATATTAAATTACAATAATACCCCTAGGGTTAAGAGGTAGAAGGGTTTAGGCGTGTAAAGGGCTTGTTCCTCTGTTATCTCGGCCGCTTCACTTTTCTTCTGGAGCTCTCCTTCCTTCTCTCGCTCGTCCGTCCTTCTCTCGCTCACCGCTCATCCTCCAAGCGACTCAGGCGGCTCCGGCGACTTCCCCTTTGTTCTCTCGCTCCTTCGTTCTCTCGCTCGCTGGCGACTTCCTTCTCTTGTTCGTTCTCCCCGACTCGTCCTTCCTTCTCTCGTTGTACGACCGTCTTTCAACAACATCTCGAATCCTAGACCGAGTATGTTCTTCATCTTACTCCCTTAACCTATCCTTCCTGTTCATCTTACTCCCTCGACTGAAAATTTGGCATCTCTCTCGCAGATTTGAGAAAGGTGAGTGCGAGAAGGAAGCACGAACAAGATCTAAGAAGATTTGGCATCTCCTCTCGCAGATATGAGAAGATCTGGCTTTTCCTCTGCCCTCGCCATTGCTTCCAGCCTTCCATCCAGCCATCAGATATGAGAAATTTTATCGGCATTTTTTTGCAGCTGTTGATTCGCCAATATTGATTTTTATTTCTTGTCTTAGCTTATGCACTTGTTCATGATTATGTTTGTTATTGTTCAATTCATGCTTATATGTTATATGATATTAGGATATTTTGTTTGTTATTGTTCAGTTCAAGCTTAGAAAGTCTTTTAAATTAAGGTTAACTAGGTGATTCAAAGGCTAGTTGTTGCAGTAGTGCTTTCACCGGACCAATTCCGAGTGGATTTGTCTATCAAATTCAGCAGTAGCAAACTATAGCATATAATATCATTAGTTTTGTAGGTGGCATTTTGCATTTTATTAAAGTTTTATGGACTAATACACTTCCTTTGATGTTACAGTAAGACAACAACCTGATCCAAAACTCCAAGGACTTTACAGTTTAAATGTTAGTACATGCATCTTGAACAATGTTAATCTTATCGGTGAATGATACACTTCCTTTGATGTATGGACTAATATACATTGATGTGTATTAGGGGTGTGCATGATTCGGTCCAAACCGAATTTTTGGGCCGAACCAACACAAACCAAACCGAACCGAACCGAACCGAAGTTTTTCGGTTCGGCTTTCGGTTCGAGAATTTTCATTTTCGGTTTCGGTTCGGTTTGTGCTCGGTTTCGGTTCGGTTTGTGTTAAACCGAATTTTTTTATACACTACATAAATATATTATATATATGTTTTTGAATATTTTATATATACACACATACTTACTGTATTTGCATAATGTGGCTATATAATGTGTATACATACATTATATTTAAATACACGTATATACACTAGATTTGAATGTGTATGTATAATATATTGTATATGTATATATACTGTATTTTTTAAAATTTTAAATTTTGTATACTTTAAAGTATTTTGGAATATGTACACATATTTTGGAATATATACACATATTTTGGAATGTGTATATATACTATATTTTATATATATTTGTATACTTAAATTTTTTTAATGAAAAT
This sequence comes from Persicaria maculosa, assembly GCA_963922045.1. NCBI lineage: Eukaryota > Viridiplantae > Streptophyta > Magnoliopsida > Caryophyllales > Polygonaceae > Persicaria > Persicaria maculosa. The sequence continues at coordinate 50,281,213 of OY998259.1, read as the reverse complement.
TCGGTTTAATTATGTTAAAACCGAATCGAACACAAACCGAACCGGCAAATAACCGAACCGAACCTAATGCATTCTGTTCGACTTTTGGTTTGAGAATTTGAGATTTTCGATTTCGGTTCGGTTTTATTCGGCCCGGTTCGGTTCGGTTTTAGACCGATGCACACCCCTAATGTGTATGGACTAATACACTTCATTTGATGTGTATATTAATCTTGCTTTGCAGCTATTCTCCTTTGCATTACATTGACATTGTCTTATAGGTGAATGACATTTGTTGCTGTTGTTATAAGCAGGGCAATGTCTCACTTGTAGAACCAGGTAGAAAAGTGGAGCTTGACTAGAAGAAGAGGAACCAAGTTGCAAGATAGAACTCCTGCAAGCTTTTAATTTTAGTCTTGTGCTTGTAATGTAATTGTAAAATAGTCATGTGCTTGTATTTTATGCTTTTCTTATGTGTTGTTAGTAGAAAATATCTATTGTTCATTTTGATTTCGAACTGCATACAAGTTGTACAGATTTCTTTTTATTTGAACAGCTCAAACAAGCCTATTGAGCTTGAATAGCTCAAACGAGCCTACCGAGCTTGAACAGCTCAAACGAGCCTATTGAGCTTGAACAGCTCAAACGAGCCTATCGAGCCTGAACGAACGAGCTTGGGCATCGATCTTGAACTAGCCTAAGCTCGTTCGTTCGGCTTGAACGAGCCTATATAGGCTCGTTCTATCAATTTTACCACCAAACTTGCTTACATTAGTTACCTATCCCTAATTTCTCAAAGAAAGCTTATGAAACAGCCTATCCCCGTCAAAATCACACACAAAGAAACCGCCTCAAAGCCCTAATTTCTCATAGATAGCTCAGGAAACAGAAAATCCAATCACAAACAAGCACCAATCCAAAGGAAATGGAGATAGAAGAGTGATTGACACAAACCTAGGGTGAACAAGAACTTGTTTGAAGATAATCGTCGAAAACCCTAACGAGCACAAGAAATCGCCTCAAATCCCTAATTTCTCAAAGATATGATACGGGGTTAGCGGTAGGATGGCCCGATCTTCGACAATCAAGACTCAAAGACAAGAATGGAAGCAAAGACTCAAAGACTCCAATAATATGACTCGATATCGACAAGAAGAAAATAAACGCAGCAATAAGACTCGACAAAACAGTGAATAAAAGACCGATAGAAGGGTGATTCGAACTAAGGTAGAACGAGATAAAGACCCCAGGCCTCCTAAGAGGGTAGGAACCAAGTATCAAAGACTACAAAGCCCGCCTCTACAACCTTACACAACCAAGAGGATAACTTGGAGGCACAAGGAGGGGACTTGTGATTACCAGGATCACCAAGCTCTCGCGAGGTTGATGAACTCAAAGCAAACCAAACAAGATCAATTACCAATTGTGCAATTGATGAGCAACGCTACGAATCGATTGACTTACGCTCTATGTGTTTCACACAAAAAGAGAACATGTTTTCTGAATAATGGAAGACGTACTGAGTTCTGAACAAGGGGAACGCCTCTTCTTATAACCTAGGAGGCTGATTTCTAAAGAAATAATAAATAAAATAGAAATTAACTTAAATCCCTAAAATACTATAAATAACTTAAGTAAATAAGGCCTTTAAAAATAGCAACAAGGATAGTTCCAACACTTTGAATAAATTCCCGTCAAAACCAGCGACAGCTCAAAGAATGTGATTTTCGGCCAAGTTCTAGGTTGAATCTTGAAAAACCTTCAACATTAAAGTTGTAGATTTCTTCGTCCTCGTTCCGAAAAGGTATGGCACGATCCAATCCGATTAATACTGAATCCGTACGACTCATTTTACTGAGACGTCGAAAAGCTGTCAAACGGCTGAACGAATCTAAAAACGAACGACCATCAAGCTTGCACCTTTGGAACTTCTCCCATGGTGGAGCCTTCTTCTTTCTCTTGAGAATGACATCATTCTAACGAGCTCGAATCATAGGTCCATCCCCAATTATAGATGTGTCCCGAGGTGTCTTGGATGGTCCCGCATCATTCCCCATTTCTTGAAAAGGAGTCGACCTCGAATCCAAGGTTGCATAAGATTCCGCAAATGCATCCACACGAGCTCCTGGATCGAATACCTCATGCCCATGGAAACTCATCTCAAGGCCATCAGAGGTCACTACAACACCAAGAAAAGAAGCCTTATTAGTGCACAAGTCATATTTCCTATCATTTTTAAGATATTCTAACTTAATATGCACTTTAGCTTGGTCATTGATCTCTAAGTTTTCATCCAAAGCTAACAAGTTTTCTTCCTTTTTCAAGGCTGGATGTTCAATCATTTCAAGGCTAGCAATATTAGAACAATTTTCACAATCAATTATCATATTACAAATGTCGCCTTTTTTCTAAGCATTTAGTATGACACAAATCTTCACGTTGATTATCATCACAAGGCATAAGTGGAACACCTAAAACTCTACTAACAATCAAAGAATCATCATGGTCATATTCAATGCAATCATCTTTAGAGGCAAGTAAACTAACATCTTGATCAGTATTAACAAGCTCTTTAATTTCATCAACAAGCTGAATATCTAAGCTAGGAGAAACATTAAGTTGATTAGAAATAAGATAAGTTTCTTCCCTTTCATTAGGTGGCACGTCAACTCTAGGTGGGACTCTTTGTCTGGTCACCGTGTTAGAACCAACACAAGAACTAAACACGGGGTAAGAACAATCAATACTTTGTACCGGTAAGCCGTATCGATGCTCTTGTACCTTCAATCTTTCATCTATCTTAGCCAAATGTTCATTCATCTTAGCTATGTTCTCATTCATGGCTTTCAACAAGTTGTTCATCTCAGCATAAGTAATCGCCATGGTACCCTGGTTAGACATCACAAAGCAACAAACAAAGAACTATGTAAAAGTTAGTGAAAAATATAAACAAACTCACAAGTGTTTCGCTCGCACTCTTCTCTCTAATTGGTATGACAAGCTTGTTGGGGCAATCCGCTTTGGGCAAATCAACACTCAAGCAAGGACTTAACAATCAAAAGAGAGTAATCAAGAGAAAGGACAAAGAAACCCTAAATTAGGTACTCGACAAGGCAAGAAGCACTCGACAAAAGCTGGACACAAGGTCGAAATCGACCAAAAGGAGTCGAAATCGCCCAAAAACAGACTCGACAGAAACTGGCACTCGAGCAGCACTCGAGCGGCACTCGACCAGCACAAAAGGCACTCGACCAGAGCTGGAATGGCACTCGACACAGCCCTCAACACGTGAAAATTGCCACTCGACACGAACTGTAATGGCACTCAACAGTGCTGGACACAAAAAGAACAAAAGAAAATAAAGAAAAGAAAAGAAGGACTTGGACTTTTACCTCTTTTTTATTCAAACCCTTAGTAAGGACGTTGTAGTTGCAAGGTAGGGCTTAAAAAAAATTTTGTGTTTTGGGAGGTATGTGGTTAAGATTTTCAACTAGGGCTATGAAATTTCACCAAAATTGGTTCTTGAAGTTTCTTGCACTAGATCTCGAAGTCCTTTTTTTTTTTTGAAGCTACTTTTACCCCTAGTGAATTTTATCTTCTTAGGTCAAAGCATTGAATGTATATATATATATATATATATATATATATATACGGAATAGATTAATTGTGCACACCTCTTAGGGTGTACTTTGTGCACAATTGTGGACCACTGATCGGTCGTGGATTGATGGATGAGATTAAAAGGATTTTTTCCATTTTTCTAAAACTAAATTATGGTGGGTCCCGCGCACAAAGAACACGATTCGAATCCACCCTCCTCCAAGCGGTGCGTGGCGCGTGTAAAGGTGAGAATTGATTTGTGATTTTTTAATATGTGGGGCCCCCAACTGCCATCATCCATCTGTTGCCCTAGCTTTTTTTTTGATATAGTATTAATTGGCAAATACTTTTTAATTTTTATATTAATTGAAAATAACTCATATCTTAAGTAATCCATATCTTTTTTTTAAGTAAAGATTTTGGGTTAGAAACAAAATTCCACTTTTACGAGCAAAAAAAATAAACAAAAAAAAGAAAGAAATCCCTTCCGTATTTTTTAATTGACAATGATTTTTCATATATTTTTTTATAAGTAAAGCTTAGATTTGGATCAAAATAAATCTTTAAATTTATTCACAAATGTAATTTATTTGATGTTGCGTTAAACCATAAATACCCAAAAATCCACTTTTACAAGCTATACAGAAGGGATGAATAATTGCATAACCATTGTGAATAAGTAAAATTTTACAATTATTCGGTTGAATTGATTGATTTAATGCTAACTTAGAAAGACAATTGAGAGATTATTCAGTGAAATTCTTATTTTTACAAGGTACACAAAAACGATAAATAATTGCATAACCGTGGTGAATAAGTAAATTTTTAGAATTATTCAGTTGAATTAAAAAAAATACATACATTCCCTTGAATAATTATTCAGAATTCAACGAATAATATCGACAATCTTATATCTCATCTGCCAATTCAATCACATAATTATTTCAAACTACAAAATACACGCATTCCATTAAATAATTATTCAGAAGTCAATGGATAATATCGACAATCTCATATTTCAATCACAAAATACACACATTCCGTTGAATAATTACACATAATTTAACGAATAATATCAATAATCTCATATCTCGATCACAAAATACACCCATTCAATTGAATAATTATAAAAAATTCAAGAAATTATTCAAAATTTCCTAAATCCTAAACATTGACGAGAGTGTTTCTCGACCAAATAAATTTATAGTCAAGACCCCCGCTATAGTATAGGGGAGTCAGGTTCGTTCTCAGGAGAGAAGTCAGCGGTTCTAGGTTTAGTGTGTTTTGGGGTTCAGGGATAGCGGGAAGAGGTGATGAGGGTGGCTGTCGACAAAGAATAGAGGGGTCGATGTCGAGGGATGGAGAGAGAATGGTGGTTTGATATCGAGTAGAATATGTGCCGAATAAAAATTATAAATTAAAACAAATAAAGATGCAAACTTCCAAGGTTAGGGATCACCACAACAATAAACATATGCGCAGATCATAAATCACATAAAGATGCATGCTTTATATCAAATAACTTTCGTTATTAACAAATAGGAATATAGAGGCTTTCGCATAAACCCTAAGTGTTACTACCTTTTTTTAATTAGGATCAACCAACTTTCGCAAGCAAAACCTAATTACTATCCAAATTCATAATTAATTCACTTTCGCTTCATAATTGCAAATAAGGAATTGTCCTTAACTGTCGCAAAGTATTAAGCACATAGGTAGATGATGATAAAGACATATAAATTCATGGATTTATAAATCAAACACACATATCTATGTTGGGATCACCCGAACCCTAGAAGAAGGAAATTAGAAACAAGACATAATGAAATAAATTAAGTTTAACATAAAATAAACTAAAACTTACAACCGTTCGTCTCCTTCATTCTCCTTCTCTCTTGCCTCCTCCTCCTCCTCTCTCTCTCTCTCTCTCTCTCCTCTCTCGCCTTGCGCCCTAAGACGACTTGACTTGAATGAATGAAAATCAGCCCCCAAGGCTTTATTTATAGGCTTCATTCCCTAGCTATTCTAGGAAAGAAACTCTATCTATATCTATATCTATCTATCTACTTACTTAAGATAAAAACATGGAAATAAATAATTATATCTAAAAGGAAATATATCTAATGTGGATAAATATATTCTCCAACTTGATAGCTCTTGATAGATGTGGATAGAATTTGGTCTCGAAAATATCACCATTGGCTTCGGGATAGAAACTTAACAAGAAAATCGGATAGCTCGGCATCCGCCACTGAGACGTCCTCGATATCGACTAGGAGTCCTCGATATCGACTAGCATTTTCTTCGTCTTGTGCTCAGCAACTCCATGTCGGCCAACAGAACGCATGTCGACTTGGGTTGTCCTCGATATCGAGTAAAGTTACTCGATATCGACTAACTTCTGCTCAGCTCCCCAGTGCTCAGCTTCGTCGATCTCGGCTCTGGACATGGAAATCGACCAAGTGTTTCCTTGATATCGACTAATTCTTGTCGATATCGACTAACCTGCTCCAGCTCCCAGCTTCACTTGTCGATTTCTGGGGTCTTTACTCGATATGGGTTACTCGATATCGAGCAAAACAACTCGATATCGACTAAGTCTCTCAGCTTTCTGCTCTGTTCTTGAAACGCACTTTCCCGAGTCCTCGTTCGTCGGTTTGACGCACATGACCATGCGTTGGAAAGCTATTTCCGAGGGCTACAACTCTTATGAAGACATCAAAGCTTTATTCAGAACGAAGAATGGTTAAAAATGGCCTTTTCTCCAGATGCACCATTCTTAGCTTCTCCATGAGTTTCCTTTAAGCTCCAAAGTGCGTCCGATTTCTGCGAAATATAATAAAAACTTGTGTAGACCTCCATTTATTGCAAATAAACATAAACTACATAAATTATGTATTATTCTAACCCAAATGCATGAAATGTATGCAGAAAACGACATAAAAGTAGATGTAAAACATGGCGAATTAGGCTCACAACAAACACCCCATACTTAAGCTTGTTTGTCCTCAAGCAATACTTTTAATTGTCATTCAGGGGAAGAACTCAAACTCTCAATATCTTAGATTCATTTTCATATGTCCCTGCAATCAATTACCATCCTCGAAAAGGTACTAGTGTCACAGATTCATGCACGTGCAATTAAAAAGCAACTTCTACTCACAAAAGGAGGGTTATGCAAAACATTCATAAGTGACAAAGCATTAATAATCAAGAGGACTTTAATTGAAGCTTAATAAGGAGTAGATTGGTAAAAGGCTAAAGGTGGGCAGTTTTTGGCAATGTGGTGCTAATGATCCGGGGAAATGGAATATTTCCAAACTGAATTTCCACATTCCTTCTTTATACGATTCATCACCTTCCATAATGCTTTTATCAATAATAATGCTTTTACCTCTCTAACCTCAGCACTATCATCTCGCGAGTCGCAAACATGGGTGTCATGAATGGCCCCGGATACTTAGTGAGTCGGACTCCTCACTTGTGTGTCCCATCTCGCCAAACTATTATCTCAGCGAGCAGGGTCGATCTACCTTTATCTCCTGAGGTGATCGGATTTTTTCTCACTCATTAAATTTTCCATATATTTCAAACAATTTTCTACCAAACTCCAATAATGATAATAACAACACAACAACCATACAACATCTCCATAATGTAACATCATTCTCAACATAATCCCCGGATAGGAAATAAGGTAAAGAATGGGCGATATTTAGATCATGTGGAGCATAATATAAAATAAGACATAATATGGCTTTTGTGATGCATAAGCATAGGTAAGGCTAGGAATATAACAATGAGCATTATATGGTAATATAAAGTCCTCCATCCTCTTATCATGCAACATGTCAAAATCAACTTCAAATTTTACCTCCTTTCATGGTTTTCAATAAAATAATGCACTTCATTGTGACTTCCCTTTACTAGGCAATTTCATGATTTATCTCTAATGAATCCAATTTTGCATCGTCGAGTGCAATTAAAGCTTCCATGACATTATTCAAAAAATTTAAATGGGGGTCATTTTTCAAACTTTTGGGAAACATGCATGTAAGCACATAAATCAATAATGAATTCCAAAATAGCCATGCAAAGCAATTCAAGAAATAATGCACAAATAATCTCAAATATGGCAAATATGCACAAAGTAAGCCCTTCCCTCACCCCATACTTAAACATTACAGTGTCCTCACTGTATAAAAAGAAGGGTAAAGAAAGAAACTCACTAGACAGATGTGCAGGGCTTCCAAATATCGTGTGGAAAATGTCTGGGCCGAGTCCGATTTAGCTTGCTTCTATCCCCATGGACCTGAAAAATATAGAAGACATATACCCACAATAGAAAAACTAAAAGTTCAAAACCAAAAAACAAACAAAAGCAACAATGTCCAAAAGTCTCATAAATAAATGTCTATTTACAAGCTCTAGATTTTATAGTCGCTAGGCCGACTTCTTCATTAAGTATTAGCCTGGCTCATCTTTGTCCGGAGGTATAGGTGGATCTGGTGGTTCCTCCGGTAGTGGGAAGCGTGGGATGTCATCCGGGGGCATCATATGAAGAAGCTTAAACCTCCCCGAGTGGACGCTCCATGGCTCCACCCATTCATCTTCCCTGGCTTGAGCTAGCATGTATAAGGGAAGATATAAAAAAAATATACAGACCTCATCATCATACCTCTTCCGCTTCATAGGTTGACTTGGTTGCGCGTCTCCACCACAGCAAAATGGTGGAGTGGGAAGAGATATTTCCACCTCATCATGCGGAGCTTCATGCCACTTTGCTAGGACCCCATACTTGAATATGAACATCGGTTGCTAAAAATCATCGGGGATAGCCTTCACCTTGTAAGGTAAAAGCGATCTTGGAATGCCCTGGTCAACAATGTCCAACTTCTTCTCTTCTAGTGCTATTTTGCCTTGGGATCCTTCATATGATTCATCAACAATAGGTAGCAAAGTAGGAATGAAATTCGAGGAAGGACATACCTGGTTGTCGACATCGAGTGGGTCAATTGGCTCGTCGAGAGGACGGCATGGTCCTTTAGACTGAATGGAAGCCTCAAGCCTTCGGATTTCGTCTTCCAGCCGAGCTATTTCAGTCAGAGAGTGGGTCAATTCCGGCAACGGCGCCAATTTGACGAGAGGGTTTCTCGACCAAATAAATTTATAGTCAAGACCCCCGCTATAGTATAGGGGAGTCAGGTTCGTCCTTAGGAGATAAGTCAGCGGTTCTAGGTTTAGTGTGTTTTGGGGTTCAGGGATAGCGGGAAGAGGTGATGAGGGTGGCTGTCGACAAAGAATAGAGGGGTTGATGTCGAGGGATGGAGAGAGAATGGTGGTTTGATATCGAGTAGAATATGTGCCGAATAAAAATAATAAAATAAAACAAATAAAGATGCAAACTTCCAGGGTTAAGGGATCACCACAACAATAAACATATGCGCAGATCATAAATCACATAAAGATGCATGCTTTATATCAAATAACTTTCGTTATTAACAAATAGGAATATATAGGCTTTCGCATAAACCCTAAGTGTTACTACCTTTTCTTAATTAGGATCAACCAACTTTCGCAAGCAAAGCCTAATTACTATCCAAATTCATAATAAATTCACTTTCGCTTCATAATTGCAAATAAGGAATTGTCCTTGACTGTCGCAAAGTATTAAGCACATAGGTAGATGATGATAAAGACATATAAATTCATGGATTTATAAATCAAACACACATATCTATGTTGGGATCACCCCAACCCTAGAATAAGGAAATTAGAAACAAGACATAATGAAATAAATTAAGTTTAACATAAAATAAACTAAAACTTACAACCGTTCGTCTCATTCCTTCTCCTTCTCTCTTGCCTCCTCCTCCTCCTCTCTCTCTCTCTCTCTCTCTCTCTCTCTCTCTCTCTCTCTCTCTCTCTCTCTCTCTCTCTCTCTCCTCTCTCGCCTTCTCTCTCTCTCCTCCTCCTCTCCTTGAGCTTTAAGATGACTTGACTCGAATTAATAAAAATCAGCCCCCAAGGCTTTATTTATAGGCTTCATTCCCTAGCTATTCTAGGAATAAAACTCTATCTATATCTATATCTATCTATCTACTTACTTAAGATAAAAACATGGAAATAAATAATTATATCTAAAAGGAAATATATCTGATGTGGATAAATATCTTCTCCAACTTGATAGCTCTTGATAGATGTGGATAGAATTTGGTCTCGAAAATATCACCATCGGCTTCGGGATAGAAACTTAACAAGATATTCGGATAGCTCGGAATCTGCCACTGAGACGTCCTCGATATCGAGTAGGAGTCCTCGATATCGACTAGCATTTTCTTCGTCTTGTGCTCAGCAACTCCATGTCGGCCAACAGAACACATGTCGACTTGGGTTGTCCTCGATATCGAGTAAAGTTACTCGATATCGACTAACTCTTGCTCAGCTCCCCAGTGCTCAACTTCGTCGATATCGGCTCTGGACATGGAAATCGACCAAGTGTTTCCTCGATATCGACTAATTCTTGTCGATATCGACTAACCTGCTCCAGCTCCCAGCTTCACTTGTCGATTTCTTGGGTCTTTACTCGATCTGGGTTACTCGATATCGACTAAAACAACTCGATATCGACTAAGTCTCTCAGCTTTCTTCTCTGTTCTTGAAACGCACTTTCCCGAGTCCTCGTTCGTTGGATTGACGCACATGACCATGCGTTGGAAAGCTCTTTCCGAGGGCTACAACTCTTATGAAGACATCAAAGCTTTATTCAGAACGAAGAATGGTGAAAAATGGCCGTTTCTCCAGCTGCACCATTCTTAGCTTCTCCATGAGTTTCCTTTAAGCTCCAAAGTGCGTCCGATTTCTGCGAAATATAATAAAAACTTGTGTAGACCTCCATATATTGCAAATAAACATAAACTACACAAATTATGTATTATTCTAACCCAAATGCATGAGATGTATGCAGAAAACGACATAAAAGTAGATGTAAAACATGGCGAATTAGGCTCACAACAAACATCAAATGCCAATTTCAAAATACACTTATTTACGTGAATAATGATTCATAATTGATTGTCTAATTCAAGTGGCGACAAAGGAATTGAGGGCTGAATAGAGAATCGGAGGAGGAGCAGTAGCAGGCGAGGACTTAAGGGGTGCCCTGATGGACGAGCGAGGCCGGCTCCGGGAGATGGGGAAACCCGTCGTGAACCACCATTCAATCGTACTCGGAATCGCACAAAGTGAGATTGACCACCACCGGTGTTGAACCACTACTCAATCGCACACCAGAGAAGAGGATTCCTCGCTGCGCGCCTCCGCCTCAACGATGCCGCTACTGTGCAACCCTTGCCACCGTCTTGATTTAGTCCGGGGGCGCCCGATTATCCTTCCTACCCCTACGATTCGTGTCGCCGCCGGTATCGCCGCCCAGAATCGCTCAGCCTGCCGCTGAAGACTACACCTTGTGAGTCGGGGAAACAAGAATCGCAGAAGCTCTGCCGCCCTGGACCACAATTTCAGACGTGTAGAAGAAGACGCTTCGTGGAAGCCTTTTAGGGTTTTATTCCTTTTAAAAATCACACGCGCTCCACTCTCCCAACAATGTGTTAAATTTGGGTTATAGTTTTTTTTTTTAATCCGTACCACGTGGTGCATTGTTAACCCTTGATTTCATTAAGATCAAAGGCCCATAATCGTGCACAAGATACATCTTAAGAGGTGTGCACTCTGGAATCACTCCCTATATATATATATATATATATATATATATATATATATATATATATATATTCACTAATGCAAGAAACTATCTATGAAATAAAAGGACTCTTGAAAATTTAAAGTATGGTGAAAGAAAAATAAAATTTATGTAGCCCTAATGAAATATATATAGGTGATGGTTTGAATAAATATGGTAAATAAATCTATCTATGCCTTTTATAATATATGATAGAAAATATGAGATATAACTACCACTAATTTCAACAAATTAAATAAGGCAATTAAATAGATAAATCTGGGATAGAACAAGATAGCCAAAGATAGAAAGCCAATTAGGGTTTGTGGGATTGCAAGCAAGGGCCGGCCAATTCCACTTCGAGAATGTATCGGCTGATCAATTTGGCTTCAATATGGCTATTGTGGCAACAATTGGTATTTGACTCCACTTCACCAATAATGTCGGTTGCACTATGGTACTAATTGGCTCCAATGTTAGTTGTAGGTCACGGCTAGGGTAGTGTGTTTAGGCTAAAGGCAACCACAACAATCACAAACAAGGATTAGTAGCAATCAAATTTAAAAATTCAAGAAGTAAAAACCAAGAACAAGAAAGACTCTATTTTTTTGTAGGTTTTGTGTTTAGGAAAACAAAAGACACAACTTTTGATGTCGGAATCCTAAGCTCTGATGTCAATTTGATACGGGGTTAGCCGTAGGATGGCCCGATCTTCGACAATCAAGACTCAAAGACAAGAACGGAAGCAAAGACTCAAAGACTCCAACAATATGACTCGATATCGACAAGAAGAAAATAAACGCAGCAATAAGACTCGACAAAACAGTGAATAAAAGACCGATAGAAGGGTGATTCGAACTAAGGTAGAACGAGATAAAGACCCCAGGCCTCCTAAGAGTGTAGGAACCAAGTATCAACGACTACAAAGTCCACCTCTACAACCTTACACAACCAAGCGTATAACTTGGAGGCACAAGGAGGGGACTTGTGATTACCAGGATCACCAAGCTCTTGCGAGGTTGATGAACTCAAAGCAAACCAAGCAAGTTCAATTACCAATTGTGCAATCGATGAGCAACGCTAGGAATCGATTGACTTACGCTCTATGTGTTTCACACAAAAAGAGAACTGTATTCTGAATAATGGAAGACGTACTGAGTTCTGAATAAGGGGAACGCCTCTTCTTATAACCTAGGAGGCTGATTTCTAAAGAAATAATAAATAAAATAGAAATTAACTTAAATCCCTAAAATACTAAAAATAACTTAAGTAAATAAGGTCTCTAAAAATAGCAACAAGCATAGTTCCAACACTTTGAATATATTCCCGTCAAGACACTACTACAATTCCGACCTTTAGCGACGGTCAAAAACCGCTGCCTAAAGCCTTGTAACCTCAGCCTAAACCCTTTGGCAGCGGTTTTTCAACCGTGCTATCTACTCCCGTTGCTATAGACCTATGGCAGCGGTTTGGTCAGCCTTAGGCAACGGGTTTAGAAGAACGTTGACACCGCTGTAAAAAAGGAACTATAACCGCCGCCAAAGAGTATAAAGAGACATTTATATGTCGAAACAATGAAAGCGGTTTGGTTTGATTTGGGCAGCGGTTTAAATTACATTATAGAAGCGGTTAATATACCATATGGCAGCGGTTTTACATCTATGGAAGCAGTTATTCTTAACTATGGCAACGGTTATAGAGCTTTGGCAGCGATTTGATGAATATTTGGCAGCGGTTTAATAAGAGAATATTACTTTCTCCATACTATTGAAACGGGTAAAATATCTTAAGGCAACAGTTTCTTATCTATGGAAGCGGTTATATTTATCTATGACAGCGGCTATCAAGTTTTGGCAGCGGTTTTATTGGTCTGTAGCAGCGGTTATAGTATTTTGTGGCAACAGATATAAAAACCTATGGCAGCGGTTTTATATAGCTCAGAAATAAATAAGTTGACAGCGATTTATTCATAGCACACATGTTTAATACTCCCTCCGTCCAACAATACATGGGTTTTTAGATGTAAATTTTTGTCCAACAATAGATGGGCTTTTAGGTTTTCTAGGTAAAAAGTTATAATGATTTGTATTGTTTTGTGTGTTGTTGACTTTTTAAAATAATTTGATTGGTTAAAATGTGTAGTGGGTGTTAAAAAATAATAAAATTTATGAAAAAGTTAGTGTAATGATGATGTTTTTTTAAAATTAAGGTATTTTATTAAAACTTGTGCAAAATGCAATGTATTTTAGGACGGAGGGAGTATAATTTTAAATATTTATATATTGAAATCATAAATATATATACATAAATTCAAAATAATGTACTTTCATTGCGTTATGACATTAATTACAAAAGTTTGATTATGAATATATATATATATATATACACACATATCAAGATATCAACTGATTATTCAAAATTTGGGTTTGCTAAGGCTAGTATATATTAACAAAAGACTACATGGGAATACTTGGAATATGGTCATCAATAGCAAAGTTTACATCGATCGGCAAAGTGTCATCAAGAGACCTGCAATATGGTCATCAATAGCAAGGCAATTTAGTAACAACGTGCATTATGGCATTCAAGAAGCAACATTTGGGCAACAAGAAACAATAAAGATCAACAAGAAATTTGAGGCATTAAAATATATTGCCAATTCAGTAAGTCTATAACCTCAAACAACAATTAGAGTATCCACCTAAACCTACTAAACTAGAAATGCAGTACTACTCTGGAGCAACCATAAATCAACACATGACCAAACAGAATGAGCAAACCACAACATGCTAGTGATGAGCAAACTATATCATGCCAGATGTGTGTGTGTGTGTGTGTGTGTGTGTGTGTGTGTGTGTGTGTGTGTGTGTGTGTGTGTGTGTGTGTGTGTGATGTGGCTCATTTTCACTTCACTCCTCCGAGCCTCCGAGCCTATCATAGAGCTTTTGGCAAACCACATCATGCCAAAGATATATATGTTACTATCAAGCAATATACAATACCCCACAGGGAAGCCATAGACAATTGATTTGGAGCTTCAACTATTCGTATTTATTCAAGTTTCTAGGGATGAACTTTGCATATATAGCGCCAATAGAAAATCTTATAGGTAAAGATTCTTGCCTAGTAGAAATCCACTGAATAGGGCAATTGACAACCAAGGATTGTGCACTAGTTTTCGACCTCTTGTTACGACCTATAAATATTTTGAAACACGAAAAATGTTAAAAGAAATTAACCTATACAGAAAAATAGAAATCAAAGTGAAAACAATATTAGATAAGAATTTATTCTTGGCACAAGCTGCAAATTCTGAAAGAATGAGTAACAAAATCCTCTATCCCATAACAATGATCACAGACAAAGGAAGAAACGAATTTGACCCACTCAACTGACTTGTAAAAAGAACCTATTCTTATAGCAACAACAAAGGAAATCACAAAGAATGATGGACTCGGGAACTACAAATATGCAATAATAAAAACAAAGGATTATCTACACTTAACCAGAAATAACAAAAAAAGCCTCTAAAAATGACATAAAATTACAATATGACAGCATGTTTTTGTCATTGACATGATCAGAGAATTTATCACAAGTTGCTTCCTGATCTGTATCATAGACGAACGAGTTTTTATAGTTGCTTCGAATACTAAAGAAAAACTGATCATACAAACCAAAACAGAGACCGATAAGATAACAAGCATATCCAATATAAAAGTCAAGAGGATGCGATCACGAGGATAATATTTTCTATGATTCATGAAGGATTAACCTACTACATATAAATATCATAAGTCCTCAACCTGGTATCCCCAATCTGCATAGTATTATTTAACAATATTTGTACTTAGCCAAAAATCCATGATATTTTTAAGGGCTACAGCTTAAACCTGTAAAATACGGCCAAATGCAGCAGACAGTTGACTGTCACATTAATTCAAACAACATAAAAAATAGGAAGAAACAAAAAAAAATGACATTTAGAATTCAAGCCATATAACAACAGGCTGTTTCTTGAGTCTTGACACACTTGAGTTAGAAGGAAACCTAGAAAGGCTTTACTTAAGTTCTAGGCCAAGGAATCTGATATCAGAGGATGTTATGTTCTTATTTTGAGATATTTTAGCAACCTAGATTGGACCCTCATTCATTTCCAGATGCCTTGGGTCCTAATCCTAAAAACTACGTTGTTCGTACCTGATGACCAATGCCAATAATCAGTTTTACTTTTATTTCTTTTGGACGTACAAAGGGAAAGGATGAAGTGTAATACCAAATAAAATATATTGACATTAACCAGTAAAAAATAAATTAAGAGTTCCTAATTGACATTAAACATTAAAAAGTAAGATAAAACCTATTGAGTTACCTGTCACATCAAGTAGGAAATATGTCAAATACAACTCTCAAAATCTCAAGATCATCAAGAGAAACCCCCCTGCCACGAAAGAGAAATAAACATTCATTTAATAACATTCAGTGTGAGAAATTAGGTAATATTGTGTATTATATGGTATAAAACATAGATGTGAGCTATAATCTTGCACGCAAATATATTATGAAAGCACAACTCTAATAGGCTTGGTTGAGTGAATGAGAAACATAAATCAAAGAACTGTTCGTTTAAAAAAATCAATTAGGATTTAGGAGTGTAAGAAAGCAATGGAACATAAAAAATCCATAATCTAGACATTTTTGATGCCAGACCTGATAAGTTCGCATTGAACTAGTAATAGTCGATAAACAAAATAATAAATTGACATATAATTTATTACATTTCATAAACCAAGTATTGTAATTACTTTAACTGTTTTGCCCATCACAACCACACGTGTATGCTCATTCACACACTTCAAAGTTTTGAGCCAAACGCACCCAAACATATTCACTTCTAATTAAAAAAAAGATAGTTTTTTATTGTAACTTGCCCCCAACAGGAGGAAGTTATCCACTAAAACATCAATCAACTCGATTTCTCATTAAATTGCATGCACTTGATATCTTTGGGTATGTTTGGATTGCCAAGCACACAAACTATCCATTCACATGAAGAAGAAATCAAAGATTCAAAAGTACATCGCCTGTGGCAAAAGAAACCCTAAGTATTAGATATAATTCGAGTATCTTTCCATCTACAGGAAATATGTACCACTATTTAAGCTCCTACGAGTATGCACAAACGTTTTCATAGCTTGATCTATATGTTTTAATCTCCATCACTCGCATTTTCTTGGTCTCAAATGTGTTTTTAGAGGATAACAAGTGAGCAAAGAAGATGGGGAGACAACATATTTCTTACTAATCTAGTAATCTGTCTGGGAGGTGTATCCAGCTTCGGCAAGATGGGATTTCACTAGCGAGAGCCCTCCCACGGTCTGATATTTTGTTCTTCTCTTCCTTGGGCATCTCAGCATAGCTACAAAGTAATGGAGAGTGACATTATGATCAGCAAAGATAAGCCAATGATAATCAAGAAAACTAATGGAAGAAAGAGGCTGAAATACTGGATCCCAGCCGAAATTTTTTGGTCCTCTTACTGATACAATCTTCCCTTAAAATTCCATATGATTGTGATAGCATTAGTATTCCTCATTTACGATCAAAGCGTTAAAAAAAATGCTCATCATGAGCAAGAAATTTGCTGGCCAAGGAAAGATTGTAAGATTGTAATAAGATTGTAAGTGATTCTTAGATACTTGCGTGCCACACAAAGTTCATAAGTTGAAAATGAGGCATGTGATATTGAATTATTAATGCATTGATTCACTGTCCTAATGTTGCAAGAGCTCATTAGTCAGCCGGATGAGTTACTCAAACAAAACATAATTTAAATAGACAATTCAGGAATATGATTTGGGATTGACACCTCAAATGAAAGAGATCCCACATGAGAAACTGTACCATTGTCTTTCCAAGGAATGTGATAGGTTCTGCATTCGGTCCAAGGGAAAGAGAGAACACACATAAGACATAAGCAGATTTGTCCTCATAAGCCATCAGTAAATTGTTCAGACCTACGAGAGAGATACTCACATTAGATGGGATCAGCTACGTGAACTTAGCAGACCGCCCAGACTCTAAAGAATATGAAATGAACTATTATAGCCAAAAGCACAACCAGAAAACCAAACCTTCATGGCCAGTTTTCTCCAGAAACCATTTGCTAGAAGAGTTTGATTCCGTGACCACAAAGAAGGACCATCAACACGGAAGTAACAAATGAGTTGGGAGATAACACGAACACATACATGGTCTATATTCTATACAATGGCTAGCGGGCATTAATACTACTAGTTAATAAGTGATATAGAACATATCTTTAGCCTTCTAAATCACTTATTACAATATATTTAGCCGTCTATATCACTTATTAACTGGTAATATCAACACCTACTAGTACACTTCTAGGGTCGTTACATAACCTAAATCCCCTCTCCTTAACATATCATCAACGGCAAATGAAGTGATTCAATATGACGATTTATATAGGTAATTTTGGTTTTCTTAATATTCATCTACAATGCTTATATCATTCAACCTCACTAAACCTATGATACCAACCGTCTCGGGCATGGAATGGAAACAAATGCGACACTGACTTGTAAATCCACTTTCAACTAAAACGATTCAAAAGGTATCACTTTATATTCCATCACCACAAGATAAAAGGGTAGACAAACATCTCTTACATTGAAAGTATAAGGATGATTGAATCAGTACATACATGAGAACTTACATTTAAGGCCCTGCAAAATAGGTAAAACAAAACCAATATAATTAGGTATTACAAATCCCAATAAACAGTACAAAGTTACACTTAAAAAATTGGTGTGATGATGAACAACATACCGGGAAGTCCCTTAAGTGCATTGAAACAAAGCCAAATGTCTTCCGCAAGAACTGTTCCATTGACCTTCCCTTAAGACTGTCTAAAACAAGTGTGGTGAGCTCTTTAATCTAAAATCAACAATGTTCTAAGGAAGCTACCTTATTTTTAATAACATCAGCAAAGAGAATGTCAAACCCAATGTGTTTTCTTCAATTAAGCGGAATATAGTACTTTTAAACACTAATATAAATTGCATGTCAAGGAAGCTCTCCACCTGCAGAAATTTTATTAAAAAGAAAATCTTCAATGAGTGATCGAATTGTGGTCAATAGGTCATCATGTCTTACCTCATTTTTCATGTCTGCTTCAGCCACCTTTAGCTCATCTTTGGGTTCTTAAGCTTTTGTTCCTGTACAAGCATTCTGAACCTGCAGGCTTCAACAAATCAAAACAACACACTATAACAGTAAAATACTAAAATGAAAACATAATAGCTCCTAAATCTTTAAAAATTAGCAATGCATTTATGGTCCCTTGAGACAGCAGCAAAACCCTAAATTTTGCAAAATCTGTCAAAAAAAACCTAAAATTCTATCTATTCCAAACATAGGTTTGCAAAATCTATCAAAAACCCTAAAATTGGAGTTGGCGAAATCCCAAATCGAAGCACAAAACCCTAAAATTGGATTTGGCAAAATCCTAAATCGAAGCACAACATTGAAGAACAATTAAACATTTAAACTTATAGGCGTTGCAGGAGAGATGTCGACAACTCAGGCGTTGCAGGGACTTCGACAACAGCTAGCGACTCGGGCGAAGGAGATGAGCGGGGGATTCGCGCGTGCCAGAGAGGAAGCCAGCAGGTCGCGTGCAGGAAGCTGTCGGTTAAAGGATGGAATGAGGGACGCCGACGAGGAGATGAAGAGAGAGAGAGAGAGAGAGAGAGAGAGAGAGAGAGAGAGAGAGACTGATTCTCCAGCGAGGAGGTGTGTGGCTGCGTGTAGTGGGAAGGATCTCGAGCAAAGGAGACTAGTGAGAGAGGATCTTGACTCTCGAGCGGTGGTGACTCGTGAGTCTGAGAGATAGGATCTCGAGCGAGCCTTTTAAAATTTTGGGGAAATTAAGCGGGCCGGACATATTACACCCGCCAATCTGATAAACCGCCGCCTTAAATAAAATTTTTTAGCAGATTTTGGTGAACCGCCGCCATAGCAATAATCACTTAAATGAAACGCTGCCAAAAAATACACAAACCGCCTCCACAGGCATATGTTTTAAAAACCGCTGCCTAAACCGCGTCCATATAATAAAATAGTTCTAAATTCGTAAAATTCTCCTATACCGCTGCGGAAAACCCCTTCCTTATTAAACCGCTGCTCTAAACCGCCGCCTTTGCTCGAAATTGTAGTAGTGAAACCAGCGACAGCTCAAGGAATGTCATTTTCGGCCAAGCTCTAGGTCGAATATGGAAAAACCTTCAACAGTAAAGTTGTAGATCTCTTCGTCCTCGTTCCGACAAGGTATGGCACGATCAAATCCGATTAATACTGAATCGGTACGACTCATTTTACTGAGACGTCGAAAAGCTGTCAAACGGCTGAACGCATCTAAAAACGAACGACCATCAAGCTTGCACCTTTGGACCTTCTCCCATGGTGGAGCCTTCTTCTTCCTCTTGAGGATGACATCATTCTCACGAGCTCGAATCATAGGTTCATCCCCAATTATAGATGTGTCCCGAGGTGTCTTGGATGGTCCCGCATCAAGATAGCTCAAGAAACAGCGAATCCAATCACAAACAGGCACCAATCGAAAGGAAATGGAGAGAGCAAAGGGACTGAGACAATCCTATCGTCGAAAACCCTAACGAGCACGGGAAAGCCGCCTTTCTGGGTGGTGTTGAGAAACAAAAAGGGTGTCGAGGTGAGCTCCCCACCACCGGCGCCGACAAAACTTCGCTCCGGCAACATGGATTTGAATCTTCGGCACAGGCGAAGCCGCGAGGGAGAGAGGGAGGCGACGGGGAGTTCGCTACTTCGCTGGAGGGTGAGAATGAAATTTGGGGTTGGATCTGTGTATATGCCTGGTTTTATTTTATTTTTTTAAGTTGGGTTAACTTTTATTTTCATTTTTTTTTTAAAAAGCTGTGTTTGGTATAACTTTAGCCACGAGGTCGTGGCAAATTTAGCATCTCCTTTAAATTGTTTGTCACGACAAGGCCTTGCCGTTGCAACTATTATGATGACACCGCCAACTGCAGTGAATTTAGGAGTGGGGGTGGCAAATGTTTGCCATGGCACATGATCCGTTGTTATGGTGTAGCCAAAATCTAAACAACGGCCACGGCAAACCCTTGCCGTTGCTACATGTGGTGGCTAATATGTTTTTTTTGTAGTGTATCAAGCCGAGCTCGAGTATGTGGCTGGGCTCGCGAGCCGAGCTTGAACGCTAAAAAAAGCTCGTCTAAAATTTAGGCTCGAGCTCGGCTCGGCTCGGCTCGTCTCTCCTTCGAGCCAAGCTTGAACATGTCAAGCTCGGCTCGTTCGACTCGAATAACACCCCTAGATACAAAGTAATCTTAACTTAAAAATAACCTTAGGTGTAACTGAATTTGATTCTTGATATTAACATTCATCTCGATTCGCAACTTTTCATAAGAGTTTTTCAGCCCCCGTAACGAAAATTCTGGATCCGCAACTGCACATACACGAGGCTTGAGGATGAGAAGTTGTCGCATTGGCGCTATCATATATGGGGTTTGTTACTTTGTGAACACATTTAAAGTCCACAGCAAACATGTCCCCCCTTCATTCTCTGTAAATTCAATCAAACATGTGCCATCATGTAGT
Source organism: Persicaria maculosa (assembly GCA_963922045.1). Classification (NCBI taxonomy): domain Eukaryota; kingdom Viridiplantae; phylum Streptophyta; class Magnoliopsida; order Caryophyllales; family Polygonaceae; genus Persicaria; species Persicaria maculosa. The sequence continues at coordinate 50,260,212 of OY998259.1, read as the reverse complement.
AGAGTTCCATATGTAAAACTATGAAACATCATGGACAAATTTAGAAAGAGGCCCACGGGAGTACGTAGATCACCGGCCAATAGTCTCTTCAACAAGAAACACTGTACCACATGGATTGGAGGATATATTCACGATTTCATATCTGCTTTGCAAGTTCATTGATTGCAAAGGTCCTACCTGATATTGATACTACTGATCTGAAATGTTATTTTCATGTCTAAAATAAGATGACGGAGGGAAAGTCGTTGATTTCCCTTATCAAAATAATTCCCAAATAAATAAACTAGTATAGGATGCAAGTAAGGGGTCGATCCCACCGAGAAACAAGTATTTCCAAGAATTGTGTATTTATCGATTGAAACGCAAGATATGGGAATAAGGTGAATAAAAGACTAATCTAAACTAAAGCAATTGATAGTTAAAACAGATGTTTCCATCCACAAATTCTCGATATTGGTTGGGTTTATTGGTCGTCGAATCCAATTGAAGTGTTCTCTACGAATTCCTCCCATCTTAGTTTTAATAGATTAAAGCACAAAGAGCACAATTAATCTCTTACACCTTTATGCAACCTAAGCACAGACAGAGATTTAACATAAAGATAGCACAAGTTCCGAAGAATCTAGGCATATGAATAACACCAAGTTTGCAAGGTAACCGATGTTTAAGACATATGTCGAAATCCCTACTTAGTCATGATCAAACGAAGGTTCTCACAATCCTAAGCATGCTACTACGGAATTCATTCAATGACGAGAGAACAAAAACCTAGTAAGATACTATCATGGTAGCTAATCACAATAATATCTACAATAATCGCAAGCGAAATCGAAAGATATTAAAGAGAGAAACAATACTTCGTTGAAAATTCACAAACAACCAACCAAGTCTCGAAAGTGTAGATGAAAAAAACGGAAATTAGTCAAGCATGGCTTACCTAAATCCCTTCTCTTGAATGGAAAACAGAACTGAAGTTAAAGTGTTAGATGACTCGATCAATGTTAGACGCCTCTCAAACGCCTGAGAAAAACCTAATATATAGCCTAAAGACGTCGGCCAAACCCTAGGTTAAAGTTTTCACAAAAGATAGTAATTGGGCCGCTCGCGCAAATCCGGTTCTAAGGGGACGGCGGGCGCCACCTTGACAGCTTCGCAGACTGAACTTGTAATGCACTTTCTGGAGTCTTCGTTCGCCCGATTGATTCATATGAATATGCGTTGAAAAGATCTTTTCAGGGATTACAACTCTCATCAAGAACTCAGAAGCTGAATCCAACTTCTCAGAACCTCAAAGATACAATTTCTCCAAGTGCTCCATTTCCGCTCTTGTTCTTGTGCTCCTTAGCTTCCCAAATCGCCTTCTAATCCTTCATTGACTTGTTCCTTGATCTTTTGACATCCTCTTTGGTCTCTTCCCAAGCTCCTCACCATGTCGGCACTACGATGAGGAAAAGGTTCGCGCTATACAAGAGTGGGCCCAACCGCATACCCCCACTCATGTCCGCTCATTCTTGGGTCTTGCTGGCTTCTATCGACGCTTCGTCAAAGATTTTAGCACCATTGCCGCCCCCCTTCATGAGCCGACCAAGAAGGATGTGACGTTTCGCTAAACAGACGCACATCAGAGGGGATTCGATGCTCTTAAGTATCATCTCACTCATGCCCTAGTGCTGCAACTACCTGATTTCGCACAACCGTTCGAGCTCGAGTGTGATGCTTCTGGCACTGGCATTGGTGGGGTTCTGCTACAGAATAGACGCCCCATTGCCTATTTCGACGAGAAGTTAGGCTCCGCGGAGCTCAACTATTCTACCTACGACAAGGAACTGTTCGTCCTGGTTCGATACTTACAGACATGGAAGCACTACCTTTGGCCTAAGGAGTTTGTTATTCACTCGGATAATGAACCTCTAAAGTACCTCAAAGAGAGGCAGTACTCAGCAGGCGACTTGCTCGATGGGTAGAGTTTCTGGAAACCTTTTCCTATCTGGTTCACCACAAGAAGGGAAAGGATAATGTGGTAGTTGACACGCTATCAAGCAGGTATGTCCTCCTAAACCATATGGATGCACATGTTTTGGGTTTTGCTTTGATAAAGGAACTGTATGCTTTTGATGGTTTCTTTAAAACTATATATGCTCAATGTGTGTCCAAAGGTGAAGTTGATTCATATTTTCTTGATAATGGTTACTTGTTTAAGATGGGCAAGCTTTGTATCCCATCTTCTTCTATGCGACGACTGTTAACTCAAGAAATTCATGAGTCTAGAGGGCATGGAGGTTTCGAAAAAATATTAGCTAGACTAAAGGAACACTACTTTTGGCCGAAAATGTCTAATTATGTTCTACGATTTGTCAAAAGTTGTGTCACATGTGCTAAGGCAAAATCTAAAGCTAATGTAAATGGTCTATATCAACCCTTACCTATTTCGAATGCACCCTGGGAAGATGTGTCTATGGGTTTCATTGTTGGCTTGCCTAGAACTTCGGGTCATGATTCTATTTTTGTTGTTGTAGACAGATTCTCCAAAAATGGCTCATTTCATACCACTTCACAAAACTGATGATGCTATTCATGTTGCTCATTTATTCTTTAAAGATGTTGTTCACTTACATGGATTGCCATTTTCTATTGTTTCTGATCGTGACTCTAAATTCTTAAGCTGTTTTTGGAAAACTCTGTGGTCTAAGATGGGTACAAAGCTCTTATTTACTACTTCTTGTCACCCTCAAACTTATGGCCAAACTGAGGTTACGAATAGGACTCTTGGGGCTCTCCTTAGAGTCATGCTGCGAACTAACATTCAGAGGTGGGAAGAATGCCTACCCTTTATTGAGTTTGCTTATAATAGGTCTAGGCACTCAGCAACCAAGCAAACTCCATTTGAGGTAGTCTATGGCCGAAATCCACTCACCCCAGTGGACATGATGCCACGACCTCTCAAGGAGAAAGAGAGCATGGATGCACCTAAGCAAGTGGACTTCATCAAGCGCTTGCATGAGCGAACCAAGGCGCAGTTGGAAAGGAAAACTGCGCAATACAAGGCAATGAAGGACAAGCATCGCAAGGATGTACAGTTCAACGTTGTTGATCTTGTGTGGTTGCATCTCATGAAGGAAAGTTTTCCACAACAATGGAAATCTAAGCTGGACCCCAGTGGAGATGGACCATTTCGGGTGGTTCAAAAGATGGGTCCTAATGCTTACAAGTCGGATCTCCCTGCCGACAAGTACAGTGTTCATTCTACCTTCAACGTCGCAGATCTTTCTCTATTCGTGCCTGACGATGACTTTGGCGACGATTTGAGGACAAATCAAAATAAAGTGGAGGAGAATGATGCAGTGAAATTGTCGATGACTTCTGGTGACATTGAGGACAACATGAAGGTTCCATTCGATGGTCCTATCACTCGAGCAAGGGCCAAGAGAATTCAAGATGAAACTAAAGCCCTTCTTGTCTGTTACCAAGGAACGATGGAGCAAGGGTTCAGGCCACCTTGGATCACGTTGTTCAGGACTACACCACCAACTCAAGACTTGAGCTTGAGTCCACACACGGAGCTCATGAAGACTCGTCGACATCCGCCATGACTAGTTTCCATTTGACACAACACATGGGCCACTCGGTATCCATACATGCCGAGTGCACACAAGCCCTATATCGAGTGGGCCACAAGCCCATGTCGAGTACCATCCTTGTGTGGGCCGAGTTATTTTAATTACTTAGTTAATTCTATTATTTCATGTACTCTAGAATTAATATAGTGGAAGAATTATATCTCCTCTAGATAAATTCTTGTCCACTAAGTTTTTAAAATTATATCTTCATTAGGTTTACTTTATCTTTAATTAGGATTTTAATTATATCTTTTATCAACCTAAATTCTATCTTGCAAGATAGAGCTGGGTCTTAGCTTTTCTATTTAAACATTGTAAGTTCCATTGAGTTTATCAGATTGAATAGAATTGAGGTACCCCTTTATGGATTAAAGGATTCTATGTTCTTTGGCACCACAACCATCACCATCATCACCTTCGTTCAACCAGCTTGACCGAATCCAAACCATAAACACAACCTCAGTAAACTGTCGCCACAAAGTGAGAAAAAGACCTGGTGTTTGGCCTCGGCACCGGTTATCTAGGCTTCGGCGCCTGGCGCCCAGGAGCGCCCTCGCTCTCTCTCTCTCTCGCTCGCGCTCGGCCTCGCTCACTCCCAGCGAACACCACCCGGACTCCCGAGTGTCCATGCGGCATCCTCGGCACCGTCGACACTTTGCTCCCAGCGGCCTCGGCACCTCGGCTCCTCCCGCTTGCGGACTCGCGCGTGCTGGCTCTCGCTTCCCTCTTCTCTTTCGTCACTATTTGTTTGAGAATAAATTGTCTATGTTATTTCCGTCGCTTTAATTAGTTTCTTAATTAGTTTAATTAATTGTTCAATTAAGAGATATTGGAAGAGCATTGCAAGATCGGGCAAATATACGGCGTGGTTCTTGATCTTGCACCCACAGGCAAAGGATCGGGTATTCCAAACGTATCACAAGCGATTTGTTAACGAGGTTTAACAAGATCTTGGCCTACGTTCCTGCCTAGGGTTATCCAACACGTAGGATTTAAAAACTATTATTTCAATTTCCTTATGAGCTCTATAACAACCTAGTAGAACTTTCCTTCTTCTATACAAAGCCTCACCACTTCTATCTAGCAACCCAAACTCACAAGTGAAATAAAAGTCCTAACCACAAACAAAAGTGTGTATACGTTTGAGTATGGGATACTCTTAGTATAAGACTAATGACTTGTACTATATAGCTCTTGTGTTTCCCTAAAACTCTCAAATGATAAACTCTAATAAAAAAACAAAGAGAACCGCGAGAGAAACTATGATCGATTGAATGCAGTAGGAGAGTTGAGTGCTTGGATTTTCGTTGAGTGTTGTGCCTCCTTCACTTCTGCATTCCTCTCTATATATAGGCTTCGAATCCTCATTTGATAGACGTTTGAATTTGAATTGTTGGCTCACCTAGGTCTGAATTTTTTGCATCTCCATATGATCGTATTTCGGTTGATAGAAGATCTTCAAGTGCAACCTCCGTTTGAATTTCAAATCACAAGATCTTTATCATCCTATATAAAATCGTACCAAAAAAATCTAACAAAAAATTCAAGTTAGGGTAATGCATAAGATAGTTGAAAACCGATTAATCCAAATTCATGTCGCATAAGTCCAAAATAATGACTAAGGCCCAAATAGACAATAAACAAGGCCTAATAATTGAATCACATATAAATCTCTGCACAAAAAATATATATACATATTATCGGACCCAAGAACTGGATCAAACAATTTTGCCTTACTTTCAAGACCTTACAATGAAGGTTTTCTTGTTTTGTCTTTCATCATCATCTGTCAAAGCCCTGCAGGTTAGTTTTCAAGTCTTACAATCAAGGTGGAGTCTTCAATCTCCACCTTCATGGAACATAGAACATAATTATCGTATGCAAGCAGATAAGCAACCGATATATATTTAGCATATTGATGTAGTGCAATTGTCGATGACTCCTGGTGACATTGAGGACAATATGAAGTTTCCATTCGATGGTCCTATCACTCGTGCAAGGGCCAAGAGAATTCAATATGCGACCAAAGCCCTTCTTGTCCGTTACCAAAGAACTTTGGAGCAAGGGTTCAGGCCACCCTGGATCACATTGCTCAAGACTACACCGCCGGAACGGGAGATGAGCTTCCGTCCCCAAACAAAGCTCATGCAAACTCGTCACCACCCACCATGAAGACAACACTCGGCTTACACTCGATTCACACTCGGTATGGGTTCATATCGAGTGGAACATCATATGTGTGTCGAGTGGGCCTTGGCCGAGTACCTCTTGTTGGGCCGAGTTAGTTTATCTACTTAATTAATTAGTGTTATTTTATGTAAGTAGATTAATAATGTGGAAGACTATATCTCCTCTAGATAAGTCTTGTCCACCAAGTTTTAAAGTTATATCTTCATTAGGTTTACTTCTATCTTTAGGTTTTAAATTATATCTTTTATCAACTTAAATTCTATCTTGCATGATTAGAATTGGTTGTTAGTTTTCTATTTAAACATTGTACTTTCTATTGAATTTGTCAAATTGAATAGAATTGAGGAAACCCTTTATGGATTAAAGCGTTCTTCGATTCCAATCCCAAAAGCTCTATTTCTCTTGTGTTCTATCACCCTTCGGCACCCAAACACCATCACCCTCACCTTATTCCTTGGTCGAACCCAAAGCCATACACAACCCTAAACACCGAAACCGTTGCAAGAAGAGAGACCCCGACTCTTTGTGACGCTCGCGGACATCCTCGCTCGCAGTGGGTGCGAGGCATCCCGACACCCTCGGCTCTCGTCTTCGCGCTCTCGCTCTCGCAAAGTCGCGCGCACCTGATCACCTTAGCGTCTTCACTCGCAAGCATCTTCACCACCAGCGAGTGGAGTCCAACGGCTTCGCCTTCGCAACCGGTGTCCTGTTCGCCTACACGGTTCCGCGCCTTGAGGAGCGTCTGCTCCTGCGTGTCTGTGTCCGCCTTCAACGAGCGCTCACATATCCTCGCGCGCGCATCACTCTGCTTCTCTCTTTCCGTCACTTTTTTTTTATTTAAATTGTCTAAGTTTAAATCCGTCGCTTTAATTAGTTTCTTAATTAGTTTAATTAATTTGTTAATAAGGAGATATTGGAAGAGAATTTCAAGATCGGGAAATTATACGGTGTGATTCTTGATCTTCAGCCCACAGGCGAAGGATCGGGTATCCCAAACGTATCAAGTGGTATCGGATTTCAGGTGTATGCAAGTTTTTTACTCTCTTGATTCTTTAATTGAGTGATTTATTTTCGTGCCTTATTTTTCACCATTCTCGCTGCATAAAATTTAAATCTTTATTATTCACCCTATAAAATTGGCACTTTATTTTGGTTATTTTCTTGTTGGATTATTAATTTGGAAGATATTGAGTTCTTGATTGCAAGTTTTGATCTTTTATTCCTTTTTGCTACATATCATTCCTATGAATGTGATTCTTGGATTAAAGCATTATATGTACTTGCACCACTAAAGAACCCTAATTTTTCCAGTTTTTAGCCTATTTCCTTTATTTTCTTTATTTTTGCTTACTTTTAGATCATCGTAGCTGAATTTAATTTTTTCTTTTCGTCCTTTATTGCTGTTCTATCTCATTACAGCAGCGCTTTTAGTAAAAAAAAAACCGAGAGCTTCAAAAAAAACAAACAAACATACATTCATCTTACCTTACATTGTTCAGTTAGTAACTCATTGCATATTGTTCCTTCTTTTGTTAGCTACTTGTTAGATGATCTACCTGGTTTAAAGCATTACAAAAGAACCCCCTTTGTGTGATTTTGTGTGATTTTGAGCTGTGCCGACACAGGAGCCTTGGTCACACCCCTCTTTTTCTGAACCGTGTCGCTACCGTCAGATAATAGTTGACTGAGTGTATGCACTTGGTTACCCTTGTGATTGCTTCACATCTATTCCTTCATTTTCATATTATTTCGAGCATCACATTGTAAATTTTATTCTATACACATTAGCCGCTTGTTTATACTTGCTATCCTTGCTATCCGACTTATGGCTGATTTCTTTTGCAATTTGATCTTTTCTTGCTGTCTTTAGTATTGCAAAATTCTGTGTCCAGGGAAGATTACTGAATATTGTGACTTGTTTTCTCGCCTCTTTGATTTCTAAAACCGAATCACTCTTAGGATCAAAAGGGCTTGCGTTACTTGGTTTCTGGTCTTTGCTTCGTTTACTTGTTGCTCTTTTGATATTGTAGGAACATGTCTAACGACAACGACCCCAACTCTTCCCCTACCCCTCTGGCCCCCCTTACTACGACCAATGTGGAGTCCATGATTGCGAATGCAATCACCCAGTTGACCAATCGCTTGGCCATTGATAGGGCTAAGGATCGTGTTGATTTCTCAGCCCAGATCAGCCAGGCAGTTGCTCGCCAATTCGAGGAGAGGCAGAATGAGGCTTCTGGATCTACACCACCCTCATGTGGTAAGCCGCCTCCGACAGGTAATACCCCTCCCTTAGGTAATACCCACCCTTCAGGTAACCCCCCTCCTGCTAGGGGTGTGCATGATTTGGTCCAAACCGAATTTTTGGGCCGAACCAACACAAACCAAACCGAACCGAACCGAATCGAAGTTTTTCGGTTCGAGAATTTTCATTTTTCGGTTTCGGTTCGGTTTGTGTTCGGTTTCGGTTCGGTTTGTGTTAAACCGAATTTTTTTATACACTACATAAATACATTATATATATATATATATATATATATATATATATGTTTTTGAATATTTTATATATACACACATACTTACTGTATTTGCATAATGTGGCTATATAATGTGTATACATACATTATATTTAAATACACATATATACACTAGATTTGAATGTGTATGTATAATATATTATATATGTATATATACTGTATTTTTTAAAATTTTAAATTCTGTATACTTTGAAGTATTTTGGAATATGTACACATATTTTGGAATGTATACACATATTTTGGAATGTGTATATATACTATATTATATATATATTTGTATACTTAAATTTTTTTAATGAAAATTCGGTTTAATTATGTTAAAACCGAACCGAACACAAACCGAACCGGCAAATAACCGAACCGAACCTAATGCATTCGGTTCGACTTTCGGTTTGAGAATTTGAGATTTTCGATTTCGGTTCGGTTCTGTTCGGCCCAGTTCGGTTCGGTTTTAGACCGATGCACACCCCTATATCTCCTGCCGTCAATTACATTTTAAGCTTAAGTGTGCTACGCCGAACCCTTTTGGAGGAGATAATGATAACGATCATCTAGCGGGCTTCAGTGGTAAAAATGATCGCCGAGACCATACACCCCCTCAGTATCAGCAGCAGGGCCGGCCTCATCACCACCAATAGTCGCACACGAATCCTCTCTTCATCAGATCTAACTGGGATGACAGTCGCAACAACGCTGATCTGAACGACATGCCCCACTTGGAGGACGCATACCAAGAGGTAGATCCTAACTTTGATGATTTACCTCCCCCTAATTTTGGTCGTCCTAGATTTGATAATGAACAGGATATCCAAAGGTGCGATGTTAAAATTAAATTAGAAACTTTTGATGGTACTAATGATCCTGAATCTTATCTTGTTTGGGAAAATCATACTGATTATTTGCTTGAAAATCTGCGCTATGAGGAAATAGAGAAGTTGGAATTTGTTATATTACATTTGATAGGTATGGCTCGCACTTGGTGGTTCCGCACTCGTGAGATGCGCCGTCGTCAAGGTAAGGAACATGTTGAAACTTGGCCCCAACTTCGCTATCTTCTGAAGAAACGACATGTGCCTGAGGAATACACAGAAACTATGAGGTTGCGCCTAACTTCTTGCCGCTAATAAGCTCGCTCACCAATGGAATATAGAGACTAGCTTGAACGACTCGCTCATCAGGCTAATGTTTATCTTACTGAACATGCTTTATGTACTCAATTTCTTGCTGGCCTTAATATCTCTATTAAAAATCCTTTGGCTATTCATTATATTAGGGATATTAACACTTTATCTCATAAGGCACAACTTCTGTATGAGCAGCAGTAGCATCAGCAGAGGAAACGGTTTGATCAGGCCTCCCAAGGTCGTAGGTTTGTCCCCTTTGCTTCTTCTAGTCAATCCCAACCTTCTTCAAACCCTTCTATGCAGCTAAAGGGAGTTTCCAACTCACCTCTACAGGGTTATCAGGTTGAAACTAGACGAGTTGCTGCACCATCTAGGGAACGCACCAAAGACATCCACTACTTCGCTTGCGGTGGTTCTGGGCATGTCTCTCGTGAATGCCCTCAGTAAAGAAAGGTCCTTCTCAATGATTTGGGAGACCATTACTATATGGAGGAGACTGTCGAGGACCATGTAATTTTGAGTGAAGTGGAGGAGGACCAGCCGATTGAGCCTAACGACGAGATCGACACCAGCGAATTCCATGACGTTCTCTGCCTTGTCAATCGTCGGGTCCTACACATTCAGAAGTCTCCCATGGCTGATCAAAGGGAGAACATCTTCCACACAAAGTGTGTGGTTCGCGAGGCTACCTTGAGCTTCATCATCGATGGTGGGAGTTGCTGCACTCTCATCAATGAAAAGGTAGTGGATTTCTTACATTTGACTACTACTGCTAGATCTACTCACTACGGTTTAAATGGCATAACTGATGATGGATCTGATATTATGGTTACCAAACAATGTTTAGTTTCATTTTCTATTGGATCATATCATGATAAGGTGTTATGTGATGTTGCTAGAATGGATTGTAGTCATATTTTGCTAGGTCGTCCTTGGTTATATGATCGTTCTGTTATACATGATGGTCGTGCGAATACATATGCCTTCACTTTTGATGGGAGGAGAGTTACTCTCCTACCACTTTCGCCCCAAGCTGTTTTGAAAGAACAGGTTCGCAAGAAACAACAGCATGATGCTCAAAAGGAGGCCCAACGGAAGGAGAAGCAACACATAGGCTCAGTGATGAGAGGAGAAAATCGAGTTCAAAATATAATAAAATAGATAAAATCGGATTCGTGCCCACGCAAATGATTACAAGACTCCCTCCTGATGTAGCAACAGGAAGTCAGGATCGATCCTCGAGGAAGCTGGTCAGCGGATCCTATGCATCGGAAGAATCTCATGAGTGGTTTTCGACTTCAGGGGTACTCAACCTCGACTAAGGTTAGTCGACAGGGGTCGGGCAAGTCGAATCCGATCAAGCAGAAGCTACTGTTTTTGGTCGATCTCGAGAAGATTACTCGATGTCGAGTTGTTTTGTCGTAGTTGAGGAACTCTAGTCGAAATCGAGTTAACTGCAGAGACAAAAGCAACAACGATCTTTGCTTGATCGAAGGTGAGTAGTCGACGTCGACCAAGCTTTGGTCGAAATCAAGGAGAACATAAACTTAAACGAAATAAAATAAAGAACAAAGCTTTGCGGAATTCGAAATAAAATATGTAAAAGAAAACTTCCAAGATCGGGGTTTGCAACAACGATAACCAAACATGCATAAGGCAAGATAAATAACAATAATCATGCAAATCGCATCGAAGGATCAAGCTTTCGCCTTTTCCAACAAGTAGACAACTCTTTCAAGAAACCCTAATTGTATCTACCGATTTTATGTTTATAATCCAAGTTGTTAGCATGGATCTCTATTGAATAGGTAAAAAACATATAAAAGGTAGTAGATGCTTAAAACACGACAAAGGTCGGATCTTTACCTCAAACACGCTTGGCTATCGTCGTGCTCGCCCCAACCCTAGAAGTGGGTGGACTACTCGCTCTTCATCAAAAGGAAAAACATCAATAATAAAAGGAAATAAACTTGCATTAATAAAATAAAGTAGAGCTTACAACCAAATGAAGCCAATTCCGCTCTCGCTTCACAACTTCACTCGGCCTCCACTCTCTCTCTCTCTCTCTCTCTCTCTCTCTCTCTCTCTCTCTCTCTCTCTCTCTCTCTCTCTCTACCTCTTCTCCTACTTTCGAATGTATGATGGAATGAATAGAAAATCAGCCCTATAGGCTTTATTTATAGGGCTTAATCATTGCTAATCAAGGAAAGCAAACTATATCTACTTTCTAAAGATAAAACTTAAGTAAAAGGAACATTTATCTTAAAAGGAAATTAACTAAATATCTAAATATCTCCATGTGGTAGATAAATCCTTCTTCCATAGATAGATCTTGATAGAATAGGGATAGATCCGACCTTGCTTCACTCCCAAGTAATCAACTCGTACTCGGATTAGCCCAATCGACTCGCGGCCCAGAAAAGTTTTGGTCGGCGTCGAGTTGGCTTGTCGATCTCGGCTTCGCTTCGCATTCTCGAGCAGCTTCTCTTCTTCTTCTCGTCGAGCTCGGGCAGAATTCTTGGTTTGGTGGACTTCGACCAATTTGGTCGACGTCGAGTAAACGTGTTAGCTCTCAGCATTCTGCTGTGTTCTTGAAACACACTTTCCTGAATCCTCGTTTGTCGGATTTATGCATATGAGCATGCGTTGGAAAGCTCTTTTCGAGGGCTACAACTCTCATGAAGACATCAAAGCTTGATTCAGAATGGTGGACGTCGAAATATGACCTTTTCTCCAGCTACACCATTCTTAGCTTCTCGATCAATGAGTTTCCTTTAAGCTCCAAAATGCGTCCGATTTCTGCGAAATTAAACAGAAACTTGTCTAGACTCCATAATTTGACAAATAAGCATAAAATACATAGATTTTGTATAAATCTAACCCAAATGCATGAAATACGTGCATAAATCGATATTAAAGTAAGTATAAAACATGGCACAAAACAGGGACATCAAATCACCCCATACTTAAGCTTGCTTGTCCCCAAGCAATAACTTGGATGGTCATTCTGGGGAAGAATTCAAACTCTCAACATCATAGAATTATTCTTATATAACTCTGCAATCAATTACCATCATCGAAATGGTACTAATGCCACAAATCCATACATGTACAATAAAAAGCAACATCTACTCACAAAAGGAGGGTTATGCAAAAACAATTCATGTGACAAAGCAACAATAATCAAGAGGACTTCAATTAAGCTCAATAAGGAGTAGATTGGTAAAAGCCTAAAGGTGGGAAATTTTTGGCAATGTGGTGCTAATGATCCGGGGAAATGGAGTATTTTCCAAACTTTCATACCACATTCCTTCTTCCTTTGATTTCTCACATTTCGCTCATTCGCTCAATGCTTTTTTCAATATTATGCTTTTACCTCTCTAACCTTAGCACTGCCTTCTCACGAGTTGCAAACATGGGTGTCATGAATGGCCCCGGATACTTAGTGCATAGGACTCCTCACCTTGTGTCCCATCTCGCCAAACTATTATCTCAGCGAGCAGGGTCGATCTACCTTTATCTTCTGAGGTAACCGGATTTTTTCTTACTCATTAAATTTTCCATATATTTCAAACAATTTCCTACCAAACTCCATATAATGACATAACAACACAAACACCATATGATAATCTCCATATTGTAACAGCATTCTCAACATAATCCCCGAATAGAAATAAGGTAAAGAATGAAAAATATTTAGAACATGTGGAGCAATAATTGAAATAAGGCATAATATGGCTTTTGTGATGCAATAGCATAGGTATGGCTAGGAATATAAACAATATGAGCATATATGGAAATATAAATTCCTCCATCCTCTTATTATGCAACATGTCAAAAGCAACTTCAAATTTTACCTCGTTTCATGGTTTTCATAAAAAATATGCACTTCATTGTGACTTCCCTTTACTAGGCAATTTCATGCTATATCTCTAATGAATCCAATTTTGCATCGTCGAGTTCAATATAACTTCCATGACACTATTTCCTTAGACAATTTAAAAGCATTGGGAGATGTCTCATAGAACTTTGAGTTTAGCAATTATGCACAAAAAAATTAAAAATTCACTCAAAATTCACCATGTAAAACCAAAAGCAAGAATAAAACATAAATAAATAATATTAAGCTCTTCCCCCACCCCATACTTAAACTATACAGTGTCCCCACTGTATAAACCAATATAAAAATAGAGGTAAAGGAAGAAACTCACCGAATAACGCCTTATAGAGTCAAAACAGGGCCGTCGAGTAACTGAGGTAGTCGACGTCGAGTAGGCGTGGTCGACATCGAGTACAGATCTGCTGCGTCGAGTGAAAGATGAAGTCGAGGATGCTTTCGGGTTGGTCGACGTCAAGTAGCTAGGTCGACGTCGAGTAGAACGTTTCTTCTCGATCCTCTTCGTAGTCGATTTCGACTTGGCCTAATCGATTTCAACTGCTGGCAGGGACTTCTTCTTTCTCTCTTTGCGATCCTTTTATGCTTCTCGACCTAAAATATGTTAGATATTGCACGAAGACAAGACCTTCCACATGAAGTATTCAAAACCCAAAACAAAAACAAACAAAACCGAAACCAAAAGTTTCAAAGTCCCAAAATCCAAAAGTTTTATGTACATGCTCTAGATTTTAGAGTCGCTAGGCCGACTTCTCATTAAGCATTAGCCTGGCTCACCCATTCATCTTCCGGGGGCATCACGTGAAGAAGCTTAATTCTCCCCGAGTGAACGCTCCATGGCTTCACCCATTCATCTTCCTGGGCTCTAGCTGGCATGACCTTCACCTTCATTGGTTGATTTGTTTGCGCGTCTCCACCACAGCAAAACGGCGGAGTGGGAAGAGATATTTCCACCTCATCATGCGGAGCTTCATGCCACTTTGCTAGGACCCCATACTTGAATATGAACATCGGTTGCTCAAAATTGTCGGGGATGACCTTCACCTTGTAAGGTAACAGCGACCTTGAAACATCCTGGGCAACGACGTCCGACTTCTTCTTTTCTAGCTCTTCTTCTTCTTGGGGTCCTTCAAATGGTTTTTCAAAGACAGATAGCAAAGTTGGAATTGAGATCACAGAAGGACATACCTGGGTATCGACTAGAGATAGGTCGATATCGATCGCAAATGGGTCGATATCGACTAGGCGTTGGTCGAGATCGACCTCAGGTTCATATCCTCCTTCTAGCGGGATTGGGGCTTCTGGCGGTGATTTTGACAAACCTTGTAGCTTCTTAAATGCGCGTACTCCCTCAAGCCATGCCTCCTCATCAACGATTTATAGCCATCTCAAATATTCCAATTCTTTTGCATACCGCCTCTCTCTTTCCCTTTCGTCCCATGTTTCGAAATACTTGAAGGTGTCCTGCATACACCTGTAGAAGAAAACTCAAGGAAAACGTGAGATCTAACTACCTAAGGCACGAATGATAGCTTCCCCGGCAACGGCGCCAATTTAACGAGAGGAGGAAATCGAGTTCAAATTATAATAAAATAGATCAAACCGGATTCATGCCCACACAAATGATGACAAGACTCCCTCTTGATGTAGCAACAGGAAGTCAGGATCGATCCTCAAGGAAGCTGGTCAGCGGATCCTAGGCATCGGAAGAATCTCACGAGTGGTTGTCGACTTCAGGGGTACTCAACCTCGACTAATGTTAGTCGACAGGGGCCGGGCAAGTCGAATCCGATCAAGCAGAAGCTACTGTTTTTGGTCGATCTCGAGAAGATTACTCGATGTCGAGTTGTTTTGTCGTAGTTGAGGAACTCTAGTCGAAATCGAGTTAACTACAGAGACACAAGCAACAACGATCTTTGCTTGATCGAAGGTGAGTGGTCGACGTCGACCAAGCTTTGGTCGAAATCGAGGAGAATAGAAACTTAAACGAAATAAAATAAAGAACAAAGCTTTGCGTAATTCAAAATAAAATATGTAAAAGAAAACTTCCAAGATCGGGGTTTGCAAAAACGATAACCAAACATGCATAAGGCAAGATAAATAACGATAATCATGCAAATCGCATCGAAGGATCAAGCTTTCGCCTTTTCCAATAATTAGACAACAATTTCAAGAAACCATAATTGTATCTACCGATTTTATGTTTATAATCCAAGTTGTTAGCATGGATCTCTATTGAATAGGTAACAAACATATAAAAGGTAGTAGATGCTTAAAACACGACAAAGGTCGGATCTTTACCTCAAACACGCTTGGCTATCGTCGGGCTCGCCCCAACCCTAGAAGTGGGTGGACTACTCGCTCTTCATCGCAAGGAAAGACATCAATAATAAAAGGAAATAAACTTGCATTAATAAAATAAAGTAGAGCTTACAACCAAACGAAGCCAATTCCGCTCTCGCTTCACAACTTCACTCGGCCTCCACTCTCTCTATCTACCTCTTCTCCTACTTTCGAATGTATGATGGAATGAATATAAAATCAGCCATATAGCCTTTATTTATAGGGCTTAATCCTTGCTAATCAAGGAAAGCAAACTATATCTACTTTCTAAAGATAAAACTTAAGTAAAAGGAACATTTATCTTAAAAGGAAATTAACTAAATATCTAAATATCTCCATGTGGTAGATAAATCCTTCTTCCATAGATAGATCTTGATAGAATAGGGATAGATCCGACCTTGCTTCACTCCCAAGTAATTAACTCGTACTCGGATTCGCCCAATCGACTCGCGGCCTAGAAAAGTTTTGGTCGACGTCGAGTTGGCTTGTCGATCTCGGCTTCGCTTCGCATTCTCGAGCAGCTTCTCTTCTTCTTCTCGTTGAGCTCGGGCAGAATTCTTGGTTTGGTCGACTTCGACCAATTTGGTCGACGTCGAGTAAAAATGTTAGCTCTCAACATTCTACTCTGTTCTTAAAACGCACTTTCCCGAATCCTCGTTTGTCAGATTGATGCATATGAGCATGCGTTGAAAAGCTCTTTCCGAGGGCTACAACTCTCATGAAGACATCAAAACTTGATTCAGAATGGTGGACGTCGAAATATGGCCTTTTCTCCAGCTACACCATTCTTAGCTTCTCTATGAGTTTCCTTTAATCTCCAAAGTGCGTCTGATTTCTGCGAAATTAAACAGAAACTAGTGTAGACTCCATAATTTGACAAATAAGCATAAAATACATAGATTCTGTATAAATCTAACCCAAATGAATGAAATGTGTGCAGAAACTGATATTAGAGTAAGTATAAAACATGGCACAAAACATGGACATAACTCAACAAGCCACAACTCAACCGCGGCCTACACACCCGAACCCGCGGCCTACACACCCGCACCCGTCGCGTCCTCGGCGCCTAAGCCATCTCCTTCTCCATCGACACAACCTTCTCATTCCTCGCTCAAGGGCTCTGTTGAACGACGTTCTTTGGTACCTCACCCTCAGAAAGATACCGTCGCCTGGAATGCTCATCGACCTCACATCCTATTGGTAATGAAAGAGGTATTGCTAAATGTTGTCGATTGGAGTCATATTCCTGCACCTATTGCTGCTCTTTTGCAGGATTATTTGGATGTCCTTCCAGCTGATCTACCCTAAGGATTGCCGCCTATTCGAGGGATTGAGCATTAGATTGACTTCATCCCTGGCACAACCTTGCCTAATCGCGCCGCCTATAGAGCTAGTCTTGAGGAAACAAATGAGCTGCAACGCCAAGTCACTGAGCTGATGGATAAGGGCTTTGTGCGAGAAAGCCTCTCCCCCAGTGTCGTGCCTGCCATCTTGGTTCCAAAGAAGGATGGCTCCTGACGCATGTATGATGATTTCCGTGCAATCAACCAAATAACAGTTAAGTATCGTCACCCTATTCCTCGTTTAGATGATATGCTTGATGACATATATGGTGCATGCATTTTCTCTAAAATTGATCTTCGAAGTGGCTATCATAAAATTAGGATGAAACAGGGAGATGAATGGAAAATGGCTTTTAAGACTAAGTATGGTTTATATGAATGGTTAGTAATGCCTTTTGGTTTAATAAATGCTCATTCTACTTTTATGAGGCTTATGAACCATGCGCTTAGACATTACTTAGGAAAATTTGTCATTGTATATTTTGACGATATCATAATTTATAGTAACAACCTGCATGATAGCCTTAGTCATTTAAAATTGGTATTTGATTGTCTTAGGAAAGAAAAATTATATGCCAATTTAAAGAAATGTTCGTTTGCATCCGAGTCTACCATTTTTCTTGGTTTTGTAGTTTTTGCATCTGGACTGAAGGTAAATAAGGAGAAGGTTCGCGCTATACAGGAGTGGTCCCAGCAGCAGACTCCTACACATGTCCGCTCATTCTTGGGCTTTGCTGGCTTTTATCGACGCTTCGTCAAGGACTTCCGCACTATTGCCGCCCCCTTGCATGAGCTGACCAAAAAGGATATGACGTTTCGCTGGACAGATGCACATCAGAGAGCATTCGACGCTCTTAAGGATCGCCTCACCCATGCCCCCGTACTGCAACTACCTGACTTCGCTCAATTGTTCGAGCTCGAGTGTGATGCTTCTGGCACTGGCATTGGTGGAGTTCTGCTTCAAAATAGTTGGGCCCCGCAGAGCTCAACTATTCTACCTATGACAAGGAGTTGTTCGCGCTGATTCGCTGCTTACAGACATGGCAGCACTATCTCTGGCCTAAAGAGTTTGTGATTCATTCGGATCATTAAGCTCTGAAGTACCTCAAGGGACAAGCAGTGCTCAGCAGGCGACTTGCTCGATGGGTGGAGTTTCTGGTGACCTTTTCCTATGCGGTTCACCAGAAGAAGGGAAAGGATAATGTGGTAGCTGACGCGCTATCACGCAGGTATGCCCTCCTAAACCATATGGATGCACATGTTTTGGGTTTTGCTTTGATAAAGGAACTGTATGCTTCTGATGGTTTCTTTAAAACTATATACGCTCAATGTGTGTCCAAAGGTGAAGTTGATTCATATTTTCTTGATAATGGTTATTTGTTTAAGATGAGCAAGCTTTGTATCCCATCTTCTTCTATTAGACGATTGTTAACTCAAGAAATTCATCAGTCTAGAGGCATGGTGGTTTCGAAAAAACATTAGCTGCACATAATGAACATTACTTTTGGCCTAAAATGTCTAATTATGTGCTTAGATTTGTCAAAAGTTGTGTCACATGTGCTAAAGTAAAATCAAAAGCTAATGCAAATGGTCTATATCAACCTTTACCTATTTCAAATGCACCCTGGGAAGATGTTTATACGGATTTCATTGTTGGCTGGCCTAGAACTTCTAAGGGTCATGATTCTATTTTTGTTATTGTAGACAGATTTTCAAAAATGGCTCACTTCATTCCATGTCACAAAACTGATGATGTTATTCATGCTGCACATTAATTCATTAAAGATGTTGTTCGCTTACATGGATTGCCATTATCTATCGTTTTTTATCGTGACTCTAAATTCTTAAGCTTTTTTTGGAAAACTTTATGGTCTATGTTGGGTACAAAACTATTATTTTCTACTTCTTGTCACCCCCAAACTGATGGCCAAACTGAGGTTACAAATAGAACTCTTGGGGCTCTCCATAGAGTTATGTTGCGAACTAACCTCCGGAGGTGGGAAGAAGGCCTACCATTTGTTGAATTTGCTTATAACAGGTCTAGGCGCTCAGCAACCAAGCAGACCCCCTTCGAAGTAGTGTATGGCCGAAACCCACTAACCCCAGTGGACATGATGCCTCGGCCTCTCAAGGAAAAAGAGAGCATGGATGCAGCTAAGCAAGTGGACTTCATCAAGCGCTTGCATGAGCGTATCAAAGCTAAGCTGGAACGGAAGACTGCGCAATAAAAGGCAGCGAAGGACAAGCATCGTAAGAATGTGCAATTCAACGTTGATGACTTGGTATGGCTGCATCCCAAGGGAGATGGACCATTTCGAGTGGTTTAGAAGATGGGTCCTAATGCATACAAGCTAGATCTCCCTGCCGACAAGTACAGTGTGCATTCTACCTTCAACGTCGCCGATCTATCTTTGTTTGTGCCTGACGATGACTTTGACGACGATTTAAGGACAAATCGAAATCAAGTGGAGGAGAATGATGCAGTGCAATTGTCGATGACTCCTGGTGACATTGAGGAAAATATGAAGGTTCCATTCGATGGTCCTATCACTCGTGCAAGGGCCAAGAGAATTCAAGATGCAACCAAAGCCCTTCTTGTCCGTTACCAAGGAACTTTGGAGCAAGGGTTCAGGCCACCCTGGATCACTTTGCTCAAGACTACACCACCGGAACAGGAGATGAGCTTCCGTCCCCAAACAAAGCTCATGCAAACTCGTCACCACCCACCATGAAGACAACACTCAGCTTACACTCGATTCACACTAGGTATGGGTTCATGTCGAGTGGAACATCATATGTGTGTGGAGTGGGCCTTGGCCGAGTACCTCTTGTTGGGCCGAGTTAGTTTATCTACTTAATTAATTAGTGTTATTTTTTGTAAGTAGATTAATACTGTGGAAGACTATATATCTCCTCTAGATAAGTCTTGTCTACCAAGTTTTAAAGTTATATCTTCATTAGGTTTACTTCTATCTTTAGGTTTTAAATTATATCTTTTATCAACCTAAATTCTATCTTACATGATTAGAACTGGTTGTTAGTTTTCTATTTAAAAATTGTACTTTCTATTGAATTACTCAGATTGAATATAATTGAGGAACCACTTTATGGATTAAAGGGTTCTTCGATTTCAATCCCAAAAGCTCTATTGCTCTTGTGGTCTATCATCATTCAGCACCCAAACACCATCACCGTCACCTTGTTCCTTGATCGAACCCAAAACCATACACAACCCTAAACACCGAAACCATCGCAAGAAGAGAGACCCCGACTCTTGGTGACGCTCGCGGCCATCCTCGCTCGCAGTGGGTGCGAGGTATCCCGGCACCCTCGGCTCTTGTCTTCGCTCTCTTGCTCTCGCAAAGACGTGCACACCTGGTCACCTTGGCATCTTCGCTCGCAAGCATCTTCGCCACCAATGAGCGGAGTCCAGCGACTTCACCTTCGCAACCGGTGTCCTACTCGCCTACACGGTTCCACGCCCTGAGGAGCGTCTCCTGCGTGTCCGTGTCCGCCTTCAGCGAGCGCTCCCAGATCCTCTCGCACGCATCACTCTGCTTCTCTCTTTCCGTCGCCTATGTTTTATTTAAATTGTCTAAGTTTAAATCCGTCGCTTTAATTAGTTTCTTAATTAGTTTAATTAATATTT
This sequence comes from Persicaria maculosa, assembly GCA_963922045.1. Classification (NCBI taxonomy): domain Eukaryota; kingdom Viridiplantae; phylum Streptophyta; class Magnoliopsida; order Caryophyllales; family Polygonaceae; genus Persicaria; species Persicaria maculosa. Next base: position 50,239,511 of record OY998259.1, on the reverse strand, counting down.
TAATCAGGAGATATTGGAAGAGCATTGCAAGATCGGGCAAATATACGGCGTGGTTCTTGATCTTGAGCCCACGTGCGAAGGATCGGGTATCCCAAACGTATCACATATAGCAGATAAAACCATAAAATGCTTGGATCAGTTTTTGAACCACCATAAAAAAAAATATGTCATAAAACATTAAAACCTTAAATCCTGTAAGTGAACCAACCACACCATAATTCTCCCACTTTTTGTCTTCCAACGAGAGAGAGAGAGAGAGCGAGAGAGAGAGAGAGAGAGAGAGAGAGAGAGAGAAATGTTTTAACATCCGATAAAAGTTTCAAAAACCAATAGAGAATCATCAGTTTCAAAAGATCAGAGGCTTAAAATGAGATAGAAAAGCAAGGGAGCTCAAGGCCTTGAAAGATTAATTCTCTTCAATCCATTCCCCAAATGTTGGGTACTACTTGTCCGGCCTCTCATACTTCCTTCCAACGCCATCTGCAGCTTTCTGTTGCCACCTTCATCCAGCCTCACGTGGAGTTTTTTTCTTGAGCATCTCAGCCAGCCACATCCATCTCTCAACATCTCGATACTTCTTCACAACCCCATATTCTTTGACAGTCGAAATGGTGAGTTCAGCGTGACATTGCTAGTCTTCTCTCTGGTGTGGGTAGCGGATTCTTCGTCCAGAGGCATGATAGAGCCGGTTGTTGTGAAGATCAATGCATTGAGCAGTAGCATTTGTTTGAGTTTGTAGTCGATGATGGAGAGTAGCTCATGGGTGACATCTTGTCGATCAACAATGTCAGCCCACATCTTGTTCATGTCCAATCTGAGAGCATCCATCTCCATCTCAACATTCGCCAATCGTTCCTCAGGGATGCTTTGTTCAGAGACCACCTTTCCATTATCTTCCTTCTTGAGCATCCAATGGCCCTTCAAGGTCTTGACAGTGCCTAGACACTCAAGGCATTCCTCATTGACAGTGCCATGGTAAGTCAGTTGTTCCTCGTCGGATATATCAACCTCAAAGAATTCAAAGATTTTGGGTAACAGATTGGCATAGGGTAGGGGCATAGGCCTTGTGGAGCTAGTGGAATAAAGCATGTAATTTAGCATGATGTTTGGAAGGTCAGGCTTATATTCGTTAAGAACAAGGAAGAGGAGTTCGAGAAGGCCCTCAGTCATAAGCTCTCTGGAGTTGGTTCTGAGGAGGATGCATTAGGCGAGGATGGTGAAAATTATCTTAGGTTAGAGCTTAAGAATAGTGTGAGCAGGTTTCTGGGTGGAGGACGAGGAGAATGGGGGAACGAGAAAGATATGTTCTCGGGCAAGATTGACACAATCGATTTTATTTGGGAAAGAGGCAGTTGGGATATCGCTTGGCAACTCCAATATGAAGGCTAGGGTTTCAACATTGAGTCGAATTTTGGTGCCCTTGACCACAGTGGTCAAGGTCAGCACGCCCTTAACCTTGTGGGCAGAGAGGTTGACGAAGAAGAGTCGGGTAAGCCCAGGGCAATAAATGGTTCCAGGGTTAAGAATCGACCATAGGCAAGTGGATTTGAGAAGTGCAAGGGAGTGCCATTGATTCAAGGAGGCACATGTCCACGGAGTCACAAACGCATAGACGATGGTTTGCAAAACTCTCAAGCTTGTCAATTGAAGAAAACCAAGAGTCAGGGAGGCCATGATTTACCTTGCTTGAAGATGCAGAGGGCGTCACTGGAGCAGATTTCGCCGGAGGACTCTTTCAAGGTCATCAGACAAGAGGTACAGGTAGTGGTGATGGCGACCTTGAATCATCAAAGGAAACTTCCAGAACGTCTTGAATCGTCTTCCCCTTTGAATATGAGGCCTTCAATTTCTTTGGTGAGGAGCGATGTGATGACATGTCGGGGCATTTGGGTGCCATTGATGCAGAGATTGAAGTGGGAAGTGAAGGTTTTTTGTAAAAACTAGGAGCTTGAAGAACTGGGGGACAGAGCAAGAGATTTAGAGAGAGAGAGAGAGAGAGAGAGAGAGAGAGAGAGAGATGAAAAAGTAGATGTGATTTGACAAGGAGAAGAAATAGCTTTAAATAGAGTGGACGTTGTGAAAACCGAATTGTTGTAATCTCATATCGAAAAGAGAAAGGAGAATTAAATATAACCCAGAAATTGAAAAGTTAAAAATATATTCAAAATAAAAATCCGGATATATTCAAATTTAAACACAAATCTTAACCAAAAAAAATGAATAAAATCAAATAATCACAGATATTTTCAAAACAGAATTTTAAAACCAAATACCCAATCTTTATCTAGGAAGATAAGAACTGGATGTTTTAATCCAACAAATTAATGTTATTTGGTTATGTTAGTTCAAGGCCATTGAATCTCAAGACCTTGAGAGTTCACCCGAATTGCATTTCGTAAGAGAAGTAATTACCCCCCTATGAAAGTGCTTTCTTGTTAAGCATACCAAGTTCTAATCTAATGAAATTACAACGATCTTTAGGTAAAGGTTTAGTAAATATATTAGCCAATTGAAATCCAGTAAATGTGAATGATATACATACGTCACCTTTTTCAACATGACCTTGTGGTGTTTGTGGAGATCCAACTTATCCGAATGATAAGTGTCATTTGGTTCAAGAGAATGTCGCTGATTTGAGTGCTATGGATTATGGACCTCGCCGCAACTTTTGTAACAATGGCTACAATCAGGGCTACAATTCGAATTATCATTGTGGATTCAACGGCATGGGTCATCATCAATAAGTTTCTTATCAAAGAGGACAATTTGAGAATCGTCAAAGAAACACTCAACATGAGGATAGAGATAATACATTGAGGTTTTTGTTGGACAAGATGTGTGTTCAAGAGAAATTGTTGAGTCAAATGGCTAAGGAGATTGCAGAATTGAAAGTAAAAGATTCGGGGAGGTTTCCATCACAAGTAGTAGTCAATCCGAAGGAGAATGTGAGTGCCATGATCCTTAGAGGAGGTAAACAAGTTAATGTGCCCACTAGGAATATTGAAGAGAGGCCTAAGGAAGTGATTGATGCGGGAAAGGAAGACAACAGAGAGTCGGAATCGCACACTGTTGATGACGGCGCCCACCGCCTATCACCACGGCGTCCGCTGCCCCCTACAGTGACGAAAACAATTTTTAACGATGTTCAATCCCCAAGAAAATCACCCAAGGAGTGGTCTTCTGAGGTTCCAAGACCTCCACCACCATTTCCTCATGCCTTAAGACTTGATCGTAAGTTGGAAGATGAACAAATTCTTTACGACACATTTGCTCATTGTGTGGTAAATATTCCACTTTTCAATTTGATTAAAATTGTACCTTGCAATGCGAAGTTTTTGAAAGGATGCAAAGGAAAGAAAATGTAAGTTTAAGTGAAAATGTTTCTGCTTTACTACAGAAAAGATTGCTTGAAAAGTGCGAAGATCCATGTATGTTTACTATCCCATGTGCAATAGGTAACCCTAGCTTCACCAAATCTATGTTAGACCTAGGTGATTCAATTAATGTGATATCATACAATTTGTACATGTTTTTGGGTCTCAATGCCTTGTATGAAACTAGTGTTACTATACAACTCGTTGATCGTTCTAGTATTAGGCCTAGAGGAGTTGTTGGGGATGTTTTGGTTAATGATGCGTTGCTATTCCCGATCTTTTGCCTGTGGGCTTCGAATCAAGAACACCAACTTGTTGATGGTCTGATCTTGTAAAGCTAGCTCTTTGATTTCTCTTTAATTAGAACAAGTAATTGAAGTATTTGATGGGTTAAAAGCGACGAAAATAAAGCCACCCTCACGGATAGAACAACAGCGACGAGCATTAGAGAGGTCGCGGGCGCAACCAAGGGAGCCGTGGGCGCGACTACTGTTCATCGAGAGAACAGCGACGGTTTCTAGATTCTGCTGCAGCGACGGTTTCTGGGATGCTACGACGGTTTGCTGCTTGGCTTCATGTTGTGTTTGATCTCTGTGTTGGATTTTGGTATCGGATGATTTTGTTTGGATGGATGAATGAAAGAAAGAACAATAACTTGAATGTTAAGAAGCAAAAGTTTTGGATTGGTAATCAAATAACCCTTTAGCCAAAGGGTTTCTTCAATTATATTTTCCAATTTACTTCTGTTTTTTTTTAATATGGGGGTTCCGAGGTTATCGACTAGTCACCCATGGGTCCGAGCCCTAGCCTGCAAATGACGCGAACCAGTAAGCCAGGTGGCTAGCCACCAGGCAGGCTCACCCAAGCCAATGAAGGCTTGAGCACCCACTATTACACAAATTGTGTAAGAAGTGGGATTTGAACACTTGACCTCTTGCATGGTTATTATTATTAGTTTTTAGCTATTTTCATATTTAGTAACTCCTATGTTAGTTGGAGCTATTTATGGAATGTCTTATTTTTAGTAATACTTAGTTAGGTGAATAAAAGTGGAAAAAGAAAGTCTATCTCTTTAGATGTTTTCCTTGGCCACTAAGTATATTTAGGAAAGTCTATCTCTTTATCTAGGATTTTATTTAATTTATTCTATCTAGAATTTTAGAGATTAGGAGTATATTTAAGAAACATTCTACATTCCATAAAAAGTAGATTGGAATTAATATTGAAGAAACCTATTTGGCTAAAAAGGTTCTTCAATCCTCCAATCAAGCTCTTGCCTTCAAGTGATTGTTCTTGTTATTATTCATCCATCATCCAAACCCTAGATCAAACACAACCAAACACAAAGAGAAACAATCAAGAATCTGTTGTTGAACCAAGGAAGAAGATTCGTTGTTGTAGCCCCTGAAGTACAGTCACTGCACCCACGCGGCGGCCGCCGCCTCCTTGTCGCGGCCGCTGCCTCTCTACATCTTTCGTCGCTATTGCTTTGTGGTGTTGCCTTGTGTTATTGTTTGCTTCCATCGCTTTATCAACTACCATACCTTCAATAGTGTTTCATATCAAGAGAAGTCAAGACGCTAATTGCAAGATCGGGACATTAACAAGTCGTTGTTCTTGATTCTAAGCCCACAAGCAAAGGATTGGGAATAGCAATGCATCAGTTAAGGTAAATGATTTGATATTTCTAGCTGATTTCTTTATTTTGGATATGGAACAAGGTACGCCTGAAACCCCAATTATCTTGGGAAGGCCATTCTTGCGAACGGCTAAGACTAAGATTGATTGTTTTGAAGGTTCCCTAACCATGGAATTTGATGGTAGAAAGATTGAGTTTTCAATATTTGAGCCTATTGTTTCTTCTACTAATGATTATGTGGATGTTCTTGACTCTAATGAAAGTGATCACATGAATGAATTAAATAATTTGTTTGATGCTTCTATTGAGAATGAATCATTGCAAATTGAGTCTTCTAACAAAGAGAAAATTAATTTAGGGAAAGATGACATTGAAAGAAGATTTGAGAATTTGTTTAAGTCGCATGAAGTTGTGTCTAATTCAAATGATTCTATTGTTATTCCCTATGAGAATTAGACTCCTAAAAATGTTGAGGTTTTTGCAATTTCAGGGCAACCTCTAGGAGTAACTAATTTCAATAAGGGATTGATTAGTACAATTGATGGGTATATTGGAGAAATTCCTAAAGTTCCCCCTCTTGTCTTGAAAAAGACAAGTGTGGAGGATCTTGATGGGATAACTTGATCAAGAAATGCATCACGTCAAACCAAAGACGTGAAACAAAGGAATTTCATGGGAGGCAACCCAAGGTAGTTTGGGTAATATTGTTTCAATTTCGCATTTACTTTTCAATTCAATAAAGTAGGACGAATCTTTTTGCTGAATAATGGAGTAGTGGTAAGTTAGAACCTTGTTGGAGTTGAATTTTTCTTGATTTGAATACGGAATACCGTTCTGAGCATGACGGCACCCGTCGCCCCAACCACGGCACTCGCCGCCTGACACTGTTCACAGACGCGTCCGAATCTTTGGTAAAATTGGAAGGGAGTATTTCTATCCTTTTTATTTTGTTAATTTCATTTATTCTAGGTTAGAATATATTTTCCATCTATTTAGGATTAGATGTTATTCTACTTATCTATTTTAGGATTAGATTTATTTTATCTATCTTTAGGAATAGATTCTTTTCTATCTTAGGTTAGTTTCATCTATCTTTTATCTATTTTTTTATATATCTTAGGATTAGATTGTTCTATCTAGGATTAGTTTTCATTTATCTTATTTTCTTTTCTTTTAATTTTTTTTTCTAATTTATCTTCTTTTCTTTTTTATAGTTGGAATTCCCTTTCCAACTCACCATAAATTCTCATTCACTATTTTAAGATCAATCCAAGCTTTTCTCCAAGGAAACCTATAAAACCCAAAGAGATTCTACTTGAATCCATTCCAAAAACCTAAAGTCTTGTGTTTCAATTGATTCTTACCCATCAAATACTTTCCATCGCTACCCTTCACCCATCAAATTCAATCTTTTTCCATACCATTCCCATACCTACCATATAAGAAGGCCATTGAAACCAAGCTGATCGTTGATTTTCGAGTTTGGAGGAGTTTGGACGTTGTTTGTTCAATGGTTTTGCTCGAATTCGGTTAATGTGGTACACGACGCCCGCTGCCAACTGCAGAGAGGTCGTTTTGTGGTGTTCTTCGATTTTCTTCTTGAATTTGTGCATCATGTTTGTGGTTCCTGGTATGGAGATGCCTGTTCTATTTTCATGGGAGCAGAAGGAGTGTTGGGATAGGCTTGAGAAGAGAGAATATCAATCCACATTGTTCTTTCATCCCCCGACTTTGAAACGTTTGAGGTTATTTGAGGTTGTCTCTCCACTTCTTGAGAAAGAAGGCTTGGGAGATTTCATGGATTTGGCTGAGTTTACCTATCTGGTGTTGGTGAGAGAGTTCCTGGCTACCCTAGATTATCGTTCTGGTGTGGAGATTCGTTTCCAGTTGAGGAATAAGAAGTTCGTGGTGACTAATGATCTCATTGCACAAGCTTTTGGTGTTATCAAGATGCCTGCTGACGCCTATGGGTATGAGAAGGCGGCTCCATATCCTCATGATACATGGAAAGAGGCTACAAGTCAATTCTTTGAGTCCAGTAAACGCCACTATGACTTCATGATTACTTATCCCGCTTTAAGGTTGTGTTATTTGGTATTGTGTAGCTCTTTCTTGGATGTGGATAATACTACTTTGGTTACTGTGAGAGCTTGGGGCCATATTTATTGTTTGATCCCCGAGGTAGTACATATCCCTGACTGTGTTTAGCTATTTCTAGGGAGTTGTATGGAGGTGAATAGAGCTACTCATGTGAGGCTTGATCGCATCATTGCTTTTGGAGGTTTGGTGTCGCTTATTGCTCGTCGATTGGGCGTTTATCTTGATGATTTGCGCTCTTTTGATGGTGAAAAAGGTTTACAACATTGCAAACCTTAATTGGTAGGGCATTACTGAGTATACCCAGCGTCTTGATGGAACAGAGTGTTTTAGATGGATTGCAGGAGAGACTTACGAGCATCATCTTTACCTGCCTGCGGAGCTACCTCATTGCTATAGTATATCAGATTTTCATATCAGTCACAACAGATTTCCCCTGCAGCCGATTGAGAATGGTTTTAAGGGCCGATAGCCTGAAGTAGATGATCAGGCGAGTGAGGATGAGCCTAATAAGAATGAAGGGGAGGAGATAGTAGAGAAAGAAGAAGTTTTTATGGATGACGTTGGTCCTGTTTATGCTACTTTGGATAATCTTGAGCGTTGATTTGCTGAGTTCGAGGCGAGCACCGCAGACAAGCTCCCTGGCATTGATGATAAGCTCTCTGGTCTTCAGGATGCGTTATTGATTGCCCTCAGGGGTATCCACCAGCAATCTAGATCCCAGACCCCGCCTTCACAGTAATTGATTAGTCATTTGCTTCCTTCAAACCCTTTATTTTATTTTTCATTGTTCCTTTTTGTGTATGTTTATGCATTGAGGACGATGCAATAAGTAAGTGTGTGTGTAGGGGGGGAGGGGGGGGGGGAAGTGAAGTAGTGAAGTGAATTAGTTAGTAGATTAGTTCATGTTTAACTTTTTGTTTTATGTTTTAATTTTTAGTTCTTTTATTTTATTTATTTTCGAAATTATGTAATTCATACATCATATTTATATTGTTTGAATTATAAAATGTCAAAAATGAAAAAAAAAATTGTTCTGTCTCATGCATTGCATATTTGTGTTATCAAAGATACCCATCTAATTTGAGTTTGTCCTATTTAACCTTATACGGGCATGATCTTATAAATTCCATGGAATTCTGGAATGATTTGACATTGTCTCTAAAATTGGTTTTTATGTGAAATATGATTAGGCATAAGTAATTGAACATGCATGATCTAAGTTTGTGAGCATACTTGATATTCATCAAAATTTTGTCATTGTGAGATATTTTTGGCCTTATAAGGGATACATCTATATTCATTTTCCTTTTCTTGTGTGATTTACTCTTCTTATGCATTAATCTTTGAGTATTGTCATGGTTATTTATTTTCAAGACTGATTAATATATACATGATCATTTCTTGGTAAGTTCAAATGATAGAGGCAACTTTTTAGCAACATTTTATCCATATCTACCTTATGTTATATCTTGCTTTGAAGCCAATTTGAGCCTTTAGCCTATTTTATTTGTAGCTCCACAAAATTGCATTACCCCTAGCCTATGATGAGTCTTACCTTTTTTTCGGGGAAATTGAGATTTTGAGTGGGTTATGGAATCTATTTTGGAGTGAAGGAGGAAAGAAGCTAAAGTCTGAGTTTTATGGTTTATGGTTTTGAGAAGATGTAATGTTATGTGCTTATTAGTTCCCTCATTTTTATGCATTTTATTCTTATGTATTTACGACTCAAGTAAAAAAAAAGCCAAAAAGAAAAAGAAAAAAAAAGAGAATAAGAGTCAAGTTATTTATTTTTGCATAATGAGGAAGAATTGGATTTATGTTGGTTAAAAGTTAGATTTGTTGGGTGTTGTAGATTGCATGAGTATGTGATGAGTATGAGATGATGAGTTATGAGTTTATTGATGATATTTTGAGATGTTGTGTTTATGTGAGCATGAGTTTTATTGAGTTGGTTTGTGTTATGTTGAGAGTTGTTGGAATCTTATTTTCCCAGAATTTATAGCACCCCATGACCAAATACAATTCCTTACCCTTATGTTTCTTTACTAAGCCCCATTACAACCAAGCCGAATGGAATCTTCTATGAAGGTTTCCATTGAGCGAAAGTCCTCTTGACGTTCTTATTTTTGCATTGACGTATCCGGTGGAGATTTTGCGATATAAATTTCAATATTTTATTTGATGATTGTATATGGAATTGAGGTTAAAGTAAGCTTAAAGTCTAAACACATGAGAGTGAGAAATACACATTATCCTTGGTGAGGTTGGATTTTTTAGCATGCAAGCAACTGGATCCCATATATACATATTATGACGTTTATATGCCTTGATTATATTTGCACTATTGATGATGTTGCTTTTGATGAGTAAAATTGTGAAAGAATCTCTTGTGGGATGCATAGATGATGTTTTTGTCTTATGGTTTCTTGAGGACAAGCAAGAGTTAAGTGTGGGGGATTTGATAATACATATTTCATATAGGCATTATAGGTATTTCTTATTGCATTTAGATAGGAGTTTTGCATATGTTTTGGTCTAGTTTCATATATTGCTTGTGAAGTATTCGAGTTCGGAATCTGCGCATTTTTATTGTTTATTCGGCAGAATTACATTCCGACCTTGAGAGGGATCTTGGAAGAACTTATGAGACATGTGTTGGAGCATATGAAGGCTAAGGAAGAGGCTAAAGAGGAGCAAGGAAGCGCAACATCGAAGACAAGAAGAAATTCGTCACTGCGTATGGCGGTGCCCGCCGTGCTTCAGGCGGCACCCGTCGTACCACCATTTCCAACAATTGCGATTTTGATCCGAAGATTCTATTTCTTATTATATTATTATTATATTATTAGGGTTTTCACGACTCTTTATTAGGTTTATTGGTTTGTTCTAGCCATAAAAATTGTGTGAAGCATTACAGAGAGACAATGAACACCTTTAGAGAGAAGAGAGGTTTTTGGCCTATGAGTAGCAACTCATAGTTTTGCATGTGATTCGAAGACATGTTTGTTTGGATTGTGAGGATTTGATTCTATTTAGTTATTCATATTTATATTTATCATCTTGTGCCTATTTTATTTTGTGTTCCTTTCTATGATTGATCACCATGTTAGGAATTGCATCTTAGCTATAAATTCGTTATTGTGTTCTTGATAGCAAATGAATGTATTGAAGTAGTGATATTTCCTTGTATTTGTAGTCAATGATTTCGATTGATCTATATTGATAAGTGTCGATTAGGGCTGATCTAGGGTTGTTCCGATTTGTCTTAATTGCATCGAATCAATATGCCAATTGGTCTAATTATTTGAATCATTAATGCTATTCTTTACTGATATTGAATAAGTTGATTGTATCCCTGCATGATGATTTTCCCCTTAAGGATCCTTAAATCTCAGTACAAAGTAAGTTGGAACAAGCCTCGAACTAGCCGGTGGAAGATAGATGATAGAGATGGATTTCAGTGGAATGTTTTTGGTATTTTTGTGCTAATGATAAAACTCAGATTTGGGGGAAAACAAACGGAATTTTATAAAGGATAGGCGAACAAAAACCAGTGGATATGACTCACCACAAGTTCTTGAACATAGATCAAGTACAAACGGATATTACGCACCGAAAATACAAGATCGGGCCTTCGATATGACTCACGAAGGAGATGAAGTTTTCAAGCTTCAAACTAAGGATATAAACCTGGTTTTTTGATAGAAAAATGATGTGCCCCCTAATGGCTACAAGGGCTGAATAATATAGAGGATGTTTGTGGACAACTTGTGCATGCTTGGGAAAAAGGTGGCTTGCATTAAATGCAATCTTGGAAGTTGTTCTCTACACAAAAGCACCAGCTGCATGGGCGATGTATTCATTGATGTCTTCTCTTCCCAATGTGCCTTTAAATTCATGAGAAAATTGAATTTGGATCAGATTTGCCTCCATAATCAACAGCGGGAACCGAGGCGTTTTCGAGCTTCTTGGGCTACGGGTTGCAATCTTCATTTTGTTGTAAACTTGTGAATGCTTTACCTTGATCTTCATAGTTTATGGAAATGGTTAAGAGTCCTTTAAGAAGGTAGGCTTGAAGACCTCTTGCCCGAGCTCTAGTGATGGAACCGAGAGGCTGCTCCTTTGATGTGTCATTTGGAGCTTCGGTAGGTCTTGCTTCTTGATTGATCATAGGTGTGATCACATCATCCTCCCTTCTTTGAAAAGGATTCGACCTCGAATCAGACCCGTCATCTTGTTCCTCATCACCTACAACAAAAGGAGACAAGTCAGCAACATTGAACACATCATGAACACCATACTCACCAGGAAGCTCAATTTTGTAGGCATTGTTGTTTATCCTTTCAAGCACTTGAAATGGGCCATCTCCTCTTGGCTTTAGCTTGGAATTCCTCAATGTAGGAAATCGATCTTTTCTAAGGTGAATCCATACAAGATCACCTGGTTCAAAGATGACTTCCTTTCTTCCTTTGTTAGCTTGATGCACATATTGGGCATTCCTCTTGATACGTTCGGAATTCCCGATCCTTCGCCCGTGGGCTTAGAATTAAGAACATCAACTTGTTGATGGCCCGATCTTGCAATTATCCTTGATATCCTTGATGTTGAACAAGTGTCTTGAAGGTAAGAAAGGTGTGGGAATGGCGGAAGCAAAACAAGAACACAAGCAACAACACGAAGAGAGCAATTGGAACACTGCTGGAAAAGCTGCGAGCGCGGCCCTGACGCTGGCGACGGTTCTGGTAGATTCAGCGACAGGAACACTGTTTTAGTGACGGTTTCTCAGGATGGGTTTCTCCTTTGTGTTTTATTTGTGTTTGGGATTTAGGGTTTGGATTGGAATCGGATGATTGATCGAACAATAACTTTAATGCAAAACCTTTAGGATGGGGGAATTGAAGAGCCTCTTTAGCCAAAAAGGTTTCTTCAATATAATTTTCTCATCTAATTTTATTGAATGATGAAAAGGGTTTAAATAACAAACATATCAATTCTATCTTTGCAAAAGATAGAGTTTTGACTTAGATAAATAAATATTAAATCATAATAATAATAAATAAATCCTAGATAAAATATTCTTACTTAGTGGCCAAGGATAATATCTAGAAGAGATAAACTTTTCTTTTTCACCTTTATTCACCTAACTAAGTATTACTAAAAATAAAATATCCATAAATAGCTCCAACTACATAGGAGTTACTAAATATGGAAATAAATAAAAATAATTAAATAATTAAATAATATCCTTTCTTTGATCCATGAAGGTGCCTTTTTCTTTCCCTTGAGGAAGACACTCTTTGCCATCAATTGCCCTCGAATCGATCTTGAGAGCTCGCCTAGATCAAGATCATTGTTTGACCCACATAAGGCCATCTTGATCCGCATTATTCTCCCCTTCTTAGCTTTGATTCGTCCTCGAATCGAGTCGTTGATGATCAAAGGGGAAGGAACAGAAACCTTCAGACATGATGACGATGGAGGTATGGGGAAAATAGGTGCCAGAAGATTTCGAGGTATAGAAACCCCAAATACAACACCTTTAGATATGATGGTTGAACGGACTTGATCTTCAATGGGATTAGGCTCAAAAAACGCTTCAACTTCAGCATTGACAACTTTATGAACGTTCTCAAAAGGTACAATAGCTAACTCAAGAGAAATTTCATCAATTACCTCATCGTTGTCAACAATGGAGACATGCACCACCTCATGCGCAGCAATGCAGGTGACTTTCAGTGCAGATTAGGAGGTCTTACTGGGGGAGTCTTTAAGCGTGTGACCCACCGTTGGACAGCTCGTCGAGTCAGCTTCGCAAGAAGACTGAGTTGACTCAATTCTGAGGTTGGATTCAACGGAAAACTTTGAAACAAAATCATCGCGCTGTGCTGTTTTATGGGCAATGATTTCGACCTCAACCTGGGCTGCGTCGTTGGTCTCAATATCCACGACCTCCTCGTTGGAGGGAGCAATAAGAACTTTACGAGGTGGAGGAAAGGCTTGTAGGTTTCTTAAGTAGTCCACAATCGAAGCCTCTAACCATCGGCTTTGTTCCTTCTTTCGGCGTCGTTCTTGCCTCCTCTCGAAGTCGTTCCTCCTCTTGTCGTCATCGTTCTTCCTCGACCTCTCTTTGGTGGAGAAGCCGAAACTGATAGCGTTGTCGACACCTCTTATCTTCGATCTCCGCTTGATGTTGAAGCCAAACGCGGTGCCTTTGGGCCTCTCGTTGTCGCTCTACGGCTTGTTGTTGCAAAGCTCGTCTGCGCAACTCTCTGCGGCGTCGTTGTTGTGCAGCCCGTTCCAAAGCAAAGAACTCATCCAAGGGATCAGGATCATCATCCCAATTGCCCCAAATAGCGCCAACCATTGAATCAAACCGTGAATAACATCAAGAAAAGACAAGAACTTGCGAAACCTACAGCTCTGATGCCACTTGATACGTTTGGAATTCCCGATCCTTTGCCTGTGGGCTTAGAATCAAGAACACCAACTTGTTGATGGCCCGATCTGGCAATTATCCTTGATATCCTTGATGTTGAACAATTAAGTGAATTCATTAACTAATTAAAGCGACAGAAAAGAACAAACAAATTCATGCAAAACAATAGCGACGGAAAGGAGGGACAATGGTGATCAGTGCGCAAGGCTTCGACACACAGGCGCTGGGACCTCAGGGTGTGCGCGGATGCAAGGCGCGGGTGGCACCGCTCGCTGGGAGAGAGAGCGAAGGTGAGGAAGCGAGAGCGAGAGCGAGCATGCACAAGAGCGAGTGCACGCGAGAGAGACGCCAGATGCTGGGGTGCGCGAGCGCTGGCGAGGGCGAGAGCTAGCGAGAGCGAGAGCCAAAGACTCCGGAGTGCCTGGGTGCGCGGGACGACGAGGCCGCGCTCGCTGGGAGCGAGCTCGTACGCGGACGGGGCCAAGCGCTGGCTTCTCTTCTTGCGACGGTTTTACTAGGGTTTGGATGTTGTGTTTGGGTTCGGTATTGAAGAACAATGCCGAAGGTGATGTTGAGTGCTGAATGGTTTGAGAACACAAGAGCATAGGCTTTTGGGATTGATAATGGAGAACCCTTTAATCCTATAAAGGGGTTTCTCAATTCTAATTCAATCTGATTAAATCAAAGTTTACAATGTTGTTTCAATATAAAACATACCAATTCTATCTTTGCAAAAGATAGAGCTTTGGTTAGCTAAAAATAAATAAAATATCTAAAGATAGATAAATCTTTCCTAAGATAAACTAAACTAACTAAGGATAGAAAAGCAACAATTTGGTGGACAAGAATTATATCTAGATGAGATATAATTATTCCCACATTATTATTTTCCTAATTACAGAAAAATAAATCTAATATTATTAAATAAAAAATCCGAAATTAATTAAATAGATAAATGGAAATTCATCCAAACAGTGATGGCTGAAAAGATGATGAATTTCGGCCATTCTCAAGGTCGATTCTGGAGAAACCTTCAACAGCAAAGTTGTAGATCTTTTCGTCCTCGTTCCAACAAGGTATGGCATGACCCCATCCGATAAATATGAACTCCGAACGACCCGTTTGACTGAGACGTCGAAATGCTGTCAACCCATTAAGAACGAATCCAAACTTGAACATTAGCTCACCTTGCTCCTTTGGAACTTGTTCCATGGTGGAGCCTTCTTCTTCCGCTTGAGGATGACATAATTCTCCTCCATTTGAAATCGACTCGTCCTCGAGTCGTCGCCTGGATCAAGATCGTTGTTTGACCCTCAAAAGGCCATCTTGACCCGCATCACCTCTTTTCAAGTTGCAAACGAGTGGACTCGTGTAAATTCTTGATGTGCTTAGCTTGGGTTGCTCCTTCAACACTTTATTGATCTTTCATGGAGTGGGAAACCAAGTCAAGAGAAGTGATGGGATTCTTACCATAACCAACTTCAAATGGTGTCTTCTTGGTGGCCGAGTGGACTGACCTATTATAGGCAAATTCAACAAAAGCAAGACATTCTTCCCACCTACGAAGGTTAGCTTTCAACAAAGATCAAAGCAAAGCACCAAGAGTTCTATTCACAACTTCTGTTTGTCCAACTGTTTGAGGATGCCAAGATATAGAGAAAAGCAACTTAGTTCCTAATTTAGACCAAAGTGTTTTCCAAAAATAACTAAGAAACTTAGCATCACGATCAGAGACAATGGTCTTAGGAATTCCATGCAATCTAACAACTTCTTTAAAGAACAAGTCAGCTACATGAGAAGCATTGTCGATTTTATTACATGAAATGAAATGATCCATTTTGGAAAACCGATCAACCACAACATAAATAGAATCTCTCCCCTTTTTAGAGCGAGGAAGTTCCAATACAAAGTCCATGTAAATGTCTTCCCAAGGAGCATGAGGAATAGGTAGGGGAGTATACAATCCATGGGGGTTCATTTTTGACTTAGCACTCAAACAAGTAGTACATGCAGCTTAAAACTTCTCTACATCCCTATGCATGCGAGGCCAAAAGAAGTGCTCCTTCAAAGTATTCAAGGTTTTGGTAACACCAAAATGACCCCTTAAACCACCTCCATGAGCCTCATGGACAAGCAATCTACGAATAGAACTACTAGGGATGCAAAGCTTTTCACACTTAAAGAGATAAACATCATGCAGGTAAAACTGATCACTACTACCCTTATCCATGCAAATGTGATAGAGTTCACCAAAATCAGCATCATTAGCATATAATTGACGCATGAAAGAAAAGCCTAACATTTTAGCATCTAGGGTAGAGATAAGAGAATACCTCCTCGAGAGTGCATCAGTCACTACATTGTCTTTCCCCTTCTTGTACTTGATCACATATGGGAAAGCTTCTATGAATTCAACCCACCTAGCATGTCTCTTGTTTAGTTTGCTTTGGCCTCTTAAGAACTTCAGTGCCTCATGATCAGAATGGATGACAAACTCCTTAGGCAAGAGGTAGTGTTGCCATTTTTTGAGCACACGAACAAGAGCATACAACTCTTTGTCATGGGTAGGGTAGTTCAACTCAGCGCCACTCAATTTTTCACTAAAGAAGGCAATGGGGCGCCCTTCTTGCATCAACACTCCTCCAAGGCCAATGCCGGATGCATCACACTCTATCTCAAAAGTCTTCGAGAAATCTGGTAAGACCAATAGAGGGGCATGGGTTAGTTTCTCCTTAAGAATTTCAAAAGCTTGTTCTTGTGGTTTATTCCATGTGAATGGAACATTCTTCTTAGTGAGCTCCATCAAGAGAGAAGCCAATGTGCTGAAATCCCTTACAAATCTGCGGTAGAACCCTGCGAACTCCAAAAAAACTCCTCACTTGAGTCTCCTCACTTGAGTCATGGCCGTGAGAGCAGGCAACTTGGATGGCCTTAACCCTTTCTTTATCAACCTTCAATCCTTCCTTGCACATAATAAAGCGAAGGAAAACAACATGATCCGAGCCAAAATGACATTTCTTGAAGTTAACATATAATTTTTGTTCCCTCAAAACTTCTAAAATCGGCCTAAGATGCTCAACATGCTCATGTAATGTGCGGCTATAAATCATAATGTCATCAAAGTAAACCACCACAAATTTACCAAGGAAAGATCTAAGAACATGGTTCATCAATCGCATAAAGGTGCTAGGAGCATTAGTTAAACCAAAAGGCATTACTAACCACTCATACAAACCATATTTTGTCTTGAAGGTTGTTTTCCATTCGTCCCCTTCCTTCATTTGAATCTGGTGGTAGCCACTCTTCATATCAATCTTAGAAAACATGTTGGATCCATGAAGTTCATCAAGCATATCATCTAGGCATGGAAGGGGGTGCCTATACTTGACGGTGATGTTGTTGATGGCTCGACAATCAACACACATATGCCATGATCCATCTTTCTTAGGCACATGCACATGGACTTAGGCTCTCACGCACATAGCCTTTCTCCATAAGTTCTTGCACTTGTTTTTGAAGCTCCTTTGTCTCAGTTGGAGTAGTGCGGTATGCAGCCCTGTTGGGTAGTGTTGCTCCATGAATGAAGTCAATTTGATGCTCTATTCCCCTTAATGGTAGAAGACCATTGAGAATTTCTTCTTGAAACAAATCTTCAAATTCCTTCAATAAAGTGGAAACAAGTGGAGGTAGATCATTCAAATCTTGAGAAACAAACAAATTATCTTTGAAAAGCACAAGAAAACATGTTTCACTCCCCTGAATTACATACTCCACTTCTTTCGCCTTAGCTAGGAGAATCTGGTGAGAACTAGCCATGTTTGAACCAATAGCGAGCTTTTTCTTTTGCTTTCTTCTCTCCAAGTTAGCTACATGTTCAGCAACAATCTCATGAGGGGACATAGGATGAAGGGTAATTTTCTTACCTTCCATTTGGAATGTGTGCTCATTGGTGACTCCATTGTGGATGACACCACGATCATATTGCCATGGTCTCCCTAAAAGAAGGTGACACGCTGTCATGGGAAGAATATCAGAAAGGATCTCATCTTTATACCCTCCAATTGCAAATGGAATCATGGCTTGCTTGTTAACTCTTAGAGGTGCCTTGGAATTCAGCCAATTCAAGGTGTATGGTTGCAGATGTGGGCTGCATTTGAGGTTGAACCTATCTACAACTTCTTGATCAATAAGATTGCAACAAGATCCTCCATCAACTATCATACTACATGCATTGTCTTTGATGAGGCATCGAGTATGTAAGAGGGTCTCTCTTTGAGTGGGCAAAGAAGGAGCATCATTGGAGATCAATGCTCTCTTCACCACAAATTTTTTTCTAACAGTCGCATTAGCATGAATCTGCTCTTCCCCATCTCCTAAGGTTGGCTCTTCTTGGCTATCCTCCTCAGATTCATACTCTCCTTGATCATTGAGTAGCACTTGCTTTTGAGTAGGGCCAAAACGCTGCATTTCAACATGTAAAGCAATATCTAAATTCAGCCCACCAATAATTTTTGAGATTACATACCTCTCGGGAAAGCGGATTCCCAATCTAAAAACAAGTTGCTTTAGTTCCTTGTAGAACTCACCCGAAGTGCGGGAGTCTTGCTTGATGCGTTCCAATTTGACTTGGACACGATCCACATAGTCTTCGGGCATAAATCTTTCTCTTAGGACTGTTTTGAGATCCTCCCAAGTGGTGATAGGAGGGTATCCCATATAGGCTCTCTCTTGCTTTTCTTCTTGCCACCATGAGTATGCAAAATCTGAAAAAAATGAATGGTAGGAACAGCCACCGTTTAAGCATCATGATAACCACAGTAATCGAAAATGGACTCAACTTTGGACTCCCAATCCATGTATGCCTGAACATCAGAAGTTTCGGCAAATTGAGGGATGGTCACCTTTACGCCATGGTGTTGATCTCGCCCCATATCTTGGCGATACTCACGCTCCTCATTTTGGTACCTCCTATGAAACATGCCATCAAATCTAGCACGTTGAGCTTGTGGATTGCGTCGGGGCATCCTAAGTGGTTAAGGTTGTTGCGGGAGTGGTGGATCTTGAGCATAATGAGCTCATTGATGCTCCCTGCGATCATTAACATTTATGTTATCATCAAAATCAGTTTGGTAATTATGTGGTCGTTGGGGCCATGTCTCATTATGAGGGCCTCTTGTTTGACCATGCCCTTGTGGAGTCCCATTGGGCTCGTTCTCATGACCGGAGTCATGTGACTCATCATTTTTGCCATTGGTTCTAGTACCACTAATTCTTTGATCAATCCTTTCATCTAGGGCTCTCAATAGGTCAGCCCTAGTCCTCTCATACTCTTCTCGTCTTGCAGCTACATCTTCTTCCCTAGATTGTCGAAGAACAGCTTGCAAATCAACTAGGGTGATAGCTCTTCCTTCATTCCCTGAATTAGACATGTTTTCCTACACAAAAAATGTACAAACAAAAGGAAAAACCAAGAAGAACCGAGAAAATCACAAAAACATGCAAACACGTTAGGGTTAGAAATCAAAAGATCTCTCTCTCACCTCCCTCATATTCTTTTCACTCATGAATTTTTCTTTTTGGGGGTGAAACTCTCCCTCACTTTGAATCTGATCTCGCTTCACTCAAAACTCATATTGTAAGCACACAAGTATGCAAACGGTACTTCTTCAAGCAAGCGATGTGAGGATGTTCCTTCCTTGCTAGAACAAGGTCTATCGCTTAGGCAATGCAACTTAGTGTTGTTGTCCTGGAAACTCACACAAAGTATCAAAAGCACAAGCCAAGGCAAGCCCAAAGGTGAGTATTTACCAAATTCCAAAATCAAGTAAGTAATGCTCGAATGGGAAAGGGTAAACAAGGTTTTAGACAAGGCAAGGAACAAGGCTTGGAGTAGCTAATGATATGATGATAATGTCTTGTTTTTTATCACAACAACAACACAACTTGCACTTCAAATGCTCACAACTTGCACATAGAACAACTTTTGGAGCTTTTCAACTTCTTCTCCTTTTCTTTTCTTTTTTTTTTGTGTTTTTTTTTTCTGTTTTCTATTTTCCATAATCAAAGAACACAAACAACACTTGCAAATCAGAACTTACTTCAATCTTCAAACACTTATCAAGCACATTCCATCAATAGCTCATCACCATATACTATGCAAAGCATTAGAAGAATAATGGTGCAACACTTTGAGGGTGAAGGTTAGATTTTGGGTAAGAAGGATGAAGGTTCATGCAAATACACAAGAACACTAGATAGAATCATAGAAAACCGAAATAACAATTGATAGATCTGATATTTTTTGACAGATGTTAAACATGCATATAAAGCTAGAAAGGATGAAAAAATGATGGAAAAGGCTGGAGAATAATTAGGAACAAGGATGGATAGAAATGACTGAAAATCGAGCAAAACAAACCGAAAATGGAGAGGTAATTCGTACCCCTTTGGCTTGAGAAACTTTCCATGAAGATAGCTCTGATATCACTTAATGAGTTTCCCCTTGAGGATCCTTAAATCTCAGTACAAAGTAAGTTGGAACAAGCCTCGAACCAGCCAGTGGAAGATAGATGATAGAGATGGATTTCGGTGGAATGTTTTTGGTATTTTTGTGCTAATGATAAAACTCAGATTTGGGGGAAAACAAACTGACTTTTATAAAGGATAGGTGAACAAAAACAAGTGGATATGACTCACCACAATTTCTTGAACATAGATCGAGTACAAACGCATATTACGCACCGAAAATACAAGACCGGGCCTTCGATATGACTCACGAAGGAGATGAAGTTTTCAAGCTTCAAACTAAGGATAAAAACCTGGTTTTTGATAGAAAAATGGCGTGCCCCCTAATGGCTACAAGGGTTGAATAATATAGAGGAAGTTTGTGGACAACTTGTGCATGCTTGGGAAAAAGGTGGCTTGCATAAAATGCAATCTTGGAAGTTGTTCTCTGCACAAAAGCACCAGCTGCATGGGGGATGCATTCCTTGATGTCTTCTCTTCCCAATGTGCCTTTAAATGCATGAGAAGTTTGAATTTGGATCAGATTTACCTCCGTAATCAACAGCGGGATCCAAGGCGTTTCCGGGCTTCATGGGATGCGGGTTGCAATCTTCAGTTTGTTGTAAACTTGTGAATGCTTGACCTTGATCTTCATAGTTTATGAAAATGGTTAAGAGTCCTTGAAGAAGGTCGGCTTGAAGACGTCTTGCCCGAGCTCTAGTGATGGAACCGAGAGGCTGCTCCTTTGATGTGTTATTTGGAGCTTCGATAGGTCTTGCTTCTTGATTGATCATAGTTGTGATCACATCACTGCGGATCCTTCAACTTTAGTCAAATAGACATATGTTTATGAATAATTAATGAATCAATCCTAGGACCATGACTCTCAACAATTGTCAGAGAATTGCAGGTGAAATATCTTCTCTATCTTATTATCAATTCGCTTTGCAATAATAAAGTTAGTTACTTTATTTCTTATTACTTGGTCATAAATCATAGTTTTGTCATACGAGTCTTTGGTAAGAGTTATTGAGTAGTGAATTGCTTCTCCTTGTGTGTTCGACTCCGGACTTCATTGCTATACTAGTAGTTGTTCGGTTTATCAATTCATTGATTTGCTAATCTATTGGTTTTGTGCTTTGAGTTTGGATTTTATTACTATTTGGCAAAGGGTGAAAGTGCCAACGACGTTCATCCCACACCAGTCTCATTCCTATAGACAGTGACAGTTGTTATAATCAACTTTTTAGATAGAGAGAAGAGCAACTAGTAATAGATTCATCATGGTATATGTTAGAAGTGCCACTTTTAGTTTCAACATCTAGTGTATAACCAACTCAATCAGCATATAGAAATTATCCAGTAAAAAATATAAGCTTAATGCTTGATGTTTCTTCACTTCATATATGGAGTGTTCTTCACTTTCAGGAAATATCAATATGTTATTGACACAATAAACTCGCTAATGTGCATTCTTGATTTCACCAAATTCACAGACTATCAACCATGATTTGGCACTTTCTTACATTAAACCAATGTAGATTGTAGAAGACAATCAATTTTAGCAAAAGCATTTACTAAAGTATAGTACAAGAATCTTATATAACTTTTTTCATCTTAAACACATGTAAAAGGTCTTGGTCACTAGGTGATGTCCGCATTTTAGTCGTGTTTTATATAGTCTAATTGACTCATTTTGAGTCTCTTTTGTTAGTTTTTGCGTTGGGATTAGTGTTGTTATAGTGGATTTTTGTACTATGCAAGATATGGAGATCTAGACAAGCTTTTGTGGTGTTTTGTAGGATTTAGAGCCGTTTTGGATAAGATTTGATGCACTTTGGAGCTTAACGGAAAGTCATGAAGACATTGGAGTAGCTAAAGAATAGCAAAAATATTGAAGCAAGGAGAAACATCCCATTTTTGCACCTTGTCATTTTGAATCAAGCTTTGACATCTTCATCAGAGTTATAGTCCTCGATAAGATATTGTCAGCGCATACTTGTATGCATCAATCGGACAACCAAGGACTCCGAAAAGTGCGTTACAAGGCAGACCTGAAACAAGGAGAAAACACTAAGGGCCGAGTCGATACGTGCACATACCGAGTCGATTCTTTGGGGTACCGAGTCGATACTTGTACCAGAGAAGAATCCGAGATTGAACATCGTGATACAGCAGTCATACCGACCCCCATACCGACCCATCTGGGTCAGTACCAACCCAAAAAGCGGTGAATTGAGATTTGAAGAATGAGCTGCAAAAGCCATATCAAGGTGAACAGTGCTCATTACTGAGCGGGCTCTAGGTCGGTACAGGCCGTCTAGACACATTTTTTTACTGAAGTTTATCCCAGTTTTAGATAGAATTAGATAGATTCATTTTAAATCTGATTTTCTAAGATAGGATTTAGGTTTATAGTATAAATAGTACCCCTTGAGGTTAGTTTTACACACAATTTTCCGTGGATCAATTCAGCATTAGGGCTTGAGAGTATTTGGAGCGTTTGAGAGCTTTTGGGGCATTTGCTTAGGCGAAAGTCAAGAGCGCTTTGCAAGGTTGTAAATACTCATTGTTGAAGTTATTTTCCAGGTTCAATTAAGTTTATTTTATTTTTTTTACTCTCTTTTTATGGCTTTTTCAACACTTACCATGACTATGAGTGAGTAGTCGTCTTTTCTAGGGTTGGAGTGAGCCCAACGGTAGTCATGCGTGTTAAATTGTTATGAATCCATGATTTGAGTGCTTTTGTATATCTTATGTGCTTAAGTACCTAACGAAAGTTGGGGAAATTCCTTTTTGCAATTAGATTGAAAGAGATAATTGTGAATTGGATAGTAATTAGGGTTTTGAAACGAAAGATGAATTATCCTAATCGAGAACGACATAGATTGAGATTGTTCATTTTGTAAGCGAAAGTGAATTCAATTCAACTTGTTAGATGATGCGAAAGTTGAACCTGTCTTATTGATAAAGGGCTGATTTTTTATGATTTAATGTTGATTGGCATTTGTGATTGTTGTTGTGATGAAACTCTAATCCTAGAATTTCGTTAAAATTGATTTAAGTCTTTTTAATCAACAAAACCCCCAAATCTCTACCTTTCATCTCTTCTTGATATTTCTTAAACCATAGGCAACTAAATTAGCAACGTTGTCTATCTCCCTGTCAACGAACTTGATTGCACTATACTATAGCGGGGTCTCGATCTTATAAATTTATTTGTTTGATTGAATATCCTCTCAACACTAGGACAAGTGAATTTATGAGGCTAGAACAATTCACCTTCTAGGGCCTATGATGCCTCATACTTGGATTAAGTTTCAATCCATAATAGAACTCTATGTCTCCAACACTTCTCGAAAACGAGAAGGCAAGAACATAATTTGTCAAAAGAAGGCAAAAAAATATATTTAAGGGCCCGCTTGGTATCGATATCTAGATATCAAGATATCGGTATCGATATCAAGAAGATATCGATATCGGGCAATATCTTTGATATCTTGATATCAAGATATCGGTATCGGTATCAAGATATCGATATCGGGTGATATCGATATCAAGTGATACCTCCCAAAAAATAAGTATATCAAAATAGGCAAAATTTGATATCTAGATATCAACTAATATCGATATCTGGCTATTACCAAACACAGATATCAGATATCACTCGATATCCGGCTGTATAATTTGTTCACTGCCATCAAATCACCAAAGGATATATGGACCACGCTGGTGACGAGATACAACAATGAGAAGCAAGGGACAGATAAGTTTTTTTATCATGAAATACTTTGAATTTTCAATGACTACTGACAAGCCTGTCATGGATCAAGTTCATGAGTTGCAGAGTATTGTTAATCGACTCAAGGAGTTGAAGGTTGAGATATTTGAATCACTACAAGTAAGTGCAATTGTTGCTAAATTGCCAACTACTTGGAATGATTACAGAAAGAAACTCCTACACACCACAGAAGAGTTGTCCTTGGAGAAATTACAGAAATAGTTGTGGATAGAGGAGGATACGAGAAATCAATACAAAAAGCAAGTGGATTCTCAATTCGACTCTAAGGTGAACCATGTTGCTGGAGAAAACTCTAACAGAAACACTGGCTAGAACAAAAGAAAGAAGGGCCAGGAAGGAAACTCCAACAACAAGAGGTACAAGAAGGATGACAAGGACAACAGGCCTAAATGCCACTATTGTCACAAACCAAGGTACTTTAAGAAGGAGTGCGGATTCTGGAAGAAGAAACAAGAAGAGTTGAAGAACAACCCGCTAATATGGCAGAGAAGGAGACAACTGAAATCGTTGCCATGGTTTCAAATCTGCATATTGGTATGGTTACTGAATTAAACATGGTTGCAGCAACAATATCCAAATATTGGTGGTATGACTCAGGCGCCACGATTCATGTGTGCAATGATGTGTCTCAATTCTCAGCGTATGAAGCCACTGAGAAAGAAGATGGCGTTCTGATGGGAAACAACGATGTTGCAAAGGTCATGGGAAGAGGCCGTGTTGAAGTTCAGTTTACTTCTGGAAAGAAAATGACATTAACTAATGTCTTACATGTTCTAGAAATTAGGAAGAATCTTATTTCTACAGATCTCTTGTGTAAGGTGGGCATAAAGGTTTCCGATTGCCAAGGTGCTTTCGTTCCCGGGCGTACTCTAGCTCACAACAATGTTGTTGCATTGGAAGTGGTTAGAGGATACGGAACCAAAAGAATGTCACCACGTTGTACGATCAAGGTTGATCTCCAGAAGGCATGCGACTTCATCAGCTGTAAATTTTTTCGATACACACTACAACAACTACAATTTCCAGCAAGGTTGGTGGAGCTAGTAATGGAATGTGTGACATCCACGGCGTTCTCTATCATCATAAATGGTGCACCGAAGGGTTTTTTCATGGGAAAGAGAGGGTTGAGGCAAGGCAATCCTCTATCGCCTTAACTCTTCGTACTTTGTATGGAAATGCTAAACCGAATTTTGATAGAGGAGATGACATGCCTAGAATTTCAGTATCACCCGAAATGTCGTAACTTGAAGCTTGTTCATCTTGCCTTTGCCGGTGATCTACTCATCTTTTGCCGAGCTGACTTGCAATCAATACGAGCGATTAAGAGGGCACTTGACAGATTTTTTGAAGCATCAGGTCTCCGAGCGAATAATGAGAAGAGTACTATTTATTTTGCTGGTGTTGAGTCTAGTGTGGCTGAGGAAATAACTCGGGTGCTCGAATTCCAAGAGGGGCAAGTCCCATTCCGCTATCTTGGTATTCCTTTGCATTCAAAGAGGATTTCCTTGCACGAATATAGTGATTTGACAGAGAAGTGTGGTCGGTATGTCCAGAATTGGTCGACCAGGAAACTCTCATATGCAGGTAGAATGCAGCTATTGAAAGCGGTCTTCCGAGGGGTTATTTCCTTCTAGAGTCAGTCCATAGTATTGCCCAGGGGGGTGATCGATAAATTAAATGAGATGCAATGCCATTTCATGTGGAGCGGTACAAGAGAAGGAGGCAAAAACCTTGTAGCCTGGAATGAAGTCACCAAACATTTAGAGGAAGGTGGCTTGGACATTAAGGAGATTCTCGGGTGGAATAAGAGTGTTTTTGCAAAGCTCTTACCGGACATTGAAGCACAAAAGGAATGCATTTGGGTTAGATGGGTGAATCACAATCTGCTTCGAGGGAACTCCATTTGGGATATGGATCCTAAGGTAGTTGATTCGTGGGCTTGGAAGTAGCTGCTTGTGGTTAGAGATGAGCTCCAATTGCACCTGCAGCCACACGGTACGCTTGACTGGGCATCGCTGCTTCACCATCATGGAGCGCTAGCTAGCGCTAAGGTATATGAACTATTGAGGAATCGGGGAGAGCTGTGTAGTTGGGGCAGGTTCATATGGAAACGCGCTCAGTGCAAGAGATGGTCTTTCATCACCTAGCTCGCTGCTAGAAAGAGACTTCAAACTGGGCGCATCATCAAGCACTGGTTGGGTGGTGCAGCCGCCTGGTGTCCGTTCTGTAAGGAGTATGAAGAATTGGAGGACCATCTCTGGTTTACTTGCAGCGTGGTTAGGGACATTCAGAAGAGGGTTTTCGATTGGATAGGCATAGGAGTGAGGTTATGTACACTCCCAGAATGGCTGCAGTGGTTTGAGCAGGAACCAGAGGAGCGGAGAAGATGGGTCATGTTCCAGGGCAAGCTGCTGGTGCTGTTTTCCTTTCTCTACACGACATGGAGGGCATGGAACCGACTGATTTTCATGGGTGCACAATGCAGTCCTGCTGAGTGCGCCATGGAAATCGTCAAGGCTTGCAAAAATCGTATTTCTATTAAATGTAAATGCAGAAATAGGAGGGAAGAACTCTGGGTGAAGAGTTTGATGAGATAAAGGGGCATGAGTCATGTGGTAGAGGTGGAATGTATAGGGGATACGAGAGAGTAGTATGCTTATGGGTTAGGAATTTTTTGGGGTCACTTTTGCAGTTTAATACACCATTCATACCACGAGACCCTTGGTATGGTCTCCGTGTTTTTTTAACTTGGTTACACCCTCTTATATATATTTACCAGTTCAGAAATTGATACTAACTAAGGGTGGTGTATTCATAGGCAAAGGATACTCTTGTGATGGTATGTTTAAACTAAGTATTAGTAATAAGATGAATTATTCTACTTATATTGTTGAGTCCTCTGCTACTTTATGGCATATGCGTCTTGCTCATGTTAATTTTAGATCGTTTCAATTCATGTGTAAGCATGGAATGATTAAATGTGATAGTCATGCCTTTGATAAAGATTGTGGAGTTTGTGTTCAAGCAAAGATGACAAAGAAACCTTTTCCAACTGTGGAAAAGACAAATGATATTATAGGACTAGTCCATTCTGATATTTGTGAATTGAATCGTGTATTAACTAGAGGAGGAAATAGATATTTTATTACCTTTATAGATGACAAGTCTAGATACACCTATGTCTATTTGCTTAAAACAAAATATGAGGCATTTGATAAATTCAGAATTTACAAGTGCTCCGTTGAAAATCAGAAAAGCATGAAGATCAAAATTCTGAGAAGTGACCGAGGTGGTGAATATTTCTCAAATGAATTCTCTGAATTTTGTGAGAATAATGGTATTAGTCACTAAAGAACAGCCTCATAAACGCCACAACAAAATGGATTGGCTCAAAGGAAAAATAAAACGTTGTGTGATATGGTGAATGCTATGATGATAAATGCAAAGTTGCCCTCAAATTTAGGGGGTGAAGCTTTACTGACAGCATGTCATCTTCACGACAGAATTCCTTCAAGGAAAACAAAGGTTTCTCCATATGAAGTCTAGAATAGAAGACAACCTAATCTAAATTACCTAAAGGTATGGGGATGTATAGCATTTTACAGAATTCCGGATCCTAAAAGGACAAAGCTAGGTCCTAAGGCACTAAAGAGTGTATTTATAGGGTATGCTGAAAATTCTAAGGCATACAGATTTCTGGATTTGGAATCAAATATGATTATTAAATCAAGAGATGCTGAATTCTTTGAGACAAAGTTTGTTGGTGATACAACCTGTGACACACCAGAAGTCTCTCAAGAATCCAATCCCTCTCCTTTGATTAGGAAAAGACCCACTAAGGAACCAACAGAAATACCTGCTGCAGAACCAAGAAGAAGTCAAAGGAAATTGATAGAAAAATCATTTGGGTTTGATTTTAAACTACCAAATGATGTTCTATTCTTGGTTGAAGGTTCTAGAGAAGAAGTATTGACTCAAACACCATTAATACATCTATTAGATGAGGATCCAAAGACTTTTACAGAAGCAATGTCCTCAAGAGACGCTGCATTTTGGAAAGAGGCCATAAATGATGAAATGGACTCAATATTATCTAATAATACTTGGGTACTTGTAGAGCTGCCTCCTGGATCCAAGCCTATTGCATGTAAATAGGTATTTAGAAGGAAATAGAATCCTGATGGGTCAATACAAACGTTTAAAGCCAGATTAGTGACAAAGTGTTTTAGACAAAAGGAAGGTATTGACTACTTTGATAGATATGCACCCGTGGCAAGAATAACATCCATTAGAGTCCTTTTGGCACTTGCTTCATTATACAAATTAGAGGTGCATCAAATGGATGTAAAGACCGCATTTTTAAATGGGGAATTAGATGAAGAAGTTTATATGGAACAACCCGAAGGCTTCATCACACCAGGGAGCGAGAAGAAAGTTTGCAAATTAGTTAAATCCTTGTATGGATTAAAATAGGCTCCAAAACAGTGGCATGAGAAGTTTAATCATGTTATTCTATCATATGGGTTCCAACACAATGGTGCGGATAAGTGTGTTTACACTAAATTTATTGCAAAATAGAGTGTAATCATATGTCTATATGTGGACGATATGTTGATAATCAGCACTAGTATGGATGGGGTAAATGAGACTAAGGACTTTTTGAAGTCACAATTCAAATTGAAAGATTTAGGCGAAGTTGATACTATTCTAGGTATTAAAATACTTAGAAATAGTGAAGATTTTGTCTTGTCTCAGTCTCATTACATACGAAATATGTTAGAGAAATTCAAGCATCTTATGGCTACAGAAGCTAACACCCCATATGATGTTTCATGCAAATTGCATAAGAATACATGCAGATCAAATTCTCAAATTGAATATGCAAATGCAATTGGTAGTCTAATGTATGCAATGCATAGTACAAGACCAGACATTGCATTTGCGGTGTGCAAACTTTCTAGATATACAAGTAATCTTAGGATTGAACATTGGAAAGCTATAACTAGAGTTCTTGGTTATTTGAAAAGAACAATTGATCTGAAGCTGTGTTACAGTAGCTTTCCTGCAGTTTTAGAAGGATATAGTGATGCTAGTTGAATATCTAGTGTAGATGAAAACAAGTCTATAAGTGGATGGGTATGTATCCTAGGAGGAGGAGCAATATCTTGGCCTTCAAAGAAGAAGACTTGTATAACTCAATCCACAATGGAATCTGAGTTTGTAGCGCTGGCTGCAGCGGGAAAGGAAGCAGAATGGCTGCGAAATTTTCTTTTGGATATTAAGTTGTGGCCACAACCAATGTCAGCTATTTCTGTATTTTGTGATAGTGCAGCAACTATGTCTAGAGCTTATAATAAAATTTACAATGGAAAATCTAGACATATAAGTCTAAGACATGCTTATGTCAGGCACTTGATTGATGAAGGTGTAATCACCATTATATATGTAAAGTCTTGCAAGAACTTGGCGGATCCGTTTACAAAAGCACTCTCTAGAGAAGTGGTGAGAAACACCTCAAATGCATTAATGGGTTTAAGGTTACATTAAAGTCACCTCAATGGGAACCCAACTTTGTTCTGGTCACAACTAGATAAAGAGTTTAATGGGTAATAACAAGTTGTAGATAAGTGGCTTGGTTATCGCACTAAGTTAGTGCAGAAAAGGAGGCTGAATATATGATATTCTTAATAAGGTTCTTCATGACGTCATAGATGTTGATCCATGAATCTTACCTATGTAAACAATAGAGAGTGGAGTTGCTCTCAGCGAAAAGGTGTTTACTTTCGTAAATTGTTTATGAAAACTAAGGTGAAACTCAAGGCAAGAAATTTTACCAAAGTTGTGAAGGAGTAGATAATGTTATATGTAAATTTCATCCGATGTTGGCCTAAGAATCTTGGTTTAAGGAATTAACCACCATTGATTCTGTCAGCATTTTGATGAGATATTACTAAGTAAAAGTTTAAGTTGAAAAACACTTTTATTATGTATAGCATTATGTGAGTTAAGTCTAATATTACAGACTTAGTGGGGAATTGTTGGAAAGTCTTTGTATTAGACTAATAATTAATTAATTTTCCACAAGGATTAGAAGAGGGATTTATATTTTCAGTTTTGGAAATTATGTGGTGTGGACACATGGCACAAGGGTTGTTACAGATTTGTGGTTCTCAGATCTGTAGTTGGTTACTTTCCCGCCAACTGCCATAACTACATTAAATGCCTATTAACTACAGTTTAGTGGTTATTTCCCTCTCCTATAAATACTCTAACTAAGTCTCCTTTACAAACAACTTGAAGAAAACAATCAGATTTGTTGTCTGGTTGTTTTTGGGCTTTTTTGTATCCTTAGGAGTGAATTTATCTGCAACCCAACATCAACTAGTGGGAACAAATATCACTTAAAAGAAAGTGATCTTTTTCACGCCTCAAAGCACTAAAAAACCCCCAATGTGCCAACAAAAAGTGATGGAGCCTAAGTTCATGATTAATCATGGCCATTCTTTCTAATTCTCTCTTTACACTCCTTAATGATTAATCATGCACACTCATCTACTATCCTATACCCATTAATTAGATTACACTTTGAACCTTTTTTGTCTCTAATATTTGTTCATGCTCACTAAGCCAAGTGTCAAATGTTGTAGCATGTCTAATTTTTGTAGGTATCCTACATGGGTCTCACCTTTTCAGTATATGAATCTCTTAAAGATTGGTTGATCATGTGCAGGCACATTAATGTTAAATTTATTTGGTGTGCTTTTGATTGCAATTTATGTCATTTTTTGTTTTGTTACCTGCAACTTTTTTATTTATCAGAAATCAATGTTACATTTATTTGGCGTGATTTTTTAAATATATTTAAGATGTCTAGTGCAGGATGGCGGCCTTGTGTATTGACCATCTATTTTACAAGTTCTATAGGTTATGCTACTGAAACCAAGAAGTGGCACTACATACCTTACATGTCAATTTGTTCAAGTAGGATCGATAGTCTTATGTCAACTTGCATTCCTGTCATATGGAAAGAGGAGCACCAGACAAGCATTGTCGTCGTGCGTTAACATAGTAGTTTCTTAACATGTCCTTGTGTTAACTTGCAAATATTGGCGTATATGTAAATTTGTATAACTATGTAAATTTTGTATATTTGGTTTTAGAAATAAGAAAGGAGGGTTTTTTGGCTTAGGTTTGAAAATCATCTACATATTTTTTTTCTAAAATATGAGACTTTTTAGCCCGGACCTGAAGAATCCGGGATAAAAAGCAATGTTTTTTTTTTATTTCCCATAAATAATTTAGCGACGGCACTTTGTCGTGGCTAGTCATTAGCCACGGTTGTTGCCGTTGCTACAAGTTTTTTGCCACCGCAGGTTTGGCTATGCTGTCTTGCCATCGCTACAGCCGCTACTAACCCTATTTGGCCACAACAAATCCACTTCTTGCCACGGGAACTTGTCGTTGCTAATTTGTTTTTTGTTTTTTTTTGTAGTGTCTTCGCTATAGAATCTCTCTGATACAATGGTGGCGGAACCCTAGCAAGCTTTGTTCAAAGTTGACCCTGGCCTTTGTTGAACACTCAAGATTTTTTTTTACGGAAATTTCGCTAGGTACCCCTGAGGTATTGCAATTTTCGCGAGGTATACAACTCTTTTACATATTTCGCATGGTGCCCCTGTGGTTTTCATTTTTTTCGCCTCGTGCCCTTTTGGGTTAAATCTAACAACTTTTTTTTAATTCTTTGTTAGTTTGAAAAAACTGAATAAGAAAAAGAAAAGAAAGGACAGAGAAGTGAGAACAAGAGAGCGAAGAGAGCAGAGAGCAAAGAGAGAGCACGAAGAACAGCGAAGAAGGTGTCGCTCGGATTCGCTACTCGAAGGGCGACCCAGACCGACGCTACTGCTGTTGCTGCTCGAAGGGCGCTTGCTGGGATCCACTGCTCGAAGGTGAGTATACGAACCATAATCTAGGGTTTCGGTATTTGGGGTTAGGGGTGACGTTATTGTTGCTCTAATTGGGAAGAATTGAAAGTGAGGCTCCGATTTTCGATTTGACTCTTTGCTTCAAATCGAATTGGGGAATTTGGGAACTTGGAGTTGTGATTTTCGATTTGAATCTTTGCTTCTCATTTCTGTGTGCAATTGGAATTGGATGTGAAACTGGGGGTATGGAACTCTGCTTGCTTGTTGTTTATAAAACTTGACTTGTTCGACACAAATTATACCCCTAAGTATACAATTGGGAAGAAAGATGAAGTATTTATTTATTGGTGAATTTTTTACATTCATAAGCATTTGTTGTATCAATTGCTTAACAAGATCAATGGCGGTGACTTGAAACAATAACAAGATCAATGACAATGTTTACATGTACGAGGATTATATGTTTCTTAAATTATTACGAAGTGTGTAGTATGGATACCTTAAATTTCATCTAATCCAGAGTATATGTTATTTATCCAATTAATCTCTAGTTAGTTCATGTCAACTTTGGGAAAACACTATCATTAGCCAATCAAACCCTAAGATGTCTACTCGTTTTCTTCGTTCTTTCCTTAACTTGAACGAATATGTCAAAATACCCATGGACTGTCTTGGTACTTGGTTGTCTATGCCTTTTTTTACCTTAGTTTTACTCTCATTGAAATGTGTTAGATTGGGTTTGTTCCTTATTTATTTACTGTAATGATGTTCAATTTTATTCTTTAGATTGAAAGAAGGTTGCTGCTCCCCTGGATAATTGCCTAGACAGTTATTTATAGAGTATGATGTACAAAAACTGTTATAAAAAAGCTAATTTTTCACTAGTGACAGCAAAAATCAGTAGCAATGTGAAAAGTAAACAAGGGAGTGGTGAGCATTGGTCTTACCATGTTAGCATATTAGCTCAATTGGTAGAGCATTGTGCTTAGGCACAAGATGTGGGTTCGAAACCCACATAGGTTGTCTATTAGACCTCTTAAATTTACAAAAATAATGTAGCTTATGTATTTTCTTCTTCATTTGTATCTTTGATTGAATAAATGAACAAAATCATCCAAAGTTATGATAACAAAAACATTAATTGATAAGTGTGCGATTCGTAGTTGGCTTCTCGTGTGTTGTGAAAGCAAAGCTCGTGAATATGGCTCATTTGTTCTAGCTAAGAAACGGTGATTACTTGTTAACCAAATGAAAACATGACAACTTGATATTGTGAGAGGTACCTATTTCCTTCCCTCTCTTCCCTTGTTCTTTTCATTCCTTAAATCTAACCAAATGAAAAATATGACAGCAATTGTTTACTTGACTGTCCAGGGTAACATCAATAGGTTGGCTCTCATCAACTTGCAGTTGCAACTGAGAAGCTACAAGCTTTGCCTTTTTGTATTTATGGGAGCTTCTGAGGATTGATTCCATTGTCAAATTCTCTTCCGTTAGTCTACATACAGTGTGGATCGTTAATGATTTATATAAAAATTCATAGTCAAGGTCTCAAAATAGAGCTAGCAACTATAAAAGGATACATCTTTCCCTTTATAATGGACAACAAGTCAAAATCAACATAGCATCGTTTTCACACAATTAACACCATAGCAGAGAGCATGTATATGAGGCTAAAAGGCTAACCACACCAATCTAAAACACGGCCATATAAGAACTTCTGACAAGATGATCGATATAGCCAGGCAAGAAAAAAAACAAGATAAATAGCCCGCTAAAAAGTTTTAAAGGTAAACAGGGATGAATATGTATCGGAGCCTATGCGGGATTTGAACCCGTATCTTTGCGCATGAGCACAACGCTCTTCCATTGGAGCTAATAGGCTTATAGTCAAGAACATTTTGTTGTCATAGAAACAACCATAAAAAGGGTAAATTCTACACTACAAATTGTAATAGAGAAGACAACCTCTTAACTTCTACCATCCCCAATTGACAAGGAGTAGAAGAATATCAACCAAATCCAGGAGGTGCATATCGTCACTGCCATTAGACTGACAACTCTTTGTGCAACAGAAAGGAAGAGAGATGTTGCTAATGAGAAAGCAGGTGAGGGAAGTACTAACACTACGGCCTCATCATATAAGGTTTCAGTCCAATCTTCACAAAGTGAACAAGTAATGTATCAAAGTAAATGAGCACAGTTGAAAAGAGATGGTTGAAAAATAAAAATTCCCTTGGTTTGAAAGTGTTCCTGTTGGTTTGGCAACAGACCATTTAAGGCAATTCTAAAAAATAAATAAAATCAAAAATTGATCAACACTGCCCACACAACTTCTTTAGATTCAATGACTAAACCATTTCTCCTTGCATTTTTCGGTCCCTTTAGAAAGAGCAGAGACAATCTGGCAGTTGAAACCCTGAAAACTAATCGATATATTTGATGAGAGGCTCAAATCTCATAGAGTTCTATTTCATGTTATCCTCAAACCGAGAAACCAAAACCATTCGAGAGCAAATTTCACCTAACCAATTTCCTAAATCAATAACCACCAATTTTTTCACAAATTCGAAAAATTGGAGGACCACTAAACCCTAACATGGACACAATTACTAAATTCTTCTACAATTTCAAAATGGGCAAAATTGGAGAACCATTGGTATTGAAGCAACCTTGCAGCAGCAAGTTTAACCATGTACTAAACCCTAATTTTTCAAAAGAGGCAACTTTGGAGAGAAGACGTACCTCATCTGTCGGAAAGCCAATGGACCACCTCATTTCGAGTTTCACGCCAGCACCAACATCGGCATTGACGAACAACCGCTACGCCTACTTGCCGGGTGTGTCACCTCTTCGCCAGGACTCTTCGCCCTCTTCACTAGATCTCACTCTTCGCATCGATCTGCTTCTTCTGTCTTCGTTCCCCCTTTTTTTTAATTC
This sequence comes from Persicaria maculosa, assembly GCA_963922045.1. NCBI lineage: Eukaryota > Viridiplantae > Streptophyta > Magnoliopsida > Caryophyllales > Polygonaceae > Persicaria > Persicaria maculosa. Next base: position 50,204,794 of record OY998259.1, on the reverse strand, counting down.
TAATGAATTTCCTTTTTTTTCTTTACAAACTAATGGATCCGTTAAAAAATCTTGGTTAAGGGCACGAGATGAAAAAAATTATAACCTCAGAGGTACCACGTGAAATATGTAAAACAGTTGTACACCCCGTGAATTAAGTCATACCTCAAGGGTACCTCGTAAAATTTCTGTTTTTTTTAATATTTGTCGCTTCATTCTTTTTTTTTTCCTTCTCCTCCAAAGTGGTCATCTTAGTGACTTCTTCCTGCTTCCTCAGCAGTTGCCTCCATATGCCTTGTTGCTAAAGCAAAGTCTGCATCTTGATCGATCATAAACTAAAACCGCTTCTCTTTGTGAACTTGTCAATCTTGGTGTTCAAACCGGACATCTTTCTCATCGGATTAAAAACCCCCAAATCATAGCTTTGATATCAATTTGTTGTGACAAAAGAATGAATATTCCAACAAACAAGATCAACACACACAATTTATCGTGGTTCACAGAATCAACTGCATCCACAATGAAAGATTTCATTAAGAAGTTTTTCAAAACCAAACGAGGATATCAAGATGCGTCACCCACACTAACCAATAAACGATAAACTTATAAAACAGAAAACATAAAATACCGTTACTACTTACTACGAAACCACCGATAGCCCCTTGAATTCTGGCCATGTTGGTCGAGGCTTCACCTCGAACTCCTTGGACCTCTGCTAGTCGAGAGCTCTGTTCGCGAACCCTAGTGGTTACCTGTCACATAATCAGGATTTAATCGAATTGTGTTGAATACCTCTAAGATATGCCTGCATGAGATTATAAGATTATATAGTCTTACATAATTTAAATCTTACTATGATAAATATATTAGTAAGACACAAATAGATAAAAAAAAAACGCTATCAGAATTAGGTGTATCAATAAAAGCTCAAATATAAATCAATTAGATTTTGGGATAAGAACATGGGTATAGCCGTATATGGATATTTTTACCTAGCTTAACAAAGTCTGAAAACCAGAGAAAAAGTGAATAAGATGTGGTTGTGAATACTGCAAGTGGTCCGAATACATCTGGGCCGTGCGAAGAATGTACTGGCCCACTAATGATGCCTCTTGGTTAGGGGTTACGTACAAGATTCGCTACCTTGTGTTCCCACGGAGATTGAGTTTTTGGAAACTAATAAGAAAGTCAAATCAAATTCAAAATGAGACCAACCCACTACATTAGCCACTGGCTCCTCGTGTTCACATCATTTATTGTTTTTTAGATTTAATTATAAGAATTGAGATATTCATCGCCTTAACTTAACTGATACTAGCTCCGATCCAAAATAAGTGTCGTTTTAGACTTTTGACTTGATCTAAAATAAGTGTCGTTTTATGTTTTCTAATCAATTTAATAGATTGGTTAATGAAAATTGTTTTTTTTTTTTATCAGCAAGACGGGCAGAGTCAGTGGAATTTATTATTAAGAACTGCTTGGGAGGGAAATAAGGGCTAAATCAGTCTGAAAATAGGAAACTAAACAAGCAGGGATTTGAAAGTGTTCTGCATAACTATGCTCAAAAGTCAGAGCCCATTGCGCCAAAGTGTCTGCGACCACATTTGCCTCTCGGCGAGCGTAGCAAACCTTCACCTCCCAACCTTCTTCTTCGATGAGGCGTCTGCCTTCCTCAATGAGATAGACCTCCGGATGCACCGTGATACGTTGTGCCCCAAGGAGTTGGCAGGCCACCGTGGAGTCGGATTCCACTATGAGCTTGGTGATTCCTAGACTTCTCCCCAAGCGCATACCATGGATGATAGCTAGGAGCTCGGCGCGCAGGGCCGCGTTCACCCCACAAGTGAAAGTGTAGGCGCTTACGAAGGAGCCAGAGTTGTTCCGAAACACACCGCCTCCTCCCGCATGCCCTGGGTTGCCTTTCGAAGCCCCATCGGAGTTGTATTTGTTGACTACTTTTTCTTTCAAACTCTCCACTTATTGGTTGAAAAAGTTGGCAAGCATTTAATAAATGATAAGTTTTAGAAAAAATGTATAAAACCAATGATAATTAATACTTTACTTAAAAATTGTGCCAATAGCTAAAACGACACTTATTTTGGATCGGAGGGAGTATATGACATTTAAATCCGGGCGGGGGAAACGTTTTGACTTTCAAACCAAAACTTGTGTCAAATTAGTTACAAGTCTAAACTACATGCATTGGCGGATCCTAAAGCGATTAGTTGGGGAGCGAAAAATTAATCTCTGATTGTTTTCTGAAAAAACCATCAATATTTAAAGTTTTTCGGTTTAATTATAGTATTGAGTTACGAAGTTTACAAATGATAAGTATTATAGAAGTATATTAATTTGGTAAATCATGTGAAATATAATTTATATCGCTTCAGTCTTGCAACGTTTATAATTTTTACTCAGGTATCGGATTTGAACTTATAATATATCAAATCGAAGCTATCGACGATAGGAATATGTATATTAAATATTATTTTTGATTGGAAGGGCTACTGTCACATCTGACCCTAAAGAGGACTACATGGTCCTCTATCTATTTTTATACAGCACCATATTTAATTATATATGATCAAATTTGGCTCCGTGACCTTAGTTTTATGTTTTGGTACGTAAAATGTTAAATGTCCCAAAAATTCACAATATTTGGGCAATTTATTAATATGAAAAAACCATACAAATATTTGAGATTTTTATTTTCGTAAAATGGGAGTATAACGATATATATGTTGGATTGGAGGAAGATATATCACATATATTTGTAGTTGTGGAACAAGCCTAGCTTGGAAAATAAGGAATCTAATTACGATGCATATAGTATGGACTATTTACCAATAAATGATTAAATGTGCAGCTAGCTAGAAAATATGAGATTTGGGTCAAGCTTAGTAGCCAGTGGCGGAGTCAAAAAATTTTTGAAGGAGGCACAATTATGCATAGTTTTGGATTAAATTGATACAAAGAATTATATATAATACGAGAATAAATAATGTTATTTTAAGATAAAATGTCATCGGTGTTTATGATAAAATGCTATTTTTTTTTCACACCTAAAAAAAAGATATATAAATATATAAATGAAATATCCGGAAAAAAAACTAAATAAGTATAGGAAACGCAATATAATAAATATTTAGTTAAGATTATGGTTGTTATATGAGCTAAGTAGCTAGAGCTTGCCTTGAGTTTTGCGCGCTTAATAAAAGCTGCTCGAGCATCATTTACAAAATGAGTTAATTATGAGCACATGCATTTATGCTCAATTCAAAGCTCGCCTCAGCTCGATATTTTTTTTTGAGAAGGTAAGAATTCGGGTGCGCACCAGGCGCTATCCGAGAGCATCCTTTCAGATGAGGTCCAGCAGACCTGGGTCACCTAGTAAGTTAGGGTTATCGGTACTACATCCCATGAAAGCAATCCTATCAGCCACGCAGTTACCGGTGCGAAGTATATATGAGAAGAATACTTCCTTAAACCCTTTCAAAAGTGAAGTAATGTCGGACATGAGTATCTCAACTTCCCATGGACAGCACTTTCCATTTTTGAGATAATTAATAATAATAAGAGAATCCCCTTCAATGAGGATTTTGTCCAGATTTAATTCCCGAGCTTTGATAATACCTAAACGTAAAGCGCTAGCTTCTGCTATGATAGGAGATTGTTGTCCAAGCCTTCTTGCTCCTACAGAAATCGGCCGCCCTTCCCAGTCTCTAATAACAAAGCCGCTTGTACTCTCACCCTGCACGAGGGAAGAACCATCAAAATTTAGTTTGTGCCAACCCAAATGTGGTTTTTTCCATTTATTATTCCCACCCCCCCCCCCCCCACCCATTTCCTTAATGCTCCTCTTTTTTGTTTTGTTTGATTCTTTACCTTTATTCGATTCAAGCCAATGTGAATTTGCCGTATTCCAATTTTTCAAAAATTGTTCTGCCCTAATTTTCACTTCTTCCACTGTTACCACTTTTCCTTTTCTGAAAACAATTTGGTTACGGACCAACCAAATTGTCCACCAGTTGAGTGACAGACATTGTTTTTCTTTCATTGTCAGATTATTTGATAGGATTGTCATTATTGGTTTAATATCAGGATCTCGACATATAGAGTCTTGGATCAAAAGTTTAACCTTATTACTCAGATTTTTGTAGAAAAAACTATATTTACATTCACAAAGTAAATGGACTTCATCTTCCTCATGGTAATTACAGATTGGGCAAGAGGGTGGGACAGCAATCCCTCTCCTCGATAGTCTTGATGCAGTTGGAAGGCCATTTTGACAGATTTTCCAAAGAAAATTCTTTACCTTAGGTGGGACATCTTGCTTCCAAATCCAGCAATTATTGTCTGTCGCATTTAGTGAGGATTTTGTAACAAATTTATATGCACTTGACGTTGAAAACCATCCATTCTTAGCTGGCTCCCAACATAATCTATCTTCAATTGGCGAGACCGGGAGAGAAATATTTGAAATTTTACTCACAACCTCTACAGGTAGAACACTAGTTAACCTATCCAACTGCCATTTACCATGTTCTATATACGAATCCAATGTTTCTTCCAAATCAATATTATGTGGGTTTACACAGTACTGTGCCAGGTTCTGCACTGGTCCCCATCTATCCTTCCAAAACTTGATTGTTCTGCCGTTTCCCACCACCCAAATCAATCCATTTTTGAATGTAGGAATTAGCTTTCTCAGCTGCGTCCACTGCCACGATGCACTTCCTTTCGCCTCATAGTTTAGTATGTGATTTGTCTTAATATATTTATATTGGATAATCCTTACCCAAATATTGTTCGGTTCTTCCACTATTTTCCATAATAATTTTAATTGCAAAGCTTCATTCATATGTTTCGATTTTCTTAAACCTACTCCCCCCGCATACTTTGGCTTACATATTCTATCCCAGCTAATAAGTGGCTTATAGTTTGAGTCTTTGTTCCAGAAGAAGGATCTATTCATTTTGTCCAAGTTCTGGTGCATTTTTGGTGGAAGAATGAAGCTCTGCATCATGTATAAAGGTTTCGATACTAAGTTCGCATTAATCAGTGTTGTTCGTCCCTGGTGTGACAGAGAGTCTGCTCTCCATTTTGACAGTTGGTTCCTAGTATTTGACATTATATCCTCAAAAGTGTTCTCATTTACCTTACCATTTGTGATTGGACATCCTAAGTATTTATCAAGTTTTACTTGGCTTGAAATGCTAAGGCAATCTTCAATATCCGAGATACGGGACCTTGGAATACCCGATGTACACTGGAATGCCGATTTATGATAGCTAACTTTCTGTCCTGATATTTGACAATAGCGATCTACTATATATTTTATTTTTTCACACGCAGACATGTTTCCTTTTGAGAAGATAATAATATCGTCTGCAAATGCCAAAAAGGGATTCTTGGTCCATTACGTCCAAACGGAAATCCGATTCCATTGCAAGGCACGATGGATTCAGTAGTCAGTTTTCTTGCAAGCACCTTAGCCCCAAGAATAAACAAAAAAGGTGATAAGGGATCACCTTGTCTAAGGTCGTGGGTAGGTAAGAACACTTATGTAGGGCCACTATTGACTAGAACCGAGAAGGAAACAGTAGTTACACATTCCATAATTAGTTTGATGAATTTATCATGGAAACCAAATTTTCTAAACACCATCTCAGTGAATGCCCAATCAACCCGATCATATGCCTTTTTCATATCCAGTTTGATTGCTATCCAACCCTCGGTACCCTTTCTAATTTTAAATGAGTGAAAAATTTCATGAGCAATTAAGACGTTGTCCTGGATCGCCCTATCAGACACAAACGCCCCTTGTAGGGGGTGAATCAATTTACTCATTACTGATTTTAATCTATCCGTTAATATTTTTGAAATAATTTTATAAATGGTTGAGCAAAGACTTATAGGTCTATAGTCTGACGTTTTAGATGGGTTATTACTTTTAGGAAGAAGAGAGATAAATGTATGATTCATTTGCTTAAGAATTTTCCCAGAGTGAAAATAGGCCTTTACAGCACGTGTAACATCAACCCCAATAATATCCCAGTATTCTCTATAAAATTCAGATGTGATACCATCTGGACCAGGAGATTTGTTTAGCCCCAGACTAAAAACTGCCCTTTTGACCTCACAATTTGTCGGTGGAGCAATTAGTCTGAAATTGTCTTCTTCTGTGATAGAAGGTGTAATCTCCTGCATATACTCTTCTAGATAGTTATTATTAGTCGATACTTTAGTGAAGCGCTTCACAAAATCCTTTTGTATTTCCAACCTAACATTCTCATCTCCCACAATAGGCGTACCTTCCGCAGTATTAATGTTTCTAATAAATTTCCAGTTCCTCCTACCAGATGCCACCCTGTGGAAATAGGAAGTGTTTGAGTCAGCAAGTTTTAAATGTTTTGATTCCGCACGCTGGCTCCAGTACACTTTTTGAAAAGACAGTAGCCGATCCCTTTTTAGTATAAGCCTTTTTTGTTTGCTAATATCATTTGTTCCTTGATCTTTGGTTTGAATTTCCAAAAGATCATTTTCTATAGAGGCTAGCTGTCTAAAGATGTTTCCAAAGGTGTTCTTATTCCATTGTTTAGCCTTTTGTTTAACAAGTCTTGTTTTGAACACTGTTTTGTACATTATGGAACCGGGACAATGGGCACGCCATGCCTGTATGACTATATTTCTGAAATCTGGTCTATGGAACCACATGTTCTTCATTTTGAATGGTGGGGGCTTTATGACCGTTGTTGTTTTTAATTCTGTAGTTATCGGGCAATGATCTGATGATGAGAAGGCACCATTGTGCGTGCTAAGGTCAGGAAAGGTATCAAGAAATTGTCCTTGGACGAGTACTCTATCAAGCTTTTCTAAAATGTTGTCCTCACCTTCCACCTTTTTCCTCCATGTAAATTTATTACCATCGCTTGGTATCTCCATTAGTGCACATAGGTCCATGTAAATTTATTACCATCGCTTGGTATCTCCCGTGAAGGATGAAATGGCGCACCCCCACACTTCTCACTGCTATGAGCAATCTCATTGAAATCGCCAATAATCATACATGGGAAGCTTTGATCACATATTAAGTTCGTCAGTAATTCCCAGAAGTGGTCTTTGTCTTTTGCTTGAGGGGGTCCATAGATAAAGAGAATAATACCCCTGAACTTACTTTCCAAGTTATAGTATTCTAGTCCAATAATTCTTGGTAGGTGGATCTTGACAGAGATCGTCTCATTCACAAGTGAGTTTTCGTTCCATAAGACACCAAGACCTCCAGCTCTGCCATCACCCGGAGACCAAATTGCATTAGAAAACCCACTACCCCTCCACACTGTTTCGGCAGGGACAACTTCTGATTTCGCTTCCGCTATGGCTAAGATCTTGATATGATCATTTATACGCATTGCGTTTAGCCAAGCCCAGAAGGTTCTCTTACCCATCCCACGACAGTTCCAATATCGGATCTTTATTAAAAACCGTTGTCCGTTATAAGAAGACCATGGTAACCGTCTTCATATAATAAAATTGTACTCGTTATACAGTTGATAGCTCTCTCAAAAAACACGCACCAGTACCCTAGAATTGACCCTGCTTGCCAAAAGATTGAGTCTAAGAAACGCTCTAGTTTTCTAATGACGATTAATAGGTTGAGATATCTAGACAAAGAGAGAGTCAGGTTATGGTTAACGGACATCCCAGGACCAAACATTTTATGGCGCAGAACATCATTTTTTAGAGGAATTAATCTCCATATGCTACCTGTTTTTGCTATTTGGATGAATCGGAAGTTTACTCGCCCCACTAATCTGTTCTTCATATAAAGAATCAGACAAAACCCATAATTACACTTCCTTAAGTACTTAGAATGCATAAATCTTTTATTAAAATGTCCACTCTTTGCAATCCATATTTGATCACCACTAAACCTGCAGGTTGTCATGAAAGATATACATTTTAGGTATTTCATGAGCCTACACAGTTTGTTATATGATAAAAGCCATTTTGATTTTGGACATTTTCTTTTCTTATTTAAATGGAGACTATGAATAATATACACAAACTTGAGCCAGCTAGAATTTTGATCAAAGTGTATGTAATAAGTAGACAACAATAGAGTTACTAAGAAAAAGCCAGCCCAATAATGTATCCTTAATAGCTTTGTTGTCAACGTAATAAGTATACGCAATGGATTTTTCAATCGAAAATCGGTAGGCAAGCACCCTAGGTGACCAACAGGTAGCCACAGGAGGAACAATAATCCACCAAAGAAGGGAGGAAGCTAGACCTTCCTCCCAAAATTATATGTGTATTTGGTAATCATGAACAACAGATGGGCAATTAGAGCAAACTACTACACAGAACTATTTGACGGTAGCTACGCAAGAATTCATCATCAAGACCCGAGAGAGTAAGGGGTGAAAAAGACGCTGAACTCCACAATCATGACAAATGGTTAGCAAGTAATGCTTAATCAGTTTATCAAGCAAAGTCATATATTTAGGAAAGGAAGAGCGGAAGCCCTGGATAATCAGAAGTTGGGTTAAACACCCGCCAGAAGATTTTGTTAGACAAAAAGTACATGTAGGAGAATAGACATCAGTTTTAGCACTTAACCAAATAGCTTGCCTTACATGGGTAAACAAGGTTTTACATGAAAAGTTTAGCCACCATTGATTACAATAGACAGAAGCTGTGATAACAATCATGATCAGAAGAAAACCACAATCTGAAGCCCCACCCAAAAGGAAAGTCCAATAGATGATGCTAGGCGGAGCATACGTATACGCTAATATATGAAGGCCACAATTACACCACCAGTTTTTACCCTTAGTAATTCTACATTCGACAAACACACTTAGCAGGCAAGGAGTGCGAGAACTAGTCCCGCCAACCACAAACACATAACATGTTCGATCGATAATAAATTTACACAAGTATTTCCATTTCAATTGGTAAGACATCGACGCAATACTCTTACTAATACCCACCAAAATTCCACACAAATGAGCAATTACGGATATCCACAGGCTGAGCCAATTGATATGCAATGATGGCGAGAGTAACATCACCACAAAGCACCAAAGAGAATGGTTGTCTAACATGAAATTGGAGCAATTGCAATGCAAAACCAGCCATTGGAAACAACCCCAAAAAAATGCAACAATAGGTTTATTTCCAAAGGAAACATGCTCAAACTTATACAGTGGTAACCGAGAGCTCATGCTCCTAAAGTCAAATTGTTTGATTGTGATTATGTGCCCAATTGAGGTATAATCTGATTTATCATCATCAACCAATATGCTAATATACCAATAACACATGAATGCACAATAGGACAGACTGACATAGGGAGATAGATACCTGGGGATTATACACATTCGATGTTTCATCCAAGCGAAATGAATATAGTCACCAGAGATTGTTGCAAAGAGGAATGATTGATTTAATGCAGTCATGAACTCTTGAACCCGTCCTTGCTCTTCTCTGTTGATGGTTCTCCTTTTAAACCTCTTCTCAGCCTTAGATTTCCGACATGCCTCGAGAGCCCTTTTGGTTTGAGGAATCTCCTCAGTGAGGTTATAGCCCTCCGTCATATGGGTTTTCTCTATTTAAGGGGTAGGATGATCTACCCCCAAGGTTCGTTTGCCTTTGTCAACATTAGAAGGAGTCATGAGCACAACACAGACAAGAAAAGTGTGTGTCAGAAGAAGATTTGAGTTTTGGAAATCAGAAACTGGAATGAAGAAGAAGTGAAGAAACCCCCACCACACCCCACGACAATGGTTACTCTTGACGCCTGAGATACCCTTACCAATTAATTCAAACCAATTTTTTATCACATAATTTTCAGCTATTAACTTTAATCGAAGGTTATGGACAACATACCTGAACACCCCGTCGTTAAAGAGACCATCCCTTGATCGCTTGTTAAGGAGCCTTGTAAGTGTTGGTTGGAAGGTGTTTAGCATTATAGTTTCATGAATGATATGCATTCTCCATGTCCAAAGTTGAACCCGGCCAACTCAAGCAAATATATATTGGAGACAAACATTCCACCATCATGTAATGGTCATAGCCTCCTGAGCCGCCAAGGAAGCTTGAGCATCTCCCATGAGTTTTTTGCCCTCCGGCATCCCCTTTCGGGTATTAGACTTTTTAGGGGCAGGATCTTCTGCCACCATTGGTTTAATTCCTTTGTCCACTCCATAAGGAGCCATGATCAGAACAGAAACAAGAGAAGTGTTAGAACTACACAATATGGAAGTAGTAGAACTGTAGGAGAGAAGAAGAGAAGTGGAGGTGCGAGTAATCCGGCACCACACACCCACCCATAAATAGAGAATTTCGATCGAGAGAAGGGAGAGAGAAGAGGAGAGAGAACAGACCCATCCAGGATGAAGAAAAGAGCCCCAAGAAGCCTTGTTGCAGTAACCCATCCCGGCCAACCCTTGCCAGAAAATCCCAGAACCAATCGGAATTAGCCAAGCAACTACTGTTCTGGCGACCATACACCACAAGTTAGGCAAAGGCGGTGGTCGATTTGACCAATCCAGAGCAATCATCGCCAACTTCACACTCCGATCGTAGCAACAACGAATTAGAACAAGGGGATTGAAGCAAACCCTAATTTCATACTTTAACCCAAAATTAGGCGAAAATCAAGAGGCCATTAGAAATTCGCCGGCAATCGGCCTAGGGGAGTAGCCGATTCAAAGGATAATAGGGATTATAGACCAATCGTCCATACTTAGGATTGGATTAGGAAGGAGAATATGGGCAAGGGTTTCGGCCAAGTAATCTTCATCAAAGGGGATAGGGTTTCGAAGAGACGGAACGGGGAAGGCAGGGAAAGAAACCCGCGCGTGAAAGCGCGTTCTTTTCACTGGATGGGTTTTAGTCAAAGGATTGTTGAACTCGCCTCAGCTCGATTGAAACTCAAATAGCACGAATTTTGTGAGATTTACAAATTTTTCTAAGTTATTATGTCATGAGCAAGTAAAGTTGCATAATACGAATGTATAACCAGATATAAAAATTTTAAACTTGCGTAACTTCTTATCTAATTGTCCAAATGATTAGTATAACCTCTCATTTCGAAGCTATCGAGATGAATTATAGTATGTGAATGTTAATTTAACAAAAATATTAAAACATTATAGTCTATTGAAATAAAAATTAAAGTGATTAATATACCTTTAATTTTAAAACATTCATAATTTTTTTACTCTGATGTCGGATTAAGACGTATTATATATCAAAATGAAGCTATCGACCAAGAGAATACACCTAGCGACCTAGGTAGTTTGTCAAATGAGAATGGGGCACATGACCCCACATACCCCCCCCCCCCAGCTTTACCCCTGTTCAGGCCCGTGCTAAGGGAGGTTCAGGTGGTTCGGTTGAACAGTGCCCCCAAATTTTATGGGCCCCCATAACGTTTTAGATTTAGTAAAATATAAAAAGTCTGGTAGTGAAACATACTGCCCAATTTGGTCCACTGGTATGGTGCGCTCCAAAAATTTCCATCATTTGCGCTGTCCCGTGTTCGACTCCTAGCAACAACACTGATCTTTGTTTTTTTTTTTTTAATAATTTGCTCTTCTTTTTCTTTCATAAAATCATAAAAAACTATATTAGTGCTATATTAAGTATATTATTATCTTTTTTTTTTCATTTTTAACGTATTAAGGTGCCTTTTTTCCAAGGAATTTGCACCTTTTATTTTTTTAATCATTCAAAAAAAATATTATCTTTCTCTTTTAAAAAACATACAAAGCCCATTACTTAGAGAAATTAATGAACTTTCCCCCAAAATAATAATAAAAAAATAGTGAACTTATTACAAAAGTCATATAATTTTTTTTAAGAAAATAATATTTATCGTTTTTAAAGAATCCTTCACAACCATTTTATATTTAAAAGAATGTTCAAAGATCGACTTCAAATTTTTACCTTGTTTGTATTTTGATTATTTTTTTTTTGGGTAAATTTTGATTAATTTAATGTACATAAAGTTGACTTTGAATTACAATACCCCTCACCGTCCTTGGATTTTGATATCTTTTTGTGCATTTTGTAAATATAAATAGGATCATTGTTGATTTTTTAAAATAAAAACATAATTATATATATTTTAATAATGACAAAACAATTTATATAATGCAACTTATAAAAAAAGATAAGATCATTAACACGATATACAAATAAGGTCTAATTATTTTTTGCACAGGGCCCCTAAAAGTGTCCACACGGCCCTGCCCTGTTAATAGCTTGGTTGGTAAGGATGATGTGTAGTGAACAGTAGGTTACGAGTTCGAATTCCATCTCCCCGTATTGTAATGGGTCTCATACCTTCCTTTAAAAAAATATGAGATTTGGTGTGATCATCAAAACAAATCTTCTCTGATAATTTAGGGCATGCGATACAGCAATCCAAAAAAGAGATATTTTGAGCTTAAACAATTTGATCAAAATTTTTGAATGATATACCACCATACGTGGCCGACTAAGCCGCGCTGCTTTTACGTATCAATATGATTATTAGGTAATGAAATGAAAACACAATACCCTAACCAAAATATGATTATTAGGTACTTGTTACCAACCCTCAGAAATGGACTTCAATTCTGTTTAGTCAATTAGACTACCCTATTTTGTTTTTGTGTAAAGAAAGGTAATTACTACCTTTATAAATATAGTTTATATTTAAGCTAAAATTTATTAATCAGTATTTTAATATATTATTACTTCTCTTCTCTTATTTTTCATACAAATTTTTTTATATTTTTCCACATTTTATTTTCTAATTTTAATGAGGGTAACATCCCCTCTAGGATGCTCAAATCATTTCTCCCACCAGCAAATTCTCTGGACAAAAAATAAACCTCCACAAATTAGCTTTTCAGAAAACACTAACACAAATTAAAAATATCATTCATAATGAACTACAAATACCTTACACTACCAATTTAGGTAAATACCTTGGCTACCCTATCATAACCAACAAAGTCACAAATGCCACATTTCAAGATTTTATTAATTACTTCTAGTAGAAACCACCTATCAAAATGGACTGCTAGTACTCTAACCCAAGTCGGTCGTTGTAACCGCATCAAATCTAATTTGGTTACAAAACTACTACACATTATGTAGAGCTTCATGCTACCATCATCCATCCACAAAGAACTTGATAAAATAAATAGAAATTTTCTCTGAAATAAAAGACCAAAACACCGACCTGTTATTAGCTGGTTCGAAGTTTGTAATACCCGAAAAAATGGTGTGCTTGGTCTTCGCTCCTCCGAAGATATGAATAAAGCTCTAAAATTAAAACTACTTTGGAAAATATTAGCGAAACCAAATAATCCTTGGGTTCTCTTAATCACACAAAAATACCTAAAAAATAAGCACATTCTTCAATACTCAAAGAAAGGCAACACATAATGCCAATGGACAATGATGCGGGACCATCCAAGACACCACCATCAGACACATCTATACTTGGGGATGGACCTATGATTCGAGCTTGTGAGAATGTTCTCATCCTCAAGAGGAAGAGGAAGGCTCCGCCATGGGAGAAGGTCCAAAGGTGGAAGTTTGACGTTTTACATTCGTTCAGAATTTTGACAGCTTTTTGACGTCTCAGTAAAATGAGTCGTACGCAGTCAATATTTATCGGATTGGAGCGTGCCATACCTTGTCGGAACGAGGACGAAGAGATCTACAACTTTGTTGTTGAATGTTTTTCCAGATTCGACCTAGAGCTTGTCCGAAATCCACATTCTTTGATCTGTCGCTGGTTTTGACGGGATTTTATTAAGTCTTGAACATTATAGTATTTCCTATTTTAGCAACTTTCCTACTTAAGTTATTTTAGAAAACTTTAGAGGTTATTTTTATTAATTTCTTTAAGGCTTATTTTTATCCAAATTCGGCCCATAGGTACTTGTTAGGGTTATAAAAGGCCGAATGCTCCCATTGTCAAACTCACGTTGAATTATTAGGAAAAGCTCTATTTTTTTGTGAAGCACATGAGTGAAAGTCAATCGATTCGAAGCATGACTCATTGATTGCAACTATTGGTATTGTTTTAGCTTGGTTTGCTTTGTGTTCATCAATTTCGCAAGACTTGGTGATCATAGTATCCACGAGCCCCCTCCTTGTGCCTCCAAGTTGTCCACTTGGTTGTGTAAGGTTGTAGAGGCGGGTTATATAATCATTGGTATTGGTTCCTACCCTCTAAGGAGGCCTGAGGTCTTTATGTTGTTCTATATAGATTGAATCAGTCCTTATCGGTCGTGTCTTTCAATTCTTGCATCTAAATTTCGAGTCTTTGTTTCTTTTCCTTTAGTCGATATCGAGTCAGTTTATGTTCATCGAGTATTTGCTGAGTCTTTGCTGCGTTCTTGAGATTCTTGATCGATCTTGAACCTTTCTTGGTCGAATCTTGATTATCTTGTTGAGTCTTTCTTGTTTCTTGCTTATGTTCTTGTTATTCTTGTTTGATTGTCGAAGATCGGGCCATCTCACGACTAACCCCGTATCAGACAAAGCTTACCAATCTCTTGAATCTCTTTAAAAAAGGGTTGCGCAGGAGTGTGGGTAAAGGGGATTCCATTAACTTCTATGATAGCTGGTTAGGAATAGAACCCCTCTAGACTCATGCAAACAATCTCACATTTATTAACCCCACTCTTAAGGTTAGTTCCTTTCTCACTGTCGACAAAACCTAGGATGTGGTCAAGCTTCAGGCTTCTGTGGGAAACCAACTATGCAACAACATTATTAACTATATTCTCCATACTCTCATTCCTAAAATCATAAGTCAGGATAGAGTATACTTGCATTGGAGCAAGAATGATTGGTTCTCTACCGCTTTCATAGAGATGATTCATAACATAAAGCATCACACGCGATCCGACTTCCACTGGATTTGAAAACTAGATTCTCTCCAAATGATAAAAGAGTTAATTTGGCGTATTACTAAAGACGGCCTCCCTACTACAGCCAATCTTGCCTGTCATGTTATGGGCATTCCAACTAAATGTCCACTTTGTAACATGAATTACGAGGATATAAAACATCTCCTTTAATTTTTCAGTGTCCTATCTCACAAGCCACTATCCAATTTCTCTCACCGAAAATAGCTTCTAAAATTACATCTTCAACCTCCAACCCATCTTGTACAAATGACATATTATGCACCCTTAGATCTAAATTAGGAAACCAAGACTTCTCTACTCTCGCTACATCTTGGTGGAGGGAAATAAAACCTTATTTGAACAAGAACTTGACCTAATCCTAGAACAATAGTTTCTTTTATTACAGACCAAATCTCTAACTAGAATAGGGTCAAACAACTTGAACAGGAACTGGATCTAGATTTACCTAAAACAGTAACAACCCCTCCTAAGAAATCTCGTCACCGATTTTTATGATATTTTTTGTTTTAGGATTCTTCACACATGTATGTACTACGAAGGGTCATAGAAGTTGTAATCAAACTAAAAACAGGCTCGTAAATACTGTCATCACTATAAAAACAGGGTCATAGACATTGTAACCAAAGGAAAACCATAGGACAATGGAAGCACAAACCCTAAAGGGGATAGTGAGAAGCCAAAATAGATGTGGTGGGCAGTTCTCCTCCAATATATAAATGAGTAAGAGGGTTATAGAAGTTGTAATCAAAATTAAAACAAGGTCATAGACACTGTAACCAAAAGAAAACCCTAGGACAAGGGAAGCACAAACCCTATAGGGGCTAATGAGAAGCCAAAAGACATGAGATGGACAGTTCTCCTCCAATATATGAATGAGTAAGAGGGTCATAGACGTTGTAACCAAAATAAAAACAAGGATATATACACTGTAACCAAAATAAAAACAGGGTCACAAACACTGTCACCACTATAAAAACAGAGTCATACACACTGTAACCAAAGGGAAAATCCTAGGACAAGGGAATCACAAACCCTATAGGGGCTGATGAGAAGCCAAATTACATGTGGTGACAATTCATTCTCTAATATATGAATGGGTAAGAGGGTCATAGACGTTGTAACCAAAATAAAAACAGGGTCATAGATACTGTCACCACTATACAAACAGGGTCATAGACATTGTCACCACTATAAAAACAGGGCCATAGACACTGTAACCAAAGGAAAACCCTAGGAAAAGGGAAGTACAAACCCTATATGGGCTAATGAGAAGCCAAAATATATGTGGTGACAGTTCTCCTCTAATATATGAATGGGTAAGAGGGTCATAGACGTTGTAGTCAAAATAAAAACAAGGTCATAGACACTGTCACCATTATAAAAATAGCTTCATAGACACTGTAACCAAAGGAAAACTCTAGGAAAAGGGAAACACAAACCCTAAAGGGGCTAATGGAATCCAAAATACACATGGTGTTAAGTTTATGTCATCAAAAAGTTCAATAATATAGTGTAACCATTTAAAGATCAGTACATTCTCCAAGTGAAAATAAAATGAAGCTATTACATATTAGATCTTCATGAATATAATTAACACAGAATGCATCAATAATAATAATTTTTTTTAAAAAAATATCATGGGTAAATAATGTTGTAAGAAAAGATAAAAAATAAGATTAATTATGTAAAAAAAAAAGGTTCTATTACCTTGAGTTTCTATGGATGTGGCTTATGCAATGGTCATTGATTATACAAATGGATAGAATAGAATAGAGCTGAGAGATTGAGAGCTTTTATTAAAGCCAAATACCGATCGAGGTGAACAACTTCTGTCAATGAGGAGAATATATAAATTGCTTGAACTTAATCCATTTGCTTCTGATGACAGGTGACTCAAAAGAGTCGTTCTATCTTGGCCCCTTCAAAAATTATTTGAATCAGTGACCATCTGAAGGTATTGATTCGCACCAGTATCCTTTAACAATTACAGTTCATGTCAGCACAAGTTAATTTGAAGAGTCTAATAAATTATTTCCATTAAGACAGACTCTTTGTTGATAATCAACTTCTCTGGTATGGAATCATCAACTCAAGTAAAAAAGAGGAATAATGGATGAAAGATGGGATGACAGGAAGATCTTCATGACAATGTTTCGATTAGATGCGCCCCTCTTTCATCATCATCATCATCATCATCATCATCATCATCATCATAATCTTCTTAAGCTCATGGCTACATAATCTACATCTGATTCAATCCCATTTCGATTAGCAACTGAGTGAGTGAGGAGATTTCGTCCTCTAATGAAGAAGCAGGCATCAGA
Organism: Persicaria maculosa; assembly: GCA_963922045.1. Lineage (NCBI taxonomy): Eukaryota > Viridiplantae > Streptophyta > Magnoliopsida > Caryophyllales > Polygonaceae > Persicaria > Persicaria maculosa. Next base: position 50,187,540 of record OY998259.1, on the reverse strand, counting down.
GGCCTAAAGAGATTTCGTCATCTAATGCAGAAGCAGACATCAGATCTCCATTCCGGGGCGTTCTGCATCAGAGGCCTCGGCGTCCTCACCGGCAACCAGTGAGAGTTTACGGTGCGAGGAGAATTGTCCACCGCTGGTTTCAGCTCTAGATCCGGCTTCACGGTGGCTGTAGACGGCTCCAGATCCGGCTTCCAATGGCGAAGGAGTATTCAACAACGAAAAGCAAAAGGTGGATGGGAGGAGACGAGGCAGTGAAAGATTTGATGGGAAATTAGAAAGGTAAGGGTAAAGGGGGGAATATGAAAATTTTTTGGACAAAACCTAAAAAATGCAAACAAGCTAGACTTTTACTAAATAGGTTGACAGAAATGGTCCTTGGGCCAAATATTTTCTATGCCAAATGACAACTTTTCTGTAGTTTTTTTTTAACCAATTGAAATTTATTTATGTTTTGAAGATAAAATTTTATCAAATTTTTATGCAACTCCACTTAATCAATATAACTATGCGCTTAAGATAAGATTAATATATGCTTAAGATAAGATTTTATCCAATCTCTATAGACATCGATATATTTTACCATAGATAAGATTTTTCCTAAAAAATTTCTGAATTCACTTAATTGTTTTTTGGTGAATAAACCGGGGAAGAGGCTCCCCAAAGCCATCAAATTAAAATGAAGGACAAAGAGTTACACTGGGCACATCCGGGCATCGAAGAGCCCCTGGCATCACCCAACAAAAACGAAAGAGAGCAGTCCGGGGGATCCGCCAACAATTGGAAACCTACCGGTAAAGAAAAAGAAAAGGATGTGATAGCATCCGCAACAACGTTCGCCTCACGAAAAACATCACGAAATTGGACTTGCAAATCCCTACAAAGGAAGCCTTGGCGACAAGTCACCGAGATGAACAAAGGGTGAGAAGGCTTGACCTTCTTCGACAGCAACCCGATGATCAATTCCGAGTCCGACTCGATCAGAACCTTCTTTAAGCCCAAGTTCCAGGCCATCTCTAGGCCCTTGAGGATACCCCAACACTCCACCGTGACGATCGAGCAAGCCCTAATGTTGTAGGCAAAGCCTCCGATCCACGAGCCCTCCTGGTTTCGTAACACGCTGCCAGCGGCAGCGCAAGCATTCTCGCGTCGGGCTCCATTTGTATTTATCTTGACCCAATCTGTAGGCGGCATTTCCCAACTTATGGCTTTCAATTTCTTGTTCTTTCGCTCATGCTTCCTCATAACGGTGGCGGCCTTCTTAGAGGAGATCACCTCGTTTCTGCACAACTCCACTTTGATCGGACTATCCACCCCCTCTTTGAAAACCGCGGAGTTATGCCTCTTCCACATCCTCCAAAGAGAAATTGCGAACAAGGAACTCCAGTCCTCTTTGTCTCCTGCGTAGTCGGCGGCCATCACATTAGCCCTTATCTAGGAAGCAAACGACTGCTCACAGAATGCACTCGTCCCATCTTCTTGCCTCCCCTGCGGCCAAAACCCTTAAGCAGCACCACAGTCCCTAAACATATGTTCAAGAGATTCATTACTAGTTTTACAAATTGGGCAATGAGACGTATTACCAAAGCCTCTACGCACGCGTTCCATGTTGTTGAGGACGCCCCCTTTGCTCACCATCCATACGAAGTGTCGCACTCTCTCATTCACCGAAAGTTTTCAGACCGGTCCGAAGAAACCCCTGTCATTATCCGCCCATTCTTGTCAATTACCAATCGACAGGTACCCCGTGTTGGTGGAGTACTCCCCATCTTTAGACAGCTTCCAACATGGCATATCCTCCCCTTCCATGACAGCAACTGAAGCCATGTTCAGCAGGACATACGTCGGGAGGGCTTCCTCAAACAGCTCCCATTTCCAGCCCCTTTCCGGACTCCACATCTTAGCAATCGAGACCCTCGGCATGGCCATCTCTCCATCCTTCCTCAGGCCTTGCAGCGGTTCTTTTCCAACCTAGCAATCCTCCTAGAACAGCACATTCTTGCCGCTCCGGGCATTCCAAGCTAGACCCGGTTGCACGACCTCACTTAGCCCCTGCCTGATTTCCTTCCAAATATGAGACGCCTTTCAGAAAGGGCCATCGTCGTACCCATGTATTTACCAATGAGGACGTCGCGCCAAGGGCTTTCCCTTCCCATGATGAACCTCCAACCGAGTTTTGCCACAAGAGCAAGATTTAACTCTTCCATGGACTTCACCCCTAATCCACCAAACTCATTTGACTTAATCACCTCCTCCCACGCGACCTTGTGAACCTTCCTCTTCACATCAGTAGAGCCCCAAATAAACCGACGACACAGCTTATCTATATTCTTGCACACCCCGACTGGGAAGTGAACCGCTCCCATATAGTACATCGGAATCACACACAACACAGATTTCGTAAGGGTGACGCGGACGGCAAAGCTAAGCAAATTCGTCTTCCAACCCGCGAGTTTAGAAGAGAACTTCTGCACCACAAAATCAAAGTCGCCCCCTTTGACCCACCATGGAGCAGTGGCACCCCAAGGCTGAATTCACTTAAAAATTATAGCAATATAAGCTTAAGATAAGTTTTTTTTACCAAATATTATTAAATATTGATATAATTTTATAAGATTTTACTCAATTTCTTTATATATGGATATATTATATTCTATCTATTTTATTTGTAGCAAATTGATAAATATTAATCCATCTTTTCGTATTATTATATATAAATAAATTAAATAATCAAGTAATACATGTAACTAATCTTTTAATTCAATTAATTATTAAAAAATATATCAATTATATATTAAATATTTTTTAGGATAAAGAATTGATAAAATCGTGTAACTAAGCAATTCATTTTTATTTAAGAAACTAGTGTAGGTCCCGTCTTAGGCACGGAGAATACATTAATACAATATTATAAATAATCTAGATATTTTGTAATAAATAAAAAGTAATAATCTTATTATAAATAAATTAGTTCAACATATTATATATAAATATTTTTTGAGGGAAATGCACAAACTAACCCAAAAACCCGGAAGTATTGCAAGGTTAACTCGATCCGGAAAAAAATTGCAGATCCGGTTACCTATGTACCCGGTAGCCCATTGCAAAGGAGAGAAAGGGAAGAGAGAAGGAAGGGGATCGGAGACGGTGGAGGCATCTCTCTCGAGGCGAGACGCATGCGACTAGAAGGGGATCGGAGGCGGGCGAGAAAGGAGGGAGGAAGGAGCTCTCGGCCGTCAGTGCCAACCCTAATGCCCTTCCTCCCTCACGCAGCTCATTCCTCTCTCTTTCTTCAGGCGATTTCGAGCCTCACCGGGGAGAATCTCCACAAATTGGCTTCGATTCCGCGATTCCAGGTACAATCCTTCACCCTTCTTCTTCTCTGCTCTATCTTCTAAGCCTGTATTCACTGGATTGGTGTTCAATTGACCGTTAGAGCCAAGATTTGGACTTTTTACGGTTAGGGTTTCAGGTTGGGGCCGAAATTTGGATTGGATTTGCTTGTTATGCTTGCAAATTGTTTGAATCCTCAATTTATAGGACAAGATTAGTGATTAGCAGTGTGTTAATGTTGTTGATTTGGTTCTGTAGAAGTGGAGTAAGGGAAAGCAAAAGAAGAGAAATTCTTGGATCTCAGGTACAAACTTGTCCAGTAGACAATCGAATGGTGTCCAGTAGGAAACCATAGGGTGGACAATTAATATTTACTATTGGCATGGGCGTAACAAACAGGGTAAATGTTTCTTTGTGATCTATTGAAGGGATTGCAAGGGAACAGGTAGATGAGCCATAATGACTTGGATATTGAATTTTTCTCTCTTGGCTGAATTAATTTTGGGAAAGATCACCTTGCACAGGTGGACAACAATTGACTTTTTGATGTGTAATATTGCAAGGGAATAGGTGGACAACAATTGCATTTTTTTTTTGAGAAAGATCACCTTGCACAAGATTGAATCATTTAGGCGTGTTTTAACATAAATATTCTTCGCATGTAGCCTATTAGCTCAGTGGGAGAGCATTGTGGTCATACACAAAGATGTGGGTTCAATTCCCACATAGGCTTATTATTCATTAATCAACGTCGACTATCAACTTATGTTTAGAACAACAAGTCAAGCTTGCTACATCACCAAATTATAGGCAGTTTCATATCAAAATAAATCAAAAGCCAAGACACTTCATCTTCCATGTGTGTTGAATTCATCATAAGATGGGTTTTTAACATGATAGGTAATAAGTTTGACAGGTCACCTACGTCAATTCACATGACAATCACCTGTTATCCTTATGTCGATATCATTAGAAAGAAGTTGAAAGCCTACTTCTTTTGCAAGCAAACTTAATTTGGCTTGCTTCTTTTGTTCAAGCAGGTGTGTCAAAATTTCATGCAAATAATGGCCTAATAATGCTGAAGAGGTTTGACATGTCATAAGATGTGTTTTTAACATGATGGGTAATAGGTTTGACATGTCACCTACGTTACTTCACATGACAGTCAGAGTGAGCGGGCTTACCTCATAAATCATCCAAGACTGAATTTGAAACCAAGTTAATCTGGCTTCAGTCTCTTAGCGCCTAATTTCTATTGAGATATCTCTTAATGTGCATTCTTCAAAGTTAGGTACGAAGTTTAAAGACCGGCCAGTCTAATTTGGGCACAACACCATGATCAGGGAGCAAACTAAAAATGGATCCATCCCTCCAACTTGTAATAACAAGGAGACATTCCTCCATACTGAAACTAAAAATGGATTATGGAAACTATAGCATTTGAGATTCAGTCTAAGAATCAAAAGCATTCTGATTTAACCTTTTAAAAGCTAATACATTCTGCCATATTCACTTGTTTATATCAACATCCAGATGGCCTATGTGGGAAACTATGGACTCCATTTTCTTGATTTTAACAAAGTATGATGATCATTTTTATGTGAGCTTGTACCAAAGCTATCCAGGATTTCCTTTGACAAGTTCATGTCATGTATGCAGAATTTAAATGACATGTTAATATAAGTTCATGTCATGTATGCAGGATTTCCTTTGACATGTTAATAACATCTCAATAATTCAATATTCAGATGGCCTATGTGGGATTCGAACCCACATCTTTGTACCAAAGCACATTGCTCTACCGATTGAGCTAATAGGCCAAAACACTAAATCTTTGACAATATGCCATGAAAGAAGTGATTGAGAGAAATCACTTTACTTACTTATTAGCTAGTGTAATCAGCTTAAATACTGAAGTTTGGGAATCAAAATTCAGCAAGTTCCCACTAACTATAAATATAAAAATAAATTCAGCAAGTTCCCACTAACTAGAAATTGAAGTAATTTCAATTGTTAACATCAAAAGTATCAAGCATTTGTTCAAATCTCCATACACAAAAATACTACAAGGCATGTTTCTTATTAATGGAGTCACCAAGAAATCTCATTAATGCATGCCAAGTTACCACAATTTCTTGGGGGAGAATGCATTATTTGGGAAGAATTGGAGTACTCCATATGAGGTATTGTTTGAGAATCTCCTACTCCTAACATTGACCTTTCTCCAACCAATCCCAACTCTTCATCATCATCTTCCTCTTTACTGACTCCTACCCTTGACATTACCCCCTGCCCCACTAGAAAATCCCACGGACAAACTCAACCCCCTATTTGGCAACATCACTTACTACATGACACCTACACCAATCAACATGTCACCTGTTTATTCAGACATGACAGACAGCAAACCCCAACCCTAACCGAATGGGAAATTTCAAACCAAACCAAACCAAACCATTTCAATTCCGAAATTCGAAATTTCAATCTCTAGCCCTAAACTAAAAACTCCAATTTAAAGGCTTGGAAGATAGAGCAGAGAAGAAGAAGGGTGAAAGATTGTACCTGGAATCGCAGAATCGAAGCCAATTGTGGAGATTATCCTCGACGAGGCTCGAAATCGCCTGAAGAAAGAGGGAGTGGAAGGACCTGCGTGAGGGAGGAAGGGAATGAGGCTTGGCACCCGAGCCCTCGACCCCCTTCATTCTCCCTTCTTGTGGTTGCCTCAACCATGGCACCCGAGCTCGCCGAATGAGGCGTCTTCTTCCTCCTCCGGCCCCGTCGAGCCCGAGGGAGACGAATGGGAGGAAGAAGGAATAAGATGACTGCGCTCAAGCCCTCCCGTCGAGCCCGGAGGCCTGTCGCCTAGAGCCGCGAACCTTGCCTCCGACGACGGCGTCTTCCCTGCTTCATCGAACCCCTCATCCTTCCCTTCCTCTCTCACTGTTGAACGCTTTTCTCTCTCCAACCGGCTGCAGCCCGTGAGAAACTGGGTAAAGGGGGGTTACTTTGCAATTTTTTTTTTGGGGGTTAACCCCCGCAATCCAACCGGGTATTTAGGTTAGTTTTGCAAATACCCCATATTTTTTTTCTAAATATAACATTAATGAAATCTCATGTAATATAATAGATACTCCCTCCGTTCAAAATTATAAGTCATTTTAGGTGTTTGCACACATATTAAAGAAGACACAAAAGTATTACTTTTATACTCATCAATAATTATCCACAACCACTAACAACCAATAACATTTCATAAAAAAGTCAAAAAGTTACTTTTTCTTAACCCACTGCCTAGAAAACCTAAAAACACTTATATTTCTAAACAAAATTTTAAGTCTAAAAACACTTATATTTTTTAACGGAGGTAGTAGTTGATTTTTAAAAATATTTTAATATTCTTTTTTTACTAAATATGTAGTACACATTTATTACGTTAGTTTACAAAAATATATAAGCACTGATAAATTGTGGCTACATAATATTTTAATAATTTATTTTGGCCTCAAAAAATAATATAGATATAAACAAAATAACAATGATTAAATAATTAATTTTTTATATAAATAATTCTCTCCACCTATACACCGCAAATCCTCACGTTAATTACGATGTGCATGCACGTCGTAATTAACGTGCAGATTGGATAGGGCACAAAGCGTGCCTACGTGCACGCACGTAATTTTTTTTTAAAAAAAAACATGTATGCACGTCTTATTTGACGTGCATGCACATTGTTAATGATGTGCACTATTGCACGTTGTTAATGATGTGCACTATTGTACATTGTTAATGATGTGCATGCACATTGTTAATGATGTGCACTATTGCATGTTGTTAATGACGTGCATTCATGCACGTTTCTTTCAACGCGCATCCCGACGTGCACTTTTATCCCACCCACCACATTTGCACGTTAATAACGACGTGCATGCACGTTAATAACGACATGCAAATCCTTAACTACCATTTGCGGTGTATCTAACAAGACTAAAAAATAATCTAGATATAAATAAAATAGTACTTATCAAATACTATATATTTATCCCTTAATATTTTTGGTAAGTATGACTATAAAATATTCTTTATCACAGCATATTTATATTTTTGGTACGTATGACTATAAAATATTCTTTATTTATATTTTTACCAATTAAATAAAACATATATAGATAGATTGTGGCTTATATAACTTTCTATAAACTATCACAACATATTATTTTATTAATTTTTCCTCCTAGGATGAACCACAACACGCCACATAGGACGCTATGCATCGATTTTAGCATATGTATATAGATCATTGTCATATTTCCAATTTAGGTAAAACAATTAGGTCGGTTTAGGAAATTTAAACCATAAATGTAAATAAAAACATTCAATTTCAATGGAAAGTAACCACCAATTTTTTTTTATAGAGTACAATCTATTTTCATATAAAAAATTATAAAAAAAATAGCCTATAATCTATTGATCGACTAATGTGCCCTTAATTATTTTATAATTAAAATTATGAAAGAGTTAATGTAGACTAATATAATGATAGTTTTAAAAAAATCAATAAATTCGATTGTTGCAGAGTATAATACCTCATTTCACATTGGATATAATATGAATTTTGGAAATGAACAATAACTGATAAAAGCACTATCCATGTTAGCTCTTCCTTTTCATACTATAAGTGAGAACAATAGACTTAACAGAGCTAGACGACATGGGTTAGAGCTTCTTAAGACTTTGGGTCTTACATATGGAATCAGAGCCAACTCCGGGCTTTGATGTACTCTGATAGTATATTTGGGTACGCTCCTCCTAGAAGGCAGACTCTTGGACCTAATAGGGTTGTCTATCAATGCTTCACGGAGAAGATTGTAACCTCATCCCCTATAAGATATAATAAGAATGCAGAGACTGAATTATAAGCAATTGAAGTACTACCCACTGCACGTCACAAGACACCTTCCTTTTTAGGCTTCTAATGAGGACACTGGACCTATTAGAGCACCTTTGAGGTTGAAGTCAACTTTGATACTACTCCATCTATTTGCGAAAACATGTCGTTTTAGCCCCGAACACAATTTTTAAGGAATTTATTAAACACCCAAATTGCCCCTAGTTAGATTTTCTCATTGCTACAATTGTGAGCATATAATTGTTTTCAAATGATTACTCATCCCAACATATATAAAACCATCCACAATGATTTTGTGTAAAATGTACACATTTGCACAAAATGTGTAAAAATACAAATCACTTTTTAGTAATTTTCTCCATTGGTGAAATGTCCATTTTTTACATACCATTGATATATAATTTATTTAAAACAAAAAGGAAAATAAAATCTTAAAAAAAAGCCAATGAAATTGACTTGCTTTTTGTAAATGTTTTTGCACATGGAGAGATGATGTGCTCAAATTTGTACATCACGTGTTCAAATGTGTACATTTGCACACACCCAAAACCACCAATGGAGCTAGAAAATGTCTAAAAAATAGACATTTACACATTTGCATATAACCATTATGGATGGCCAAAATTACAATTATAAGACTAAAATTGGAGCCAAAATTTGAATTTGTTGAGACAAATTCAAAATAAGTAAGGGTAATTTGGAAAATAACTAGGTATAATGTCTATAACAACATTTTTAATTTTTTACCAAAATTGAAGTTCTAAAACTACAAGTTTTCGCGAACGGAGGGAGTATTTATAAGACTTGAGGTCTTGAAAGGGGTTAACTCATGACACCTAGTTCTCTCAGGTTTGTTGTCTTCACATGAAACTTGAAAAAAAAAAAGAGCTCTTATGTTATATAGAGTGCAAATTTTTTTCAAATCTAATTTCTTAATCTATTCCAAGAAGTATAGGATATAAAAATTGATACAATAATTAATAAATATGAAAAGGAATTAATTAGTAGATCGGATGTTATTACTAAATTTATTTGAATTACTAAAAATATTTTTTTATATCTAGCAATGTAATATCAAACATATTAATATGAAAAAAGCCCTTACGGTTTCTAAAACCATAAAAATATCACCTGATTTGATTTTGAAAACCCTTGAACTCTAGGCAGTCACAATTTTGAAAAACATGAGAAACTTAGCCAACTAATTACAATGCAATGAACATGTAGAACATGCATATACCCATTCCAATCGGTCCAATAGACAAGGTAGCCACGGTTTTGAAAACTGCAAAAGTAGATTTTAGCACGATTTTAAAAACCGTAGCACCCCTTTGTATTTGTCAAGATTTTCACAATTATCTAGACTATTATTCAGGGTTTTGAAAACCATAGTAGAAGATTTTGTAATGAAAGTTTCAACCTCCAGATACGAATTCGGTTAAACAATGAAATTTTTTTCCAAACATGCACTTTTTTGGACAAATTGGTGAATTGTCCACCTTGTTAGACAAATTAGTAAAATGTCCACTATATATACTCTTTCCCAAATTGTAAAACCATGCCACAGTCTCTCTATCATCCTCGCCCTCTTGCTCGTCGCCGGATCTGGAGGCGAAGCTTCGACGTTGCCGGCCATGGCACCTCATTCGCATCGTGGCGATCCAGGGCCGAGTTCCTCGCTCCATCCTCGTCTCCTCGTGCTCGGGAAGAGTCCTCGCCATTGGAGGCGCAATTGGACGACGACGACCTCTCTCCATGGTCAGATAAGTTCCACCTCGGTCCGATGATAGCGTTCTGCATAATTTCCAGGTTAATTCACTAATACAATTAAGGCTTATTGTGGCACTTCATTGCAGCGGTTATTCTATTGGGGCTGTTTATTGAGGGGGTTTTACCTATTGCAGCGGTTTAGTGGCGGTTTTGAATATGTATTCTATAACACTGACTATTGTGGCGGTTTTCCAAGACTATTGTGGCGGTTTTGAAAACACTTTTTTTCCATACCTAATGTGGCGGTTGTCAATGATTTATTGTAGCACATTATTTACCTAACGAAGCGGTTTAATTTTGTTCTTATTTCTTTTTTTTTTGTGTGTGTTCTTATTTCTTTCTAGGCCACTTTCCCGCTGGATCGAAGCGGGGTCTCTCAGGCCACTTTCTTCTCCAAACCCTAACTCAAATCAGTTCTCCAGATTTCACTCATCCCTTCCCGCTGGATCTGCCCCCGCCCTCGCACCACCCACCTCTCCAGACTTTCTTCTCCAACCGCCACCATTCTGGCTCTATCTCCGCCTTCCACCCTCCATCGATGGGTTCCGCTCTCTGTCTGAGAAATTCGCTCTCCATCTCCGCTAGGGTCGCTTCCCAAATCTGACACCATCCATCTTCGCTAGCTAGGGTCGTTGCCCAGATCCGTCTCTGCTCCGACGCCAGAATCCTCCGTACCCTAGAAACGCCTCTTCTGGTGGCTCGTGAGTTCACTGCCGCCGCCCTTCTTGTTGCTTCGCCACCGCCCTCGATCCCTCTATCCGTCATGGCTACTGTCGTCATCTCACCAGCATCACTATCTCTCTCGATTTCGCCTACAATTTAGTTGTCGATTTTGCCATAGGTAAGTGTAGGATGTTATTTTTCTCTCCGTTTCGATCCGCTATGACGGGGATGATAGTTGAAGCTTGTGAGTGTTTCTACATATGCTTTAAATTTTTCTTATTTGTGGTAATGATTGTTTTGATGTGGTTTGCTAATTTTGACTAGCTCCAATTGGAGATTTCACTAGATGTGGGTAGTTGAAATGCCTGGTTAAATTGAGATGGGTAATGGGGATTTGTTCTTAATTAGCTGTTTTCTAAAACTCTGATGAAAAATATGATGACTTGGGTTTGAGCTTCAAAGTCCACCTTATGCATTTTGATTAATCAAATTGGATATCATGTCACTGTAATTGGAATATCACCACCAACTACAAGAGTTAACTAGTAGGTATAGTCTTTGTAAATCTAAATGGAGCCCATGCTTGAGACCCTTTGTGATTGTTATGAAGAAAAGCTTTCTTTCCCCTTTTCCTTCTTTATGTGCACTGATTTGAGACCACTATTTGTCCATTGAAAAAGCTTGTGATCACTGCTAATATAGACATGTATTACCCATGTCTTTTGTTTGTTGTCAAGGATTCTCGTGCCATCAGTAGTCGTTCTCCATTCAAGAATTTCAATGTGATTATTACATCAGATGATCATGGCTCTCAACACTAGTATGAATCTCTTCTTTAATTTCTGTTGCTCTTTTATTAAGTACAGTTGGTTTAGTAAGTCTGTTGTCCCCTCTTGGTTCTTGAAGTGCAAAAACGTCTTAAAAATCAGATTATGGCAGATTTGGTAATGAAATAGAAGTTATTCTTTATGTTTCAGAAGTGTCATTACTTGTTTGATTAATTGTCTAAATTATTTGGGGGAGGCTTCGTCTTTATGTCTTCAATAGTACATTGATCTTGCATATTATGCACTTACATGTTACAACTTCCTTAATTGTAGCTCCAGATTTGTGTCATGCTTCATTTGTGTTCTTCTTGTGAAACTTATCTTTTGTAGGGCTTGATAACTTTCTTAAAACTTGTACTCTAGACTTTTTGTTTACTTTTATATACTCGGGCTCAAATTTGGCAGTATTTTTGTGACTTATTTTGTGTCTTGATTAAGTGTTGAAAAAATATTACAAAGCATCCCTAAATTCTCTTTCATTTTCGTGGCCGAGTGAGGGCAAGGCGTTCAACCCATCTATTTAGCGTTTCCCTTGAGTGAATTTGCATAAGAATCTAACATTTGGATGTTGATTTTTTTTTTGCTGTGATTTTTTTTCCATGTTGTCATACTTATGATATATAACTTGCTTTCATACTTATCCTGCCACTACGTACTCTTTAGCAGGTGTCATTATGGTCTCTGCTGAATGCTGATTGATCTAGCTCTTCATATCCCATTCAAACTTCTTACACGTAACAAGAGAAAGGTAATGTTTTCCTTGGTCGATTTGCATTTTTTTTAATGACCAGAGTTGATTGATATGGATAAAGATTCAAAGTGATCCTTGCTCGTGAGTATGTCTTTAACCTCTTCAAGCTGTAATTTTGCCAATTGCAAATTAATCTATGTTACTTATGTTAGGGTTTTGTTTCGTTTTGGTTTATTATTAGTTATAAACACCGTTTATAAGCTAATTTGGAATTCATCTTTACTATACAGAAGTTATAGTAAAACTAATAGGTTTGTCCTGATTTGATCTATGTGGATTAGTTTACATGGAAGCAAAAGGAATGATATCAACGGACATGGTCTTAAGCTTACCGCTTAAAAGAAATTTTATATTCCATATTGTAATCATGATTTCTATCGTCATCGTAGCCAAAGGATGGAAAAGTTGAAAACAAAGGTGATGGCATTGGTGAAGAAGGGAGAGATTGTGAGGAAAAATGACATGAAAGCTAAGTGAAGCCAGCCTTAAGGTATCCAACTAACCTAAAAATGTCAAGATTAAAAAACAAGTGGATTCACATATTAAAAAAAAGTGAGAGAGAGAAGGCCAGATAAGATGAATAGAAGGGGGAAAAAAGAAAAAATAAAGAGTTGTACTATTTCTTGGGAGATCTTTAATTTAGATGTTATGATAATCTTGATGGGGGTGGTACAAGTTCCCAACCTATGTAGTTGCTGTTCTTGGTTGAAATTTTGAACCGTAAAATTACATTCCTAATTCCCTAAAAGGAGTAGACAACAACAAGAGTAGTTGCACTTGCACTAAACACAACTAGCTATCTTTATTACTAATAAATAAAACACCCCAACCAGCCCCATCAGAAGCTCTTTTGTTGCTGTATATACTATATATACAGCAATCAAGCAAATGATATATGCACTGGGATTCTCACATGTATTGGTCAGTGAACTGGGCGCGCATTTTGATGGTGGGGCTTGTCATGTCACTACATTTGATTTGTAGAAGAACCTTCCTCCAGCAAAAAGAGTGCTGGTTCACACTTTGCTGCATACCTAAACTTGGATATGGAGTACTTCCTATAAACTCCTCTCAGTTTACCTGACCATGTCCTTTGGTGTAAACCTACCATCAGCCTGGAGCCCTCCCTGTAGAGAGTTATCAACAAGATTACCTTAAAGCTCTATTGATCCTTGATCCTTTGGCATGAATCGTGAAAATGGATGGATGGGCTTCTTTTAACTGCATTTAATGGTTCTTGATTTCTTCGTTTCTATTAATTGTGAATGTTTCATGCTTATCTTCAGTTCTTAAATTGCTAAAATGACTTAAAATGGACAATGTGATTTGAAAGATTTAAGCCCCAATGCAAAGCTTTTAACATGTTCAACATGGGATTTGGCCTCTCAACGGGTATATCATCACAAATCAACTATGTGATTAGAAATCTCTTGCTATTCGTTTAGCATTATGTTTTGACTCCTTTCTCTTTCTTAAAACAGATGTGATTTGATCCCGATTCCCTGTTATTCCCCCAGTTCCCCCAACTTCTGATCTCTCCTTTTTGCCCATCACCGGCACAGGTTAGCTTGAATCAGGTTTCCGTGTTTCTAGAATGAATTGAATCTGTTGACGACGTGATTTGATCCCGATCAGGTTTAATTTCTAAATGCGACGGTCTTCGATCGGGATTTGGATTTCTGAAGAGGGAGTCCTATTTGAAGGACGGGGATTTGTATTATCTCGTCTCCAACAGGTGCGTTAATGCTGGTTGTGGATTTGTTTTTTTTTTTTCATTTGTGTTGTAAGAGCAATCCTTGATGGGAAAGTAGTGAGAAACTGAGAAACCTTTGCTGCCTATTTATTGAATGAGGGAACTCCCGTTGTAGAATGTAGTTCCTTTTGTTTGTTTTCACATGTAAGGCAAGAGAATCTTCTATTGACATTATTGCAGGTGGTATCCAGGTTGGCAGAGATACGTGGGTGGAGATGTTGATCCGTGTTTAACTAAATGTTCAACTGATAATGGGGATTCAGATGTGCCAAAAGTGATCCGGAGGCCTGGCTCAATTGACAACCCAGATATTTTGTCTGATGCAAATGAGGGTCAAAATAGCGAATTGGAGGTCTGTAGATCATTGGAGGAACACCGTGATTTTATCTTAGCTCATGAAGAAATATGGAAGAAGCTCTATGAGTGGTGAGGCTCATAGCTTATAGTACTACTTTCAAGAGTTGAACTTATAGTACTACTTTCAAAGGTTGGAAGATTGTTAATTAAAAGCTCCTAGCTTGTATATTTAATTTTGTATTATTATTATTATATATATATATAGTAGTATCCTTTAAAAAGAAATTAAAATATGTTGCAATCATTTATAAAAATAGTAGAACGCACCCTATTATTGGGTGCATTTTACTATTTTTTTTTTAAAAAAAATGGGGACCTTTTAGCTCAGGTGTAAAAAATCCGAGCTAAAAACACTTTTTTTTTTAAATTTTGGCCAACAAAAAACCGCCACACTAGAGTACAAAAACTGCTACAGTAGCCTAGAATAAACCGCCACAATAGATACCTTTTGTGGCGGTTTTCATACCTATTGTGGCGGTTTTAGCAGTTTTCACAAACCGCTACATTAGGTAGTAAAAATCGCCACAATAGGCCTAATGCAACTCGAGCAATAGAGGCGGTTCAAAACCGCCACAATAGGCCTATTGTGGCGGTTTTTATACCTTCTGTGGCGGTTTTAACCCGCTACAAAAAGCCTTAATTGTTGTAGTGATTGACCTCCAATTTCATAATTCTCGCGTTGATTTTGGTTTAGTCGAGCCATGAAATCCGAATTCAATGTGCGTGGTTGATTTTAGGGTTTATACTAAACCGAATTAAATGTGCGTTCTGGAACCTAATTTGTCCAGGTTTTGCTCCAAAACTTGTTCGATCGATTTGTTTTGTACTTTGATCGGCCAGCAAGCCTCTTGACTCTCGAGCGAGTGTTTCCGGTGAATGAGAACGTCAGAATCGAAGCTCTCAGGGCTCCAGATAGAGTTCGCCACTCGCGAATCTTGCAAGGGTAACGTTGCGAGCTTTTCTTGTTTATGTTTCTATTTCTACTTTCTGATTCAAATTTGATGGAGCTTTTCGATTGAATTGCAACTCTACTACAATTGAAGTATAGTTCTTGTTAAATGATAAAGGCTCAATCGAAAACAACTGTCAGCTCTCATAATCAAGATTGATTCCAGAAGCTTTTGTGGATTAGGGTTTCTCGACTGATGAATAATGATTTAAAGCTGAATTATGTATGCATTTTAGGTTGATTGTGTTGTCTGTGTAAATTTTAGGCTTTATTTTACAAGAGTGAAGCTCAGGACGCCTCCAAGGGAATACAATGTGAAGATTGATATCGGGAGTGATATATTATGGGTTACCTGCAACTCTTGCAGTGAATGTCCAGGTTTTGCTCCAAAACTTGTTTGATCGATTTGTTCTGTACTTTGATCGGTTTGTGATCTGAATACGAAAATTGTGCGCAATTGATGCAAAGTTGGTATGAATTTGGATTTGTTAGTTCATCGGTTTGTGATCGGTTTGTTTGTGTTATGAAAATTGTGCGCAATTAACTTGATTTGATCAGTGGCTTTCGCTTCCTCATGCTACTATGTTCTCTCATATCTTCCACGACTACCAGATTTGAGATCTATCTGAGCCTGGGACGAGCTTGTGTAACTGAACTTGGGACGAGCTTCTTTTCTTGCATTTCATATCACAAAAATATGAAATTTTCATGTAGACTTCAAAAATCTGAAATTTTCTTTTAATTTGATAATTTTTTTCCTTCTACTTATGCACTTTCTCCAATAGTGCAATTTTCTTTCTCCATTAGGATCTTTCCAATTCTCCCATGGAGGTGTCCCATCAATTCCATGGGACCCCTTATTCCCATTCCCTGATATGTATATCCAATTCAATGCCTGCATGCTTACTCCATGGGAAGGAACTTGGGATCATGTTCTCCATTGCAAGACGGTCTTTATTTTTGGAACTAGATAGGTAACATATAATCATTTCATGGATTTGCTTATTTGCTTGACACTTGTTAAGGGATATTTGATGACAATCTCTCCACATTTTATGAACTCATGCTAATATATTGCATATTTTGAATTGAATTTCAGGTTCAATGGTGCACTATCACATGAACTCACAAATGATCATCCAAATATGCGAATCATCCATAGGAAAGTTGCATTGATACTAGGGTTTCAGAGGTAAGAGGGATTTTGGCTTTTTAGTAGATGTACATAGCCAGGTAAATTTTTTTAGTTGGGGAATGATATGTTATCTCCCTTCTACAAATGTCTTTTACTAGAACTTATCATCTTCCAAGGAAAAGTAATATTGCATTTTCTTATTCGATCTAATGGGAGGAATGAGGTGGTGGATTTGGAGGGATGGTGAAGGATTTGTTTGGTATTTTTGGGATGGGAAACTGCTTATAGTGCCTAGGTAGATTAGTAGAGTGTCTCTTATCGTGTGAATGGTTTTACATTGCTGCACATTATGCTCTTTGCTGAACCTCATACTCTTTGGAAGATGCAAACTTGAAAGCATGTAGTCTGATATCAGTTGTATGGTTAAGATCCTTGACCATAATAGGGGAATATAATTTGTGTTGCTAACCTTTTAAACATAAAATTCAAAGGCAATTAAATCCTAAATCTGCATACCAAAATGGCAGAACTACATGGTAAATCAACATTGTATCAGAAGCATAAGAATTTTTAATCAACCCAACATAAGTGTTACAATTTTTGTAATTCTCTATTTTTTTTCAGCATACAGAAGGACCCTAAGAACAGATTGTCATCATCAGACCTTCTGGTTAGTAAATTATGTTTTTGTTATTCATACAGTCAACCTTTATGTTTGTTCTCGAAAGCCCTCTTGTAAGACGGTTTTCATCAATACCGCAGGCCCATCCATTCATTAAGAAGTCTGAAGACAAGGCCATAGACCTAGCAATCCTGGTTGGCAGCTTAGAACAACCCATAACTGTAAATATATCCCAAGATAGTTGCAGCCATGATCAATCATCGTTACACAAACAGACTGTTTCATCATTACACAAACAGAAGTCGTGTTTAGTTCTCCCTGTTGTGTTTTATCCATGACACTTGTACAAGGTTTGTCGTCAATCTGGCCCTCTTGGCTGAATATGCTAATGTTTATGTTCTTTGGAATTTCGCATTCAGATGCATTTTTGTAAACAAGGGTTCATATAAAGCCTATTAGCTCAAAATGGTAGAGCAATGTGCCTACGCACAATGATGCGAGTTCAAATCCCGCATAGGCTATCTATGTGGTATCTCTTATCATGTTTCTCTTGGTGAATAAGAGTATAAGGTGCAAAAATAAAATTGTAATGTGCAGTTGTGCAACTCTAAAGTGCAGTTGTGCACCTGTAAATTTGTGACGTGGTGGAAAAAAGAAAAGAAAAACTTTAAAAAAGTGCTGACATAAAAAAAATTAAAAAAAAAAGTGCTGACCCAAATAGAATAAAAAGTGCACAAATTAGAATAAAAAGCGCAAGAATAATATTATTAAGTGCACAAATCCGATTTGAATTGTTTATTGGATAGGAGTAAGAACAAGTTCTAAATTGTATATTCAAACTAAAATGTGCTGACACGAAAAAAAAATGTTCACGCCTAATAGAAAATGCTGACACGAAAACGCTGACATGATGTGTGCTGACACAAAAAATGTAAAAAAAAAAAAGAGACTTGGGTCATATTTGCACAACTTACGGTTATATTTGTGTTGTTGCAGGAGGATGGTCAAGTATGAAATATAAATAAAATATAAAGCAAACTGACTCCCTGTCTCAGCAAATAAATAGAAGACTTCCTCATGTTGTAGTAGAAGGAAGTCAGGATCGATCCACGAGGAAGCGTGTCAGCGCCCACCTTTTCAGTTCCAGAAACTTAGCAAATTCGACCAGAAGCAGTCCTCGACTTCGAGTAAAGTACTCGACTTCGACCAACACTGTCGACTAAAACAGAAAGAAATACCAAGCAGAAACGAAAACAAAAGCAAAGTGCTCGACCTCGACCAGGCTTCCTCAACGTCGACCAACAGTCCTCGACGTCGACCAAGTTTAGTCAATTTCGAGTAAAAACAGAAACTAAAGATCGAAACTTTAAATTGTATAAAACGAAGGCAAACACGAAATTTTGTAAATAAAATCAATAAACTAAAATACTTCCAAGATCAGGGTTTCAACACAACAACGATAACCATGTAAAATAACACATAAAGGCATAAAAGATCATGCTTTTCATCAAATAACTTTCGTTATTAACAAATAGGAAAATAGAGGCTTTCGCATAAACCCTAATTGTTACTAAAGGTTCGATAATGTATAACAAAGTAGAATAAAGATACTCTAGAAAGGGGGTTGAATAGAGTATGCCAACTTTTCACCGATAATCTCAAGACTTTTGAAACGCTTGCAAAACCCTTTGAGAGTAGACTTAATTCTTTCCTTTGGAAAACCTGAATCACAAAAGAGTTATACAATTCGAAACAAGTGCGGAAATATGGTAAAGCAATAAGTAAAGGACGCAACGAATTGTTAACGAGGTTCGGCTCATTAAAGGCTTAGTCCCCGCCTAGGGTTCTTCCACAACCCTAGGATTCAACCGGCTTTATTGATTCACAAGACTTAGGATCCTAATAGCTCACCGAGAAGCCTCTCTCCTATACAATTCCAATCTAGTCAACTCATGTTCTCTTGGAGTCCTAGACCAATCTAGAAGAGCCCCACCTCTCTCAGCTATCTAGTACACTCCTCTTACACTTCGTGAATCAATCGCCTAGTGTCCACTTCCTGAGTTACAAACTCTCGACTATAACACTCTCTCGAAATATATCATATAAGGTCACTGTGTAACTCTCAAATGCTTTGAAACAAAAGATACGACTCTTAACACATAACAGAGAGTATACGAAGAAGACAGATTGACTTAAAGGCTTGAGTGCGAATGAATGGTTGTGTTCAACAATTGTGTGTCGGTCTTCCCTTCTTCATTTTCTTTATATTGAACAAATCGGCGCCTCTTTCAAAGAAGGATCTTGTCTTCAACGGCTATAACAGATCATGGCAATCTTCACAATCTTCTATTTTGGGAAACTCCGAAGCCATAATCTTCGATTTGATTCTTCTCGACTTCAAGCTTAAGGAAAGAGATTTCATTCAAAAATCTTTCTGCATATGTTAGTGCATAATATATAATAATATCTGGAAATATATTTAATAATAATAACATATAATAACATTCGGAAATAATATGCACATAATACAGGTTTTGTGTTTCATCAACACAGTTGTAGCTTCAAGACTTTGGACACAAGCCATGTGTCAAAGCCTTTGAAACCATTTCCGATTTTCATCAAGGGAGTGGAGTTATCAATCTCCCCTTGATGAAAGACAAAACATGTGCATCCCTGTAACTTAGTCAAGCAAATATATTATAAGCAAAATCAGACTAAGTACCTGTATGGGTTAGACAAATGTTGGATCACATAAGTTTTAAATCCAATGAAAGATATCCAACAAAGTAAAGCAAAATAAGGTCTTCCAAGACCCTGGTTCACAGCAATTTCAAAGTCTAAACCCATGAAACCATTTAAACCATCTCCCCCTTTTTGTCTTTCAACAAAGGGAGGAGTATAAAAACAGTCACCAAAATCAGGCTTACCAAAATAATTTTGAAATTTAAACAAAGAGCCATTCGAATCTTAACGATTAAGGCAAGAGATGTTTATTCGATTTTAAAAAAATTTCCACAAATAAAAATATAATCGGATAACATGCAATAAAAAGGATTTTCTCGAATAGTGGGTGTGAGATTTGGCACCCTCCACGAGTGGATGCAATGGTTCGAGAGAGAGCCAGAAGGGAAGAGGAAGGGAGCTATGTTTCAAGGCAAGCTGATGGTACTGTGCTCTTTCGTGTACACAATTGGGAGGACCAGGAACCGGATGATCTTCATGGGTGTACAATGCAACCCGATAGAGTATGTCGTGGAGATCATAAAGGCTTGCAGAAACAGAATCTCCATCAAGTGTAAGTGTAGAAGTAGGGTAGAAAAAGCTTGGGTGAAAAGATTGATGAGTTAGAGGGGTTGGGCACATACGGTTTAGAGAATTGGGTGTAAAGGGTGGTGATGTCGATAGATAGTCTTGAGAGAGGAGTTTTTTGGGGACACTTTGGCGTAGTCTATTCCATTGTACTTTTTCCACGAGACCCTTGGTATGATCTCCGTGCTTTTGTAACTTGGTTACACCCATCTTATATATATTTACCAGTTCAAAAAAAAGTATAGATATTTAAAATTCCTTTTTAAAAAATATTTGATCAAATATCTAAAAAGATACCAACCAAATATATAATCTGTTATACGTGCTCTACTGTTCAGTTCACAGCCTTTGAAATGAGGTTCAAAGGTCTTGACACTGAGTAGAAATTCTCTTTCGTAAAAGGGAAAGCTCCCCCTACAAAAGTGCATCCCTGTTAAGCATTCTGATCTCACGTCTAATGAAGGTGAACCTGTCCTCTGCCAAATGCTTAGTAAAAATGTCAGCCCATTGATAATCAGTTGAAATAAAGGATATGGACACATCACTTTTTTCGACATGATCTCTAATGAAATGATGCCTTACATCAATATGTTTGTTCCTTGAATGCTGAGCAGGATTCTTTGTAATGGAGATGGCACTTGTGTTGTCACACTTAATGGGAATGTCTTTGAGGTTGATGCCAAGATCTCTCATTTGTTGAGATATCCAAAGGATTTGGGAGCAACATGCTCCAGCGGCTATGTATTCGGCTTCGGCAGTGGAAAGAGCAACTGAGTTTTGTTTTTTTGAGTGCCAACTAATCAAGGATGCCCCTAAGAATTGGCAACATCCCGACGTGCTCTTCCTATCCACCTTATAGCCTGCAAAGTCTGCATCAGAATACCCAATCAGTGTAAAATCTCTTTGCTTCGGGTACCACAAGCCAAGCTCCTTAGTGCCATTGAGATATCGAAAGATCCTCTTTACATCTACGAGGTGAGATTCTTTAGGGTCAGCTTGAAACCTAGTACACATGCAAACACTAAACATGATGTCAGGTCTACTAGCAGTAAAATATAATAAAGATCCAATCATCCCTTGATACTCCTTTTGATTGATACTCTTCCCAGTCTTGTCTTGATCTAGAGATAAGGTTGAGCTCATGGGTGTCTTGGTTGCTTTGGATTGATCCATCTTGAACTTCTTCAAGAGATCCTTAGTGTACTTGCTTTGATTGACAAAGATCCCTTTCTTAGATTGATGAACTTCTAATCCCAAAAAGAAGTTGAGTTCACCCATCAAGCTCATCTCAAATTCACTGCACATAATGTCAAAAAATTCCTTGCACAAAGATGTGTTAGTAGCCCCAAACAATATATCATCAACATAAATTTGAATAACCAAAATGTCCTTTCCTTTGGTCTTGATAAAAAGAGTCTTGTCGATCAACCCCCTTTTAAAATCATTTTCTAAAACATATTTTGACAAGCGCTCATACCAAGCTCTTGGGGCTTGTTTCAAACCATATAGCGTTTTGTCTAGTTTGTAAACATGATTAGGAAATTCCGAACTTTCAAAACCTGGGGGTTGAGCCACATAGACATCTTCCTCTATGAAACCATTAAGAAAAGCACACTTGACATCTGTTGTGAGCCTAATTCGCCATGTTTTACATCTACTTTTATATCGATTTCTGCATGCATTTCATACATTTGGGTTAGAATAATACAAAATATGTGTAGTTTACACTTATTTGCAATATATGGAGGTCTACACAAGTTTTTGTTATATTTCGCAGAAATCGGACGCACTTTGGAGCTTAAAGGAAACTCGTGGAGAAGCTAAGAATGGTGCAGCTGGAGAAAAGGCCATTTTTTACCATTCTTCGTTCTGAATCAAGCTTTGATGTCTTCATAAGTGTTGTAGCCCCCGGAAAGAGATTTCCGACGCATGATCAAATCAAGCTTTGATCTGCACATATGTTTATTGTTGCGGTGATCCCTAACCTTGGAAGTTTGCATCTTTATTTGTTTTATTTTATTAATTTTATTCGGCACATATTCTACTCGATATCAAACCACCATTCTCTCTCTCCATCCCTCGACATCGACCAACTCTTATCCGACGTCGACAGCAACCCTCATCACCTCTTTCCGCTATCCATGAACCCCAAAACACACTAAACCTAGAACCGCTGACTTCTCTCCTGAGAACGAACCTGACTCCACTATCCTATAGCGGGGTCTTGACTAAAAATTTATTTGGTCGAGAAACCCTCTCGGAAAGAGCGTTCCAACACATGGTCATATGCATCAATCCGACGAACGAGGACTCGGGAAAGTGCGTTTCAAGAATAGAGCAGAAAGCTGAGAGACTTAGTCGATATCGAGTTGTTTTACTCGATATCGAGTAACCCAGATCGAGTAAAGACCCCAGAAATCGACAAGTGAAGCTGGGAGCTGGAGCAGGTTAGTCGATATCGACAAGATTGGTCGATATCGAGTAAACACCAAGTCGATTTTCACGTCCAGCAGCCGAGATCGACGAAGAAGCTGAAGACGGAGCAAGCCTTACTCGATGTCGAGGAAATTTACTCGATATCGAGTAAAAGTCAAGTCGACATGCGTTCTGTAGGCCGAAATCGAGTTGCTGAGCGGAAGACGAGAAATTGCTACTCGATATCGAGGAATCCTACTCGATATCGAGTTGACACAGTGGCCGACGCCGAGCTATCCGATTCTTGTTAAGTTTCTATCCCAAATCCAATGGTGATATTTTCGAGATGAAATTCTATCAAGATCTATCAAGTGCTATCAAGTCAAGAGAGAAGATATTTTATCCACATTAGATATAATTCCTAGTTGATTTAATTGTTTTATCTTAAGTAAATAGATAGATAGATATAGATATAGATATAGTTTTCTTTCCTAATTAGAGAAGGAATGAAGGCTATAAATAAAGCCTTAGGGGGCTGATTTTCATTCAATTTCAAGTCAAGTCGTCTTAGGGGGCAAGGAGAGAGGAGAGCGAGAGAGAAGAGGAGGAGAGAGAGAGAGAGAGAGAGAGAGAGAGAGAGAGAGAGAGAGAGAGAGAGAGAGAGAGAGAGAGAGAGAAGAGGCGAGAGAAAAGGAGAAGGAAGGAGACGAACGGTTGTAAGTTTTAGTTTATTTTATGTTAAAGTTAATTTCTTTTATTATGGTTTATTTCTAATTTCCTACTTCTAGGGTTGGGGTGATCCCAACATAGATATGTTTGTTTGATTTATGAATTCATGATTTTGTATGTCTTTATTATCATCTACCTATGTGCTTAATCCTTTGCGACAGTCGAGGACAATTCCTTATTTGCAATTATGAAGTGAAAGTGAATTTATTATAAATTTGGATAGTAATTAGGGTTTATTTGCGAGAGTTGATTAATCCTAATTAAGAAAAGGTAGAAACAAATTAGGTTTTTATGCGAGAGCCTCTATCACCTAAATTGTTGGAATTTGCGAAAGTCGATTCTTTGATATAAAGCATCCATCTTTATGTGATTTATGATCTGCACATATGTTTATTGTTGCGGTGATCCCTAACCTTGGAAGTTTGCATCTTTATTTGTTTTATTTTATTATATTTATTCGGCACATATTCTACTCGATATCAAACCACCATTCTCTCTCCATCCCTCGACATCGACCAACTCTTATCCGACGTCGACAGCAACCCTCATCACCTCTTTCTGCTATCCCTGAACCCCAAAACACACTAAACCTAGAACCGCTAACTTCTCTCCTGAGGACGAACCTGACTCCACTATCCTATAGCGGGGAGATATCAATCGCGCCTAGTTTAATTGTTTTTAAGGTTCAGAAAAGCCCATCCCTTTTTCTTACCCTTCACATACCTTACCACCACATACCTCACCGATACCAACAGGGTGCCAAGCTTTTGCCACTAATTTGTGTTCTTTATTGTGATTTCAAGGCTTAGGTATAAAGATGGAAGACTTTGTCGAAGGGAATCCTGCATGGGAAGAATGGTATCAAGATTTGTGTTTGAGAAATAGGATCGCAGTGGAGGAGTCACGATTAAGGGAAATAGCTCGGCTGGAAGACGAAATCCGAAGGCTTGAGGCTTCCATTCAGTCTAAAGGACCATGCCCTCCTCTTGACGAGCCAATTGACCCACTCGATGTCGACAACCAGGTATGTCCTTCCTCGAATTTCATTCCTAGTTTGCTATCTATTGTTGATGAATCATATGAAGGATCCCAAGAAGAAGAAGCACTATAAGAGAAGAAGTTGGACATTGTTGCCCAGGGCATTCCAAGATCGCTTTTACCTTACAAAGTGCAGGCTATCCCCGATGATTTTGAGCAACCGATGTTCATATTCAAGTATGGGGTCCTAGCAAAGTGGCATGAAACTCCACAAGATGAGGTGGAAATATCTCTTCCCACTCCACCGTTTTGCTGTGGTGGAGATGTGCAAACAAAACAACCAATAAAGCGGAAGAGGTATGATGATAAGGTATGTATATTTTCTTTATATCTTCCTTTATGCATGCCAGCTGGAGCCCAGGAAGATGAATGGGTGAAGCCATAGAGCGTTCACTCGGGGAGGTTTAAGCTTCTTCATATGATGCCCCCGGATGTCATTCCACGCTTCCCACCACCGGAGGAACCACTAGATCCACCTATACCTCCGGACAAAGATGAGCCAGGCTAATGCTTAATGAAGAAGTCGGCCTAGCGACTATAAAATCTAGAGCTTGTAAATAGACATTTATTTTTGGGACTTTTGGACATTGTTGCTTTTGTTTGTTTTTGGTTTTGAACTTTTAGTTTTTCTATTGTGGGTATTTCTCTTCTACATTTTTCAGGTCCATGGGAATAGAAGCAAGCTAAAATCAGACTAGGCTCAGCAGCATAGCACTCGATTCTGACGATCTGCACACCTGTCTAGTGAGTTTCTTTCTTTACCCTTGTTTTTATACAGGGAGGACACTGTAATGTTTAAGTATGGGGTGGGGGAAGGGCTTACTTTGTGCATATTTGGTTTTATTTGACATTATGTGTGCATTTTTGAAGTTTATTTCTTGAATTGCTTATACATGGGTATTTTGGAATTCATTATTGATTTATGTGCTTACATGCATGTTTTCCAAAGTTTGAAAAAAAATGACCCCCATTGACCCCCATTGAAATTTTTTATAAATGTCATGGAAGCTTTATTGAACTCGACGATGCAAAATTGGATTCATTAGATATATAGCATGAAATTGCCTAGTAAAGGGAAGTCACAATAAAGTGCATATTTTTATGAAAACCATGAAAGGATGTAAAAGTTGAAGTTGCTTTTGACATGTTGCATGATAAAAGGATGGAGGACTTTATATTTCCATATAATGCTCATATGTTTATATTTCCTAGCCATACCTATGCTTATGCATCACAAAAGTCATACTATGCCTTATTTCATATTTGCTCCACATGATCTAAATATTTGCCATTCTTTACCTTATTTCCATCCGGGGATTATGTTGAAAATGATGTTACATTATGGAGATGTTATATGGTTGTTGTGTTGTTATATATCATTAATTGGAGTTTGGCGGAATTGTTTGAAATATATGGAAAATTTAATGAGTTAAAGAAAATCTGATCAAAGATCGACCCTGCCTTCTCGCGAGTGGAAGTTCAATTTGGAAATACTCCATTTTCCCGGATCATTAGCACCACATGGCCAAAAATATCCCACCTTTAGCCTTTTACCAATCTACTCCTTATTGAGCTTAAATTAAAGTCCTCTTGATTATTAATGCTTTATCACAAATGAATGTTTTTGAATAACCCTCCTTTTGTGAGTAGATGTTGCTTTTATATTACACATGTATGAATTTGTGACATTAGTACATTTTCCAGGATGGTAATTGATTGCATGGACATATGAGAATGAATCTAATATGTTGAGAGTTTTGATTTCTTCCCCTGAATGACAATTAAAAGTATTGCTTAAGGACAAGGAAGCTTAAGTATGGGGTGTTTGTTGTGAGCCTAATTCGCCATGTTTTACATCTACTTTTATATCCATTTCTGCATGCATTCCATATATTTGGGTTAGAATAATACAAAATATGTGTAGTTTAAACTTATTTGCAATATATGGAGGTCTACACAAGTTTTTTGTTATATTTGGTACAAATCGGACGCACTTTGGAGCTTAAAGGAAACTCATGAAGAAGCTAAGAATGGTGCAGCTGGAGAAAAGGCCATTTTCCACCATTCTTCGTTCTAAATCAAGCTTTGATGTCTTCATAAGAGTTGTAGCTAGAGCTGGTAATTCCTGATCCGACCAGAGAAACCCGACCGACTCACCCGACCCAAAACCCGACCGAACCCGAAAAGTTGGCATTATGCATAACCCAAACCCGAAACCGAGCCCGACCGATGTTGACCCGAAACCCGAAGTGACCCGAATACAGACAAACCCGACTCAACCCGGATCCGACCCAAATTCCAACCCGACCCGAATTTCAACCCGACCGACTCCCAACCCGACCCGACTCTCAACCAACCCGGCTCCCAACCCGAATATCCTTGAATATATATATCTATTATACATTTATACTATAAAACAAAAAAAATATTGTAATTCATTATCAAGCTATTGATAGTTAATGCTATTTCTATACAAAATAAAAATTCAATTTAATAAAATTCAATTTCTATATATAAATAACATGAATTACATATTCAATTTAATAAAATTGATTACCTGAAAGTCCCGAACGAACATGATTTAACAAATTCAATCCAAACGATTAAAAGTTTAAAACAAATGTAGACCTCACCCGCTTCTAGTTGAAACCTGAATGAGACTGATCCGAGTACCGACCCGAAACCCGAATGAGACCGACCCGATTCTGACCGAAAACCGGAATGGGTCCAACCCGATTCTGACCGAAACCCGACCAATTTGAATTTCATTTTGACCGAATCCGAACCGACCTGCCCCAATCAAGACCGACACCAAAATTAGGACCCGAGTTGACCCGACTCATCAGTGCCCGACCCGAATGTGATCGACCCGAACCCGACCGGATGACCCGAATTTCCAGCTCTAGTTGTAGCCCTCGGAAAGACGGAGCAAGCCTTACTCGATGTCGAGGAAATTTACTCGATATCGAGTAAAAGTCAAGTCGACATGCGTTCTGGAGGCCGGAATCGAGTTGCTGAGCGGAAGAAGAGAAATTGCTACTCGATATCGAGGAATCCTACTCGATATCGAGTTGACCCAGTGGCCGACGCCGAGCTATCCGGTTCTTGTTAAGTTTCTATCCCGAATCCAATGGTGATATTTTCGAGATGAAATTCTATCAAGATCTATCAAGTGCTATCAAGTCAAGAGAGAAGATATTTTATCCACATTAGATATAATTCCTAGTTGATTTAATTGTTTTATCTTAAGTAATTAGATAGATAGATATAGATATAGATATAGTTTTCTTTCCTAATTAGAGAGGGAATGAAGGCTATAAATAAAGCCTTAGAAGGCTGATTTTTATTCAATTTCAAGTCAAGTCGTCTTAGGGCGCAAGGAGAGAGGAGAGAGGATAGCGAGAGAGAAAGAGGATAGAGAGAGAGAGAGAGAGAGAGAGAGAGAGAGAGAGAGAGGAGGCGAGAGAGAGAGAGAGAGAGAGAGAGAGAGAGAGAGAGGAGGCGAGAGAGAAGGAGAAGGAAGGAGACGAACGGTTGTAAGTTTTAGATAAATTTATGTTAAAGTTAATTTCTTTTATTATGGTTTGTTTCTAATTTCGTACTTCTAGGGTTGGGGTGATCCCAACATAGATATGTTTGTTTGATTTATGAATTCATGATTTTGTATGTCTATATTATCATCTACCTATCTGCTTAATCCTTTTCGACAGTCGAGGACAATTCCTTATTTGCAATTATGAAGCGAAAGTGAATTTATTATGAATTTGGATAGTAATTAGGGTTTATTTGCGAGAGTTGATTAATCCTAATTAAGAAAAGGTAGAAACAAATTAGGTTTTTATGCGAGAGCCTCTATCACCTAAATTGTTGGAATTTGCGAAAGTCGATTCTTTGATATAAAGAATGCATCTGTATGTGATTTATGATCTACACATATGTTTATTGTTGCGGTGATCCCTAACCTTGGAAGTTTGCATCTTTATTTGTTTTATTTTATTAATTTTATTCGGCACATATTCTACTCGATATCAAACCACCATTCTCTCTCCATCCCTCGACATTGACCAACTCTTATCCGACGTCGACAGCAACCCTCATCACCTCTTTCCGCTATCCTTGAACCCCAAAACACACTAAACCTAGAACCGCTGACTTCTCTCCTGAGGACAAACCTGACTCCACTATCCTATAGCGGGGTCTTGACTAAAAATTTATTTGGTCGAGAAACCCTCTCGGAAAGAGCTTTCCAACGCATGGTCATATGCGTCAATCTGACGAACGAGGACTCGGGAAAGTGCGTTTCAAGAACAGATCAGAAAGCTGAGAGACTTAGTCGATATCGAGTTATTTTACTCGATATCGAGTAACCCAGATCGAGTAAAGACCCCAGAAATCGACAAGTGAAGCTGGGAGCTGGAGCAGGTTAGTCGATATCGACAAGTTTGCTCGATATCGAGTAAACACCAAGTCGATTTTCACGTCCAGGAGCCGAGATCGACGAAGAAGCTAAAGACGGAGCAAGCCTTACTCGATGTCGAGGAAATTTACTCGATATCGAGTAAAAGTCAAGTCAACATGCGTTCTGGAGGCTGGAATCGAGTTGCTGAGCGGAAGACGAGAAATTGCTACTCGATATCGAGGAATCCTACTCGATATCGAGTTGACCCAGTGGCCGACGCCGAGCTATCCGGTTCTTGTTAAGTTTCTATCCCGAATCCAATGGTGATATTTTCGAGATGAAATTCTATCAAGATCTATCAAGTGCTATCAAGTCAAGAGAGAAGATATAATTCCTAGTTGATTTAATTGTTTTATCTTAAGTAAATAGATAGATAGATATAGATATAGATATAGTTTTCTTTCCTAATTAAGATCTATAATTTTCATTCAATTTCAAGTCAAGTCGTCTTAGGGTGCAAGGAGAGATGAGAGAGAAGAGCGAGAGAGAAGAGGAGGAGAGAGAGAGAGAGAGAGAGAGAGAGAGAGAGAAGAGGCGAGAGAGAAGGAGAAGGAAGGAGACGAACGGTTGTAAGTTTTAGTTTATTTTATGTTAAAGTTAATTTCTTTTATTATGGTTTGTTTCTAATTTCCTACTTCTAGGGTTGGGGTGATCCCAAAATAGATATGTTTGTTTGATTTATGAATTCATGATTTTGTATGTCTTTATTATCATCTACCTATGTGCTTAATCATTTTCGACAGTCGAGGACAATTCCTTATTTGCAATTATGAAGCGAAAGTGAATTTATTATGAATTTGGATAGTAATTAGGGTTTATTTGCGAGAGTTGATTAATCCTAATTAAGAAAAGGTAGAAACAAATTAGGTTTTTATGCGAGAGCCTCTATCACCTAAATTGTTGGAATTTGCGATAGTCGATTCTTTGATATAAAGCATGCATCTTTATGTGATTTATGATCTGCACATATGTTTATTGTTGCGGTGATCCCTAACCTTGGAAGTTTGCATCTTTATTTGGTTTTATTTTATTATTTTTATTCGGCACATATTCTACTCGATATCAAACCACCATTCTCTCTCCATCCCTCGACATCGACCAACTCTTATCCGAAGTCGACAGTAACCCTCATCACCTCTTTCCGCTATCCCTGAACCCCAAAACACACTAAACCTAGAACCATTGACTTCTCTCCTGAGGACGAACCTGACTCCACTATCCTATAGCGGGGTCTTGACTAAAAATTTATTTGGTCGAGAAACCCTTTCGTCAACATCCATTTGATATAACTTTATGCCCATAAAAGATGCAAATGCTAATAATATGCGAATGGCTTCAAGCCTGGCTACGGGAGCAAAAGTCTCCTCGT
Source organism: Persicaria maculosa (assembly GCA_963922045.1). Classification (NCBI taxonomy): domain Eukaryota; kingdom Viridiplantae; phylum Streptophyta; class Magnoliopsida; order Caryophyllales; family Polygonaceae; genus Persicaria; species Persicaria maculosa. The sequence goes on along the minus strand of OY998259.1, from coordinate 50,157,155 downwards.
AGTCAATACCTTCCTCTTTATTGAAGCCTTGAGCAACAATCCTTGCTTTGTTCCTCACGATCTTACCATTCTCATCTAGCTTGTTCCGAAATACCCAACGTGTGTCAATTACTGATTGATGCTTTGGCCTAGGCTTCAAGGTCCAGACTTTGTTCCTTTCAAATTCGTTAAGCTCACTTTGCATAGCAATGATCCAGTCTGGCTCTTGAAGGGCCTCATCTACCTTCTTTGGTTCTATAAGAAAAACAAACGCGTGAAAAGCACAAAGATCTTTAAGTTTAGAACGAGTTTGAACACTAGCTGTAGGGTCAGAGATGATATCCTTTAATGAGTGTGATGAGGAGTATTTGAACTTTCTCTTGCTAGTATCAGTTCCTTGATTCGTCACACCAACAGGATTGATTTGTGGTACATCCAACTCCGTGGATCTGTTAGGTTCAGTTACAGCAGTTTCTGAAGTCTCAACACTTTTGGATTGGTCGCCAAGGGCTTTGGACGGAGCTTCAACACCTTGGGCCAATTCTTCAGTGTTAAGAATCTGATCCTACATGTTCCTCTTCTCTATGTTCTTAGTAGCAATATCATCACCATCCTCATTCTCTGTATGGCTGTTAAGATCTAGATCTGCAACACTTTCACTTAAAGAACCGTCATTGCATTCATCAAATATAACATGTAAACTTTCTTCAACCAACATGGTCCTTTTGTTGAAGATTCTATATGCTTTGCTACTTGTGGAGTAGCCAAGAAATATACCTTCATTACTACGCGCATCAAATTTCTCAAGGTTATCTTTTCCATTGTTATGAACAAAACAAGTATAGCCAAAGGGTTTAAAATATGATATAAGGGGTTTGCGGCCTTTGAAAAGTTCATAAGGAGTTTTCTTTAAGATGGAACGAATAAGACAACGATTCAAAATATAGTTATTTGTGTTAACAGCTTGAGCCCAATAGGTTTTAGGTAATGCATTTTCTAAAAGCATAGTCCTGGGCATGTCCTCTAGAGTGCGGTTTTTTCGTTCCACAACCCCATTTTGTTGAGGTGTCCTAGGACCAGAAAAATTATGGGAGATGCCATATTTAGCACAAAACAAATCAAACTGAAGTTGATCAAACTCCCTACCATGATCACTTCGAATTGACACTATGGGCTCATTTCTTAAAGTTTGCAACTCCTTACAAAGTTTTGAAAATTCAAACAATGATACGTTTGGGATACCCGATCCTTCGCCTGTGGGTTCAGGATCAAGAACACCAAACTGTTGATGACCCAATCTTGCAATATTCTTGATATCCTTGATGTTTACAAGTTGTTACAATGAAAGACATTGAACTATTGTGAAAGAAACGAAAACAAACAAATAAAAACTAAATAACAAAGCAACAAAGAACTGTTATAGCGACGGAAAGAGAGCAGGGAAGCAACGACGGTGCTGCACGTGTGCTGCGCCCAGGCTGCGGGGATGCTGCGGGCGCAGTAAGGCCTGCAGCGGCCGCTGCCAGCGGCAAGCGCGAGCGAGCGGTGACAGGGGCCTGGGTTCTGCGACGGTTTCTAGATTCCTTATGCAACAGTTCTGCGGCTTGTGTTCTTCCTTGTTTGTTTTGTGATTTCACCGATTGAATTGGATGTGAGATTTTGTGTTGCCGATGAAAGTATGAAGCTTTTGGATTGGAGATCGAAGAACCCTTTTAATCCTAAAAAGGGGTTCCTCAATATAATTCCGATCTAATTAAATCAATGCAAATACAAGAGTTTAAATAGGGAACTATATCAATTCTATCTTGTGCAAAAGCTAGAGTTTTGGTAACTAAAGATAAATCAAATAATCTAAAGATATGTAAATCTTTCCTAAGATAAGTAAAACTAACTAAGGATAGAAAATTAACAACTTGGTGGAAAAGGAATTACCTAGATGAGATATTTTCCTTCCACCTTATTATTTCCTAATTGCATAAAATAAATATATCTAATTAATTAAAATTCGAAATTAACTAAATAAATATGTGGAAATTCGTCCAAACAGTGACAGCTGTAAAGATGATGAATTTCGGCCATTCTCGAGGTCGATTCTGGAGAAACTTTCAACAGCAAAGTTGTAGATCTTTTCGTCCTCATTCCAACAAGGTATGGTACGACCTCATCCGATAAATATGGAGTCCGAACGACCCATTTTACTGAGACGTCGATATGCTGTCAACCCATTAAGAACGAATTCAAACTTGAACATTAGCTCACCTTGCTCATTTGAACCTTGTTCCATGGTGGAGCCTTCTTCCTCCTTTTGAGGATGACACTCTTCTCCATCAATAGCCCTCGAATCGGTCTTAAGAGCTCGCCTGGATCAAGATCATTGTTTGACCCACAAAAGGCCATCTTGATCTGCATCATTCTCCCCTTCTTAGCTTCGATTCGTCCTCGAATTGAGTCATTGAAGAGCATTGGGGAAGGAGCAGCACTCAGAAGTAACTTCTCTGAGCATCAACTTGAGATGATGCCAGCAGAATTTGAGGCAAAGAAACATCAAATACAACACCTATCATAGGGAACATTGAGCAATCAAGAGGAACAATATCATTAGGCTCAATAATCCTATGAGTTTCAGAAGTATCAACATTAGGAATATTCTCAAGAGGTACAATAGCTAACTCAAGAGAAGTGTCCCCAACGTCCTCATCGTTGTCGTCAGAAGCAACCAACACATCATGGGCAACACTACAGTCCACTTGCAGCACAGATTCGGAGGTCTTCCTGGGAGAGTCTTTCAGCATATGACCAACTGTTGGAAAGCTCGTCGAGTCAGCTTCGCAACAAGACTGAGTTGACTCAATTCTGAGGTCGGAGTCAACGGGAATCTGCGAAACAAAATTGTCGCGCTGTGCTGAATCCGGGGCAACGAATTCAACTATAGACTCCTTAGGCTCAATAACCTCATCGTCGGTTGAGGAAACTATAACCGCTGGAGCAGGGGTGAAGGCTGAAACAAAAGCTTGACGACAGCAATCTGATAAGTCCTCCTTCAAACCCTTCCAGAATTCGGCCCATATGGCGGAAAGGTCGGTCTGGAATTGTGCATCTTCCTCTCGTCGTCGTGCCTCCTCAGCCTCTCGTTGTTGGAGAAGCCAAATCTGACGGTGATGTTGTTGTCGACACCTCTCCTCTTCAATTTCCGCTTGCCGTTGAAGCCAAAGGCGGCGCCTTTGTGCCTCTCGTTGTCGCTCTAAAGCTTGTTGTTGTTGCAAAGCTCGTCTCTGCAACTCTCGGCGACGTCGTTGTTGTGCAGCCCATGGATCGGGATCATCATCCCAATCTCCCCAGATAATGTCAATCATTGAATCAAATCGTAAATAACATCAAGAGAAAAAAAAACAAGAACTTGCGAAACCTACGGCTCTGATACCACTTGATACGTTTGGAATCCCCGATCCTTCGCCTGTGGGCTCAAGATCAAGAACCCCAAACTATTGATGGCCCGATCTTGCAATATTCTTGATATCCTTGATGTTTATAAGTAGTTACAATGAAAGACTTTGAACTAATGCGAAAGAAACGAAAACAAACAAATAAAAACTAAATAACAAAGCAACAAAGAACCGTTATAGCGACGGAAAGAGAGCAGGGAAGCAACGACGGTGCTGCACGTGTGCTGCGCCCAGGCTGCGGGCGCAGCAAGGCCTGCAGCGGCCGCTGCCAGCGGCAAGCGCGAGCGAGCAGCGACAGGGGCCTGGGTTCTGCGACGGTTTCTGGATTCCTTATGCGTCGGTTCTGCGGCTTGTGTTCTTCCTTGTTTGTTTTGTGATTTCACCGATTGAATTGGATGTGAGATTTTGTGTTGCCGATGAAAGTATGAAGCTTTTGGATTGGAGATCGAAGAACCCTTTTAATCCTAAAAAGGGGTTCCTCAATATAAGGGCGGTTTTGCAAAATAGCCACGAAAATGGGCTTATTTTGCGAAATATCCGCGTTTTGGGACATTTTTGCAAAATGTCCTAAATAAAACCCCCGTCCCTTTGTTTCCTTTCTCTCTCCTCCGACCTCTCTCCGCGCGCTCTCTTTTTCTCTGGATGGCGATTGTGAGCGAGGCCGAGATCTATGGCTTCGAAGCCGGATCTGAAGCAATTCCGTCCATCTTCCTCCTTTCCTCCTTGTCGCTGCCGCAGCCGCTCCGCCTCGCGCCTCCTCGCACCCTCCCCCGGCCAGATCTGAAGTCGGAGCGCCGCCTCGCACCTTATGTCCAATTGATTCTGAAATCGAATTCGATTAATTGATTCCAGATCTGAATTCCAAATCTGGAATTCGATTAATTGATTCTGAGAGCGAGAATGCCGGAGCGACGGGAGGAGAGGCGTGAGCGTCGGCGACCGAGAGTGCTCGAGATGGAGATCGAGAGCGCCGGAGAGCGAGAATGCCGGAGCAAAGTCGAGCAACGGCCGAGCGAGGTCGAGCGAGCCGGAGGCGAGGCCGGAGGCGGAGCCGGAGGCCGGCGGCGGTGGCGTAGCCGGAGGCCGGCGGCATCGAGCGCGGACGCGGGGTTCCTCTTCGCAAAATTCTGAGGAAGAAGAAAGACTTTTGACTAAATTACAAAAATCACCCTACAAATATGAGAAATTAAAAAAATTATCTATATTTTATTATGTGATCCATAATCTATATTTTTATTTTTATTTTTGCACAACAAAATGTTATATTTGCACAACATACGATTATATTTGCACAATTTACGGTTTATATTTGCACGACAAAAATGTTAAAAAAAATAAAAAATAAAACTAGACTTGCTTCAATTTATTCTAAATCGTTTACAATTTATTGAGAAAGTATGAAATTATATTGAGATAAAATAAGATCATGTTGAGAATAAATTCACAAGTCCCGATTGTCGTGCAACTCTTAAAACAAAGTCGTGCAATTCTTACAACAGAGCCGTGCAACTCTTAAACACAAGAGTCGTACAACTCTTAAAAACACAGTCGTGCAATCCTTACAACAGAGGCGTGCAACTCTTACAAGAGAGTCGTGCAACTCTTAAAACAAGAGTCGTGCAACTGTTACAACAGAGTCGTGCAACTATTAAAACAGAGTCGTGCAACTCTTAAAACATGGTCGTGCAACTCTTGCAACATAGTCGTGCAACTCTTACAACATAGTCGTGCAACTCTTACAACATAGTCGTGCAATTCTTAAACTAATATTGAGAGAACATAAAATCATGTTGAGAACAATTTCAGAAATCTCAATTGTTTTGCAAAAAATAACCTATTGTTGAGCAAAAATAAGAGTAAGTTGTGCAAATATAAGAGGACGTTGTGCAAATTTAATCATAAGTTGTGCAAATATGACCCTAGTCTAGTTTTTATTTATTTTATTTTTTTAACTTTTTATCGTGCAAATAAAAGAGTACTTTGTGCAAATATAACCATAAATTGTGCAAATTTGATCCAAGTAGAGTTTAGAGTTGCACTTTTTTTCCGTGTCAGCACTTTTTTTTCCCATGTCAGCACTTTTTTTAGAGTTGCAAAAGCATGGATAACAATTTCACAAAGAATCGAAGAAGCACATGACAAATGAATCATAAGCCAATCAAATGATGTCGAACAATTCCATCAAGCCTGGATAACAATTTCACAAATATGATCCAAATCTAGTTTTAAGAGCCGTGCAACTCTTAAAACAGAGCCATGCAACTCTTAAAACAGAGCCGTGCAACTCTTACAAGAGAGCCGTGCAATTCTTACAACAGAGTCGTGCAACTCTTGAAACAGAGTCGTGCAACTCTTAAAACAGAGTCGTGCATGTAAAGACCGGAATTTAATTAATATTTACAAAATATCCGTAGGATAATCCGAATATTATCCTCCCTTATGATTATGAAAACCCGAAAAATTTAAAAATTTTATGCCTAGCTTTACATGGATTTAATGACGGAAAAAATATGCCCAAGCCACTTTTCTCGTATCTTATAAACGTAACGGATTTTAACGCTTCGCGAGCTCGGGTTTTACATTATGTTAAAGAGGTCATCCACCCAAATTGCCCAACATTGATCCACCAAACCCTTGACTTGTGGCTTGCTTGTGAATGTAGACATTCAACCACTCCCATCTCTTCATCCCATCACCCCCAATGCTTTGACTCATGAAGCCAACTACCCCTCTCCTCTATAAGCCTGACCCCAAGACTCATGAGGAGCTCATCCAAAGAAGCCCCACCGTCACTTGAGAGGAGAGAGAGAGAGAGAAGGAGAGCCTTGCTCCATTTTAGGTCCATTTTGGACAGCCTTCACAAGAAATAGCATAACTCCCTCCATACTCATCCAAATTGAGCAAACTCGGTGGCCATGGATCCGTCTTGAACCCAGCTTTCCATACATATCTCAAACACAAAAATCCAAGGTCTTTTGCCCAGCCAAAATCGTCCATCTTTGAAGCTGCAGAAAACTGTTTTTGAAGGGTCTTGAGAGTTTGACTTGATTTCTTGGTAAGAACCCTTCCTTTCTTCCAAAATTGAGTTCCAACATGTTTTATAACTCCTTTTCTTCAACTTTGAGTAAGAATCTAAATCATGTTTTGGGATTTTTGGTGACAAAATGGCAAGGTGTTTGAAAGGTGTTCCGAAGGACTCCCGAGGGTGTTCTTGAGTCGTTTGTGTGGGATTCTTCGAAGGTAATCCCTCATCCGCCTTCCCTCTCTCTAGGAATAGATCTTGTGTGCTTGGAAAGGGCTTAGGAAGTGGAGCCTCTATGTGTTTTTGGTTGCGTTTTGTAGCAAACATCAAGAGACAAAATGGATATATGTGCCTCTGTAATTTGGACTTTAATTCCAATCCAACGGTCTGATTCGGCTGAAATCTTAATATGATGTTCATGGGAATGTTATCTATCTGTCCTTCAAAAATTACGGCAATCCAACGGTTGAATCAAGAGTTATTATAATTTTAGTAACCAGTGTTTATAATGACTCGGTTAGAAAAATTGGTTAAGGGAATGCTAAGAATATGGTTAAATATGTGATGGCATAACCGAAACTTAGAGCATATAAAATACAGAAATGAAGTATACCCATAACTTGACTTATGATCCGATAAGAAGAAAATCGATTATGTGATAATACGATATAGATTACAACTGGTTAAGTCCGGATCACTTAACCAAATTGTGTAATCTATAGAATCGTGAACCTCATGTGGATGTATGTTGATTATTAGGTTGGGTACCATGCATTAGAATACCACCTAATGAAAGCTTAATGAAATTAATAGGCTCTTGTTGATTGGATCCTTGGTTGTGCACTTTATTGCTTGCTTATTCTCCGGACTCCAGGTAAGTCCCCTGGACTTACTCATGATGGATTTATGTGATACTCTTTGTCTTATCGAGAGTCTTCATGCATCACGCGACCTAGTAACATGTTAGGAATATAAACTGGTAATATGACGTAGGATGAACTTAGTAAATCCAACGATTCATATGTATGCTATGTGTCTATGGTAGGACGGCCGTCAAAATCTGAATAAATGACTTATACTCGATGGAACACGAATGAAATGATGAAAGGCTTATGATGAGAAAGAATGAGTATGTTTGAGAAGGATGAGTACGTTTGAGAAGATATTATGGTGATTATGATGATGATACGGGCCCTTGTGTGTTTATTTCGCATTTATATATATCTATACACTTGCTTATGTGTTGCATTTTAACATTCATGTAGTTTAAGTATGCCTCTTTATATGGCACGGAGTGTGCATATTTCCGATGATTGACCCCGATTTATTTCTTGTTTTTTAGATTCAGGTACCCCTTACCCGATATGACTTACTGATGTGGATGGTTGTCGGGACAGACCTTTTGGACGATTAGAGTGAGGGAGGCGCTTGACATTCGCACTCTTTTGCTCATACGTTTTATCGTTTTGACCCGGCGTGGCCGTGGCATTTTGTTGTATTTATGATTTCCGCTTTTATCTCTGTTCGAAACGTTTTCGCGATAGTCTAGGACAGGTGAAGCCTCCAACGGGCTTACGATCTTTTCGGGGTTCGCAATCCCCATCTTTTGACAACTAAATCTTCCGCTTAAATGAACCTAATAATAACTCGTACTCGGTCGTAAGATCCAAAGCTCACGGAAGAAGATCAAACTTCTTCTATAACGTTCCCCGATAATCTAGTATTCCGAACCTTATTTACCTTCTAAGTAGGTTTATGGAGGTTAATTCGGGTACTTAAATTTCGGGTCGTTACAGTGCAACTCTTACAAGAGAGTCGTGCAACGCTTAAAACAGAGTCATGCAACTCTTAAAACAAGAGTCGTGCAACTCTTAAAACAAGAGTCGTGCAACTCTTAAAACAGAGTCGTGCAACTCTTAAAACAGAGTCGTGCAACTCTTACAAGAGAGTCGTGCAACTCTTAAAACAAAGTCGTGCAATTCTTACAAGAGAGTCGTGCAACTCTTAAAACAAGAGTCTTGCAACTCTTACAACAGAGTCGTGCAACTCTTAAAACATAGTCGTGCAACTCTTACAAGAGAGTCGTGCAACTCTTAAAACAAGAGTCGTCCAACTCTTACAACAGAGTCGTGCAACACTTTAAGAGTAAGTTGTGCAAATATGACCCAAGTCTAGTTTTTTTTTTTTGTTTAGCTTTTGTTTTTTGTTTTTTTTTTTTAACATTTTATCGTGCAAATATAAGAGTATGATGTGCAAATATAACCGTAAGTTGATCAATTTTATTTTTTTATAACTCTGTCATCACTAAAATTGCAAACACCGATGACACAACTTTTAATTTCTAAAAAGCTGCTGACACAACCCTTAATTACAGTTGCACAACTGCATCTTAAAGTTGCACGACAGCACCTTAAAGTTGCACGACAGCAAAACTTCACCAATCCCCCATGTTGTGCAATTTTACTCTATTGATGAGCAAAATTATATTTACAAAAATAAAGAATTTGTGAGCAAAAGAAAAGAAAAGGCAAAGACACGAAAAGAAAAGGGAAGACACGAAGCAAATGGAGAATATAAGCAGTATACATCAATCCCCATCTAAACATACCAATCTAATGATCCAGAACTGAACAACTCTTAACAATAAATGACTCAGAAGACTTATTTACCAATAAACAACCCAAACTCTCACATACATATATATAAAGGATAATCTGGATCACTACAAAAAATAAAAATAAAATCATACTCTAATATCAATCAAGATGAGCTAGCATTGGTTTTTGATGTGGGGTTCCTGGTACTAACAAAATCCACCAGATCCTTGAAAAGGGGGTCTTCCTGCCTCGGTTTTGCTAGGGATTTGAACTGAGCAGAAAGCCACAGCAATCACAACCCTTTTGCAAATCGTAGGCATTAAAGTTTCACATGAAAGTGCGCATATAACTTCTCAAGCACCATAAAGTCAGTTCAAAGTCAGGTGAACGGTGAACCCAACATTCCACTTCCCAGCACAAGTTCCAGACATCACTTCCTCTCTAAGTTGCATTCTTCAGCAATATATAGCTGAGTATCTTACGAGTTATGAGAAGAGCATAGTTTGCTCAAAGTAGATAAATCTAAGGGTGGTGTTGATAGGGGATAAAATGAAAATAGGATCCCATCTATAAAAGATTGGGATTGGGAAAGACGAAAAGGGGGCATTCAGATTTTGATAGCAAAAGAAACTCTCTCTCCCGTACCTCCTCTTCCTCTAATCTCCATCTTTTCCCTTAACTTCTCCCCGCTTAATTCTCAGTCTCTAATTCAGATCCTAACAATAAGAAACTAGTTTATATTCTAGACACTCTAGTTGAGTATCTTACCAGCTTCAGACTAGTTTATACTTATACTAGTCCAGATCCTCTAGCTACCAGCTTCAGACTATCAAGTGAAATCAAAAGGACAGGCAAGTCAGATTGTCTTCTCTGCTTTATAGTTTATACTCCAGTTTTTTCAGAGAGAGGCAGTTGTGAAATATCCAAAGGTGTCTAATCAGCTTCACATTATAGTATACAAATACAAGGAGGATTGATCATTTTTTGTTGAACAATCAACTAATGATGCTTTCGAAAATAGAAGGAATGTTTACAAAAAGTAAAACATCAGCAAATCATACAATTAACAGTTTGATTCATAAATTGAGACTTACCTAGAACTGCGAGTATTCTCCACTGGACAAAAAGTCCCAGTAAATACGCCAGCATAATGCCTATTGTGACAGAAAGCTGAAAAACCACGAAACAAAAGTTTCATCATCAGGAACCATGGAGAAATATCAATATCAACAATGATAGCAGATTCCGAAAAGCAAAGGACGCAGCTCTAGAGAAGAAAGACAACCTGATTAACAGAACCCAGGGCTCCCCTCATTGTCTGAGGCGCTATCTCACCGATATAGACTGGCACCTACAAACAACCATATGAATATCCCATGAAGACCCCAGAAGCACAAACTACCCATAAACGAGAAATTTTGCAGCAGTGCTCTACCGTGTAAGATATTATTCCCACACCAAATCCTTCGAGTAGCCTTCCCATGTACAGAAACGAGGCATCCTGAAAAACGACGAATTATTACAATTGGTTGTAACAGCAGTACATATTTACATTGGCATGAAATACTATCAGCTCTTAACACTCACTTTGGCAATTGCTATAATGAGCCATCCAATGATGTTTGGTATGGAAGCAATCATCAGAGACTGCAAATCCAAAGAAAAAAACACATTACAAGATGTAGATACCAACCACCAAAATGTGTTTATTGCTTGCAATGATCTGATAAAGATCTTATTTGCGCCAAACAAATTACATTGCTAGAAATTCAAGGATCGAAAAGTCAAAATCCTACCCCTTTTCGCCCAATGTACTCAGCAATCTGACCACTGGCGATTGCTCCAACCATAGCACCCACATTTGATAGTGATCCAAATAAAGAGAACTGACATACAAATATCAAATCAGAAACAAATTAAACAAAACCAGAGATTACAGCATAGCGCCCTGAAACACAAATTCTATCTTTATACCTCTGAAGTCGTCAGTCCAAGATCTTCCGTAATCGCAGATTGAGTTGGAGAGGAATAGCCATAAAATTGCACACGAAATCCGTCAAACAGAAAGAAAATCAGTTGAATCAAGCTACAGGAAGCACAATGAAACTCAAATTCTGATCTGAATCAACAAGCAGTGAGAAGCAATTACGGTGAAACCGAACTGGATAGGACCGAGAGCGACAATCATGACGCAAGCAACGACGGAGATTTTGCTATCTCGGATAGCTGCCGCCGAGCCCATCAAGCTGGACGGTGACACATAAATCTTTTTCAGAGCGTACAGTTGTTGTTGCTGTTGCTGTTGGCATATTTGCTGGGAAGTGTCAATACTCAAATGGCTCGAGTTGTGCAACTCTAAGCTCGAGTTGTGCAACTCTAAGCTCGAGTTGTGCAACTCTAAGCTCGAGTTGTGCAACTCTAAGCTCGAGTTGTGCAATGAGAATATACTGATCTTACTGAAATTTGTAAAACACTATGCATTCGGAATCACTCAAGCAATGAGAATATACTGATCTTACTGAAATTTGACAACTACATGTGCAATTTAAAGTGCTAAAATATGAAACTCGGATCCATCAGACTACAACTTCCATTAGATCTTCATCTAAGCAATGAGAATATACTGATCTTGTTTGATAACCAAGATGATCTGCTCATATTTAATAGTAACATCCACTAGAGTAGCTAAGTTGAGACTTAATGTTCTAACCAAATTCCAACTACAAAATTTAAAGTTATTCAGCTCAAGGATGAGCTTCATATTGCAACTACCTTCACACCCCATAATCAACTATATGCAGCATATGCACCATATGCAACATTTTTTTCCTTATCAATCGATCTAATTAACTGAGAAGCAATAATGTGGAAAAACGTAACAATGTAAGAATGAAAACCAACTATCGAACTCACTCTAGTTCAAGACTGGTTTCTCAATAAGAAACTCACCAAACAGCAATACCTTTCGTACTAATCAATATTTACACAAAGACGGCAATAGGAAACTCACCAGACATTGATACCAAATCCACAGATTCCAATCGAACAGAAACAACAACAGTAATGGTAGATCAGCAAAACATAATTGAACATCAATGAAAACTTCAACAATAGAAGAGCACCAATAGACAGACCTTGAGATTGAGCGATTGGAATCGAAGAGAGACGGAATTGAAACCGCCGACAGGAGGCACAAGAGGAGAAGGAGGCAGAGGCACGCTCCTCCTGCTTTCTCCATGCTCCTCGTCGTCGGTGGTACCGTCCTTGGACACAGACACCACCAAATCGCCGGTTAGTAACCTCGGGAGGCAGAACCGCCATAGAACGAGATCTCGCCGCCACTTCGCTGTCTCTTGCTCTTGGATGAAGAAGCAGGGAATCCGAGATCTGGAAACGGAACCCTGGCCGAGATCTGAGATCCACCGAGGAGCCGAGGCCGGCGTGGGTGACGGAGAAGGAGATCCACAGATCTGGAAACGGAGCAGAGGGAGTGATCTCGGAGGAGGAAGGAGGGCGGTGGAAGGATCCGAGATCCACCGAGGAGTCCTGGCCGGCGCGGGGAACGGAGAAGGAGATCCACAAGCTCCAGGTCGCCGGCGATCGAGGGAAGCGCAGATCTGATGGAACACGGGAGAGGTAAGGGTTAGGTTCAGATTTGGAGAAAAAGTAAATTAGGTATATATAGGGGCTATTTCGCAAATTTGTCCAAACCCGCGTCTATTCCGCAAATACGTCCAATTATTGTGCCCATTTCGCAAATTTTTTCTCAATATAATTCCAATCTAATTAAATCAATGCAAATACAAGAGTTTAAATAGGGAACTATACCAATTCTATCTTGTGCAAAAGATAGAGTTTTGGTAACTAAAGATAAATCAAATAATCTAAAGATATGTAAATCTTTCCTAAGATAAGTAAAACTAACTAAGGACAGAAAATTAACAACTTGGTGGAAAAGGAATTACCTAGATGAGATATTTTCCTTCCATCTTATTATTTCCTAATTGCATAAAATAAATATATCTAATTAATTAAAATTCGAAATTAACTAAATAAATATGTGGAAATTCGTCCAAACAGTGACAGCTGTAAAGATGATGAATTTCGGCCATTCTCGAAGTCGATTCTGGAGAAACCTTCAACAGCAAAGTTGTAGATCTTTTCGTCTTCGTTCCAACAAGGTATAGTACGACCTCATCCGATAAATATGGACTCCGAACGACCCATTTTACTGAGACATCGATATGCTGTCAACCCATTAAGAACGAACTCAAACTTGAACATTAGCTCACCTTGCTCCTTTGAACCTTGTTCCATGGTGGAGCCTTCTTCCTCCTTTTGAGGATGACACTCTTCGCCATCAATAGCCCTCGAATCGGTCTTGAGAGCTCACTTGGATCAAGATCATTGTTTGACCCACAAAATGCCATTGATCTGCATCAAACAAGGCCTCTGATTTTTCTTTTAAAAATGCAACCCAAGTATATCACGAAAAATCATCAACAACAACAAGCATGTATTTTTTACCATTGGGAGATTTGACTCGCATAGGACCACATAAATCCATATGTAAAAGTTCAAGGGGTCTAGAAGTACTTACAACTTTTTTGGGTTTGATAGAGCTACCTGTTTGTTTACCTCGTGTGCATGCTTTGCACATATCAATACCTTTGAAGTCCATCTCAGGTAGTCCTCTTACAAGCCCTTTGGACACAAGCTTCTGTAGTGTATGTGGGCTTACATGAACGAGCCTCATGTGCCAAAGCTTTGGATCATCCGTCAAAGCCTTTAGACAGGATAAGCTTCCTTGTGCCACTTGCTCAGCATTCACAGCATAGATGTTGTTATAGCGATAGGCAGTTAAAACTACTTCACCTGTATCTTCTCTGCACACTAGACATCTTTTCTTGTTAAATCCAGCATTATTACCACTATCACATAGTTGAGAAACACTAAGCAGATTATACTTCAAACCATTAACAAGATAAACATTTTTAATGCTATGGTTAGGATCACTCCCAACACTACCGATACCAACGATGTCACACTTTCCTTTGTCACCAAGAGTGATTGTTCCAGTGGATTGCTTCTTTAGATCATCAAAGAGAGACCTCTTCCCAGTCATATGTATCAAGCATCCACTATCAATAATCCATTTTCGCTCCTTCACCTTGGTGATCTCCTGCAAAACAAAAATCAACCTTTGTGGCTAGACCAGTGATTAAATTTAGATCCCTTATTGGGATAAACCATATTTGGTAAAATAGTGCCTTTGGGGACCAAAACTTGCGTTATTCGTTTTTTTTCTCAAGCGAACAGGAAATGTATTGCGAATAATATGAGGATCCTTTCTTCTATAGGGGCAGGTCTCTTTTACATGTCCCTTTCTTTCACAGTGGGGACATATAGGAGAGGTTCTGCTTCCTTTTGCCTTTACAAAAGTGGTAATGTGTTGCTTCTTTAAAAACCTCGGGTTGTAACCAATACCACTTCTATATAGAGAACTTTGTTGCTCACCGAACATCCTATCATGAGTGCCCTTGGACTTGGTAAAACTTATGAGGGCTGTATGTTGGTCTTGAATCTTCTTATTCAGGGAGATCTTCTCGCTCTCTAAGTCATGATGTTCACTTCTTAGAGACGAGAGATCTTGCTTGAGTTCAGATTTCTCTGAGTCAAGAGTCTTGACTTTAATGTCAAGACCCGAATAAGAGATTTCAAGACTTTTGACCCTCATTGACAGTTCCTCAATAGTTCTTTCCTGGTCCACAGTTTTCTTAATAAGAGTGTTGGTTTGGGCAATAAGTTTCTCTTCATTGACAATCATATTAGAAAGGAATTCCGATAGTACCACTTTTGGACTTGCCATAAGTTCTCTTACAGTTACCTCAAGTTGCTCATCGTAGGATTCATCTCCTGAGGCCATGAGACAAATGTTGGCCTTCTCATCATCGGAGTCTGAGTCTCCTGAGTCAGAATCACTCCAAGCTGCCACCATGGCTTTCTTTTTCCATCTATCACCTTTATTGAACTAGCTCTTCTTCTTTTGAGGGCAATCTTTCACTAGATGGTCTGTTTTACCACATTCAAAACAAGACAAAGGTTTAGTCTTCTTGTCATATTTGTTGTATTGAGACTTACCTCGAAATTTAGAAGACTCTGATCCATCTTTGTTGTTGAATTGCTTGTTCAACTTGAGGATTCGAGAAAGACCCCTTGTAATGAGATCAAAGGGATCATCCTCATCATCATCCCCATCTTCAGAATCAAACACATCTTTGGGCTCATCCTTCTTAGACTTGAGTGTCAAGTTCTTAGTGCTTGTTGGGATTTCTCCATCGTCTTCATTGAGAATCATCTCATGTGTGATCAACTTCCCAAGCAAGGCATCAGGGGGTAGAGTGGTGAGATTTTGGGCTTCTTCTATGGCTGTCACTTTAGGGCCCCATTCGTCTTTTGGGAGGCACCTCAATATCTTTCTCACTTTCTCAACATTCTCAAAGGTCTTGCCAAGAGAGTCAAGGTTGTTTGTGATTTCCGTAAACCGTGTGAACATAACCTTGATAGACTCATCTGGCTTCATTTTGAAGAGTTCATACTTTCGAAGGAAAATGCTGATCTTGGTATCCTTCACTTGACTGGTTCCTTCGTAGGTGCCAACCAGCTTGTCCCAAATCTCTTTAGCCGACCTACAAGATGAAATATGGTTAAACTCATCAGTGTTAAGACCACAGTATAGTAAGTTAATGGCCTTGTAGTTCTTGGAGACGAGTTCAAGATCCACTTGGATGAATTCAGCCTCGATCTTCGCGACTTTGGTTCCATTTGGTCCGTCTTTCACTGGAACCTTCGGACCATTCTCTATAATGTTCCAACGTTCCAGATCTTGATCTATAATGAACATTTTCATCAAGGACCTCCAGTGGACGAAGTTGTTTCCTATAAAAAGTGGTGGTCTACTAGTAGACCTTCCTTGTGTAAATCCTCCGCTTGCTTCACCAGACATGATCAAAACTCACAAGATTGTTAGATCAAAAGCAGTGAGTAAGGCTCTGATACCAATTGAAGGTTCGATAATGTATAACAAAGTAGAATAAAGATACTCTAGAAGGGGGGTTAATAGAGTATGCCAACTTTTCGCTGATAATCTCAAGACTTTTGAAACAGTTGCAAAACCCTTTGAGAGTAGACTTAATTTTTTCCTTTGGAAAACCTGAATCACAAAAGAGTTATACAATTCGAAACAAGTGCGGAAATATGGTAAAGTAATAAGTAAATGACGCAGCGAATTGTTAACGAGGTTCGGCTCCTTAAAGGCTTAGTCCCCGCCTAGGGTTCTTCTACAACCCTAGGATTCAACAGGCTTTATTGATTCACAAGACTTAGGATCCTAATAGCTCACCGAGAAGCCTCTCTCCTATACAATTGCAATCTAGTCAACTCACGTTCTCTTGGAGTCCTAGACCAATCTAGAAGAGCCCCACCTCTCTCAGCTATTTAGTACAATCTTCTTACACTTCGTGAATCAATCGCCTAGTGTCCACTTCCTGAGTTACAAACTCTCGAGTATAACACTCTCTTGAAATATATCCTATAAGCTCACTGTGTAACTCTCAAATGCTTTGAAACAAAAGATACGACTCTTAACACCTAGCAGAGAGTACACGAAGAAGACAGATTGACTTGAAGGCTTTAGTGCGAATGAATGCTTGTGTTCAACAACTGTGTGTATGTCTTCCCTTCTTCATTTTCTTTATATTGAACAAATCGGCGCCTCTTTCAAAGAAGGATCTTCTTGTCAACGGCTAGAACAGATCATGGCAATCTTCACAATCTTCTATTTTGGGAAACTCCGAAGCCATAATCTCCGATTTGATTCTTCTCGACTTCAAGCTTAAGGAAAGAGATTTCATTCGAAAATCTTGCTGCATATGTTAGTGCATAATATATAATAATATCTGGAAATATATTTAATAATAATAACATATAATAACATTCGAAAATAATATGCACATAATACAGGTTTTGTGTTTCATCAACACAGCTGTAGCTTCAAGACCTTTGACACAAGCCATGTCTCAAAGCCTTTGAAACCATTTCCGATTTTCATCAAGGGAGTGGAGTTATCAGTTACTAACCTTTTTTCACATAATTAATCCAAGTTATATTAAGATCACTTTCGCTTCAATAACACAAACAAGGATCACCTTCAACTTTTGCAAAAGAATCATGCTCATAGGGATAGGAGACGAATTCGCATCAAAAGATTGTACCTTTGCCGCATCACCTCACATGACCACCGTCGGGCTCACCCCGACCCTAGAAGTTGGGTGACTACTCGCTCTTCATCATCAAGAAAGATATCAATAATAAAAGGGAGCTAAATTGCATTAAATAAACTAAAAGAAAGCTTACAACCGATCGAAGCCAAATTCCGCTCTCACATTCTCCAACCTCTCTCGCCACAAGCTCTCTCTCTCTCTCTCTATGTAACTAATTGGAAATAGAATTGAATTAGTAAAACTCAACCCCTAAGGCCTTATTTATAGTGTTCCATGTAGCTATTCTAGGAAGGAACAACTATATCTAAACCTAAAACTTTCTATCTATTATGATAAAGGAAATAATATCTAAAAGGAAACTAGGACTAGTTGTGGATAAATCCTTCTTGACTTGATAGATCTTGATGTGGATTGATAGAATTCCACATATCTTCTCTTGCTAGAAATTCTATCTTCTTGTGCCCAACTCGATCTCGGACTCGAACATCTTCTGGAATCTCCTGGACGTCGACCAGGTCTCCTCAACGTCGAGTAAGATTTTCACTCTTGGATTGTACTCGAGCTCGACAACTCCTGGACTCGTCGACTTCTCCTCGACATCGACCAAGTCTGGTCGACGTCGACCAAGATTCGCTCCTCGAGTGGCTCTGCTCGACTCCGTGTATCATTCTGGGCTTGATGTACTCGACCTCGACCAAGCCTGGTCGACGTCGAGTAGAACTGGTTCGCTCTCAGCATTCTGCTCTTTTCTTGAAACGCACTTTCCCGAGTCGTCGTTCGTCCGATTGACGCATATGAGCATGCGTTGGAAAGCTCTTTTCGAGGGATACAACTCTCATGAAGACATCAGAACTTGATTCAGAATGATGAATTCCGAAAAATGGTCTTTCCTCCAGCTGCACCATCCTTAGCTTCTTCATGAGTTTCCTTTAAGCTCCAAAGTGCGTCCGATTTCTGCGAAATATAATAAAAACTTGTGTGGACCTCCATATATTGTAAATAAACATAAACTACACAAATTTTTTATTATGCTAACCCAAATGTATGAAATGCATGCAGAAATCGATATAAAAGTTAAGGTAAAACATGGAGCTTAATATATGAGATTTCCTGCCAAACTCCTTATTTTTTCCTTTGATGCATCTGTTTTCCATAATATATGAGATTTCCTGCCAAACTCCATATATGATAATGACAACACAACAACCATATGATAATCTCCATAACCTGACATCATTCTCAACATAATCCCCGGATGGAAATAAGGTAAAGAATGGGCAATATTTAGATCATGTGGAGCAATAATTGAAATAAGGCTTAGTATGGCTTTTCTGATGCATAAGCATAGGTATGGCTAGGATATAACAATATGAGCATATATGGAAATATAAATTCCTCCATCCTCTTATCATGCAACATGTCAAAAGAAACTATAAATTTTACCTCCTTTCATGGTTTTCAAGAAAATAATGCACTTCATTGTGACTTCCCTTTACTAGGCAATTTCATGCTATATCTCTAATGAATCTAATTTTGCATCGTCGAGTTCAATTAAAGCTTCCATGACACTAATCAAAATTTTTTAGTAGGGGTCATTTTTCAAACTTTAGAAAACATGCGTATAGGCACATAAGTACATAATGAATTCCAAAATAGCCATGTATAAGCAATTCAAGAAATAAACCTTAAATATGCACACATATTGTCAAATAAAATCAAATATGCACAAAATAAGCCCTTCCTCCACCCCATACTTAAACATTACAGTGTCCTCACTGTATAAAAACAAGGGTAAAGAAAGAAACTCACTAGACATGTGTGCTGATCATTGGAAATCGAGTGTAATGTGGCTGCAGAAGTGGTCGACATCGAGGAGGGTGGTCGACATCGAGGACACTTACTCGACATCGAGGACACTTACTCGACATCGAGGAGAGTGTTGCCTTCAGGGTGGTTTTCCTCGACCACAGGCTCCTTTCTGCTCGCTGTGTGTGGTCGATGTCGAGGAGTTCTACCCGACGTCGAGTAGATCTGCAGCTTCTCTTACCTGCAAGATTCGTTAGACGGAAAATATCCACAATAGAAAAACTTAAAATAATGTCCAAAACCAAAAACCAAAAGTAACAATGTCCAAAAATCCCAAAATCTAATTTTCTATTTACAAGCTCTAGACTTTATAATCGCTAGGCCGACTTTCTCCATTAAGCTCAAGGTGGCATTTGCAGGGCCCATATAGCTTGGGCTTCAAACATGACTCCATTCTTGTCCATCAGCTGCAATCCTCCTGAATGGATATTGTTTACCGTGAAGGGCCCCATCTTTTTCTTGCTGAATTTGTTGGGAAACCAATGATCCTTTGATTTGGCAACATAGACTTTGTCACCAACTTCATATTCATTAGGCTCATCATTGAAAACCTTGCATAATCGCACATACCAAGGCAAACCTCTCCCATGTATAGATAAATTATTAATGGAAATAGGAGAAGAGATGTCAGTACCATGGCTTACCTTCGCAGAATCGGATTTCGGGACCTCGAGGTCTGGTTGACATCGAGTAGGGTTACTCGACGTCGAGGAGATTGCTGCGTCTGGTGGACTGTTCGACAAGGAGGAGGTGACGAGAGGGTTTCTCGACCAAATAAATTTGTAGTCAAGACCCCGCTATAGGATAGTGGAGTCAGGTTCGTCCTCAGGAGAGAAGTCAGCGGTTCTAGGTTTAGTGTGTTTTGGGGTTCAGGGATGGCAGGAAAAGGTGATGAGGGTGGCTATCGACAAAGAATAGAGGGGTCGATGTCGAGGGATGGAGAGAGAATGGTGGTTTGATATCGAGTAGAATATGTGCCGAATAAAAATAATAAAATAAAACAAATAAAGATGCAAACTTCCAAGGTTAGGGATCACCACAACAATAAACATATATGCAGATCATAAATCACATAAAGATGCATGCTTTATATCAAAGAATCAACTTTTGCAAATTCCAACAATTTAGGTGATAGAGGCTCTTGCATAAAAACCTAATTTGTTTCTACCTTTTCTTAATTAGGATTAGTCGGCTCTCGCAAATAAACCCTAATTACTATCCAATTCATAATAAGATCACTTTCGCTTCAATATCATGAATAAGGAATTTCCTCGACTCTCGCAAAGGATTAAGCACATAGGTAGATGATGATAAAGACATATAAATTCATGGATTTATAAATCAAACACACATATCTATGTTGGGATCACCCCAACCCTAGAAGAAGGAAATTAGAAACAAACCATAATAAAAGAAATTAACTTTAATATAAAATAAACTAAAACTTACAACCATTCGTCTCCTTCCTTCTCCTTCTCTCTCACCTCTTCTCTCTCTCTCTCTCTCTCTCTCTCTCTCTCTCTCTCTCTCTCTCTCTCTCTCTCTCTCTCTCCTATCTCGCCTTCTCTCTCTCCTCTCTCCTTGCGCCCTAAGATGGCTTTGCTTGAATGAATGAAAATCAGCCCCCTAGGGCTTTATTTATAGGCTTCATTCCCTAGCTATTCTAGGAAAGAAATTATATCTATATCTATATTTATCTATCTAATAACATTAAGATAAAACATGGAAATAAATAATTATATCTAAAAGGAAATAAAGCTAAAGTTGATAGATCTTCCTTCTCCTTGATAGAACTTGATATATCTTGATAGAATATCTCGAATCATGACTTGCAAGTAACCTCTTAGGCTCGGATTTCTCCTCGTACTCGACTCGGACTTTCTGGAATTTTCCTCGACATCGAGTAAGTTTCTCGACGTCGAGTAAGGTCTTCACTTCTCGGATTGTACTCGATCTCGGCTATCGTCTGGGCTCGTCGAGTTTTCTCGACATCGACCAAATTTGGTCGACGTCGACTAAGTGTGGCTCTTTGAGTGGCTCCTGCTCAGCTCGTGCTCGATCTCGTCCTCTGAAGCAGTTGTCGAGTAAAATTTTGGTCGATGTCGACCAGTTTGGTCGACTTCGAGTAACTCTGTCGCTTTCAGCATCCTGCTCCGTTCTTGAAACGCACTTTCCCGAGTCCTCGTTTGTGGAATTGACGCATATGAGCATGCGTTGGAAAGCTCTTTTCGAGGGCTACAACTCTCATGAAGACATCAAAGCTTGATTCAGAATGATGAATACCGAAAAATGGCCTTTTCTCCAGCTGCACCATCCTTAGCTTCTTCATGGGTTTGCTTTAAGCTCCAAAGTGCATCCGATTTCTGCGAAATATAACAAAAACTTGTGTAGACCTCCATATATTGCAAATAAACATAAACTACACAAATTATGTATTATTCTAGCCCAAATGTATGAAATGTATGCAGAAAACGATATAAAAGTAACTATAAAACATGGCAAATTAGGCTCACAACAAACGCCCCATACTTAAGCTTGTTTGTCCTCAAGCAATACTTTTAATTGTCATACAGGGGAAGAAATCAAAACTCTCAACATATTAGATTCATTTTTATATGTACCTGCAATTAATTACCATCCTCGGAAAGGTACTAGTGTCACAAATCCATGCAAGTGCAATTAAAAAGCAACATCTACTCACAAAAGGAGGGTTATGAAAAACAATTCATAAGACAAAGCATTAATAATCAAGAGGACTTTATTTTAAGCTCAATAAGGAGTAGATTGGTAAAAGCTAAAGGTGAGCAATTTTTGGTAATGTGGTACTAATGATCCGGGGAAATGGAGCACTTTTCAAAATTTTCATACCACATTCCTTCCTCATAAGATTCATCACCTTTCTCTCATTGCTCATTGCTTTTTTCAATATTATCCTTTTGCCTCTCTAACCTCAGCACTGCCTTCTCGCGGGTCGCAAACATGGGTATCATGAATGGCCCCGAATACTTAGTGCTTTGGACTCCTCACCTGTGTGTCCCATCTCACTGAACTATTATCTCAGTAAGCAGGGTCGATCTACCTTTATTTCCTAAGGTGATCGGATTTTCTTTCACTCATTAAATTTTCCATAAATTTCAAACATTCCTTCCAAACTCCAATAATGATAACAACAACACAAACACCATATAATGTAACATAATTTTCAACATAATCCCCGGATATGAAATAAGGTAAAGAATGACAATATTTAGATCATGCGGAGCAATATATGAAATAAGGCATATTATGGGTTTTGTGATGCATAAGCATAGGTAAGGCTAGGATTATAAACATATGAGCATTATATGGAAATATAAAGTCCTCCATCCTCTTATTATGCAACATGTCAAAAGCAACTTCAAATTTTACATCCTTTCATGGTTTTCAAGAAATAATGCACTTCATTGTGACTTCCCTTTACTAGGCAATTTCATGATATATCTCTAATGAATCCAATTTTGCATCGTCGAGTTCAATATAGCTTCCATGACATTAATCAAAAATTTTCAATGGGGGTCATTTTTCAAACTTTGGAAAACATGCATATAAGCACATAAATCAATAATGAATTCCAAAATAGCCATGTATAAGCAATTCAAGAAATAATGCACAAATATGGTCAAATAAATCAAATATGCATAAAGTAAGCCCTTCCCCCACATCATACTTAAACATTACAGTGTCCTCACTGTATAAAAACAAGGGTAAAGAAAGAAACTCACTAGATAGATGTGCAGGGCTTCAAAATCAAGTGCAAAAGCTGCTGGCCTAGTCCGATTTTAGCTTGCTTCTATCCCCATGGACCTGAAAAATGTAGAAGAGAAATACCCACAATAGAAAAACTAAAAGTTCAAAACCAAAAACAAACAAAAGCAACAATGTCCAAAAGTCCCAAAAGTAAATGTCTATTTACAAGCTCTAGATTTTATAGTTGCTAGGCCGACTTTCTCCGTTAAGCTCAAGGTGGCATTTGCAGGGCCCATGTAGCTTGGGCTTCAAACATGACTCCATTCTTGTCCATCAGTTGCAGTCCTCCTGAATGGATCTTGTTCACCGTGAAGGGGCCATCTTCTTCTTGTTGAATTTGTTAGGAAACCAATGATCCTTTGATTTGGAAACATAGAACTTGTCTCCAACTTCATACTCATTAGGCTCATCATTGGAAATCTTACACAATCGCACATACCAAGGCAAACCTCTCCCATGTATAGATAAATCTTTAATTGAAATAGGAGAAGAAAGATCCATACCTTGGCTTACCTTCGTAGAATTGGATTCGGGGACCTCAGTGTTTGGTCGATCTCGAGTAAAACTGCTCGACATCGAGGAATTCAGCTCTTCTGGTGGAAGCTCAGTCGATATGGGGGAAGACTTGTCGATTTGGGTTGGTCGATATCGACCAAGGTTGGTCGATATCGAGTTAGCTGGATCAATATCGACTGGCTTCTGCTCAACAGGAGGAATCGACTCGGCGTGGTTTGGTCGATATCGACCAAGATTGGTCGATATCGAGTAGTGCTGCTCGATATTCCTTTGCTCGACTACTGGTCGACTTCGACCCCACACTTGAATCCTGTCAAGGCATCCGAAAAATAGTTAGTCGATATCGACTTACCTTGGTCGATTTTGAGTAGATCCTTTGTATCGTCGTTTAGGATGGCCATGATCTCCTCCACTTGGGCTTCCATTTCCCTCTTTTCCTGCTCCTCGGGGGTCATATTTCTTACCTTAGGCTCCCCGCACGTACCTAGCTGATATTGACTTGACCTCTTCCATGAGTTTTATTAAAGGAATACTCAATTACCTCATCGCTGATGTTGAAAGTGAGCACTCCCTCCCTTACGCTTATGTTGGCATCCACCGTCGCCAAGAAGGGCCTTCCTAGAATAATTGGACAAGCAGGGTCCTCCGCCATATCCATAACTAGAAATCAGCAGGGGCGAAGAACTTACCTACTTGTACTGGCACATTGTCCACCATGCCTGTTGGGATGACCACCGTGTTGTTCGCCGTGTATAGTTTTGCATCCACACGCTCTAAGGCACCTATCTTAATCTTGGACCAGATTGATAAAGGCATTATACTCACACTGGCTCCCAAGTCACATAAAGCATTAAATTTATACTGACCAAATCCAATGGTTATAGCAAACTTATCTGGATCTGGCCTTTTCTCTAGTACGTCCATCTAGCTGCACTCCTCTGGGCTCAGCCATTGACCGCTTTTTGCTCAGAATCTCCTTGAGGAACTTGACATAGGATGGCATCTCATTAAGAGCTTCTGTGAAGGGTATGGTGACATTGAGCCTTTGAAGCATCTTTATGAAACGCTGGAACTTCTTCTCTGCTGGATCCTTTGGAGATTTCGATGGGAAAGGCAGCTTCTTTTTCGGCGGAGGTGCAGAAGGATGGTCAACAGGGGCAGAAGGGTGGTCGATGTCGACCAGGGTTTCCTCGACGTCGAGTACAGTGGTCGACTTCTGGGCAGGCTTTTCGTTCTGGTCGACGTCGAGTTCATGTTGGTCGATGTCGAGCAGATTGTGGTCGATGTCGAGTGGCTTGGTCGACGTCGAGGAGTCTCCTGCAGCTTCTCCTTCTGTGTTTTGCTCGGGCGATTGCATCTATCGCCCACTCCTTAGATTCATGGCAGCGACCTGTCCTGCAGATTTAGTTTTAGGATTAGGTTCAGAGGATCCAGGGAGCTTACCTGATTGCCGGGGGATTGACGAGGCTAATTGACCCATCTGAGTCTCCATTGATTTTCACCAGATATCGATTTCCCCAAGCCTAGAGTTGACACCATGCATCTGAGTGTATATGGAATTGATAGACTGCTTGGTGTCTGAATGATTTCTCCACATCTCCTCAAGAATGGTCTGCAGGTCATCTTTCTTTCCTTCTCTATCAGAGTGACCAGGGGCTCTGTAGGGAGGGGGGTTCTGATGCTGGGGCTGGCGATAGTAGCTCCAGTTCTGGTTATGATGTGGCCCTGAGTAGTGTCCCCCCGCATACGATACCTCCTCTTGGGTCTCTCCTTGATGTACTTGATCGACGTGTGAGCACCTAGTAGTGTTGTGCCTCACAGACCCACATTCCAAACAAGGTTTATCTTTAGAGAGGAATTTTATCTGTTTGGTGAGACGGCGTACCTGATCGTTGTCAAACTGCTCCCTGACGTCTGGATCAATTTCCTTGGGTGGCACATACAACGACATAGATGGGGCAGGCCTTTTATACCTTTCGTCAGAAGCGGCCGCAGAAGTCCCATATGTGTTGTCGTAGTTGGTCAGTGTCTCAAATGCCTCCTATGCTCGGCGTGGAGTGTATCTAAGATACTCATAGTTGGTGTAGTTTTTGATCCGGTCTTTAGTAGGCACTTCCAGGCAATTGAAGATGATCTCCTGGATGACGTAGGGCGGCTGTCCATGCGTAGGACAGGATTTCAGCAGCCTCTTGTATCGCTCCCAAACTTGTGTTAATGGTTCCCTTACCTTTTGTCTAAAAGCCGTGATTTGTTGTCTGAGGGCAACTGTCTTTGCAGGAGGAAAGAACTTGTTGAGGAACATGTCTTGTAGTTCGTTCCATGTGCGAATTGATCTTGCAGGCAATCCTTCCAGCCATTGTTGTGCTATTCCTGCAAGGGACCAACGAAAAGGCTTTAGTTTTAAGTATTCAAGATTAGCACCATCAGCTATAGCTTCGCATAAATCTATAAAAGTGGTGACATGCTCTAAAGGACATTTATTGATTCTTCCCCTAAATTGACTCCTTCTAATTTCAGTAATAAAAGAAGGACGAATTTCAAAATTAATTGCGGGAAGAACGATCGCTGATTTTGGAACTTCTAGAGTAGGATGCAGATATTCCTTTGCGTGTGCTGGGACATGCCCAATCCGCTCCTCAAGTTCCCTCCTAGCGTTGATCTCGCGATCTACCCTTGCTTCCCACCGCTGCTGGTTCTGTGCATATTCCGCCTCTCATCGGGCGTGTTCTGCTTCTCTGGTGGTGAATGCCTCAATCTGTTGGCAAAGTTGCTCAAGCTCCTGTGCAGGTGTGAGCTGGCCCACATTCTCATTGTTGGATGTCGACATGAGTCTCCTCCTAAGCCTTTGCTGAAGATGAAAAAACCGCTCAGCCTCGAGAATTGGGTCTATAGGCGTGCGATCAGTTCTTCGCATGCACCTGAAAAGCAAAAACAAAAAGAAACTAAAAAGCAAAAACAAATGTAAAGAAAAGAAAAAGAACTAAAAAGGGTGCGATTGATGTCTTCCCCGGCAACGGCGCCAATTTTGTTGTTGCAAGAGGATGGTCAAGTATGAAATATAAATAAAACATAAAGCAAATTAACTCCCTGTCTCAGCAAATAAATACAAGGCTTTCTCCCGTTGTAGTAGAAGACAGTCAAGATCGGTCCACGAGGAAGTGTGTCAGCGCCCGCCTTTTCAGTTC
Source organism: Persicaria maculosa (assembly GCA_963922045.1). Lineage (NCBI taxonomy): Eukaryota > Viridiplantae > Streptophyta > Magnoliopsida > Caryophyllales > Polygonaceae > Persicaria > Persicaria maculosa. The sequence goes on along the minus strand of OY998259.1, from coordinate 50,130,479 downwards.
CAGAAACTCAGCAAATTCGACCAGAAGCAGTCCTCGACTTCGAGTAAAGTACTCGACTTCGGCCAACACTATCGACTAAAACAGAAAGCAATACCAAGCAGAAACGAAAACGAAAGCAAAGTGCTCGATCTCGACCAGGCTTCCTCGACGTCGACCAACAGTCCTCGACATCGACCAAGTTTAGTCGATTTCGAGTACAAACAGAAACTAAAGATCGAAACTTTAAATTGTATAAAACGAAGGCAAACACGAAATTTTATAAATAAAATCAATAAACTAAAATACTTCTGACAGGACAAAATCGTTGTGTTTCCTATCAAAATAATATCCAAACCAACCAACTAGTATAGCTAGTAAGTCCAGAGTCGATCCACAGGGAACTATTGTTACTTTATGCGTTATAATCACCAACAAGAGTAAACAAGGGGATTGTAGAGATGTAAAGATGAAAAGAACTCAAGAAGTGAATAATGGTGATGGTTGTAAACAATGATGAATGAGATGTTTCACCTACGATTCTCAACTTTAGTTCGTCTCCTTGATCATAGTTCTTCCTTCTAGTTGTATCTTTTCTATATCCATTCTTATCTTGATTTAAATAGATTATTAGTCCTATGAGTCCTAATAATCCCTTATTCCTAGGCAATCTTAACACGGATTAAGGTTTAATCCTAGGAATAGCAATAAGTCTCAAGATCTATTAAGCTTATAAGCAACATTAATTCCCTAAAGAATTAACATTTAACCTATAGTCAATTTCTTATACAATCAAGCTTTTCTATGAGATCTACTCAATTGTATTCGCTAGTTTAGATTAGGTTTCACAAACGTATGAATCAAAACCCTAGCAATGATGCAATTCTAACGAGGTCGCGAATCAAGATAGAATCAACACCACAAGTAATTAAAGCACAGAGAAATTGAAGAAGATAATAGAAATAAACTAGAATTCCAAACTCACAATTCAACAAAACCAAGTCTTGATCGTAGGCAAAACACGATGAGTTTAGTTGCTCATGCTCCTAAACGACGTCTCTCAATTCTTCAAAGGACAAAAGATAACTCAAAACAACTAAAAATAAGTCTTTAAATACCTAAGAATACCGTCATAAAAAACCAAGAAAATGTTTCCCAAAGATAGGCCCAACTTAAGAGGTATAAAAATTCGGCGCTGACTCCGGCCCAGAAAACCGCGGGTGCTGCCCCCTTGGCCGCGGGCGCGGCTTCTGCAGAGAAGCTTGGAATTCTGGCAGCACGTGCTGCCTGGATGGCCGCGGGTGCGGTTTTCTGTGTTTCCCTTGTTCCTCTTGCCGCGGGTGCGGTTTTTCCTCTTGTAAGCACTTTGCTTCTTCCTTGTGCATTCCAACTTGCTTGTCTAGCTTGTTCCTTGCCTCCATATGGTCCATAGACTTCTCATGATTGACCTCCTTACTACTTCGGATCCTCAATCTACAAATAAACACTAAACTTGTGTAGATTTTGAACTTAAACACCAAATGAGCAAACAAGTAAACTTACCCCTTCAAATGCAATATATACATCTAAATGACCCTAAAACTACTCTATAATGCCTATCTAAATATGCATTATCAACTTCCAAGATCAGGGTTTCAACACCACAATGTTAACCATGTAAAATAACACATAAAGGCATAAAAGATCATGCTTTTCATCAAATAACTTTCGTTATTAACAAATAGGAAAATAGAGGCTTTCGTATAAATCCTAATTGTTACTAACCCTTTTTCACATAATTAATCCAAGTTGTATTAAGATCACTTTCGCTTCAATAATACAAACAAGGATCACCTTCAACTTTCGCAAAAGAATCATGCTCATGGGGATAGGATACGAATTCGCATCAAAAGATTGTACCTTTACTGCATCACCTCACATGGCCACCGTCGGGCTCACCCCGACCCTAGAAGTTGGGTGACTACTCGCTCTTCATCATCAAGAAAGACATCAATAATAAAAGGGAACTAAATTGCATTAAATAAACTAAAAGAAAGCTTACAACCGATCGAAGCCAAATTCCGCTCTCATTTTCTCCAACCTCTCTCGCCACAAGCTCTCTCTCTCTATGTAACTAATTGGAACTAGAATTGACTTAATAAAAGTCAGCCCCTAAGGCCTTATTTATAGTGTTCCATGTAGCTATTCTATGAAGGAACAACTATATCTAAACCTAAAAATTTCTATCTAATAACATAAAGATAAAATATTATGATAAAAGAAATAATATCTAAAAGGAAACTAGGACTAGTTGTGGATAAATCCTTCTTGACTTGATAGATCTTGATGTGGATGGATAGAATTCCACATATCTTCTCTTGCAAGCAATTCCATCTTCTTCTGGCCAACTCGATCTCGGACTCGAACATCTTCTGGAATATCCTCGACGTCGACCAGGTCTTCTCGACGTCGAGTAAGATTTTCACTCTTAGATTGTACTCGAGCTCGGCAGCTCCTGGACTCGTCGACTTCTCCTCCACATCGACCAAGTCTGGTCGACGTTGACCAAGCTTCGCTCCTCGAGTGGCTCTGCTCGACTCCATGTAACTTTCTGGTCTTGATGTACTCGACCTCGACCAAATCTGGTCGACGTCGAGTAGAACTGGTTCGCTCTCAGCATTCTGCTCTGTTCTTGAAACGCACTTTCCCGAGTCGTCGTTCGTCCGATTGACGCATATGAGCATGCGTTGGAAAGCTCTTTTTGAGGGCTACAACTCTCATGCAGACATCAGAACTTGATTCAGAATTATGAATTCCGAAAAATGGCCTTTCCTCCAGTTGCACCATCCTTAGCTTCTTCATGAGTTTCCTTTAAGCTTCAAAGTGCGTCCGATTTCTGCGAAATATAACAAAAACTTGTGTAGACCTCCATATATTGCAAATAAACATAAAATACACAAATTTTGTATTATGCTAACCCAAATGTATGAAATGCATGCAGAAATCGATATAAAAGTTAAGGTAAAACATGGCAAATTAGGCTCACAATAATTTGCACAACTTATGGTTATATATATTCAGTGGCGGATCTGTGGGGGGGCTCGGCGTGGCTGAAGTCCCCCACTGGCCAAAATAAGGGTATATGTATATATTTATATAACTGTTAATTTAAGAATATATAAAAGTGAAGTTAAAAGATATCACAAAGACAAAGTAGCTCAGCGGATAAGACACGGGGTTAGTTTAATGGGGTTGCGGGGCATCTCAGGTTCGAATCACAGCAACTCCTTATTTTTTCCTTTGTTGCATCTGTTTTTTTTTTTAAACATCATCCTTTTTTTCCCTTACAGCGTTACAGTACCCAGGTTCGAATCCCATTCCATAACCCTTTTTACCCTGCATCTGTTTTTTTTAACATCAAAACCTGTTTTTTTTTTTTACAGAATACAGAGGCAGAGCAACCCTCGCTTTTGCGCGCACACACAGCGAAGAGAGAAGACGAATCCCCGACTAGCCAAGCCAAGCAGGCCGCCAGCGCCGCTACCAGTACCACCTCCGACCGACCTGGTATTGGCAGCGCACCACCGCAACCTGATATCTACGAAGGCTTACACTGGCGAGCACTCCCGTTTCCCGCTGCGAAATCTTCAATTCTTCACTCCTTCAAGGTTTGTTAGTTTTCTTCCTCTTCCTTTGAATTTGATTGTTTTTAAGTTTAATGGATTGATAGAGAATTAATTTAGATTAGAATTTGTGGATTTGGGAATCAATTTGGGGAATTTCGATTAGGGTTTATGATTTGTAAGAAATAGGTTTGTTAGTTTTCTTCATCTTCCTTTGAATTTGATTGTTTTTTAGTTCAATTGATTGATTGAGAAACAATTTAGATTAAAAGTTGTGGATTTGAGAATCAAATTGGGGGAATTTCGATTAGGGTTTATGATTTGAGACAAATAGGTTTGTTAGTTTTCTTCATCTTCCTTTGAATTTGATTTTTTTTAAGTTTAATTGATTGATTGAGAATCAATTTAGATTAGAAGTTGTAGATCTAAGAATCAATTTGGAGAATTTCGATTAAGGTCTGCGATCTATGAGAAATTAATTGTGCACTTGTGGTTTGTGATTTGTTATTTGAAAATTGAAATTGTGGTTGTTTATGATTTGGAATTGTGGTTTGTGATTTTAGTTGTGAGAAATGAATTTGTGGTTTGTGATTTGGAAGTGTGGTTTGTGATTTGGAACTTGGAAGTGTGGTTTGTGGATTTGTTTTGTTCTTTACGATATTCAATCAAAATTGCTAGATAGAACAATTATAAAAAGGGGGATCAAAACCCAGAATCATTAGAATCATTTATTATCAAATGTTCCATTTTTCTAAAATTTTATTATTTGCTTGTTTTAACCATTCAATGTTATTTGATATCCATATCTTGAAAAATTCAATGAAGATCTAACCAAAACCATATGATTTTCTTTAATTTCTTGCCCAAAACCTTTTTCCCTTATTTACATTCGTTTAGATGCACTGAAAATATCAAACAAACGGAAGGTTGAAGCCAATGATATTAACCTACGAAGCTTGTTTCCAAAATCTAAAGACAAAACCCTGAGCTAACTGTGTCCAAAATCAAGTATTTTTTTTATTGTTCATCTCAATGAACTCAAATTATTTGTATATCTTTTCCTATGAAATTATGTATCCTTATGAGTTGTGTACCTATGTAAAGTCTCTTTTATCGAAAAAAAAATTTAGCCCCCCCCCCCCCAAACAAAATTCTGGATCCGCCACTGGTTATATTTGCACAACGTACTCTTATATTTGCACGATAAAATGTAAAAAAAATAGACTTGAGTCATATTTGCACAACTTACGGTTATATTTGCACAATGTACTCTTATATTTACACAACGTACTCTTATATTTGCACGACAAAATGTAAAAAAAAAACCTAGACTTGGGTCATATTTGCACAATTTACAGTTAAATTTGCACAACGTACTCTTATATTTGCACAACGTACTCTTATATTTGCACGACAAAATGTAAAAAAAAAAAGAAAAAAAAAAGACTTGGGTCATATTTGCACAACTTACAGTTATATTTGCACAACGTACTCTTATATTTGCACAACGTACTCTTACGGTTATATTTGCACCACGTACTCTTATACTTACGGTTATGCTCAACATGATCTTATTTTTGCTCAACAATAGATTATATTTGCACAATAATTGCGACTTGTGAAATTGTGCTCACCGTGATCTTATTTTTTCTCAATATTATTTTATACTTGTTCAATAGATTATTGCATAACATGGTCTTATTTTTGCTTATCAATAGACTATTATTGCACAACATGGGGGATTGGTGGAAATTTGCTCAACATGATCTTATTTTTGCTCAATAATAAATTATATTTGCACATCAATTGAGACTTGTGAAATTGTGCTCAACATGATCTTATTTTTTATCAATATTATTTTTTACTTGCTCAATAGATTATTGCACAACATGGTCTTATTTTTTCTCATCAATAGATTATAATTGCACAACATGGGGGATTTGTGGAAGTTTGCTCAACATGATCTTATTTTTGCTCAACAATAGATTATATTTGCACAACAATTGAGACTTGTGAAATTGTGCTCAACATGATCTTATTTTTTCTCAATATTATTTTACAGTTACTCAATAGATTATTGCACAACATGGTCTTATTTTTGCTCAACAATAGACTATGATTGCAAAGAATGAGGGATTGGTAGAAAGTTGCTCAACATGATCTTATTTTTGCTCAAGAATAGCTTATATTTGCACAACAAATGGGACTTGTGAAATTGTGCTTAACGTGATATTATTTTTTCTCAATATTATTTTATAGTTGCTTAATAGATTATTGCACAATATGGTCTTATTTCTCAATATTATAGCTAGGCTTTGCCTTTCATTTGCTTTTGAGTGTGTTATACCCACTTTATCTTACAAGTGTGATTTATGAAATGTGTTTACCCAATACAGAAATCGGATCTCCAACTTTACAAGTATGTTCTTCAAGCAACCTTAAAATGTAAAGACCAGCTATAAACTAAAGATAAAATATGTACTTCATTCATACTATAATGAACATAAATGGCATATGTGACTAATTAGTACTAAGAAGTGCAGGGAAGCTGGTCATTTTGGGTAGTTTTACATGTTTTTCCTTTCCCTTCAACTGTGCTGCTCCCTGATCTATTTCGCCCATGAGCCTTGCCGCTTCTTGAAGTGAAAGAGCAATTGCACTCTTGAGAGTCACTATCTTCTGAAGACATTGCTGCTGCTCCACAGAAGCAACTTCTTTTTCTGTAGTTGCTCTGTCTAAAGCTTCCTTTAAAGTAGCAACTTCCTTTTTAGCGTTATAAACTCTGTCAAATGTCAAACTGGCTTTATCTTCTGTGAGCAATAATGTATTCTCTAGGCTTGCTATCTTTTCTAGTGCTTCCATGTATTCTCTAGGCTCGGACAAACATTAATATATTCTCTAGGCTCGGACAGACATTTTATTACATTCTATTGCTTCCATGTATTCTCTAGGCGAGCAATAATGTGTTCTCTAGGCTCGGACAAACATTAATTTACGGCATGATAGAACTAAGAAGTGCAGGGAAGCTATTGCAAGCTCAAAATTCATCTTCCAAATGTATTTGAAGTTTCTTCCTCTATCTAGTTCGGTTGCCCACTTCAAATCTCATTCCACAACAACATTCCTATAATCAAGATTCGGCTTGGTAGCTCCCCAGCTGATGGTGCAAGGTATGTGATTTGCTTCCTACAAACTTTAACAAGCAAAGAGGGCAAAATCTACAAACTTTAAGACCAACAAGGGCAAAATCGATTGACTGTTCAAAGCTATCATTCCTTATCAATCGATCGAAGACCGATTGAAGCACATGGTATAGAGGCAGCAAGAAAGCAAATTGAAGGGGGGAAAATAGAAGTTATAGTCAATTACCTGTTCAGAGCTATCATTCCTCCTCATCACTGTTGTATTTTTCTGTCATATATGAAAACAAAGATTCAAAAATCATGAGCAACAAAACCTTGCACAAGTGAACGAACAATTGAAAGTAGTTATAGACAATAAACAGCAACCATATCTGAGGTGACGAAGGCCGCTCCCTCGCTCGCTCCGGCTGCTCGACCTCGCTCGCTTCGCTCGCTCGACATCGACCTCGCTCGTTAACTCGCTTAGTGCTCATCTGCGACAGGACCAGACGAATCAGTGTATGTGCCGAGTAGATCGATTTCCTTATCAATCGAAGAAAATTTGCGCCGAATGCGCAAATTTCCATCAACAAGCGGAAAGAAGCACAAATGAAGTTGATCAATTGATGTCGACAAATGAATCGAATGAATCACAAGCCTGGATAACAATTTCATCAACAAGTGAAAAGAAGCACAAAGAATCGATCAGTTGATGTCGACGAATGAATCGAAGAAGAAAGAAAAAGAAAAGGTTGGGTTGAAGAAAATTAACCAAATCGATTGACTGAACCTTTCCCTAAACCAAATCCAGTGAAAAAACCTACCTCAATCACGAATCGATCAATCAATTAGCTAAGCTGATACTCAATTTGAGAGATGAGCCGGCTTCGCTCGCTCGACCTCGCTCGCTCTCGCTGAAGCACAGATCCAGCCATGGAGAGATGCGCCGGCGAATCGCCTACTCTAACCCTAGCGATCTCAATCTCCCATTGTAGCCGCGAGCCTTGACGCCGATAAGCGGTGCCGGAGATCGGAGGAGGCGTAGGAGGAGGGGAGGAGGAGCGACCTGATGAAGCGTAGGGATAAAGATCGGAGGAGGGGAGCAGAGTCCCAGCGAAAAGCGCCGATCTGAAGGAAGGAGAGAGCGCATGGAACAAGGGAAAAGGGTTTATATTGTGGACATTTCGCCAATTTATCTTAAAATGTGGACATTTCACTAATTAAGACATGTTTTGTGGACATTTCACAAATTGGCCCTTACAAAGTGACCCAATCCCTAATTTAAATATCCACGTAATTTCCCGGCATGACATCTCGTCCACTCCACATAGTCTCCACCGGCCATCACACGAGTTTTATTCCCCAACCGATTATATAAACACTTGTCCGCAGTCTCCCTCTCTCAATTTCGCTCCAACAACCCTAGATGGCCGTTCACACGGCGGAGCCATGGCAGAGCCTGCAGGGGAAGGTAGTTATGGTCACCGGGGCCTCGTCCGGGATCGGCCTCGAACTCTGCCTTGACCTCGCCAAGGCCGGTTGCAATCTCATTGCAGCCGCTCGGCGGATCGACCGGTTGAAATCGCTTTGCAATCAGATCAACCGGATTCCTTCTTCTGAATCATCCTCATCCGCCTCCGCCTCGTCATCGGAACAGAATAAATGCGAATCGCCAGTTGGAGCCGTCGCCGTTGAGCTTGATGTTTCCGGTGACGGCAAATCAATTGAGGCGTCGGTAAGAAGAGCGTGGGGAGCTTTCGGCCGAATCGATGCTCTAATCAACAACGCTGGAGTCAGAGGTGAATCTCATATTCCTCTGAGCTCCGTTATTTGTTTTGCAGCAATCGCTTTACTTTTCAGCAATAGAGTAGATCGACCGGATACTTGCAGCGGAGATTGAAATTTATGAATGAAATTGAGTTTTGATTAGTATGAATTGAATGGTGCTCAACTTAATTTCAAGGATCAGTTTCATTTCTTTTGTGTATATTTTATTTTGGAAGAATAATCTTGCTATTTTGTTCAATAACTCTTTCTTGGGAGGATGAAAAATTGGATGCAAGTGAATTTTGTGAATTGAATGCAGGAACTATTAATTCTTCAGTGGATCTATCCGAGGATGAATGGAATAGTACCGTCAGAACGAACTTAACTGGAACATGGTTGGTGTCAAAGTATGTCAGTATACACATGCGCGATGCTAAGATTGGAGGATCCATCATCAATGTAGCTTCAATTGCCGGTATTGATCGAGGACAACTACCTGGCGGTATTGCCTACTCCGCATCCAAGGGCGCTGTCAACATGATAACAAAGGTCTTTCCCCGTTTCATGCTTTTTTCCCTAATTTCTTAACACATCCTAATGACTATAAAAGGATTTGTGGAATATGCCTTAAGACTATTCTAATATATGTCCTAGTTTCTAATACCTCTATTCATGGTCTCTGATTTGATTTCTAGTAACATATTCTTGGTCCTGAGATTGAATTCCTAGAAGCATGGTTTAACCAATGATAATGTTGTTTTGCAGGTTATGGCCCTAGAGTTAGGTCCTTACAGAATCAGGGTAAATGCAATAAACCCGGGACTTTTTAGATCCGAGATCACCCAGGGTCTCATGGAAAAGGACTGGCTCCAAAATGTTGCTCAGAGAACTATCCCTCTTAGAAGCAATGGCACGGTTGATCCGGCTCTGGCATCTGTGGTGAGGTACCTTATCCATGACTCCTCCGAGTACATTACCGGCAACATTTACATAGTTGACGCAGGCGCCACCCTCCCTGGCGTTCCCATTTTTTCATCCCTCTAACCATGATCTACAATACATTGTGCACACAAACATTAGGATATTATTTGCTACAGTATTAACTTCATCACTTGTTAGTTGTTACCACTTGCATTTTGCAACTCGAGTAATTTCTGTAGAAGAAATAAGGACATTGCAATGCAAGCTGTAATTTGATTTCTTTTCATCTTTGCAGCATTCAATATCATGGGCCGTATTTGGGCCATTAGAGAACTAGGGGATGGGCCAACGTGGCCTTTTTAAAGCCCAGTAGTAGGATATCTGAGCCTGAAAAGCAATTGTGAGGGATTTTAAGGACGTTGGAGTGTGCCCCCGGGAATACAGTGTGGTGGTAAGAGTTGGACCCGATGACTAAATAGTCATAGGTTCGATTCTTGTTGCTATACCCCGTGATTTACCTCCTCCACATGGTTCAGGGCGGGGTCTGTGGGGGCGTCTGGATGGAGCGTTATCCATCTTTTGGAACTTCAACGATCAATACAAAATGTATCTCAGTTTAGCTTAGGCTCCTCACAGCCACCATTTACACCTGCTTTTTGTGATGAACAACTCAATCGGATTTCGTTTCCATAAGGATGTTTGTAATGTAATCGTGGCTACATTGACGTCATTTCTAGCTTGTGTGAGTTCTTGCCTGGCATAGTGCATGTCAAAAACTTGTCGATACTGCAACAACGGGTGACAGGTAGCTTTTCTACATTACAATTTTCATACTATGCACAACCACCTAAACAACTAATTAAGCTAGGAGGGCTTGATTGATTAATCCAAACTCTATCGCTCCAAAAATGAAACACATATATGAACTATGCAATGCATTATTTATGAGACCGATTTTCAACCGTTGGATTAAAACCGAATGAAGGGCTATGATTAAAAGATAATGTATGGAAATTAATTTTTGTTCATCATATAATATAATAATTTACGAAAATTAAAAGATTAATTGTCTTTTATCTCTATCCATTTACATTTACAGTGAAGGAAGAAACGTCAATTACTATAAACATACAAAGCTCAATTTTGTATTTTAGGAAACATAAATATAAAAAAAGAAATAAAAAAAAGTAAAAGAAAATATTCCGGGTAAATTATAAACGAGATAGAGGGCCATAGGAATTGGAGGAGGAAATGGACAAATAGAATTCCTAATCTTCGATGTTGGATGTCAAAGGCAAGGAGAATTTGGTGGGAAAAAACACATTGATCGACAAAAAAACCAAAAAAAAAAAAAAAAAAAGACTTGTTGTATTGTGTTTATCAAATATGTGAGCATTTCTTCCTCAGTTTCTACATGTGGCAATTTAGAAACCGCTCTTCCAATTGGTAAAAACAAGTCCTCCAATCGAAGGCGCCAGAAATCAAACAACTCAAAACGTTGACTAAACTTGGAAAACAGGAAACATCCCCTTCAACAAAAAAAAAAAAAAAAAAAAAAAACAAAGACAAGAAAATTTAGAAAAATTTCTCATTCTTTCTAGGAGATGGGTATTGTGGGGTTAGAGTACGTAGTTTGATTGACGTGTTATTGTGAAATCCCTAATGTGAAAAGAGAGAGAGGGGGAGAGGGAGAGAGATTCATATGAAATATACATCATTGCATTTGACGCTGTACGTTATAACAAAATCGATCTAGGAGGGGGGAAAGGGATTTTTGATCACAAACAATTCAACCAAGTGGTGAATCAATCGAATTGCGGCACATATATATATATATATATATATATATATATATATATATATATATATATATATATATATATATATATATATATATATATATATATATATATATATATATATATATATATATAAGATAGGTGGAGCGGATGTGCAGGTGATCGTTGGATGATCGATCGGTGAGGCATGCCTGTGGCATGGCAAAAGCTTGGGAAGCTACAATAAGAAGACCACAAGCTGCAGCTAAGAAACGCGCGCAACTCATCTTTGGCTCAATGTCTGTGGCTCATGTGAACGACGATATTGAAGAAGAAAGCAATGCGGCTTCAACAGGAGGAGGAGGAGATGCAGATGCCCAACAAGTAGAGAAGTTCCTGGCAAACGGAGACTACTACACAGGGCAATGGGTTGAGAATTGCCCACATGGGAACGGCAAGTACTTGTGGACAGATGGGTGCATGTATGAAGGGGAATGGTTCAGAGGCCAAACAATCGGGAAAGGCAGGTTCAGCTGGCCTTCAGGGGCTGTGTACGAAGGCGAGTTCAAGAGTGGTTATATGGATGGGAAGGGCACCTACACAGGGCCCAATCGGGAGACGTATAAGGGGTTTTGGGTGATGAACATGAAGCATGGGAATGGGACAATGAGCTATGAAACAGGGGATGATTACGATGGCGAGTGGAAGCATGGGTTGCAAGAAGGCAATGGCAAGTACCAATGGGCGAATGGGAATAAGTATCAAGGGGAGTGGAAGAATGGGGAGATTTGTGGGAAAGGGGTAATGACATGGGCAGGTGGGAATCACTTCCAAGGGGTTTGGGTGGATGGAGTTCCGGAAGGAGAGGGCATATTCAGGTGGCAAAATGGAAGCTACTACCAGGGTTGTTGGAGTAAAGATACAAAGGATCAAATAGCAGGGACATTCTATCCATCGGAGGCATGCGCGGGGAGGAACCAGCTGATGAATTGGGATCCACAGACATTGTACAAGGATATCACAAGAGATGTGTACATTTGCCCTATTGAGAAGATAACCATTTTCCCATCACAAAAAAAGATAGCTACTTGGAGGTCTTCGAAAGGGAGGGTTAGGCTTGGGAGGATGTCGGTTGATTCTAGGCTAACCGCAAGCACGAATAGAACGCAGACATGGGATACTAACGAAGGAAGCTTCTCTAGTGAAGGGAGCTATAGGAATTCAGTTGGTAGTAGAGGAGAGGATGTTCCAGTACTTCCAGTTCCAGTTCCAGGGATTGAGCATTTGGTTCCAAAGGCATCCCCAGGCCGGCCTCTTAAAATACCAAAGGTAGGAAAGAAACAAGGAGAGACAATCACTAAAGGCCATAAGAATTATGAACTTATGCTCAATCTACAGTTAGGTATCAGGCATGCTGTTGGAAAGCATCCTCCTCCTACATCCCTTGATCTAAAGAATTCGGCTTTCGATCCAAAGGAAAAGTATTGGACGAAATTCCCGAAAGAAGGATCAAAGCAGACACCACCCCATAGTTCATGTGAATTTAAATGGAAAGACTATTGTCCTTTAGTTTTCAGGTTAGTATCAGCTGGTACATATATAGGTTAATTAATAAATTAGTGGTTTTCCTTTAATTTCCGGCCTTAAGACTTGTCAATTCATTAATTGTTAGAGCTCTGAGGAAGCTCTTCAAGGTGGATGCAGCTGATTACATGTTATCTATATGTGGGAATGATGCGCTTCGTGAGCTCTCATCTCCTGGGAAGAGTGGAAGCTTCTTTTACTTGAGCAACGACGATAGATACATGATCAAGACAGTCAAAAAGGCAGAAGTAAAAGTAATTAAAGTCTTTATATATGATCATCATTCTCATTCTTTCATTCAGTATATATATTGGCCTTTGTTAGATCGAACCATGGTTAATTATGTTTTAGGTGCTTATACGAATGTTATCGCCATACTACAATCATGTAAGAAATTTCGAGAACACCCTAGTGACCAAGTTTTTTGGGCTCCATTGTGTGAAGTTAACCGGAACAACACAAAAGAAAGTAAGAACAAATGTTGAAATTAAAGCTAGTTTTGTAGGTGTTGGTATAGGGACACTAACAAATGCGTTTTTAAGTATGCAGGTAAGATTCATTATAATGGGAAATCTTATGTGCACAGAGTACACCATCCACAGACGTTACGACTTGAAGGGATCTTCACTAGGAAGATCAACAGACAAGCCAGAGGAAGAGCTTGATGCAAGCACTATACTCAAGGACCTTGATCTCACCTTCATATTTCGACTGCAAAAATCATGGTTTCAAGAATTTTGCAGGTAAAACCATTCCATCTAATCTAATTAATTAAAGGCAATTAATTCAATTCTCTAATCAGTTTGCTTCTCCATCCATCTTATCTTAATTAATTATCACTTTGGATTGGATCTCTCCATCTTACAGACAAGTAGACAGAGATTGTGAATTGCTTGAGAATGAGAGGATTATGGACTACAGCATGTTAGTAGGAATCCACTTCAGAGAAGCATCAAGAGGAGGAGACCTATTTCCGTCTGGAGCTCGTACTCCTACCAACATTAACGCCGGTTAGTGTTATGTTTATGTTTATGTTTATGGACTATATATATATTTTCACTTATATATATATATAATACATACATACATGATAACAATTTAATATTTAATACTCGATCCCTTTGCAATTGCAATGAATGCTTTTAGGCCGCGATGAAATCGACATTAATGATGGAGGTCCTTGCCTGCTTTCGAAACCACAGGTGGACCCAGCTTGGTATAAACCTCCTGGAGAACGTACTAAAATTAATTTGGCATTGAATTGCTACATCTTTCAAACCATAAAATCTGCGAGATTATGATAATATAAATCTTGCGAAAATTGACAATATATATTGCAGGTGGGCTAGCATTGGATTAGGTAATAACATGCCAGCTCGAGTTGAAAGAGCGGTCAGGAAAACCGATGGGGAACAACTACTAGCTCATGTGATGGACCCAACAGGAGAGTTTTATGAAGTCGTCATGTTTTTCGGCATCATTGACATACTCCAAGATTACGACATTAGCAAGAAGCTCGAGCACGCGTACAAGTCCATGCAGTATGATCCTACTTCCATATCAGCAGTCGACCCTAAATCTTACTCCAGACGCTTCCGGGACTTCATTTTCAGGATTTTTGCAGAGGATGTATGAAATGAATCCAGTACAGTACATACATTTTTTAGATCGATCAGAACAAAGATGAAACATATATTGCAACCAACGGCAGCAAAGCTTGGCAGGGGTGGTTTACCTACCCGCCATTGTCGAATCTCCTAATTGCTCCAAACATCAATTTTTTCGGATCACACTCATACTATTTTCTTCTTATGTTTACTTATCTTTCCCATTGGCTTCCTTCGTTTTTCGGTTTGGTATGAAGGAAGACAAGTATTAGACGAATTAATACACTGATCTATAGGGGGCAACAAGATCGATATGTATCATCAAACCTTTTTTTTTTTTTCCTTTCTCTTCTTTGGATTTAATTAGTTCTCTTGTGAGAAAACAACCTTTGTAATTTAGTGTACGTTAATCAAGTTTTAATTTGTGATAAACGCTCCAAATTATTAGTTTTAAAGCGACGAAGAAAGATCTTTGAGGTGTACTTGTTAATTAGAGTTATTTGTAAGGCTATTGCAGACAGACACTTCTTCAGGGCAATTTTCATTTTCTTGCCTATTGCCTTTTGTTCTAACAGATCTCGCGATTTTCGCATCAAGATCAACTCTAAGCAATAACCAATGCAAAAAATGCACTACATTGTCCATTTTCAAGTTCATTATCAGCCCAAAGAAGCATCTTATAAACAATCGGACATCACGCTAAACTAACCAACTTACCTGAAATAACAGGAGGTAATAACCCGTATGACAACTGCAATGGATCACTCATTTAGGAGTCGTTTGGTATGACTGCTAATATGAAATGAGAATCAGAATGAAATCAGAAAATCGTAATGATCCATTCTTGGAGTTGGTTGTTTAGTAGGGGTCGGAATGAACCATTGAAATTTACCCAGCAAGGCGGTTTCCCAAGCCACTGAAAGAAAGGAGAAGAAGTACACGGATATTTGTACTGTTAAGGGGTATTGCTTCATGACATTTGCATTTTCATCTTTTGGGGAACTGGGAGATGATGTTATTGGTTTTATGAAGCGGGTTAAACTGGTTACGAAAAGTTATGGGATGGAGTCTGATAATGACGATTTCATTTTTCATAGAGTTGGTTTTACTATTAAAAAAAGGGTTGTAGGTGTAGCTTAATTTGTTACGAGAGTTCCAACTAACTTTACGAGATGATTATGGAGGACAGGCCCAGTTATGGTTTGCACCTCAATGTTGATAAAACAGAAATTTTTGGCCGAAAGATGACCCAAGGAGCAGAATGGTTGGTGTTTTTCCACCTAACATTGCTAGGCCGCTGCAAGGGGTTAAGTTTCTTGGTGGGCCTGTCAGTATTAATTCGGTGTTCAGTAGTGAGCTTGTGATGAAGAGAGTGGACAAAACGACCGCGCTTATCGATGCAGTTGCTAAGATTGGTGACCCACAATGTGAGCTATTGTTGTTGCGTGCTTGTACTGGGGTCTCCAAACTTTATTTTGCTTTATATACATGTCCTCCTCTTGCCTTCGAGTCTGCCCAGCTTAAGTTTGATCTTGCTCTTCGACGTTCCCTGGAACGTATTATCGCTGCTTCTTGGTCGGGTTTCGGCAATTGGCAATGGATGCTCTCCACACTGCCCTTCAGGTTTGGGGGCAACAAGATCGATATGTATCATCAAACCTTTTTTTTTTCCTTTCTCTTGTTTGGATTTAATTAGTTCTCTTGTGAGAAAACAACCTTTGTTATTTAGTGTACGTTAATCAAGTTTTAATTTGTGATAAACGCTCCAAATTATTAGTTTTAAAGCGAGGAAGAAAGATCTTTGAGGTGTACTTGTTAATTAGAGTTATTTATAAGGCTATTGCAGACAGACCCTTCTTCAGGGCAATTTTCATTTTCTTGCCTATTGTCTTTTGTTCTAACCGATCTCGCGATTTTCGCATCAAGATCAACTTTAAGCAATAACCAATGCAAAAAATGCACTACATTGTCCATTTTCAAGTTCATTATCAGCCCAAAGAAGCATCTTATAAACAATCGGACATCACGCTTAACTAACCAACTTACCTGAAATAACAGGAGGTAACAACCCTTATGACAACTGCAATGGATCACTCATTTAAGAGTCGTTTGGTATGACTGCTAATATGAAATAAGAATCAGAATGAAATCAGAAAATCGTAATGATCCATTCTTGGAGTTGGTTGTTTAGTAGGGGTCGGAATGAACCATTGAAATTTACCCAGCAAGGCGGTTTCCCAAGCCACTGAAAGAAAGGAGAAGAAGTACACGGATATTTGTATTGTTAAGGGGTATTGCTTCATGACATTTGCATTTTCAACTTTTGGGGAACTGGGAGATGATGTTATTGGTTTTATGAAGCGGGTTAAACTAGTTACGAAAAGTTATGGGATGGAGTCTGATAATGACGATTTCATTTTTCATAGAGTTGGTTTTACTATTAAAAAAAGGGTTGTAGGCGTAGCTTAATTTGTTACGAGAGTTCCAACTAACTTTACGAGATGATTATGGAGGACGGACCCAGTTATGGTTTGCACCTCAATGTTGATAAAACCGAAATTTTTGGCCGAAAGATGACCCAAGGAGCAGAATGGTTGGTGTTTTTCCACCTAACATTGCTAGGCCGCTGCAAGGGGTTAAGTTTCTTGGTGGGCCTGTCAGTGTTAATTCGGTGTTCAGTAGTGAGCTTGTGATGAAGAGAGTGGACAAAACGACCGCGCTTATCGATGCAGTTGCTAAGATTGGTGACCCACAATGAGAGCTATTGTTGTTGCGTGCTTGTACTGGGGTCTCCAAACTTTATTTTGCTTTACATACATGTCCTCCTCTTGCCTTCGAGTCTGCCCAGCTTAAGTTTGATCTTGCTCTTCGACGTTCCCTGGAACGTATTATCACTGCGTTTGGGTCGGGTTTCGGCAATTGGCAATGGATGCTCTCCACACTGCCCTTAAGGTATGGGGGCAACAAGATCGATATGTATCATCAAACCTTTTTTTTTTTCCTTTCTCTTCTTTGGATTTAATTAGTTCTCTTGTGAGAAAACAACCTTTGTAATTTAGTGTACGTTAATCAAGTTTTAATTTGTGATAAACGCTCCAAATTATAAGTTTTAAAGCGAGGAAGAAAGATCTTTGAGTTGTACTTGTTAATTAGAGTTATTTGTAAGGCTATTGCAGAGAGACACTTCTTCAGGGCAATTTTCATTTTCTTGCCTATTGTCTTTTGTTCTAACCGATCTCGCGATTTTCGCATCAAGATAAACTCTAAGCAATAACCAATGCAAAATATGCACTACATTGTCCATTTTCAAGTTCATTATCAGCCCAAAGAAGCATCTTATAAACAATCGGACATCACGCTAAACTAATCAACTTACCTGAAATAACAAGAGGTAATAACCCGTATGACAACTGCAATGGATGACTCATTTAGGAGTCGTTTGGTATGACTGCTAATATGAAATGAGAATCAGAATGAAATCAGCAAATCGTAATGATCCATTCTTGGAGTTGGTTGTTTAGTAGGGGTCGGAATGAACCATTGAAATTTACCCAGCAAGGCGGTTTCCCAAGCCACTGAAAGAAAGGAGAAGAAGTACATGGATATTTGTACTGTTAAGGGGTATTGCTTCATGACATTTGCATTTTCAACTTTTGGGGAACTGGGAGATGATGTGATTGGTTTTATGAAGCGGGTTAAACTGGTTACGAAAAGTTATGGGATGGAGTCTGATAATGACGATTATATAGTTTTTAACTTCTTAAAATACGTATTAAAAAGTTAAACGACAATCTTCCAAGGAGCAGAATGGTTGGTGTTTTTCCACCTAACATTGCTAGGCCGCTGCAAGGGGTTAAGTTTCTTGGTGGGCCTGTCAGTGTTAATTTAGTGTTCAGTAGTGAGCTTGTGATGAAGAGAGTGGACAAAACGACCGCGCTTATCGATGCAGTTGCTAAGATTGGTGACCCACAATGTGAGCTATTGTTGTTGCGTGCTTGTACTGGGGTCTCCAAACTTTATTTTGCTTTACATACATGTCCTCCTCTTGCCTTCGAGTCTGCCCAGCTTAAGTTTGATCTTGCTCTTAGACGTTCCCTGGAACGTATTATCACTGCTTCTGGGTCGGGTTTCGGCAATTGGCAATGGATGCTCTCCACACTGCCCTTCAGGTTTGGGGGCAACAAGATCGATATGTATCATCAAACCTTTTATTTTTCCTTTCTCTTGTTTGGATTTAATTAGTTCTCTTGTGAGAAAACAACCTTTGTAATTTAGAGTACGTTAATCAAGTTTTAATTTGTGATAAACGCTCCAAATTATTAGTTTTAAAGCGAGGAAGAAAGATCTTTGAGGTGTGCTTGTTAATTAGAGTTATTTGTAAGGCTATTGCAGACAGACACTTCTTCAGGGCAATTTTCATTTTCTTGCCTATTGTCTTTTGTTCTAACCGATCTCGCGATTTTCGCATCAAGATCAACTCTAAGCAATAACCAATGCAAAAAATGCACTACATTGTCCATTTTCAAGTTCATTATCATCCCAAAGAAGCATCTTATAAACAATCGGACATCACGCTAAACTAACCAACTTACCTGAAATAACAGGAGGTAATAACCCGTATGACAACTGCAATGGATCACTCATTTAGGAGTCGTTTCTTATGACTGCTAATATGAAATGAGAATCAGAATGAAATCAGAAAATCGTAATGATCCATTCTTGGAGTTGGTTGTTTAGTAGGGGTCGGAATGAACCATTGAAATTTACCCAGCAAGGCGGTTTCCCAAGCCATTGAAAGAAAGGAGAAGAAAAACACGGATATTTGTACTGTTAATGGGTATTGCTTCATGACATTTGCATTTTCAACTTTTGGGGAACTGAGAGATGATGTTATTGGTTTTATGAAGCGGGTTAAACTGGTTACGAAAAGTTATGGGATGGAGTCTGATAAAGACGATTTCATTTTTCATAGAGTTGGTTTTACTATTAAAAAAAGGGTTGTAGGCGTAGCTCAATTTATTACGAGAGTTCCAACTAACTTTACGAGATGATTATGGAGGACAAACCCAGTTATGGTTTGCACCTCAATGTTGATAAAACCGAAATTTTTGGCCGAAAGATGACCCAAGGAGCAGAATGGTTGGTGTTTTTCCACCTAACATTGCTAGGCCGCTGCAAGGGGTTAAGTTTCTTGGTGGCCCTGTCAGTGTTAATTCAGTGTTCAGTAGTAAGCTTGTGATGAAGAGAGTGGACAAAACGACCGCGCTTATCGATGCAGTTGCTAAGATTGGTGACCCACAATGTAAGCTATTGTTGTTGCGTGCTTGTACTGGGATCTCCAAACTTTATTGTGCTTTACATACATGTCCTCCTCTTGCCTTTGAGTCTGCCCAGCTTAAGTTTGATCTTGCTCTTCGACGTTCCCTGGAACGTATTATCACTGCTTCTGGGTCGGGTTTCGGCAATTGGCAATGGATGCTCTCCACACTGCCCTTCAGGTTTGGGGGTCATGGTGTTTACTATTCTGCAGGTGATGATCTCTTTTATGCTTTTCTAGCTTCGCGTTTTCAATCTGCTAGCCTGCAAACTAAGCTTCTTCATCATGCTGAGGTCACAGTGTCTGGATTTGCTTTGGATGACGCCGTGTCTTTAACAATAAGGTAGGAACTAATATTCTGAGTAGTCCGAGTGAGATCACTGCCCCCAAACTCATGAAGAAATTGGCAGACATATATTTCACATGAATTACGAAAGATGCAGAGAATGCTTTTTTCTTATCACCGCGTCAAATGGCTTTGTGGAGTTCTCAGCGTCGAGACCATGCTACTGACTGGCTTAGGGTTGTCCCCATCTCAGGGCTGGGTCAGGTTATGAATGGTAAGACGTATCGTTGTGTGCTGTGCTATCGGTTAGGCATCCCTTTGTTTTCCATTTCGAAGCCTTGTTATGCCTGCTCTAGGGTATTTGAGGGAGATATTTTTCGAGATCATGTTGTGTCGTGTGCTGGTATTGTGGGGATTAAACATCGCCATAATGTTGTTCGTGACACTTTGGTGAATGTCTATTATCGTTCTGGGATCTCAACTGGTAAAGAGGTAGATATTGGCTTGTGTGGGGGAGACGGGAAACCCCTCCGTCCGGCGGACATGCTTCTTTATGCGTGGGATGAAGGGCTGGATGTTTGTGTTCACTTGACAGGGTCATCCCCTTTGACGCAATCTGGGATGGTTTATTTTGTTCCAGGGCATGTGGTGGCCGAGGCGGCTCATCGTAAGCGGGTCAAGTACCAAGATAAGTGTAAAACCATTGGTTATGGGTTCTTACCCTTCTCTTTTTCTGCATTGGGGGAACTTGAGGCAGACGTTATAGCCCTTCTAAATAGGATCCAGAAATTTGCTCAAGCTCACGATATTGGGGCTCATAATGCAGTTCATATTTTCACTAGGATGGGGTTTTCTCTTGTTAAAGGAGTGGGGGCCTAGATTATCTCTCGGCTCCCCACTAATTCTTTGTAAAGATTATTATTATTATTTGTAAACATTTTTACTATTAAAAATTAAAATAAATTATGTACTAGATATATAACAAAATAGTGACAAAATAATAATAGAAGTATAAATATAAATATACTATAATAATAAATAATTACACTTATGGATAATAGATGGATTTATGAGTTGGGATGGGTGATTCTCGAGTATTTTTTATATAGAATGAAATTAGCCATAAAATGGGGGAAAAAAGGATTTCCATACATCATTCCAATTTTAAGTTTTTATCATATTATAAACACTTAAATCGATAGTCATCCATTTCGATGATAAGGTTACTTTTAGCTTGAATATTTTTAGAGACCTGTTATGTGCTTATGAATATTATTAGGGTATTTTTAGCGTGATTTGCTAATAAGGTTACTTTTAGCATATAATGATAAGGTTTCTTGACAACGCTTTATGGTAAATTGCTGAAAATGATGCTCCATAATGAGGCGACTTGTATTGCCAATGGTTGTCCCTATTTTGGGGCCAATCCGAAGTAAAGTGGATCATCACTAGTTTCGACCCTAAAAGATGCAAGTTTTATCAATACAGCCATGCTTGCATCAGCTGTGCAATTATACATGCCTTATTAGATATATTAGAAATGAGCAAACACAGAACCAAATCGAAATCTAATGCTCCCAGTCCCAGGGCATACAAACAAGGGACAATAGGACAGGAATGAGGAAAATAACCAGGATAAAGAAAAAACTCCAAACATGACATAAGGTATGTTTTATGTATTGTAATATTATGTAGAAGGCAAAACATATGTTTTTTTTTTTTTTTTTTGCAAAGTGCTGTTATCCAAACAAGCACAAAACCTAATCCATTACTGTCTACACACAAATGAAAAAAGAAGAAAAAAAGGGAAACCAGAGTATTAGGCCCAGGTACATGATCCTGATGCCAACCATTTATTGAAAGAAACATCTTGATTGTAGGGCACAAAGACCTCAATCCAGTATTGCAATTCAGCTCAAGTTTCCGAATCTGCTACATAAAACTTCATATCATAATGCACTGGAGACTGGCAGGCGCAACCTGTACAGGCTGCTCCAATGCACTTCGTAGTAGATGTTTTGCTTCAAAGTCCAGAATTTGCAGGGCGGACCATGGCAAGAGTTCCAGAGACTAACATATCGGACAAGTAGCGAAAGCTATTAAACATCCAGGATAAGATAGGCAAAGCCACAAGCACAGTCAAACCCACATATCCTCAAGCCAGCCACAACTAAGACAAAAGTTGACCCTTTGTCCCGAAGTTTAGGATTCATTTGCCTGTGATCTACAGCCAAGCAGTCTGGAACTCTCTCTTGTCACCACTGAATAAATCAATACGATTAGGAGTCAACATACATAAGATGTTTGAAGGTTCAGCAGCACCAAAAAGCATTTTAAATTTAGCAGGACGTAACTTAATTACTGTGACCAAGCACCCATATGCTTATCATACAGATGCATTGCAAGGGGAATAGATGCAAAATAGAAACATATTACCTGGTCTGATCCTGCTGCTTGCAGCACTGCAAGACCATTCAAGCTCCAAGAAAAAGCACAACCAATGCAGGACCAAAGCAAGGTTGAACTGGTAATCTCCATTGCACCTGATATATTCATCTCTTCACAGATGGAACAAATAAGGCTAATTGGCAGAACAGAAATAAAAAGAAAAGCAGAGTGCTGAAGTGTATCGAAATCTTACGGATTAAAGCCTTACCAACTAACATGTTATAGTGATTTCACACCAAGTAATTGCCTTCCCACAGTGAATGGCCTTGAAACTGCTGTTGCAGGGGCACAGACTGCTGATTTCCTTTGTGCAGGAACTGATCCATATGCTGGTGTTCCTGGTATAAGTTCAGGGTCTGAGGAAATTGGCAGTCCAGCCACCTTTTAGAGTTCTCCAATGGAACCTGAAATGATGAAGCCTGTTTTCCTGGAAAAGGAAAAGCAACTATCCCATTCATGCTGCTGCCGCTCACACCATTAAAAGCCTCCCTGCTTATGCTGGAAAGATTGCTGAGCCCAGAGGTTAATGATGATAATGGCGTTTGGTATCCATCTAGCCAACTATAATCATCCATTAAAGGATTGGCATCCTTCATGGTCACCTCAGCAGCGAAACTGGCAGAAGCAGGAGTGAACCCAGGGGGAGGACCAATATGCCTCAAAGGTCTACTCACTGGATTCTTTTTAGAACCAGAAGGCAACACTGACACAGTGCTAATGGAAGCACCATTGAAAGAAGACAGAGAATTTGACTGAGACTTGGATAGCACTAAAGCTTCAGAGACAGACTGCAAACTTCCAGTACCAGGTTTGACATGTTGTACAAAAGGATCAGAATTTGATGGAGGCTTCAAGGCTCCACACTGCTCTTGCAGTTTCACATTCATTGAATGTCCATCTTCCATCAGACTAAAATTCCTCAATCCATTCATGACAGAAGCTTTGTGTTCAAGAAGCCAGTTTGAGGAAATCGGTTGGTTGGGCAATGCATGCTGAGCTACACCATTGGAGAGCAGTGCCGGTGTAGCTGGACTAGCACCAAAAGCATCATGTACATGTATAGCATCATGAATAGAAGAAACAGATCCAACATGATTTCCCACATCAGCCAAAGGAGCATTAGTAACTGCTTTCAGACCATCACTACATGCAGAAATAGGAATTATTTCATCATGATGCTTCTCAGCCATAGAAGGCTTAAAAACAATCTCTTCTTCTTCTTCGTCTCCATCAAAGCACATAACTGAAGCTGGTTCAAGGAGCATCGAGTTCAATTTCTTCTCAACTGGATTATCTTCACTTGGTTCATGTATCTCACCACTACAGGGCACCAATTCATATGAAACTTGAGGCTCACCAATTGCAAATTTTTTCAACTTGGGGTCGAAGTAGACAACCTTTTGCCCCACCCAAACAACACTAGAGAAAACTTTTGCAGCAGCAACTATCCTCTCAACACGGGCCTTTTTCTCCTTGTACCCACCCTCATTCCATACAGAATGCTTCCTTGAAAAGTCAAGAATCTGTTGCACAGGTTGAAGGGGAAGAAAGCCTCTCAATTCAACATCTTCCCATAATGCTAGCCAAATGGCAGTCTCACCTTCTTCATATTTGCTCATGTTGGAAAAACCGGTTTCATCTTCATGCATAGACCCACTAGACACAAGTTTGTTAAACAAGGCAACACAGCTATTCCAAAAGCGTGTTCTAACATTAACCAGTTTCTCTTCTTCACTGTTAGTCACTAACTCTGGATGACAAGCTAGCCACTCAGTAAACACTAGAACACCAGGCAACAAAAAGCTTGACAAAGAATCATGGAATTTTATGCACCTGTCGAAAATATGTCCCATAAACTCAAAGGCTGCAGTATATGCATTCTGAAGTATAACAGTTCGTTGTAAGATCTCAGCATAGGACTGGTCTTCAGATTCTCTGTTTGCATTGTGAACTGTGAAGATTATGATGGCAACGAGCCTGATAATAAACAGTTCACTTTCTGCAGCATCAGAGCCAAAACTGCACACTTCTTCTGAACAAGACAGGAGTAACTCCACAAACTCGTTTTTAGCCATCAACAACACGTCTTCAAAGGTTTCCATACTGGAAAAATATTGTTATATCAGGGTCAATATGCAGAAGAAATCAGAACCAAGGAATAAAAATCCAATTAAAAGCATATATACCTTGTACGTGTAAAAAGAATGCCATTTAGTCTAACAAATTTAACACTGAAGGCTTTCAAAGTATCAGCTGTACTAGATTGCCTTTCTTTAACAGGATTCACCTCAACTTTCTTCTGATCTTTAGCAGAAAACCTAGTTTCAGCTCTAGCCCTTCCTTTCCCATTGCGTGCAACTACAAGCTTGGTGGTAGAAACTTTGGCATTTCCTATCATCTGAGAAAAATTCTGACGATTCTGCCAAGAAGTTGGTCAAATTCATCAGCACTCAGTTACTCACTAAAACTTTGTACCTTAAATCCACTTGCTAAGATTCCTTATTAGTAAAACAGATTCACTAAGAAAGGGAGAAACAGTGTTAGCCTTCTCTTTTATCATCAAAATTCAACATTTCCATCAAATGAATGAATAAAAGGACACAACATTAAACCAGCAAGAATTCTGTGGATCTTTAAGTATCAAATTTCATTTGAACTTTTTCCAGCCTCGTTTTATTATCAACCACTAAAGAAAAAAAAAAACGGAATTTTCGCCAAACACCCCTGAGGTTAAGGCTAATTCGCGTGGTGTACAAAAGTTTGACATATTTCGCCAGGTGCCCCTGAGGTTTACATTTTTTTCTCCAAATACCCCTGAGGTTTTTATTTTTTCGCCAAATGCCCCTTTGTCGAATTTGTTAACGTTTTTTATTGAAAATAAAAAGAATAGAAAATATTATTTCATTGTTATTTTTGTAAGGTATTATTTGAACAATATTATTTAATTATGGTAATTAAATTATCTAATATTATATACGCAATACAATACGATATCATATTACATTTTTTAATCAATGGAATTAATTCAAAACTTTTTTTTTTTGATAAAGTTAAAATTAACTATACAGTATTATTTCATTATGTATTAATTACACAATATCATTTCATGTTATTTATTTAAACAATCAATGGAATTAATTCAAAACTTTTTTTTTTGATAAAGTTAAAATTAACTATACAGTATTATTTCATTATGTATTACTTACACAATATCATTTCATGTTATTTATTTAAACAATGAGATTAATTCAAAACGTTTTTTTTTTTAAAATACATAGTTCCAAATATATGAATTCTTTTTTTTCCAAAGCAATTAATCTCTCTTTTTGTGTGTGTATAATGAAAACTATTTTTATATAATAATCTTAATTTTTGGAATTTCACACAATCAACCTAATCTACATAAATTTTCAAATAATAAATTTTTTAAACATTTTTTTAACCAATCAGATTTATCTATTCTAATTGTTAAATGAGAAATATTTTTGCTTAGATGACATAATCATTTTAATTTCACAATTTCCTCCCAATCAACTGAACCTTGAAAAATAATCAAACTAATGACATTTGTACACGTTTCTTTAATCAATCTAGTTATATCTAAATATTAATTAATAAGCATTTTTTATTAGGTGTTATAAACACATTTATTATTTTAGGATTTTAACCCAATCAACATATTTTACTTAAATCTTAAACTCGTGTAATTTTTACACATTTTTCATAAATATTTTAATTATTTTTTACTTAATTATCAAATCTATTTTTTTTGTATTTTATGTTAACGTTTGATAATATCTTATTTAAATTTATCATAGTCATTTTATATACTTAGAAAAAATTATTTTTATTAAAAATATGCGCCATGTTGGGGGAATTGTACTATTTTTCAATAAAAAAACGTTAACAAATTCGACAGAGGGGCATTTGGCGAAAAAATATAAACCTCAGGGGTATTTGGCGAAAAAAATGAAAACCTCTGGGGTACCTGGCGAAATATGTCAAACTTTTGTACACCACGCGAATTAGCGTTAACCTCAGGGGTATTTGGCGAAAATTCCGAAAAAAAAAATCATATTTCCAACATGTGCAATATCTTGTATTAATAAACTTGTCATCTGAAAAAAAGGTTCTAGCAATTATACTTAAGCAACATCAAAATCAGCATTATTACCATTCTGAGTTGCTTATATAGATATATCTTGACTTATTTCACCATCATTTAATTTCACTGATTGATTTATTAGAAGTTTCAATATTTGATTTCTAGTAAACGAACATTAACATTGCTTGCATAAAATACCTTCTCAAATGCAATGATCAAATTATCCCTTGCCACTGAAAAAGGGTTGTCTACAGCCAAGCTCCGGAAGTAGCGGTAAAATGCCACAAACTCGTCACCCGAATAAGAAGCCAGTATTGCAAGCTAAGGGCATGAAGCACGATTGGTTGAGCATCACATGAACCAATAAATAAATAAAAATAACCCCGTAATTTTACTCAAATGCATAATACCAATCACCTGATGATGAGGGTTGCCACTTGAAGGCCAACAAGAAGATGCTTGCATGTAGTAACTGGAAGCTGCTGCGAAATCTCTGGATTTCATTTCCCCTTCCCCGTATATGCCCTTATAACGAGCAAGATCGCCCAAATATATAAGGCAACGATGACATGAAATCAAACCCTTTTTTAACTCAGCAGATCCATTTCCCTCTTTGGACAATGCAGCTGCCTCATCTTCAGGGTCATCTGAGAAATAACTCAGACCATATTTTGCTCTGATCTTCAACATCAGATCATGATAAAATCCAGTCGCTTCCGAAAGAAAAGTTTTAAATTGAGCCCGAATTTTCGGTATTCGATCCGAACGTACTAAGCCAGTTTTTTCAGCTTGTCCAATCTGAGAGGAACTGGATGAAGCCATAGCTCCATTGAAATATGCTCGCAGTTCCTCTATACGCCCATAATGCAACTGCCATAATGCAAACTCTAACTCATGTTGTTCAGCAAAAGCATAATCTTCAAGGATGATAGTCTCAAAATTCTCACGCATCTGGCACCATGCATTAGGGTCTAAGGGGATTCTGGAATGTGCTGACCTACGGCGCTTATTTTCCAACTCCACATTCTACAAAACAATGAGAGCACACGTAAATCAATATTGTTTCAGGCTCCATAACCTTTTTTTTTAAATAAAAATTAGGATCTGGGAAAAAGGCCAACAAGAAAGGCAGTTCAGTTACTCAAGCCAAAAAATTGTTTTGGAGCTAACCAGCTACTAAGAGAACAACTGCCACAATATCAAGCTTATACTAAGGAGCCTAAATAATCTGGGACTTTCAAAAGGGACTCAAAATAGCAGGAGACCATATAATGAACCATGAAAAACATCAATTTTCTGTCTTTCCAGGTTTTAAAACCATGTACTCCAACACAAGTGTCAACAAAGAGGATCAAAATCTATATTGTTTTAAAAATATAAAACAAGAGGCTTAGATATAGAAATAGATATTTCATGAAGAAAAAAGTGAAAGATATAGTATGCAGTGACATGCCTTATTGTAAAGACGTTGGACATGCTCCCTAGCAGAGAGTTCTGAAGCATTATCCATGGGTACAGCCATAGTTCATTACAAAAGACCTGAATAAGTGAACTTTTGAAATTATGCCTTCTGTTTTGATGATCAACATTTAATCTGCAGACAACAAGACCCAACAAAAAATAGTTTCATTGGCGTCCGTGATATCAAGTAAAATATGATAATAGTAATATGATCAGCTTTCGTTCTACCAGCAGTTTTCGCAATAACTAGAACGAAGAGTGGATGCAAGAGAGTTATGATGCAGCAAAAATACTTACGTGCATTCAATCACCCATTCTGCACTTTAAACCTCTTTAACTTTCTCTCACAATTTTGATATAGATTTTTGTTCACCACAATAATGTTTTGTTCATTTAACAGTTTGTTCCCTCCATGATTATCCACCAAGAATTGACCTTGGCGCCGTCTTCCAAAATTCTACTCAATGAATAAAGAAATATTCAGAAAATGCACGATCTTTTGTTGATAGGTATTTCGCAAATTCTAGAGGTTCTATGTATAAGGCCAGAAACTACTGAATGAATACAAGAAATATCCAGCAGTTACCCTTTGTGATTTGAACATCATAGTTAAACGCAAGTCAACAACTTCCATTCCACATAATCATATAAATTCCTAGGCACAGCATCCAAACTTCCCGAATGATATCCAACAGATGTAATCCAAATTCTCATTTACCTACGGTCAACAAGCACATGAACACGCTCCCGCGAAATTATAGAATGGAAACCAGAAACACGGGGAAAAAAACAGCTAAATTAACGAAGCCTGATTCTTTATAGAATCGGCAAATCACGTTAACAGACAATCAGACGCAATTTGACCTAGAAACGCAGCAGATCGGTCCAATCCCGAAATATGTGAAAGAGAGCGATCAAACAACGGGTTGAAATCAATGAGATCAAAGCAAACGTTTGAAAAGAATAAAAAAAAATTGATAGAAAGAAGGCGGAGAGAGAGGGGGGTCGATTTCTTCGAAACCGTGAACGAAAAATCATGGAAGAAATTTACCTCGACAGATCTACGATCCCGACATATAGAAATCAGAAATTCGATCGCGGCTTAACCAATCAGCGGGTAAGGAGAAAATTAAAGAAGAGACAACGATGAAACGGAACAAATTAGGGTTCGGTGATCGGCGGTGGCGGCATAGGCGGTTAGGAGGATCGCCGTTGAGGCTGTCATCGCAACGCTTGCGTTTGTTTGTTGTGAAATTGGGTCCCCGTTTCCGTTGAGTTTCTTTCTTTTCTCTTTCTCCCGTTCTTTTTTTTTTGGGGGAAAATTTGCCCGGGTTTATTTTGGGTCTTTCCGGAGCCTAGCAATTTTGGGCCTTTTCTATGTATAATTTTGTATGCACTCTGGGGTGTGTTTGGATTGTCAATATATAATTTTTTTTTAGAATAGTAAAAAACTATATAAAATATTAACTTTTTGTAAAATTTGTTTTTATACATTCATACTTAATAGTAACAAGTATGAAAATAATTTAAAAAGTTAATATTTTATATAGTTTTTAACACCTAAAAAGCACGCGCGAATAATAAAACGTCAAGTTTTTATTAACGGAGGGAGTAATAACGTAATGTAATTATTTTATCACTTTTTTTAATATATGTTTTAATAACGCAACCAAATAATTATAAAGACTAAAAATTGGAGTAAAATAGTTACATTATAATTTAATGTAATGGTGATTAAAAATGTAACTAGATGTTCTAATTTTTATTTATGTTTATGTACATCCGTAATGATATAAATGAAGGAATATATAATATGATAGGTTTCACAACTGAAAGAGTGCGGCATGATAGAAAATCGTAGAGACGTTTGGCGTGTAAGAAAGCTCGTAGAAGAAACTTTTTGATTACCACTTTCAAGTCATAGAGTGGTTCGGATACGAGGTACGGAAGAATAATTTTAGCATATATGTGAGCATTATGAGAAGTATCAAAAAGGTCGTCGGTAGCAGGGACGAAGCCAGAAGGTTTTGAGCGGGGGGTCACCATATATAGTAGTAGACAATAAGATCGAGAAAAAAGTCATAAAACACACAACGTGTTTGATAGTACAAACTAGTGTCAAACAATATTACAAACTACTACAACGAAAATAAGGATATAAAACGCAATAAATAAACATTGTATTCTTAACATGTGATAATGTATAACCAGATAAAAAAAAATTAAATTTGCATAACTTCTTACCAAATTCTCAAAATAAGTAATATAACATATGGTTTCGAAGCTCTCAAGATGAATTATAACATGTGAATGCCAATTTAAGTAAAATATAAAAGTATTATAGTCTATTGAAATAAAATTAAAGTGATTAATACAACTACGATTTTCAAAACATTCATAACTTTTTACTCAGATGTCGAATTAGGGCGTATTATATACCAAAACGAAGCTATCGACGAAGAGAATACACCTAGATAATTTTCCGGATAAGGGGGTCACATGACCCCCTAAGCATCCCTCTATCTCTGCCTATGATGATGATGTAGACAATGAATTAATTAAGATACCAATCTCGATACAAGAACAAAAAAAAATATACAACTGCAAATTTGAGTTGGATTGTCAAGAGTATCCAAAAGGTAATTGGAAGGTCATAATGGTAAATGGTTTCATAGCTACGATCATCCTCCTTTGTTGGAAGGTCTTTCATTAGTCGATCAGTTGAATGAAACGCAAATGAACGACATTGAAAACAATACTAAGGTGGGAGCCAGACTGAAAGTTGTGCTAACCAAGTTGCGTTACGACGAGCCAACAATCGTGACTTTAAAGGATCAAATACACGATACATGAGCTCAAGTGAAGAAGAAGTTATTAGACAATCGAACACCGACTCAATATATCTTTTGTCAGAATTTGTCCGCAAGCAATACCATTTCCAATACTGATTAGACGATAAAGAATGTATTGCATATCTATATTTTTTTTCCACAAGGATTCCTTAAAGTTATATGGAATATGTTTTAGTGTGTTCTAGTGATGGATATGGCCTATAACACAAACAAGTATGTGATTCATGCCCTTTTCCATACTAAATGCGTATTTTTTATTAGGATAAATGCATATTTTATCTTGCATAGTAATATTTATTTATGTGATTATGCAAACATTTGTCTCATAGGGTAAAAAAGTCATTACTAGATATGATGGGCGTAGCTAGCACATCACAGTCATTTCACTTAGGTTGCGCAATTATGACCAATGAAAATGAAGAAGCATACACTTAGGTGTTACGTCAAATGGAAGGAGTGTGCGAGCTTACCGATATATACAAAGATTGATCTTTTAAATACAGTATAATAAATGTTTTCCCTAATGCCCACCATATGTTGTGTGAGCGACATGTTAATGTTGAAGTTGTGGGCATGTGGCGGGTAGGAACACAAAAAAGACAACTCATGTTTAAAAAACGTTCACATGGAAAACCAAACGCTTAATAAGGTATAAATTTGCTAATTATATACATACATATATATATATATATATATATATATATATATATATATATATATATATATATAATATTATAAAGTGGAATCATGTTTCATGAATTACTTTTACCTCTGTCAGGTCGAGAACGCAAGAAGCATACTATCGACGACTAGCTGCAATGAAGGCGGAGTGGGAAACTTAATAAAATGAATTGATGAGGTGCTTGGAAAAAACATGGCTTGTACATAAAGAGAATTTGGTTGACTGTGGGATGAAAAAACCCGGTTAAGGGGAGGAAAAGCTTTTTCGATTTGAGAAAACCCATCATCAATATGCTTCTTTACCCCGACGGCAAAATCGCGGTTTTGTATGAAAATCCAAAACTTTGCGAGAAGGATTTCGCACCAAAACCATTTATGTTTCCAGTCCGGTTTACTGGATTGACGGTCTACAACTGATAATGTTAATCGAACTTGAAAGAAGTCGCTGAGTTTGGTCTCGTGGCTTACCATAAACAAATTAGTAAGAAGGTTAAAAGTAGGTTTGATCTCTATCTCCAGGCATCACATAACAAAGCTTGACAGAAACAACAACTGTTTAGGGCAAGCGGAGCGGAGCTCAATCCGCACTCTTTCAAAAATCCTTTAAATAAAGGATGAAGCGGAAGACGGAAGCCCTGAACTAGAATCTCCACATATACTACTAGACACCCAGGGTAAAAGTCCAGGCTGCCACCGCCATCCATAGGTAAGCACAATTCCACGCTCGTGGGCCAGGGAAAGACTTTGGCCATCACTTGCACGCCCTCCACTCTCATATACGTAATCCCTACCCTGCATTGGCTATTCGAAGAGGCAATCAGAATCACACAAGCATAAGAGAAAATTTCACTCGCGGACCTGAATAAGGATATAGGATGCGACCCTTTCAACTCTGTCATCAGCGGATAGGTAAGACTATAAATTATTCACGTGTAGGTGGCTCACATGCCCACACTCCATCTGCCAGCTCGACATTGCCAGGTGGCATGATACGAGCGACAAATGTTCGAAGCATTGTGATGACATGTATCCCACTAAAGGGGAGTTAAGCTATAAAAGTCAAACTCAACTACAAAGAAGTGGCTTTTTTTAGAGATCGAGAATGAGAGACCCTACAAAGGACAAACCACCCCTCGCGTCCAATCTGACTGTTACTAACAAAAAGTATCGAGGTTAATGCATCATCTTTAAGCAAAATCAATTAAAGGTGACAGGTAAATGATATCGGAAACTACTTTAGTAATTGATGTAATGGTTTCAGTTCTTTTCCTCTTAATGAGCCTTGATGAACCCGAAGATAGGAAGAGGAATAGATTTACTCATCAATTAATAAAAAAGATTTAGCTACCCAGGAATCGATATATAAGTATATTAGGGCTTAATATCTCAGGTAAGACCGTTGATCATATTCGAAAGTATCTTGACTGATCCGGACCCCACCTGTCAGTAGGGTTTAAGGTATTTCAGGTTTCATCACATCTTACTGTCGTTTATATATGGCAAGTAATATATAAAGTTGTAGTGATAGTTTTTAAGGTTATAATATTGTTTTGACAATATACAATCACCAACAATTTTCACTAGAAAAAAAATCAACTTTCGATGGAAAAAAATTATCGCCAACAACTGTCATAAAAAAAATATGTTAGCAAAAAAAATTAACTGTCACAAAAAGAAAATCATCATCAAGAATGGTCATTATATAAAAAAATAATAATTGTCACCGGAAAAATTTGTCACCAAAAGCCGCCACTAGAGAAAAAATTAATTGCCACATGAAAAAAATAACGTCACCAAAAATATCACTAAAAAAATCAGTTATCAACAACAAAAAAATTTTTCACCAACAACTTCCATCAAAAGTGTACGTTGACTGGTTAAGGT
Organism: Persicaria maculosa; assembly: GCA_963922045.1. Taxonomy (NCBI): domain Eukaryota; kingdom Viridiplantae; phylum Streptophyta; class Magnoliopsida; order Caryophyllales; family Polygonaceae; genus Persicaria; species Persicaria maculosa. The sequence continues at coordinate 50,097,088 of OY998259.1, read as the reverse complement.
CAAAATTATAAATGGTAAGAAAGAAATGAGTGGAAAGAAGGAAAAGGAAGAGTAAAAATGTAAACGGTTGACATTTACTTAATTTATTACTCCATTTGCTAAGAAAAACATGTTGTTTTAGGATATAATTTTTTTTAAGAAAAACATGTTATTTTAGGTATTTTGCTATCCACTTTACAAAATTGCCCTTGTAATAATTAGATAGATGTTAGTTGTAGTTTTTAAGAAAGTAAAAAAGTAGAGTAATATAATTAGGGGTATAAATGTATTTTTGTTTGTTTTTATTAAAATGTATGTACATTTCTAAAATGACCAGTTTTAATTAACGAATGGAGTTAAAAAATCGACATTTACATGATGAAGGTCTTGTTAATGTGCATGGCTAAATTTTCGTCAAATGCAGGTCATTCACCCATTTTTTCAGACAAAAAAACTTATTGACACCGAAAAGTTTATAAAGCAATTGTGTATTTGAGAAAAATAGATCGTGTATATGGCAAACCGATTAAATAATTGTCCAAAAAAAAAGGCCCCATTTTGCCACTTCAATTTAGGTGTACAAATTAATTTACAGTTATATATTGACTATATATATAAGAGTGATTGATGACTGATGGATCTAAGATGGCATGTAATTAAAGGTCTATGATCGATCATTCATATTTATAGATCAACATAAACGGGGCTCGGTAAACGGTATATGGTTAAGGGCCCGTTTGGTACGAGTTAGGGAAAGGAAAGAGATTCATTACCTTTATGGGAAGGGAAAGGAAATGATTAGTGTTTGATTGTATTTTTGTTTGGTTGACTTAGAAGATTGAATTCCCTATTGCCTTTATGAATGTTTGGTTGAATTGATTTAGGAAAAGGATATGTTTAATTATCTCATAAATCCTAATATTTGTCATTTTTAATTTATAACCAGTAATGATCATCAACACTAACTTGGAGATCTAAAAAAGCTCAGTTTCGAATTATTTTTGTTTGCTATAAATTAGAACTGGAATCATTCCGGATTTCTTCAGAATTGCTGCAAAACAAAGATATAACACCCTACAAATTTAATGGCGCACTACAAAAGGAAGTTTGACAATTTCCAACAGAAATTAAGACAATTTCCAACAAAAGTTAACAAAAGTTGAGACAATACACACCAGCGGTTAACAGAAGTTAAGACAATATACACTTTTTTTTTTTTTTGGTTCTAAAGGCGGGCTAAAGCCCGATTTTATTGAATAGATATAATTAAGTAGCTGAGTACAAACAGGTCGGAATGAAATTCCGACCTGTTTGTACTCAGAAGCTATCAGAAGTTGAGACAATACACACCAAAAGTTAACAGAAGTTAACCCGGAGATGCTTAGCATTTCAGCCATTGCTGAGCATTTCTCTGACCAATGTTTCAGTCTTGAGTCAATATGAGGCTCAGCCTTCAAGCCACAATGAGGAAGTTTTTTTAGGATCATCTCCTCCAACTTGCTCATAAAGCCACTCTTAAACCCACTCTCGCCTTACGAGCCATCTCTGAAATGAAAAATGGTCCGAAGTTGCTGTAATTTTCTAGTCCTAGTCAATGATCCATTACGAGCCATCTCTGAAATGAAAAATAGATCCAAAAGTAAGTGTATAATTCACACTCTAACTATGACAAAAGTAAGTCTACAAGATCCTACCAAGCATGAACATCAATGGCACAGGAATATCATAATAGTTCAAGTTGCTATAAGACAAACAACTAACGTTCATATTTATTATTTTCTTTCATTCAGAGTTATTTATTCTGAGCTATAAGACTCTTATTTATAGTATTGTGTTAAATATACAAGTTCATTTGTTCATTGGTAAATGTACTGTTACAGTTTACCAGTTCATATGCATAGATGATCACACACACAGTGACACAGCTAGCTAAGTAGCTAGGAAACCCAACTTACCTATCTTATAACGGACTCTATATCTTTAAATGCACTCACTATATATTTTTCAAAACGATCGAACTCGTAATATATATACACTTGGTGATCAAGTGTCCAAGTGTGATGGACAACAAATGTGGTGTACTTTGTTTTGATAGCTTCGAAGCTACCTTCAACCCTAGGTTTCATATCCAAATCCACATTTCACTCTAGCTAAGCATGTTGAGAAATTGATGCCTCTAATCACTAGGAAAAAAAAAATCAAAACCCAATTTGTGCAAGTAATACATCAAAAGACACTTGCATAAAACTGTTATTAGTCCCCAACTACATATAAGGAAACAACACACATGGCATTCACTTTAATTCAGCTGCAGAAGTCCCCATTTAAGAGGCACTGTAAAATGTAAATAGATATGTAGTGATTCTTTTCTGCTATGCACAGACAGGAGGGTGACGGGTGAAATCTAAAAAAAAAATGCTTTATGAGTGGGAGATGGATATAAAAAATATATCTTGCCCCGACCCTCTCATTATCCAAATTGAGAAGTGGGGATCACTCTCACAGTCTCACCCCCACACCAAGGAAGCAGATACCACAGGGGCTAAGAAAAGCATGTGATACAAAATTTACATGCCCAAGGTTATGCAACTTGATTTATGTTACAAGTCTTTCCAGAAAAATCCCAAACATGCATATCTATAGAGTTAAATGCTTATGCTCACAAAAAAAAAAACAGAGTTAAATGTCTAATATAGAGCAGTCAAGTCGTCTTGACAGAAGGGCTTTAGAACAAGTATGCACTGTGTACAATCTGCAGAATTATATTACAGCGTGCATTTTTCATTTTTTGGGGGACATTATTATATAGTTGCAACCAAAATCACATGAGCAAATAAAATTTTGAGATTGGAAATTTATTACAGAAAAAAATCAGTCAAATACTAATTCTCATGTTGCTCAAATTACAGAGAAAGCAACATTCACAATCATATAATATCAAAAACGTTCACAATCATAGAATACATCAATCTAAACAAAGAAAGCATGGCTAAGCTGAAATTTATGACAGAAAAAGCACTGCTGGGAGCTTATAACAAAAAATGCAGCCAAATACCTGAAATTGCTCAAAGTGAGAAGTAATGTTATCTCCTTGAAGAGGCCTTCGTTGAATGTCCAGAAACCTTCAGATCCCCTCAAAGTGAGAAAACCTATGGTTCACAATATACAGCTCCGTCCATAAGCATAACAAGTAATGTTTAAGGACTAATCTTCACCACGTACGTGTCACGAATTGAATTAAGCTCCTAAGCTCCCAATTTTATTGAATTTTACCGCTACTGATCTCATAAAAACCTTTAATTTTGGATACATATGCAAATGTTTGACAGGTATGGGACAAGGAGATCATACTACAGACCATGAAGGATTACTACGAAAAGGAGATGGATCTTCTTCTCAAGGACATCCAAGGCAATTTCACAATGTAAGTTTCCAGATCAATTTACACAGCTATGATTATATCATAGCTAGATAAATGCAAGATTCTCATGTAACGTTAGTTATGTATACATCGATATCTTCCACATTTCCCAATAATTCATGATAAATTAGATAATTATGATTGAAGTGTCACAAAATTTACATTTCTCATTAATAATAGTAACACAACTATGTATATGATTTTCAGGTACGCAACAGAGAGCATCAACGCAGCTTGCAAATGGGGTTACAAGGGTGTGAGCTCTGGTGAGACACTATCAGGTAACATAAGCTCTGGTGAGACACTATCAGGTAACTGATCTAATCGAATATCAAGGGCAAGGAAACTTCAAATTCGAAGGAAAGCACAAGAAACTTCAGGTTCGAAAGGAAAATCGAAGGAAAAGGACAAGGAAAAGCACAACAAACTTCAGATTCAAAGGAAAGCACAGGTTCCCCTCGGATCGACGACCACAACAATGTCGATTGAAGATGAAAGCATAAGAAACACTGCAAAGTTAGGGTTCAGGACTCACCGAAAGCGATTGAAGATCGACTGCCGAGGCCAAGGTAGGGAAGAGGAGATCGGAAGAAGAGATCGATCAGAAGCTACAATCGACGGGAAGTTCCGGTGACGGGGAGATCAGATTCATCAGAAGCATAGGAACGAGAGTGTTGTCGCTTGTCGGGGAGAGAGACGACTCAGAATGAAAGACCCTGGAAAATTAGGGGTAACAAATGGGCCGAATCATTAGAGCCCCAAAACACATTCATTCCTTTGAAGATGTGAAACAAACAATTTTTCTTAGGTCAAACTCTAACAAAGTGTTTGTTGGGGTTTTTTCTAGTGAACCAAATGGGCCCTAAGTTAAGAAAGATTGAAGATTCACTTGAAAGCTTAGCTAACAGAAGCTGCAGAGTTGTGGATCCTATATATATATATATATATATATATATATATATATATATATATATATATATATATATATATATATATATATATATATATATATATATATGTTATAAGCCTTGAGAGATCATCCAGAGGCAAAGATCCTCCCATTTCTGGCACCGATTTAAGAGCGTCTCCCTCAACGACTCACATTTCAACATCTTCTGGCTCCCTTGCACCTGTCCAATTGCAATTCAAAAACCCACATCTCAATTCAATCTTCTGGTCTATTACTTTAATCTTCTGATCGAAGCTTAATTAATTAATTACCATGAGATGAATGTGGTGGAAGACTGTTCCTGAAGAGGATTCAGAGGAAGATGCATCGACGACAAGAAGGCCATCCTCCTCCTCCTCTAGCTCTCGCAAGACCTCCGAAATCGGGATGAGTGTATTGACATGTGATTTGGGTGTTGAGATTTGGATTGAAATCTCTGCGCTCCCCAGCTGGGTTGCTTGGACTGAACAAAAACAGGTAGCTGGAGGAGGAGGAGTTGCTGTGTGTGAAGCAGCTGGTGTCTTAGCTGCAGGCAAAAGCTGTTCCTTCCTTTGTATAAGCACTTGCACTTCCTTCTGAAGCTCCGGTATGTATTTCACCACTCGGTCAACTGTGCAAGGGATGCTCAACTTTTTCTGTTGCGCGCGCGCAACTGATCCAATTAGCTAAATTCAATCATAAAAGTACGTTTACGTTTACATTGAAAATTGAAATGAACATACCACATGATCGGCGGCGGGGAGGAGGGCGCGAAGGGAGGCGTACAAGTCATTGATCTTCATCCTCCGCATCCTCTCACTTGCGTTATGATTCTGCTTCTTCTTCTTGGAATCCCCGGCCACCGCCCCGTCCACCTCCGGACCACCTCCGCCACTATAGCCGCTGGAAACCGCGGGTGGGGATCCGCCGCCCCCCATACAAGGCGGCATCGGCAGGGGGTCGGAGAAATTAGGGTTTGTGCCGGAGGAATTAAGAGGGATGATCAGCTGAGGATCAAAATCCCAGCAATTAGAGTAAGGAACAAGATTTAAAGAGGATAAATATGGATGCTCATGCTCATGATTATCATGATGAGGATGAAGATGATAGTCATTAGGGAAGAAGCAAGGAGAGTTGTTCAAGTCTTCAAGGGGGAAAATGGTTGGGTCCACATCAAAGCTGCAGGTGAATCCTCCTAAGCCACTGGTAGGAGTTGTAAAGGAAGGAGAATATAATGCAACCATGGTTGATGTTTTCTACTTTACTGGGATTTTGTTTTCTCCTTGATTTGGATGTGATATTTGAGGAATATATATTGAATGTTGGAGTGGGTATATATAGAGTAGCTACCCAAGGTACAATCTACTCGCTTCCCCCTTGTCTTTCCACTTCAAAGTTCAAACCCACAAATTAATTATATGGACGCATTTATTTTTGGGAAATTTACATAAAATCACCCTTAAATATAGAAATGCTACCCATTAAAAGGGTTTTGTTTATAAAAGACCATCCATGGCCTCTTTTTCTTGAGAGTCCATTAAAATGGTATGAAAAAGATATAAATGGCCTTTAAGCTTATGTCAACCCCTTCTTCCATTAATTGTTATTCATCATATTTAACCGCATATAAGCTATTTCACCATAGGTTTAAAGATACTATGAGACCATTGACCATCAACTTCAAGCATTCTAAGTAATTATTTATGAACCAAAATGAGGGAAAAAATACGTAATGTTGCTTTTTTTTTTGAACCGGAAAGAATTCGACTACTGGACAGGCCCAGTAAGTCGAGAGACCGAAAATATCTGCAACGGACAAACCGTTATGAAAAGAAACGAAGATTACAAGACCAAACAACAGAGACCAAAGCACCACAACAAACTAGAGAATGAAGCCCAGGACTAACGAAGACGAAATGTGTTGGAACCGGGACAATGTGCGTCATCACTCCTGACGGATGGTAGAGGCAACGCAGGGGAACCCTGGGAAACAAAAGTGGAGACCTCATATTTGGACTCAGTCGACAGTGAGCCATCAGATCTCGATCACGACCTCTCGCTCGGTTGTAGAAGAAAGACCACAAAGCTCAATGTGATACCGCCGCTAGAAACAAGCAAACATAAACTCTAGAAAAGGTCGAGGCAAATCTCTAAAAAGGTTGAAGGAGAGTTTAGAAAACGACACCAACCGTGTCGTCCCTAGAACTCAAGAGATATGAGGGTTACCCGATTTTAAGTAAAGATGAGATGCAAGTGTGCGTATATATAAAAAAATAAAAAACACACACCCGGTTTTTATTATTTTATTATTTTATTTTTTTGGTAAGTAATTCAGCCATGGCGTAGAAACCAGATCTCCTTGGAGCGCAAGGATCGGCGTCGGCCATGTCGAGGTAGCCAGGGGACCAATTGCGAATTTAGAGGCTTTGGAAGCCGAGGAAGTCAGGGAAGGCCGGGTCGAGGCGAGCCCACTCGCACATCACCCTCCGGGGAGGACGCCCGCAAGGCGCAATCCCAATTCGTTTACAGAACTTTTGTTTGAACGAATCTTGAATAGCGGTTTGATTATTTTAGATTTGGCCTTCTGTTGTTCCAATTTTTTTATGATTTAGAGTTTAAATCTCTTGATTTTGTGATGATAGGTGTTTTTCCCTTGATTTCCAAAAATCCCTAAACCCAAATGATTAACATCTGGGATAGGGATTCCAAACCGGTGGAGAATCATCTCGAGGCCAAAGAGGGCGGATCTGGAGGAAACCGGGGCCGAAAAAGAAGAACGGACGGCCAGGGAGGATGGATGGTGGCCGCATCTAGAAAGTAAGTTAGCGGCGGTGGCGAGGTCACGGGATTAGTCAGAGGCGTGGAAGCGCCGACGAAGTTTCCGCCAAAGCGAGGCTTCCAACAGAGGTCACGGGAGTGTGGCCTGTTGAGGATGAGGGAGGAGGAGAGGAGGTGGTTGTCTCCACCAGCGAGCAGCGGCGGCGGGTGGTGTCAGCAGCTTGATGGTGGCGGTGAAACCAAATTGGTAAAGCAGCCTCTAGAAAAAAAATTGTTGCAAATGTTTTGAATTGGATTTAGATACAATTTTAGTTAATCCTTCAAATTTAAAACTTCAATTAAATAAATCTAACTAGGCTATTTATTATAGTCTAATAAAAAAAAGATAAATCAAATCTTAATCGAACCCCCACTTTGTCATTTTCTCTCAATTTCAATATGAGACAATTACCACTTGAACTCTAAGCCTTTCTAATCGAACCCCCACTTGAATTCTAAGCCTTAATTTCTGAAAACTCTAATTTAATATATATTTAACACACTAATTAATCCATCACTTTCACCTACCCTATCAGCTTCAGCTACCTCATCAACTCTGTTTTACCAAATTGACCCTAAAATTTGTTGAAATTCACCATACCACACTTGAGGGGAGCTAAATTTGTAAGGACGTGTTGGTAAGAATATGTTGGATAAGAAGCACGATTTAAAATATATATATATATATACCAATAATTCAGTTGAAAAATATATATTCTAGTTGAAAAATCCAACCATAAAACAATGAATTTTAATAAAAAAATTTAGTTAATTTTTTCTTCCGATGGAGTAATAATTAACTTAATTATTTAGGAGAATGGATCACCACTCATTTGACACTAAAAAATTATACATGTGATATCGTACTCTCATGTAAGTACTGTTATACTTGGAGAATATTCGCTTGTTAAAATCCATATATATAGTTTACAATTTCTCTTATATATGAGACAAGTTCATAAAAAAATCGAGTGAGATTAAATATTATTCTATACAAAATTGAACGTTGAGGGAATGCGTAGGGCACGTGTTTGCCTTCGTATACATTTTTTTAACGGAATTTTCGCCAAATACCCCTGAAGTTAAGGCTAATTCGCGTGGTGTACAAAAGTTTGACATATTTCGCCAGGTGCCCCTGAGGTTTTCATTTTTTTCTTCAAATACCCCTGAGGTTTATATTTTTTTGCCAAATGCCCCTCTGTCGAATTTGTTAACTTTTTTTTATTGAAAAATAGTACAATTCCCCCAACATGGCACATATTTTTAATAAAAATAAAATTTTCTAAGTATAAAAAATTACTATGATAAATTTAAATAAAATATTATCAAACGTTAACATAAAATACAAAAAAAAAAATAGATTTGATAATTAAGTAAAAAATAATTAAAATATTTATGAAAAATGTGTAAAAATTACACGAGTTTAAGATTTAGGTAAAATATGAAGACCCATAGCCTCGGCGAAAAAGCGGAGCTATTATTACATTGACCCGCTCCTAAGGACATCACTTCTCCTAAATGATCTCGGATCACAAAACTGCAGTACAATCCATCGAAATTGAGTTTGTAGTAACCTAAAGGTGGCTTGTTGATATTACTTATTGATATACACAACTGGAACCAAGTGTAGACAAAAAAAAAAAAGATATGATGTCAACTATTGAAAACCCTGTCCTTTCTTCCACTCTTCTTCCTCGCACCAACATTCAATTCTCTAACTTATCGATCAAGCTTGATCGCACCAACTTCTATTCTTGGTGAGGAATTGTGTTGTCCAATCTAGAGACCTTTGATTTGGATGAGTAGGTACTCACTCCCTCTCAAACTCCACCTTTAACTGATGACATTGAAGGCACCTAGCTAAGCTTACCTCGCCTTGTGCAAAAAGGACCATTTGGTCCTTGTTTGGCTTCGTGTCGCTCTCTTTGACAAAATTCTTGTCTATATAGCACATGCGTCATGCTCTCAAGAGCCTTGGACGATGCTTCAACGAACCTTTCAGTCTAAAACAAAGGCTCGCTTGATGCAACTCAAAGGCCAACTCCAAACTCTCGTTAAAGATTCCATGTCCATGATTGACTACATTGAAAAGAAAAGGTCTATAGTTGGTCCTCTTGTTGAATCTCAACACATTGTCAATGATGATGACTTTCTTGTTTGCGTTCAAGAACTAGACTTGTCCTACGGTCCATTCAAAGTTGCTATTAACATTCGGGTTGAATTCGTTCTTCCTGACGAATTGACGGGACTCCTTCTCAGTGAGGAGGAGCATCTTAAAACTAAACATCAAGCTGCCATCAGCACTGTCGGGCAAAATACCTCTGCTCCATCTCCGACAGTCAACATGGCCTCCTTGAACTCTGGTGATGATTAGCATCGAAACCCGTTTAGTGAACGCTCCAATTCCGTAGATCGATCCTACAATCAATATCGTTGAAAAGGTCGCGGTGGCCATGGTGATAGAGGTCATGGGCCGCCTAACTACGATCAATAATCTAGGTATCCTTAGGAATCGAATCGTCCAATTTGTGAAATTTGCAACCGGCTTGGTCATCAAGCTATAAATTTCTATGATCGCTATGATAACACCTCTTATCTATCTGTTCCACCAAAGTCAGTCAACTATTAATCTCCATCAGCTCTCCGTGATCTTGCTTGGTTGATTCTAGAGCAACTCATCATGTAACCGACAATATGCACAACCTGTCCATCAAGTTTAATTATGGTGGTCATGATCAACTCTCCATAGGTGATGGTAACAAAATTCCTATTACTCATTTGGGCTCTACTCGTTTATCTGGTTCAAAATCTTGTTGCTTAAGGATGTGTTTGTTGCTCCTAATATATGTAAAAATTTATTTAGTGCATATTCTTTAACACGAGACAACAATGTTTATGTCGAATTACATCCATCTCATTATTCTGTGAAGGACATGCGGGGGCGGATCATTCTGAAAGATATTGCTGAAGATGGACTATACAAGCTGTCAAACAAACACCAAAATCCTACCCACAAATCACTATCTCTCTTCAATACTGTTCGCACCACTCTTGAAAGCTAGCACCAACGTCTTGGGCATCCCCATGAGTCCGTCTTAAAACGTTTAGTATCGTCCTTTTCCTTACTCGTGTCAAATAAAAACTTGTTTGTTATATGCCAATCATGTCAACTTGCCAAGAGTCATCATATTCCTCTTACTTCTAGTCACGATTCAAGTCAGTCCATCTTTGAACTTGTTTACAGTGATGTTTGGGGGCGGCCTCGCGTTATTTCTTTCAATTTTGTGAATGATTATTCCAAACATATTTGGATTTATTTTCTCTCTCAAAAATCTCAAGGCAAGGGCGCTTTCATTCAGATTTAGAAAATTATTGAAACTCAATTCACCATAAAATATAAGTGTATGTCTACAATCAGATGGTGGCGGTGAATATCGGGCTTTGGTTCCATTTCTAAACTCTCAAGGTATCTTACATCAGATCTCTTGTCCTCATACACCATCCCAAAACGGTGCAGTAGAGCGTTGTCATCAAATCATTCAAGAAAAAGATTTAGCGCTCCTCGCTTACTCCTCTCTTCCCTTTGAGTTTTGGGAAAAATGGATTTCAAACTCCTATCTATCTCTCAAATCAAACCATTACCCTGGTTCTTTTTTCACAAATCTCCCCTTGAAGTTCTTTACAAAAAGAGTCCTAATTATGGATTGCTCAAGTCATTCGGGTATCTATTCTTTCCTTATCTTCATCCCTACAACACCACAAAATTGGTATATCGCTCCTTACCCTGCACCTTTATAGGTTACATCACTAAATACAAAGGATATTTATGCCTTCACCACCCAACTGGAAGGGTCTACATCTCCACCCATGTTGTCTTCGATGAACTCAATATCCTTATGCCACCTTCATTTGTCCTTCTCGATCTCAGCCAACACCGGCATCCATGCCCCATACATCGACCACTCTGCTTGAGGCTGCAACCAGCAATAGCCTCCCATCTTTAGGTGTCTTGTTACTCCTCATGCCACCGCCTCTTCCTTCCTGAAGAGGTAAATATATAGATGTGGTGGTTAAACCAAGAGTACAAAAGACGGAACATAGAACGGTTTCCTCATATGTGTCTAGCTACCCCAATCAAATCCCATTCCTCACCCCAACCCAAGGGCGCCCACTTAGCAAATACGAGAGTAAAAATTATTGAAACATCATTGAAACAACCACCAACTCAGCAAAATCTCCCAACTTGTCTTCGTCCCCCGGCACATCTTGCTCATCTTCATCGATGCCTCAGGAACCACCGCCCCCTGCCGCTCCTTTACATCCAGCGACATCGAAATATTTTTTTCTCCTTTGATAGTTCTTTCCGTGTCATGGTTACAAGAGTACAGAGTGGAATGTTGAAGCCCCAAATCCTAACATCGACAAGGCATCCCCCGCCAGCATCTCCTAAGGTACTTTCTGAGCCTCATACCTCTACACAAGCGAGTAAAAATGTTGAATGGTGTGATGCTATGCAATCTGAATAAGATGCTTTACTTGAAAATAACATGTGGTCTCTGGTTTCTTGCCCGTAATGCTAATGTTGTGGGAAACAAATGGGTATATCGCATTAAGTGCAACTTTGCAAGTCCGATTGTCAGATCGAATGTTACAAAGCTTGTCTTGTTGCCAAGGGGTTTCATCAAGAAGAGAAAGTTAATTTCTTTGATACCTTTAGTCCGGTTTTGAAGCCCACTACGGTGCATATAGTTCTCTTTCTAACTCTTTCCAAATGTTGGGATCCCCGTCAGTTGGATAACAATAATGCCTTTTTGAGTAAGGACTTACATGAAACTGTTTATATGGAACAACCCAGAGGGTTTATTGATGCTGCACATCTATCTCATGTTTGTAAACTGCACAAGGCTCTCTATGATCTTAAACAGGCACCTCGAGCTTGGTTTAACAAGCTCAAATTTCATCTCGATCTTACATTGTGGTTTTCGTGCTTGCTTCTCCAACACATTGTTGTTTGTCAGGATTACCTCCCAAACTAGTATCTATGTTCAAGTGTATGTGGATGATATAATTGTGACATGCTCTCATTCCTCTCATGTATAAGCGTTCATTGAACAACTTCACTCAACCTTTCATTTGAAGGATCTAGGCCACCTGTCGTACTTCTTGGGCATTAAGGTTTATCATTCTATGGGAGCTATCTACTTGTTTCAACACAAGTACATTCATGACTTATTGGAGAGTAGTGGTATGCTTTAGTCAAAATCCATTTCCTCCCCTACTGGTCCAATTCATCGCTCCGATCCACCATCAGATCGTCTTCCTAATCCACAATCCTACTGACAAATTATAGGAAGTCTTCAGTACGCAACCATCACTCTGCCAAAGATTAGTTATGCTTTTAATCGTGCTTGCCAACACATGTAAAGTCCCACGCAAGCTGATTGAAGGGATATCAATCGAATTTTCCGCTATCTAAAATGCTCGGTTGATGATCACAATCTCAAATTTTGCAAGTCCTATGATTATGATCTTGTTGCTTACTCAGACGTTGGATAGGTTTCTGATCTGAAAGACCTTCGGTCCCAACATGGATTTGCAACTTTTTACGGTGATAATCCGGTAAGTTGGGTCTCAAAGAAATAAACTGTAGTAGCTCCCTTCAGCACTAAAGCTGAATACAAGGCAATTGCCTTTGCTACCACTGAAATTGTGTAGATTCAACAACTATTACATGAACTTGGAGCTCCTCTGAAGAGTTGGCCTTCAGTTCTCTATGACGATCTGTTGGCCACTTTCATGGCTACAAGTCCCGTAATCAACACAAGAACGAAACATATTCGCCGTGATTTTTACTTCGTGCAGGAAAAGGTTGATGCAATGAGTTGAATATTCATATCCTTGTTGCAGCACCACGTGCTGACATATTCACCAAACAACTCACTGGCCGTTTCTTTAGTCACTTGAAATCCAAACTTCTTGTCTTTCCAAGACCTTCAGCTTGTCGGGGGTAATAGAGGTTGCATCATTATTGTTAGAGGTTAATCACATATAGTTATTTGATCTTTTGATTAAAGCTCTGTGTAAATGCATTGTAACGACTGGAACACTAAAAGTCCCTTACACCTCTATTTATGCTATTAATTATCTATTGGAAGCCATACAAGAAGTTATGTCATTCCTCCCGTTAGACTCATTCACTAATATATAATCCCTTCGGGATCGGTACTACAAACAGAAGCTTCTACGATTTGTGTTGGTTTAGAGCTAGCACTTGGAAAGGAATAAGGAATATCATTACAGAAGATGAAAACCTTGGAGTAATTAAAGCAATTCACGATGTCAACAACATTTCATGGGAAATCCTCAGGACGACAGAGAAGATTTAGACATTGAGAAGCAACTTCAACTGTAGCTAGTTTAGACACTGCTATAGAGAATCTAATCATAGTGTTCATTACATTGCAAAAGCTAGTTATATTTGTAACATGAGCATTCTCACTTTAAATAGAAAACTTTGTAACATCATCCCATCAAGGATGATCTTTGCTTTGACAAAGACATCCTAATGTTTGCCCACTGTCAAAATTTTTTTTACTGGTGTATGCTTTGCACATATTTAATGTAAAAAATATTAACGAGTATAAAATTATAATATTTGTTTTTGTATTTAATTGTAAGTAAAAAAACAGAGGTTTAATGTTAATATTTTGAATCGATCTAGATCGCAAATTGCCTTGGCTAGAAAACTGTATGACTAAACTGCTACTCCCTCCGTCCTAAAATACATGGTCTTTTAGGCCTTCAAATTTTGTCAACAGTAAATGGGTTTTTAGGGTTATAGGGTAATTATTACCCCTAAAAAAGTACAATAGTAATTAAAATTAAAGAGTTCCCATCTCTATAAAAATAATGAGATTTAAATATAAATAGGTTTCCTTAATTAACGTGTAAGGGCCTAAAAGATCATGTATTTTAGGACGGAGGGAGTATTTTAATTTGATGATTTCAAGATTAAAATATATAAGCGGTTCTTATACAAATAACAACTACCACAATGCTCATTTCAAGATTAGGCTCCATTTGGCAACACTAAGCACCTTTTCGGAGCTTATGATTTTGATATTATATAGTTTAAATGATATAAATATAAGACTTATGTTAATTAGCTATTGAAATCTAAAATTTTGAACAACTACTCACCCAAGCTTTTCAGAGCTTTTGGTTTTTTATTCACAAGTATTCATCAATTACCCTAAAAGCTAGGTTTTTGAAACACTATACTACCTTATTAGCCTATATTTAACACAAATAATCCATCCACTTCAGCTACCCCATCAGCTACCCTTTTGCCAAACATAACCTAAAATCAATTCTAGATTATTTCGCTACTCTATATAAAATATTAGAAAAACTAAAGTTGTAATTTTGATTTCATATTTATTAACAATTGGGAAATTCCATCTGGTGCCCTTGTGGTTTATGTTATTCCGGTTGGTGAACCAAAGTTTTTCTTTTTCCGTTTGGTGTCACTAAACTTTTGAAAAAGTCTGCTCCGTGCCCTTAACTCAGTTGCCAACTTACCTCCGTTAAATATGGTTGATTTCAAGCAATTAACTTCCAAAGGGCTGCTGCAGTGAAACCTTGGAAGCATGGCCGCCTCCAAGCCCGGCTCTGGCAGCGTAGAAAATCCTGGCTTTGGCCTTCCACTGCCGAAGCCAAGCTTGGCGGTGGCCATGGCTTCCAAGGGTTCACTGTAGCAGCCCTTTGGAAGTGAATTGCTTGAAATCAACCTTATTCAACGGAGTTAAGTCGACAACTATGTTTAGAGCGCGGAGTGAACTTTTTCAAAAGTTCAGGGGCACCAAACAGAAACATAAAAACTTTGGGTCACCAACCGGAATAACATAAATCACAAGGGCACCAGACGGAATTTTCCTTAACAATTGTAGTAAGTAGAATCAAATAAAGCAAGAAAATGTTTAGAAAATAATTTACAATGAATTAAAAATGATTGAAATGTTGTAAAATAAAAAAATATTGATTTGAAACATATTTTTATATTGAAAGTTTTGATTAAAACTAAAATTAAATTTGATTAAGCATGCTAAGGAGTTTACAAAATTTATCCAAATTTAAAGAGTATGTGATATAATTGAAATTTGTCAAAATCAAACAAAATAAATTAATTAATTAGCTATTTTAAATTATATAAATAAAATTAATTTATTCATCACAAAAAATAGATTGCTCTATTTTCAAAATTGTTATTCATAAAATATTTTAATAATAATAAATAAGTAGCTAAACATGTGGCATTATAAATGAAATGTGAAAATTTAATTAATTAAAATTTTGATTGGAAATATTTTCACTAGAAGATGACATGTGATCATATCAATTATAACTTTGGTCTTGAATATTAGACATATATATAGTCCATCATTTAACATATCTCAATTAACCAAAAAGTAATATGTGGTAATACATATATAAACATGTCAACTAAAAGAGAGTAGATAAATATTCATCAATAATGTATATATAATTACATTATTAAAATGCACTTTTGATATTGAATATATAATTGTTTTAAAAATGAACATATGTGATTTATAGGTTCATAATGGTGATGATTTGATGATTGAGTTATAATAAAATAATATAGAAGATATGTATATAAAAATTTTAAATTATTATAAATATGTGATGCCGTTTAATGAGATGGTAAAACTTAATTTCACAAATTTTTTGAAGGAAATTTTTTTAATCAAAATATGACACAAAAAAAAAGATAATGAAAATATGAGCTAAAAGAACTAGAATAAGCGAATTTATGTGGAAATATGTAAAGGAATCATCTGACAACTCTAGTGAATATGTAAAGAAAATATTACCAACGACTTTAGTGACTCGTGGATATTGCAACTTTGCATTCCATCATCTGACAATCTTCCCAGATGTCAAGTATATACTTCCTTTGATGTAGCAATTCTTATGTGACCCTTGATGGAGCTAGCTTATTTGAGGATCGGGATGGTGATCTAGATGCTAGGGATGGAGCTCCGATGGATGCTATTGAAGATGCTAACGATGAGGAGATGGAAGAGGAGCCACTTTTACCCCGAGCTACCCCACCATATACATGAGCTCGGTCAATTGGTTCTTATCTTTGAGGAGTTACCACCACACTCGGTCACTTTGCTACAAGTTAAGTTTGAATTGGTGCTGACCTAGACTTAATTAGAGGGGATCGATGCTAAGCTAAGTCTGAATTTGCTACAAGTTAAGTCGGAATGAGGCTAAATAGAGCCTTGTTCGGACAATTCAAAAGGTTTTGCCAATTTGTCACACGCGTTACTAGTGCCTTTTGGTATTTTTTTTTTCTTTTGGTTTGTTTTAATTTCCTAGCTTTCATACAAGTCCTATAAATATGTAAGGTTGACATTTGTTTTAGAGGAGTTGAATTTTGAGAAAAGTTAAGCATTTTAGCTTCCAGTGATTCGGGTCAAGAATCTCGTTCTTAGGTGAGAGATCGAGAACAAAACCTTCATTGAGAGGCTGAAGGATATTCCTTACTGAGAGACGACGGAATCAAAGGGGCGGAAATGCTCGGAGTACGAGACCGAGAGTGTGGAAGGTCTAGTGTGGAGAGAGCTCGGAGTGCGTGGCCGAGAGCGATCTTGCATCACATATCCCTCAACCCCATCCCATACTTTATCACCATTCTAAGGCCTTCCACAGCCCCATCATCACCTTCAAATCACCACAAAATGTCACTCCAAAACAGCCCATCCATCCCTCTCAAACGAGCCCCGTTCGGAATCGTCTCTGCACAGGCGACGTCTCGGTAAAATGCTGTTTTCCGCTTCGTCTGACCTCCGATTGATGAGATCTGCCCTAATCCGCAATCGCGACTTCAAGATCTACAAAACTAATACTCACACGCCCCAGAAACCAAGCCCATCGACGGGAAATCAACATTCTTTGTCGATTGATCCGATGCTCTAAAAACTGCCAACAATTCCCGACTTCTCGGAACTCTCGTCGCCGGTCCTTTTGCTCGTGCTCGAGCCCGGACCCGAGCACGTCAAGTGGTATCAGAGCAGCGACAAGGGTTCCTCAAGCTTTCGAGGTACGAATTACTATCTCTTCGCTTAATTCTTAGTTTTTGTAAAACTTGTTCGATTAGACCAGAGAGATTGCAATTTGTTCATCCATTTCTACCATCATACACGATGGAAAACTAGCCCTTTCAATCTAACCATCGTTCTATAGGTTGGATGTACTCTTGTGCTTACCTTTGTCGACGCTACCTTGTGCTCCCTAGCCACTGCGGCAACGATTAGGAATTGCAAGTGTCAAGCAACAATTGCTCACCTTAATTGAAAGAAAGGAAACGTTTTGCACCTGTAGCCTGTTTCCAATTTGAGAGAGAGAGAGAGAGAGAGTTCTACGTATTTAAAAAAAAAAAGCAAAAAGAAAATTAGTTTGTTGGGTGAACCAAGCAGGTGAAAGTTTGAACAAACCCCAGGTTGGCTTTGTTGTCAATTGTTTCTTTTTTCATATATCCCTCTTTGTGAATTAGCATTTGCCTACCTAAGTACATATACACTATTTGTTTTCCAACATTGCAATTTCAATTTTTATTCGGGCTAGATCACTTGTTTTGCATTGCCTAAATACCATAGCAGGTTTTGGTAAATACTCGTCGAAAGGCCCTTGTTAAAGTGCTCGAAGGTTGCTCGTTAGGCTTAATGTGTGTTAGTTTTTCATTGAGTCATATTGATCCTTCTGTCACGAGTACTACTACTAGCTTGCTTTTGTCTGTGGGTGGATTTCAGGTGGTTGATTACTATCGTTGGTGCTAGTTGCCACTAGCAATTATTCAGGTTCTTGAGTGTCGTGCCCTTGCACTAAGAAAAGGAGAGTTGAGAGTATTGCCTGTTGCAACCGAAAAAGGAGAGGTGAGAGCAACACTGAGTAGTGTTGGAAAAGATGAGTGAGAGGAGAGAACCATCCAGAGTAAGGAGCAGAGAGCCAAACACCGAGGAGATCTATTGTTATTAATTG
Source organism: Persicaria maculosa (assembly GCA_963922045.1). Classification (NCBI taxonomy): domain Eukaryota; kingdom Viridiplantae; phylum Streptophyta; class Magnoliopsida; order Caryophyllales; family Polygonaceae; genus Persicaria; species Persicaria maculosa. The sequence continues at coordinate 50,078,873 of OY998259.1, read as the reverse complement.
CTATTATATATGTGAATTGTTTGCTCGTTTTGCAGGTTCTAGAGTCTCATTCTTTTCTGAGAATACTTTATAGTGATGCAAACACTTTAAACACACGAGCGGAGTGTGTGAGAGAGTGTGAGTGTCCACCAAAGTGAGAGAGAGGTTTCTGTTTTTACTAACTTGACGAGTTTGCTTGATTGTCTGTGGTGATGTCACAACATTCGGTGAACAGGAAATGAGGCAGAGTTGACCCAGCTATCCAAGAGCTAACCCATCGTGTGGACAGGATGGAGATAAGCCTTGAGGAGATACTACGACGATTACCTCCGGCTCCGAGAAATGTACCGAGTGATCATGGTAGCCATGACAGACAACGGCTGTGCCACAGATAGAGGAACCCAGATGGCAGAAGAGGACACAGGGATGGCCATCGCCGTCATCGCAATGACCCATGGTCAGAGGATGAGAGATCAGATGCATCCATCTTTTCGGAGCGGAGTCAAGCTAGGGAGGACCGCCAGGCTAGGCGTCGCCAAGAGGATGGTCGTCAACGTCGACCCAAGGGGTCAAGGTAAGCATTCCTATTTTTACTGATGTTGCAGGGCCAGAGGCATATTAGGATTGGGAGGTCAAAGTTGAACATGTTTTCCGTTTCCATCGCTATCCAGAGGAGGAGCAAGTGGAGCTTGTTGTCGTCCACTTTACTGATTATGCCCTCTCTTGGTGGCAAGGAGTACTAGTAGATCGGGCCTACACTCGAGCTCCACCAGTGGCGATCTAGGAGAGCTGACACGTTTGATGCGAGCTCGCTTTATTCCGGCGGATCATGGGTAATAACTATTGTTGAGGATAGAGAAACTGAAACAGGGTCTTCGATCCCCAACTGATTACTATAAGGACCTACCCACCCTTTTGCAGCGATCGGACACAAGGTATGAGGACTCTTATATTCTTGCTAAGTTTCTTGCAGGTCTGAACTCTGATGTGGCTGAGATTGTGTTACAACGTACTGCGACACACCCATGTGATTGATGCTCTCCATCATGCCACACATGTCTATGAAAACTTCCTCAAAAGAAGGTTTGCAGGGTCCTCAACAAGGCATTGGGCGGGAGCTGAATCTCCTTCAGAACCACCCCGGAGTTACTGTCCCCAACCGCCTTACCCTAGTCCTACTTCCCCCTCCACCGTTAGACATCCAGCTAATCCAAACCCTAGTCCTGTCATCCCTGACCCCACACCTCTACCTCTTAGACCAGAGTCCAACATGCCTTGAGAGTTCAAGTGTTACAAGTGTTATGAGTTTAGGCATTATGCTAGAGAATGCCCCAACCCACGAAAGGTTCTCCTGAACTCATTTGGAGAAGTGGTAAGTGAGGTTGAAGGCCTCGATGACCCCTATGAGCCGCTAGTTGTGGACGAGGAGGATGAGCTTGTTGCTAGAGCACTAGTTGGTGAGGACTTTATGGTAATTGAGAGGACTTTGAGCGCCAGTGAGAAGGTGGAGATTGACACCTCTTAGCGGGAGAACTTATTCAACACCCGTTGCACCATCGGAGGTAAGATTTGCACTATTATTATTGATGATGGTTCTTGTTGTAATATTATTAGCCAGGAATTCGTGGATCGTTTCTCTTTAACCTCTCAAGTACACCCGAGACCCTATACTCTGCAATGGCTTTACTCATGATCACCGTTGAAAGTGAAGGACTAAGCTGAGGTGTCCTTTTCCATTGGACCTTTTGCCGATACTATCTTATGTGATATACTACCTATCACCGCTTGCCATTTACTTCTCGGTAGGCCATGGCAGTATGATCGGCGCGTGATGCATGACTGTTACATCAACGAGTATTCCTTCACATTTGGAGGCAAGCGGGTAAGACTTCTACCTCTAACCCCTCAAGAGGTTGTCACTGATTATATTGCTAGGAAACAGCGCCGCCAATCTCATGAGAAGATCGGAAAGGATGCTTAAAAGCAGAAGTTGGAGCAAGGACTGCCCAAGGAACCCCAGAGCTTGTTGGTCGCTCGGGTCAAGATGTACGACAGGGGGCGATGTTTGTTTTCTTTTTGTCTGTACTTCTACTAGTTCTACCTTACATGTTAGTTCTAGTTTATCTTCTGCTGCTGCTGTTGAGTTGTCTTCGATCATTTCAGGTGTACTCGAGGAGTTTCATGACATGCTACCAGATAAGATTCCAGTTGGATTGCCTCCTCTTAGAGGCATAGACCATCAGATTGAATTTGTGTCGGTGTTGTTATTCCTAACCAGCCAGCTTACAGAACTAACCCCACGGAGACCAAAGAGTTGCAGTCACAGGTAGAGGATTCTCTTAGTAAGGGGTATATTAGGGAGAGTCTGAGTCCCTGTGCCGTACTAGTTTTGTTGGTACCAAAGAAAGATGGGACCTAACACATGTGTGTTGATTGTCGAGCCATCAACCAGATTACAGTTAAGTATCATCATCCCATTCCTCGCTTAGATGGCATGTTAGATGAGTTGCATGATGCTTGCTTGTTTTCTAAGATTGATTTGAGGAGCGGGTACCATCAGATTAGGATGAAGGAAGGTGACGAGTGGAAAACTGCTTTTAAGACCAAATATGGTCTTTACGAGTAGTTGGTCATGCCCTTCGGGCTAACTAATGGTCCTACTACTTTTATGCGCCCGATGAACCATGTTTTGCATGCATTCTTAGGTCGATTTGTTGTTATATACTTTGATGATATCCTTGTTTACAACAAGTCCTTAGAAGAGCATGATGAACACTTGCGCGCTATTTTTCTAGTTCTTAGGAATGAGCACTTGTTTGCTAACTTGAAGAAATGTCAGTTTTCCTCCGATAATGTCATCTTTTGGTTTTGTTGTAGGTAAAGATGGCTTGCAAGTGGATACAAAGAAGATTCAAGCTACTCGGGAGTGGCCCCAACCAACATCCGTTACTCAGATATGAAGCTTTCTAGGATTAGCAGGATTTTATCGTAAGTTCGTCAAGGACTTCAGCAGCATTGTCGCCCCTCTTACAAAACTAACAAAGAAAGGGATGTCATTCAAATGGGGTCCGACGCAAGAAGAGGCTTTTGCTACACTTTGGCGGTGGTTAACGAATGCTCCATTGCCGACACTTTCTGATTTCTCAAAGACTTTTGAGATTGAGTGTGATGCATCTAGGGTTGGTATTGGTGGTGTTTTGACGCAAGAAGGTCGGCACATCACTTACTTTAGAGAGAAGCTAGGAGGAGCTGCAGAGAATTACTCTAACATTACCTACGACAAGGAGCTGTATGCCTTGGTTCGTGTTTTACAGACTTGGGCGCATTAATTGTTGACCCGTGAGTTCGTGATACATACTGACCATGAAGCCTTGAAGTATCTACAGAGCCAACCCACCGTTAGCGCTTTCTATGCTAAGTGGATTGAGTTCATTGAGGCTTTTCCTTATGTGGTCAAGTACAAGAAGGGGAAGGACAACATCGTCGCTGACGCTCTCTCTCGTAGGTGTTCTCTTCTCTCTACTCTTGAAGCTCGTGTTCTTGGCTTTTCTATGCTACTTGATCTCTACTCTGCTGATGCTGATTTTGAGGATATATTATGTCAATGTGTGCAATCTACTGGTTCCTCTAGTGTTGGTAGTTATTTTGTGCAGGATGGTTACTTATTTAGGGCCTCCCGCCTTTGTGTTCCTCGTTGTTCGGTTCGATCATTTCTGGTTTTAGAGGCACATAGAGGTGGGTTGATGGGGCATTTTCGGGTTGCTAAGACCTTAAGCCTTTTGAAGGATAATTTCTATTAGCCTAGGATGCGATCTGATGTGGAGAAATGTTGTGCTAGTTGTGTTACTTGTGCTAAAGCTAAGTCTAGGGCGAACCCAAATGGTCTGTACGTCCCCCTACTTCTAGATAGTGCCTCATGGGAGGACATTTCTATGGATTTTGTGCTAGGCTTGCCTAAGACTAGTGTCACGGGCCAACACACACGAAGCCCGTGCGGCGCCCCTATCCCCGAGGGGCCAGCCTTATGCGACCGACACTACTGGTTTCGCCCTACTTTAGGCTCATCAGGAGAGCAGGTTCAGCCCCAACCAGTTGTGTAGCGGGATGCCCAACATACCCTTCATCACCGTCAAGTCCTCAACTAGCGACAAGCTCCCCACACTTAACCGGGTCGGCCTGCCTGGACATCCGAAGGGTTATCACCTTAACTCCCAACACAACGCCGCTGAAGCGACTCCTGCCTTTATATCAAGCATCCGCCAGTAGGTTACCGCACACGAGGTCGCAGACCGTGTCAAACTCCCCCATCCATTCGAGCGACGCCCTTGTCGCTGCCTCTACCCGGATGCAACGTCCGACTGCCCCTTCCTTAGCAGCAAGACGCGCACTCTCCCGCGCCAGCACATCCGGAGGCATCGGGTGGTCATGGGAGGCCCTCAAGATTGTCCAACAGGCTTCCGTATCTCTGCCTACTTGTCTTAATCATCGAGCGCTCGGCGCCTAGGAGCAACCTGGTCCCAGCCCTTACGCCTGGCGCACACAGGCTCCGTGCCCTCCACGGATTTTACGCTCCGCCCTGCCTACTCAACTTTGGGCACAAGCGCTTGGTCATGGACGGAAGCGGAGTCGGACCTGCTCTGATACCATATGTCACGGGCCGACACACACGAAGCCCGTGAGGCGCCCCTATCCCCGAGGGGCCAGCCTTATGCGACCGACACTACTGGTTTCGCCCTACTTTAGGCTCATCAGGAGAGCAGGTTCAACCCCCAACCAGTTGTGTAGCGGGATGGCCAACACACCCTTCATCACCGTCAAGTCCTCGACTAGCGACCAGCTCCTCAAACTTAACCGGGTCGGCCTGCCTGGACATCCGAAGGGTCATCACCTTAACTCCCAACACAACGCCGCTGAAGTGACTCCTTCCTTTATATCAAGCATCCGCCAGTAGGTGACCGTACACGAGGTCGCAGACCGTGTCAAACTCCCCCACCCATTCGAGCGACGCCCTCGTCGCTGCCTCTACCCGGATGCAACGTCCGACTGCCCCTTCCTTAGTAGCAAGACGCGCACTCTCCCGCGCTAGCACATCCGGAGGCATCGGGTGGTCATGGGAGGTCCTCAAGATTGTCCAACAGGCTTCCGTATCTCTGCCTACTTGTCTTAATCATCGAGCACTCGGCGCCTAGGAGCAACCTGGTCCCAGCCCTTACGCCTGGCGCACACAGGCTCCGTGCCCTCCACGGATTTTACGCTCCGCCCTGCCTACTCAACTTTGGGCACAAGCGCTTGGTCATGGATGGAAGCGGAGTCGGACCTGCTCTGATACCATATGTCACGGGACGGCACACATGAAGCCCGTGTGGCGCCCCTATCCCCGAGGGGCCAGCCTTATGCGACCGACACTACTGGTTTCGCCCTGCTTTAGGCTCATCAAGAGAGCAGCTTCAGCCCCAACTAGTTGTGTAGCGGGATGGCCAACATACCCTTCATCACCGTAAAGTCCTCGACTAGCGACCAGCTCCCCAAACTTAACCGGGTCGGCCTGCCTGGACATCCGAAGGGTCATCACCTTAACTCCCAACACAACGCCGCTAAAGCGACTCCTGCCTTTATATCAAGCATCCGCCAGTAGGTGACCGTACATGAGGTCGCAAACCGTGTCACTAGGAAGGGCCATGAATCTGTATTTGTTGTGGTTGATCGGTTTTCTAAGACGGCTCATTTCATATCTTGCTCTATGACTGATGATGCTTCTCATGTCGCTACTTTATTTTTTGATCATATTGTGAAGCTACATGGGGCGCCTAAATCTATTGTTTCTGATAGGGACTTGACGGAGGGAAAGTCGTTGATTTACCTCGCCAAAAATAATTCCCAACCAAACAAACTAGTATAGTATGCAAGTAAGGGGTCGAACCCTAGAGAATCAAGTATTTCTAAATATTGTGTATTTATCAATATAAAAAGAAAAGATTTTTATGAAGGAAAATAAAAGAAAATAATATTGAAAAAAGCAAATAAATGATAGAAGAAAAGCGTTTTCACCTACAAGTTTGAAATACCCCAAAGTATTTTTGGGTATTTCTGTAAATATAAAAATAAGAATAAATGTGAAAAATTTTCGAAAGAAAAGAATTTGTAAAATTCTTTATTTAATATATACCTTATTATTCAGTTATTAGTAATTAGAACATAAAATTTGATTGACATTATTATTTAAAATAAAACATTATTATTGTCATTATTATTACTTTTATAAATAGTGATGTGAGTTCATTATTTTTAAAACGGTGTCTTATAAATAAAACATTATTATTGCTGTTATAAATAGTGATGTGAGTTCATTAGTACTTTTATAAATAAAACATTATTATTCGGTTCAATTTTTAAATAAAGAGGTATGATTTATTATACGACTTATTATATTTAACATATTTTATAACTAAAAGGTTATAATGGATTTATGATTTTAATAATATTGATTATAAATTTTGAAAGTTATCTCTAGTAAAATAATTATGTTATGTAATTTAATTTGAAATAATTATTTAAATAAAAGCACTTATCATAAGTTATTTATTTATTTAAAAGGGATATATATGTGTGTGTGGGATTTTATCTTGTATTTTATTTATCTATTTTTCGAATTTAATAAATAGCCTTTTATTACATACAAAAGAAAAACCCAACTATTTTACTGAACCGGTTTGGCAAAACCGAAAAAAAAAAGAGGAAAGCCGGTTCAGTTGAACCGCTTCTTCCTCCTCCCTCTCTGCGTCACTGCGTGCATCTTCATGTGCACCTCCCATGGAGGCGTTGATGTGTTTGGCTTTAATTCAAAATGTTTCAAACATTAGTCTTATCCCAAATTCAATGCTATTCATCATTGTGCAATCAATTTTGTTTTCAAGGAGGAATCAAGCCCCAATTCCGTCCAAATTCACAAACCCTAATCCTAAAAACTCATCCAATTGACGTGGTGGATAAGCTTGAAAGACCAAATTAATTATACCAATTGAATCCCGTCGTCAATAGGAATTCAATGACACCTTCAATTCTCGATTCCGTTCACATTTCAAGCTCGGACTATAGAAACCCCTATTCGACGTTTGGACTCAATCCGCCATTGCTAGTCAAAATCCAAGCTTCTAACCTACTGTTTTGCATTCTAAACACATTTAGAAACATTTACATTTACAAAATTTTCTTGAAATCATCTCGATTTCGAAGCCCCCAAATTCATCCAGCCCTTCCGCCATCGCCAGACCACCTCCGCCGCCGCTCGCCGCCAGCAATCGCAGCCGGCCTCGCCTCGCCACCCTCGCCGGAACCACTCCAGAGTCGTGTCGAGCCACCGCCGCCGTGCCACCATCGCCGCAGGTGAGGAGGGTGTACGTGTATACTGTGTATCGTGTACAGTAGGCAGTAGCAACGGGAGCAGGGAGGAAGAAGACCAAATCGCATAAAACCTCCTATATTTTCTATTCCTTCAAATTATGCCCTATTTCAGTTTCGGAAATTATAAAAATTATTCCGTAGTCTTAGAACATATTTTAACTTGTGTCAATTCTTAAAAATGCGCAGCGGTAATCTCAAGTTCCGACGCACCCATTGCGTGAAGGTCTCGAAGAAGATCAAATTGGTATAATCTCCAACTTGATAATTAATTCGATTCTTATTCCGGATTAATAAGTCAATATACCAATTAGTAAATTATTTCTCGTCCTCGTAATTCATGTGTGTGGATCCGTTGTTAATTTATTCAACTCCGTCATCAAGCCTTTGAAGTCCATAGTTGGTATCGAAATCCAACAAGGTGAAAAAGGCAAGTGGCATTCCGAGCCTTTTATGCTCATCTGCGTGCCTTCGTGTCTTGTTGTTTTCTTGCCTTGACTTGCATGCCAAATCGATTAAAATAAATTACAAATCATTTGCTTTGTGTAATTTATTCATCCGTTATTTTGGACTTTGCATGTAATTGGGTAATGTTATTATTTGGTCTGATTGTAAAATAATAACGTAGATACCCATCTTATTATGGAGCATATTATCCTTTTGATGCATCCATGCATATTATATGGTATTGTCATCCATTTTAATTTTATTAAGATGGCGTATTTTATTTTGTGCGATCACCTAGTTTGATAAATTGCTATTAATCACTAGTTAATATGTGATGATGTGTGTGAGATGTAAAACTCAATTGAATCATGATAAAATAAAATATAGTGTAAAATATAGTGTGCGTATCAATGAAGATACGGGGTCCAACCCAATGGGAATTGGGCGGTGTCTCAACTTTGGGTTAACTACTGAGTTGAGTTTGGATTGAATGGGTTAAGACCATGTTGCGTCTTAAACCGAAACAGTTTCATGAAACTAACATTCTTGAGATACAATATTCGAGATGAAATCTGACTACGAAATCGTAGGTAGGTCGGACGTCCTATCCAGACTCGGCCGGTATAATATAGTTAATGTTAAAATAAAAGTAAACAGGTCAAATATGATATCCGTGTGATGTGTTAAAATATATCTATATATAAGCTATGCAATGTGAGATAGTGAGTGAATAATATTATTCATTTAGCTAAAGTTAATTTTTTTTATAGACTTGATATCGGGGGACACGAAATCAACCCTTTTCCCACTCCTAATAGTAGGCTCTCCCTAACGTCTGGGTAACTACTAGCGGGACGGATTTGGGCCACATGGAGTACCTCATAATCCGATATCGAGTCCGAACTTAATAAAAATATTTTTCATGGTGATCATAAAACGCATTTCTAAAGCTATATCATATCCCATCTGTAGTCGGGGTATCGTTCCTAAGGTGCTTGTCACCTACATCACTTTCTTATTCAACCCTTCGAGGTTATCCGTGTCACAGAAGTTGAGTCATCAAATATAAAGCCTACATAAAATATTCTCATCAGTAATAATCTCATTTGGATTCAATTCATACCTTATTATGGTCACTGAGTTTGAGTCCAAAGTAGTCCTAGTTTTCGAGCCGTCACTTGCTAGTTCTCGCGAACTAACCGTCCTTTGTTAATTTGGACGGCTAGGGGTTCATTGTCTCCGGACAATACCTCAGCCTCCAGTTCGCAGGTTTAGATTGAGTCTTTGAAGAGAAGTTGAAGAAGTTCAAGACGACATTTTAAGTTTTCAAGATTTGAAGAAAATATTGTATAACGGGTAAATGTTTATATTTACAAAGTCTTCCGCTGTAATGTATTTGATGTTTCAAATATTGTAATTTGAATCGTGAGTTTAATGAAAGCATAATTTATTATATTTAAGTCTTCCGCTACTTATATTTTCTTTAGTTATAATCTTGTTTATGGGAGCATGGTAGCATGTCCCTATAAGCCTAAGGTGGTTACAAAGACCTTAAAGTCCGAGTAACTACTGGCGCTGGAACATTCCCTCATTTACCGAAGGGGGTGTTACAGAAGGTGGTATCAGAGCTTAGAGTTTTTATAAAGGTTTTTATAAATAAAAAAATTAAGTATGATAAAGTTGAAATTATATAAATAATATATATATATAACACAATTTCTTGTCCTTTTTTTTTTCAATAATCTTTTTATACACTCACAAATTATTCTAATCGTTATGAGTTTTTCGGAGAAAATTTGCTTGAATATTTTTCAGAGTTACTGAGTGTTTTAAGATAAATAATACTAAATATTTTTCTAGTAAGTTTTAGTGTTCAAAATGTTTCCAAATATTCAAGAATTTATCGTTACCTTCAACTTCTCGAGTCGATCGTAAACTTCCTAGCACTTGGTTTAGTAATCCAACTACCTTGTCCTCCCTTCGCACTTTGTAAAGTCAATTAGGAATATTGACTTGCCTAGTGTATAGTTCAGTTGATTCGGGTTAATCCAATGGTAGATAATGTGTTTGAACGTCAAGTCTTGGTGTTTAAGATATGAACCAGGGTTGAAAATCAAAGAGGTAAGATGCCTAAGAATGAAGAAAAGGGATCGATGACATTTCATTTCTACATACACAGATCATGAAAACCAGAGGAGGCCGAGGTGATCGACCAGCCACATCCGCCCCAGTTGCTAAGAGGGAGTACCACCTAATCAAGAGAAGAAAACTTCCTGAAATCCATGACGAAGCATCTGAGAATTCAGTGACGGGTGGGGATAGTGCACACCACCGAGTTGAAAGTCAACCTAGGGAGTTATCTCAAGCCCCCGTAGATAACCTAGATGCTGAACTCATGCAAGCACTGAATCAATTAGTGTCAAACGCTGTAGCTCAAGCATTAGCTGGAAATACGCCGACGTTACTAACTAGACCAGATGGCGAGGCTGCACATGTGACACAACCAACAGCGGTACAAGCACAAGAAACTCCGATGATAACGCCTGTAAGAGCGGTGGAACAAGGAAATACATATGGTCGTGCTTTGAAGGCGATCAACTCATGCAAACCAGATTCTTTTGATGGTACTGATGAGCCCTATCGAGTTGTGCAGTGGCTTACTCACATAGAGAAGGTATTCAGGGGTGTTATTTGCATGGACGAAGACAAAGTGCACATAACCGCTCTTTACTTGAAAGGAGAAGCTGGACAGTGGTGGGAAGTTGCTAGGCTTGCTTGGAATTCAAAGCCAACATGGGACGCATTTAAGGAGACTATCACCAATCATTACTTTGTGCCAGCTCTCAGGATAGAGAAACGAAGAGAGTTCTTGTACCCTAATACACAGGGAATGAAGATGGCTCAATTGGTAACCAGATTCTACAACTTACTTCCGTATGCTCAAGACCTAGTCCGCGGTGAAGCTGATGCGATCATGTACTTTCATGACTCAGTGTATTATGAGCTTAAGTTGCATATGCTACAACGTGATTACCGAACCTTAGATGAGTATATTAATGCAGGTTATCGAGTTGAGGCTACATTGGAAGAGGGCAAGAAGAACTTTGAGTTGTTTGAGAGGAAGAAAGGCAACCAACAATATTCTGGAACTAAGAGACCACCACCATTTTCCCCAACAGAGAGGACGAATGTTAGCATGGCATCATCGGCACAGATTAGCAACCAGACCTTCACTCGAGATGGTCGTCCTATTATCTGTCACAATTGTGGTAAGCCTGGTCATGTGAAACCCGCGTGTGAGGAAGGTGCCCGTGTTTGTAGAGGATGTGGAAAATCTGGGCACATGGTGAGATTTTGTAGGAACATTGGCAATGGCCAACCCCAGTCACAGCAAGCCTCGACAGTCGATCCGAGAGTTCCAAAAGCGCCAACAAACTCGCACCAGTCACGTGGTCATAAGGCTCAAGCTGCATCGGAACCCACAGTACAAAACCGAGGCAAGGCCCTAATGGTGGGAACATCTAACCAAGGTCCTAAGCTGTACACCTTGGATGCCGTTGATGAGTTTGGTGGACAGGAGTAAGTAAAAAGGATGATGATAGGTTGTTGAGTATCTCGTTTTTCCGTTTAGTCGTTCATTTCTAGAATTTCAATAAAGTCAATTCAGGGCGAGTATGCTCAATGAACCTACGTCTTGTCAATTCAGGGCGAGTATGCCCGATGAACCTAAGTCTTGTAATTCAGTACTTTTATATTATTATGTTGTTAATGAAAATAAGTATTTGATTACAATCTAGCATTGAAATGCTAAGTCGAGTGGGGAAGCGTAACGCTATGAGAAGACAACAAGATATTTACAATCATGTTGTGAGTTAGAGAATACCCACTCTATGTGCTACATTTCCTAGGTTTAAATTATATAAGTTAAGTCTATGACGTATGCTGTAAGATCAGCTATATGTTCGAAATGTTAATATACCAAGTGAGAGTCGGGAAGTGTTCCCTATAGACTCTACGATAACCTTTTATCTGACTTTTGCAACAATTTGTGTGGTAGTATAGAGATATGAACACTATGCTATATAATCCATTAAAGGTTCATAGGTAGGATGCACTACAAGATAGGGACTCAATTTGTAGTTGCATTATTCTTCGTTACCTACAACCGATCATATGTTATATATATCCTATCGATTTTCTATGATCGTGTAACCGAACTCTCAGTGAGGCAAACACCTAAGGGATAAAATTCCAAACATAACTTCTTACACAAATGTTAAAAAAAAAATATAAAGAATGCAAATACTCGAGAACCGGACAACGTTCAAGTCGAGGAACCAGAAGGGAAGATCCATCATTCATCACCTACGAATAAGGTTTGCCAGTTTGTCACAGTGGTTGCCTTCAAAGCCACCCGGGCCATTTGATAACCTGGAAAAGGGAATTGAATGGGGCTGAGACGAAAGCCAAGGACAAACTAGGTATCCACGCTCGTCGGGTGACATGAGTGACTAACCTCGATCAAATCACGCTAACATTAAATACTCTCTAAATAATTATTGCTCTATTGTATATGTTAAAGATAAAAAAATTTCAAAATAAATGTGGTACCTAAAATTTTTATCACTGATCAGTTCGGAAGGCGACTAGTTACTATAGATGTAGATTGTCATCTCAGTTAATTCGAAACGAAAGTAGAGCAAAGTATGCTCCTTGTTGATTATTCCATGTATTTCCCAAAGAGATTCATTCCTACTCATATATAAAGTCAATCTCTTCTTTCAATCAGAGGACAACATCCTAACCTCAGTACATTCTTCCCCTTATTCAAGTTTCGGGTCGAAACTTATTTTTAACGGTGGGGATATGAAATACCCCAAAGTATTTTTGGGTATTTCTGTAAATATAAAAATAATAATAAATGTGAAAAATTTTCGAAATAAAAGAATTTGTAAAATTATTTATTTAATATATACCTTATTATTCAGTTATTAGTAATTAGAACATAAAATTTGATTGACATTATTATTTAAAATAAAACATTATTATTGTCATTATTATTACTTTTATAAATAGTGATGTGAGTTCATTATTTTTAAAACGGTGTCTTATAAATAAAACATTATTATTGCTGTTATAAATAGTGATGTGAGTTCATTAGTACTTTTATAAATAAAACATTATTATTCGGTTCAATTTTTAAATAAAGAGGTATGATTTATTATACGACTTATTATATTTAACATATTTTATAACTAAAAGGTTAGAATGGATTTATGATTTTAATAATATTGATTATAAATTTTGAAAGTTATCTCTAGTAAAATAATTATGTTATGTAATTTAATTTGAAATAATTATTTAAATAAAAGCACTTATCATAAGTTATTTATTTATTTAAAAGGGATATATATGTGTGTGTGGGATTTTATCTTGTATTTTATTTATCTATTTTTCGAATTTAATAAATAGCCTTTTATTACATACAAAAGAAAAACCCAACTATTTTACTGAACCGGTTTGGCAAAACCGAAAAAAAAAGAGGAAAGCCGGTTCAGTTGAACCGCTTCTTCCTCCTCCCTCTCTGCGTCACTGCGTGCATCTTCATGTGCACCTCCCATGGAGGCGTTGATGTGTTTGGCTTTAATTCAAAACGTTTCAAACATTAGTCTTATCCCAAATTCAATGCTATTCATCATTGTGCAATCAATTTTGTTTTCAAGGAGGAATCAAGCCCCAATTCCGTCCAAATTCGCAAACCCTAATCCTAAAAACTCATCCAATTGACGTGGTGGATAAGCTTGAAAGACCAAATTAATTATACCAATTGAATCCCGTCGCCAATAGGAATTCAATGACACCTTCAATTCTCGATTCCGTTCACATTTCAAGCTCGGACTATAAAAACCCCTATTCGACGTTTGGACTCAATCCGCCATTGCTAGTCAAAATCCAAGCTTCTAACCTACTGTTTTGCATTACACATCTAGAAACATTTACATTTACAAAATTTTCTTGAAATCATCTCGATTTCGAAGCCCCCAAATTCATCCAGCCCTTCCGCCATCGCCAGACCACCTCCGCCGCCGCTCGCCGCCAGCAATCGCAGCCGGCCTCGCCTCGCCACCCTCGCCGGAACCACTCCAGAGCCGTGTCGAGCCACCGCCGCCGTGCCACCATCGCCGCAGGTGAGGAGGGTGTACGTGTATACTGTGTATCGTGTACAGTAGGCAGTAGCAACGGGAGCAGGGAGGAAGAAGACCAAATCGCATAAAACCTCCTATATTTTCTATTCCTTCAAATTATGCCCTATTTCAGTTTCGGAAATTATAAAAATTATTCCGTAGTCTTAGAACATATTTTAACTTGTGTCAATTCTTAAAAATGCGCAGCGGTAATCTCAAGTTCCGACGCACCCATTGCGTGAAGGTCTCGAAGAAGATCAAATTGGTATAATCTCCAACTTGATAATTAATTCGATTCTTATTCCGGATTAATAAGTCAATATACCAATTAGTAAATTATTTCTCGTCCTCGTAATTCATGTGTGTGGATCCGTTGTTAATTTATTCAACTCCGTCATCAAGCCTTTGAAGTCCATAGTTGGTATCGAAATCCAACAAGGTGAAAAAGGCAAGTGGCATTCCGAGCCTTTTATGCTCATCTGCGTGCCTTCGTGTCTTGTTGTTTTCTTGCCTTGACATGCATGCCAAATCGATTAAAATAAATTACAAATCATTTGCTTTGTGTAATTTATTCATCCGTTATTTTGGACTTTGCATGTAATTGGGTAATGTTATTATTTGGTCTGATTGTAAAATAATAACGTAGATACCCATCTTATTATGGAGCATATTATCCTTTTGATGCATCCATGCATATTATATGGTATTGTCATCCATTTTACTTTTATTAAGATGGCGTATTTTATTTTGTGCGATCACCTAGTTTGATAAATTGCTATTAATCACTAGTTAATATGTGATGATGTGTGTAAGATGTAAAACTCAATTGAATCATGATAAAATAAAATATAGTGTAAAATATAGTGTGCGTATCAATGAAGATACGGGGTCCAACCCAATGGGAATTGGGCGGTGTCTCAACTTTGGGTTAACTACTGAGTTGAGTTTGGATTGAATGGGTTAAGACCATGTTGCGTCTTAAACCGAAACAGTTTCATGAAACTAACATTCTTGAGATACAATATTCGAGATGAAATCTGACTACGAAATCGTAGGTAGGTCGGACGTCCTATCCAGACTCGGCCGGTATAATATAGTTAATGTTAAAATAAAAGTAAACAGGTCAAATATGATATCCGTGTGATGTGTTAAAATATATCTATATATAAGCTATGCAATGTGAGATAGTGAGTGAATAATATTATTCATTTAGCTAAAGTTAATTTTTTTTATAGACTTGATATCGGGGGACACGAAATCAACCCTTTTCCCACTCCTAATAGTAGGCTCTCCCTAACGTCTGGGTAACTACTAGCGGGACGGATTTGGGCCACATGGAGTACCTCATAATCCGATATCGAGTCCGAACTTAATAAAAATATTTTTCATGGTGATCATAAAACGCATTTCTAAAGCTATATCATATCCCATCTGTAGTCGGGGTATGGTTCCTAAGGTGCTTGTCACCTACATCACTTTCTTATTCAACCCTTCGAGGTTATCCGTGTCACAGAAGTTGAGTCATCAAATATAAAGCCTACATAAAATATTCTCATCAGTAATAATCTCATTTGGATTCAATTCATACCTTATTATGGTCACTGAGTTTGAGTCCAAAGTAGTCCCAGTTTTCGAGCCGTCACTTGCTAGTTCTCGCGAACTAACCGTCCTTTGTTAATTTGGACGGCTAGGGGTTCATTGTCTCCGGACAATACCTCAGCCTCCAGTTCGCAGGTTTAGATTGAGTCTTTGAAGAGAAGTTGAAGAAGTTCAAGACGACATTTTAAGTTTTCAAGATTTGAAGAAAATATTGTATAACGGGTAAATGTTTATTTTTACTAAGTCTTCCGCTGTAATGTATTTGATGTTTCAAATATTGTAATTTGAATCGTGAGTTTAATAAAAGCATAATTTATTATATTTAAGTCTTCCGCTACTTATATTTTCTTTAGTTATCATCTTGTTTATGGGAGCATAGTAGCATGTCCCTATAAGCCTAAGGTGGTTACAAAGACCTTAAAGTCCGAGTAACTACTAGCGCTGGAACATTCCCTCATTTACCGAAGGGGGTGTTACAAAGTTCTCGACTTTGGTTGGTTTTATTGATCATCGAATCATTTTCAAGCTATTATCGTTTCCTACGAATTATTCTCGTCTTGGTTTATATAGTTTAAAATTTTTACGAGTCCAATTAATCCCTTACTCCTCAATGCAACCTTAACACGGTCAAGATTTAACAAAGAGATAGCAAATAGTCCCAAGAACTTGAGCATATAAATAACACCAATTAAATACGATAAATCAATGTTTAAGATATATGTCAACTTCCTACATAATCATGCTTCAAACACGGAATCAACAATCTTATGCGTGCTACTACGGAAATAACACAAATACGAAAGTATTAAATCCTAGCATGAAATCAATATTATCAAGGTAGCTAATCAAGATAACATTAATAACATAATCAATATCACACAAAGAAGTTGAAAGAATTATAGAGGAAAAATAACTTGAATTAGAAAGTCACAAACCACCAACCAAGTCTTGAAGGTGTAGGCAAAAACTACAAAATTAGCCAAACATGGCTTACCTAAGCTTTTTTCTCTTCAAAGGTGATTTCTCTACTTGAATCCATTCATGAGAAAACTAACCCTAAACATCCTATTTATAGGCCTAAAGCCTTTGAATAAACAAGGTAAAAGATAGACAATTAAATAAGATAGAAACTTCCTAAACAAACTAGATAGAAGATAGACTTTCCATGTATAGTTCAACGTCGGATTTCGCTGGCAGCGAAAATTTCCGCTAGCAGCGAATGGCCTTAATCTAGCTACTGTTGGATTTTAGCTACCACCTCGCTACCACACTCACTGCTAGCGAATGTCCATGCCTTAGAAATTCGGCAAGCCTCGGTTCCCTTGTTTCCGTTTCCACGAGTCCGCCCTTCCGCTACCGCGAATTATTCCATCTGCAAGCGCGAGAGCTCCCTTCCGCTGGTGCGAGTCGCCGAGCCTTCATCCTTGTGCACCCTGCTGGCAGCGAAGCCTTTCTGCGGCAGCGATTGGCTCGCTGCAGCGAGTACAGTCGCTGGCAGCGGATGGTGTCTTCTCGCTTGGTTCCGGGCTGACTCGACTCGCTGGCAGCGAGTTCCCATTCGCTGGCAACGAGACATGCTGGCTCTAGGACATCTGTTGGGAGCCTAATTCGCCATGTTTTATAATTACTTTTATATCGTTTTCTGCATACATTTCATGCATTTGGGCTACATTAGTACATAATTTATGTAGTTTATGCTTATTTGCCAAGTTATGGAATCTACACCAGTTTCTGTTTAATTTCACAGAAATCGAGGCAATTTACAGTAGTTCTGAGAAAGGGAGAAAAGCTCGAAGTCAACTACAGAAGTCGAAGGAGCGGTGGAACCAGGACAAATCGAGCTGGAAGCAAGGAAAAATCGACTTGACAACATTTGGTCGATATCGAGCAACCTTAGTCGATATCGAGTACAGTCAAGTCGATTTCCAGTCGGACAACCAAGAATCGAGCAGAGCTGAGGAAGTTAGTCGATATCAAGTTGTTTTACTCGATATCGAGTAAGCCATATCAAGTCAAAGACCCTGGAGTCGACAAGTGAAGCTGGGAGCTGAACATGTTACTCGATGTCGAGGAAATTTACTCAATGTCGAGGAACAATCAAGTCGACTTTGCTCCTGGAGGCCGGAATCGAGTTGCTGAGCAGAAGACGAGAAATTGCTAGTTGATATCGAGCAATCCTACTCGATATCGAGTAACACTCAGAAGCCGAAATCGAGCTAGTCCGGGATCTTGTTAAGTTTCTATCCCGAATCCGATGGAGATATTTTCGAGATCAAATTCCATCAAATTCTATCAAGTGCTATCAAGAGAAAGAGACATTTATCTACTTTAGATATAATTCCTAGTTGATTTATTTATTTATTTCCATGTTTTAATCTTTAGATAAAAGATAGATAGAATTAGATATAGATAGGTAATTCTTTCCTAATTAAAGAGGGAATGAAGCCTATAAATAAAGCCTATAGGGCTGGTTTTTATTCATGAAATCATACAATTCAATTCTAGAGAAGGAGAAGAGGTAGTAAGTAGAGAGAGTAAGAGAGCTTGTGGCGAGATCAAGGTGGAAAGGCGAGAGCAGATTTGGCTTGTTCGGTTGTAAGCTTTCTTAGTTTTATTTTAATGCAAAGTTATTTCCTTTTATTATTGATGAGTTTCTTGATGATGAAGAGAGAGTAGTCCACCCACTTCTAGGGTCGGGGTGAGCCCGACGGTAGCCATGTGAGGTGATGCGGTAAAGGTTTGATCTTTTTATGCAATTCGTCTTCTATCCCTACAAGCATGATTGTTTTGCGAAAGT
Organism: Persicaria maculosa; assembly: GCA_963922045.1. NCBI lineage: Eukaryota > Viridiplantae > Streptophyta > Magnoliopsida > Caryophyllales > Polygonaceae > Persicaria > Persicaria maculosa. Next base: position 50,060,468 of record OY998259.1, on the reverse strand, counting down.
TGAAGGTGATCCTTGTTTGTATTATTGAAGCGAAAGTGATCTTAATGCAACTTGGGTTAATTATGTGAAAAGGGTTAGTAACAATTAGGGTTTATGTGTTGGAGGAGGAAAATCGAGATTGCAAATAAAATATGAATAAAGCAAAGCAAACCAGATTTCGTCCCTTGCAAATGATTACAAGACTTCCTCCCGATGTAGCAGTGGGAAGTCAGGATCGATCCATGAGGAAGCGTATCAGTGGATCCTAGGCAGCGGAGAATCTCACGGCAGAAGTCGACCACAGTTGTCCTCGATCTCGACTAGGGTTAGTCGATAGAAGATCGGACAAGTCGAACGAAGCAGTAGCTGGCTCCTGGTTTTGGTCGATATCGAGTACAACTTACTCGATATCGAGTAAACTTGTCGACGTCGATGAAGGCTTTGTCGAGTACCTGCACAGGAAAAGCTACGGCGATCTGGGATCAAGGATCAGTACTCGATATCGACAAGAATTTGTCGATATCGAGGAAACAAAAACTTAAAACGAAAATAGAATAAAGACAAGACTTGTGGGGTTCGAAAATAAACTATATGTGTGAAAACTTCCAAGATTGGGGTTTGCAACAACAATAACCAAGCATGCATAAGGCAAGAATAAAACAGATAATCATGTAAATCGCATCGAAGGACCAAGCTGTTAGCATGGACCCTAATTGTATCTACCGATTTTATGTTTACAATCCAAGTTGTTAGCATGGACCTCCATTAGATGGGTAATAAACACATAACAAGTAGTAGATGCTCAAAACAAGATAAAAGTCGAATCTTTACCTCAAACATGCAGGGCTATCTTCGGGCTCACCCCAAGCCTAGAAGTGGGTGGACTACTCGCGCCTCATCGCAATCGCAGACATCATTGATTGAAAGGAAATAACTTGCATTAAACCAAACTGAAGAAAGTACAAACCGAACAAAGCCAGATCACTTTCGCTCCTTTGCTCCACTCGACCTCTCTTTCTCTCTCTACTACTACTTCTCCTACTCAAATTGAATGCTTAGAAATCAGCCCTTAAGGCCTTATTTATAGGCTTCTAATCCTTGCTAATCAAGGATAGAAATCTCTATCTATATCTAAAGATAAAACATTAATAAAAGGAATATTTATCTTTAAAAAGGAAATATATCTAAAAGGCTAAAATATCTTCATGTGGATAAATCTTCTTCTCCATGGATAGATGTTAATATACTTGATAGAATCGGACTCCCTTCAGCTCCAAGCAATCCTAGCTCGACACAGACAACTCACCGCGTAACGCGGTCCAGGATAGCTGTCCTTGATATCGAGTAAAGTCCTCGATATCGAGTAAGTGTGAGTCGTCGACTTGGCTTCACTGGCTTGCTCGAGTAACTGGTCCTCGATCTGCTCGGACACTGGATCTCAGGTCTTGTCGATATCGAGTAGATTACTCGATATCGAGTAAGTGTCGTCGATCATGGCTGGCCTGATGTAGTCGAGCAGCCTCTTCTCGATACTAGCTTGGTCATCTGGTGTTGGGTTTGTCGATATCAAGAATGTTCCTCGATATCGAGAAGGTGGTGTCGCTCAGCATCGGGTTGTCTGGTCAGGTCGAGCAGCTTTCCTCGAATCCTCGATCAAGCTTTCCTCCTCGACTCCTGGCTGGCTTTCAATTCTTGTCGAAATCGAGTAGATTACTCGATATCAAGTAACTTTCTGGAGTCGAGTTGGCTCGTCTTCAGTTCCTCGACCTGCTGCTCCTCGATCAGTGCTGTGCCTGGACATTTTTTGTCGATATCGAGTAAGACTCGTCGATATCGAGTAGCTTTCAGCTTCCGTCTTTACTTCTTGGTTTTCTCCCGAAATGGCTCCATATTCTGCAATATTAAACCAAAACTTATGTAGACCTCTATTTCTTGCAAATAAGCACATATTACATAAATTGAACATATTCCCATCCCGAAATATGCAAAGTGTATAGAATATGGAGCTAAAATGTGCATCTCAACATGGCTATTTCATTGGACATCATTATGCGAAAGCCTCTATATGCCTATTTGTTAATAACGAAAGTTATTTGATGAAAAGCATGATCTTTTATGCCTTTATGTGTTATTTTGCATGGTTATCGTTGTGGTGTTGAAACTCTGATCTTGGAAGTCTTTAGTTTATTGATTTATTTCATTGAAATCCATGTTCTGTGTTACGAAAGGTTGCAATTTAAGTTTCTGTTGTTACTCGACATCGAGGAATTTTAGTCGACATCGAGGAAATCTTGTCGATGTCGAGTTGATTTGTCGAAGTCGAGTTGTCTGCTTTGGTTTTGTTTCTGTTCAGTCGATTTCGGGTACTGTTGGTCGATATTTTTACTCGATATCGAGGAACAGTGGTCGATATCGACCAGTTTCTGTGCTTTCGTTTTCTTTTCCACTTTTCTTTGTTATTTCTGTCTGTTTGTTTAATTTTCTGTCTGTGAGATTTGTCGCCACCTGAGGTCCGCTGACGTGCTTCCTCGAGGATCGATCCTGACTTCCCGCTGCTACATCAGGAGGACGTCTTGTAATTATTTGCAAGGGACGGAATCTGGTTTGCTTTACTTTATTTATATTTTGAATTGCAAGTCTCGATTTCCTCCTACAACAAATTGGCGCCGTTGTCGGGGAAGCAATCATTCGCACCTTAGGTAGTTAGATCTCACATTTGCCTTGAGTTACATTGCAGGTGTATGCGCCGTTCTGGTCAATCACTTGAGTTTGACAGCTTAGACGATCCGGAATGCCTTATACACATCCACTCTAGACTAAAGAGAGCAATGGCGGTTGTAGAAACACAAGCCCAGTTGATAGAGAGGCTTCGAGCTGAGTTAGAAGCCAATGATACTGCTCTCGCCACTGAGAGAGCACAGAAGGAGCAGGAAGTAGAGCGAATGAGGCAAGCGGAGGCTGAGCTTGCCCAATACCCTACCACCGCAGAGGATTACATGCACCCGACTCTCGTCGTGCCTGAATCGGCCATTCTAATCCCTGAAAATAATTTTGAAATTCGCACTGCTTTCCTGATTGAGATTAAAAATAATGCTTTCTATGGAAGATTTAATGAATGTTATCTTCAACATATTACCAACTTTACTGATATGTGTCGTACTCTTGCTGAAGGTAGCACTTTGGAATATGTCATGATGAAGGCTTTTCGTTGGTCTCTGGCCGGTCCAGCATTGAAGTGGCTTGAAGGTCTCCGTCCACGATCCCTCACAACATGGGCTGAAGTGAGGCAGGAATTTCTCAACAAATTCTTTCCTCCTGCCAAGACGGCGCTCCTCCGCCAAAAGATTATAACTTTCAAACAGAAGCATGGGGAGCCGCTAGCAAAAGCATGGGAACGATATAAGGATCTACTACGATCCTGCCCTACACATGGACAACCACCCTACATCATTCAGGAGATCTTCTTCAATTCTCTTGACCTGGCTGCTAAGGATAGGATCAACCAGTATACTCATTATGAGTATCTGACGATGCCACCAGCTGACGCATGGGCTACCCTCGACAAGCTGACCAACTACGACAACAAGTATGGGACTCCAACAAACTATGATGAAGATGCTTATGCCAGGCCAGCCTCATCCATGCCCCTCTATGAGCCTTCTAAGAAGATTGACCCAGATATCAAGGAGTAGTACTACAGAGATCAGATCGCAAGCTCCTCAAGCAAGTCAAGTATCTTTCTGTCAACCAGCCCTGCATCGAATGCGGATCAAAGCGGCACACCACTATTGAGTGCCCACACACAAAGCAAGTCAAGATGGCAGAAAACCACGAAGAGGTAGCTTACGCAGGGGGTCCCAATCGCTATATGGAGGACCAAAGGTTTCAGCAACCACAATGGAACCAAGGTGCCCCTAGGAACCCCTCACCATACAGAGCTCCAAAGGGACCAGAAGAGGGATGACCTACAGACCATCCTAGAGGAAATGCGGAGGAACCATTCAGATACCAAGCAGTCCTTCAATTCCGTCTACACTTAGATACATGGTGTCAATGCTAGGCTTGGAGAAATGGATGTCTGGAGGAAATCAATTGACACACAGATTGGCCAGCTAGCACCAGGCATCCCCAAACAGTCAGGTACGCTCCCTGAATCTTCTAAGCCCAATCCTAAGGGGAAACCAGGCACATCGCAGTCGTAAAGCTCAGGAGCGGGCACCAACTACGCGAGCCAGAGGCCGGAAAGCAGCAAGACAGAACTGAACAGCAACTCGACAACGACCAACGGCAACTCGATATCGACCAAATGTTGGTCGATGTCGACCAAAATCATCTCGAAGTCGAGGAACAACTTGGCCTGGATTCGTCTGCACAGCACTCCAACTCGACATCGAGGAAACTGGTCGATGTCAAGCAGAATCAAGTCGACGTCGAGGAGACTCAAGTTGTAACACCTCAGACATCTGTTCTGGCTCCGAACCAGAAAAAGAAGCTGCATTTCCCAACAAAATCTCCAAAGGATCTAGCTGAGAAGAAGTTTCAGCGCTTCATCAAGATGCTTCAGAGGCTCAATGTCACCATACCTTTCACAGAAGCTCTTAATGAAATGCCATCATATGTCAAGTTCCTTAAGGAGATCCTAAGCAAAAAGCGATCAATGGCTGAGATCGCAGAGGAGTGCATCCATATGGATATACTTGAGAAAAGGCCAGATCCAGGTAAGTTCGCTATAACCATTGGATTTGGTCAATATAAATTTAATGCATTATGTGATCTTGGAGCTAGTGTAAGTATAATGCCTTTAACAATATGGTCCAAGATTAAGATAGGTGCCTTAGAGCCTGTGGATGCTAAGCTTTATATGGCAAACAACACAGTGGTCATCCTAACAGGCATGATGGACAATGTGCCAGTGCAAGTAGGTAAGTTCTTTGTCCCTGCTGATTTTCTAGTTATTGACATGGCAGAGGACCCTGCTTGTCCAATTATTCTAGGAAAGCCCTTCTTGGCGACGGTGGATGCCAACATAAGCGTAAGAAAGGGAGTGCTCACTTTCAACATCAACGATGAGGTAATTGAGTATTCTTTCAATAAAAATGGAAGGCATACAGGTCCCATGGAAGAGGTAAAGTCTATATCAGCTGGTTACATTACTTGCGGGGAGCCTAAGGTAAGAAATATGACTCCCGAAGAGCTGGAAAAGAGGGATATGGAAGCCCAGGTGGATAAGATCATGGCCATCCTAAACGACGACACAAATGATCTGCTCGACATCGACCAAGGTAAGTCGACATCGACTAATTATTTTTCGGATGCCTTGACAGGATGCAAGTATGGGGTCGAAGTCGACCAGAGTTACTCTATGTCGAGTAACTTGGTCGACGTCGAGCAAAATCAGAGCACGCCACCTGCAGGAAGAGAGTCGAGCAGCCAACCCAAAGTCGAGCATAACTCGATATCGACCAATTTGGTCAACATCGACCAAAATCCTTCGTCCTCGACTTCTCCTCCCTCGACCAGTAGTCCACCAGACGAGCCGACTTCCTCGACATCGAGTAAACTTACTCGAAATCGACCAAAATCTGAGGTCCCCGAATCAAATTCTGCAAAGGTAAGCCAAGGTAAGGATCCTTCTTCTCCTATTTCCATTAAAGATTTATCTATACATGGGAGAGGTTTGCCTTGGTATGTGAGATTATGTAGGATTTCCAATGATGAGCCCAATGAGTATGAAGTTGGGGACAAGCTCTATGTTCCCAAATCAAAGAATCATTGGTTTCCTAACAAATTCAACAAGAAAAAGATGGGACCTTTCATCGTGAACAAGATCCATTCAGGCGGATTGCAGCTGATGGACAAGAATGGAGTCCTATTTGAAGCCCAAGCTACATGGGCCCTGCAAATGCCACCTTGAGCTTAATGGAGAAAGTCGGCCTAGCGACTATAAAATCTAGAGCTTGTAAATAGGCATTTATTTTTGGGACTTTTGGACATTGTTGCTTTTGTTTGTTTTTGGTTTTGAACTTTTAGTTTTTCTATTGTGGGTATTTCTCTTCTACATTTTTTCAGGTCCATGAGGATAGAAGCAAGCTAAAATCAGACAGGGCCTTACAACATTTGCACTCGATTCTGATGATTAGCACACCTGTCTAGTGAGTTTCTTTCTTTACCCTTATTTTTTATATACAGTGTGGACACTTTAATGTTCAAGTATGGGGTGGGGGAAGGGCTTACTGTATGCATATTTGGTTATATTTAACATTTTTTGTGCATTATCTCTTGAATTGCTTATACATGGTTATTTTGGAATTCATTATTGATTTATGTGCTTACATGCATGTTTTCCAAAGTTTGAAAAATGACCCCCATTGAAAATTTTGATAAATGTCATGGAAGCTTTATTGAACTCGACGAAGCAAAATTAGATTCATTATAGATATAGCATGAAATTGCCTAGTAAAAGGAAGTCACAATGAAGTGCATTATTTTCTTGAAAACCATGAAAGGAGGTAAAATTTGATGTTGCTTTTGACGTGTTGCATGATAAGAGGATGGAGGACTTTATATTTCCATATAATTCTTATATCCTAGCCTTACCTATGCTTATGCATCACAAAAGCCAAAATATGCCTTATTTCAATTATTGCTCCACATGATCTCAATATTGCCCATTCTTTACCTTATTTCCTATCCGGGGATTATGTTGAGAATGATGTTACATTATGGAGATTTTTTTATGGTGTTTGTGTTGTTTTATATCACATTTGGAGTTTGGCAGGAAATTGAAAATTATGGAAAATTTAATGAGTGAAAGAAAATCCGATCACCTTAAGAGATAAAGGTAGATCGACCCTGCTTACTGAGATAATAGTTCAGTGAGATGGGACACACATGTGAGGAGTCCAAAGCACTAAGTATCCGGGGCCATTCATGACACCCATGTTTGCGACTCACCAGAAGGCAGTGCTGAGGTTAGAGAGGTAAAAGCATTATTATTGATAAAAGCATTATGGAAGGTGATGAATCTTATTCTGAAGGGATGTGGTATGAGAGTTTGGAAAGTTCTCCATTTCCCCGGATCACTAGCACCACATTGCCAAACATTGCCCACCTTTAGCCTTTTACCAATCTACTCCTTATTGAGCTTAAATTAAAGTCCTCTTGATTATTAATGCTTTGTCACATATGAATTGTTTTGCATAATCCTCCTTTTGTGAGTAGATGTTGCTTTTTAATTGCACATGCATGGATTTGTGACACAAGTACCTTTTCGAGGATGGTAATTGATTGCAGGGACATATGAGAATATATCTAGGATGTTGAGAGTTTTGATTTCTTCCCCTGTATGACGATTAAAAGTATTGTTTGAGGACAAGCAAGCTTAAGTATGGGGTGTTTGTTGTGAGCCTAATTCGCCATGTTTTATAATTACTTTTATATCATTTTCTGCATACATTTCATGCATTTGGGCTAGATTAGTACAGAATCTATGTATTTTATGCTTATTTGCCAAATTATGGAATCTACACCAGTTTTTGTTTAATTTCGCAGAAATCGAGGCAATTTACAGCAGTTCTGAGAAAGGGAGAAAAGCTCGAAGTCAACTACAGAAGTCCAAGGTCAAGGAGCAGTGGAACCAGGACAAATCGAGCTGGAAGGAAGGAAAAATCGACTTGACAACATTTGGTTGATATCGAGCAACCTTAGTCGATATCGAGTACAGTCAAGTCGATTTCCAATCGGACAACCAAGAATCGAGCAGAGCTGAGGAAGTTAGTCGATATCGAGTTGTTTTACTCGATATCGAGTAAGCCATGTCGATTCAAAGACCCTGGAGTCGACAAGTGAAGCTGGGAGCTGAACATGTTACTCGATGTAGAGGAAATTTACTCGATGTCGATGAGCAATCAAGTCGACTTTGCTCCTGGAGGCCGGAATTGAGTTTCTGAGCAGAAGATGAGAAATTGCTAGTCTATATTGAGCAATCCTACTCGATATCAAGTAACACCCAGAAGCCGAAATCGAGCTAGTCTGAGATCTTGTTAAGTTTCTATCCCGAATCCGATGGAGATATTTTCGAGATCAAATTCCATCAAATTCTATCAAGTGCTATCAAGAGGAAGAGACATTTATCTACTTTAGATATAATTCCTAGTTGATTTATTTATTTATTTCCATGTTTTAATCTTTAGATAAAAGATAGATAGAATTAGATATAGATAGGTAATTCTTTCCTAATTAGAGAGGGAATGAAGCCTATAAATAAAGCCTATAGGGCTGGTTTTTATTCATGGAATCATACAATTCAATTCTAGAGAAGGGGAAGAGGTAGTAAGTAGAGAGAGAGAGAGAGAGAGAGAGAGAGAGAGAGAGAGCTTGTGGCGAGAGCAAGGTGGAAAGGCGAGAGCAGATTTGGCTTGTTCGGTTGTAAGCTTTCTTAGTTTTATTTTAATGCAAAGTTATTTCCTTTTATTATTGATGAGTTTCTTGATGATGAAGAGCGAGTAGTCCACCCACTTCTAGGGTCGGGGTGAGCCCGACGGTAGCCATGTGAGGTGATGCGGTAAAGGTTTGATCTTTTTATTCAATTCGTCTTCTATCCCTACAAGCATGATTGTTTTGCAAAAGTTGAAGGTGATCCTTGTTTGTATTATTGAAGCGAAAGTGATCTTAATGCAACTTGGGTTAATTATGTGAAAAAGGTTAGTAACAATTAGGGTTTATGCGAAAGCCTCTATATTCCTATTTGTTAATAACGAAAGTTATTTGATGAAAAGTATGATCGTTTATGCCTTTATGTGTTATTTTGCATGGTTATCGTTGTGGTGTTGAAACCCTGATCTTGGAAGTCTTTATTTTATTGATTTATTTCATCGAAATCCGTGTTCTGTTTTACGAAAGGTTGCAATTTATGTTTCTGTTGTTACTCGACATCGAGGAATTTTAGTCGAGATCGAGGAAATCTTATCGATATCGAGTTGATTTGTCGAAGTCGAGTTGTCTGCTTTGGTTTTGTTTCTGTTCAGTCGATTTCAGTTACTGTTGGTTGATATTTTTACTCTATATCGAGGAACAGTGGTCGATATCGACCAGTTTCTGTGCTTTCGTTTTCTTTTCCGCTGTTCTTTGTTATTTCTGTCTGTTTGTTTAATTTTCTGTCTGTGAGATTTGCCGCCACCTGAGATCCGCTGACGTGCTTCCTCGAGGATCGATCCTGACTTCCCGCTGCTACATCAGGAGGAGGTCTTGTAATTATTTGCAAGGGACGAAATCTGGTTTGCTTTACTTTATTTATATTTTGAATTGCAAGTCTCGATTTCCTCCTACAACAACATCCTCCCGCTGACTCCACTCGCTGTCAGCGTGATTTCATTCGATGGCAGCGAGACGTGCTGGCTCCTGGACATGCTCCCACTGACTCGACTCGCTAGCAGCGAGATCCCATTTGCTGGCAGCGACAGATGCCTAGAAGCCTGTTTTCTCTTCATTCTTCCCTCGTTCTTTCTTGCCTCTTTTCTTTCTTTCCTTAGCTTGCTTTTTTGACTTCTTTTGGACATGTTGCTCACCTTTCCTTTGCTTTCTACCATGTTGGATCTACGATTCTGCATAATTCAACCGAAATAGTGTAGATTCCGAACTTTGCCACGAAAAGAGTTTAATCTAAGTTGACACTAAACATGCATATTCTACAATGCAAATACATCTAAACTACCCTATAATTCCCATTAGAAATGTGCATTATCAGGACTCTAAACTTCCTTATCTACTTCTGGAAGACCTTATGGGCTAAACTAGGTACCAAGTTGTTATTTTCTACTTCTAGCCACCCTCATGGTCAAACTGAGGTAGTTAATAGGACTTTAGGGGTTTTATTGCGTACTATGCTTGCTACTAACTTGTGCAGGTGGGAGGATTGTTTATCCTATGTCGAGTTTGCTTACAATCGGGCAGTGCATTCCGCCACCAAGATGTCTCCTTTTGAGGTGGTTTATGTTCGAAATCCCCACACCATTGGATTTAGCACCGCAACCCCTATCGTCTCCTGAGGACCTTTCTAGTAAGTCCCGGGCTGAGTTAGTGAAGCGTTTCCATGAGCGAGTTCGGCTATAGCTGGAGCGTCGAACTAAACAGTATGTGAACCATGCCAACAAGCATCTCAAGGAGCTATTATTAGAGGTTAGAGACTTGGTTAGGGTTCACCTCCGGAAGGATCGATTTCCTGCTTTGCGACAATCTAAGTTGCGTCCAAGAGTTGATGGGCCGTTCATGGTGCTAGAGAAGATTAACGACAATGCTTACCGAATTGATCTCCCAAGTACGTATGGTGTTCATGATGTTTTTAACGTCTATGACTTAGCTCCATTTCTTGTAAGGGATGGGCTACTCGAGGAGCTAACGGATTCGGGGTCGAATCTTTTTCAAGGGGGGAAGATGATGTGACCCTCGACGGAGCTAGCTTATCGAACGATCGGGATAGTGATCTAGATGTTAGGGATGGAGCGCCAATTGATGCTATTGAAGATACTAAGGATGGGGAGATTGAAGATGAGCCAATTTTACCTCGAGCTACCCCACCATTGACAAGAGCTCGAGCTCGCCTACTTGGTCAATTGGTTCTTATCTTTGAGGAGTCACCACCACACTCGGTCACGTTGCTAGAAGTTAAGTCTGAATCGGCGCCGACCGAGACTTAATTAGAGGGGATTGATGCTAAGCTAAGTCTGAATTTGCTACAAGTTAAGTGGGAATGAGGCTAAATGTAGCCTTGTTCGGACAATTCAAAAGGCTTTGCCAATTTGCCACACACGTTACTAGTGCCTTTTGTTTTTTTTTTCTTTTGGTTTGTTTTAATTTCCTAGCTTTCATAGAAGTCCTATAAATATGTAAACATGACATTTGTTTTAGAGGAGTTGAATTTTGAGAAAAGTTAAGCCTTTTAGCTTTCAGTGATTCGGGTCAAGAATCTCGTTCTTATGTGAGAGACTGGGAACAAAACATTCGGTGAGAGGCTGAAGGAGATTCCTTAGTGAGAGATAACGGAATCAAATGGTCGGAACACTCAGAGTGCGTGGCCGAGAGTGTGGAAGGTCGAGTGTTGGAGAGAGCTCGTAGTGCGAGGTCGAGAGCGATCTTGCATCAGATATCCCTCAACCCCCATACCCTAATTTACCACCATTTTAAAGTCTTCTACAACCCCATCATCACCCTCAAATCACCCCAAAATGTCACTCCAAAACAGCCCCTCAATACCTCTCAAACGAGCCCCGTTCGGAATCGTCTCTGCACAGGCGACGTCTCGGTAAAACGTTGTTGTCCGCTTCGTCTGACCTCCGATTGATGAGATCTGTCCTAATCCGCGACCGTGACTTCAAGATCTACAAAACTAGTACTCACACGCCCCCAGAAACCAAGCGAATGGACGGGAAATCGGCATTCTTTATCGACTGATCTGCTGCTCTAGAAACTGCCAATAATTCCCGACTTCTCGGAACTCTCGTCGCCGATCCTTTTGCTCGTGCTCGAACCCGGGCCCGAGCACGTCACATTGTGCCATTTCCGTCATGCATAATCTCCAAGCTAAGAAAGTATCTTGCCTCACCAAGATATGTTATGGTAAATGCTCTATATAATGCCTCGTTAGTCTGATTAACCACAACGCTATCATCACCAGTGATCAGCAAATCATCAACATATACTAAGGCTAACACAATGTCATTAGGGACTTGTTTAATGAACAAAGAGTAATCTTCAATAGACTGCTCATAGCCCAAGATTACAATAAAATTTACACAATTATGTATTCCACTACTTGGATACTTGCTTCAATCCATAAATGGATTTTTTCAATGTACAAACCTACCCAGGCCTATCTATGAGATAAGCTTCTGGAGGAACCATGTCTACTTTTTCTTCTAATTTTCCATCCAAGAAAGCATTATTCATATCAAGCTGATGGAAAGTCCAATTTCTGACAGTAACAGCAACAATCAAGATTCTCACAGTGGAGAATTTAGCAATAGAAGAAAATGTGTGTTTGTAATCTTTCCCTTTAATTTGGTTGTACCCCTTTGCAACCAATATGGTTTTATACCTTTCTACTGTCCCATCTAGTCTATATTTAATTTTATAGACCCATTTACTTCCAATTGGTTTCTAATCAGTAGGAGCAACAACTAACTCCCAAGTACCATTTCTCTCCAATGCTTGTAGTTCTAAATTCATGGCCTCTACCCATTTAGTGCTTTGTACTTCCTACCTATAACTGAATGGCTCTGGTTAAGCTGCCATACAAGCAAAAGAACTCATTATCTCTGGATCACAATGAATCTCCTCTCCAAGACACTCAGCTATAAAAGACTGTGATAAAGAATTCCTCTGTCTGCTATCCCTTCATTCATAATCTTGGAGACATCTAGGCACAATGTGTTTTCTAGTTGACCTCCTTAGAGGAGGAAACACATCCATGTCTTGTATCAAAGTCCGACTCGGACTGATAACTAGGGGTCGTGTGCACGAGTGCAAATGCGCTAGTAGCCTAGCATACAAACCGAGGGAGGTTCCATTCTAAAACCAATTACCGTTAGAAGAAGTAGCCCACCGACTTATATACTAAGGCTTGTTATGCTCAACTTTCGATGTTGGACACTTTTTGGTCTTATTCACGTCTCAACACAAGATTTCAGCAGCAATTTGGCCATTATTTCCTTATGAGATTAAAGAGTCTACAACTTGAGAAGGAATGGAAGACTCTTTGGATTCAACAACTGTATGCACATTAGGAGGAGGAGAATAAATCTCTGAAGCAGATAAAGGCTGATATGCTACATATGTTTCATCAAGTGCAGGATTGACAGTGGGTAATACATGAGTAACTGGTGCGGGACGAACGTCGTTGGCACTTTCGCCCTTTGCCAAATAGTAATAACAATCCAAACTTAAACACACAACCAATAGATTAGGCAACCAATCACTTGATAAACCAAATAACTACCAGTATAGCGATGAAGTCCGGTGTCGAACCCACAGGGAGAAGCGATTTCCTATTCAATGACTCTAGACAAGCACTCTTTAAAGTAAAGCAATGATCTTTTGAACAAATAACAAATATAAAAGTAACCAGATTGCAAATCACAAAGCAAATTGATATCAAAGTAGAAAGAATATTTCACCTGTAATTCTCTGACAATGGTTGGAATTCATGGTCCTTGGATTGATTTATCAATTATTCATATTCCTAGGTCTACTTGACTAAAGTTGAGAGATCTGCAGAGATTAACTCATCTTATTCAATATCACTAAAGAATAGCATTAAGAACTCAAGTAATCAAGACCAATTGGCACATTGACTCTATTCAATCAAGACAGATAGGTGCATACCGAACTCAATCGATCCTAATTAAATATCCTCAACATAGATCAACTGAAATCATCCACTACAAAGACAAAGAGACATCACTATCATCAATACCTTTGCTTGCTATCAAGAAAACAACAACGAATTCATAGCTAGATATGCAATTCCTAACATGTTGATCAGGCATAGAAAGGAACACAAATATAAATTAAGCACAAGATGATAACTAAGAACATGAATAATCAAATAAACTCAAATCCTCACAATCCAAACGACCATGTCTTCGAATCAAATGCGAAACTATGAGTTGAGCAACTCATAGACCAATTCTCTCTCTCTCTCTCTCTCTCTCTCTCTCTCTCTCTCTCTCTCTCTCTCTCTCTCTCTAATGGTGTTCATGGTTTCACATAACAGCCACACACGGTGAAATAAACTGAAAACAACCTAAATCAGGTTCACAAGGGTCGGCAAAAACCCTAGGGGAATTAATAAGAAATAATAGTCTTCAGATCCAAAACCGCATATCCGGGATCTGGGGCAACGACGGGCGCCGTGCAAGGGGCGACGGGCGCCGTTTCTGCAGTGCTCGACGTTCCTCATTTTCCTTCAACGAATTCCAATGTCGTGCCTCCTTGCTCCTCCTTAGCTCTTCCTCAGCCTCCATATGCTCCAAAATATGCTTCTTACGCTCTTTCCATAGTCCATCCAAGGTCGGAATGTAATTCTGCAGAATAAACACTAAAACGCATAGATTCCGAACTCGAATACTTCACAAGTAATAAACAGAACTAGACTCAAAACATAACAAAACCAATACCTAAAAGCAATAAGAAACACTTATAATGCATATATGAAATATGCATTATCAAATCCCCCCACACTTAACTCTTGTTTGTCCTCAAGCAACCATAAGGAAAAACATCATCTACGTATCCCACATGAAATCTTTCACAATTTTACTCATCAAAAGTAACATCATCAATAGTGAAAATATAACCTAACATACAAATTTCATAACATGTATATATGGGATCAAGTAGCTTGCATGCTCAAAAATCAACCTTAGCAAGGATAAAATGTATATTTCTCACTCTCATGTGTTTAGGCTTTAAGCACAACTCACCTCAATTCCATATACAAGCATCAATTCAAATATTGACATTTATATCACAAAATCTCCACCGGATACGTCAATGCAAAAATAAAAACATCAAGAGGAGTTTCGCTCAATGGAAACCTTCATAGAAGATTCCATTCGGCGGGGTTGTAATGGGGTTTGCTAGAAACATAAGGGCAATGAATTGTATTTGGTCATGTGGTGCTATAAATTCCGAGAAAACAAGATTCCAAAACTCCCAACATAACACAAACCAACTCAATAAATCAAGCTCACAAATGCACAACATCTCTCAATATCAAAACAACTCCAAAAATCTCAAATCTCAAATCATCTCATCATTTTACATATAGTGCTATCTCAACACCCAACCAATGTATCTCATAACCAACATAAATCTCAATTCTTCCTCAATATGCAAACATAAGATAAATGGCTCTTATTTCCTCTCTTTTTTATTCTTTTTTTTTCGGATTTTTTTTAAACTTACTTTTACCCCTAGGTGAATTTTATCCTCCCTAGGTCCAAGTTTTTTATTTCTTTTTTTTTCTTGAGCCAAAGTACATGAAAATCAAATGTATATACACGAGGGACTAAATAAGCACATAACATTACATCTTCTCAAACCATAAACCATAAAATTACACTTTAGCTGCATTCTCCTCAATCTCTAAAATAGATTCCATAACCCACTCAAAATCTCAATTCCCCCGGAATAAGGGTAAGACTCATCATAGGCTAGGAATAATAATTTTATGGAGCTAACAATAAAAAGGCTAAAGGCTCAAATTGGCTTCAAAGCAAGATATAACATAGGGTAGATACGGATAAATATGTGGCTAAAAGGTTGCCTCTATCATTTGAACTTATCAAGCATTGAACACGTATATAATCGGCCAGCTTGAAAATAGATAACCATGGTAATAATCAATGATAAATGCATAGGAAGAGTATATCACACAAGAAAAGCAAAAGGAATATATGTGTATCCCTTATAAGGCCAAAAATATCTCACTGGGACAAATTTTTGTCGAATTTCAAGCATACTCCCAAACTTAGATCATACATGCTCAATTATATATGCTCAATCATATTTCACATAAAAACCAATTTTCAAGATAAGATCAAATCATTCCAGAATTCCATGGGATTTATAAGATCATGCCAGGACAAACTCAAATTAAGATGGGTATCCTTGACAACACAATATGCAAAACAACAAAACAAAACTCACTTTTTTCATATTTTTTTCGACATTTTTCAAATTTTTTTCTCATTTTTGACATTTTCTATAACATAAAAGAAATAACAGAAAGAAAATAACAAACACTCAAAAGCAAAAAAATTCAAAGACAAACAGAAATTCAAATATGCACTAGCCTAACTAATTCACTTCAATCCCCCCCCCCCAACACACATACATGTTGCATTGTCCTCAATGCACAGAAACACAAAAAGGAACAATGAAAAATATAAAAATAAAGGGTTTGAAAGAAGCAAATGACTGACCAATTACTGTGAATGCGGGGTCTGGGTTCCAGACCGCTGATTGATTTCCTGAAGGGCAATCAACACGGCGTTCTGAAAACTAAAGAGCTTATCCGCAAGTTTGGCGAGCTTATCAGCAGTGCTCGCTTCAAAATCAACAAATCGACACTCAATATCAAGCAAAGTGGCATATCTAGGCTCGACGTCTTCTTCATAAACTTCTTCTTTCTCTTCGACGACCTCAATTTCTTCTGCAGCTTCTGTAATTTCAGCAGGCAAAACACCAACATCTTCATTAATGAGCTCATCAGTTGCAACCTCATCATCCGCATTCTCGTCGTCGGTGGCCTCATTATTAAAAATGGCTCATCGCTTTAACCAACACTTATCCGTAGGATCTAATGGAAACTGGTTGTGATAGAGATTGAAATCTGACATCCTCAGACACTCTCGTATATCTGCAGGCAGATAATTGTGATGCTTCCTTCCTGGTCCCAACATCCATTTAAAACACCAAGTTTAATCCGATCGCTGGGCCCACTCAATCATCTCCCATTATTGCAGGCTAGAAAGATTGTAAACGTTCTTATCATCGAGGCGCTGCAGACCATCCAGGCAGACACCTACTCGGCAAGCAATCAGCGATATCAAACCTCCGAACAAAACAATGCGCCATGGCCTCACATGGGTAGCTCTAATCACCTCCATACAGTTTCCCAAAAATAGCTGAACCCAGTCGGGGATGCACACCCCTCTCGGAGTCAAGCAGCAAATATAGCTCCAGGCTCTCATAGTAACAACAGACGGATTCTCCATACCTAAGAAAGAGTAGCAGAGTACCAAATAACATAGTCTCAACGCAGGGTGAGTAATCATTGAGTCATGGTACTGTTCGTCAAAATCAGCGAATTCTGCAATAACCTCCTTCCACATATCAAAGGCCTGTGTAATGAGATCCTTAGTAACACCAAAGGCTTGTGTAATGGATCTCGAGCACCTAACTTACCAGTAAATCTGGCATCAGCGGGCCACTTGGTAACACCAAAGGCTTGTGTAATGAGATCCTTAGTCACCACGAACTTTCGATTCCTCAGTTGAAAATGAATCTCCATATCAGAGCGATAATCCAGGGTGGCCAAGAACTCTCTCACTAACGCTGGATAGGTGTAAGCAGACATATCCAAGAAATCTTCCAATCCCCCATCTCGCAGGAGTCGATGGACCTCCTAAAAAATTCCCAGTTTCTTCAACACCGGGGGAGAAAAGAATATGGTGGATTCATACCGTCTCTCTTCAAGCTTGAGCCAAAAATCCTCTTCTTCTCATGACAGCAAAAGGGGCTTCTTCATATCAGGGTCCGACATGATGTAACTCGAGGAAAAACCGAAGAAAACCCATAAAAACGACCAAAAATCGGGCTCGATGTATAGGCGTCGGGTGCCGTGGCAGGGGCAGCGGGCGCCGTGTACGCAGAACCACAAATCCGAGCGAAAACGTTGGAAAACCGACATCTACTCCTCCAAACTTCAAATTTTCTCGAACAACTTGGTTTCAAAGGGTTCTTTTGAGATCGGTAAGGGGATGGAATGGGTAAAGATTAGTTTTTGTGGATGTTGGGTAGGAGCGGGAAGTTTTTTGGTGGATTGAATCGATTGAAACGCAAGGCTCTAGGTAGTTGGATTGGATTTTAGTAGACTCTTGGTATTCTTGAGATTTCTCTTGAGCAAGTTTGATTGATCCACAAATAAGGAGAAATATTATATGGTGAGTTGGAAGGAAATCTATCAAAAAGAAAAAGGAAAAATATTACTCTAGATAGAATAGAAATAGAAAAGATAGAAATCTAATCCTAGGAAATAAATAAACTATCCCTAAAAAGAAAAATCTAATCCTAAAACAAAATAGAAAATAAATAAGAGATAAAATACTAACCTAAGATAGATAAAAGATAATCTAACCTAAAATAGATAAGAAATAATCTAATCCTAGAACCAAAATAAAATAAAATAATTTAGTCCTATATAAAATATAGAAATAAACCGGAAAATAACCAAAAATAAAAAGATATAAACTTCCCTTCCAAGTTTACCAAAATTCGGATTCGTCAGGTGGACAGATAGGCGGCGGGCGCCGTGCTTGGGGCGGCGTGCGCCGTGTCCACAGAATGCAACTCCGTCTTTTAAATCAATCAAAACTCAAACCCAAAATCGGTTTCACTTACCGCAACTTCCAAAATCCTTTAACACGATTGATCCTACTTTAATGAATTGAAAAACAAATGCAAAAATAGAAATGCTACCTAACTACCTTGGGTTTCCTCCTAAGAAGCGCCTTTGTTTCACGTCTTTGGGTCGACGTGATGCAATCTTGATCAAGTTATTCCACCAAGATCCCCCACACTTTCTCTTTTCAGAACAAGAGGCGGAACTTTAGGAACTTCTTCGACATAACCATCATTCGCATCCATCGATTCCTTCTTGAAATAAGTAACTCCGGGAGGTTATCCTGCAATTGCAAAAACCTCATCATTATTAGGAATCGAATTTTCATAGGGAATAGCAATAGAATTACTTGAATAAGACACATTTTCACACGACTTAAACAAATTCTTAATTTTCTTTTCAATTTCATCTTTCCCTAATCCAATTTCATCTTTGTTAGAAAACTCAAGATTCATAGATTCATTTTCAGCAGAATCATCTAACAAAGCATTTGATTCATTCCGGTGATTAGTTTCATTAGAGTCAAGAACATCTACGAAATCATTGATAGGAGAAACAATAGGCTCAAATATAGAAAACTCAATCTTTCTACCATCAAACTCCATAGTTAGTGAACCTTCAAAACAATCAATCTTAGTCTTAGCCGTTCGCAAGAATGGCCTTCCCAAGATAATTGGGGTTTCATGCGTACCTTGTTCCATGTCTAGAATGAAGAAATCCGCTGGAAAAATCAAATCATTTACCTTTACCAACACATCTTCAACAACTCTAGGCTTAATACTAGAACGATCATCGAGTTGTATAGTAACACCAGTTTCAGATAATAAATTGAGACCCAAAAACATGTAGAAACTATAAGACATAACATTAATTGAAGCACCTAGGTCTAACATAGCTTTGGTGAAGCTAGCATTACCTATCGCACATGGTATAGTAAACATACCTGGATCTCCGCACTTTTCAGGCAATCGTTTTTGAAGCAAAGCAGAAGCATTCTCACTTAAACTTACCTTTTCCTTCTTTCTCATCCTTTGCTTGCGCTTCATTGTGCATAGCTCTTTCAAGAATTTCGCTTAGCGAGGCACATTTTTAATTAAATTAAAAAGTGGAATATTTACCTCACAATGAGCAAAGGTGTCGTAAAGAATTTGTTCATCTTCCCACTTACGAGCAGATCTTAAGGCGTGAGGAAAGGGTGGTGTAGGTCTTGAAACCTCAGAAGACCACTCTTTAGAAGCTTTCTTTGGGGATTGAACAACGTCAGAAGTCGGATCCGTCAAAGGAGGTGGCGGCGGGTGCCGTGGTGAGGGGCGGCGGGCGCCGTCTCTCCAGTGCGTCTCCAATTCCGTCTCTTCGTCCTTATTTCCCAAATCAAATTCCTCTCTAGGCCTCTCTTCAACATTCCTAGTGGGTGTATTCACTTGTTTACCTCCTCTAAGGGTCATGGCGCTAACATTTTCCTTCGGATTCACCACCACTTGCGATGGCAGCTTTCTCGAATCCTTCGCTTTCGATTCACCAATCTCCTTAGCCATTTGACTCAACAACTTTTCTTGAACACTCATCTTGTCCAATAACAACCTCAATGTCTCATCTCTGTCATCTTGTTGAGTGTTTCTAGGACGATTCTCATATTGTCCTCTCTGAAAAAGAACTTGTTGTTGCCGGCCTCTTCCGTTGAATCCACTTTAGTAGTTTGAATTGTAGCCTTGATTGTAATTGTTACCAAAGTTGCGGCGAGGTCCATAATCCATAGCATTCACTTCAGCGGTGTCCTCCTGAATCAAGGGACACTTATCATTTGGATGAGTTGGATCTCCACAAACTCCACAAGGTCTAGACTGATGGGGTTGATTCATAACCATCTTGTTCACGATCTCCATAAGCCTATCAATATCGTCCTTGTGTCCATCTCTCAAACTATCCAACTTATGAACTCCTCTAACTCCTTGGTGAGTCCCATATTGTTGCGATGCATTAGCCAACCCTTCGAAAATCTGCATTGCTTCCTGAGACGTTTTATCCAAAATATCTCATTCGCTGGTAGCATTGATGAAACTCCTATTAGTGTCAAGCAGGCGTTCATAAAGATATAGAACTAGATCATCCTCGGGTATACCGTGTTACGGACAACTACCCTTAAGCTTCTTGAACCGCTCAACCTACTCATGAAGACTCTCCGTAGGTGATTGCTCAATACTGGACAACTCCTTCTTAAGTTTGTTGAGGCGAGTCGCAGGAAAGTACTTTTGTAGGAAAGCTTTCTTCAATTGCACCAAAGTAGTAATGCTTTCTGGGGGTAGGTAGTAAAGTCAATCGCTTGCAGCATCTTTTAGAGTAATGGGGAACACTCTCAGCATCAATTGGTCATCAGACAAGCCTTGGGGTCTCAGTCTATCACACAGACTCACAAAGGTAGCAAGGTGCTTGTTTGGATCCTCCCTAGGCAATCCATGAAAGTAAGGCAAAATAAATGACCAATTCGACTTGAACTTAAATCTTGAACCCTCAGGGAGATCCGGAATACTAATTGTAAGTGGTTGAACACTCAAATCGGGCTCCTTTAGGTTTCTCAGGGTCCTTCTTGGCGGATTAATAACAATGTTTGCCATCTCTTCGTCTGTCTCAAACACGAGCCTCTTCTTCAATCGGAAAGATCTTTCAACCTAGGGATCAAAAGACAAAGACGATGAATTAGAAGATCTAGTTTGAACCATGTAAAGACAAAACAAACTTAAAATAAAGAGTAATTGATAGAGTTAAAGAAAAGAAATCTCCTTTCTTCTCCCTGGCAACGGCACCAAGAATTTGGTGCGGGACGAATGTCATTGGCACTTTCGCCCTTTGCCAAATAGTAATAAAAATCCATACTTAAACACATAAGCAATAGATTAGGCAACCAGTCACTTGATAAACCAAATAACTACTAGTATAGCGATGAAGTCCGGTGTCGAACCCACAGGGAGAAGCGATTTCCTATTCAATGACTCTAGACAAGCACTCTTTAAAGCAAAGCAATGAGCTTTTGTACAAATAACAAATATAAAAGTAACCAGATTGCAAATCACAAAGCAAATTGATATCAAAGTTGAAAGAACATTTCACCCGTAATTCTCTGACAATGGTTGGAATTCATGGTCCTCGGATTGATTTATCAATTATTCATATTCTTAGGTCTACTTAACTAAAGTTGAGAGATCCGCAGAGATTAACTCATCTTATTCAATATCACTAAAGAATAGCATTAAGACCTCAAGTAATCAAGACCAATTGGCACATTGACTCTATTCAATCAAGACAGATAGGCGCATACCGAACTTGATGTATAACAATTGGCTAGGCGGGCCAATTGCTAAAATCAAAGCCCGATCTTGCGTAGCTCCTCGATTTCTCTTTGAATTAGGACAAGTAATTGAAGTGGATTAAGAACTGATTTTACGACAGTTTCAGACTTGGTAAAATTCCAGCAATTGAATCAACACAGAATTAGCGACAAAAAGAGAGAAGAGTAGCGAGAGAGATGCGCGATGTGTTTGATCTTGTGTTGCCGAGTAAACAAAAGCATAAGGGAATAGGAGAGCCTTTGGATTGGAGAACTGGGAAAACCTTTTAATCCTAAAAAGGTTCCTCAATATTAATTCCAATCTAATTTTATTGAATGAAAGCAAGTGTTTAAATAACAAACATACCAATTCTATCTTTGCAAAAGATAGAGTTTTGGCTTAGATAAATAAATATTAAATCCTAATAATAATAAATAAATCCTAGATAAATATTCATACTTAGTGGCCAAGGAAAATATCTAAAGGGATAGACTTTCCTTTTCCACTTTTATTCACCTAACGAAGTATTACTAAAAATAAGACATTTCATAAATAGCTCCAACTAACATAGGAGATACTAAATATGGAAAGAACCTAAAACTAATAATAATAATAATAATTAAATAAATAAAATATCTTTTCATCAATACATGGTGACGCCTTCTTCTTCCTCTTGAGGACGACATTCTTTGCCATCAATAGCCCTCCAATCGGTCTTGAGAGCTCACTTGGATCAAGATCATTGTTTGACCCACAGAAGGTCATCTTAATCTGAATCATTCTCCCCCTCTTAGCTTCGATTCGTCCTCGAATCGAGTCATTGAAGAGCAATGGGGAAGGAGCAATCACCAAAAAGTAACTTCCTTGACAATCTACTTGAGATGGAGCCAACAGAATTCGAGGCAAAGAAACCTCTACTAGTACAAAAAAGCTAATTAAGAGCATTTTTTTTATTGGTAAGCATAGCGGTTTTTGAAGTGTTATTAACTGAAGCGCTGACAACACTAGTGAAAGCGGTATTTAAAAAGCGTTGTTGGAAAATACAAGCATAGCGCTTTTTTGAAACAAGCGCTGTCTAATTTAAATTTTATATAAAAAAAGAAAATAAAAAAGAATCCTACGAATACAGTTGATTCTCTTGCAGTAGTGCAATCCACCACTTTTGCCTACAACAACCATATCTAATACACTTTGATCTGGGTACTCATAAACTCAATTAAACCAAACATCAAACGGAAGAAAACATCAAATGCTATATATCATTCAAGGAAAATTACAGAGTAGTACATTAACTTATAAAAAAAATGAACCTGAAGAAATTGCGCAACAAAGAAGATTTGTACAAAAATCAGTCTACTTATTGAACAAACCCTAGAAAATCAAAAATCCTAAAATTGAATCTAAGTTGGAGATCTGATAGATGATTTGTGGAGTGTGTTGAATGGATCTTGTAGATCTGGCATAGTTGTTGAAGGAGGAGGAGCCGAGGAGGATGGAAGGAGGAGTCGAGGCGATGTTGTAGATCCGGTTGGCTATCTTGCAAAGGAAAGTGTTGTTGACGTCTTAGGGGATGGAAAGAGGAGGAGGAGGAGCCGAGGAGGAAAGATCTGGTGGAGGAGGCGGCGCAGATGGAAGCCGAGGAAAGAAGCCGGAGGCCGCTCACATGAAGAACAACCCACCCATGCCCAGAAATGAAGCCGAGGAAGAAGAAACAAGGGGGAAAGACCAGATCCAGACATGAACCCAAAAAGCCACACCAGATCTGAACCATGGATCGAAGAGACTGTAGAGGCGGTGGTAGGTGCAAGTGGCATTGGCGCGGCTGGAAGGAGGAGCCGAGGAGAAGACGGTGGAAGGTATTGAAGATGGATCTGCTGAGTGGCGTTCAAATACGCTGCTTTGCTCGTTGGTACACCTGCTGGAAAACTGGAGAAGGCGTTGGAATCAACCGAGGAGGAGAGATTGTAGTGGAGAAGGCGTTTTAGCCTATTAGGGTTTTTTAATGGTTGGCTTCAAGATTTTATTAGTATTATTTTTATAATAAATTTAATTATCAATGACAGCATTTTATTTTGAGAAACGCTATGCTTCTCTTTCTTTAATAGCACTTTTCTAATAAAACCGATGTTATATCAATGAAAAGGTAGTAACATAGCAGTTATTTCATAAAAGCGCTATGCTTCCCTTTAATTAACAACATTTTTAATAAAAGCATTGTGCTTCCCTTCAATTAACAGTGTTTTTAATAAACACTTTAAAATTTCCACTGTTAATCTCACTGTTCTAAAAATCGCGCCTAGGCGCCGCCTGGGCACCGCCTAAGCGCTAGGCGACCCACCTCCGCCTAGAGCAAAATGGCCGCCTAAGCACGCCTAGGCGTCCGTCTTGACCGCCTGGGCGCCGCCTAGGCACTAGGCGGCCCCTCACCGCCTAGGATCCGCCTAGCGCATTTTAAAACACTGGTTAATCTACACATTTGTACTAGTGCTAAAAAACAACACCTGTCATAAGGAACATTGAGCAATCAAAAGGAACAATATCAATAGGCTCAATAACCCTATGAACTTTATAATTCTCAACATTAGGAACATTCTCAAGAGGTACAATAGCTAACTCAAGAGACGTGTCCCCAACGTCCTCATCGTTGTCGCCAGAAGCAACCAAAACATCATGCGCAACACTACAGTCCACTTGCAGAGCAGTTTCGGGTGCCTTACCGGAAGAGTCCTGCAGTGTGTGACCCACCGTTGGAAAGCTCGTCGAGTCAGCTTCGCAATCAAACTGAGTTGACTCACTTCTGAGGTTGGAGTCAACAGGAATCTGCAAAACAAGTTCGGCGTGCTGTGCTGAATCTGGGGCAACGATTTCAACACGAGTATCCTTAGGTTCAATTACCTCGTCGTTGGTTGAGGAAACTATAGCCACTGGAGTATGGGTGATGGCCAAAGCACGAGCATAACGAACGCTATTCGAGATGGCATTCTCCACATCCTTCATGAACTGGGCCCTCAATTCCTCCAAGCCCTCTTTGAGCTTGGCCATCAATCTGGCATTACGGGCATCTAGTTCGCCTTGACGTTGTGCCTCCTCGGCCTCTCTTTGTTGGAGAAGCCAAATCTGACGGCGAGGTTGTTGTCGACGCCTCTCCTCTTCGATTTCCACTTGCCGTTGAAGCCAAAGGCGGCGCCTTTGAGCCTCTCGTTGTCGTTGACGCTGATGGGCCGCCCTTTCGAGAGCGAAGAATTCCTCCAATGGATCGGGATCATTATCCCAATCGCCCCAAATTTCCCATGCCATCAAATCAAAACATTAGTAATTTCAAAATCAAGATAACAAAGAGCGTAGCACAACCTGTCTCTGAATACCAATTGATGTATAGCAAATGGCTAGGCCGACCAATCGCTAAAATCAAAGTGCGGTCTTGCATAGCTCCTCGATTTCTCTTTTAATTAGGACAAGTAATTGAAGTGGATTAAGGACTGATTTTGCGACAGTTTCAGACTTGGTAAAATTCCAGCAGTTGAATCAACACAGAATTAAAGGACAAAAAGAGAGAAGAGTTGCGAGAGAGATGCGCGGTGTGTTTGATCTTGTGTTTCCGAGTAAACAAAAGCATAAGGGAATATGAGAGCCTTTGGATTGGGAAATTGAGGAAACCTTTTAATCCTAAAAAGGTTACTCAATATTAATTCCAATATAATTTTATTGAATGAAAGCAAGTGTTTAAATAACAAACATACCAATTCTATCTTTGCAAAAGATAGAGTTTTGGCTTAGATAAATAAATATTAAATCCTAATAATAATAAATAAATCCTAGATAAATATTCATACTTAGTGGTCAAGGAAAATATCTAAAGGGATAGACTTTTCTCTTCCACTTTTATTCACCTAACTAAGTATTACTAAAAATAAGACATTCCATAAATAGCTCCAACTAACATAGGAGTTACTAAATATGGAAAGAACATAAAACTAATAATAATAATAATTAAATAAATAAAATATCTTTTCATCAATCCATGGTGGCGCCTTCTTCTTCCTCTTGAGAACGACACTCTTTGCCATCAATAGCGCGCCTTCCAATCGGTCTTGAGAGCTCGCTTGGATCAAGATCATTGTTGGACCCACGGAAGACCATCTTGATCCGCATCACTCCTTAAACCAGTCAGGTATGCCATGAACTTTGAAACATTGTTCGGCTAGATGCCCCTTCATTTTACAATAGGTACATGTTGAATTGAGCCTAATCCTCTTAAGCTCTTTCCAATCTTTCACCTCCTTCTTAAAAGGTGAACTACTAGTTCTAGAAGCCATGTATTGATAGTTATTCCCACTTTTGTTAGCAGTCATATCATTGGAGTCTACATTCATTCCTTGAGCACCAGCATCATTTGAAGCTTCGTTACCTCTTTCCACCTGCTACAATATGTAATAGGCTTTTTTGAGGCTTGGCAAAGGATCAGTGGCCCAAATGGAGTTTCTAGCAATCATACTTATCATTCAGACTCACTAAGAGCTGCATAAGCCTATTAGGAGATTCAAACTCTGTGAATCTCTTCTTCAAATCACAACTGCAGTTAGTTAAAGCTCCACAAATACATTCCGGAATGCTTTCTAATACATGTAATTCATCCCAGTTCTGCTTGAAAATATTATACAAATCAGCCAGATTCATGTTATCCTGCACAATATTTCCAAGCCTCTTCTTGATTTGAAATATGAGAGGTGCATTAGTCTGTCCAAATCTCTCTACAATCTCCTCCCATAAATGTCTAGATGAATCCAAAAACATAAAACCTTCAGCGACATTCTTAGTCATAGAATTCAGAATCCAGCATCTCACCATGTAATCTGCCCTGATCCACTTTTCTAGATCAACATTGCCAACAACGGGCTTAGCACAAGACCCATTTGTAAACCCAAGCTTGGACATGGCACCAAGGGCCATCATCATACCACAACTCCATGTCATGTAATTAGTTCCATCAAAATGAATAACAACTAATTGTGCACCTGGATGATCAGAATTCAATAAGAACAAACGATCTCTGGGATTACCTTGCCTAGCCATGTCTTCTGGGGGTCTGTTTCTAGAGTTTGAACCTCCACTTGTAGCGAACATAAACTATGTAGTAAGAGGAACCGAAGAAACAAGAATCTACCTTCTAGATTCGACCTCAAGCTCTGATATCATATGAAAATATGAGCTAAAACAACGAGAATAAGCTAATTTATGTGGAAATATGTAAATAAAACATCAAAAACACTTAGTGTTCTATAGCCAGAATAGGAAAACTGCAAATGGCATTCATTGCCCTCATCATTGGCGGCTACAATCCCAAAACTCTATCTTTTAGGAGTGAGTACAACGGCTTATATAGGGTCCCCTACAAAAGTCACGTGACAAGCACATGAGAGAATGTCCCTTATTACGTAACAAGACCAAAACGAGTGAAAGAAATGCTAGAAAGGACTAAACACAATGACTAAGCATAATCTTCATAATAAGATATCTAAACAATAAAAAATAATTTCTAACAGTGGTGAACTAACGTATTTTTTAAATTTTGAGCAATTTGTTGATTACTTTTGAAGGCCCGAACAAAGTAAAAATATGTCATCAAAGTTAATTACAAATCTTGTTTAAATTATCTTATGCCAATGAGTAGCACTTTAATTAATTATTTTACTTTAAGTGGATATACTGTTTGTGAATAAAAAAAAACAATAGATTATATATGTGTGTGTCTGGCGTTGAAATGTTGTATAAAATAATTCTATATAGTTTAAAAGGATCAAAATTGATGAGAATGTTTTCAAATCGGAATATTTCACTTATGCCATAATTTTTTTTAAAAGAAAATTGTTACGATTATCTGTCCAAAAAGATTGAGAACATAAAGAAAATGTAATTTCCCTATTTATTTAATTTATAAAGGTAAAAATTAGATTCCTCCGATTGTCGCTTGACTTTTTAACACGTATTTTAAGGAGCTAAAAATTATATAATATATTAACTTTTTTATTATTATTTTTTTATAATCTAATAATTATTACCAACAAATATTAAGATGTAAAAAAATAATTTAAAAAAAGTTGATATTTTATATAGTTTTTAGCTCCTTAAAATATGTGTTAAAAAGTCAAACGACAATCTTTTTGGATCGGAGGGAGTATGTGAAAGCAAAGGCTTATAATTATAGGTATGCTATGTAGCAGGGAAACGCCTATGTAGGGCACAGTGTCGTGTCGGAAACACGGACACGACACGAAACACCTCAGAAACGTCTGGACACGGTCAAGACACGGTCAAAATTGGGACACGTATGGAAACGCGATGGAAACGCCTTGGACACGGTTCACAAATAAAAAAGAAAAAAGCAAACCCGACTATCAACCTTTGCCCTTTTCTTCTTGAGCGTCCTTTTACACTAGCCACCGCCGAGCGTTGTTCTACACTAGCCACCGCCGTTCTTCGATCTGCACCATCCACCGTCGATCACCGGGCTTTCTTAACACAAACGAGTGTCGTTCCTGTCAATCTTTCTTCAACTCTTCTCTCCCTATCTCATTCCCTCTCTATACCTTGATTTATTTTCAGATTTAGGGTTACTTTGATTGAGTGATGTTTGATTTCAATTTATATGAGATTTAGGTGTAGGATCTAGAAATTGATGATGGTTCAGGCTCACAAACTAATGAAGGTAGCAGAAATTGTTATACCAAAAAAAAGCTCTCATGGTTAGCGCTAAGGCGAAGACACGAAATAACTCCGACGAGATGCAGGTCGACCCTTCCCCGGAGCCTCCTCTTCCCACCCCCCCCCCCCCCCCCTCCAGATGATGGGGGGTCGAGTCAGACAGGGAGTGCGATCTTGGTGCCCCAGCCGGGTGGAGCTGGTACAGGTCCCCCGCCACCCTCCGAGGCGGTTTCATGGAGAGACAAGGTTGTGATGGGGAGCATTACCCAGAGGAAGACGCTCCTGAAGAGTGAGTTTATGAAGGATAAAATAGCAGTGTCCTTTCCGTTAGGGCTAGGGGTGATCCGGCGATCACCATCGACCCTTCGGTGATGAATGCGTTGGCGGGAGTGTGGGAGAACTCCCTGATAATCAGGATTTTAGGGCCGAAGATCCCTCTCTATGTTATGGAGAAGAAACTGAAAAGGAGTTGTGGAAGGATTGTGGTAGGATGCAGGTGATTGACCTACCTTTTGGCAACTTCTTGGTCAGGCTTGAAAGGAAAGAGGACTGTTTGAAGATCCTTACGGAAGGGCCATGGTCGGTCTTTGGAAAGTGTTTAATTATCAAAGTCTGGTCGCCCGATTTCAAACCCTCGGATGCCATAAAGTCGGTGCCGGCTTGGATCAGAATCGTCAACCTCCCGATGGTTCTTTACCAAGAAGATGTGCTTATGAAGATTGCTGAAGGCCTGGGTAATCCGATCAGAGTGGACCACCGGACGGTTTATACGAACCGTGGGAACTTTGCTCGGGTTTGTGTTGAGGTGAATCTGGAGGAACCTTTGAAGGGTTCAATCTACATAAACGGGGAAAGGTTTTTGCTCGAATATGAAGGGATACCGAGTATATGCTTCAACTGTGGGAGAGTCGGACATGTGAAAACTCAATGTCCTGTTGCGACCTCCGTTGGTACCCCAAGCAAAAGCGGAGGAGAGGAGACTGAGGTCAGGACGGACAAACCATAGGGCAGGCATGAGGATGCGGGTGAAAAGAGGGAGGAAGCACATGGCCCGTGGATGGTGGTTGCGAGGAAAGGCAGGCCGGCCAGGCCGTCGGCGAATCTGCAAGGCAATCCACGGATGCCGACGGGAGGGAAGTAGAGGAAGCCGGTTCCTATGCCGGGGAAATCCCAGAATCAGCAACTGACCGTTACTCGCATGCCGAGCAATAATGGCGTGGGGAGTAGGAAGCCGCTTTTCGAGTTTCGGATGAATCCCAAGACAAAAAGTGATAATATTAATGAGGAGGGAGTTAAGATGGGTGCGGTTAATTCTCAAACAGGCACTCCGGGGATATTGCAGAAGCAGGAGGAAGTTTCGAGGAAGATAGAGGGAAAGAATATAGAGGGGCCACAACCTTCTGGCCCAGATCCTATGTTGGGAGGAGTAGGCCCACTAACAGGGGCTGCAGCCCAAACTAAGAATGGGGGCAGTAAGTTTGGGCCTAATCTCAAGAGTAAGAATGCTCCAAATTTTAAGAAGAAAGGAAAAACAAAAAATTTAGATAAGGGGCTGGTGACCTCAAAGAATGTTTCTGGTGCCCAGGAGGGAGTGGCGGTGAACCCTATCCCCCCCGCTACCAGTCCGGCCGGGAGTGCTCCGTCGTCGAGTTTGAATGTCGTCAGTGATATCCAGTGGGCGAGTACACAGATGCAAGAGCAATCGGAACCTCTGGCAGGAAAATTCTGGGAGCAAAATCATGAACGATCGGCAGATAGCAGTGAGGCCGGGGCTAGAGAAGGAGGGGAGGGAGAACGGAATGGGGGGGCTCCGAGCGTCTGAAAATGGGGTTTTCTTTCTGTTTTCCTCTGTACCTACTGTTTGTGTTTTTCTGCTATTTCCTCTGTTTAGTTTTGTTGCTCAAGGTGACGTTATGGATAAGAAAATTAACATGTTACTCTAGAACTGTTTTGGTGCAGGAAAGAAGAGTTTTAGGAGGGCGATTCGTTTCATCATCAAAAAATGCTCTATCGACGTTCTTGTGCTGTTGGAGACTCGCATCTCCGGGGAGGTGGCCCAAAAAGCGTGTGACAAATTAAAGTTCTCGGATTGCACTCGTGTGGAAGCGAGGGGTTTTGCGGGGGGAGTCTGGCTTTTATGGAATAGAGATAGGTGTGACTTATCGATCCATGAAAGAGACGATGATTTCATCCATGCGTCATGGATGTCTGGAGGGGTGAGAGCTCACCTGGTTGCAGTTTACGCTCCTCCGACGGTGACTAGGAGGGCGCCGTTTTGGAACCGGCTTGAGGCCTGCCTTCGGGGGATTAGTGGGCCTTTGTTCGTTGGCGGGGATTTTAACTGTATCACTTGCTCGGACGAGACGCACGGGGGCACAGGAGCTCTCCATAGGGACTCCCAGGTGTTCAAGGATATCATCAGTGGCTGTGGCCTCATTGATTTGGGTTTCTCGGGTCAGGATTTTACATGGAGCAAGGTCTCGCTGGGTGACCGGATCATATCGAAAAGACTGGACAGGGTGTTGGCCAATCTTGACGGGAGGATGCGCTGGCAAGAAGCGAGAGTCCGACATCTCCCCCGTTACTCTTTCGATCATTGCCTTGGAACCGAAGGTTACGAAGAACAGCAAGTGCCGTCCGTTCAGATTTGAAGCGGCCTTGCTTACCCATGAGGGGTTTCCGGATCTGATCGATAAAAGCTGGGAAAGGGACTGCCCTACTCCTGAGGCCTTGGATAAGTTTAAAGTGGATGTCTCTAAATGGAATAAAGAGGTATTTGGGAGAATTCAATCCCGGAAAGATAACCTGTTGAAAACTTTGGGTGACGTCCAACGGAAGATTGCTAGACATCCTACACAGGCGGACTTAGATACTGAGGCGAGCATTAGTAAAGAGTTGGATGAGACGCTCGAGCAAGAAGAGATTCTTTGGTTTCAAAAGTCGAGAGAAAGGTGGCTTGCTTTTGGAGACAGAAATATTAGGTACTTCCATGCGTCTACGGTTGTTCGTCGGAAATGCAATAGAGTTGAGGGCCTGAGGGATGAGGATGGGATCTGGATTGAGGATATCCAAAGTTTGGAGGTGATGGCGCTGTCTTTCTTCAAGAATCTCTACAGCTCGGATAGGGGTGGGGGCGCTGTCAATTTGCATAGCGCCTTTCCAGGGATTCAGCAGGAATGTTGGGAAGACAGGTGCACCATCCCGGACAGCGACGAGATCAAGAGGGCTATTATGAGCATGGGTGCCTACAAGGCTCCGGGGATCGATGGTTTCCAGCCGGTTTTCTTCCAAAAGTGTTGGGACACCGTTGGCATTTCTGTGATCGAGTTTATAAGGGATTTCTTCTTATCTGCCAGACTCCAATGTGGGGTTAATGACACCCTCATCGTGTTGCTCCCCAAAGTAGGCAAGCCGGAAAAGATCCAACAGTTTAGACCTATAAGTCTGTGCAACGTTCTCTATAAGGCGATCACGAAGATCTTGACGGAGAGGTTGAAACCGCTCATGAAGGATCTGGTGGGCCCCACTCAGGGCAGCTTCGTCCCCGGGAGGTTCATAGCGGATAATATTATTATCGCGCAGGAAGTTGTTCACTCGATGAGACGGAAAAAAGGGATCAAATGGTGGATGTGTTTGAAGTTGGATTTGGAGAAAGCTTACGACAGACTTGAGTGGGATTTCATTGAAGATACTTTAGTTTGCGCCGGCCTGCCTAACACCCTGGTCCGATGGATTATGGAGTGTATTAGGACTCCTAGGATGCAAGTGCTCTGGAACGGTGAGGTGACTGAGCAGTTCACGCCGTCGAGGGGTATCTGGCAGGGGGACCCGATCTCGCCCTATATATTCATCCTATGTATGGAGAGATTGAATCACCTCATCGCGGAGGCTGTCGAAGGTGGTCGGTGGAAACCCATAAAGATAGCCAGGGGCGGACCGGAGATCTCGCACCTTTTCTTTGCGGACGATATCCTCCTCTTTGCGGAAGCTTCCGTTGAGCAGGTGAAAGTTATAAAGGGTTGCCTTGAGAGTTTCTGCAGCCAATCCGGACAGAAAGTGAGTCTGTCGAAATCCAAAGTCTACACCTCGAAGAATGTTGGGCAGGCGTTGTGTAGAAGAATCAAAGAGGAAGGAGGCATCGATGTTACGGAGGACTTGGGAAACTACCTTGGTGTGCCGATCCTCCACAAACGGGTCACTAAAGGTACGTTCACCCCCATCCTTGATAAATTTGTCTCTAAACTTGCAGGTTGGAAGGCCTCGGTTCTGAGTTTCGCGGGTAGAACCACCCTCACCCGGGCTGTGCTCTCGGCCCTACCTGTGTATACAATGTCGTCTTTGTTGCTCCCGGAGGGCACGTGCAAAGACATTGAGAAAGCCTGCCAGAATTTTATTTGGGGCTCTTCGCCGGAGAGAAGAAGAATGCACAAGATAAAGTGGTCTGAGCTGACGGAGCCCAAAGAGCTGGGAGGCCTCGGCTTACATAGAATGGCAGACCTTAACCTTGCCCTTGTCGCGAAGCTCGGATGGAGGCTATTTCATGATGAAACCAGTCTATGGGGGGATATCCTGGTGAGTAAATATGTGGGTAAAGGTCTGGGTAGATCGCCAGCGGCGTCTCATGTCTGGAAGGGCATCTCCAAGGCGATAGAGGAAGTGATCAAACCCAATGTCAGAAGGTGTCTTGGGAATGGCAAAGACATCTGTTTTTGGAAGGAAAGATGGCTGGGTGATGCACCTTTGGAAGCGTCGGTGGTGGGGGTGCTCCCGGATAACGCCAATACTGTCCGGGTTGCGGAGTTTTGGGATGGTGATGGGGGCTGGAAATGGCAGGAGTTCGCTCCCTTCCTTCCTGCGGAGCATCTCCTCGCCATAGCTGCTTGCCGTGTCATGGAGAGAGAGGACTCGCTGGGGTGGCTGGTTAGCCAGGACGGGGAGTACTCGGCTCGGTCTGGGTACCGGGCCCTGGGGAAGGTCCAAGACGTCCAAGGCACCGACAGAATTTTCTTTAAGGCTATTTGGAAACTGGATGTGAATGAAAGAATCCGGTCTTTTGTCTGGATGGCTAGCAAGGGAGGGGTCTTGACGAACAAGGAGAGGCTGCGACGACACCTAGGTAACTCTGAATTATTCCCTTGTTGCAATTTGTTTAGCGAATCCCTCGTCCATTTGTTTAGGGACTGCGATTCTGCTAAGAAATTCTGGATGCAGGTGAGCTGCGCAAGGCGGAGGAAGGACTTTTTCTCTCAGCCCTTTGCAGCGTGGATCAGGGAGAACGTCCTGTCCAAGGATGTGGGGGAAGAGGACACTCGCTGGAGCGCGTTCTTTGCAACGGCGTTGTGGAAAATCTGGATTAGGAGGAACGAGATCGTTTTCAAGGACGGAAAGGGAGCGGAGCTGTCGTCGGACCTGTGCTGGAAACTCGCCAATGAGCATGGAAGGGCGAGGAGGGGTTTGCTGAAGATTTCGGCGAAGCATGATAGAGTCCAAAGGTTGATTGGTTGGGAGCCACCTAGAGAGGGCTGGATCAAGTTGAATACCGACGGAGCGGTGGATGAGAGAGGGATGGCTGCGGCTGGGGGTGTCGCTCGAAACCATAAGGGCGAGTGGCTTGTCGGCTACTCTCGGAATTTGGGATCTTGCTCTGTCTTAAGCGCGGAGCTTTGGGCGATTGCTACAGGCCTGGATATGGCCTGGAATCGGGGGTATAGACAAGTCCTGTGTGATTCCGACTCGGAGGTGGCGATTGGTTTGTTGAGGGGTGGGGTGAAGCCCTGCCATCCGTGTGCTAGCCTAGTAAGCTATTGCCATGGCTTCCTTCGTAGGAGCTGGGTTGTCCAGCTCCGGCATTGTTTTCGTGAGGGTAACCGCTTAGCCGACTCCCTCGCCCACTTGGGTTTGCTCTCTAATTTAGGCCTGGTTTATTTCGATTCTATTCCGGAAGACTGTTTAGGTTTTTTGTTGAGTGATGCCGCCGGGGTCCAGGCGACTCGGTGGTGTTCTTTGTAACTGACTCTTGCTTCTATTTATTTTTCACTTCCGCCGTGCGCTTTGCTCACGGTTTTCTACCAAAAAAAAAAACTAATGAAGGTAGCAAAGGGGGTGTTTCTTTGAAACACAACGTGGAGGTGGAGTGGACCACTTTGGGATTATGTACGTTGATAACTTGATATAGTTAGCAGAACAACGGGAGGGGTAATAAGACATGATGGTGGACCACCTCCTCTCTATACTTTGATTTATTTTTAGACTTAGCAATGTTTATTTGTATATATTTTGATTTGAAATGTTATATGATTATTTATTTATTTCTCATTGGTCTTAACATCTAGGTGTCTCTTATTAGTATAAATGTATAAATCTTTGCAAGACCTTTAAAATGATATATATATATATATATATATATATATATATATATATATATATATATATATATATATATCTTTGCCGTGTCCGTGTCCTCTGTTTTTTGAAATTGTCGTTTCCCCGTGTCTTCCCGTGTTCGTGTCATGTTTCCGTTTCCGTTTCCGTGCTACATAGTAGGTATGTCATTGTGTCACTGATGACATTGAAAAAGAGTTGGTCGTGCTTAATTTACATTATCTCGGACGAGCTTAGGCAATAAATTAAGAATGTGGTGGAGAAGCTTTCTAAATTAGCAGTTAATGATTTAATTTTTTGATTTATGGGAATTAATAATAAGTAGAGACAATTAAGGAATTAAGTACGCTTGGCTCGTGCCAAGCATGGGCGAGAACGAGCTACTGTATCTGCTGGCAGCTGGCCCACTGCCACGCTGGATCTCATGTGTACTCTTGGTCAACCCCCCCTTCAACCTAGCTTCACAATAAATATATAAACTAGCTACTCGATCTGTATATACTGTATTACAGTAGTAAACAAAATCCAAACCTTCCGGAGCTCCAACAAGTTAAACAAACCATGAGCTTTATAATGCGAACAGTAATTACGTAGATCTTATTTGGATCTGGCAGACAATTTGGGAAGCTAGAAATGATACTATATTTAGGAATAAGAATTTGAATGGAGCTGCTTCACTTGTTCAAAAAATAAATCAATATATTTCAGATTGGTTCATTGGCAGTCCCAAATCGAGTAAAGGTCAGAATAATAGAAAGAAGAGAGTTGCGGCTAGATGGAGCAGACCATCTAGAACTATCTACAAATTTAATGTAGATGGTTCTGTTAGCCTTTCTGGCATTTGTCAGACTGGAGGAATCATCAGAGATTCTGAAGGTAAGATTGTAGATATTTTTCATCATAGTGTTATGGCAGGGTCGATTATCCAGACAGAGGCCTCAGCAATGTTAACAGGACTAAGAAGAGCCAAAGATAAGGGTATCAAGAAGATCATCGTAGAGAGCGACAACCAAACCCTGGTCAAATCAGTGAATAAGCAACAACCCCCGAGATGGGAAGTTATGAGTTATATTGAAGATATCACCACACTCCTTTCGGAATTTGAGAATGCAGAAGTGCGCCATATTTACCGAGAATCTAACATGGCAGCTGATTACATAGCTAGAAAAGGAATTATCTGTAATTTGCAGTCTATCCCCTATCATAGGGACTTTTGTAAAATCATCTATCAAGATGATCCAGGAGCTAAGTTACTGTAATGTAATTGCTCCGAATGTTTGCCTACTGTAAAAAAAAAAAAAAAAGTTAAACAAACCATAATTAACGAATATCAATATATGCCGCTGACCTAAAAAAAATCATGGATTGACATGACACAGAATTATTAAGTTGACGATAACTCCGTATTAAGTAAATATAAAGATCAAAGGACCAAAAAAAAAAGTAAACATAAAGATCAAACACCAATTCAAAAAGAAATGGTTAAATTTGGTAAATATCCATTTTTCATGTCAAAATTAAGGAAATGTCCACTTTTTTACATAATTAAGTAAATGTCCATTTTTTCCAAAAATACCCCTCCTTCCCCATCCCTAACCCTTCCTCCTTCCCCTTTGACCATTTTTAATTTTAACATTGACTAGTCAACATTGACCATTCTGGTCAACGCCTGCATTTGGTGACAATTTTTTGGTGACAGTTGACTATATTTTTCTGGTGACAGTTAATTGTGACAATTATTTTGGTGACAATTGATTTTTTGTGACATTTTATTTTTTCCGGTGACAGTTAGGGGAAAATCTTTTTTAGTGACAATTGATTTTCTTTTTTTCTTGTGATAATTGTTGGTGACAAAAAAATTTGGGTGACAGTTGATTTTCTTCCGGTGACAGTTGCCGGTAACACTTTTCCTCGGTGACAAATGGGGTTTTTCTGCTAATAGATGATTTTTCTGATGACAATTGTTGGTGACAACTATTAGTGACCAGATTGATGACAATATATTGTCACCATGATATTGTAACCTTAAAAAAATTATCACCATAACATTATACATCACCAAGACATCGTCACCAACTACAGAACATTGTTTTCATATTGTTTAATCAACTGTATTGTCACCAACTTATAAAAAACATTGTCACCAACCTCTTTTCCGTAATCTATTGTCACCAACAATAAAACAGTGTAACCAACCTATTTTCATCAAGCTTTGGTCAATAATCTACTGTCACCAATTACAAAACTTTGTCACCAATCTACTGTCAACCACCTCTTTGTAGAAATTAATTGTCACCAACGACAAAACAGTGTCACCAACCAATTGTCACCAACTACAAAGCACTTTCATCAAACTAAAATATTTACAATGCTAAAGTTATCACATTTGTCATCTAATATTAACACATTTTTGTTACAAAACTGAAACCCTAGAACAAGAGGAGCATAGACCCAAGAGGAGCTAAACCTGAGCAGACGAAAATTTGATGTACAGTATAGTTTAGGGTTTAGGGTTTAGTCTTTAGGGTTTAGGGCCAAGGCCCTAAACCCTAAATCCTAAACCCTAAACCCTAAAATGTGTGTACAGTACCAATGTTATCAGATCTGTCTTCTAATATTAACGCATTTTTGTTACGAAACTGAAACCCTAGACCCTAGAGGGGCTAAACTTGAGCAAACGAATAATTCGATGTACAATACTATAATGGCATCACATTTGTAATCTAATATTAATGCATTTTTGTTACAATAATAACCCTAAGTAGATGAAATTTGATGTAAAGTTTAACTTTGTAATACTTAATTTCCAGACTACAAAATATTGTCACCAACCTATTGTCAACAACTACGAAACACTATCATCAAATTATTTTCACCAACAAGTGAACACTGTCACCAAACATTGTCACCAACTTAAAAATATTGCCACCAACCTATTATCCCTAAATAGAGAACATTATCACCACCCTCTATTGTCACCAACATACTTTAGTAATCTGTTGTCACCAACAATAAAATAGTGTCATCAAAATATTATTTCAACAAATATTTGTCACCAAGACCATGTAATCACAAACAAACTGTCATCACCATACTAAATATCACCAAGATAATAATCTATTGTCACCAATGACAAAACAATATACCTTAGAGTAACTAAAACTAAGCAAACAATAATAAATGTCACCACTACATTATATAACTTCAAATATTGTCACCAAAATAGTGCCACCAACCTATTTTCACCAACTACAAGCACTATCACCAAAATAAAATGCGTGTATAGTACTAATGCCATCACATTTGTCACCTAATATTAACTCACTTTTGTCACCAAACTGAAACTTGAAACGAGGTGAGCATAGACCAAATCGAATCAATCAACTTCATTAATTTTTCACACACCAAATTGAATCCTGATTATTGGTAACTGTCGCTCATTTTGTTGAATTAAAAAGCCCATGAAAGGGACATCTAGTATAGGAATGCACAAGATCAACTTCTAATTAATCAACTTCCTGATTATTGGTAATCATCGCTCATTTTATTGAATTAAAAAGCCCATGATTGAAGGGACATCTAGTATACGGATAGACATCTTGCAGAAGAACTGAGCACTAAATTAAAAGCACATCTTCAAGTCCTCCAAGCAAATTTGAACCAAGCAAGGTCTTGTTTCGACCGAGAAGCCTGAATTAAGAGGGGATAATCTGAATTAAGAGGCGTTGCCTGAGTGAAGATGAGGTCGTCGAGATCGGCGCTTCTGAAGTGGTTGATGTTGAGGCTAAGTCCGACGACTCTATTGAGGTTGCACGCCGAGTGCGCGCCCATGCTTGCTAGAGATTCCGCCACCCGTGCTCTCGATCTGGATCTTCAGCAGGGTGATTGAACGGTGGATGTGGTTATTGTAGTGGTGGTTGTTGAAGGAGGTGGTTGGGGACCACGATCTCCCGAATCTCCTTCTTAACGGCCGGCGTCGGGTCTTCATCGGCGACGGTGAACTTGTGTGGGCAACGATTGCGCCGGCTGGGAGGTGTGAGGCAGAGGGGCGACGGTGAACTTGAATGGTGTGGGCAGGGTTTGCGTCGGCTGGGAGGTGTGAGGCAAAGGGAAGGAATAATAAAAGGAGGATAAGGGTAGTTTGGGGTTTATACAAATATTATGGACATTTACTTAATTGGCAAAAATAAATGGACACTTACCTAATTAGATATCCTAGATGGATATTTGACCAAATTTTTCCAAAAGAAATTGCCTTTTAAAATAATTCCCTTCATGCTATTAATCAAGCTACCGTTTTTTTTTTTAAATAATAATAATAATAATCAAGCTACCGTTTAATTCAAAGAAATAAATACGGTAAATTACAGAAAACCACCCATAAAATATTCACCTTTTCACTTAACCACCCCTTAAATTTAAGTTTATACAAAACTACCCATTAAGTGAAACTGTTAACAAAAGACCACCCCAAATAAAGTGGATTGTCAAAAAAAATATTAAATGACCAAATGACCCCTATATAGGAATTAAATTTATCCTCATTGTCATTAGAAAGTGGAAACCTTCCCACGACCAGTGTTTTCAAGACCAAAAATCCACTTCTTGATTTTATTTTTTTTTGCAAATAATATTTCATAGCATTCAAATAATCAAATTGAAAGATACTAACATCTAAACCAAAGATCATTCTTTTAATGTCAAGTAGACTGGAGATCTACAATAGTCGAGGAGACTACTGGAGTCGCACATCAATGGCCGAAACCAGCATTCGAGGTGACCGAGAAGACAGAAGAGACTTGAATTGTGCAGTAACACCCAACCGAAACCGCTCAACACTTTTCTTCTAAGTTCCTTCTTCCCCTTTTCAAATCCGGAAGCCTTGTCCAAGCCGGTGAGAACAACCATTGAAATTGACGATGGAATGGTTTGCCAGTACTCCAGTACCATTTATGGGATTAGACTATATGTACTTGTGCTTTCGGTGCCCAAATTGAATCGATCTCTTGCTTTGAAGGTGTGATTGTGCCAGATCTTGAATTTGCCTTCATCTTTGATGCTTGATTTATGTTTGGATTCTTGCTTCTTCTTGCTAGCGGCGTCGAATCTTGGTTTCTCGTTCGGGGCTCTCTATCATCGATGCCTTTCCTTCTTGTTGTTTCTTGGGAGAAATTAAAAGAGAAATAATAATAAAAATTATGCTAAAGATCAAGATGCTAAAGATCAAGGGGCCATTGACGGAATATGCAACAGAATATTCCGAATGGGTGGTCATTTGTCAACAGTTTCAGTTTATGGGTGGTTCTCTGTAAATTTAAGTTTAATGGGTGGTTAAGTGAAAAGATAGGTATTTTAAGGGTGGTTTTCTGTAATTTACCCAAATAAATATTACAAAGAGATCATAAGTAGGTCACGAGAAAGAAGAGACTCCTAGGGAACAATGCAACTAGGACGATCCACGAGTCACTAATTCTTCACCAAAGTTGTTGGTAATCCTTGATTTCATTCTCTCAATTCCAAGCTGCATGTTCACCCTTGTCCATGAGCTTGCGGGTGCTTGTGAGAAATTGTTAAAGATTTACCCTAAGCATATCTTGTATATTGTTCATGATACTTCAATATTTTCAATGTGGGACAATCTCATATTCCAACAGCAATGCATAGTGACAATTAAACTAATTTCATTTTTCTCAGTATATTATTTTTGTATCCTTATGGATCACGACTTCAGTGAAGTCTTTTCGAATAAGATTTGACTAATTTTTAGGTTTTTTTTCCCTTTTCTAATAAGCTTACACATTAAGCTATGAACCCCATGACATAAAACTGAATGAAGACATCCATCAATGGAGATCCAATGAAGATTGGTTCGAGAGGTAAGAGGGTTGTTGTTTCCGTTTTGTCGGTCACCTCAAGGATAGCAAAAGATGGTTGACGAGTGTTCTTAAGGGCAATGATGAGCAAAAAACGCACCAAAAAAGAAGTCATTGAGACCATAATCTATAAAAGGCTTGGTTTCAAGAGTATGGTTTTCATGTTTCAAAGACTATTTTGGATCTGAGGTATTATCAAGATCACTACAACATGAAGCCTCAAAACCTCAAAGCCACTTGGGTTCGTGACTACTGCTCTCTCACTGGCCAAAAGATAAATAAATCAAAATCACAATTCCAATTAACAGAGGATGTAAACGCAGAAACCAAACGACTAATGCAGGGCAAACTGGGAATTTCACACACAAACAACCTCGGAAATTATTTAGGATATGCCCGATTCTATCATCCAGAGTTACAAAAGACTCATTCAGAGAACTCATCGATACTACAAAAGGCCAACTGGACAAATGGAAAGCAAACATCCTATCCCAAGCAGGGAGATACACCTTAATTAAAACTACCCTAGCTGCCAAACCACTTGACCTCATGCAATGCTTTATGTTGCCGACAACCATACACAAGGAACTAGACAGAATAAACCGAAACTTTCTTTGGAATAAAGGGCCAAATCACAAACCCCTAATCAGCTGGTATGAAGTATGTAAAACAAAAAAGAACGGAGGAATGGGCATCCGTAGCTCGGAGGACATGAACAAAGCCCTACAACTAAAACTCATCTGGAAAATTCTAGCAGAACCAGATAACCCGTGGGTTAAAATAGTTACACAAAAATATATTAAAAACCAACATATCTTATCATACAGAAGAAAAGGAAGCTGCTCTTGGCAATGGACAAAATTATCTGGCTTAATAGATCTCTTCAAACAAGGAACTAGATGGGCTATTGGGGATGGTAAAAATTTAAAATTTTGGACCGACACATGGTGTGGTTCGTCCCCTTTAGTAGGAAAAACCACAAACCCAAACAACATTGACACAACTCTTAAGGTAAATCACTTCATCCGGAAAGACAGAACCTGGGATACACATAAAATTAAACACTGCCTTCATGATAAAGTAGATGAAGAATACATGGAGACCATACTACTAACACCAATACCAAAACATATTCTCCAAGACATATTGTATTGGAATAAAAGCAAAAATGGGTGGTTCTCCATAGCCTCGGCAATTGACTTAATCCATACTCTGAAAAAACATACCAAATCGGATCTTAGTTGGATCTGGAATCTGGACATAACACCAAAACTAAAAACCTTCCTACGGAAAATAACAAAGAAAGGTCTTCCAACATCAACAATTTATGCAAATAGGGGTACTGGTATCCCGTCCAACTGTCCCCTTTGTGACTCCTGTTATGAAGACATCCCCCACCTCATATGGCATTGCCCAATAACACTAGCCACTATAAAATTAATGGGGCCAAAACTATATAAAACACTAGAAGCAATTAAAAATAATGGACAAGATGTAAACACATCCCTAAAGACAATAAGCACCAAAATAAGCAAAGACCAATTCTCAAAGTTAACATGGGCTTGGTGGAGCATTTGGATGTTCCGAAACAAAGCACTATTTGAAAACATCAAACCAGATATTCATAATATATAGGCTTTCCCCCAAAACCAAATCTATTCCTGGAAATTAGCCAACACAGATGAAGAAAATACCCCAAGCCATACAAAGACCACGTCCATCGCAAAACGGAGAAAAAATTCAAAGTGGTTCAAACCACCAGAAGGAACCCACAAACTAAACTTCGATGGTGCTTTTTCTGATTCTGGAAAAGCCACCTACATATACATAATCAGGGACAACAACGATGTCCCAATCCACATGGCTTCGGGGCCTTCCCCTATCACTTATGTGGTAGGTGCAAAGGGCTATGCTATGTGGCTTG
This sequence comes from Persicaria maculosa, assembly GCA_963922045.1. Taxonomy (NCBI): domain Eukaryota; kingdom Viridiplantae; phylum Streptophyta; class Magnoliopsida; order Caryophyllales; family Polygonaceae; genus Persicaria; species Persicaria maculosa. The sequence continues at coordinate 50,018,105 of OY998259.1, read as the reverse complement.
GCCTCAACAAGGCACTGGAGATGCAACTCCATCATATCGTAGTTGAAGGTGATAACCTCACCATAATAAATAGCCTAAAAGGCATTTGGTCCCCACCAGGAGAAATTGAAATGATCGTCTCTGACGCTCTCTTCTCCTTGAGCTGTTTCAGCTCCTCTCCGGTCTGTCATATATACCGTGAAGCTAACTAAGCTGCTGATTTTATTTCGCACTTTAATTTAGCTTTTTCCGGTTCCTCGCACGATGACATAGAACTTAGTTCTATCATCCATATGGATGCTCTTGACAAGTGGCAATTTATTATTGTGCTTGTCAAATTCTTTTCAGTTAAAAAAAAGACTATTTTGGATCAATGGGATTTAAATTGTTGAACAGAAACCACAATTTGGATCGTTTCGTTTTGTTTCTACTTTCTAGCACAGGAAAGGGCCACAGTGGCACCGCCCACACACCAGAACTTTCATCTCCCACTCTCCCGAAGGCCAGTAGGACCAGATATCTTGAGCCCACTAACTCCCATTTGGTTTTTTTAGGGGTAGAATTTTGTTCAAACTGAAATTTTGGATCGAACGGAGCCAATCAAATCGGATCTAAACTGAACTTAAGAGATTATGTTCGGTTTTCGGTTCGCAATTTTTAAAAATTCGATTTTAGGTTCGATTCGGTTCGGTTCAAACCTAACTTTTATTAAATGAAATAAAAAAAATTATATGATAGTAGTTTAGGTTGAATCAATTCTCATAAAAAAAAAGAAGTTATAACCCATTATAAGATATTGTATGTATTTTTAAGAAATTTTCTATAACATAATTTTTTTTAATTAAACATTTTTTTATAATTAATTGTAAATTAGGTTCATTTAGGTTCGGTTTTCGAATTGGAATTTCTAAAAATTCGATTTTAGGTTCAGTTCAGTTTGGGTTAGGTTCGGGTCAGTTTTAAACCTAGTTTCTTTTGAGTGGGGATCGTGGATTCATCAACGTGTTTTGGGGCTAGGGTTTTTCTGAGATGAATGAAATCATTAATTCAAAGGAACTAAATATGATAGAAAACCTCTCTGAGGATGGCTTCGTGAAAATCAATTGTGCCGCTTCTAATTCGGAGGCCACAAAAGGGTGTGGGGTGGGTGTAATCGCTCGAGACGCCTATGGGGATGTTTGTTGGGCGGAAACAGAGAAGGTACTGAGGAGACGGAACCTCTAGCAGCTAAAATGGAGGTGATGGTGAGAGCCTTGCAACTGGCAAGGGAGAAGGGAGTCACGGACATCATCATTGAAACGGACTGTGCTCAAGCGATACAAGCTTCATTCAGGGGTGTCATGGGCAGGCTGGGAAGCAAGGTGCAAGACTTAGCGCCAGTGGCAGATCTAGGAATTTTTCTGGGGGGGGGGGGGAGCGGCTAAAAAAATTTTTGAGAAAATTTTTGTCACATATATGTATATATGAAAAATAAATTTTTTATACATATATTAAAAAAAATTATATTTGTGATTCAAATAGTCAATTTTTTTAGGGAAAAAAATTATAAAAAATAGATTATATAAATGACATAATGTTTTTGTTTAAATATATTGGAGAAAAATTCTAATTTGTTATTTAATTAGACATTTTTAGTAGGAGAAAACTCAGAGAAGCAAAAATACATAAAAAAAATGAGGCGAAAGGGGTTTGAACCCAAGACCTCAAGGTAATAAACACACCTCCTTACCAATTAAGCTAAACTGTCTGTATGATTCCTTGCTCATTTTACACTATTTTATCCATAAAATTAGTAAAATTTACCAAAATAAAATTTTTTTTTATGTTTTTCTTTCAGGCGAAGGGGGAGCTTCAACCTCCCCAAGCCCCCCACAGATCCGCCACTGCTTAGCGCAGTGGTTTCGAGCTTGCAGATGGAGTCTAACTAGGCAAGAAAGGAACCAAGCAGGCTCATTACCTTGCTCAACTATGTCCGGAGTCGCCTCTTGAATTTTCTTCTGAATTGATTTTCCTCTATGTATATTCAACATTGTTTTTGCAGATTTGAAAGTTGATTAATAAAGCCATCTTTGCATAAAAAAAATGTTGGGAAACCAATCCCAATTGGGAAATGCTACGAAATGCATCTCCAAGTTTCAAAAAAGTCCCTCCATTAAAATATATGTGTACGGAATTGTGAGAAAACAGAATTTCTAGAATAATTTAAACTCTTTCTACAAAAATTAATGAGTAGTACAAATCATGTTGTTTAGGGAAGCCCCAATTTCCTAACCCAATTAAACAAATGTTCACTGGGCATTCCAAATTAAGTAATTGTCTTATCGGTCAACTTTTTACCTCTTCGTCTTCTCTCTTACTTTGGTTCTCCCTCGCTTCTCTCTTGCTCTGTTTCTTTGTTTTCGAATGATCATCATCTTTCCATTTCCTCTCGATCATCATTTTGATTTTCGATTACTCAAGCAACAATGACATACAAAGGTTAGTTTAGTTGCAATTTTAGCGGTTTTTATGGTTATGGCATAATCAAGGTTGTACTATTTAACTTTTTTTAACCTAGGGTTAATGCTTTGTAATGTCTTTCGATTATGACAGGCAGTAGTGTTTCTTTGGAAGAATGTAAAAATCAGTTTAATGTGAGTGTAGTTTATTTTTGTCCATTGTCTTTTGTTCATCTTTTTCAATGATGTTCGTTGTTTATGTGTTCATGCTTGTGTTTGTAGGATTTTAAGTGTTGGTTGAGTGAAGAAGAAAGATTTTCGTGATGTGACCCTCGACGAAGCTAGATTATTTGAAGAATTGGTGATCTAGATGTCAGGGATGGATCTCGGATGGAAGCTATTAAAGATGGTATAGTGACGAGGAGATTGAAGAAGAGCCACTTTTACCTCGAGCGCACCCCACCATTGACAAGAGCACGAGCTCGTCTACTTGGTCAATCGATTCTTATCTTTGAGGAGTCACCACCACACAGAGTCACTTTGCTACAAGTTAAGTCTGAATTGGCGCCGACCGAGACTTAATTAGTGGGGGTGCCAAGCTATATTTTTCAAAATTGAGCTGCCTATTTTCCTAAGGCATGACATGCTTTTTGGATGGGATTTTACTTGCATTTTCTTTCCATGCCAATGAGACTAAATATTCTCGGACAACCAAAAGGCTTTGCCAAGTCCGAACATATGGCTTCCCTTATTTATTTTGCATTTGTCTTTTGGTTTCTTTTAGCTTTATGGCTTCATATATATATATATATATATATATATATATATATATATATATATATATATATATATATATATATATATATATATAAGCTTGACATTTGTTTTTGGAGACAAGTTGAATTTTGAGAAAAAGTGGGCATTTTAATTTGTAGTGATTCGGGTCATGAATCTCGTTCTTAGGTGAGAGGTCGGGAACAAAATCTTTGGTGAGAGGCTGAAGGAGATTCCTTAGTGAGCGACGACATAATCAAAGGGTCGGAAACACTCAGAGTGCGAGGCCGAGAGTGTGGAAGAGAGCTCGAAGTACGACGCCGAGAGCGATCTTGCATCACATATCCCTCACACCTCATCCTCTAATTTACCATCATTCTAAGGCCTTCGACAGCCCCATCATCACCCTCAAATCACCCCCAAAACGTCACTCCAAAACAGCCCCTCAATCCCTCTCAAAAGTGCCCCATTCAGAATCGTCTCTACTCAGGCGACGTTTCGGTAAAACGATGTTTCCCGCTTCGTCTGACCTCCGATTCATGAGATGTGCCCTAATACGCGACCGCGACTTCAAGATCTACAAAAGTAGTACTCGCACATCCCCAGAAGCCAAGCCCATCGACATGAAGTCAGCATTCTTTGACGACTGGTCTGTTGACTTAGAAACTATCCACAACTTCCCGACTTCTTGGAACTCTCGTCGCCGGTCCTTTTTGCTCGATCCCAAGCATGTCAAGTGGTATCAGAGCAATGACAAGGGATCCTCAGGCTTTTGAGGTACGAATTATGAACTCTTCGCTTAAGGAAAAACTCGTTTGATTGGGCCAGAGAGATTGCAATTTGCTTATCCATTTCTACCATCATACACCATAGAATACTAGCCATTTCTATCTACCCATCGTTCTATAGATTGATTTTGTTCTTCCACTTGTCCCTCATAACACCGATCTATCCCTCTTGATCGGTGATGGCCTTGTGCTGTTTTAGTTATTTGCAGCAACGGTTCAATGTTTGAGCTGCCCACCTTAATTTTTTTTATCTATTCATCTTCTCACCTACTTAGCTTAATTGAAGGCAAACATTCCAAAGGAAAAAAAAAAAGAGGCCGCTTGTTTCCAATTCAAAAAAAAAAGTGAAGTGTCACCGTAGGTATAAAAAAAAAACAGCTAATTGTTTGAACAAAAAAAAAGAGCTTCATATTTGTGAATTAGCTTTTGTTTCTTGCTACATTGCAATTTCAATTTTTATTCTGGCTAGATCACTTGTTTTGCATTGCCTAAGAACTATAGCGGGTTTTGGTAAATACTCGTCGAAAGGCCCTTGTTTGAGTGCTCGAGGGTTGCTCATTAAGCTTATTTGTACTTGCTATTGTGTGTTGGTGTTCGTTGGGTGTTATTGATCATTCTGCCACGAGTACTACTACTAGTTGCTTTTGTTCGCGCGATGGATTTCAGGTGGTTGGTTACCATTTTCTGGTGCCAGCCGCCGCTAGAGATTATTCAGGTTCTTGAGTGTCGTGCCCTTGCACTGGAAAAATGGGAGTTGAGAATTTTGCCTGTTGCAACAGCAAAAGGAGAGGTGAGAGCAACACTGAGTGGTGTTGGAAAATGTGAGTAAGAGGACAGTTCCATCTAGAGTAAGGAGCGGAGAGCCAAACACCAAGGAGATCTATTGTTACTAACTGCTATTATATCTGTTGTTTTCTCATTTTGTAGGTTCTGGAGTCTCATTCTTTTCTGATAATATATTATAGTGAGGCAAACACCATGGGTAGAGAGCTAGCAAAGAGCCTTGGTCATGGTAGGGTCTGTTAGTCCACACCAGGTCTCTGTCCTTCTTGTTGGCAAATCGAAAAATGAACCAGTCATTTCCGATTGTATCAACACACCAACTATCTTTAAGGTTCTTCCACTCAGCCTTCATTTTGCCTACCACTTGCTTCAAGTCAACCGGGGCTTGAACAAACTTCCCAACAAGACTGAATTTAGAGAGTTTAAGATGGAGATCTTTCACTCCTGGCACAGAGTAAGGATCAGAAATTTGGGAGCCATTTGGGTTAGCTTCAAATGGATGAGCCGAGCTAATAGGAATAGCATGGATGGGGATTGGTTCAACCGATTGGGAATGAACAACATTGTTGTCAAGGGCAAGAGACAAAGAGGGCTCCACAATCTGAGTGAGAGGGGGAGCAGTTTCAAAGTTAATGCCCTGCCTCGTAGTACTGATCAAGGCATCAACAAAGGACAACTGGTTTTCCATAATGGGAGAATAATCAGAGAGGGATTCAGAGAAAGAAAGAAAGATTGAAGAAGAGTTGCGAGTTTTTGCTTTTTTTGCCTATAGATTTGAGATATCCATGTAGGCTGTCTGTAATCATTCCCCTTTCCTTGATCAATTGGTTGAGCTCATATACGCTCCCCTTAGTCGGTTGCTCTATTTCGAAGACCAAGAGCAGTCCAGGAAGCGAAGCGTCCTTGAGCCTCCTCACCGACTTTGTTTGTCCAATCAGGAGACCTGCATGCTTATAATTATAGCCTAATCTATAACAAAAATCATTGTTAGAGAGGTAATTAGTGTTAATGCAAGATTTGTGAGTAAAAGGGTTGAGTAAAGGCTTGTTGTTCACAAGGTTCGGTTGAGTTTTAAAAAGCTGAGAGAGCCTTTTCCCTCTCGGTACTCAAGGTTCACATTTAAAACCATCAGAGAGCGATGGAAGAAGCAATCACGCCTTGATTTCCTTGGGAAATCGAAACATTTGTGGGTAAAGAGAACATTGTGCAGTTGGGATTTAATGTGGCTATTTTTTTAGAGAAAGTTTGATCTTTGTTTAGAAGTTTAGCAGCAAGGGTAAGAGTGACAATGCAATTGATGATTTGCTACGGAACCAGCCAAACATGCATCATGCTTCCAAGGAAGCAATCTGCATGTTGGCTTAGAACAACCCAAAGCAAAACCCAGCAAACGTTTCACCCAAAACAGAGAGCAACAAAAGGGAAGCGAAGAAATTCCTTCTGCTCACATCAATCAATTGAACCAGGAGAGTGAAAAGAAAAGGAAAAAAAAAGAAGCAAATATCCAATAAGTTAGCTTATATAGAACCAGTGGCGGAGCCAGAAAATTTTGGGAAAGGGGGCACTATTATACATATACGGTGTCGTTTTAGATTAAATCGTCATAAGGAATTTTATATAATACGACAATAAATGGTGTTATTTTAATATAAAATGTCATCGATTTATGATAAAACACTATCATTTTTCCCATTTAAAAAAAATGAAAATCCAGGAAAAAAATTAACTAAATAAAGATGGGAATACAATATAATAAACATTAAGTCAATATTAGAGTTGTTAAATGAGCCGAGTAGCTCGAGCTTGACACGGGTTCTGCTCAATAAAAGCTTAGTTCGAGCTTCCGTTACTATAGGAATAAAAATCATTTAGCTTTCAAACAACCAAACCCCAAACTCTTGGTTTTAATTGCTTAATTGTCTTTGCCAACCTAACGAAAATTTTAATTTGTTCCACTTTGGCACTCGTACGTTCCTTCTTCTTCAATATTTACTTGACAAACAATTATAAGAACGTTTCCATAAGATTAAAATTATATCGTCTACCAAACTCTATATAGGAAACACTATTGATTCGTGACACATGTGTAGTGTGCCTCTTTTTGCAGGAAAGGTAATGGGTAATGTGCACGTTTATGCACATTTGTAAATATGGGGCAATTACTGTAAATATAAATGTGGGAGCTTTTATGTAAATGCGTAGGTTTAGTTTGTTTCGATTAAATACGAAGAGCAAAATATGAAAACCAAATCGATTTTTACCAGTTACCGTATTAGCACAAACAAACTCCCAAACTGTAGAAACAACCGATTTTATTAAAAAAACAACAACCGATTATCTCATTGGATGTTTTTTTTAATAAAATCGGTTGTTTACATTCTTTTTTTCCAACCACAAATAGTCTGAAACACATGTTATTTACATTTATATATTGTTCATTTTTAGAAATTGTTTGTCCATAGGGTTTAGGGTTTGTACGCATCTAGGATGTGCTTTGGTAGTAGCGGATCCTAGCAAAGCTAACACTATTGCAGAGCTTTGACAAAAGAATAAAGGTGAGACTACTATCTATAAAATATTTAAGAGGACGGTGGCTCCAAAAATGTTAGCTTAGTAGTTCAAAACGTTTTTAAGTATAAACAAGGTGGTTAAAATCATGCGAATTTAACTCCTAAAGGAGATGTTCGAGAAAAGATGGTGCAACCGAGACGCATTTAGGCATCATGAAGAAATACAAAATAAGAAACATTCAATAAAGGTCACAACAACAATTCTGGTGTTAATGGCAGGGTAAAAGGGAAGGCGGCAAGTTCATCATCAAAGAGAAGGCAAACAAATAAAGGGAAAAAGTCATCTCTAGAATCTACTCCCTCCGTTTGCAAAAACATGTTGTTTTAGAGTATTAACTTTGTTCAACAAAACATGTCATTGTAGGTATTTTGATAATTACTTTACAAAAATGCTCTTGTAATGATTATGTGATTGTTAGTCGTAGTTTTCGAAAAAATAAAAAAGTAGTGTAATAATTAGGGTTAAATAGTATATTTGTTGATTTTCTTAAAAGTTCTGCAAAAGACTAAAATGACATGTCTTTGCGAACGGAGGGAGTACAGAATTTGATTAAACTGATGAGGGCAAGTCTCCAAGTATGCCATCAAAGGCAATGAAGAATGAGACCAAGAGTGGTAGAAAGGGTCAAACAGTAGGAAGTTAGAGATAAAAATGGGGAAAAATTCAAGACGCTCCTTTTGGCTACAATCTAGGTTTGGCTTTTAGGGTTCTTTACATCAGGTGGCTTATTGTCCAGTCAACAACCTAAGGCTTTTAGGGTTTAGATTTCCTTAACAAAACCTTGAATTGGTAAATAAAGAGCAGTTATCCGGGGTTCGAACCGGGGACCTTTGGGTACTACCCGCAAGTCCTTTCCGATTAAGCCATTCCGGAATGGTTATTTCCTTAACAAAAACAAATAGTCTGAAACCACATGTTATTTACATTCATATATTGATCATTTATAGAAAGTGTTTATCCAAAGTGTTTAGGGTTTGTGCGCATCTAGGATGTGCTTTGGGTTTCTAGAGTTTAGGGTTTGTGTGCATCTAGGATGTGCTTAGGACGCACCCAGATTTGCCCAGTGGTTTTTTTTAAGAAATTTCATTTTTCGGAAATTTCACCTGGTACCCTCGAGGTATTGGTTTTTTCGCGTGGTGTACAAAAGTTTATCTTATTTCGCGTGATACCTCTGAGTTTTATGATAATTTCTCCTCGTACCCTTATCATGTTAATACTAATAGCGCACTTAACTCCGTTAGTTATTCTAATTAAAAAAAAAAAGAAAAAAAAGATCTACATCGCAGACGCGACATAGGTGGACAGAGGAAGAAAGAAGGGGAGAAGCATAAACGACTCGTACTTTGAGAGAGAGACCGAGGATGCCGATGAGATTTGAACGGACTATGGTGATCCCTATAGGTAACTAGTTAAGCTTTCTTCCCTTTTGCACTAATTTTGGGATTTAGGGTTTAGCGACGTAGACCTTGTTTCGAATTGTTTTTTTTTTGTTGGATTACATTAATCCTTTGAAATGTATCAATTTTTATGTTTTTATTTATTAGAATCTGGGGATCCACCAATTGAATCGTCTTTTGATACCAAAGAAAATTGAATGTATCTTTGTGTAGACCAGGTTCTACTTATTGGTGCGGATCACTTTGATGTGGGAGAAATATGGGAAGGTTAGAAATCTGCTAGGTAATGCAGCTGAGAAAGATTGGGTGCCAAAGATACAACTTAAGGAAGGAAACGGAAAGGAAGGAGGAAGGCAGCATGTTTATGTGGGAGTTGTGGATGTGTCAGCTCATAATGGTGTATCGTTGGCTACTGCTCGGGGACCTGATTGTACTGCTAAAGTTGAGGGTTTGCAAGAGGAGATGCAACCAAAATTGGGGACTCATAAGGGAGGAGCTAGCATGGCAATTGAAACGAAGGAGGTTAGGTGCACTACTATGACAACAAATGATAATTTGGTAATTTGGGTGTAGCAACCAGCTTGAAAGGGAAAATGACTGAAAATATAATCGAAGAAGATGGGAGTAGAAAAAATATATTGTGCAAAGGAGAAACAAGGAGATACTCTCCACTTCTCCAGCTAGCGAGTGCCTCTCCTTCTCACTGCTACAACAATGGTTAGCTTAGGAAGGGCATATGCACATCTGTGACAGATACAAGCTCTAGGAAGGATGCTGCATGCAATACAGTGGCTGGAGAAGTGGGTGCTAGCTCAGGGTGCTATGACTGTGAGTGTAAGGTCTGAACTTGTGGCAAGGACAAGAGAATTACGACAACAAAAAGTGACAAGAAGGAGACAAATATGGGGCCTGGAGAGCTAAAACAGAATGGGAAGGGGGCTGATGTATAGCATGAAATCAGTTCTATAATTTTCTTCTAAATTTCAGTTCTGTAATTGATCATTTGTGAAATTCAGTTATGTAATTTTCTTCTAAAATTCAGTTTTGTAATTCAATTATGTGTTGATGATATATCATTTAGGCATATAAAAGACTGAAATTTGAAGTTCTAGCTTTAGGGATTTAACAAGTTGATTTTAAGCCTATTAGCTCAAAAGGGAGAGCGTTGTGCTCACGCACAAAGATGCGGGTTCAACTCCCATATAGGCTCTCTATGGTTGTGTACTTATGATGAAGTAATATAGGTAAATACTATGACAACATCTTAGATGTGTAGTTCATTCAAGAAAGTTAACAAACACATATCTTAAATAAAGTAAACAGACTTAAACAACAAACAAACATCTTCAGGCAGCATTAATCAAAAACACATCTTTGTGCATGAGCACTAAACAAACACACATCTTAAATAACAAAAAAAATGTGATGAGATATTTCTTCGGGCAGCAATAAACAAACACACTTCTTGAATAAAGTTAAAGTACTTTGTACTCAAATGGTTAATGATTTCAATAAGTCTACGTGAGATTAGCACCCACATCTTTGTGCATGAGCACAACGCTCTCTTGTTTGAGCTAATAGACTACGACAATACACTTACTACTGTCATAGCTTTGAATTAATCTTCAACAACAACAATAACAAAGAGATGCTCTCATGTTTTTTTAACAAATGGTTAAAATAAATAAATAAAAGCAAGACAATGCATCACTTGATCTCCATATATCAAATAGCATTTCTCCCCATCTAGAATGAAGCATAAGATTACAAAAGGCATTATAAAGAGGCTTTTATAGTTGCAACACAGATTTATTGGGATGATGTCGAAAGAATTTTGCACACCAAATCAAATTCTTTAGTTGGTAATCTAGGACTACCTTTGATCAACATTCAACAATGCTCAACTAGCATATCAAAATCCCCAACCTCCAAGAAAAGATCCACAACTTCAGACCTCAGTAATCAGAACAATGTAGTTGCTGACATAATCTCAGTAATAACAAAAATGCCCCATATTGAACTCGCATAACATTCTCTATTCAACAACATTCGAGATTCAAACCCCAATTGTGAAAATCACCTTAACATGACACACACACACACAGTCTCATTTTCTTCTGTAAAAAACTAAGTTCAGTCAAATGACAGAAATGAAACTCACAGATGCAATTTCGGCTCGTACCAGCAGAATAAGTATCAAATAATCCAGTAATCAAAATAAACAACTCAATATCACTAATTCAAAATCTAAACCCCCAATTCGAAATCTAATCCCTAAACCCTAATTCGAAATAGGTATGAAACAACTCAACATGACACAAATGGAATGAGATTCACATCAAATTGAAAACAAAACCCCAAACCTCAATTCCAAAAGCCTTCATCTGCAATCCAACCCAATCAATATCCCAATATCGAAAACAAAACCCTAAATCCCATAACCAGTTAAGGAGAGGGAAGAAAACTTACTCATGCTGTCGGCGTCACCAGGTGTTCCCTTTGTCGGCGTCTGTAACGGGAATTCTGAGTTTGGGTTGGGAAGAGAAGAAATAGGGTGACGAAGAAGAGAATTTAGTAGAAGATAGAGGAAACTTTCATTTTGAATTCATTTGTTGAATTGCAAAGTAAAGCCTAAAGGCTTTTATACAGAGATGCCTAAACGGCTTGGCTAATTGGGAATCCACCCAAAGACCGGAACCAACCGGTTTACTGCTAAATTGAAAGAGAACCGGACAAATTGAAAGTGAACCGAGAGCACAGCTCTGGTGTTTATACTATGACAGTAAATTGAAAGTGTAGGATGAGATTCCTGTAACAATACTCCCTCCTTTAGCAGAGACTTGTCCTCAAGGCTCTAAATCAGGAAGAGGTGTGGTCTGAAGCACATCGCGGTTGGCAGCAGCAGAGGATGAGATTGGCTTCAACAAGGGAGTAACATCCTCCTTGGATGACCCATTAACAACAACTTCCCTTTCCAGCAGTGCATCACTGTTGTGAGCTGAATCTGCCATGTTTTACAGTAACTTTTATATCGTTTTCAACATACATTTCATGCATTTGGGCTAAGATAATACAGAATCTATGTAGTTTATGCTTATTTGCCAAATTATGGAATCTACACCAGTTTCTGTTTAATTTCGCAGAATTCGAGACAAATTACAACAGTTCTAAGAAAGGTTGGAAAAGCTCGGAAATCAACTATAGAAGTCCAAGGTCAAGAAGCAGCGGAACCAGGACGAATCAAGATGGAGCCCAACTGTACTCGATCTCGAGTTCCTTTACTCGATCTCGACAAAAGGTGTCCGAGCTGAGCCTGGTCGAGCAGAGCTGATCGAGAAACTGAGAGCCAGCAGCAACCCGACTCCGGAGACTTACTCGATCTCGAGTACACTAGTCGAGATCGACAAACCCAGATGACATGTCCGGAGCCGAGGAGATGTGCCAAGTCGAGAAGCCGAGGACCCGGAGACGCCGAGCACACTTTACTTGATCTCGACAAAAGTTGTCGATATCGACAAGATCTTCACCACTTGTCCGATCCAATACCGAGGAGAAGTTCCTCGACAACACCAGGCCACACAGAAGTCGACAAAGTTACTCGATCTCGAGGAATCTCCTCGATCTCGAGGACCCCAGCAGCACCTGTCCAAGCTTGATCGAGCACCAGCAACCCGAGACGCCCAGCGAAGCCGAAGTCGACATCACTCTTACTCGATCTCGAGTAGAGTTTGTCGAGATCGAGGAGCCGCGTTACGCGGTTTTGCTGTCCTACTCGGATTGGGAGTCCTTGGAGCCGAAGGAATCCGAGTTTGGCCGAGATCTATCAACATCTATCTATGGAGAGAAGACCTATCAACACCTAGAAGATTTACCTATTTTAAATATAATTTCCCTATTTGGATTTAATTCCTTTATTCAATTTATTTATCTTAAAGCCTTTAGATAATTAGGTTTAGATTTAGATAGACTTTCTTACCTAGAATAGCTAGGGAATGAAGGCTATAAATAAAGCCTTAGGGGCTGGTTTTTCATTCATTCAATTTCAGTCAGAGACAAGTAGTTACACATAGAGAGAAGAGGTTGTAAGTTTGGAGTTTATTTAATGCAAGTTTCTTTTCATACAACAATGTCTGCCATTGCAATGAAGAGCGAGTAGTCCACCCACTTCTGGGGCTGGGGTGAGCTGACGGCGGTCATGTGAGGTGATGCGGTAAAGGTACAATCTTTTGATGCGATTCCTCTTCTATCCCTATGAGCATGATTCTTTTGCGAAAGTTGAAGGTGATCATTGTTTGTATTATTGAAGTGAAAGTGATCTTAATGCAACTTGGGTTAATTATGTGAAAAGGGTTAGTAACAATTAGGGTTTATGCGAAAGCCTCTATCTTCCTATTTGTTAGTAACGAAAGTTATTTTGATGGAAAGCATGATCTTTTATGCCTTTATGTGTTACTTTGCATGGTTATCGTTGTGGTGTTGATACCCTGGCTTTGGAAGTTCTTTAATATATTGATTTATTTCTTCCGAAATCTGTGATTCTGTGCTCGAAGTTTGCGATTTTAAAGTTTCTGTTTTTAAGTCGATCTCGATAAGCTATTGTCGATCTCGAGTTAGGTTAGTCGAGATCGAGTAGGGCTAGTCTGGATCGAGTTTCTGTTGTGATTCTGAAGTTTCTGTCGTCGCTGTCCTTTGTCGATCTCGAGTACTGTTAGTCGAGATCGAGCAGCTTCTGTGATTGCTTTATTTTCTGCTTTCGTTTGTTATTTCTGTCTTTGTGTCTTTGTTTCTGTCTTTTTGTTTGCTTTTCTGTGAGATTTACAGCTACCTAGGATACGCTGACACGCTTCCTCGTGGATCGATCCAGACTTCCCACTACTGCATAGGGAGGAGGTCTTGTAATTATTTGTTGGGGCACGAATCTGGTTTGATCTATTTTATTATATTTTGAACTTGATTTTCTCCTACAACAATCACCCACACCAGCTCCATCTACACCCTTCTTTTTCATGAAGATCTGACAGCCCTTGTTGCTGATTCCTCGGAGCACTCGAGGTTTCCCATCAACTTGGAACTCCATAGTCATGTTGGTGAAATCCCATATGATACGACCTATACTTATCAACCATGGGATACCAAGAACTAGATCCCATCCCTCTAAAGGTAGAGTCCTCACCTCATCACAATATACATTGCCCTGCATAGACCAAGATAAGTTCCTGCAAACAGAGTTGGATGTTAACTTGCTACCACCAGCCACCGAAACCACCAGAGGTAGTGTGAGCTCTAAAGTGCAGTTCAACCGCTCTGCAGTCTTCCCGTCAATGAAATTTAGAGAGCTGCCTGGGTCAATGAGAATGGCAATTTCGGACCCATTCACTGCTCCTTTGACCCTCATACAGTTGAAACCAGCATCACCATTCAAAGCATTTAGAGATACTCGAGGGCACTTAGATGAAATATCAAAGCTGTACCCATTCAGCCATGGGGATTTCTGCTCATTTACTTCTTCTAAATCTGCACCATCACAACCAATGATATACAATTGAGCCTTTCAATGCTTTAGATGATGCCCCGGAGTGTAGTTCTCATCACAGTACATACATAACCCTTTGCTCTTTCGATCCTCCATCTCCTTTACGGAGTATGTCCCTGCTGTTTTTCCCTGACCTGTACTCGGAATACTAGTGTTCAGGTCATTTTGTGCAGAGGTAGGTAATAGTGGATCATGGCTTTGGTTTGGTTTAGAGAAGGTATTATGCTTGGGGTAGGATTGAGAGGACTTTTGAGTAAGTTGCAGCGTGGATTCAAACATCTTAGCTATCCGGGCTGCTTCAAAGAGGGACTACGGATTGAATTGTCTCACATGGGATTGAAGGTGTAGGTAGAGATTAGCAAGAAAAATGCTCAGGGCGTGCTCATTTGGGATATTCAGTCTAGTTAACCCACACTCAAATTTATCCAGAAATTCAGAAACAGACTCCGATTGCTTCAAATTAACCAGATCAGCCAATGGATCGTCATACAACTGACCAAATCGTGATGAAATATCCACAATATACTCAGGCCAAGTTGGATACTGGTCATACCTGCGTCTCATGTAGTTGTGATGCCATTGCAAGGCCTTTCCGTCAAGATGGAGTGATGCGAGGCGCACCTTCAGTTCTGGAGCCGTGTTATCCAACGAAAAGAACTATTCGCAGCTACAAATCCATTCCCTAATCATCGAGCCATCAAATCTCGGGAAATTAACTTTGGCCAGCCGAGATGCAAGTCCGCCGGGCAAGAATTGACTGACCTGAGTCGTCTGCGCCGTGGAAGATGCATGTGTCTAGAAGCGGTTCACCCCGTTTGCCCCAAATCGCATCGATCCAGACAAATCGGGCGGCGGTCTTGTGAATCCAGGCGGATCCGACCCCGGAAACTGCCGATGAAGGGTCTGCGCTAAAGCTTCGCTGGTCTGCGAATCCTGCGATGACGATGCTGTTGGATTGAGGTTGATGACCAGCGACGCCATGATCCGCTTCAGATCTGAGAGATCGTGCTCGAGCTTTGAACTCGATTGCTCCATCCTAGTGCTTGTCTGCCTTAATTCGTGCTGCAACTCAAGCCTCACCGCCTCAAATTGCTTCGTCGTTTCTTCGACTTGCCGCGCCTGAGAAACCCGCATCTCCTCCATATGCCAATTGAGCTCTTGGAGTAAGTGGCTTCGAGTCTCAGTCATGGTGTTGGATCGAATGGAGCTCTGATACCTCTGTAACAGGAATTCTAAGTTTGGATTGGGAAGAGAAGAAATAAGGTGATGAAGAAGAGAATTTAGTAGAAGATAGAGGAAACTTTCATTCTGAATTCATTTGTTGAATTGCAAAGTAAAGCCTAAAGGCTTTTATACAGAGATGCCTAAACGGCTTGGCTAATTGGGAATCCACCCAAAGACCGGAACCAATCAGTTTACTGCTAAATTGAAAGAGAACCGGACACATTGAAAGTGAACCGAGAGCACAACTCTGGTGTTTATGCTATGACAGTAAATTAAAATTGTAGGATGAGATTCCTGTAACAATGTCTCCCTTTGTTGAGGGCTCTCTTCGACGCCGGCGTTCGTAATCTCTCATTCTCCCTCAGAGAAGCCAAGAGGAAATCGTCCAAAGCCAAGAGGGAGTCGTCTCCCATCGTTGAGGCCTTTTGTTTTTTTTTTTTAAAAAAAATATTTAACGGAAAATATTAACGATTTTAACGCAGGGGTACGACGCGAAAAAAACAAACAAAAGTTTAGGGATACCCTGCGAAATATGCAAAACTTTGGTACACCATGCGAAAAAGTCATTAGCTCGAGGGTACCACGCGAAATTTCCGTTCATTTTTTTTTAAACGCTGCACGGGGTAACGAGATCACCCTTGGATGCACCTGGGATGCGTCCAGTGTAGGGGTGTTTACGTGAACACGAGTAGTTTGAATTGCACTCGTACTCGCTCGATAAAAACTCGACTCGAGCTCGTTCAATTTCTAAACGAGCCGAGTATGAGCACATTTTTTAGCTCGGTCCAAAGCTCGGCTCGTTTGAATTGAACTTGAATAGCTCGAATTTTATGAAATTTATAAAATATATATCTATATAAACTCTTAATTTAGAAGAGTTTATGTTGAGGTGTCAACATTAGAGAGATTTTTGGGGTTTTGACCAATTATAATTTTCTTTTTTCTCTTTAATCCTCTTTTTTTAATTCTCTTTTTTCCTTCTTTTTCTTTTAATTCTCTTTTTTTTTTCTTTAACCTTACTAACTATCTATATCTATATAATCTATATCTATATAAACTCTTAATTTAGAAGAGTTTATGCTGAAGTGTCAACATTAGAGAGATTTTAGAGGTTTTGAATTTTGACCAATTATAATTTTCTTTTTTATCTTTAATCCTCTTTTTTTAATTCTCTTTTTTTTCTTCTTTTTCTTTTAATTCTCTTTTCTCTTTAATCTTACTAACTATCTATATCTATATAAACTCTTAATTTAGAAGAGTATATGCTGAGGTGTCAACATTAGAGAGATTTTAGGGGTTTCGACCAATTATAATTTTCTTTTTTCTCTTTAATCCTCTTTTTTTAATTCTCTTTGTTTGTCTTCTTTTTCTTTTAATTCTCTTTTTTTCCCTTTAATCTTACTAACAATTTATATCTATATAAACTCTTAATTTAGAAGAGTTTATGCTGAGGTGTAAACATTGGAGAGATTTTAGGGGTTTTAACCAATTATAATTTTCCTTTTTCTCTTTAATCCCTTTTTTTTAAATTCTCTTTTTATCTTCTTTTTCTTTTAATTCTCTTTTTTTTTTCTTTAATCTTACTAACTATATAAACTCTTAATTTAGAAGAGTTTATGCTGAGGTGTCAACGTTAGAGAGATTTTAGGGGTTTTAACCAATTAAAATTTTCTTTTTTCTCTTTAATCCTCTTTTTTTAATTCTCTTTTTTTCTTCTTTTTTTCTTTTAATTCTCTTTTTTTCCTTTAATCTTACTAACTATCTATATCTATATAATCTATATCTATAAAAACTCTTAATTTAGAAGAGTTTATGTTGATGTGTCAACATTAGAGAGATTTTAGGGATTTCGACTGGTTATAATTTTCTTTTTTCTCTTTAATCCTCTTTTTTTAATTCTCTTTTTTTCTTCTTTTTCTTTTAATTCTCTTTTTTTTCCCTTTAATCTTACTAACAATCTATATCTATATCTATATAAACTCTTAATTTAGAATAGTTTATGCTGAGGTGTCAACATTAGAGAGATTTTAGGGGTTTTAACCAATTATAATTTTTCTTTTTTCACTTTAATCCTTTTTTTAAAATTCTCTTTTTTTCTTCTTTTTCTTTTAATTCTCTCTTTTTTTATTTAATCTTACTAACTATATAAACTCTTAATTTAGAAGAGTTTATGCTGAGGTGTCAACATAAGAAAGATTTTAGGGGTTTTGACCAATTATAATTTTCTTTTTTCTCTTTAATCCTCTTTTTTTTAATTCTCTTTTTTGCTTCTTTTTTCTTTTAATTCTCTTTTTTTAATTTAATCTTACTAACTATCTATATCTATATAATCTATATCTATAAAAACTCTTAATTTAGAAGTGTTTATGCTGAGGTGTCAACATTAGAAAGATTTTAGGGATTTCGACCAATTATAATTTTCTTTTTTCTCTTTAATCCTCTTTTTTTAATTATCTTTTTTACTTCTTTTTCTTTTAATTCTCTTTTTTTACTTTAAACTTACTAACTATATATATCAATATAATCTATATCTATATAAACTCTTAATTTAGAAGAGTTTATGCTGAGGTGTCAACATTAGAGAGATTTTAATTATATATAATTATAAATCAACTGGGTCAATCGGGTCAAAATTGCTGGGTCAATCGGGTCACCGGGTCGAAACCCAGATTACCCAAAAAATTTCGTGTTTTTCGGGATTGGGTCGAAAAAAAAATTCGGGTCAAAATTTCCGGGTTCGGGTCAAAAAAATTTCGCGTCGTTCGGGTCGGGTCACCGGGTCGGGTTGTGTTTTGACAGGTATAGTTTTGACCAATTATTATTTTCTTTTTTCTCTTTAATCCTTTTATTTTAACTCTCTTTTTTTCTT
This sequence comes from Persicaria maculosa, assembly GCA_963922045.1. Taxonomy (NCBI): domain Eukaryota; kingdom Viridiplantae; phylum Streptophyta; class Magnoliopsida; order Caryophyllales; family Polygonaceae; genus Persicaria; species Persicaria maculosa. Next base: position 49,999,749 of record OY998259.1, on the reverse strand, counting down.
CTTTTTCTTTTAATTCTTTTTTTTTCTTCAATCTTACTAACTATATAAACTCTTAATTTAGAAGAGTTTATGCTGAGGTGTCAACATTAGAGAGATTTTAGGGGTTTTGACCAATTATAATTTTCTTTTTTCTCTTTAATCCTATTTTTTTTAATTCTCTTTTTTTTCTTCCTTTTCTTTTAATTCTCTTTTTTTCTTTAATATTACTAACTATCTATATCTATATAAACTCTTAATTTAGAAGAGTTATGTTGAGGTGTCAACATTAGAGAAATTTTAGGAGTTTTGACCAATTATAATTTTTTTTTCTTTAATCCTCTTTTTTTTATTCTCTTTTTTTTCTTCTTTTTCTTTTAATTCTCTATTTTTTTTTCCTTTAATCTTACTAACTATCTATATAAACTCTTAGGCCGTGTTTGACAACGGGGTGGGAGTAGGTGGTTGGGGATGGACTTTTGGGGGTGGAAGGGATGGGGATGGAATCTCGGGGTGGAAGAGGTGGAGTTTTTAATCCAGTTTAATCCCGTTCGTGTTTGGTTTTGGTTAAAAGTTTATGGGATGGATTACACTGACAAAGACAAATTTGCCCCCAATATTTGACATGAAAAGACAATATTACCCCTCAAAAATACCCCTCAACTTCAAACCCCCCATCTTCACATTTTCACTTTCCAGTTGACGTTAGCTCGAGAGGAGAGTGGGAAGACTTAAGACGTCGCATGGGCGACCTTCACGCCGGAAGCAGCCACCAGCACCTCCGAGGATCCCAAGCGCAACCGACTGCGGCAGCGACGTCAGACTCCATGTAAGTCCTGAATCCCTACTTGTGCGATGTTCGTTGAGTTCTCATTGGTTTTCGATGTCGATTCGATTTTCCTCTAATCGGGGAAATCTGCAATATATGAAAAGGGGCTTTCGATGCAATGCTCAGTAGAGGGTATTCGGATTTCGTTGAGAGCAGATTGGGGGTTCAATTTGGAAAAGGGGAATAATCCCAACGAGATTCTACATAACCCATGTTCGCTTGGGGTTAACATTTTTGAATTTAGGGTTATGGAATTGGCGATGTAGTCGGCTAATAAAACAATTTAGAGTTATCCCTCGTCACGTTCTAATGAGCTGGCAACTCATTTTTGGTCCATTGAATTGCATCACTGGGTTTAACTGCTTGAGAGGAAACTCCGGGATACTATGAAAGAATAAGGATAACGAATTATTTCTTTGATGGGTGTTTTAGCTTCGGTCGTAATATTGATATTATTTCTTGCGTGTACTGATTGTCTCTTGCTGTCGTAATATTTCCGAACACAAAACCGACCTATTCAATCGATATACTAGCGAAACTGGTGCAATTCTTGTCTGGGACCTGCCCATATGGAATCCTCTGGCAAAGCCAATGGAAAGGGCAAAGGGAAGGCAAAGAAAGCAGCGTCTGGTTCTGAGGACAAGAACTACGTCCCCCCTGCCTTCTACTGGTCTTTGGAATTGACAAAGAAGCTGATGCATTGTCTCCTCGCTTATCAGCGGGAATATGGTAAGGATCAATCCTTCAAATGGGGGCCCATCACCACCGCATTCGAGGCTGCCACGGGTAAGAGGTGCAACCAATTCACTCTGAAGAACCGAACTCGCGACATGAAGACGATCTATACAGCCTGGGGTAAATTGAAAAAAGGGGAGACCGGCCTCGGCTGGGATCAGGCCGCTGGCACCGTAAGGGCACCTGGCGAATGGTGGGACAAGAAAATCAAGGTATGATGTGCTCGCCTTCACTTTCCCTTACGTCAATGCAAGAGAGACTGCAATGAACCGAAGCTCGTCATGTGACTTGAATTGCGCAGGAGGATAGCAAATTGGAGAGGTTCCGGAAGAAAGGGATCCCGCCGGAATTGGAAGAGCTGTTCGACCAGGTGTTCGGAGGCACCGTAGCCACCGGCGAGTATTGCGTCGTGTTGTGAGCTGAATCTGCCATGTTTTACACTTAAGTTTATATCGATTTCTGCATACATTGCATTCATTTGGGCTTAGATAGTACAGAATCTATGTAGTTTATGTTTATTTGCCAAATTTTGGAATCTACACCAGTTTCTGTTTAATTCGCAGAATTCGAGGCGTTTTACAGCAATTCTACAGAAGTTCAGAAAAGCTCGGAAAACAGCTACAGAAGTCCAAGGTCAAAGCAGCAACGGAACAAATCGAATCAGTCTGAGAGTCAAGGTTACTCGATCTCGAGTAGACCTTACTCGACCTCGACGAGCATGTCCTAGCAACCTTGGTCTAGCAAGCCTGATCAAGAGAGCTGAGTCAACCCGACTTCCGGAGCCAGCTCGATCTCGACAAACCCTAGTCGAGATCGACTACGCCTCAGCGCCACACCCGGAGTCGACGAGGCGAGAAGCTGCCCGAGAAGCCGAGGACGAGAAGCCGAGCACAGCCCTACTCGATCTCGACAAGCCCTAGTCGAGATCGACAAGCGCCACAACACCAGTCCGAGTCCATGCCGAGGAAAAGATGCTCGACCTGGGGAGAACACCACTCTACTCGATCTCGATGAAACCTTGTCGAGATCGACGAGCCCCTGAGTCCAGATCCGAGCCAGTCGAGTAGAGCCACCCGAGGAGACCTAGTCGATGACCCACTCCTACTCGACATCGACAAGAGGTACTCGAGGTCGACAAGAACCAGGAGCCAAGACCGAGCCACATCGAGCAGAGCTAGCCGGGAAGTCCAGTCGACGATCAATCCTACTCGAGGTCGACGAGCCCTTGTCGAGGTCGAGTAGCTCAAGTTCCAGAAACACGTCGAGTTGATCAGTCCTAGTCGAATTGGAGTTGCTTGGGCGTGAAGGAAGTTGATTTGGCCGAGAGATCTATCCAAAGTTGATCAATTCTATCCATGGAAGGGAATCTATCAAGACATGAAGATTTACCTTAGTTAGATTTATCTTTTCCTTAGTTGATTTATTTCCATTAAGCAATTTATTTATCTTTTAAAGCTTTAGATATAATTTTAGATAAAGATAGGAGATTCTATCCTTGACTAGCAAGGACTAGAAGGCTATAAATAAAGCCCATGGGGCTGGTTTTTTCATTCATTCAAAAATTTCAGAGACAATTAGTTAGTTACACATAGAGTTTAGGAGTTCTAAGGTTTTTAAGGTTTTGGCTTTCTGCGAAAGTTGATTGCCAGGATTGTAAAGGCTTTGAAATTAGTTTTAATGCAATTTAGTTCTTTTTATCAATCAATGTCTGTGATTGCGATGAGGCGTGAGTAGTCCACCCACTTCTGGGGCTGGGGTGAGCCCGACGGTGGCCATGTGAGGCGATGCGATAAAGGTCAGATCTTTTTGTGCAATTCATCTTCTATCCCTATGAGCATGATTCTTTTGCGAGAGTTGAAGGTGATCCTTGTTTGTATTATTGAAGCGAAAGTGATCTTAATGCAACTTGGATTAATTATGTGAAAAAGGGTTAGTAACAATTAGGGTTTATGCGAAAGCCTCTATAAGCCTATTTGTTAATGACGAAAGTTATTTGATGGAAAGCATGATCTTTTATGCCTTTATGTGTTACTTTGCATGGTTATCGTTGTGGTGTTGAAACCCTGGCTTTGGAAGTCTTTTAGCATATTGATTTATTTCTGTCGAAATTCTGAGTTTTGTTCGAGATTCTGCAAATTTAAGTTTCTGTTTCCAGTCGACATAGAGTAGACCTTTGTCGAGATCGAGTACTGCCCTTGTCGATCTCGAGTAGGAGCTGGTCTAGGTCGAGTTGGTTTTCTTCTGTTTTCGTCGATTTTCACTTTCTGAGTTTCTGTTGTTCACAGCTGTGGTCGATCTCGAGTTGACTCTTGTCGAGATCGACAAGCCTCTGCCTTTGCTTTTAGTTTCTGCTTTGCTTTGTCTTTTCTGTTTTGCTTTGTTCTTTGCTTTTGTTTTTCTGCTTTTATTTCTGTTTCTTTTCTGTGTTTCTGTCTTTCTGCTGCTTTGCCTGTGAGAATTTATAGCTACCTGAGAACTGCTGACGTGCTTCCTCGTGGATCCGATCCTGACTTTCTCTTACTGCATTGGAGGATTCTTGTATTTATTTGCTGGGGCCTAAGTCTGGTTTGATCTATTTTCATTATATTTCATACTCGATTCACTCCTTACAACACGTCGCCCCCTCCATGGACCCGGAAGCTATGGCTGCGCAGGCACACAACGAGGTGAGAAGGAGAGGCTTGATGACCTCTCGGACGAAGATGCTGATGACGATGGTGCTGCCCCCGACGCAAGGGGCACCCCTAACTTGTCACAATATGAGGGTGTTGAACAGGAGTTCGACGAGCTTTTCAACACCCCTCGCCCTGAGTCGGGAACGCCCTCCATGACCAACGTTGTCCAGGGCATTGTGCAGGACGATGTCTAACCCTCTAGCCGGTCGGCTGGAGCTCCAAGCACTGGGGCGTCACAGCAGTCTCGGCCTAAGCGACGCCCAGGTTCCGAGACGACTTCCTCCCGTAGGGGCTCCTAGCGCAATGTTCGCGTCTCGGAGGGGACCAGGCTGTTCGAGCGCAGCGTCGGGGTCATTAAAGACAGCACGCGTGACATCATTGACTTGATGAAAAAGGATAAGGAGAAGGATGAGGTATCGCCCAATGCCCCCCAAGACACAACGAAAGAAGTGTTGGATATGGTGAGGTCGATGGTTGGGGAGGGCCTTTTTGCCGAAGGAGACCCCCTATGGTGCTTCAGCTTAGCCATCATCAAGTCACCCGAGCGACGTGAGGTGTTCGTTCAGCTTGACAGCAACGTCGCCCGCCTGAAGTGGCTTCGGTGGTTGTATTCGACCAACGACGGTCAGCAGTTGCGCGCCATCCACCTAGACTGAGCATCAGCGAGCCTTCCATTTTCCGCACGTATGAGAACATTGTCCGCGTAGCCCCCTCAGTTCACAAATAAGGATACAGTTTAGAATGTGTGTGGAAGACTTACGTATCTGTTTACTTCATGTGTTTGTTTATTATTGCTTTCAATTACCAGCTCCCGATAATGGTAGATACAGTTACATACAATTGCCGCATGTGTCATGTGGCCTTCAAATCGTTTTCCCCCCTTGTAATAAATTTGCAGAAAGTTATGCGTTATTTCGTCGTTCTTCAATGATGTGCAATGTTGTGCATTAATGTATCGTTGTTGTGGTTCCTCAACAAACTCTCTGATTTGCCTCATGCAGGACAAAGGAAACGGTCACCGAACGTCGTCGTCGACGTCGCCAAAGACAAGCGAAGGCAGTCGCTGGATTCTTAGGCATCCTTGGCATATGGCTCACCATTGCCAACCACTATTTCAAAAGGGTGCACAAGGTACCACAGTTTCTTGGAGAGTACACTGGGGCACGATGGGTTGACCAGATCCTAACCCACCGGTCAAACGTCAGGAGCGTTAACGCATTCCGAATGGAGAAGGCGGCCTTCACTCGACTCTGTGGCATGCTGGAGCACCAGTACGGTCTTCGGGGGTCAATGCAACTTTCTGTGATCGAGAAGGTTGCTATCTTTGTGAATACCATGGCCTAGGGGTCTAGTCAGCGAAACTCGTGCAAGCGGTTCCTCCGATCGACGTACACAATCTCAGAGACAATATCGGAGGTACTAGACGCCATATGCGGGGGCAAGTGTAACGGGTTCCGCGGCCTAGCAGGGGACCTGATCCGGCCCCGCGACCCTCATTTCCGAGCGATATCGGAGGAGATCAGGAACGACAACCGGTACTGGCCGTACTTCAAGGGCGTAATTGGCGCAATTGACGGCACACATATTGAGGCGATCATGCCAAAAGATGACCAGGTCCGGTTCCGATGCAGGAAGGGGACAACAACATACAACGTCATGGCCGTATGCGAGTTCGACCTTCGGTTCACATTCATATCCGCCGGCTGGGAGGGAAGCACGCACGATGCCCGGGTGTTCGATCACACATTGAAAACGTCGGCGCTGAGGTTCCCCCATCCACCGGCGGGGTAGATGAAGTGGAGGATCCTCCGTCAGCTCCCCAGTTATCCGATCCGGAAGCAGATTTCGATTATTATTGCGTGCTTTGCCCTCCACAACTATGTGCGGGATTCATGCGAATTGTCCGAGTTTGACGACGAAGACGATCCAAGGTTCATGGAGCCTCCGATGGGTAGTGACATACCATCCGACGGGGACGGCGATGAAGGCGCGTACGATGCAGGAGAGGATGTTGGACATGATGACGATGACCCCTTTTTCCCTTTCGACGATGCACCGGGGCCAAACGCAGAGATGTTAACTAGTTTTGTGTATGACATGATCGAAAGAAAAGAATGAAAGTAATGCAACGTCCATTGTATAAGTAGTCGAGGAATATGCATATATAACAAACGGAAGCAGTTTCGGTTACAATTGTTAGGAGAAGGGTGCAACAACACTCGGCTTACAAAAAGAGGTAATCACTGCCGAGGTTGCGCAAACATTGTTCCTGCATTACATACGAGGCCCCGAAATGCACAAAATGCGGGCCGACATCGAGAGTTTCAGTAGAGGTTCACAATTACCAGATACGAAATACAACAACTACAGGAATTCTGCACAAAAAGGGGTAACAACATGACGGAGAAGCTTAATGAACTAGCGCCTCGTGACTAGAGGCCCAATGATCGCCAGCATGAAGAGGATAATCCAGCCGAGGAGCCTGTTGAGGCGGGAGAGCCTCTCAGCCCGGAGCTGGTCCCCTGCGTGCTCCACCCAGCGCCCACACATGAAGGAGCTGACCTCCGCGACCCTCTCCGTGAGGTGGTTGTTGCTCGCCTCAGAAACGACGAGCCTGTTAGTGAGGGAGACTTCCCTTTCCCTGCTCTCCTGCAGCTGGGTGTTTGTTGCAGGCAGGGCTTGCTCCCTTAGGGCGTCCTGGGACAGAAGCCCCCGGACCCGGGCACAGAGCTCCTTCAGTTCGTCGGCGGCGTATGCCCACAATGCATTATCCTCCTGGACCTGCTCGGGGTCACGGGGATCAGACTCTGCGTCCGAATCTTCCTCTCTGTGGCGATGACTAGACTGGCCCTGCTCGTATGACGTCCTCAGCTAGGGATACTTGCGAGGGTCACCACTCGCATAGCTGCGGTCACTGTCGGAGTCGGTGTCGGAATCGGAGTACGGCCACATGATTCCTACGTTGACATGGGAACCGTTTTGTGAGAATCAGTATTCAAACCGGAATAGACATAAAGCATCTGAAACATAGACTCAATGGAAGAGGCAACAACATAGTGGAAGTGACTGATGAAAAAGGAAAGAAAGCAACAAGCATGGTAAACATACAGCTTCACAGAAGACACAACATGTTAGACTTTTCCATGGATGAAGTTAACATATATGCGACAACAAAGGAAAATGTAGAAGAGGTGATCACTGAGAGGTAGTGCAAGCAGTTGATAGAAGATCTATTGCAAGATCTATTACATAATGCAAGTACAAAATGCAAGTGAAGATCTATTGCAATCAGTTCACTATCTATTGCAATCAGTGGTGACCGAAACAGATATAAAAATGCAAGTAAACATATGTGATGAATAGCTAAATAGATATCATAGCTCAACATATATCTAGTAACACATGCACATGCAAGAACACACAGTGCAACACAACTAAATAAAGAAAAAGGCATAACAACAACTGTTAGTTTACAACAAATGTGATCAGTTGAAGAGGACAACATAAAGATATTAACCATGTTGGAAAATTTATGTCGAGTCAACAAGTAAAGAAATATGCGTAGTGACAGATGTAAAGGTGGATCACAAGTGAGTGCAGTTCCATCCAAACCCGGTTATCATGCAAGAAAACAAGTAGTTCAATGAGAATGTAAAGCTAACAGTAAGACCTCTAAGAACACAAAACAAGGTTCTAAATAATGAAGGTAGGGGATGTAAGAGAACATGAGAGAGGATAAATTCCAGCAGAAACTCAAGTCAATCTCATAAAAGAGCTCTAACAACAAGTTATGAAGCAAAGCATGTAATCCATATGCACAAATCTCTAGGAACCAATTGGAAAACGTGTTCAAGACTTTAAGCTTTAGGGGATACCCACCCTCCACCAGGAAAAGCAAATACATTAGCTGTTTATCCACAACTGAGGAGCACTACACTAGATAGTTATGATGAGATGATAAGCTATGTTCAATAAAAAGACTAGAGGTCACTATATGTATGATTAACTTGCTAAGGGGGAAAAACAAAAAAGAAATGACTTCTGAACCTTCAATGAAAGAGCAGCACTGATCAGAAGCATCAGAGAGAAGATCCCCTCTACTAAATCATAGGAATGCTACTTTTAGCTAATAAGTGAACTTTGTACCAACTCATTCATTATGTATTCCAAAATTAACTTTCCCTTGGCAGTTTATTAAGTTGTTTCCTTGTCATGCAACATTTGAATCCTGGGTAACATTGGTGAAGGGGCTCACTTCCATGGCCAAATATGCAAAATATTTAAGTATCTTAAACGATAAATTTTCTTATAAAGTGAATGCAAATGAACCAAAAATGATCCAAGAAAAATAACTGCCTGCAAAATTTAGAAGTCCAATACATTTGGAGACTAGCATAACTTAGCAAAAGGGTCCCAAAATTCAGAGGTGCTAATTAGTGAAGACCCTGTATTACAGAATCCTCATAAACCTATAGAAATCATATCTTTATGTTACATTAAAGTATGTCCATGATAAAACTAAACATTAACACATAACTTTACATAGATAAGCACGCAGAAAATACAGAAAGCATTGAGAACTGTCAGTTGTAACTATGGCCAAGTACAAAAATACACCAACTAAGCATGTCAACCTTAACAAATGGCCTATTTAGCAAATCACCTGAGAACATTCATCACATACCAGCCAATATATCTTCCAGTTCAATTGCAACAAAGAGCTTCAACTTTTTCAGACACAAGCAGATAAATAAATAAAAATATTCAGTAACCATAACCGGCCCATATAACAAACCTGAAGTCAGATCTTGAATACAGGGAATAAGGAGCACATTGAACCTCACAAAGAACCCAAAATCAGATATCATATACAAGAAACATCTGACAATCACACACTTAGAAGATGATGAATATGTATAAGAACAACGACTTAGACAAAGATGTCATATATCTCATTATTCACAAAATTCATCAAACCAATTATGTGATACATAGCCATCATCAAGCAAGCACATATTGTCAGACAAATCCCATGTCACTGACAAATCCTATACATTTCACTTGTCGTTGCTATATGGCGGGAAAACTCGAACCTTTCAATGTAAATGCCTAATACCCTAAACAGGAAGCCAAAATCATAGATTTTTCAATCGAATGGAAACCCTAAAATCACGACTTTGAACAAAAACCCTTAGGATTTCAATCAAATTGGGGGAAAACTGAAAAACTCATGAAATTGGATTCGAAACACAACCATAAACACGCAATCAGTGGAGATGAACGGGATTACCTGGCTAATTGGAGATTTCTGCGAAGGAGAAGAGAGAATCGTCGCTCGGAATCGCTTCCAGTTTTTTGGCTTGCGTGGGAAGAGTCGGGAGTAAAGATGATAAATTTATGGAGGAGAGAGGAAGGGGAAGGGGCAATCTGGGGATGGAAACCCTTCGCATCCCGTCTCCGTCACCCCGTCTCACCCCCCCCCCCCCCCATCCCCTGATTGGCATCCCTCTCCACCCGCGGCATCCCCTTGCCAAACATGCCAGCGCTCTTCCCGAGAACCCACCCCCTTTTTTTCTTTAATCCTCTTTTTTTATTCTCTTTTTTTCTTCTTTTTCTTTTAATTCTTTTTTTTTTTTAATTCTCTTTTTTTTTTCCTTTAATATTACTAACTATCTATATAAACTCTTAATCTAGAAGAGTTTATATTGAGGTGTCAACATTAGAGAAATTTTAGGAGTTTTGACCAATTATAATTTTTTTTCTTTAATCCTCTTTTTTTTATTCTCTTTTCTTCTTCTTTTTCTTTTAATTCTCTATTTTTTCCCTTTAATCTTACTAACTATCTATATAAACTCTTAATTTAGAAGAGTTTATGCTGAGGTTTCAACATTAGAGAGATTTTAGGGGTTTTGACCAATTATAATTTTCTTTTTTTCTTTAATCCTCTTTTTTTATCCTCTTTTTTTCTTCTTTTTCTTTTAATTCTCTTTTTTTTTCCTTTAATCTTGCTAACTATCTATATCTATATAAACTCTTAATTTAGAAGAGTTTATGTTGAGGTGTCAACATTAGAGAAATTTTAGGAGTTTTGACCAATTATATTTTTTTTTCTTTAATCCTCTTTTTTTTTATTCTCTTTTTTTCTTCTTTTTCTTTTAATTCTCTATTTTTTTTCTATTAATCTTACTAACTATCTATATAAACTCTTAATTTGGAAGAGTTTATGCTGAGGTGTCAATATTAAAGAGATTTTAGGGGTTTTGACCAATTATAATTTTCTTTTTTTCTTTAATCCTCTTTTTTTATCCTCTTTTTTTCTTCTTTTTCTTTTAATTCTCTTTTTTTTTCCTTTAATCTTCATAACTATTGAGCTTAATTCAAGACATTGAATTCAATCTAATATAAGTATTGGGCTTCACTCACCTTCATTTACTAACTATCTATATCTATATACTATAAAAATTTATGTCACATGTCCTCTCCATGTTCAAACTTATTTGTGAAAATATTATTTACATAATATCATTTTATTATGGTAACTATATTTTCTAATATTATTTTTTTGAAAAATATTCTAATATTAATTACCCAATATTATTTGATGTTACATTTTTTAACCAACTTGCCTACACCGCAACGCATGGGATTTTTAAATTAATCTAGGTACACTCGTCTTATTTTGCACATGTTATCCTATTAATCAATGCGTTTTAAGTGATGTATAAAACATAGTATTCGTCCGGAAAATATATTCCCGACGTAGTTTTGAGCAACGATGTCATAAATTCGGCGTCTTTGTCATGGCTATTAGCCACAAACGCAAGGACATCAAAAATTGGTGGCTAAAAGCCATAGCTATTTGATAGTTTTTGTTTTTTAATAGTGTTGAGATTTGAATGAATAAGTGATTCATTAGTTGACATTTCCTCGACGAGCTTCAACTAAATTTCTTCTAAATCTTTAAACGAAGATCCTTCTTTGTTGAGGCAATGCAAGAAGAGATTCAACTACCAACATAATTTCCTTCAATTGACATTCCTACCGTATGCTTCATTACTATTTCTAAAAGGGAATCTCCTTGAAAAATTAAGCTAAAATATCACTTCATTAATTTCTTATGCATAATCCGAATAAATCACCGCATCTGAAAGAGCCTACTTCCATATCCGAATAGCTAGCAATTCCAATTTCTTTCATATATGGGCTAACGCTTCCATACTTGCCACAAGTGACACGCTTCATTCATCCTCCAAAGACTCACAACAGCCTGATGGCGAGGATGATTGTAGCGGTGTTGGTCATTTTACCTACAAATCCCATGCTATATTTCCTAGGAACTAAGCCCTGGCATCCACGACTCTTCGAATTTAGAGAATTGATGACACTCATTAAAGCTAAGATTTCATCAAAGAAGAAATAAAATAACAGTCGTACGCAATCAAGCAAAATTTACATCCAAGATTTTACCAAATTTACATCCAAGATTTTAAATTGGTAAATGATCTAAATTCATGATAGTATAAAAGTATCAGGAAAAGTAAAATTTCGTTAGAAATTGAGAACATGGTATCATCCATCATTTCAAGTTGTATTGTGTGAATCACACTTCCTAATCAATAAAATAAATCTGACAATGATCTCTTTTAGTGATGTAGGGAGGAAATCGAGTTTAAAATATAAGAATATAAATCAAACTAGATCTTGCCCACGTGAATAATTACAAGACTCCCTCCCGATGTAGCAATAGGAAGTTAGGATCGATCCTCGAGGAAGCGTGTCAGCGGATCCTAGGCAGCGAAAAAAATATCACGTCGATTTCGACTCCATGGAGGCACTCGATATCGACCAGTTTTAGGTCGATATTGACCACTTCAGTCGATTTTTGGTAGCTTGCAGAAGGCAGTCGATTTCGGTCAAGGGCACTCGATATCGACCAAAAGGGCTCGATATCGACCAGTCTTGTAGATTTCGACCTGTTCACTACAGAAACACAAACGAGTAGCGATCTTTCTAGATCGGGAATTAGAAGTCGATACCGACCAAGGGTTGGTCAATATCGAGTGGGTGGCAGTACGAAAATAAAGGACAAAGCTTGCGAATTTCGGAATGAACTATGTATGAAAGAAAACTTCCAAGATCGGGGTTTGCAACAACGATAACCAAACATGCATAAGGTAAGATAAATAACGATAATCATGCAATCTCATCAAAGGAACAAGCTTTCGCCTTTTCCAACAACTAGACAACTCTTTTAAGAAACCCTAATTGTATCTACCAATTTTATGTTTATTATCCAAGTTGTTAACATGGATCTCTATTAAATAGGTAATAAACATATAAAAGGTAGTGAATGATCAAAACATAATAAAGGTCGAATCTTTACCTCAAACACGCTTGGCTATCGTCGGGCTCACCCCAACCCTAGAAGTGGGTGGACTACTCGCTCTTCATCGCAAGGAAATACATCAATAATAAAAGGAAAAAAAAACTTGCATTAATAAAACTAAACAAAGCTTACAACCGATCGAAGCCAAATTGCTCTCGCTCCTTAACTCCCAATCGGCCTCCACTCTCTCTCTCTCTCTCTCTCTACTTGCTATCTCTTCTCCTCTCTAGAATTGAATTGAATGAATAAAAACTAGCCCCGTGGGCTTTATTTATAGGCCTTAATCCTTGCTAATCAAGGTAAGAAATATCTATCATCTATCTAAAGATATAATTCTACTAGGAAATAAATAAATCTAAATTAGTAAAACAAGATAAATCCTAAAGGGTAATTAATTGTTCCACCCTTAGGATAAGTAAAAAGATAAAATATCTAGTCTTCATGTGTAAGGAATCTTCTCTTGAGAATATCTTCATTGGATTTTGGATAGAACTTTGAGTAGAGCTCGGAATTGACTTGGACTCGACACTGGCATTAGGTCGATATCGACCAAAGTGGGTTGATATCGAGTCACTTCTCTCGTCTTCACTTCTGCTATTTGATTTCGGCTTCTGGGGAAATATCGAGTTATCCTAGGTCGATATTGACCACGTTAGGTCGATATGGAGTCATCTCTTCAGCTTCTCTCCGACTTGCTCGATCTCGGCTCTGGTAGGAATCTCGAGTGGTCTTTGGTCGATATCGACCAAAACTGGTCGATATTGACCTGTCTTCTTCTCTTCTGGTCATCTTGAGTCGATTTGGGGATTTTCGACCACAATCTGGTCGATATTGAGTAGTTCTGGTCGTATTTACCACTTTCTCAGCATTCTGCTATGTTCTTTAAACGCAGTTTCCCGAGTCCTCGTTCGTCCAATTGACGCATATAAGCATGCTTTAGAAAGCTCTTTTCGAGGGCTACAACTCTCATGAAGACATCAGAACTTGATTCAGAATGATGAATGCCAAAAAATGGTCTTTTCTCCAGTTGCACCATTCTTAGCTTCTTCATGAGTTTCCTTTAAGCTCCAAAGTGCGTCCGATTTCTGAAAAATATAACAAAAACTAGTGTAGACTCCATAATTTGGCAAATAAGCATAAACTACATAGATGATGTACTATTCTAACCCAAATGTATGAAATGTATACAGAAATCGATATAAAAGTCAATATAAAATATGGCACAAAACATGGACATCAAATCACCCCATACTTAAGCTTGCTTGTTCCCAAGCAATAACTTGGATGATCATTCAGGGGAAGAATTTAAACTCTCAACATCTTAGATTCATTCTTATATGTCCCTGCAATCAATTACCATCCTCGAAAAGGTACTTGTGCCACAAATTCATACATGTGCAATAAAAGCAACATCTACTCACAAAAGGAGGGTTATGCAAATACAATTCAAGTGACAAATCATTAATAATCAAGAGGACTTCAATTTAAGCTCAATAGGGAGTAGATTGGTAAAAGGCTTAAGGTGAGCAATTTTTTGCAATGTGGTGCTAATAATCCGGGGAAATGGAGTAATTTCCAAAATTGAATTTCCACATTCCTTCTTCATAAGATTCATCATATAATAATCTCCATAATGTAATTCCATTCTCAACATAATCCCCGGTTAGGAAATAAGGTAAAGAATGACAATATTTAGAATATGTGGAGCAATGTATGAAATAAGGCATAATAAGGCTTTTGTAATGTATAAGCATAGGTATGGCTAGGATATCAAAATATGAGCATTATATGGAAATATGAAGTCCTCCATCCTCTTATCATGCAATATGTCAAAAGCAATATCAAATTTTACCTCCTTTCATGGTTTTCATAAAAATATGTATTTCATTGTGACTTCCCTTTACTAGGCAATTTCATGCTATATCTCTAATGAATCTAAATTTGCATCGTTGAGTTCAATATAACTTCCGTGACACTATTTCTTTAGACAATTTAAAATTTTTGGGAGATGTCTCATAAAACTAACTTTGAGTTTAGCAATTAAGCACAAAAATTAAAAATTCACTCAAAATTCACCATGTAAAACTAAACACAAGAATAAAATATATAATAATGATAACGAGCTCTTCCCCCACCCCATACTTAGAATATACAGTGTCCCCACTGTATAAATAAAATAAAACAAGGGTAAAGGAAGGAACTCGCCGAATAACGCGCTGTAGAGTCGAAATAGGGTTGTAGTAGATTACCAGAAGTCGATATCGACTAGGTATAGGTCGATATCGACCGCAATTCTCATCGAATTCCGTGTGATCAGCTTGGTCGAAATCGGGGCTTGGGTCGATATCGACCAACTCACTTGATATCGAGTGAATATGGTCGATATCGACCAGTTCGTCTTCTCTGCTCTGGTCGATTTTGCCTTAGAGGTCGATATCGGCTAAGATCAGTCGATATCGACCAGGTTGCCTCGACATAATCCCCGTTTTTTGACATGTAAATTGTTAGTTTCCACACCAGACAAGATTTCCCACATGAAGTATTCAAAACCAAAAATAAAAACCAAAACCAAAACCAAAAGTTTTAAAGTCCTAAAGAAAATTCAAAAGTTTTATGTACATGCTCTAGATTTTAGAGTCGCTAGGCCGACTTCTCCGCTTGTGCTTAGGTACCCTCGATGTTGGGCCCTCTTGTGCCTGGCCCTTCTCATGGATCATCTAGGTCCTGATTGTAGTATGCAAGCTCCGTTGATAGGTAGTCGTTTGCATAGAGTCCTTTGCCTTCCTTCTTCCTCTTTCCAGTCCTAGTCATGCGCAGGTTAGCTCTCCACAAGGCCTTATCTCCTCTAAAAATCTTATTTTTATTATATGACGGAGGAGGAGTTGGGATTATACCTGATCTTACCTTTTCGTGCCCAAAACAAAGATCTTTGGGCTTAGGTCAATCGATATCGAGTAGAAATGGTTGACGTCGAGTACAGGGACCCCATACTTAGGCTCTTGGCTAGTCTGCAGCTCACCCTCATGGTCGCCTATGCTCTTCACCTCCAGCCATGGAATTTCCTCCTTTGTAGGACCAAAAGAGAAATCTAAGACCTCATCGCCTATCATGAAGGTGAGCAATCGCTTCCTGATGCTGATCTTGGCATCTGCAGTAGCTAGAAAAGGTCTACCAAGAATAATAGGGCAAGTAGGATCTTCCGCACGGTCTATAACAAGAAAATCAGCGGGAATATAGAACTTACCAACCTGGACAGGGACATTATCAACCATACATGTAGGGATGACCACTGTATTGTTTGCCATGTATAGTTTGGCATCCACATGCTCTATTGATCCTATCTTTACATTTTGCCAGATTGATAGGGGCATGATGCTCACGCTTGCACCTAGATCACACAATGCCTCATATTTAAATTGTCCAAATCCCACAGTAATAGAAAACTTACCAGGGTCAGGTCTATTCTCAGGGAAGTCCATCCTTTTGCAGTCGCCGACGATTTCAGTGATTGATCGCTTGTTGCTAAGGATTTCCTTGAGGAACTTGACATAAGCAGGCATCTCTTGAAGAGCTTCTGTAAAAGGAATTGAAACATTTAGTTCCTGAAGCATCTTATCAAATCGTTTAAACCTACATGCAGTGGGATCTTTCAGCGCCCTGGAAGGGAAAGGAAGCGTCTTCTTTGGTTTCGAAGCGGAATCAACTGTCAGAGGCGATGCAGAAGAGTCAATATCGGTTCGAGGGTCCTCGATATCGACCACATGTTGGTCGATTTCGACTTCCTTGGTCGGGATCGAGTTGGCTGGTGTAGTTGGGTCAATATCGACCTGGGACTGCTCAATATCGACCACAGTTTGGTCGATATCGACCTGGGTATGGTCAAAATCGCCCTGTTGTCCAGTGGTTCCGTCTGCTTCTCCGATCTTTGGTTCGTGCAGTTTATGACCGCTCCGTAGCTTTACAACAGCGACGTGTCCAGATTGCCCCTTAGGATTGGGATGTGTGTGCCCAGGGAGCTTTTCGGTTGGTCGTGGAATCTGTTGCACGAGTTGACCCATTTGGGTCTCCATGTTCCTCTTCCAGATGTCCAGTTCTCCAAATCTTGTATTGATGTTTTGGAGCTGATTGTTGATTGCGCCATTGGCTTGCTTGCTTTCCACGTGATTCCGACGCATCTCGTCAAGGATAAGTTGTAGATCATCCTTTCGCTGGTCCCTTTCTGGATGTCCTGGAGCACGATATGGTGGGGGGTTCCTAGGGGCACCTTGGTTCCACTATGGTTGTTGGAACCTTTGGTCCCCCATATAGCGATTGGGACCCCCTGCGTAAGCTACCTCCTCGTGAGTTTCTGCCATCCTGACTTGCTTTGTATGTGAGCACTCTGGAGTGATGTGCCGCTGTGAGCCACATTCAACGCAAGGTTGGTTGACAGAAAGAAACTTGACTTGCTTGAAGAGCTTGCGATTCTGATCTCTGTAGTACTCCTCCTTGACATCTGGATCAATCTCCTTAGGAGGCTGGTAGAGAGGCATGGATGGGGCTAGTCTGGTATAATTGTTGTTGTCTTCATCGTAATTCGTAGGAGCCCCATAAGTGTTATCAAAGTTGGTTAGCCTTTCGATAGTGGCCCATGCATTTGTTGGTGTCTACGTGAGGTGTTCATACTACGTGAACTGATTGATCCTTTCCTTGGCGGCCAGATCAAGAGAGTTGTAGAAAATCTCCTGAATGACGTATGGTGGCTGCCCATGAGTAGGGCAGGATCTCAGCAGGTCTTTGTATCGATCCTATGCTCATGCTAGCGGCTCCCCGGGCTTTTGTTTGAAAGTAGTAATCTTCTGTCTGAGGAGTGCTGTCTTGGCGGGAGGAAAGAATTTGTTGAGGAACACATTCCTAACCTTTGCCCATGTTGTGAGGGATCGCGCAGGGACACCATCAAGCCACTTCAATGCTGGACCGGCAAGAGACCAACGGAAAGCTTTCATCTTGACATATTCTAGAGCAGTACCTTTAGCAAGAGTGTGGTACATGTCAGAAAAAGTAGTAATATGCTCAAGAGGGCATTCATTAAATCTTCCATAAAAACCATTATTTTTAATTTCAATAAGGAAGGCAGTGCGAATTTCAAAGTTATTATCAGGGATTAGAATAGCCGATTTAGGCACGAAAAGAGTCGGGTGCATGTAATCCTCAACAGTGGTAGGGTATTGGGCAAGCTCAGCCTCTGCCTGCCTCCTCCGTTCTGCTTCCTGCTCAGTGCGTGCTCTCTGAGCGGCGAGAGCAGCATTGTTGGCTTCTAGCTCCCTTTGAAGCCTCTCAATCGTCTGGGCTTGTGTTTCGGCAGTCGCTATGATCCTTTTCAGTCTAGAATGGATGTGTATAAGACGTTCCGGGTCGTCTAAGGCGTCAAACTCAGGTGGTTGACCAGAACGGCGCATACACCTGTAAAACAAAACATAAAGAAAACGTGAGATCTAACTACCTAAGGCACGAATGATTGCTTCCCTGGCAACGGCGCCAATTTGATGTAGGGAGGAAATCGAGTTCAAAATATAAGAATATAAATCAAACCAGATCTTGCCCACGCAAATAATTACAAGACTCCCCCCCCCCCCGATGTAGCAACAGGAAGTCAGGATCGATCCTCGAGGAAGCGTGTCAGCGGATCCTAGGCAACGGAAAAATCTCACGTCGATTTCGACTCCAGGGAGGCACTCGATATCGACCAGTGTAAGTTCGATATTGACCACTTCAGTCGATTTCTGGTAGCTTGCAGAAGGCAGTCGATTTCGGTCAAGGGCACTCGATATTGACCAAAAAGGCTCGATATCGACCAGTCTTGTAGATTTCGACCTGTTCACTACAGAAACACAAACGAGAAGCAATCTTTCTGGATCGGGAATTAGAAGTCGATATCGACCAAGGGTTGGTCAATATCGAGTGGGTGGCAGTACGAAAATAGAGGACAAAGCTTGCGATTGTCGGAATGAACTATGTATGAAAGAAAACTTCCAAGATCGGGGGTTGCAACAACGATAACCAAACATGTATAAGGTAAGATAAATAACGATAATCATGCAATATCATCAAAGGAACAAGCTTTTGCCTTTTCCAACAATTAGACAACTCTTTCAAGAAACCCTAATTGTATCTACCAATTTTATGTTTATAATCCAAGTTGTTAACATAGATCTCTATTAAATAGGTAATAAACATATAAAAGGCAGTGGATGATCAAAACATAATAAAGGTCGACTATTTACCTCAAACAAGCTTGGCTATCGTCGGGCTCACCCCAACCCTAGAAGTGGGTGGACTACTCGCTCTTCATCGCAAGGAAAGACATAAATAATAAAAGGAAAATAACTTGCATTAATAAAACTAAACAAAGCTTACAACCGATCGAAGCCAAATTGCTCTTGCTCCTTAACTCCCAATCGACCTCCACTCTCTCTCTCTCTCTCTCTCTACTTGCTATCTCTTCTCCTCTCTAGAATTGAATTGAATGAATAAAAACTAGCCCCATGGGCTTTATTTATAGGTCTTAATCCTTGCTAATCAAGGTAAGAAATATCTATCATCTATCTAAAGATATAATTCTACTAGGAAATAAATAAATCTAAATTAGTAAAACAAGATAAATCCTAAAGGGTAATTAATTGTTCCACCCTTAGGATAAATAAAAAGATAAAAAAAAAGATAACATATCTCTCAAGTCTTCATGTGTAAGGAATCTCGAGTGATCTTTGGTCGATATCGACCAAAACTGGTCGATATTGACCTGTCTTCTTCTCTGCTGGGCATCTTGAGTCGATCTAGGGATTTTCGACCACAATCTGGTCGATATTGAGTAGGTCTGGTCGATATCGACCACTTTCTCAGCATTCTGCTCTGTTCTTTAAACTCACTTTCCTGAGTTCTCGTTCGTCCGATTGACGCATATAAGCATGCGTTGAAAAGATCTTTTCGAGGGCTACAACTCTCATGAAGACATCAGAACTTGACTCAGAATGAGGAATGCCGAAAAATGGCCTTTTCTCCAGCTGCACCATTCTTAGCTTCTTCATGAGTTTCCTTTAAGCTCCAAAGTGCGTCCGATTTCTGTGAAATGTAACAAAAACTAGTGTAGACTCCATAATTTGGCAAATAAGCATAAACAACATAGATGTGTTACTATTCTAATCCAAATGTATGAAATGTATACAGAAATCGATATAAAAGTCAATATAAAACATGGCACAAAACATGGACATCATTTAGTAAACCAAGCTGCTAACCAGAGGCTTGCTCTTTAACTCTGGCAGAAGCAGCTGGGACGATTTCTTCCTATGAGCCCAAATTGATAACCAGAGACTTTTCATGAGGGAATATTGTGGTTCATACAAAGACCGCCATATGCCCGTTCCTCTACATGATAACAAACATATCCATCACCTGATTTAAAAAGTATAAGAGAAACTTAATCATGACTCCATTGAGTCTTAAGTTGCTTCATTCCTGCATTCATGCATTGAACTATTGGAGATATTCTAAATATCCAAGTCAGAAGACATAGAAAGACATAGAAGATACCAAGATAATCAAGACAGGATTATTCTAATATTAAGATATACACAGGTTGGAGTTATATCCTACTTTAAAAATTTAAGATGAGTTTCATACAGCATGAGTAATGGGAGAAAATAATTCGTGAAATCTACAAAAGGCAAAGCCAATAAACCAGTAAAGAGCATAGCAAACAGAAGTGAAATAGCCAAGGAAAAGCTCTAAATGCTTGATTTGAACTCAACTGTTGTCTAAATTTAGGCTCATATGGATGGATGGATCCAAATTAAATTTCTGCACTTTGGCTATTAGGTAAAATGAGGATTTCCCTTTCAATCAAATAAAGGAAAAGGGAAAGGAAAAGAAAAAATCATGGCTTTTCAATGGAGATTGTTTTCCATCAAACCAAATTTCAACTCACATGTGCTCTGTAAAACTCAAACGAATAACTATTCTATGAACGAGATACAAATTGAATGAATAATGTGGAAACTTAAACGAACAAGAACACAAAGGATTTGTTGACGCAGTTCGGCGAACCTACTCTGCGAAGCCTCAAGAGGGTGAGACTCAACCCCAAAACAATCCACTAAGCAGATCAAGGTTACAAGTTATGGTTGCATGTCACAAACAAAGACAAACTATAGATCTACTCTAGATATGAACATGAAAGACAATAAGCGGAAGAACAACGAGCGAGGCGCAAGAGAAAACTCCCTGATCTTCTCAGATCTTGGATCGAAGAAGATATGAAGGCCGGACGACGAGTAAGACCGGAAACATGCGTCGTCTTCAAGGATCTAGAAAAGATTGGACTCATGAAGCTTGGAGGAAGCTTCAGCA
This sequence comes from Persicaria maculosa, assembly GCA_963922045.1. Taxonomy (NCBI): domain Eukaryota; kingdom Viridiplantae; phylum Streptophyta; class Magnoliopsida; order Caryophyllales; family Polygonaceae; genus Persicaria; species Persicaria maculosa. Next base: position 49,978,760 of record OY998259.1, on the reverse strand, counting down.
ATGGCGGATTCTCTTCGTCGCTCTCTAGGTTCCCAGCTGTCTCTCTCTATTGGAGACGGACTTACCAAAACAAGCAAGCAGCAACTCAAGGGAGCTTGGATCTAGGGTTTCCTTATATTCGGTAACCCTAGACAAAACGCGGCGTTCCACTTAAGAGAGCTGGCAAGGATCCATCAGACAAGGGAGTTGGGCCGGGAGTGAGTATTGGGCCTTTACATCAAGCCTCAACATAAGTCCAAGCTTAAGCCCAATACCACTAATTACCTATCTATCATACAAGAGATATATAACCTATAGTTTATACATATGTGTGACATGCCATCCTATGACTTATACAAAACACTTAAGATTACAAAGCATAACATGCCCCTTAACAATCTTCAGTTCACTACCATCTGATCCCCACAAGCGGCATGTACAGTCCTCTCCAGCAGTTACCATTAGCTTGCACCACAAACAACAAATAAATTAGAAATAAATAACAACATGAAAATGAACAAATCAACATATTCTTACCAAATCATTTTTGAATGAATACGACAGACGATGATGATATTGAAGTGGACGATGATATTGAAGTGGATTGGAGTTGGTCAGAGACTTTATCGGCTTCTCCTGCATTGGATTCAGACCGAAATCAAAACAACAAACGGACAGACGGAAAAAGGTAAATCTGATTGGAGAAAGGGGATTACGGTTTAAGGGAGGTTAACCTTTGAGGAGGTCAAGGTCGAGAGCATTTTGGATGAGCCATGGCTTGCATTTGTCGAATAGCTGAAGCAAGCGAAAAACCCAATCAAAAACCCATCAGAACTATCCAAAGGCAATTGATCCTGAAGCAAGCGAAAAACCTAATCCAACATGCCGCTATTACTTCGGTTGTCACTGCTGCTATTGGTGCCGCCGTTGTAGGAAGATCCTGATATCGACGAAGACAAAGAGGCGGAAGGGGAGGATGAGTGGGAGAAGAAGATTGATGCGAAATCCCTCGCCCTGGCTCTTCATTAGCCTCTTTCGTTTTCCCCCAATAGGTCAACTAATGAGAAATCCATCGGGGTTGGTAATAGAGAGAAAGATTGAAGCTTTGGATTGGGTTTTTGTTACTGGAAGGTGTTCGATGCTTCTAGATAACAAAAACCTAAATCAAAATAAAAGCAAAATCACAACAAACAACAATGGATGAGCGGATTATAGACCTGCGAATAAAGACTGACAGCCTGAATTTGATAGGCAATTTACTGAATGAAACACATACCGAGTTCCAGCGCCGCAGTGAGTCCCGACCAGCCGTCAGCGACTTGTGCTCCCCATCGTTGTCATATATGCAATCACCCGAGTTACCAATTCGATTGGCTCCGTTTTGCTACATGGTGAAGCTTCGACGAGAGAAACAGATAGAGTTTTAGGAAAATTTGGGGTGAGAATTGAGGGAGGAGCGTCCTCGTCTACCGCACCTCTACTCCTCGTTCACCGGAGCCCTCGGATCATCACCAGAAGGGCCAAGATGGGAAGATTGGAAGCGGAAAGAGGTGAAGAGAAATAAGAAAGGAGGATTCTATTATGGGAATCGCCACCAGCATCAGAAATCGCCATCAGCGCCACCAGTCCGTCACTTTTGCCTCCACGTGTCTCGCTTGCGCCACCTCCACTTCTCTCACTTGGAACCCTATCCTCGCCTCCAAGTTATGGCCGTCGCCTCCATTTTCTCTGGGTCACCGGTGCTCTGGCTCGCCGTCGGACTTCCGACCGCTGGGTTAAGGCCCCATACTTTTTACCCTTCTTGTCTCTGCTTGCAAGCGGTTTTACATAGAGGAAAAAGGAGAGAATTCGTTTTAAAATTGAGGGGACAAGTAGATAGAGAAGAAGCAGAACGTGGGTTGAAAACCCAAATTGAATCTGAACTGCCATTGCAAGTAGTTTAGAAAGATTATAGAGATCAAGGTAGATGTGATCGATCGTGGGAGAGAGGGGTAGAGAAGGAGAGCACTTCAAGAGGAGAAAGGAGAGGGCAAAAACAAAAGGAAAGGTAAAAAAAAAAAATCAGAGAGAACTCCACGTGGATAATCTGAGAGAGCTTGAAAGGACTCGGCTTTAAGATAGAGGAGGATCTATCTATCTATATAAACTCTTAATTTAGAAGAGTTTATGTTGATGTGTCAACATTAGAGAGATTTTAGGGGTTTTGGCCAATTATAATTTTTTTTTCTTTAATCCTTTTTTTAGGGGAATTACTACTAAATACCCCACTTTGATATTTGGTTTGCAAAAATAGCTAGGTTTGAAAACAATTGCATCAATATATGAAAATTTACAAAAATACCTTATTTAATTATCAAAATTACCAACCACCCCAAAAAATCAGGAAAAAAAAAGGTTAAATATTTTTTGTATTTATCATTTTTCTTATATTTTTAAATTATATTAAATGATTAAATTTAAAAAAATCTGGAATTAAAAAAAAAAACCAATCTCAATCCCTAATAGCTATCCTCAACCCAATTCCTAACCACAACACACAACGTCATTCCCCAATCAGAACACACAACATCCGACGCATGACGCTCCTACCTTAGCCCGCCCTATGTCTCCGGCTCCGTCGCTGCCCTCACCCTCCGGCGCAATCAGTCTTTAGCTCCAGCTCCATTGTTTCCCTCAACTGTCTTAACCCGTGCTCGACCCCAAGAGCAGGCCGATCAACCCTCCGACCTTAGCCCTATCTCAGCCTCCGGCTCCGGCTCTGACTTGCCACCTCTGACTTGCTGCCCTGACTCTCCAAAGCAATCAACATCACCCTCCTGCAGTAACTCGATGGTGCCCGACATCGCAGGCGGTAAGGGTTGAGCGCCTCTTCTTTGACAACCGGGAGGCGTTGTGCCTGTCGTCGGCCGAGGAAAGGGTGCATGTGATGGTGCCAATGCTAGTGTTGTAACTCGTTGGTGCCCTAAATCGCAACCTCAATAAGTCTCCTCGAACTCTCTCTGCACAATGTTTGTTCTGAATTGGTTGTTGGTTCCTCTTTCTAGTTTATACATATGCTTAATTTTTCGATTCAAATCTGTCTCAAAATTATGGCTATTGTTGTTCGAATTTATCGAAAATTGAATTAGAGAACTTCAGCCCATACGAAATCTATATTCAATTTCGTGATTGAATTTTGAGATGCTTAAGATTTAGGGACCTCTGCTGGTTTTTAATTGTTGGTTATTTTAAGTGTTTGTTTATGATTTACAGATTGCAAATATCAGCAATGAACCTTTTCTCTTCAGTGATCATTAGAATCAACCATGAGAAGTTTATAGTCTTTGCATTGGTTATGTTGAACATTAGAATCAACCTTTGTTGTTTCATTGAGCTAATCGGCGCATACCCTTAGAATATAATTGCTAAGTGTATAGTAGTGCAACTCGTGTGACGCATTTTTTGGTTAAATGTAAGCATTTTAGAGTTTTTTCACTTTGTCCAAACCTTTATAGTTCTTTTCTTTATTCATATATACATTATCTAATTTCAATGAAACATCAAACTTATTTCAAGGGCAAATGCAGGCACCAAATACAAGGAGGTTTTTATGTTTATAGCACTAAATTGCGATATGCTTATCATCTCTCGAGTGCATTTGTAAATCCGTGATCAGTGGAATTTATGATAGTTGAGTCGCACATTGCATTGATCAAAAGTACACTATGCCAAATAGAAGCTTGATATTGATTGCTTTGACCCTCCCTTTAATCACCTAAACATTCGTCATACTAATGATCAGGCTGTCATTTACGCTTTTAAATCAAAGAGATTTGCTAGTTTGCACCGGCTTGCCATTCCTTTCCCGGAATAAACTTTTCTACATAGGAACACTTGTGTCTGCAACAACTCGAGAATCTGCACAGAAAGGAGAAGCGCTGGTTAGAGCCCAGTTCAAGCAAGACCCATACGGATACAAAAAAGGGATCTCTCCACCAGAAGAAGCTAGGGCGTGATCCCTTCCATAGGTCAATTCCTTACCCTAATGGATGTCCTGAAATCAGGAGCCTATCATTGCTTTATTGAGATTAAGATTAGCTTCTTGTTGTCTCTTCACTTGCCTTTTTTGGGTATATGCCATCATTGCTTTATTGAATCTTTTGATGGAGCATCTGACTGCAAAAATAAAAAATAAAACATGCTTATCTTTGTAGGGTTTCCTGCTTGAGCGAAAGTCTGAGAATGCTACTTCTATTATTCAAGTTCTCAATCAAGTGTGGTTGGTTCATTCTATTGAAATTGAAAGTTTGAACCTCTTTGATCTTTCAGCACCAAATGTTCAATAGAAAGAATATCTGGAGAATTGCTATGCTCTGAAAAGTTAACGTTAGAAGGAAAAATGCTACATTATGTTGAGTGCTGACTAGAGCCTTTTTTATCCCAAATTAATGAGATGAGATTCAATTATAAGGTGCTACCTGTTTTATATTGTGATAAGGTTGCTTTTAATATCATCATGATTAGTGATTTAATGATAGGTTGCCGCTTATTTCCAAACATTTCTTTTGTTATAAATAGATCGAAAGTTGTAACACTCACACAACCTGCTTACGGTGCATTGAGGTTTGAGCCAATGAGGCATGTGCTTAACAAGGTATGGACTAAAAAGGCATGTGCAATAGTAGCCAAACCAAAAGGTTCATTCTTTGTTTTTACCCACTTCTTTTCAGATTGAAGTTATAGCATAGTTTGGTATATGATTGCACATTTTTCACATGCCTTTTTCTCTTCCATATTTTTACAAGATAGATAAGTTCATCTCAATTTCTTTCTTAGAAAATATTATATGTTTTTGGATATTATTCAGGGAATATACGCTCACCTATTAAGTCATCTTCTACATCCAATCCAGCAGAGGCGGACATTTGATAATATTCAATGAATATACGTTCACCTCTTAAGTCATCATCTGTATCCAATTTAGCAGAGGCGGGCAGCTGTTGGAAAGAGGACCCAGCAACAGCTCCAATAGGGCACACACCTTCCCTCAACTGCTCGTCGAGATCAACTAGCAAGTATTTCTTTTTACACATTTATCCGTTTATTGGGTCAGTTGTCTAGAGTTAGAGGAGCTCATCGGGATCAATCGTGATAATGGTGCTCTTGGGGCAAGGCTAACCGGTGCTGGATGGGGTGGTTGTGCTGTATCATTACTCTTGAGACATGCCATTTTCACTTATCAGTACTCTAGATTTCATAACCTAGCTAAATAGTTAGAATGAATATAGATAATACATGTCACTTACTCGATGCACTCTTTTGGATTTTTATTGAATGAAAGCTTTATTTTGTATAATGTGTTTTATTACTTTTAGCTATCTTGTAATATATAATATATAAATATAATAGGTTCCTAAATATTAGTTGTAACAAATTTCATTGAAATGTAATAGTTGGAAGTAAAAGTAACATCATTCTTCAAATGTAACATTGTTATTTATATGTAACATATTTGTTTCAAAGGTAACAACCCCTATTAAGGTAACATTTACTTTGAAAATGTAACGTTTCATGCAAATGTAATAGCTATGGCATAAAATGTAACATTTAGTCTCAATAATTAACCAGTGTTACATTAGCTACTGGAAACTGTTACATTAGGTCAAATGCAACGGCCGCAAATGTAATCCACAAAGTGTTATCTTTTCCCTAATGTAACATATTTATATGATAATGTAATATTTTTTGGTGATACATTAGGTCTTGATTTGTAGTAGTGCCCTCCTTAATCATCTCATACTTGATATTGTCACCAACAACATCTCCTTTTACTAATCGTTTTCCTTCATAGGTCCACTTGAATTGGTTCCATTGACCCTTCGCTCACCATTGATTATCAGTGTCAAATAGTAATCGTTTCGAACTACAAGTAATGAATATCATATGAATATAGACGAAATAACTATCATAACAAACAAATTGATAGGAAATTCTTGTGATGAAGAGCTCACCCATGACTACAAAAACATTCAATCGAAGATCAAGCGTATTCCACCTGAAGATATGGTTGTCGCATGAACCTCTTACTTTCGCATTAGTTTGAACAAAGATTTAAGAAGATAAAGTTTAGGTTTTGTAAGAGGCAGGGGTGGGTAATGTATATTGGAGGGAATATCTAGTAGGAGGCGGCAATTAAGCGGTTAGGGTTAATAATCTAGTGGTTATGATTTAGGTCAAAACCGTATCTTTACTCAATCTCTCGCCGATTTTTTATCATATCCTGTCAATGTTCATATTTGGGATTGTCAATGACAATATTTATCTTGTTAATGTGATAATATTATGGTTTCAAGATATATATCGACAATCCTTTTGTAAATTTGGTTAATAATCCTGAAGATATGATTTACCGTATCTGCAATGATTCTCTCCCCGATTATAGCTTCAATCCTGTCAAAGTAAACCTACAGCCTTGTCACTATTAACATTAATCCTGTCGTTGTAAACAAATACATCTGTCATCTTAGACATGCCTTTAATTTCTAGTTATGGTATGGATAAAATCGTATCTTTATTCTCTTTTCTATTAAAGACTCCATCCTGTCATTATTAATTATCAGCTTTGTCATAGATAAACTATATCCTGTCAAAAACAAATTTTATTCCTGTCACTATTAATTCTCTTACTAAAACAATGATTTTCATCCGACTAGTTTTATTATTTTTAAATTTCTAAGAAAAATATCAAAAACATTATTTTAATATATATTTAATTTTTTAAATATTTTCTTACTTTTCTTTTAATTCATAATTCTCCTTTTAATGATTTTTATATTTAAATTTAAAGGAAAAACCAGTCATTATTTTTAGCACAGATGACCTATTATTTAGCACAAATAACCCACCTATCCTATTTTTGCTATTCTCAGAAAACGGGTATACTTTTGCAAACCCAACACCGATTTGGTGTATTTTTGCAAATCGGCCTTTTTTTTTATTCTCTTTTTTTCTTCTTTTTCTTTTAATTCTTTTTTTATTTAATCTTACTAACTATTGAGCTTAATTCAAAACATTGAATTCAATCTAATGTAACTATTGGGCTTCACTCAACTTCATTTACTAACTATCTATATCTATATACTATATTAATTTATGTCACATGTCCTCTCCATGTTCAAACTTATTTGTGAAAATATTATTTACATAATATCATTTTATTATGGTAACTATATTTTCTAATATTATTTTTTTTTGAAAAATATTCTAATGTTAATTACCCAATATTATTTGATGTTACATTTTTTAACCAATGGGATTAATTCAAAACTTTTGTCTTTCACTATTTATTATTTATTATTCTCTTTATCTCTTTAACCCAAGTGTATTTTTTTTCTATTATTTTTAACACATTTACTAATCAATGGGTTTAATTAAAAATAGAAAATTTTTGCCAAACAGGCACTTTTTTTGGACAAATTGGTGAATTGTCCACCTTTTTGGACAAATGAGCAAAATGTCCACTATATAACCCTAATCTAATTACGTGGATCGCTGATCCGGATCTCTCGCTCGCTTCTCCTCCTCCGATCTGCGTCTTCCTCTTCCCGTTCCTCAGATCCGCGCCTTCCTCGGAGATCCAAGAGCGAGCGATTGATGGAGCGGAGCAAGAAGCAATTGGACGGCGCGATTGGACGATGTTGCTCTTGGAATCCGACGACGTAATTGGACTGCACCTCCTGGAATCCGAGATCTCAGATCGGAGGCGCTGCAATTGGACTGCACCTCTTGGAATCCCGCAATTAGACCCCTCCTGTTGCTCTTGGAATCAGATCGGAGGCGCAATTGGACCTCGCCATGACTGCGTGCTCTGAAGTTCTAGATCTGGTTGAATTGGTGAAGCGAGCGAGGTCGAGCGAGGGCGGATCCCAAATCTGAGCCGAGGTCGAGTGAGGCGGAGCGAGCGAGTCTAGATCTGAGCCGAGGTCGAGCGAGGCGGAGCGAGCGAGTCTAGATCTGAGCGAGGGAGGGAGGCAGTGACGAGCGAGCGACAGAGCGAGGGAGGGAACGAGCGCCGGAGCTATCGAGCGAGCGTCCGGAGCGAGTGATGTCGAGGTCGAGGTCGAGCGAGCGAGGTTGACCGGCCGAAGCGAGGGATCAAGGAGCGGCCGGAGCGAGGGATGTGTTCACGATTGTGTACAGAGGAAGCACGAAGGTAGAAGAAGCAATTTTTATAAAATTACAAAAATTAACCCATAAATAGCAATTTTTGTAAAATTACAAAAATTAACCCATAAATATGAGAATGAAAAAAATACTATCTATATTTTATTATATGATTCACATCTTCTATATTTTTATTTTTACATTTGGACAACAAAATGTTATATTTGCACAACAAAATGTTAAAAAAAAATTAGACTTGGGTCATATTTGCACAACTTACGATTATATTTGCACAATGTACTCTTATATTTGCGCAACGTACTCTTATATTTGCACGCCAAAAAGTAAAAAAAAAAAAAACTAGACTTTGGTCATATTTGCTCAATATACAGTTATATTTGCACATCGTACTCTTATATTTGCACGACAAAAAAAAAAACTAGACTTGGGTCATATTTGCACGAAAAAATGTAAAAAAAAAAACTAGACTTGAGTCTTATTTGCTCAACATGCGGTTATTTTTGCACAAATATAACCGCATGTTGTGCAACATATGACCCAAGTCTAGTATTTTTTTTATTTTTTTTAACATTTTGTCGTGCAAATATAAGAGTACGTTGTGCAAATATAACCGTAAGTTGTGGAAATATGACCCAAGTCTAATTTTATTTTTTATTTTTTTTAACATTTTGTCGTGCAAATATAATCGTAAATTGTGCAAATATAATCATATGTTGTGCAAATATAACATTCTGTTGTGCAAAAATAAAAATATAGATTATGAATCACGCAATAAAATATAAGTAGTTTTTTTAATTTCTCATATTCATTGGGTGATTTTTGTAATTTAACAAAAAACTATCTCCTTCCTCCCGATTTCTACGAAGAGGATTGAAAGGCCGGTCGGCTCCGCCTCGCCGCCTCCGCCTCCGATCTCACTCCCTCGCTTGCTCGCTCTCTTCGGCGCTCGCTCGACCTCGCTCCGGAGACCTCGCCGCTGCCTCGCTCGCTCCGGCCGCTCGGCCTCCGCCTTCGTCTCCGGCCTCCGTCTCAGCAATGGATCCAAACCAGTCGATATGATTTCTTGATTCAGATGATCAGCAAATTTCAGATCTGGCCACGAACTGCAGCAACTCAATTTGATGCGAGGAATCGGTGGATATGGCCAGAGGTGGCAACTCAATCGATCTTCTTGGAATACCAGATCCAGATCAGCCTCCCCTGGATCATCCTCGATCGCTGGAGATCCCTTTCCTTCTCTGAGATCCGAGATCCGTGTGTCCAGATCCCGTCGCATTCGGCCTCTCTGGTGAGCGTGCGAGACGGCGCGAGGCGGAGCGAGCGAGAGCGGCGGCGGTCAGGTGGAGAGGAGGAGCGCGCGGCGGCGACGAACGGGAGGAGAGGAGGAAGATGGACGGAGATGGAGGAAGATCTCGCGGCGACGTCGAAGGCTTCGCCTCCAGATCCGGCGAGAGGGAGAGCGAGCTCGAGGGAGCGGCCGGAGAGATCGAGAGATATGTAATTGGGGGATCTGATTTAATTAGTATATATAGCGTACAATTCACCAATTTGTCTAAAAAAAGTGTCTGTTTGGCAAATTCCCCTTAAAAATATTGAATTAAATCTAATGTCTATGATTTATCTATATCTAAATATTATTTATAAAAAAAATCGCGTCATGGCGCGGGGATCGTACTGATTTCCTTTAAGTTACTACATAATAAGCAAGTAGAACTGCCTACAGCTCGAAAAAGCTTGGCTCGACTTCGTTCATTTCCCAACTGAGCCGAGTATGAGCACATTTTTAAGGTTGAGTCAAAATTTAGGCTCGGCTCAAGCTTGTTCATATCTATATACATATACTAAAACCGATGCATAGCGTCCTGCGTGGCGGCGTGTGAGTGAATCTGCCTACGTGGCGGCGCATGAGTGCGTCTCGCAAAACTTTCTTCCGTCAAAAAGGAAATCTAATAAAAATAATTAAATCGATATAATTAAAACTATATCAATAATAATAATAAATATTATATAAGGAAAAAACTATATATCATATATATCTTATCTAATTTAATCATATTATATTATATTCACCCAATTTCCATCCTATCTAATCTAATCGTATATATCATATATATCCTATCTATGTCAATTTCCACTAAAAATAATAATCTAAATAACAACTTTGTCTTAATCTAAATATTGTATTAATACCTAAATTTAAATTATTTACGTAGATATATAGGAAGGATTATTTATTTATTGAAATAATAATCTAAAATATGTAGTTTGATCTAATTAACAACTTTGTCCATCCTATCTTCTATATACATATATATCATATCGGCAAGTATGACTATATTGAGGTTCCGTCCCCTTTCACTATTTAGGCAAGTATGAGTATATTGCCCAGCCAAACTCAGCTTCTTTCCATCCAAATATAGATAGATAGATTTTCCTAATTAACACTTTGGAGGTACTATAAAAATAATACATATGATCATTGGATGAACCACCGGCTCTTCCATTGAATTCTTTTGTTCTTCGTGCGTATGAGCCTAGGCTTTGGAGGAAAGATTTCAGTTTTTGTATTGTTTGGTTCGGTAGGCTTTATATATAGTTTATACTATTTATACTAAATTTATTTTTATAGTGGTTGTTCTCTCTCTAATCTATATAATTAAAAAAAGTTTAAATAATTATTTCATTTTATCATTAACTCATATAATTGGATAGATGCAATATCTTATAAAAGAGTAAATATTATATAAGGAAAAAACTCTATCTAACTAAAATGATTTACTATGCCATCTTTAATTACACTTATTTCAAATTTTGGTGGGATTTTACTTATTTTAATGTTCATTCGTATTATTTAAAATATTAAATAAGAATAATTATTTAAATTATTTCTATCTAATCTACCATTAATTATAATATGTGGCGTAAATTATGTTAACCTATGCTAATAACTTGACAAAATAATTATATAAATTATTTCTATCTAACTAAAAGGATTTACTACGCCTTTAATTAATGCTTATTCCAAATTTTGGTGAGAAAATTTGGTAGAATATCACCTTTTAATGTTCTAATTAAGTAATTAACACCTCTTGAAAATTTATCAGCCGCTTTAACATCCCCTAAAAATTTTTTAGCCCTCTACCGCGCATCTGCTCTCTCTGTCTCTTCACGGCTCTTCAATGGCGCTCCTCCCCGCGGATCCCGATCTCCATTGATTCTCCCCACCCGTAGGCACTCTGATTGACATTCATTCGTTCTCCCATGTCCTCGTCGGTACCAAGGCGTTCCGACCACCGGTGAGGGGGTGAGCGAGAGAGATGGCCGGATCAAATGGAACCCCTCGATGTCGATTTCGCTCCCAGGTTTCTCGCTCTTTCTCTTCCGTCTTTCTTCCTTTGTAGCTAATCGGCTGATTTTGAACCGATTGTGTCCTATGGTACAATCCTTGAACGGAGAATTAGGAATTAATGAACAATCCTTGAACGAAAGGGCTAGATTGGAATATCAGTAGATTGGAATGTCGACAGGTTCAAATGTTGTCATATTCATCATCTTCTTCCACCAGATCGATCAAGGAGGAGTAAGGTATTTCTTATGCTGGTTATTGTTTAAGCTTTTGTGTGAGTTGAGTTGTGAGCCTGTGGTTGGAATGTCGGCAGGTTGAAATTTCAGCAGATTTGAGCCTGTGGTTGGAATATCAGCCCCAACTCGAGTATTCCAAGGTAATTCCTACTCCGTTTGTTGTAATTGTTAAATTGGAATCAAAGAAAATAATGGAGATTTTAGATCTCCTTCCACTATTGAGAAATTTGAAGGTGTTGGATAGCTTTGAATTGGGTGAGGTAAGAGTTGCATCCAAAGTGTTCGATGAAATGTCTAGATGAGGTAAGCGCTTTGAATTCGATGAATTGGGTGAGGTAAGAGCTTTGAATTGAGAAATTTTAGATCTCCTTCCTTGGTCTGCAGTGTTTCTCTAATCTCAGAGACAACAACTTTAGAATTTCTCTAATCTCTGAAATATCTGACAAGTTACTGTGGAATCAGTTAGGTTATCTTGGTATATTTCTTAGTGCTTTTTGTTTACCGGAAATTGAGTTATTATATATGATTGTTTGGTGCTTGTAGCTTGCTTGAGCCAAGGCCTTCAGTGAATGATCTGATCGATCAGATGAACTTAATCGAGGATGCTTTTAGGAGGGATCGGTCTTTGTCCAAATCAAAGGTTTGAAGGTGAGTTTCTCAGGCTTGTATGATCTCTTTTTGTTGCGTTCCTCCTGTTTAATGGCATCAGATAGGTTTAACAGATGACAAAGGTGCTTCTTCAGTCCTAAATTAATCATATATGATAGTTTGGGATTGAACTATGGGGTGAAATTCATGTGGCATCCAGATAAGTCTTCTGATTGCATATTGAATCGCATATGATAGTTTGGCATCCAGAAGGGTATGAGGGATTGAGATACTTGCATTTTAGTGTGGATGTATATGTAAATTTATTTATTGATTGAATATAATGCTTTTTCCCCATCATGAATTTTGTGGTTTTTAGTTTTTGACAATGTTTCCTTCTCTTTCTATTGGCAACTTGATTAACTCTATCGGTAGGCTGACAAGAAAATAGTTGCCATCTTGTCCTTGCAGTAGCATCATCCAATTCTGTTAAGATCCTAACTTGCTGAAAATATCGCCATCATTGATGTTAGTTGAAGCAAAATGTGTGACTAACTGGAACCATAATAATTTTGATGCCTTATAGGACTTTTAGACTCTTAAATCTTAATGTTTTGACAGCCAAACTCTTGTATGCTTACCTAAATTCTTTTCATCTTGATCTTAATTGGACTCTCCTTACTTGTTAAGTGGTGACAGAATACATCTAGTTGATTTTAGGCGCAAAGTTCTCATTTGCCAAGTTCTCTCCTTTTAATTTATTCCTATAGTTGGTGTACCTTTTCCTTTTCCCTTAGATGATGAAGATTGTTCTTAATACTTGTGAAAGTCATTGTTTTTCTCAGCAAGCCACCTTTCTAATTTTCTGAATAATGTACAGGTGCTTGCTTGTTGTTTGCTGTTGTACTCTGTATATCTAAATCTTTTACGAAGCCAACTTCATGAGCTGATGCCTAAGGTACAGTTCTTCTGAAATTGTTTGTTAAACTTGTTTCTTGTTACTAGATTTTTGTTTTTATCCAGAAATGCATTACTCATGTGTAAATCAATATTAGTTTTGCATGTGTCTATTGGAATCAAAGATTGTTTCTACTGGAATTGTGCTCGATTTTTAGGGGTTGTGTTGCTTGTTTTTTTTTTTCCGGATTATGGTGCTTTTTCTCATGGTTTGTGGGCTGTTTTTGAGCTGTGACGAGGCTGTTTTTTAGGCTGATGTTGCTTCTATTTTCATGCTGTTTTGTGACTATTTTGGGGCTGCTGCTACTGTTGCAGTTTGGGGTTGTTTATGGGTTATTATTAGGCCTTTTACTGGTAACTAAGGGCTGCTCTGAAACAAGGGAGATGAGGAAATATTGTTGATTTCCCAAGGCATATAAAAACTTGGTAAGGTTGATTGCTTGGCCTGCGTTTATGGTTGGGTCTCTTGCTTTTGGGGAGCTGTTTGAGGCTGCGTTTATAGTAGCCTTCTTCCATCATTTCTGTTGCTGAGGAAATATTGTTGATTTCCCAAGGCATATAAAAACTTGATAAGGCTTAAATTTGCTCGAATTCTATTGCCTTGTATCTTCAGCTTAGATTGTTCTTTGAGCACTTTATCCCAAACCTTAAATCAGCTACTTTCATTCTACAATTGATTCCGTTCTTGTAATCCTTATTTGGGACACTATTTTATTCTGTCATGGATTTGATGTGGTACGTCTCTCTCACAATAGAGGTAGTCATGTAATCTCTACCTCTTAGTGCCTTGTGATTTATATGCTACTACCTTCTTTTTTTCTTTAAATCTTCTTTTAACTTACAAAACAAAAATGAGTAGGATGGAGGAATGGTTATGTTATATTTTGTTTCTTTTAGAATATCTCTCTTTATTTGGATATGTAATTTGGCCGGTGTGGAAAATGGCATCGATAGAAAATGGCATCACAAAATGATTGATATCAAATAAGTATAATCACATATGTAATCAATGAATAAAAGTCATCAATAAAAGACGTCATCAACAAAGTTTAATCACATTTCATGCTCTTGTGTCATCAAATGTATAAAAATGTAATAAACATGTCACCATAAGTGATTGCATCAATAAAGTGTAATCACAAACGTGTCATCAGTGAATAAAAGTATAATTGATGAAAATATATTGATATACAAATGATTAAATTAAAAAAAAGTCGCATCAAACGATTTGATTAAAAAAGTGACATCAAATAATTACATTAGAAAAATGGCATCAAAACACTATTTTGAAAAAGTTGCATAAATGAAGTGTAATCACAAACGTGTCATCAGTGAATAAAAGTAGAATCGATGAAAATATATCGATATACAATTGATTAAATTAAAAAAAGTGGCATCAAACGATTTGATTAAAAAAAGTGGCATCAAATAACTACATTAGAAAAGTGGCATCAAAACACTACTTTAAAAAAGTTGCATTACATTAAAGAAAAAAATGTCATCAAAACATTATCCTATTTAGGTAAAAAAATGCATAAAAAAGTGTCATCACGGTAAAAAAAATATAATAAAAAATGGCATCAAAGCGGCAAAAAATGTCATCATGTTAAAAAATGACATTAAAAAAGTGGCATCGTTGGTAAAAAAAAATAAAAAATCCAAGAGAGCCGGTCAACGTTGACCGGTCAATGGTCAAACAGATTGACCATTGACTTTAATAGTCAATTTGGGAAGAGTGCTAGGTTAGTTAATTAATTTTGTTTGGGTGCTAGTTAGCTAATTAGATATTCATAATGTGCTAGTTGTCAAAATAACCCAATTTTGGTGGGCATTTCCCGTATGTTAACCTATTGTAATTAATGATTATTTTATCTATATCTGAGTGCGTCTCGCAAAACTTTCTCCTGTCAAAAAGGAAATCTAATAAAAATAATTAAATCTATATAATTAAAACTATATCAATAATAATAATAATAAATATTATATAAGGAAAAATATTAATAGATACATAAGAGCAAATATTTGATAGGTGTTATTTATATATATATATCAATTATTTTTGGTGGAAAGAATTATTTATATCAAAATTAATTATTTCATAGTTATTTCATTTATATCTATATTATTTTTTAGGAGAATGAGTTATTTAAATCTAGATTAATTTAATCTTATATTTTCAGTTATTAGTTTAATTATGATAATGTAATTCAAATTTATTTATTTATTTATTTTCATATTCATAATAGGATTTTTTTTTATAGACAATAAATATAATTTTATAATATTGTGTTAACATACTCCCGTGCAGAGGACGGGGTAGACACTAGTTATAAATAAACTGAATATGAACAAACAATACTTTACTCGTTCGGCTCGAATAACCACCTACGTGCGTTCCGAGTGTGTAACTTACCGCCCAAAAAACCCGGTTTCCCAGCCATCCGCCGGCAATGTACGCTCCTTCTCCACTCCGCTCTTGAGTTTTTGGAAACAAAACCCTAGAAATCGATTTTGAACCAAGATTTGTTTACACGATAGGAAGAGGGAAGAGAAAACGATGAATTTCTTCAACCACCGGCTGGTTCTCTCCCTCCGCTCCCGTTCCTCCGCGCCTCGGTCTCTGCTCTCCTCTCTCCGGTGTCACCAGGTTCGTTTTCATGACCCCGCTCCTCGGCAGGGGAAAAAAAAAGCGGATTTCCAGTTTTGTGTTTAGCTGTACGAAGATGTAGTTACTTGTTTTTGGAATCCGATAATCTCTTTCAATTGGTTGGATACCTGATGGACTTGTAGAAATTGTTTAGCGGGAGTGCCGAGCATTTTGCCCCTTTTTTGTGTTTGTTTAGTGTGTTGTGTTGTAATTGCAGGCGTGTTTTGAATCATTGTACATGATCTTGTTGGTTCTGCGTGCTTATTTGGTTTTCAGGATGGAGGGCGGGTTTCGAGTACCCACTATAAAACGTCAACCAGCTGTTTCTCTACTGGCGGTACTAATTGACTTGTAAATTGCACCTTTATCGATTTTTTTCTTCATTTGCTTCTCTCGGTGTTCTTATTTCATCAATCTGTCTTGAGGTTACTTAATTGTTCAATGAGATAGCAGGAAAATGTCTAGACTTGGAGTTCACTGTAATAAAAAGTTTCCACATTTTCGACTTTCTTTGCAATGCTGTTGCAGATTTTGAACATGACGATCTAGTTGATGATGGGAAGGCAAAAGCGAAGGACACTGCATTATACAAGGCTCTGACACAGCTAGCTGGTGATTTTGGCAAGGAATCCATGTTGTCTTTGTCACGCTTCTTCAGATCTCGTCGTGCACCTGTTATACCCACAGGTTCGCTTCATCTTGACTTGGCGCTTGGGATTGGAGGCCTGCCAAAGGTATTTTCGTAGCAGCAACAAATGTGCCCTATAGCTTGTCCTTCACATAAACAATTTATGAATTGCAAACATTTTCTACCTTACTTTGTGAACAAAATATTGCTCAAAACTTGCAGGGTAGAATGATTGAGATTTATGGAAAAGAATCATCTGGGAAGACAACGCTTGCCCTTCACATAATTAAGGAAGCACAAAAACTTGGAGGTTTTCTTACTTGCTCTTGTGTTATATATTGTTTGACTATGTAACACTAGCTGATTGATTTTATGATTCAATTGTCTGTAAAATTACCTCACTATCATCTCTGACACAGTTGAGTGGTGGTAGGGTACTGTGCTTACCTTGATGCTGAGAATGCAATGGACCCTACACTTGCTGAATCCATTGGAGTGAACACAGAAAATCTTCTTTTAGCATGTCCAGATTCAGCAGAGAATATGCTGAGCGTAGTTGATACTCTGACAAGAAGTGGAGCAGTAGATGTAATTGTGATTGATAGTGTAAGCACATAACTTGTATCTCTTTGGTCTCTAATTTAGTTTATTGCGACTTACTGAGGAGGTGGTCCTTCTGCCTGATGTTACTCCTATGGTATTTTTATACTTGTCTTTTATGAGCAGATATGCTTTCTGTTCAGCCTCAAGTATCTTTTGCTAAAGAAACGTTTGTCCACTAATGCTGGTGTTGGTTTCCTGAATTTTAACATAGGTTATGATGTATTTCATGTGTGGTGTACCAGGTGGCAGCACTTGTTCCACAGTGCGAACTTGATGGTTCAATTGAGTTTGGGAAAAAGTATATGCAGTCAGAAGTTATGACTAAGGCGCTTCGAAAAATTCACTATTCATTATGCCAATCAAAGACTCTTATCATATTTCTCAATCAGGTACTGTTCTCTTTGTTTCAATTTATTGGTGGCTGTGTGGCTCCTTTGGTTGTTTATACAGTGCCTTTGAGATGAACATATATAACCCCTATGTAAAATTTTTTGAGCATTTTAGCTAAATTCAGTTATTTTTGTCATATATCTGAATTCAGCTGTCTTACTCTTGTTATCCCTAAGGTAAGGGTGTTTAATCTTGAACCTCCTGACCCTTCTTTAAGCTGGATTGCACGGGGTTAATAAGTAAATAGATAGGATTACTTCTCCATAGTTAACTGGTTCGTTGATTATGAAAGCAGGTGAGATCCAAGGTAACATCAATCAATGGCTTTGGATGTGCCCAAGAGTTGACTTGTGGTGGGAATGCCTTGAAGTTTTATGCAGCCGTGCGACTGAGAATTTCAAGGATGGCATTACGCAAGACTGACGATGCGGTACAACTTAGATTTTGAACTGGGTTTTCAATCAATATTTTACTCGTCGAGTTCAAATTGCATTTTCCATGTCCTGTTTATATTGCATTGCTATAGGTCATTTTGCCTTCTAATCCAATGCCCTGTACAATTGTTTCTCAAAAGGAGCTCCTGATAGGTGATAATCTTGTTGACCAGCTAACAGGACTTGATATTTGTGTCCAAGTTGTTAAAAACAAGCTGGCACCTGCAATGAAGAAAGCTGAGTTGACTATAGAATTTGGAAGAGGCATCACCTGTGAATCCGAGGTCCTCGAAATCGCTTGTGAACATGGCTTGATTCAGAAAGAAGACTCCTATATCTTTGGGGATAAGCTGTTCGAGGACAAACGATCAGCTGAAAGATACCTAGCAGAAAATGAAGATGCCCGGGAGAAGATGGTGAAGGATTTGAGAGCTCTCATGTTTGAACACTGAGTCACAAAGCTGAACAACAGATATGCACATAACTATCATTTCATTGGCAAAAATTACGTGGCTAGACGTCCAGTTTATTGTTTAACAATTCAAGGGACTAAGCCTCTGTAAGGTGGCTGGCAAAAGACAATGCTAGGTCCTGTCAATACCAATGTATCCATTTGAAGAGGTATTAACTTGTACACCAGTGCTGAGTCCAATATAGATTTAAAATATCTCGGTGACCATTTGACTCTGCATTAGTCTGAACCTTGAAAGTGAATCTGTTTTTTCTCTTCCGCCTTCCAAGTTCTAGATCTATTTTCCTTTCAATCCATTAGAGGCAACACTATCGGGTTAAGTTTATGTTTTTTTTTCGAGACTCAGGTCCAAACACCAGCACAAATCGTGGTAGGTAGAAGTGCGCAAACAACCTTTGGCTGGTTAAGAATGAAGTGAGGTCATAACAG
Source organism: Persicaria maculosa (assembly GCA_963922045.1). Lineage (NCBI taxonomy): Eukaryota > Viridiplantae > Streptophyta > Magnoliopsida > Caryophyllales > Polygonaceae > Persicaria > Persicaria maculosa. The sequence goes on along the minus strand of OY998259.1, from coordinate 49,959,888 downwards.
ATACAAATGAATTGTCGAACATTTCCACAACACTACATCTATTCATTCAACTACAGGCTCAACACACGAAAAGAAAAGGGCCACATAAGAACACAGTTCCTTATTTTCTCTATCATCCAGAAACAAAAATTGGTAGTTTTAGTCAAAGTTTGACTGTCTCATGTTAGCATGGGCTGCAATAAGTAGTTCAATGTTTCCTTCCATAACGGAATTCAGATCGGTCAGTTGAAAGCCAGTTTTTAGATCAAGCACCAGCTTGGACGGATAAAGTGTGTACCTTCGAATCTCTTGTTTCCAAGGCTCAAAAATGGCGTCGCTCCTGATACTTTGAATGCTAGGGACCCCTTGCTCCCCGAGGATCACCAGGAGCTTTGCCTTTAACCTATTCAGAGCCTTCATTTTGTTTGAAAACTTACTTCTTTCACCTGCATACACAATTTTCATCACCAATGGCAGAAGAATGATCGAATTTAGGATTTACGTTTGTAAGACAACAAGTTAACTATGATCTGAATAAGATCAGGTCAAAAGCAGTTACCACAGGATTGGACTGTTATGCCAGTAGGAAGATGCTCTACAGAAACATAAGATTTGACTTTCCCATGTTCGTCTGCTGTCAGGGATCCAAACGAGACTCTTAGATCTTCTTCATCAAGTGGCAAGTCGGGGAATGATTCAAGGAACAGCGGGACAACATCAACAGCTGCCAGGCTCGGCTGCACACTTAAATTAATCAATTAATGACCAAAGCCAATGGCACTAGACAAAGGAAACTCATATACCCTGCAGGGTTGGTTTACCTCGTGAGAAGTTAGCATTCGGTGAATGCCTCTTTCTCCAAAAAGATAGCCGTAGGCATAACCAAACTCGAACTCAATGGAAGCGGAGCTGATACCGCCACTTGTGCAGGAGCGTTTTTCAATGATCCTTCCTCTGTGGCCTTGCTTCTGCGCCCATTTTAGATACATGTTTAAGAGACACTCTGCCCATACCTGCATTTCGCAAAACCCTTTTTAGCAACATAAACATTTATCTCTTGGGCAAAGAGAAGTTGAGGGAAGGTTAGACACGAACCTCAGAAGAAGAATCATTATCTTGGGCCTTGATAACAAGCGACGCACCATGGGGGTCAAACGGACCCCTTAGGAGCTTTGACATCTCATACTGATCCAAGAACTTGCTCACATCAACAGATGCACTATATGCCTGCCTGAACAGATGGTGATTCACTGCATCAGTATCTACCAGTCCTGCAATCAGCTTAGCTTCCTCAGCCTGCATCAATTCAATTTGCACACATTTCACTTTCAAATGTCCAATAAACAACATAATCAAGCATCCATTTAGATTCATTTACAAGGCTAAACCTGAAATTAGGCAGATAGAAGCGAAACCCACACAACAAGTGAATAACATTACAATTTACACACTTCATTCTCAACATAAAATCTTCCAACTTTGGATATTTACCAGCTTAAGACCCGTTTGATATCCATACCAAAGTATATAATTGATATCAACCTTGGTATGAATCACTCCTCCCCCTTACCAAATTTTGAGCAAACACCGAAAATCAAAATTCCAAACAGGCCCTTAATTAGAGAGTTCACCTTGTATGTGAGATCTTTGAGAGAATCAACAACTTTAGCACTATCAGCTAACTGGACAAGGACTTGATTGGATTTAACAGGATCATCCCAGAGGTCATACCCGCGTATCACTTCCTCCCTCCGAATCCGCAGTGCCTCCTCAAGCTCAAGAGCCGTTGGCGCCAATGCCTCGGCTCGAAGAACTGCATCCTCAATTTTCTTTCTCAACGCAAACAACCCTAAAAATTAAACACTTGTCTCGAATCAATGGCGTCCCAATTCACACAAGAAGTAGAACAAAGAGATTGATAGAGAGTGGTAGAACTGACCTAGCTCCTTGTAAACCTTGCTCTTGTCGTTCATGGACTGAGAAGCCCTAACTAATGGATATAGAAAACCGGCTCTGGGGTTGTATTTTGGAGACATTAATGAAGCTGAAGATTGCAACTTGGAGGTGGCCGGCGACAACTTCACCGCCATTTTTGCTCCCGGAGACGATGGAGGCAACGGTTATGAAGTGGCCGCGTCAAACGCGTAGCTGATTTCGCAATTCGAGCCACACTCTCGGGTGTACGGACATCTTCCCCAACGAAAAGGGTAAACACCACTCTGAATTTCTCTGGACTTTGAGGGGAAAGTTGGGTTCTTTGGCCCAAAATGAAAATTTTGAAGCCCAATCCCATGCTTCTCTGAAGGAGTTCGTTGGGGATTACCATCCCAAATCTATCGTTAATCTATCCCAGCTTAATAAAAATGTGTAGATTTTGCCTCTATATTGATAAGTTATAACGATTAACGAGCCAGTCTTAAGTTTTTATTAAGGGTGTGTTTGTTAAGGGTGTGTTTGGATTCCATTGCATCCACTCCTTATACTTATTATTTTAGAAGCAGCCTCTTTGTTAAAATTTGCGCCACGTGTCCAACACTGAGCAAAATTAAAAACCAAAATCTTTCACCCTTTCTCCTCCACGTTCTTTTCAACTGCCTCCCAATTATCTTCTTCCTTACAAGGTTGCTATTGCTGGAGGCGGGCACAATCGGTCGGGCACAATCGGTCGGCGATTCTCCTCCAAATCGCAGACGATACCCTGGTTCACCACGGTCTACCTCGGTCACCTCTGGAGCGGTTCCTCCCAACCGCTCGCCGCCGATTCACATCCGTCAATTAACCCTGGTACGCTTCTCCTCCCAATGGCTTACAAAACCCTAACCTTACTCCGGTACGCTTTCGTCGGTGTACGCTTTCTCCGTACTAATTCCGGCTCATTCACTGCATCGTCGGTCTCGATCGTCGCTAGAACCCTAACCCTAACGACGGAATTGAACACCGAAAAGAGAGGCGGCTCCGTTCCTTTAATTTCAGGGAAGAACAAGTCGAATTTGCTTTCGTTCGTGTTTTATGACTGTTTATTAAATTTATTTTAATTATCCGTTCTTTAATTTGTTTTCAGGTTTTGCGTTTGTCAAGGACAGATCGATGCGCCGTCATTTAGATCCGGAGTGGGTTTTGCAATTGCATCCGTATGCTTTCCTTATTTAATCGCTCTTCGTTTGTTACCTTAATTGATAACACTTTTCCCCCTTTTTTTTCCAAGTATATTGTAGTTTGAATTTGACACTATCTGCTTTGCAATAAGCTACAAATGTAGATGATGAAAATGCTTCTTTTGTTTATTGCTATTTTTCACAGTTAGTGATCCTGATATCAATGCTCTTTTTATGACGATTATTTTGAGGGCGAGGAGGAGTTTGAAATCGACCCTAAGGGCGAGCAAGGGTTTCAGGAGGTTGGCAGATGTGGCTCGATTTTTCGTTCTTTTGCGAGGATATCATAGATTGTGAATTTTAGGGTGTTTTGGGCTCGAGAACTCTGTCTTGAATTCAGGACGATGTTGTCTGAATTAGGCATGGAAACTACTAAATTGATGTGCAAATTGCTAAAATATACATTTCCCCTTTGTCAATTTAGCGTTGCAATGAACGATGTTGCGTGAATTCAGGGATTTCTCCTCGGCTTGGTCCATGGGTGCTCGGAGAAGACCAATTCTAACTAGGTTTGGCGTTGTCGATTGCGAGGTGGCTCTCGAAACAAGCCACTGCTTGGGCCTTCTCTAGCTAAGGAGCTCGAGGTGGACGGGAGGATGAAGACCATGGTTGCGCTTCACAGTTCACCCAACCATCAAGGGAGGAAGGAGATGATACTTTACACATAATTCTAAACACTGCCTCCATTATTTTGTTTAATTATGCAAAATATCCATTATTTATATCTCGGGATGCGATGTCAAGATTTGATTGGAATTTTGGCCAAAAATTAGAACCGTATCCACCCCTATCCATCCTTAATACTTATAAAACTATAAGGTTTGTTTTCTTTGCATTCAATTAGGACGGATATTAGGAGAAACATGAAAGCGATTGATTTACCATTCTTTGTCAAATTTGAAATATGGATCATTTGAAGAAAAGAAAATTTAGTAGAACATATGACAAGAAGCATGGACAATATGTTAGTAGAAAATTAACATGTTAAATATTTTGTTTAATACGTCAAACTCGACCGAAAATATTATGAAAAAACCTGAACAAGGTTCGGGAAAAGAACTAGTTTTAATTATAACCAGTACTTTTCCCTTACCCTGTACGGGTGAGTCTTTTTTTTTAAATGAAATTTGCCGCTTTAGTTCCCCTCATACCATGAGTATATTTCATTTGAATTGTTGTTCATGCCCCTCACCATGATGTTATTCAAAATCTTCGGTTATCGATACTTCATTTTCAAATTATTTTTGGTCAAGTTTGACGTTTTAAATAAAATGATTGACACATCAATTTTTTTTTTACTAATATACCATTTTGCTAATGCTTCTTGCCTTGTCGTTCATCGAAATATTTGGGTATCATGGTGAAGTCTTTTCTTGAGATGATCGATACTTCAAATTAAAGTATAGTGGATTGGTCGTTTCCACATTTCTCCTATTTTAAGGCAATGAAAAGAAACCTTAGTTTTTGGAATAAGAAAACCGAGTTCGGATATTCTATGATACTTTATCTATTACACATCATGTTATGCCTCTTAAATTGGTTTAAATTATAAACCAATTTGATGAAGATACATTAAGTTTAAATGTATAAACCTTGTATAGCTAAAACATTAAAAAAAAGAGGTGAAATCTTGTATAGTCATAATTTGGCAAGTATCTAGCCTGGTATGAATCTGATTCTCCTCAACATGCTCTTATTTGAAGTTTTCGGTTGTCATGAAAAAGTCTTCTATCGATATGATGATAATTCGAATTTCAGAAAGAATAGTAGATTAGTTGCGTTCACACTTCTTATAATATCCGCCCTACTTAAAAGCAAAGAAAAGAAGTCTTATAGTTCTTGTCATAATAAACTGAGTGCAGATCGATCCTCTATGACATTTTCTGTGTTACATACCATAATATATCTCTCAAATTGTTCTAAGTTATAAACCAATTAGAGAAAAAAGATAAACTAGTTTTAAATGTATAAACCTCATAGATCTAATTAAATCATTAAAAAATAATATTTAATATCTTATATTTAAGTGCACAAGCCTTAAGAGACCAAACTATTTAAAAAAAAATAATATATGGTACACCTTTCCAATTAGTCTAAATTATAAATCAATTTCAATACATCAAACTTTATAAGTTATCGTACTTTAAATCAAATTATAAACTTGAAATATTAAATACTTCTTAGTGTCATTTCATCAAACACTTCATGAGTTGTCCCTACAAAGATTTATTGTGTATTCTTTTAATCCCCCAAATTTCCAATTTGTAGTCTCCAATTTCTTTCCCCATTTGCTTTATTTCCCTGCCTTGCAAATGTTAACTTACTTTTCCATGCCTTGCAAATCCATTGGTGGTGGTGGAGGGTTGAAGAGAATGTACATGTTTGACAACAAGATACAATCATCGCTTTTCAGGGATGATATATTTGCAATAGCAACCTCGCCTAGTGCAGAATTTTTATGGGTTCTAGATGCACTAAGAAAAGCTCTCCATATAACCGCTATGGTTGTGCGAGTTTTGGATGGTGGCTATGATTGCGTGGGCTTGTGTTGCTGTGGGTTTACTGTTCGTTTCATGTTGATGAAATTTTTTAAATGATTGGAACCGTAGGATCACTTCTTTTCGTTTACTCTGTTGATTAAATTTTTGTGGTTTACTGCTTGTTTAGGTGTTGCATTGTATTTTGTATTTTTAGTTTTGTTGAACAACTCATATCCTGATATTCTATAATACCAAACAGGGATATTATATATAAGATATCATATTTGATACTCATATTCCTGATATCGATTCGTGGTATCAGATATTGATATCAATAGCAAACGGGGGCATATGTTTTTTTTGATAAGGTAAGAATTTGAGTATCAGACAGACCTGCTCCTTGAGTGGCCAATAAAGTCGGCAGACGGCGAACCGTCAATCAAACAATGAAAATAACAAGAGGTGCACACCGGACAGTGACAAACAAACAATTCCGAGCGACCTAGCAAACCTAAACCTAATACGTTGAGGACAACATAGACTACAAATCGAAGTCAAGCGCCACCAAACAGAGCGGTGTCGTTGTTTTAAAACTGGAATTGATGTTTCCATTAAAATGGAGGTTGTAGAGTAGTCCGATTTTAGAGTTGTTCGAACAACTTGGTGTGTAGGTGTTGCAGACAATGACCTTTGTGTTGGTTGCAGAAAAATTAGGACCATCTGAAAACAGAATTAACAAGTGAAGATAGTGTACACGTATTCATCATCCATAGTTAACAAGCTTAAGGCCTAATCTCTATACATTACTTAATGCTTACCATGCTGAAATTGGATTCCCTTGCGTCACCTCTTTCCATCTTTTTATTTTATGGAGTATCGATCATCTCCGATCTCTGTGCATTCCCGCAAAAGGACACTCTAGTTGGCCTGGAATATAAACCGCTTGATTGCATTCCATAGAAACAAACGGATTCGATTGCTATAAATTCCATTCAATTTTTTGTATCAGCAAGTATGCATCACATTACACTCCCATTCACATTTGATTTCTCCGCACATAAAAGTTTGTGCAGATCCTCATCTGATCAACGTCCCCTTATGGCTGCCATTGATTATCTTCTTCACCCCGATTTCACATGGCCGTCTGATGACGAGTCTTGATCACACGGATAATATATTATATGCGGAATACAACATTTCCCATGCTCTGCGTGTCCAACTCTGACACCCCCGTGAATTTCTTATGCCTCACACTATCTCTCACCTCCTTTTCAGTCGAATTACTACATTGTTTCCGATGTCTTTGAAGTCCTCTTCTCTGAGATCCAAGGTTTTAGATGTTAGAGTATTTATGCATTTCACTTTGCTTCGATTTGGATATTTGTCTGAATTTTGATCGATTGGTTTTCGCATAGCGTTTTCCCTCTATCTTCTAGGTTTAGTTGTCTGACAGAAGTTGAGGCCTAGCTACTTAAGGTATGGATATCAGCAATGGGGCAAGCATTGCTTTGTTCCCAATCGGCCCTAACTCAATTATCGGCCGCACAATTGCATTCCGAGTACTCTTGTGGAAATCTATGGCGCATTTCAGGCGCCAATGACTCGTTGTACTGCTCAAATTCACGTCTAATTTTAAAGATCGTGCAGCTCTAACTTTCTCATGGTTTCATCCCCGAAACCCTCAGGGGGTATTAGCCCTAGTTTCACTCGTACCGTTCCTTTTAAAACGGTATACGCATGTTCGGATTCGAGCTGAGATGGCTTATAAGAGAAAACGCTAGAGGAACATGATGAGAACTGCACTCACCTATGAAGAGTGGGCTCATGCTGCCAAGATGCTGGAGAAGGAGACATCGAAAGTGAATGAATCCGACTGCTACGATGTCGATCTTGTTAGGAACAAGCTGCAGGAGTTGAGGCATCGTCGTCGGGAAGGCTCTCTAAGAGACATCATCTTTTGTATGCGAGCTGATTTGATTCGGAATCTTGGTAACATGTGTAACCCCAAGCTTCACCAAGGGAGGCCGAGTAGCGGTGGAGGTCGGTGGCTAGGCCGGAGGTGGAGCTTGCGCCAGCGGCGACTCGAGGACTCGGCTGTCTCCATCGCGTTTCGCCTTTGGCATCGCGTATCTCTGTGCCGTTGTGCGTCTGTGCAAAAAATAGAGGGCTTCTTTGATGTTTTTTTTTAAAAAAAAAAAAGAAGGAAAAAGTGCAAAAAATTGGATTCGAACCTGCATTAACAAAGTTCCCCCTTACTCTCTCTCGTCTCTTTAACCACCGAGCCAAGCTGTTCGTATTGTCTTAAGAGGTATTCAGTTTTTATATATTTAGATATTATATACATACATACGAACATTGGGCCCCTAACTAAACTGGGCCTGAGGCAACGGCCTGCTGGGCCTCGCCTCAGGTCCGGGCCTGTTATCAGTATGCCAAATTCCAATTCGAGGGCGGTAACTACTCTGGTGCTTCTGATTATCTGTACCAATACAGGGCCCTTTGCACAGACAGTGAAAGAAACCTTAATGCATTGTGGGGAAATCTTGCTACTGAAATTTTGATGCAAAACTGGGATGTGGCACTGACAAAACTAAATCAGTTGAAAGAAATCATTGACTCCAAAGTATGTACTAATGTTCATGCCAGGGCCGGACCTGAGATTTTGAATGCCTGAGGCGAGATTTTAAAATTGGGCCCTTTACTATTTTCAACCATAACAAAACAAACATCAAAGTATATGATTTTCGATCCTATTGCAAAAATTCAGTGATGACAGACATCCGACATAGCAACAATGACATTTGACAGCTAACATTGAAACAAAATTGAAATCAAACATACCGTTAATTGAAATCAAAGTTACATTTACATAGAAGCCATAAATTCCAAAGCCAAAGTACAAATTCACAATTATTTATCAAAACAACAAGTTCTAATCACAAACCCTAATCGAAATTTTCCCAAATTGATTCTCAAATCCACAAATTCTAATCTAAATTCATTCTCATCTCAACCTATTATACTTAAAAACAATCAATTAAGAGGTAGAGGAACAAAACTACTAACCCTGAACCTTGAAGCTCTCGATCAAAGAATCTGTTGTGCAGCCTGTGCGGAGACGGGAGTGGAGTGCAGTGCGGGGTTCGCCGTCGAGTGCCGAGTAGCAGTGGAGGTCGGCGGCTAGGCCGGAGGTGGAGCTTGCGGCAGCGGCGACTCGAGGACTCGGCTGTCTCCATCGCGTTTCGCCTTCGGCATCGCGTATCTCTGTGCCGCTGTGCGTCTGTGCAAAAATAGAGGGCTTCTTTGATGTTTTTTTTTTTTTAAAAAAAAGAAGGCAAAAATGCAAAAATTTGGATTCGAAACTGCATTAACAAAATTCCCCCTTACTCTCTCTCGTCTCTTTAACCACCGAGCCAAGCTGTTCGTATTGTCTTAAGATGTATTCACTTTTATATATTTAGATATTATATACATACATACGAACATTGGGCCCCTAACGAAACTGGGCCTGAGGCAACGGCCTGCTGGGCCTCGCCTCAGGTCCGGGCCTGTTATCAGTATGCCAAATTCCAATTCGAGGGCGGTAACTACTCTGGTGCTTCTGATTATCTGTACCAATACAGGGCCCTTTGCACAGACAGTGAAAGAAACCTTAATGCATTGTGGGGAATTCTTGCTACTGAAATTTTGATGCAAAACTGGGATGTGGCACTGACAGAACTAAATCAGTTGAAAGAAATCATTGACTCCAAAGTATGTACTAATGTTCATGCCAGGGCCGGACCTGAGATTTTGAATGCCTGAGGCGAGATTTTAAAATTGGGCCCTTTACTATTTTCAACCATTACAAAACAAACATCAAAGTATATGATTTTCGATCCTATTGCAAAAATTCAGTGATGACAGACATCCGACATAGCAACAATGACATTTGACAGCTAACATTGAAACAAAATTGAAATCAAACATACCGTTAATTGAAATCAAAGTTACATTTACATAGAAGCCATAAATTCCAAAGCCAAAGTACAAATTCACAATTATTTATCAAAACAACAAGTTCTAATCACAAACCCTAATCGAAATTTTCCCAAATTGATTCTCAAATCCACAAATTCTAATCTAAATTCATTCTCATCTCAACCTATTATACTTAAAAACAATCAATTAAGAGGTAGAGGAACAAAACTACTAACCCTGAACCTTGAAGCTCTCGATCAAAGAATCTGTTGTGCAGCCTGTGCGGAGACGGGAGTGGAGTGCAGTGCGGGGTTCGCCGTCGAGTGCCGAGTAGCAGTGGAGGTCGGCGGCTAGGCCGGAGGTGGAGCTTGCGGCAGCGGCGACTCGAGGACTCGGCTGTCTCCATCGCGTTTCGCCTTCGGCATCGCGTATCTCTGTGCCGCTGTGCGTCTGTGCAAAAATAGAGGGCTTCTTTGATGTTTTTTTTTTTTAAAAAAAAAGAAGGCAAAAATGCAAAAATTTGGATTCGAAACTGCATTAACAAAATTCCCCCTTACTCTCTCTCGTCTCTTTAACCACCGAGCCAAGCTGTTCGTATTGTCTTAAGAGGTATTCACTTTTATATATTTAGATATTATATACATACATACGAACATTGGGCCCCTAACGAAACTGGGCCTGAGGCAACGGCCTGCTGGGCCTCGCCTCAGGTCCGGGCCTGTTATCAGTATGCCAAATTCCAATTCGAGGGCGGTAACTACTCTGGTGCTTCTGATTATCTGTACCAATACAGGGCCCTTTGCACAGACAGTGAAAGAAACCTTAATGCATTGTGGGGAATTCTTGCTACTGAAATTTTGATGCAAAACTGGGATGTGGCACTGACAGAACTAAATCAGTTGAAAGAAATCATTGACTCCAAAGTATATACTAATGTTCATGCCAGGGCCGGACCTGAGATTTTGAATGCCTGAGGCGAGATTTTAAAATTGGGCCCTTTACTATTTTCAACCATTACAAAACAAACATCAAAGTATATGATTTTCGATCCTATTGCAAAAATTCAGTGATGACAGACATCCGACATAGCAACAATGACATTTGACAGCTAACATTGAAACAAAATTGAAATCAAACATACCGTTAATTGAAATCAAAGTTACATTTACATAGAAGCCATAAATTCCAAAGCCAAAGTACAAATTCACAATTATTTATCAAAACCACAAGTTCTAATCACAAACCCTAATCGAAATTTTCCCAAATTGATTCTCAAATCCACAAATTCTAATCTAAATTCATTCTCATCTCAACCTATTATACTTAAAAACAATCAATTAAAAGGTAGAGGAAAAAAACTACTAATCCTGAACCTTGAAGCTCTCGATCAAAGAATCTGTTGTGCAGCCTGTGCGGAGACGGGAGTGGAGTGCAGTGCGGGGTTCGCCGTCGAGTGCCGAGTAGCGGTGGAGGTCGATGGCTAGGCCAGAGGTGGAGCTTGCGGCAGCGGCGACTCGAGGACTCGGCTGTCTCCATCGCGTTTCGCTTTCGGCATCGCGTATCTCTGTGCCGCTGTGCGTCTGTGCAAAAATAGAGGGCTTCTTTGATTTTTTTTTTTAAAAAAAAAGAATTAAAAAGTGCAAAAAATTGGATTCGAACCTGCATTAACAAAATTCCCCCTTACTCTCTCTCTCGTCTCTTTAACCACCGAGCCAAGCTGTTCGTATTGTCTTAAGAGGTATTCAGTTTTTATATATTTAGATGTTATATACATACATACGAACATTGAGCCCCTAACGAAACTGGGCCTGAGGCAACGGCCTGCTGGGCCTCGCCTCAGGTCCGGGCCTGTTATCAGTATGCCAAATTCCAATTCGAGGGCGGTAACTACTCTGGTGCTTCTGATTATCTGTACCAATACAGGGCCCTTTGCACAGACAGTGAAAGAAACCTTAATGCATTGTGGGGAATTCTTGCTACTGAAATTTTGATGCAAAACTGGGATGTGGCACTGACAGAACTAAATCAGTTGAAAGAAATCATTGACTCCAAAGTATGTACTAATGTTCATGCCAGGGCCGGACCTGAGATTTTGAATGCCTGAGGCGAGATTTTAAAATTGGGCCCTTTACTATTTTCAACCATTACAAAACAAACATCAAAGTATATGATTTTCGATCCTATTGCAAAAATTCAGTGATGACAGACATCCGACATAGCAACAATGACATTTGACAGCTAACATTGAAACAAAATTGAAATCAAACATACCGTTAATTGAAATCAAAGTTACATTTACATAGAAGCCATAAATTCCAAAGCCAAAGTACAAATTCACAATTATTTATCAAAACCACAAGTTCTAATCACAAACCCTAATCGAAATTTTCCCAAATTGATTCTCAAATCCACAAATTCTAATCTAAATTCATTCTCATCTCAACCTATTATACTTAAAAACAATCAATTAAAAGGTAGAGGAAAAAAACTACTAATCCTGAACCTTGAAGCTCTCGATCAAAGAATCTGTTGTGCAGCCTGTGCGGAGACGGGAGTGGAGTGCAGTGCGGGGTTCGCCGTCGAGTGCCGAGTAGCGGTGGAGGTCGATGGCTAGGCCAGAGTTGGAGCTTGCGGCAGCGGCGACTCGAGGACTCGGCTGTCTCCATCGCGTTTCGCTTTCGGCATCGCGTATCTCTGTGCCGCTGTGCGTCTGTGCAAAAATAGAGGGCTTCTTTGATTTTTTTTTTTAAAAAAAAAGAATTAAAAAGTGCAAAAAATTGGATTCGAACCTGCATTAACAAAATTCCCCCTTACTCTCTCTCTCGTCTCTTTAACCACCGAGCCAAGCTGTTCGTATTGTCTTAAGAGGTATTCAGTTTTTATATATTTAGATATTATATACATACATACGAACATTGAGCCCCTAACGAAACTGGGCCTGAGGCAACGGCCTGCTGGGCCTCGCCTCAGGTCCGGGCCTGTTATCAGTATGCCAAATTCCAATTCGAGGGCGGTAACTACTCTGGTGCTTCTGATTATCTGTACCAATACAGGGCCCTTTGCACAGACAGTGAAAGAAACCTTAATGCATTGTGGGGAATTCTTGCTACTGAAATTTTGATGCAAAACTGGGATGTGGCACTGACAGAACTAAATCAGTTGAAAGAAATCATTGACTCCAAAGTATGTACTAATGTTCATGCCAGGGCCGGACCTGAGATTTTGAATGCCTGAGGCGAGATTTTAAAATTGGGCCCTTTACTATTTTCAACCATTACAAAACAAACATCAAAGTATATGATTTTCGATCCTATTGCAAAAATTCAGTGATGACAGACATCCGACATAGCAACAATGACATTTGACAGCTAACATTGAAACAAAATTGAAATCAAACATACCGTTAATTGAAATCAAAGTTACATTTACATAGAAGCCATAAATTCCAAAGCCAAAGTACAAATTCACAATTATTTATCAAAACCACAAGTTCTAATCACAAACCCTAATCGAAATTTTCCCAAATTGATTCTCAAATCCACAAATTCTAATCTATATTCATTCTCATCTCAACCTATTATACTTAAAAACAATCAATTAAAAGGTAGAGGAAAAAAACTACTAATCCTGAACCTTGAAGCTCTCGATCAAAGAATCTGTTGTGCAGCCTGTGCGGAGACGGGAGTGGAGTGCAGTGCGGGGTTCGCCGTCGAGTGCCGAGTAGCGGTGGAGGTCGATGGCTAGGCCAGAGGTGGAGCTTGCGGCAGCGGCGACTCGAGGACTCGGCTGTCTCCATCGCGTTTCGCCTTCGGCATCGCGTATCTCTGTGCCGCTGTGCGTCTGTGCAAAAATAGAGGGCTTCTTTGATTTTTTTTTTTTAAAAAAAAAGAATTAAAAAGTGCAAAAAATTGGATTCGAACCTGCATTAACAAAATTCCCCCTTACTCTCTCTCTCGTCTCTTTAACCACCGAGCCAAGCTGTTCGTATTGTCTTAAGAGGTATTCAGTTTTTATATATTTAGATATTATATACATACATACGAACATTGGGCCCCTAACGAAACTGGGTCTGAGGCAACGGCCTGCTGGGCCTCGCCTCAGGTCCGGGCCTGTTATCAGCATGCCAAATTCCAATTCGAGGGCAGTAACTACTCTGGTGCTTCTGATTATCTGTACCAATACAGGGCCCTTTGCACAGACAGTGAAAGAAACCTTAATGCATTGTGGGGAATTCTTGCTACTGAAATTTTGATGCAAAACTGGGATGTGGCACTGACAAAACTAAATCAGGTGAAAGAAATCATTGACTCCAAAGTATGTACTAATGTTCATGCCAGGGCCGGACCTGAGATTTTGAATGCCTGAGGCGAGATTTTAAAATTGGGCCCTTTACTATTTTCAACCATAACAAAACAAACATCAAAGTATATGATTTTCGATCCTATTGCAAAAATTCAGTGATGACAGACATCCGACATAGCAACAATGACATTTGATAGCTAACATTGAAACAAAATTGAAATCAAACATACCGTTAATTGAAATCAAAGTTACATTTACATAGAAGCCATAAATTCCAAAGCCAAAGTACAAATTCACAATTATTTATCAAAACCACAAGTTCTAATCACAAACCCTAATCGAAATTTTCCCAAATTGATTCTCAAATCCACAAATTCTAATCTAAATTCATTCTCATCTCAACCTATTATACTTAAAAACAATCAATTAAAAGGTAGAGGAACAAAACTACTAACCCTGAACCTTGAAGCTCTCGATCAAAGAATCTGTTGTGCAGCCTGTGCGGAGACGGGAGTGGAGTGCAGTGCGGGGTTCGCCGTCGAGTGCCGAGTAGCAGTGGAGGTCGGTGGCTAGGCCGGAGGTGGAGCTTGCGGCAACGGCGACTCGAGGACTCGGCTGTCTCCATCGCGTTTCGCCTTCGGCATCGCGTATCTCTGTGCCGCTGTGCGTCTGTGCAAAAATAGAGGGCTTCTTTGATGTTTTTTTTTCAAAAAAAAAAAAGAAGGAAAAAGTGCAAAAAATTGGATTCGAACCTGCATTAACAAAATTCCCCCTTACTCTCTCTCGTCTCTTTAACCACCGAGCCAAGCTGTTCGTATTGTCTTAAGAGGTATTCAGTTTTTATATATTTAGATATTATATACATACATACGAACATTGGGCCCCTAACGAAACTGGGCCTGAGGCAACGGCCTGCTGGGCCTCGCCTCAGGTCCGGGCCTGTTATCAGTATGCCAAATTCCAATTCGAGGGCGGTAACTACTCTGGTGCTTCTGATTATCTGTACCAATACAGGGCCCTTTGCACAGACAGTGAAAGAAACCTTAATGCATTGTGGGGAAATCTTGCTGCTGAAATTTTGATGCAAAACTGGGATGTGGCACTGACAGAACTAAATCAGTTGAAAGAAATCATTGACTCCAAAGTATGTACTAATGTTCATGCCAGGGCCGGACCTGAGATTTTGAATGCCTGAGGCGAGATTTTAAA
This sequence comes from Persicaria maculosa, assembly GCA_963922045.1. Taxonomy (NCBI): domain Eukaryota; kingdom Viridiplantae; phylum Streptophyta; class Magnoliopsida; order Caryophyllales; family Polygonaceae; genus Persicaria; species Persicaria maculosa. The sequence continues at coordinate 49,944,803 of OY998259.1, read as the reverse complement.
ATTGGGCCCTTTACTATTTTCAACCATTACAAAACAAACATCAAAGTTTATGATTTTCGATCCTATTGCAAAAATTCAGTGATGACAGACATCCGACATAGCAACAATGACATTTGACAGCTAACATTGAAACAAAATTGAAATCAAACATACCGTTAATTGAAATCAAAGTTACATTTACATAGCAGCCATAAATTCCAAAGCCAAAGTACAAATTCACAATTATTTATCAAAACCACAAGTTCTAATCACAAACCCTAATCGAAATTTTCCCAAATTGATTCTCAAATCCAAAAATTCTAATCTAAATTCATTCTCATCTCAACCTATTATACTTAAAAACAATCAATTAAAAGGTAGAGGAACAAAACTACTAACCCTGAACCTTGAAGCTCTCGATCAAAGAATCTGTTGTGCAGCCTGTGCGGAGACGGGAGTGGAGTGCAGTGCGGGGTTCGCCGTCGAGTGCCGAGTAGCAGTGGAGGTCGGCGGCTAGGCCGGAGGTGGAGCTTGCGGCAACGGCGACTCGAGGACTCGGCTGTCTCCATCGCGTTTCGCCTTCGGCATCGCGTATCTCTGTGCCGCTATGCGTCTGTGCAAAAATAGAGGGCTTCTTTGATGTTTTTTTTTCAAAAAAAAAAAAGAAGGAAAAAGTGCAAAAAATTGGATTCGAACCTGCATTAACAAAATTCCCCCTTACTCTCTCTCGTCTCTTTAACCACCGAGCCAAGCTGTTCGTATTGTCTTAAGAGGTATTCAGTTTTTATATATTTAGATATTATATACATACATACGAACATTGGGCCCCTAACGAAACTGGGCCTGAGGCAACGGCCTGCTGGGCCTCGCCTCAGGTCCGGGCCTGTTATCAGCATGCCAAATTCCAATTCGAGGGCAGTAACTACTCTGGTGCTTCTTATTATCTGTACCAATACAGGGCCCTTTGCACAGACAGTGAAAGAAACCTTAATGCATTGTGGAGAAATCTTGCTGCTGAAATTTTGATGCAAAACTGGGATGTGGCACTGACAGAACTAAATCAGTTGAAAGAAATCATTGACTCCAAAGTATGTACTAATGTTCATGCCAGGGCCGGACCTGAGATTTTAAATGCCTGAGGCGAGATTTTAAAATTGGGCCCTTTACTATTTTCAACCATAACAAAACAAACATCAAAGTATATGATTTTCGATCCTATTGCAAAAATTCAGTGATGACAGACATCCGACATAGCAACAATGACATTTGACAGCTAACATTGAAACAAAATTGAAATCAAACATACCGTTAATTGAAATCAAAGTTACATTTACATAGAAGCCATAAATTCCAAAGCCAAAGTACAAATTCACAATTATTTATCAAAACCACAAGTTCTAATCACAAACCCTAATCGAAATTTTCCCAAATTAATTCTCAAATCCAAAAATTCTAATCTAAATTCATTCTCATCTCAACCTATTATACTTAAAAACAATCAATTAAAAGGTAGAGGAACAAAACTACTAACCCTGAACCTTGAAGCTCTCGATGAAAGAATCTGTGGTGCAGCCTGTGCGGAGACGGGAGTGGAGTGCAGTGCGGGGTTCGCCGTCGAGTTCCGAGTAGCGGTGGAGGTCGGCGGCTAGGCCGGAGATGGAGCTTGTGGCAGCGGCGACTCGAGGACTCGGCTGTCTCCATCGCGTTTCGCCTTCGGCATCGCGTATCTCTGTGCCGCTGTGCGTCTGTGCAAAAATAGAGGGCTTCTTTGATGTTTTTTTTTTAAAAAAAGAAGGAAAAAGTGCAAAAAATTGGATTCGAACCTGCATTAACAAAATTCCTCCTTACTCTCTCTCGTCTCTTTAACCACCGAGCCAAGCTATTCGTATTGTCTTAAGAGGTATTCAGTTTTTATATATTTAGATATTATATACATACGTAAGAACATTGGGCCCCTAACGAAACTGGGCCTGAGGCAACGGCCTGCTGGGCCTCGCCTCAGGTCCGGGCCTGTTATCAGCATGCCAAATTCCAATTCGAGGGCAGTAACTACTCTGGTGCTTTTGATTATCTGTACCAATACAGGGCCCTTTGCACAGACAGTGAAAGAAACCTTAATGCATTGTGGGGAAATCTTGCTGCTGAAATTTTGATGCAAAATTGGAATGTGGCACTGACAGAACTAAATCAGTTGAAAGAAATCATTGACTCCAAAGTATGTACTAATGTTCATGCCAGGGCCGGACCTGAGATTTTGAATGCCTGAGGCGAGATTTTAAAATTGGGCCCTTTACTATTTTCAACCATAACAAAACAAACATCAAAGTATATGATTTTCGATCCTATTGCAAAAATTCAGTGATGACAGACATCCGACATAGCAACAATGACATTTGACAGCTAACATTGAAACAAAATTGAAATTAAACATACTGTTAATTGAAATCAAATTTACATTTACATAGAAGCCATAAATTCCAAAGCCAAAGTACAAATTCACAATTATTTATCAAAACCACAAGTTCTAATCACAAACCCTAATCGAAATTTTCCCAAATTGATTCTCAAATCCACAAATTCTAATCTAAATTCATTCTCATCTCAACCTATTATACTTAAAAACAATCAATTAAAAGGTAGAGGAAAAAAACTACTAATCCTGAACCTTGAAGCTCTCGATCAAAGAATCTGTTGTGCAGCCTGTGCGGAGACGGGAGTGGAGTGCAGTGTGGGGTTCGCCGTCGAGTGCCGAGTAGCGGTGGAGGTCGGTGGCTAGGCCAGAGGTGGAGCTTGCGGCAGCGGCGACTCGAGGAGTCGGCTGTCTCCATCGCGTTTCGCCTTCGGCATCGCGTATCTCTATGCCGCTGTGCGTCTGTGCAAAAATAGAGGGCTTCTTTGATGTTTTTTTTTTTAAAAAAAAAGAAGGAAAAAGTGCAAAAATTTGGATTCGAACCTGCATTAACAAAATTCCCCCTTACTCTCTCTCGTCTCTTTAACCACCGAGCCAAGCTGTTCGTATTGTCTTAAGAGGTATTCAATTTTATATATTTAGATATTATATACATACATACGAACATTGGGCCCCTAACGAAAATGGGCCTGAGGCAACGGCCTGCTGGGCCTCGCCTCAGGTCCGGGCCTGTTATCAGCATGCCAAATTCCAATTCGAGGGCAGTAACTACTCTGGTGCTTCTGATTATCTGTACCAATACAGGGCCCTTTGCACAGACAGTGAAAGAAACCTTAATGCATTGTGGGGAAATCTTGCTGCTGAAATTTTGATGCAAAATTGGAATGTGGCACTGACAGAACTAAATCAGTTGAAAGAAATCATTGACTCCAAAGTATGTACTAATGTTCATGCCAGGGCCGGACCTGAGATTTTGAATGCCTGAGGCGAGATTTTAAAATTGGGCCCTTTACTATTTTCAACCATAACAAAACAAACATCAAAGTATATGATTTTCGATCCTATTGCAAAAATTCAGTGATGACAGACATCCGACATAGCAACAATGACATTTGACAGCTAACATTGAAACAAAATTGAAATTAAACATACTGTTAATTGAAATCAAATTTACATTTACATAGAAGCCATAAATTCCAAAGCCAAAGTACAAATTCACAATTATTTATCAAAACCACAAGTTCTAATCACAAACCCTAATCGAAATTTTCCCAAATTGATTCTCAAATCCACAAATTCTAATCTAAATTCATTCTCATCTCAACCTATTATACTTAAAAACAATCAATTAAAAGGTAGAGGAAAAAAACTACTAATCCTGAACCTTGAAGCTCTCGATCAAAGAATCTGTTGTGCAGCCTGTGCGGAGACGGGAGTGGAGTGCAGTGTGGGGTTCGCCGTCGAGTGCCGAGTAGCGGTGGAGGTCGGTGGCTAGGCCAGAGGTGGAGCTTGCGGCAGCGGCGACTCGAGGAGTCGGCTGTCTCCATCGCGTTTCGCCTTCGGCATCGCGTATCTCTGTGCCGCTGTGCGTCTGTGCAAAAATAGAGGGCTTCTTTGATGTTTTTTTTTTTAAAAAAAAAGAAGGAAAAAGTGCAAAAATTTGGATTCGAACCTGCATTAACAAAATTCCCCCTTACTCTCTCTCGTCTCTTTAACCACCGAGCCAAGCTGTTCGTATTGTCTTAAGAGGTATTCAATTTTATATATTTAGATATTATATACATACATACGAACATTGGGCCCCTAACGAAAATAGGCCTGAGGCAACGGCCTGCTGGGCCTCGCCTCAGGTCCGGGCCTGTTATCAGCATGCCAAATTCCAATTCGAGGGCAGTAACTACTCTGGTGCTTCTGATTATCTGTACCAATACAGGGCCCTTTGCACAGACAGTGAAAGAAACCTTAATGCATTGTGGGGAAATCTTGCTGCTGAAATTTTGATGCAAAACTGGGATGTGGCACTGACAGAACTAAATCAGTTGAAAGAAATCATTGACTCCAAAGTATGTACTAATGTTCATGCCAGGGCCGGACCTGAGATTTTAAATGCCTGAGGCGAGATTTTAAAATTGGGCCCTTTACTATTTTCAACCATAACAAAACAAACATCAAAGTATATGATTTTCGATCCTATTGCAAAAATTCAGTGATGACAGACATCCGACATAGCAACAATGACATTTGACAGCTAACATTGAAACAAAATTGAAATCAAACATACCGTTAATTGAAATCAAAGTTACATTTACATAGAAGCCATAAATTCCAAAGCCAAAGTACAAATTCACAATTATTTATCAAAACCACAAGTTCTAATCACAAACCCTAATCGAAATTTTCCCAAATTGATTCTCAAATCCAAAAATTCTAAGCTAAATTCATTCTCATCTCAACCTATTATACTTAAAAACAATCAATTAAAAGGTAGAGGAACAAAACTACTAACCCTGAACCTTGAAGCTCTCGATCAAAGAATCTGTGGTGCAGCCTGTGCGGAGACGGGAGTGGAGTGCAGTGCGGGGTTCGCCGTCGAGTGCCGAGTAGCGGTGGAGGTCGGCGGCTAGGCCGGAGGTGGAGCTTGCGGCAGCGGCGACTCGAGGACTCGGCTGTCTCCATCGCGTTTCGCCTTCGGCATCGCGTATCTCTGTGCCGCTGTGCGTCTGTGCAAAAATAGAGGGCTTCTTTGATGTTTTTTTTTTAAAAAAAGAAGGAAAAAGTGCAAAAAAATGGATTCGAACCTGCATTAACAAAATTCCCCCTTACTCTCTCTCGTCTCTTTAACCACCGAGCCAAGCTGATCGTATTGTCTTAAGAGGTATTCAATTTTATATATTTAGATATTATATACATACATACGAACATTGGGCCCCTAACGAAAATGGGCCTGAGGCAACGGCCTGCTGGGCCTCGCCTCAGGTCCGGGCCTGTTATCAGCATGCCAAATTCCAATTCGAGGGCAGTAACTACTCTGGTGCTTCTGATTATCTGTACCAATACAGGGCCCTTTGCACAGACAGTGAAAGAAACCTTAATGCATTGTGGGGAAATCTTGCTGCTGAAATTTTGATGCAAAACTGGGATGTGGCACTGACAGAACTAAATCAGTTGAAAGAAATCATTGACTCCAAAGTATGTACTAATGTTCATGCCAGGGCCGGACCTGAGATTTTAAATGCCTGAGGCGAGATTTTAAAATTGGGACCTTTACTATTTTCAACCATAACAAAACAAACATCAAAGTATATGATTTTCGATCCTATTGCAAAAATTCAGTGATGACAGACATCCGACATAGCAACAATGACATTTGACAGCTAACATTGAAACAAAATTGAAATCAAACATACCGTTAATTGAAATCAAAGTTACATTTACATAGAAGCCATAAATTCCAAAGCCAAAGTACAAATTCACAATTATTTATCAAAACCACAAGTTCTAATCACAAACCCTAATCGAAATTTTCCCAAATTGATTCTCAAATCCAAAAATTCTAGGCTAAATTCATTCTCATCTCAACCTATTATACTTAAAAACAATCAATTAAAAGGTAGAGGAACAAAACTACTAACCCTGAACCTTGAAGGTCTCGATCAAAGAATCTGTGGTGCAGCCTGTGCGGAGACGGGAGTGGAGTGCAGTGCGGGGTTCGCCGTCGAGTGCCGAGTAGCGGTGGAGGTCGGCGGCTAGGCCGGAGGTGGAGCTTGCGGCAGCGGCGACTCGAGGACTCGGCTGTCTCCATCGCGTTTCGCCTTCGGCATCGCGTATCTCTGTGCCGCTGTGCGTCTGTGCAAAAATAGAGGGCTTCTTTGATGTTTTTTTTTTAAAAAAAGAAGGAAAAAGTGCAAAAAATTGGATTCGAACCTGCATTAACAAAATTCCCCCTTACTCTCTCTCGTCTCTTTAACCACCGAGCCAAGCTGATCGTATTGTCTTAAGAGGTATTCAGTTTTTATATATTTAGATATTATATACATACATAAGAACATTGGGCCCCTAACGAAACTGGGCCTGAGGCAACGGCCTGCTGGGCCTCGCCTCAGGTCCGGGCCTGTTATCAGCATGCCAAATTCCAATTCGAGGGCAGTAACTACTCTGGTGCTTCTGATTATCTGTACCAATACAGGGCCCTTTGCACAGAAAGTGAAAGAAACCTTAATGCATTGTGGGGAAATCTTGCTGCTGAAATTTTGATGCAAAACTGGGATGTGGCACTGACAGAACTAAATCAGTTGAAAGAAATCATTGACTCCAAAGTATGTACTAATGTTCATGCCAGGGCCGGACCTGAGATTTTGATTGCCTGAGGCGAGATTTTAAAATTGGGCCCTTTACTATTTTCAACCATAACAAAACAAACATCAAAGTATATGATTTTCGATCCTATTGCAAAAATTCAGTGATGACAGACATCCGACATAGCAACAATGACATTTGACAGCTAACATTGAAACAAAATTGAAATCAAACATACCGTTAATTGAAATCAAAGTTACATTTACATAGAAGCCATAAATTCCAAAGCCAAAGTACAAATTCACAATTATTTATCAAATCCACAAGTTCTAATCACAAACCCTAATCGAAATTTTCCCAAATTGATTCTCAAATCCAAAAATTCTAATCTAAATTCATTCTCATCTCAACCTATTATACTTAAAAACAATCAATTAAAAGGTAGAGGAACAAAACTACTAACCCTGAACCTTCAAGCTCTCGATCAAAGAATCTGTGGTGCAGCCTGTGCGGAGACGGGAGTGGAGTGCAGTGCGGGGTTCGCCGTCGAGTGCCGAGTAGCGGTGGAGGTCGGCGGCTAGGCCGGAGATGGAGCTTGCGGCAGCGGCGACTCGAGGACTCGGCTGTCTCCATCGCGTTTCGCCTTCGGCATCGCGTATCTCTGTGCCGCTGTGCGTCTGTGCAAAAATAGAGGGCTTCTTTGATGTTTTTTTTTTAAAAAAAAGAAGGAAAAAGTGCAAAAAATTGGATTCGAACCTGCATTAACAAAATTCCTCCTTACTCTCTCTCGTCTCTTTAACCACCGAGCCAAGCTGTTCGTATTGTCTTAAGAGGTATTCAGTTTTTATATATTTAGATATTATATACATACGTAAGAACATTGGGCCCCTAACGAAACTGGGCCTGAGGCAACGGCCTGCTGGGCCTCGCCTCAGGTCCGGGCCTGTTATCAGCATGCCAAATTCCAATTCGAGGGCAGTAACTACTCTGGTGCTTTTGATTATCTGTACCAATACAGGGCCCTTTGCACAGACAGTGAAAGAAACCTTAATGCATTGTGGGGAAATCTTGCTGCTGAAATTTTGATGCAAAATTGGAATGTGGCACTGACAGAACTAAATCAGTTGAAAGAAATCATTGACTCCAAAGTATGTACTAATGTTCATGCTAGGGCCGGACCTGAGATTTTGAATGCCTGAGGCGAGATTTTAAAATTGGGCCCTTTACTATTTTCAACCATAACAAAACAAACATCAAAGTATATGATTTTCGATCCTATTGCAAAAATTCAATGATGACAGACATCCGACATAGCAACAATGACATTTGACAGCTAACATTGAAACAAAATTGAAATCAAACATACCGTTAATTGAAATCAAAGTTACATTTACATAGAAGCCATAAATTCCAAAGCCAAAGTACAAATTCACAATTATTTATCAAAACAACAAGTTCTAATCACAAACCCTAATCGAAATTTTCCCAAATTGATTCTCAAATCCACAAATTCTAATCTCAATTCATTCTCATCTCAACCTATTATACTTAAAAACAATCAATTAAAAGGTAGAGGAAAAAAACTACTAATCCTGAACCTTGAAGCTCTCGATCAAAGAATCTGTGGTGCAGCCTGTGCGGAGACGGGAGTGGAGTGCAGTGTGGGGTTCGCCGTCGAGTGCCGAGTAGCGGTGGAGGTCGGTGGCTAGGCCAGAGGTGGAGCTTGCGGCAGCGGCGACTCGAGGAGTCGGCTGTCTCCATCGCGTTTCGCCTTCGGCATCGCGTATCTCTGTGCCGCTGTGCGTCTGTGCAAAAATAGAGGGCTTCTTTGATGTTTTTTTTTAAAAAAAAAAAGAAGGAAAAAGTGCAAAAAATTGGATTCGAACCTGCATTAACAAAATTCCCCCTTACTCTCTCTCGTCTCTTTAACCACCGAGCCAAGCTGTTCGTATTGTCTTAAGAGGTATTCAATTTTATATATTTAGATATTATATACATACATACGAACATTGGGCCCCTAACGAAACTGGGCCTGAGGCAACGGCCTGCTAGGCCTCGCCTCAGGCCGGGCCTGTTATCAGCATGCCAAATTCCAATTCGAGGGCAGTAACTACTCTGGTGCTTCTGATTATCTGTACCAATACAGGGCCCTTTGCACAGATAGTGAAAGAAACCTTAATGCATTGTGGGGAAATCTTGCTGCTGAAATTTTGATGCAAAACTGGGATGTGGCACTGACAGAACTAAATCAGTTGAAAGAAATCATTGACTCCAAAGTATGTATTAATGTTCATGCCAGGGCCGGACCTGAGATTTTAAATGCCTGAGGCAAGATTTTAAAATTGGGCCCTTTACTATTTTCAACCATAACAAAACAAACATCAAAGTATATGATTTTCGATCCTATTGCAAAAATTCAGTGATGACAGACATCCGACATAGCAACAATGACATTTGACAGCTAACATTGAATCAAAATTGAAATCAAACATACCGTTAATTGAAATCAAAGTTACATTTACATAGAAGCCATAAATTCCAAAGCCAAAGTACAAATTCACAATTATTTATCAAAACCACAAGTTCTAATCACAAACCCTAATCGAAATTTTCCCAAATTGATTCTCAAATCCACAAATTCTAATCTAAATTCATTCTCATCTCAACCTATTATACTTAAAAACAATCAATTAAAAGGTAGAGGAACAAAACTACTAACCCTGAACCTTGAAGCTCTCGATCAAAGAATCTGTGGTGCAGCCTGTGCGGAGACGGGAGTGGAGTGCAGTGCGGGGTTCGCCGTCGAGTGCCGAGTAGCAGTGGAGGTCGGCGGCTAGGCCGGAGGTGGAGCTTGCGGCAGCGGCGACTCGAGGACTCGGCTGTCTCCATCGCGTTTCGCCTTCGGCATCGCGTATCTCTGTGCCGCTGTGCGTCTGTGCAAAAATAGAGGGCTTCTTTGATGTTTTTTTTTAAAAAAAGAAGGCAAAAATGCAAAAATTTGGATTCGAACCTGCATTAACAAAATTCCCCCTTACTCTCTCTCGTCTCTTTAACCACCGAGCCAAGTTGTTCGTATTGTCTTAAGAGGTATTCAATTTTATATATTTAGATATTATATACATACATACGAACATTGGGCCCCTAACGAAACTGGGCCTGAGGCAACGGCCTGCTGGGCCTCGCCTCAGGTCCGGGCCTGTTATCAGCATGCCAAATTTCAATTCGAGGGCAGTAACTACTCTGGTGCTTCTGATTATCTGTACCAATACAGGGCCCTTTGCACAGATAGTGAAAGAAACCTTAATGCATTGTGGGGAAATCTTGCTGCTGAAATTTTAATGCAAAACTGGGATGTGGCACTGACAGAACTAAATCAGTTGAAAGAAATCATTGACTCCAAAGTATGTACTAATGTTCATGCCAGGGCCGGACCTGAGATTTTAAATGCCTGAGGAGAGATTTTAAAATTGGGCCCTTTACTATTTTCAACCATAACAAAACAAACATCAAAGTATATGATTTTCGATCCTATTTCAAAAATTCAGTGATGACAGACATCCGACATAGCAACAATGACATTTGACAGCTAACATTGAAACAAAATTGAAATCAAACATACCGTTAATTGAAATCAAAGTTACATTTACATAGAAGGCATAAATTCCAAAGCCAAAGTACAAATTCACAATTATTTATCAAAACCACAAGTTCTAATCACAAACCCTAATCGAAATTTTCCCAAATTGATTCTTAAATCCAAAAATTCTAAGCTAAATTCATTCTCATCTCAACCTATTATACTTAAAAACAATCAATTAAAAGGTAGAGGAACAAAACTACTAACCCTGAACCTTGAAGCTCTCGATCAAAGAATCTGTGGTGCAGCCTGTGCGGAGACGGGAGTGGAGTGCAGTGCGGGGTTCGCCGTCGAGTGCCGAGTAGCGGTGGAGGTCGGCGGCTAGGCCGGTGGTGGAGCTTGCGGCAGCGGCGACTCGAGGACTCGGCTGTCTCCATCGCGTTTCGCCTTCGGCATCGCGTATCTCTGTGCCGCTGTGCGTCTGTGCAAAAATAGAGGGCTTCTTTGATGTTTTTTTTAAAAAAAAAAGAAGGAAAAAGTGCAAAAAATTGGATTCGAACCTGCATTAACAAAATTCCCCCTTACTCTCTCTCGTCTCTTTAACCACCGAGCCAAGCTGTTCGTATTGTCTTAAGAGGTATTCAGTTTTTATATATTTAGATATTATATACATACATAAGAACATTGGGCCCCTAACGAAACTGGGCCTGAGGCAACGGCCTGCTGGGCCTCGCCTCAGGTCCGGGCCTGTTATCAGCATGCCAAATTCCAATTCGAGGGCAGTAACTACTCTGGTGCTTCTGATTATCTGTACCAATACAGGGCCCTTTGCACAGACAGTGAAAGAAACCTTAATGCATTGTGGGGAAATCTTGGTGCTGAAATTTTGATGCAAAACTGGGATGTGGCACTGACAGAACTAAATAAGTTGAAAGAAATCATTGACTCCAAAGTATGTACTAATGTTAAAGCCAGGGCCGGACCTGAGATTTTGAATGCCTGAGGCGAGATTTTAAAATTGGGCCCTTTACTATTTTCAACCATAACAAAACAAACATCAAAGTATATGATTTTCGATCCTATTGCAAAAATTCAGTGATGACAGACATCCGACATAGCAACAATGACATTTGACAGCTAACATTGAATCAAAATTGAAATCAAACATACCGTTAATTGAAATCAAAGTTACATTTACATAGAAGCCATAAATTCCAAAGCCAAAGTACAAATTCACAATTATTTATCAAAACCACAAGTTCTAATCACAAACCCTAATCGAAATTTTCCCAAATTGATTCTCAAATCCACAAATTCTAATCTAAATTCATTCTCATCTCAACCTATTATACTTAAAAACAATCAATTAAAAGGTAGAGGAACAAAACTACTAACCCTGAACCATGAAGCTCTCGATCAAAGAATCTGTGGTGCAGCCTGTGCGGAGACGGGAGTGGAGTGCAGTGCGGGGTTCGCCGTCGAGTGCCGAGTAGCAGTGGAGGTCGGCGGCTAGGCCGGAGGTGGAGCTTGCGGCAGCGGCGACTCGAGGACTCGGCTGTCTCCATCGTGTTTCGCCTTCGGCATCGCGTATCTCTGTGCCGCTGTGCGTCTGTGCAAAAATAGAGGGCTTCTTTGATGTTTTTTTTTTTAAAAAAAAGAAGGCAAAAATGCAAAAATTTGGGTTCGAACCTGCATTAACAAAATTCCCCCTTACTCTCTCTCGAATCTTTAACCACCGAGCCAAGCTGTTCGTATTGTCTTAAGAGGTATTCAATTTTATATATTTAGATATTATATACATACATACGAACATTGGGCCCCTAACGAAACTGGGCCTGAGGCAACGGCCTGCTGGGCCTCGCCTCAGGTCCGGGCCTGTTATCAGCATGCCAAATTCCAATTCGAGGGCAGTAACTACTCTGGTGCTTCTGATTATCTGTACCAATACAGGGCCCTTTGCACAGACAGTGAAAGAAACCTTAATGCATTGTGGGGAAATTTTGCTGCTGAAATTTTGATGCAAAACTGGGATGTGGCACTGACAGAACTAAATCAGTTGAAAGAAATCATTGACTCCAAAGTATGTACTAATGTTCATGCCAGGGCCGGACCTGAGATTTTAAATGCCTGAGGCGAGATTTTAAAATTGGGCCCTTTACTATTTTCAACGATAACAAAACAAACATCAAAGTGTATGATTTTCGATCCTATTGCAAAAATTCAGTGATGACAGACATCCGACGTAGCAACAATGACATTTGACAGCTAACATTGAAACAAAATTGAAATCAAATATACCGTTAATTGAAATCAAAGTTACATTTACATAGAAGCCATAAATTCCAAAGCCAAAGTACAAATTCACAATTATTTATCAAAACCACAAGTTCTAATCACAAACCCTAATCGAAATTTTCCCAAATTGATTCTCAAATCCAAAAATTCTAAGCTAAATTCATTCTCATCTCAACCTATTATACTTAAAAACAATCAATTAAAAGGTAGAGGAACAAAACTACTAACCCTGAACCTTGAAGCTCTCGATCAAAGAATCTGTTGTGCAGCCTGTGCGGAGACGGGAGTGGAGTGCAGTGCGGGGTTCGCCGTCGAGTGCCGAGTAGCGGTGGAGGTCGGCGGCTAGGCCGGAGGTGGAGCTTGCGGCAGCGGCGACTCGAGGACTCGGCTGTCTCCAACGCGTTTCGCCTTCGGCATCGCGTATCTCTGTGTCGCTGTGCGTCTGTGCAAAAATAGAGGGCTTCTTTGATGTTTTTTTTTAAAAAAAAAGAAGGAAAAAGTGCAAAAAATTAGATTCGAACCTGCATTAACAAAATTCCCCCTTACTCTCTCTCGTCTCTTTAACTACCGAGCCAAGCTGTTCGTATTGTCTTAAGAGGTATTCAGTTTTTATATATTTAGATATTATATACATACATATGAACATTGGGCCCCTAACGAAACTGGGCCTGAGGCAACGGCCTGCTGGGCCTCGCCTCAGGTCCGGGCCTGTTATCAGCATGCCAAATTCCAATTCGAGGGCAGTAACTACTCTGGTGCTTCTGATTATCTGTACCAATACAGGGCCCTTTGCACAGACAGTGAAAGAAACCTTAATGCATTTTGGGGAAATCTTGCTGCTGAAATTTTGATGCAAAACTGGGATGTGGCACTGACAGAACTAAATAAGTTGAAAGAAATCATTGACTCCAAAGTATGTACTAATGTTAAAGCCAGGGCCGGACCTGAGATTTTGAATGCCTGAGGCGAGATTTTAAAATTGGGCCCTTTACTATTTTCAACCATAACAAAACAAACATCAAAGTATATGATTTTCGATCCTATTGCAAAAATTCAGTGATGACAGACATCCGACATAGCAACAATGACATTTGACAGCTAACATTGAATCAAAATTGAAATCAAACATACCGTTAATTGAAATCAAAGTTACATTTACATAGAAGCCATAAATTCCAAAGCCAAAGTACAAATTCACAATTATTTATCAAAACCACAAGTTCTAATCACAAACCCTAATCGAAATTTTCCCAAATTGATTCTGAAATCCACAAATTCTAATCTAAATTCATTCTCATCTCAACCTATTATACTTAAAAACAATCAATTAAAAGGTAGAGGAACAAAACTACTAACCCTGAACCATGAAGCTCTCGATCAAAGAATCTGTGGTGCAGCCTGTGCGGAGACGGGAGTGGAGTGCAGTGCGGGGTTCGCCGTCGAGTGCCGAGTAGCAGTGGAGGTCGGCGGCTAGGCCGGAGGTGGAGCTTGCGGCAGCGGCGACTCGAGGACTCGGCTGTCTCCATCGTGTTTCGCCTTCGGCATCGCGTATCTCTGTGCCGCTGTACGTCTGTGCAAAAATAGAGGGCTTCTTTGATGTTTTTTTTTTTAAAAAAAAGAAGGCAAAAATGCAAAAATTTGGGTTCGAACCTGCATTAACAAAATTCCCCCTTACTCTCTCTCGAATCTTTAACCACCGAGCCAAGCTGTTCGTATTGTATTAAGAGGTATTCCATTTTATATATTTAGATATTATATACATACATACGAACATTGGGCCCCTAACGAAACTGGGCCTGAGGCAACGGCCTGCTGGGCCTCGCCTCAGGTCCGGGCCTGTTATCAGCATGCCAAATTCCAATTCGAGGGCAGTAACTACTCTGGTGCTTCTGATTATCTGTACCAATACAGGGCCCTTTGCACAGACAGTGAAAGAAACCTTAATGCATTGTGGGGAAATTTTGCTGCTGAAATTTTGATGCAAAACTGGGATGTGGCACTGACAGAACTAAATCAGTTGAAAGAAATCATTGACTCCAAAGTATGTACTAATGTTCATGCCAGGGCCGGACCTGAGATTTTAAATGCCTGAGGCGAGATTTTAAAATTGGGCCCTTTACTATTTTCAACGATAACAAAACAAACATCAAAGTGTATGATTTTCGATCCTATTGCAAAAATTCAGTGATGACAGACTTCCGACGTAGCAACAATGACATTTGACAGCTAACATTGAAACAAAATTGAAATCAAACATACCGTTAATTGAAATCAAAGTTACATTTACATAGAAGCCATAAATTCCAAAGCCAAAGTACAAATTCACAATTATTTATCAAAACCACAAGTTCTAATCACAAACCCTAATCGAAATTTTCCCAAATTAATTCTCAAATCCAAAAATTCTAAGCTAAATTCATTCTCATCTCAACCTATTATACTTAAAAACAATCAATTAAAAGGTAGAGGAACAAAACTACTAACCCTGAACCTTGAAGCTCTCGATCAAAGAATCTGTTGTGCAGCCTGTGCGGAGACGGGAGTGGAGTGCAGTGCGGGGTTCGCCGTCGAGTGCCGAGTAGCGGTGGAGGTCGGCGGCTAGGCCGGAGGTGGAGCTTGCGGCAGCGGCGACTCGAGGACTCGGCTGTCTCCAACGCGTTTCGCCTTCGGCATCGCGTATCTCTGTGTCGCTGTGCGTCTGTGCAAAAATAGAGGGCTTCTTTGATGTTTTTTTTTAAAAAAAAAGAAGGAAAAAGTGCAAAAAATTGGATTCGAACCTGCATTAACAAAATTCCCCCTTACTCTCTCTCGTCTCTTTAACTACCGAGCCAAGCTGTTCGTATTGTCTTAAGAGGTATTCAGTTTTTATATATTTAGATATTATATACATACATATGAACATTGGGCCCCTAACGAAACTGGGCCTGAGGCAACGGCCTGCTGGGCCTCGCCTCAGGTCCGGGCCTGTTATCAGCATGCCAAATTCCAATTCGAGGGCAGTAACTACTCTGGTGCTTCTGATTATCTGTACCAATACAGGGCCCTTTGCACAGACAGTGAAAGAAACCTTAATGCATTGTGGGGAAATCTTGCTGCTGAAATTTTGATGCAAAACTGGGATGTGGCACTGACAGAACTAAATCAGTTGAAAGAAATCATTGACTCCAAAGTATGTACTAATGTTCATGCTAGGGCCGGACCTGAGATTTTGAATGCCTGAGGCGAGATTTTAAAATTGGGCCCTTTACTATTTTCAACCATAACAAAACAAACATCAAAGTATATGATTTTCGATCCTATTGCAAAAATTCAGTGATGACAGACATCCGACATAGCAACAATGACATTTGACAGCTAACATTGAAACAAAATTGAAATCAAACATACCGTTAATTGAAATCAAAGTTACATTTACATAGAAGCCATAAATTCCAAAGCCAAAGTACAAATTCACAATTATTTATCAAAACCACAAGTTCTAATCACAAACCCTAATCGAAATTTTCCCAAATTGATTCTCAAATCCAAAAATTCTAATCTAAATTCATTCTCATCTCAACCTATTATACTTAAAAACAATCAATTAAAAGGTAGAGGAAAAAAACTACTAATCCTGAACCTTGAAGCTCTATATCAAAGAATCTGTGGTGCAGCCTGTGCGGAGACGGGAGTGGAGTGCAGTGCGGGGTTCGCCGTCGAGTGCCGAGTAGCGGTGGAGGTCGGTGGCTAGGCCAGAGGTGGAGCTTGCGGCAGCGGCGACTCGAGGACTCGGCTGTCTCCATCGCGTTTCGCCTTCGGCATCGCGTATCTCTGTGCCGCTGTGCGTCTGTGCAAAAATAGAGGGCTTCTTTGATGTTTTTTTTTTTAAAAAAAAGAAGGAAAAAGTGTAAAAAATTGGACTCGATCCTGCATTAACAAAATTCCCCCTTACTCTCTCTCGTCTCTTTAACCACCGAGCCAAGCTGTTCGTATTGTCTTAAGAGGTATTCAGTTTTTATATATTTAGATATTATATACATACATACGAACATTGGGCCCCTAACGAAACTGGGCCTGAGGCAACGGCCTGCTGGGCCTCGCCTCAGGTCCGGGCCTGTTATCAGCATGCCAAATTCCAATTCGAGGGCAGTAACTACTCTGGTGCTTTTGATTATCTGTACCAATACAGGGCCCTTTGCACAGACAGTGAAAGAAACCTTAATGCATTGTGGGGAAATCTTGCTGCTGAAATTTTGATGCAAAACTGGGATGTGGCACTGACAGAACTAAATCAGTTGAAAGAAATCATTGACTCCAAAGTATGTACTAATGTTCATGCCAGGGCCGGACCTGAGATTTTGAATGCCTGAGGCGAGATTTTAAAATTGGGCCCTTTACTATTTTCAACCATAACAAAACAAACATCAAAGTATATGATTTTCGATCCTATTGCAAAAATTCAGTGATGACAGACATCCGACATAGCAACAATGACATTTGACAGCTAACATTGAAACAAAATTGAAATTAAACATACCGTTAATTGAAATCAAAGTTACATTTACATAGAAGCCATAAATTCCAAAGCCAAAGTACAAATTCACAATTATTTATCAAAACCACAAGTTCTAATCACAAACCCTAATCGAAATTTTCCCAAATTGATTCTCAAATCCAAAAATTCTAATCTAAATTCATTCTCATCTCAACCTATTATACTTAAAAACAATCAATTAAAAGGTAGAGGAACAAAACTACTAACCCTGAACCTTGAAGCTCTCGATCAAAGAATCTGTGGTGCAGCCTGTGCGGAGACGGGAGTGGAGTGCAGTGCGGGGTTCGCTGTCGAGTGCCGAGTAGCGGTGGAGGTCGGCGGCTAGGCCGGAGGTGGAGCTTGCGGCAGCGGCGACTCGAGGACTCGGCTGTCTCCATCGCGTTTCGCCTTCGGCATCGCGTATCTCTGTGCCCCTGTGCGTCTGTGCAAAAATAGAGGGCTTCTTTGATGTTTTTTTTTAAAAAAAAAAGAAGGCAAAAATGCAAAAAATTGGATTCGAACCTGCATTAACAAAATTCCCCCTTACTCTCTCTCGTCTCTTTAACCACCGAGCCAAGCTGTTCGTATTGTCTTAAGAGGTATTCAGTTTTTATATATTTAGATATTATATACATACATACGAACATTGGGCCCCTAACGAAACTGGGCCTGAGGCAACGGCCTGCTGGGCCTCGCCTCAGGTCCGGGCTTAGTTCATGCACATTCTTTTAATCTATTATCGTTCTTACAACTCGCTATTTTAATTTTATTTTTTTCCTGTGAATTATGTATGGCGGAGCTTTTCTTCCCAATTGAGCCAAGTGCAGGGCAGAATATGGTTGATGCACTGGAGCTTGTTTATTTTTTTCAACAACGACAACGGAAGGACACAGATCATTGATCTCTTCAATCAAGAAAAGTTTGTCCCTTAACTTGGTCTATAAACTTATACAATTTCTTGTCACATATTTACACTACTAAAAAAGCAGGAAATAGCTATGGATTTTTAGCCACGAAAGTCAGACGACGCTGTTTTCGTAGTCAATAGCAATGACATTGGCGACGACTATTTTTTACCGTGGCAATTTTCGTGGCGGGTGTTCACCCAAGAATGCCACGTCATCAACTTCGTTGCTGTTAGCAACGAACACACTGTCTGTGGCTGGGTTCGTGGCTGAAAAAGCGGATGATAGTGGTAATTAGCCATGACATTAGCTACAAACGAATATTTCGTGGCTGTATTCGATGCTGATTTGGCAACAACATGAACTTCGTGTCTAAATCCGTGGCTATTCAGCATTAGAAGTCCGACGATGGAATGGACACGAGGTGAGTGAGCTTGGATCGGTTTTTGTAGCCGGGTCGGACATGGGGTTAGTGGGCTTGAATTGAAGCTGAATCCGTGGCCAACAAAGAAGAACAAATGTTATGGGCTCGGCATGGATCAACAGCCCATTATAAATGATCAGCCCAATTACCTTATTAGCCCGTAGAATGAAAAGTGTATTTAGCAACGACTCGGTCCGTGGCTAAATCCGTTGCTATAACGGTTGAACTCAAAATGGGCTTTAATTTATTATGGGCCCAAATATGACTATAATTTCCCGGATTTACTCATTGACGACCCCAAATATGACTATGAATTTTTTTTTTATATATATTATAAGTGTTGAAAATAAACATATTTTAACTAATTAATAAATTTATACAAAAAAAAACTAATTAATAAATTCTTATGTGTAACGGCCCAAATATAAATATTCGGGTTACGTTTCGAAGGATTGGATACCTTCGTTCGGATCTTGCAATTCAAGCACGGGTTGAGTTTCAAAACAAGGTGCGAGTGCTAAAAGAAGGGATTTCACACACTAAATTCGAGAGCGGTCGATTAGAGACCATAACTTGTCCTACTCGACTAAGTCGCTCAAAACCATTTATAGTTCAAGACATAAAGAAAGGATATTGACAATACAACTTGCCTCGGCGAAGCCGGGTCAAAACCAAATACGAGGAAATAAGTAGAAAAAGGGTGGAATTCAAGTCGGTCATTCTCTCCCTCTCACTGCGCCATAAGATATCCCCCGCCACAACAACACATGATCAAGCAAGGGTACGGGTACCTGAAACTAACCACGAAGTCAAGGTCGAGACACTCATGCGGGCCCTGAAGACCTCGCTGAGGACATATAATATGCCTATACCTAAATAAAGGATGCTCTAATGCAGTGCGGAAATATTAAACATTCAAGCATGCTAGCAGTTTATATATATATGCAGAAAGCGATTAAATGGGATCCCGCACAGAATGCCAAGTGGCATGTCCCTCTCCTACTCCCGCACCCATGCTCGTTAGTGCAGGAACCGACCGCGTTTTATACCCCCGCACCCATGCTCGTTAGTGCGGGAACCGGTCGCGTTCAATATCATAACATCATCAATCGTATCAATATTCATGCTCGTCAATTTAACAGTCTGACTCGATGAGGACTAAGCCCGATGGGACTGGACCGTCCTATGACCCTAGCAAATGACTCTAGGACTCACAATTTAACGACCGTTCTACCATACGCAAAGAGAATACAGATGCTCGATTAATTTGTGCAACCTAAGCATGATACTACATGAATATGCATGATGCAACACCTACACACTATATGACACATCAGGCATGAGGTTCTAACTTGAGTAAGCCCCGGAGGACTTACCTGGAGTAGCAGATCAGCAAAAGCAATAAACCCGCAGTAAGCAAGCCAATCACGTCACGGAACACCTAACAATTTTAATAGATACAGAATATAAGTCTAAAACATAGAGGACCCATTTACCGCTACACAGAATCTATCTATCGACAATTAGTCATAACATCATCATCATCATCATCATAATTCCATTCTCATTTCCATAAATCATCTCGAATTCCCAACGTCTCAAATCATGCTTTTAACTCATATATTCATATATTTCATGCCATAACTCACATAATGCTCAAATAATTTCATTAATCAAATCATCAAGTCAACTCAAGTAAATCAATTCAAAGTTCCCCAAAAGCCCTTAAATTTCCAAGAAGTCAATTTAATAGTCAAACAATTCTTTTGAAGTCATACTTAGCCAAATCCCGATATTAAACATTTGAATCCTTAACCAATTTTCCAAAGTTATATTATTATTTAAATAATCTCGGCATATCGGTTTTAAAACAATAATCCATTTGAGAAAACATTTCTCAAAATACAAGTCAAAGATCGCTACCGAAAATATTAACTATGATTTCAACATCCTTTAAAACATTTTGGAAAACCTTAAACCTCTTTAAACAATTTCTCAAACAATATGCAACTAAATAAAACACCAAATCATCCCATTTTTAATAAACCACATAAATAAAATAACATTAATAAATCGCTTTAACTTTTCTAAAAACACAAGTTAAAATCATCATATCATAACATAATATATGCCAATAATTCTACTTTTAAAACAACTTATAATATATAAATAATTTACAAAAAAATAGTTTATTACTAAATTAGAATAATGATCATAATAATAATCTAATAAAAATTATATAAACATGTAAAGAAATATTAGTAAGCATTTAACATAATCATATAACTAACACTTTCAAATAGAATCTCAATAATTTAATTATCGTATATATCAACTCAATATTAACATTATTATAAAAATAACATCTAATAATCATTTCTAATATTTCATCATCAAATAAACATATAATTTATAATCAATTAAATAATAGTAAATAATATGCATAAAATAAGTAATTAAATAAATAATTAAAACAAATCCTGAAACCGGACCAAACCGAACCAAAAATAAACGAAAACCGAACCGGACCAATTTCCCCAAACCGGACCAAGTAATTAAAACAAAATTAAAAAAAAAATAATAATAAAGGAGGTGGGGCCCACTCTTCACCATCTTCCTCAGCCTGCTCCCGATTGCTCCCTCTCGCCCGAGCTCGCCCCCGCCGACCAGCTCTCGGCTGTCCTAGCCCACCATTCCCCCTCTTTTGCTCTCACCCCCGCTCGGTCTCGCCACCCCTGCCCTTGACATAGCCTAACCCGCTCGTGTTCTCGCCCTCGTGCTCACTCCCGCTCGCTCACGCTCTCTCACCGGCGCTCGAACAGGACACGGGGGACAAGGATGGATTCTAGCAAGTTCAAGGAATCAAATTGTAGTACAAGAATCAAGGAAGTACATATAAGAGTCGAAGGTTGGGGAAGAGCTCACCGAGGGGATCGAACGCTACGGCTCGCCGGAGGTGCGTCGGGGCTTGTCGGAGGCTCGGTAGGATCACTGGATCACCGTTTTCGAATGGGCGGAGGTTGGTCGGCGATGGGCGAGGCGTTCGGGGTTGCTACTGGCGGCTTCGAAGGGTTCGTTGGATCAAGGCTAGGAGGACGGGTCGTGGTCACTGCTTGAATCGAACCAAGGGCTACGGCTAGGGGCTTGGTTAAAAAAAAATGAGTGCGGGTTTGTGATTTTGTGATCCTGTGAGGGTGGTGACAGTGTAGTTGGTTAAAGAGGGTGGAAGTATGAAAAGTGGAGGGATGATGGTGACTGGTGAAAATGAAATGTGAGGAGAGCATGGCTTGACAGTAGAAATAGGGGAGAGATGAGGGAGTAGGTAAGGTAGGGGGAGGCCGGATGAAGGAGTGGGAAAAGAGATTGAGTGTAATAGTGTGTATAAAAGTCAAAATAAATACCCGAAACCTATTTTTCGACCTTAATCCGACTTAATTCAAATTAAATTTTCAAATTCAGAATAGTGAAGTCCGACAAATATTCTCAAGTCTCGGTATAATAGAGCATAAAGAATTCGTTTCCTAATTTAAATAACAAATTTATGCCGAAATTCGTCTTGAATGAATAAAATCAAATCACTTGCTCGAGGACGGAAATTTTTAAAATTTTCCGGAGTCTTAGAAATTAATAAATTTTTAATCAAAATAAAATTCATAATTATAACAGTACTATTTAAAAATCTCGGTCTTTACATCATCCACCTCTAAAAACAAGTCTCGTCCCCGAGACTAAAATCATTTTCCAAAACCAACGAAGCCTTTCAAAAATCCAAATTTTTTTTTTTCCCTTATGTTAGTCAATCAGGTTTCAGGGATTCGAGAGGTGACAACATCCACCTCTAAGGACTAATCCCATATTCCACTTCCTAGGTTCATTTCCCACAATTATTCTCAATCAATCAACCTCGAGATATTATCATAATCAACATTTAAGCAACTCAAGATATCATATATCAACATAAACAAAGTCAGTCCATCAAGATTTATGATACCAATAATCATAACAAGAATATCAGCCTACTAGATCCTAACTATCCTAACCAATCATCATCCATCGGAATATCGACATAGCTTAATTCATCATAACAGGGATGTCATTCTATCAAAAGGGTAACATCAAATCTCATCTTCAACAGATCATAAAATCAGAGAAATATGTACATTATTACTAGTCAGAACATGACACAACCATCATACTCACATATCGCCATCAAGCTCCCGAAGCCAAGGTCAAGTCTAAGTTAGGTCCACCAACTCAATTCAGGTCAAAGTCTCCAAATATAAACATATCTCGCTTATCTTAAACCAAAACCCATGGATGTTCTCATCAATTATATGCATACTAGTCCAAGGATCAAGCCTATTCCAAATTCATCCAACATATTCCGCAAGCTTAGGTCAAAGAGTCCTCTAAGGATCAATCCACTCAAGATCCCAAGGTCTCAAATCCGACTTCCTATCTCACCACTCAAAGCTCACGCGTCGGAACTCACAACTCTCCAAGAAATCATAAATCCAGCCCAATACTCCAACTCTCATCAAAACCTCTATCAAGCGCGCGAACAATCTAGGTGTTTCCTTCCAAATTCATTCATTTCACCTACATCCTCACGAGTTCATTTGATCGATATCTTTATGAGAGAAATCTCAATTGCTCCTATACCCTTACCCTACTTCCCATACCAACAAGCACACCCGTTGCTAATCTACCTCTAAAGAACCAACTCCTATTGACAACCTCATATAATAGCATCACTACATCCTATATCCTCAATATGTTTCATGCAAAGGTACATCTCCTAAGCTACTTACGCATCCCAAACAACATAAACACCTCACTCAGCTATGTCAGAAAGTCCTATCAGTACTCAATCGTCTGCATTCGCTAGATTCTAAGTTAGAGAGCCAACTAGTGCTAAACTCGTAACACCACCCATCCAGTCTCCTCAATCGCACCTATACCCAAGTGGTCAACAACATGTCTTACTCATCTAACTCACTAAAATATCCCCAAACCGAATTGTATCTCTATATTTCCCAAAAGGTCATAGAAATTTCACTCATTTACAACACCAATTACCATTCAAAGTCCCACTATAGCCTCAATCAATCACGAGTCCTCAAGCCATATTATACTAGTTTCTTATCGTCATATACTTTAAACTCGCCTTAGACTACAATCCTCAACAACGGCACCTTACCTCTTAATGACATTAACCATCAACCCTCTTTCCAAGAGAAATTCTATATCATTCTTATTCGAATTCACTCAAGGCATCATAAATTATTTGAAGTTTCGAATTCCTACGACCATTAATAGCATCATATCCTTCACCTGAAATAGTTCTCATATTTGTCATTCACAGTCTTTCTACCTATACACCCAAGCAATCACTCTCATAAGTACTACTAACGATGTCCTTTAGTTAGCTTAAGGCATTTCCTCAAGGAATTATCGTTCATTTCCTAATTAACTCGAGATTCGAATCAATTGCACACATACCAATTTCAATTATTCTCTATGCTAAAATCTTCCAATCACGCCTCTAGAATTTCTCCAATTACAACACTTGCAAGCAACCTCAATATTACTCGAGCAATACCTAAGTGCAAATCTCACACTCCGTCCCTTATCATATAACAACTTGAACTCCAAGATCGACAAATTCCCAGGCAGTCCTAGTCACTCAATCCTTAACGATGTCCATAATCCATCCCATACCAAAGTCGTTCCTACTTCACAATACGAGCAACCTAAGTCCCACGGTCAACAATTCCTTAAGCAATTCTAGCTACTCGAACCTTATCTCCATCCAAAACTAGTTCCTCAACAACATCGCTTCCACTCCTAGTACAACAACCCATCTATCATCATATCCTCCCTACGAGAATTCTTCCTCAAATATACCTTAAATGAACTTACCCTATCCTTTAGTCAAAATTACTCACCTACACAACAATCTCAACTCCGCGGTACGTCGTGTCATTCTCATCATATGCCCAACCTAAGGCCTACCTAGAAGGCTCGTCTAAAAATTCCTAACCACTGTCTCTTCTCATCCTTAGAAACTCTCTCGACCCTACCTAAGCCAATGTCTCATTTCCATGATCCTACCTCATACTCTCATCGATTAAACCTATGATTTCTAGTCTTCCCATCACTCCTCTGACTATACCGAAAAAAGAAACCATAATCCAACATCGATAACTCACCCCTCATAGGCAAAATTAAAGCAAGCAATACTCAATAACTCTAACTACTAACATATCGAAGTACCAATGCATCGAAATTTATCAACATATCAGATCTAGGCCTATTGCACAACATCATGTTCAAACATCACAAAAAGATTAGCAGCTCGAATGGAGAACGCCCCTTCCCTAAGTCATATCTACGAATCCAATGCGTGCTCATCCTTCAATGCTGTTGATGATGTCAGTTCTGTCACCTGTAGGTTATGGGCCCACCAGGCTTCCGTTGCACCGCTCTAGTGTTACCCGGCTAGTTGTTCCTTCCCACATGTCGTCGTCCGTACAAAGAGATAACACATAGGTTCTAAATTAACAAAGATAGGGGAGAGGCACAAGCGGACAACCCAGAATACTTACAGAGTCACTTATGGACCAAGATTGAAGGTATCGAGACTAAGAACAAGGTCCCAGCCCGAGAATGACAACGATATAGGGACACACGTTCAAATAAGCAATTATCTGAATAGGAAATGCATTTAATATAATGTTATACCAGGTCATATAATCACAGATGAGACTACAATTATAACCAAACAGAAATCTCAAAGAGCAACATCAACTAACTGACTCAAGAGTCCATTTCCCGTGGAATGCTTGTATGATTCATTTGGTTAAGGGAGGAGAGTACTTGAATTGCTTCCCATAAGAAGGGTGGTCGAGCTCTAGACAAGGTATTACGACAAGAAGACACCTATTGACCATCGTAGGAATCGAGAGGGATGACTTGACAAAACAAACCATCCCTTTAGACTCGGAATCATGTCGAGAAACTTAGGTTATTCAAAGTTGATATTCTAGTACATTAATTAACTTGTGGCATGACCTATGGCGTCAAGTACCATACTCCATCACACACCCAAGTAATCAATGCACTCGAACAGAAATCCCGAATATGATTAGGTTCCCAAACCAATTTCCCGTAGAAGACGGTAATATCATAGAGAAGACTTGATAAAAAAAAACATCTAAGAAAGAGGATAAAAGAAAGAGAAGAAGAAGAAAAGAATAGTAAGAGAGAAAAGGAAGGGAAGGAAAAGGAAATGATCGATAAGACATCATTTATGGACATCGGAGGAGGTAGGAGAGAAAAGCGGAATGAGAAGAATAGACACTCGTCAACAATCCTCAACCTTAACTAGAAATCTGTTGAACAGAAGGCGAAATGGAAAGGAAATGACACAAACGGGTGGAGTAACATAAAAGAATGCTTCACAAGAACTGAAATCTCGATTACAGAGTAAAGAAGGGCTCCCTCGCTATCTCATTCACACATAAGTTCAATTTATAGCCGACAGGTATCAAAGAGGTTAACAACAGGATTCTTGCACAAGGAAGATAACACTCAGCACAGAATCAATAAGCAACAATCAATCTGATCCCCTTCGAGAGGGATCGCCCTCGGGCCCAATTTATATAAAGCCACAGAGTCTACCTAGAAGCTACCCTTCGAGGGGCAACTGACCGGAGGGGCAACTATCCTCTCGGCCTCTATATCCTAACCCCGCTACTCCAACCACCACGGTGCAAACTTCTTGGAGTCTTCCAGGCCCTCTGTGAAGTACAAAGCTAAGTTTTGCCTACCCTTTCCCAAGTCTACATCCAATAGGATGATCTATCGCCTTTCTACCCACTCGATTTCCCTTTTTCCGATTTTCTTATTTTATGTCAAGTTTATTAAGCTTTGTTAATTAATTTAGTCATATTAAATTCATTTTGCCCTTTAAAACTCTTCAAAATCTTATAAAACATTGGGCAGTTTTCAAAATCATACTTCAACCCATTTGTACTCGAATCGCGCAACCTCGCTCTGATACCACCTTTGTAACGGCCCAAATATAAATATTCGGGTTACGTTTCGAAGGATTGGATACCTTCGTTCGGATCTTGCAATTCAAGCACGGGTTGAGTTTCAAAACAAGGTGCGAGTGCTAAAAGAAGGGATTTCACACACTAAATTCGAGAGCGGTCGATTAGAGACCATAACTTGTCCTACTCGACTAAGTCGCTCAAAACCATTTATAGTTCAAGACATAAAGAAAGGATATTGACAATACAACTTGCCTCGGCGAAGCCGGGTCAAAACCAAATACGAGGAAATAAGTAGAAAAAGGGTGGAATTCAAGTCGGTCATTCTCTCCCTCTCACTGCGCCATAAGATATCCCCCGCCACAACAACACATGATCAAGCAAGGGTACGGGTACCTGAAACTAACCACGAAGTCAAGGTCGAGACACTCATGCGGGCCCTGAAGACCTCGCTGAGGACATATAATATGCCTATACCTAAATAAAGGATGCTCTAATGCAGTGCGGAAATATTAAACATTCAAGCATGCTAGCAGTTTATATATATATGCAGAAAGCGATTAAATGGGATCCCGCACAGAATGCCAAGTGGCATGTCCCTCTCCTACTCCCGCACCCATGCTCGTTAGTGCAGGAACCGACCGCGTTTTATACCCCCGCACCCATGCTCGTTAGTGCGGGAACCGGTCGCGTTCAATATCATAACATCATCAATCGTATCAATATTCATGCTCGTCAATTTAACAGTCTGACTCGATGAGGACTAAGCCCGATGGGACTGGACCGTCCTATGACCCTAGCAAATGACTCTAGGACTCACAATTTAACGACCGTTCTACCATACGCAAAGAGAATACAGATGCTCGATTAATTTGTGCAACCTAAGCATGATACTACATGAATATGCATGATGCAACACCTACACACTATATGACACATCAGGCATGAGGTTCTAACTTGAGTAAGCCCCGGAGGACTTACCTGGAGTAGCAGATCAGCAAAAGCAATAAACCCGCAGTAAGCAAGCCAATCACGTCACGGAACACCTAACAATTTTAATAGATACAGAATATAAGTCTAAAACATAGAGGACCCATTTACCGCTACACAGAATCTATCTATCGACAATTAGTCATAACATCATCATCATCATCATCATAATTCCATTCTCATTTCCATAAATCATCTCGAATTCCCAACGTCTCAAATCATGCTTTTAACTCATATATTCATATATTTCATGCCATAACTCACATAATGCTCAAATAATTTCATTAATCAAATCATCAAGTCAACTCAAGTAAATCAATTCAAAGTTCCCCAAAAGCCCTTAAATTTCCAAGAAGTCAATTTAATAGTCAAACAATTCTTTTGAAGTCATACTTAGCCAAATCCCGATATTAAACATTTGAATCCTTAACCAATTTTCCAAAGTTATATTATTATTTAAATAATCTCGGCATATCGGTTTTAAAACAATAATCCATTTGAGAAAACATTTCTCAAAATACAAGTCAAAGATCGCTACCGAAAATATTAACTATGATTTCAACATCCTTTAAAACATTTTGGAAAACCTTAAACCTCTTTAAACAATTTCTCAAACAATATGCAACTAAATAAAACACCAAATCATCCCATTTTTAATAAACCACATAAATAAAATAACATTAATAAATCGCTTTAACTTTTCTAAAAACACAAGTTAAAATCATCATATCATAACATAATATATGCCAATAATTCTACTTTTAAAACAACTTATAATATATAAATAATTTACAAAAAAATAGTTTATTACTAAATTAGAATAATGATCATAATAATAATCTAATAAAAATTATATAAACATGTAAAGAAATATTAGTAAGCATTTAACATAATCATATAACTAACACTTTCAAATAGAATCTCAATAATTTAATTATCGTATATATCAACTCAATATTAACATTATTATAAAAATAACATCTAATAATCATTTCTAATATTTCATCATCA
This sequence comes from Persicaria maculosa, assembly GCA_963922045.1. Taxonomy (NCBI): domain Eukaryota; kingdom Viridiplantae; phylum Streptophyta; class Magnoliopsida; order Caryophyllales; family Polygonaceae; genus Persicaria; species Persicaria maculosa. The sequence continues at coordinate 49,916,346 of OY998259.1, read as the reverse complement.
AATAAACATATAATTTATAATCAATTAAATAATAGTAAATAATATGCATAAAATAAGTAATTAAATAAATAATTAAAACAAATCCTGAAACCGGACCAAACCGAACCAAACATAAACGAAAACCGAACCGGACCAATTTCCCCAAACCGGACCAAGTAATTAAAACAAAAAAAAAAAAAAAATAATAATAAAGGAGGTGGGGCCCACTCTTCACCATCTTCCTCAGCCTGCTCCCGATTGCTCCCTCTCGCCCGAGCTCGCCCCCGCCGACCAGCTCTCGGCTGTCCTAGCCCACCATTCCCCCTCTTTTGCTCTCACCCCCGCTCGGTCTCGCCACCCCTGCCCTTGACATAGCCTAACCCGCTCGTGTTCTCGCCCTCGTGCTCACTCCCGCTCGCTCACGCTCTCTCACCGGCGCTCGAACAGGACACGGGGGACAAGGATGGATTCTAGCAAGTTCAAGGAATCAAATTGTAGTACAAGAATCAAGGAAGTACATATAAGAGTCGAAGGTTGGGGAAGAGCTCACCGAGGGGATCGAACGCTACGGCTCGCCGGAGGTGCGTCGGGGCTTGTCGGAGGCTCGGTAGGATCACTGGATCACCGTTTTCGAATGGGCGGAGGTTGGTCGGCGATGGGCGAGGCGTTCGGGGTTGCTACTGGCGGCTTCGAAGGGTTCGTTGGATCAAGGCTAGGAGGACGGGTCGTGGTCACTGCTTGAATCGAACCAAGGGCTACGGCTAGGGGCTTGGTTAAAAAAAAATGAGTGCGGGTTTGTGATTTTGTGATCCTGTGAGGGTGGTGACAGTGTAGTTGGTTAAAGAGGGTGGAAGTATGAAAAGTGGAGGGATGATGGTGACTGGTGAAAATGAAATGTGAGGAGAGCATGGCTTGACAGTAGAAATAGGGGAGAGATGAGGGAGTAGGTAAGGTAGGGGGAGGCCGGATGAAGGAGTGGGAAAAGAGATTGAGTGTAATAGTGTGTATAAAAGTCAAAATAAATACCCGAAACCTATTTTTCGACCTTAATCCGACTTAATTCAAATTAAATTTTCAAATTCAGAATAGTGAAGTCCGACAAATATTCTCAAGTCTCGGTATAATAGAGCATAAAGAATTCGTTTCCTAATTTAAATAACAAATTTATGCCGAAATTCGTCTTGAATGAATAAAATCAAATCACTTGCTCGAGGACGGAAATTTTTAAAATTTTCCGGAGTCTTAGAAATTAATAAATTTTTAATCAAAATAAAATTCATAATTATAACAGTACTATTTAAAAATCTCGGTCTTTACATTATGAGAATATTATAATGGTATGTTTTGAGGAAAACTCATATGATAGACTAATAAATGTTAAATAAAACCTTATATTAAGTAATAAATTCTCATTAGAATACTGTAAGTTTATGGTTTGAGGAAAACTCATACCCGTACTATAAGTAAATAATAAAACCATATACTAAGTAATAAATTCTTATTATAATACTATAAGGTTATGTTTTGGGGAAAACTCATATAAGTAACTAATAAAACCTTATACTATGTAATAAATTAGTATTATAATACTATAAGGTTATGTTTTTAGGAAAAGTCATATAAGTAGCTAATAAAACCTTATAATAAGTAATAAATTCTTATTATAATACTATAAGGTTATGTTTAGAGGAAAACTCATATAAGTAACTAATAAAACCTTATACTAACTAATAAATTCTTATTTTAATACTATAAGGTTATGTTTTGGGGAAAACTCATATAAGTAACTAATAAACCTTATACTAAGTAATAAATTCTTATTATAATAGTATAAGGTTATGTTTTTAGGAAAACTCATATAAGTAGCTAATAAAACCTTATACTAAGTAATAAACTCTTATTATAATACTATAAGGTTATGTTTTGAGGAAAACTCATACAAGTAACTAATAAAACCTTATACTAAGTAATAAATTATTATTATAATACTATAAGGTTATGTTTTTAGGAAAATTCATATAAGTAGCTAATAAAACCTTATACTAAGTAACAAATTCTTATTATAATGCTATAAGGATATGTTTTTAGGAAAACTCATATAAGTACCTAATAAAACCTTATACTAAGTAATAAATTCTTATTATAATACTATAAGGTTATGTTTTGAGGAAATCTCATATAAGTAACTAATAAAACCTTATACTAAGTATAAATTCTTATTATAATACTATAATGTTATGTTTTTAGGAAAAGTCATATAAGTAGCTAATAAAACCTTATACTAGGTAATAAATTCTTATTATAATACTATAAGGTTATGTTTTGGGGAAAACTCATATAACTAACTAATAAAACCTTATACTAAGTAATAAATTCCTATTATAATACTATAATTTTATGTTTTGGGGAAAACTCAAATAAGTAACTAATAAAACCTTATACTAAGTAATAAATTCTTATTATAATAGTATAAGGTTATGTTTTTAGGAAAACTCATATAAGTGCCAATTAAACCTTATACTAAGTAGTAAATACTTATTATAATACTATATGGTTATGTTTTGAGGAAAACTCATATAAGTAACTAATAAAACCTTATACTAAGTAATAAATTCTTATTATAATACTATAAGGTTATGTTTTGAGGAAAACTCATATAAGTAGCTCTTAAAAACTTATACTAAGTAATAATTTCTTATTATAATACTATAAGGTCATGTTTTGAGTAAATCTCATATATGTAGCTAATAAAAACCTTATACTAAGTAATAAATTTTTATTATAATACTATAAGGTTATGTTTTGAGTAAACTCATATAAGTAGCTAATAAAACCTTATAGTAAGTAATAAATTCTTATTATAATACTATAATGTTATGTTTTGAGGAAAACTCATGTAAGTAGCTAATAAAACCTTATAATAAGTAATAAATTCTTATTATAATACTATAAGGTTATGTTTTGAGGAAAACTCATATAAGTAACTAATAAAACCTTATACTAAGTAATAAATTCTTATTATAATAGTGTAAGGTTATGTTTTTAGGAAAACTCATATAAGTAGCTAATTCAACCTTATACTAAGTAGTAAATACTTATTATAATACTATAAGGTTATGTTTTGAGGAAAACTCATATAAGTAACTAATAAAACCTTATACTAAGTAATAAATTATTATTATAATAATATACGGTTATGTTTTTAGGAAAATTCATATAAGTAGCTAATAAAACCTTATACTAAGTAATAAATTCTTATTATAATAGTATAAGGTTATGTTTTTAGGAAAACTCATATAAGTAGCTAGCTAATTAAACCTTATACTAAGTAGTAAATACTTATTATAATACTATAAGGTTATGTTTTGAGGAAAACTCATATAAGTAACTAATAAAACCTTATATTAAGCAATAAATTATTATTATAATACTATGAGCTTATGTTTTTGGAAAATTCATATAAGTAGCTAATAAAACCTTATACTAAGTAACAAATTCTTATTATAATGCTACAAGGATATGGTTTTAGGAAAACTCATATAAGTAGCTAATAAAACCTTATACTAAGTAATAAATTCTTATTATATTACTATAAGGTTATGTTTTGAGGAAAACTCATATAAGTAGCTCTTAAAAACTTATACTAAGTAATAATTTCTTATTATAATACTATAAGGTCATGTTTTGAGTAAATCTCATATATGTAGCTAATAAAAACCTTATACTAAGTAATAAATTTTTATTATAATACTATAAGGTTATGTTTTGAGTAAACTCATATAAGTAGCTAATAAAACCTTATAGTAAGTAATAAATTCTTATTATAATACTATAATGTTATGTTTTGAGGAAAACTCATGTAAGTAGCTAATAAAACCTTATACTAAGTAATAAATTCTTATTATAATACTATAAGGTTATGTTTTGAGGAAAACTCATATAAGTAACTAATAAAACCTTATACTAAGTAATATATTCTTATTATAATAGTATAAGGTTATGTTTTTAGGAAAACTCATATAAGTAGCTAATTAAACCTTATACTAAGTAGTAAATACTTATTATAATACTATAAGGTTATGTTTTGAGGAAAACTCATATAAGTAACTAATAAAACCTTATACTAAGTAATAAATTATTATTATAATAATATAAGGTTATGTTTTTTGGAAAATTCATATAAGTAGCTAATAAAACCTTATACTAAGTAACAAAATCTTATTATAATGCTATAAGGATATGTTTTTAGGAAAACTCATATGAGTAGCTAATAAAACTTTATACTAAGTAATAAATTCTTATTATAATACTATAAGGTTGTTTTTTTGGGAAAACTCATATAACTAACTAATAAAACCTTATACTAAGTAATAAATTCTTATTATAATACTATAATGTTATGTTTTGGGGAAAACTCATATAAGTAACTAATAAAACCTTATACTAAGTAATAAATTCTTATTACAATAGTATAAGGTTATGTTTTTAGGAAAACTCATATAAGTAGCTAATTAAACCTTATACTAAGTAGTAAATACTTATTATAATACTATAAGGTTATGTTTTGAGGAAAACTCATATAAGTAGCTAATAAAACCTTATACTAAGTAATAAATTCTTATTATAATAGTATAAGGTTATGTTTTTAGGAAAACTCATATAAGTAGCTAGCTAATTAAACCTTATACTAAGTAGTAAATACTTATTATAATACTATAAGGTTATGTTTTGAGGAAAACTCATATAAGTAACTAATAAAACCTTATATTAAGCAATAAATTATTATTATAATACTATGAGGTTATGTTTTTAGGAAAATTCATATAAGTAGCTAATAAAACCTTATACTAAGTAACAAATTCTTATTATAATGCTACAAGGATATGGTTTTAGGAAAACTCATATAAGTAGCTAATAAAACCTTATACTAAGTAATAAATTCTTATTATATTACTATAAGGTTATGTTTTGAGGAAAACTCATATAAGTAGCTCTTAAAAACTTATACTAAGTAATAATTTCTTATTATAATACTATAAGGTCATGTTTTGAGTAAATCTCATATATGTAGCTAATAAAAACCTTATACTAAGTAATAAATTTTTATTATAATACTATAAGGTTATGTTTTGAGTAAACTCATATAAGTAGCTAATAAAACCTTATAGTAAGTAATAAATTCTTATTATAATACTATAATGTTATGTTTTGAGGAAAACTCATGTAAGTAGCTAATAAAACCTTATACTAAGTAATAAATTCTTATTATAATACTATAAGGTTATGTTTTGAGGAAAACTCATATAAGTAACTAATAAAACCTTATACTAAGTAATATATTCTTATTATAATAGTATAAGGTTATGTTTTTAGGAAAACTCATATAAGTAGCTAATTAAACCTTATACTAAGTAGTAAATACTTATTATAATACTATAAGGTTATGTTTTGAGGAAAACTCATATAAGTAACTAATAAAACCTTATACTAAGTAATAAATTATTATTATAATAATATAAGGTTATGTTTTTTGGAAAATTCATATAAGTAGCTAATAAAACCTTATACTAAGTAACAAAATCTTATTATAATGCTATAAGGATATGTTTTTAGGAAAACTCATATGAGTAGCTAATAAAACTTTATACTAAGTAATAAATTCTTATTATAATACTATAAGGTTATGTTTTTGGGAAAACTCATATAACTAACTAATAAAACTTTATACTAAGTAATAAATTCTTATTATAATACTATAATGCTATGTTTTGGGGAAAACTCATATAAGTAACTAATTAAACCTTATACTAAGTAATAAATTCTTATTACAATAGCATAAGGTTATGTTTTTAGGAAAACTCATATAAGTAGCTAATTAAACCTTATACTAAGTAGTAAATACTTATTATAATACTATAAGGTTATGTTTTGAGGAAAACTCATATAAGTAGCTAATAAAACCTTATACCAAGTAATAAATTCTTATTTTAATAGTATAAGGTTTTGTTTTTAGGAAAACTCATATAAGTAGCTAGCTAATTAAACCTTATACTAAGTAGTAAATACTTATTTTAATACTATAAGGTTATGTTTTGAGGAAAACTCATGTAAGTAGCTAATAAAAACTTATATTAAGTAATAAATTCTTATTATTATACTATACGGTTATGTTTTGAGTAAATCTCATATAATTAGCTAATAAAACCTTGTAGTAAGTAATAAATTCTTATTATAATACAATAATGTTATGTTTTGAGGAAAAGTCATGTAAGTAGCTAATAAAACCTTATACTAAGTAATAAATTCTTATTATAATACTATAAGGTTATGTTTTGAGGAAAACTCATATAAGTAACTAAGAAAACCTTATACTAAGTAATAAATTCTTATTATAATAGTATAAGGTTATGTTTTTAGGAAAACTCATATAAGTAGCTAATTAAACCTTATACTAAGTAGTAAATACTTATTATAATACTATAAGGTTATGTTTTGAGGAAAACTCATATAAGTAACTATTATACTAAGTAATAAATTATTATTATAATACTATAAGGTTATGTTTTTAGGAAAATTCATATAAATAGCTAATAAAATCTTATACTAAGTAACAAATTCTTATTATAATGCTATAAGGATATGTTTTTAGGAAAACTCATATAAGTAGCTAATAAAACCTTATACTAAGTAATAAATTCTTATTATAATACTATAAGGTTATCTTTTTGGGAAAACTCATATAACTAACTAATAAAACCTTATACTAAGTAATAAATTCTTATTATAATACTATAATGTTATGTTTTGGGGAAAACTCATATAAGTAACTAATATATAAAACCTTATACTAAGTAATAAATTCTTATTATAATAGTATAAGGTTGTGTTTTTAGGAAAACTCATATAAGTAGCTAATTAATGTAACGGCCCAGAATTATCATTTCCGGGTTACGTTTCAAGGGATAAAACCCCTTGTTCGGATCTTGCAATCCAGGTACGGGTCAAGATTTCAAACTCATTTTAAGATTAGTAGAAAGAGGGATTTCAAACCCTAAAAACCTCGAAGGTTCGTTGGGTACCCTTAATCTGTCCTAAGACTATGTCGCGGAATCCATTTCAACCGGACGTAAGGCGAAACCAATTCATGAGTGTGTAATTACCATTTTACTAAATTAGGATATTAGCCAGATTCTTCGATTCGCCAAAAGGGAACCCCGTCATATAGACATCGAGCAATCAAAATCTGCAGAAAATACCTTAAAAAAAAGAACGGGGAAAGGAGTCAGATCGAGCCACTCATGCGGGACCGGCAGTCCTCGCTGAGGCCACATAGTATGTGCTATACCTAATAAAGATGCTCTAATGCAGTACGAAGTCAAACACACTAGCATGCTCCTAGTTATAATAATGTGTAAAAATACTGTAAAGGGCCCAAGACAATGCCAAGTGGCATATCCGTCTCCTACCTCCACCCCCTTCCGATAGGGTGGAGACTGGCCAGCTCGTGAATGTATTCCATCATAATCCGGGGGCACGCATGCCTAACCCGCTCCACAATAAAGCCCGTAGGCATCTCATAATATAAGGAAGTTCATGACTCGTTTGACTCAGGGTACCCGATAAGGCTGGGCTACCCTATGACCCTAGCAAAGACTCTAGGACTATCACAGATAACGGTCGTTCTGTTTCAGACGCATAAAGTAAGCAGATGCTCATTCAATTAGTGCAACCTAAACAGGATACTACATGGCATGCTTTTATGCATATGCAACACCTAACATAAAATGCAACAACAGGCATGAATGTCCAACCTGAGTAAGCCCCCTAGGGAACTTACCTGAAAATGCAGAACAGCAGGATAATACAAGCAAGGGCCTAAAAGCAAGTCCAAAGCAATCCAAAAGCAATACACACCTATCATAAAGCCATTTCCATAAGCCATCGGACCAACATTCATACGCACGAAACCCAACTTCTCAACATACTCAAAACCAACTGATAGTGAAACCGTTTTCCAAAACCTTTCCGATATGATCAACATCAACCAAAATCATTTACTTCCAATCAAACCCATTGATAAATCTTGCCAACAATATTTCCAAACTCATTTCCTAAAGTTTTCCAAACTCTTAAAGATCAAGTTGAGTCAACTCATATCCAAAACATTTTCTTAAATCATAATTGGCCAAAACCCAATTACAAAACATTAAATCTTTAATCAACTTGTAAATTCATACCATTAAAATAATTCCGGCACTTTTTATTTCAAAACCTAAAACCCTTTAGATAGTTTACCAAATTGTATTAAATTAAAATAAACACCAACCCATATTTATGAATTAATAACAATAGAACCTCTCATAATTTTCAAGATCAGACATTTACTCATCATAAAATACATAGTTCAATAATATTATTTTAAACACTTTAAAAATGGATAATCAAAATTTCAGAAAATATATTTCTTAAAAGCAGAATAAATATAATTATTATTATAATGAAACTAACAACAATTAATACACAACATATAGTATAATGATGTAACATAATAACACCCCATATTGTAATAATAATAACAACCCAAAAGAGAGGAATCAGGCCCAAAAGGAAGCCTGATCCGACCCGCCCAGCTCAAAGCCCAACCCGGGTACTCCATCCCCTCACAAAATGACCCAGAAATAACCGACCCGAAACCCTTACCCGGATCCAGCCTTTCCCAATCTGAAAAACCCATGACAAAAATGATATAACCCGATAGTGAGAAATCCGGGTTAAGCCCAAGCAATTAGGCCCAAAAGAAGAAAAAGGGCATCTGTCTCCTGCAAGCTCAGAGCAGAGCTCTTTCAGACGCGCGACGGAAGAAGAAGAGGAGAGGAAGACTTCTCCGACCACCCACGAGCGGCTCCCTTTCCGGATCAGACTCTCCCACCCCGACCGACTCATAAAACCGACCAAGACCCAACCGGAGGGGAAGAAACGCACATGAAGAGAAGGGAGAAAAAGGGAGGACTTACAACGTCTCCGAGGAAGAACTCCGGCGCTTCAATGGCGGATCTCCGGCTGCGAGGGCGTGAGAGAATCTTCGATCGAGTCCTGGGAGAGTAGGTATGGAGTTAAAGGTGGGATTTTAGGCGTTTAGGATTGAAAACGAAGAGAAATCGACAACCGACCTTGCGAATCGGAACGGGGACGGCTGCGGCTCGCGATTAGGCTCCGGTGGTTGGCGAGAGATCCTTTTCCGGCGTCTTCTGGCTTCTGGGAACGAATATGGATGCCGGAGGTGCTCGGAGGTGGGCTGCGGGGGGTAAAGCTAGTGATGCAGACGGTGGAAAGAGAGGTGCTGCTGCTCGAGGAAGACGATAGGGAAGCTCGGTGGGTGCTCTACGACGCTCAGGGCTTGGATTCGAAAACAGAAGGGAGGGGCTGCGTCGAAGGCGGTGCTGCGTTCCTCGGACCGCGGCTTGCGAACGGGAAGCAGAGGAAGGAGAGGCGGAAACGGCGTTGACGGCTCCGGGATCCGACGGCGCTCCTGGCCACCATTGCTACTGCTCGGAACCGGGGAAACTCGGATGAAGGCGCTCGCTCTCATCGCTGAAGAACAGGGGAGATTCTCGGCGACAGGGAGGAGGAGCTGGTGAGGGCCCACTGGCGGATGCTGAACGGAGGTGGTGGCTCAGAGGCGGAAGGCAAGTTCAGGAGATGAAACGGACGGAAGGAGTGGGGCTTTTGGGGATGATTTTCGGGGTCCTGCAGAGGACTAAATGGGAAAGCAGGGAAGGGCTCCTTTGTGGGTTTTTGTCTTACTGAAATTGAAGAAATGGGAGAGTGTGCTATGAAATCAGAGGCAGCAGGGAAGAAGACAAAGAACTTTGTTGTCTCTGCTGGTCAATTCGGTCAGGAGGAGAAATGGTTAAGTAAGTGGTCCCAAAACTCCAAACGTCAAATACCCGGAATAAAATCCCGAAACCCACTTGCTCGATTCTATCCCGACCCGAAATTTCAAATTGAATTTGTAAATCATTACCGAAATTAAATTAATCTATCCAGACTCGCAACTCGAAAGCGGAATCAAATTCCGTCAAAATCAAAATTTTAAAACGATGCCGGAAGGATTTTAAAATACGATTTTTAAGGCGAAGATGAGGATTTTCAAATATCTGATTTTTTTTTTTGACCTAAATCCCTTTTATTTTATTATTTATTAAAATTTATTATTTAAAAATCTGAGCCTTTACAATTAAACCTTATACTAAGTAGTAAATACTTATTATAATACTATAAGGTTATGTTTTGAGGAAAACTCATATAAGTAACTAATAAAACCTTATACTAAGTAATAAATTCTTAATAGAATAGTATAAGGTTATGTTTTTAGGAAAACTCATATAAGTAGCTGTAACGGCCCAGAATTATAATTTCCGGGTTACGTTTCAAGGGATAAAACCCCTTGTTCGGATCATGCAATCCAGGTACGGGTCGAGGTTTCAAACTCATTTCAAAGGTCAGTAGAAAGGTGGATTTCAAACCCTAAAGTATCGTAGGGCCGTTGGGTACCCTTAACATGTCCTAAGACTATGTCGTGAAATCCAATTCAAATGAAATAAAGCGGAAGCAAAGTTAAGATACAATGACACAACAGAATCGGGTCAAAACCAAATCATAAACAAGTGATTACCATTTGCCAAGTTAAAATGTTAGTCAGGTTCTTTGATTCGCCCAAGGGTTTCCCGTCACATAAGCATGGAGCAAACAAGATCTGCAGAAATACCTTTAAAAGAAGAACGGGGAAAGGAGTCAGATCGAGCCACTCATGCGGGACCGGCAGTCCTCGCTGAGGCCACATAGTATGTGCTATACCTAATAAAGATGCTCTAATGCAATACGAAAGTCAAACACACTAGCATGCTCCTAATTCATAATAATGTGCAGAAATACTGTAAAGGGCCCAAGACAATGCCAAGTGGCATATCCCTCTCCTACCTCCACCCCTTCCGATAGGTGGAGACTGGCCAGCTCGTGAATGCATTCATTCATAATAGGGCGGCACGCATGCCTAACCCGCTCCACAATAAAGCCCGCAGGCATATCATAATATAAGGAAGTTCATGACTCGATTGACTCAGGGTACCCGATGAGGCTGGGCTACCCTATGACCCTAGCAAAGACTCTAGGACTATCACAGATAACGGCCGTTCTGTTTCAAACGCATAAAGTAAACAGATGCTCAATCAATTAGTGCAACCTAAACATGATACTAAATGGCATGCTTTTATGCATATGCAACACCTAACATAAAATGCAACAACAGGCATGAATGTCCAACCTGAGTAAGCCCCCTAGGGAACTTACCTGAAGATGCAGAACAGCAAAATAACGCAAGCAAGGGCCCACATACAAGTCCAAAGCAATCCAAAAGCAGTACACACCTATCATCAAGTCATTTTCATAAGCTACCGATCCATCATTCATACACACAGTCTCCACGTTCTCAACATGCTCAAAACCAACCGATAGTGAAACCATTTTCCAAAACCTTTTCGATATGATCAACATCAACCAAAATCATTCTTCCCAAAACTTTCCAATTCTTAAATCTCAAGTTAAATCACTCAGAAAATCAACAACCCCTTTAAAGTCATACTTAGCCAAATCCTGACATTAAAAATTTAAACCTTAGAACCAATCTCTCGAAATCATATTATAGAAAGAATTCCGACATTTTATTTCAAAACCTTTATATAAATAAATATCACCAAAACAATTCGATTTTAATAACCTACATTTATAAAACAACCAAATAGACCTTTGACCATTTAAACCAATTTTTCCCAATTATAGTGTTAGAATGATCCTGGCATGTTTATTTCAAAAATTATTATCTTAATAAATTCTGACATTTTAGAATTAATTCAAAGTAACACATTTTACTTCTCTAACCATTTAAATACCATTAAAATAATTAACCAAGTAATCAATTAAGTCAATTTAACAATGGAAATCCACTCAATCCATTCATACGGTGTAAAGTATATGATTCAATCTATAAGTCCAACCAAAATCTGTAGCCATTAATATACTATATAAAATCAACCGATTAGAATTTAACAATGGGGTACAAAATTTCCATGGAAAATCAAATTCAGCAACCACTAAAGTCAATTGAGATCACGAAGGATAGATGAGATCATACCCAATTTATGGACTTAAGGTAAACGGGTAATTTGAGGAGTTGAAGGACCGATCAGTGGGCTCGAATGAAGGTAAAGGCGCTCGACCTATGCAGCCACACGGTCCGCTCAGCTGATGGGTTCGGGTCGGAGCTCGTCGATAGAGAGGGGAGATGGAAAGGAAGGCACGACTTCGGGTGATCTCGAGGCGATAGAGAGGGAGAGGAGCCTGAGATTCACCAATGGCGATGGAGGTAGCAGGACTGGCCGGCCCCGACGGCGGGCGTAGGTGCGAAGGGGATGAATGGGCGGCCATGGTCGGCGCTGTCACTCCTCCATGGCGGCTGCTGCATTCGACAGAAGGAGGGAAGGAGGTTGACGAAGTGGTGACGGCGTGGGTTGAACAGGGGCGGCGCCGGCTACGAGCGAGGAAGGCGGAGGCGGGGCAGCCGTGGAAGACCGATCTGCGAATGGGAGGGAAGCGAGAGAGCAAGAGAGCGAGAGCGCAAGAGGGAGAGAGAGCGAGGTCCCAAGAGAGAGGGGCTCCGGGAGAGGAGGAGAGGGAGCCATGGGTGAGGCTTGAAGCTTGGAGGAGGAAGAAGAAAGGTGCGGCTGCTCTCCACATTTGAGAATGACGGCTGAGCAATGAAGGTAAGGGACTTTTATACCCTGCCAATTAGGGTTAGATGTGGTCATGTTACTTCTCAAAATTAACCCACTCTTTTTAGTTTGTAAAATTTCTACCCCATTGAATCAATATTCTAATAATAACTGAAATTACAAAAACATTCTCAAATTCCGAGGTGAGAAGGTGGGAATAAGTCAATTCTTAATCAAATTCAAAACTATGCCAGGATCTGCTTAAAAGATTTGAATAAAACAATTGCTCAAGGACGGAATTTCCAAACCTCCCAAATCTTAGAATCAGAATGATTATAAATCACTATTTTAATAATTTAATATACTAAAATTTCCCGGTCTTTACAGTAGCTAATTACACCTTATACTAAGTAGTAAATACTTATTATAATACTATATGGTTATGTTTTGAGAAAAACTCATATAAGTAACTAATAAAACCTTATACTAAGTAATAAATTATTATTATAATACTATAAGGTTATGTTTTTAGGAAAATTCATATAAGTAGCTAATAAAACCTTATACTAAGTAAGAAATTCTTATTATAATGCTATAAGGATATGTTTTTAGGAAAACTCATATAAGTAGCTAATAAAACCTTATACTAAGTAATAAATTCTTATTATAATACTATAAGGTTATGTTTTGAGGAAAACTCATATAAAGAGCTCTTAAAAACTTATACTAAGTAATAATTTCTTATTATAATACTATAAGGTCATGTTTTGAGTAAATCTCATATATGTAGCTAAGAAAAACCTTATATTAAGTAATAAATTTTTATTATAATACTATAAGGTTATGTTTTGAGTAACTCATATAAGTAGCTAATAAAACCTTATAGTAAGTAATAAATTCTTATTATAATACTATAATGTTATGTTTTGAGGAAAACTCAGGTAAGTAGCTAATAAAACCTTATACTAAGTAATAAATTCTTATTATAATACTATAAGGTTATGTTTTGAGGAAAACTCATATAAGTAACTAATAAAACCTTATACTAAGTAATAAATTCTTATTATAATAGTATAAGATTATGTTTTTAGGAAAACTCATATAAGTAGCTAATTAAATCTTATACTAAGTAGTAAATACTTATTATAATACTATAAGGTTATGTTTTGAGGAAACCTCATATAAGTAACTAATAAAACCTTATACTAAGTAATAAATTATTATAATAATAATATAAGGTTATGTTTTTAGGAAAATTCATATAAGTAGCTAATAAAACCTTATACTAAGTAACAAATTCTTATTATAATGCTATAAGGATATGTTTTTAGGAAAACTCATATGAGTAGCTAAAAAAACATTATACTAAGTAATAAATTCTTATTATAATACTATAAGGTTATGTTTTTGGGAAAACTCATATAACTAAATAATAAAACCTTATACTAAGTAATAAATTCTTATTATAATACTATAATGTTATGTTTTGGGGAAAACTCATATAAGTAACTAATAAAACCTTATACTAAGTAATAAATTCTTATTACAATAGTATAAGGTTATGTTTTTAGGAAAACTCATATAAGTAGCTAATTAAACCTTATACTAAGTAGTAAATACTTATTATAACACTATAAGGTTATGTTTTGAGGAAAACTCATATAAGTAGCTAATAAAACCTTATACTAAGTAATAAATTCTTATTATAATAGTATAAGGTTATGTTTTTAGGAAAACTCATATAAGTAGCTAGCTAATTAAACCTTATACTAAGTAGTAAATACTTATTATAATACTATAAGGTTATGTTTTGAGGAAAACTCATATAAGTAACTAATAAAACCTTATACTAAGTAATAAATTATTATTATAATACTATAAGGTTATGTTTTTAGGAAAATTCATATAAGTAGCTAATAAAACCTTATACTAAGTAACAAATTCTTATTATAATGCTATAAGGATAGGTTTTTAGGAAAACTCATATAAGTAGCTAATAAAACCTTATACTAAGTAATAAATTCTTATTATATTACTATAAAGTTATGTTTTGAGGAAAACTCATGTAAGTATCTAATAAAAACTTATACCAAGTAATAAATTCTTATTATAATACTATAAGGTTATGTTTTGAGTAAATCTCATATATGTAGCTAATAAAAACCTTATACTAAGTAATAAATTTTTATTATAATACTATAAGGTTATGTTTTGAGTAAAACTCATATAAGTAGCTAATAAAACCGTATAGTAAGTAATAAATTCTTATTATAATACTATAATGTTATGTTTTGATGAAAACTCATGTAAGTAGCTAATATAACCTTATACTAAGTAATAAATTCTTATTATAATACTATAAGGTTATTTTTTGAGGAAAACTCATATAAGTAGTTAATAAAACCTTATACTAAGTAATAAATTCTTATTATAATACTATAATGTTATGTTTTGAGCAAAACTCATGTAAGTAGCTAATAAAACCTTATACTAAGTAATAAATTCTTATTATAATATTTTAAGGTTATGTTTTGAGGAAAACTCATATAAGTAGCTAATAAAACCTTATACTAAGTAATAATTTCTTATTATAATACTATAAGGTTATGTTTTGAGGAAAACTCATATAAGTATCTAATAAAACCTTATACTAAGTAATAAATTCTTATTATAATAGTATAAGGTTATGTTTTTAGGAAAACTCATATAAGTAGCTAATTAAACCTTATACTAAGTAGTAAATACTTATTATAATACCATAAGGTTATGTTTTGAAGAAAACTCATATAAGTAACTAATAAAACCTTATACTAAGTAATAAATTATTATTATAATACTATAAGGTTATGTTTTTAGGAAAATTCATATAAGTAGCTAATAAAACCTTATACTAAGTAACAAATTCTTATTATAATGCTATAAGGATATGTTTTTAGGAAAAGTCATATAAGTAGCTAATAAAACCTTATACTAAGTAATAAATTCTTATTATAATACTATAAGGTTATGTTTTTGGGAAAACTCATATAACTAACTAATAAAACCTTATACTAAGTAATAAATTCTTATTATAATACTATAATGTTATGTTTTGGGGAAAATTCATATAAGTAACTAATTAAACCTTATACTAAGTAATAAATTCTTATTATAATAGTATAAGGTTATGTTTTTAGGAAAACTCATATAAATAGCTAATTAAACCTTATACTAAGTAGTAAATACTTATTATAATACTATAAGGTTATGTTTTGAGGATAACTAATATAAGTAACTAATAAAACCTTATACTAAGTAATAAATTCTTATTATAATAGTATAAGGTTATGTTTTTAGGAAAACTCATATAAGTAGCTGATTAAACCTTATACTAAGTAGTAAATACTTATTATAATACTATAAGGTTATGTTTTGAGGAAAACTCATATAAGTAACTAATAAAACCTTATACTAAGTAATAAATTACTATTATAATACTATAAGGTTATGTTTTTAGGAAAATTCATATAAGTAGCTAATAAAACCTTATACTAAGTAACAAATTCTTATTATAATGCTATAAGGATATGTTTTTAGGAAAACTCATATAAGTAGCTAATAAAACCTTATACTAAGTAATAAATTCTTATTATAATACTATAAGGTTCTGTTTTTGGGAAAACTCATATAAATAACTAATAAAACCTTATACTAAGTAATAAATTCTTATTATAATACTATAATGTTATGTTTTGGGGAAAACTCATATAAGTAACTAATAAAACCTTATACTAAGTAATAAATTCTTATTATAATAGTATAAGGTTATGTTTTTAGGAAAACTCATATATGTAGCTAATTAAACCTTATACTAAGTAGTAAATACTTATTATAATACTCTAAGGTTATGTTTTTAGGAAAACTCATATAAGTAACTAATAAAACCTTATACTAAGTAGTAAATACTTATTATAATACTATAAGGATATGTTTTTAGGAAAACTCTTATAAGTAGCTAATAAAACTTTATACTAAGTAATAAATTCTTATTATAATACTATAAGGTTATGTTTTTGGGAAAACTCATATAACTAACTAATAAAACCTTATACTAAGTATTAAATTCTTATTATAATACTATAATGTTATGTTTTGGGGAAAACTCATATAAGTAACTAATAAAGCCTTATACTAAGTAATAAATTCTTATTATAATAGTATAAGGTTATGTTTTTAGGAAAACTCATATAAGTAGCTAATTAAACGTTATACTAAGTAGTAAATACTTATTATAATACTATAAGGTTATGTTTTGAGGAAAACTCATATAAGTAACTAATAAAACCTTATACTAAGTAATAAATTCTTATTATAATAGTATAAGGTTATGTTTTTAGGAAAACTCATATAAGTAGCTAATTAAACCTTATACTAAGTAGTAAATACTTATTATAATACTATAAGGTTATGTTTTGAGAAAAACTCATATAAGTAACTAATAAAACCTTATACTAAGTAATAAATTATTATTATAATACTATAAGGTTATGTTTTTAGGAAAATTCATATAAGTAGCTAATAAAACCTTATACTGTAAAGGCTCATGTTTAAAAATATTATTTTATAAATTATAATTTAACTTCAATATTAAGATGGTGGGATTTCGCCAATTTTTACAACCTCCGTCCTCGATCAAAATGATTTTTATTTTATTCGAAGCAAATCCCGACATTTGAACGTAGTTAGAATTTAATAGTGGGATTTTATAATTTAATTGTGGTATAATTTTTGCAAATTTTAAAAATACTGGGTTGATTTTATAATTTAACACAATTTTTCTAACCCTAATTGAAGATGTATTTACCCTTTGGAAATGCTTAGCCGCCATCCTCTTGTTGTTCTTTCTCCTTCGTTCAGATCTGAGTAGGGAGCAGCCCTCCTTCATTCATCTTCCTCGGCTCACATGGCTGCCCATTCCCTTGCCCGTATCCTTTCTCTTCCGACTTCAACATCGGAGCACCGACGAACTCCCCCCCCCCCCCCCTCTCTCCCTCGCGCGCTTCCGCCTTTTCTCTCCGGAACGACGCCGTGAGCCTCGCTGCAAGCCAGAGCTCGTCGGAGCTGCTACACCCACGATGACCCCCAAGCGCTAACCTCGGAGCTCCTGCCGCCCTTCCAATCTCTCTTTTCCCCTCTCTCGGCTGAGCTGTGCCACATTCCGACTTGCCGATGCCAAGTACATTCCCGAAACCGAAGCTGCGAGCTGCTTGCCTTACAATTCCATTCCGATCGACCTCTGCGATATCTGGGTATATTTCCTGGGAATCTTTTGCTTGATTTCGGTTCATAAGCAGCTTGTTGGAGGGATTAATTGAATGTTTCTTTTGCTTGCTTGTTACTGTTGTGGTGGTCTCGGTCTAAAGCATTACTCATTGACTGAATGTCTTTGGCTCTTTTAAATGACAACTATTAGGATGGATTAATGGCCTTGTTCTATTTTGTTGCTTGTATATATTTTATTAAACTAAAATGTAGTATATAGCATTTAATAGCCCTCTCGTATAAACTCAACTTAGTATGATAAATCAAGAAAATGACTTCCAAATTGGCTATTGTCTAAGCAAACGAACTTAATGGTTTACCACTTTTATAAACGAATTAAAGGCGAGTTCGTTAAGTTTTGAGTTTAAAGATTAATGAGCATGAGATGGGACTCGTCGTAAAAACCGAGTTAGAAAGTGCATCATTATATCACGTTCTTCATTCATTGGTGGATAAATGGACTACCTAGACTGAGTAATTGAAGGGCCACTCCTAGACTCAATACCTTTACCTTGCTCTAACCATGTTTATAGGTTACGCCTAGTTATGGTTAACCTCATTTAATAAAATAGTGTAAAAGACATCTTGAGAACATGTCATACTTGTAAGCTGGTTCTCTCAACTTGGTTAAATATATAAAATATAAAGGACGCGATGAGAACTTGTTATACTTGTAGGCTTGTTGTGTTATTCGAGGTATGACAGTGGTTCGTTTGACTTGATATCGCTACCTCATATTTAAGCCAGGTAAATTGGTTAACTAGAGCAATAATATGAATGCTTTAGATTCGTTAATTGATTGAGTTCTAGCGTAACTATGTAAGAAATGTCTTGAGAGCTTGATGTGCCTTGTGAACTTACTATACATGGACTTCCTTGTTATGGCTATGACCTTAGAATACGGTTTAGTTACGATTAAACCTTAGTTCTTATATGACCTCCTTGATCATGATTTATTATGCGAGTTTGATAAATAAGACTTGTTGATCCTTGGTGTTGAGAACTCATGAATTTGGTCGAGTATTTGAGGATTTGATAAATTATGAATTACTTGAGAAAATGGTTAAGTAAAACCTGAGTTTTATGTGAAGTAAGATGTTTTGAATGACGGCCTTTGTAAGGCTTTGGACTAGGCTTCGTGCTTGATTGGAACAAGGTTAATGGAGAATGATGAGAATGCCAGATTATTTGAATGAAATATTGTTGAATCCTGTGTTGACTGGAAAGCCTACTTGTGTGTTAATTAAGTATGTATTGATGAGTTGTTCCTTGCTTATTACTTGCTAGTGTGATTGGATGATTCTCTGAGTGGCTTGTGGACCGATGGATGATTATCTGAGTGGCTTGTTTGCTGGTTAATTGGATGTGAAGACTTCAGGTAAGTTCCCTAGGGGGCTTACTCAAGTTGGACATTCATGCATGTTGTTGCATTTTATGTTAGGTGTTGCATATGCATAAAAGCATGCCATGTAGTATCATGTTTAGGTTGCACTAATTGATTGAGCATCTGTTTACTTTATGCGTTTGAAGCAGAACGGCCGTTATCTGTGATAGTCCTAGAGTCTTTGCTAGGGTCATAGGGTAGCCCAGCCTCATCGGGTACCCTGAGTCAATCGAGTCATGAACTTCCTTGTATTATGAGATGCCTGCGGGCTTTATTGTGGAGCGGGTTAGGCATGCGTGCCGCCCGATTATGATGGAATGCATTCACGAGCTGGCCAGTCTCCGCCCTATCGGAAGGGGGTGGAGGTAGGAGACGGATATGCCACTTGGCATTGTCTTGGGCCCTTTACAGTATTTTTACATATTATTATAACTAGGAGCATGCTAGTGTGTTTGACTTTCGTACTGCATTAGAGCATCTTTATTAGGTATAGCACATACTATGTGGCCTCAGCGAGGACTGCCGGTCCCGCATGAGTGGCTCGATCTGACTCCTTTCCCCGTTCTTTTTTTTAAGGCATTTTCTGCAGATTTTGAGTGCTCGATGTCTATATGACGGGGTTTCCTTATGGCGAATTGAAGAATCTGGCTAATATCCTAACTTAGTAAAATGGTAATTACCCACTCATAATTTGGTTTTGACCGGCTCTGTCGTAGCACTTGTATATTTACTTTACTTCCGCTTTACTTCGTTTGAAATGGATTCCGCGACATAGTCTTAGGACAAGTTAAGGGTACCCAACGGCCCTTCGAGGTTTTTAGGGTTTGAAATCCCTCTCTCTACTAATCTTAAAATGAGTTTGAAACCTCGACCCGTACTTGGATTGCAAGATCCGAACAAGGGGTTTCATCCCTTGAAACGTAACCCGGAAATCATAATTCAGGGCCGTTACATATACTAAGTAACAAATTCTTATTATAATGCTATAAGGATATGTTTTTAGGAAAACTCATATAAGTAGCTAATAAAACCTTATACTAAGTAATAAATTCTTATTATAATACTATAAGGTTATGTTTTGAGGAAAACTCATGTAAGTAGCTCTTAAAAACTTATACTAAGTAATAATTTCTTATTATAATACTATAAGGTCATGTTTTGAGTAAATCTCATATATGTAGCTAATAAAAACCTTATACTAAGTAATAAATTCTTATTATAATAGTATAAGGTTATGTTTTAAGGAAAACTCATATAAGTAGCTAATAAAACCTTATACTAAGTAATAAATTCTTATTATAATACTATAAGGTTATGTTTTGAGGAAAACTCATGTAAGTAGCTAATAAAAACTTATACTAAGTAATAAATTCTTATTATAATACTATAAGGTTATGTTTTGAGTAAATCTCATATATGTAGCTAATAAAAACCTTATACTAAGTAATAAATTTTTATTATAATAGTATAAGGTTATGTTTTGAGTAAAACTCATATAAGTAGCTAATAAAACCTTATATTAAGTAATAAATTCTTATTATAATACTATAATGTTATGTATTGAGGAAAACTCATGTAAGTAGCTAATATAATCTTATACTAAGTAATAAATTCTTATAATAATACTATAAGGTTATTTTTTGAGGAAAACTCATATAAGTAGTTAATAAAACCTTATACTAAGTAATAAATTCTTATTATAATACTATAATGTTATGTTTTGAGGAAAACTCATGTAAGTAGCTAATAAAACCTTATACTAAGTAATAAATTCTTATTATAATACTTTAAGGTTATGTTTTGAGGAAAACTCATATAAGTAGCTAACAAAACCTTATACTAAGCAACAAATTCTTATTATAATACTATAAGGTTATGTTTTGAGGAAAACTCATATAAGTAACTAATAAAACCTTATACTAAGTAATAAATTCTTATTATAATAGTATAAGGTTATGTTTTTAGGAAAACTCATATAAGTAGCTAATTAAACCTTATACTAAGTAGTAAATACTTATTATAATACTATAATGTTATGTTTTGGGGAAAACTCATATAAGTAACTAATAAAACCTTATACTAAGTAATAAATTCTTATTATAATAGTATAAGGTTATGTTTTTCGGAAAACTCATATAAGTAGCTAATAAAACCTTATATTAAGTAACAAATTCTTATTATAATGCTATAAGGATATGTTTTTAGGAAAAGTCATATAAGTAGCTAATAAAACCTTATACTAAGTAATAAATTCTTATTATAATACTATAAGGTTATGTTTTTGGGAAAACTCATATAACTAACTAATAAAACCTTATACTAAGTAATAAATTCTTATTATAATACTATAATGTTATGTTTTGGGGAAAACTCATATAAGTAACTAATAAAAGCTTATACTAAGTAATAAATTCTTATTATAATAGTATAAGGTTATGTTTTTAGGAAAACTCATATAAATAGCTAATTAAACCTTATACTAAGTAGTGAATACTTATTATGATACTATAAGGTTATGTTTTGAGGAAAACTCATATAAGTAACTAATAAAACCTTATACTATGTAATAAATTAATATTATAATACTATAAGGTTATGTTTTTAGGAAAATTCATATAAGTGGCTAATAAAACCTTATATTAAGTAACAAATTCTTATTATAATGCTATAAGGATATGTTTTTAGGAAAAACTCATATAAGTAGCTAATAAAACCTTATACTAAGTAATAAATTCTTATTATAATACTATAAGGTTATGTTTTTGGGAAAACTCATATAAATAACTAATAAAACCTTATACTAAGTAATAAATTCTTATTATAATACTATAATGTTATGTTTTGGGGAAAACTCATATAACTAACTAATAAAACCTTATACTAAGTAATAAATTCTTATTATAATAGTATAAGGTTATGTTTTTAGGAAAATTCATATAAGTAGCTAATTAAACCTTATACTAAGTAGTAAATACTTATTATAATAATCTAAGGTTATGTTTTGAGGAAAACTCATATAAGTAACTAATAAAACCTTATACTAAGTAATACATTCTTATTATAATAGTATAAGGTTATGTTTTTAGGAAAACTCAAATAAGTAGCTAATTAAAGCTTATACTAAGTAGTAAATACTTATTATAATACTATATGGTTATGTTTTGAGGAAAACTCATATAAGTAACTAATAAAACCTTATACTAAGTAATAAATTATTATTATAATACTATAAGGTTATGTTTTTAGGAAAATTCATATAAGTAGCTAATAAAACCTTATACTAAGTAACAAATTCTTATTATAATGCTATAAGGATATGTTTTTAGGAAAACTCATATAAGTAGCTAATAAAACCTTGTACTAAGTAATAAATTATTATTATAATACTATAAGGTTATGTTTTGAGGAAAACTCATATAAGTAGCTAATAAAAACTTATACTAAGTAATAAATTCTTTTTATAATACTATAAGGTTATGTTTTGAGTAAATCTCATATATGTAGCTAATAAAAACCTTATACTAAGTAATAAATTTTTATTATAATACTATAAGGTTATGTTTTGAGTAAACTTATATAAGTAGCTAATAAAACCTTATTGTAAGTAATAAATTCTTATTATAATACTATAATGTTATGTTTTGAGGAAAACTCATGTAAGTAGCTAATAAAACCTTATACTAAGTAATAAATTCTTATTATAATACTATAAGGTTATGTTTTGAGGAAAACTCATATAAGTAACTAATAAAACCTTATACTAAGTAATAAATTATTATTATAATACTATAAGGTTATGTTTTTAGTAAAATTCATATAAGTAGCTAATAAAACCTTATACTAAGTAACAAATTCTTATTATAATGCTATAAGGATATGTTTTTAGGAAAACTCATATAAGTAGCTAATAAAACCTTATACTAAATAATAAATTCTTATTATAATACTATAAGGTTATGTTTTGAGGAAAACTCATGTAAGTAGCTAATAAAAACTTATACTAAGTAATAAATTCTTATTATAATACTATAAGGTTATGTTTTGAGTAAAACTCATATAAGTAGCTAATAAAACCTTATAGTAAGTAATAAATTCTTATTATAATACTATAATGTTATGTTTTGAGGAAAACTCATGTAAGTAGCTAATATAACCTTATACTAAGTAATAAATTCTTATTATAATACTATAAGGTTATTTTTTGAGGAAAACTCATATAAGTAGTTAATAAAACCTTATACTAAGTAATAAATTCTTATTATAATACTATAATGTTATGTTTTGAGGAAAACTCATGTAAGTAGCTAATAAAAGCTTATACTAAGTAATAAATTCTTATTATAATACTTTAAGGTTATGTTTTGAGGAAAACTCATATAAGTAGCTAATAAAACCTTATACTAAGCAATAAATTCTTATTATAATACTATAAGGTTATGTTTTGAGGAAAACTCATATAAGTAACTAATAAAACCTTATACTAAGTAATAAATTCTTATTATAATAGTATAAGGTTATGTTTTTAGGAAAACTCATATAAGTAGCTAATTAAACCTTATACTAAGCAATAAATTCTTATTATAATACTATAAGGTTATGTTTTGAGGAAAACTCATATAAGTAACTAATAAAACCTTATACTAAGTAATAAATTCTTATTATAATAGTATAAGGTTATGTTTTTAGGAAAACTCATATAAGTAGCAAATTAAACCTTATACTAAGTAGTAAATACTTATTATAATACTATAAGGTTATGTTTTGAGAAAAACTCATATAAGTAACTAATAAAACCTTATACTAAGTAATAAATTATTATTATAATACTATAAGGTTATGTTTTTAGGAAAATTCATATAAGTAGCTAATAAAACCTTATACTAAGTAACAACTTCTTATTATAATGCTATAAGGATATGTTTTTAGGGAAACTCATATAAGTAGCTAATAAAACCTTATACTAAGTAATAAATTCTTATTATAATACTATAAGGTTATGTTTTTGGGAAAACTCATATAAATAACTAATAAAACCTTATACTAAGTAATAAATTCTTATTATAATACTATAATGTTATGTTTTGGGGAAAACTCATATAAGTAACTAATAAAACCTTATACTAAGTAATAAATTCTTATTATAATAGTATAAGGTTATGTTTTTAGGAAAACTCATATAAGTAGTTAATTAAACCTTATACTAAGTAGTAAATACTTATTATAATACTATAAGGTTATGTTTTGAGGAAAACTCATATAAGTAACTAATAAAACCTTATACTAACTAATAAATTCTTATTATAATAGTATAAGGTTATGTTTTTAGGAAAACTCATATAAGTAGTTAATTAAAGCTTATACTAAGTAGTAAATACTTATTATAATACTATATGGTTATGTTTTGAGGAAAACTCATATAAGTAACTAATAAAACCTTACACTAAGTAATAAATTATTATTATAATACTATAAGGTTATGTTTTTAGGAAAATTCATATAAGTAGCTAATTAAAGCTTATACTAAGTAGTAAATCTTATTATAATACTATATGGTTATGTTTTGAGGAAAACTCATATAAGTAACTAATAAAACCTTATACTAAGTAATAAATTATTATTATAATACTATAAGGTTATGTTTTTAGGAAAATTCATATAAGTAGCTAATAAAATCTTATACTAAGTAACAAATTCTTATTATAATGCTATAAGGATATGTTTTTAGGAAAACTCATATTAGTAGCTAATAAAACCTTATACTAAGTAATAAATTCTTATTATAATAGTATAAGGTTATGTTTTTAGGAAAACTCATATAAGTAGCTAATTAAAGCTTATACTAAGTAGTAAATCTTATTATAATACTATATGGTTATGTTTTGAGGAAAACTCATATAAGTAACTAATAAAACCTTATACTAAGTAATAAATTATTATTATAATACTATAAGGTTATGTTTTTAGGAAAATTCATATAAGTAGCTAATAAAATCTTATACTAAGTAACAAATTCTTATTATAATGCTATAAGGATATGTTTTTAGGAAAACTCATATAAGTAGCTAATAAAACCTTATACTAAGTAATAAATTCTTATTATAATACTATAAGGTTATGTTTTGAGGAAAACACATATAAGTAGCTAATAAAAACTTATACTAAGTAATAAATTCTTATTATAATACTATAAGGTTATGTTTTGAGAAAATCTCATATATGTAGCTAATAAAAACCTTATACTAAGTAATAAATTTTTATTATAAATACTATAAGGTTATGTTTTGAGTAAACTCATATAAGTAGCTAATAAAACCTTATAGTAAGTAATAAATTCTTATTATAATACTATAATGTTATGTTTTGAGGAAAACTCATGTAAGTAGCTAATAAAACCTTATTCTAAGTAATAAATTCTTATTATAAGACTATAAGGTTATGTTTTGAGGAAAACTCATATAAGTAACTAATAAAACCTTATACTAAGTAATAAATTATTATTATAATACTATAAGGTTATGTTTTTAGGAAAATTCATATAAGTAGCTAATAAAACCTTATACTAAGTAACAAATTCTTATTATAATGCTATAATGATATGGTTTTAGGAAAACTCATATAAGTAGCTAATAAAACCTTATACTAAGTAATAAATTCTTATTATAATACTATAAGGTTATGTTTTGAGGAAAACTCATGTAAGTAGCTAATAAAAACTTATACTAAGTAATAAATTCTTATTATAATACTATAAGGTTATGTTTTGAGTAAATCTCATATATGTAGCTAATAAAAACCTTATACTAAGTAATAAATTTTTATTATAAATACTATAAGGTTATGTTTTGAGTAAACTCATATAAGTAGCTAATAAAACCTTATAGTAAGTAATAAATTCTTATTATAATACTATAATGTTATGTTTTGAGGAAAACTCATGTAAGTAGCTAATAAAACCTTATACTAAGTAATAAATTCTCATTATAAGACTATAAGGTTATGTTTTGAGGAAAACTCATATAAGTAACTAATAAAACTTTATACTAAGTAATAAATTATTATTATAATACTATAAGGTTATGTTTTTAGGAAAATTCATATAAGTAGCTAATAAAACCTTATACTAAGTAACAAATTCTTATTATAATGCTATAATGATATGGTTTTAGGAAAACTCATATAAGTAGCTAATAAAACCTTATACTAAGTAATAAATTCTTATTATAATACTATAATGTTATGTTTTGAGGAAAACTCATGTAAGTAGCTAATATAACCTTATACTAAGTAATAAATTCTTATTATAATACTTTAAGGTTATGTTTTGTGAAAAACTCATATAAGTAGCTAACAAAACCTTATACTAAGCAATAAATTCTTATTATAATACTATGAGGTTATGTTTTGAGTAAATCTCATATATGTAGCTAATAAAAACCTTATACTAAGTAATAAATTTTTATTATAAATACTATAAGGTTATGTTTTGAGTAAACTCATATAAGTAGCTAATAAAACCTTATAGTAAGTAATAAATTCTTATTATAATACTATAATGTTATGTTTTGAGGAAAACTCATGTAAGTAGCTAATAAAACCTTATACTAAGTAATAAATTCTCATTATAAGACTATAAGGTTATGTTTTGAGGAAAACTCATATAAGTAACTAATAAAACTTTATACTAAGTAATAAATTATTATTATAATGCTATAATGATATGGTTTTAGGAAAACTCATATAAGTAGCTAATAAAACCTTATACTAAGTAATAAATTCTTATTATAATACTATAAGGTTATGTTTTGAGGAATACTCATATAAGTAACTAATAAAACCTTATACTAAGTAATAAATTCTTATTATAATAGTATAAGGTTATGTTTTTAGGAAAACTCATATAAGTAGCTAATTAAAGCTTATACTAAGTAGTAAATACTTATTATAATACTATATGGTTAAGTTTTGAGGAAAACTCATATAAGTAACTAATAAAACCTTATACTAAGTAATAAATTATTATTATAATACTATAAGGTTATGTTTTTAGGAAAATTCATATAAGTAGCTAATCAAACCTTATACTAAGTAACAAATTCTTATTATAATGCTATAAGGATATGTTTTTAGGAAAACTCATATAAGTAGCTAATAAAACCTTATACTAAGTAATAAATTCTTATTATAATACAATAAGGTTATGTTTTGAGGAATACTCATATAAGTAGCTAATAAAAACCTATACTAAGTAATAAATTCTTATTATAATACTATGAGGTTATGTTTTGAGTAAATCTCATATATGTAGCTAATAAAAACCTTATACTAAGTAATAAATTTTTATTATAAATACTATAAGGTTATGTTTTGAGTAAACTCATATAAGTAGCTAATAAAACCTTATAGTAAGTAATAAATTCTTATTATAATACTATAATGTTATGTTTTGAGGAAAACTCATGTAAGTAGCTAATAAAACCTTATACTAAGTAATAAATTCTCATTATAAGACTATAAGGTTATGTTTTGAGGAAAACTCATATAAGTAACTAATAAAACTTTATACTAAGTAATAAATTATTATTATAATACTATAAGGTTATGTTTTTAGGAAAATTCATATAAGTAGCTAATAAAACCTTATACTAAGTAACAAATTCTTATTATAATGCTATAATGATATGGTTTTAGGAAAACTCATATAAGTAGCTAATAAAACCTTATACTAAGTAATAAATTCTTATTATAATACTATAAGGTTATGTTTTGAGGAATACTCATATAAGTAACTAATAAAACCTTATACTAAGTAATAAATTCTTATTATAATAGTATAAGGTTATGTTTTTAGGAAAACTCATATAAGTAGCTAATTAAAGCTTATACTAAGTAGTAAATACTTATTATAATACTATATGGTTAAGTTTTGAGGAAAACTCATATAAGTAACTAATAAAACCTTATACTAAGTAATAAATTATTATTATAATACTATAAGGTTATGTTTTTAGGAAAATTCATATAAGTAGCTAATCAAACCTTATACTAAGTAACAAATTCTTATTATAATGCTATAAGGATATGTTTTTAGGAAAACTCATATAAGTAGCTAATAAAACCTTATACTAAGTAATAAATTCTTATTATAATACAATAAGGTTATGTTTTGAGGAATACTCATATAAGTAGCTAATAAAAACTTATACTAAATAATAAATTCTTATTATAATACTATAAGGTTATGTTTTGAGTAAATCTCATATAGGTAGCTAATAAAAACCTTATTTTCATCTAATCTATAGCTAATAAAAACCTTATACTAAGTAATAAATTTTTATTATAATACTATAAGGTTATGTTTTCAGGAAAACTCATATAATTAACTAATAAAACCTTATACTAAGTAATAAATTCTTATTATAATAGTATAAGGTTATGTTTTTAGGAAAACTCATATAAGTAGCTAATTAAAGCTTATACTAAGTAGTAAATACTTATTATAATACTTTATGGTTATGTTTTGAGGAAAACTCATATAAGTAATTAATAAAACCTTATACTAAGTAATAAATTATTATTATAATACTATAAGGTTATGTTTTTAGGAAAATTCATATAAGTAGCTAATAAAACCTTATACTAAGTAATAAATTCTTATTATAATGCTATAAGGATATGTTTTTAGGAAAACTCATATAAGTAGCTTATAAAACCTTATACTAAGTAATAAATTCTTATTATAATCCTATAAGGTTATGTTTTGAGGAAAACTCATGTAAGTAGCTAATAAAAACTTATACTAAGTAATAAATTCTTATTATAATACTATGAGGTTATGTTTTGAGTAAAACTCATATAAGTAGCTAATAAAACCTTATAGTAAGTAATAAATTCTTATTATAATACTATAATGTTATGTTTTGAGGAAAACTCATGTAAGTAGCTAATATAACCTTATACTAAGTAATAAATTCTTATTATAATACTATAAGGTTATGTTTTGAGTAAATCTCATATATGTAGCTAATAAAAACCTTATACTAAGTAATAAATTTTTATTATAAATACTATAAGGTTATGTTTTGAGTAAACTCATTCAAATAGCTAATAAAACCTTATAGTAAGTAATAAATTCTTATTATAATACTATAATGTTATGTTTTGAGGAAAACTCATGTAAGTAGCTAATAAAACCTTATACTAAGTAATAAATTCTTATTATAAGACTATAAGGTTATGTTTTGAGGAAAACTCATATAAGTAACTAATAAAACCTTATACTAAGTAATAAATTATTATTATAATACTATAAGGTTATGTTTTTAGGAAAATTCATATAAGTAGCTAATAAAACCTTATACTAAGTAACAAATTCTTATTATAATGCTATATTGATATGGTTTTAGGAAAACTCATATAAGTAGCTAATAAAACCTTATACTAAGTAATAAATTCTTATTATAATACTATAAGGTTATGTTTTGAGGAAAACTCATGTAAGTAGCTAATAAAAACTTATACTAAGTAATAAATTCTTATTATAATACTATAAGGTTATGTTTTGAGGAATACTCATATAAGTAGCTAATAAAAACTTATACTAAGTAATAAATTCTTATTATAATACTATAAGGTTATGTTTTTAGGAAAACTCATATAAGTAGCTAATTAAAGCTTATACTAAGTAGTAAATACTTATTATAATACTATATGGTTATGTTTTGAGGAAAACTCATATAAGTAATTAATAAAACCTTATACTAAGTAATAAATTATTATTATAATACTATAAGGTTATGTTTTTACGAAAATTCGTATAAGTAGATAATAAAACCTTATACTAAGTAACAAATTCTTATTATAATGCTATAAGGATATGTTTTTAGGAAAACTCATATAAGTAGCTAATAAAACCTTATACTAAGTAATAAATTCTTATTATAATACTATAAGGTTATGTTTTGAGGAATACTCATATAAGTAGCTAATAAAAACTTATACTAAGTAATAAATTCTTATTATAATACTATAAGGTTATGTTTTTAGGAAAACTCATATAAGTAGCTAATTAAAGCTTATACTAAGTAGTAAATACTTATTATAATACTATATGGTTAAGTTTTGAGGAAAACTCATATAAGTAACTAATAAAACCTTATACTAAGTAATAAATTATTATTATAATACTATAAGGTTATGTTTTTAGGAAAATTCATATAAGTAGCTAATCAAACCTTATACTAAGTAACAAATTCTTATTATAATGCTATAAGGATATGTTTTTAGGAAAACTCATATAAGTAGCTAATAAAACCTTATACTAAGTAATAAATTCTTATTATAATACAATAAGGTTATGTTTTGAGGAATACTCATATAAGTAGCTAATAAAAACTTATACTAAATAATAAATTCTTATTATAATACTATAAGGTTATGTTTTGAGTAAATCTCATATAGGTAGCTAATAAAAACCTTATTTTCATCTAATCTATAGCTAATAAAAACCTTATACTAAGTAATAAATTTTTATTATAATACTATAAGGTTATGTTTTCAGGAAAACTCATATAAGTAACTAATAAAACCTTATACTAAGTAATAAATTCTTATTATAATAGTATAAGTTTATGTTTTTAGGAAAACTCATATAAGTAGCTAATTAAAGCTTATACTAAGTAGTAAATACTTATTATAATACTTTATGGTTATCTTTTGAGGAAAACTCATATAAGTAATTAATAAAACCTTATACTAAGTAATAAATTATTATTATAATACTATAAGGTTATGTTTTTAGGAAAATTCATATAAGTAGCTAATAAAACCTTATACTGAGTAATAAATTCTTATTATAATGCTATAAGGATATGTTTTTAGGAAAACTCATATAAGTAGCTTATAAAACCTTATACTAAGTAATAAATTCTTATTATAATCCTATAAGGTTATGTTTTGAGGAAAACTCATGTAAGTAGCTAATAAAACTTATACTAAGTAATAAATTCTTATTATAATACTATGAGGTTATGTTTTGAGTAAAACTCATATAAGTAGCTAATAAAACCTTATAGTAAGTAATAAATTCTTATTATAATACTATAATGTTATGTTTTGAGGAAAACTCATGTAAGTAGCTAATATAACCTTATACTAAGTAATAAATTCTTATTATAATACTATAAGGTTATTTTTTGAGGAAAACTCATATAAGATGTTAATAAAACCTTATACTAAGTAATAAATTCTTATTATAATACTATAATGTTATGTTTTGAGGAAAACTCATGTAAGTAGCTAATAAAAGCTTATACTAAGTAATAAATTCTTATTATAATACTATAATGTTATGTTTTGGGGAAAACTCATATACGTAACTAATAAAACCTTATACTAAGTAATAAATTCTTATTATAATAGTATAAGGTTATGTTTTTAGGAAAACTCATATAAGTAGCTAATTAAACCTTATACTAAGTAGTAAATACTTATTATAATACTATAAGGTTATGTTTTCAGGAAAACTCATATAAGTAACTAATAAAACCTTATACTAAGTAATAAATTCTTATTATAATAGTATAAGGTTATGTTTTTAGGAAAACTCATATAAGTAGCTAATTAAAGCTTATACTAAGTAGTAAATACTTATTATAATACTTTATGGTTATGTTTTGAGGAAAACTCATATAAGTAATTAATAAAACCTTATACTAAGTAATAAATTATTATTATAATACTATAAGGTTATGTTTTTAAGAAAATTCATATAAGTAGCTAATAAAACCTTATACTAAGTAATAAATTCTTATTATAATGCTATAAGGATATGTTTTTAGGAAAACTCATATAAGTAGCTTATAAAACCTTATACTAAGTAATAAATTCTTATTATAATACTATAAGGTTATGTTTTGAGGAATACTCATATAAGTAGCTAATAAAAACTTATACTAAGTAATAAATTCTTATTATAATACTATAAGGTTATGTTTTTAGGAAAACTCATATAAGTAGCTAATTAAAGCTTATACTAAGTAGTAAATACTTATTATAATACTATATGGTTATGTTTTGAGGAAAACTCATATAAGTAATTAATAAAACCTTATACTAAGTAATAAATTATTATTATAATACTATAAGGTTATGTTTTTACGAAAATTCGTATAAGTAGATAATAAAACCTTATACTAAGTAACAAATTCTTATTATAATGCTATAAGGATATGTTTTTAGGAAAACTCATATAAGTAGCTAATAAAACCTTATACTAAGTAATAAATTCTTATTATAATACTATAAGGTTATGTTTTGAGGAATACTCATATAAGTAGCTAATAAAAACTTATACTAAGTAATAAATTCTTATTATAATACTATAAGGTTATGTTTTTAGGAAAACTCATATAAGTAGCTAATTAAAGCTTATACTAAGTAGTAAATACTTATTATAATACTATATGGTTAAGTTTTGAGGAAAACTCATATAAGTAACTAATAAAACCTTATACTAAGTAATAAATTATTATTATAATACTATAAGGTTATGTTTTTAGGAAAATTCATATAAGTAGCTAATCAAACCTTATACTAAGTAACAAATTCTTATTATAATGCTATAAGGATATGTTTTTAGGAAAACTCATATAAGTAGCTAATAAAACCTTATACTAAGTAATAAATTCTTATTATAATACAATAAGGTTATGTTTTGAGGAATACTCATATAAGTAGCTAATAAAAACTTATACTAAATAATAAATTCTTATTATAATACTATAAGGTTATGTTTTGAGTAAATCTCATATAGGTAGCTAATAAAAACCTTATTTTCATCTAATCTATAGCTAATAAAAACCTTATACTAAGTAATAAATTTTTATTATAATACTATAAGGTTATGTTTTCAGGAAAACTCATATAAGTAACTAATAAAACCTTATACTAAGTAATAAATTCTTATTATAATAGTATAAGTTTATGTTTTTAGGAAAACTCATATAAGTAGCTAATTAAAGCTTATACTAAGTAGTAAATACTTATTATAATACTTTATGGTTATCTTTTGAGGAAAACTCATATAAGTAATTAATAAAACCTTATACTAAGTAATAAATTATTATTATAATACTATAAGGTTATGTTTTTAGGAAAATTCATATAAGTAGCTAATAAAACCTTATACTGAGTAATAAATTCTTATTATAATGCTATAAGGATATGTTTTTAGGAAAACTCATATAAGTAGCTTATAAAACCTTATACTAAGTAATAAATTCTTATTATAATCCTATAAGGTTATGTTTTGAGGAAAACTCATGTAAGTAGCTAATAAAACTTATACTAAGTAATAAATTCTTATTATAATACTATGAGGTTATGTTTTGAGTAAAACTCATATAAGTAGCTAATAAAACCTTATAGTAAGTAATAAATTCTTATTATAATACTATAATGTTATGTTTTGAGGAAAACTCATGTAAGTAGCTAATATAACCTTATACTAAGTAATAAATTCTTATTATAATACTATAAGGTTATTTTTTGAGGAAAACTCATATAAGATGTTAATAAAACCTTATACTAAGTAATAAATTCTTATTATAATACTATAATGTTATGTTTTGAGGAAAACTCATGTAAGTAGCTAATAAAAGCTTATACTAAGTAATAAATTCTTATTATAATACTATAATGTTATGTTTTGGGGAAAACTCATATACGTAACTAATAAAACCTTATACTAAGTAATAAATTCTTATTATAATAGTATAAGGTTATGTTTTTAGGAAAACTCATATAAGTAGCTAATTAAACCTTATACTAAGTAGTAAATACTTATTATAATACTATAAGGTTATGTTTTCAGGAAAACTCATATAAGTAACTAATAAAACCTTATACTAAGTAATAAATTCTTATTATAATAGTATAAGGTTATGTTTTTAGGAAAACTCATATAAGTAGCTAATTAAAGCTTATACTAAGTAGTAAATACTTATTATAATACTTTATGGTTATGTTTTGAGGAAAACTCATATAAGTAATTAATAAAACCTTATACTAAGTAATAAATTATTATTATAATACTATAAGGTTATGTTTTTAAGAAAATTCATATAAGTAGCTAATAAAACCTTATACTAAGTAATAAATTCTTATTATAATGCTATAAGGATATGTTTTTAGGAAAACTCATATAAGTAGCTTATAAAACCTTATACTAAGTAATAAATTCTTATTATAATACTATAAGGTTATGTTTTGAGGAATACTCATATAAGTAGCTAATAAAAACTTATACTAAGTAATAAATTCTTATTATAATACTATAAGGTTATGTTTTTAGGAAAACTCATATAAGTAGCTAATTAAAGCTTATACTAAGTAGTAAATACTTATTATAATACTATATGGTTATGTTTTGAGGAAAACTCATATAAGTAACTAATAAAACCTTATACTAAGTAATAAATTATTATTATAATACTATAAGGTTATGTTTTTAGGAAAATTCATATAAGTAGCTAATAAAACCTTATACTAAGTAACAAATTCTTATTATAATGCTATAAGGATATGTTTTTAGGAAAACTCATATAAGTAGCTAATAAAACATTATACTAAGTAATAAATTCTTATTATAATACTATAATGTTATGTTTTGAGGAAAACTCATGTAAGTAGCTAATAAAAGCTTATACTAAGTTATAAATTCTTATTATAATACTTTAAGGTTATGTTTTGAGGAAAACTCATATAAGTAGCTAACAAAACCTTATACTAAGCAATAAATTCTTATTATAATACTATAAGGTTATGTTGTGAGAAAAACTCATATAAGTAACTAATAAAACCTTATACTAAGTAATAAATTATTATTATAATACTATAAGGTTATGTTTTTAGGAAAATTCATATAAGTAGCTAATAAAACCTTATACTAAGTAACAAATTCTTATTATAATGCTATAAGGATATGTTTTTAGGAAAACTCATATAAGTAGCTAATAAAACCTTATACTAAGTAATAAATTCTTATTATAATACTATAAGGTTATGTTTTGAGGAAAACTCATATAAGTAGCTAATAAAAACTTATACTAAGTAATAAATTCTTATTATAATACTATAAGGTTATGTTTTGAGTAAATCTCATATATGTAGCTAATAAAAACCTTATACTAAGTAATAAATTTTTATTATAAATACTATAAGGTTATGTTTTGAGTAAACTCATATAAGTAGCTAATAAAACCTTATAGTAAGTAATAAATTCTTATTATAATACTATAATGTTATGTTTTGAGGAAAACTCATGTAAGTAGCTAATAAAACCTTATACTAAGTAATAAATTCTTATTATAAGACTATAAGGTTATGTTTTGAGGAAAACTCATATAAGTAACTAATAAAACCTTATACTAAGTAATAAATTATTATTATAATACTATAAGGTTATGTTTTTAGGAAAATTCATATAAGTAGCTAATAAAACCTTATACTAAGTAACAAATTCTTATTATAATGCTATAATGATATGGTTTTAGGAAAACTCATATAAGTAGCTAATAAAACCTTATACTAAGTAATAAATTATTATTATAATACTATAAGGTTATGTTTTGAGGAAAACTCATGTAAGTAGCTAATAAAAACTTATACTAAGTAATAAATTCTTATTATAATACTATAAGGTTATGTTTTGAGTAAAACTCATATAAGTAGCTAATAAAACCTTATAGTAAGTAATAAATTCTTATTATAATACTATAATGTTATGTTTTGAGGAAAACTCATGTAAGTAGCTAATATAACCTTATACTAAGTAATAAATTCTTATTATAATACTATAAGGTTATTTTTTGAGGAAAACTCATATACGTAACTAATAAAACCTTATACTAAGTAATAAATTCTTATTATAATAGTATAAGGTTATGTTTTTAGGAAAACTCATATAAGTAGCTAATTAAACCTTATACTAAGTAGTAAATACTTATTATAATACTATAAGGTTATGTTTTCAGGAAAACTCATATAAGTAACTAATAAAACCTTATACTAAGTAATAAATTCTTATTATAATAGTATAAGGTTATGTTTTTAGGAAAACTCATATAAGTAGCTAATTAAAGCTTATACTAAGTAGTAAATACTTATTATAATACTTTATGGTTATGTTTTGAGGAAAACTCATATATGTAATTAATAAAACCTTATACTAAGTAATAAATTATTATTATAATACTATAAGGTTATGTTTTTAGGAAAATTCATATAAGTAGCTAATAAAACCTTATACTAAGTAATAAATTCTTATTATAATGCTATAAGGATATGTTTTTAGGAAAACTCATATAAGTAGCTTATAAAACCTTATACTAAGTAATAAATTCTTATTATAATACTATAAGGTTATGTTTTGAGGAATACTCATATAAGTAGCTAATAAAAACTTATACTAAGTAATAAATTCTTATTATAATACTATAAGGTTATGTTTTTAGGAAAACTCATATAAGTAGCTAATTAAAGCTTATACTAAGTAGTAAATACTTATTATAATACTATATGGTTATGTTTTGAGGAAAACTCATATAAGTAACTAATAAAACCTTATACTAAGTAATAAATTATTATTATAATACTATAAGGTTATGTTTTTAGGAAAATTCATATAAGTAGCTAATAAAACCTTATACTAAGTAACAAATTCTTATTATAAAGCTATAAGGATATGTTTTCAGGAAAACTCATATAAGTAGCTAATAAAACATTATACTAAGTAATAAATTCTTATTATAATACTATAATGTTATGTTTTGAGGAAAACTCATGTAAGTAGCTAATAAAAGCTTATACTAAGTAATAAATTCTTATTATAATACTTTAAGGTTATGTTTTGAGGAATACTCATATAAGTAGCTAACAAAACCTTATACTAAGCAATAAATTCTTATTATAATACTATAAGGTTATGTTTTGAGAAAAACTCATATAAGTAACTAATAAAACCTTATACTAAGTAATAAATTATTATTATACTACTATAAGGTTATGTTTTTAGGAAAATTCATATAAGTAGCTAATAAAACCTTATACTAAGTAACAAATTCTTATTATAATGCTATAAGGATATGTTTTTAGGAAAACTCATATAAGTAGCTAATAAAACCTTATACTAAGTAATAAATTCTTATTATAATACTATAAGGTTATGTTTTGAGGAAAACTCATATAAGTAGCTAATAAAAACCTATACTAAGTAATAAATTCTTATTATAATACTATGAGGTTATGTTTTGAGTAAATCTCATATATGTAGCTAATAAAAACCTTATACTAAGTAATAAATTTTTATTATAAATACTATAAGGTTATGTTTTGAGTAAACTCATATAAGTAGCTAATAAAACCTTATAGTAAGTAATAAATTCTTATTATAATACTATAATGTTATGTTTTGAGGAAAACTCATGTAAGTAGCTAATAAAACCTTATACTAAGTAATAAATTCTCATTATAAGACTATAAGGTTATGTTTTGAGGAAAACTCATATAAGTAACTAATAAAACTTTATACTAAGTAATAAATTATTATTATAATACTATAAGGTTATGTTTTTAGGAAAATTCATATAAGTAGCTAATAAAACCTTATACTAAGTAACAAATTCTTATTATAATGCTATAATGATATGGTTTTAGGAAAACTCATATAAGTAGCTAATAAAACCTTATACTAAGTAATAAATTATTATTATAATACTATAAGGTTATGTTTTGAGGAAAACTCATGTAAGTAGCTAATAAAAACTTATACTAAGTAATAAATTCTTATTATAATACTATAAGGTTATGTTTTGAGTAAAACTCATATAAGTAGCTAATAAAACCTTATAGTAAGTAATAAATTCTTATTATAATACTATAATGTTATGTTTTGAGGAAAACTCATGTAAGTAGCTAATATAACCTTATACTAAGTAATAAATTCTTATTATAATACTATAAGGTTATTTTTTGAGGAAAACTCATATAAGATGTTAATAAAACCTTATACTAAGTAATAAATTCTTATTATAATACTATAATGTTATGTTTTGAGGAAAACTCATGTAAGTAGCTAATAAAAGCTTATACTAAGTAATAAATTCTTATTATAATACTTTAAGGTTATGTTTTGAGGAAAACTCATATAAGTAGCTAACAAAACCTTATACTAAGCAATAAATTCTTATTATAATACTATAAGGTTATGTTTTGAGAAAAACTCATATAAGTAACTAATAAAACCTTATACTAAGTAATAAATTATTATTATAATACTATAAGGTTATGTTTTTAGGAAAATTCATATAAGTAGCTAATAAAACCTTATACTAAGTAACAAATTCTTATTATAATGCTATAAGGATATGTTTTTAGCGAAACTCATATAAGTAGCTAATAAAACCTTATACTAAGTAATAAATTCTTATTATAATGCTATAAGGATATGTTTTTAGGGAAACTCATATAAGTAGCTAATAAAACCTTATACTAAGTAATAAATTCTTATTATAATTCTATAAGGTTATGTTTTTGGGAAAACTCATATAAATAACTAATAAAACCTTATACTAAGTAATAAATTCTTATTATAATACTATAATGTTATGTTTTGGGGAAAACTCATATACGTAACTAATAAAACCTTATACTAAGTAATAAATTCTTATTATAATAGTATAAGGTTATGTTTTTAGGAAAACTCATATAAGTAGCTAATTAAACCTTATACTAAGTAGTAAATACTTATTATAATACTATAAGGTTATGTTTTCAGGAAAACTCATATAAGTAACTAATAAAACCTTATACTAAGTAATAAATTCTTATTATAATAGTATAAGGTTATGTTTTTAGGAAAACTCATATAAGTAGCTAATTAAAGCTTATACTAAGTAGTAAATACTTATTATAATACTTTATGGTTATGTTTTGAGGAAAACTCATATAAATAATTAATAAAACCTTATACTAAGTAATAAATTATTATTATAATACTATAAGGTTATGTTTTTAGGAAAATTCATATAAGTAGCTAATAAAACCTTATACTAAGTAATAAATTCTTATTATAATGCTATAAGGATATGTTTTTAGGAAAACTCATATAAGTAGCTTATAAAACCTTATACTAAGTAATAAATTCTTATTATAATACTATAAGGTTATGTTTTGAGGAATACTCATATAAGTAGCTAATAAAAACTTATACTAAGTAATAAATTCTTATTATAATACTATAAGGTTATGTTTTTAGGAAAACTCATATAAGTAGCTAATTAAAGCTTATACTAAGTAGTAAATACTTATTATAATACTATATGGTTATGTTTTGAGGAAAACTCATATAAGTAACTAATAAAACCTTATACTAAGTAATAAATTATTATTATAATACTATAAGGTTATGTTTTTAGGAAAATTCATATAAGTAGCTAATAAAACCTTATACTAAGTAACAAATTCTTATTATAATGCTATAAGGATATGTTTTTAGGAAAACTCATATAAGTAGCTAATAAAACATTATACTAAGTAATAAATTCTTATTATAATACTATAATGTTATGTTTTGAGGAAAACTCATGTAAGTAGCTAATAAAAGCTTATACTAAGTAATAAATTCTTATTATAATACTTTAAGGTTATGTTTTGAGGAAAACTCATATAAGTAGCTAACAAAACCTTATACTAAGCAATAAATTCTTATTATAATACTATAAGGTTATGTTTTGAGAAAAACTCATATAAGTAACTAATAAAACCTTATACTAAGTAATAAATTATTATTATAATACTATAAGGTTATGTTTTTAGGAAAATTCATATAAGTAGCTAATAAAACCTTATACTAAGTAACAAATTCTTATTATAATGCTATAAGGATATGTTTTTAGCGAAACTCATATAAGTAGCTAATAAAACCTTATACTAAGTAATAAATTCTTATTATAATGCTATAAGGATATGTTTTTAGGGAAACTCATATAAGTAGCTAATAAAACCTTATACTAAGTAATAAATTCTTATTATAATACTATAAGGTTATGTTTTTGGGAAAACTCATATAAATAACTAATAAAACCTTATACTAAGTAATAAATTCTTATTATAATACTATAATGTTATGTTTTGGGGAAAACTCATATACGTAACTAATAAAACCTTATACTAAGTAATAAATTCTTATTATAATAGTATAAGGTTATGTTTTTAGGAAAACTCATATAAGTAGCTAATTAAACCTTATACTAAGTAGTAAATACTTATTATAATACTATAAGGTTATGTTTTCAGGAAAACTCATATAAGTAACTAATAAAACCTTATACTAAGTAATAAATTCTTATTATAATAGTATAAGGTTATGTTTTTAGGAAAACTCATATAAGTAGCTAATTAAAGCTTATACTAAGTAGTAAATACTTATTATAATACTTTATGGTTATGTTTTGAGGAAAACTCATATAAGTAATTAATAAAACCTTATACTAAGTAATAAATTATTATTATAATACTATAAGGTTATGTTTTTAGGAAAATTCATATAAGTAGCTAATAAAACCTTATACTAAGTAACAAATTCTTATTATAATGCTATAAGGATATGTTTTTAGCGAAACTCATATAAGTAGCTAATAAAACCTTATACTAAGTAATAAATTCTTATTATAATGCTATAAGGATATGTTTTTAGGGAAACTCATATAAGTAGCTAATAAAACCTTATACTAAGTAATAAATTCTTATTATAATACTATAAGGTTATGTTTTTGGGAAAACTCATATAAATAACTAATAAAACCTTATACTAAGTAATAAATTCTTATTATAATACTATAATGTTATGTTTTGGGGAAAACTCATATACGTAACTAATAAAACCTTATACTAAGTAATAAATTCT
Source organism: Persicaria maculosa (assembly GCA_963922045.1). Taxonomy (NCBI): domain Eukaryota; kingdom Viridiplantae; phylum Streptophyta; class Magnoliopsida; order Caryophyllales; family Polygonaceae; genus Persicaria; species Persicaria maculosa. The sequence goes on along the minus strand of OY998259.1, from coordinate 49,874,954 downwards.
TATTATAATAGTATAAGGTTATGTTTTTAGGAAAACTCATATAAGTAGCTAATTAAACCTTATACTAAGTAGTAAATACTTATTATAATACTATAAGGTTATGTTTTCAGGAAAACTCATATAAGTAACTAATAAAACCTTATACTAAGTAATAAATTCTTATTATAATAGTATAAGGTTATGTTTTTAGGAAAACTCATATAAGTAGCTAATTAAAGCTTATACTAAGTAGTAATTACTTATTATAATACTTTATTGTTATGTTTTGAGGAAAACTCATATAAGTAATTAATAAAACCTTATACTAAGTAATAAATTATTATTATAATACTATAAGGTTATGTTTTTAGGAAAATTTATATAAGTAGCTAATAAAACCTTATACTAAGTAATAAATTCTTATTATAATGCTATAAGGATATGTTTTTAGGAAAACTCATATAAGTAGCTTATAAAACCTTATACTAAGTAATAAATTCTTATTATAATACTATAAGGTTATGTTTTGAGGAATACTCATATAAGTAGCTAATAAAAACTTATACTAAGTAATAAATTCTTATTACAATACTATAAGGTTATGTTTTTAGGAAAACTCATATAAGTAGCTAATTAAAGCTTATACTAAGTAGTAAATACTTATTATAATACTATATGGTTATGTTTTGAGGAAAACTCATATAAGTAACTAATAAAACCTTATACTAAGTAATAAATTATTATTATAATACTATAAGGTTATGTTTTTAGGAAAATTCATATAAGTAGCTAATAAAACCTTATACTAAGTAACAAATTCTTATTATAATGCTATAAGGATATGTTTTTAGGAAAACTCATATAAGTAGCTAATAAAACATTATACTAAGTAATAAATTCTTATTATAATACTATAATGTTATGTTTTGAGGAAAACTCATGTAAGTAGCTAATAAAAGCTTATACTAAGTAATAAATTCTTATTATAATACTTTAAGGTTATGTTTTGAGGAAAACTCATATAAGTAGCTAACAAAACCTTATACTAAGCAATAAATTCTTATTATAATACTATAAGGTTATGTTTTGAGAAAAACTCATATAAGTAACTAATAAAACCTTATACTAAGTAATAAATTATTATTATAATACTATAAGGTTATGTTTTTAGGAAAATTCATATAAGTAGCTAATAAAACCTTATACTAAGTAACAAATTCTTATTATAATGCTATAAGGATATGTTTTTAGCGAAACTCATATAAGTAGCTAATAAAACCTTATACTAAGTAATAAATTCTTATTATAATGCTATAAGGATATGTTTTTAGGGAAACTCATATAAGTAGCTAATAAAACCTTATACTAAGTAATAAATTCTTATTATAATACTATAAGGTTATGTTTTTGGGAAAACTCATATAAATAACTAATAAAACCTTATACTAAGTAATAAATTCTTATTATAATACTATAATGTTATGTTTAGGGGAAAACTCATATACGTAACTAATAAAACCTTATACTAAGTAATAAATTCTTATTATAATAGTATAAGGTTATGTTTTTAGGAAAACTCATATAAGTAGCTAATTAAACCTTATACTAAGTAGTAAATACTTATTATAATACTATAAGGTTATGTTTTCAGGAAAACTCATATAAGTAACTAATAAAACCTTATACTAAGTAATAAATTCTTATTATAATAGTATAAGGTTATGTTTTTAGGAAAACTCATATAAGTAGCTAATTAAAGCTTATACTAAGTAGTAATTACTTATTATAATACTTTATTGTTATGTTTTGAGGAAAACTCATATAAGTAATTAATAAAACCTTATACTAAGTAATAAATTATTATTATAATACTATAAGGTTATGTTTTTAGGAAAATTTATATAAGTAGCTAATAAAACCTTATACTAAGTAATAAATTCTTATTATAATGCTATAAGGATATGTTTTTAGGAAAACTCATATAAGTAGCTTATAAAACCTTATACTAAGTAATAAATTCTTATTATAATACTATAAGGTTATGTTTTGAGGAATACTCATATAAGTAGCTAATAAAAACTTATACTAAGTAATAAATTCTTATTACAATACTATAAGGTTATGTTTTTAGGAAAACTCATATAAGTAGCTAATTAAAGCTTATACTAAGTAGTAAATACTTATTATAATACTATATGGTTATGTTTTGAGGAAAACTCATATAAGTAACTAATAAAACCTTATACTAAGTAATAAATTATTATTATAATACTATAAGGTTATGTTTTTAGGAAAATTCATATAAGTAGCTAATAAAACCTTATACTAAGTAACAAATTCTTATTATAATGCTATAAGGATATGTTTTTAGGAAAACTCATATAAGTAGCTAATAAAACATTATACTAAGTAATAAATTCTTATTATAATACTATAATGTTATGTTTTGAGGAAAACTCATGTAAGTAGCTAATAAAAGCTTATACTAAGTAATAAATTCTTATTATAATACTTTAAGGTTATGTTTTGAGGAAAACTCATATAAGTAGCTAACAAAACCTTATACTAAGCAATAAATTCTTATTATAATACTATAAGGTTATGTTTTGAGAAAAACTCATATAAGTAACTAATAAAACCTTATACTAAGTAATAAATTATTATTATAATACTATAAGGTTATGTTTTTAGGAAAATTCATATAAGTAGCTAATAAAACCTTATACTAAGTAACAAATTCTTATTATAATGCTATAAGGATATGTTTTTAGCGAAACTCATATAAGTAGCTAATAAAACCTTATACTAAGTAATAAATTCTTATTATAATGCTATAAGGATATGTTTTTAGGGAAACTCATATAAGTAGCTAATAAAACCTTATACTAAGTAATAAATTCTTATTATAATACTATAAGGTTATGTTTTTGGGAAAACTCATATAAATAACTAATAAAACCTTATACTAAGTAATAAATTCTTATTATAATACTATAATGTTATGTTTAGGGGAAAACTCATATACGTAACTAATAAAACCTTATACTAAGTAATAAATTCTTATTATAATAGTATAAGGTTATGTTTTTAGGAAAACTCATATAAGTAGCTAATTAAACCTTATACTAAGTAGTAAATACTTATTATAATACTATAAGGTTATGTTTTCAGGAAAACTCATATAAGTAACTAATAAAACCTTATACTAAGTAATAAATTCTTATTATAATAGTATAAGGATATGTTTTTAGGAAAACTCATATAAGTAGCTAATTAAAGCTTATACTAAGTAGTAAATACTTATTATAATACTTTATGGTTATGTTTTGAGGAAAACTCATATAAGTAATTAATAAAACCTTATACTAAGTAATAAATTATTATTATAATACTATAAGGTTATGTTTTTAGGAAAATTCATATAAGTAGCTAATAAAACCTTATACTAAGTAATAAATTCTTATTATAATGCTATAAGGATATGTTTTTAGGAAAACTCATATAAGTAGCTTATAAAACCTTATACTAAGTAATAAATTCTTATTATAATACTATAAGGTTATGTTTTGAGGAATACTCATATAAGTAGCTAATAAAAACTTATACTAAGTAATAAATTCTTATTATAATACTATAAGGTTATGTTTTTAGGAAAACTCATATAAGTAGCTAATTAAAGCTTATACTAAGTAGTAAATACTTATTATAATACTATATGGTTATGTTTTGAGGAAAACTCATATAAGATGTTAATAAAACCTTATACTAAGTAATAAATTCTTATTATAATACTATAATGTTATGTATTGAGGAAAACTCATGTAAGTAGCTAATAAAAGCTTATACTAAGTAATAAATTCTTATTATAATACTATAAGGTTATGTTTTTAGGAAAATTCATATAAGTAGCTAATAAAACCTTATACTAAGTAACAAATTCTTATTATAATGCTATAAAGATATGTTTTTAGGGAAACTCATATAAGTAGCTTATAAAACCTTATACTAAGTAATAAATTCTTATTATAATACTATAAGGTTATGTTTTGAGGAATACTCATATAAGTAGCTAATAAAAACTTATACTAAGTAATAAATTCTTATTATAATACTATAAGGTTATGTTTTTAGGAAAACTCATATAAGTAGCTAATAAAACCTTATACTAAGTAACAAATTCTTATTATAATGCTATAAGGATATGTTTTTAGGAAAACTCATATAAGTAGCTAATAAAACATTATACTAAGTAATAAATTCTTATTATAATACTATAATGTTATGTTTTGAGGAAAACTCATGTAAGTAGCTAATAAAAGCTTATACTAAGTTATAAATTCTTATTATAATACTTTAAGGTTATGTTTTGAGGAAAACTCATATAAGTAGCTAACAAAACCTTATACTAAGCAATAAATTCTTATTATAATACTATAAGGTTATGTTGTGAGAAAAACTCATATAAGTAACTAATAAAACCTTATACTAAGTAATAAATTATTATTATAATACTATAAGGTTATGTTTTTAGGAAAATTCATATAAGTAGCTAATAAAACCTTATACTAAGTAACAAATTCTTATTATAATGCTATAAGGATATGTTTTTAGGAAAACTCATATAAGTAGCTAATAAAACCTTATACTAAGTAATAAATTCTTATTATAATACTATATGGTTATGTTTTGAGGAAAACTCATATAAGTAGCTAATAAAAACTTATACTAAGTAATAAATTCTTATTATAATACTATAAGGTTATGTTTTGAGTAAATCTCATATATGTAGCTAATAAAAACCTTATACTAAGTAATAAATTTTTATTATAAATACTATAAGGTTATGTTTTGAGTAAACTCATATAAGTAGCTAATAAAACCTTATAGTAAGTAATAAATTCTTATTATAATACTATAATGTTATGTTTTGAGGAAAACTCATGTAAGTAGCTAATAAAACCTTATACTAAGTAATAAATTCTTATTATAAGACTATAAGGTTATGTTTTGAGGAAAACTCATATAAGTAACTAATAAAACCTTATACTAAGTAATAAATTATTATTATAATACTATAAGGTTATGTTTTTAGGAAAATTCATATAAGTAGCTAATAAAACCTTATACTAAGTAACAAATTCTTATTATAATGCTATAATGATATGGTTTTAGGAAAACTCATATAAGTAGCTAATAAAACCTTATACTAAGTAATAAATTATTATTATAATACTATAAGGTTATGTTTTGAGGAAAACTCATGTAAGTAGCTAATAAAAACTTATACTAAGTAATAAATTCTTATTATAATACTATAAGGTTATGTTTTGAGTAAAACTCATATAAGTAGCTAATAAAACCTTATAGTAAGTAATAAATTCTTATTATAATACTATAATGTTATGTTTTGAGGAAAACTCATGTAAGTAGCTAATATAACCTTATACTAAGTAATAAATTCTTATTATAATACTATAAGGTTATTTTTTGAGGAAAACTCATATACGTAACTAATAAAACCTTATACTAAGTAATAAATTCTTATTATAATAGTATAAGGTTATGTTTTTAGGAAAACTCATATAAGTAGCTAATTAAACCTTATACTAAGTAGTAAATACTTATTATAATACTATAAGGTTATGTTTTCAGGAAAACTCATATAAGTAACTAATAAAACCTTATACTAAGTAATAAATTCTTATTATAATAGTATAAGGTTATGTTTTTAGGAAAACTCATATAAGTAGCTAATTAAAGCTTATACTAAGTAGTAAATACTTATTATAATACTTTATGGTTATGTTTTGAGGAAAACTCATATAAGTAATTAATAAAACCTTATACTAAGTAATAAATTATTATTATAATACTATAAGGTTATGTTTTTAGGAAAATTCATATAAGTAGCTAATAAAACCTTATACTAAGTAATAAATTCTTATTATAATGCTATAAGGATATGTTTTTAGGAAAACTCATATAAGTAGCTTATAAAACCTTATACTAAGTAATAAATTCTTATTATAATACTATAAGGTTATGTTTTGAGGAATACTCATATAAGTAGCTAATAAAAACTTATACTAAGTAATAAATTCTTATTATAATACTATAAGGTTATGTTTTTAGGAAAACTCATATAAGTAGCTAATTAAAGCTTATACTAAGTAGTAAATACTTATTATAATACTATATGGTTATGTTTTGAGGAAAACTCATATAAGTAACTAATAAAACCTTATACTAAGTAATAAATTATTATTATAATACTATAAGGTTATGTTTTTAGGAAAATTCATATAAGTAGCTAATAAAACCTTATACTAAGTAACAAATTCTTATTATAAAGCTATAAGGATATGTTTTTAGGAAAACTCATATAAGTAGCTAATAAAACATTATACTAAGTAATAAATTCTTATTATAATACTATAATGTTATGTTTTGAGGAAAACTCATGTAAGTAGCTAATAAAAGCTTATACTAAGTAATAAATTCTTATTATAATACTTTAAGGTTATGTTTTGAGGAAAACTCATATAAGTAGCTAACAAAACCTTATACTAAGCAATAAATTCTTATTATAATACTATAAGGTTATGTTTTGAGAAAAACTCATATAAGTAACTAATAAAACCTTATACTAAGTAATAAATTATTATTATACTACTATAAGGTTATGTTTTTAGGAAAATTCATATAAGTAGCTAATAAAACCTTATACTAAGTAACAAATTCTTATTATAATGCTATAAGGATATGTTTTTAGGAAAACTCATATAAGTAGCTAATAAAACCTTATACTAAGTAATAAATTCTTATTATAATACTATAAGGTTATGTTTTGAGGAAAACTCATATAAGTAGCTAATAAAAACCTATACTAAGTAATAAATTCTTATTATAATACTATGAGGTTATGTTTTGAGTAAATCTCATATATGTAGCTAATAAAAACCTTATACTAAGTAATAAATTTTTATTATAAATACTATAAGGTTATGTTTTGAGTAAACTCATATAAGTAGCTAATAAAACCTTATAGTAAGTAATAAATTCTTATTATAATACTATAATGTTATGTTTTGAGGAAAACTCATGTAAGTAGCTAATAAAACCTTATACTAAGTAATAAATTCTCATTATAAGACTATAAGGTTATGTTTTGAGGAAAACTCATATAAGTAACTAATAAAACTTTATACTAAGTAATAAATTATTATTATAATACTATAAGGTTATGTTTTTAGGAAAATTCATATAAGTAGCTAATAAAACCTTATACTAAGTAACAAATTCTTATTATAATGCTATAATGATATGGTTTTAGGAAAACTCATATAAGTAGCTAATAAAACCTTATACTAAGTAATAAATTATTATTATAATACTATAAGGTTATGTTTTGAGGAAAACTCATGTAAGTAGCTAATAAAAACTTATACTAAGTAATAAATTCTTATTATAATACTATAAGGTTATGTTTTGAGTAAAACTCATATAAGTAGCTAATAAAACCTTATAGTAAGTAATAAATTCTTATTATAATACTATAATGTTATGTTTTGAGGAAAACTCATGTAAGTAGCTAATATAACCTTATACTAAGTAATAAATTCTTATTATAATACTATAAGGTTATTTTTTGAGGAAAACTCATATAAGATGTTAATAAAACCTTATACTAAGTAATAAATTCTTATTATAATACTATAATGTTATGTTTTGAGGAAAACTCATGTAAGTAGCTAATAAAAGCTTATACTAAGTAATAAATTCTTATTATAATACTTTAAGGTTATGTTTTGAGGAAAACTCATATAAGTAGCTAACAAAACCTTATACTAAGCAATAAATTCTTATTATAATACTATAAGGTTATGTTTTGAGAAAAACTCATATAAGTAACTAATAAAACCTTATACTAAGTAATAAATTATTATTATAATACTATAAGGTTATGTTTTTAGGAAAATTCATATAAGTAGCTAATAAAACCTTATACTAAGTAACAAATTCTTATTATAATGCTATAAGGATATGTTTTTAGCGAAACTCATATAAGTAGCTAATAAAACCTTATACTAAGTAATAAATTCTTATTATAATGCTATAAGGATATGTTTTTAGGGAAACTCATATAAGTAGCTAATAAAACCTTATACTAAGTAATAAATTCTTATTATAATACTATAAGGTTATGTTTTTGGGAAAACTCATATAAATAACTAATAAAACCTTATACTAAGTAATAAATTCTTATTATAATACTATAATGTTATGTTTTGGGGAAAACTCATATACGTAACTAATAAAACCTTATACTAAGTAATAAATTCTTATTATAATAGTATAAGGTTATGTTTTTAGGAAAACTCATATAAGTAGCTAATTAAACCTTATACTAAGTAGTAAATACTTATTATAATACTATAAGGTTATGTTTTCAGGAAAACTCATATAAGTAACTAATAAAACCTTATACTAAGTAATAAATTCTTATTATAATAGTATAAGGTTATGTTTTTAGGAAAACTCATATAAGTAGCTAATTAAAGCTTATACTAAGTAGTAAATACTTATTATAATACTTTATGGTTATGTTTTGAGGAAAACTCATATAAATAATTAATAAAACCTTATACTAAGTAATAAATTATTATTATAATACTATAAGGTTATGTTTTTAGGAAAATTCATATAAGTAGCTAATAAAACCTTATACTAAGTAATAAATTCTTATTATAATGCTATAAGGATATGTTTTTAGGAAAACTCATATAAGTAGCTTATAAAACCTTATACTAAGTAATAAATTCTTATTATAATACTATAAGGTTATGTTTTGAGGAATACTCATATAAGTAGCTAATAAAAACTTATACTAAGTAATAAATTCTTATTATAATACTATAAGGTTATGTTTTTAGGAAAACTCATATAAGTAGCTAATTAAAGCTTATACTAAGTAGTAAATACTTATTATAATACTATATGGTTATGTTTTGAGGAAAACTCATATAAGTAACTAATAAAACCTTATACTAAGTAATAAATTATTATTATAATACTATAAGGTTATGTTTTTAGGAAAATTCATATAAGTAGCTAATAAAACCTTATACTAAGTAACAAATTCTTATTATAATGCTATAAGGATATGTTTTTAGGAAAACTCATATAAGTAGCTAATAAAACATTATACTAAGTAATAAATTCTTATTATAATACTATAATGTTATGTTTTGAGGAAAACTCATGTAAGTAGCTAATAAAACCTTATACTAAGTAATAAATTCTCATTATAAGACTATAAGGTTATGTTTTGAGGAAAACTCATATAAGTAACTAATAAAACTTTATACTAAGTAATAAATTATTATTATAATACTATAAGGTTATGTTTTTAGGAAAATTCATATAAGTAGCTAATAAAACCTTATACTAAGTAACAAATTCTTATTATAATGCTATAATGATATGGTTTTAGGAAAACTCATATAAGTAGCTAATAAAACCTTATACTAAGTAATAAATTATTATTATAATACTATAAGGTTATGTTTTGAGGAAAACTCATGTAAGTAGCTAATAAAAACTTATACTAAGTAATAAATTCTTATTATAATACTATAAGGTTATGTTTTGAGTAAAACTCATATAAGTAGCTAATAAAACCTTATAGTAAGTAATAAATTCTTATTATAATACTATAATGTTATGTTTTGAGGAAAACTCATGTAAGTAGCTAATATAACCTTATACTAAGTAATAAATTCTTATTATAATACTATAAGGTTATTTTTTGAGGAAAACTCATATAAGATGTTAATAAAACCTTATACTAAGTAATAAATTCTTATTATAATACTATAATGTTATGTTTTGAGGAAAACTCATGTAAGTAGCTAATAAAAGCTTATACTAAGTAATAAATTCTTATTATAATACTTTAAGGTTATGTTTTGAGGAAAACTCATATAAGTAGCTAACAAAACCTTATACTAAGCAATAAATTCTTATTATAATACTATAAGGTTATGTTTTGAGAAAAACTCATATAAGTAACTAATAAAACCTTATACTAAGTAATAAATTATTATTATAATACTATAAGGTTATGTTTTTAGGAAAATTCATATAAGTAGCTAATAAAACCTTATACTAAGTAACAAATTCTTATTATAATGCTATAAGGATATGTTTTTAGCGAAACTCATATAAGTAGCTAATAAAACCTTATACTAAGTAATAAATTCTTATTATAATGCTATAAGGATATGTTTTTAGGGAAACTCATATAAGTAGCTAATAAAACCTTATACTAAGTAATAAATTCTTATTATAATACTATAAGGTTATGTTTTTGGGAAAACTCATATAAATAACTAATAAAACCTTATACTAAGTAATAAATTCTTATTATAATACTATAATGTTATGTTTTGGGGAAAACTCATATACGTAACTAATAAAACCTTATACTAAGTAATAAATTCTTATTATAATAGTATAAGGTTATGTTTTTAGGAAAACTCATATAAGTAGCTAATTAAACCTTATACTAAGTAGTAAATACTTATTATAATACTATAAGGTTATGTTTTCAGGAAAACTCATATAAGTAACTAATAAAACCTTATACTAAGTAATAAATTCTTATTATAATAGTATAAGGTTATGTTTTTAGGAAAACTCATATAAGTAGCTAATTAAAGCTTATACTAAGTAGTAAATACTTATTATAATACTTTATGGTTATGTTTTGAGGAAAACTCATATAAATAATTAATAAAACCTTATACTAAGTAATAAATTATTATTATAATACTATAAGGTTATGTTTTTAGGAAAATTCATATAAGTAGCTAATAAAACCTTATACTAAGTAATAAATTCTTATTATAATGCTATAAGGATATGTTTTTAGGAAAACTCATATAAGTAGCTTATAAAACCTTATACTAAGTAATAAATTCTTATTATAATACTATAAGGTTATGTTTTGAGGAATACTCATATAAGTAGCTAATAAAAACTTATACTAAGTAATAAATTCTTATTATAATACTATAAGGTTATGTTTTTAGGAAAACTCATATAAGTAGCTAATTAAAGCTTATACTAAGTAGTAAATACTTATTATAATACTATATGGTTATGTTTTGAGGAAAACTCATATAAGTAACTAATAAAACCTTATACTAAGTAATAAATTATTATTATAATACTATAAGGTTATGTTTTTAGGAAAATTCATATAAGTAGCTAATAAAACCTTATACTAAGTAACAAATTCTTATTATAATGCTATAAGGATATGTTTTTAGGAAAACTCATATAAGTAGCTAATAAAACATTATACTAAGTAATAAATTCTTATTATAATACTATAATGTTATGTTTTGAGGAAAACTCATGTAAGTAGCTAATAAAAGCTTATACTAAGTAATAAATTCTTATTATAATACTTTAAGGTTATGTTTTGAGGAAAACTCATATAAGTAGCTAACAAAACCTTATACTAAGCAATAAATTCTTATTATAATACTATAAGGTTATGTTTTGAGAAAAACTCATATAAGTAACTAATAAAACCTTATACTAAGTAATAAATTATTATTATAATACTATAAGGTTATGTTTTTAGGAAAATTCATATAAGTAGCTAATAAAACCTTATACTAAGTAACAAATTCTTATTATAATGCTATAAGGATATGTTTTTAGCGAAACTCATATAAGTAGCTAATAAAACCTTATACTAAGTAATAAATTCTTATTATAATACTATAATGTTATGTTTTGAGGAAAACTCATGTAAGTAGCTAATATAACCTTATACTAAGTAATAAATTCTTATTATAATACTATAAGGTTATTTTTTGAGGAAAACTCATATAAGATGTTAATAAAACCTTATACTAAGTAATAAATTCTTATTATAATACTATAATGTTATGTTTTGAGGAAAACTCATGTAAGTAGCTAATAAAAGCTTATACTAAGTAATAAATTCTTATTATAATACTTTAAGGTTATGTTTTGAGGAAAACTCATATAAGTAGCTAACAAAACCTTATACTAAGCAATAAATTCTTATTATAATACTATAAGGTTATGTTTTGAGAAAAACTCATATAAGTAACTAATAAAACCTTATACTAAGTAATAAATTATTATTATAATACTATAAGGTTATGTTTTTAGGAAAATTCATATAAGTAGCTAATAAAACCTTATACTAAGTAACAAATTCTTATTATAATGCTATAAGGATATGTTTTTAGCGAAACTCATATAAGTAGCTAATAAAACCTTATACTAAGTAATAAATTCTTATTATAATGCTATAAGGATATGTTTTTAGGGAAACTCATATAAGTAGCTAATAAAACCTTATACTAAGTAATAAATTCTTATTATAATACTATAAGGTTATGTTTTTGGGAAAACTCATATAAATAACTAATAAAACCTTATACTAAGTAATAAATTCTTATTATAATACTATAATGTTATGTTTTGGGGAAAACTCATATACGTAACTAATAAAACCTTATACTAAGTAATAAATTCTTATTATAATAGTATAAGGTTATGTTTTTAGGAAAACTCATATAAGTAGCTAATTAAACCTTATACTAAGTAGTAAATACTTATTATAATACTATAAGGTTATGTTTTCAGGAAAACTCATATAAGTAACTAATAAAACCTTATACTAAGTAATAAATTCTTATTATAATAGTATAAGGTTATGTTTTTAGGAAAACTCATATAAGTAGCTAATTAAAGCTTATACTAAGTAGTAATTACTTATTATAATACTTTATTGTTATGTTTTGAGGAAAACTCATATAAGTAATTAATAAAACCTTATACTAAGTAATAAATTATTATTATAATACTATAAGGTTATGTTTTTAGGAAAATTTATATAAGTAGCTAATAAAACCTTATACTAAGTAATAAATTCTTATTATAATGCTATAAGGATATGTTTTTAGGAAAACTCATATAAGTAGCTTATAAAACCTTATACTAAGTAATAAATTCTTATTATAATACTATAAGGTTATGTTTTGAGGAATACTCATATAAGTAGCTAATAAAAACTTATACTAAGTAATAAATTCTTATTACAATACTATAAGGTTATGTTTTTAGGAAAACTCATATAAGTAGCTAATTAAAGCTTATACTAAGTAGTAAATACTTATTATAATACTATATGGTTATGTTTTGAGGAAAACTCATATAAGTAACTAATAAAACCTTATACTAAGTAATAAATTATTATTATAATACTATAAGGTTATGTTTTTAGGAAAATTCATATAAGTAGCTAATAAAACCTTATACTAAGTAACAAATTCTTATTATAATGCTATAAGGATATGTTTTTAGGAAAACTCATATAAGTAGCTAATAAAACATTATACTAAGTAATAAATTCTTATTATAATACTATAATGTTATGTTTTGAGGAAAACTCATGTAAGTAGCTAATAAAAGCTTATACTAAGTAATAAATTCTTATTTTAATACTTTAAGGTTATGTTTTGAGGAAAACTCATATAAGTAGCTAACAAAACCTTATACTAAGCAATAAATTCTTATTATAATACTATAAGGTTATGTTTTGAGAAAAACTCATATAAGTAACTAATAAAACCTTATACTAAGTAATAAATTATTATTATAATACTATAAGGTTATGTTTTTAGGAAAATTCATATAAGTAGCTAATAAAACCTTATACTAAGTAACAAATTCTTATTATAATGCTATAAGGATATGTTTTTAGCGAAACTCATATAAGTAGCTAATAAAACCTTATACTAAGTAATAAATTCTTATTATAATGCTATAAGGATATGTTTTTAGGGAAACTCATATAAGTAGCTAATAAAACCTTATACTAAGTAATAAATTCTTATTATAATACTATAAGGTTATGTTTTTGGGAAAACTCATATAAATAACTAATAAAACCTTATACTAAGTAATAAATTCTTATTATAATACTATAATGTTATGTTTAGGGGAAAACTCATATACGTAACTAATAAAACCTTATACTAAGTAATAAATTCTTATTATAATAGTATAAGGTTATGTTTTTAGGAAAACTCATATAAGTAACTAATTAAACCTTATACTAAGTAGTAAATACTTATTATAATACTATAAGGTTATGTTTTCAGGAAAACTCATATAAGTAACTAATAAAACCTTATACTAAGTAATAAATTCTTATTATAATAGTATAAGGTTATGTTTTTAGGAAAACTCATATAAGTAGCTAATTAAAGCTTATACTAAGTAGTAAATACTTATTATAATACTTTATGGTTATGTTTTGAGGAAAACTCATATAAGTAATTAATAAAACCTTATACTAAGTACTAAATTATTATTATAATACTATAAGGTTATGTTTTTAGGAAAATTCATATAAGTAGCTAATAAAACCTTATACTAAGTAATAAATTCTTATTATAATGCTATAAGGATATGTTTTTAGGAAAACTCATATAAGTAGCTTATAAAACCTTATACTAAGTAATAAATTCTTATTATAATACTATAAGGTTATGTTTTGAGGAATACTCATATAAGTAGCTAATAAAAACTTATACTAAGTAATAAATTCTTATTATAATACTATAAGGTTATGTTTTTAGGAAAACTCATATAAGTAGCTAATTAAAGCTTATACTAAGTAGTAAATACTTATTATAATACTATATGGTTATGTTTTGAGGAAAACTCATATAAGATGTTAATAAAACCTTATACTAAGTAATAAATTCTTATTATAATACTATAATGTTATGTATTGAGGAAAACTCATGTAAGTAGCTAATAAAAGCTTATACTAAGTAATAAATTCTTATTATAATACTATAAGGTTATGTTTTTAGGAAAATTCATATAAGTAGCTAATAAAACCTTATACTAAGTAACAAATTCTTATTATAATGCTATAAAGATATGTTTTTAGGGAAACTCATATAAGTAGCTAATAAAACCTTATACTAAGTAATAAATTCTTATTATAATGCTATAAGGATATGTTTTTAGGGAAACTCATATAAGTAGCTAATAAAACCTTATACTAAGTAATAAATTCTTATTATAATACTATAAGGTTATGTTTTTGGGAAAACTCATATAAATAACTAATAAAACCTTATACTAAGTAATAAATTCTTATTATAATACTATAATGTTATGTTTTGGGGAAAACTCATATAAGTAACTAATAAAACCTTATACTAAGTAATAAATTCTTATTATAATAGTATAAGGTTATGTTTTTAGGAAAATTCATGTAAGTAGCTAATATAACCTTATACTAAGTAATAAATTCTTATTATAATACTATAAGGTTATTTTTTGAGGAAAACTCATATAAGATGTTAATAAAACCTTATACTAAGTAATAAATTCTTATTATAATACTATAATGTTATGTTTTGATGAAAACTCATGTAAGTAGCTAATAAAAGCTTATACTAAGTAATAAATTCTTATTATAATACTTTAAGGTTATGTTTTGAGGAAAACTCATATAAGTAGCTAACAAAACCTTATACTAAGCAATAAATTCTTATTATAATACTATAAGGTTATGTTTTGAGAAAAACTCATATAAGTAACTAATAAAACCTTATACTAAGTAATAAATTATTATTATAATACTATAAGGTTATGTTTTTAGGAAAATTCATATAAGTAGCTAATAAAACCTTATACTAAGTAACAAATTCTTATTATAATGCTATAAGGATATGTTTTTAGGGAAACTCATATAAGTAGCTAATAAAACCTTATACTAAGTAATAAATTCTTATTATAATGCTATAAGGATATGTTTTTAGGGAAACTCATATAAGTAGCTAATAAAACCTTATACTAAGTAATAAATTTTTATTATAATACTATAAGGTTATGTTTTTTGGAAAACTCATATAAATAACTAATAAAACCTTATACTAAGTAATAAATTCTTATTATAATACTATAATGTTATGTTTTGGGGAAAACTCATATACGTAACTAATAAAACCTTATACTAAGTAATAAATTCTTATTATAATAGTATAAGGTTATGTTTTTAGGAAAACTCATATAAGTAGCTAATTAAACCTTATACTAAGTAGTAAATACTTATTATAATACTATAAGGTTATGTTTTGAGGAAAACTCATATAAGTAACTAATAAAACCTTATACTAAGTAATAAATTCTTATTATAATAGTATAAGGTTATGTTTTTAGGAAAACTCATATAAGTAGCTAATTAAAGCTTATACTAAGTAGTAAATACTTATTATAATACTATATGGTTATGTTTTGAGGAAAACTCATATAAGTAATTAATAAAACCTTATACTAAGTAATAAATTATTATTATAATACTATAAGGTTATGTTTTTAGGAAAATTCGTATAAGTAGCTAATAAAACCTTATACTAAGTAACAAATTCTTATTATAATGCTATAAGGATATGTTTTTAGGAAAACTCATATAAGTAGCTAATAAAACCTTATACTAAGTAATAAATTCTTATTATAATACTATAAGGTTATGTTTTGAGGAATACTCATATAAGTAGCTAATAAAAACTTATACTAAGTAATAAATTCTTATTATAATACTATAAGGTTATGTTTTTAGGAAAACTCATATAAGTAGCTAATTAAAGCTTATACTAAGTAGTAAATACTTATTATAATACTATATGGTTAAGTTTTGAGGAAAACTCATATAAATAACTAATAAAACCTTATACTAAGTAATAAATTATTATTATAATACTATAAGGTTATGTTTTTAGGAAAATTCATATAAGTAGCTAATCAAACCTTATACTAAGTAACAAATTCTTATTATAATGCTATAAGGATATGTTTTTAGGAAAACTCATATAAGTAGCTAATAAAACCTTATACTAAGTAATAAATTCTTATTATAATACAATAAGGTTATGTTTTGAGGAATACTCATATAAGTAGCTAATAAAAACTTATACTAAATAATAAATTCTTATTATAATACTATAAGGTTATGTTTTGAGTAAATCTCATATAGGTAGCTAATAAAAACCTTATTTTCATCTAATCTATAGCTAATAAAAACCTTATACTAAGTAATAAATTTTTATTATAATACTGTAAGGTTATGTTTTGAGTAAACTCATATAAGTAGCTAATAAAACCTTATAGTAAGTAATAAATTCTTATTATAATACTATAATGTTATGTTTTGAGGAAAACTCATGTAAGTAGCTAATAAAACCTTATACTAAGTAATAAATTCTTATTATAATACTATAAGGTTATGTTTTGAGGAAAACTCATATAAGTAACTAATAAAACCTTATACTAAGTAATAAATTATTATTATAATACTATAAGGTTATGTTTTTAGGAAAATTCATATAAGTAGATAATAAAACCTTATACTAATGAACAAATTCTTATTATAATGCTATAATGATATGTTTTTAGGAAAAATCATATAAGTAGCTAATAAAACCTTATACTAAGTAATAAATTCTTATTATAAGACTATAAGGTTATGTTTTGAGGAAAACTCATATAAGTAACTAATAAAACCTTATACTAAGTAATAAATTATTATTATAATACTATAAGGTTATGTTTTTAGGAAAATTCATATAAGTAGCTAATAAAACCTTATACTAAGTAACAAATTCTTATTATAATGCTATAAGGATATGTTTTTAGGAAAACTCATATAAGTAGCTAATAAAACATTATACTAAGTAATAAATTCTTATTATAATACTATAATGTTATGTTTTGAGGAAAACTCATGTAAGTAGCTAATAAAAGCTTATACTAAGTAATAAATTCTTATTATAATACTTTAAGGTTATGTTTTGAGGAAAACTCATATAAGTAGCTAACAAAACCTTATACTAAGCAATAAATTCTTATTATAATACTATAAGGTTATGTTTTGAGAAAAACTCATATAAGTAACTAATAAAACCTTATACTAAGTAATAAATTATTATTATAATACTATAAGGTTATGTTTTTAGGAAAATTCATATAAGTAGCTAATAAAACCTTATACTAAGTAACAAATTCTTATTATAATGCTATAAGGATATGTTTTTAGCGAAACTCATATAAGTAGCTAATAAAACCTTATACTAAGTAATAAATTCTTATTATAATGCTATAAGGATATGTTTTTAGGGAAACTCATATAAGTAGCTAATAAAACCTTATACTAAGTAATAAATTCTTATTATAATACTATAAGGTTATGTTTTTGGGAAAACTCATATAAATAACTAATAAAACCTTATACTAAGTAATAAATTCTTATTATAATACTATAATGTTATGTTTTGGGGAAAACTCATATACGTAACTAATAAAACCTTATACTAAGTAATAAATTCTTATTATAATAGTATAAGGTTATGTTTTTAGGAAAACTCATATAAGTAGCTAATTAAACCTTATACTAAGTAGTAAATACTTATTATAATACTATAAGGTTATGTTTTCAGGAAAACTCATATAAGTAACTAATAAAACCTTATACTAAGTAATAAATTCTTATTATAATAGTATAAGGTTATGTTTTTAGGAAAACTCATATAAGTAGCTAATTAAAGCTTATACTAAGTAGTAAATACTTATTATAATACTTTATGGTTATGTTTTGAGGAAAACTCATATAAGTAATTAATAAAACCTTATACTAAGTAATAAATTATTATTATAATACTATAAGGTTATGTTTTTAGGAAAATTCATATAAGTAGCTAATAAAACCTTATACTAAGTAACAAATTCTTATTATAATGCTATAAGGATATGTTTTTAGCGAAACTCATATAAGTAGCTAATAAAACCTTATACTAAGTAATAAATTCTTATTATAATGCTATAAGGATATGTTTTTAGGGAAACTCATATAAGTAGCTAATAAAACCTTATACTAAGTAATAAATTCTTATTATAATACTATAAGGTTATGTTTTTGGGAAAACTCATATAAATAACTAATAAAACCTTATACTAAGTAATAAATTCTTATTATAATACTATAATGTTGTGTTTTGGGGAAAACTCATATACGTAACTAATAAAACCTTATACTAAGTAATAAATTCTTATTATAATAGTATAAGGTTATGTTTTTAGGAAAACTCATATAAGTAGCTAATTAAACCTTATACTAAGTAGTAAATACTTATTATAATACTATAAGGTTATGTTTTCAGGAAAACTCATATAAGTAACTAATAAAACCTTATACTAAGTAATAAATTCTTATTATAATAGTATAAGGTTATGTTTTTAGGAAAACTCATATAAGTAGCTAATTAAAGCTTATACTAAGTAGTAATTACTTATTATAATACTTTATTGTTATGTTTTGAGGAAAACTCATATAAGTAATTAATAAAACCTTATACTAAGTAATAAATTATTATTATAATACTATAAGGTTATGTTTTTAGGAAAATTCATATAAGTAGCTAATAAAACCTTATACTAAGTAATAAATTCTTATTATAATGCTATAAGGATATGTTTTTAGGAAAACTCATGTAAGTAGCTTATAAAACCTTATACAAAGTAATAAATTCTTATTATAATACTATAAGGTTATGTTTTGAGGAATACTCATATAAGTAGTTAATAAAAACTTATACTAAGTAATAAATTCTTATTATAATACTATAAGGTTATGTTTTTAGGAAAACTCATATAAGTAGCTAATTAACGCTTATACTAAGTAGTAAATACTTATTATAATACTATATGTTTATGTTTTGAGGAAAACTCATATAAGTAACTAATAAAACCATATACTAAGTAATAAATTATTATTATAATACTATAAGGTTATGTTTTTAGGAAAATTCATATAAGTAGCTAATAAAACCTTATACTAAGTAACAAATTCTTATTATAATGCTATAAGGATATGTTTTTAGGAAAACTCATATAAGTAGCTAATAAAACATTATACTAAGTAATAAATTCTTATTATAATACTATAATGTTATGTTTTGAGGAAAACTCATGTAAGTAGCTAATAAAAGCTTATACTAAGTAATAAATTCTTATTATAATACTTTAAGGTTATGTTTTGAGGAAAACTCATATAAGTAGCTAACAAAACCTTATACTAAGCAATAAATTCTTATTATAATACTATAAGGTTATGTTTTGAGAAAAACTCATATAAGTAACTAATAAAACCTTATACTAAGTAATAAATTATTATTATACTACTATAAGGTTATGTTTTTAGGAAAATTCATATAAGTAGCTAATAAAACCTTATACTAAGTAACAAATTCTTATTATAATGCTATAAGGATATGTTTTTAGGAAAACTCATATAAGTAGCTAATAAAACCTTATACTAAGTAATAAATTCTTATTATAATACTATAAGGTTATGTTTTGAGGAAAACTCATATAAGTAGCTAATAAAAACTTATACTAAGTAATAAATTCTTATTATAATACTATAAGGTTATGTTTTGAGTAAATCTCATATATGTAGCTAATAAAAACCTTATACTAAGTAATAAATTTTTATTATAAATACTATAAGGTTATGTTTTGAGTAAACTCATATAAGTAGCTAATAAAACCTTATAGTAAGTAATAAATTCTTATTATAATACTATAATGTTATGTTTTGAGGAAAACTCATGTAAGTAGCTAATAAAACCTTATACTAAGTAATAAATTCTTATTATAAGACTATAAGGTTATGTTTTGTGGAAAACTCATATAAGTAACTAATAAAACCTTATACTAAGTAATAAATTATTATTATAATACTATAAGGTTATGTTTTTAGGAAAATTCATATAAGTAGCTAATAAAACCTTATACTAAGTAACAAATTCTTATTATAATGCTATAATGATATGGTTTTAGGAAAACTCATATAAGTAGCTAATAAAACCTTATACTAAGTAATAAATTATTATTATAATACTATAAGGTTATGTTTTGAGGAAAACTCATGTAAGTAGCTAATAAAAACTTATACTAAGTAATAAATTCTTATTATAATACTATAAGGTTATGTTTTGAGTAAAACTCATATAAGTAGCTAATAAAACCTTATAGTAAGTAATAAATTCTTATTATAATACTATAATGTTATGTTTTGAGGAAAACTCATGTAAGTAGCTAATATAACCTTATACTAAGTAATAAATTCTTATTATAATACTATAAGGTTATTTTTTGAGGAAAACTCATATAAGATGTTAATAAAACCTTATAATAAGTAATAAATTCTTATTATAATACTATAATGTTATGTTTTGAGGAAAACTCATGTAAGTAGCTAATAAAAGCTTATACTAAGTAATAAATTCTTATTATAATACTTTAAGGTTATGTTTTGAGGAAAACTCATATAAGTAGCTAACAAAACCTTATACTAAGCAATAAATTCTTATTATAATACTATAAGGTTATGTTTTGAGAAAAACTCATATAAGTAACTAATAAAACCTTATACTAAGTAATAAATTATTATTATAATACTATAAGGTTATGTTTTTAGGAAAATTCATATAAGTAGCTAATAAAACCTTATACTAAGTAACAAATTCTTATTATAATGCTATAATGATATGGTTTTAGGAAAACTCATATAAGTAGCTAATAAAACCTTATACTAAGTAATAAATTATTATTATAATACTATAAGGTTATGTTTTGAGGAAAACTCATGTAAGTAGCTAATAAAAACTTATACTAAGTAATAAATTCTTATTACAATACTATAAGGTTATGTTTTGAGTAAAACTCATATAAGTAGCTAATAAAACCTTATAGTAAGTAATAAATTCTTATTATAATACTATAATGTTATGTTTTGAGGAAAACTCATGTAAGTAGCTAATATAACCTTATACTAAGTAATAAATTCTTATTATAATACTATAAGGTTATTTTTTGAGGAAAACTCATATAAGATGTTAATAAAACCTTATACTAAGTAATAAATTCTTATTATAATACTATAATGTTATGTTTTGAGGAAAACTCATGTAAGTAGCTAATAAAAGCTTATACTAAGTAATAAATTCTTATTATAATACTTTAAGGTTATGTTTTGAGGAAAACTCATATAAGTAGCTAACAAAACCTTATACTAAGCAATAAATTCTTATTATAATACTATAAGGTTATGTTTTGAGAAAAACTCATATAAGTAACTAATAAAACCTTATACTAAGTAATAAATTATTATTATAATACTATAAGGTTATGTTTTTAGGAAAATTCATATAAGTAGCTAATAAAACCTTATACTAAGTAACAAATTCTTATTATAATGCTATAAGGATATGTTTTTAGCGAAACTCATATAAGTAGCTAATAAAACCTTATACTAAGTAATAAATTCTTATTATAATGCTATAAGGATATGTTTTTAGGGAAACTCATATAAGTAGCTAATAAAACCTTATACTAAGTAATAAATTCTTATTATAATACTATAAGGTTATGTTTTTGGGAAAACTCATATAAATAACTAATAAAACCTTATACTAAGTAATAAATTCTTATTATAATACTATAATGTTATGTTTTGGGGAAAACTCATATACGTAACTAATAAAACCTTATACTAAGTAATAAATTCTTATTATAATAGTATAAGGTTATGTTTTTAGGAAAACTCATATAAGTAGCTAATTAAACCTTATACTAAGTAGTAAATACTTATTATAATACTATAAGGTTATGTTTTGAGGAATACTCATATAAGTAGTTAATAAAAACTTATACTAAGTAATAAATTCTTATTATAATACTATAAGGTTATGTTTTTAGGAAAACTCATATAAGTAGCTAATTAACGCTTATACTAAGTAGTAAATACTTATTATAATACTATATGTTTATGTTTTGAGGAAAACTCATATAAGTAACTAATAAAACCATATACTAAGTAATAAATTATTATTATAATACTATAAGGTTATGTTTTTAGGAAAATTCATATAAGTAGCTAATAAAACCTTATACTAAGTAACAAATTCTTATTATAATGCTATAAGGATATGTTTTTAGGAAAACTCATATAAGTAGCTAATAAAACATTATACTAAGTAATAAATTCTTATTATAATACTATAATGTTATGTTTTGAGGAAAACTCATGTAAGTAGCTAATAAAAGCTTATACTAAGTAATAAATTCTTATTATAATACTTTAAGGTTATGTTTTGAGGAAAACTCATATAAGTAGCTAACAAAACCTTATACTAAGCAATAAATTCTTATTATAATACTATAAGGTTATGTTTTGAGAAAAACTCATATAAGTAACTAATAAAACCTTATACTAAGTAATAAATTATTATTATACTACTATAAGGTTATGTTTTTAGGAAAATTCATATAAGTAGCTAATAAAACCTTATACTAAGTAACAAATTCTTATTATAATGCTATAAGGATATGTTTTTAGGAAAACTCATATAAGTAGCTAATAAAACCTTATACTAAGTAATAAATTCTTATTATAATACTATAAGGTTATGTTTTGAGGAAAACTCATATAAGTAGCTAATAAAAACTTATACTAAGTAATAAATTCTTATTATAATACTATAAGGTTATGTTTTGAGTAAATCTCATATATGTAGCTAATAAAAACCTTATACTAAGTAATAAATTTTTATTATAAATACTATAAGGTTATGTTTTGAGTAAACTCATATAAGTAGCTAATAAAACCTTATAGTAAGTAATAAATTCTTATTATAATACTATAATGTTATGTTTTGAGGAAAACTCATGTAAGTAGCTAATAAAACCTTATACTAAGTAATAAATTCTTATTATAAGACTATAAGGTTATGTTTTGTGGAAAACTCATATAAGTAACTAATAAAACCTTATACTAAGTAATAAATTATTATTATAATACTATAAGGTTATGTTTTTAGGAAAATTCATATAAGTAGCTAATAAAACCTTATACTAAGTAACAAATTCTTATTATAATGCTATAATGATATGGTTTTAGGAAAACTCATATAAGTAGCTAATAAAACCTTATACTAAGTAATAAATTATTATTATAATACTATAAGGTTATGTTTTGAGGAAAACTCATGTAAGTAGCTAATAAAAACTTATACTAAGTAATAAATTCTTATTATAATACTATAAGGTTATGTTTTGAGTAAAACTCATATAAGTAGCTAATAAAACCTTATAGTAAGTAATAAATTCTTATTATAATACTATAATGTTATGTTTTGAGGAAAACTCATGTAAGTAGCTAATATAACCTTATACTAAGTAATAAATTCTTATTATAATACTATAAGGTTATTTTTTGAGGAAAACTCATATAAGATGTTAATAAAACCTTATAATAAGTAATAAATTCTTATTATAATACTATAATGTTATGTTTTGAGGAAAACTCATGTAAGTAGCTAATAAAAGCTTATACTAAGTAATAAATTCTTATTATAATACTTTAAGGTTATGTTTTGAGGAAAACTCATATAAGTAGCTAACAAAACCTTATACTAAGCAATAAATTCTTATTATAATACTATAAGGTTATGTTTTGAGAAAAACTCATATAAGTAACTAATAAAACCTTATACTAAGTAATAAATTATTATTATAATACTATAAGGTTATGTTTTTAGGAAAATTCATATAAGTAGCTAATAAAACCTTATACTAAGTAACAAATTCTTATTATAATGCTATAATGATATGGTTTTAGGAAAACTCATATAAGTAGCTAATAAAACCTTATACTAAGTAATAAATTATTATTATAATACTATAAGGTTATGTTTTGAGGAAAACTCATGTAAGTAGCTAATAAAAACTTATACTAAGTAATAAATTCTTATTACAATACTATAAGGTTATGTTTTGAGTAAAACTCATATAAGTAGCTAATAAAACCTTATAGTAAGTAATAAATTCTTATTATAATACTATAATGTTATGTTTTGAGGAAAACTCATGTAAGTAGCTAATATAACCTTATACTAAGTAATAAATTCTTATTATAATACTATAAGGTTATTTTTTGAGGAAAACTCATATAAGATGTTAATAAAACCTTATACTAAGTAATAAATTCTTATTATAATACTATAATGTTATGTTTTGAGGAAAACTCATGTAAGTAGCTAATAAAAGCTTATACTAAGTAATAAATTCTTATTATAATACTTTAAGGTTATGTTTTGAGGAAAACTCATATAAGTAGCTAACAAAACCTTATACTAAGCAATAAATTCTTATTATAATACTATAAGGTTATGTTTTGAGAAAAACTCATATAAGTAACTAATAAAACCTTATACTAAGTAATAAATTATTATTATAATACTATAAGGTTATGTTTTTAGGAAAATTCATATAAGTAGCTAATAAAACCTTATACTAAGTAACAAATTCTTATTATAATGCTATAAGGATATGTTTTTAGCGAAACTCATATAAGTAGCTAATAAAACCTTATACTAAGTAATAAATTCTTATTATAATGCTATAAGGATATGTTTTTAGGGAAACTCATATAAGTAGCTAATAAAACCTTATACTAAGTAATAAATTCTTATTATAATACTATAAGGTTATGTTTTTGGGAAAACTCATATAAATAACTAATAAAACCTTATACTAAGTAATAAATTCTTATTATAATACTATAATGTTATGTTTTGGGGAAAACTCATATACGTAACTAATAAAACCTTATACTAAGTAATAAATTCTTATTATAATAGTATAAGGTTATGTTTTTAGGAAAACTCATATAAGTAGCTAATTAAACCTTATACTAAGTAGTAAATACTTATTATAATACTATAAGGTTATGTTTTCAGGAAAACTCATATAAGTAACTAATAAAACCTTATACTAAGTAATAAATTCTTATTATAATAGTATAAGGTTATGTTTTTAGGAAAACTCATATAAGTAGCTAATTAAAGCTTATACTAAGTAGTAAATACTTATTATAATACTTTATGGTTATGTTTTGAGGAAAACTCATATAAATAATTAATAAAACCTTATACTAAGTAATAAATTATTATTATAATACTATAAGGTTATGTTTTTAGGAAAATTCATATAAGTAGCTAATAAAACCTTATACTAAGTAATAAATTCTTATTATAATGCTATAAGGATATGTTTTTAGGAAAACTCATATAAGTAGCTTATAAAACCTTATACTAAGTAATAAATTCTTATTATAATACTATAAGGTTATGTTTTGAGGAATACTCATATAAGTAGCTAATAAAAACTTATACTAAGTAATAAATTCTTATTATAATACTATAAGGTTATGTTTTTAGGAAAACTCATATAAGTAGCTAATTAAAGCTTATACTAAGTAGTAAATACTTATTATAATACTATATGGTTATGTTTTGAGGAAAACTCATATAAGTAACTAATAAAACCTTATACTAAGTAATAAATTATTATTATAATACTATAAGGTTATGTTTTTAGGAAAATTCATATAAGTAGCTAATAAAACCTTATACTAAGTAACAAATTCTTATTATAATGCTATAAGGATATGTTTTTAGGAAAACTCATATAAGTAGCTAATAAAACATTATACTAAGTAATAAATTCTTATTATAATACTATAATGTTATGTTTTGAGGAAAACTCATGTAAGTAGCTAATAAAAGCTTATACTAAGTAATAAATTCTTATTATAATACTTTAAGGTTATGTTTTGAGGAAAACTCATATAAGTAGCTAACAAAACCTTATACTAAGCAATAAATTCTTATTATAATACTATAAGGTTATGTTTTGAGAAAAACTCATATAAGTAACTAATAAAACCTTATACTAAGTAATAAATTATTATTATAATACTATAAGGTTATGTTTTTAGGAAAATTCATATAAGTAGCTAATAAAACCTTATACTAAGTAACAAATTCTTATTATAATGCTATAAGGATATGTTTTTAGCGAAACTCATATAAGTAGCTAATAAAACCTTATACTAAGTAATAAATTCTTATTATAATGCTATAAGGATATGTTTTTAGGGAAACTCATATAAGTAGCTAATAAAACCTTATACTAAGTAATAAATTCTTATTATAATACTATAAGGTTATGTTTTTGGGAAAACTCATATAAATAACTAATAAAACCTTATACTAAGTAATAAATTCTTATTATAATACTATAATGTTATGTTTTGGGGAAAACTCATATACGTAACTAATAAAACCTTATACTAAGTAATAAATTCTTATTATAATAGTATAAGGTTATGTTTTTAGGAAAACTCATATAAGTAGCTAATTAAACCTTATACTAAGTAGTAAATACTTATTATAATACTATAAGGTTATGTTTTCAGGAAAACTCATATAAGTAACTAATAAAACCTTATACTAAGTAATAAATTCTTATTATAATAGTATAAGGTTATGTTTTTAGGAAAACTCATATAAGTAGCTAATTAAAGCTTATACTAAGTAGTAAATACTTATTATAATACTTTATGGTTATGTTTTGAGGAAAACTCATATAAGTAATTAATAAAACCTTATACTAAGTAATAAATTATTATTATAATACTATAAGGTTATGTTTTTAGGAAAATTCATATAAGTAGCTAATAAAACCTTATACTAAGTAACAAATTCTTATTATAATGCTATAAGGATATGTTTTTAGCGAAACTCATATAAGTAGCTAATAAAACCTTATACTAAGTAATAAATTCTTATTATAATGCTATAAGGATATGTTTTTAGGGAAACTCATATAAGTAGCTAATAAAACCTTATACTAAGTAATAAATTCTTATTATAATACTATAAGGTTATGTTTTTGGGAAAACTCATATAAATAACTAATAAAACCTTATACTAAGTAATAAATTCTTATTATAATACTATAATGTTATGTTTTGGGGAAAACTCATATACGTAACTAATAAAACCTTATACTAAGTAATAAATTCTTATTATAAAAGTATAAGGTTATGTTTTTAGGAAAACTCATATAAGTAGCTAATTAAACCTTATACTAAGTAGTAAATACTTATTATAATACTATAAGGTTATGTTTTCAGGAAAACTCATATAAGTAACTAATAAAACCTTATACTAAGTAATAAATTCTTATTATAATAGTATAAGGTTATGTTTTTAGGAAAACTCATATAAGTAGCTAATTAAAGCTTATACTAAGTAGTAATTACTTATTATAATACTTTATTGTTATGTTTTGAGGAAAACTCATATAAGTAATTAATAAAACCTTATACTAAGTAATAAATTATTATTATAATACTATAAGGTTATGTTTTTAGGAAAATTCATATAAGTAGCTAATAAAACCTTATACTAAGTAATAAATTCTTATTATAATGCTATAAGGATATGTTTTTAGGAAAACTCATGTAAGTAGCTTATAAAACCTTATACTAAGTAATAAATTCTTATTATAATACTATAAGGTTATGTTTTGAGGAATACTCATATAAGTAGTTAATAAAAACTTATACTAAGTAATAAATTCTTATTATAATACTATAAGGTTATGTTTTTAGGAAAACTCATATAAGTAGCTAATTAACGCTTATACTAAGTAGTAAATACTTATTATAATACTATATGTTTATGTTTTGAGGAAAACTCATATAAGTAACTAATAAAACCTTATACTAAGTAATAAATTATTATTATAATACTATAAGGTTATGTTTTTAGGAAAATTCATATAAGTAGCTAATAAAACCTTATACTAAGTAACAAATTCTTATTATAATGCTATAAGGATATGTTTTTAGGAAAACTCATATAAGTAGCTAATAAAACATTATACTAAGTAATAAATTCTTATTATAATACTTTAAGGTTATGTTTTGAGGAAAACTCATATAAGTAGCTAACAAAACCTTATACTAAGCAATAAATTCTTATTATAATACTATAAGGTTATGTTTTGAGAAAAACTCATATAAGTAACTAATAAAACCTTATACTAAGTAATAAATTATTATTATACTACTATAAGGTTATGTTTTTAGGAAAATTCATATAAGTAGCTAATAAAACCTTATACTAAGTAACAAATTCTTATTATAATGCTATAAGGATATGTTTTTAGGAAAACTCATATAAGTAGCTAATAAAACCTTATACTAAGTAATAAATTCTTATTATAATACTATAAGGTTATGTTTTGAGGAAAACTCATATAAGTAGCTAATAAAAACTTATACTAAGTAATAAATTCTTATTATAATACTATAAGGTTATGTTTTGAGTAAATCTCATATATGTAGCTAATAAAAACTTATACTAAGTAATAAATTCTTATTATAATACTATAAGGTTATGTTTTGAGTAAATCTCATATATGTAGCTAATAAAAACCTTATACTAAGTAATAAATTTTTATTATAAATACTATAAGGTTATGTTTTGAGTAAACTCATATAAGTAGCTAATAAAACCTTATAGTAAGTAATAAATTCTTATTATAATACTATAATGTTATGTTTTGAGGAAAACTCATGTAAGTAGCTAATAAAACCTTATACTAAGTAATAAATTCTTATTATAAGACTATAAGGTTATGTTTTGTGGAAAACTCATATAAGTAACTAATAAAACCTTATACTAAGTAATAAATTATTATTATAATACTATAAGGTTATGTTTTTAGGAAAATTCATATAAGTAGCTAATAAAACCTTATACTAAGTAACAAATTCTTATTATAATGCTATAATGATATGGTTTTAGGAAAACTCATATAAGTAGCTAATAAAACCTTATACTAAGTAATAAATTATTATTATAATACTATAAGGTTATGTTTTGAGGAAAACTCATGTAAGTAGCTAATAAAAACTTATACTAAGTAATAAATTCTTATTATAATACTATAAGGTTATGTTTTGAGTAAAACTCATATAAGTAGCTAATAAAACCTTATAGTAAGTAATAAATTCTTATTATAATACTATAATGTTATGTTTTGAGGAAAACTCATGTAAGTAGCTAATATAACCTTATACTAAGTAATAAATTCTTATTATAATACTATAAGGTTATTTTTTGAGGAAAACTCATATAAGATGTTAATAAAACCTTATAATAAGTAATAAATTCTTATTATAATACTATAATGTTATGTTTTGAGGAAAACTCATGTAAGTAGCTAATAAAAGCTTATACTAAGTAATAAATTCTTATTATAATACTTTAAGGTTATGTTTTGAGGAAAACTCATATAAGTAGCTAACAAAACCTTATACTAAGCAATAAATTCTTATTATAATACTATAAGGTTATGTTTTGAGAAAAACTCATATAAGTAACTAATAAAACCTTATACTAAGTAATAAATTATTATTATAATACTATAAGGTTATGTTTTTAGGAAAATTCATATAAGTAGCTAATAAAACCTTATACTAAGTAACAAATTCTTATTATAATGCTATAATGATATGGTTTTAGGAAAACTCATATAAGTAGCTAATAAAACCTTATACTAAGTAATAAATTATTATTATAATACTATAAGGTTATGTTTTGAGGAAAACTCATGTAAGTAGCTAATAAAAACTTATACTAAGTAATAAATTCTTATTACAATACTATAAGGTTATGTTTTGAGTAAAACTCATATAAGTAGCTAATAAAACCTTATAGTAAGTAATAAATTCTTATTATAATACTATAATGTTATGTTTTGAGGAAAACTCATGTAAGTAGCTAATATAACCTTATACTAAGTAATAAATTCTTATTATAATACTATAAGGTTATTTTTTGAGGAAAACTCATATAAGATGTTAATAAAACCTTATACTAAGTAATAAATTCTTATTATAATACTATAATGTTATGTTTTGAGGAAAACTCATGTAAGTAGCTAATAAAAGCTTATACTAAGTAATAAATTCTTATTATAATACTTTAAGGTTATGTTTTGAGGAAAACTCATATAAGTAGCTAACAAAACCTTATACTAAGCAATAAATTCTTATTATAATACTATAAGGTTATGTTTTGAGAAAAACTCATATAAGTAACTAATAAAACCTTATACTAAGTAATAAATTATTATTATAATACTATAAGGTTATGTTTTTAGGAAAATTCATATAAGTAGCTAATAAAACCTTATACTAAGTAACAAATTCTTATTATAATGCTATAAGGATATGTTTTTAGCGAAACTCATATAAGTAGCTAATAAAACCTTATACTAAGTAATAAATTCTTATTATAATGCTATAAGGATATGTTTTTAGGGAAACTCATATAAGTAGCTAATAAAACCTTATACTAAGTAATAAATTCTTATTATAATACTATAAGGTTATGTTTTTGGGAAAACTCATATAAATAACTAATAAAACCTTATACTAAGTAATAAATTCTTATTATAATACTATAATGTTATGTTTTGGGGAAAACTCATATACGTAACTAATAAAACCTTATACTAAGTAATAAATTCTTATTATAATAGTATAAGGTTATGTTTTTAGGAAAACTCATATAAGTAGCTAATTAAACCTTATACTAAGTAGTAAATACTTATTATAATACTATAAGGTTATGTTTTCAGGAAAACTCATATAAGTAACTAATAAAACCTTATACTAAGTAATAAATTCTTATTATAATAGTATAAGGTTATGTTTTTAGGAAAACTCATATAAGTAGCTAATTAAAGCTTATACTAAGTAGTAAATACTTATTATAATACTTTATGGTTATGTTTTGAGGAAAACTCATATAAATAATTAATAAAACCTTATACTAAGTAATAAATTATTATTATAATACTATAAGGTTATGTTTTTAGGAAAATTCATATAAGTAGCTAATAAAACCTTATACTAAGTAACAAATTCTTATTATAATGCTATAAGGATATGTTTTTAGGAAAACTCATATAAGTAGCTAATAAAACATTATACTAAGTAATAAATTCTTATTATAATACTATAATGTTATGTTTTGAGGAAAACTCATGTAAGTAGCTAATAAAAGCTTATACTAAGTAATAAATTCTTATTATAATACTTTAAGGTTATGTTTTGAGGAAAACTCATATAAGTAGCTAACAAAACCTTATACTAAGCAATAAATTCTTATTATAATACTATAAGGTTATGTTTTGAGAAAAACTCATATAAGTAACTAATAAAACCTTATACTAAGTAATAAATTATTATTATAATACTATAAGGTTATGTTTTTAGGAAAATTCATATAAGTAGCTAATAAAACCTTATACTAAGTAACAAATTCTTATTATAATGCTATAAGGATATGTTTTTAGCGAAACTCATATAAGTAGCTAATAAAACCTTATACTAAGTAATAAATTCTTATTATAATGCTATAAGGATATGTTTTTAGGGAAACTCATATAAGTAGCTAATAAAACCTTATACTAAGTAATAAATTCTTATTATAATACTATAAGGTTATGTTTTTGGGAAAACTCATATAAATAACTAATAAAACCTTATACTAAGTAATAAATTCTTATTATAATACTATAATGTTATGTTTTGGGGAAAACTCATATACGTAACTAATAAAACCTTATACTAAGTAATAAATTCTTATTATAATAGTATAAGGTTATGTTTTTAGGAAAACTCATATAAGTAGCTAATTAAACCTTATACTAAGTAGTAAATACTTATTATAATACTATAAGGTTATGTTTTCAGGAAAACTCATATAAGTAACTAATAAAACCTTATACTAAGTAATAAATTCTTATTATAATAGTATAAGGTTATGTTTTTAGGAAAACTCATATAAGTAGCTAATTAAAGCTTATACTAAGTAGTAAATACTTATTATAATACTTTATGGTTATGTTTTGAGGAAAACTCATATAAGTAATTAATAAAACCTTATACTAAGTAATAAATTATTATTATAATACTATAAGGTTATGTTTTTAGGAAAATTCATATAAGTAGCTAATAAAACCTTATACTAAGTAACAAATTCTTATTATAATGCTATAAGGATATGTTTTTAGCGAAACTCATATAAGTAGCTAATAAAACCTTATACTAAGTAATAAATTCTTATTATAATGCTATAAGGATATGTTTTTAGGGAAACTCATATAAGTAGCTAATAAAACCTTATACTAAGTAATAAATTCTTATTATAATACTATAAGGTTATGTTTTTGGGAAAACTCATATAAATAACTAATAAAACCTTATACTAAGTAATAAATTCTTATTATAATACTATAATGTTATGTTTTGGGGAAAACTCATATACGTAACTAATAAAACCTTATACTAAGTAATAAATTCTTATTATAAAAGTATAAGGTTATGTTTTTAGGAAAACTCATATAAGTAGCTAATTAAACCTTATACTAAGTAGTAAATACTTATTATAATACTATAAGGTTATGTTTTCAGGAAAACTCATATAAGTAACTAATAAAACCTTATACTAAGTAATAAATTCTTATTATAATAGTATAAGGTTATGTTTTTAGGAAAACTCATATAAGTAGCTAATTAAAGCTTATACTAAGTAGTAATTACTTATTATAATACTTTATTGTTATGTTTTGAGGAAAACTCATATAAGTAATTAATAAAACCTTATACTAAGTAATAAATTATTATTATAATACTATAAGGTTATGTTTTTAGGAAAATTCATATAAGTAGCTAATAAAACCTTATACTAAGTAATAAATTCTTATTATAATGCTATAAGGATATGTTTTTAGGAAAACTCATGTAAGTAGCTTATAAAACCTTATACTAAGTAATAAATTCTTATTATAATACTATAAGGTTATGTTTTGAGGAATACTCATATAAATAGTTAATAAAAACTTATACTAAGTAATAAATTCTTATTATAATACTATAAGGTTATGTTTTTAGGAAAACTCATATAAGTAGCTAATTAACGCTTATACTAAGTAGTAAATACTTATTATAATACTATATGTTTATGTTTTGAGGAAAACTCATATAAGTAACTAATAAAACCTTATACTAAGTAATAAATTATTATTATAATACTATAAGGTTATGTTTTTAGGAAAATTCATATAAGTAGCTAATAAAACCTTATACTAAGTAACAAATTCTTATTATAATGCTATAAGGATATGTTTTTAGGAAAACTCATATAAGTAGCTAATAAAACATTATACTAAGTAATAAATTCTTATTATAATACTTTAAGGTTATGTTTTGAGGAAAACTCATATAAGTAGCTAACAAAACCTTATACTAAGCAATAAATTCTTATTATAATACTATAAGGTTATGTTTTGAGAAAAACTCATATAAGTAACTAATAAAACCTTATACTAAGTAATAAATTATTATTATACTACTATAAGGTTATGTTTTTAGGAAAATTCATATAAGTAGCTAATAAAACCTTATACTAAGTAACAAATTCTTATTATAATGCTATAAGGATATGTTTTTAGGAAAACTCATATAAGTAGCTAATAAAACCTTATACTAAGTAATAAATTCTTATTATAATACTATAAGGTTATGTTTTGAGGAAAACTCATATAAGTAGCTAATAAAAACTTATACTAAGTAATAAATTCTTATTATAATACTATAAGGTTATGTTTTGAGTAAATCTCATATATGTAGCTAATAAAAACCTTATACTAAGTAATAAATTTTTATTATAAATACTATAAGGTTATGTTTTGAGTAAACTCATATAAGTAGCTAATAAAACCTTATAGTAAGTAATAAATTCTTATTATAATACTATAATGTTATGTTTTGAGGAAAACTCATGTAAGTAGCTAATAAAACCTTATACTAAGTAATAAATTCTTATTATAAGACTATAAGGTTATGTTTTGTGGAAAACTCATATAAGTAACTAATAAAACCTTATACTAAGTAATAAATTATTATTATAATACTATAAGGTTATGTTTTTAGGAAAATTCATATAAGTAGCTAATAAAACCTTATACTAAGTAACAAATTCTTATTATAATGCTATAATGATATGGTTTTAGGAAAACTCATATAAGTAGCTAATAAAACCTTATACTAAGTAATAAATTATTATTATAATACTATAAGGTTATGTTTTGAGGAAAACTCATGTAAGTAGCTAATAAAAACTTATACTAAGTAATAAATTCTTATTATAATACTATAAGGTTATGTTTTGAGTAAAACTCATATAAGTAGCTAATAAAACCTTATAGTAAGTAATAAATTCTTATTATAATACTATAATGTTATGTTTTGAGGAAAACTCATGTAAGTAGCTAATATAACCTTATACTAAGTAATAAATTCTTATTATAATACTATAAGGTTATTTTTTGAGGAAAACTCATATAAGATGTTAATAAAACCTTATAATAAGTAATAAATTCTTATTATAATACTATAATGTTATGTTTTGAGGAAAACTCATGTAAGTAGCTAATAAAAGCTTATACTAAGTAATAAATTCTTATTATAATACTTTAAGGTTATGTTTTGAGGAAAACTCATATAAGTAGCTAACAAAACCTTATACTAAGCAATAAATTCTTATTATAATACTATAAGGTTATGTTTTGAGAAAAACTCATATAAGTAACTAATAAAACCTTATACTAAGTAATAAATTATTATTATAATACTATAAGGTTATGTTTTTAGGAAAATTCATATAAGTAGCTAATAAAACCTTATACTAAGTAACAAATTCTTATTATAATGCTATAAGGATATGTTTTTAGGGAAACTCATATAAGTAGCTAATAAAACCTTATACTAAGTAATAAATTCTTATTATAATGCTATAAGGATATGTTTTTAGGGAAACTCATATAAGTAGCTAATAAAACCTTATACTAAGTAATAAATTCTTATTATAATACTATAAGGTTATGTTTTTCGGAAAACTCATATAAATAACTAATAAAACCTTATACTAAGTAATAAATTCTTATTATAATACTATAATGTTATGTTTTGGGAAAAACTCATATACGTAACTAATAAAACCTTATACTAAGTAATAAATTCTTATTATAATAGTATAAGGTTATGTTTTTAGGAAAACTCATATAAGTAGCTAATTAAACCTTATACTAAGTAGTAAATACTTATTATAATACTATAAGGTTATGTTTTCAGGAAAACTCATATAAGTAACTAATAAAACCTTATACTAAGTAATAAATTCTTATTATAATAGTATAAGGTTATGTTTTTAGGAAAACTCATATAAGTAGCTAATTAAAGCTTATACTAAGTAGTAAATACTTATTATAATACTTTATGGTTATGTTTTGAGGAAAACTCATATAAGTAATTAATAAAACCTTATACTAAGTAATAAATTATTATTATAATACTATAAGGTTATGTTTTTAGGAAAATTCATATAATTAGCTAATAAAACCTTATACTAAGTAATAAATTCTTATTATAATGCTATAAGGATATGTTTTTAGGAAAACTCATATAAGTAGCTTATAAAACCTTATACTAAGTAATAAATTCTTATTATAATACTATAAGGTTATGTTTTGAGGAATACTCATATAAGTAGCTAATAAAAACTTATACTAAGTAATAAATTCTTATTATAATACTATAAGGTTATGTTTTTAGGAAAACTCATATAAGTAGCTAATTAAAGCTTATACTAAGTAGTAAATACTTATTATAATACTATATGGTTATGTTTTGAGGAAAACTCATATAAGTAACTAATAAAACCTTATACTAAGTAATAAATTTTTATTATAATACTATAAGGTTATGTTTTTAGGAAAATTCATATAAGTAGCTAATAAAACTTTATACTAAGTAACAAATTCTTATTATAATGCTATAAGGATATGTTTTTAGTAAAACTCATATAAGTAGCTAATAAAACCTTATACTAAGTAATAAATTCTTATTATAATACTATAAGGTTATGTTTTGAGGAAAACTCATATAAGTAGCTAATAAAAACTTATACTAAGTAATAAATTCTTATTATAATACTATAAGGTTATGTTTTTAGGAAAACTCATATAAGTAGCTAATTAAAGCTTATACTAAGTAGTAAATACTTATTATAATACTATATGGTTATGTTTTGAGGAAAACTCATATAAGTAACTAATAAAACCTTATACTAAGTAATAAATTATTATTATAATACTATAAGGTTATGTTTTTAGGAAAATTCATATAAGTAGCTAATAAAACCTTATACTAAGTAACAAATTCTTATTATAATGCTATAAGGATATGTTTTTAGGAAAACTCATATAAGTAGCTAATAAAACCTTATACTAAGTAATAAATTCTTATTATAATACTATAAGGTTATGTTTTGAGGAAAACTCATATAAGTAGCTAATAAAAACTTATACTAAGTAATAAATTCTTATTACAATACTATAAGGTTATGTTTTGAGTAAATCTCATATATGTAGCTAATAAAAACCTTATACTAAGTAATAAATTTTTATTATAAATACTATAAGGTTATGTTTTGAGTAAACTCATATAAGTAGCTAATAAAACCTTATAGTAAGTAATAAATTCTTATTATAATGATATAATGTTATGTTTTGAGGAAAACTCATGTAAGTAGCTAATAAAACCTTATACTAAGTAATAAATTCTTATTATAAGACTATAAGGTTATGTTTTGAGGAAAACTCATATAAGTAACTAATAAAACCTTATACTAAGTAATAAATTATTATTATAATACTATAAGGTTATGTTTTTAGGAAAATTCATATAAGTAGCTAATAAAACCTTATACTAAGTAACAAATTCTTATTATAATGCTATAATGATATGGTTTTAGGAAAACTCATATAAGTAGCTAATAAAACCTTATACTAAGTAATAAATTCTTATTATAATACTATAAGGTTATGTTTTGAGGAAAACTCATGTAAGTAGCTAATAAAAACTTATACTAAGTAATAAATTCTTATTATAATACTATAAGGTTATGTTTTGAGTAAAACTCATATAAGTAGCTAATAAAACTTTATAGTAAGTAATAAATTCTTATTATAATACTATAATGTTATGTTTTGAGGAAAACTCATGTAAGTAGCTAATATAACCTTATACTAAGTAATAAATTCTTATTATAATACTATAAGGTTATTTTTTGAGGAAAACTCATATAAGATGTTAATAAAACCTTATACTAAGTAATAAATTCTTATTATAATACTATAATGTTATGTATTGAGGAAAACTCATGTAAGTAGCTAATAAAAGCTTATACTAAGTAATAAATTCTTATTATAATACTATAAGGTTATGTTTTTAGGAAAATTCATATAAGTAGCTAATAAAACCTTATACTAAGTAACAAATTCTTATTATAATGCTATAAAGATATGTTTTTAGGGAAACTCATATAAGTAGCTTATAAAACCTTATACTAAGTAATAAATTCTTATTATAATACTATAAGGTTATGTTTTGAGGAATACTCATATAAGTAGCTAATAAAAACTTATACTAAGTAATAAATTCTTATTATAATACTATAAGGTTATGTTTTTAGGAAAACTCATATAAGTAGCTAATTAAAGCTTATACTAAGTAGTAAATACTTATTATAATACTATATGGTTATGTTTTGAGGAAAACTCATATAAGTAACTAATAAAACCTTATACTAAGTAATAAATTATTATTATAATACTATAAGGTTATGTTTTTAGGAAAATTCATATAAGTAGCTAATAAAACCTTATACTAAGTAACAAATTCTTATTATAATGCTATAATGATATGGTTTTAGGAAAACTCATATAAGTAGCTAATAAAACCTTATACTAAGTAATAAATTCTTATTATAATACTATAAGGTTATGTTTTGAGGAAAACTCATGTAAGTAGCTAATAAAAACTTATACTAAGTAATAAATTCTTATTATAATACTATAAGGTTATGTTTTGAGTAAAACTCATATAAGTAGCTAATAAAACCTTATAGTAAGTAATAAATTCTTATTATAATACTATAATGTTATGTTTTGAGGAAAACTCATGTAAGTAGCTAATATAACCTTATACTAAGTAATAAATTCTTATTATAATACTATAAGGTTATTTTTTGAGGAAAACTCATATAAGATGTTAATAAAACCTTATACTAAGTAATAAATTCTTATTATAATACTATAATGTTATGTTTTGATGAAAACTCATGTAAGTAGCTAATAAAAGCTTATACTAAGTAATAAATTCTTATTATAATACTTTAAGGTTATGTTTTGAGGAAAACTCATATAAGTAGCTAACAAAACCTTATACTAAGCAATAAATTCTTATTATAATACTATAAGGTTATGTTTTGAGAAAAACTCATATAAGTAACTAATAAAACCTTATACTAAGTAATAAATTATTATTATAATACTATAAGGTTATGTTTTTAGGAAAATTCATATAAGTAGCTAATAAAACCTTATACTAAGTAACAAATTCTTATTATAATGCTATAAGGATATGTTTTTAGGGAAACTCATATAAGTAGCTAATAAAACCTTATACTAAGTAATAAATTCTTATTATAATGCTATAAGGATATGTTTTTAGGGAAACTCATATAAGTAGCTAATAAAACCTTATACTAAGTAATAAATTTTTATTATAATACTATAAGGTTATGTTTTTCGGAAAACTCATATAAATAACTAATAAAACCTTATACTAAGTAATAAATTCTTATTATAATACTATAATGTTATGTTTTGGGGAAAACTCATATACGTAACTAATAAAACCTTATACTAAGTAATAAATTCTTATTATAATAGTATAAGGTTATGTTTTTAGGAAAACTCATATAAGTAGCTAATTAAACCTTATACTAAGTAGTAAATACTTATTATAATACTATAAGGTTATGTTTTCAGGAAAACTCATATAAGTAACTAATAAAACCTTATACTAAGTAATAAATTCTTATTATAATAGTATAAGGTTATGTTTTTAGGAAAACTCATATAAGTAGCTAATTAAAGCTTATACTAAGTAGTAAATACTTATTATAATACTATATGGTTATGTTTTGAGGAAAACTCATATAAGTAATTAATAAAACCTTATACTAAGTAATAAATTATTATTATAATACTATAAGGTTATGTTTTTAGGAAAATTCGTATAAGTAGCTAATAAAACCTTATACTAAGTAACAAATTCTTATTATAATGCTATAAGGATATGTTTTTAGGAAAACTCATATAAGTAGCTAATAAAACCTTATACTAAGTAATAAATTCTTATTATAATACTATAAGGTTATGTTTTGAGGAATACTCATATAAGTAGCTAATAAAAACTTATACTAAGTAATAAATTCTTATTATAATACTATAAGGTTATGTTTTTAGGAAAACTCATATAAGTAGCTAATTAAAGCTTATACTAAGTAGTAAATACTTATTATAATACTATATGGTTAAGTTTTGAGGAAAACTCATATAAATAACTAATAAAACCTTATACTAAGTAATAAATTATTATTATAATACTATAAGGTTATGTTTTTAGGAAAATTCATATAAGTAGCTAATCAAACCTTATACTAAGTAACAAATTCTTATTATAATGCTATAAGGATATGTTTTTAGGAAAACTCATATAAGTAGCTAATAAAACCTTATACTAAGTAATAAATTCTTATTATAATACAATAAGGTTATGTTTTGAGGAATACTCATATAAGTAGCTAATAAAAACTTATACTAAATAATAAATTCTTATTATAATACTATAAGGTTATGTTTTGAGTAAATCTCATATAGGTAGCTAATAAAAACCTTATTTTCATCTA
Organism: Persicaria maculosa; assembly: GCA_963922045.1. Taxonomy (NCBI): domain Eukaryota; kingdom Viridiplantae; phylum Streptophyta; class Magnoliopsida; order Caryophyllales; family Polygonaceae; genus Persicaria; species Persicaria maculosa. Next base: position 49,834,041 of record OY998259.1, on the reverse strand, counting down.
ATCTATAGCTAATAAAAACCTTATACTAAGTAATAAATTTTTATTATAATACTGTAAGGTTATGTTTTGAGTAAACTCATATAAGTAGCTAATAAAACCTTATAGTAAGTAATAAATTCTTATTATAATACTATAATGTTATGTTTTGAGGAAAACTCATGTAAGTAGCTAATAAAACCTTATACTAAGTAATAAATTCTTATTATAATACTATAAGGTTATGTTTTGAGGAAAACTCATATAAGTAACTAATAAAACCTTATACTAAGTAATAAATTATTATTATAATACTATAAGGTTATGTTTTTAGGAAAATTCATATAAGTAGCTAATAAAACCTTATACTAATGAACAAATTCTTATTATAATGCTATAATGATATGTTTTTAGGAAAAATCATATAAGTAGCTAATAAAACCTTATACTAAGTAATAAATTCTTATTATAATTCTATAAGGTTATGTTTTGAGGAAAACTCATGTAAGTAGCTAATAAAAACTTATACTAAGTAATAAATTCTTATTATAATACTATGAGGTTATGTTTTGAGTAAAACTCATATAAGTAGCTAATAAAACCTTATAGTAAGTAATAAATTCTTATTATAATACTATAATGTTATGTTTTGAGGAAAACTCATGTAAGTAGCTAATATAACCTTATACTAAGTAATAAATTCTTATTATAATATTATAAGGTTATTTTTTGAGGAAAACTCATATAAGATGTTAATAAAACCTTATACTAAGTAATAAATTCTTATTATAATACTATAATGTTATGTTTTGAGGAAAACTCATGTAAGTAGCTAATAAAAGCTTATACTAAGTAATAAATTCTTATTATAATACTATAATGTTATGTTTTGGGGAAAACTCATATACGTAACTAATAAAACCTTATACTAAGTAATAAATTCTTATTATAATAGTATAAGGTTATGTTTTTAGGAAAACTCATATAAGTAGCTAATTAAACCTTATACTAAGTAGTAAATACTTATTATAATACTATAAGGTTATGTTTTCAGGAAAACTCATATAAGTAACTAATAAAACCTTATACTAAGTAATAAATTCTTATTATAATAGTATAAGGTTATGTTTTTAGGAAAACTCATATAAGTAGCTAATTAAATCTTATACTAAGTAGTAAATACTTATTATAATACTATATGGTTATGTTTTGAGGAAAACTCATATAAGTAATTAATAAAACCTTATACTAAGTAATAAATTATTATTATAATACTATAAGGTTATGTTTTTAGGAAAATTCGTATAAGTAGCTAATAAAACCTTATACTAAGTAACAAATTCTTATTATAATGCTATAAGGATATGTTTTTAGGAAAACTCATATAAGTAGCTAATAAAACCTTATACTAAGTAATAAATTCTTATTATAATACTATAAGGTTATGTTTTGAGGAATACTCATATAAGTAGCTAATAAAAACTTATACTAAGTAATAAATTCTTATTATAATACTATAAGGTTATGTTTTTAGGAAAACTCATATAAGTAGCTAATTAAAGCTTATACTAAGTAGTAAATACTTATTATAATACTATATGGTTAAGTTTTGAGGAAAACTCATATAAATAACTAATAAAACCTTATACTAAGTAATAAATTATTATTATAATACTATAAGGTTATGTTTTTAGGAAAATTCATATAAGTAGCTAATCAAACCTTATACTAAGTAACAAATTCTTATTATAATGCTATAAGGATATGTTTTTAGGAAAACTCATATAAGTAGCTAATAAAACCTTATACTAAGTAATAAATTCTTATTATAATACTATAAGGTTATGTTTTGAGGAATACTCATATAAGTAGCTAATAAAAACTTATACTAAGTAATAAATTCTTATTATAATACTATAAGGTTATGTTTTTAGGAAAACTCATATAAGTAGCTAATTAAAGCTTATACTAAGTAGTAAATACTTATTATAATACTATATGGTTAAGTTTTGAGGAAAACTCATATAAATAACTAATAAAACCTTATACTAAGTAATAAATTATTATTATAATACTATAAGGTTATGTTTTTAGGAAAATTCATATAAGTAGCTAATCAAACCTTATACTAAGTAACAAATTCTTATTATAATGCTATAAGGATATGTTTTTAGGAAAACTCATATAAGTAGCTAATAAAACCTTATACTAAGTAATAAATTCTTATTATAATACAATAAGGTTATGTTTTGAGGAATACTCATATAAGTAGCTAATAAAAACTTATACTAAATAATAAATTCTTATTATAATACTATAAGGTTATGTTTTGAGTAAATCTCATATAGGTAGCTAATAAAAACCTTATTTTCATCTAATCTATAGCTAATAAAAACCTTATACTAAGTAATAAATTTTTATTATAATACTGTAAGGTTATGTTTTGAGTAAACTCATATAAGTAGCTAATAAAACCTTATAGTAAGTAATAAATTCTTATTATAATACTATAATGTTATGTTTTGAGGAAAACTCATGTAAGTAGCTAATAAAACCTTATACTAAGTAATAAATTCTTATTATAATACTATAAGGTTATGTTTTGAGGAAAACTCATATAAGTAACTAATAAAACCTTATACTAAGTAATAAATTATTATTATAATACTATAAGGTTATGTTTTTAGGAAAATTCATATAAGTAGCTAATAAAACCTTATACTAATGAACAAATTCTTATTATAATGCTATAATGATATGTTTTTAGGAAAAATCATATAAGTAGCTAATAAAACCTTATACTAAGTAATAAATTCTTATTATAATTCTATAAGGTTATGTTTTGAGGAAAACTCATGTAAGTAGCTAATAAAAACTTATACTAAGTAATAAATTCTTATTATAATACTATGAGGTTATGTTTTGAGTAAAACTCATATAAGTAGCTAATAAAACCTTATAGTAAGTAATAAATTCTTATTATAATACTATAATGTTATGTTTTGAGGAAAACTCATGTAAGTAGCTAATATAACCTTATACTAAGTAATAAATTCTTATTATAATATTATAAGGTTATTTTTTGAGGAAAACTCATATAAGATGTTAATAAAACCTTATACTAAGTAATAAATTCTTATTATAATACTATAATGTTATGTTTTGAGGAAAACTCATGTAAGTAGCTAATAAAAGCTTATACTAAGTAATAAATTCTTATTATAATACTATAATGTTATGTTTTGGGGAAAACTCATATACGTAACTAATAAAACCTTATACTAAGTAATAAATTCTTATTATAATAGTATAAGGTTATGTTTTTAGGAAAACTCATATAAGTAGCTAATTAAACCTTATACTAAGTAGTAAATACTTATTATAATACTATAAGGTTATGTTTTCAGGAAAACTCATATAAGTAACTAATAAAACCTTATACTAAGTAATAAATTCTTATTATAATAGTATAAGGTTATGTTTTTAGGAAAACTCATATAAGTAGCTAATTAAATCTTATACTAAGTAGTAAATACTTATTATAATACTATATGGTTATGTTTTGAGGAAAACTCATATAAGTAATTAATAAAACCTTATACTAAGTAATAAATTATTATTATAATACTATAAGGTTATGTTTTTAGGAAAATTCGTATAAGTAGCTAATAAAACCTTATACTAAGTAACAAATTCTTATTATAATGCTATAAGGATATGTTTTTAGGAAAACTCATATAAGTAGCTAATAAAACCTTATACTAAGTAATAAATTCTTATTATAATACTATAAGGTTATGTTTTGAGGAATACTCATATAAGTAGCTAATAAAAACTTATACTAAGTAATAAATTCTTATTATAATACTATAAGGTTATGTTTTTAGGAAAACTCATATAAGTAGCTAATTAAAGCTTATACTAAGTAGTAAATACTTATTATAATACTATATGGTTAAGTTTTGAGGAAAACTCATATAAATAACTAATAAAACCTTATACTAAGTAATAAATTATTATTATAATACTATAAGGTTATGTTTTTAGGAAAATTCATATAAGTAGCTAATCAAACCTTATACTAAGTAACAAATTCTTATTATAATGCTATAAGGATATGTTTTTAGGAAAACTCATATAAGTAGCTAATAAAACCTTATACTAAGTAATAAATTCTTATTATAATACAATAAGGTTATGTTTTGAGGAATACTCATATAAGTAGCTAATAAAAACTTATACTAAATAATAAATTCTTATTATAATACTATAAGGTTATGTTTTGAGTAAATCTCATATAGGTAGCTAATAAAAACCTTATTTTCATCTAATCTATAGCTAATAAAAACCTTATACTAAGTAATAAATTTTTATTATAATACTGTAAGGTTATGTTTTGAGTAAACTCATATAAGTAGCTAATAAAACCTTATAGTAAGTAATAAATTCTTATTATAATACTATAATGTTATGTTTTGAGGAAAACTCATGTAAGTAGCTAATATAACCTTATACTAAGTAATAAATTCTTATTATAATATTATAAGGTTATTTTTTGAGGAAAACTCATATAAGATGTTAATAAAACCTTATACTAAGTAATAAATTCTTATTATAATACTATAATGTTATGTTTTGAGGAAAACTCATGTAAGTAGCTAATAAAAGCTTATACTAAGTAATAAATTCTTATTATAATACTATAATGTTATGTTTTGGGGAAAACTCATATACGTAACTAATAAAACCTTATACTAAGTAATAAATTCTTATTATAATAGTATAAGGTTATGTTTTTAGGAAAACTCATATAAGTAGCTAATTAAACCTTATACTAAGTAGTAAATACTTATTATAATACTATAAGGTTATGTTTTCAGGAAAACTCATATAAGTAACTAATAAAACCTTATACTAAGTAATAAATTCTTATTATAATAGTATAAGGTTATGTTTTTAGGAAAACTCATATAAGTAGCTAATTAAAGCTTATACTAAGTAGTAAATACTTATTATAATACTTTATGGTTATGTTTTGAGGAAAACTCATATAAGTAATTAATAAAACCTTATACTAAGTAATAAATTATTATTATAATACTATAAGGTTATGTTTTTAGGAAAATTCATATAAGTAGCTAATAAAACCTTATACTAAGTAATAAATTCTTATTATAATGCTATAAGGATATGTTTTTAGGAAAACTCATATAAGTAGCTTATAAAACCTTATACTAAGTAATAAATTCTTATTATAATAATATAAGGTTATGTTTTGAGGAATACTCATATAAGTAGCTAATAAAAACTTATACTAAGTAATAAATTCTTATTATAATACTATGAGGTTATGTTTTTAGGAAAACTCATATAAGTAGCTAATTAAAGCTTATACTAAGTAGTAAATACTTATTATAATACTATATGGTTATGTTTTGAGGAAAACTCATATAAGTAACTAATAAAACCTTATACTAAGTAATAAATTATTATTATAATACTATAAGGTTATGTTTTTAGGAAAATTCATATAAGTAGCTAATCAAACCTTATACTAAGTAACAAATTCTTATTATAATGCTATAAGGATATGTTTTTAGGGAAACTCATATAAGTAGCTAATAAAACCTTATACTAAGTAATAAATTTTTATTATAATACTATAAGGTTATGTTTTTCGGAAAACTCATATAAATAACTAATAAAACCTTATACTAAGTAATAAATTCTTATTATAATACTATAATGTTATGTTTTGGGGAAAACTCATATACGTAACTAATAAAACCTTATACTAAGTAATAAATTCTTATTATAATAGTATAAGGTTATGTTTTTAGGAAAACTCATATAAGTAGCTAATTAAACCTTATACTAAGTAGTAAATACTTATTATAATACTATAAGGTTATGTTTTCAGGAAAACTCATATAAGTAACTAATAAAACCTTATACTAAGTAATAAATTCTTATTATAATAGTATAAGGTTATGTTTTTAGGAAAACTCATATAAGTAGCTAATTAAAGCTTATACTAAGTAGTAAATACTTATTATAATACTATATGGTTATGTTTTGAGGAAAACTCATATAAGTAATTAATAAAACCTTATACTAAGTAATAAATTATTATTATAATACTATAAGGTTATGTTTTTAGGAAAATTCGTATAAGTAGCTAATAAAACCTTATACTAAGTAACAAATTCTTATTATAATGCTATAAGGATATGTTTTTAGGAAAACTCATATAAGTAGCTAATAAAACCTTATACTAAGTAATAAATTCTTATTATAATACTATAAGGTTATGTTTTGAGGAATACTCATATAAGTAGCTAATAAAAACTTATACTAAGTAATAAATTCTTATTATAATACTATAAGGTTATGTTTTTAGGAAAACTCATATAAGTAGCTAATTAAAGCTTATACTAAGTAGTAAATACTTATTATAATACTATATGGTTAAGTTTTGAGGAAAACTCATATAAATAACTAATAAAACCTTATACTAAGTAATAAATTATTATTATAATACTATAAGGTTATGTTTTTAGGAAAATTCATATAAGTAGCTAATCAAACCTTATACTAAGTAACAAATTCTTATTATAATGCTATAAGGATATGTTTTTAGGAAAACTCATATAAGTAGCTAATAAAACCTTATACTAAGTAATAAATTCTTATTATAATACAATAAGGTTATGTTTTGAGGAATACTCATATAAGTAGCTAATAAAAACTTATACTAAATAATAAATTCTTATTATAATACTATAAGGTTATGTTTTGAGTAAATCTCATATAGGTAGCTAATAAAAACCTTATTTTCATCTAATCTATAGCTAATAAAAACCTTATACTAAGTAATAAATTTTTATTATAATACTGTAAGGTTATGTTTTGAGTAAACTCATATAAGTAGCTAATAAAACCTTATAGTAAGTAATAAATTCTTATTATAATACTATAATGTTATGTTTTGAGGAAAACTCATGTAAGTAGCTAATAAAACCTTATACTAAGTAATAAATTCTTATTATAATACTATAAGGTTATGTTTTGAGGAAAACTCATATAAGTAACTAATAAAACCTTATACTAAGTAATAAATTATTATTATAATACTATAAGGTTATGTTTTTAGGAAAATTCATATAAGTAGCTAATAAAACCTTATACTAATGAACAAATTCTTATTATAATGCTATAATGATATGTTTTTAGGAAAAATCATATAAGTAGCTAATAAAACCTTATACTAAGTAATAAATTCTTATTATAATTCTATAAGGTTATGTTTTGAGGAAAACTCATGTAAGTAGCTAATAAAAACTTATACTAAGTAATAAATTCTTATTATAATACTATGAGGTTATGTTTTGAGTAAAACTCATATAAGTAGCTAATAAAACCTTATAGTAAGTAATAAATTCTTATTATAATACTATAATGTTATGTTTTGAGGAAAACTCATGTAAGTAGCTAATATAACCTTATACTAAGTAATAAATTCTTATTATAATATTATAAGGTTATTTTTTGAGGAAAACTCATATAAGATGTTAATAAAACCTTATACTAAGTAATAAATTCTTATTATAATACTATAATGTTATGTTTTGAGGAAAACTCATGTAAGTAGCTAATAAAAGCTTATACTAAGTAATAAATTCTTATTATAATACTATAATGTTATGTTTTGGGGAAAACTCATATACGTAACTAATAAAACCTTATACTAAGTAATAAATTCTTATTATAATAGTATAAGGTTATGTTTTTAGGAAAACTCATATAAGTAGCTAATTAAACCTTATACTAAGTAGTAAATACTTATTATAATACTATAAGGTTATGTTTTCAGGAAAACTCATATAAGTAACTAATAAAACCTTATACTAAGTAATAAATTCTTATTATAATAGTATAAGGTTATGTTTTTAGGAAAACTCATATAAGTAGCTAATTAAATCTTATACTAAGTAGTAAATACTTATTATAATACTATATGGTTATGTTTTGAGGAAAACTCATATAAGTAATTAATAAAACCTTATACTAAGTAATAAATTATTATTATAATACTATAAGGTTATGTTTTTAGGAAAATTCGTATAAGTAGCTAATAAAACCTTATACTAAGTAACAAATTCTTATTATAATGCTATAAGGATATGTTTTTAGGAAAACTCATATAAGTAGCTAATAAAACCTTATACTAAGTAATAAATTCTTATTATAATACTATAAGGTTATGTTTTGAGGAATACTCATATAAGTAGCTAATAAAAACTTATACTAAGTAATAAATTCTTATTATAATACTATAAGGTTATGTTTTTAGGAAAACTCATATAAGTAGCTAATTAAAGCTTATACTAAGTAGTAAATACTTATTATAATACTATATGGTTAAGTTTTGAGGAAAACTCATATAAATAACTAATAAAACCTTATACTAAGTAATAAATTATTATTATAATACTATAAGGTTATGTTTTTAGGAAAATTCATATAAGTAGCTAATCAAACCTTATACTAAGTAACAAATTCTTATTATAATGCTATAAGGATATGTTTTTAGGAAAACTCATATAAGTAGCTAATAAAACCTTATACTAAGTAATAAATTCTTATTATAATACAATAAGGTTATGTTTTGAGGAATACTCATATAAGTAGCTAATAAAAACTTATACTAAATAATAAATTCTTATTATAATACTATAAGGTTATGTTTTGAGTAAATCTCATATAGGTAGCTAATAAAAACCTTATTTTCATCTAATCTATAGCTAATAAAAACCTTATACTAAGTAATAAATTTTTATTATAATACTGTAAGGTTATGTTTTGAGTAAACTCATATAAGTAGCTAATAAAACCTTATAGTAAGTAATAAATTCTTATTATAATACTATAATGTTATGTTTTGAGGAAAACTCATGTAAGTAGCTAATATAACCTTATACTAAGTAATAAATTCTTATTATAATATTATAAGGTTATTTTTTGAGGAAAACTCATATAAGATGTTAATAAAACCTTATACTAAGTAATAAATTCTTATTATAATACTATAATGTTATGTTTTGAGGAAAACTCATGTAAGTAGCTAATAAAAGCTTATACTAAGTAATAAATTCTTATTATAATACTATAATGTTATGTTTTGGGGAAAACTCATATACGTAACTAATAAAACCTTATACTAAGTAATAAATTCTTATTATAATAGTATAAGGTTATGTTTTTAGGAAAACTCATATAAGTAGCTAATTAAACCTTATACTAAGTAGTAAATACTTATTATAATACTATAAGGTTATGTTTTCAGGAAAACTCATATAAGTAACTAATAAAACCTTATACTAAGTAATAAATTCTTATTATAATAGTATAAGGTTATGTTTTTAGGAAAACTCATATAAGTAGCTAATTAAAGCTTATACTAAGTAGTAAATACTTATTATAATACTTTATGGTTATGTTTTGAGGAAAACTCATATAAGTAATTAATAAAACCTTATACTAAGTAATAAATTATTATTATAATACTATAAGGTTATGTTTTTAGGAAAATTCATATAAGTAGCTAATAAAACCTTATACTAAGTAATAAATTCTTATTATAATGCTATAAGGATATGTTTTTAGGAAAACTCATATAAGTAGCTTATAAAACCTTATACTAAGTAATAAATTCTTATTATAATAATATAAGGTTATGTTTTGAGGAATACTCATATAAGTAGCTAATAAAAACTTATACTAAGTAATAAATTCTTATTATAATACTATGAGGTTATGTTTTTAGGAAAACTCATATAAGTAGCTAATTAAAGCTTATACTAAGTAGTAAATACTTATTATAATACTATATGGTTATGTTTTGAGGAAAACTCATATAAGTAACTAATAAAACCTTATACTAAGTAATAAATTATTATTATAATACTATAAGGTTATGTTTTTAGGAAAATTCATATAAGTAGCTAATCAAACCTTATACTAAGTAACAAATTCTTATTATAATGCTATAAGGATATGTTTTTAGGAAAACTCATATAAGTAGCTAATAAAACCTTATACTAAGTAATAAATTCTTATTATAATACTATAAGGTTATCTTTTTGGGAAAACTCATATAACTAACTAATAAAACCTTATACTAAGTAATAAATTCTTATTATAATACTATAATGTTATGTTTTGAGGAAAACTCATATAAGTAACTAATAAAACCTTATACTAAGTAATAAATTATTATTATAATACTATAAGGTTATGTTTTTAGGAAAATTCATATAAGTAGCTAATTAAAGCTTATACTAAGTAGTAAATCTTATTATAATACTATATGGTTATGTTTTGAGGAAAACTCATATAAGTAACTAATAAAACCTTATACTAAGTAATAAATTATTATTATAATACTATAAGGTTATGTTTTTAGGAAAATTCATATAAGTAGCTAATAAAATCTAATACTAAGTAACAAATTCTTATTATAATGCTATAAGGATATGTTTTTAGGAAAACTCATATAAGTAGCTAATAAAACCTTATACTAAGTAATAAATTCTTATTATAATAGTATAAGGTTATGTTTTTAGGAAAACTCATATAAGTAGCTAATTAAAGCTTATACTAAGTAGTAAATCTTATTATAATACTATATGGTTATGTTTTGAGGAAAACTCATATAAGTAACTAATAAAACCTTATACTAAGTAATAAATTATTATTATAATACTATAAGGTTATGTTTTTAGGAAATTTCATATAAGTAGCTAATAAAACCTTATACTAAGTAACAAATTCTTATTATAATGCTATAAGGATATGTTTTTAGGAAAACTCATATAAGTAGCTAATAAAACCTTATACTAAGTAATAAATTCTTATTATAATACTATAAGGTTATGTTTTGAGGAAAACTCATATAAGTAGCTAATAAAAACTTATACTAAGTAATAAATTCTTATTATAATACTATAAGGTTATGTTTTGAGTAAATCTCATATATGTAGCTAATAAAAACCTTATACTAAGTAATAAATTTTTATTATAAATACTATAAGGTTATGTTTTGAGTAAACTCATATAAGTAGCTAATAAAACCTTATAGTAAGTAATAAATTCTTATTATAATACTATAATGTTATGTTTTGAGGAAAACTCATGTAAGTATCTAATAAAACCTTATACTAAGTAATAAATTCTTATTATAAGACTATAAGGTTATGTTTTGAGGAAAACTCATATAAGTAACTAATTAATCCTTATACTAAGTGATAAATTATTATTATAATACTATAAGGTTATGTTTTTAGGAAAATTCATATAAGTAGCTAATTAAAGCTTATACTAAGTAGTAAATCTTATTATAATACTATATGGTTATGTTTTGAGGAAAACTCATATAAGTAACTAATAAAACCTTATACTAAGTAATAAATTATTATTATAATACTATAAGGTTATGTTTTTAGGAAAATTCATATAAGTAGCTAATAAAAACTTATACTAAGTAATAAATTCTTATTATAATACTATAAGGTTATGTTTTGAGTAAAACTCATATAAGTAGCTAATAAAACCTTATAGTAAGTAATAAATTCTTATTATAATACTATAATGTTATGTTTTGAGGAAAACTCATGTAAGTAGCTAATATAACCTTATACTAAGTAATAAATTCTTATTATAATACTATAAGGTTATTTTTTGAGGAAAACTCATATAAGATGTTAATAAAACCTTATACTAAGTAATAAATTCTTATTATAATACTATAATGTTATGTTTTGAGGAAAACTCATGTAAGTAGCTAATAAAAGCTTATACTAAGTAATAAATTCTTATTATAATACTTTAAGGTTATGTTTTGAGGAAAACTCATATAAGTAGCTAACAAAACCTTATACTAAGCAATAAATTCTTATTATAATACTATAAGGTTATGTTTTGAGAAAAACTCATATAAGTAACTAATAAAACCTTATACTAAGTAATAAATTATTATTATAATACTATAAGGTTATGTTTTTAGGAAAATTCATATAAGTAGCTAATAAAACCTTATACTAAGTAACAAATTCTTATTATAATGCTATAAGGATATGTTTTTAGGGAAACTCATATAAGTAGCTAATAAAACCTTATACTAAGTAATAAATTCTTATTATAATGCTATAAGGATATGTTTTTAGGGAAACTCATATAAGTAGCTAATAAAACCTTATACTAAGTAATAAATTCTTATTATAATACTATAAGGTTATGTTTTTGGGAAAACTCATATAAATAACTAATAAAACCTTATACTAAGTAATAAATTCTTATTATAATACTATAATGTTATGTTTTGGGGAAAACTTATATACGTAACTAATAAAACCTTATACTAAGTAATAAATTCTTATTATAATAGGGTAAGGTTATGTTTTTAGGAAAACTCATATAAGTAGCTAATTAAACCTTATACTAAGTAGTAAATACTTATTATAATACTATAAGGTTATGTTTTCAGGAAAACTTATATAAGTAACTAATAAAACCTTATACTAAGTAATAAATTCTTATTATAATAGTATAAGGTTATGTTTTTAGGAAAACTCATATAAGTAGCTAATTAAAGCTTATACTAAGTAGTAAATACTTATTATAATACTATATGGTTATGTTTTGAGGAAAACTCATATAAGTAATTAATAAAACCTTATACTAAGTAATAAATTATTATTATAATACTATAAGGTTATGTTTTTAGGAAAATTCGTATAAGTAGCTAATAAAACCTTATACTAAGTAACAAATTCTTATTATAATGCTATAAGGATATGTTTTTAGGAAAACTCATATAAGTAGCTTATAAAACCTTATACTAAGTAATAAATTCTTATTATAATACTATAAGGTTATGTTTTGAGGAATACTCATATAAGTAGCTAATAAAAACTTATACTAAGTAATAAATTCTTATTATAATACTATAAGGTTATGTTTTTAGGAAAACTCATATAAGTAGCTAATTAAAGCTTATACTAAGTAGTAAATACTTATTATAATACTATATGGTTATGTTTTGAGGAAAACTCATATAAGTAACTAATAAAACCTTATACTAAGTAATAAATTATTATTATAATACTATAAGGTTATGTTTTTAGGAAAATTCATATAAGTAGCTAATCAAACCTTATACTAAGTAACAAATTCTTATTATAATGCTATAAGGATATGTTTTTAGGAAAACTCATATAAGTAGCTAATAAAACCTTATACTAAGTAATAAATTCTTATTATAATACTATAAGGTTATGTTTTGAGGAATACTCATATAAGTAGCTAATAAAAACTTATACTAAATAATAAATTCTTATTATAATACTATAAGGTTATGTTTTGAGTAAATCTCATATAGGTAGCTATTAAAAACCTTATTTTCATCTAATCTATAGTTAATAAAAACCTTATACTAAGTAATAAATTTTTATTATAATACTATAAGGTTATGTTTTGAGTAAACTGATATAAGTAGCTAATAAAACCTTATAGTAAGTAATAAATTCTTATTATAATACTATAATGTTATGTTTTGAGGAAAACTCATGTAAGTAGCTAATAAGACCTTATACTAAGTAATAAATTCTTATTATAATACTATAAGGTTATGTTTTGAGGAAAACTCATATAAGTAACTAATAAAACCTTATACTAAGTAATAAATTATTATTATAATACTATAAGGTTATGTTTTTAGGAAAATTCATATATAAGTAGCTAATAAAACCTTATACTAAGTAACAAATTCTTATTATAATGCTATAAGGATATGTTTTTAGGAAAACTCATATAAGTAGCTAATAAAACCTTATACTAAGTAATAAATTCTTATTATAATACTATAAGGTTATGTTTTGAGGAAAACTCATGTAAGTAGCTAATAAAAACTTATACTAAGTAATAAATTCTTAATATAATACTATAAGGTTATGTTTTGAGTAAATCTCATATATGTAGCTAATAAAAACCTTATACTAAGTAATAAATTTTTATTATAATACTATAAGGTTATGTTTTGAGTAAAACTCATATAAGTAGCTAATAAAACCTTATAGTAAGTAATAAATTCTTATTATAATACTATAATGTTATGTTTTGAGGAAAACTCATGTAACTAGCTAATATAACCTTATACTAAGTAATAAATTCTTATTATAATACTATAATGTTATTTTTTGAGGAAAACTCATATAAGTAGTTAATAAAACCTTATACTAAGTAATAAATTCTTATTACAATACTATAATGTTATGTTTTGAGGAAAACTCATGTAAGTAGCTAATAAAACCTTATACTAAGTAATAAATTCTTATTATAATACTTTAAGGTTATGTTTTGAGGAAAACTCATATAAGTAGCTAATAAAACCTTATACTAAGTAATAAATTCTTATTATAATACTATAAGGTTATGTTTTGAGGAAAACTCATATAAGTAACTAATAAAACCTTATACTAAGTAATAAATTCTTATTATAATACTATAAGGTTATGTTCTTAGGAAAACTCATATAAGTAGCTAATTAAACCTTATACTAAGTAACAAATTCTTATTATAATGCTATAAGGATATGTTTTTAGGAAAACTCTTATAAGTAGCTAATAAAACCTTATACCAAGTAATAAATTCTTATTATAATACTATAAGGTTATGTTTTTGGGAAAACTCATATAACTAACTAATAAAACCTTATACTAAGTAATAAATTCTTATTATAATACTATAATGTTATGTTTTGGGGAAAACTCATATAAGTAACTAATAAAGCCTTATACTAAGTAATAAATTCTTATTATAATAGTATAAGGTTATGTTTTTAGGAAAACTCATATAAGTAGCTAATTAAACGTTATACTAAGTAGTAAATACTTATTATAATACTATAAGGTTATGTTTTGAGGAAACTTCATATAAGTAACTAATAAAACCTAGGGTGTTAGAGTGAGAAAGCTTGAGAGAGAAACTCTCTTTTGAGGGTTCTCTTCTCTTGCTTTGCTCATCTCGTTTTGGCCCTCCTTTTGCCCATGGGTGTGAGATTTTGTGAGTTTATTGGATATCTCTTGATTTATCCCGTGAGTTTTATCATAATATTAATTCGCGTTCAGGATTATGGGTTTTGCATCCCTGCTCTGTGTTAATTTTTCGTCGATGTTCTTGGGTTGTCGATGAGCTTCCATGGGGTATTTTGTGTGTTTCGGCGCTGGATCTGGCTGACTTGCTTCGAATTAGGGCCAGATCTGGGGTTCTTCCCCTAGATCTGCTTACTTCTTCTCCAGATCTTGCCGGTAATGTGTGATTTTGCTTATGGAGTTTTCTTCGCTATCCCTCGGATCTGGATAGGTGTGCTTTGTCTAGCGCCGCTCAGTTCCACGGTGGGTGTCCGGCTGATTGTGGGTGGTCGTGGGCTTGGACCAGTGGTGACGGGGCTCTTGTGGTTGGGCTCCTCCTGGTTCGGTGTGACTTCTTGTTTGCTTGGTGCTGTTCTTGTGGTCTTGAGTGTCGTTGGTGGGTTCCTCTTATTCAGATCTGAGTGCTTTAGGTGCTTTTCTCCGTCTCGGCTCTTGCGGGTTCGATGGGGTTTTGGGTTGTGGGCTCGGGCGTGGGGACCTGTGGGGTGGCCGCTGCTGCATCCGGGCGCCTCCGGGTCTTGCCGAGTTGCTACCCGTCTCCATCTCTCTTGTTCTAGTTGCGGGTGGAGGGTGTGCTCGGATGGTGTGGTCTGCTTTGTGAGCTTTATGGAGTTTTGGTGTTTATCGTGGGCTACTTTCCTCTGCTTGCGGTGCTATGCTGGCGAGGTGGTTTCACTGGTGGCGTTCTGGTGCCTTTTGGTGTTGCTGTTCATCTCGGCTTGGTGGTGGTGGTCTCTCCTTCTTCTCCCTGGTTCGGAGTGCACACCATTAGATTTCGGGCTGAACTCGTGCGTTTTCCCTGTGCCGGGCAGGGGTGTAGTTTCCGGTGCCGTCTTCCCGTGTGAACAGTGGCATCTCAAGGTTGAAGGCTGTGTGAGGGCGCGTGGGGCACAACTGACGTAGGTTGCGTGCAAAAGTGCTCCTCCCACTTTGCTTTCTAAAAAGCTGAACTTCTTTTTAGATTATTTGGTGGGAGTTTGACTGCTTTGTAATGTAGTGCTAGACTTTTTATTAGTGGTGGTGCCGTGTCTTCGTGGACATTGGTAGTGGGTTCATCAAGTGGTTTTCACTTTGGTGGTATTTGCTGTTAGAGTGGTTTCACAAGTGGGATTTATTTTTTAGTGCATTAGCTGTCCGAGTTAGGAATTGTGTGGGATGATTGTGAGGGATGATGTTGTGTAGGTGTTTATGGATGGTTGGGTTCGGGTGTGTGCCGGTTACACTATACCTCTAAATTCCCACATCGACAAGTAATTTGGTTGTTGTGCTTAATGTTACGCTTGTCCTGGTGTGGATTGGGATTTAGGGTATAGTGTATTCGGTCATGCGCTTTCCCAAGCATCTTTGTGGTCGGGTTTATGTGGGTAGACTCATGTCGTAGGACCTTTTGTGGGTAGTATCATATTTTTACGTAGGACTCTTAGTATGGTCCTACTTATTGTTACCCTTGGCTTTATGCCACTATCTATATATTTACCTTTTCAGAACTAATAAAACCTTATACTAAGTAATAAATTCTTATTATAATAGTATAAGGTTATGTTTTTAGGAAAACTCATGTAAGTAGCTAATAAAACCTTATACTAAGTAATAAATTCTTATTATAATACTTTAAGGTTATGTTTTGAGGAAAACTCATATAAGTAGCTAATAAAACCTTATACTAAGTAATAAATTCTTATTATAATACTATAAGGTTATGTTTTGAGGAAAACCCATATAAGTAGCTAATAAAACATTATACTAAGTAATAAATTTTTATTATAATACTACAAGGTTATGTTTTGAGGAATACTCATATATGTAGCTAATAAAAACCTTATACTAAGTAATAAATTTTTATTATAATACTATAAGGTTATGTTTTGAGTAAAACTCATATAAGTAGCTAATAAAACCTTATAGTAAGTAATAAATTCTTATTATAATACTATAATGTTATGTTTTGAGGAAAACTCATGTAAGTAGCTAATATAACCTTATACTAAGTAATAAATTCTTATTATAATACTATAAGGTTATTTTTTGAGAAAAACTCATATAAGTAGTTAATAAAACCTTATACTAACTAATAAATTCTTATTATAATACTATAATGTTATGTTTTGAGGAAAACTCATGTAAGTAGCTAATAAAACCTTATACTAAGTAATAAATTCTTATTATAATACTTTAAGGTTATGTTTTGAGGAAAACTCATATAAGTAGCTAATAAAACCTTATACTAAGTAATAAATTATTATTATAATACTATAAGGTTATGTTTTTAGGAAAATTCATATAAGTAGCTAATAAAACCTTATACTAAGTAACAAATTCTTATTATAATGCTATAAGGATATGTTTTTAGGAAAACTCATATAAGTAGCTAATAAAACCTTATACTAAGTAATAAATTCTTATTATAATACTATAAGGTTATGTTTTGAGGAAAACTCATGTAAGTAGCTAATAAAAACTTATACTAAGTAATAAATTCTTAATATAATACTATAAGGTTATGTTTTGAGTAAATCTCATATATGTAGCTAATAAAAACCTTATACTAAGTAATAAATTTTTATTATAATACTATAAGGTTATGTTTTGAGTAAAACTCATATAAGTAGCTAATAAAACCTTATAGTAAGTAATAAATTCTTATTATAATACTATAATGTTATGTTTTGAGGAAAACTCATGTAACTAGCTAATATAACCTTATACTAAGTAATAAATTCTTATTATAATACTATAATGTTATTTTTTGAGGAAAACTCATATAAGTAGTTAATAAAACCTTATACTAAGTAATAAATTCTTATTACAATACTATAATGTTATGTTTTGAGGAAAACTCATGTAAGTAGCTAATAAAACCTTATACTAAGTAATAAATTCTTATTATAATACTTTAAGGTTATGTTTTGAGGAAAACTCATATAAGTAGCTAATAAAACCTTATACTAAGTAATAAATTCTTATTATAATACTATAAGGTTATGTTTTGAGGAAAACTCATATAAGTAACTAATAAAACCTTATACTAAGTAATAAATTCTTATTATAATACTATAAGGTTATGTTCTTAGGAAAACTCATATAAGTAGCTAATTAAACCTTATACTAAGTAACAAATTCTTATTATAATGCTATAAGGATATGTTTTTAGGAAAACTCTTATAAGTAGCTAATAAAACCTTATACCAAGTAATAAATTCTTATTATAATACTATAAGGTTATGTTTTTGGGAAAACTCATATAACTAACTAATAAAACCTTATACTAAGTAATAAATTCTTATTATAATACTATAATGTTATGTTTTGGGGAAAACTCATATAAGTAACTAATAAAGCCTTATACTAAGTAATAAATTCTTATTATAATAGTATAAGGTTATGTTTTTAGGAAAACTCATATAAGTAGCTAATTAAACGTTATACTAAGTAGTAAATACTTATTATAATACTATAAGGTTATGTTTTGAGGAAACTTCATATAAGTAACTAATAAAACCTAGGGTGTTAGAGTGAGAAAGCTTGAGAGAGAAACTCTCTTTTGAGGGTTCTCTTCTCTTGCTTTGCTCATCTCGTTTTGGCCCTCCTTTTGCCCATGGGTGTGAGATTTTGTGAGTTTATTGGATATCTCTTGATTTATCCCGTGAGTTTTATCATAATATTAATTCGCGTTCAGGATTATGGGTTTTGCATCCCTGCTCTGTGTTAATTTTTCGTCGATGTTCTTGGGTTGTCGATGAGCTTCCATGGGGTATTTTGTGTGTTTCGGCGCTGGATCTGGCTGACTTGCTTCGAATTAGGGCCAGATCTGGGGTTCTTCCCCTAGATCTGCTTACTTCTTCTCCAGATCTTGCCGGTAATGTGTGATTTTGCTTATGGAGTTTTCTTCGCTATCCCTCGGATCTGGATAGGTGTGCTTTGTCTAGCGCCGCTCAGTTCCACGGTGGGTGTCCGGCTGATTGTGGGTGGTCGTGGGCTTGGACCAGTGGTGACGGGGCTCTTGTGGTTGGGCTCCTCCTGGTTCGGTGTGACTTCTTGTTTGCTTGGTGCTGTTCTTGTGGTCTTGAGTGTCGTTGGTGGGTTCCTCTTATTCAGATCTGAGTGCTTTAGGTGCTTTTCTCCGTCTCGGCTCTTGCGGGTTCGATGGGGTTTTGGGTTGTGGGCTCGGGCGTGGGGACCTGTGGGGTGGCCGCTGCTGCATCCGGGCGCCTCCGGGTCTTGCCGAGTTGCTACCCGTCTCCATCTCTCTTGTTCTAGTTGCGGGTGGAGGGTGTGCTCGGATGGTGTGGTCTGCTTTGTGAGCTTTATGGAGTTTTGGTGTTTATCGTGGGCTACTTTCCTCTGCTTGCGGTGCTATGCTGGCGAGGTGGTTTCACTGGTGGCGTTCTGGTGCCTTTTGGTGTTGCTGTTCATCTCGGCTTGGTGGTGGTGGTCTCTCCTTCTTCTCCCTGGTTCGGAGTGCACACCATTAGATTTCGGGCTGAACTCGTGCGTTTTCCCTGTGCCGGGCAGGGGTGTAGTTTCCGGTGCCGTCTTCCCGTGTGAACAGTGGCATCTCAAGGTTGAAGGCTGTGTGAGGGCGCGTGGGGCACAACTGACGTAGGTTGCGTGCAAAAGTGCTCCTCCCACTTTGCTTTCTAAAAAGCTGAACTTCTTTTTAGATTATTTGGTGGGAGTTTGACTGCTTTGTAATGTAGTGCTAGACTTTTTATTAGTGGTGGTGCCGTGTCTTCGTGGACATTGGTAGTGGGTTCATCAAGTGGTTTTCACTTTGGTGGTATTTGCTGTTAGAGTGGTTTCACAAGTGGGATTTATTTTTTAGTGCATTAGCTGTCCGAGTTAGGAATTGTGTGGGATGATTGTGAGGGATGATGTTGTGTAGGTGTTTATGGATGGTTGGGTTCGGGTGTGTGCCGGTTACACTATACCTCTAAATTCCCACATCGACAAGTAATTTGGTTGTTGTGCTTAATGTTACGCTTGTCCTGGTGTGGATTGGGATTTAGGGTATAGTGTATTCGGTCATGCGCTTTCCCAAGCATCTTTGTGGTCGGGTTTATGTGGGTAGACTCATGTCGTAGGACCTTTTGTGGGTAGTATCATATTTTTACGTAGGACTCTTAGTATGGTCCTACTTATTGTTACCCTTGGCTTTATGCCACTATCTATATATTTACCTTTTCAGAACTAATAAAACCTTATACTAAGTAATAAATTCTTATTATAATAGTATAAGGTTATGTTTTTAGGAAAACTCATGTAAGTAGCTAATAAAACCTTATACTAAGTAATAAATTCTTATTATAATACTTTAAGGTTATGTTTTGAGGAAAACTCATATAAGTAGCTAATAAAACCTTATACTAAGTAATAAATTCTTATTATAATACTATAAGGTTATGTTTTGAGGAAAACCCATATAAGTAGCTAATAAAACATTATACTAAGTAATAAATTTTTATTATAATACTACAAGGTTATGTTTTGAGGAATACTCATATATGTAGCTAATAAAAACCTTATACTAAGTAATAAATTTTTGTTATAATACTATAAGGTTATGTTTTGAGTAAAACTCATATAAGTAGCTAATAAAACCTTATAGTAAGTAATAAATTCTTATTATAATACTATAATGTTATGTTTTGAGGAAAACTCATGTAAGTAGCTAATATAACCTTATACTAAGTAATAAATTCTTATTATAATACTATAAGGTTATTTTTTGAGGAAAACTCATATAAGTAGTTAATAAAACCTTATACTAACTAATAAATTCTTATTATAATACTATAATGTTATGTTTTGAGGAAAACTCATGTAAGTAGCTAATAAAACCTTATACTAAGTAATAAATTCTTATTATAATACTTTAAGGTTATGTTTTGAGGAAAACTCATATAAGTAGCTAATAAAACCTTATACTAAGTAATAAATTATTATTATAATACTATAAGGTTATGTTTTTAGGAAAATTCATATAAGTAGCTAATAAAACCTTATACTAAGTAACAAATTCTTATTATAATGCTATAAGGATATGTTTTTAGGAAAACTCATATAAGTAGCTAATAAAACCTTATACTAAGTAATAAATTCTTATTATAATACTATAAGGTTATGTTTTGAGGAAAACTCATGTAAGTAGCTAATAAAAACTTATACTAAGTAATAAATTCTTAATATAATACTATAAGGTTATGTTTTGAGTAAATCTCATATATGTAGCTAATAAAAACCTTATACTAAGTAATAAATTTTTATTATAATACTATAAGGTTATGTTTTGAGTAAAACTCATATAAGTAGCTAATAAAACCTTATAGTAAGTAATAAATTCTTATTATAATACTATAATGTTATGTTTTGAGGAAAACTCATGTAACTAGCTAATATAACCTTATACTAAGTAATAAATTCTTATTATAATACTATAATGTTATTTTTTGAGGAAAACTCATATAAGTAGTTAATAAAACCTTATACTAAGTAATAAATTCTTATTACAATACTATAATGTTATGTTTTGAGGAAAACTCATGTAAGTAGCTAATAAAACCTTATACTAAGTAATAAATTCTTATTATAATACTTTAAGGTTATGTTTTGAGGAAAACTCATATAAGTAGCTAATAAAACCTTATACTAAGTAATAAATTCTTATTATAATACTATAAGGTTATGTTTTGAGGAAAACTCATATAAGTAACTAATAAAACCTTATACTAAGTAATAAATTCTTATTATAATACTATAAGGTTATGTTCTTAGGAAAACTCATATAAGTAGCTAATTAAACCTTATACTAAGTAACAAATTCTTATTATAATGCTATAAGGATATGTTTTTAGGAAAACTCTTATAAGTAGCTAATAAAACCTTATACCAAGTAATAAATTCTTATTATAATACTATAAGGTTATGTTTTTGGGAAAACTCATATAACTAACTAATAAAACCTTATACTAAGTAATAAATTCTTATTATAATACTATAATGTTATGTTTTGGGGAAAACTCATATAAGTAACTAATAAAGCCTTATACTAAGTAATAAATTCTTATTATAATAGTATAAGGTTATGTTTTTAGGAAAACTCATATAAGTAGCTAATTAAACGTTATACTAAGTAGTAAATACTTATTATAATACTATAAGGTTATGTTTTGAGGAAACTTCATATAAGTAACTAATAAAACCTAGGGTGTTAGAGTGAGAAAGCTTGAGAGAGAAACTCTCTTTTGAGGGTTCTCTTCTCTTGCTTTGCTCATCTCGTTTTGGCCCTCCTTTTGCCCATGGGTGTGAGATTTTGTGAGTTTATTGGATATCTCTTGATTTATCCCGTGAGTTTTATCATAATATTAATTCGCGTTCAGGATTATGGGTTTTGCATCCCTGCTCTGTGTTAATTTTTCGTCGATGTTCTTGGGTTGTCGATGAGCTTCCATGGGGTATTTTGTGTGTTTCGGCGCTGGATCTGGCTGACTTGCTTCGAATTAGGGCCAGATCTGGGGTTCTTCCCCTAGATCTGCTTACTTCTTCTCCAGATCTTGCCGGTAATGTGTGATTTTGCTTATGGAGTTTTCTTCGCTATCCCTCGGATCTGGATAGGTGTGCTTTGTCTAGCGCCGCTCAGTTCCACGGTGGGTGTCCGGCTGATTGTGGGTGGTCGTGGGCTTGGACCAGTGGTGACGGGGCTCTTGTGGTTGGGCTCCTCCTGGTTCGGTGTGACTTCTTGTTTGCTTGGTGCTGTTCTTGTGGTCTTGAGTGTCGTTGGTGGGTTCCTCTTATTCAGATCTGAGTGCTTTAGGTGCTTTTCTCCGTCTCGGCTCTTGCGGGTTCGATGGGGTTTTGGGTTGTGGGCTCGGGCGTGGGGACCTGTGGGGTGGCCGCTGCTGCATCCGGGCGCCTCCGGGTCTTGCCGAGTTGCTACCCGTCTCCATCTCTCTTGTTCTAGTTGCGGGTGGAGGGTGTGCTCGGATGGTGTGGTCTGCTTTGTGAGCTTTATGGAGTTTTGGTGTTTATCGTGGGCTACTTTCCTCTGCTTGCGGTGCTATGCTGGCGAGGTGGTTTCACTGGTGGCGTTCTGGTGCCTTTTGGTGTTGCTGTTCATCTCGGCTTGGTGGTGGTGGTCTCTCCTTCTTCTCCCTGGTTCGGAGTGCACACCATTAGATTTCGGGCTGAACTCGTGCGTTTTCCCTGTGCCGGGCAGGGGTGTAGTTTCCGGTGCCGTCTTCCCGTGTGAACAGTGGCATCTCAAGGTTGAAGGCTGTGTGAGGGCGCGTGGGGCACAACTGACGTAGGTTGCGTGCAAAAGTGCTCCTCCCACTTTGCTTTCTAAAAAGCTGAACTTCTTTTTAGATTATTTGGTGGGAGTTTGACTGCTTTGTAATGTAGTGCTAGACTTTTTATTAGTGGTGGTGCCGTGTCTTCGTGGACATTGGTAGTGGGTTCATCAAGTGGTTTTCACTTTGGTGGTATTTGCTGTTAGAGTGGTTTCACAAGTGGGATTTATTTTTTAGTGCATTAGCTGTCCGAGTTAGGAATTGTGTGGGATGATTGTGAGGGATGATGTTGTGTAGGTGTTTATGGATGGTTGGGTTCGGGTGTGTGCCGGTTACACTATACCTCTAAATTCCCACATCGACAAGTAATTTGGTTGTTGTGCTTAATGTTACGCTTGTCCTGGTGTGGATTGGGATTTAGGGTATAGTGTATTCGGTCATGCGCTTTCCCAAGCATCTTTGTGGTCGGGTTTATGTGGGTAGACTCATGTCGTAGGACCTTTTGTGGGTAGTATCATATTTTTACGTAGGACTCTTAGTATGGTCCTACTTATTGTTACCCTTGGCTTTATGCCACTATCTATATATTTACCTTTTCAGAACTAATAAAACCTTATACTAAGTAATAAATTCTTATTATAATAGTATAAGGTTATGTTTTTAGGAAAACTCATGTAAGTAGCTAATAAAACCTTATACTAAGTAATAAATTCTTATTATAATACTTTAAGGTTATGTTTTGAGGAAAACTCATATAAGTAGCTAATAAAACCTTATACTAAGTAATAAATTCTTATTATAATACTATAAGGTTATGTTTTGAGGAAAACCCATATAAGTAGCTAATAAAACATTATACTATGTAATAAATTTTTATTATAATACTACAAGGTTATGTTTTGAGGAATACTCATATATGTAGCTAATAAAAACCTTATACTAAGTAATAAATTTTTATTATAATACTATAAGGTTATGTTTTGAGTAAAACTCATATAAGTAGCTAATAAAACCTTATAGTAAGTAATAAATTCTTATTATAATACTATAATGTTATGTTTTGAGGAAAACTCATGTAAGTAGCTAATATAACCTTATACTAAGTAATAAATTCTTATTATAATACTATAAGGTTATTTTTTGAGGAAAACTCATATAAGTAGTTAATAAAACCTTATACTAACTAATAAATTCTTATTATAATACTATAATGTTATGTTTTGAGGAAAACTCATGTAAGTAGCTAATAAAACCTTATACTAAGTAATAAATTCTTATTATAATACTTTAAGGTTATGTTTTGAGGAAAACTCATATAAGTAGCTAATAAAACCTTATACTAAGTAATAAATTATTATTATAATACTATAAGGTTATGTTTTTAGGAAAATTCATATAAGTAGCTAATAAAACCTTATACTAAGTAACAAATTCTTATTATAATGCTATAAGGATATGTTTTTAGGAAAACTCATATAAGTAGCTAATAAAACCTTATACTAAGTAATAAATTCTTATTATAATACTATAAGGTTATGTTTTGAGGAAAACTCATATAAGTAGCTAATAAAAACTTATACTAAGTAATAAATTCTTATTATAATACTATAAGGTTATGTTTTGAGTAAATCTCATATATGTAGCTAATAAAAACCTTATACTAAGTAATAAATTTTTATTATAATACTATAAGGTTATGTTTTGAGTAAACTCATATAAGTAGCTAATAAAACCTTATAGTAAGTAATAAATTCTTATTATAATACTATAATGTTATGTTTTGAGGAAAACTCATGTAAGTAGCTAATAAAACCTTATACTAAGTAATAAATTCTTATTATAATACTATAAGGTTATGTTTTGAGGAAAACTCATATAAGTAACTAATAAAACCTTATACTAAGTAATAAATTCTTATTATAATGCTATAAGGATATGTTTTTAGGAAAACTCATATAAGTAGCTAATAAAACCTTATACTAAGTAATAAATTCTTATTATAATACTATAAGGTTATGTTTTGAGGAAAACTCATGTAAGTAGCTAATAAAAACTTATACTAAGTAATAAATTCTTATTATAATACTATAAGGTTATGTTTTCAGTAAATCTCATATATGTAGCTAATAAAAACCTTATACTAAGTAATAAATTTTTATTATAATACTATAAGGTTATGTTTTGAGTAAAACTCATATAAGTAGCTAATAAAACCTTATAGTAAGTAATAAATTCTTATTATAATACTATAATGTTATGTTTTGAGGAAAACTCATGTAAGTAGCTAATATAACCTTATACTAAGTAATAAATTCTTATTATAATACTATAAGGTTATTTTTTGAGGAAAACTCATATAAGTAGTTAATAAAACCTTATACTAACTAATAAATTCTTATTATAATACTATAATGTTATGTTTTGAGGAAAACTCATGTAAGTAGCTAATAAAACCTTATACTAAGTAATAAATTCTTATTATAATACTTTAAGGTTATGTTTTGAGGAAAACTCATATAAGTAGCTAATAAAACCTTATACTAAGTAATAAATTCTTATTATAATACTATAAGGTTATGTTTTGAGGAAAACCCATATAAGTAGCTAATAAAACATTATACTAAGTAATAAATTTTTATTATAATACTACAAGGTTATGTTTTGAGGAATACTCATATAAGTAACTAATAAAAACTTATAACGAATGTTTAAGTGAGATGGAGGGCCGTCACCGGTTTCACCCTCACAGTGGCCGTGCCGGCTGTCCTCCGGGCCTGGGGAATAGGGGTTTCCCGGCGGGATCTAGGGTATGGATTCCTCAACCACAGAGATTCATAAAATTGGGAGAACGAGTGAATGTTGAAGGTGCGAACCCTAGGTTCGTATCGGGGTCGGGGGTACCTGATCTCAGAGGTGGAACTGCAGCAAAGGGTAATGGAGATCCTGGCGCTTCAATGAGGCCGGAGAAGGTGGATGCGAGCACAGATTTGAATGGCGAAGGGGGAAAGCGACCAGATCTCGTGAACTCAGAGGATTTGAACTTTGTGCAAGCGCTGAAGAGGAGTTTTGCGCCAAATCGACGTCTGTTTAGGACTGCACATGCTTCTCAGGTTAAGAGCAATAGAGAAATTCTGAGAGCGGAGAAGCTTACGTATTTTGCAGATGTCCAGAAAGGCAAATTGAAGATCAGGCCGGAGGATGTGCAAGAATCGAGGAAAGCTTGGGAGGCGACGTTGATTGGCGTAGTGACTGGAGGGTATGTCTGCTTTGCTGCTATTCAGGAATTTGTCGGCTCAGAATGGAAGGTTGAATGCTCTAAGGTTCTTCAGAAGAACAATGGTGTACTGGTGTTTCGGTTTTCCTCGGAGGAGGATTTGAACTGGGTGCTTAGCAGTGGCCCATGGCATGTACAGGGATCTAAACCTCTAATTCTAAAGCGCTGGTGCCCAGGTATGCAAATCTCATGGAGCTCTTTTGATCGTGTACCATGCTGGGTATGTCTGCCTGATTTGGAACCCCCTTTGTTCACGAATACTAATCTTAGCAGACTAGGCAGCTCCATTGGAACCCCTATTTGTATTGATGATAAAACCGCTTTGGGGGAGAGAATATCTTATGCGAGAATGTTAGTGGAAGTGTCTGTGGAGGAAACTGGTATTGATTGTATTGATATTGAGAATGTGGATGGCTCGAGCTATAAGCAGCAGGTAGTATTTGAATGGCTACCACTGAAATGTTTGGGATGCAAGGAATTTGGACACTCAGACTCAAGCTGCGCAAGGAATAAAGCTGATCGAAAAGTACAGACTAGATTGGTTTGGAAACCCAAGGAGCTGGGTTCTATGGAACAAGGGCAGCAGCAGACTGAGCAGACAGATGTTGTTTTGGATGTAGGAAAGGATGTGGTAACCTCTAAACGGATTAACAGCAAGGCTGCTCAGTTCAGTGAGAAAGCTAAGGATTTTCAGAGTGGAGTTAATGCTAGTCATAGCCACAGCAAGGAAATTCTAGTAGAAGTTGTGCATATAGAAAAATCTGATATTGCATTGAATAATGATATAAATGTAAACTGTCAGAGAGCAGGTAAACAGCCAGTTAGGGAAGGTGGTAAATCGGTGAGGAATGAAAGCTGGTCTGATGTGTGCAAAAAGAAGACAGCTAGGTCCCCACGTTCTAATTCGAAACAGCAGAGCAACCAAAATTTTTTTATCCAGTCCTCGAGTTACTCAGTGTTAGCGGATGAAAATGCACAGGAGGATCACATGTCTTCTGGTAGCTGTGAATCGGTGCCGGTATGCAATATAAGTGAGGGTAGCACTCACGTTTCAGATTCTTATGGATAGACTGAGAATAGCAGCTTGGAACATAACCGGGATCAAAGACCCGGTTAAGGATAGCTTGATTACAAGCTATTGCTTTGATAATGATATAGGACTAATTGGTTTACTGGAGACTAAATTGCTACACAGAAATTTTGAGGAAGTGAGAATGAGACTGATGAAGGACTGGGGTTGCTGTGTAAATGGCAGTGAGACAGTTAAGGGGAGGATTTGGGTAGCTTGGAACCCAAATATTTTTAAAGTGGAAATTGTGATGATTCATGATCAATTTATTCAGTGTAAGGTTGCTTCTAAGGATGGAAAGTTTGTGTTTGCAGCAGCTTTTGTGTATGCTCAGAATACGAAAACAGAACGTGAACCTCTCTGGAATAGTCTGAAATACATTGCAGAGACTATGGATATGCCCTGGATTGTTTTAGGGGACGTCAATTGTATTCTTAGCATGAATGAAAAATGGCCTGTCAGGAAGGCTAATGGAGATGAGTTTGGAGAGTTAAAATCAGCAATGGAAGATTGTGGTTTGTCTGATTTGCCTTATACTGGTGCTGTTCTGACTTGGTATAATAGGCGCGCAGGAGCTGAAAGAATAGAAAGGAAATTAGACAGAATAATGGTGAATGATTTATGGATGGAAAATTATGGAAATGCCAAAGGGTTTTTTGACACGCCAGGTATTTCAGACCATTCTCCAGCAGTTGCAACGCTTTTTAACAGCAGCAAGAGAAGAAGATTTCCGTTTAAGTATAAAAATTTTTGGGGTAAGGAAGATGAATTCAAGGCTATTGTAAGTGCTGCTTGGAACCTGGACGTTGTAGGATCTAAGCAATATAAGTTAGTCCAGAGATTAAAAAACGTGAAAGAGGCGCTGAAGCCGTGGGATAAAGCGAGATTTCCTGAATTGCAAGCTCGGATCAAACTTCAAAAAGGAAAGCTTCATGAGTTGCAGTTACAGATCAGAGATGATATGGGGAATATTGTGCTTGCAAATCAGATTGTTCAGGCTGAGCAAGAACTGCGTTTAAGTGTCAGCCGGCTTGTCAGTATTACCTCTCAACAAGCTAAGCTACATTGGTTAACTATGGGAGAAGAGACGTCATCAATGTTCTATCGTACTCTAAAAGAAAGAAATGCCAGAAATGCGATTTTACAGATGCAGAATGACAGTGGTATCATGATGAATGATGAATCTGATATTAGAAACCATGTGGTTAAGTTCTTCACTGAGCTGCTGTCGACAGAATCTGGGGAGCTGAGTGGGTTCTCTGTACCTGGAGGGCCGGTTTTTGACAGCAGCAGGGGTGATGACTTAATTATGCTTCCAAGCTATGATGAGATTAGGAAGATTATGTGGTCTGTTGGCATCAATAAATCTCCAGGGCCAGATGGGTTTGGGAGTAAATTTTTCAAGGATGCATGGGAGATTGTAGGGAAAGACACCTGTGAGGCGATTAGAGAAATTTTCCGTCATGGTAAAGTTCTGAAGCAACTTAACGCGACGTTCATTTCTCTTATCCCCAAGGTGGATAATCCATCCCTTGTGACTGAACTCAGACCGATATCCTGCTGTAATACTGTTATGAAAGTGGTGACGAAACTGATTGCGAGCAGATTTAAGGGAGTTTTGCCTGAGTTGATTTCTGATTGTCAAGGGGCATTTATCCCCGGGAGATCCCTTGCTCACAATAGTGCTGTGGCTATGGAAATTGTGAATGGGTATGGCACTAAACGTGGTTCACCGAGGTGTACGATCAAAGTGGATTTACAAAAAGCTTATGATTATCTCAGTTGGGACTTTGTGAGAGAAACATTACTTTATTTTGAATTCCCTAATAAGTTTGTTGATTTGATTATGGAGTGTGTGTCGACAGCTGCATTTTCAGTACTGATTAATGGTGAACCAGAGGGGTTTTTTCCTGGTAAGCGTGGACTCAGACAGGGGGATCCGCTTTCCCCTTACCTTTTTGTCCTGAGCATGGAAATGTTGAGCAGAATGTTGCAACAGGCTGCTGAGGACCCCCGTTTTAAATATCATCCAAAGTGCAAGGGGCCGAGACTGGTGCACTTAGCTTTCGCAGATGATTTGCTTGTTTTCTGTCGTGCAGATATGCAGTCAGTTGGTATAGTTAAAGATTGTTTGGACAGATTTTTTGCGTTATCAGGGCTAAAAGCCAACAGCTCCAAGAGTAGTGTCTATTTGGCAGGGGTAGCAGAGGATGTACAGAATGAGATTATCAGCCGGTTGGGGTTTGAGAAGGGTGAATTTCCAGTGAGGTATCTGGGGCTGCCACTTCAGGCCAGAAGTATCAGAATCCATGAGTATTCTCACTTGTATGACAAGCTTGGGAAGTTGATTGGGTCCTGGACAGCTAGACATCTTTCTTATGCGGGAAGACTACAGCTGATTAAATCTGTATTTGCTGGTATACAGAACTTCTGGGGACAAGTGCTGGTTCTGCCCAAAGGCGCCATTGCTAAGATAGAGAGTTTGTGCAAGAATTTCCTTTGGTCCGGAAAAGCAGAGGGGCATAAATTCCTAGTAGCATGGGATGATGTTACTAAACCCCATAGCGAAGGGGGTTTGGATATTCACGAGCTCCTTGCTTGGAATAGGAGCTTATTTGCTAAGCTCCTTGGTGAGCTTGTTGTGAGCAAGCCAAGTGTTTGGCTGCGATGGTGTCAACACAACCATATCGGCGAAGGAAATTTATGGGACTTGTCATACCGTACGCATGATACTTGGATTTGGCGGAATATTGTGCAAGTGAGAGATGTACTGAAAACTGAATTGGGAGATGATGGGGTTCATGCCAGCAGCCTGGAAGCGTATCTTACTCCCTCTGGTGGCTTGTCTTGTCCCAAGATATACCAATTACTCCGACAGAAGGGAGTTGAGGTATCTTGGGGGGATGTGATTTGGGGGAGATTGCAGAGTCGGAAGTGGGCATTCATAGTGTGGTTAGCTGCTCGCAAGAGGCTACAGACGAGACAGAAGACTAAGCACTGGAGAGGTATGGACACTGCTGCTTGTGTCTTATGCAGAAATGAGGAGGAAACAGAAGACCATTTGTGGTTTAGCTGCCCTGCAATCCGAGATGTCATGGATATTGTCTTCCAATGGGTTGGAATCTCGAGGAGATTCTTATCTATTGAGGAGGGCCTGGCTTGGTTTGCTAGTGAGCCGACAGGAATACAGAAGAAGCAGCTATTCCAAGCAAAACTTTTGGCGTTTCAAGCCTTGGTGTATTACACCTGGAGGGCGAGAAATGGAGTAATATTTAGAGAGGAAGGATTCGAAGTAAGGGCATGTGCTGAAGTTGTGATAGTAAGTTGTAGGTCAAGGATCTCGGCTAAGTGGAAGAGTAAGCCACTAGTCAAGATGCTTGGCCGTAGGACGGATGTGTAGGGGATGCGGTCTGAACGATGGTATGGAGGAGTTAGTTTGTTGTGTAATGGTTATTTCTAGGTATGTTTTGGAGGGTACAGAGAGGGTAGATGCAAGTGGAAGAGTATAGTTGAGAGAAAAGTTGTTTCTCTTTGTGGTGGCTTGGGAAATTTTTTGGGTAGATCTTTCGGTATACCTCACTTTTGCGCAAGACTCTTCTGTATGGTCTTGCTTTTGTATCTTTGGGTTGATTCCCTTATCTATATATTTACCAGTTCAGAACTAATAAAAACTTATACTAAGTAATAAATTCTTACTATAATACTACAAGGTTATGTTTCGAGGAAAACTCATATATGTAACTAATAAGCGTTTAATAAAACCTTATATGAAGTCATAAATTCTTATTAAAATAGTATAAAGGTGTGTTTTGAGGTAAACTCACATAAGTAACTAATAAATATTTAATAAAACATTATACTTTAAAAGATATCTTAACTTTATTAGTATTTATTAATATTTGTGTTTTATATTGTACTAGTATGTTTCAAAATAGAAAAATACAATATATATATTGGTATTTGTATAGAAAAAGTGAATATTTGTTGAAAAATTTTTTAAAAAAATTTGGCAGAATTGGCGCTGAGTACAAAATTTTGGGCGGTTTAATCAATTTTTGAGTGGAAATCTCCCGGGCTTTGAAATTTTAGATGAGTGGCCCGAGGTGATATAAAAGGGAACTTTATACTTTCTAACCCTAAAGCCCTCTTCCGTCTCCAGCGCCTCTCTTCTTCATCGGCGCCTCTCATCCAGATTCACATTTCAATGAACTCTCTCTCCTCCAGATTCATCTTGCTTCCGCTGTAGCCTCTTGCCTCGTCCTCCATTGTCGCCTCTGCTTCCTCTCGCGTTTCCATTATAGCCTCTTGCCTCTTCTTCCATTGTCACCTGAAGTCAGAATCACTCAAAACCGGCTTGTGCTTTGCTTCATTCTCTCCTCCATTTATCACATCTGGAAAACGCTCCTCGCTCGACCCTCGAGCTCCGACCTCTCTCTTCAAATCTTAACCTACACCCTATGGATCCCACTTCCCCGTACTTGTACTCCGCCTCTCCTATGGCTGTCGCAATCCTCTACCTCTCCCTCTCGTGTCTTTTGTCACGCGCTCACCATCGAAGACGTCCACCCTTGTTCGTCCTCCTTCCCTCTCGATTCGACCTGTTGAAAGGGCTCCGGTGACGGCCTCCGACAGATGAAGAACTTCGCTCGAAGAACCTCCGGATCGAAGAAGCTGCAAAACTGCAGCAGATGAAGAACCTCCGGTGACGGCACCCAATTTTGGTTGTAAGTTTGTAAGTTTTTTTTCTCCCCTTCTTTTACCTGGGAGAGAGGACACAGTGGGCTGTTGGGATGAACATGACAGCACCCAATTTTGGTTCTCAAGGTTCCTGTCTAATTATTGTTTTTTTTTTATTTGGCTGATTACGTTCCAATTCAAATCGAGACTTGGAGGAGAAGGATATGAAGGATGGCTTGTTCAAGGTTCAAGACTTGGAGGAGGCTAAATCCATATTGTTTCCACAGACGCTAGATCGCCTTTCGTTAAGCCTGCCAAGGGCGTTCCCAATTGGAGGATATGCTGGGAGTTGGAGGAGGATATGATGGGGAGTTGATGAAATCGGCTTCCAAAGGTCTTTCCCAGACTCTTTCATTAATTTTCTGGCAAATTTCAAGACTTGATATGATGCGTTCCCAATTTTCTGAAAAATTTCCTAGCAAATTTCAAGACGCTTGATCGCCTTTCTGGCAAATTTTCTTTGCAAACGTAAATGCCTACACTACACATGCATTATAATCACCACTCTCGATCTTCATTATTGCGTGCTTGTGTGTAGGTAATGTGCAAACAATACACCGAGGAGAAGAAATAATTGATCGAATCGATTCTCAGAGATCGACAACTTTCAAGTCTTCCCAAAATCAGCTTGGAGTTGGGTCATCTAGACAAAATCAGCTTTCTTTATTTATTATTGCAATTTTTTTTTGTAAGGTCGGTCTGTACTCAATGAGTTTGGTTTGTTTCCCCTTTCCATTAACATTTTATTGACCTACTTATAATGTATAAAATTTATTTATGTATTTATATATATTTTCCATATCATATGTATATATATATAATGTTTTCAAAATATGAGGATACGAAATTTGCTACAAAATCACGAAACAAATGAAAATCGACATCAGCCACGACCATAGCAACGGATCAGCAACGGACTCGACTAGGCTCATGACCTATTTGCAGACACGAACTTAGCGACGACCATAGCGACGACTTCAATTTCGGTGCTGTTCTCAAACCGGGTTCGTAGCCACAGCCACGACATATATCACCTACTATTAGCCACGGATTTAGCAACGGGCATAGAAAGTTCGTTGGTAATATCCGTGGCTAACGGCCAGTCGCTATTAGCTGCGAGGCAAATAGCAAGGGATGGCGCGCCCATGGCTAATTCCGTGGCTAAACTGGTTAGCAACGGACATTCGTGGCTAAATCCGTTGCTATTTCCCGTAGCTATTTCCTGCGTTTTTAGTAGTGTTACCTTTTGATTGGTACTAATTCATCTAGTGTTTTTAAGGCAATTAGTTGCCAAACCAATGGTTTAGGTGATTGCTGATACGATTATAGAATAAGTGCATCTTCAGTGTATATATGTTTAGTTACTCCAATATTGTCCATTTGTAGCAGCATGAAAGCTTATTTTGAGAAGGAATTTCCGTCAATTTCATGTTTGATAGAATTTGAGAGATATACGGATTACCTCGAATAGCGGAAGTGGAATCAAGATCGTCTTGCCTTCGAATTTGATCACCGGGTAGATCTCCATAGCACCAAATCTCGTTAGAGATTCGGGAGCAGTGGAGAACCTAGGGCTGTGTATAACCGGGTATCCGACACGACACGACACGATAGAAACACGAAACCGATAAGGGGAAAAGTGCCGATCCGAACACGACACGATAAGTAACGGGTATCCGACACGATAACACGACACGGTTTCGTGTCGGATACCCGTATAACACGACACGACACGATTTGTACAAAAACTTTTTTTTTTAATTTCTTTCTAAATTTGCCGTACACTGTAGAAGACTAGAAGTAAGCTAATTTACATCCTCTATATCAAATTAGGGCTGTGCATACAACTCTCAACATTCTAATTTACAAATTAAGCCAACAGGAGCATAGTAAACTAAATCAATCATGTGAAATAGGAGCAATTATCAAACAAACAACACCCGTTCAAGTGTCGAACCATTGAACGAAGCCAAAACCGAGGAGCTACAAGTACAACTTACTGGATTTGAACTCTGAACAAGGGAGTGAGGAGGATTGAGGAGAGCCGGAGAGGAGAGGAGAGGAGAGGCGAGGCGAGGTGACTGGCGAGTTGTGGGGCTGTGGGCTGGGGATGTGAACCGGATCCGAACTGTGAACCAGATCTGAGCGGTGGAGATGTGGGCTGGCACCGGCGGAGAGGCGAGACTAAGGCGAGGCGAGGCGAGACTAAGGAGGGCGAGCGAGAGAGGGCTGCAGTAGCAGAGATGAACCGGATCTGAACAGTGAACCAGATCTGAGCGGTGGGGATGTGGGCTGGAACCGGCGGAGAGGCGAGACTAAGGCGAGGCGAGACTAAGGAGGACGAGCGAGAGAGGGTTGCAGTAGTGGAGATGGCTCCTGGCGGCAGGACTGGTCTCGGAGATTGAGAAAGAATGAGGGGTAAAGTGAAAGAAGACTCTTACCCAAGACACACAAAAAAAAGAAGGCTGAGGGGAAAAAATAAAAAAAATTGTAGTAAAATAAAAAATTGTAGTATTACCAGGATTAGAACACGAGACCTTGTGGGCCTTAACGCACGCGAACAACAACTCCTCACCAACTGGGAAAACTTTGTTATTTGATACGCAGAGGCATTTATTTTATATCTACTAATATTACAGAATAATAATATTAAAAAAAATAAAACATTGTCGTGTCGTGTCGGATACCCGATAAGGGAAATATGTGGATCCGAACACGACATGATTATTATCGTGTTTTACCGTTTCGTGTCATAATCGTGTCGTATTTTTATCGTTTCGTGTTTTTTCGTATCGTTTTGTTGCGGTTTCGTGTCGTGTCAACCGTGTCGTATTTTTCTGCACAGCCCTAGGAGAACCTACGATTCACAACCTACACACCATGGGAGAGCGTTGGAGAGGAAGGAGACTCTCTCCATGAAGGAGAGAATTCTCGGTGGGTTTTCTTTCCTGAAAGAACGTCTGACGAACGGACTCTCTAGGGTTAGAGATCAGGAGTGAGGAGTCTTTTTTTTCCTCTTTATATATTAGATAAATTAATATAACGAATATATATTATTTATCCTAATATTAGTTAATTCTTAACGAATAAGAATTACTTACCTAATTACGTAAATCAGGCTTTTATCTTTTGGGCGTATATATAAAATAATGTCCAAATTATAAAATAATTCTAACATCTCCCACTCGCACAAAAGATTATTTTCCTCCAAAACTCAATCTCGTACTCGTTGTGTATAGGCCGTGCGACCCGGCAATACCACCTGCATAAAAATCCCGCTATAGACTAGGTCACAACGTTAGTTGAAAAGTATTGCTGCATCCCTAGGATTATCTTTCATTGGACTAGTTGATGCACAAGACTGGATCCCTCTCAATTTTGTTCAACTGTAATGGCGATTCACAACAGTACGTAATTACCGGATCCAGCAAATCCCATTTTCGTCAACGATTACTCATAATACCTTCCTTTCGCATTGACATTACTTTCATATAAATGATAACCACTTTCCCAGAAGTGCCCCACTTAGACCGCATCACTCATGGCCATCGGAACACAACCAAAGTAGCGCATCACCACCACAATCAGTAACCCAAGCAGTTAGTCACTAAGGGTTGCCTTGTTTAAATACACCTTAGCTCACACAGTGATAGAGATGGGGTCAACCTATCACCACATAGGGTCGACTGGCACACACTAGTATGACAGTGTGCTACAGGGCGCGCTTTTTTAAAGCGTTGTCCACTCAACCTGTAAAGGTGTTCATCTCATAGTCACGTAGACTTGAGAACCATTTACCCTACAACACCTTGCTTTTCTAAACCAATGGGCGCAGGAGCATAGTTACAAGTCATATGAATGACTTACTATAAATTACCCATTCAATCTTTCCCAACCAGAGAGATTTCATCTTGACATCCAAAGATAGTCAAGGCGATTATCATCTCATTCCGTTCCCATAAGAATTGAGATACCTTACACCTACAGTGACGAACACTTATAGGAACGTTTGTTCGTGTGAGAGAACAAACTATGGTTCAGTGGCATGTAACCTATTTCACGTTTACATCACCGGTTTTCACCACATCAATGACACAACATATGAGTTAAGACCAAAGTCTCCCACTTCTAAAAACTCAAATAAGAGAGGTGGCTCGCATAACCATCTGTCAAACATATTATGACAACGTTGTTTTTGAACAACGTCTCTCTGACTAGACAGGGTTTGATCTGAATATCATTTGATCTCCAACATCTTTTGGAAATCCTGGTATTGACAAAAATGGACAATCATAACCTACAGTCATGACATCTGCTCGTCATATTTTGCCATAACCAAATTTTGTGTTTTCAGGAGAATCCTTTTTCATAATCTCCTCGAAAGCTACTGATGATGTAAGAACCTTAGCTTCCGTGGTGGAAGAACAAGCAAGACAGTTTCTTGCTAGACATCAACATCTCTTCTCCTCAGAGATAAGACCTATAGACTGATGTTGATACATACATCAGTGTCTCCTCCCTTAGATCACTAAGATCCAAATCTATGTTCCAACATGGACACATATATCATCCACCATAACACAATACACAGCTTACAAGAGTGCTTTTGCAATCATTTACTGTGTTCAGTGCATAAGACTCGAATCAGTTTCTAAACAAACACATGTTCGCTTGTCTCATCTCAGCATACAACAGAATGCGAGATTGCACTCAGTTTCTCAAGTGTTCCTCACTTAATCCACTTCCTATATAAGTCCATTTACACATTTCCATATATGAGAATGACATGCCTAAGATTATACGAAATAACCTCATAGGCAACTATCCAATTTCTATGTAACAAATTCACCTGACAATTGTATCAAAGTTGTCATGCTAGAATCACAACATAGTTGGCTATCAGTGTGTCATCTGCAACATCAGAAAGTTAAACTTTCCATTATGACATACTTATAATGATTCATATTTTGAACACAAAGTACAAAACATCTTATCATTGTCATCTAGATGCATGTTTCAATGCTTACATAGGTGTGAGTACAAGACTAGTGTCTTTCTCAAAACCTTAGCAGAAACTTATTTAGAAAACGAATTTCCAGAAGTCCTCCCACTGGAAAAAACTTTGCTATCTAGGTCAACTTGTAAATGAATACAAGCTTTTGTAGCCATTCATCGGTCTAATTGAACACAATCTAACCATGTAGAGAGAAGGTTCCAACATAACTCTCTTGATCTAGGGTATAACTCTCAATGGATCATTCCGCCTATAAAGCTTTAAGAACCCAATTATCTCATTGCTTTATGTCTAGGCAGAATAGAAACCAGTTCAAAATATGTCTTCTTCTATAGACTCGTTATCTGTCATCACCATCCGCTAGTTGTGTCTTAGATCTACCAACAGATCACAAACTCGAAGTGGTGATTAGTGTTATCTCATTTGGATACTTTTTGAAGCAACCACATCTTATGTGTTTATGAGATATCTCGTGTTCAAAACAACTCCCACTCTAAAGTCGTTTCGATATGCTCACAATTGTTCTAGATGAAAATCCTAAACTCGATATGCTCACAATTGTTCAACAAGTTGTGAGCCAAGAACGAAACTTCTTTAGCTCTGAACATTCTCAGGAACACTAGATCACGTTTGACCCAGAATATCCTGAATGTTAATGTGGCAAGACAACTTGTATCACAACTATAATAGGATAATGTAATAACTGAACTATCAGAGGCTATGATGTGGTTTCATCGATCAAAACTCATCCTAAGTTGTCTTAACAACTGTCTCACAATCATGATTAAGAATCCCTGAGCTACGAAAACTCATTTTATCAGATTGCTCTCATCAATCTTAGAAGTTCGCATTTCCAAGATGATTTAAGAATGTGATCATGTACCTAGCCTCATGCCTAGTACACACATTCTACATGTTACCTTTTATCCCGATGGATTTGATGCAACTAAACAGATAAGGCTAAAATTTTCAAGAACTAGCTGTTAAGCTTATTCTATATTTTAAGGTTCACCAAGTGACCCTTAATCATAAGTACATCTCCCATAAATCATCTTGTGTCTTTAGCCTTTAACATGACACTTGTTCTATCTCCAGGAAGTAATTGACCAAGGATTGTCCAACAAATGAACTAATCCACAAATCAGCACAATACGCACTCAGCAGAAACCAATGCTTGGTGCTCGGATTTGACCATTCCGTGCAACTTCAGTCAACAGAAGAATTTAAGACAGAAAACCTTTTTGAATTTCATCTGATTTCTCCATCACTCAATGTGAGAGAAAGCATGGATATATGTTAACCAACAAGCTTACCTTGTATATCAACATCAATTTATACACCCTTAGATCCATATTGATCCTAGGAAATCATGAAATTCAAATAGCACAATAGAATTCATGCTTTAAGCTTCTAAATTTTGTAGAACGCAATCTACAAAAAAATGTAGTGATCTGTTACGAGTAACAGATTACCCTCGAAACCTCAAGAGAAGTACTTAACGTAATAAGCATCTAATCTCTTTGGACAATCCCACAATAATCATCCTGGACATATCCCGAGGTGTGTCACATCATTTTCAGATAAGGAAACATCCTCTTCTGACAACTCTGTCTTTTCTCAGGTTCCATTGAACCTATTCTCCCACTCGCTAGTAGAATACCTTTTTAGAGTATGCATTTCATTTACCCTTTATCACTTTGCAAAGTGGTTAAACTATGCTTCCATAGTGATACTTCTCATGAATTACAACAATTCAGTGAGGATTAGAAAACGCCAAGATCTGAACTTGAGATCATCTTATACGATTGGCTTCAGCTAAACTCCGAAGTTCAGCACCAATCCTTGGGTATATCATCTGATCTAGTTGCCTAGTGATCAACTTGAACCAAGTAGATCGCAACTTCATCATTTGGACCTAGCAAAGATTTGCTTACTTCCAATGATCAGATTATGCATAAGTTACAAATCTTATTTGCAACCATTATCACAAAAGTGACAAATCAACCTCTTGTTACTGAACCAAGAATCAGTAAACTTTTGATCTTAACACTGGAACCGAAATCCAATAAGATCTCAAGGTCTTTCCAATACTAGCATCATGACATCACATGGTCTATATAAAGAAACTTCAGAAGCCCCTGACATTTTCAGGAAAGCTAAACGTTTATTACTACGATACAAATCGACATAATCCGAGTTCTGCTAACTTTTGATTCAGATCAGTGAATTGAGTATATTACCCGTCTATCCATTGACTAGAAACATAAACCGACAAATCGACATTTTCAGGAAAGCTAAACGTTTATTACCCTTTATGAACGAAGCATAAACTAACACATATCATCATTTACCAAGGATCTTCGAAGCAAAAACATACTTATAGCATGCAATCAACTCCATTAGAACACAGATTCATAACGACATAATCGTCCGTCTGACGATTTTCAAACAATGTATGTTTAAAGTTATCTTTTGAACTGTGCGAGTCAGTCTAAAGATTTGCTCCCACTATGACCAATGTCCCGAAGTGAAACAGAGTAAACTGAATGACGATCTTCCTTAGCATGAAAATGCCTCAGAACCATGAAATTCAGTTATACAACTCTCTCGATCTGAGAAAAATTCAAACTGAGCTTTACTAATTAGAAAATATTTTTTAAAGCCTAGGACTCGAGAGTTGAACTCTCGTCAAGTCCATCTGCTCATTTTCTAATTTTCAAGGGAACCGCATTAACGTTGATGTACCCAAAGTACTCAACCTAAACTCACTTTATTTGTAGGTCCATCGTATGGATATACACTAGAACAAATCCAGTATAATCGAGCAAAGTCAGATAACATGTCTTCATTAGGACTATCGACTTTCAGGATCTTAGACATGTAGATCATTTCTCCTTGAGGGTTTATTCAGATTTTTAGAACTACGTTTAAAAAACGCTATTCAAAATTACTGAATATTTTTCATCCATTTAACAAATGAATTACTTGCTCGATTACCTTACAATCACACTCAAACAAATTAAGTGCTTTTTCCATAATTTCAACTACATCACCACGTTAGTAGTAAAAACAAGAAATTACTTGCAAGGTTCAGAGATGCATCCCAAATGCCTATCTCTTATACAATCTTTACATAAAAGATTTATTTCTCAGATTTCAATTAACTTACGTAAAGTCAATTTTCCATTTTAAGTTAATAAGTTATACGCAATAACTATCCGTTAACTCAAAATAATTTTAAACAACTCACAACTGAATTACTTAAATCCGCTCAATTTTCAAGTAAAACGATATTCAACCAAGGTTAAACATCCTTGAAAAAAAAAAGAATTTTAGAGAGCTCATTCCATATGTGAACGAATCAACATATAGGACTCATCATTGCTCGTTATTAGATAAAAGACCACGTAGGTCGATATATCATATAACTTTCAAGTTCATTTGCTTCAATAAAAAATTCAATTAGACACATAGTCCGATCAAAATTTTGAGAGCAAACATAACCAAAGAGCTGTTTCAACAGACCTAGTTCACATAACTTAGTTACAGCTTGTCATATAAAAGCGATGATGCGCGTTCGAACCGAATCGAGCTAAGCCCAACTCATCAAACGCAACCCACCATGTCTCAGTACGGGCCGAACCCAACCAAGACAACTCCAATGCTCGGTCAAACACCACAAGTCACAGTCCAAAACGAATCCGGACAAACGAGTCACGTTTAACATATAACAGCGAAGTCCAAATATATGCCCAGCCATTTTTGCAAAACAAATTAGGTAGGCCCACCTCACCACATTAGGAGCCAAGCCCAGGCGCGACCCGAAGGCCCGCACAAGCCCGGCTTGTTAGGTTACCAGAACCCGGCTCGGCCCAAAGGGAAGCCCGAAGAGACCCGATGGAGTTCGACATGAGCCTGCCGCCATGGCAGCCGGCTCGGAGCTTTCCGTTCACCTTCACCTTCCATGGGACTCGTCGTCGACAAACGAGGCGGCAGCAGCACCAACGCCACCAACACCCACGAAGAGTGGGTAGCATCAGCAGCGCCGCCTTGCTCTAGGCCGCCGCCACCGGTCATCTTCTTAAACGCCCACTGGCCATGGAAGCAAGCTTGGAAGCTCCATCCATCTCCATCTTCCTCCTTCGCCTCGCCATTGACGTCCCTAGGCGGTTGCACCGCCGCCTCCAGGTGCTGCGACGAAGAGCACGGTGACAAGAAAACGCCGCTAAGCTTTAGATCGTCGGCGAGTAGACTACTGTCAAGGAGCACGAAGCCCCCTTCCATCGCAACCTTGAAAAACGAACAAAAAATGCTCAGATTTCTTGGGGCTTTTGGGAATTCAAAGTCGAGGATCTCAAATCCGTCCATCTCCATGCCAAAAACTGAGCCACGAAGTCTCAATTTTTTAGATCTAGGGTTTGTGCTCACGAAGAACAACAACCCAAAAATCAGATCAGCCCCTCAAGATCGACCACGAAGATCAACCGATCCAAGCTTTATAGATCACCTGCCATCAAAGCAAGCAAGATCGAGCCTCAACAGATTCGAATTCAACCCAAATTGCTCTCGACAGTCGAACCCTATTCCGAAAACCAAGAGGACAAAATCCCCTAATTTTCGAGCGATGGATTTCGACTCGAACAAGCGCACATCAGATTGAAAACAAAAAATCGAATCGAGCTGAAATTCATGGAGAAAAGAAGCACATAGAGGGAAAGGTCGAAGGGGGAGAGCTAGATGTTGAAGAAGACTCAGCCTCTTTCATGAAAAGAACTGGGCATATGGGTTACAACTTCAACTAAAAAAAAATGAAGCATGTAATTCTCCAAAGGAAAAAGCACACAGTAGCCTAGTTTCAACATGAACACGACAAAACAGTTGGACTTTTCGATTGAATTTATTTCTAAGAACCTAATTCATGCTGTTATTCAATCCGATTTAACAAATTCAAAGGCAATTTGAGCCTAAAGCTCTGATACCAATGATA
This sequence comes from Persicaria maculosa, assembly GCA_963922045.1. Classification (NCBI taxonomy): domain Eukaryota; kingdom Viridiplantae; phylum Streptophyta; class Magnoliopsida; order Caryophyllales; family Polygonaceae; genus Persicaria; species Persicaria maculosa. The sequence goes on along the minus strand of OY998259.1, from coordinate 49,791,490 downwards.
GAATTTGAGAGATATACGGATTACCTCGAATAGCGGAAGCGGAATCAAGATCGTCTTGCCTTCGAATTTGATCACCGGGTAGATCTCCATAGCACCAAATCTCGTTAGAGATTCGGGAGCAGTGGAGAACCTATGATTCACAGCCTACACACTATGGGAGAGTGTTGGAGAGGAAGGAGACTCTCTCCACGAAGGAGAGAATTCTCGGTGGGTTTTCTTTCCTGAGAGAACGTCCGACGAACAGACTCTCTAGGGTTAGAGATCAGGAGTGATGAGTCTTTTTTTTATTCTCTTCATATATTAGATAAATTAATATAACGAATATATATTATTTATCCTAATATTAGTTAATTCTTAACGAATAAGAATTACTTACCTAATTAAGTAAATCGGGCTTTTATCTTTTAGGCGTATATATAAAATAATATCCGAATTATAAAATAATTCTAAAAATGTTAATTCACTAGTAGCTTTGATCATCATACTCTTGTCTCATTGATTTATTTAAGAAAACAAATTGTTCTTATACAGGTACCTCAATACTATTCAAACTCACGCGCCACATCTTTTGCGCTATCTTGCAACTGCATTTATAGTCAATGAAAGGAGAAGGCCTCAGCTCAAGGAATTTATCAAGGCCATCCAGCAGGAGCAATATTCCTACAAAGATCCCATTACAGAGTTCTTGGTTTGCCTTTATGTTAACTTTGACTTTGATGGAGCGCAAAAGAAGATGAGGGAGTGTGGAGAGGTAAGTTTCTTGGTTACCTGCATTGATATTTTATGCATGATTATCATATGCTTCTATTCCATATGGCATGAAATCTCCAAGTGTTTAAAAAGGCGAGGCCAAGGCGCTCTTAAGCCCTAGGCGCACATCTGTCGCCTGCCTTGGCAAAGGCGCACCCAGGGTAGAAAAGCTCACCTAAAGCGCCCAAGCGCAGCTTAAGCCACAGGCGAATAAAAACTCCTAGCTATGGGCTTTTTTGGTTTTTTCCTTATTTTGATCGATTTAAGATATATTTCAATAATTTTTTTTGAATACAATCTTTTCATATCTTTTTTTAGTTGAAAAATTATTTTTCTGATTTTATTTTGAATATTTTAGCAACTTTTTGATTTTTGTTGAAGATATTTCTGGTTTTATTAGCCCTCTTCCCTCCCATGTTCTTCCCTTCACGTCTGACTATTCTCTCTTTCCTCTCTACTTCTCTCCCTCCTTTCTCTTCCCTTCTTCCTTTCGGTGGAGTTGCTTTTGTATTGCTGGGTCCTTGCGGTTCATCCATCCTTCCCATTCAGCTCAGATTTCTTTTTATTCTTTAATATTTTATTCCTAGACTTATATTTAGTACTTTCTCAAGCCTTGGATATTGGTTTTTTTACTTGCTTACCACCTAAAACTTGATTTTATTACAATAATATGTTTTCAATCTTATTTTATTTCATCCAAGATGGTTTTTATAGCATTTAAATTGAAGTTTAAGGTGTTTTTAGAGTTTTTATGGAAAAACCATCGCCTTAGCTTCTAAAGCCCGCTTAAGCTACATGTATGCCTATCGCCTTGTGTCGCCTTTAGCTTTTTTAAACACTGGAATCTCCACTAACTAGATTTGGGATCCAAGTTGGAATTTCCCCAATTTTACCTTTACTTACTATCGTTTCTATTGCTGTGCAAATTCTCTCTAGGTCATTTTAAATGATCCATTCCTCGGTAAAAGAATGGAGGAAGGCAACTATACATCTGCTCCGCCGAGGGATGGGTTTCTTGAAAATGCTCGCCTTTTCATCTGTGAAACATATTGCCGGATACATACGTGAATTGATATGGGGTATGTATTTTTCTGTTCGGTCAGGCTTCAGTGTGTTTTGAAATTGGCTGTATGTTCATTCTCCTGGTGTGCTTGATGTATGTAGATTATAGTAATCCAAAACTTTGAAAATAAATTTTAGGGGAAAAGTTATTCCAATCGTAGTTTCAGGTGGTTGTGGGTTACTAGCGTTTGTGCTTAGTCTCCCAGCCAATCATTGTGGATGTTCCTGTTTATAGTGTTGGGGTTCTTCTTAGCATGTAGAAGGTTCTCTGGTGAAATTGCCTGTGATTTTTGTCTTGATCTTCAATGGGCTAAGGTTTTTTTTTTTTTATATATATCTTCTGGGGGTTACTATTTGCACGGTGATATTATCGCCGTTTACACTATAAATTCGCAAACTCGGACTACGCGATTGCATTAGGTTTTTTTTTTTTAAGTTTAGCAACCGCATACTCGCATTCCGCGGTTGCCCTTTTTTTTTTCTAAAAAAAAAAATGAAAGAAAAGCAGGTCATTGACGTCGATGGCATCCCGGCCAGTTCCACCACCAACAATCTCAGATCTAGTTGCGCCATCCCCATCGTTGTACTCGCAAGGGCCGGATCTCTCAGATCCAAATGGTCCATGGCTAGATCCGGTTTTCTGTAGGCCGAATCTGATGAGTTTCACTATTCATCGTCTCTCCCAAAGGTGCTCTCCCAGGATTTGAAGATGGTCCCCGGAGTGTCCATTCAGCGCCACCATTGGACGACTGGCCTAGGATGGCAGCTCCCGTCCCTCCCGCTGAGGCCGAATTGCGATCGACATAACCCACTTTTTTCATCCACTTCCACCCTCTTCCGCCCTCCTCCCACCCTCCTCCGGCGAGGCTAAGAGTCGTCGACCACCAGTGATGGCCTTCCCTTATCCACCTATTTCTTTCTTACCCTCAAACACACTCGCCACCCTCGCAAAAGAAAACCAAAAAACAAAAGAACAATTGCCGGATTTTGTTGCTCAGATCCAAGCCTTCAAAGTTAGATCTGAATCTGCACCCAACCAATTTGTGCCTGAGTTTCTCTTCCCCCTGATTTCTCTTCCCCCCATCCGCGCATCCAACCTCCGCGGTTGCAAATCCGGCTTTTTCGATCGCGCACTCGGACTACGCAATTGCGGAGACTCTTCGTGCGGACGGCGAAATATTCACCGTACATATAGCAAATCCGTATCTTTTTCGTTATTCCAGGGTCCTGGCTGAGAAATTGAACTTGAGGGTTGAGGAAGCTGAGAGATGGCTAGTGAATCTTATCCGCAGCACAAAGGTAGATGGCACCATTAATTCTGAGTCAGGAACTGTTTTGATGGAACCCAATTACCCGAATGTGTAAGAAGTCTGACTGACCTCCTTTGTTCACCGACTCCCACTATCCCATGATGCTGGATTGTTTGACATTGTTATTCTGGTCACTTTTGCAGGTATGAGCAGCTAATAGACCACACGAAAGATCTGGACGAACTTACAAACTAGTCAGCCAACTTATGGAGCACTCACAAACTCAAGCTGCACGGTGATTAGTGTTAGTTTGCCTCATGCCAGTTTTGCAGTTGTCACGGGTGCGGTCAATGCTTTTGAGTTTTTATCAACGATTTTGACTGTGGAAGGAAGGGAATTTGCACTAGTACAAAAATGTGAATTTATCACGGATATTTTATAGCTAATATCACGGATATGTTCAATTTTACGCCCGGGCTTCACGTAAGTGTGATAAAAAAGAGGGCAACTCTAATATCACGGATCTCAAAACACAAGCCCGTGATATTAGGTCCGTAAGGTTTTAAAAAAAATAATTATGTTAGAGCCCGGGTATCCAAGACCCGGGCTATAAAGTCCTGTTTTCTTTAAAAAAAAACTAGTTTAGTTCCCGTGCCCAGGACACGGTCTTTTTTTAAAATCTAATTATGTACAATATTTATACATTAATTTTCACATGACTTTTCATTTTAGAGATGCAATGACACACTGTATTAAACTGTTGGAATTATTTGAATTTTTTTTATCGGTCTTATATAGATGGTAGAGATCGATCTCATATGAAGTTTCCTTCAATTCCATTGTATTAAAGAAAGAATATGACAAATCAAATATAAGTCTTTTAAAAATGGACTCTCTTTATATTATATACATTTTATGATGACAGTGAGATACTATCAATAAAATTAAAATTGTGAACTAAATTTATAATTCATTAGCATGTCTTACACATTTAGTTGATTATTCCTTGATTTATTTTTAACAAAGAAAAACTAAAAAAAAATATTCACATTTTGATAAAAATAATTTAAATATAAATAATATATATGGAGTAGTAATATAACATAATTTATTAATAAATTGCATAAATACGTGGGTAAAATAAATTATTTATATAATTGGGAAATTTGTCTACCTCTTGATTTAATTCTTATCCTAAATGGTCAAATCTTAACTAAAACATATAATAAAGTATTTTTAAATTGTAAAACAATCCAAGAAATATATTGTTATTTAAATTTCAAAACAACCCAATAAAATAAATACCTATTAAACCGATGCTAGTTGAAGATAAGGATTTCAATTTGTACCAGATTATGGTAAATATTTGTTTTAACCATATAGGATTACAGAACATACCACTTAAATATTATGTAGTAATTATTTATTTATTTAAAGAAAACAAAGTCCAAAAATACCACAATTTAACATGAAGGATTGGTGAAATATTATGGCACCACATAGAACTGAAATTAGCAGGGAAGATATATAACACGGGACTAATAAAAACATGAACTCGACTTCTTATCCACTCTTTGAACTTTTTCTTTTCCAAATGTGAATAACACGAACTCGAATTTTGTAGTTTTCTTTTGCCTTTAGATCGTCCAATAAAGTTAAACCATACTTCTTCATATTCGATCTGAGGAAAAAAACATTGTCAGAATCGATTATAAAGTAATAAAAATGTCAAAATTTAAAATTCAAATCGGTAGTAACATTTTAACAATGAATTCGAATACTTACAAAAATTGAAAATTACAAAAATATGGTTAGAATTTAATATCAAGCCGAGCTATACAATGTCGAAATGCATCTGTTCAACTCTTTTTTTATTTCGTTAAAGCACGAAAAGCATAATTGATAAATAAAGCATTGAACATCAGTGCTCACCTTATCTAATTTAGTATTGTTCACAACCGGATGAGGGATACCACATAATCAATATCAATATATATCAGATTTGATAATAAATAATAATTTAGGCAAGATAGTTAATTAATAATATTAATAATATTTTCTAAGGAGTTACGATTTGATTTTATCCTCAAAATTAGATTAATAATATTTTCTAATTAGTTAAGATTTGATTTTATCCTTTAAATTAAATAAGGTTTGTTAACCAATTAATCTCCTTTAAAGCTACATAAATCAATTAATATAATAAAAAAAACCTACATTAAAGGAGAAGCCGCCACATGTCGTAGGCGACTTCTCCTTTAGTATTATAATATAGATAATGCGCCCAGATCTGATTTCATCATCTGGATCTAGGTTGCTCCGATCGGTATACACCTTTCATTTCCTTAGAAATCATAGGTGAATGTCGCAATACACCACACCATTCCAGTTAGTTTTCAATTTCACAATCACTCAAATTTAGATTTACCTAAAAAAATGAATCAATTAACAAAATCAACTCCAATAAAAAAATCAATCTATCAGATAAAATTGCAAATAAGAAAGTGATTAAGTCTGCCTCCATGGCTCCATATCAGAGTCGCAAATTCAAGTACAAGAAATTGAAGTTCAACATAAATAAATCAAAGGGAAGGAAAAAATTGAAACAAAATTAAAACTGAACAGATCTAACCAAATACCATTCTTCGTCTCAATTTGAGAGGGTGACAGGAAAAAGCGTTCTTCGCCTCAGATCCAATCGAATATCATACAACTGTCCATGCTACAGATCTAATTGAGAGGTGCTTTTGTTGTCAAATCTAGCGGAAGAAGATGTAGAATCGGCGCCATCAAAGCTCTCGTTAATCGGAAACTCGGAACCATCGAGACATCGCTTTCCATTGAAACGATTCTCTCTCGCTCGCTTTCTCCCTGTGATCTGGAAAATTGCAAAGACAAAGAACTGGTTAAGAAATAGAGAATAGAAATGCTTGATAGAAAGCCATGAGAGGAGACATATGGAGTCTTAGTTTAACAAAGTAGAGATGAAGTAGAGAGGAGATAGAGCGGCGTATGAAGAAAAGCAAAAACCCTAAGTAATCTTCCTGCTTGCATTGGACTAATTGGGTCGGGCCGGGCCTTATGGACTTTTGAAAAAAGAAAGAAAAAAGAGAGCCTAATATCACGGTGTGACCCTCGGTAATATTCCGGGCGTGTGGCATTTTCAAGCTGGTGAGTTATTTGCAAGTGCAATGCTAATACCTCACTTCGTAATAGTCCTAATATCCCGGTTATCTTCTCATATATTCGGTATATTATTCTATTAATGAGTTAAAGAAAAAAAGGAATTATATTTTGGTACCTTTTACACACATTTTATCACGTAAATTAAGTATCCGGGATATTAGCTAGTGTGATAAAAGGTGATTTTTGTACTAGTGTTGAATCCTATTGAGACGGGTTAGCCGCAGGATTGTCCGATCTTCGACAATCAAACAAGAAACTCAAGAACGGAAGCAAGAATTAAACAAGACTCAACAAGAAAGCAAAGAAACGCAGCAAGAACTTAAAGATAGGACTCGATATCGACAAGAACACCAAGAACCAAGAGGAACTCGATGTCGACAACAAGAAAGAAAGCCAGACTCGATTAAACTCAAATAAAGACTCGAAATTGAAACAGAGACTCGACCGATAAGGACTGATTGGAACTAGGTAGAACGAGATGAAGACCTCAGGTCTCCTTAGAGGGTAGGAATCAAACACCAACGACTACACAATCCGCCTCTACAACCTTACACAACCAAGCAGACAACTTGGAGGCACAACGAGAGGACTTGTGGATACCAGGATCACCAAGCTCTCGCGAGGTTGATGAGCTCAAGGCAAACCAAGCTGAGATCAATACCAACTTCGCAATCGATGAGTCATGCTTCTAATCGATTGACTTGCACTCATGAGTTTCACACAAAAAGAGAGTCTATATCTATATAAACTCTTAATTTAGAAGAGTTTAGGATGATTTGTCAAGCTTAGAGAAATTTTAGGAGTCTTGACCAATCATTTTTTTTTCTATTTTTCTTTGATTTTCTTTAATTCTAATTTTTTTTCTTCTTTTTCCTTTAATTCTCTTTTTTATTTAATTTTACTAACTATTGGGCTTAATTAAAAACATTAATCATAGCCTAAATTATAATTTTAGTAGTTTTTTTCTAAAAAAACAATGAGATTAATTCAAAACATAAAATTATAATAAGAAAACATAAAATTAATATTAGTAATATATATATATACTACTTTAATCGTTTTCTCAACCTACGAGTTTAATTCAAAATATTTAATTATCTGAACTTTTACAATTATGTTATAATATTAATTTAATATATTAGTAAGATTTTACTTATTAAAAATCGCGCCATGGCGCGGGGATCATACTAGTTTTCTATAAAATTCAACATGTTCAACAATGATGGAGGAGTTCGGCATATATAGGCCTTACAAGGGCTGAATGGGCCGAAGTAACTAAAAGAAATATCTTAAATAAAATTTTTTTTGATTAGGTAAAAATTCGGGTGGAGAACCTACCCGAGAGCATCCTTACTGATGAGGTCCTGAAGACCTATGTCGTTTTGAATGTCGAGACCCCTGGCAGAGCGGCAAAGGTGTGCAACCTTATCAGCCACTCTGTTGCCATCACGGGGTATGTGAGAGAAAGACACACCTCTCACCCTCGACAGAAGGGTTTTAATATCTGACATAGTCATTTCGATTTCCCAAGGACATGTGGTTTTCTTTTTAAGGTGATTTATGATAATCAAAGAGTCTCCTTCAATATGTAATTTGTTTATACCCAGCTCCACAGATTGGGTAACTCCTTGTCTTAGAGCAATGGCTTTTGCCTTTAGAGGGGTTTGGTTACCAATCATGTCGCCACCAATATGAATGGGTCTGCCCTCCCAGTCTCGAATAATAAAACCCGCCGAGCTATTGTTATTCGCAAGAGTTGATCCATCAAAGTTGAGTTTGAACGTGCCTAGAGGAGGTTTTCTCCATTTGATTGTTTGTCGTTGAAGAATTTTCTTAGTTCTCTGGTTAGATGTTTTGGCGTAGTTTATATCTGCATTGATATTTTGTTCATAGTTGGTTGTTTTCCGTCAGTTTGTCATGTGCATGTTGATTATTTGTTTGATGACATCTTTTAATGGTGGTGGTTCATGACGAAATATAATTTGGTTTCTAACATACCATGTTGTCCACCAGGTGAAAGCTAATTTTTCCTTATCTATTTTCGTTAGTTTGTTACCGAGTAACGCTAAGATGGGCTTAAATTCTCGTGATGTTGAGATCAAGTTGTTAATGGTTTGACGAATATCCGTTGTTAGTAAAGATTGGATACTATTGTATTGGCATTCTATGAAGAGGTGTGTATCGTCTTCAGTTGCATGGTTACATAAATTGCATGTTGATGGGACCGAGACCCCCTTTTGGGTGAGTCGGCTTGCTGTTGGGAGTCCTTGTTGGCTTAGTTTCCAAAGGAAGTTTTTTACCTTAGGGGGGATATTGACTTTCCAAATCCACGAGTTCTCGTCGTTATCCGTTCTGTTGTGAGACGTAATTAATTTATAGGCGCTAGCTGTTGTAAACCACCCTTCTCTGTCCGGCCACCAGTACAGTCTATCCTCAAATTGATTTGTTGGTAATGGAATATCCATTATATCTTTTACAATGCTTTGGGGTAGTGTTGTATTCAGCTTTTCCACCCACCATTTCCCCCCTATAATATATTCACTAACCGTTTCCTTAGTTTCTGTAATAGCAGGGCAGTCATCCGTACTACAAATAGGTGTCGTTGTTAACCAGTTGTCCCTCCAGAATTTTATTGATTGGTCGTTGCCAACAAACCATATTAGACCAGTTTTGAATTTTTCGATAAGGGGGGACAATTTTGACCATTGCCAGGATGCGCCACCCTTTCTTTTGTAATTTAAGATGTGAGAGGTTTTTAGATATTTATATTGAATTAGTTTGACTCAAACGTTATCTGGTAAAGAAAGTTGGTTTGGCCTCTTGTATCCCAATGTACATGTAAGTCTTCAATGTTGGCTACGGGAGTTGAGCCGTGCTCGAGAACAATGCATGACTCACAAACATGAATGAGTCTCGTTGAAGCTTCTTAGCTCGAGCTTGAGTCATAGGCCCTTCTCCAAGTATGATTGGCGTGTCTGGAGGTGTAGAAGATGGTCCCGCATCACCCTCCCCTTCTTGGAAAGGATTCGACCACGAATCCAAGTCCTCGTCCACAACAAAGTTGGGAATGAGATCCGTGACGTTGAAGGTTGCACTCACGCCATAGTCTCCAGGAAGCTTCAGCTGGTATGCATTCTCGCCCACTCGACGAAGCACCTTGAATGGTCCATCACCTCGGGGCGCGAGCTTGCTCTTCCGTGCCTCTGGAAACCTATCATTCCTTAGGTTCACCCACATGAGATCCCCTGGCTGAAAGACCACCAAATGTCATCCCTTGTTGGCCTTATTGGTGTTGTATTCAGCCTTCTACACAAGCTTCTGACGCGTCCGTTCATGTAGCTCCTTAACGAACTCGACATGCTTACCTGCTTCAAATGACTCTTTTTCTCTCATACGATATGGAGTAAGATCAAAAGGGGTTAGTGAATTGACATCATAGATACATTCAAATGGAGTGATTTTGGTTGAGGAATGCATAGTCCTATTATAAGCAAACTCCACATGAGGTAAGGCTTCTTCCCAAAGCTTCAAATTCTTTGTTATAATGGCTCTAAGGACAGTAGTTAAGGTTCTATTGGTCACCTCAGTTTGGTCATCAGTTTGGGGGTGACTAGAGGTAGAGAATAACAATCGAGTTGATAGCATGCATTTAGGTATGCATAATAGGTTGCATTTAGCTTAGTTAAGATGCATTTCATGGATGGATTAAGTACAATTTGCATATTTGCTCTCTATGTTAGTGGAGTCGGAATCTACACACTTTTATTGATTATTTCAGGTAACTGTGGATCCGAGGATGAGGCATGGGTTGATGACGCATTATAAGAGAATGTCTAGTTGATCGGAGAAGCTTACATGAAGATCTCAAGAGGTCCTGAGAAGAAGAAGCGAACCTAAACGAAGAACAAGTCTGCAGAAGTTGTCGCCAGACATGCTGAACTTGTTTTGCACTTTCTGGAGGCCTCGGTTGTCCGATTGACTATTATGACCATGCGTTGGAAAACTCTTTCAGAGAACTACAACTTTCCTGTTGACAAGAAGAGCGAATTCATGATAGAATTTCCGTGAAAAGCCCCTGGATGCGGCCGCAGCAACCTTGCGGCGCCCGCGACCAATCAATTTGCAAAGGGTTGGAGGAAACAGTGTGCGGCGGGCGCAGCACCTATGCTGCGCCCGCAGCATTCGTTGTCAGCGTTAATTCGCAGCGTTTTGATTAATCAAAACCCTAGAACTTATTTATTTCTTTCATGGCCGACTTTGATGTTTTAAAAAGGCCAAGTTTTATGTTATTTTGATGACTTCTATTCTATTCTATTCATCAGACACTTTAGAGATTTTGAGCGATGTCTTCCATGAGGAACTAAACTCATCTATTCTACCCGCAATTTGAAGCTTTATTCGGATTGATTGTGAGTTTCTAATTCTCGTTCCTTGTTTCCTATATTTGAATGCTTCAACTTCTTTGTGCTTGATTGTTTATTGATTTGTTCTATCTTGTCTGGCCAACTTGTTAGATCAATTCAATTGCTAAGGTTTTGTAGATTCCTGGTTGCGAACCTTAACCTAAGTGGCAAACTTATTCCTTTAGGGCTGGTTGAACTAATTGAATGAGTAGAAAGTTGAATGTGTTGTTAAATCCCTCTTTAGGGACTGCAAATACCTTGGCTAATCTCTGAACTTAAAGCTATTAATTGGGTTAAATCCTTCTTTAGGGACTGTTCGATTGATAAGGGTTGCTAGGACTGGTTGGACTAGTAACTATATTAGGTCGGGACAAGGGCATTCATAGGATACTTAATAGGACGAGAAGAAGTTACAAGGATCGCTTCAATCCAATAAAGTGGAAGATTATAGGTAGAATAATTGTTTCTCCAAATTGTCTAAAAACCAAATTCATTTGCTTTGCTTTCTTTACTTTGCTTTGATAAAAGGCGAAACTTTCACACTCAAAACCCCCCCTCTTTGGTTACTTTAATCGGCATTAAAATCATACTTGAGTTATAATTTTCCCTGTGGATCGACCTCTTGCTTATTGCTATACTAGTTATAGGTTTGAGATTTACTTTGACGGATCAACGACAGGTTTTCCCTCCGTCAAATTTGGCGCCGTTGCCGGGGAAATTTATTAATTTTTGTGTGTTTTTAGTGCTGATTTTTGGTGTGGACCACTTACATGGTCTGCACTCTTGCTACTAACATATGTTGATGGTTAGGTTATTGCAGTTAGACGGAGAGAGTTTTCATCAATACTTCATCAGACTGCAGGAGTACATTAACGATGTTTATTCATGGGGATATCAAGCTAGTATAAGGGAAGTGCTTCTATGCATCTTTGATGGCATGACTCCTGAGACACGGAGTCTTGCTGAGCGCCTGAGTGATGGAGGTCTATTGGATATGGGACTCTCGGAGATGTGGGAATTTTTCTGCTACATGGATAATCAATGTGCGCAGAACGAGTCACTTTCTCCAGTATCTCAAATCGTTGAGACCTCTGTTGCACCTCTTGAGGTCATTGTGGAAAATCACACTGAGAAGATAGAGGAAGAAGACACTCCATCTGAAGAGACCATCCCTAGCTCCCCCATTAATGAATTAGGTCCAGAGCCTATTGCAGAGGCTACAGAACAGGTAAAGGTTGTCTCCTGCATTAGAGAGAATATTGATGGATACGTTGATCCATTTGACTGCTACTTTGACAACCCACCAATAGAACTAAATTGGTGGTATTATATACCCTTTGTGGGTAGTCAAGCTCCTGAATACAATAAGTCGAAACAATTCTTAAATGTATTATTATTTAGTTTCAATTTATTTGTATGTAGTGCATGCTTGTTTGTTAGTTGTGCACAAGAGTTTGACAGGTTGTTGAGGGCTTTGACTATGTCTGATTAGTGTCGTAAGCTTAAGCAAAACGTCTAGCCAACGACTTGAAACAAAGGCGCTTCTCGTCTCGGGAGGCAACCCGAGGTAAGTTTTTTTTTTTCCTTTTTCTTTTCCTTCACCCTGATTATATTTGATTTACTTTTGTTGTCTTTATTGTTTCATTGAGGAAAATGAAAACTTTAAGTGTGGGGGGGTGGAATTCTGTATATATAGTGCATATAGGAGATCATATTTAAATTTCTGCACCATGGTTAATTTATTTCATTTTTTTATTAATTTCTTGTTTATTTTCGTAATTAAAAAAAATTCAAAAATCCCAAAAATAACCATGCATTGCATACATATGTGTTATTCAAACACCCATCTGGCTTAGTTTGTCCTCTATTTTAAATTTCAAGCATGATTCATAAAAATCCCATGGAGTTCTGGATGTTTTGATTTTGTCTTTATTTGATTTTTGTGGAACATGAGCTAGCAAATATAATTGAGCATGTATGATTGAGCTAAAAGTATGATTGAAGTCCTAAAAACATGACCCTGTGAGAATGTTTGGCCTTATTTGAATTCTTTTGCTCAATTGTGTGAATTACTCTCCTTGTGTTGCTACCTCTTGGCATTGACTACAATATCTATTTTTAAAGACCGATGCACATGTTTGATTGCTTGCGGAGTTTATGTTTATATTTTGAGTATTTTGATTAGAATTTGTGCATATTTAGTGAATAAGGTGGCAATGGTTGATGCACTTAGTAACCGGATCTATGCATGACACCCATGGGTATGATTCGCGCAAAAGGTGTTGAAAACTATCCACTAGGAAAGAAAGCTTGATCATTGAGTAACCAGGTTCATTCATGACACCCATGTTTGCAACTTGCGTCAAAAGATGTTTAAGTGGAGTTCATATTAGTAGGTTGAGGTGTTGATAGACCGGGGCCATTCATGACATCCATGTTTGCGCCTCGCGTAAGGAAAGCACCAAAACAAGAAAAAAAAAAAAGAAAAAAAAAAAAAGAAAAAAAAAAGAGTGTCGCATTTTATCTTCTTTATTGTGTCCCGCAAGTAATGACATTTCGGTAGATATTTGGTAATATGGTGGTCATTGTCTATGAACTTAGTGCATTGTGGATTGAGTTGAGAGTTGTACCTTAAAGCCTAAACACATGAGTGAAACACATATTTCTGGTGAGGTTGGATGATGTCTACTTCTAAGCTTTGATCACTGGAATACATGCTATGACATTTGTTTGCTTGGTTTATGTTTTCACCTGATATGATGTTGCTTTTTGATGAGGTTGAAACTTGAAGGGATTTCCTGTGGGACACATTGATTCATGTTCATTCTATCATTGTTTGAGGACAAGCAAAAGTTAAGTGTGGGGGAGTTTGATAGCATGCATTTAGGTATGCATAATAGGTTGCATTTAGCTTAGTTAAGATGCATTTCATGGATGGATTAAGTACAATTTGCATATTTGCTCTCTATGTTAGTGGAGTCGGAATCTACACACTTTTATTGATTATTTCAGGTAACTGTGGATCCGAGGATGAGGCATGGGTTGATTATGCATTATAAGAGAATGTCTAGTTGATCAGAGAAGATTACATGAAGATCTCAAGAGGTCCTGAGAAGAAGAAGCGAACCTAAACGAAGAACAAGTCTGCAGAAGTTGTCGCCAGACATGCTGAACTTGTTTTGCACTTTCTGGAGGCCTCGGTTGTCCGATTGACTATTATGACCATGCGTTGGAAAGCTCTTTCAGAGAACTACAACTTTCCTGTTAACAAGAAGAGCGAATTCATGATAGATTTTCCGTGAAAAGCCCCTGGATGCGGCCGCAGCAACCTTGCGGCGCCCGCGACCAATCAATTTGCAAAGGGTTGGAGGAAACAGTGTGCGGCGGGCGCAGCACCTATGCTGCACCCGCAGCATTGGTTGTCAGCGTTAATTCGCAACGTTTTGATTAATCAAAACCCTAGAACTTATTTATTTCTTTCATGGCCGACTTTGATGTTTTAAAAAGGCCAAGTTTTATGTTATTTTGATGACCTCTATTCTATTCTATTCATCAGACACTTTAGAGATTTTGAGCGATGTCTTCCATGAGGAACTAAACTCATCTATTCTGCCTGCAATTTGAAGCTTTATTCGGATTGATTGTGAGTTTCTAATTCTCGTTCCTTGTTTCCTATATTTGAATGCTTCAACTTCTTTGTGCTTGATTGTTTATTTATTTGTTCTATCTTGTCTGGCCAACTTGTTAGATCAATTCAATTGCTAAAGTTTTGTAGATTCCTGGTTGCGAACCTTAACCTAAGTGGCAAACTTATTCCTTTAGGGCTGGTTGAACTAATTGAATGAGTAGGAAGTTGAATGTGTTGTTAAATCCCTCTTTAGGGACTGCAAATACCTTGGCTAATCTCAGAACTTAAAGCTATCAATTGGGTTAAATCCTTCTTTAGGGACTGTTCGATTGATAAGGGTTGCTAGGACTGGTTGGACTAGTAACTATATTAGGTCGGGACAAGGGCATTCATAGGATACTTAATAGGACGAGAAGAAGTTACAAGGATCGGTTCAATCCATTAAAGTGGAAGATTGTAGGTAGAATTGTTTCTCCAAATTGTCTAAAAACCAAATTCATTTGCTTTGCTTTCTTTACTTTCCTTTGATAAAAGGCGAAACTTTCACACTCAAAACCCCCCCTCTTTGGTTACTTTAATCGGCATTAAAATCATACTTGAGTTATAATTTTCCCTGTGGATCGACCTCTTGCTTATTGCTATACTAGTTATAGGTTTGAGATTTACTTTGACGGATCAACGACAGGTTTTCCCTCCGTCACTAATTCCCAATTTGCTCCATAAGGTGCGCCAAAAATGACTTAAGAACTCAACATCCCTATCACTAACAATTGTTTTAGGCACACCATGCAACCTAACTACTTCTCTAAAGAACAGATTAGCAACATTAGTAGCATCATCGGTTTTATGGCATGCAATGAAATGAGCCATCTTAGAAAATCGATCTACTACTACAAATATAGAATCCCTCATCTTCTTAGTTCTAGGCAACTCAACTATAAAATCCGTAGAAATATCTTCCCAAGGGGTTGAGGGGGTAGGTAGTGGCGTGTACAATCCATGGGGCATAAGCTTAGATTTGGCCTTTAAACAATCAATTCATCTCTTAAGGCCATGTTCTACATCCCTAAGCATATGTGGCCAATAAAAGTGTGATTTAAGTGTATGATATGTTTTATCTCTCCCAAAATGACCCATTAAACCTCCACTATGGGCTTCATTAACAAGTAATAACAGAAAAGAACACCTATGTATACACATTTGATCTTTTCGAAATAAGAATCCATCAAATATGTAAAAAAATTCGGTTGGACCCTTTTCTAAACATTTTTGAAATATTTCCCCAAAGTCTACATCATTTTCATACAATTCCTTTATATAAACAAAGCCTAAGACTCTAGAATCCAAAGTGGTTAAAAGAACATGTCTTCTAGATAACGCATCAGCAACCACATTGTCTTTTCCTTTCTTATACTTTATTACATAAGGAAATGTTTCTATGAATTCCATCCATCTACCATGTCTCCTATCAAGTTTATCTTGACTCTTAAAATGTTTTAAGGATTCATGATCAGTCCTAAGTATAAACTCTCTAGGCCATAGGTAATGGGACCAAGTCTTAAGAACTCTATACAATGCATATAATTCCTCATCATACGTAGAGTAATTAAGACAAGCACCTTTTAATTTCTCAGAAAAGAAATAGGTTTACCTTTCTGCATAAGCACTCTGTTGATGCCAACTCCGCTAGCGTCGCACTCCAACTCGAAGGTCCGAGTGAAGTCGGGTAGAGCGAGCAGTGGCGCCTTAGTGAGCTTCTCTTTGAGCGTGTGGAAGGCCTCCTCCTGAGCTGCGCCCCACTTGAACTCGCACCGCTTCTTTGTGAGCTCCGTGAGAGGGGCTGAGATGGTGCTGAAGTTGTGCACGAACCGCCTGTAGAAGCTCGCCAAGCCTTGGAGGCTGCGCACATGTCCGATGGAGGTGGGTGTCGGCCATTCTTGTATGGCTTTGATCTTTGCCTCATCAACATGCAATCCATTTGAGCTCACTACAAATCCAAGAAAAGACACTTGATCATTACATAATTCACATTTCTTCAAATTTGCATACAAGTGTTCTAATTTTAAAGTAGAAAGTACTTCCCTAAGATGTGCTTCATGCTCTTTAGGAGATTTGCTATAAACAAGTATATCATCAAAATAGACAACAACAAATTTCCCAATAAAATTTCTAAGCACATGGTTCATTAATCACATGAAAGTACTAGGTGCGTTATAAGTTAAACCAAAAGGCATAACCAACCATTCATAGAGTCCAAATTTAGTTTTAAATGTTGTCTTCCATTCATCGCCTTCCTTCATTCTAATCTGATGATATCCACTTTTTAAATCAATTTTCGAAAATATTGAAGAACCATGCAATTCATCTAGCATATCATCTAATCGTGGAATAAGATGACGATATTTAACAGTGATATTGTTAATATCCCTACAATCTACACACATTCTCCATGAACCATCTTTCTTAGGGACTAATAACACAGGCACAACACAAGGACTCAAACTTTCTCTAATGTATCCCTTATCCAACAACTCTTGGACTTGGGATTGGACCTCTTGGGTCTCAGTGGGATTCATACGATACGCATGCCTATTAGGTAGAGAAGCCCCTGGAATGAGATCAATTTGATGCTCAATGCCACGAATAGGGGGTAGACCTGGTGGTATGTCATCGGGAAATACATCCTTATACTCTTCAAGAAGAGATAGGATGTGAAGAGGGAGGGTAGCTCTAAGCTCCTCACTCAACATGTTCAACCCTTTGCATAAGAGCATGAGGGTTGTTTCCCCATCCATAAAGTCGTCTACAAATGCACTCTTGGATGCCAAGAATACATCTCTAGGCCGAGATTGGGATGCCACTTGGCTCGACTGAGCCTCCTTAGCTAACTCACCTTTACTTACCTTGCGCTTCTCAATCTTGTCGGCTACTTGTGTAGGCATCATAGGGTTGAGAACGACGTTCTTTCCCTGAAAAGTAAAGGAGTAGCGATTAGTAAACCCATCATGTAAGACCTTACGATCAAATTGCCAAGGACGACCTAATAAAATATGACAAGCTTGCATGGGTACAATATCACATAAAACATCATCTTCAAATTTTCACAATCATTCATCCAATGCAATCTATAAGGTCTAGGGTGTTGAATTGTAGGAAGTTGCAATTTATCAACCATTTCTTGACTAGCTAAATTACAACAACTTCCGCCATCTATGATCACATTACAAACATTTCATTTAACTAAGCATCGAGTATACAATAAGTTCTCACGTTGATTATCATCACAAGGTGCAGGCACAACACTTAAACCTTTCATAACAATCAATGATTCACCATGTTCATAATCAATGCCATCTTCATCATCATAAGTAAGAAGGTTAAGGTTTTGATCATTTTCATCATTAGCATACTCATCATGTTCATCACAAGAATTTTCAAATTCATATTCTCCTAGGTGATTAATCATGAGAGTTTTCTTATTATGGCAATCCTTCATAACATGACATCTACCTTGGCATTTAAAGCATACAATGTCCCTAGATCTAGTAGTAGAGGGGTTAGGATTACTCCCTTTGGGGCCAGTAGATACCCCAGATGAATCTCGTCCGTACATGGGCGATTTGCCCTTGTCGAGAGGCCGCTGAGGCAATTGACTATCACTCCTCTCTTGGGCTTGGCTCGACCTCTCCTTAAAGCCACCATCAGATTGGCCTTGGGACTGTTGTGGCCGGTTCTGGTGCCACCCTTGAGGTTGCCCGCTCGACATTCTCCCACCTTGGTTCATGTATCTAGCTCCCCTTTCTACCTTCATAGCTAAATGTAAAAGCTCAATAGGCGTAGAATAAGGAAAATAGTCAATTTCATGAGCTAAGGCGGGATGCAGTATTCTAAGAAACCTAGCATTTGTATCTTCATCATTTTCAACTACATTTGCTCTAGCCATGGCTTCTGGCATTGCATTAAAAGTTTCCTCAACACTTTTACTACCTTGTTATAGATTTTCTAGATGTTCTCTAAGTTCTCTAGCATAGTGTTGGGGAACAAATCTTCTCCTCATAAGTGCTTTCATTTGATCCCATGAAGCGATAGACGCATCAAGGGCTCTTCTTCTTTCTTTAACTAGGTTATCCCACCAAATTAAAGCAAAGCCTTGAAATTCTAATTATGCTAGTTGCACCTTTTTAGTGTCGGAGAAGTTATGACAATTCCAAATCTGATCCATTTTAGTTTCCTAATCTATATAAGCATCCGGATCAGTATTACCATCGAATTGAGGGATCTTTACCTTTATCTTACCTATGCCGTCCTGATCAAGCTCTCTAGGTGCTCTGTATTGGTATCGACCTCCTCTATCGTTCCGCCTGTGACGTTGCTCCCAATGCTCCTCCTCTTGGAAGTCGTCATCATACTCCGAGAAGTAGTAATCCTCTTGGAAGCCTCGGCCTCTCCCTCTTCCTCTTCCTTGTCCTTGCGCATTAGCAAACCCTTTATTTCTACCATATACCTCTCCCCTCGTGGAGAGTCGTTCTCATCAAATAAAGGGTTATCGACATTAGGATTAGGATTAGGGTTAGGATTGTTTACTTTCTTTTCATCGCGAGGCACCTCGTCACGCCTTGGATTACCTCTTCCACCGACGGCATTAGAACCGCTCGGTCTAGCTTCCACTGCCGTCAGTCTTGCTCCTACTGCCTCCATGGTTTGGTTGATGTCGTTGAGCATAGCTATTAATTCGGGTGCAAGGGTGGAAGTACCGATGGAGTTGTTTCCGTTGTTGCCATTGTTGGCATTGTTTTCGTTATTTCCCTGTTGAGACATTACAAATAAAAAAAAAACAAAGAGCTAGGTAAAAGTTAGTGAAAATATAAACAACTCACAAGTGTTTCACTCACACTCCCGCTCTAATTGGTATGTCACGCTTGTTGTTTCAATCCGCCTTGGGCAAATCAACACTCAAGCTAACCTAGCAATTCAAGGTAAGAGATCAAGAGAAAACAACAAAGCTGTACTAAAAAAATAACACAAAAGCACTCGCTAAAAGGTATAGAGTACTCGATACAACACAACACACTCGATATAGGCAAGAGCACTCGACAGCAAGATTTTGCAGCACTCGACAGGACAAGAGAGAACTCGACAATGGCAGGAGTCCTCGACACAATCAATAGAAACAATGCAGGGAGTACTCGATAAGAGAGGAAGTACTCGACAATAACCAAATAAACAATATAAAAGACTGATTTTTGTGGGAAAATAAAATAAAATAAAAGAAAACTTGGAAATTTACATCTTTTGATTTGAAACCTTAAGTTAGGATGGTATAGTTGCAAGGTAGGGTTTCAAGTTTTATGTTTTGGAGGTAGGTGTATTGACTAGGGCTTTCAAGATCACCAAAGATGGTCCCTTTGAGCTTTCTTACACTAGATCAATACTTCTTTTTTTTTTTAAAAAAAATTACTTTTGCACCTAGTGAATTTTATCCTCCTTGGTCCAAGCTTTGAAAGTTTCTTTTTTTTTGAAGTGTTTTGAACTCTTTTTTTTTTACCTAATGCAAGAAAGACACAATTAACAATGAAGGGACTCGAAAATAATATGAAATAGGTGAATGAAATAAAAACTTAGCCCTAATGAAATATATATATATATATATATATATATATATATATATATATATATATAGAGAGAGAGAGAGAGAGAGAGAGAGAGAGAGAGAGAGAGAGAGAGAGAGAGAGAGAGAGAGAGAGAGAGAGAGAGAGAGAGAGAAAACTTGGCTAACTTTGGTAAGTAGGGTTCTATCAAGCCTTTATAATGTATGATAGATATATTTGAATTAATCTACCACAAAAAATCATAAATTAATAAGGCAAGTAAATAGATAGAACAAAAGATCCAAAGATAGAACAACAATAGAAAGCAAATAACAAACTATGGTTTTCTTGTAGAACAAAGGTGGTGACCGACTAGGGTGTTAGGGACAGTCGGCGTCGACTACTCCAATGGGTGATTTCGACCACCTTTGTGAAGGTCTCGGCTGGCTCTTGTGTTTAGGGCTAGCAACCACAACAATCGCAAACAAGAAAAGGTTAGTTGCAATCAAAATTCAAGATTTAAGAAGTAAAAGACCAAACTTTTAACAAAGACTCTAGTTTTGTGGGGTTTTGTTTCCGACATCAAAGTTGTGTCTTTTATTTTCATAAACACAAAACCCAACAAAAATAGAGTCTTTGTTAAAAGTTTGGTGTTTTACTTGTTAAATCTTGAATTTTGATTGCATCTAACCTTTTCTTGTTTGTGATTATTGTGGTTGCTAGCCCTAAACAAAAGAGCCAGCCGAGACCTTCACAAAGGTGGTCGAAATCACCCATTGGAGTAGTCGACGCCGACTGTCCCGAACACCCTAGTCGGCCACCACCTTTGTTCTACAAGAAAACCCTAGTTTGTTATTTGCTTTCTTTCTTGTTGTTGACATCGAGTTCCTCTTGGTTCTTGGTGTTCTTGTCGATATCGAGTCCTATTTTTAAGTTCTTGTTGCGTTTCTTTGCTTTCTTGTTGAGTCTTGTTTAATTCTTGCTTCCATTCTTGAGTTTCTTCTTTAATTGTCGAAGATCATACCATCCTGCGACTAACCCCGTATCACTATCACGTATTTAGTATTTACAACCCATTTCATTTCCGAAGTCGTGTTAGAAATGTAGCCCTAGCGTAGATAGATGTTACTTATCAAATGAGATATGATTAAAATTTGCAGCTTTACTGATTGAGATCCTCTCTTATGGTTTGTGCGCTTCGGTTTGTTTTTACGAACTCTTTTCTTAAATGATTTTTAATTGAGAAAATTTGGTGTTTTGGACCCTTTCAACTTTTAATTAGATAATTAACCTCTTTCAATATTTTTTTAGGCGTGGTACGCCTTCTTGAATGTTTTTTAGGTCGTTGTACCCCTTCCTTTGTTGATAGATTTCATAGGAGCGGAGATTCCGATTTCAACACAAAATATCGCCCTCCTTCTCCTCCCAGCCATGTAAGTGGATCTCAAGCTCTAAATCTATGATTCGACGTCTCTCCAATCTCTTTCCTCTCTCTAATCACTTGAAACGGTGTCGAACAAACGAAACCCCAGCGTCTCTTCATCTGTCTACTCCGGTTTTCGCTGTGCAACCTATGCTTCCTTCGCAAACGGAAATCGGAAGGATAAAGCATACGAGGAGTTGGCGGTGACGGAGGGAATAAGCAAGCCCCTCTTTGAAATCCTCAAGCAGCTAAACAAACGCGTACCCCGTTCCCTCATTCGTGTCTGCAACGAAGATGGATTCGCCAATCGCCATGAAATACATCCCCTGGTACTCCTCTCCTTGCTTGTCATTGATTTTGCTTCGTTACTCAAATTGGATGCTATTTGCTCTCTACTGCAGGGATAATTATTTAAAAAAAAACGTTACTTGATTAGTATTTTGCAATGCCTAGTTGCTATTTCGTATTCTGAAGCGACGTTTTCCATAAGTTTGAGAGTACTAAGAAAGCGATCAGTATTGAATTTTGATACAAAGTGTAAGGGCTAAAATTTTGGAATAATGACTTGGATAGTTATAGAGATGTGGAATGAATCATGTCTGGAATCAATCTCATACCGTACCATGATTATTCCAAACACCAAATATCGAGTTTGATGATATGATGCCGATAGAGGTTGAGGGCCAAATTTGCTGTTTATCTTGTACATTTGTTATGCTTCCAAATGCAAAATCTTAATTGAGTCATGTGATCATCTGGTCCTGCTATTTATATTCATTGTGTTGGCTTCTGTTGCTTCTGCAGGCATGTTCCAAGTACATGTTTTGATTGCAAGTCACTTTGAAGTATTTGTGTGTTTGCTGCAACACGAATGGGTAGTATAGGGTTATTGGTTAGCTTTAAGTCCTTAATTTGAATGTCAATAGGAGTACTTTGTGGGGTTATTGGTTTTAAGCATCAGAATATTGAGTTCTTATATCATCATTTTGTCTTTGACAAAGGGTTGCCAAAGGGTCGATTTTGTGTGCAAGTTCTTTACTATCTAGAATATGACTGTCTTATTTTTTCTGCAGATTCTCTAGCTGATGTATTTTTTCGGCAGATTCTCTGGTTGATGTATTTTTATACATAGAAAAACAACTGCCAAATTGATTGCTTGATGACAAATATGATTTACTGCTGAAATTCTTTCTCTCATCTATGTTGGAAGTCGATGGCAATTCGAATGGTAGATGAGTAAAGACACTAGTAAAATTTGGTCCATTATACTAAGGTTACCATATTCTGTAAAGAGCATTGTGATAATGGGTTGGTAAGATAAAAAATTTTTGATCTTTCTGTTTGTTTATTTTTGCCATTTAGTATTCAATGATCGAAGTTATAGTACCTCCTTAACTAGAAAGATACGTGCAGTGCAGAAGGAGACTTAGCTTAATAGTGCTATTGTGGAATTCATGCATCTAACATCTGTCCTTCTGAGGACGAAGATCCAGACTTTATAAGGAGTAAATGACTAAAGGTTATGTGACTTGTGGATACTAAAAACAAGCATAATAAAGCCAATCAGATTAGCATTTTGTTAAGAATGCTTGTTAAATGTGCAAATCTTGGTATCTTATCAGTTTGTTGTTTTCTTTTGAATTCTATCTTTGTGTGTCGTAGTTGTGACACCCCTTCTTTTTTGTTACGTGAAAACGTGACTGGGCTCTGAAAGTTTGTATAGAGATTTAGAAGAGAGGGATCATGTGCTCCAAGTGAAGCCGTTAGGTCTGTGATGGATGACACTAGAGTGATCAGTAGTGTCTTAAATAGTCTGTTACATCCCAATACATAACCGTAAGTCACTTTAACTAGTATTGAGCAGTATAAATGGAGGGGGTTTCATCCCTAATTAGGTACCCAGAGATTTTACTTTTCTTATTAGTATCTGCATTATCTTCCCTGTTTTCCATTGTTCTTCCTTGTTTCCAGTTCAATCCAACCAATTTACTTTCCACTTTTTTCCTTCCGAAGGGAGGAAGGACTAAGGAGTCGTTTGGTATTGATATCTAGATATCAAGATATCAGTATATCGATATCGATATCAATTTCAGGATATCGATATCAGGATATCGATATCGGTTGATATCTTAATATCCTTGTTTGGTATTCTGGAGTATGTCGGATATACCCCAGCTAACAAATTCATCATAACTGAACAAAATTAATCTCAAACAAATCAATAGGAAAAGAAACAAATTCGCATAACAAAAAAAATCAGATTCTAAAGATTTCGATTATACAAGGCACACAAATTTCTGAGATTGTACATTCCTTAATCCACAAACCCTAATTTCATATTGTACAAGCCCTAATTTCAGTTGTAGAGGCAAAACAACAACAAACCCTATATCAACACGCCAAAAATCGCCCAAAAAAAATGCAGAAACCCTAATATACAAATCGCACATCCCTAGCTCTAGATTTCGAAATTGGGATTGCCAGATTCCAACAAGCCAAAGTCCAGAAAGAGGAGAGAAGAAGGGTAGAAGAGAAGAATGAGAGAGAGAGAGAGAGAGAGAGAGAGAGAGAGAGAGAGAGAGAGAGAGAGAGAGAGAGAGAGAGAGAACAGAGCGAGCGCAGGGAGAGCGAGCAAACGGAGCGAGAGAAGAGAGCGTGATATCAGCTAATACCGCCCAAATCATCAGTATATCAAATTGGGCATTCTCTAGTTAAAACTGATATCAAGTATATCACTCGATATCGATATACTCCCCGTACCAAACATCGATATCAGATATCGAGAGCTGATATCTCATATCCGATATACCAATATCAATACCAGACGACCCCTAAGATCCTGACTTACCATTGTACATGCTAAATGCTAATTATCGATCCCTAAGATCCTGACTTACCATTGTACATGCTAAATGCTAATTATCGATGTATGCTACAAATACACTTTTATAATGAGCTGAAAATAATTTACATGTCCTTGATTGAGTTCTTGTGATGTTCATTGCACTAAAAAAAAAATTAGATTAGCAATGGCAAAATCCCGTCGCCAAAGTCCATTAGCGACGCCATAGCGACGGGAAATCAGCCATCGCTAATAGTCCCGTGGCAAATGATCATTGGCGACGGCTAATAGCCGTCGCTAAATTATGAATGGAAATTAAAAAAAAAATGTCCCAGCTTTTTAGCCCGGATACTTTAGGACCAGGCTAAAAAGTCACATGTTTTTATAAAAAAAATAATTCACCACATTCTTATCCATTCTCATGACCAATGTAAAACTAAAGTTTAAAAAAATATATAATATAATAGAAACTTTTATAGGTTGAATCATACACAAATAGGTAGACAGCAACCCAAGTAATTTATTTAGAAAAAATGCTATGAAAATTAGCAAGTTATACAAGAACCAAAAGCTGATGCTGATAATGAAAACTACTACAATAGCACTTGATCACAATGAAACCTTGAACAAAAATCAAATTCGAATGCCATCCTTTCTTTGAAGCAGTAGATGAATGAGATGTTGCCAGGTGTGCAGCAGGTGCTTTTGCAGGTGAAGCTGCTACTATAGAAGCTGCAAATAAATTGAAATACTGACATAGCATATTCAATAAGACCAATTTATAAGGAACCCAAAAGGAGACGAGCTTAACAAGATGAATAAACATACAACCAATGGTTCTTTTACAAATTAACCCAGTGAAAGTAAACATGGAGATGGAGGACCTGAAAAGTAGTGATGGATCCCTCCTCACATAAATGCAAGCTAATAAAGCATGTGATGTTTAGAAGTGACGATTCTTCAAAATAAAGTGAATAAGCATAAGTGACTAATTAGAAACAAATCAAGCCATCAAATGTGTATCATAGTAAATGCACTTACATAAAATAAGTAAAGGTTAAGCTCCTAGAAAGTTACCTAGGGATGGGGTAGGGGCTTGAAACCATGTCATATTCAGAAGCTTGTAATCACCAACACCCGATAACTTGTTGGTTAGATTGACATTGTGTATATAACAAAATAATACCAGAGTGTCATACAATAGGAAAGGACAATGGAAATACAAACCAGAGCTTTGTCTCTCATTACTTTTCTTCTGTAAGTAGGGACTATTTTTCAATAAGTAGACTTCATTATGGAGGGTTTGTTCTCTTGAAGGGGTAATAGAATAATGCTACCACTTGGCTCAGATTTAGTCTTTAAAGCTTCTATACTTAGACTTGATGCAAATATCATTATTAAGACACTGTCAAAACGAGTATAATAACTCGCTTAACGGAAGATAATGCTTACATCTTAAAAAAAAAACTTATATTAGTGTAGCAGCCAAGAGAAGACCTTCAGGAACATCAACAACAACAATGCCCAATAACTAAATCCATGATCTATGTTCTTAATTTAATTAAATATGAGACCAGCCAAAAAAAATCTGAAACATCAAAATAGAGAAGCAACAATCGAGATGAACAAAAGCATTTATTATCATTAAGAAAAGGAAGACTCTTGCTAATAAGAAAACCACAGGTTTTCTTATATTAGGAAAACAAAGCTTCTTGTATAGATCGCAAAATATTTGGATTGTATACATTCCAAAAGCCAGCCTGAACAAAATCAAAATGCATAGACAAAGACCCTTAGCCACTAAACACTATAGGGTTTTGCCTTAACATGTATCTACATTGCAAGAAAATATGATCGATTAATGATATACAATCTAGACCTACAGTTTCAGTAATTATAAGAAACTGAAGTGCACAATGCTATATACTCCGTAGTTTGGTAATTTTCAATAAAAAGAAGAGCAATGGAGCTAAGGGATAGGAGGAATGCTACATAAACCGCGAGCTCCAGAGACACCAAAGATTTAAGTCAATAATACAGGAGCTAAGGGATACATCACGAAACTTAGTTCCATAATCTGATATTCCTCCGCTGTAAATTTGAAAAGACTAAAGGTTTAATACACCAGATCAATGAAAAAATGGAGCAAGCTAATATAGCAATTGCAAGCAGCATATATAGGGTGTGTTTGGCAAAATGGTAGCTGTTGGAGGAGCTGAAGCTGTTGGGTAGCTGAAGCTGTTGGATTATTTGAGTTAAATATATGTTAATAAGCTAGTACAGTGTTTGGTAAACCTAGCTGTTAGGGTAGCTGTTAAAAACTTGTGAATAAAAAACCAAAAGCTCCGAAAAGCTTGGGTGAATAGCTGTTGAAAAGCTTAGATTTCAAAAGCTTTCAAAAGCTAATTAAACTAAAATCTTATATTTATTTCATTTAAGACTATAGAATATCAAAACCAAAAGCTCCGAAAAGCTACTTGCTTTTGCCAAACATACCCATAATAAAAAAATTTAAAAAGAAAGTTAAAAAACATACAGTGCAAGCACTTAGTTCCATAATCTCATATTTGAGCCCCAAACAGACACAAATAGGTTAGCCCTGTCAAACCTAAAATGCTCCAAAAATTGTTCAAGTGGTCAATCTATTAGTCAATCTAAATCATCCCCATCATCATTAATTAACACAAATAATTTCTTCATTCACTTCCCTTTTAAATACACTTAATCTTCATTCCAATTTCCACGATGCAAGCCAAGTTGTTTTCATGTACGTCTATATTCTTCTACGTCTCTGTCTTTGACATGCATTGCATTGTAACTCAAACATACGCCTTGTTTGCATAAATCGAATGAAGAACATAAAGTTATAGAAATACAAAGGTTAAATTTTGTAAGCATTAATTTATATACACACAACAATAAAATAGAAACGGGATTAGGTTTGACTTAAATCGTTCCAATATAACAATAGCTACCTCAAAGTCTTCCAATGAACCTATCAAACTAAATTCACTGCACCAATTATAATCGAATCTGATTACTATTTTTAGGCAGAATAAACCATCAACGAAACCAAATTGCAACAGCAAATGCAACCAAAACTAAAATTCAACAAATATGCAATTAGAGCAAAGACGAGTCGAATAATTTGACTCAATCCAATCTAGCAATTGATTTTCACCCAAATTTGAAATCCACAAGAATTGCCAAGTGTACAATGAGTAAAGAGGAATGAGAATGAGATGATACCTGCCTTACTGGGGAAAAGATTGCAGCCCAGTCGAGGGATGCGGACCAAATAAAAGAGAGACTGAAGAACACCTCAGCCCCTAATTTATCGTCAGGGGAAATCAAATGCCAATGCCTCTCAAACCTAGACTGAAATTAGGGTTTGGAATCGAAATAGGAAAGGGTGAGGGAGCCCAAATTGAACTGGAAACGCTCTCTTTGAGAGCAGGAAAAAAAACCCTTTTTGGGCATCTTCATCCCCCTCCTCCGGGAGCCATTAACTCCTCCTCCGGGAGCCCAAATCTCCTCCGGGAGCCCAAATCTCCTTCGGGAGCCACCACCACGCTATTGTAATCACCGATCGCCACCAATCTAATCCATCCTTAGGGTTTGTGAAACCCCCCTTGCTCCAAATCAACCCTGTTGAAGACCAAATCTCACCTTCAGACTCTCGTTTTCGGGCGTAATCTTCAACTCTTCTCCCTCCTTGGGTGTGTGGTGGCCGGTTTTGCTGTCTTCCGGTCGCCGCCTTGGGTATCAATGCCCGCTTCTCAGCGCTAACTTGTACCGGCGTTTGTTTCGCCGCCGTCGGGTTCTTTGTACACCAGTCGTCGCCGTCCGCGGGTTTCATCCTCCCCCCACCACCGATTCCTCCTCCTTCTTTGGGGATTTCGTCGTCCCATCTGCTCCCTCCTCAACCGTTCCCCCTGTACGCCGCCGGCTGGTCCGGTTCTAGTGCCCCGTCGATCACCCGCTGGCCTCGGTGGTTGTTTTCCCCGGGCAGTGGTGGCGGTCGCCGGCGTTCTGGTGTCGTGGCGGCGGCGCTGACGGGTCTTCCTTCTCCCGGTCCCTGCCGTCCCCTTGGCCGCCGTTGGCTAGGTCGGAGTTAGGCTGCCCTCCTTGCTGCGCTCTACGCTCCTGCCGTTTCTGGCCCTAGGGTTTTTCCTTGGGCCCGAAGGTTGGGCCAAGTCATCCCAATATCTTGTGCTTCGGGCCCAAGGATTTATCTTGGGCCCGAAGCACAGCCCGAGGAAAAAATAAAAACAATTAAAAATAAATAAATAAAAATTTAGAATCTTATATGTTTATTTATATATATACATATAAAATAACTCATGTAAATAAATTCCGGAATTTTCTTGCGCTCTTCGTCCTCTCGCGGTCGTGCTTCACTTTCTCGGGTTGGTTGGAGTTCTGTCTGTTGGATTCGTGGTTAGTTTCGGTTGAGGAGCAGTTCTGCGGCCCTGGTTGATCGAAGTGATCGTGTTGGTGGTGTTCGTGGTCTCCGAAGATCCTTCATCTAGGTGGAGGGAACGTCGTGTGATCCACACTTCCCTAGGAGTCGTCTTTGCCCTTCGTGGATTACTGCTTTCCGTCTTTCCGGCGGCGAGACATCGTGTCAGCTATGCTGTCCCATGCGCTCGCTATCCACTTCTCCATGCCGGGTCTCCCTCTTCTCGCTGCTGTGTCCGCTGGTGGGCTTAGGGTCTGGGGTCTTCCGGGTTTATTTTGCGTAGTTCTTTTGTTGTACTAGGTTGCTATGTTGTATGTTTAGACGGCAAGGCCGACTTTGTCGGCCTCTCGAGATCCGGGCCTGTCCGGTCTCGAATTATTTCCTAATCAAAAAAAAAAAAAAAAAAGAAATAGGAAAGGGTGAGAACAAGAAACTAACCTGGTAAGGGTGCAAACAAACGGCCTTACCGAGGACGACGAGGCGGCAAAGGAGAGGCGGCGGCATTGAGCGCAGTCTCGTGGACGGAGAAGCGGCAACGAAGGAGGCTTGATAGATAGAGCGACGCTGGAGGATACTCTTAATGAAGCCAGAGTCTTTAGGATCGGTAGATCTAGAGATGGAGAGAGGATGAAAAAAGAAAGATGGAGAGAGATCTCGAAATCGAGGAGCGTGATGAAGAAGAAGCGATACTGAGAGCGCGAATAGGGAAATGGAGATTAGGTTTCCAGGGGAGGCGGAGGATGCTTATTATATCATCAAATTAAAAAAAAAAAAAAAATATTGCTCACCGCCGTGCCAAACCCGTGCTTTCCGTGGCTACCCCGTGGCAAAAGTTGTAGCAAGTGCGACGGTAAGCTTGTGCCGTTGCTAGCTACCAGGGCAAATATAATTTTTTTTGTAGTGTTGTATCAGGTTTCAACCCTCTTTTCAATGCCCTGATGAAAGGATTAATTAAGTTGATCAAATTGTAATTGCTTGAATGTTATCCTAATTTCAACTGAGTTTTAAAATGATGGAAAAAAGTGGCATTAAAAAAGTAATAAAAATGATATCACATAATTATATTAGAAAAATGGCATTAAAGCGAAAATAAAATTTAATTAAAAAGTGGTATCAAATAATTATATTAGAACAACGGTATCAAAGCACTACTTTAAAAAGCGGAATCACATTTAAGAAAAAAATATCATCAAAATACTACTTTAAAAAATAGGGTATCACGGTAAAATGTTATCAAAAAATTAATATAAACAAAAGTGGCATTAGTAGTCAACAGCTAAAAAAATGGCATCAATGGTCAACGTTACGTCACAGTGGCATTAAAAAAGTGTCACCAAACCATTTAATTAAAAAAGTGGCATTAAAGTGAAAATAAAATATAATAAAAAATGGTATCAAAATGGTAAAAAATGTCATCACAAAAAAAAATTCCAAATGAGTTGGTCAACGTTGACCGTTGACCTGTTAACAGTCAAACAATTGACAATTGACCATTCTACTCTATTTGGATGGGGTCTACGAAAACTAATTAAATTAGTTTGGGGTCTAATCTAAGTACCCAATTACACATTCAAAAGGGTCTATGTACCAAAATCACCCTTTTTAATTCTTATAAATTTAATTTTTAGATGGGTAAATTAGAAAATCTGGAAGAATTTTTTCTTCAATTTAAATGCTTAATCTATGTTAATAGGGTACAAGTTAGAATCTAAGAGGGGATATCCAATTAAATGCCTGGTTTAGTTTGGAAAATAGCCAAGAAAGCAAACATTTTAGTTTTGAGATTTGCAATTATAAGCATGGTGAGGAATATGTAAGCCTTGCAAAAATTAAAATTTTCAAAAATCTGAAACTTAGTTTATACTCCCTCCGTTAAGAAAAACATGTCGTTTTAGAAATAAAATCTTGTTAAGAAAAACATGTCGTTTTAGGAATAAAATCTTGTTAAGAAAAACATGTCGTTTTAGTTATTTTGGTGTTCACTTTCTAAAATTACCCTTGTAATGATTAAGGGTTTGTTAATTGTAGTTTTTCAATAAAGTGATAAAGTAAAGTAATAATTAGACGTATAAGTGTATTTTTTTCTCTATGTACAATTTTTAAAGAAATAAAAAAATAGAGTATTATTATACTATATTACTTGCATATGTAATGGAAGTACAAGGAGAAGGTTCTGTTTCAACTTTAGTTTAGTGATTGATCACTTGTAAAAACACTCTCTTTTACGGAGAGATAAAAACCTCCATCGGAGTTTTCCTCTGGCGGCACAAGGACAGCCACCTTGATGGCCGGTAACCTGCGCAGTTAGTGAATTGGTGGCCGGTAACCTGCGCAGTAAGTCTCAACCCTCCCTCCGTTAAGAAAAACCTCCCTTTGGGACTCTCAACCCTCCTTCGGGAGCCCCAATCCACCCTCTTCGGGTGTCTCAACTCTCCTCTGGGAGCCCAAATCTCCTTCGGGAGCCCAATTCGACCTCGGCCGATGCATCTTGGCTTCGGTTGTCGTTTGTTTCCTCATTCTTTGAACGATTCCCAAAATCTGTTTAATCCTCCTTCTTTGAACGATATCCAAAATCAGTTTGAGGCTTTTGGTGCTTCGTGGTCAGTTGCTTCTCTCCACTGCCCAATTAGGGCTCTAAGCCGCGTTTCTTCACCTGTCTGGTTCACGAGCTCTCCGGGGGTGTGGTTTGGACTGCCGTTTCCGCCGCCGGCCTCTGGTGTTCCCCAATCAGCCGCTTACGTGTGTCCTGGCGGAGTGAGTTCCCGGGTTCAGGGGGGTTCTCGTCTCCCCTTCTGGCCTCCTCTTCCTTGGATCAACTGTACTCTCCTCTTCCTTGATTGTTCTTGTACCATGGCGCCGGGGGCTTGCTCTCGTCGTCTCTGTCAAGATCTGTTACAACCTCGGCTGTACATCATATCAGCCCTCCTTAGATTCTCCTCCGTCTCTCGTTTTGGTGGGGGAGTCGTCTCTGGTGGGGTTTCATCGCCGGCGTTCTTGTTGGGTGCGGTGTTGCTTTGGCGGCGATGTGCCTGTCCTCCGTCCCTAACCTTACTCCTCTCCGTCGCCGAAAATCTGGGTGAGCGGCTTAGGCCAGCTGCTGCTCGGCCTTTAGGTTTCCTTGTCGGCATCTCTTGCCTTCTCGGGCTTTTGGTTTCCTTGGGCCCCGATGGGCCGATTTCAGTCCTTCGGGCCCAAGTTAGTGCGTTGGGCCCTAATCTGGCCCAATCAACTTAATAATTCCTTGTGGGGTGTTTTAATTATATAAATAAAACAATTAAAAGCGTCCGAGAGGGCTTTTTAAATCCCCGCAAGGACTCGTAACACCGCTCAAAAGAGCTTGGATTAAATCCCGTTTGGGCTTGATCGGTCCTCTGTGACCGGTCCTTCGCGGTTTTCTTTGCTCGGGTGGTGTTCGTCTCTGCTTTGGCGCGTCTTGGGTTCTTATTCTATGTTGGAGTTCTTGCAGTCGGAGTCGGGTCTGGCTGGGATCGAGGTAGTGTGTACGGGGCGACTCCGAGTACGGGAAGGAGCTTCCTGGAGGTTCGTCTTCACTACCCACAGGGATTCCTGATGTATCGCCGGCCAGCGGTGCTGTTTTAGGGCAGTGCTTGGCTTTTGTTCGTAGTCTACATCCCCTTCGTTTTAGATTTAGTTGTCCTTGACTCGTTTTCTTGTAGGGTGCGTTTCCACTTGCTGTATTGATCCGCTTTCTGTTTTTGTTTTCGTTTTGTTTGTATTGACGGGTTTTCTTCTGCCGACTTATCGGCCATCGAGATTCAGTTATAAAAAAAAACAAGGAGAAGGTTCTTACTTGTCTTGAAATTACCAATCTTCAATGAAATTGATAAAACCGTAACAAACCAAACAAGTTAAACCATGTAACATACACGGCAGCAAGCTATACCCAATTTTATGATTCGAATTATGAATCTCTTATTAAGAGTAAAATGTTTTAAAGTAATCTATCACGCTCCTTATGAAGACCGTGTGTTCGTATGAGGTGGGGATAATAAACTGATTAAAATTATAAATAGAGTAAAATTTATAAAATATTGGTAAAATTAGTTAAAAATTTAAATAACAAGATAATCTCTGTATATGGTACAAAGATATTTTAATTGTGATAAATAAATAAACATTGAATTTTTTTTTTGATTTTTGTAGTTAAAAATTTAAACACCAAAAAATCTGCTTCTATCCGTTTATTTTTCAACTCAATTTCTTAACCACAATTAACATAATTTGGATGTCCATGCACCGATAAAATCTGGTTAAAAAGTTAAACACCCAATTCAATTTTTTTTTTAGCTTTATTTTCTTTTCTATCTATTCACACCTAGTAGGGTTGTGCAGAAAAATACGATACGAAACCGCAACAAAACGATATGAAAAAGCACGAAATGATATAGATACGACACGATTATGACACGAAACGATAAAACACGACAATAATCGTGTCGTGTTCGGATCGACATATTAGTATTCCGTAATAATTGATATAAAATAAGTCTTCAGATAACATATAATCCAGTTTGCCCAAATAGTGGGGTGTTGTTGCTCGCGTGTTAGTATGGGCAAGTGGTCTCAAGTTCGATTCCTCTCCATTTTTTTTCAGCCTCTCTCTATCTTTTTTTTATCTAGGCGCGCTAGGGCTTTGCCCACACATCGTCTCTCCTCTCCAGGCTCCAGCCCACATATCGTCTCTCCTCTCACCGCCAGCTCCAGCCTCCAACCCACACCTCGCCTCTCCTCTCCTCTCCTCTCCGAGTCTCCGACCCTCCTCACTCCTCAGTCTTGTGGTGACGGACGATCAAATTGGCCTTCTATCGGTCTTTAGCGAGTTTGAACAGGGCAGTGGAGGCAGCAATTTGCGCAGCCGGTGAGAAATCCTCTTTCAAGAGTTTTGAAAGAGGGCGAATTTCGCCTTCGTCGGCGATGATCTGCTTGTTGCGGTCATTTTCTAGGGCTAGAGAGGCGAGTTCATTGGCGGATTCGATTCGATCGCTCAACTGGCAGCCCCATCCCAATAGCCTATAACTCGCCTCTCCTCTCTTCTCTGGCTCACCCTGTCGAGCCTCGGTTCAGATCCTCACTCAGTCTCGTCATCTCGAGTCCTCTCAGCCAGCACAGTAGCTCACATGCCACATCTCGCCTCTCCTATCCTCTCCTCTCCGGCACATTCAAAAGGAAAAAAAACGGGTTTTGATAATTATCGTGTCGTGTCGTGTTATACGGGCATCCGACACGAAATCGTTTCGTTTTTTCGTGTCGGATATCTGGTGCTTATCGTGTCGTGTTCGGATTGGCCTTTTCAGGGTTATCGGTTTTGGATATCCGACATACCGTGTCGTGTCGGATACCCGGTTATGCACAACCATAACACCTAGGTATGTATGGATGCACATGTTTTTTTTATTAACTACTAAAAAAAACAGTAGAATTAGCTTATTGGGTGTATGAGTTCACATTTTAACTAGTTTATAATTAAAAAAAAGAGTTAAAAAAAAAAAGCTAACCCAACATGCTTATTTGGTGTTTATTTTGTTTATTTGGTTTGAAAGTACCACAATACCCCTAATAACAACCAAATAAACTCCATTTATTTTACAAATAAACTGTTTTTCGCCCCATACGGAGATTATCTTGTTGTTTAAATTTTTAACTACTTTTAACAGTTTATAAATTTTAGTCGGTCTATTAACACCGTCCCATACGAAAGTTTATCTATTTAAAAAAACTATAATAAATTATTACCAATTTAAGGGTATTTTAATAAATTAAAAACTAAAATCGATATTGACCCGTTTCTTCATAAAATATTTGTGATGATAGTTTTCCATAATTTGTTTATCCGTTAGATGTGGTGGTAGAGTAAAAGCGAAATCAAAGCAAACTGCCATGTCACCAATACAAACGACCTTCCTCAAAGTTCAGCTTCAAGAAACCCTCCTTTGGTTTCTCCCAATGGATGACCTTCCTCTTTCTTTTATTTTATGTGTTTTTTGGTTCTATTACTTCTTCTGCTGGGTATGCCGCTTGCGAAACTTTTCAATTTTTCATGTGTTGTTTAATACTAACTTCCCATTTTCCCAGTCTCTCAATTGCTTGGTTTTCAAAAAGTATTTTGTTTCTCATTCAATTAGGTTGTAGGTCTTAGTAGACATTATTTATATTTGTGCATATTGTGTATAGTGAAATTGTACCCTAAGGGTTTTTACCCAATTATATATATATATATATATATATATATATATATATATATATATATATATATATATATATATATATAGAGAGAGAGAGAGAGAGAGAGAGAGAGTTAGGTCTAGTGTTAACAACCCTTAATGTGTTTTGTGTTAACAAATCTGGACCCTTTATTGTGATGAAATGGAGAGTTGAGATTAATCCAATTTTTCCTTATTTATTTTATTTAAAAAAGCGTGGGTCCCATTGCTAATTTGGTGTTTAACCGTGCGTTGCAATATTTAAGCGCGTGCGTTGTAATTTTTGTTTCTTTTTCTTTGTTTCTTTTTTTTAACCGTAATACATTGTTAGATTTTTTTTGCAAGTAATTATTCATTAAATTGATCGTTATTATTCGTTTGTAAAGAGGAGTTATCGTTTAGATAATAACAAAAGGGTTGGTCAATTTTGCAACTATTCACAAGGTTGATAGTAATTATTCGTTAAGTCGATAGTAATTATTCGTTAAGTCGATAGTAATTATTCGCTAGGTTCAAAGAGTATGTAAATGTAATTCATGAACAATTTTACACAGAGTTTGAATTTCAAGAAACCCACATCTATTTACCGACATACAAATGAATAATTCTTTATTATCAACGAATAGTGACTCTAAAGTTGCCGAATAGTCGATAAATTCAAAAACAATTTTACACAAAGTAATACAAAAACCAGTGAATGAATAATTCCTTATTATCAACGAATAGTGACTCAGAACTTTCCGAATAGTCAATAAATTCATTAACAATTTTACAGAATTTGAATTTCAAGAAACCCACATCCATTTACCCATATACATATGAATAATTCTTTATTATCAATGAATAATGACCATGAACTTGCCGAATAGTCGATACATTCATAAACAATTTTACACAAAGTAATACAAAAATAAGTGCTCCAATCTCAATTACAACTAATCCTAAAATAATACGGGGATCAATGCTCCAATCTCAATTAAAACCAGAACAATGTAATAAAAAATTCCAACAATTTCGATCTTTATCAACAATTGGAATCCATGTCAAACCTCCATCTTACTAATTGCCTACATCTCATTGCCCCATATATATGAATAATTCATAATTATCAATGAATAATGACTCTGAATTTGTCGAATATTCGATAAATTAATGAACAATTTTAAACAGAGTTTGAATTTGAAGAAATCCACATCTAACTCATACATTCAGTACATTATCAACGAATAATGTTCAAACCCCGATACAAAAAAAAAATACATCCCCCATTCACATAATCAATCCAAACCCAAAATATATGTCAATTTAATTAAACAATATAGATACAAATTAACCCAATAGATTGACTTCTCTTACTCGTAGCATGATAGAGAGAATTGAAGCATCTGTCGCCATCCATCCTCTACTGACTGTGCATCGGCCGCCATTCATGATGGAAACAATATATAAATTAACCCATTAGAGAAGCACCTGCCGCCATCCATGATCGAAGCGTGATAGAGAGAAGCATCGAAATATATGTTAATAATTAGATTAATCGCCATCGCCATCCATGATCGAGAAGAATTTTCCGGAGACGAGAAAAGAGAGAGATCCGCCATCTTCAACTTTTTCACCGTCGTTCCTCTCCTCGCTCTTCCTCAGTAGCGTTGGATTAATTAGGGTTTTATTAATAGGTAATACACGTGCTATTAGGATGGGGTGGGTGTTTTTATTTTTCATTTAATTTATAATTAATTTAATATATTGGAATAATCTTGGCCATCCATTTTTCCACAGTCAAGGGTCCAGATTTGTTAACACAAAACATAATAAGGCTTGTTAACATTTGATCCACGTTCTCTCTCTCTCTCTATATATATATATGTGTGTGTGTGTGTGTGTGTGTGTGTGTGTGTGTGTGTGTGTGTGTGTGTGTGTGTGTGTGTGTGTGTGTGTGTGTGTGTTGGTTCTAGTGTAATCGGGTCTTATCGTCTATCATGTGAACACATTTGGACCGTTAATTGAATGAAATGAAAGGCTGAGATTAATAGGCAATTTTGGCTTTTTTTTAAATTAAAAAACAGTGGGACCCACGTCGTTTTTTTGCCCACATGCTGAATGGGGCGTGTGTGGTGCACTCTCTTCAAATTATTCGACAGTATATCTAGATTATTCAATCGTATCGTCTGATTATGCAATGGTATCGACAGATTATGCGATGGTATATGATTTTTTTTTGTTAATCTTTATAAATGGTTGATTATTCGGTCATCTATGAATGATTATTCGGTGATATATAGATGATTATTCACTCGTATGTGAGTGATTATCGCTTGATTATTCGATGGTATCGGTCGGTTATTTGATGGTATCGATGGATTATTCGATGATATCGCTTTATTATTCGATAGTATCACTTGATTATTCGATAGTATCACTTGATCATTGACATCTTTAAATTCACCCATAAACAAATCCCACCAAATTATTCTATATACATATGAATAAAGTTATACATACAAACGAATAAATCTAAATTACAGTATCATTGAAATCTTTATATTCACCACCACCACAATCAAAATAATCGATGCATAAAGGACACAAATTCGATCAAATCAGGCCAAGCAAAACTCCATTTGAATAATCCAAAATCAATTTAAGAACAATGAATTGAAAATAGGCGTTACGTTTTTGGGAGAGAGACTTGGATGAACAAGTAGTAGGTATTTGATTCAGTTATCGCCGCTGAGCCGCACCTCTCGGATCCACCTTCGTCGCATCCTCCTCCGCCTTCGCTAGCCACCATAGCCATCTCCTTCAACTTCCACCTCCTTCGACTTCCATTGCGGCAAAGCAGGCCAAATCCAAAAGCGAAACAGGCGGCGGCAGTTGCTGAATTCCGCCTCCTTCGACTTCCGCCTCCTAGACCGCTTCGTAATCGCGCGTCCATCGTCTTCGATCTGCCAATCGCGCGTCCATCGTCTTCGATCTGCCAATCGCGCGTCCATCGTCTTCGATCTGCCAATAGCACGTTTAAGAAAATAAACAAAAGTACCCATTCATGAATTGCAACGCTTCAATTGAATCTGGGTATGATGGACCGACTCTCGATTTTCCAACAGCTTCAACTCGCCGGAGGGGTTAGATTTCGCAGTGCAGATGGTTGTTTTGGTCAAAATCGACCTTGGACTGCCGGAAATATGAAGGCGCCACCGTCGTCGGAGTCCCAAGAGTTCGAACGATCGGAGCCCTAGCCGTCGCCCTTTACCTTTCGCCTGATCGCCTCTCCTCTCTCTCTCTCCTCTTTGGCAGCAAAGGCACGATGTGTGGGATTAGGGTTGGGAATGATTGGGTACACGCGCCTGGTATAGGAGTTGTATTGAGTTTTTCCCTTTTTTATTTTTAATTAATTAATATGAGGGAATAATCTCAGGCATCCAATTCAACTAAATCAATGGCCCAGATGTGTTCACATGATACACGATAAGGCCTGAGTACATATGATTCATAATATATATATATATATAATATAGGATTAAGCCTCTGAGATCCGGCAAGGACTCAGTTATCCAAACACTTACATGGTATAAACCTTTTTTGTGAAACCTAGCCTAGTTTTTCGTTTCACAAAGCGATTTGCCGCCGCCGCAACCCTAGCCGCTGGCGCCATCGCCTGTCCTTGCCGCTGCCGCCCCACCGGCCGTCGCCGCCCACCCCCCTGCCGACGCCGCTTATACCCGCCGCCGCCGCACCCCCCCTTCCGCCGCCCACCCTTCCTTTCCCGATGTCTACCGTTGAGGACTCCACAACCCCCCCCCCCCCCCCCCCCACAACTAACCCCCCGCCGCCGCCACCAAACCCCATACCGCAACCCCAGATCCCTTTTCATTCCGCTCAATCCGTTACCAACATCAAAAACCAAATTCCCCTAACCCTAGACCTCAAGAAGGTCCAATACCACTCATGGGCGGAACTCTTCACTACCGCCTTTTGGGGCCATGACGTCATCACCCACATCAACGGCTCCGACCGACCCGACGTTGCCCCTGAGCCTCTCTGGAACTGACTCGATTCCATCGTTCTTGCATCAATCTATGCTACTATATCCGAGGATGTTTTGATAACCGTCCTCAAACCCGGCTCCACCGCTCGCGATGTTTCGCTCCGCATCAAGGGCCTTTTTCATGACAATTAATCCTCAAGGGCAGCGGATCTTGAGGGCAAGTTCATCAACACCCGTCAGGAGAGCTTCTCCTCCATCTCCGACTATTGCCTTGCCATCAAGGCCATCGCCGATCAACTTGGCAACGTCGGACACAAGGTCAGTGAAGAACGCATTGTCCTTCAACTCATCAATGGCCTCTCCACCAAATTTAACGTCGTCGGTGGAATGATTAGCAACACCTCGCCACTGCCGACTTTCATGGTGGCTCTCAGCATTCTCTCCAGGGAGGAAAGCCGTCAGGGCCGCTCTCAGACACCGTCTTATGTCCTTGTGTCCTCCAAGGACTTCCTGCCCACGGACCCCTACCCCCGACCCCTTCTTGCCAACCAACCTAGGCCACTCAGCAGCGTGGAGGCCGAGACAAAGCCCGCGACAACCGCCGTGGGCACGACAACCAGCAGCCGCCGCCACCGTGGTACCAACAACCGCAATGGGCGCCCCCGCCCTACCCCTATTCGACGTGGGCGGGCTACCCTCCGTTGTCGATGGTCCGTCCACACCACCCATCACCGCAGTCGACCCCGTCCCCGATACTCTACGCGTCCCAGCCGCAACCCACGGACCTCTCCGTTGCATTCTCCACCATGGGACTTCAGCAGCCGAACGACAACTGGTATATGGATACCAGGGCCTCTTCTCACATGACGAACGCACCAGGTAACCTACCCACTGTTTTTAATTCTAGTAATTTACCATCTGTCTATGTCAGAAACGGCGCACCTCTTCCCATTGTCGGTTCGGGACATGCAACCCTCCCCACTGGACCACCCCTTCGCCTTAATAACGTCCTATTAGCCCCTGACCTTGTCAAAAACATCGTCTCTGTTCGTGAATTTACCATTGATAATCACGTGGCCGTCCAATTTGACCCTTTTTGTTTTCTTGTGAAGGATCTACGTACGGGGACCCCAATCATGCGGTGCAATAGTTCTGGCGACCTCTATCCACTCGCCGAAGCCTGCCGTTCCACCAATGCCGCCCTCTTTGTCCTCGCCTTCCTTAGTTTCGATTTGTGGCATGCTCGTCTTGGCCACCTTGATGATCACGTGTTACAAAGTCTCCGCTCTAGCAATTTTATTTCTTGTAATAAAGCCTCGGCTGTTTGCACTTCGTGTGAAATCGCCAGGAGCAAAAGACTTTCTTTTAGCATTTCTCATTCACTAAGTTTTGCACCTTTTGAAATTATACATTGTGATTTGTGGACATCGCCTATTCTGAGTGCTAGTGGTTTTCGATATTATTTGGTTGTTCTTAATGATTTCAAAAATTTTGTTTGGGTCTTTCCTCTACGCCACAAATCGGAAACACAAGGTCATATTGTTACTTTTCACAAGTTTGTCCAAACCCAATTTAATTTGCCTATCAAATCCATTTAGTGTGACATTGGAGGCGAGTTAGACAACAACATCATCCACTCCTTTTTTCAACAACAAGGGATAGCCCACTGCTTCTCTTGTGCACAAACTTTCCCACAAAATGGCAAAGCAGAACACATCATCCGCACTCTCAATGACAAAACTGGGACCTTCCTCCAACATGCCTCCCTATATTTCTCCTTTTGGGTTGAAGCCCTTCACATGGCCACCTACTTCCATAATATACTTTCGTCCAAAGCTATTGACAACTCCATCCCCACTTTGGCACTCTACCATCGCTACCCTTCCTACAATCATATTTGAGTGTTTGGATGTCTTTGCTTTCCCAACATGAGTGCCACGACTCCCCACAAGCTCTCCCCACGGTCCACCAAATGTTTCGTCTTAGGCATCTCCCCATACCATCGAGGCTACCGTTTTCTTCGCTTGCATACCAATCGGGTTGTAATATATCACCGTGTGATTTTCGACGAACATACCTTCCCTTTCGCTTCCCAAACCCATCCCCCCATCACCAAAACCCCGGCCATACCCGACGCCGACACAAACCCACCCCTCCTCCGCCACCTACTGCAAGCCACCCTCGCCGCCCAGGCCTGTGCCGCGCCCGCCGCCTCTGGCTGCGCCCGCCGCACCTATGTTGCGCCCACAGCCTCCGCCAGACCCTCAACACCCTGTTGTCGACCCCAACCCGCTACAGCACCTGCTGTAACTTGCTACGCCCGCCGCTCCGGTACCCCGCCCGCCGCCTCAGGCCACACCCGCCCGCCCCTGCTGCGCCTGTAGCTCCCTTCGCCCCAACCTTGAAGACCCGGTCCCAATCCGAGATCTTCAAACCCAACCCCAAGTACAACCTTCTCACCCCATCAACATACATATCCCCTCTACCTAAATCACCACAAAAGGCCTTACAGGACCCGAACTGGCACGTCGCCATGGTCTATGAGTTTAGTGCTTTAATTAAAAATGGCACGTGGGACCTCGTTCCTAGGCCTTATATCAGTAACTGCATTTGGTAGTTCAAACATAAGTATAGGTCGGATGGGACTCTTGAGCGTTGATAGCATGCATTTAGGTAGGCATATTAGGA
Source organism: Persicaria maculosa (assembly GCA_963922045.1). Taxonomy (NCBI): domain Eukaryota; kingdom Viridiplantae; phylum Streptophyta; class Magnoliopsida; order Caryophyllales; family Polygonaceae; genus Persicaria; species Persicaria maculosa. Next base: position 49,749,999 of record OY998259.1, on the reverse strand, counting down.
TGCATTTAGCATGATTTAGATGTGCATAACGTATAGTTTAAGCTAGATTTGCATTTATACTTGTGTTGTTGGTGGAGTCGGAATCTACACGCTTTTATGGATTATTTCAGGTATATGTGGATCCGACGAGGAATGAGGAAGCTCATGGATGAAGGAAGAGTGAAAAGGAGGAGGAAAAGTGAAGAGCCCGGGAGCGGAATCGAAGTTAGAGAGCCTAAGTAAAGAACAAGTCAATAGAAGTTGTCGCTAGACATGCTGTACTTGTTTCGCACTTTCTGGAGGCCTCGATTGTTCGATTGACTATTATGACCATGCGTTGGAAAGCTCTTTCCGAGATCTACAACTTTCGTGTTGATATCGGGACCAAATTCGAAGAGGAAAAATCGTTGTGAACAGTAAAAGCCGCCCTGCGGCCAAGGAAACCGCCCCGCGGCCCGAAGCTCTGACGAAGTATTTCGCTGATCGCCTGGCCGCCCCGCGGCCTGGGTTGGCTGCCCCGCGGCCTCTGCAGAAACGCCGAATCTGCTGAATGGGCTTTTTATCTCTTTAATTAAGTTTTTAGAATTATTATTTGGCCGACTGTTTTGAGGCTTTTTAAGGACGTTTTAGGGTTTGTTTTAAGTATATAATTCCTTAGTTTATGCACTTGGAGATTATCAATTGAGAGAACCCAAGAGGAGAGCCTCCATGGCCATGGAGTGCTAAACTCTTCCGTTTCGTCTATGGATTGAAGCTTTGGTTTGATAAAGTTGTGAGATTTCTATTCTTGTTCTATTTCTATTGATTCGTATTGATTCTTGTGCGAATATTGTTGATTTCTTCTAGTCCGTACAACTAGTTGAGATTATTGCTAGGATTTTGTAGATTCCTCGTAGCGAACCTTAATCCATAGTAGCAATCATGCCTTTTTAGGACTCGTAGGACTAAACTGGTGTGTAGAGAATCAATTATATGTTAAATGCTGATTCGTAGTTTGATGTTGCATGTATCCTGGTTAATCCTTAATCTTAATGCTACTATTAGGTTGAATCTTGATCGTGTTAGGGTTATCTAATTAGTAAGGGTTACTAGGACTCGTAGGACTAGTAATTTACACAAGATCAGGACATGAACAATAATAGGATGAGAAGAGAACTTGAAGAAGAATCGATGATCAATCAATGTTGTGAGCTGAATCTGCAATGTTTTACAGTTGCTTTTATATCGTTTTCTGCATACATTTCATGCATTTGGGATAAGATAATACAGAATCTATGTAGTTTATGCTTATTTGCCAAATTATGGAATCTACACCAGTTTCTGTTTAATTTCACAGAATTCGAGACAAATTACAGCAGTTCCGAGAAAGGCTGAAAAAGCTCGGAAATCAACTACAGAAGTCCAAGGTCAAGAAGCAGCGGAACCAGGACGAATCAAGCCGGAGCTCAGTTTTAGTCGATCTAGATTTACTGTACTCGATCTAGACAAAGGTATCCGAGCACATCTGGTCGAGTAAGCACTGATCGAGGAAACTGAGTCAGAGACAACCCAACTCCCGAAGCCTTACTCTACCTCGAGGAATCTAGTCGAGATAGACCAAATCTTGATGCCATGTCCGGAGTCGAGGAGCTGTGCCAAGTCGAGAAGTCGAGGACGCAGAAGGCGAGCACCACTCTACTCGATCTCGAGGACACAACTCGATCTCGAGGACACCAGAACCACATGTCTGAGCTTGATCGAGCGCCAGTTACCCGAGACGCCCAGCCGGCCGAAGTCGACGTCACTCTTTGTCGATCTCGAGTAGCGTTGGTCGAGATCGAGGAAACCGTCTCGAAGTTGCGTTACGCGTTTTTGCTGTTCTACTCGGTTTGGGAGTCCTTGGAGCCGAAGGAATCCGATGATTGCCGAGATCTATCCACAACTATCAACATCTATCTATGGAGAGAAGACCTATCAACACATGGAAGACTAACCTACTTTTAGATATAATTTCCTCTTATAGATTTAATTCCTTAATTGCATTTATTTATCTTTAAGCCTTTAGATATAGATTTAGATAAAGATAGAGATATTCTATCCTTGAATAGAAAGGAATAGAAGGCTATAAATAAAGCCTTAGGGGCTGGTTTTTCATCATTCAATTTCAGAGAGACAAGTAGTTACACATAGAGAGAAGAGGTTGTAAGTTTGGAGTTTATTTAATGCAAAGTAGTTCTTTTTCATCAAAGATGTCTACCATTGCGATGAAGAGCGAGTAGTCCACCCACTTCTGGGGCGGGGGTGAGCCCGACGGTGGCCATGTGAGGTGATGCCGTAAAGGTACAATCTTTTTATGCAATTCGTCTTCTATCCCTATGAGCATGATTCTTTTGCGAGAGTTAAAGGTGATCCTTGTTTGTGTTATTGAAGCGAAAGTGATCTTAATGCAACTTGGGTTAATTATGTGAAAAGGGTTAGGAACAATTAGGGTTTATGCGAAAGCCTCTATCTTCCTATTTGTTAGTAACAAAAGTTATTTTGATGAAAAGCATGATCTTTTATGCCTTTATGTGTTACTTTGCCTGGTTATTGTTGTGGTGTTGATACCCTGGCTTTGGAAGTTCTTTATAAATTGAGTTTATTTCTGTCGAATTCTGCGATTCTGTGGTTCGAAGTTGCGATTTACAATTTCTGTCTGTTTTGTCGATCTAGAGTAGTTTTAGTCGATCTAGAGTACTGTTTACTCGAGATCGAGTACCTGTTGGTCTAGATCGAGTAGTTTCTGTGATCGATTCTGAAATTTCTGTTGTCACTGTTTTTAGTCTATCTCGAGTAGATCTTAGTCGAGATCGACAAGTCTGTGTCTTTGCTTTTATTTCTGCTTTCGTTTGTTATTTCTGTCTTTGTTTCTTTGTTTCTGTCTTTTGTTTGCTTTTCTGTGAGATTTACAGCTACCTGGGATACGCTGACACGCTTCCTCGTGGATCGATCCTGACTTCCCACTACTGCATAGGGAGGGAGTCTTGTAATTATTTGCTGGGGCACGAATCTGGTTTGATCTATTTCATTATATTTTAAACTCGATTTCCTCCGTACAAAAAATTGGCGCCTTTGCCAGGGAAGCAATCATTCGCGCCTTAGGTAGTTAAAATCTCACATTTTCTTTGAGTTACTTTACAGGTGTATGCGTCGTTCTAGTCAACCACCTGAGTTTGACGGCTTAGACGAACCAGAACGCCTCCTACACATCCGAGCTAAACTATAAAGAGCCATGGAGGCCGCTGAGACACAAGAACAGCTAATTGCGAGGCTAACCAGGGAACTAGCTGCTAAGGATGCTGCTATCGCCGCTGAAAAGGCAAGAAGGGAACAAACAGAAGCTGAGCTTGCCCAATACCCAACCACGGCAGAGGACTATATGCACCCGACACTCGTCGTGCCTGAATCGGCTATTCTTATCCCTCAAAATAACTATAAAATTCGCACTCCTTTCTTAATAGAAATTAAACATAATGCGTTTCATGGTAGATTTAATGAATGCCCTCTTCAGCACATTACCAATTTTACTGACATGTGTCGTACTCTTGCTGAAGGTACCACCTTGGAGTACATCCTGATGAAAGCTTTCCGCTGGTCTCTCGCTGGTCCTGCACTGAAATGGCTGGAAGGACTGAAAACACGATCTCTCACGACATGGGCTCAAGTGAAGCAGGAATTTCTGAACAAGTTATTTCCTCCTGCCAAGACAGCACTCTTGCGCCCAAAGATCACATCTTTCAAACAGCAGCATGGAGAGACGCTAGCAAAGGCCTGGGACGCTATAAGGATCTACTGCGATCCTGCCCTACACATGGACAGCAACCCTGCGTAGTTCAAGAGATCTTCTTCAATTCTCTGGACTTGGCTGCAAAGGACAAAATCAACACATACACCCACTATGAGTATTTGACAATGCCGCCTGCTGACGCATGAGCTGCTCTCGACAAGCTGACCAACTATGACAACAAGTATGGGACTCCAAACAACTATGAGGAGAACCCCTACGCCAGGCCAGCACCATCCATGCCCCTATATGAGCCCCCTAAGGAGATTGATCCAGATGTTAGAGATCAGTACTACAGAGATCAGAATAGGAAGCTCCTCAAGCAAGTAAAGTATCTTTCTGTCAACCAGCCTTGCATTGAATGCAGATCGCAGCGGCACACCACTACTGAGTGCCCACACACAGAGCAAGTCATGCTGGCAGAACACCACGAAAAGGTAGCTTATACAGTGGGTCCCAATCGCTATATGGGGGACCAAAGGTTTCAGCAACCACAATGGAACCAAGGTGCCCCTAGGAACCCCTCACCCTACAGAGCTCCAGGACATCCGGAAAGGGACCAGAAAAGGGATGATCTGCAGATAATCCTTGACGAGATGCGGAAGAACCATTCAGACACCAGGCAGTCCTTCAACTCAGTCTACACTCAGATACAAGGTGTCAACTCTAGGCTTGGGGAAATCGATGTCTGGAGAAAGTCAATGGAAACACAGATGAGCCAGCTAGCAGCAGGAATCCCCCGACAGTCAGGAACCCTCCCAGAATCTTCAAAACCAAATCCCAAGGGGAAGACCGGACACATCGCTGTTGTAAAACTCAGAAGCGGCCATCAGCTACAAGAGCCAGAGGTCGGAAAGCAGCTAGGAGAACAGCAACTCGAGATCGACCAGACCTTGGTCGATATCGACAAAAGGCAACTCGATATCGAGGAAGGTCTCCTCGATATCGACGATAGAATAGGCCAGCCTTCGTCTGCACAACACAATAACTTGACACCACAAAAACTGGTCGAGATCGAGAAGGACTTGGTCGAGATTGAGGAAACCCAAGCCGAGATCGAGAAGACTGCTGCACCTCCGACATCTGTTCTGGCTCTGAATCAGAAAAAGAAGCTGCCCTTCCCAACGAAATCTCCAAAGGACCCAGCAGAGAAGAAATTTCAGCGCTTCATCAAGATGCTTCAGAAGCTCAACGTCACCATTCCCTTTACAGAAGCTCTTAATGAAATGCCATCCTATGTCAAGTTCCTGAAAGAGATTCTGAGCAAAAAGAGGTCAATGACTGAGATTACAGAGGAGTGCAGCCATTTGGACATACTTGAAAAGAGGCCAGATCCAGGTAAGTTTTCTATAACCATTGGATTTGGTCAATATAAATTTAATGCTTTATGTGATCTTGGAGCTAATGTGAGTATAATGCCTTTAACAATTTGGTCAAAGATTAAGATAGGTGCCCTAGAGCCTGTGGATGCTAAGCTGTATATGGCCAACAACACTGTGGTCATTCCAACAGGCATGGTGGACAATGTGCCAGTGCAAGTAGGTAAGTTTTTCGTCCCTGCTGATTTTTTAGTTATTGATATGGCGGAACACCCTGCTTGTCCAATTATTCTAGGAAGGCATTTCTTGGAACCGGTGGATGCCAACATAAGCGTCAGGAAGGGAGTGCTCACTTTCAACATCAGCGATGAGGTAATTGAGTATTGCTTTAATAACACTGAAAGGCATACAGGTCCAATGGAAGAGGTCAAATCAATATCAGCTGGCTACATTACCTGTGGGGAGCCTAAGGTAAGAAATATGACTCCCGAAGAGCTAAAAAAGAGGGATATGGAGGCCAGGGTGGAGAAGATCATGGCCATCCTGAACGAGGAAACAGAGAATCCACTCGACACGAACCAAGGTAAGTCGTTATGGACAAACTATTTTTTGGATGTCTTGACAGGATGCAAGTATGGGGTCATAGTCGACCATGATTCCTCGATATCAAGGACCCTAGTCGATCTCGACCAAAACCAGGAGCCTCCACCAGCACCAGCGTCGTCGAGCAACCAGACAGAAGCCGAGCACTCCTCGAGATCGAGTAGACTACTCGAGATCGACCAAAACCCCGCTGCCTTGACTTCGCCTTCCTCGACGCTGACTCCACCTGAAGGACAACCCTCGTCGAGATCGACCAGGTTTGTCGAGATCGACAAACGTCCACCTTCTCCAGCTCCGACATCCTCGAGCAGTCCACTACCAGAACCTGAAGAATTGTCGAAATCGAGTACTCTTACTCGAGATCGACAAAACACCGTGGTCCCCGATTCCGTTTCTGCGAAGGTAAGCCAAGGTATGGATCTTTCTTCTCCTATTTCCATTAAAGATTTATCTATACATGGGAGAGGTTTGCCTTGGTATGTACGCTTATGTAGGATATCCAATGATGAGCCTAAAGAGTATGAAGTTGGAGACAAGCTCTATGTCTCCAAATCAAAAGATCATTGGTTCCCTAACAAATTCAACAAGAAGAGGATGGGACCTTTTGTGGTGAACAAGATCCATTCTGGAGGATTACAGTTGATGGACAAGAATAGAGTCCTATTTGAAGCCCAAGCTACATGGGCCCTGCAAATGCCACCTTGAGCTTAATGGAGAAAGTCGGCCTAGCGACTATAAAATCTAGAGCTTGTACATAGACATTTACTTTTTGGGACTTTTTGGACATTGTTTTATTTGTTTTTGGTTTTGAACATTTTTAGTTTTTCTATTGTGGGTATATGTCTTCCACTTTTCAAGTCCATGGATAGAAGCAAACTATATTCAGACTTGACCCAGGCGATTCTTTCATTCGAAATTGAGAGGCCCTGCACACCTGTCTAGTGAGTTTCTTTCTTTACCCTTGTTTTTATACAGTGAGGACACTGTAATGTTTAAGTATGGGGTGGGGGAAGGGCTTACTTTGTGCATATTTGACCATATTGGTGCATTATTTCTTGAATTGCTTATACATGGCTATTTTGGAATTCATTATTGATTTATGTGCTTACATGCATGTTTTCCAAAGTTTGAAAAAATGACTCCCATTGAAAATTTGAAATTTTTGATAAATGTCATGGAAGCTTAAATTGAACTCAACGATGCAAAATTGGATTCATTAGAGATATAGCATGAAATTGCCTAGTAAAGGGAAGTCACAATGAAGTGCATTATTTTCTTGAAAACCATGAAAGGAGGTAAAATTTGATGTTGCTTTTGACATGTTGCATGATAAGATGATGGAGGACTTTATATTTCCATATAATGCTCATATGTTTATATTCCCTAGCCATACCTATGCTTATGCATCACAAAAGTCATATTATGCCTTATTTCATATTTGCTCCACTTGTTCTAAATATTTGCCCATTCTTTACCTTATTCGGGGATTATGTTGAGAATGATGTTACATTATGGAGATGTCATATGGTGTTTGTGTTGTTGTTATTATATTTGGAGTTTGGAAGGATTATTTGAAATATAGGGAAAATTTAATGAGTGAAAAAAAATGCGATCAAAGATCGACCCTACTCGCTAAGATAATAGTTTGGCGAGATGGGACACAAGGTGAGGAGTCCGATGAACTAAGTATCCGGGGCCATTCATGACACCCATGTTTGCGACTCGCGAGAAGGCAGTGCTGAGGTTAGAGAGGTAAAAGCATTATTATTGATAAAAGCAATATGAAAGGTGATGAATCTTATGGAGAAGGAATGTGGAAATTCAGTTTGGAAATACTCCATTTCCCCGGATTATTAGCACCACATTGCCAAATATTGCCCACCTTTAGCCTTTTACCAATCTACACCTTATTGAGCTTAAATTAAAGTCCTCTTGATTATTAATGCTTTGTTACAAGAATTGTTTTTACATAACCCTCCTTTTGTGAGTAGATGTTGCTTTTTATTGCACATGCATGGATTTGTGACACTAGTACCTTTTCGAGGATGGTAACTGATTGCGGGGACATATGGCAAATGAATCTGATATGTTGAGAGTTTTGTTTTCTTCCCCTGAATGACAATTAAAAGTATTGCTTGATGACAAGCAAGCTTAAGTATGGGGTGTTTGTTGTGAGCTGAATCTGCCATGTTTTACAGTTGCTTTTATATCGTTTTCTGCATACATTTCATGCATTTGGGCTAAGATAATACAGAATCTATTAGTTTATGCTTATTTGCCAAATTATGGAATCTACACCAGTTTCTGTTTAATTTCGCAGAATTCGAAACAAATTACAGCAGTTCTGAGAAAGGCTGAAAAAGCTCGGAAATCAACTACAGAAGTCCAAGGTGAAGAAGCAGCGGAACCAGGACGAATCAAGCCGGAGCTCAGTTTTAGTCGATCTAGAGTTATTGTACTCGATCTAGACATAGGTATCCGAGCACATCTGGTCGAGTAAGTACTGATCGAGGAAACTGAGTCAGAGACAACCCGACTCCGGAAGCCTTACTCTATCTCGAGGAATCTAGTCGAGATAGACCAAATCCTGATGCCATGTCCGGAGTCGAGGAGCTGTGCCAAGTCGAGAAGTCGAGGACGCAGAAGCCGAGCACCACTCTACTCGATCTCGAGGACACAACTCGATCTCGAGGACACCAGAACCACATGTCCGAGCTTGATCGAGCACCAGTTACCCGAGACGCCCAGCCAGCCGAAGTCGACGTCACTCTTTGTCGATCTCGAGTAGCGTTGGTCGAGATCGAGGAAACCGTCCCGAAGCTGCGTTACACATTTTTGCTGTTCTACTCGGTTTGTGAGTCCTTGGAGCCGAAGGAATCCGAAGATTACCGAGATCTATCCACAACTATCAACATCTATTTATGGAGAGAAGACCTATCAACACATGGAAGACTTACCTACTTTTAGATATAATTTCCTCTTATAGATTTAATTCCGTAATTGCATTTATTTATCTTTAAGCCTTTAGATATAGATTTAGATAAAGATAGAGATATTCTATCCTTGAATAGAAAGGAATAGAAGGCTATAAATAAAGCCTTAGGGGCTGGTTTTTCATCATTCAATTTCAGAGAGACAAGTAGTTACACATAGAGAGAAGAGGTTGTAAGTTTGGAGTTTATTTAATGCAAAGTAGTTCTTTTTCATCAAAGATGTCTAGCATTGAGATGAAGAGCGAGTAATCCACCCACTTCTGGGGCTGGGGTGAGCCCGACGGTGGCCATGTGAGGTGATGCGGTAAAGGTACAATCTTTTTATGCAATTCGTCTTCTATCCCTATGAGCATGATTCTTTTGCGAGAGTTGAAGGTGATCCTTGTTTGTGTTATTGAAGCGAAAGTGATCTTAATGCAACTTGGGTTAATTATGTGAAAAGGGTTAGTAACAATTAGGGTTTATGCGAAAGCCTCTATCTTCCTATTTGTTAGTAACGAAAGTTATTTTGATGAAAAACATGATCTTTTATGCCTTTATGTGTTACTTTGCATGGTTATCGTTGTGGTGTTGATACCCTGGCTTTCGAAGTTCTTTATAAATTGAGTTTATTTCTGTCGAATTCTGCGATTATGTGGTTCGAAGTTGCGATTTACAATTTCTGTCTATTTTGTCGATCTAGAGTAGTTTTAGTCGATCTAGAGTACTGTTTACTCGAGATCGAGTACCTGTTGGTCTAGATCGAGTAGTTTCTATGATCGATTCTGAAATTTCTGTCGTCATTGTTTTTAGTCTATCTCGAGTAGATCTTAGTCGAGATTGACAAGTCTGTGTCTTTGCTTTTATTTCTGCTTTCGTTTGTTGTTTCTGTCTTTGTTTCTTTGTTTCTGTCTTTCGTTTGCTTTTCTGTGAGATTTACAGCTACCTGGGATACGCTGACACGCTTCCTCGTGGATCGATCCTGACTTCCCACTACTGCATAAGGAGGGAGTCTTGTAATTATTTGCTGGGGCACGAATCTGGTTTGATCTATTTCATTATATTTTAAACTCGGTTTCTTCCGTACAACAATCAACCAAACTAAAGTGGATGTTTATAGATGGAACTATTTTCTCAATTGTTATCTCTACTAATTTGTTTATAGTTTATTTTCTCATCTTCAATCACCAAAACCCCTCTTTTCTACTAATTGGTAAATATATATTGCTTAGGAATACTTGATTCTCTGTTGGATCGACCTCTTACTTGCTTACTACACTAGTTTGTAGGTTTGAGTTATACTTTGATAGGAACAACGACAGTTTCCTCCTGTCAAATTTTGGCACCGTTGCCGGGGAATCAAAGTTTATTTCGTTGTTGTTGTAGGAGGAAATCAAGTTTAAAATATAATGAAATAGATCAAACCAGATTCGTGCCCACGCAAATAATTACAAGACCTCCTCCTGATGTAGCAGCGAGAAGTCAGGATCGATCCATGAGGAACCGCGTCAGCGGATCTCAGGTAGCTGTAAATCTCACAGACAGAAGTAACTGTCAGAACGAAAGACAAAAATAACAAAGCAAAGCAGAAAATAATGCAAAAGCAAAAACTACTCGATATCGACTAAAGGCTACTCGATATCGACTAACTATATCGATCAACTGAAACTGAAATCGACCAACAGACAGAAGACTCAGCAAAGACAAATGTCGAGTAAAACCTCCTTGATATCGAGTAAATCAACTCGATATCGACAAGAATCTTCCCGAGATCGAGTAAAAGACAGAAACTGTAAAAATTGCACTCTTCGAACACAGAATGCAGATTTTGATGGAATAAATTTAATAAACTAAAGACTTCCAAGGCCAGGGTATCAACACCATAACGATAACCATGTAAAATAACACATAAAGGCATAAAAGATCATGCTTTTCATCAAATAACTTTCGTTATTAACAAATAGGAATATAGAGGCTTTTGCATAAACCCTAATTGTTACTAACCCTTTTCACATAATTAACCCAAGTTGTATTAAGATTAATTTCGCTTCAATAACACAAACAAGGATCACCTTCAACTTTCGCAAAAGAATCATGCTCATAGGGATAGAAGATGAATTGCATAAAAAGATCAAACCTTTACCGCATCATCTCACATGGCCACCGCCGGGCTCACCCCGACCCCAGAAGTGGGTGGACTACTCGCTCTTCATTATCAATAAACTCATTAAAGATTTCAGGAAAATAACCTTCATTAAATAAACCAAAGATAACTTACAACCAAAGAAAGCCAAATCCGCTTTCGCCTTTCCAACTTCTCTTGCCACAAGCTTTCTCCTCTACTCCTAGTTACTTGTAATTGATTGTAACTGAAATTGAATTACTAGAAATCAGCCCCTAAGGCCTTATTATAGCCTTCCTATCCTTGCTAATCAAGGAAAGAAAGTCTATCTATATCTATATCTACTTACTTGAGATAAAATAATGGAATAAATAATTAAATCTAGAACTATATCTAAAGTAGATAAAATATCTTCTCCTTTGTCTTGATAGCTCTTGATAGATGTGGATAGAATTTTGTCTCGAAAACATCACCATTGGCTTCGGGATAGAAACTTAACAAGATATTCGGATAGCTCGGAATCCGCCACCTGGGTCAACTCGATATCGAGTAGGAGTCCTCGATATCGACTAGCAGTTTCTTCGTCTTGTGCTCAGCAGCTCCATATCGGCCAACAGAACACATGTCGACTTGGGTGGTCCTCGATATCGAGGAATTTCCTCGATATCGACTAATTCTTGCTCGGCATCCCAGTGCTCAGCTTCTCGATCTCGGCTCCGGACATGGAAATCGACTTGGGCTGTTCTCGATATCGAGTAAAAGTCATCGATATCGAGTAACATATTCAACTCCCGGCTTCTCTTGTCGATGTCTAGTGCTCGATCTCGTCGATCTTGGCTTCAGAGGTAGATATTGACTTGATCTTTCCTCGATATCGAGTAAGTTGTGCTGCTACTCCTGGCTTTGCTCAACTCTGGTCAATCCTTACTGGATTTCGACTTAGTGGTGCTCGATATCGACAAGGTGTAGTCGATATCGACTTGATGTTGTCTAGTCGATTTTTCCTTGCTTCCAGCTTGATTTATCCTGGTTCTGTTGCTTCTTGATCTTAGACGTCTGTAGTTGACTTTCGAGCTTTTCTTCCTTTCTCAAAACTGCTGTAAATTGCCTCGAATTTTGCCAATTTAAACAGAAACTGGTGTAGATTCCATAATTTGGCAAATAAGCATAAACTACATAGATTATGTACTATTCTAGACCAAATGCATGAAATGTATGCAGAAATCGATATAAAAGATAGTGTAAAACATGGCAGATTCGGCTCACAACAGTTGTTTTGTGTGTTTATCAATTTTTGTATATATCTAATTTGTTGTGAACCTATCTTACGGTTCATAACACCCTTGCTACTAACTTTTAGGATGTTGAGGTTGTTGCAGTTTGAAGGTGAAAACTTTCACCAATATCTTACCAGATTGCAGAGATATGTTGACATTCGTAATTCATGGGGTTATCAAAACAGCATCCGAGATATGATTATTTGCATAATTGACGGGAAGACTGCTGAGACACGAGCGCTTGCTGAGCACATGAGTAACGGAGGCCTAGCACGGTTAGGTTTGTCGGGGTTGTGGGATTTTTTCTGTTACATGGGTTACCATGTTGCACAGGAAGAGTTGCTCACCACATCTTATCCACCAATGGAGGACTCTGTGACACACTTGGATGATGCAATCCAAACCCTTACACAAGCGGTGCAGGAGAATGCTGAGAGGATAAAAAACTTGGGGGAACAACTGAGCCAACTTATTCAAACATCTAACGAGATAATAGCAGAGTAGATGGCCACCCCGCAAGTTGATAAAGAAAGTCAACCTATCCAGCCATTCCCCGAGACATTGAAGGATGCAAGAATGGAAGATCCTGTCGAAGTCATTATGCTCAATTCATTCTATCCTGATTGGTTTCAACGTGATAATGATGTCCAGAACGAGGAGGAATTGTTCACAGATGACGACAATTTCTTTAACGATGGAGAACAGGGTCTGGTGCTTCCTGACATGGAATCTCATGAGTCGACGCATGAAGTTTCATGTGTTGTGTCGCCTACTCCATCTGATGCATTCCTTCCCAGCTCCCCCGTTGATGAACCATGTCTAGAGCCACCTACTGAGGCTCAAGAGGTAATAAAGGTAAACTTTTGCAATTTGGAAGGTAATAGTGATTATGTTGATCCTTTTAATTGCTATTTTGAGAAGCCACCAACGGAACTGTGTTGGTGGTATCATATTCCTCCAGGAGAGAGTCTTGCTAGACTCTTTGATAGATTGAAAGGGTTTTTGAATTCCATATTTTATGCTTTCAATTTATTGTGCTATGATGTCTTTTGTAAGATGTGTGCATATGAATATGATAGGCTATTGAGGGGCTTGACAATGTCTAATAGGAAAGGAATTGAGATTGAGAATAAGTCATGCCAATGACATAAAAAAAAAGGCGCTGCTTGGGAGGCAACCCAAGATAGGTAATAATCTCTTTCATCTTAAGTTTAGTTATTGTTTAGCTTTTTTATTTAGTTCTAGGTTAGTTTGTGTTTGGCATTTTCGGTATGGGCACCTTACACTGCAGATCGAGATGAAGCCACGGGCTACGGATGTTGCTAGTTACTCTTTGTTCATCCATGAAGGTTCATAAATCCACATTTCCACCACATTGTGAGTATTCCATTTATCTCTTCCTTTGTGTTTTTATAATTTTGTTGTCTTTAATTTTCATTGAGGACAATGAAAGATTTAAGTGGGGGGGGGGGGGGGGGGGGGGAGGGATTACATTGCATGTAGATAGATTTTGCATATCATGTTTATTTATGTTTTCATATTTAATTTTTTACTCATATATTGCATTTGCTAAAAAAAATCCAAAAATATCATGCATTTCATACACTTTAGGTCTTATTTTCCCATCTATGCTACTTGTCTTCTATATTAATCTTATCATGTGCCCCATGACTTGCCAATGACATAAAAGAAAGGCGCTGCTTAGGAGGCAACCCAAGATAGGTAATAATCTCTTTCATCTTGAGTTTAGTTATTGTTTAGCATTTTTATTTAGTTCTAGGTTAGTTTGTGTTTGGCATTTTCGGTATGGGCACCTAACACTGCAGATCGAGATGAAGCCACGGGCTACGGATGTTGCTAGTTGCTCTTTGTTCATCCATGAAGGTTCATAAATCCACATTTCCACCACATTGTGAGTATTCCATTTATCTCTTCCTTTGTGTTTTTATAATTTTGTTGTCTTTAATTTTCAGTGAGGACAATGAAAGATTTAAGTGGGGGGGGGGGGGATTACATTGCATATAGATAGATTTTGCATATCATGTTTATTTATGTTTTCATATTTAATTTTTTACTCATATATTGCATTTGCTAAAAAAAAATCCAAAAATATCATGCATTTCATACACTTTAGGTCTTATTTTCCCATCTATGCTACTTGTCTTCTATATTTATCTTATCATGTGCCCCATGACTTGCTTGAAGTGTTTGAAACTTTTGAATTGTTTTATAGACTTTTTGGGAACAAGATTGATGAGAAAATTGAGCATGTATAGTCTTTGGAATTTAAATGGTATTGAAGTTCTAACAATTTGACCTTGTGAGTTATTTTGGCCTTATTGGGACTACACATATATGTCCTCTAGTTTCTTTGTGTGTGAATACTCTCCTTGATTACTTCCTCTTTAAATTGCGTTTAGATATCTTTATTGAGGTTGCGTTTATATGATTTTTGCATGTAACCTTAAAGAGATTGAGGCATGATTTTCTTTTAGCCATATTATACTCTATCCACCCATATACATTATTCTTTGCTTGAAGCCAATTTGAGCCTTATAAGCCTATTTTGTTAGCTCCATAAAATCTTCCTAGCCGATGATTAGCCTGACCCATCCGGGAATTAGGAGAAGAGTTGGTGAATATCTTGATGTGTTGATAGAGTTGCTTTGAGTTGAGAAATTATGTTGGGTGATTCATTTGTACTTCATAGAGATGGTTTATATGTGCTTATTACTTGGGACCTAAGGAGGATAAAATTCACTTAGGGGTAAAAGTCAAGAAAATAAAAAGAAGAAAAGAAAAAAAAATCATTATCAAAAGAAAAAAAGAAATGAATGAGTTTGTGTGGATATTGGAGAATTGTGTGCGAATTTATATTGTGAAGGAGTACATGTTATTGGAATGGTATACGAAGTGTATTGGTGTTGGTGTTTTTCTGGTTGTTTACTAACCCTTTTTCCCGGATTTTTAGCACCACATAACCTAAATAATTTCCATACCCTATGTTCCTACCATGACCCCATTACAACCCATACAAAGACCTCATGATTTTGGTTGCATGTGAAATAACTAGCGGTGGAGATTTAGACCACTGACAATTTTGTCGTAGTTAAGTTTTCAAGGATTGAGTTTGAGCGTGAATGTTTTAACCCTAAACATATGAGCGAGAGTGAAAACACATTTTCCTGGTGAGGTTGAATGAATATGCTTGCTTTATTCCTTGGATTGAACCTATACATGTTATGATGTTAATTGTCGATCTTCGTTTCCTTATTTTGAGCTTTTAAGTGTTTTACCAAAGTTATTACATGGATTGCTTGTCCGTGGGGAGTTGATTTGATTTAGGTTTTAATTGCTTGAGGACAAGCAAAGGCTTAAGTGTGGGGGAATTTGATAGCATGCATTTAGGTAGGCATATTAGGATGCATTTAGCATGATTTAGATGTGCATAACGTATAGTTTAAGCTAGATTTGCATTTATACTTGTGTTTTTGGTGAAGGATCGATAGCCTATGAAAGCAGATAAGAGGCTAGCCCCATATGGTGGAGTCGGAATCTACACGCTTTTATGGATTATTTCAGGTATATGTGGATCCGACGAGGAATGAGGAAGCTCATGGATGAAGAAAGAGAGAAAATGAGGAGGAAAACTGAAGAGCCCGGGAGTGGAATCGAAGTTAGAGAGCCTATGTAAAGAACAAGTCAGCAGAAGTTGTCGCCAGACATGCTGTACTTGTTTCACACTTTCTGGAGGCCTCGATTGTCCGATTGACTATTATGATCATGCGTTGGAAAGCTCTGTCCGAGATCTACAACTTTTGTGTTGACATCGAGACCAAATTAGAAGAGCAAAAATCGCTGTGACCAGTAAAAGCCGCCCCGCAGCCAAGGAAACCGCCCCGCGGCCCGAAGCTCTGACGAAGTATTTCGCTGATCGCCTGGCCGCCCCGCGGCCTGGGTTGGCTGCCCCGCGGCCTCTGCAGAAACGCCGAATATGCTGAATGTGCTTTTTATCTCTTTAATTAGGTTTTTAGAATTATTATTTGGCCGACTATTTTGAGGTTTTTTAAGGACGTTTTAGGGTTTGTTTTAAATATCTAATTCCTTAGTTTATGCACTTGGAGATTATCAATTGAGATAACCCAAGAGGAGAGCCTCCATGGCCATGGAGTGCTAAACTCTTCCGTTTCGTCTATGGATTGAAGCTTTGGTTTGATAAAGTTGTGAGATTTCTATTCTTATTCTATTCCTATTGATTCGTATTGATTCTTTTGCGAATATTGTTGATTTCTTCTAGTCCGTACAACTAGTTGAGATTATTGCTAGGATTTTGTAGATTCCTCGTAGCGAGCCTCAATCCATAGTAGCAATCATGCTTTTTTAGGACTCGTAGGACTAAACTGGTGTGTAGAGAATCAATTATATGTTAAATGCTGACTCGTAGTTTGGTGTTGCATGTATCCTGGTTAATCCTTAATCTTAATACTACTATTAGGTTGAATCTTGACCGTGTTAGGGTTATCTAATTAGTAAGGGTTACTAGGACTCGTAGGACTAGTAATTTACACAAGATCAGGACATGAACAATAATAGGATGAGAAGAGAACTTGAAGAAGAATCGATGATCAATCAACCAAACTAAAGTGGATGTTTATAGATGGAACTATTTTCTCCATTGTTATCTCTACTAATTTGTTTATAGTTTATTTTCTCATCTTCAATCACCAAAACCCCTCTTTTCTACTAATTGGTAAATATACATTGCTTAGGATTACTTGATTCTCTGTGGGATCGACCTCTTACTTGCTTACTATACTAATTTGTAGGTTTGAGTTATACTTTGATAGGAACAACGACAGTTTCGTCCTGTCAAGTGTCACAAGGCTCGCCTAGTTGTCAATGGCAAGTCTCAAGAGGTTGGTGTGGAATCTGACGAGACCTATAGCCTGGTCGTCAAACCCGCTACCATACGCACCGTTCTGAGCATCGCCCTCACCAAGGACTGGCCCATTCACCAGCTGAGCGTCAAGAATGCCTTCCTGCACGGTAACCTTAAGAAGACTGTGTATATGCACCAACCGCTAGGGTTCTATGATCACTCGCAACCCTCCCACGTCTACCTTCTCCGGAAGTCTCTCTATGGGTTGAAACAGACGCCTCGCGCCTGGTATCAGGGATTCGCCACGTACCTCACTGGGATTGGTTTTCAGGGTATTCAGTCTGATCACTCCCTCTTTGTGTTCCATTCGGGGCCTGACACTGCCTACCTCATACTGTACGCCGATGACATTGTGCTCACTGCATCCTCTTCATCCTTACTGCCTCGACTGATGGCATTGCTGCGTTCGGAGTTTGTCATGACTGATCGTGGTCCGCTGAGCTACTTCCTTGGCATCTCTGTGACTCGCACTGATGCACTGTTTCTCCATCAGAAGAAATATGCCTTTGAGATTGTCGACAAAGCTTGGATGACGTCTTACAAACCCGCCACCACTCATGTTGACTGCAAGTCCAAGCTCGATGCTGCCTCCGGTCCTAAGGTTGATGATCATACAACCTATCGTAGTCTGGCGGGTGCCCTCCAGTATTTGACGTTCACTAGGCCAGACATCGCCTTTTGCCATTCACCAGGTTTGCTTATACACGCATGATCCCCATGAGCATCACCTCCAGGCGCTCAAGCGGATCATCCCGTTACATCAAGGGGACCAGTGAGATGGGTTTGCATCTCCGTCACGGTCGGTTCGACACCCTCACAGCCTACTCGGACGCTGACTGGGCGGGTTGTCCCGAAACTCGTCGCTCCACCTCTGGCGCGGTGTACCTCGACGACAACCTCGTCTCGTGGTCCTCCAAGCGTCAAGCCACCATCTCTCGCTCTAGTGCCAAGGGCGAGTATTGTGATGTCGCCAACACAGTGGTGGAGACCTGCTGGCTCCGCAACCTCCTCTACGAGCTTCGTGTTCCGCTTCATGCAGCCACCCTGGTCTACTGCGACAATGTCTCCGTCGTCTATCTTTCATCGAACCCAGTTCAACACCAGCGGACCAAGCACATCGAGATTGATATCCATTTCATCAGGGAGAAGGTCGTCCTAGGCCAGGTTCGAGTCTTACATATCCCTTCTGCCCATCAGTATGCGGACATTTTCAAAAAAGGATTACCTACTCCTCTTTTTACTTCTTTTCGTTCCAGTCTTGCTATTCGCTCACCTCTAGCTACGACTAAGGGAGGATGTTAGTAGACATTATTTATATTTGTGCATATTGTGTATAGTGACAATTGTACCCTCAGTGTTTTTACCTGATAATATATATACATGAGTAGGCCTCTGAGATCCGGTAAGGACCCAGTTATCCAAACAGTTACCCTAACAACCTAGTAGGTGATAGTAACTCGGAACAAAAATATATTCTCGCATGTCCCACCTCATTATCCGGATTCCACAGCAGACAGCAGTTACCAAACTTCATACATATTCTTATTCTTTTAGCCACATGAGAAGATAATAACAATCGCACCCTTGGGTGGAATTGGAACTACCATCTACTACCATTACCAATGGCCAATTCCGTAAATTATCCAAACGTGAAGCCCCAATCCATAACTACCTTGGCATATAAACAAAAAAAATCCTCCTCTCCTCCCCCAACCAAATCAATCCAAAACGTAACTGCTTAACTGAAACCTCTCCTGCTGCTCCCCCACAAAACCCTCCAACAATGTCTTCTTATCGGTATGAGCTCTTTCAGTACAGCAATAACGCCGCCGGTAACGCCTGGTCCGACGGCTTTGGTGGCCACCTGAAACCCGCCCCCACCTACGGTAATGCCTCCCGCGCCACCTATGGTCAAGCCCCCGGCTTCTCGTTTGACGGAAGCAGCGGCTTTGGGAGTAGTGGTTACGACTACCGCGGCTACTCCGGTGGCAAAATGGCCACAGGCGGCCAGTATTGGGCTGGCGGCGGCCACGGTAAGGACTCCAGCTACTATGGCGGTGAATACAGCTCCAATGGTGGCCAGATGACGATGGCGGCTAACGGAGGATACGGCGGACTTCAGATGTACGAAGACAAGGCGCAGACCATGGCGGAGAGCGTGGTTTTCCCGGAGCCCGATGATCTGATCTCGGCGCTTGTTCCAACTTCCTTTCCTCCCGGGACAGATCCCAAGTTCATCGAGTGCTTCAACCAGATGGACAGGGACAGGAACGGTTCGATCTGCGATCAGGAGTTGCAATCGGCTCTGACGACCTTCAATCAGAGGTTCAGCCTCCGAACTGTCCACCTTCTGATGTTCCTGTTCACCGGATCCAACATTAAGGACGTCACTCCCAAGGAGTTCGTCCCTCTCATCCGCAGCCTCCAATCCTGGAAGGTTCAAATTCAATTCAAATCCTCCGCGTCTTATCTTAATTATTTCTTAGATAATTATTTAATTCTTCATGGTGCAAGTTCATCGATTTGATAGCCAATTTGTACTTTAGGATCCAATAATTAGGTAGCATTTGATAGTTAAATTGACTGATCTGAATTTGTTTGACGAAATGCTTCAATGAACAGTACATATAGGCGATTTTCGAGCAGCATGATCGGGATAAGAATGGGAGCCTGAACGAGATGGAGCTGAGAGAGGCTATGAGGAGCCTGGGTTACAACCTTTCTCCATTCGTGTTGAAGCTGATCGTGTCCAAGTTTGACAAATCCGGTGCCAAATTCGCCATTGAATACGACTACTTCATTGAGTATGTATTCATATCCTCTCTCTCTATATATATACATAGATTGGATCGTCGAACTAAATACTGATTCTCTTTGTGCATTCTCTATCAAATTTGTAGGTGTTGCTTGATCATCAGGGTATGTATTTCATCCTAATTGGGTCTTTCAGAGTAATTCATTCTTAATTCGATCTTCTTGTATTTGAATGCTGATTTCTTCTTGTGGTATAGGGATTAACCGAGAGGTTCAAGACAAAGGAGGACCCATATACTGGATCTGCGACCTTTACCTACGATGAGTTCCTCTTTAACATTCTTCCCTTCATCGTAATGAACTAAGAAATATATGTCTATCCTATCGATCTTTATTAATTTATGATCGAAATATGTACACTAGGAAGCTATCAGTTGCAGCAAGTTGCGCCCCTGAGATAACGACATGGATATATGTCATCTGTATATGTAAGTTTAATTAAGGCGGTGTGGCTCGTACATGTTCTCATAGTTTCTCTCGACCTCATTGTAGAGAGTAAATTCATGTAACTCGAAGCTATATTTGAGCTCTATGTTGATGCTTCCATATTTGGTGTTGGTTTTCTCTTAGTTTTGTATACTTCTCTGTTTAGGAGGTGGCTATTTTTTATCAATACCCCCAATAGGAGGTGGCTATTTTTTATCAATACCCCCAATAGCTTGTGGAACAATCTGTAATAAAACTCATTGAAGAAGAAATAGTTTTATACCTATTTATTTGCATAAAAAAAAAGTTCGGAAATTTCAAGAGGTGTACCCTTGAGATTTTTAGTTGTTTTACACCTTTCACGTGGTATTCCTGAGATTTCGAATCCTTTCACCTCCTTCCCTTCACCCTTTATTTTAACAGCACCGTTTTAGTTGAAAAAAAAAATCAATTCAATTAAAAGAAAAGGGGGAAAGAAGAACCTGTTCACCACCTTCCTTGTTCAATTCAATTAAAAAATCAGTTATGTTTTATTTCTTGTTCAATTTCGTGATAATAGATAATATCTCCAACAACAACGATGAGGAGACCAAAATCAGCCTCATCCCCCACCGTCACCTCGCCAAGCCCACCACCTTCCACATCCACTCGTCACGCCCACCAACAACTATGCCGCCGCCTGTCGTCCTCTATGAAATCCCCTACCGACCGTACGATAACTCGTCGCCGCACCTGTTGTCGTTCATGCTTGTCTTCCTAATCGACCTCACCTGTGGCCTCCTCCTCGTCACCCTCATCTCCGCGCTCATCCCCTCTGACTCTTCAAACCCTAGCCCTAACAATCTCCTACGTTCCCTCTCCATTAAATTCTTCTTCTTCCGCTCCCTCACCGCCGACCCCTGCTACTTCGTCGTCAAATCGACCCTCCAGAACCCCAATTTCCGCTGCAGTCTCTCCCTCTTCGGCTTCGCCGTCAAGGCATCGGCTTTCCAAAACTGCGACCTCCTCGCCGAGTGCGAGGTCTCGAAGAGGCTGAAAAGGGTCGATCTTGCGCCGGAGAATTGGACGAGCTCACGAGCCTCATGATGGGGCTGAGAGGGGTGAAATTGGGGATGACAGATGGATGAAATTGGATGATTGAAGACATTGGAATGTAGAATTAGGTCACAATTTGGAGACCCAAACACCTCCCAGTCTCCAAATTTCGCAGGAAAAAAACTCAATTTCTAAGGGGGGAATGGTATGAAGCAAATCGCATGGGCAGCGAAACCAGGCCACGAGACAGAACAATGGGATTGGGGGAGGTAATCATCTTCAATGACGCCAGGGATGGTCTCTTTGGACACGGCTTCTGCTTGGGCTTCAGGTTTCGGCGATTCATGTTCCTCTTCCTGGTGTCGTTGAGGATAAGCCCATCCCTATAAGAAGAAGAACACCCAATAACAACAGTTTGTGCACTCGGGATGACGACATTGAGGACGGCGAGGGTGGTGGCACTGATCAAACAGGACTTATTCTTATGTTAGGGTTTGGAGTTTGGACCTTTTCTGGAGTTTGGACCTTTTCTAGTCTACCACTTCCTGGGAGAAGGGAAAAACAAAGTCATTAAAATACCCCCACCTTTGGGAGTATGGTAAAAATATATCCCAACTTTCAAATATAATAAAAATATTCCGACCTTTGAGGGTAGTGGTAATATATTACCACGAGTTTTTTAACGAGTAAAAAATGATGACATAAGGCAGCTTATGTCGATTTTTTTTAACAAGGGTTTTTTTAACGATTTTCTTAGAAAAAAAAAATTTGGACCGGATTCATACACAACGCCTTTTCCTCCCTCCTATTTTCTCTTGTGGTCGCTTCTTGAACTGTCTTCTAGGTCTTTCCGGTAGCTCATGGTTCCATCTATGACAGTCTTCCTCCCTCGTGGTCGCTTATCTTAAGCTGTCTCTCTCACTTCTTCTTTCTCTTTGATTCGTTCACGGATTTGACTGAGTAAGTTTTTTTCTCCTCTTTGTTGTTGTTGTTGGTTTAGTTTTGTTGTCGGGTTGGTGTTAGGAATAGTCATGTTGTGTTGATTTGAGGCAATTTTGACCGGATTAGTTGCTTTGTTGAATCATTTTCGTTTTTCGGGTGTAATTTTGTTGTCGGTTTATTTTTTTCCTAAGGAAACCGTTCAAGAAAACCCAGTTTTAGTGCTATATAATTTGTAAAAAAAGCTTCCACGCATGCTGCCTTGTTAAAAAAAATCCGCGTAGGCTGTCTTTTCAGTATTTTTGACCCATGAGAAAACTCATGGTAATATATTACCACTACCCTCAAAGGTCGGGATATTTTTATTACATTTGAAAGGTGAGGATATATTTTTACCATACCCCCAAAGGTAGGGGTATTTTAATTAGTTTTCCCTTAAAATAAAGGGAGAAGGCATGAGGTGAAAGGATTCGAAACCCCAAGGGTACCACGTGAAAGGTGTAAAATAATTGGCCACCGCATGAATTAAGCGATACCTCGGGGGTACCTCGTGAAATTTCCGAAAAAGGTTTTATACCTATTGTTGTAACGAGAATGATAACAGAGAAGAAAGACATAGAGATTTAACGTGGTTCGGCAACCGTTTATTACCTACGCCCACAGGCTGAAGAATATGGTTCTTTATTATGAAGACAAACAAGAAAATGAGGTTACAAATTGTTATGTTTCATGGGTATATATAATGACTCATGAAACTCTAGTCAAACTATGAGCATATAAACCCAAAACGGAAAATGAGCGCAAATTCAAGGCATATTAACACTTATAATACCGGTGAGAATCTTCTAGTTAGCTATTACGTTACCTTATGTGGTCTCCGACTTCTTTTATTGGTTGAATACAGATATAAAACTATCCAATTTATTAAGAGAAAAAAATAAAATAATTTGGTATATCCAATCAAGCGATATGAATCACAAAAGGGATCATGATTGCAGATTAGAGGATCCTCGCCACTATAATACAGGCGAAACTAATTAAAATAAGTGAAGCTATTGGAAAGACACTATAATGACTATTGACAATACAATTTTTATAAATTTGCACAATAGGTTCTTTTTTATTTCTAAAAACATTTATGAATCGGAGTGAAAGCAAAAAGAAAAAATTATATATTCGTTCATCCAAATACTCAATTTGTTCAACCTTAATTTCGAAAACATGCTAAACTCGTAATGTATCAAAGATCGAATCGATATGGTTACTATATGAACTATCTTTGTTTGAAAAACTTATCAGTCTAATTATATAATAAATTATCTTTTGAATATTAGCGTCAAAGAGTTATCATTATGCGTTTCTTCCAACATAAACCTAGAAAACTCAATAACCAAATTTTAATTGGTACTCATGCTTTTCCTCCGTTAGGGGTCTAGCTCTTGGAGCCGATGCATTTAACTTGCCGCAAGAGGTGCTCAATTTGGTGCGACATACATCTTGGTGTCGGAAGCTATAATGTTATGTGTTTACTTTCGTAATCTTTTCCTTTGGCATGTAATATTGTTTTATGTGTGTATGGACATGTATGTGTGTATGATGTTTATACAGGTGACTTATAGTATATGTTATACATATATGATGCACTATAGTGTGTGTTTCGACTGAGTCGTATTTAGCTTATTTAAGCTTGATCCTCTAATGAGACCATAACTATAGTGGGGTTAACATATATGTATGAACTATACTATATAAGTTATATGTATAAGGTATTATAGGGAGAAGGTTTTAATATCCGGTATTGGGCTTTAGCCCATTACTTGGCCCATGGTCTCGGCGCTGGAAGAGCTTAGTAGCACAGATGGATCCGGAGCTTACCTTGCCTTGCCTCTTTGTACTCGAAGCGCAGCGTTTTGATGCTCGGGTCTTGACCTAGCTATAAAGCGTCTCTTCCAGACGCTGGAGCTCAACACTTCAGTCTTCGTCTTTCTCTCTCCTCACAAACGCTCCGCTAGGGTTTGGAGATTCTCCTACTCTTGCCGTCGGCTTGCGAGCGCTCGGAGAAAAAAGGTTGCTGGTGGCTTCTCTGGAAGGTGTGGATCGAGTTCTGGCGTCCTCCTGGGTGGCCGCTCTCCTCGCCTTCTGAGATCTAGGGTTCTTGGAGATCGAATCCTTCTTCGATCTTCCGGTTTATCCCATACAGGGGGATTTTCTTTTCTTCCTTGTACCTCTGATTCACATGCATGTTAGTTTATGGTTGTTTGCTTTCATTGCTTGGATCATCCCTTGTACGAACTCTCTATAGTGGATTCAGCCAACTCTTGAGGCCCCGTGGATGTAGGTATTTATACCGAACCACCTAAAATCGCTTTGCTCATTCTCTTGCATGTGATTCTCTTTGATCTTTCGAATATCGCTTTAGATCTTATTCGCTTCTGCTTATCAAAACCGATTTCTAGTTTGAATCTAGGTTTTACAACCTGGTATCAGAGCTTGAGTGTCCTGATCTTGATTCCCTGGCTCATTCTTGAGTTCTAGGGATAAGGATTGGACGTAGGGACTCAGACGGACCTAAAAGGCGACATCGCTGTTGCCGAACCCCCCCTGCGTGACATACCACACCTTGTTTGCTAAATCTAGGTGTTCTGTGCTTAGTTCTTGTGCTTCTGATCTTCAAGTTTACTTGCTTTTTGATTGGCTTGTTAGGATCTGTAGTTGCACTGTTTGATTCATGCTATTTTGAATCATTATTTGTGTTATTTGATTATTTACTAACTGTTTAGTTGTTTTACAGGTAAAATATTACAGCTATGGGTGATAAAGGCACATATCTAAAGCCCTTCAATGGCCACACTGATTTTGCTATGTGGGAATTAAAGATGAAGGCAATTCTCATCAAAGAAAAGTGTTGGAAAAATCCTTGAAACTGATCAACAAGCTCACAGTGAACTTATGCTTCACTTAAGTGATGAAGTTGCTCGACAGGTATTAAATCTTGACACTGCTGAGAAACTTTGGGATGGTCTGGAAGGTTTGTACTTGGTAAAATCTCTCCCTTCTCGTGTCAATTTGTTTAATAAGCTGTTTAATTTCAAAATGGATGTTTCCTGCCCCTTGTCTGAAAACCTTGATAAGTTTCTTACTATTATTCAAGATTTGCAAAGATGTGGTGACAAAGTTGACGAAACTCAGCAATGTGTTTTGTTGTTAAATTCTTTGCTTGCTCAGTTTGATACTTTTAAAGATGTTGTGCAATATAGTACTGATAAACTGGAAAAGAAAGTTATTCTTGGGTCCATTATTCATAAAAATGATGCTTTGAAAGTCTTTAAAAAAAATATGAGCTAAAAAATGACCATAAACCTGACAATAAAAATGAAGTTCTTGTTTCTAGTGGTAGGTTTCACTACTAGATAAGTGGTTATTGATGACAGTTAGAAGATGGCCTTTTTAATAAATTGTCATTAAAGATATCTTTTTATGGCATTTAAATAAAAAACGCTATAAATTTTCATGATATAATTTATTTATGACATTTTATAAACGCCGTAATATTTATGGCGTTTATAAAACGCCATGTTTTATGATAGTAGATATTACAACCTAACTTTTATGGCGTTTTTAAACGCTGTAAATTCTATAGCGTTTATTAAACGTCATGGTATTAGGGGTAATTTTTTCCCCAAAAATTGGGCCTAATTTAGAGCGGCAAAACGAAGAGGGGCTTATAACCCTAACCCCTTTTCTGTCTTCCTAGACCAACTCTGATGCGATTTTTCTCTATTCAGAGCGCCTCAATGCATCACCTCGCCTCCTTTCTCCAATTTCTTCAGAGATCTACAACAATTAGGAAGGTTAAGAACCCCCGTCAAAAATCAAATGTAGAGGAGAGCTGTCGACTTTCCCCTACTCCGGTCACCCCAGATCTCCACCACGTCTACGCTGGGAGTCGATTTCAAAAGTTAGGGTTTCCTCCTTTTCTATCTTGTTATGTCGTTGAAGTACTTTAGGAACGATTTATTATCTAAATCCTTTAATCTCTTCAGATCGGAACTAATTGATTGAAAAGGTTAGGGTTTTCTCCTTTTTCATGAAATCAAAGGTTCGGGTTCCCCTTTTTTTCTCTTGTTCTATACATCTGACGGAAAAGGAAAAGAAAGAGACAAACGGGCTCGGATTATATAAGGGGTTTGATTTGTTAGGGGCAGTAGAGTGGGCTGTTTTTCCTCCCTCCCCTTTTGTTTTGTTGGGTATGGAAAAGCTTCGACCATTTTGGCTCAGCTAGAGTGTCGAGTTTTTGTAAATTTCTTTACAGATCTATAGTTTTTGTTATGTGGATCACTTTGCCCTCTTTCTTCCAAAGCGAAGGAACTAAGGGATATTCCAAATATTTAGATGCTAATGAGTGATTGGATTTCATGTATACATGGATGCCTAAAGGGATTGAATATTTGATAATAGGAATATGTGTTTAACTAACGTCATGTTATTATGCAACATGGATACTTGCATAGTTGCATTGCATTAATTGGCACAATTTAATTGCCCTAAATTGGCACTTATCATGTGTATTACCACAGTTGACATGCTATTTGATAATAGGAATATGGATTATTTTTTTAATCAATGTGACTACCTTTAAAATAAAATAAAAGCAGTTGTATCAAATGTATGGTCTTTTGTGGAATTTCACGATTCATCACGTCTCTTATTCTATCTACTACCTTATATTTGCCAGATCTCTCAAGTCGGGTCGACAAGTGACAGCATTGGTTTTTTGACAAGTTTAATGAGCATGTGAGTATTATATAACCACAATCTAGTGTTTTTCAGTTGTTTTCATGGTTGCATAAGTAAATTGTTTTCAGTTGCTTTCATGGTTCCACAAGTAAATTTTGAAAAGTGATTCATTTCAGTTTATAGTTTAAGTTGCTATTTCTATTTTGTATCAATATGATGCTTTTAATCCTTTTAGCTTTATTAAAAATTTGATACTTTAGGGCTTCTTATGAAGGTAGAGTAGCATTAGTACGACTTTGGGAAGAATAGCCTTTTGTGATTGATCTAATGGTCTGGTTAATAATAAGCCATTGGTTCACTACCTTATATTATGCAGAGAGCTTGCAAGTTTCTATTGGACATACGTACACATAACCCCAAGTGGTTTGTTGTTGAAATGTTAATGTCTGAGAATTTTCTGTTATATTTTTAGTATCCATTAAGTATAGATTCAGATTTTATGCCACTTGTTTCTAGCAACTTGTTAATGTCAGACAAATTTGGCTTGTTTATTTATATCTGCTAAAATAAATTTTTAATTTCATTTTCATGTTTGTTGGATTTTGATTGTGTTGATGTGCCTCTTTTGACACAGCTAGATTATCTGTCAAGACGTATCACTACGATGATCCGACAACAAGAGGGCTGGACTTCAGAGGTATATATGGATATTTTCTTTTTCATTGAAAGCATATCTATTTATATAGAAGCTTTATATCAAGTCTCTGTATTTATATATCGACTCTGATGTCATCACTTAAGTTTCATTTCTGGGATCATATGCATTTCTTTTGATGTTCTTTATTGGGAACATATGCATTTCTGTATCTAATGACTTTTAGCCTTTGTGTTATCGTCACATGTTCCTGACATTGTTGCACACTTTTTCTTTCCATTTTAGGTTTTGGTGACTTGTTGAATCCATTAGAACAGAATTTAAGAATTAGATAAGACAATCAAGTAAGTCATTAGTCATGGTTGGATTCTAGAGCTGCTTCTATCAAGCGACTTTTATGTTTTTGTGTTGCTTGTTTATGAAACGACTAGCAAATCTTATTTTTCTCCTCTGAGTATAATTTTCAAGTTCTGGTGTGGAATCTATGTTGTTCAGAACTTGATTGGCTACAGGGCACATTTGTTTAAGGAATAAAGAAGGAAGTCATCTTATCCCCTGCTCATGCTCTTTCACTCATTACAGCCGGTGAAGGTAGAATTAGTTGTGTTGACATTTTACTGCAGTTTTCATCTTTTATACTTATATTCATTGTGTATATGAATAATATAGAACCTAGCCAATGATTTTGCCATAAGACCAAGTCACGTTTGTACACCAAAAAGAAGGGAGAAAAGAGGACTTTTTTTGTTTGACAACATATTATCCCAGTTCTTTATTTGTTCAATCTCTTCAATTGTTCATTGCTAATTGACATTGTTATTTCTTTGGATACCATTTTACTTGCAGCATCTGATTGACCAGGCAAATGATGATTTCTCTACTGCTTACAAGTAGTTGGTAGAGGTTACGTTGCTCAAAAGCTCCGGGCCAAGTAGCACAAAAATTCAAGAATGAGGTCGCGTTAGTAGCCTAGCTTCATCACATACATCATTTTGCATAGTAGAATAGAACTCCACTTTTGTATTTATAACGATCTTGGCTTTTAGAGCCACTTTGAGTTCATTAATTTTTTTTAAATGAGTAAATTTCCATGGCGTTTTTCAAACGCCATGAATTGTGTGGATATTGAATTTTTTTTATATTATATAAAAAAGCATGGCGTTTTAAAAACGTCATAGATTTTCTTTTTTATGGCATTTGACAAACGCCATAAAATATTGGGTAAAAGCACGGCGTCACCTTCAAGGGCGTTTGAGCATGGCGTTTAAAAACGCCATGGTAAGGCTTTTACGGCGTTTTTTAAACGTCATAGAAGTGTATGTTTGTACTAGTGTTTAAAGGCAATAAGAATAATAACACCAATAACAACAATAAACCACCTAAGAAAGATTCCAGTAAAACTGATGCTCATCAAAATGGTAAACCTGATAAATCTCACCTTATGTGTTCTTACTGCTCTAAGTCTGGTCACATTGAGAAACATTGCTTTAAGAGGAAGAAAGACGAAATGCTGGCTGGTAAAAAGCCTAATGTCTCTGCTGTGCTTGAATCTCATCTTTATTATACTCATGAAGTGCTTGCTTTGTTAAATTCTGGTGACTGCAATGCTTGGATTTTAGATTCTGGATGTACCATGCATGTTACCTTCCATAAGTCTTGGTTTTCTGAACTTAAATGCTATGATGTTGGTACTGTCATGCTGGGTGATCATTCTATGCTTAAAATTAAAGGTGTTGGCTCAGTTGCTTTAAGAATGTTTGACAATGTTATTAGAGTTATAAAGGATGTGAAATGGGTGTCTGATTTAAGAAGAAATTTATTGTCTGAAAGTGCTCTTGGGGAATTAAAATTTAATATGTATAGTTCTGATGGTGTGAGGATTGTTTCTAAGGATGGCAAACCTGTGATTTAATGCTTAAGAACGGCTGGATTATATGAACTTGTTGCGACTCCTGTTGTGAATTCCTCTGCTGCTGCCTTTACTGCCATTGATAAGCCTATGTCTATGCATGATACTATGTTGTGGCATGTTAGGTTAGGTCATATTGGTAATAAAGGTCTTGAGAACTTGTAAAAGTCTGGTGTTATTCCTGCTAAACCTTGCTCCATTGACTTATGTGAAACCTGTGTTCTAGCCGTAGGTAAGCATACTAGAAAAGGTTTCATATCACCTGCTCATGTTTCTACTGCTCCTTTGAATTATGTTCATTCTGCTGGTCTTTGAGGCCCTGCCCAAGTGTCTACTGTTGGTCTAAAGAGATATTTCATGTCCTTGATTGATCATTATAGTAGAAAAGTTTGGGTGTTTTTGTTAAAAACTAAAGATGAAGCTTTTGAAACTTTTAAACTTTTGAAGTCTATGGTTGAAAAGGAAACTGGCTTATTTGTTAAGTGCTTAAAAACTGACAATGGTCTTGAGTTTTATAATTCCTTGTTTGATGCATATTGTAAACAAAATGACATTAAAAGACACTTGACAATCCCTGGTACTCCCCAACAGAATGGTACTGCTGAGAGGATGAACATGACTCTTCTTGAAAAGGCTAGATGCATGCTTATTTCCTCTAGTTTGAAGCATTCTCTGTGGGGTGAAGTTGTTATGACTGCTGGATATTTGATAAATAGAACTCCCTCATCTGTGATTGACTTTAAAACTCCTTATGAACGGTGGTATAAAAGAAAGCCTCGCCTTGATGATCTTAAACCTTTTGGTTGCACTGTATATTCCTAAATTAACCAAGGTAAGTTGAATCCCAGGTCACAAAAATGTGTCCTATTGGGATATCCTCAAGGTGTTAAAGGCTATAAATTGTTACTTGTTCAACCTGGAGCCCATAAAACTATTGTGAGTAGGAATGTCATTTTTAATGAGAACGAATTTCACTTTAAAATGATTTTTGTTCCTACTGTGCATGATTCTAACCTGCAGGTACACAATGGTGATCAGTTTTATGTTCCTAAGAACTATGAAACTGATTCAGATGATGAGTTTGATACTGGTTATTCTCCCTCCCCTCCTCTTACTCTCTCTCCAGTTTCTTCTACCCCTTCTGATTCTGTGACTGTGCAACCTTACCAATTGGGTGGGGAAGCTCATGAACCTGTTGTTGAACCTGATGTGCCTTCTTCTTCCGTTTCTCCTATTTCTGTGAATGAGGATGCTATTATTGAGTCTGTGCCTGCTTCTGGTTCTGGTTCCTCTAGTTCTTCAGTTGCTGAGAGGCATGATCTCACTGATTGGCAGTTGACTGGGATAGGAGTCCTAGGACTTTAATTCCAAATAAAAGGTTCATACACAACATTGTTGAGTTTGCTTGCCTTGTGTCTGATGTGGTTAAAAGTTTTACTCCTGAGACTTATGAACATGCTTTAAATTGTGCTCACTATAAGAATTAGAAAAAGGCTGTGGATGAAGAGATTGAGTCTATGAGGGTTAACAAAACCTGGTCTTTAGTTGCTAAACCTGAAAATGCAAGACTTATTGATTGCAAATGGGTTTTTAAGCTTAAAGATGGTGTGTCTAAAACTGATCCACCTAGATATAAAGCCAGGCTTGCTGCTAAAGGATTCACCCAAAGAGAGGGTGAAGACTATAATGAAATCTTTGCTCTTGTGGTTAAGTATAAGACTCTTAGACTCTTACTTGCTATGACTATTGTGTATGATTTTGAACTTGAGCAAATGGATGATAAAACTGCTTTCTTGCATGGTGATTTGGATGAAACTATATACATGAGACACCCTAAGGGCATTGTTGATTATGTGCATCCTAACTATGTTGGCCTTTTGAATAAATCTATCTATGGTCTTAAACAGTCTCCACGACAGTGGAATATTAAGTTTGATAGATGTATGAGGTTCAGTTTAGTGTTTAAAAGAAGTAAGTTTGATACATGATTGTATTTTAATGGTATTAAAAGAAATGGTCCTGCTGCTTATGTGCTTTTATATGTTTATTATATTCTGTTGATTTCTAAATCTTTGATTTCTAAATCTAAAGAGTGCATCTTAGACATTAAAAAGAACTTGCAGAAGCATTTTGACATGAAAGATTTGGGTATTGCTAAGAAAATCTTGGGGATGTCCATTCTTAGAGATAGACAGCATAAAAAACTATGGTTGCATCAATGTGATTACATTCATAAGGTGCTTGACATGTTTCATATTTCTGGTGACAAAGTGAATAATATTTCTTTAGGTCCTCATCTTGATTTGACTAAGTCTAAAGATGTTTTGTTTGCTGTTGAGATGAAAAATATTAAATCTATACCATATGATGATGTTGTTGGGTCTGTTATGTACTCTATGATTTGTACTAGGCCTGACTTGGCTTTTGCTATCAGTACTCTAAGCAGGTTCATGTCTAATCCTTCTGAGAAGCATTGGTTATCCGTGAAATATTTGTTAAAATAATTGCCTGGCTCCGTGAATCTGTCATTGTTATATTCTGATCATACTTCTGTATCTGAATCGCATGTCTTTGTTGACGCTGACTATGCTAGTAACAAGAACACTAGGAAATCAATTACTTCCTATGTATATACATGGGCAGGTAATTGTATTTCCTGGACGTCCTAACAACAGCCTATAGTTGCATTATCTTCCACTGAAGCAGAATACATTGCTGCTACAGAAGCTTGTAAAGAAGCTATCTGCCTGCAGGGTATTTTGAAAGAAGTGGAAATGAAGCATTACACATCTGATCTGCATATAGATAGCCAGAGTGCTCTGTATTTGTGTAGAGATCATACGTATCCTGAGCGTACTAAACATATTGATGTTAGATATCATTTCATTCGTGAAAAAGTTGAAGATAACATCATTCATGTTAAGAAAATCGATGGTAGAGTTAATTCTGCAGATTTTGGCACTAAAATTGTCCCTCATGATAAGTTTGTGTTTTGCAGGAACTTCCTCCACTTGGAGGAACTTGAGTGATCTCTGTGTGTGATGTATGCTTGGGCTGAGGACGGACCTGGCCATGAAGAATCCACTTATCAGTTGAGTATGAGTCTGCCCAGTGCAAGAATTTGAAAAGTAGAGGGGTGTTTGTAATGTTATGTGTTTACTTTCGTAATCTTTTCCTTTGGCATGTAATATTGTTTTATGTGTGTATGGACATGTATGTGTGTATGATGTTTATACAGGTGACTTATAGTATATGTTATACATATATGATGCACTATAGTGTGTGTTTCGACTGAGTCGTATTTAGCTTATTTAAGCTTGATCCTCTAACGAGACCATAACTATAGCGGGGTTAACATATATGTATGAACTATACTATATAAGTTATATGTATAAGGTATTATAGGGAGAAGGTTTTAATATCCGGTATTGGGCTTTAGCCCATTACTTGGCCCATGGTCTCGGCGCTGGAAGAGCTTAGTAGCACAGATGGATCCGGAGCTTACATTGCCTTGCCTCTTTGTACTCGAAGCGCAGCGTTTTGATGCTCGGGTCTTGACCTAGCTATAAAGCGTCTCTTCCAGACGCTGGAGCTCAACACTTCAGTCTTCGTCTTTCTCTCTCCTCACAAACGCTCCGCTAGGGTTTGGAGATTCTCCTACTCTTACCGTCGGCTTGCGAGCGCTCGGAGAAGAAAGGTTGCTGGTGGCTTCTCTGGAAGGTGTGGATCGAGCCCTGGCGTCCTCCTGGGTGGCCGCTCTCCTCGCCTTCTGAGATCTAGGATTCTTGGAGATCGAATCCTTCTTCGATCTTCTGGTTTATCCCATACAGAGTGATTTTCTCTTCTTCCTTGTACCTCTGATTCACATGCATGTTAGTTTAGGGTTGTTTGCTTTCATTGCTTGTATCATCCCTTGTACGAACTCTCTATAGTGGATTCAGCTAACTCTTGAGGCCCCGTGGATGTAGGTATTTATACCGAACCACCTAAAATCGCTTTGTTCGTTCTCTTGCATGTGCTTCTCTTTGATCTTTCGAATATTGCTTTAGATCTTATTCGCTTCCGCTTATCAAAACCGATTTCTATCTTGAATCTAGGTTTTACAACCTGGTATCAGAGCTTGAGTGTCCTGATCTTGATTCCTTGGCTCATTCTTGAGTTCTAGGGATAAGGATTGGACGTAGGGCCTCAGACAGACCTAAAAGGCGACATCGCTTGTGCCGAACCCCCCCTGCGTGACATACCACACCTTGTTTGCTAGATCTAGGTGTTCTGTGCTTAGTTCTTGTGCTTCTGGTGCATCTGATCTTCAAGTTTACTTGCTTTTTGATTGGCTTGTTAGGATCTGTAGTTGCACTGTTTGATTCATGCTATTTTGAATCATTATTTGTGTTATTTGATTATTTACTAAATGTTTAGTTGTTTTACAGGTACAATATTACAACTATGGGTGATAAAGGCACATATCTAAAGCCCTTCAATGGCCACACTGATTTTGCTATGTGGCAATTAAAGATGAAGGCAATTCTCATCAAAGAAAAGTGTTGGAAAAATCCTTGAAACTGATCAACAAGCTCACAGTGAACTTATGCTTCACTTAAGTGATGAAGTTGCACGACAGGTATTAAATCTTGACACTGCTGAGAAACTTTGGGATGGTCTGGAAGGTTTGTACTTGGTAAAATCTCTCCCTTCTCATGTCAATTTGTTTAATAAGCTGTTTAATTTCAAAATGGATGTTTCCTGCCCCTTGTCTGAAAATCTTGATAAGTTTCTTACTATTATTCAAGATTTGCAAAGATGTTGTGACAAAGTTGAGGAAACTCAGCAATGTGTTTTGTTGTTAAATTCTTTGCTTGCTCAGTTTGATACTTTTAAAGATGTTGTGCAATATAGTACTGATAAACTGGAAAAGAAAGTTATTCTTGGGTCCATTATTCATAAAAATGATGCTTTGAAAGTCTTTAAAAAATATGAGCTAAAAAATGACCATAAACCTGAAAATAAAAATGAAGTTCTTGTTTCTAGTGGTAGGTTTAAAGGCAATAACAATAATAACACCAATAACAACAATAAACCACCTAAGAAAGATTCCAGTAAAACTGATGCTCATCAAAATGGTAAACCTGATAAATCTCACCTTATGTGTTCTTACTGCTCTAAGTCTGGTCACATTGAGAAACACTGCTTTAAGAGGAAGAAAGACGAAATGCTGGCTGGTAAAAAGCCTAATGTCTCTGCTGTGCTTGAATCTCATCTTTATTATACTCATGAAGTGCTTGCTTTGTTAAATTCTGGTGACTGCAATGCTTGGATTTTAGATTCTGGATGTACCATGCATGTTACCTTCCATAAGTCTTGGTTTTCTGAACTTAAATGCTATGATGTTGGTACTGTCATGCTGGGTGATCATTATATGCTTAAAATTAAAGGTGTTGGCTCAGTTGCTTTAAGAATGTTTGACAATGTTATTAGAGTTATAAAGGATGTGAAATGGGTGTCTGATTTAAGAAGAAATTTATTGTCTGAAAGTGCTCTTGGGGAATTAAAATTTAATATGTATAGTTCTGATGGTGTGAGGATTGTTTCTAAGGATGGCAAACCTGTGATTTAATGCTTAAGAACGGCTGGATTATATGAACTTGTTGCGACTCCTGTTGTGAATTCCTCTGCTGCTGCCTTTACTGCCATTGATAAGCCTATGTCTATGCATGATACTATGTTGTGGCATGTTAGGTTAGGTCATATTGGTAATAAAGGTCTTGAGAACTTGTAAAAGTCTGGTGTTATTCCTGCTAAACCTTGCTCCATTGACTTATGTGAAACCTGTGTTCTAGCCGTAGGTAAGCATACTAGAAAAGGTTTCATATCACCTGCTCATGTTTCTACTGCTCCTTTGAATTATGTTCATTCTGGTCTTTGAGGCCCTGCCCAAGTGTCTACTGTTGGTCTAAAGAGATATTTCATGTCTTTGATTGATCATTATAGTAGAAAAGTTTGGGTGTTTTTGTTAAAAACTAAAGATGAAGCTTTTGAAACTGTTAAACTTTGGAAGTCTATTGTTGAAAAGAAAACTGGCTTATTTGTTAAGTGCTTAAAAACTTACAATGGTCTTGAGTTTTGTAATTCCTTGTTTGATGCATATTGTAAACAAAATGGCATTAAAAGACACTTGACAATCCCTGGTACTCCCCAGCAGAATGGTACTGCTGAGAGGATGAACAGGACTCTTCTTGAAAAGCCTAGATGCATGCTTATTTCCTCTAGTTTGAAGCATTCTCTGTGGGGTGAAGTTGTTATGACTGTTGCATATTTGATAAATAGAACCCCCTCCTCTGTGATTGACTTTAAAACTCCTTATGAACTGTGGTATAAAAGAAAGCCTCACATTGATCATCTTAAACCTTTTGGTTGCACTGTATATTCCTAAATTAACCAAGGTAAGTTGAATCCCAGGTCACAAAAATGTGTCCTATTGGGATATCCTCAAGGTGTTAAAGGCTATAAATTGTTACTTGTTCAACCTGGAGCCTACAAAACTATTGTGAGTAGGAATGTCATTTTTAATGAGAATGAATTTCACTTTAAAATGATATTTGTTCCTACTGTGCATGATTCTAACCTGCAGGTACACAATGGTGATCAGTTTTATGTTCCTAAAAACTATGAAACTGATTCAGATGATGAGTTTGATACTGGTTATTCTCCCTCCCCTCCTCTTACTCTCTCTCATGTTTCTTCTACCCCTCTTGATTCTGTGACTGTGCAACCTCACCAATTGGGTGGGGAAGCTCATGAACCTGTTGTTGAACCTGATGTGCTTTCCTCTTCTGTTTCTCCTATTTCTGTGAATGAGGATGCTATTATTGAGTCTGGTTCATCTAGTTCTTCAGTTGCTGAGAGGCATGATCTCACTGATTGGCAGTTGACTGGGATAAGAGTCCTAGGACTTTCATTGCAAATAAAAGGTTCATAAACAACATCGTTGAGTTTGCTTGCTTTGTGTCTGATGTGGTTAAAAGTTTTACTCCTGAGACTTATGAACATGCTTTAAAGTGTGCTCACTATAAGAATTGGAAAAAGGTTGTGGATGAAGAGATTGAGTCTATGAGGGTTAACAAAACCTGGTCTTTAGTTGCTAAACCTGAAAATGCAAGACTTATTGATTGCAAATGGATTTTTAAGCTTAAAGATGGTGTGTCTAAAACTGATCCCCCTAGATATAAAGCCAGGCTTGCTGCTAAAGGATTCACCCAAAGAGAGGGTGAAGACTATAATGAAATCTTTGCTCTTGTGGTTAAGTATAAGACTCTTAGACTCTTACTTGCTATGACTGTTGTGTATGATTTTGAACTTGAGCAAATGGATGTTAAAACTGCTTTCTTGCATGGTGATTTGGATGAAACTATATACATGAGACAACCTAAGGGCATTGTTGATTATGTGCATCCTAACTATGTTGGCCTGTTGAATAAATCTATCTATGGTCTTAAACAGTCTCCACGACAGTGTAATATTAAGTTTGATAGATGTATGAGGTTCAGTTTAGGGTTTAAAAGAAGTAAGTTTGATACATGATTGTATTTTAAAGCTATTAAAAGAAATGGTCCTGCTGCTTATGTGCTTTTATATGTTTATTATATTCTGTTGATTTCTAAATCTTTGATTTCTAAATCTAAAGAGTGCAACTTAGACATTAAAAAGAACTTGCAGAAGCATTTTGACATGAAAGATTTGGGTATTGCTAAGAAAATCTTGGGGATGTCCATTCTTAGAGATAGACAGCATAAAAAACTATGGTTGCATCAATGTGATTACATTCATAAGGTGCTTGACATGTTTCATATTTCTGGTGACAAAGTGAATAATATTTCTTTAGGTCCTCATCTTGATTTGACTAAGTCTAAATATGTTTTGTTTGCTGTTGAGATGAAAAATATTAAATCTATACCATATGATGCCGCTGATGGGTCTGTTATGTACTCTATGATTTGTACTAGGCATGACTTGGCTTTTGCTATCAGTACTCTAAGCAGGTTCATGTCTAATCCTTCTGAGAAGCACTGGTTATCCATGAAATATTTGTTAAAATAATTACTTGGCTCTGTGAATCTGTCATTGTTAAATTCTGATCATACTTTTGCATCGAAATCACATGGCTTTGTTGATGCTGACTATGCTAGTAACAAGGACACTAGGAAATCAATTACTTCCTATGTATATACATGGGCAGGTAATTGTATTTCCTGGAAGTCCTAACAACAGCCTATAGTTGCATTATCTTCCACTGAAGCAGAATACATTGCTGCTACAGAAGCTTGTAAAGAAGCTATCTGGCTGCAGGGTATTTTGAAAGAAGTGGAAATGAAGCATTACACATCTGATCTGCATATAGATAGCCAGAGTGCTCTGTATTTGTGTAGAGATCATACGTATCCTGAGCGTACTAAACATATTGATGTTAGATATCATTTCATTCGTGAAAAAGTTGAAGATAACATCATTCATGTTAAGGAAATCGATGGTAGAGTTAATTCCGCAGATTTTGGCACTAAAATTGTCCCTCATGATAAGTTTGTGTTTTGCAGGAACTTCCTCCACTTGGAGGAACTTGAGTGATCTTTGTGTGTGATGTATGCTTGGGCTGAGGACGGACCTGGCCATGAAGAATCCACTTATCAGTTGAGTCTGAGTCTGCCCAGTACAAGAATTAGAAAAGTAGAGGGGTGTTTGTAATGTCATGTGTTTACTTTCCTAATCTTTTCCTTTGGCATGTAATATTGTTTTATGTGTGTATGGACATGTATGTGTGTATGATGTTTATACAGGTGACTAATAGTATATGTTATACATATATGATGCACTATAATGTGTGTTTCGACTGAGTCGTATTGAGCTTATTTAAACTTGGTCCTCTAACGAGACCATAACTATAGCGGGGTTAACATATATGTATAAACTATACTATATAAGTTATATGTATAAGGTATTATAGGGAGAAAATTTTAATATCTGGTATTGGGCTTTAGCCCATTACTTGGCCCACGGTCTCGGCGCTGGAAGAGCTTAGTAGCACAGATGGATCCGGAGCTTACCTTGTCTTGCCTCTTTGTACTCGAAGCGCAGCGTTTTTATGATCGGGTCATGACCTAGCTATAAAGCATCTCTTCTAGACGCTGGAGCTCAACACTTCAATCTTCGTCTTTCTTTCTCCTCACAAACGCTCCGCTAGGGTTTCTAGGGTTTGGAGATTCCCCAGCTCTTGCCGTCAGCTTGCGAGCGCTCGGAGAAGAAAGGTTGCTGGTGGCTTCTCTAGAAGGTGGATCGAGCTCCGGCGTCCTCTTGGGTGGCTGCCCTCCTCGCCTTTTGAGATCTAGGGTTCTTGGAGATCGAATCCTTCTTCGATCCTCCGGTTTATCCCATACAGAGGGATTTTCTCTTCTTCCTTGTACCTCTGATTCACATGCATGTTAGTTTAGGGTTATTTTCTTTCATTTGGTTGTTTCATCTCTTGTACGAACTCTCTATAGTGGATTGGCCAACTCTTGAGGCCCCATGGATGTAGGTATTTATACTGAACCACGTAAAATCGCTTTGTTCGTTCTCTTGCATGTGATTCTCTTTGATCTTTCGAATATCGCTTTAGATCTTATTCGTTTCCGCTTATCAAAACCGATTTCTAGTTTGAATCTAGGTTTTACAGAAGCAATAGCACTTAAAACTTAACCCTTAGGGCTTTCACGTACTATGCAGCCTTGTTTTTGACTTGTATAAATTACTTATCATATATGTATATGTGATGCATAAAATCTGCATCGTAGTTATTGAAGAAGATCAATCTCGACTATCGACTCAACCCGAACCGTAGCCTGCAAAATGATGAGAGGGTTTCTCGACCAAATAAATTTGTAGTCAAGACCCCCGCTATAGTATAGGGGAGTCAGGTTCAACCTCAGGAGAGAAGTCAGCGGTTCTAGGTTTAGTGTGTTTTGGGGTTCAGGGATAGGAGGAAGAGGTGATGAGGGTGGCTGTCGACAAAGAATAGTGGGGTCGATGTCGATGGATGGAGAGGGAATGGTGGTTGGGGTCGAGTATAACCTGTGTCGAATAAAAATAATAAAATATAGCAAATAACGATGCAAACTTCCAATGTTAGGGATCACCACAACAATAAACATATGTGTAGATCATAAATCACATAAAGATGCATGCTTTATATCAAATAACTTTCGTTATTAACAAATAGGAATATAGAGGCTTTCGCATAAACCCTAAGTGTTACTACCTTTTCTTAATTAGGATCAACCAACTTTCGCAAGCAAACCCTAATTACTATCCAAATTCTTAATAAGATCACTTTCGCTTCAATATCACAAATAAGGAATTTCCTTAACTCTTGCAAAGGATTAAGCACATAGGTAGATGATAATAGAGACATACAAATTCATAAATTCATAAATCAAACACACATATCTATGTTGGGATCACCCCAACCCTATAAGAAGGAAATTAGAAACAAAACATAATAAAAGAAAATAACTTTAGCATTCAAAATAAAACTTAAACTTACAAAACCTTCCAAATGTTCCTCCTCTCTCGTCTTCTCTCTCTCTCTCCTCTCTCCTTGCGCCCGAAGACGGCTTTGCTTGAATGTATGAAAATCAGTCCCCTAGGGCCTTATTTATAGTGTTCCATTTAGCTAATCTTGGAAGGAATATCTATCTATATCTAAAAACTTCCTATCTAAAAGCATAAGATAAAACATAATTGATAATGAAAATAGATCTATAAGGAAACTATATATATCTAAAGTGGATAAATCCCTTCCATCTTGATAGATCTTCTCTTGAATGGATAGAATTCCGCATCTCTTGGCTTGCAAGTAACTCTATCTTCTTGGACACAACTCGATCTCGGACTCGACATGCTTTTGGATTGTCCTCGACGTCGAGTAGGATTTTTCTCCCAGGGTTGCACTCGAGCTCGGGCACATACTGGACTCGTCGGGTGTACTCGACGTCGACCAAAACTCCTCGACGTCGACTAGAATTGTGCTCTCGAGTGGTCTGGTGCTCGTTCTCGACTTCTGGGAGACAATTCGACCAAAAAGTTACTCGACGTCGACCAAACCTATTTCTGTACGCTTTCAGCATTCTGCTCCGTTCTTGAAACGCACTTTACCGAGTCCTCGTTCGTCCGATTGACGCATATGAGCATGCGTTAGAAAACTCTTTTCGAGGGCTGTAACTTTCATGAAGACATCAAAGCTTGATTCAGAACGATGAATGGTAAAAAACGGCATTTTCTCCGGATGCACCATCCTTAGCTTCTTCATGACCTTCCTTTAAGCTCAAAAGTGCGTCCGATTTCTGCAAAATTAAACAGAAACTAGTGTAGACTCCATAATTTGGCAAATAAGTGTGAACTACATAGATTTTGTACTATTCTAACCCAAATGTATGAAATGCATGCAAAAATCAGTATAAAAGTAATTGTAAAATATGGCAAATTAGGCTCACAACAAACACCCCATGCTTAAGCTTGCTTGTCCTCAAGCAATACTTTAAATGGTCATACAGGGGAAGAAAACACACTCTCAACATATT
This sequence comes from Persicaria maculosa, assembly GCA_963922045.1. Taxonomy (NCBI): domain Eukaryota; kingdom Viridiplantae; phylum Streptophyta; class Magnoliopsida; order Caryophyllales; family Polygonaceae; genus Persicaria; species Persicaria maculosa. Next base: position 49,708,865 of record OY998259.1, on the reverse strand, counting down.
AGATCCATTCTCATATAACTCTGCAATCAATTACCATCATCGAAAAGGTACTAATGTCACAAATCCATGAATGTGCAATAAAAAAGCAACATCTACTCACAAAAGGAGGGTTATACAAAACATTCATTCGTGACAAAGCATTAATAATCAAGAGGACTTTAATTTAAGCTAATGGTGAAGAAAAGGTAAAAGGTAAAGTGGTGGGCTATTTTTTGGCAATGTGGTGCTAAATCCGGGGAGAATTTCTTCAAACTAGCTTTCTTGCTTTGATGCACTTTCTCCTTCATAATTTCCACATCACTCATCCTCTCATAAATCACTCTTTGCTTTTTTCACTTATATGATTTTACCTCTCTAACCTCAGCACTGCCTTCTCGCGAGTCGCAAACATGGGTGTCATGAAAGGCCTAGATACTTAGTGCTTTGGACTCCTCACCTATATGTCCCATCTCGCCGGGCTATTATCTCAACGAGCAGGGTCGATCCACCTTTATCTCCTAAGGTGACCGGATTTTCTTTCACTCATTAAATTTTCCATATATTTTTCAATTTCCTGCCAAACTCCATAATGATAATAATAACACAACAACCATATAACAATCTCCATAGCGTAACTTCATTCTCAACATAATCCCCGGATAGGTAAAGAATGGGCAATATTTGGGTCACGTGGAGCAAAATATGAAATAAGGCTCAATATGGCTTTTGTGATGAATAAGCATAGGTATGGCTAAGAAATATAAACATAGAGCATATATGGAAATATAAAGTCCTCCATCCTCTTATCATGCAACATGTCAAAAGCAATTTCAAATTTGACCTCCTTTCATGGTTTTCAAGAAAATATGCACTTCACTATGGCTTCCCTTTACTAGGCAATTTCATGCTATATCTCTTAACAAATCCAATTTTGCATCGTCGAGTTCAATTTAAGCTTCCATGACACTTATCAAAATTTTAATGGGGGTCAGTTTTCTTTAAACTTTGGAAAACATGGATATAAGCACATAAATAGAATATGAAATCCAAAGTAGCCATGTATAATGAATTCAAGAAAATAAACTTCAAATATGCACACATAATGTCAAATAAAGTCAAATATGCATCAAGTAAGCCCTTCCCCCACCCCATACTTAAACATTACAGTGTCCTCGCTGTATAAAAACAAGGGTAAAGAAAGACACTCACTAGACAGGTGTGCAGATCGTCAGAATCGAGTGTTGAAGAAGCTGCAGAAGTGGTCGGCCTCGAGGAGAGTAGTCGACGTCGACTACAACTACTCGACATCGAGTACAATGAAAGCCTCCAGGGTGATCCTTCCTCGACCACATGCGTTTCTGGTCGTTCTGGGTAGTCGAAGTCGAGTAGATTACTCGACGTCGAGTACTACTGCAACTTCTCTATACTTGCAAGATTTGTTAGAAAGATAATAATCCACAATAGAAAAATCCAAAAATAATATTTAAAACAAAAACCAACAGTATCGAAACCCTAAGAAATAAAAAATAGCGGGTTGCCTCCCGTAAGCGCTAAATTTTAAGTCTTTAGCTTGACCTACTTCCCTTTATGTCTTAGCCTGGCTCATCTTTGTCCGGGGGTATAGGTGGATCTGGTGGTTCCTCCGGTGGTGGGAAGCGTGAAATGTCATAGGTTGACTTGGTTGTGTATCTCCACCACAACGGAACGGTGGAGTAGGAAGAGATATTTCCTCCTTATCCCGCGGAGCTTCATGCCATTTTGCTAGGACCCCATACTTAAATATGAACATCGGTTGCTAAAAATTGTCGGGGATGGCCTTCACATTGTAAGGTAAAAGCGACCTTGAAACATCCTGGGCAACAATATCCGCTTTCTTCTCTTCTAGCGCTTGGGATCCTTCAAAAGATTCATCAACAATAGGTAGAAAAGTAGGAATGCAATTCGAGGAAGGACATACCCGGCTGTCGACATCAACTGGGTTAATTGCCTTGTCGGGAGGAGGGCATGGTCTTTTAGACTGAATGGAAGCCTCAAGCCTTCGGATTTCGTCTTCTAGCTGTGTTATTTCCCTTAATCATGCCTCCTCCATTGCAAGCCTATTTCTTCGTCTCAAATCTTGGAACCATTCTTCCCATTCGGGATTCCCTTCGACAAAGTCTTCCATCTTTGTACCTAAGCTTTGAAATCAAAATCAATAAAGCACAAATTAATAGCCAAAGCTTGGCACCTAGTTGGTACCGGTGAAGCGGGTGGTGGTAGGGTATGTGACAGTAACAAGAAAAAGGGATTGGCTATCCTAAACCTTAAACACAACTAAGCTATGCGCGATTGATATCTCCCCGACAACGGCGCCAATTTGACGAGAGGGTTTCTCGACCAAATAAATTTGTAGTCAAGACCCCCGCTATAGTATAGGGGAGCCAGGTTCGTCCTCAGGAGAAAAGTCAGCGGTTCTAGGTTTAGTGTGTTTTGGGGTTCAGGGATAGCAGGAAGAGGTGATGAGGGTGGCTGTCGACAAAGAATAGAGGGGTCGATGTCGATGGATGGAGAGGGAATGGTGGTTGGTGTCGAGTAGAACCTGTGTCGAATAAAAATAATAAAATATAGCAAATAAAGATGCGAACTTCCAAGGTTAGAGATCACCACAACAATAAACATATGTGTAGATCATAAATCACATAAAGATGCATGTTTTATATCAAATAACTTTCGTTATTTGATATCACAAATAACGGCCAACTTTCGCAAGCAAACCCTAATTACTATCCAAATTCATAATAAGATCACTTTCGCTTCAATATCACAAATAAGGAATTTCGTCAACTCTGGCAAAGGATTAAGCACATAGGTAGATGATGATAAAGACATACAAATTCATAAATTCATAAATCAAACACACATATCTATGTTGGGATCACCCCAACCCTAGAAGAAGGAAATTAGAAACAAAACATAATAAAAGAAACTAACTTTAACATTCAAAATAGAACTTAAACTTACAAAACCTTCCAAACGTTCCTCCTCTCTCGCCTCCTCCTCCTTCTCCTCTCTCTCTCTCTCTCTCTCTCTCTCTCTCCTTGAAGACGGCTTTGCTTGAATGTATGAAAATCAGCCCCCTAGGGCCTTATTTATAGTGTTCCATCTAGCTAATCTTGGAAGGAACATCTATCTATATCTAAAAACTTCCTATCTAAAAGCATAAGATAAAACATAATTGATAAAGGAAATAGATCGATAAGGAAACTATATCTAAAGTGGATAAATCATTTCCATCTTGATAGATCTTCTCTTGAATGGATAGAATTCCACATCTCTTGGCTTGCAAGTAACTCTATCTTCTTGGACACAACTCGATCTCGGACTCGACATGCTTCTGGATTGTCCTCGACGTCGAGTAGGATTTTTCTCCCAAGGTTGCACTCGAGCACGGGCACGTACTGGACTCGTCAGGTGTACTCGACGTCGACCAAAACTCCTCGACGTCGACTAGAATTGTGCTCTCGAGTGGTCTGCTGCTCGTTCTCGACTTCTGGGAGACAAGTCGACCAAAAAGTTACTCGACGTCGACCAGTTTGGTCGACGTCGACTAATTCTGTGCGCTTTCAGCATTTTGCTCCATTCTTGGAACGCACTTTCCCGAGTCCTCGTTCGTCCGATTGACGCATATGAGCATGCGTTGGAAATCTATTTTCGAGGGCTACAACGTTCATGAAGACATCAAAGCTTGATTCAGAACAATGAATGGTGAAAAATGGCGTTTTCTCCGGATGCACCATCCTTAGCTGCTTCATGACTTTCCGTTAAGCTCCAAAGTGCGTCCGATTTCTGTGAAATTAAACAGAAACTAGTGTAGACTTTATAATTTGGCAAATAAGTGTGAACTACATAGATTATGTACTATTCTAACCCAAATGTATGAAATGCATGCAAAAATTGGTATGAAAGTAATTGTAAAATATGGCAAATTAGGCTCACAACACAAAACAAGAACAAACGAGGTCGGAGCGGGGCTTGTCTCCCCCGTAGGACCCTCTGACCCTTAAGTCAGTCCTCTCTCCCGAAAGAATCTAATTTCCGTATTTATATTAGTTAGGCGTAAAAGAAACGGTCAAGGCATTTAATTAAAGGAATTGAAACGGTTATGATATTTAATAAAAGAAACCGCTACCACATTGATGTCGGTCGAGACATTAAATAGAGGAAATGGTCGAGGCATTTATGTGGGTCATCACAATATAAGAAGCGGTAATTGATAAAAGACGGAACTGCTCCTGCATCGTGATGACGGGGTTTCCCTCTTACAGTATATACATTACTAACATCATTATTATTTGTTATTTACACTTTTTGTTTCAGCCTAGCACCTATACAAGTTAAGTCTACTATACAAGATGTGCATGCTACAAGAAGATTAATGCTAATTATACACAAGGGATGTTATGGACTCTTGAATTTAGTATATTATATTTCGAATTAGGATACGCTTAAATGTGTTTTTTTGTGGATAAATTTTAGATATCGATATATACACTTGAATTTTATATATTCAGTTACTAGTAAAAAAATATATATTTTGATGTAATGGATTATACTATGGTTATATGGTGGTTCATTATTGTTAATGAAATATGTAACACCCTTGGGAGTGATTTATAAGTGATTCAAGCCCTACTCATGTTACAAAAGCCCTTCCTTTTCAGGCTCCAAGTGAGAACAACGGACTTGAGAGGGCTAGGTGGCATGAGCTGAGGCCTCTTAAGACCCCGAGTCTTACAAAATATCTGGAATTTATCATTATTCTAAAGTTCATCATTATAAATTTTATTTATTTATTATTGAAAATTAATTTTATGAATCATAAATAGCTAAAAATACTACAACTAATACATAAAATGCATGAAAATAAAATTTTAACACCGTCATAATAGCGTAAATAACTGATTTATAAATAAACAAGAACCGCTTCAATAGCTATAAAACCATTTCAGTAGAACTCTAAACCCTTAACAATGTGTTAAAAAAAACGACCATAATAGATAACCGCCACATTAGACAGTGTTGTTGTGGCGGTTTATCCATCTATTGTGGCGTTTTTGAGTTTTCAAAGAAAAAAAAACGCCACAATAGATGATAAAATCGCCATAATAGACCAAATGCAGCCCGAATAGAAGCGAGTAAAAACCGCCACAATAGGCCTTTCGAAGATGTTTTCTTATCTATTGTGGAGATTTATATCCGCTACCTTAAGCCTTAGTTGTAGTAGTGGCAGTTTGAGGTGATTGGTGTCTCCCATGTCTTTGTGGAGAACAACCAGTTCGTGGATTACGTACATTGCTCACCTCTTCCAGATAGATGGCTCGACGTTGCCACTCCAGTACAAGAATCTACGTATCTACATCCAGAAATATATCATTCGTTGGTGCTCTAGCAAGGTCTAAGCACCTCTAAATCATTACTTGTATGTAGAGCTGGCAAAATCAGACCTAACTCGAAAACCTGACCCGACTTACCCGAACTCAAACTCGACCGAAACCTGAAAATCTATTGTCATGCACAACCCGAACCCGAACCCAAGGCCGACCCATTACCGACTTGCTGGCCGATTTCATTCCTTCCCGCTTCCCCCATTCCGTGTCTCCAACCGTAGTGAACTTAAATGATATCAGACTTGTCTTGTGAAGCGTAGTCCGGCACCATCCAATGTTCCAAACCTGCGTTCTTTCACCTCACCTGATACCCGAATGAACACGAATATAGAAAACCTTGACATGCCCCATACCCGACCCATACCCGACCCATCCTTGACCCGACCCGAACAAGACCCGTTTCTTCCTTATAATGACTATAATTTTCTTATTTTTAAATAATCAAATAACGTGAATTACATATAATGAGACCTAATATACTAAATAAATGAAGTTTAATAGTAAATAATTAAGATTAACAAAAAAATAACGGAAATTTTACGAGTTATGGCTTAATTCACGCGGTATACACATGTTTGACATATTTCATGTGGTACCCTTGAGGTTCTTTTTTTTTTGCGTCGTACCCTTTCCGGTTATATTTAACGGACTTCCGTTAGTTTGGTAAAAAAAAAGGAAAATGATTTTTAATTAAATTGAAAAGCAAGTCGATGCTTATGCTACAACACATTTCTTGAAAAGGTTAATATATAGTTAGGGTGAATTACCAATATACAAAAGGATAAGACCAGACTACGGGTCTTATGTAAAATAGGAATCAAGAAACAAAAGGATTCCTATATTTCTCTAAGTCCTCCTACCCGTCCATGTATACCAACAGACTCCCCTTCCTCTACATACATCCACCAAGCTAACTTTCTAAACAAAGATGTCTAGGTCTCCCAACTAAGCTTCCGATCCAATATTTTAACTAGTGAGTTGCACTTCCACTTAGCTAACAGACGGGATCGACAACTGTTCAAAATGTGAGTTGCACAAACTCTAGGATAGAATTGCTCCCCACTAAATACAAGTTTGTTTCTATACCACCAAGTAAAATAAATGATAGCTTCAAACGCCAAGAGCTTGGCTTGAAAGAGTGGCTTTTTCTGAATCTTCATAGGCTCGGCAGCGAACCAATCAAGCCACTGCTCAATCGTTCCAAACCGGCATCAAATACCCACCCATCGTAGCACTAGGTCAGCCACCTCTCGGATGCCTGGGCACTCAAACCACAAATGCATCTCCGTTTCTTAGGCATCGTGGCATATCATACATTGTGCAGCTTCCTCGCCCTTCCAGTGTTTCACCTTTCTCCCAGTTCGGAGCCTCTGAAGCGAAGCCAGCCAAACGACAAAGGCCCACTTCCGACATTGAAGTGGTCTCCAAATCATGTCGCCCTAGCATACGTCCTCACTTCTGTCGCGGATCAAATGATAAATTTTTGAGCTCACAACACCCCCACCAAATGAAAACCTTTCGCCTCGCTGCTATCACCAAGCTCTGTCCCGCTTCATCTGCCGTACCCGTCGCCTGGTACACCATAACCACTCCAATCGAGTGTTCCTTCGCCAGCACAAGGAGGTAGCTCCCTCCTCGTGGGGTTGGGTCAAATTGCGTATTTGCGTTCGCCGCTCCTGCAACTTGCACCCCTTTCAATCTGGGCGACTAAGGTCGCACTGTCGGGCCCTTGTTCGGCCACACTATTATCGATTGATGAAAAGAATGACTATTCAAGTGGGCACCCTATTTATTCAAGTGGGACTAAGGTCTCTGTTTTCGCCGTAAGGGTGCCTAGGCGGCGGTTTAATGGCTTCGGTAGGAGCTCACTTCTGCCGGTGGCGTGGGTGGGTGTTCGCCGTTCGTGTCGCTTCTTATTCTGGCATGTTTTTGGTTTATCTGTACCTCATCACCTTCTTCCACTAGGTAATACCCTTCCTCTACCGATCCCCTATTAATACCTACTGTATGTTGTCGTTTTGTTGCTTATTTAACCCCCTGGCTGGGGATGTCATTTGGATTCACATCCTATTACATGTGTGGTGTATGCAATTGCTGCTATAAATTGCTTATCTGTGTTCTCCTTAGTCCTTACTCGTGTGTGTTCTGTATTCAGTGAGATGGCTGAGAATACCTTTTCTTTTGTTGGTGTTGTCCTTGGGGAAAATCCTCTCAAACCTAATCATAAAACTAAACTTGTGACTATTGAGGAGTTGGTCGGCCCTTGTTTGGCCACTTCTGTTGCTACTGGTGGCCATAATAACCACCCTAACAGCAAAAATTATCTGTCTTGGGATGTTTCGTCTGGTTGGATGCCTATCAACAACTGTTTGCCTTGTTCTGCCAACTTTCATCCTATTTGTTGTCTTATCTGCTATATATCTTTGTTCTCTACTCAGTTGTGGGATGATTGAGCAAAATTGGTGCCGAAATTGCAATTGATCAGATAAACGCTAATTTGCTGTTGCTCTCATTTGAATTAAGGATTGTATTTGGAGAATTGTCTTATGTTGTAGTAATTTGCAGCCTATGAGCATTGTTTTTGCTATTAAAAAAATAAATCTAGCATGGTAAATGAGATCGGGATACCCTTTAATAGAAGGTTTTAAACTGAAGTGTTTGTGCTTTAATGCATCTTTTTTGGCTTTCCCAATACATGATCTATGTGAAGTCATTAAATCCATAAGCCATGGCAATATGGTATCCCTATCAGTTTTAATTTTAAAAAGGGTCTTAAAATTACATTTCCTAATTTAATTGTCAACTAGCAGTGGCGGATCCGGAATTTTATTTAGGGGGGGCTAAATTTTTTTTTCGAGAAAAGAGACTTTACATAGGTACACAACTCATAAGGATACATAATTTCATAGGAAAAGATATACAAAAAATTTGAGTTCATTGAGATGAACAATAACATACAGAATAGGATCTTCACTAATAGGATACGAACTGCATGATTATCTGCAATCAAAACCAAGTTACAGTTAGACTTAACATACAGAATAGGATAAATAACATGATTTCATCCAAAATGCACTGTAAAGACAGCCAAGTGTGAAAATAACCTGCACTTAACCTTTGGACCAATCTTTTCCCAATGAATCCTGTAGCTCCAGTTATTGACACAACCATCTGTTTTGCATTCATAAAAAATTGCACAATATTTAGCATCTTCACTAATAGGATTGGGAGGTTTCAGTTGACCCGTGTTATTGATAACTTTTTTTTTTGGCAATTTCCTTCAACATATTTCATTATTACATAATATGGGATTTACCACGTTATAATGCAATATTGTGTAGTATAATCCATAATATGGGGCCACTCATACAGAGATTAAGATTACACCAATATAACAGTTTGTCACGAGCCTAATTCAACATCTTCACTATCCAATGCAAGCAATCCCTTCAGAGTTTACAAGATAGAACCCAAATGAAGAAGCAATCATGAATGTCAACAATTAGGAATCAGGAACAAAATCTAAATTCTACTACAACTAAATCAGTTATAAGTTTTAAAAAATGCAAATAACTATTACAAATCAGAAGAAAGGTTTCTAGATCCACCAACAGATTCAATAAACCTCCAATTTCATAGCGAATTGAGCACTACAATCTGATTTCATCACCATTCGATTAATACCAAAAATCCGAGCAGAGGTCCTAGTTTAATAAATCTGATTTCATAGTGAAGTGAGATGAACCTCTACAAAAACCCTAAATCAAAATTTCGAATTCGAAATCTATCAATTTCAACCTAAACCCTAAATTTGACATCACAAAAACCCCCAAATGCATCAAATTCAACCAAAACAAGAACACCAAAGTACCAAACCCTAGTTATAAGAACACCAAAACTCTAACCTTTCTCGCTGGGTGCAGCAACAGGTCCAAGTCCGAGCAGGTCCGAGCGCAGCAGGTCCGAGCGCAGAAGGTCCGAGCCGAGCGGTCCGAGCCGAGCCCAGCCAGCAGGTCTCCTCGCTCTCTTCGCGTCGCTCTCTGTCTTCGCGTCTCTCCTCCCTCTCTGTCTTCGCGTCGCTCTGTCTCATGCTTCGTTTCTTTCTTTTCTTTTTCTTTTTTTTTAAGCAAACTAACGGAATTTATTGAAAAAGGTTAAAGTTAACCGAGAAGGGCACGAGGCGAAATGGGTTAAAACCTCAGGGTTACCACGCGAAATATGTAAAAAAGTTGTATACCCCGCGAAATTTGCGATACCCCAGGGGTACCTGGCGAAATTTCCGATAAAAAAAAATACTTGATTTTGGACAAAGTTAGCTCAAGGTTTTGTCTTTAGATTTTGGAAGCAAGCTTCGTAGGTTAATATCATTGGCTTCAACCTTCCGCTTGTTTGATATTTTCAGTGCATTTAAACGAATGTAAGTAAGGGAAAAAGGTTTAGGGCAGGAAATTAAAGAAAATCATAAGGTTTTGGTTAGATCTTCATTGAATTTTTCAAGATATGGATATCAAATAACATTAAATGGTTAAAACAAGCAAATAACAAAATTTTAGAAAAATGGAACATTTGATAATAAATGGGTCTAATGATTCTGGGTTTTTTTGTTTCTAGGTTTTGATCCCCCTTTGTATAATTGTTCTATCTAGCAATTTTGATTGAATATCGTAAAGAACAAAACAAATCCACAAACCACACTTCCAAGTTCCAAATCACAAACCACACTTCCAAGTTCCAAATCACAAACCACACATCCAAATCACAAGCCACAAATTCACAAATTCACTTCTCACAACCAAAATCACAAACAACAATTCCAAATCATAAACAACCACATTTTAAATTTTCAAATAACAAATCACAAACCACAAAGGCACAATTAATTTCTCATAGATCGCAACTTCTAATCTAAATTGATTCTCAAATCTACAACTTCTAATCTAAATTGATTCTCAATCAATCAATTAAACTTAAAAAACTCAAATTCAAAGGAAGATGAAGAAAACTAACAAACCTATTTGTCACTAATCATAAACCCTAATCGAAATTCCCCCAATTTGATTCTCAAATCCACAACTTTTAATCTAAATTGATTCTCAATCAATCAATTGAACTCAAAAACAATCAAATTCAAAGGAAGATGAAGAAAACTAACAAACCTATTTCTCACAACTCATAAACCCTAATCGAAATTCCCCAAATTGATTCCCAAATCCACAAATTCTAATCTAAATTAATTCTCAATCAATCCATTGAACTTATAGACAATCAAATTCAAAGGAAGAGGAAGAAAACTAACAAACCTTGAAGGAGTGAATAACTGAATATTTCGCAGCGGGAAACGGGAGTGCTCGCCAGTGTAAGCCTTCGCAGACATCAGGTTACGGTGATGCGCCGCCGATACTAGGTCGGACGGAAGTGGTGCTGGCAGTGGCGCCGGCGGCCTGCTTGGCTTGGCCGGTCGGGGATTCGTCTTCTCTCTTCGTTGTGTGTGCGCAAAAGTGAGGGTTGCTCTGCCTTTGTATTCTGTCAAAAAAAAGAGGTTTTGATGTTAAAAAAAAAACAGATGCAGGGTAAAAAGGGTTAGGGAATGGGATTCGAACCTGTGTACTGTAACGCTGTAAGGGAAAAAAAGGATGGTGTTTTAAAAAAAAAACAGATGCAGCAAAGGAAAAAATAAGGAGTTGTTGTGATTCGAACCTGAGATGCCCCCGCAACCTCATTAAACTCACCTTGTGTCTTATCCGCTGAGCTAGTTTGTCATTGTGATATCTTTTAACTTTACTTTTATATATTCTTAAATTAACAGATATATAAATATATACATATACCCTTATTTTGGCCAGCGCGGGGCTTCAGCCACGCCGAGCCCCCCCACAGATCCGCCACTGTCAACTAGTATATACTACGTATATTGCTCTTTCAGTAACTAAATTTCAGTGTCACTTACAGGACTGAAATTTTAGAAATTGAGTTACATGAACTAAAATTTTAGAAACTAAATTACAAGATGGTTATATATGGTTAATAGAACATGATATTCATATGATTCATATCGTCCATTCTATTAGGACTTGAAGCTTGTTAAAAAGTCTATTAGCTCAAGCGGTAGAGCATGTGCTTATGCACAAGATGTGGGTTCGACTCCTACATACACTAATACAATGATTTAGACTTGTTAAAGTTCTACACTACAAAAGCTAATGTGACTCGGCTTGACCCAACCCGAACCCGAAATTCATTTGACCCAAACTTACCCGACCCAAAAATTGACCCGACTCGGCCCAAACATGATTGAACATACAATATACCCGATACGACATATGACCGAACCCGAATGAGTATACCTGAACCCGACCTGAACAAACCATATTGCCACCTCTACTTGTATAAAAAAAAGTAACAAAACTCACACTCAATTAATTCTTTTTGGAAAAAAAATTATTTTTAAAAAAAGAGAATAAAAATAAATTATATATAAAAATGATATTGTTTAACTTGTAAACTTTCTCTGATACTCTCTTTGTTTAACAATAGATGTTGTTTAACTTGTAAACGTGTTTATTTAAGCAGTTAGCTTTTCAATTATTATATATGTATATAATTATATATAAAAATGATATTTTATATAATTTTTTGCTGATTAAACTATGTGTAAAAAAGTTAAAAGACATCTAATTTTGAATGGAGGTAGTACTACATATTGTGTTTATATTTTATATAATAATATAATAGTCCTATTTGTAATTAAATTTATTCCTTTGTATATATAATTTTATTGATTATAGCAAATTATCATTATTCTCATTTTGTTCGCAAAATACCATTTATTTTTAAGAGAGCTAAGAATAAAAGGATGGAATTTGATCTTAATTCCACCATATATTTATTGACTACGAGCAAAGTATCGTTATTCACATATTTTGCTCAGAAATAGGGATCGGTTGCATCATGCACCCGACTAGCACCTAGTACCTATCGCTACTCCTTAATGGAAATGATCGAAACTTGATCTTCCACCTAAAAAGGAAGAAACAATTGAAAGTTAGTTGAGAAAATAAGAAATATAGAATTAATCAGATATAAATCGATGGATGGATGACATTTTACGTGAAGAGGAAGCTTTGGTTTGGAAAGTATATTGATTTTACGTACAGAATCGCATATAATTAAGATAGAGGTGGTGAATCCAAATTCTGATTCAAATTCGAACTCATCCATCCATCCATCCATCACTTACGAGTTATGATCTTTTTTGGTCGTCAATTCTGTTTTGTTGCCCTCATTCAGTTTAGCTTGTAGTACTTTTACACATGTCTATATGTTAGAGTATGGGTGTTTAATTGGCTACACACCCCGAAACGAACGAAGTGTGCGTGTTAAGTTGAAGCCATCAGTGGCGGATGCTTATGTATTGGTGGGGATGCTCAAGCATCCCAAAAAAAAAAAGTTTTTTTTAGTGTTAATTTCTTAATTTTTTCGGTCAAGCATTCCCAACTCGGGAAAAAAATTACAAAAGAATTTTTTTTTACCTTTAAACATTCTCGAAATGATGAAAAATTGACCTTCAAGTATCTCAGGAATGGCAGTCCTGGATCCGCCCCTGGAAGCCATGTGTGTGTAAACATGCAAACTTAGCCGTTAAGTACAACCAGCGGCTATTTTTTTATATAGTTTGTGTTAACACTTTTACTTCACAATCATTTTTATCATTCTAAATAGTAAAATATGTCTACTTTACTTAAGAAGATAGATCAGATAGCGAAGGAGAAAACGAACGGGTATATTTATTTCAGTTTGTTAGTTCAACGCTTTCAAGTTTATATTATATGAAATAATATTGGTTTGATTATATATATCCAATTTTGAGTATTACATTAGACTGTCGATTTAGCATTCATGTTAATTATTATCATACGAAAGGATTATTTGGAGAAATGAAATTGATCATATTATAGTACGTTCAAACTTCAGTTTGAGTAACGTAGGCAGACGAAATTAAAGCATAATGTTTCTTTATGCTTGTGCAGATCTGCAATGGTATAAATGAAGAAATAGAAAATATAATAGGTTTGACAAGCGAAAGAGAACTGTGGCCTCATATGAAATCGTTGAGAAGTTAGGCGTGTAAGAGAGCTCATAAAAGAAACTTTGTGATTACCACGTTTAAGTTATGGAGGGGTACAAATACCATATACGAAAAAATAATTTTAGCATGTGAGCACTATGGAAAGTATAGAAAGAGTCGTCGACAAGTTGTTGGAAATGATGATGATGTAGACGGTGAAGATATCGATCTCGATACAAGAACAAAAAAAAAAAACAAGTTCAAATTTGAGCTGGATTATTGAGAGTATTCAAGAAGTAAGGTTAGAGTGATACGGTGTTCACAACTACAATTATCCTACTAAGTTGGTAGGTCATTCATTCGTCAGTCGTTTGAACGAAGCATAAATTAATGATATTGAAAACAGCACTAAGGTGCATGGGAAGCTAGGACGAAAGATGTGCTGATTAAGTTGCGTTATGATGAGCCAACAACTGTGACTTCATCAAACATGGGATGAACGAGCGGATCGAGGGAGACAGATCTTTTGGATTTCGCTATTGTGATAGGCTGACAATCAACATAGAGGAGAGCATGAGTTGTGCTTGGATCTCGGCCACCAATTTCGATCGATTTCACAATATTAATTAGGGTTTTCATCCTTTCTTATATTTAGGGGATTTCACTTGAAAAAGAAAATATTCCAATATTGTAAAGGCTGGGATTTTTAAATCCTGAATTTAAAAAAAGGAAAATTAAAATGGATTTAGAATTTGAAATTAAAGGAAAAACTCGTTAAATCAGATTTAAAAACTCATGGAACGGATTTCCGACCTAAATTCGAACTTTTGACAAACGATTCTGTCTTTCCGCCTCGGGATTCGAAATTAATTCCGGATGCTGATATCCTTTTGATTGAAACATTATTTGATCGAGTCGGGATAAGAACGAGAGAGTGAATTTCGGAATTTATCCCCGGGTATTTTGAATTTTACTGTTGGTACCACACACACTCCTCATTTGTCTTCTTCCCTTCCTTCTTATCCGAAAATACATAGGCCAGCTACCCCTCCTATTCCTATATGGGTGTCTACAGTAGCTCCGAGCGCAGCTCCGAGCACCTCAAGCACCCTCTCTCTGATTAGCCGTCGAGCCCAGCAGCATCTCCTCCGACGCCGGAGACGAAACCGAGCCGTCCAGCTCCTCCGCTCTGTTTTCTCCGAGCACCTTGGCCATTCCGGCGATGAATCCGCCTTCAGCGAGCCCAAATCGTCCTCCAACGAGATTTTCCGGCGAGTCGACAACCTCGATGAGCCCTCTCCCTTCTTCTTCTTCCCTTCCTTGTTGTCGTGTGTGTATCGGTGTCGTTGGTGTCGTGGCCGGAGTCGGGAATCGCCGCCGGCGAGCCTCCCCGCTCCTCCTCTTCTTCTTTCGTCGGGCGTCGGGTCTCCTTCTGTTCTCTGGTTCTTTCAATTAGCAAGGAAAAAGATTAAGTTGTGGGTCCCATCACCATGCCACATGTCTTGACACGTCAGCCGGGGCCCTATCTTTTTAAAATTGCTGCTTTCGGTTCTATAAGGTCAATTTGTAATTTCAAAAAAGGAATTTGATGAGCGTTTTCAAAAGGTCAGGATTCTCAACTAATTATCTCGAATTTTAAACGGGTTTGACCTAACTCGGGAATTATGTGATCGGTGACTAACTAGCATGTTGATATGATTGGTTGACTAATATCATGATTGGCGTGGACTAATGGCATGATTGATTGACTAATAGCATGGTGTTATGGTATCAATATGAGTGTGAAGTATGAATTATGATATGTTCTTAAATATAATGGTAGGAATATGATCTATATATGAGGTGATGATACATGTTACTATATGTTGTTATATGATATGACGATAAGTTAGAGCATGATGAGATATTTAGATGATGAGTTGAGATGGAACTTGATGAGTTATATTGAGACCTTGCGATGAAATATGGGATGAGTTGAAAGCATGATGCTGGAATATTCATTGTGTGTGAAGTATGAATTATGATATGTTCTTAAATATAATGGTAGGAATATGATCTATATATGAGGTGCTGATACATGTTACTATATGTTGTTATATGATATGACGATAAGTTAGAGCATGATGAGATATTGAGATGATGAGTTGAGATGGAACTTGATGAGTTATATTGAGACCTTGCGATGAAATATGGGATGAGTTGAAAGCATGATGCTAGAATATTCATTGTGTGAACTTGTATGGACATGTGTGTGCTTGTATGTTTGAATAGATAGACTTATATTCTGATTGTGATACTAGGTGATATTAAATTGTATGATTGCTACCTTGCTGTTCTGCACCGCCAGGTAAGTCTCTTCGGAACTTACTCAGATTGAAATAGAGATATTCCCTGCTTTAGGTGCATGACATACTAGGTGCTTGCATTCATGATCAGCATGCCATGTAGTACCATGCTAGGTTGCATTGAACGTTGAGCATTCTATTTCTTTATGCGTATGTAAACAGAACGACCGTTATCTGTGAAGTAACTACAGTCTTTGCTAAGGTTATAGGATGGCCCAATCCCATCGGGTCCCGTCCTGAGTCAATCGAGTCATGGAACTTCCTGCATGCGGGCTTTATTTTATTATGGATACGGGTTGGGCATGCGTGCCGCCCGATTATGATGGAATGCATTCACGAGCTGGCCAGTCTCCGCCCTATCGGAAGGGGGTGGAGGTAGGAGAGGGATATACCACTTGGTATTCTGTGATAAGGCCTTATTATTGTTATTATTATGCACTTGATCTTAGGAGCATGTTAGTGTGTTAATGTTCCGCCTTGCATCTAGAAGCATCTTTATCAGGTATAGCGTATATGTGTGCTTAGGGCCGGGATGCAGAGCCAAAGTGGGCATCGATCTGATCCCGTCCACTATCAATTTTTTTAGGTATCCGTTATGCTTACTACTATTGATGTTGATTTGGCTCCATGATCGCGAGGTCTAATATGGCGGAAAGAGGGAGTTGAGATTTTGACTTCACCACTTTAATTACGGTTTGGATTTGAATGGTTGATCATCTTTTGACCTGGCTCTGCCATGGCACCCCCTTTGTATTATGCTTTACTTCCGCTATTTGTGTCACCTTTGGTTTTCCACGCTTAGACTTACGACAAGTAAAGGGAACTTTCCCGGGGATTCCAACGATCCCTTCGAACTTGGGTATGGAATCCCCCTTGAAAACGTCAGTTTAGAATTTCAAACCTTCAACCTGTACTCGGGGCGCAAGGTCCTAACGAGGGGTTTCATCTCTCGAAACGTAACCCGGGAATCATAATCCCGGGCCGTTACAAAGTTGGTATCAGAGCGAGGTTTTGCAAACTGAGTATGATAGGTTGAAGTGGTTTTGAAAATGGCCCAAGGTTTTCAAATGGTTTCAAAGTGTTTTAGAAAGGGCAAAATGAATTTAATATGACTAACTCAAATGGACTAAATAAGAACTTGACTTAGTGAATCCAGAAATCAAACAAAGGGAAACAAAGGGATAGTAAATGCGCTAGACCATCCCTATTGGATGTAGTTGGGAACGGGTAGGCAAAATACTAGCTTTCTTTTACAGACATGGTTTGAAGACTCTAAGGAGCCCGAGGGTTGGAGTAGCTTGGGTTAGGGGGCCGTGAGGTATTTGCCCCTCCGGCCAGCCGTCCCTCGAAGAACGAAATAGATCGTCTTTGTGATTATATGCATTATATCCAACTGGGCCCGAGGGTGATCCTCCTCGAAGAGGATCATATCAATTTTGTTGATTGTTTCCATGATGAGTGTTATTGTGTTTAAGGTAGAAAACTAGTTGGTATGCCTTAACTTGATCATGTAAATGTGTGAATGGGATAGCGGGAGGAATAGACTTTCTCTAATTCAAACCCTTTGATGATTTTGACTCTGTCATCCGTCCCACCAAAATATTTAGGCATGTTAGCGAGGGTCGAGGAGCGTTTGCTATCCCACCATCTATGCTTCTATCGAGTCTCGTACCTGAGTTGGTGTCTTCCACGGGAAAATTTGGGTCGGTCAACTATTGACTTCCGAGGGTGTGTCGGATATGGGAAATTCAGGAGTATTTTAGGGAGGGTGATCAATGAAATAATTCCGAGTTAGAAGTGATTTGTCTTATGGAGTTATCCTTATCGATTCTTATACCGGTCAACCGTGTGTTCTTACCACGAGAGTCTAAACACAAATTCTACCCTCTCCCCTCGGAAACAGTGTGAATGTCCATGTGTCACACCGAACGAGTCATACTAGTGTACCACGGGAAACGGGGTAATGAGTCGGTGATTGTCCTTGGAGAATTTTGTCCGGTTATAATAGTAACCCTCCTTTTAATTGCATGACATAATGCATTGATATATTTCAGCATGGCTTGTCTGATATCTTGCATGATTGCAATTGTGAATGAGTATATGTGCCGCATGTATGAATTTCCATGATTGTTGCTCTCCCTTGAATTAGGTCCATGATAGTGTGGTCAACCCTCGTTGAATGATTAACATATGAAATAAATTCTTAGCATGCTAAGTTAATCAAATTGAACCTCGTTGACTGTGTACATGCTTAATGAGTGTTTCTAGTACCATGTAGGAAATATGCCTTCTAATCATAGGCCCTCGCATGATTGTGTGCCATCTTGTCTTGTTATATGAACATGGTTGTATTTGATGTGATAGTTACTATGCCCATATGACCTTACCATATCTTCTAGTATGATTATTGGGGTGCATTTCAACATGCTCGTAATTGACTTCGCATTGTCTTGATCTACTTATGTGTGTTCCTAAAATGAGTGATGAATCATACCTGTGACATTCTACAATGCCCGCTATGTCGTACATAACTCATCCTGTGTATGTCTATTGTCGATTTGTACATATATGATCTTAATATATATCGAGCATGATTAGTGAATGAGACGATAGGTTGCTAGCTTCTTCCGCGTGCATGAAAAGTTGATTATATGAATATGTTATGAATGTATAAATCGCTATCCCTTGAGATAGGTACATGCTAGTGTGGAATGATGTGATGATATTCATGAGCATTATGTGTTGTGTGTCACAATTATAAACTCATAGAATACCCTAAGGACATCGTTGTAATCCTCGGGTGGGGATTCTCTCTCGGCCTCGTCAACCCTAGTCCTGGTTCGTGTCTGAATCCTTAAGGAAGTTGTGTTGTCCTCCCTTACCCTCCCCTGTCTCTGTGACTTCTAACCCCTCGCGATCCCCTTGATGGACATCGATATAGAAGAGAAAACGAGCGATCGAATGACATCGGAGTGGCGCAACGGAAGCGTGGTGGGCTCATGGCCCATGGACCCTAGGATCGACGTCAGCAAGGAATGGACGCCTTTCGAAGATGGCAGTTGGAGACGTAATCCTTCTAGATGACTCAAGGAATGGCATTCTTCATCCGAATTGTGATCTCTTCTACGCAAGTTGGAATCGGTGTCGTGCGATAGGCTTGGAACTAACTAAATGGAGGTGTGAGGACTGATGTGCTGAGCTGGTAGTAAATGATTGCCTGACTAACTTATGTCTGTGATTGACAGAGGATTTTAAGTCGCCTTAAATCCTATCAAATATAACCGACTAACCTAACTAATGTAGTCTGGCAAGTACGGGTCGATCCCACAGAGAGTCAACGATTTGTATGCAAGTCAAGTGTGTCAACAAAAACAAGAAACAAAGAGAGGGGATTTTGATGGTTTGAACTAACTAAATTAAGAAATAAAAGTAAACAAAGGTAGCAAACTAAACAACTTGAGGAAATGAATATGAGAAAAATAGCTTAGGTCAACCAATCTCAGCAATCAGGTTTGTTCATTGATCATTGATATCGAAAAGATAACTTCCTCTTGAATACTTTGTTGTGGAAAGACTAGGTCTTTTGAATCCAATTCCTTATCAAATCTAGTTAACAGAACAACCAGACCCTGAAAACCCTAATTATCAAACAATCTTGAAACTATCAAGATTCAATTCAATAATCGATGAAGTCTAAAGGAAATCAACAAAGGCAATCGACACGCACAACCAATTATTGCATCAATTGCAAATCAATTCTTTATACAAATCCCTAAATCAACCAGTTTCAGAGATTTATACTTTGCTACCCAAAGATATAGATAACTCAACCAGTAATTATCTATATCTAGCTATAGATTATCATGAAAAGGCATCAGTTGATCAGGCTAATGGAAATTCACGAAAACCCTAAACAATCAGCGCAAAGAATTGATAATATTCAAAGAGGAGTATTAAGAATAGAAATATATCTCACAATCAAATAGAAAACCTGAAGCTTCGATTAATTTCCCCGAGCAAAGAGGTTTAGTGGTTCACGGTTGAAAAGAAATCACAAAACTAAAGTCTCCAATGGTTGCCACCGTTTCCTGCTCGTTCGATCCCCAAAACAAAACAAGCCCCCAACGTTTCATGTCCTACGCTAATTGAAATTAAGATTAAAAATAAAGTAACAGCTGTTACGCTGTTTCTTGCACTCGGCACAACAAACTCGGGTGCACCAACAAACTCGGCCGAGTTTCTTTTTCCCAAACCGAGTTACATCCAGCAGCCACATTTGATGTCCAGATTCCACTGTTTTCTAGGCCGAATTTGGAAAAGTCATAAACACGAAAGTTGTAGGTCTTCGAATCCTCTTTCCAACAAGTATAAGTACGCCCCGATTCGATAAATACAGCCTTCAAACGACTTGTTTTAGTGCAGCGTCGCCAGCTTGGACAGCTCCAATCCTTTACATGTTTAGCTCCTCTCCTCATCTCTCGTGCTCTTCTATTTTCGTCCAATATTCCAACATTGGCTCGAGCTTAGCTTCACCTCTTTACAATCACCTGAAATCATGCACAAATCTCGTAGATTCCGACTCTAATTGAAACATAATGAAAACATGAAAACTACTCTAACTCATGCACTTTATTATATCTAAATCTATCTAAATGCAATACGTTAACACTATCTAAATGTGTCTTATCAAACACCCCCACACTTAAACCTTTCTTGTCCTCAAGAAAACAAAACTAATCTAATTAAACATCCCACAAATACACTCTTCATGCATTCACCTCGTCAACATACAATCCAAAACCAAGTAGGAGACACAAGACAATAATCAACATCATCACATGCATTTGGGCAACTCAAAAGCTTAGGCACATTTCAATCCAACCTCACCGGGTATATAAAGTGTTTCACTCTCACACTCGTGTGTTTAGGCTTATTCAATTCCGCTCAAACTCAATCCAATGCAACTAAGCTACAAAAAAAATTGAAATCCACATCACAATCTCCACCGTGAGTGACATTACAAGCAATAATCACCATGAGGTCTTGCAAGGGTTGTAATGGGGCTTGGGTAAGAACATCAAGGTAAGGAAAGATTTAGGCTTTGTGGTGCTAAAAATCCGGGAAAAAGAGATCTCAACTACAACCGGAAAAACACTCACAACCAAACATTTCTTCAACCAAAAGAATTCAAACTTTAACTCCATCCACAAATAAAAACTTAAGCACAACTCTTGTCAACCAACTCACTCTTTGATTCCGGCTCCCTAAGAGCCAACTCTTCAATGACTTCTTCACTAGCTCCCTCATGGTACAATTTCAAGCGTTGTCCATTGACTTTGAAAGTTTTGTGTGTGGCAGCCTCATAAATCTCTACAACTCCATACGGAAACACTTGAGCAACCACATAAGGACTAGACCAACGGGGGTGGAGCTTACCAGGAAAGAGGCGTAGGCGCGATTGAAATAGGAGGACCTTATCCCCCACCTTGAAATCCTTTCTCAAAATGTTCCTATCATGCCAAGCTCTTGTCTTTTCCTTGTAGATTGATGCATTATCATAAGCCTCAAGACGGAGCTCCTCTAACTCTTGTAATTGTAGCTTTCGACCTTTGCCAACTTCGTCAAAATCCATCAATGCCAATGTCAATAAGCTCAACAAGATAACCAAATCAAAATTTATAGCATAGATGAAAATCAACTCAATGCTTAACCTCAATAAACCCCACTTTGCACATTCACCTCCAACATGGCATCTCAAACAACAAAATCATGACAAGTTCCAAACTTAATCCCCTTCCCTCAACAACTATAGCACAAATAAGGTGTAATTTCACCCAAACAACTCCTAAATTAGACAAATTTATGCAATTTGATAAAACCTAGAAATTGGGGGTTTTGAAAACTTACCTCAACACCTCAATGGAGGAGAGAAAGAGGAGGGAGGCTGACCGGCTGGTGGTCGGTGTTGGGGCCGGCGATGGCTGAACGAGGGCGGCAGAGGGCGGCGCTATGGGGGATGGTGATCGGAGTCGGAGGGTGTTGCCGGTGTGGCTGCTCGGAATTGATTCGGCTCGGACGCTCGCTGCCGGCATTGCCGGGGAGTCAAGTTGTTATTTGTGTGTTTGTCTTTTGTGTTAATTTAGCTACTAACTTTTGTTGTGAACCTATCTTACGGTTCACAACACATGTGCTACTAACCGTTTAAAATGTTGAGATTATCGCAGTTCGAAGGTGAGAACTTTCACCTATATCTCACTAGGTTGCAGAGGTGTGTGGACATCCGCAATGTGCGGGGTTTCCACGATAGTTTGCGAGATATGGTTGTCTGCGTTGTAGAGGGAATGACTGCTGAGACAAAGGCGCATGCTATATACATGAGCGGCGGAAATCTAGCACGGTTAGGTTTGGTGGGAATTTGGGATCTTATCTGCTACATGGGTCATCAGGCCTTGCAGGAAGTGTCCTTCGCGCTGGAACCTCAACCAATAGATTACTTTGATGCACCTTTGGAGGATCTATCCAAGGCCTTCTACAAGGAGAATGAGCAATTGTGTCAGCAGATTATTGAATTAGATGAACGAGTGCACCGAATGGTCCAAGTGGGGAATGAGATACTAGCATGTGAATCGGGTGAACTACCGTCTCAACCGGTGGTTAACCCGATAGAGAGCCTCACCACGAACACCCTAGGGAGTGGCAAGGACCTGTTTGTCACACATGAGGGAAGCTCAGAAAGTCATGAAGATGAAGGTTATTGCGTGCTTCCTATTCCTCCCTCATTGAGTTCATCCGAGTCTACTCCGCTACCCACCCTAACCTTGAGCTATGAGCATGATAATGTTTTGGCGGAGGAGGATATGTTTGCAGACGATGATAGTTTCTTCAGCGATGAAGAGGAGAGTACACTACTTCCTGACATGGAGTGTCATGAGTCAACGCATGAGATCCCATGTGATTTATTGTCTCCTTTATTCGATGAGATTGTCTCGAGCTCGCCTATCAAGGAACCAAGTCTGGAACTGATTTCTGTGGCTCCTAAGCAAAGAATTGATATCCTCTGTAATGGTGAGAAGGTTGGTGATTATGTTGACCCTTGGGCTCATTACTTCGACATACCGCCAATGGAACTGAATTGGTGGTTCTACATACCCGCGGCGGGGAGTCATGCTCGGGCATATGAAGAGTTGAGTACATACTTTGACTTCAACTTATTCATATGTAGTGCTAGTCTACCTAGATGGTGTGTACAAGAGTTTGATATGCTGCTGAGGGCACTGACGATGTTCGAGTGAGTCTTAAATGGATAACTAAAACATCGAGTCCATGACGGTAACCTAGGACGCTTCTTGGGAGGCAACCCAAGGTGAGTAATTTAGATTTGCATCTTTCATATTATTTTGCTTAGGTTCTCAATTTCACTTTCAGTTTCAAAAAAAATAAAAAAAATAAAAAGTTTGTCAAAAAGGGCCAAAAAGCAAGAGAAATTACAGTAGGGTACTCGGGTAAGAAGCTCGGCCGAGTTATTGGCCAACCCGAGTTGCAAACAGATCTCAAGAAAAAACTCGGGCGGGAAGAAACAAACTCGGTCGAGTAATGTGTCATCCCACCAAAAAAAAATAATAAATAAAAAGAAAAAGAAAAGAAAAGAAAAGAGAAGAAGAAAAATTATTGAAAAATCAAGAGAGAAAAGAATTACAAAGAGTGAGTTGGTTAACAAGAGTTGTACTTAAGTTTTTATTTGTGGATGGAGTTAAAGTTTGAATTCTTTTGGTTGAAGAAATGTTTGGTTGTTAGTGTTTTTCCGGTTGTAGTTGAGATCTCTTTTTCCCGGATTTTTAGCACCACAAAGCCTAAATCTTTCCCTACCTTGATGTTCTTACCCAAGCCCAATTACAACCCTTGCAAGACCTCATGGTGATTATTGCTTGTAATGTCACTCACGGTGGAGATTGTGATGTGGATTTCAATTTTTTTTTTGTAGCTTAGTTGCATTGGATTGAGTTTGAGCGGAATTGAATAAGCCTAAACACACGAGTGTGAGAGTGAAACACTTTATATACCCGGTGAGGTTGAATTGAAATGTGCCTAAGCTTTTGAGTTGCCCAGATACATGTGATGATGTTGATTATTGTCTTGTGTCTCCTACTTGGTTTTGGATTGTATGTTGACGAGGTGAATGCATGAAGAGTGTATTTGTGGGATGTTTAATTGGATTAGTTTTGTTTTCTTGAGGACAAGAAATGTTTAAGTGTGGGGGTGTTTGATAAGACACATTTAGATAGTGTTAACGTATTGCATTTAGATAGATTTAGATATAATAAAGTGCATGAGTTAGAGTAGTTTTCATGTTTTCATTATGTTTCAATTAGAGTCGGAATCTACGAGATTTGTGCATGATTTCAGGTGATTGTAAAGAGGTGAAGCTAATCTCGAGCCAATGTTGGAATATTGGACGAAAATAGAAGAGCACGAGAGCTGAGGAGAGGAGCTAAACATGTAAAGGATAGGAGCAGTCCAAGCTGGCGACGCTGCATTAAAACGAGTCGTTTGAAGGCTGTATTTATCGGATCGGGGCGTACTTATACTTGTTGGAAAGAGCATTCGAAGACCTACAACTTTTGTGTTTACGACTTTTCCAAATTCGGCCTAGAAAACAGTGGAGTCTGGACGTCAAATGTGGCTGCTGGATGTAACTCGGTTTGGGCAAAAGAAACTCGGCCGAGTTTGTTGGTGTACCCGAGTTTGTTGTGCCGAGTGCAAGAAACAGCGTAACAGCTGTTACTTTATTTTTAACCTTAATTTCAATTAGGGTAGGACATGAAATGTTGAGGGCTTGTTTTGTTTTGTTTTGGGGATCGAACGAGCAGGAGACGGTGGCAACCATTAGAGACTTTAGTTTTGTGATTTCTTTATAACCGGGAATCACTAAACCTCTTTGCTTGGAGAAATTAATCGAAGCTTCGGGTTTTCTATTTCATTGTGAGATTTCTGTTCTTAATACTCCTATTTGAATATTATCAATTCTCTGCGCCGAATGTTTAGGGTTTTTCGTGAATTTTCATTAGCCTGATCAACTGATGCTTGTTCATGACAATCTATAGCTAGATATAGGTAATTACTGCTTGAGTTATCTATATTCTTGAGTAGCAAAGTATAAATCACTGAAACTGGTTGATTTAGGGATTTGTATAGAGAATTGATTTGCAATCGATGCAATAACTGGTTGTGCACATTTGGCTGCTGGATTCAATTCAATAATCGATGAAGTCTAAAGGAAATCAAAAAAGGCAATCGACACGCACAACCAGTTGTTGCATCAATTGCAAATCAATTCTTTATACAAATCCCTAAATCAACCAGTTTCAGAGATTTATACTTTGCTACCCAAAGATATAGATAACTCAACTAGTAATTATCAATATCTAGCTATAGATTATCATGAAAAGGCATCAGTTGATCAGGCTAATGGAACTTCACGAAAACCCTAAACAATCAGCGCAAAGAATTGATAATATTCAAAGAGGAGTATTAAGAACAGAAATCTCACAATGAAATAGAAAACCTGAAGCTTCGATTAATTTCCCCAAGCAAAGAGGTTTAGTGGTTCACGGTTGAAAAGAAATCACAAAACTAAAGTCTCCAATGGTTGCCACCGTCTCCTGCTCGTTCGATCCCCAAAACAAAACAAGCCCCCAACGTTTCATGTCCTACCCTAATTGAAATTAAGATTAAAAATAAAGTAACAGCTGTTACGCTGTTTCTTGTACTCGGCACAACAAACTCGGGTGCACCAACAAACTCGGCCGAGTTTCTTTTGCCCAAACCGAGTTACATCCAGCAGCCACATTTGACGTCCATATTCCACTGTTTTCTAGGCCGAATTTGGAAAAGTCGTAAACACAAAAATTGTAGGTCTTCGAATCCTCTTTCCAACAAGTATAAGTACGCCCCGATCCGATAAATACAGCCTTCAAACTACTCGTTTTAGTGCAGCGTCGCCAGCTTGGACAACTCCAATCCTTTACATGTTTAGCTCCTCTCCTCAGCTCTCGTGCTCTTCTATTTTCGTCCAATATTCCAACATTGGCTCGAGCTTAGCTTCACCTCTTTACAATCACCTGAAATCATGCACAAATCTCCTAGATTCCGACTCTAATTGAAACATAATGAAAACATGAAAACTACTCTAACTCATGCACTTTATTATATCTAAATCTATCTAAATGCAATACGTTAACACTATCTAAATGTGTCTTATCAGTGATGATGTGCCTTTATGCTTAAGTGTACTAACCTGCTAGTAAATCGGTTATGGGTTATATAGATGATGGTGTTTTCCTCTTGAGCTTGAGTCGTGAGATTCTTCGGAGAGACAGGTTGGAAAGTAGCAGGTAGATTGAGGTCTTCGAATGGGGTCAGTGGTTGTGTGAGATGGGGTGCAAGAAATATGCATCAGCAAGAGTAGAACCGAGTGAGTTGGGATCTGTCGGAGATAGTAGTCGGCGAGTAAAGTTGATCCTCTAGGTAGGTCTTAGGTGAGGAGTAGAGCTAGTATGGCGAGATTTCGAGGGAGAGGTCCTAGCTAGAAGTGTCGGTAGGCAGTGGGTGTGTGGGGTTAGCGAGTGGCATAAGAGGATAGTTGGCGGAGGTCTAGCCTAGTTGCATTAGGGTGACCATGAGAGTGGATGTGAGTATAGGGAGTTACTGTAGTTCTAGAGGTGGATGAGTGAGTCAAGAGTGGTTCGGGATATTCTTGAGGGGATGTGTTGATAGACGAGTTAGTGTGCCAAGAGAGAGTGTCTAGATAGTCTAGAAGCGGATCATGGGCGACATTGAGGATGATCGGTTAAGGAATGTCTAAGGAATCGTAGAGTTGGGACTAGGTTGTATGTGCTGTGATTAGGAGCGGCTTTGTTAAAGGATGAAGTTGAGGAATTGCTAAGGATGAGCAGTATAGGGTTGCTTGGGAAATCATCGATCTTGAATATTAGGTTGTTCATATCAGAACTGTACGTGTAATGAGTATTTAGGAATTGTTTGGATAGAATTGGTAGCGCTTCGAGAATTCATGAGTGAAGGATTTCTAGATGCGTTGTTGGAGGATTTTAGCATAGGGAATGAATCGGAATTTATGAGTGGATGTTATTGTGGCTATTGAGGTATTTAAGGATGTGGGATGAGTCTTCGAGGAAGGGTTGGTAACTGGCTAAGGATTTCGTTGAGAATTCTGGTGAGATTGTTCACTTGAGGTTGAGACGGGGAGATTCTGAGCATGGATTTGGGAACTAGGCAAAGTGATAGGTATGGGAAATGCTAGAGCAAGAAGGATTTTAAAAGGTTTGGTGAAGATGTGGTACTTGAGAAACTCGGATGAGGACGATTTAGGGATTCTGCGGAAATGATGATCAGTAAAAGAGGGTCTTGGACGGTAAGGTGTCATGGTTAAGAAGTAGAAGCTTGAGGCAATTTAGGAATATGAAGAGATGAGGAACTAGAGTAGGACGGCTTGAGGATTTGGAACGATTAAGGTACAGTAAGATTTGGAACGAGGTAATTTGAGAATATTCTGGGACGAGGATCTAGAATATGTCGGCTAAGGAGTCGTGGATGTTCAGGTTTCGTGAGATTCAGAATGGGATAAGTAGGTAGAATCTGTTATTGGTCGTTGAGGATAGACGCGGGTGATGAGGAACTCGATGATTTGTGGTTATGAGTTAGCACTAGACGGTTTTCTGCGTTAGAGTTATCGAGAGTAGGCGGTTGAGTGGATTCTAGCAAGGTAGGATGCTTGTGTTGGTAATGTCGAGGATAAGGATGCGAATGTTAGGTGTGAGATGGTCGGTATGAGTTGGGTTCTTAGAGGTGGATGGCTAGTGAGAGTGATTAGTGGTACGGGAAGTGTGATCAGGTTAGCAGGAGGATTCGAGATGTCTCTTTGGGAGTTAATGGCGAGGCAGAGTCTTGAGAGCCTAGGAAGAGTAAGCGAGATTGTTAAGGAGCACCGAGGTCGATCGAGAGAGCAGTTCGGTTGAGGATTTGAGGTTTCTCTTAAGAGTTGAAATGGGACTGATAGGGACTTAGGACTTGAGCTTGAGATATTGAAGTCGATTGATCCTTAGGTGGCTTGGTGGCGTAAGAGTTGAGAGACCTAGTAATTGGTTTGGGATGCAGGCCTTGAATTGCGGATAGTTATGAGGCTAGAAAGGTTGTGTACTAAGCAGAATGCAATGGTATTTAGAAATAGTATCGGATTTGAGTTGGTAAACCTAGGTGAGATTGATCTTGATGCGAGAGATAAGGAGTAGTGGTCGTATCTTGTTATGGTTGATAGTTATAGGCAGATTCTCTTGAGGATGTGATCTGGTGTATGCTTTACTTGCGACTGAGTGTTGTGCTAATTCTATGCGATAGACGATGATGATTCCTTGATGTATTGTCATTGGCGATAGTGAGTTGCTAGCACTAACACTAGTTATCCCCTGAACTTGATGAAATGCTAGTGTACGGAAGTACTTCTTTGCCTCTAATGTGATGATGCTTGATAGTTAGCGTAAGTATGATGTGCTTATCTGATTGATATGATGTGAAACTTCTGTGGTATGATATGATGAATTCTACTATGTGCGATGCCATGCTAGATCTGTTATGGCATGTGACTACTCTGACATGAGTATGATCAGTTTATGAATGCGTGATACGATTGCTATGTTATAAGATTGTTATATGTTATATTATGTCGTGAACTGGAATGGCTAGGGTTCTAGAACTGAATTGATGAAATTTGATTCTGACTTGGAACCTAGGAAGGAAATATGGGATTAGCCTTAGAGGTGGATGATTCCACCTCTGGAAATTTGAAAATTGCTTGACTAATGTCGGTTTTAAGAGATTTGAATGGTGTTTAAAAAGGACTAACTTAGATTTTGAGCGACCTAACGCGATCGAGAATTTCAATGATCTGAGACCAATCCTTTCTAAAATAAGGACCCCTTTTTGAAATTTTCTAACCGAGACTCCATTATGACGCCCCACGAAGTGGATACAAGCATTCTATAGGGGCCCTTATAGACTGCTTGCTAAGACCTAGTGGAGACGTTGTCTTGCTTTTTGAGTTATGATATAGCCGAGAAGTCGGTGTAAGGATGTGGTAAGGGCCCATATCACACTCTCGCTACGACCTATCGGGGATGTTATGGCCATGCCAACGATACTGTGGGAATCTCATAGGGGCACTTATGAGGCACTTACGAGATCAATGGAATGGTCCTTGGACTCACATACATCCAACTTCATCCCCTGCCTTGTTTTGGTTTTAGTCTCGGGGACGAGACTTGTTTTTAGAGATGGATGATGTAAAGGCTCGGATTTTTAAATCCTGAATTTAAGAAAAAGGAAAATTAAAATGAATTTAGAATTTGAAATTAAAGGAAAAACTCGTTAAATCAGATTTAAAAACTCATGGAACGGATTTGCGACCTAAATTCGAACTTTTGACAAATGATTCTGTCTTTCCGCCTCGGGATTCGAAATTAATTCTGGATGCTGATATCCTTTTGATTGAAACATTATTTGATCGAGTCGAGATAAGAACGAGAGAGTGAATTTCGTAATTTATCCCCGGGTATTTTGAATTTTACTGTTGGTACCCCACACACTCCTCATTTGTCTTCTTCCCTTCCTTCTTATCCGAAAATACATAGGCCAGCTACCCCTCCTATTCCTATATGGGTGTCTACAGTAGCTCCCTTGCAACATACCAACCTTTGCTCAACCAATTTTGGCTAAGGGACAACCACCTCCCAGTCTCCCACACCCCAATTCAGAAGGGTCCCTTCCTCCCTCTTTGACCGATTGTAGAAGCACATCCCCCCACTCCTCTTTAATTTCAGACCAATGTCTCCATCTCCTCTTAAATTTGCACATCCTTCAGTCCTAAACCCTATCCACAAAAACAAGCCTTTACTCTTCCCCTTCTCTTATCCTTGACAAAAGCTAAACCCACAAGAAGCTCCCTCCATTGTTCTTTGTTGGCCGAGCCCCCGCCACCGAACAAATCACCTCCACCCCCGTGAACCGCCAGCCGCACCTCGAGCCCCCCGTTTCGCATCCCCGTGGAGCCAAGCAACCGCACTCCTCCTCCCTCTCCTCCACTTGCGCGGCGGCTACCTCTGAGCAACACTGAGCGCTGCGCTGAGCAACCACCAAGCCTCCCGAGGCTCCTGAGCACACCGAGCGCAGCTCCGAGCACCTCAAGCGCCCTGTCTCTGATTAGCCGTCGAGCCCAGCAGCATCTCCTCCGATGCCGGAGACGAAACCGAGCCGTCCAGCTCCTCCGCTTTGTTTTCTCTGAGCACCTTGGCCATTCCGGCGATGAATCCGCCTTCGGCGAGCCCAAATCGTCCTCCAACGAGATTTTCCGGCGAGTCGACACCCTTGGTGAGCCCTCTCCCTTCTCCTTCTTCCCTTCCTTGTTGTCGTGTGTGTATCGGTGTCGTTGGTGTCGTGGTCGGAGTCGGGAATCGCCGCCGGCGAGCCTCCCCGCTCCTCCTCTTCTTTTTTCGTCGGTCGTCGGGTCTCCCTCTGTTCTCCGGTTCTTTCAATTAGCAAGGAAGAAGATTAAGTTGTGGGTCCCATCACCATGCCACATGTCTTGACACATCAGCTGGGGCCCTATCTTTTTAAAACTGCTGCTTTCGTTTCTATGGAATCAGAAATGGGGGATGGATGATTTTGGGCCTAATTCTATGGGCCGAGATTTTGTCTTCAAAAGAAAAGAAAAGAGGTTGGCCCATTCTTTCAAATTTAAATTCGATTTGAGGTTTTCCAAACAAGGGAGCTCGGTTTGGCATTTAATAAAATAAGGGGGGGGTCGGTTTGTAATTTTATAAAATAAGGGCAATTTGTAATTTCATAAAAGGAATTTGTTGAGCATTTTCAAAAGGTCGGGATTCCCAACTAATTGTCTCGAATTTTAAACGGGTTTGACCTAACTCGGGAATTATGTGATCGGTGACTAACTAGCATGTTGATATGATTGGTTGACTAATATCATGATTGGCGTGGACTAATGGCATTATTGATTGACTAATAGCATGGTGTTATGGTATCAATATGAGTGTGAAGTATGAATTATGATATGTTCTTAAATATAATGGTAGGAATATGATCTATATATGAGGTGATGATACATGTTACTATATGTTGTTATATGATATGACGATAAGTTAAAGCATGATGAGATGTTGAGATGATGAGTTGAGATGGTACATGATGAGTTATATTGAGACCTTGCGATGAAATATGGGATGAGTTGAAAGCATGATGATGGAATATTCATTGTGTGAACTTGTATGGACATGATGGAATATTCATCCGCTGTCCTCTTCTCCTTTTCGAGCAGCTCGTCCAAATCGTCATCAACCTTTGACCTCTCTCTTTCTCTCTCTCTCGCATATCAGACGAATCCAAATCGCCATCAACCTTCCCCTTTGCACCGGATCAGCTCATCGTCATGCCTCTGTGGCGCCGCAGATAGAGCATACATGATTAGGACTCAATTTATGGCACCTCTTCTGCTCTAGGGTTTTTTCTGTTTGGAAATTGAATTTTTTATTTGATTTAGTAATTTTGGGAGTTTTCAGTTTGGGGCAATCAACAGAGAGGACGAATTCAGGGCTCATGAAAGCTGGGCACCAGCTTTGAGAAATTGGAGGAAAGGGAAGCACGACAAGGACCTTTTTGAGCCCCCATGCGCATCACTGCAACACCGGAAGCGGTCGCAACTTCGGCTTCTTTGCTTAGGTATGCCCGGTTCTCGCTTTTTTTTTTTCTTTTTCTTGTGAATTGCTTCTTATTTTGGGAGCTTTCAGCTTGGTTTCCATTATATCTCTTTGATCCCGGTTAGATAGGTAAATGGAAGCACACTAACATACAGGAACATACAGGAGTAGGACACAAATTTCTAGCAGCTTTAGTTTTCATTTGTTTATTTTCCTCCATGAAGGAATCTATGAAGTCCTTCAAGGAGAAAAGAGCCAACAACATGAAAGTCATACAAGAAAAGATGAAACTCAATGAAAAGGAAGTAAAGCGATTCAATCCTGTAAGTTATCTTCTGGCTGATAAGAAATTGTTCATTTGCTTATGAAATTGAGCAACATTAAATTTGTACTATGATTGACAATTGACAATCCGACATAAGGTGTGGATTCAGATTGTGGAGTGAGGTGTTTCGATCTCTCTCCTTGGATGATTTTTTACTAATAAATAAAGAACCAACCTCACAATTACCCGTGCAAAACTTATAACTGGCTAGAGCATGTTTTTATATTCTGTTACGAATTTGAAAACATGAAGTGTGAATTTGCTTGGTTAGAAGCTGGGACGTTGGTCTGTAATTTGCTACGTCAACTAAGCTTTTGTTTCTTATTGCTTTTACTACAACTTTTCAAATCGATAGCTCAAAATTGAGCCAACCAATTTATATGAATTAATTAAGAAGTTGAGGCTACCATTGATAGCAATTTATATGAATCAAAAGAATGCATAGATGATGATTTTGTTACATTTTCAGAATAAGGTATGCTTATTAGCATGCCTTTGAAAATTAGGCCCAACAAAGTTTTGAAGGTTAGGTTTTGTAATTCATAGCTTTACTTGCTAACATGTCTATGACAATCAGGCTTGTTTAAGATTGTCGGTTAGGTTTTTGTTGTTCCTATAAAATGTTCTTCTGCTAAAGCAACTTTGAGTATATCCGTTTCCATTTCTAAATATGATTCAAAACTATCATGTATCCATAGTATATCTGTTTCCATTTCTATTCCAAGCCTTTGCAATTTAGACACATTTGTACGTCTTTTATATAATAAGAGCAACAACAATTCTTTGTGGTGTGTTACGCTATTAATGTTCCATGCATCTTTCTTTTGCTCATATATACCAGTTATTGAGTTCATCTGTTTCTGCCCCTTTGAAGAACAAAGCAATCGTACTACAATTCAAGCGTATTTGTCATTATTTCTTGCAGACTCATCGGCTTTAGTAGCTGATGATGCTTTAAGGGCATTCATATCGAAGGCTGCTTCTCGATCATCTTCTCTATCCACTTCTGGGAAGGCATATCTGCAGCCCAGTCAAATGAGGAGATAGAGGCTATACTGGTATAGTAGCATACAAAATCTACTCTTGGTCAATCGCTAATATATCCCTTATCACACTTGTTGATTTTAGATTAAAGAGTTCATCACACTTGGAGGTTATGGTCATTCTAGATCTTTTAAATTTGTCTTTTCTGGGCAAAAATGTGGTGCTGTATTTATTTCCAAGAATTGCTTGTGAATGGTACTTAATTCTCAAGTGGCAATGCATGAAACTAGAAGCATTTGTGAATAATTTGTATTTTCTAGATCTCTCCTTGGACATTTTATTATATGTAAATTTTGTATAAATAATAAAATTTTATTATATATAAAATGTGTGTATTATTTAATTTTTTAAAAAAAATATTGGACTTTTTAGCCCGGGTATGAAGAATCCCGGCTAAAAAGCAGGGTTTTTTTTTTTAATTTTCCACCCCCACTTTAGCTACGGCAGCTTGTCGTGGCAAATGTGGCGTCTCTTTCTTTAGGGGTTGCTTACCGTAGCGTAGCCGTAGCTAAATTTTTTTGCTACGTCTATTTGCCGAAGCTACAAAATTTTGCCACCCCAAAATTTGCCACCCCCTATTTGTCGTAGCTTAGCCGAAGCTAAATGCCTTTTGCCACCCCTTGAAGGCTTTTTTGCCACGGCTTTTTGCCAAAGCAAATTTCATTTTTTTTTGTAGTGCCTATGCCTAACTCAAAACCCCTAAAGACTTATAACCATGATTAAGATGACATTACAACTTTCCCTCCTAATCTAGTTTCTAAACTTTTGTATTCCTGATTCAACAATAGTAGGTTGAAGCTAATGTCTTCAACTCTTGTAGCATCATCGGCTCAGTACCTGTTCGTCATGGTAGATCTCCAAGATGGAGATAACCCTTGCAAAAAAGAAATTTGCTAAGGGGTACAATCTTTGTTCCAAAGTCAGCAGGATTTATATCTCCTTTGATCTTCTTGATATCCATCTCATTTGCAGCAACCATGTTCCTCACAAAATGAAATCGCACATCGATGGGTTTTGTGCGTTCGTGGTACATCGGATCTTTGCCGAGGTATAAAGCACTCTAACTGTCTGTTGTGACTTCCACGAAATACAATTTCCAGCCTATGTGTAATAATAGGCAGTAGTAGACTTTCGATTATCTTTGTTACTGGCATAATCAGAATCTACAAATCCATGTAATTGATGTATGGGATTATGCAAACCATAATACAAACATAGATTTTTTGTGCCAGATAGATAACGAAGTAAATATTTCATAGTAATCCAGTGATCATTACCAGAATTAGACATAAAATGGCTTAAAGCACTGATAGCGAACGCTAGGTCAGGGTGGGTACACAACATAGCATACATAACGGATCCTACAACTACATCATAAGGGATCCTAGCCATTTATTTGACATCCTCGGGTTTGGTTGGACAAGATTGTTTGGAAAGCTCTAGGTGCCCTCCTAAGGGTATGGAGGTAGGCTTAGAGTTGACCATGTTGAATCTCTTCAACACTTTAAGAGTATAGTCATCTTGAGATAACAATAATTGTTTATTAGGTCGGTCTCTAATTATGTTGACACCAAGAATCTTATTGGCGCTACCTAGATCTTTCATATCAAAGTATTTCTCCAAGTCCTTTTTAGTATTACTAATGAGCAATATAGAGCTACTTATAAGCAAGATATCATCACCAGAGGAAGAAGTATAGAGAAGAGAAGTGGAGGTAGAAGGGAGAGATGTTTCCTCAGTCAGGCCTTCATGTTCATCCTCATCAGGGCTCTTTTCTTCTTCTTGGTTTTCTGGTGTAGGAAGTGTTGATGTTGCCCCCTGTAGTGTGGAGTTTGGCTTTCTCCAAGCATACTTAGGTACTCTACTAGTGTCGTACTCATCGTCATCAGATAGATCTGAAGTATCTTCTTGATTTGTCCAGGTTGTTGTATGTTCATTGGTACCTGCAAGCTCAGAGAAGGAAGTCAGTTTATTTTTCAAAGGAAATTCTGATTCATTAAACTTGACACTCCTAGTTGTTATGACTTTATAAGGTCCTGCTTGAAGCAAGAGAACCCTATACCCCTTAACTCCTCCTAAAAGGATAGGTTGCACACCCAAATGGTTTCAAATAATGGAGAGCTGGAGTTTTTCCAGTCCATTTCTGTTGGGGTGTTTTGAAATCTATAACACTAGAAGGTGACCTATTGATAAGGTAAGCAGCTGTGAGGGCAGGTTCTCCCGTAGGGTATTTTTCAACCCAGAGGAGATAAGCATACACCTTGTCTTTTCTAATAAGGTCCTATTCATTCTCTCAGTTGTCTCATTCTGTTGTGGGGTGTAAGGGACAGTGAGATGATATTTAATGCCCTCTTCTTAACAATAGGAATCAAATTCCTTATTGCAGAACTCCAAACCACACTACTAGAATAATGTCCATAGACATCGGGTATAAACCGATGTTAATCAAAAAAAAATTCGACGTGTTAGTGGGTGGTGTTAAAGATCCCAATTTTACCACATCGGTTTATAACCGATGTCCTTAATAATTTATAACTTCGTTTTTCTTTTTTATAATGACTTAAATACATGGATATAATTACTTTTTGATTGATTCATCTAATGTTAAACCCTTATTAATTTTCATTTCTAGCCATTTGAAGGTATGTAGGGTAATACAAAAGTTCAAATTAACATCGCTATTTTTTATAAACCTGATGTTTTATATTGCTACACACATCGGTTTTGTATGATTCAATTTGTGCATACTCTTTTTTCATTTGTAATTTGTGATATTGTTTTATATAAATATAATATACCATATTGAATATTTTTAAAGTCAATGTTATTTATATGTTTTGAAATCAGTTTTTACTTTGAAAATGATGTTTTGATTATTTACAACATCATTTTATATATTTTTAACGATGTAAGTGTTACATATACACATCTATTTTTATTATAATTTTCATATATATTGGGTTTTAAAATCGATCAGTATCAAAATGGTCAACGTATTTAAAAAGGTAGACATCGGTTTTCGCTCTCAAGTTCAATGTGTTTCATCAAATACACATACTAATCTATATTGTGATATTGTTTTGGCAAACATAAAATTAAACAAGCAAAAGACCTTAACCAATACATTAAATAATGACAATAAAGTCTAATACAAGATGACAACCGGGCTAAATACAAAACAAAATACATCAACAGTCGGATTCTAAGCTTGACATAAAAAGATATCACTTGAATATAAATTACATGAAGTCAAGAAATAATAGTCGAGCAGGGTTTTGCTAGTCCCCCCCGATATCATTCTCTGGTGGGTTTTGGGAGTTGCTGGTGTTTGTTCCTGGTCCTGTCATAGTGGTACGTAGCAACACCTGACTATACAAGGCTTTATTGTTTCTTTCATCTAGATATCAAAAAGGTTTAGATTAATCATTTTAGTTCCATATTTCTTGCATACCAAAGGAGCATGGTGTTCCCCAATTGCTTGGCTTTCTGACTTCTTTTTGGTTTCGTTTCTTCCGTTTCTTGTCCACATTGGTTCTGTTGGAGCCCTGCTGAGGACAATAAGGTTCTTTTCAGCATCATTCTGATCATGGGTCAAGATGCATCTCAAATAAATTTGTAGAGAAACACAAGATAAGTCTCCATTAGACAACCAAAGAATAAAGAGTTTCAGTAATGTACATAACTACATATATTCTCCTTTTTGTGTATTTTCTTTATGTTTTCTTCTGAAGAGGGATATTAGATTCCACCAAATTATAAAGGAGAAACAAGTAAAGAGCAGATATTTAATCACATAAACTATTCTAGTTTGTTTTCTAGTTTGTTTCTGAAGTATGTACCAGATCAAAGGTGAGAAGAGAAAACACCCTTTTTCCATTCCCAACCAAGTAATAAGCATTGATCATCCTAATTCTTCCCCACCATATATTAAAAGGTATTTCAAGGAGTTTAAAGAATACATATTCGCAAGTTCACTTGGGTGGCCAATTTCTGATCTTTTTCATATGCTCAATTTTCATTCATTCCCTTCCAGAAAGGCCATATTAGCAAAAACGTACCAGCAGACAAGGAGAAAAAATAAGGAGATCAAGGATTGAAGGTACACACCTGGGTTTCAGATCTTGGTTTCTTTTGAGGATCATTTCAGATTTTCCTTCTTTTTGTCTTGTTCCCTGATCTTTCCAATGGAATGATGGGTCCAGACCATTTTCTGTTCTATGTGCATCCATTCGGGCTGAAAGAAATAATGATAGAAAAAGCTAGAATTGTCTTTCTTAGTGTTTAACTGGAATCCTAGAAACTGGAGGAAGGAGCCCAAATTTTGAATAATCATAGTCTGTTCAATTGATCTTTTTGTCAAAATCTACAATATCCAATCATGTTCTTATTGAGCATAAGCATCCCCCCATTTTAGGTATGTTAGGAATTTTGTGAAGCTATCTAAAGACAACCACCGGGCCGTTCTAGTTAATTGTTCAGCAATATTCCTGACCTATATTTCAATTCTATGCATAAAACCAAAATCTTCAAGAAGTTTGAGATACTCAGCTCTTTGAAAATGTTTCTGATCCTTTTTCTTTGTTGCTTCTTCTTCAATCAGAAAACAAATAAAAAACATGGGGTGGTTCATAATTAAAAATCATAACAATTCTAGTATATCTCTATGGAGTAGTATTCATTATTCAGACACACAATAGCAATTTCAGATCAAGACAACATACCCTGATGCCATTTGCAGGAAAAAATTCAGTGTTTGATCAACGATCTCTTTACTCTACAGAAAACATGAAGTAAGGAGTATGAAGTCTTGTATAAAAGGATTGATCTCTCTAAATTTATGCAACAACCATTACCTGTACATAACACCTGAGATTTGTAGCAAGCTTTTGAATCATTACATTCAAGACCAAGAGATGATCATGTAATCTAACAAGTGTCGACAATTGAACATAAAGCTGCTGGAAGAAAAAGTAGATCATAACAATAAGACTGGAAACTATTTTTGACTATATGATCAGAAAATCAATTTCCTTTTCTTAAATCAATATTTACCTTAGATGCATACATTGCATCGTCACCTATGTAAGAAGACCTCTTAAGGCTTTCAAAGAATGAAAGAACTGAAAGGTCAAGTCTCTGTTTGCTTTGTTCGGAATATCTCTGCTAGAAGAAAGAGAAAAAAAATTACAACAAGACAGGTGTAAAATAAGCCTTCCCTAGAGTGTAAAAAAAAAGGTTGTGATCTCATTGAAATAGAGTGATTAAAAGCTAAAGATTGTATATTTGCTACGGGTTAGAAACGTATACTTTTTGAACATCAACTAATAGGACAAATTGACGTGTATATATAAAGGTATGTAGTGCCATTTCCTGGCTTCAGTAGCATGACCTATTGAACTTGCAAAACACATGGTCAATACACAAGGCTGACATATGCATTCACTGTTCCATGATAAAGTAATCAAATTCGGTTGACCATATATAAGTTTGAAAAGTTGGGTAAAAGACTACCCTTTTCACATTCACCCAACAATGAACTTGTATTGATATCATTCCAGCAAGAGACACTTATTCGAGAAGAAAGAAAAATGAGTTTAGAAGATACATATCTTCTTCATTTAATACTACCTGAGAGTGCATTCCACTGTCCATGGCATTTATCAACTGAAATACACAAGCTGAAAGTTCTGCATCTATTGTTTGTTGCAACTCCACACTGCCAGGAGCAACAAGTTATTAGAATAATGATCTTCACATAATATCCTCCAATGACAAAGAAAAATCTGATTAAGGGGCAACAGTAACTGATATAAATTGGAAAGAGTTATGTTACGTTGTGGTATAATGTGACAAACTTATTTGAGTCCAACTTTAAAAGCAGCTTTGCAGTCATATACCTGTACAAGATTCACACTATCTTACACAAAGAAGGAAACTACAACCTCACATTTGAAAATACATTTCTCCAATAAGATAACATACCCTGATGCCATTGCCAGCAGTAACTGTGAAGTTTACACCACACCTGGGTTTTCCGAGTCTTGGCGACTGACGATGGTTGGTAACGGTGAAGTGAAGATGAGGAAACATTTTCGGCAAATGAAGTAAGCCAGATGTTTCAACCGAATCAAAGGATTAGGATTGAACAGGATGAAAAAGCGGAAGTTAGGGTTTCGTTTGGAACTGCAGAAAAAGGGAGATCGGAAGCGGATAGGAAGTCAGATTCGAGCAAGGAGACCAGAAAAGCGAAGGAGATCGATTGTGGATCTACAAATCATGAACATGGGAAATCATTGAACGCGAGAGAGATAGAAACCAGATGAAAGATGAACAAGCGTGCTTTATCTTCGATCGAGAGAGGTGCCAAAGGGATGCGATGAGGAGTGAGGATGGCTATGGATTTGAGATCGAGTGGTCAGCCATGGGAGAATAGCTCGCATCCTTGGGCTCCGCTCCACCGATTCGGACGAGAGAGCAGAGGGAGCAAGGAAATTGAGAGATATGAGATGGATTGGAGATGTTTCAGATTCGAATGGAGATGGAGATCTGGGGTGGAGGGATGAAAGATGGGGTAAGTTCTTTAGATTAGAGGTAAAAATGGCCAATGGGTTTGTGGGATCCAGATCTGAAAATGGGAGAGAAATGGAGTGTATCTTTAATTCTGAGAATTGGGGAGGGGGATTTTAGGTCCGAAATGAGGGAGGGGATTTTAATTTGTTCAAGTGTTGGGTTTGATGACAAAAAACTCAAATTTTGAATATTTTGGCTAAGTGTTGGAATCGGCTCCATCTTTACTGCTTTTATTTTGGTAAAATTTATTCTAAGTATATTCCGTGTCTTTCGGTTATTTCTTAAAAGTAATTTTAACATTGTCCAAAAAAATAAACTAATGTGTAATATTTTAATGACATCAAAAAATTATAAACCGATGTTATAATTCTATTTAACATTATGCGTATTTCTGACTGATGTAAATAATGTGATGTCTATTAACATAATTCTAGTAGTGCCATTGTCTGTCTTAAAACATTTGAGCTTATGGTTGGATTGGGATTCAACCATGACCTTCCACCTTTTAAAGGCTTCAAAGGCCTGGTCTTTAGTTTTAAGTAAGATTACTCATACCTTTCTTGAGAAGTGATCTATGAAACTGATAAAATACCTCATGCCACCTGCAGTGGGGACCTGTGAAGGCCCCAGAGGTCACTGTGTACATACTCTAAATGAATATTAGCAACATAAGATGACTTAGGAAATTTCAGTTTAGTAGCTTTACCAAAGATACAATTTTCAAAGAATTTAATCTCAGCAGGCGTTTTAGGAAGCAAACCATGTTTGTGCAGATGCATGAGACCTTTATTGCCTAAATGCCCAAGCCTATTATGCCATGTCAGAGTATCATGCAATGTCATATGCTCAGAACTCACAACAGTATTAATCTCGGGTTTAGAAGCAAGGATATGAAATAACCTTTTTCTCCTGACATCTTTGACTATAATCCTACCATTTTTAGTGACAGTTCTAATACCATCTTTAGAAGACACATCACAACCAAGTTCTTCAAGAGCAGATTCAGACATTAAGCTTCTCCTAAGGCTTGGGACCCATCTAACATTGGTAAAGACTCTAATGCAACCATCATGCATAAGAAGTGGAACATCTCCAGTTCCCATGATTTTCAGAGAAGTATCATCACCAAGCATAATATCACAAAAAGCATATTTATCAAGATGCTTAAAATAATGTTCACAAGGAGTAGCATGCATAGTGCACCCAGAGTCTAATATCCAACTATCGGGCATATGAACAGCAATATCAGTGCACATAAACAACTCAACAGGACAATCTTTCATACATTCAAGAACAGAGGCAGAGAGTTCAGTTTGATTTGATTCGGCAAGTTGTTCTGCACGTTTTTTCTTTCTACAATCTTTAACCCAGCCAGTGACCCAAGTTTTCACAATAGTTACACTTAGAATTAGGGTCAGATTTCTCATGCTTGTCACCTTTCCCATTCTCCTTTTCATCCTTTTTATTTTTTTTATTTTTGTTACCCTTCTTATCCTTACCTTTGGTGAACATAACCTCAGGCTTATCATATTTTTCATTTCTGTCAGTTTTAAGACCTTTTATTTTAAAGACTTTCATTATCTCATTCTTTTCAATGATAGCTTCAATGAGTTTGTCCTTAGATAATTCATCACGGCTAAATTGGATAACATCTTTAAAATTGTCAAACTGAGAGGGCAAGGAATTAAGCAGGAGAATGGCATGGTGAGAGTCTTTAATCTCATCATTACATCTTTCAAGTTCTTGTGACATTTTTAAGAATTTGTCCAAGTTATCATCCAAGGTCAGTTGGGTATTCATCTTGAAAGTAAACAAGCGACACAACAAAGAAATCCCGGAGGACAATGATTTAGATAGAAATAGCTTCTTCAGGACATGTCATAGAGAGGAAGCGGAAGAGTGCCTTACCACCTGACGGGCTATGCCGTCAGTGAGCCGTAGCATAATCTCGGAGTGTGCCTTCAGATCCAACTCCAGGTCTGCCTCAGAGGGTGGAGTTGGATCTACCTTAACTCCTTTTCTCTTTGGATCTAGCGTCTTAGTGGACGAGGAGTCCAGATCCCCATCCTTGGCGCTTGGAGTGGTAGTTGCAACAGTGGATGCGGTTGCCTTGACGGCCTTATAGCACCCCTCCTTGATTAGCACGGCTCGCATCTTGACTTGCCACATGGCGAAGTCAATCACCCCATCAAAGGGTTTGATTTTGAGAGCGCTTTCCATAATTTTGGTACCTGAGAAACCAAGAAAACCAAATTAGTTTGGAAAGAAGTCAGTAGAAACGAATACAGATCTTAAACAGAGAAAAGAGCACAAAGTTAACAACACACGAGAACCTTAAGCACTCAGATCTCAAGAAACCAGAAGGTCAAGAACATGTGACCAAAAGCCAGATCTAGCAGTAAATAGAAACCAATGCTCTGATTCCACATTGTACATCGTATCTTCCTTGACTCACATATCGGAGTTCAAGAAACAGATATGAAAGCGTGAATACGAAAACAAAGAAAGCGAGAAAGGACACGGCGAGATTTTTACGTGGTTCGGTTTCCCTACGTCCACGGAGCCTCATAAGAGGAGACTCGAGCTCAATCCACTATATGAAATCAGGTTTACAGGGTTTCGAGAACGACAGGCTAGATCTAGGACTTATACAGAGAATTCAACCGGGAATCGCAAGTAACAAGAGAGTAAGCGAGGAGAAGTAGTAAAGCGACGAAGAAACTTCCTGGATCTGGTGTCGGAGACCAGATCTACACTGAGAAGATCGTCGGAGAAGATGACCAATGCCGGACAAGAAGTACAGAATTCAGTGTTGATCTTCGGAGGTCAGATCAGAGGTCTCCTGAAGAGATGCGCCTCAAATCTGAGCTTGAACGCCGGGGAAAGGGCTCGGAGCACCAATGGAACCCTAGCGCCGCTCTGGTTTCTCTCTCTTTCTCTCTAGTGGTTTACCTGAAGCGTCGGCCGAATTATGGAACCCTAGAGACCTCACGCTATTATATAGGCGAGCTCCAATTTAGCTAAACCGAGCGTTTATCTCTAAGGCAAGCTTCGGCAAGCAGTGGGGCAACCATTGGGCCAGATCCGAGTAATGGGCCTGTTAAGCCCAAATCAGATACCCACACATATGTTACACATTTTATTAACTCTACCACCATATATTATATATCGCACATAATCACAAGTGTAACAAACTTGCAATTCTAACGTGTGACACATTATATGTAGGAGAGTATATATAATATGTGAGTATAATCCATATTAAGCCTTTAACCTATCCTATGTCTAACTCAAAACCCCTAAATACCTTGAACCATGATTAAGATGACATTACAGCTACAAACATTTGGACAACCTGTTTATTGGCTAAAGTACGTGTGGTAGTTCTCAATTACAACATATATAGTTTTGTACAGACAGTGACATGAACTGCACTTGCTTACTTGGTAAGCACCATAGGGTGGATAAGCTCTGCCATGCCATGCTTCCATCAACTACGATCAAGTCTTTAGTACCATTGGTTTTGCCCTCAATAACATGGTTAACAAAGCAGCAAGTGTTTGCAATAAGTGATCTACCAGGTCCAATGATTGATGAGATTGAGGTCTCGTGACAGAACAAGCTTCGGGGCCTACAAATTAAAATAGCTAGTAAGTTTAATATATATTTATACACGTACAAGCCTTTCCAAATTAACGTTTCTTTTCCGCTTGAATCATATTCTCAAAAAGAATATACCAAAAGGCAGTTATGATTTGTAAGTGAGAAATATAACCATTCAGATCTCATTACATTGATAATATTATTTTATCTTTTTGAATGGTCTTACCGTGTTGATGAGATCTCTCATCTCTAGGTGTGGGTAAGACAGCACCAGAACCAGAATGATGATAATATAATATTCCCAGACCACCTCTAATGTTCAAATAATTAATCTCAAATCCTTGGGCACGGATATCATCGATGATGTAGTTAACCATAAGCACAGCTGCATCCTTGAATATGTCTACCTGGAAATAAAGAAAATATTAGTGGAGTACCACACAGCTAAATGAACTCAAAACAAGTTAGAATAGCATGTGGAAAGAATAGTATAAGATTTTTGCCAAGTAATAAAAACCACTTTTGAAGTTACATACTACTAAAGTAACATAATGGCATAAGACCATCTTATAATTATCTTTGAAAGATCTGACATCTAGTGACTTCTTTTCCCTTTTTATTGTCTTCTTTGTTTTTCATTTACAAGTCTGATGCTCATTTTTAACAATCCTAATTTCTAATGTCAGAAGTTGGAATAATATCAGCATGTTAGCATATGGCTCAAAGTATTGCCAAATGAACTTTGAAGGAAAATCATGTGAATTGACCCTTAGACTAGAAGCTATATATAGCCGCAAGA
Source organism: Persicaria maculosa (assembly GCA_963922045.1). Taxonomy (NCBI): domain Eukaryota; kingdom Viridiplantae; phylum Streptophyta; class Magnoliopsida; order Caryophyllales; family Polygonaceae; genus Persicaria; species Persicaria maculosa. The sequence continues at coordinate 49,664,930 of OY998259.1, read as the reverse complement.
ACAAATGAAAATTCCTTGGTGATCGTAGACCCAAGATGGCAATGTGCTCCAACAAGCTTTAGCTCATTAGGATGAGCCTTCACTGCATCTAAAAACCATTGCAGTCATGTTTCTAATGCCAAACTTGGAGTTTTTATTTCTGGTGGCAACATAAGGATGGACCTGCTCAACATAATATATATATATATATATATATCACTAATTATGAAGGTTAAGATGATAGCTCTGCTCTAAAAAAGGAAAAATGTTTTTTTTTAATCAGAAAAGGAATTAGAACTTAAAAGCTAAAACCAATATTGGAAATGAACTTTTGCTTCCACAACTAAATTTGGCACCCTCTTTTCCATTAGACAGGATCATGCCACTTAATAAGTAGCATGTAATAAAATAAAAATATAGGTGTGTAGCTCTGCAAGGACCATGCCTTTTTTTATAAGGTAAAGATTCGGGGGCCGGACAAACCTGTCTCCCCGAGAGACTGACGAATCGACAGACGGACTAACCGTCGAAAACAATAAAACCAAAAGCAAACCAAAACAGGCTCAACAAATATTGAAACTACACGTGCATGCAAAGGGAGAGACCTAGGCTAAATAAAGATCTTCGACCGAGAATGAAAACGCGAACATAAGCCAAGCACCTACATGGCAGCGCTGATCAGGGGTACATTAGGACGTCATCTCCCATGGGCAGTGAAGACGGAAACTCCAAGGAGTGGTCTCCAAAAAAACGGAGTCATGGGCACATTTTATATAGGCATTATAGGTAGGTCTTAGTTGCATTAAGTATTCATATTGCATGTTTAATAAGCTTATTTGCAATCTTGATCATTTGGTATTCGTAGTTTGGAATCTACGGTTTTTAGGGTTTATTTGTAGATCTTATGATCCAGACTCGAAAGGTGGAGAAAGCATGGAGCAAATGGACAAAGAAAAACTAAGGAACAAGTGCGGAAATGAAGAATATGGAGAAATCCCATCTTTAAGGTTCTGAGAATTTGAAATTAGCTTCTGAGGTCTTCATGAGAACGTAGTGCTTGGAAAGAGCTTTCCAACGCATATTTATATGCATCAATCGGATGAAGGATGACTCCAAAAAGTGTGTTACAAGTTCAGTCTGTCGAAGTTGTCGCCACTGCATAGGACGGCGCCCGCCGCTAAAATAGCGGTGCCCACCGGTCTACTGTTTTCGAATCTGCGCAATGCGGCCCAATTCTATCTTTGTGGAAACTTTTATCTAAACTTATTCTAGGGTTTGGCCGACGAAAGGAGGCTTATATTAGGTCATTTTCAGCAGCTTTATTCACACAATTCTATTCCCCATAAAATCATTACAATAAAGAGAGAGACGAGAGGATTTAAGTTTAGAAATTCAATGTACGTTATGCTTGCCTAGAATTCTTGTGGTTTTACTATGATTCAAGAGTTGGTTGGTTGATTGTGAGATGATAATGCATACCTTAGATAGACATTATATAGGCATTTTTTAGGCTAGTTATGTTGCATTTAGTTCATGATTTGGAGTTAAATTACATCTTATGATTATTTTGGAAGAGTTCGGATTCTGCGCGAATTTGTGGTTATTTTGCAGAGTTGGATTCGAACACTATTGAGAGATGCAATAATCTTCGAATTGAGATACAAGGAGCAAGTGGAAAGACAAGAGAAATACAAGATCTAAGCATTGATGCTCGCGGCGGGCAAAAAGCCGCGACAATTGGATATGCAGCGGCCGCCGCAAGAAGCTGATGCAGCAACTTGGGAGAACATATAGGCAGCGGCCGCCGCATCTATGCTACGGCCACCGCATTGGACGTCAGCGAGATGATGCGTTTTGTTTAATGAAACCCTAGTTGTTGGATGTTCTGTTTGGCCAATTTGAGTCTTAAGGCTGATTTTACCTAGTTTTCTATCACATTATATTCTATTTTACGTTCATTAGACAATTACAGATTGAACGATGTCTTCCATGAGGAACTAAACTCTTTTGTTCTATCTACGATTTGAAGCTTTATTTGGATTGATTGTGAGTTTCTTAATCTCGTTCCTTAATTCCTTTATTGAATGTTTCAACTTCTTTGTGCTTATTGATTGATTGTTTTGTTCTATCTTGTCTGGCCAACTAGTTAGATCAATTCAATTGCTAAGGTTTTGTAGATTCCTGGTTGTGAACCTTAACCTAAGTAGCAAACTTATCCCTTTAGGGCTGGTTGAACTAATTGGATAGGTAAGAAGTTGGATGTGTTGTTAAATCTCTTTCTAAGGGACTGCAAATACCTTGGTTAATCTCTGAACTTAAAGCTATCGGTTGGGGTAAATCCTTTTCTGAGGGACTGTTCAATTGATAAGGGTCTCTAGGACTGGTTGGACTAGAAACTATATTAGGTCGGGACAAAGGCATTCATAGGAAACCTACAAAGACGAGAGGAAGTTATAAGGATTGTTTCAACCAAATAAAGTGGATAATTATAGGTAGAACTATTTCTCACCATTGTCTGAATTAAATTCATTTACTTTTGCTTTCATCAATCCGCTTTGATAAAAGGTTGATCTTTTGCATTCGTAAAACCCCCTTTTGGTTACTTAATTGGCATCTTAATCACACTTGAATAGCAAATTTCTCTGTGGGATCGATCTCTTGCTTATTGCTATACTAATTATAAGTTTGAGATATATTTTGACCGGATCAACGACAAGTTTTACTCCCATCATGAGACTTGATTTCTAAATTATTCATATGTTTATTTATCATCTTATTCTTAATTGTTTATATTTGTGATTCTTTCGATGACCGCGCATCTAGTTAGAATTTACATCTATGCTATAAATCTGTTGTTGGTTTCTCGATAGCAAACAAAGTCATTGATTTAGTGATATTTATATGCCTTTGTAGTGGATGATAACAATTGATCTATGTCGAGTAGATGTTATTAGGGTCGAATGGGTTGTTCCTTTGTTTCCTAATTGCATTGAATTGATATGTCAATTGGTCTTAAGAACCCAAATCGTTAATGCTATTCTTTAAATATTGAATAAGATGATTGTCTCTTTGCGAAACAATCGATTAAAGGTAGTCAACATAGGCTTAGGAATAATATCAAAATCACCTCAATGAGCAATTAATCAACCAATGTTGTGAATTGTAGGCAAACCACACTCTTATCTTTTATCTTCTCTTTGTTCTGATTCATATCTTTATCGTAGTTTATTTAGATTCCTCGTTGTCTATTTACATTCATATCTCATCCTTATTTGCATAATTGATAAATACTCATTGCATTGAAGTACTTGTTTCTCTGTAGGTCCAACCCCTTACTTATCCGCTATACTAGTTTACAAGTTAGTTTGTTAGTTTGTGTGTCCGTTTGCATGTTTAAGTTTTTAATTATAATTGCTCATTATATATTATAAAAAGTAGTGATAAAAGCTGTTTGGTAGGACCACAAATTAAAAATTAAATTTATCTCTTCATCTTCCCCTTCCCCTTCTCCTCTTCATTTCTCTCTCCACTTTACCATAATCCCTCTTCTACAACCTCTCCTTGGCGGCTTGGACTCACTGGTCTGTCGGAGCCAACCATCAACACTACCGCTCCGGCCTTTTCCCTTACCAATCCGCTTGAAATTAGACAAACGCCAACCACCAATTGCTCATCCGGCCTCTTGCCTCTGTCCATCGACCTCTCATTCGCTCATGTTGCTACCACCTCCATGGCCACCGCACCCACCGGTCATCATCCTCGCCTCCCTATCACCACCTACAAGACCACCGCGCCCATCAACCCATTTCTTCTACACGCATCCCAACAATACCATGATTATCCTCACAACCTTACCAATCATCCTAGAGTCAGTCCTAACTAATTGGAGTTTTAAATCTAACTAATTAAAATTATTTTGTTTGTTTTGAGTTTTGTAGGGTGAGTATTGAGGGATTGACGGTAGAGAATGGGAACTGGGAAGAGTCAGAGAACAAGGAGAGAGAAGGACTATGGGATGAGAGCCCAAAAGTCAAAAAACAAAAAAATGAAATTTATTCAGTATAATTAAATTTTTTTGAATTTCATTAATACCTTATGCAAAATACTGACACATAATACATAATTGCATTATAAATATGTAATCCAAACGGACCCATTATTACTTTTGGCGTGGAGGAAACCTAACGACATTCCTCCCATGAAGAGGTCAGTAGCGGTAGCCATAGGTAGAGGTTGGGGATGGGGTGAAAACCTCTTCTTCCCTCTCTAAGGTCAATTTGCAATCATTCATGATACTCGCCATTTAAAAAATTCCAAAAACACATCCATAAAAAAAATAGCAGATTAAAGGTGCTTATTTAGACATTTTTGTAATATAATTCCTTAAGTCAAACAAAATTCGTGAAAAACAAACAGAAAAACCTATTTCAGCTAAACAAAATAGTTCAGGATTAAAGATGAAAGAAGTCGAAATCTAATAAATGTCGTAGAAGCTCACCTTATTAAAAAAAACAATAGATATCACCGAATACTACCTCCGGTCTAAAATATATGTCGTTTAACTATTTAACACGTATTTTAAGGAGCTAAAAACTATATAATATATTAACTTTTTTTTATTATTTTTTTACAATCTAATAGGATGATTTGCATAGATATACCAAAAAAATCATCTTTGCAAAAATGTCCATGGGGGTAAAATTTGCAAGGGGGTAGCAAAATGTTAGATTTGCAAATTTTTCACACCCGGTAGCAGGTCACTTGGCCAAAAAAAAATCAATGATTTGTGGGAAGAGAGGGCAAATGGGATTGTGACAAGTGGTTCAACTTAAGTTTTAATTTTTTTAAACTCATTTTCAGCCATTTTTATTTGTTAAAATTAAAAAATAAATTTATTTTTGAACTTAATTTAATTTTATCTATCTATAGACACCCGCTTTATATATGTTTATAACAAAAAATATTTCGAAGTAAAGTCGGGTCTACATCGCATCTTAATCTAAATTTGGAGTATGGCATGGATAACCATTTGGATGGCAAAGACAATAATTTAGCTGGCACGGAAATTCACACAACTGGCAAGATAAACTAGAAAAACTGGGCAGAACCGACAATCGTTGCTCCGGAGATGAAAGGTAAAGCTGCCGACGTGGATATGGAGGAGGGGGCAATGCTCATAGAGGAGAGCATGCCGTTTGGGTCCGTCAGGAGAAAGATAAGGGAGACAAGCAGGTACCCGTCTCAGGGATAGTTCCTTCGCCGGAAGCGTCGGAGGACATAAGCAAGCGTGTGGTGGTAAAGTGGAGAAATCGATGTCTAGTAGGATAACTCTTCTTTTGCGTAGTCAAATGTAGTATTTTGTTAGTTTGCTTGTAACTTACTGACACTTTGGGGGTTTTGGTGGTTTTGATTGTACATAACTGGCCGTTTAGTTTGCCGACGATGCAAAAGGCAAATGTATGTGATTTTTTGTTTACTAGCCAGTATATAATTTTCCCTAGCCAATAAAATCAAAGTCTATGCCGATAAAAGAATAACCCCTGACATATTTTATTTATCTCATAAACTTCCCAACCTAAGAATATCGATCATCAAACCCAAACGAAATGCGTTATAATGCAACATTCACAACAATCATCCATAATAAATATAAAAAAGTGTCCACACCATAACTTATCAGTCATCAAATACAAGTCATCTAAAATGTGGAAACGATTAAATGTTTAACAAGTAAATCAAACACTACGAGATACTAAAGTTCCCTTCCAAAGAAGCTTTGAATAGCGTCTTTGTGATTCTCCTCCTCAAAGTCCCGATTCCTTCTAGCAAATTTGAGGCCGGTGACGAGGCAAAATTTCTTGATGAAGAACCGGAGGAGTCACCCCTGGAGCTCGTACCGTGTCTCACACCTCTTCAATGTCTTCAACTGCCTCTCCAGGAAGTCATTGATAAGGGCACAACAATACAACACATTGGTTCTGATCATTACAATGCCCCTTAGCCTGCTGTCCTTCAACATTTTCCAATCAGCCGTAGCTAGGACCTCGTCCATTCCTTTCAGCAAGCCCATCTTCGAGAAGTGGTTCGACCTCCCTTTGAAATACTTTTTCGGAGGAAGGGCTAGTGTCGACTGTACAAACATCACACAACACGACACTGTTAACATCACCAAGATAAAAAGAAGGCCCTTAATCTGTCCGAGAAGTGATTGCAGTTAATACATTGTAGTTCGACGGCGTCGCGATTTTTTTTCCTTTTAATTTTCTCAATGTCTCCTTAATCTGTCATACATGTGTTTTGATGATACCCATTTTAACAATAATCCTTGACAGTATATACATATGTTTATCCAGTCAAAATAATGTTTTTGCCCAAACATATAACATTACACAAATGACACAACTACACAAATGTCACGAAAAAAAATGTTCACATATTCATATGTCCGAGAAATACACATGTTCAAATAATCTCAAAATGGTAACTGACACAAGTAAATAATGAAACACACACCACACATACACAACTACACAATAGTGTCAACCATCAAAAACTTATGTAATATACATATAACAACCCTAAAAACAAACCTACATTACTCTCAAATGACATCGTCCAGTGTAACATTAATGGTTTCAATTACAACATACTTCAACTCATAGAAACAAACTTACAACGATGTACAAGTGTAACCCATTGTTAGCATAATATTTTGAAGGCCACTAGTCACCAAACACCCCCGATCTCGAAATCTACAAAAAGTTCCCAATTTTCAAAATAATATGCACCCATTCCGTCTACCATTCACCTTCCCCTTTACCACATCCAACATCATTCCAAACCCATCTTAGCAAGACAACAAAACACACACGAAAAGACACAACATCACAATTGTTGTTGCTCAAACAAAAATTCGTGCCAGTGAAGAAAAAATCACTGCCAGTAAAGATAAAATGTGTGACAAAAAAATGTATGACAGTAAAACAATATGTGACATTAACTATTCCCCCATTCCAAAATCCACCAATTAATTGAGATTTTCAGTTCGATTCACTCATGTTCAGACCTTCAATTTCAACTTCGTTTTCCCATCCCCGATGACTTCCATGTCCATTTGAACATCACAACTTCCTCAATTCCCCCAAACCTTCCAACTCCCACAAAGCTTGGGTTTCAAAAAAATTTCAACCCGATTTCTCCCCAACGCGGCTGACTATTTACAATGGGACAATCTACAAAATTTTCGAGTTCAAGATAGGGAGGATGAGTACTTACTTGCTTTCTACATGGGCGGGGGATTGTTCTTCTTCAATCGCCTTCAATATTTCTCGAGAAACAATGGTGATTTGATGACTTCTCTCTCAACTGCCTTCAATCTCTCTCTCTCTCTCTCTCTCTCTCTCTCTCTCTCTCTCTCGTTTGAACATAGTATGTGCAGGTAACCTGTAGGGTTGTTGGGCAAAGTGGACTCGATGGTGGCTGTGTGGGGGCTCGAACAAGCTCAAGGTGGGCTCGTGGGGTGCGGCTAGAGATGGGGGTTTGAGTGGCGGGCTGGTGGGTCAAGGGGGGCTCGAGCGTGGCGGGAAGGGTGAGAAAATGTACAGTGAAGGAGGGGAGATGAGGGCTCGGTGTGGGGTCAGCGGGGCATGAGCCAGGTGGGTTCTGGGCTCAGTGGGTGCGCTGGAGGGAGAGGGTTCAAACGTCGGTGGTTGGGTGGCCGGAGGTGGCTCGTGGAGGGCAGGGAACGTCCGGAGAGAAGAAGAAGGCGGGCGGTGAGGGCTCGTTCAGCTAGAAGGGTAACCTGGAGCAACGGGTTTACGAAACCAGTTAGATTTGCAAATAAGTGGGTCTTTTTGACATTTTTGCAAATTGGGCTGGGTGGGGGTCATTTTTGCAATGGACCGGGAAGAGTGGTATATTGACTACCATTTTCTCAATCTAATACTTATTACCAACAAATATTAAGTTGTAAAAAAAATAATTTTAAAAAAGTTGATATTTTATATACTTTTTAGCTTCTTAAAATACGTGTTACAAAATCAAACGACATATATTTTGGATCGGAGGAAGTATCAAATCAAAACTATTTTTATTGAAGCGTCCAATTGTTTGCTAATAAGTTTTGGTCGTAATGTCAAATTAGTGTCGGAAATATCATCATTGACTACATTGTCATTATAGAGGTGGTTGTGTATATTGTTAGGAGGTAGAGGCGCTTTATAGTTCTGTTGCTAGTAGATTGCTATTGTGAGCTATATGTAGGCGTATATATATATAGGTTGTTACACACTTTGTCAGTTTACAGAAATCAATACAGAAAATTCCACAATATGCTCTCTCTTCTTCATTCATTCACGGTGACATGAGATTTCCAAGTTTGATTGTGATCTCTGAGCTAGATTACAACCGGATTCAGCTTGTTTACATGGTATCAGAGCTACAAGGTACTTCTTCCTGCTGGTACTTCGTTTTCGCTTGAATTTTTTACTCGATCTCGCATTTTTCGGTTCCGCGGTTGCTTCGTTAGTCTAGATCTGGTTTCTCATTGCCGATCTGGTCTCTTTGTGGTCTGTCTTTGTTGGATCTGCGTTCGTTTCTGTGTTCTTGTCTAGCGTCGCTTGTTTCCGTGATTGTTTGTTGCATGTATTCAAATCATGGATGATATTGATGTTTTTGATGCTCGTACTGAGAATCGGAGAGAAAACGCTGGTGATCGTGAGGTGCGAGCGAACAATTTTGATCCATTTTTCCTTGCTAACTCTGATCATCTGGGTATGGTCCTTGTTGCAAATCAATTTACTGGTTACAATTTCCTTAGCTGGAGTCGGAGTGTGCGAATGGCCTTGGGTGCCAAGATGAAATTAGGCTTTATTAATGGTGGATGCAAGAAGCCTGATGAGGACTCTGATGACTATCAGTGCTAGATTCGATGCGACTTCATGGTTATGAGTTGGATTATCAACTCCATGAAGAGCGACATTGCAGAAAACTTTATGTACGTGCATTCAGCACAGGAATTGTGGGAGGAAATCAGAGAGAGGTTCGTCGAGTCGAATGCACCTCTGATCTATCAATTTCATAGAGAATTGAGCACCGTTCGCCAAGATAATCTATCTGTGGAGGTGTATTACAGCAAATTGAAGAATGTCTAGGACGAATTGCAAGCGCTCAAAGGATATCCTATTTGTCGTTGTGGTGTCATGTGCAGGTGTAGTTGTGCAATCCTCAAGAAGATGCTTGAGAGGGAGTCCATTGCACATCTAATGCAGTTTCTCATGGGGCTTGCTGTTGGATTTGACACTGTGAGGAGCAACATCTTATCCATGGATCCTTTGCCTTCGGTTAATAAGGCATATCACATGGTTATGCAGATCAAATGACAAAAAGAGATTACAGGTGCTAGTAGTTCTTCGTATCATGAAATTCTTGATGCTGGAGGCAAATTTGCTGGTGAAGGGAGTTCCTCTGGTGGGAATTCTTCTCAAAACAGGCCTAATGGAGACTATAAACGTGATTCTAAGAAAGCTAAAACTAATAGGCAATGTGATTTTTTCCATGAAAAGGGACACGTGAAGGATACTTGTTTCAAGCTCATTGGTTACCCGGACTAGTTCAAGGGACCAAGAGGGAAGACTGATGGCAAGTTTGCTGCTGCTGCTCAAGATGTTGGCACATTTTACTCTCCTTTTGAGCTTGAGATGATCAGTAGAAAATAAGCATAGGATAAGGGTGATGGTAAGCCAGACACTGTGTTGGTTAATGCCGTTTTTAAGGAGGTTCTTCGTATGATGAAAGGAAAAATGAAAGTAGATGATGATGCTTCTAGACCTGGGCAGAGTTTAGTGAACTTTGCTATCTTCGCAGGTATTGTTTACTCTTCTTCATATACTCATAATCATATTTGGATTATTGATACGGGAGCAACATACCATATTGCCTTTGAGAAAAGCGCATTTGTGGATCTATGAAAGCTCAGTAAACCCATCATCATTGGGATGCCAGATGGATACACACGGGTTGTCACTCATGCTGGTACTGTTAAGCTTAGTGATAAGTTGAAGCTCAACAATGTGTTGTATCTTCCACCTTTCACCCATAACCTGATGTCGGTATCCAGGTTGCTAGACTCTGATTCTTTAGTTTTTGCTTTCTTCTCCAAATTCTGCATGCTCCAGGACATTTCAACTAGACAAGTGCTTCTATCTGGTGGTCGAGTTCAAGGGCTTTACAGGTTTCATGGCTTCAAATGCTTGCTGGACAGTGACGTGCCTGGGTATAAGTCACATGTTCGAGTACCAGAGACAGCAATTTCCTTTGTTTCAAATAATGTGCAGATGGCTAATGATCTGCCCTTGCTCCATGCTCGTCTTGGGCATGTTTCTATTTCTAAACATCAGCATTTGAATGTTTGCAAATTGAACAATACTCATGGGTTTGTATGTGATTCTTGTGAGCTTGCAATGTTGCATAAGACTCCCTTTTCTGTCAGCTCGTCTCATGCTTCAGGGATCTTTGACTTGGTGCACATGGACTTGTGGGGGCCTTACATGACCCATTCTCTTTGTGGTGCTAAGTACTTCTTAACTGTTGTTGATGATCACAGCCATTCCACTTGGACTTTCTTGCTTATGCAAAAGGATCAAGTGTTTCGTGTTATATCTGGGTTTCTTGCTTTTGTGGAAACACAGTTCAGCACCAAGGTCAAGGTTTTAAGGACCGATAATGGCCCTGAATTTGTTAATCGTCAAGTGGCTGATTTGTTGCTTTGCAAGGGGATTATTCACCAACGTTCTATGGTTAATGTCCCACAACACAATGGTAGAGTCGAGCGCAAACACCGTCATTTGATTGAGATGGCTCGAGCTCTTCGTTTGTATGTTAATCTGCCTATTTGGTTATGGGGAGAGTGTGTCTTGACTGCTACTCATTTGATTAATCTTTTACCATCTTCTGCCTTGGGTTGGCAAACTCTTTATGAAGCATTGTTCAAGAAACAACCTTCATATGCAGACCTAAAGGTCATGGGGTGCCAATGCTTTGCCTTGCTTCCAACTTCTTCTCGTCATGGGAAATTTGATGCTAAAGGGGTTAAGTGCGTTTTCCTGGGTTATCCTCCTAATCAGAAGGGGTATAAGGCCATGGAATTGGCCACTAAACGGTTGTTTGTAGCACGCCATATCACATTCCAGGAGAATGTGTTTCCTTTCAAGCCAATTGTTTCTCCTCCCTTATCTCAGGACTCTAGTCAATTACCACGAGTCTCAATGGACGATGAGGGTGCTGTTGTTGCTCGTATTCCTTCTGTTGACACACACATCAATTCTCACCACGTTGGTGCTCATGCTCCCCTATCTTCTGGTGACAGTGGTCCAACTTTACATGATGTGGTTCATGACAGTGTCAGTCCATCTGCTACACAGTCGGTAAAAATCGGTTCACCGATTGCTAGTAGTCATGGCAGTGATTCAAGTGCCATTGGCATTGGCACAAATTTGTCTGATCCATCAGTTGATTCTCCACACGAGCCTCGTCCTATTCGTTGACCAGCTCATCTTCGAGACTTTGTTTGTGGGAAATTGCCAACTCGTGAGTCATCTGATTCATTCTCTAATGCATTTAATGTTGTTTCTCTTCATGATTTGTTCGTCCATTCAGAGGATTATGTGGCTTCCCTCTTCAATGTCTTGTCTACCTTTGAACCCACCTCCTATGCTCAGGCTCGTCAGCATCCTGTTTGGCAGCAAGCTAGGGATACTGAGCTTGAAGCTTTAGAAGGAAATTCGACATGGGTTCTTACACAGTTACTTTTTGGCAAGAAGACCATTGGGTGTAAGTGGGTTTATAAGGTTAAATTCCGTCCCAATGGTGAAGTGGAAAGATACAAGCCACGTCTAGTAGCGAAAGGGTACACTCAAGAGAAGGAGAAGGATTATAAACACACGTTTTCACCTGTTGCAAACTTTGCAACAATAAGGACATTGCTAGCTCTTGCGTCTGCCAAGGCTTGGGATTTGCATCAATTGGACGTAAATAATGCTTTCCTTCACGGGTCTTTCGATGAGGAGGTTTGCATGCATCCTCCTCAAGGGTATTCCAAAGCTCTTCCTGACCAAGTGTGCCTCCTTAAGCGCTCTTTATACGGTTTGAAACAGGCTAGTCGGCAGTGGAACATCGAACTTACTAAGTTTCTAGTTGGCTTGGGATATGTTCAATCAAAACAAGATTATTCTCTGTTTCTCAGGCGCTCTGGGCATCTTATTGCAATTTCCCTTGTTTACATTGATGATATGTTAGTTTCTGGTGATGATGTTTCTGCAATCAGTCAGTTAAAGGTTGCCCTTGATCACAAGTTCACAATTAAAGACTTGGGGTTGGCACGTTACTTCTTGGGGATGGAGATCTCCAGATCTTCTGATGGTCTCAGGTTGAATCAAAGAAAATACGTGGTTGATCTATTGTCTGATGCTGATTTACTCTAGTGCAAGGAAGCTGATTTTCCTATGCAACGTGGTTTACAATTGAGTCTAGATCAAGGTGAGCCTTTGGAGGATCCTGAACGCTATAGACGATTGATTGGTAAACTCTTGTACTTAACTGTGTCTCGCCCGGATATATCTTATAGCGTGTAGCATCTCAGTCAATTTCTATCCACACCCCGTCAACCACATTGGCAAGCTGCTTTGTACTTGCTTCGATATCTCAAAGGCACTGTCAATTGGTGCTTGTTTTATCCTCGCACGCCAGATATGAACTTAAAGGGGTTTTGTGATGCCGATTGGGGAAGCTGCTCATTCTCTTGTCGATCTGTCACAGGTTATTGTGTTTTTCTGGGTGGCTCATTGATCTCCTGGAAAACCAAGAAGCAAAAGACCGTATCCAAATCGTCGACAGAAAGTGAATACCGAAGCAAGTCGACCACTGCTAGTGAATTGGTGTGGCTCGAAGGGTTGTTGTGTGACTTAGGTGTCCAGGTTCCCATTCCTATACCTCTTTGTTGCGACAATAAGTCAACCCAACACCTTGCTGCAAACCCGGTATTTCACGAGAGGACTAAGCACTTGAGGGTTGATTGTCATTTCGTGAGGGGCATGGTGCAAAGTGGCTTCTTGTATACGGCTCATGTCCCTTCCTCTCTTCAACTTGCTAACTTGTTCACTAAGCCGCTTGGGGCTCAACAGCATCGGTTTTTAGCATTCAAGCTCGGCCTTGTCATTGATTCTCCAAGTCCACCTTGAGGGGGGAATATAGAGGTGGTTATGTATATTGTGAGGAGGTAGAGGCGCTTTATAGTTCTGTTGCTAGTAGGTTGCTATTGTGACCAGCTAGATGCAATGTTCCAAAAAACGCTTGGCGGATGCTCGGCGGCTAGATAGGGTCAAGGGTCTAGGCGGATTGGGCGGGGTCTAGGCGGATTTACGATTTTGAGATGTATTTTTAATCCTAGGTCATATTCAATATGTATATAAAATAATATAGTTTAATTCATAACATATATAAACAAATAAATTTTAATTAATAGTCTAGGCGTTAATAACGGGAGTTAGGTCATGAGTTAGAGGACTTTGGGAGTGAGGGATCAAGAATAAGAGAGAGTATAGAGGTTGAGAATTAAGAGAGATATCGACATGTGGGGGTTTTAGGAGTTAAAACCTCAAAATTAAAGTGGGTTTTTTCACTAACTCGCCAAACCTACAAGGCCGCCAAGACTTTGCGGGTGACCTTCAAGGATCTAGGCGGCTAAACTCAAAGGTGGGGGACCTTCAAGGGTGACTAGGCGGAGGCCCAGACCTTTTTTTGGAACAGTGCCTAGATGTAGGCGTATATATATAGGTTGTTACACACTTTGTCAGTTTATAGAAATCAATACAGAAAATTCCACAATATGCTCTTTCTTCTTCATTCATTCATGGTGACATGATTTCCAGGTTCGATTGTGATCTTTGAGCTAGATTACAACCGGATTCCGCTTGTTTACAGTCGTGGTCCAACCACTATCTTGTTAAGCTTGTATCAAACTTTTAGGCTATGTTTAATGACTAAAGTAATTGAGAGATGCTTGAGTTTTTACCAATATAAAATGAAAAAGAAGTCAAGTATCGAGCTTGAGGGATGTTGGTGAAACATCGCCCAAGCATCAACCATAATTAATGCATACAGAGTTATGCCAATGGCTACGGAGTATTTTTTTTTTCTGGATAAATGCAATAAAACAACGTCGTTTTGCAGTAGAAAAAAATGAAACACCACGTTTTACATCTAGCCATCTGATGCATCTGACACAGGATGAAGGACATCCGTTGAAAGCTAATTAATGGAGGCAAAGTGATGGATGGGATGGGCGAGTGGGCGACATGTGGATGAATGAGATGAAATCTGACAGGTGTATATACTCCCTCTGTTTCAAACTAAAAACCGTTTGGACTTTAATGTACGTTTTTTAAGGAGATAAAAACTTTATAAAATATTATTTTTTTAAACAATTTTTTTCCCAAAATTTCATACTTTTTACTAACAAGTATAAAATTATTTTTAAAAAATTGATTAAAAAATTATTTTATAGAGTTTTTACCTCATTAAAATGCGTGCTGAGTAGTAAAGTGATATTTATTTTGAAACAGAGGGAGTAAAATTTATAATGTGAAAATTTTGACATTCAAAAAGTAAAAAAATTACCACAAAATTAGATCCATTTTTCTCTACACATAAACATCAATTTCGAATATGTTTGACCATATTTTCGTAGAAATTATTTTTCTTTGAAGACAATTATGTAAAATTTAAAATAATACACAAAATATTAATTTTAATTATTTTTCATTAGAAAGAATTAAATATTTGAGAAGATGAAATTCTTTTAGGAAAAAAATTATATTGATATTTTGAAATATGTTAATAATATGGATGATTCATCTGCAAATGTGATAGAAACATTATTAAATATTTAATCAATTCTTATTTTAAATTTAATTTAATTAAATAATAACATGCTATAGTAATTTTTTGAATATAAAAATATTATAATAATACTTTGCAAATTAAAAAACAAATATAATAATAATATAATCGTAGAAGGTAAATAATTATTGGAGAATGGTATATTTATAAATTGAATTGGTAGGAAAATATAAGTTTTATATAGGATGCTACTGTTAAAGAGGAAAAAAAATAAAAATGAAATGCTGAAATAATGTGGCGAAGAGAGATGAGTAAACAAATTAATATTCATAGTATCACTAGCATTTCTTTATAAAGATTCATTTAAAAAACACTTTTTATGGAAATATTAATGAATGGGCACACAGACTAAAATAAGACTAAAAACAAAGGAATAGATGTACCACTTGAGTATGCATTATGTAACCACAATGACGAAGATGTGATACACATATTCGCTGAATGTGCAATAATGCTAATACTTAAGGGAAAAGTGGAAGAAAATATTGAGGGAAGAATATGAAGCATCGACAAGGATAACAGAAGCAACAAGACTGTAACAACGAAAATATTTCAAAAGCTGACAAAAGAACAAAAATTCACCCTTGCTTTCTTGTGAGGGAGCATTTGGACAATGATGAATAAAATTTTATTTGAAAACCAAACAATTAGGAGGCTGGAAAAATGGGTAACTGTTATCAAACAACACAAGAAAAATTGTAAAGCTTCACAACCAATGAACCCGGAAGAAGAAGAAGAAGAAGAAGTAATAAGAGCACCAAAAAATACAAACAATCAAAGAAAGAGGAAGGTCATTAGTGGGTGAAGCCAAAAAGAGGATTGATGGCGCAAAAGTCTTGTCTGATAGCTTTGCTGCAAGCTTCGTGATTTGCAATGATAGTGGGAGAGTGATTGCTTGCGATACTATAAGTTGTGGCAAATCGTCCACTTGTAGGTTTTACGAGTGGAGGAGGCCTTTGGTCTCCAGCTGGGGCTCTTGGAAGCAAAGAAACTAAGAATCAGGCGAATCAAGGTTGAGGGCGACTGCTTGATAGTTATTAATGCCATCATGGGCGACTGCTGACCAGCTGGCACCACTTAAAACTCGAGGCTCGCGTCCGCAAGGATGAGGTTTCCTACTCACACATCTTGGCTTGGATTCAAACTCCTCGGGTTGGAGATTCCACACAAAGCTCGAGGATCTTGTAAAGGCGCGGGATGAGAAATCCTGAGTTACATTTTGAAGAATAGAATCTTTTGTTAGAATCTTGCGCTCCGAGTACAAGTCGAAGGTTTGAAATCTATGATTAGTAGTTTAAAGTGGGATTTCGCACCCAAAACCGTAAGGACCGTTGGAGTCCTCGGGGTAAAACCCTTATACCTGTCCTAAGACTAAGTCGCGGGAAATCCATTTATCATACAAACATAAGTCTAAAACGATACAAAGGGTGCCACAGCAGAGCTAGGTCAAAACGTAGTCCAGGTAACACCGAATCCAAAAACCATGAAAGGCGGTAATGTCTTAGTCTCAAGGCTCTCTCTCTCCTCCATACAAAAGAACTCCGCTCATAGAGTAAATCAACATCATCAATCATACATATAACATATACCTAAAAAAAATAAAGCGGCCATAGGACCATATTGAGGCCCACACTTGGCTGGTCCCCATATATAAGCACACACATACGCTATACCTAATATCATGCTTCTATGCAGGACGGAAATATTAACACACAAGCATGCTCGCAGTTTATATATGTGCAAAATAATAAATAGGGCCCTAACAAAGAATGTCAAGGGGCATATCCCTCTCCTACCACCACCCCTCTTTCCGATATGGTAGAGACTGGCTAGCTCATGAATGATTTCATTCCATTTATATTGGATCAAGCTGATTATCCCAACCCAAAAGCAGGCTCAACATAGTCATCATATTTGCCATCATGTTCATCATCATATTGTTCATCGTTATCATGCTCCTAATATAAGTAAAGGTATTACCATATGACTCAAATGACTCAGGACGAGACCTGATAGGACTGGGTCGTCCTATGACCCTAGTAAAGACTCTAGTTACGTCACAGATATCGGTCGTTCTGTTTACATACGCATACAGAATAAGAATGCTCAATCATTCATGCAATCCTAGCATGATACTACATGGTAAGCTATTATGATTATGCAGCACCTAGTATATCATGCACATATAAGCAGGGAAGTGTTCTGCTCAATCTGAGTAAGCTCCGAAGAAACTTAACTGGCTAGTAGAGCAGCAAAAGAAGAACACGGCACACAACAATCACAATCAGAGAATATCACCTAGATACATAGCAGAATATATGAGGCTACATCTAACCTACTCAAGCATTCATAGCTCACACATCATTGAATCGAATAAGTAAACACATCGCATTATCCACACTTTTCCATTCTATTATAATCATCTAACTCATCGCATCATAACACCTCATAAGATAACCATAACTTCAAAAACTTACTTAGCCAAATTCGCATGCTCACAAGATCATATTTAAACATAACATCTCAACATTCATGTGATATTCCGCAAGATATTAGTCATACTACAACATACTACTTCGACATCATGCCGTTAGTCATTCACATATGCTATTAGTCACACATACATGTCGTTGGTCAAACAATCATACCAGCATGCTAGTTAGTCACCGATCAAGTCTAATTCCCTAGTTACCCTCGAAAACTGAGTCAAACGTTCGGACTTTCGACCTTTGAAATACCCGTTAAGTTCATTTTCCCAAAACACGAGTCAAAGTCATCAAATGAGTCATTGAAATCCCCAAAATCGTCAAATACGGTTCTTGAAATCGTTCGACAAAGTCTCGAGAATTAATAAGTTAAAAGCTCCCGGCCAAGGGTGTTTCTCCGCGGCGAAAAGGGCTTTTGCCGCTGCGAGCGAACCTAGAGAGCACCCCATGAGAAAAAGGGTGTCGCGGCCGCGAATGTCTAACTCGCCCCGCGAGAAGGAAGTCTCGCCCCCGCAAGATGCCTCGCTCCCGCGAAAACTATTTTTGCAGTCGCGAGACTGGGGAGCCTCAAGGCTTCCCCTGAGATCCCACTCGCGGCGGCGAGTATGGGCTTGGGTCTCGAATTTGAGCCCTTTTTTCGGCCTCGATTGTTGTTGTTTGCCCTCCCCACTTTTCCTGAATCTCACCCCAACATACAGAAACATGTTAATGACCTCATGATAGGTAAAAATCGAGGGAAAAAAAGGATTGCTCACTCAAACTTCTTCTTTCTCTTCTTTTCTTCTCCGGGATGGCTTGGGAGGCGATTTCCGGGCTTGTCTCAGCTGGATCTCCTTGTTGAGTGAGCTAGGAAGATGCTAGGGAGATTAAAGGAGGAACCTTGGGAGATTTGGAGGTGAAAGGAAATGGAAATGGACTTCTTACCCTTTTAGGACCGAAAATGGACAAGGGAGACCCCAGGGCTTCGATCTTGGTCTTCCGGGTTGTTGGACGGCTTCAATGGGGCCCGATGGACTCCGGGAAAGATGGAAGAAGTTGTTGGAAGTTCGTGTTCACTAGATGGAGAAGAAGAGGAGTGATGGGTGGTGTTTGTGCCTCTCGGCAAGGGGGAGAGAGGATGGAGGAGGAATGATAGTGGAGGAGGGGTCATTGTGTGGTGGTGGATGGATGGAGGTGGTGTGGTGGTGGCGGCAATAAGGGAGATAGATGAGAGTGAAAGGTGTTTAGGGTTTGTGTGTTTTCTCCCAATTCTCACTTGAAGATAAGGTTTAGGGTTTTGTGTTTGACCTTGTGTTTGAAATGTGGCAAGAGCAAGTTGTCTCCTTAAGAGATAGAATAGATGAGATTGATGTGAGGATGTGGATGGATAAGGCTTGTCTTGTCTCCTTCCTAAAATGAGGGGTGCAAGGGAGAAGGAATGGAAAAGACAAATCTGGGTGTCTCATCCATTAGTAGAAAGCATTTTTGACTTGAATTTCAAATTGGTCTCAAGGCTCCAAGGGTTAGGGTTTGGAATAGGGTGAATCGGCTAGGGTTAGCAAAGTGAGAGTGAGAATCTTCATTTCGACATTGCAAGTTCGAATCCCGAGGTTAGTCCCGAAAATTAGTTTCCGATATTAGTTTCCCAATTTCCGCTCTCTCGCTCAATTAGATTTTCGAAAATCCGAGGAAGGATGTCGTCATGTCAATTTAGTTTTCAAAAATATTTATTTTAGGTCGGAAATCCGTTCCATTAGTTTTAAATCCAATTTGACGAGTTTTTCTTGAAATATCCGAATTAAATTTATTTTTAATTTTCTTTTTCAGAAATCAGGATTTGAAAATCCGAGCCTTTACAGCTCTCGTCCACAAGGACGCACTTGGATAGTTGGATAGTGATCAAACAGGGATTGACGCTACCTAAAACTTTGCCTTGTATATAAAAAAGAAAAAAGAAAAAAGAAAAAAAAACCCTCATGGCAATTTCGTTTTTTACTTGCATTTACGACACACTCAATTGTCAATGTTGGGAGTAGAGGTGGCAATCGAGCGGGTCGGGTCGGGTTTCGGGTTATTCGGATTTCGGGTAATGTCTAATAATTTGGTCAATCGGTTGTACGGTTATTCGGGTTTCGGTTGTCTCGCATTTTCATTATTTCAATATTCATTTTAAAAAATTTACTAGACTGTAGCTTAAAGTTCGGGTTATTTTGGATTTCTGTTATAACGGGTTCGGGTCTTAATGGGTTTCGGGTTAATTGGGTTCGGTTTATTCAGATTTCGGGTTCAAAATGGACGGGTTGTTTCGGTGTTCAGAATAATCGGTTTCGAGTCAATCCGGTCGGGTTTTCGGGTTCGGGTCGGGTTTTGCCAGCTCTAGTTGGGAGTTTGTGGAAGGTGCAATTTTAGGATTTAGGGCTTTCAAAAGATGAGGTTTTTGGTTTTCATGTGAGTTGTCAGAGGTATCTCAGATTCTGCAAGGCGACTAGTTAGCTACACGTGAACTTTTATCTAAATGACGATTCCCTTCATCAGATTCCAAGTGATCAAGGGCAGATTAGGTGAAGCATTTTTTGCATCAAGCAAATGAAATGGCAGATTCTCTAGCCAATTGGTTGTTTTGCCTCCGATGGCTTCGTGAGCAGTCGGAGGTGAAAGCCATTGGAACAACAAAAATCAAGTGTGAATATTGAATACAACACATCTGAGGAGGTTGCAATGGTCCTGCGGGATGGTGGTGAAGTAGCATCGACGCTCCTCCCTCTCTCAACCCAGCCATAACGGCGGTAGAATTGAGAAGGCGGTCAACATAATGCATTAGTGCATTACACAAGTAAAGCACCCAAACAGATCTTGCAAACAGTTACAGTTGCCCTTATAAAACATACTAATGAATAATTTTAATAAAACATAAGGCAGTAATCCATACAAACCCTAAATCCCTTTCAGGGGCTGGAGAGGCTCTTGAGATCTTCCTCCTTGGCATACCAGCTGGGGACAAATTTAGAAATGTGAGGGTAAAGATCCTTGTATGCATTTTTTATGGTACCTTCTGCGACTCCAGTTGCAACTGATATATCTGATACAGATGGATTGTCTTAAACGCCCATAAGTGCCAAGGATAAATTTATATTATTAAAAAAAAAAAAACCTTGCAAAGGCTTCTCGTATGCAAGCAGAGTAAAATACAAACCCCGCATTGGCTTCTTCTCCTCGGAAAGTTGTGTTACAATGTGAATGACAGCTGCTGCTATAGAAATGGGGTTTCTCCTGCAGGAAACAAGATGAAAAGAAAATTTGGAATTCAAATACAGAAGCACACGGTCACAAAACTCGCAAGTCGCAACTCATCATCCTTATATGACATTTTTAGTGCAAAAACTTTTCCAACAAAAATTAATAGAAATTTTTTTTTCATGTGTAGCAATGTAGCATGATAAAAACTTTTTTGAAAAATATTGAAAGAAAATTATATTTTTTTAAAAAAAATGTCATTTTTAAATGGAAAAATATAATAGGATTGAAAAGTATTGAAAAAAGAAAAACATAAATATAATAGGATTGAAAAGTGAACGCACTACCACACCAAACAATTACATTTGCACATGTGATTCAATATTAACTGAACATACCTGATTTTTTACATCACAAAACACATTAAGATGGAGACCGATAACTTTGTATCTAAAAATATTCAGAAAGGCAATAGCTTGGGATCAAGGTTAAAAAAGAAAAGAACACATGGATATTATCAAAATCAAAAATAGATTTAATAAAAATTTACTAAAACCGTTAAAGATGCCAAGCACGTGATTATAAATGCCTGAACCCCTACTGGAAATGTTAGTTCAATATAATCACCTTATGTCAATTTGTTCTGATTTTTGTACTGCCTCTTGAGCAGCCTTAACTGATTGATTGTTCATACCAAGATTAGAACAAAAACGCCTCTGCAATGAAAGTAGATAAATATTAGGAACATGAATAAATTGACAACTGCACAACAAATTTCACTACTCCTTAAAATTAATACAGTAGTTTATATAGTTTTTTACCTCCTTAAAGTGCACAAAAGTAAAAAAAAATCTTCCATTTATGATTGGAGGGAGTATATGATTAGATGACTCAATTGTGGGCACAGGGCACTTACCAGGAAATCTCCAGCATGTATGGTCCCAATGTCCACCGGGCCCATTTCAACTTCTAGTTGTTTCACTATATATTCTTTTGCCCGGCCAATCTCTTTCTTCGTTGCACCATTTGCAACAGAACAGATTTCTAAATGAAATTTAGTGATCAATCAGCAACCTATTCCATAAGAAATCATATTAACTAAACAATTAATGGTGTACCCTTTACAGTCCGTGGCTTGTCTTCTTGTCGACAAGCTATGTACAGGCATGCAGCCAAAATTGCATCCTGATTTCTTCCTCTGCTAGACTTCTGATCTTCTACCTTCTTGAAGATCTCACTGGCTCGATCCTTAATATAAAATATAAAATTTGGGCACCAAGATCAGCAAAAGATACAGAAAAGAACGGAAAAGAAAAAAAAACTAACTTGGCAATATCATGTTCACGTAATATTCTGTGACAGCATTAATGAAGTTTGAATGCCAACAATTTGGAAATAGCAAGTTTATAACATATACCTTTATAGTGGCAACAAGACCCAACCTAGAAAGAAAAAAAGGTTTGTCAGCAAAGGGCAAATTTGTATTTCTATTGAAAAATAGTTCTACTAATAAAATCCACTCCAGCTATAAAATCCACTGCAGCTAAGACATGACCAAGGAAACATTGATGATTACATACAATAAAATGTTCAGAGTAGCATAAAATTAGTTAAATATACATTTAAACAACAAACCTAAAATTAAGTGACGTGTGATCAAATAGAGGATTATAAACTATAAAGTGTGCCACATATACAAAATCAAATTTTCCTGCAACTCTAGATTCCAAAGATTCAGCACTTATTTCCACACATATCTGCGTTCTACAAAAGGGGACGATAATGGACATTCAAGTGCTTGCATAATGAGATGATTGCCCGAAAATCTTTAGATATCTCAAGCATCCACTAGGAGCCAAAGGCAAACGTGAGCAATAAACTGAAGCAAGAAACAAATCAGGCGATCCTCGTTGTGAACCTTACCACACTGAATGTTCCAGCTCGAAAGAACCTATATCTACTTCCAGGTGAGAGCTGTGAATTACTACCTTCATACCAAAAGGGGCCTAAGATAAACTCCCACGAGGGACTTTTTGCATACACCATTGTCCATTTCAATTGGGAATTAAATAGATTTCACTCTCAAGGAAGGAACAAACAATAATAAAATACAAATGCAGCCATCTATTTCCTGTTTCATTTTCAGGGAGAGGATTCCAAAACCAATGGTTACTACTAATATGCGCCCACACACAGATATCGTCACAGCCATCCTATAACATAAATGGTAACAGGAAGGGATCAATTCCTTAGGATTCACCAAAAATGACAAGCAACTCACCTATCAGCCATAGTGGCGATGGTCTTGAAGGCAGCAATGAGAGTCCGGTCAGGATTTGCACCGCGGTTCTGCCACCGACCTAGCGAAGCGGAGAGGAAGTCGCCAGTGGTGCCATTAGGCCTGGAGATGACGGTGGAGAGACCACCGTCAGTGAGGAGAGGGTTGGCAGGACCGCCGACGCGGTTGGGATAGTTGTCGTTAGACTCGTTGGCGAAGGTCCTCCATTCGGAGGTCTCGTCAATGGAGTGCGACTCCAGCACCAGCCCGCACTCGGAGCACACGGTGTCGCCGGCGGAGTGATCGAACACCACCTCGGTGCTCCTCTTGCAATCGCTGCAATATGCATCCATTTGTGATCAATTCCGGCTGCGAATCAGATCCTCCCTCGCTATTCCGGTCCCGATTGATATGTTTCAGGAACAATGCTGCAGAAATTGATCAAAATTAGGGCAATGGCTGACGATCAGAAGATTAGGTATTGCGAAATTGTGGCGCTCTCGAGCGATCAAAGAGGAGGTAAAAGGGAGAGGCTGGAGACAGATGAGGAGGCCGTCGATATTTATAGAGAAATTGGGAGGGAGTGGGGTTAGGATTTAGTGAAAGGGATATTTTCAGCTTTTTTACTATTTTTTTTTTCATGGCGGTTTTCATTTGGAGCGTTTGGAAGACGAGCTTGGCCGGACTCACGGAACGGGTCGGCCCGACCGATGAATTGGAGTCAGCTGCTATCAAGAAAAGAGAGTTTACATTGAGAGAAATCTATATCTATCTATATTATAATAATAATAATAAGGTAAAACTAATTCAAATAACACAAACTTTGATAGAGTGCGCGTGTAGTACTATGAACTTTATAAAGTGACAAAAATAACCCAAATTTTTACTACTATGGGTTTATATCACCACCAATGTCTTTTTTAAAATAAAAAATAACAACTAACTTTTATAGTTTTGAAATAGAATCAAAAACAATATTAAACTAGGTTTTTAATCAAAATTTCAAAAAATATACATTTTTTGAAATGAAAAATAAAATTTTCTACTTAAGATAATTGGGAAAAAATTCGCTAATTTATTTCATATTTCAAAAACCCATAATTTGTTTAGAACAATTTATATAAGTAGAAATATTCTCAAGTGAAGTATATTTTTAATTTGTTGTATTTTTGTTAATTTATTCCTTTTTAATTAAAGAATAAATTTTAAAAAAATCATTTGAGAAATATTTTTCAAAAATATTTCTAACTTATATCATTTGGTCAAACCAATTTTTGGGTTTTTAAAATATGACATAAATTAGCGATATTTTTTTCAATTATCTTAAGTCAAAAAATTTATTTTTCATTTAAAAAAATTACCTTTTGTATAATTTTTATTAAAAAAAACCTAGTTTAATATTGTTTTAGGTTTTATTTCAAAACTATAAAAGTTAGGTGTTATTTTTTATTTTAAAAAAGAAATTGGTGCTGATATAAGCATATTGTAGTAAAAGTTTGGGTTACTTTTGTCACTTTATAAAGTTCATGGTCATGCTCATCCCACTAAAGTTTGGGTTATTTGAATTAGTTTTACCTAATATTAAAGGAGAAGTCGCCTACGACATGTGGCGGCTTCTCCTTTAATGTAGCGTTTTATTATTATTTAAGATTAATTGATTTATTTTAACGGTTTGTTAATTTTTAATTGATTTATTTTAATTGTTTGTTATTTTATTGTTAAAATCTAAACTTATCTAATCTAATTTAGATGAGATTCTAACCAAATCTGAAAAAATCATGGTGATGTAAATATATAGGATTGATTTGGATGAGGCTATCGGTAGTTTTTTTTTTGAAGATTAATTGATTGTTTTAATTGTTTGTTAATTTTTAATTGATTTATTTTAATTGTTTGTTAATTTATGGTTAAAATCTATACTTATCTGATTTAGAGGAGATTTTGACTAAATCTTCAAATATCAACATGATGTAAATATATATGATTGATTTTGATCCCCTCAACCTGTTATCGGCAGATTTTTTGTATTTTGATGATTAATTGATTTATTTTAATTGTTTGTTAATTTTTAATTGATTTATTTTAATTGTTTGTTAATTTATCGTTAAAATCTAATCTTATCTAATATAATTTAGAGGAGATCCTAACCGGCTAAATCTTTAAAAATCAACTTGATGTCAATCCTCTTTCCGTGCTCTCTTCATTTAAATTCTTGAACAAATTTGTTTGATTGATTTATTTGGATCCCGTCAGACAACCGGTTGAACAAGACTAAGTTAAGATGATGTCAATCTTCTTGATGTGCTCTCTTCATTTTAATTCCTTGGGACTAGCTATTATCCAAATATGTGTTAATTCTTTAGGACTAGCTATTATCCCAATATGTGTTCATGCTGAGATTTTTAGCATTTTTAGATAATTATGCATTCTTTTATCTAATTGCGGCTATATGCAGAGAATCACACGATGTCAAAAAACAAAGGCAAGACGCCCATAGAGAACAA
The DNA here is from genome assembly GCA_963922045.1 of Persicaria maculosa. Classification (NCBI taxonomy): domain Eukaryota; kingdom Viridiplantae; phylum Streptophyta; class Magnoliopsida; order Caryophyllales; family Polygonaceae; genus Persicaria; species Persicaria maculosa. The sequence continues at coordinate 49,639,515 of OY998259.1, read as the reverse complement.
CGGTAATGTGAAAAGGAGAGGTACGTTAAATATTATATCCTTATAATCTATTATCGTTAAGTATTTAATTTATTAACATTGCAATCATCTTCTTCACTTCATTGATTCTTTATTATAAAACTGATTTTTTTAGGCGATGGATAATTTCATTACATGGACGAGTTACTACCACAACAAGAAAACACCTCAAGAATTCGATGGAATATAATTGTTCGTGTTTTAAGAATGTCGAAAACCCTAAGCTACACTGATCCTGGAACAGTTCATTCGATTGACAATATTTTGATAGATGAAAAGGTATTTGTGTTTAAAAATTGATTTTTTTTGTGGTAGTGAGATTGATTAGTGTGTTTACTGTTTGTCTTTAGGTTTGTTATATTTCAACTTCGGTGACTACCGTTCGGAAAGTCCTAGACTACGAAATCAAAAATATATAAAAATCATCATCATCATATATGTACACACTTCATCTAATAAATAGATCACCTTTTGTATCTCAAACTTATTGTTTAGGTTAATTTTTTTAAATTGTATTATTTATTTAGTTTCATCTATATACATATACTAAAACCGATGCATTGTTGCCTGTTTGGTGGTGCGTGAGTGAATCTGCCTACATGGCGGCGCGTGAGTGCGTCTCGCAAAACTTTCTCATGGCAAAAAGGAAATCTAATAAAAATAATTAGATAGTTCTAATCTATATAATTAAAAATGATTAAATAAATATTTTATTTTACCATTAACTCATATAATTAGATAGAATCTTATAAAAGAGTAAATATTATATAAGGAAAAAACTATATCAATATAACACAATCTATCTGTGCATAAATACTTTAGTAAACTAACGTAATAAATATATACTACATACAATATTTAATAAAAAAATTAAAATATTTTAAAAATCAACTATCTATTTAATTATATGAGATTTAATTAACGATATATTAGGGAAAAAAACCTTTTACCTTATAAATATGAATTTTATTTATATTTCGAGAGAATTCAAATAAAATATAATTAGATTATATATCATTTGTTGAACTAATTTTTTGGTGGAAAAATGATTTATATTTAGATTATTATTTATTTATTTATTGGAAACTATCTAAATTACTTATAATATTGTATTAATGTATTCTCCGATAATTGAATAGATGGAATATCTTATAAAAGAGTAAATATTATATAAGGAAATAACTATATCAATATAATTAAACGCAATAATACTAATAAATTTGGCATATACAGATATACAAATTTCCATATAAGTGTATCTCCATCTGGATTATAAATAATCTATCCAATGAAAGATTTATATATAAATTACACCATATTGACGAGACCTAAAAAAGAAATTAGATTCACCCAATTGCCATATAGACGAATTTTATGGCGTATCTTTGGGGTCTTGGCGGGTCTTGGTGATCTTGAAGGTCTTGGCGGAGGAGTGAGGTAAAGGGATTTAGGCGGGGGTCTAGGCGGGCCTTGAAGGGTTTTTTTAGAACAGTGATCGTAATTACCAAAAATATTAATATATAAATAGTAAATATTTGATAGGTGTTATCGATTATTTTTGGTGAAAAGAAATATTTATATCAAAATTAATCATTTCATAGTTATTTTATTTATATCTATATTATTTTTTAGGAGAATGAGTTATTTAGATCTAGATTAATTTTAATCTTATATTTTCAGTTATTAGTTTAATTATCATAATGTAATTCATATTTATTTATTTTCATATTTATAATAGGATTTTTTTATAGATAATAAATATAATTTTATAGTATTGTGTTAACATATTCCCGTGCAGGGGACGGGGCATACACTAGTTATCTATATAATATATTAAAACATAAGCATTTTTGCCACTTGTCACAACGTTAGAACAAGATATTTATAGAAGTTAAATTATTACATAATCAATTTATTTTAGTCAGCTAATTAATATATCCTTGAATATATCCATGTATCATCTTAATTATGTCAACTTATTCTTATTATTATTTATATACTTTATATAATAATATTGTCTTCTTATACAATTTTACTATAATATATCTATATATATGTATATCTATATAATATGTATAACTACTTCTTATGTTTTAAGCAATCTATATCTATCTATATAATATATTAAAACGGAAGCATTTTTGCCACGTGTCACAACCTTAGAACAAGATATTTATAGAAGTTAAATTATTACATAATCAATTTATTTTAGTCAGCTAATTAATATATCCTTTAATATATCCATGTATCATCTTAATTATGTCAACTTATTCTTATTCTTATTCTTATTTATATAATTTATATAATAATATTGTCTTCTTATACAATTTTACTATAATATATCTATATATCTGTATAACTATATAATATGTTTAACTACTTCTTATGTTTTAAGCAATGAGATTAATTCAAAACTATTTTTCAATAAAGTTACATCATATATTAACGAATAACTATTTAAGAGAATCATTTTATTTTTTTATTTTTTTATGTAATTAACATATTCTATATTTTTTAATCTGTGGGTTTAATTCAAAATATTAAATTAATATATATTAACACATATTGCATTTTCTAATCAATAGGTTCAATTCAAAACATTTGAACCAATAAATTTTTAATCAATCAAATTATAATAGAGTTTTTTATTTACTTAACATATTTTATATTTTCTAATCAATTGATTTAATTCAAAACATTAAATTAAACTATAATCTACATCTAAATATTAAATAAGAAACATTTTGATGTTAAGATCACATAAATTGTTAATAATTGAAAATTTATACATTTTAAACCATCTATCTATATTTAATTATTAATGAATGAGAATATTTTTGCAAATGTGTCCTAACTACCTTCATTTTATGGTTTTTTTTATTTTTTTTACTTAACAACTCCCTACATATTTATTAGTCGATACTACCTTTGTTAATCATTTATTTAATTATATAATAAAAAAATTATTAAGATTTTTTAACAAAACCGCGCCATGGCGCGGGCACTGTACTAGTTATTCTAATATTATTAGCATTATATTGATACTAATAGTATTTACAAGTTTTACCAATATTGCACAACTTTATGCTGATACTTTATTGGGGTGATTACTTCGATGTCCTAATTTTTGGACTTTATTAGGAAAATGTCTCCCACCTCTTCCAAATTAGCTAAATGTCCACCGCCCCCTGTGCCCCTGTGGCCCCCCCGGTGCCCCATGTGCCCCCCCTCCGGTTTCATGATTTATTTATTTATTTATATTTATTTTTTTCTAGTTTTTCAGTTTTTTTTTTCGCGTTTCCAGAGTTGCTGAAATGGAATTGCTGAAACTTCTGTTTTAGCACATACGGTTTCAACAACCCCCTTTTAAGTTTTTTTTTTTTCCAGTTTTTTTTCTCGCGTTGCTGAAACGCTGAAACGCATGTGCTGATGCTGAAACTCCTGTTTCAGCACATGCGGTTTCAGCAACCTCTGTTTCAGTTTTTTTTTATTTTAACACATTGATGAAACAGGGGTTTCAACACATACGATTTCAGCAGCCCCTGTTTCAATGTTTTTTTTACCGCGTTGCTGAAACAAGGGTTGTTGATGCTGAAACCCCTGTTTCAGCAAAGTTGTTGATGCTGAAACCCCAGTTTTAGATGCTGAAACCGGAGTTATTTTTTTTCCTTTTTTTTTTCCGGATCACCACTTCGATACCGGAGTTGCTGAAACCGAAGGTGTTGAAACCGGAGTTGCTTTTTTTTCGCGTCACCACTTCGACACCGGAGTTGCTGAAACCGAAGGTGTTGAAACTGGAGTTGCTTTTTTTTTCGCGTCACCACTTCAACACCGGAGTTGCTGAAACCGGAGTTTTTTTTTAAAAAATGCTGAAATGTTGAAATAGTACCCCATGCAATTTTATAAAGAATTAATTTCAGCATACGAATTTTGCTAATAAAGAATGAATTTCAGCATTTTAGATCACACAAAAAATCAAGAAGCTAATAAGCTATCTAAAAGTTTCAGCAAGGCAAAAAAAAATGTTGAAATTGCATAAACAACATTTGATATCCGACTTTGACCCAACAGTGAATTAATTTCAGCATTTCAGATCACAAAAAAATGCTGAAATGTTGAAATATATGTTTATGTGTAATATATTGTAGTTCATACAATTTTATAAGAATTAATTTCAACATTTCAGCATAAGAAGAAGTTTTAGCAAGACAAAAAAATTGCTGAAATTGCCAATATTTAAACTTTCAACAAAGCAAACTCAATCACAGTACCAAACTAACCACAAATTCACAAATAACAAATTCCGGAAAAGAAAAAGGGAAATCAAAATGTAAACTTGCAGGTAATTTTTGTAGCATTCAAAGAACACATATGGCTCAAAGAGAGAACTCCATTGTGCTTTATTCAGCTCTATCTCCTGCACAGATGTAAGGCTTAATGCATCAGTATTAAGTAGTTCATTAACCACATTCTGGTTTAAAAGTTTCAAAACACAGTACCTGGCAGATTGTGTTACCAAAATGGAACTGCTCCATCATAACTCGGAGAGTACTTGTTGAGACATTGTAACTCGATTTCACACAGGGATAAGCAGGAGTAATGATAGGCATGTGATGCATTCGATCCCGGGGATACTTTCAAGGATCTCATACCACAAGTTCAACATCACCTTCCTTGATATCACAGAGCATCACTGCCCCACTGGGTATGGCCACCGACATTGATATCACAGAGCATCACTAGCGCTTGTGTGTCACAGAGCACGGCCTCGCAGATCTGCTTGAACTCAAGGAGAACGATTCTTCCTCTCTCACACCTTCGTAGATCTGGTGCTCGTGTATGTCGCAGAGCACGACCTCGCAGAGCACCACCGATTATGATGACTATGGCGATTTGGATGATGCTGAAAGTGATGGTGATGATGCCGATTGAATAATGCTGAAAGATGGAGGCGGCAACCAGATCTGGATTGCTCTGCCGATTGATAGGAGACGTCCTCTCTCCTTCGACGAAAATTCTGAAACTGCAAATTCTGAAATCTCCTCCTCTCCTCTCTCGCTCTCTATGTCAAATCGAAGAAAAGATAGGGTTACAGAGAGGGATTTGGTTTCAGAGGCGAGATCGATAGTGGATCCATAGGCGAGATCGATGGTTGCGGGAGGCCGATTCAGAGGCGAGATCGTCGTCGGGTAGATCTGGCTTCCTCCGTTTCAGCCCAACCTTCGTCTTCTTCCTCAGAAACACCTTTGTCGTGAGAGCGAGATCTGGGAGAAGCGGTTTTCTCTTGAATCTGGGAGAGCGAGATCTGGGAGAAGCGGTAGGGGGGCACGAATTTAGGGATGGACTTTTTCCTAATTTCACTAGGTCCGGGGACAATAATTTAATAGAGTAAAAAAAAAGGCCCGTTGGGCAAATTTTCTCTACTTTATTCTAATGCTTAAAGTTTCTTATTATTTAGCATATTTATTTATTTTAGTATTCAATATGTTAGAGAATGTTTATTATTTTTTATTACATTGTGATACTTTTAATATTTATGTCAAAAATAATGAACAACATTAAATAAACATATATTTTAAAACAAAGATCCGTGCAATGCACGGGGTACTAAGCTAGTTGAAACTAAAACCATCACTGGTAAAACCAAGGAAGAAGAAGAGGCAACACGTTAAATTAGACCGGTCATTCGATTAGGGTTCAGATTTGGGTCATTCAAATCCTGAGTCGATCAGGTTTCTTATCAATCGGGTTATCGATCATTCTGGGTTGAGCTAAATGGGATTTGTTCCGGTTTCAGGTCGGTCCAATGGGTCAAAAAATTCGAACTTTTTAAGACTTTTAAGAATAGAAAAATATTATCAAAATTAAATGATAATATAAATATGCCAAATTAATCTAAATAATAATATTATAATTAAATTTATAAATACTATTAAAATAACATTATTATATAACTATTTTAAGCATAAAAAGAATTTTTTTTCCAAATAGCCAAAAATTGAAAACTTTTTATCAAAATAGCCAAAATCTGAAAATTATTAGGGAAATAGTCAAAACGGGGTAAAGTCGTTGTTTGAAATAGCGATTTTGCCCGAAGCTTTAAAAAATAATAAGAAAATAGATAAGTCGTTGTTTCCTTTTTTTTTATTTTTCAAAAACCGGTTGAAACATGGACACTGGCCCTTGCCGGAAATTTGTTTGGAGGAGCAGAGGATCAGAAGGTCGAACTGGAGGCGGAGGTGGAGGCGGAGACTAGAGATCGAACAGGAGGAGCCCACACCGTAGAACCACCAGCGCCGCCGCCGATTTCACTGATTTGCAGTCGAGGAACCCAAATTCGAAGGCGAGGAAACCCAAGTTAATGTCTTCAATCCAATTGAAAAGCGGATGCCGGAAGTTGTTCGGAGAGAGTGAAAAGCGGAGAGGATGAGTACTCCGATCCGGCTACGCTAACCGCCTTCATCGTTGGTGGTTATTAGGGTACACCGCCTCCATCCCCATCGGTTTCCTCCTCCAGTCGCCTTCCGATCCATTGTCCTCCCCATCATCAGTCGCTCCTCTAGTAGTCACCATCACCTGGTTTCGGTGTCGGTTCGATCCGTGTCCTTGATGCCGCCGTTCCTCTCGATGGTGCCTCCATGGGTGTTGTTGTCTCGGCTCTTCAAGGAAAGAGAAGATGAAAACAAAAAAAGAAAAAAAAATGTAAAAGAAAAATGGGTTGGGCTGCTCTTTAAGTCTTGGCCATTTGATTTTCACACCCTAAGGGAGAGTCGCTGGTTATAACCGCCACTCTCCCTATATTTTTTTTTTCAAATTTTCATTTAAAATTAATTTTTTTTTTAAAAAGAAAAAATAGTAAGTCGCTGTTATAAAGAACGACTTACATACTATACTATTTTTTTAAAATAAGGGGTAAAGTCGCTGTTTACCCCAATACTTTCACATTTTGGCTATTCTCCGAATTTCTTTTGTATTTTTGGCCAATTTGAAAAAAAAATCCATAAAAAATCATATTTATACAAGTGTTCTAAATATACTATAATTATAAAAAAAAATATGTTATTTAACTTATGAGTGACCTAACAAACACAATTTCATGACAAATCTATGTGGGATCTTTAAGTGGTGCATGTGTGGCATCTACATGGTGTTGGCCCACCAGGTTGATTTAGATCCATCGAGCCTCGACACTAAAATTCCCGAGTCATTCGGATTCGGTTCGATTTCGAGTCCTTCCTCTAGGTGAAATCGTTCCCCGTGGTGGGGATATCCTTTTGAATTACAGAAGTCCCGTGAATCTGTTTTGGTGGGGTTCGGTGCCTCCATATTTTTCATCTGCACTTTATATTTCATTAAGGTCTCCCATGACTATAACTGGGATCGATATATGGTTAATGAGAATGTAGCTTGTAAGTTCTTCCCAGAACTAATTCTTTTCATCTTCTCGTACGGGTGGAAGGGCATGATGAAGCAGTTAGACACCGATTGTGGCTTTGGCTATCGTATTTAATTGAGATGAATCATCTCTTAATAGTTATTACTTCTAGTTTGTCACATTGTAGTCGATAGCTTTTCCAGAGCACACATATCGACCCGACCCAAATTTTCAGCCATCTTTATTTTTAACTGTAAAGGCTCGGATTTTCATATCCTAATTTTTTTTTGATATAAAATTTGACGAATAATTTCCATCCTTTTACCTCAAAAATTCAAAATAATTATCGGATCGATATCCTTGTCGATTTTAAAAATCTAATTAATCGAGAGAACAAGAGTCGAGAAAACTAACATTTAAAAAACTAATTACGGGATTCAAAATTCACGTATTCGAGATTTATTTTCGGGTATTGGTTACCCAATTCAACACACAATTCCTCAACCACTCCCATCACTCACCTCCCATCACTTTCACCTACTCCCCATCACCATCGAAACCCCCTCTCCTCTCTTTAAAGCTGAGCCAAACACACCCCTGCCTCCCTGCTTTCACCGTCGCTGAACTGAACACCATCACCATCTTCTCCTCCATCTTCCGCGAGCAGCACCGAGCCGCAGAGCTTCCCTCCTTCTACCTCAATCCAGCGACAACAGCACCCACCACTTCCCCGGAGCCGCCAGAAGCAGCAGCAACAGCGGGGCGAGCCACGGAGGCCGAGCGCGAGCGGGAATCTACGTTCTTCCTCTGTCTCGGATTTCAGACGGGGAGGCTCAAATTCTCACTCCTTTCTCTTCCTTTTCGTCTCCATTCACCTTAAGAGAGTAGTTTTAACCCCTTCCCACTCCTCCTAAGCTATCTAAGGCGAAACTCCGGTTTCGATGAGCGTTCCGAGACGATTTCGATCGACTTTTTCGGGCTCGAAAAACCCCTCGGTGAGCACCTCTTTCTCCTACTTTCTTGTTGATTCTGTGCCTTTGGTGTCGGGGCCGGCCGACCGGAGCTTAGGGCCGACGCCGGCGAGCTCCCCTCTTCCCTTCTCCTTTCTAGATTTCGAATGGGAGCTTTGCTCCCTCCGTTCTGTCTTTCCGGACAGCAAATAGGGAAGAAGACCTCCTGGGTCCCACTTCCACTTCAGCTGCCATGTCAGCCGGCCCCACCCCTTATTCTTCATTATTCTAGTCGGATTTCAGAAAGAGAAATGGAAGATAGGTTGGCATTGGGCCTATTTTTGTGGGCCGACATTTGTGGGTTTTAAATAGAAAATGTATTTTGGCCCATTTCTTCAATTGAATTCGATTTAGGAGTTTAAGAAAAAGAGTGAGCTCGGTTTTGGGTTTTAATGAAATATAGGAGGCCAGTTTGTAATTTTTATAAAATAAGGGAGGTTTGTTAATTCCTTAAAGGACTGATTTTTATAAAATAAAATGGTTAGGATTTTAAAGAAATTGGGAATATTTTATGAAAGTGTTTAAAAGAAAATGGTATTTAAAATATTATATAATATTATTTGAGGATTAAAATATAATTATTATTTTTGAGATTTAAGATATAATATTATGGTGATTAAAAGAAAATATGATATTATGAGGCTTAGAGATTTAAAAAAAAGTATTATCGGATTTACACAAAAAAGGAATTTGGTGAGCATTTCCAAAGGATCGGGATTTCTAACTAGTTGATTCGGATTTTAAAGCAGTTTCGGGACTAACTCGGGAATTATATGATTGGTGACTAACTAGCATGATTGATGTGAATGGTTGACTAATATCATGATTGGTGCATACTAATGGCATGATTGATTAAATAAAGGCATGATATTGTGTTAGACTTGTGTATCGTTAATTTATGCTTTCGAGATATGATGAACTTGTTATATGTGATGTGCGGATTATTAATGCGGATAATAGTAACCCTCCTTCTAATTGCATGACGTAATGCATTGATATATTTCAGCATGACTTGTCTGATATCTTGCATGATTGCAATTGTGAATGAGTATATGTGCCGCATGTATGAATTTCCATGATTGTTGCTCTCCTTTGAATTAGGTCCATGATAGTCTGGTCAATCCTCGTTGAATGATTAACATATGAAATAAGTTTTTAGCATGCCAAGTTAATCAAATTGAACCTCGTTGACTGTGTACATGCTTAATGACTGTTTCTAGTACCATGTAGAACGTATGCCTTCTAACCATAGGCACTCGCATGATTGTGTGCCATCTAGTCTTATTATATAAACATGGTTGTGTTTGATGTGATAATTACTATGCCCATATGACCTTAACATATCCTCTAGCATGATTATTAGGGTGCATATCAACATTCTCGTAATTGACTTCGCATTGTCTCGACCTGCTTATATGTGTTCCTAAAATGAGTGATGAATCATACATGTGACATTCTACAATGCCCGCTATGTCGTACATAACTCATCCTGTATATGTCTATTGTCGGTTTGTGCATATATGATCTTAATATATATCGAGCATGATTAGTGAATGAGACAGTAGGTTGCTAGCTTGTTCCGCGTGCATGAAAAGTTGATTATATGAATATTTTATGAATGTATAGATCGTTATCCCTTGAGATAGGTGCATGATAGTGTGGAATGATGTGATGATATTCGTGATTATTATGTGTTTGCATGCCACAAGTATAACTTCATGGAATACCCTAAGGGCATCGTTGTAACTCTCGGGTTGGGATCTTGTCTCTAGTCTTGTCGTCGCTACTCGTGGTCCATGTTTGAATCCTTATGGAAGCCGCGTTGTTCTCCCTTGTCCCTCCCCTATCTCCGTAACCTCTGACCCCTCGCGATCCCCTGATGAATGATGACATGGAAGAAAGGGCGAACGATCGAATGACATCAGAGTGGTGCAAAGGAAGCGTGGTGGGCCCATGACCCATGGACCCTAGGATCGACGTCACCAAAGGACGGACGCCTTTCGAAGATGGTGGTTGCGGACGTAATCCTCCTAGATAACTCAAGGAATGATGTTCTTCATCCGAATTGCAACATCTCCTATGCGAATTGGAATCGGTGTTATGCGATAGGCTTGGAACTGACTAAATGGATGTGTGATGACTGATATGCTGAGTTAGTAGTGAATGATTGCTTGACTAACTTGTGCTTGCGATGATGTGCCTTGATGCTTGAGTGTACTGACTTGCTAGTGAATAGGTTATGGGTTAGATGTGTGGTAGTGTTTGCTTCTTGAACTTGAGTCATGAGATGGCTGGAAAGTGGAGGTAGATTGAGGTCTTCGGATTGGTTCATCGGTTGTGTAAGATGGGTTGCGAGAAAGATGCATTAGCTTGGGTAGAGTCGAGTGAGCTGGACGTGTCGGAGATAGTGGTTCATGAGTATGGTCGAGTTTCTAGGTAGGTCTTAGGTGGGCAGTGGGGCTAGTATGGCTAGATTTTGAGGGAGAGGTCCTAGCTAGAGGTGTCGGTAGGTAGTGGGTGTGTGGTGCGAGTGCGTGACATAGGAGGGTAGTTAACTGATTTCCAGACTAGTTCCATTAGGGTGACTTTGAGAGTGGGTGTGAGTATAGGTAGTTAGTGTAGTTCTAGGGGTGGATAGGTGAGCTAGGAGTGGATCGGGGTATTCTTGAGGGGAAGTGTTGTTAGAGCGGGTCGTGGGCGGCTTGGATGATGATCGATTAAGAAATGTCTAAGGAATCGTAGTGTTAGGGGCTAGGTCGTATGTGCTGAGATCGGGAGCGATTTTGGTAAAGGATGAGATTGAGGAATCGCTAAGAAAGAGTAGTATAAGGTTGCTTGGGGAATTATCAATCTTCGGTATTAGGTTGTTCAATGTTCATATCAGGGTTGTGCGTATGATGAGTGTTTGCAGATTGTTTCGATAGGATTGGTAGTGCTAGGAGGATTCGTGAGTGAAGGATTTCTAGATGCGTTGTTGGAGAATTATAGCATAGGGAAAGAATCGAGATTGATGTGTGGAGATTATTGTGGTGGCTATGGAAGTATTCGAGAGAGTGAGATGAATCTTCGAGGAAGGGTTGGTAGCTATGCAAGAATGTCGTTGAGGTTTGTAGTAAGACTGTGGGCTTGAGATCGAGATAGGGATATTCTGAGCTTGAAATTGGGAGCTAGGCAAGGCGGAAGTCATTGAGAGCGCTAGAGGATGAAGGATTTTGGAAGATGTGGAAAGATAGTGGTACTTGGGAAACTCGAATGAGGATGTCATAGGAATTCCGTAGAAATGATGATCGATACATAAGGGTTTAATCGGTAGAGATTTCGAGGTCGAGGAAGCATGATCTGAGGTAATATGAGGAGAAGTAGTCCAGGTAGAGGATGTTGGGAATTTATAGATTGGAGGATTGTGAGAGAATTGGTCAAGTTGTGATATTATGGGGAATTCGAGCTAGGGTGGCATAAGGATTCTTTGGGAAGAAATGCCGATGGATAGAGGCTTTAGGCCCAAGACGCCGTGATTTAGGAATGGTAACTTGAGGTATAATTCGGAAAATGCCGGGAAGAGGATCTAGGGTAAGTTAGCTTGAGGAGTCATGAGTGGTTCACGTTTCGTGAGTTCCTGAATGGGATGAGTAGGTAATTAAAATAAGTGGTTGGCCTTTGAGGATAGGCGCTGATGATGAGGGTCTTGGTAATTCGTGGTTGGGAGTAGCACTAGATGGGTTTCAGTGTTAGAGTTGGTCGGGAGTGACAGGTGTGAAATGGTCAGTATGAGTTGGTTACTTAGAGGTGGATGGTCAGTGAGAGTGGTTAGTGGTGCGGGAAGTATGATGAGGTTAGCAAGGTGATTCGAGATGTCTCTTTGGAAGATGATGGTCAGGCGGAGTCTTGAGGACCTATGAAGAGTAAGCGAGATTGTTAAGGAACATCTAGGTCGATCGAGAGAGCAGTTCAGTTGAGGTGACTTGAGATTTCTCTTAGAAGGTGAAGATGAGACGGGTAGAGGACCTCTTGGATGAGGGTATGTTTTATAGAGAGTCTTGGTAGTTGATCGAGTTATTAGGCTTGTGGGTATAAGGGAATTGTGCAATCGGGAACTCCGAGATATGGTTTTAGGTGGTCGAGTAGGATTTAAGGTCGGGATGTCGAAGTAGGCTGGTTCTTAGATGGCTTGATGGCATATGAGCGGGATGCAATGGGGTTTATAATTAGTATTCGGTTGAGTTGGTAGACCTAGGTAAGAATGACCCTGATGTGAAAGATAAGGAGTAGTGGTCGTTTCTTGTTATGGTTGATAGTTATAGGCAGATTCTCTTGACGATGTGATCTAGTGTATGCTCTACTTGGGGCCGAGTGTTGTGCGAATTCTATGCGATAGATGGTCATGATTCCTTGATGTATTGACATAGGCGATAGGGAGTTATTAGTACTAATACTAGTTATCCCCTGAACTTGATGAAATGCTAGTGTACAAAAGTACTTGTTTGCCGCTAATCTAATGATGCTTGGTAGTTGGCATAAGTATGATGTGCTTATCTGATTGATGTGACGAATTCTACTCCGTATGATATTATGGTATGTGACTATCTGTGACATGATTATGACCTTATTATGAAGGTGTGATACGATTGCTATGATATTTAATGCCTCGAATTGGAATTGCTAGTATGATAGAACTGAATTAATGAATTTGATTTTGACTTGTAACCTAGGAAGGAAATATTGGGTTAGCCCTTAGAGGTGGATGATTCCACCTCCTGAATTTGGAACTTGCTTGACTAACATCGGGTTAAGGGATTTTGAATGGTGTTTAAAAAGGACTGAGTTGGATTTAGAGAAATCGAACGCGATTGATAACTTCAATGATTTTGAGACCAAACCTTTTCAAACTAAGGACCCTCTTGAAATTTTCTAACCGAGCTTGCATTATGACGCCCCACGAAGTGGATACATGCATGTTATAGGGGTCCTTATAGACTGCTTGCTAAGACCTAGTGGAGATGCTGTAATGCTTTTCGAGTTATGATATAGCCGAGAAGTCGGAGTAAGGATGTGGAAGGAGCCCATAATACATTCTTGCTACGATCTATTGGAGATATTATGATTATGACAACGGTACTGTGAATATCTCATAGGGACACTTATGAGGCGCTTACGGGATCAATGGCATGATCCTTGGACTCACAATTTCAAACTTCATCCCCTGTTTTAAGATTATTTTAGTCTCAGGGACGAGACTTGTTTTTAGAGGTGGATGATGTAAAGGCTCGGATTTTCATATCCTAATTTTTTCGGAATATAAAATTTGACGAATAATTTCCGTCCTTTTACCTCGATAATTCAAAATAATTATCGGATGAATATCCTTGTCGATTTTCAAAATCTAATTAATCGAGAGAACAAGAGTCGGGAAAACTAACATTTAAAAAACTAATTACAGGATTCAAAATTCACGTATTCGAGATTTATTTTCGGGTATTGTTACCCAATTCAATACACAATTCCTCAACCACTCCCATCACTCACCTCCCATTACTTTCACCTACTCCCCATCACCATCGACACTCCCTCTCCTCTCTTTAAAGCTGAGCCAAACACACCCCTGCCTCCATGCTTTCACCGTCGCTGAACTGAACACCATCAACATCTTCTCCTCCATCTTCCGCGAGCAGCACCGAGCAGCAGAGCTTCCCTCCTTCCACCTCAATTTAGCGACAGCAGCACCCACCACTTCCCCGGAGCCGCCAGAAGCAGCAACAACAACGGGACGAGCCACGGAGGCCGAGCGCGAGCGGGAATCTACGTTCTTCCTCTGTCTCGGATTTCAGACGGTGAGGCTCAAATTCTCCCTCCTTTCTCTTCCTTTTCGTCTCCATTCACCTTAAGAGAGTAGTTTTAACCCTTTCTCACTCCTCCTAAGCTATCTCAGGTGAAACTCCGGCTCCGATGAGCGTTCCGAGACGATTTTGATCGACTTTTTCGGGCTCGAAAACCCCTCGGTGAGCACCTCTTTCTCCTACTTTCTTGTTGATTCTGTGCCTTTGGCGTCGGGACCAGCCGGTCGGAGCTTAGGGCCGACGCCGACGAGCTCCCCTCTTCCCTTCTCCTTTCCAGATTTCGAATGGGAGCTTTGCTCCCTCTGTTTTGTCTTTCCGGACAGCAAATGGGGAAGAAGACCTCCTGGGTCCCACTTCCACTTCAGCTGCCATGTCAGCCGGCCCCACCCCCTTATTCTTACTTCTTCTATTCGGATTTCAAAAAGAGAAATGGAAGAAAGGTTGGCATTGGGCCTATTTTTGTGGGCCGACATTTGTGGGCTTTAAATAGAAAATGTATTTTGGCCCATTTCTTCAATTGAATTCGATTTAGGAGTTTAAGAAAAAGAATGAGTTCGGTTTTGGGTTTTAATGAAATATAGGGGGCGGTTTGTAATTTTTATAAAAATAAGGGTGGTTTGTTAATTCCTTAAAGGACTAATTTTTATAAAATAAAATGGTTAGGATTTGAAAGAAATTGGGAATATTTTATGAAAGTGTTTAAAAGAAAATGGTATTTAAAATATTATATAATATTATTTGAGGATTAAAATATAATTATTATTTTTGAGATTTAAAATATAATATTATGGTGATTAAAAGAAAATATGATATTATGAGGCTTAGAGATTTAAAAAAAAAGTATTATCGGATTTACTCAAAAAAAGGAATTTGTTGAGCATTTCCAAAGGATCGGGATTTCTAACTAGTTGATTAGGATTTTAAAGCAGTTTCGGGACTAACTCAGGAATTATATGATTGGTGACTAACTATCATGATTGATGTGAATGGTTGACTAATATCATGATTGGTGTGTACTAATGGCATGATTGATTAAATAAAGGCATGATATTGTGTTAGACTTGTGTATCGTTAATTTATGCTTTCGAGATATGATGAACTTGATATATTTGATGTGCGGATTACTAATGCGGATATATTGTGGTGAATACATGAATGTGGCTGAATGAAATGATGAGAATGATATGGTCTTGTGGAATGTGACAATATGATGAATGGTTGAACTTGACGGGACAATGATTGCGATATGGTTGCTATTCTCTTTGAATGATATGCTTGAGTGCTTGGATGATCAGACGTAGACTTATATATGTGTTCCTATTCTAGGTGATCTTTAATCTATCGTAATGCTTGCTTTGCTGTTCTGCACCGCTAGGTAAGTCTCTTCGGAGCTTACTCAGATTGAAATAGAGAAATTCCCTGCTTTAGGTGCATGATATACTAGGTTCTTGCATTCATAATCCGCATGTCATGTAGTACCATGCTAGGCTGCATTAACCGTTGAGCATTCTACTTCTTTATGTGTATGTAAACATAACGACCGTTATCTGTGAAGTAACTATAGTCTTTGCTAGGGTTATAGGACGACCCGGTCCCGTTCTGAGTCAATCGAGTCATGGAACTTCCTTTACTTATATTATGAGCTGCTTGCGAGCTTTAGGGTTGGGCATGCGTGCCGCCCGATTATTATGGCATGCGTGCCGTCTCTGTCGTATCGGAAGGGGGTCGAGGTAGGAGAGGGATATACCACTTGGTATTTTGTGCTAAGGCCGTATTATTCTTATGCACTTGATATTAGGAACATGTTAGTGTGTTAATGTTTCGCCTTGCATCTAGAAGCATCTTTATTAAGTATAGCGTATTTGTGTGCTTAGGGCCGGGATGCAGAGCCAAACTGGGCACCGATCTGATCCCGCCCACTACCAATTTTTTTAGGTATCCGTTATCCTTACTACTATTGATGCTGATTTGGCTCTATGACCGCGGGGTCTAACACGGCGGAAAGAGAGAGTTGAGATTCCGACTTCACCAATTTAATTACGGTTTGGATTTGAATGGTTGATCATATTTTGACCCGGCTCTGTCGTGGCACCCCCTTGTATTATTCTTTACTTCCGTTATTTGTGTGACCATTGGTTTTCCACGTTTAGACCTACGACAGGTATAGGGGACTTCCCCAGGGATTCCAACAATCCCTTCGAACTTGGGTATGAAATCCCACTTTGAATACGTTAGTTTAGAATTTCAAACCTTCAACCTGTTATCGGGGCGCAAGATCCTAACGAGGGGTTTCATCCCTCGAAACATAACCCGAGAATCATAATCCCGGGCCGTTACATTACATTAACAATATATATTGACATATGATTTTGTTCTCTTTCAAATTTTAATAAAAATGTAATTAAAGAAAATAGATTCAAGAAATAAAAGGTATTAGTAAAAATGACTGTACTACTTACGGGGTACAGAGTAGATAAAAGGACGTTTTTAGGCGGGAATTCGAAAAGAATG
This sequence comes from Persicaria maculosa, assembly GCA_963922045.1. Lineage (NCBI taxonomy): Eukaryota > Viridiplantae > Streptophyta > Magnoliopsida > Caryophyllales > Polygonaceae > Persicaria > Persicaria maculosa. The sequence continues at coordinate 49,622,767 of OY998259.1, read as the reverse complement.
AAAATTTTTAGGAGGGAAGTCAAAATTAAAGTAAAAGAGAGAAAGGAGATATTTTTATAGGAGGGTTCACACCAGCTTCTTAAAAAAAACCTAAGGCCTTCTTTCCCAACACTGCCGCCTCTCTGCTCCCTCTCACCTCTCTCTACGTTTCTTCATCAGAGAACCAGTAGCAGTAAACGAAGGTCGGAGGTCGTCGTTTATCGCAAAAGCCCCTTCCATATGAGATTCGAACAAGCCCCTTGCTCGTCATCTGTCGGAGCTCTTCATTTGCTCGTTGTCTCCTACCTCTCTCTTTCGCAATTTTCTGGATACGTGGCCGCTTGCATCAAAGATTCGAATAAAAGCCCCAAACTATGCTTGAATCACATAGGTAGGCCTCCTTAATTTGTTAATAAATTTTAGTGTTCAAAATCCCCTTTTTATGCTTCTTTTGCCCCGATTTAGGGATGATTTCGGAGTTGCTTTGTCAATTTGCTCCTTACCTTATTGTGGGTCAATTTTTATATCACTTATTTGTTGATTCTGCTGGTTTGAGTGATTTCTACTCTTGACCTGTATAGTTTGTCGCGGATAGTGGAGATGACGATATAGAGCTCATCTTTCAAAAGAGGCGTCGTCGGAATCACCATTGATGGGGATCTGGTCTGGACGAAGAGGCAGGACATAGGGTTTTGTGTTACTCCGTATTGTATTACGGAGTATTAGGTTACTCATATTATTCAAGACTATTTTGTATATTATTGTATTCAAATATAGAGATTATGTATTTGAATTATTTTAATTAATGTACTCCGTATTATATTTATGTATTATATTTTGTGAATTAATAATTGCATTAAATATATTCTTAATTGTTACTGTAATTCTTCATTTTATAATATCAAATTAAACTGCTTAATAAAAATAAAAAATAGTATCAAATTAAACTTTCAAGATTTTGTGGGTAAAAATTCGAGGTCATTAAAAATTAAATAATTATGATAGTAAAATTTGAGCCTAATTCTTCACTTTTTCCCATTGGTTGGAAAGCATCCTACCGTCAAATGTAACCTCAAAATTTTTGTATGCCAAAACTGGTCAAACATCTTGCATCGGACTTGAAATCGAAAATTTAACGGCCCGGGATTATGATTCCCGAGTTGCGTTTCGAGGGATAAAATCCCTCGTTAGGATCTTGCGCTCTGAGTACAGGTTGAAAGTTTGAAACCGAAGATTTGTATTTTAAAGCGGGATTTCGCACCCAAATCCGAAAGGTCCGTTGGAGACCCCGGGATGAACCCCTATACCTGTCCTAAGTCTACAACGCGGAAAACCTTTTATCATACAAATGACATAAGTTCAAAAACGATACAACCAGTGCCGCGACAGAGCCGGGTCAAGCAGAGTATAAGTAGGAAGAAATCCCAAAAGTATAAATTTGGTGAAGTCAGGGTTCAACACTCACTCTCCGCCATATGAATGGACCCCGTCATAACAGCACAAAATCAAGCAGTGGATCGGGTACCTGAAACTATACCACCAAGTTAGGTCAAGAGTTCGCCCGCGGGTCCTCTGACCGCGCTAAGGACATATAATATGCCTATACCTAGAATAAAGGATGCTCTAATGCAGTGCTGGAATTTAACTCACACAAGCATGCTGACAGTTTATATATGTGCAGAAAATGATTAAATGGATCCACATATAATGCCAAGTGGCATACCCCAGATATCCGACTACATCATACATGTCCGTACCACAACCGAGGTAGGACGCACGGTCATGCCGAACCAGGTATAATCAACCATTCATGCCCATACCGAGGTAGGACGCTCGGTCGTGCCGCACCATAAATATATAAATCAATCAGACTCTAACAGGAAAAAAACCCGATGATGCTGGGTTGTCCTATGACCCTAGCAAAGACTCTACGACTCACAGATAATGGCCGTTCTATATTCAAACGCATACAGAATAAGAATGCTCATTCATAAGTGCAAGTCCTAAGAATGCTCATATAATTTATATAATAATATTGTCTTCTTATACAATTTTACTATAATATATCTATATATCTGTATAACTATATAATATGTTTAACTACTTCTTATGTTTTAAGCAATGAGATTAATTCAAAACTATTTTTCAATAAAGTTACATCATATATTAACGAATAACTATTTAAGAGAATCATTTTATTTTTTTATTTTTTTATGTAATTAACATATTCTATATTTTTTAATCTGTGGGTTTAATTCAAAATATTAAATTAATATATATTAACACATATTGCATTTTCTAATCAATAGGTTCAATTCAAAACATTTGAACCAATAAATTTTTAATCAATCAAATTATAATAGAGTTTTTTATTTACTTAACATATTTTATATTTTCTAATCAATTGATTTAATTCAAAACATTAAATTAAACTATAATCTACATCTAAATATTAAATAAGAAACATTTTGATGTTAAGATCACATAAATTGTTAATAATTGAAAATTTATACATTTTAAACCATCTATCTATATTTAATTATTAATGAATGAGAATATTTTTGCAAATGTGTCCTAACTACCTTCATTTTATGGTTTTTTTATTTTTTTTACTTAACAACTCCCTACATATTTATTAGTCGATACTACCTTTGTTAATCATTTATTTAATTATATAATAAAAAAATTATTAAGATTTTTTAACAAAACCGCGCCATGGCGCGGGCACTGTACTAGTTATTCTAATATTATTAGCATTATATTGATACTAATAGTATTTACAAGTTTTACCAATATTGCACAACTTTATGCTGATACTTTATTGGGGTGATTACTTCGATGTCCTAATTTTTGGACTTTATTAGGAAAATGTCTCCCACCTCTTCCAAATTAGCTAAATGTCCACCGCCCCCTGTGCCCTTGTGGCCCCCCCAGTGCCCCATGTGCCCCCCCTCCGGTTTCATGATTTATTTATATTTATTTTTTTCTAGTTTTTCAGTTTTTTTTCCGCGTTTCCAGAGTTGCTGAAATATCATAAGTTACAATTTGTGTGATATAAAATCCTACTACCTCGTCATAATTATCGAACATTTAATCTCTTATAATAAATCACCGAAAGTCATGCTATTAGTCACACATATCAGAACACCATGATAGTCAGTCACATAACAAGTCAGACTCTCAAGTTTAGATCCAAATCTGTTTCAAATCCGAGTTAGAGTCCCGACCCTTGAAAACACTCGCTAAGTTCCTTTTTCAATTTATTATCTTAAATCACTTTCTAACTTTGAAATTCTTTTCCCAAATCCTTTTTAAACCTTCAAGTCCAAATAATATCATATGATATTTTAAATACTATTTATTAAACCCCTTTATAAAATATTTCCAAATCCCCTAAATCCAAACCATTTTTATTTAACAAACCATCCCTTATAATTTTCCCAAAATAATATTTTATCTCTTAAAACCTCCAATAATTTGTATATATATTATAATTTCAATTCCTCTAATTAGTTAAATGAATAAACGGATAATCAAAACCAAACCAAACCCATTTAAATCTAATCGAACCGAACCGGCCTAATCCCCAATCGGTTCAATAATAAATATATACTACGTATAATGTTAGTAAAGTAGGGGCCCACTAGGCCACGTCACTTCTTCCTCCTCCTCCAATTTCAAATCGATGATCCCGCCTCCTGTGCTTCCTCGCTCGCGCCCGGAGGTGCCATGGCCGCCGCCCGCCCTCACCGGAGTTCTCGCTCGCTGGAGCTCTTGAGCTCGCCCGACTGCCCACACTTAACTCTCGCTCACCCCCCAACTACTCTAAGCATCGAAAGGAAGAACGAAATCGAACGAGAAATGAAAGGAGGCTTGGAAGCTCACCGACGTGTTCGCGACTTCGGAGCGCTCGATCGGAGTTCTGGGCTTCGTCGGTGGCTCTCGATGGTTCGTCGGACCTGCGTCGGACATGGGTGAGTGTGATGGAGGAGCTCTGGGGTGATTTAGATCGAAAACGGAAGAGAATCGCTTACCAGAACGTGGCTCGTGCTAAACAGGGAAACGACGGTTTGGTGGCTCGTCGGCGGCGCTGGGCAGCTTCTGGATGGCTCCGGTGGTTCCTGGGCACTCGTGCACGTCGAAGGAGGTGCAGAATGGTGCTGATGTCGCTGCCCTTCAAGAGGCAAAGAGGGACGTGGTGGGAACGACGGTTAAAGACCCGGGAAAGAAAACAGAGGAGCGAAAGTGAGGAGAGCTCGGGGATGCCGGTGGCGCCTCGGTGGTGGTGGTCGGTAACGGGGGTGAAGGTGACGATGGTGGCGGACCTGTGGAGGAGAGCAGGTGGTGGTGATGATCGGTGACGGTGGTGAAGGTGATGCGTGATGGAGATGGACTTCACGAGGGTGATGGTGAAGGCGCGAAGAGCAAGTGAAGGTGATGGTGATGATTGAATGAATGAATGACCGGGTGAGGGGTGGATTGAATTTGAAGGGTAAGGTGAGTGATGGGAGTGGTTGAGGGATAGAGTGTGGGAATGGTTAAAATCAATACCCGGAAATAAATCATGAATATGCAAATTTCCAATCTCAAAATTAGTTCTCAAATGTTAGTTTCTCCGACTCTCGCTCTCTCGTTCAATTAGATTTTTTTTTAAATCGACAAGGATATCGCCATCCGATAATTATTTTGAATTTTCAATGTAAAAGGATGGAAATTATTCATCAAATTTTATATCCCGGTCGGAAGCCGCTAAACGAGTTTTAAAACCGATTAAATTTCATTTTTAATTCTCTTTTTCCGAAAACTTAGGATTTGAAAATCCGAGCATTTACAGAAAAATATGTAAGGCTAGAATCGAGGCTATATAGCCAAAGTTAGCCTCGCGTTTATTGAGTCGGATTTATTTCCGAGGTTAATTTCGAGGCCATCTCCGAGGGTAACCGTTTTCGAGGTCACTTTTGATGGTATTTTAGTAACTAAATTCGTGGCAATAGCGACGCTTTCTAGCAGTGGTTGTAAATGAAATAAATATAAGGTTTTAATTTAATTAACTTTTAGAAGGGGAGTATTTCAACAGCTACTCCCTGAAGCTTTTCGGAGGTTATGATTTTCCATTCACGAGTTTCCATCAGCTACTCCAACCTCTAGGTTTATCAAACATCATACTAACTTACTAACATATATTTAACACAAATATTCTATCAGACTCAGCTACCCTATCAATTTCAGCAACCCCATCAGCCATGGTTTTTAGGATCGGGATCCTAGTGTGGGATCGAGACAAGGGTGTAGGATCGGATCGTAGGATCGTAAGATCCTAGACAAAAATTAAAAATAAAATAAAAATAAACCATCCTAAACAAATACCTTAATTTTAAAATAAAACTAAGCTTTTCCTCCATTAAACAAATTATGTAACTAAAATAGTCCAATAATAAGCATTTAACATTCATAATTTGTCAAGAATAATGTCTCAAAAGGTGACAAACAGACAAGGATAATGTCCTAAAATATGACAAACATACAAGAGATAAATCACACATCTAAATATCCAATGACGTCTCTAGTTTCAAATGCCATCGTCGCAATTAACCACATCATGAACAATTTCAGGCGCTCAAACGTGGATTTGTCGAGTTGAGTAACCAAACAAAGGGGTTAGGGTTTCAATTCAACGTCTTCACTCTTCTGCCTTCAATTTCTAAGGAGATGGGCTACCAAAAAATAAAAAATAAAAAGGTTCATCGTATCTAGAAGACCCAATATTCAAATAAAACAAACATAATTACACCAATATGATTTTTACTAGGATCGGATATTTTTTCTAGGATCGGTAGAATCCTACCGATCCCACACAATCCCATAGGATCCATGGAATCCTAGGTGGATCCATGGGATCCTAGATGGATCATAGCACGAAGGAGTCTATATCCCCGATCCGGATCAAAACCTTGCCTAGAATCCTAGGATCGTAGGATCGTAGGATCCGGATCGGGATCCTAATAACCATGCCATCAGCTAATATTTTTTCAAACGGAGCCTAAAGCTGAAAGGGGGAGTCATCTCTCTTTTTTTTCAATTGGTTTCGCATTGAAGATGTGTCCAGGGCAAGTGGGTTCCCTACTCGATTTATGTACTAACATGCAATTGTATCTAGTTCGACATGCATAGAAGGGCCAAGGGTTGGGGGAGAAGAATACCATTCCACTATCTCCACTTCGAGAGACATATAACAAGAAAATGAGGATCAAATAGAGTACAAAATGTCTTTTTCAGTTTTCCACCAGCTTATGTATATTGAATTTATATGATTTCTATTTACAGTGAGTTCATGATCTCTATAAAGAGTGAACTATATATGTAAAAAAATCTATGGGGTCAATTGTGTGGGTCCAAACATACTGAGTTTCTGGCTCTCCTTGCCGATGCTTTTACTTTGAAAGATAACAACTCACATTTGGGTTCCTTGATTCATTCTCTTCCAACTGATTCCTTTAGTGGGTTTCTTGTGTATATGTGAACTAAAAAGCCAAATTATCAAAAGATTGCTTGTGATCAAGTGACGGGGCCAACCACACACGAATATAGTCAAAGAACCTCCAAACCAAAGTGAGGACCTTCCAGAATTCAGAGACTTCAATCCAATCGAGAAGATGTTCCAAATATCAATGAAGCAAATCAGGATCAAGTATACAAGTATACAACTATAATAACATAGATTATAATCAAATGGTCCTTGAGAGAAAATTCAATAGTGCGAAGAATCCCATTCTAATAGCACATAAGGTCCAGGAAATAGGATTACAAAGAGATCTAACATAAAATTAACCATGTATCAAAAGTAGCAGGTTTGGAGATAGGAGAGAGGTTCATGGAAGTCACTAGACTCGTTCATAATTCTTGTTTAACGTTCATATTTCTTGTTTCAAGCCATTTGTTCTGAGATTCACACGATCATAGGGAATAATGAATCATTTCATATCTCTGAAGTATAAGGTCCACCCAAAAAGGGTAGCAATTGGACATAGAGATAACCTTAGGGATAATCTACAAATTAAGCACCAACTATATAGCTCAGATTTCATAATCTCATATTCTACTATCATACTACTCCCTCGGTTAATTAAAACACGTCGTTTAATATTCATGCACATTTTTTAGAATGATACAAACTATATAAAAATATTAACTTTCTTTTACATTTGTATCAAATCATCAAATAAAATTATTGAAAAAGTTAATATTTCATTTAGTTTTTAACACCTAAAAAAGGCTGAATGAATAGTAAAACATCAAACTTTAATTAACGAAGGGAGTAATTCTCATCATCACATATTTCAAGTTAGGATCAGGTGTCAACAAAGTAAATTGAAGTTTCATCTTGTTTCTTCCCTTGGCCCTGTCCATTTTCATGGGCTCTTTTTGACGATGCCTTGGAAAATAGCCTCCTTGATAAACAGAGGAAAGACGTTATAAATAGACCACCCAACTGCAAAAGTCATATACATAGCATAACATCGACAATCGCGATTAACCTCACCAGACTCTGTGAATTCTCAAGCCTCCTATCACCCAACATAAATTGTAGACCTTCTAACAAAGGGACATGTGGATCACGATCAGAGCATCAATTACTTATATCCATACCATGTATGCTATATAAGGAACAAAGACCCCACGTCATCTCGCCCTACACCAAGAGCAAGAAGCTCGCTGGCCAAGCACCTCCTTGTTGGCATCACCACGCGTAATGACTCAAACCCTCTGGTATGAGGGCATGGGTTACACGTGTCTTCTGCCACGCCACGAGGTCGCCAGCCAGCTGCTTGCTTAGCAACACTGTAAATACCCCCCTTAGGGCTCAAAGAAGGGGATCCGATTTTAGAAAGAAAAGTAAGAGTTCTGCAATCCTCCTTCGGATAAAGCCCTCGGAGCTGAGTTCCTGGAACCTTTGATCGGAGAAGAACGTCTCTAGAACCAAACATCATCTTGCGATATCCTCTAAAGACGACGATTGAACAGTAAACATAGCACGTGAACATAGCTGATCGCGAGGAACACATTGTCATCTAACCTAACTCATAACAAGGAACCTAATTATACACGAATACCCTTCCCGGTTGGCTTTGCAGGTAATTAAGGACATTTGTCGTCACCTTAAGGTAATAAGTATAGGAGAATTCTAGAAACGCTTCACTTTTCGTTTTTTTTCCTTTGGTCAAATCTAGATAATCTCTTGAGAATTCTGCATATGGGTTCAAAAGTGGGATGCTTGTATTTTCTTTAGTCAGTAGTTTGGTGGGTTCACTGTTCCTTTTTTCATTGGAGTAAAAGGTTTCTCTGAACCTATTGTTGTCCTTAACTATTGAAAGGTCAAGGCAAGAAAAACAGAAAGGAGCATAGAGATAAAAAATGAGATTAAAGTAATCTGAGGGGTTGATGAGTTTCTTTTTCAAAGGAGAAATGACTATAGGTGAAGCTGAGGGGTTGGAGTTAAATTGCATCTTATGATTTTTTTTTGAAAGAGTTCGGATTCTGCGCGAATTTTTGGTTGTTTTGCATATTTGGATTCGAACACCGTTGAGAGATACAATGATCTTGGATTAGAATACAAGAAGAAAGAGTTGGAGAAAGACAAGTAGATGTGAAGCTGTACGGATGCAGCAGGGCAAGAAGTCGCTGAAAGAGGATGCAACGTCCGCAACATGCTATGTCGCGGCCGCCACAAGGAGATGATGCAGCGACGTGGAAGAAGCCATGTGCAGCGGCCACCGCACCTATGTTGCAGCCGCCGCATTGGACGACAGCGAGACGACGCATTTTGTTAAATGAAACCCTAGTTGTTGGATATCTTTTTGGTCGATATTGAGTATTAAGACCGATTTTACCCAGTTTTTCTATCACTTCTATTCTATTCTACGTTCATTGGACAATTAGAGATTTGAGCGATGTTTTCCATGATGAACTAAACTCCATTGTTCTATCTACGATTTGAATCTTTATTTGGATTGATTGTGAGTTTCTGAATCTCGTTCCTTAATTCTTTTATTGAATGTTTTAACTTCTTTGCACTTATTGATTGATTGTTTTGTTCTTTCTTGTCTGGCCAACTAGTTAGATCAATTCAATTGCTAGGGTTTTCTAGATTCTTGATTGTGAACCTTAACCTAAGTAGCAAACTTGTCCCTTTATGGCTGATTGAACTAATTGGATAGGTAGGAAGTTGGATGTGTTGTTAAATCCATTTCTGAGGGACTGCAAATACCTTGGTTAATCTCTGAACCTAAAGCTATCGATGGGGTTAAATCCTTTTCTGAGGGGATTGTTCAATCGATAAGGGTTTCTAGGATTGATTGGACTAGTAACTATAATAGGTCGGGACAAGGGCATTCATAGGAAACATAAAAGGACGAGAGGAAGTTACAAGGATCGTTTCAATCAAATAAAGTGGATAATTGTAGGTGGAACTCTTTCTCAACATTGTCTGAAACAAATTCATTTACTTTTGCTTTCATCAATCCGCTTTGATAAAAGGTGGATCTTTTGCATTCACAAACCCCCCTTTGGTTACTTAATTGGCATCTTAATCACACTTGAATAACGAATTTTCTTGTGGGATCGACCTCTTGCTTATTGCTATACTAGTTATAATTTTGAGATATATTGACCAGATCAACGATAGGTTTTCCTCCCGTGGACTGTCTTATATGGTCCGTACCCGTGCTACTAATCCATCTTTGTTGTCGTTTGGTTCAGAGATCGAAAGAACCCTTTTGCCTTAAGGCAAGAAACTCGTGATCGCTTTCGCGAGTTGCCTTTTGATCAAGAAGAAAGCACTGCAGAGATGGCTAACGAAGCAAATCGCACTCTAAGAGAGCTTTCTGCTCCTGACTTGGCACAACAACCCTTGGTAATCCAATTCCTTGCACTCGGGGAAGCAGTAAACTTTGAGCTGAAATCTGGGGTAATTCATCTGTTACCCAAGTTCTATGGGTTGAGTGGTGAAGACCCCCACAAGCATCTATCTGAATTTCATACTATGGTAGTTGGGATGAAACCGGAGAATGTTACTGAAGAGTAAATCAAGCTTAGAGATTTTCCTTTTTCTCTAAAGGATGAGGCAAATGAGTGGTTCTTCTATCTACCACCCGAGACTATATCGACTTGGGCTGAGATGAAGAGAGTCTTTCTGGAGAAGTATTTTCCTGCAAAGGCCTAGACAAGGCAATTTTGGTAATCCTGGGTATTTCAACAACAATAATCACAACAGAGGGTATCAGTAGGGCTATAGTTATGGAAACTACCAAGCCCCTTTCAATCAACAAGGGGGGCAACAAGCAAGGCCCCAACAACAATTTGAACCTCGATCAGGAGGCCAGCCGCATAGTCTTGAAAGTGGAGAAACAACAATCAGATCGGATTACAAATTTGGAAAATCAAATGAGCCAACTCATTCAAGTCCTAAGTGCAAAGGAGGCAAACGATTTAGGGAAGCTTCCATCGTAAACGATTGCGAATCCTAAGTAGAATGTCAGCACCGTAACACTTAGGAGTGGAAAGGAACTGATTGCCATACCTCAAGATGACGAAGAAATTCTGGATGAGGAGATCGAAATTATGGATGAATAAGGGAAAGACGTCCACTACACAATGCGGCGGGCGCCGCCATAGTGCAGCGGTCGCAGCATACCACCCGAGCGGCGGCTGCAGCACACATGCAGCGGTCGCGACACTGCTACAGACGCCCATTAGGTACGTCGTCTTCTTCTTCTCCTTCTTCTTCTTTACCTTTGGATACTTCGAAGCCGGTTCCACCTTTTCCGGAAGCCCTGAAAGACACACGAAGGTATGAGAATGATAAGGAAATCTTTGAAACATTTAGTAAGTGCGAGGTAAACATTCCTTTACTCAATTTGATTAAAAGCATTCCTAGATCTGCTAAATTTTTTAAGGAACTTTGCACTATCAAACGGAACCAGAAGCTAAAAGGTAAGCAAAAGGTTAAGGTAAGTGAACATGTCACTGTTTATATTTCAAAAGCGTTTGCTTGAGAAGTGTAGTGATCCTGGTATGTTTGCAATTCCGTGTGTGATAGGTGATACTAAATTTGACAAAGCCATGTTAGTTTTAGGTGCATGTATTAATGTCTTACCTTCTCATGTTTATCATGCTTTGGGATTGGGACCTCTGAATGATATTAGGGTCTTAATTCAGCTTTTTGATTGTTCTACTATTTACCCGAAAGGAATTGTTGAGGATGTCTTGGTTATGGTTGACAACTTGATATTCCCTACTAATTTCTTTGCGATTGATATGGGTCCTGGCAAAAAGGAAGCTCCTATTCTTTTGGGCCGACCTTTCTTGAAAACTGCTAGGACCAGGATAGATGTCTATTCAGGGTCGCTTACTATGGAATTTGATGGTAAAAGAGTTGAGTATAATATCTATGATTCCATGAAATTTTCATCTGATGATCCTTCTTTGTGCTTTATGGATATTATTGATACCATGGCTCAAGATTGCTTTGATTTGGAATGTGTTGATGAGATAGAGGTCGCTTTACAGGCCCCTATAGATGAGATTTCTAGAGATTATTCTTTGTCACCTACTCTTGAGGAGGCTATATTGGCTTTAGACTGTCGACCTCGCACTTATGTGCCACCAAGGGAAGAACGCATTGAGCTAACCATGCCAAGCGAAATGGAGTGCGAGGGCAGTTCGACAACCTTTGCCTGTCATTATTTCTAACAATCTCACTTTTTTTCCATTAGGCATTAGATAGTTGCTTTTAGTTTTGGATAGATAAAGTTTTCAGGAACGGTTGAAACGGAATTGGCAGCTACTGCATAGTGCGGTGGGCGCCGCCAAAGGCCGCGACCACCGCCTCCAACTCGCAGCAAAAAAGAAAAATGCAGCGGCGGCCGCAATGCTCATAGCCGACTTATGTTGCTGCTATTTGTTCATGAGTCTACCCTTCCACCACATTGTGAGTATTTTATTCATCTCTCCTTCTATGTTTTATTATTTTGTTGTCTTTTATGTTTCATTGAGGACAATGAAATGTTTAAGTGTGGGGGAGGGATTGCATTGCATATAGATAGAGTTTGCATATCATGTTTACTTATGTTATCTAGGGGTGTGCATAACCGGTTCGTGTCGGGTACCCGGAACTGTTAACCTCAAAATGGTCGAACCATACCCGAACCGCCTTAACCCTGGTACCCGACACGGTTAAGGTATTCAGTTCCGTGTCGGATACCCGGGTACCCGACACAAACCAAGTTGGTTTTTTTTAAAAAAAAATGTGAGAAAGCCACCAAAATCAATGAATTAGGACAAGGTTGTCGAACTGCCGAAGTTGGTTTTCAATGGAGATGGAGAAGGTTGTCAAACTGACGAAGTCCACCAAAATCAAAGAATTAGGACAACAAAAACTCACCAGATCTAGAGAAAACTTGCCACAACGCCACCGGAGTACAAAAATGAAAGAGACATCGTCAAAGGTAGAGACGTCCTCGGATCTACCGATCCATAGAGACTAGAAAGAGGAGTACGAGATCCGGAATTCTTGATGCATATCGCCACTTCGTCAATTAAATCGGATCTAGAGAAGAATTATTGATAGAGAAAGATGTCGGATCTAGAGAGTTCGACAAGATTGAGAGAAAGAAGGCACTGTTAGCGGCTTCACCCCTTCGCCGAGTCGGCCTTATCGCCGGATCTGAAGATTTCGAAGCCAGATTTGCATAGAATTAGAGGATTGAGAGAGGGGTGAATGGAGATTTGAGATTCATCTGTCGGTTGTTTGGATTTGGAGAAGGAGGCGTTTGTCTAGGGTTTGATTTGTGTGGGCCGTGTCATGGGGTAAGTAAGGAAAATAATTTAAAAAAAGAGAGTAGTTAAACTAAGGGGTGAGGGATTTGAACTCTCAACCACGTGCTCATCGCTTAGAATTAGAGGATTGAGAGAGGGGGAATGGAGATTTGAGATTCATCTGTCGGTTGTTTGGATTTGAAGAAGAAGGTGTTTGTCTAGGGTTTGATTTGTGTGGGCCGTGTCATGGGGTAAGTAAGGAAAATAATTTTAAAAAAGGAGTAGTTAAACTAAGGAGTGAGGGAGTCGAACTCTCAACCTCGTGCTCATCGCTTGCCCAAAAGACACCCGAACCAGCTGAGCCAATGCATCATCATGTCTCACCTCCTTTCTAATAACACTAATACTATCATAATACAGATTTAAATTAAAAAAAATATTAAACGGTTCGTGTCAGGTATCTGACGAGGGAATTTGCCCGAACCGTTTAATGTCGTGTTTTAGCGATTTGTGTCATTTTCGTGTCGTGTCTTTTCGGTTTCGTGTTTTTTCGTGTCGTGTCGTCGTGTTTTCGTGTCGTATCAGTCGTGTTGGGTTTTTTTGCACACCCCTAATGTTATCATGTTTATTTATCTCTTCATATTTATTTTTATTCATATATTGCACTTGAAAAAAAATCCAAAAATATCATGCATTGCATACATATGTGTTATTCAAATACCCATCTGACTTAGTTTGTCCTTTAATTTATTTTCAGAATAATCATATAAATCCCATAGAGTTCTGGATGTTTTAGCCTTGTCTACATTCTTGATTTTATATGAAACATGAGCTAGTAAATATAACTGAGCATGTATGGTTGAGCTAGAGTATGATTGAAATCCTACAAAACATGACCCTTGTGAGAATGTTTTAGCCTTATTGGAATCATTTATAATTCCTTTTGCTTAAATGTGTGATTTACTCTCCTTGTGTTGCTACCTCTTGGCATTGATTTCATTATCTATTTTCAAGGCCAACACACATGTTTGTTGCTTGCAGAGTTTATGTTTTATATTTATATTTGGTTTTAGTTTGTGCATATTGAGGGAAATAATGTGGAAATGGTTGACACACATAGTAACCAGGTCTACACATGACACCCATGGGTATGATTCGCGCAAAACGGTGTTGAAAACTATCCACTAAGAAAGGAAGCTTGATCATTGAGTAACCAGGTTTATTCATGACACCAATGTTTGCAACTCGCGTCAAAAGATGTTTAAGTGGACTTTATTTAAGTAGGTTGAGGTGTTGATAGACCGGGGTCATTCATGACACCCATGTTTGCGCATCGCGTAAAGAAGATACCAAGGGAAGAAAAAAAAAAGAGAGTGAATTACTAGAGTCAAATTTTGCTTATTTTCTTTATTGTTCCCCGCAAGTAATGACATTTCGGTGGAGATTTGGTGATATTGTTGTCAATGTATATGTAACGGCTCGGGATTATGATTCTCGAGTTACGTTTCGAGGGATAAAACCCCTCATTAGGATCTTGCGTTCCGAGTACAGGTTGAAGGTTTGAAATCGAAGATTTGTAGTTTAAAGCGGGATTTTGCACCCAAATCCGAAAGGTCCGTTGGAGACCCCGGGGTAAACCCCTGTACATGTCCTAAGTCTACAACGTGGAAAACCTTTTATCATGCAAAGGACATAAGTTCTGAAAATGATACAACCAGTGCCGCGGCAGAGCCGGGTCAAATAGAGTATAAGTAGGAAGAATTCTCAAAAGCATGAATATGGTGAAGTCAGGTTTCAAACACTTACTCTCCGCCATATGAATGGGCCCCGTCATAACAACACAAAATCAAGCAGTGGATCGGGTACCTGAAACTATACCACCAAGTCAGGCCAAGAGTCCGCCCGCGGGTCCTCTGACCGCGCTGAGGACATATAACACGCCTATACCTAGAATAAAGGATGCTCTAATGCAGTGCTGGAATTTAACTCACACAAGCATGCTGACAGTTTATATATAGGCAGAAAACGATTAAATGGATCCACGTATAATGCCAAGTGGCATATCCCAGATCTCCAACTACATCATACATGTCTGTTCCACAACCGAGGTAGGACGCACGGTCATGTCGAACCAGGTATAATCAACCATTCATGCCCATACCACAGCTGAGGTAGGACGCTCAGTCGTGCCACACCATAAATATATAAATCAATCAGACTCTAATAGGAAAACCCGATGATGTTGGGTTGTCCTATGACCCTAGCAAAGACTCTACGACTCACAGATAACAGTCGTTCTATATTCAAACGCATACAGAATAAGAATGCGCATTCGTAAGTGCAAGTCCTTAGCATGATACTACATGACATGCTTTTGTGCATATGCAACACCTACATACTATATGACACATCAGGCAGGAGGTACTGGTTACTGAGTAAGCCCCGGAGGTACTTACATGGAGAAGTGCAGAATCCAAACAATAATCAGCAATAGCAAGCAATCCAACAGGTCATAGATCACCTAGTAATCTCATAATTAACATAATCAGTCTAAGTCTAATTTACACAAAGCACACAATTCACATATGAAACATATAAGATACACACATATGATAACTCAACCATCTCGTCATTATTAACATTATTAACATTATCATCTCATCATCATTTCTCATCTCGTCTCATCATATCTCATAAACCAACATCTTTCTTAATTCGATCATAACATCATCCTCATTAGTTTATGACAACCTCCGTATCATGCTTAGCCAATTTCACATATTACCATTTTATACTCACACTTAGCATCTGAATATATCATCATCATCATCATAAATACTAACAATTAATGTCTTATAATAATTCGCCACAAGTCATGCTATTACTACTAGAATTTTGTCATTTAACATCGGCTAATCACCGATGTCTTTAAAAAAAATCGATGTCCAAGTGGGTGATGTAAAAAGTCAAAACTTTTTAACATCGGGTAATAGTCGATGCCATTGTTTATTATAACATCGGTCATATATTTAAATCCGATGTCTTTGATATGGTATAACATCGATTATAAAATATATCCGATGTTATAACATACAAAGACATCAGCTATTACTCGATGTTAAAAAGTTTGAACTTTTTACATCATCCACATAGACATCAATTTTTAATTGTGATTAACATCGGTTTTTAGCCGATTTGTTAAATGAAATATTTGTATTTTTTTTGTCGTTGTAGCCTATACGGGATTTGAACCCGCACCTTTGTGCTTGAACACATCGCTCTACCAATTTGAGCTAATAGGCTTTAACTTAGATATAATAAAACAAATTACTACCATAAATTGTTGCATTTAGACTAAAGTCAAATACACTGCTAATTTTTACTGGAACCACCGCTAATCTCCGCAACCTCCTGCGGACCAAGCTCCGCAACCCCTTGCGGATCTCCCCGGACATCGTGCCAAAAACGCCCTAAAAGTCCATCGACAAAAGGTCCGCAAGACGTTGCGGAGAGAGGTCCGCATTAGGATGCGGAGTTCCCTAACCTATATTTAAAATAAAATAAAAAAATATTTATTTCTCAAAAAAGTTACGCAGCTCCCTGCGTACCTTTTTTTTTGGCTCCTTGGATTTTCTCCTTGGAAGGAGAATCGGACACAGAGTCGCAACCGGGTGCCGACTTAACTCCGCAAGGAGTTGCGGAGTTAAGTCAGCGTAAAGGCTGTTTGGCACAATGTCAAAAGTATTACGCAACAGGGTGCGGAATTAACTTCGCAAGGAGTTGCAGAGGTTAACGGTGGTTTCAGTAAAAATTAGTGGCGTATTTAACAATCCCCATATAAATGACAAAACAATGTGTAAAGAATATTTATTTGATTACCATTTATGTATGCATCTTGGATTGGAGCTTTAAATAAGCACTCTTGATCTATTGCTAAGTTATATATAACTGATTCTTGAAATATTAAAAAAAAGCTACTAGAAACTGACCGGTTCATAGAGATAGGAAAGCTTTGTTGAAATGCATAAACCAGCCTGCAACAAAGTTATTGACATTTTTAATAAAAGCTCCATGTCATGATAGCAATAGGTAATAAATGATTTGATCCTTCAATACCTTTTTTTTAGTGGGGGAAAACGGGCCAGGGCCCTTAATTAACTAAAAACAAGGAAACGACAGGGAGCAACTACCTATTGCAATGCGAGTACAGGTTGCAATCGGAGTACATGTACTCCTGCATCGTCCGTAGCACATTGCACCTTTTGATAGGAATATTCAAGTCAACAATGTAGTGTAGAGTAAAATTGATGAACTCCTGTAAATTTAACATGAATGACTATTGATGCCTTCTTAATATATTATCAAAACAAAGGGCAAAAGGCCTGAAGGTGGAAACTATGACTGATTTACAAAATGGAGAAATGAGATTACCATTAGCCTTTCATCTCCATTAAATGACTTTAAGCTCTGCAGAAGAGAATCAAACAACACTTAACTAGAGATCAAGTAAACATAGATTGAGGAAACTAAATCAGCCTCAAAACCTCAAGGCTTGTGCAAGCTTCCAACAATGGATATTATCTGTATGCCAATCAGTTTCCCATCTTTGTGAGCCACAAGACCATTCTCAGAGAACACATAGTCATAATCGTCAATAACTGACCAATAAAAGGCAAAAGTAAACCCTCAAGGCATGACAATAGGGATATAGCCTTAGATAATTTAGTTAGAAATAAGAGCAAGGAAAGGCCGAAAGTCCAGGATCCCTTTTCTCATGAACTGCAATACCATAACCATGTCAGCTAATGCAGCTTGAACGATCCTATTTAAATTCCCAAACAATTTACAATTCTGAAAAAGAGCCCAAGTAGCAAACCAGAATTTTTGAGCTATTCAGAAATCTTCACAAGGTCAGATCCTCCTACGACACCAACTGTAACAACCTGTAGTCAAATGCAAACTACTAAATCACTATACTTTTCTAATAATATACTAGGGATGGATATTTACTTTAAGCATGCAAATTGAACCTCTCGTCTATTTCATTTTCAGCAGTTTCGTCCACCTCAAGCTCCCGAGTCATCATTGTGTTTAGCAAAGAAAAAGACCAATAAACACATTAATCCACAGAAACCACAACCACATCTGTCAAAAGCAAGCTTAAGAGTTCAAGGTTTTATGATGCTCACATCCTCATTAAAATCACTACAAACTCATCAGCAACTTCAGGTTCCTCTTCATATTCTCCATCATGCTCTTCTTACAGAGAAATATCCAAGGTCAAGACATTAATGAAATGGTAGATTTGAGATGTGAGTGTTGGACGAAAATGCGCGAATAATCGTACAACACATTTTATTTGATTTTTTAATATTTGAGTTCGACCCCTTTTGGTTATCCTCTTGATTCGAAGTCGTATCGATACCAAAGATTTGAGTGGTTTTGGTGATTTGGGATGCACTCGAATTTTAGCGGGTTGCCTACGTATCTCTTGGAAGAGAATCAAACCTCACGTAGTTCCGAGTGTTTTGGATTTTGTGTTTGAGTTGTTTTGTTTGGATTTGGTTTTGGTTTCGTTTTCTTATATGCATCAGAGGATGAAGTTCAAGCCCACCTTCTACGAAGGGTAGCTCGAACAAAACTCCACCCGAGTAGCCTGAGCCCACCTTCTCGGAAGGGTAACTCAAGTAACCCGCCTATCATTTGCATAGAAAACGATTTGATTTTGATGGTGGAGTTTAATTTGATTTGACTTAGAGGTTTGACTTAAAGGTCAACTTGGGGGTTGTGATTGAACTCGTTTGTGAGTTTCCTACGTACCCTTTTGGAAGGGATCAAATCATACGTAGTTCTTAAAAATGACAAATTTGAATTTGATATTTGGGTTTTTGAAGTTTTGGTCGTGACCGAACTCGACAAGCGAAAGCTTTGTATCGAGTCGAAGGAGACACTTTGGATTTGATAGAAAATTTGATTTTTGGGTCGACTTAGAGTCGAAAAGAGAATTTGAGGAGGTTTGAACTCGACGAGCAAAAGATTTGTATCGAGTCAGAATGGACAATTTGAATTTATTCTTGGTGATTGAACTCGACGAGCCTTGGCTTTGTATCGAGTGTCCTACGTGTCTCTTAGAAGAGAATCAAATCACCCGTAGTTCTAAAATGAGAGCAATTTAATTTGTTTGGTTTTGACCTCATATTCATTTAAAGATGAATTTAGAGGGGGACGAATGTACCCGATATATTTTTAGGATTTAATATCAAGTTACCTACGTAGCCTTTTTACGGCGTCAAGTCTTTACGTAGTTCTAAACGAACCGATTTAATTTTTATTTGGTGATTGAACCCGATGAGCTTTTTGCTTTATGTCGAGCCTCCTACATACCCATTTGAACGGGATCAAATCTTATGTAGTTCTTATTAGAAGGAACCAATTTGATTTTGTGGTTTTGCCCTTTTGGTCATTTGAGGACCGTGTGATTGAACCCGATGAGCTATAGCTTTGTATCGGGTCTCCTACGTATCTCTTGGAAGAGAATCAAATCACTCGTAGTTCGTTTAGAGAACAAATTTGATTTAATTTGTAACCGATGACTGAATTCAGCGTATTTAAAATTTTATACCGAATTTCCTACGTAACTCGTAAAAGAGTATCAAGTCTATACGTAGTTTTGAAAAAGAACAAATTTGATTTGTGGATTGGTGATTGTACCCGACGAGCATAAGCTTTATGTTGAGCTACCTACGTACCAGTTTGAACGGGATCAAATCTTGCGTAGTTCTTTTAAGAACCATTTTGATTTAATTGGTTTCGACCTCATATTCATTTAGAAGTGAATTTAGAGGCAGACGACTGAATCCGATATATATTGAATTTTAATATCGAATTTCCTACGTAACTCGGAAAAGAGTATCAAGTCTATATGTAGTTCTGAATGAACCGAGTTTATATTTGGTGAAACTCGATTTGAGATTTTGACTCCGTTTTTGCTGAAGCCGATTTGAGATTGACCCACTAGAATTAATTGGCAAATAATATTTGACGAGTTTATGCTTTGATCAAACTCGAATTCTTAATTTATGCCAATTATAATTCTTAAATTTTTGTGAGTCGGTTAATTTTGCAATTAAATAAATTTATTTCGAATATGCCTAAGCATATACGTACATATATATAATTATATATGTATGATTTGGCTTTATGGAATTGTCTCCATGTTTGCTTGTTTTATTTTTTTAAGCAAGCCGAAGCCCAATTTCTTTCAAACAACAGAGCCCAATTGGTTTCTTTGTTTTTTTAATCAACCGAACCCAATTTCTTGTATCTTTTCAGATTGTTCAATTTGAGGCCCCAAAGCACAATCAACCTCTTCTTCTCAACACCGGCAAACCACTGCTCGTGTCTGTCTCTCAACGGCAGTAGCTGTTGACGCACCGCCCAGGGACTGTGTCTTTCGGCGATTGAAACGGAAAACGACAGGGCGAGTCTGGCTTGACGACAGGGCACGAACCCAACCTTTCCGACCCCAACTGCTCGCGGCCAGGTAGGTTTTAGGGTTTTTTTCCAATTCCGGATTTCAGCCCTTTAAATCTTTGATTTGAATGATTAAGGCGCGGATTAGAAATTTCTTTTGCCCTTCCCTCTAATCCTATGAGCAATTTTCCGGTTTAACCCATTTTGTTACAATTTCTAGGGTCTGCGGTTTTGGTGGGCAGAACCCCAGGCTTGGAGAAGTCCGAATGAGGACCAGAGAAACGAGTCGAGGACGGCGAGGGTTCATGGAGCGGAAGAGTGAGTAACCACTGGAGTAAGAAGGCATAGCTATGGATCAAAGGTCAGGCCAGAGCTTCACAGCCTTTGGACGCCGCTTTGGGTCCTTTGTGAGTCTCACTACAACTCGGGAAGCGGCGACCCTGGCTTCTCTGATCAACCAGGTACGTTCACCATTCTCCTTTTCCTCCTTCCATGATTTGATACCTTGATTTCTCAGTAGCCCTACTTTATTCAGCCTACTGATCTGGTTTCGATTTGCCCTCGGCATAGACCGGTTTAGGTTTTGATATGTGTTCGACTCAGTGTTCGACTCAAATTGATTTCATTCGAACATGTCAATTAACTAACTTGAATTCCAATCTCCAAATTTGTTTTAGGAGTAACTGATATCAAGGCTCCCTTGTCATATTTCAATTTTCAACCTCAATTTTGTTAAAAGGCTGAATTTGTAGCATTTAGGATTCCCAATTAGTTGCAATTTGGTAGCAATGGGGGAAGGTTTGTGCCTCAAGTTAGTTTCATGTTTTTTGGGTCTTTTGTATTTTGAACTTTGGCCGCCTGGATTTGGGAACCACCCTAGCAAACAGACTTCATGACCTTGCTGATGAAGTCTCCCAAAATTTTGGCAGCACTTCGACCCGATAAGTCGATCCACGCTGGGATCGGGGGTGTAGTGGCGAGAGTAGAAACTCTCAAGCCGACTACGAGCTACTCTCAACCTACTATGAGGCGACCCCTAGGCAGAAAGTGAAAACCTTCTGTCTACTATGAGGTCATCCCCTAGGTGAGAGGGTGTGTTTTGGTTGGCCTCCTCCATTTCTCCATTTTTTTTAAACCTGCAAACAAAGAAAATAACTGCTCTTTTTGTCAGACATCTTCTTCTTTGCTGTTTTTGTTGCCTCCTCTCCTTGGTTGATTTCCTTCTTGTGTATGTTTGTTGCCCTGCTACTGCCTCCTTTTTTGTTTTGTTTTGATGGCTGCAGGTACACATCTGGGAAGGAGGAGGAAGAGCATGTGTTTGGCTGTTTGCTGCTTTCTCCTGTTTTGTAGATTGATGGAAGTGCCTAGAGCCGGGAGGGAGAGGAAAACAAGA
Organism: Persicaria maculosa; assembly: GCA_963922045.1. Classification (NCBI taxonomy): domain Eukaryota; kingdom Viridiplantae; phylum Streptophyta; class Magnoliopsida; order Caryophyllales; family Polygonaceae; genus Persicaria; species Persicaria maculosa. The sequence goes on along the minus strand of OY998259.1, from coordinate 49,601,109 downwards.
TGGAGGAACCACTGCTTTCTTTATATTGCAGTTGAATAGCTCCAAAGAAGAAGCCAGTCCGGAAAGGAAGTAAAGCCAGCCCCACAGAAGCAGCAGTAACTTTATTTTATAGGGTGACTTGAGAGAAGTTACTCCGTATTTGATAACCCCCAACTTTCCCACTTACCATGTACGGTTTTTTTTCTATGTAACCTCTGTATCCCTGTACGTCAGTTACATATTTGTCACAACTGTTGTATTTCATTTTGATCAGTTACACCATTTTTTTTAGACCCATCTAATTGACTTGGGCCTCCTTTACTTTCTTGTGCCCATTAACACAATTTCCACCAAATTGTTTGTCACCAAATTTAATTAATAAGTAAATAATTAAACGTGGCAATCTAAACATAAAATCACGAATAACTAAATTCGTGAAATTTTACCCTTCAACAGTGAGTTTTATTTGTTACGCAACAATGTTACAAGGAAGTGTTGAGCACAAATATCTGCAACCAAAATACTTCATTCACCATTGTAAAACAAAGATAACTAGGTGATACTTTCATATTGAGACAAATAGTAAACTCTATTTGGGATTCCTTTAGACTAACCTGTTTGGTTTTTTAGGAGGGAAAGGTAATGGCTAAAAGTGAATCTAATACATGTTTTAGTTAAGATTCACTAATCAAAATTATAACCATACAGCCAATGCTCGTGAATGTGACATACAGCCAATGCTCAAGTATAAGGACAAGAACTTACCACAACAGCAACAGTGAACAAACTGTTAACCGTTCTAACCCAAATCGAAAAGCAAGAGTATTTCCTTCTCGATTCACCTTAATTGTTGTTGGGTACATAAAAACCTTAACCTTGTCACCCTGATAACCAGACAAAACAAGTTAGACATCCATTAGCATACATCTCCTCAATCAGAGAAAATAAAGGGCTTTGGTGAGATGACATAGATTTCAGATCATCCACGGACTATGTAGTTGCACCTGATCGAACAAAATGAATGGTTAAAATGAATGATTTAAATTAAATGAATACCTGATCTGGATCTTTTATTGCACTTTGGTATTCACCATTTGCAGAAACCTCAGCAATTGAGTTGAGCAAATTCTCTCTAGGGATTCACACACTGTTGTTGGAGGGTAAATTTTCGTGAATTAAATTAAATTCATGATATTATAAGAAAAGCTTGCATATTCATTACATAATGAGAAATGTGATGAATTTACTAAATTTAACAAAAGTCAAAATTGGACTTTATAAATGGGGATAGGCTTGAAGCATATGAAAGAGGAGGCCCATCAGCTAGCAGTTGTGCTGGAAACTGTTTTACATTGCAGTTATTAACAAGGGAAAAAAACTGGAAATACGTGAGGACTAGGGAGGGTGGTTTCCTTTAGTAACCTCCCTATTTCACCTACTTTATAAAAGCTACTGTTGCAGTTTATTTTAAGGCCCCAACTGGCTTTTATCCCTTCCGGCTGGCTTCCTCTTCTTCCTAACAGGAGCAAAAGCAAACAAATCTTTTTTTTTTCTCCTCCCGGCTCTGGACATTTCCATCCATCTACAAAATAGGAGAAAGCGGCAAATAGCCAAACACATGCTCTTCCTCCTCCTTCCCGGTTGTGCACCTGCAATCAAACGCAAATCCTTTCCCTTCTTCTTGGGTTCCCAGATGTGTACCTGCATCCATCAAAACAAAACAAAACAAAAAAGGGGGCAGTAGCAGGGCAACAAAGCCAACAGCAAAGAAGAAGCTATCTAACAAAAAGAGCAGTTATTTTCTTTGTTTGCAGGTTTAAAAAAAGGGGAGAAATGAAGGAGGCCAACCCAAACACACGCTCTCACCTAGGGGATGATCTCATAGTAGGCTAAAGGTTTTCACCTTCGCCTACGGATCGCCTCATAGTAGGTCGAGAGTCGCTTGTAGTGGCTTGAGAGTTTGTACTTTTGCCACTACACCCCCGATCCTGGCGTGTAGAGCTGGCAAGATTTGATCCGACTCGAGAAACCCGACCGACTCACCCGACCCGAAACCCAATCGAACCCGAAAATTTGCCGTTATGCATAACCCGAACCCGAAACCGAGCCCGACCGATATTGACCCGAAATCCGAAGTGACCCGAATACAGATAAACCCGACTCAACCCGGATCCGACTCAAATTCAGACCCGAACCAAATTCCAACCCGACCCAACTCCCAACCAGACCCGACTCCCAATCGACCCGACTCCCAGCCCGACCCGAATATCCTTGAATAACTATTTTTTAATTAAATTAAATTTTTTCCCTTAAAAACTGTAATTTTTACAAAAGTGATTTCCTTGTTAAATAGTTGTTTCCTCACCAATTGTAAGTACTAATTATAAAAGTTTAAATTAAAAAAAATTATATAATAGATATTTTACAACATATTTATATTTAAATTTGTTCCGGTAGATAATTTTGTCCTCGTTTTTATCACAATAAGTGTTTTTTTTAGCAAGAAAACAAAACAACTCAATTCAATCAAAATCAACCATTAAAACAAATTAAACAACCATTAAAACAACAATGAACATCCGTATTCAATTTCCCGCTTCGACAATTTGCCGCTTTCAATTTCATTTGCCACTTTCAATTTAATTTTCAATTTGCCGCTTCAATTTTTTTTCCTCTTCAATTTGATTTGCCGCTTTCACAAATTTTCAATTTGCCGCTTCAATTGTTTTTTTCGGCTTGCCGCCTTGCCTGCCTCCAATCTTGGATGTTGAAAAATTCGTATTCTACTTTCTTTTTATTTTTAATTTTTCATCTATTTTAGCCGTGTATTTAAAACTTATAAATGTAGAGTTGATAAAGTACAAAATTTAGAAAATTTTGTCATTTAAGAATCTTAGAAATCTTTATTAAAAACATAATATCATTAGAAAAAATGTTCTTCTAGCCGTATATAGATATATTGATTAGAAAAGAAATAGTATACTTAAGAAAATAATTAACAACTGATTAAATGACACTACTAATATAGATATATATTTTGAATTAATCCAATTGATTACTAAAAAGAGGAAAAAAATAAATTAATATCATTAAAAATTTATGTAAAAAAATTAATATCATTATTAATATCGGTTACCGATTTTTTTGGTTATCGACTTGGTGACAACAAACTTATGTTGGTTTACTAGAGGAGTTGGTTTACTATATTACTCGAAACTCCAAAAGTCATCAACTCATAGTATATTCATATAGATTAATGTAAACCATTACTCGTTTACTCATGTACGTAATGAATTATGAATGATCGACTTGAATTCAAAATTCTCATTTCACTAATAAAAAAATGAGTACAAGGGGGATATTATAACTTGAATCATATATAATTTTATTTGAAAAATACTTTTTGAAAGACACAAATACACAATCACACAAATAACGTGAATTATCTTTTATATAGGAAATCAAGTATTATTTTGATAACAATATATTGTCAAATTTCAATGAAATTAATGATGAATAGAATGAGATTAAAGGATAAATATTATCAAATTTCTTAGATATAAAGGATAAATATTAGAAATTTCTTATAATAGACATTTTATAGGATCGTTATAATCGCAAAAAAAGATCGGGATCGTTTTTCCATTTTTAGATCGTAGGATCGCCGGAATCGTAGGATGGAATCGAGTTTTTAACAACATTGGAGCTTACGAGCCAATGAGTAGATTATATATTGAATCATATTTAATTTTACTAAAATACTTTTTGAAATACATGAATTACATGTTCGATTTAATAAAATTGATTACTCGAAAGTCCCGAACGAACATGATTTAACAAATTCAATCCAAATGATTAAAAGTTTAAAACAAATGTAGACCTCGCCCGCTTCTACTTGAAACCTGAATGAGACCGACCCGAGTACTGTTGTAGGAGGAAATCGAATTTAAAATATAATAAAATAAATCAAACCGGATTCGTGCCCACGCAAATAATTACAAGACCTCCTCCTGATGTAGCAGTGGAAAGTCAGGATCGATCATCGAGGAAGCGTGTCAGCGGATCCTAGGCAGCAGCGGAATCTCACGAACGGTGATCGACCACAGTGGTACTGCAGAGAAGCAACAACGATCTTTGCTCGATCGAAAATCAGTGGTCGACGCCGACCAAGGGGTGGTCGAAGTCGAGTAGGCAACAGTAACGAAAATAAAGAACAAAGCTTTCGGATTCGAAATAAACTATGTGAAAGAAAACTTCCAAGATCGGGGTTTCAACACCGCAACGATAACTATGCAAAGTAACACATAAAGGCATAAAAGATTCATGCTTTTCATCAAATAACTTTCGTTATTAACAAATAGGAATATAGAGGCTTTCGCATAAACCCTAATTGTTACTAACCCTTTTTCACATAATTAATCCAAGTTGCATTAAGATCACTTTCGCTTCAATAACACAAACAAGGATCACCTTCAACTTTCGCAAAAGAATCATGTTTGCAGGGATAGAAGACGAATTGCATAAAAAGCTCAAACCTTTACCGCATCACCTCACATGGCTACCATCGGGCTCACCCCGACCCTAGAAGTGGGTGGACTACTCGCTCTTCATCATCAAGAAACTCATCAAAGATTTCAGGAAAATAAATTGCATTAAATAAACCAAAGAGAACTTACAACCAATCGAAGCCAAATCCGCTTTCGCCTTTCCAAATTCTCTCGCCACAAGCTCTCTGTCTCTCTCTACTCTCTCCATGTGACTAATTGTAACTGAAATTGAATGAATAAAATCCAGCCCCTAGGGCCTTATTTATAGGCTTCCAATCCTTGCTAATCAAGGTAGGAAACTATATCTATATCTAAACTTTCTATCTAATAACATAAAGATAAAACTTGATAAATAAAGAAAATAAATCTAATAAGGAAATAAAGCTAATGTGGATTAATCATTTCCATCTTGATATATCTTCTCTTGATTAGATAAAATATCTTGTTCCTTTCCTTGCGAGTAATCTATCTTCTCCATACTCCACTCGATTTCGGACTCGGACTCGGCCACTGGATCGTACTCGACTTCGACTAGAGTTAGTCGACGTCGAGTAGAACTTTTCCTCCTGGGTTGCACTCGAGCTCGGGCACCTTCTGGACTCGACACGTGTACTCGACTTCGAGTAGGTGTACTCGACGTCGAGTAGCTCTGGGCTCTCGAGTGGCTTTGCTCGACTCCGGGTGAACATCTGGCTCCTGGTGTACTCGACTTCGACTAGACGTGGTCGACGTCGAGTAGAGCTGTCAGCTTTCAGCATTTTGCTCTGTTCTTGAAACGCACTTTCCCGAGTCCTCGTTCGTCGGATTGACGAATATGACCAGGCATTGGAAAGCTCTTTTCGAGGGCTACAACTCTCATGAAGACATCAAATCTTGATTCAGAATGATGAATGGCGAAAAGTGGGCTTTTCTCCAGCTGCATCATTCTTAGCTTCTTCATGACTTTCTTTTAAGCTTAAGTGCGCCCGATTTCTGCGAAATATAACAAAAACTTGTGTAGACCTCCATAATTGCCAAATAAGTATAAACTACACAAATTCTGTACTATTCTAACCCAAATGTATGAAATGCATGCAGAAATTGACATAAAAGTAAGTGTAAAACATGGCAAATTAGGCTCACAACAAGTACCGACCCGAAACCCGAATGAGACCGACCCGATTCTGACCGAAAACCCGAATGGGTCCAACCCGATTCTGACCGAAACCCGACCAATCTGAATTTCATTTTGACCGAATCCGACCTGACCCGACCCGAGCAAGACCGACACCGAAATTTTTACCCGAGTTGACCCGACTCATCAGTGCCCGACCTGAATGTGATCGGCCCGAACCCGACCGGATGACCCGAATTGCCAGCTCTACCGGCATGGATCGACCCTCAAGGGTCGAAGTGCTGCCAAATTTTCACCAGGGCCATCTTCAAAATTCACCTGCCCTCTACCAGTGATTCAAGTTGGGACCAAAACAAAGGCTTGAGACAAAAATCAGCCCGGAATTCACAAGCAAATGAATTGCCGAATTCCATGGACTATCAAAAACAAAATGAACACGGGACAAGTTCTGTTTTGTCAAACAACAACACAAAACCAACAACTGGAAAGAATTAAAATTGTGAACAAACAATGTTGCTTTCTGCAGTCCCATGTGAACACCAAACACATGAAATAGGGGTTCATAAAAAAATCAGAATCCATAACACATTCAAGTCAGAACTCTGCCAAACACAAATCAAAACCTAATTCGGCCTATGTTGAAGACCAATTGAAATCAAATCAGTAGGCTCAGCAAGTTAGCGCCACTGAGAAATCAGGACATCAAATTTTGGAAGGAGGAAAAGGAGAAGGTGAACGTACCTTGTTGATCAGAAAAGCCATGGTCGCCACTTCCTGAGTTGCAGTGAGACTCATCAAATGTTTAGACCGATCCCTGCCGCACTGATTTTCCCCAGGTGCTCTCATTCGCCTCTTCTACCCAAACAAAAAATCCCTAAATTACAAAGTATCAAAAATCAGCCCTAATTGACTGATTTTCTCAAAACCCAAACATCCAAATTGGAGGGGAAATTGCAAGGGAGAGTAGGAAGAAAAACCTATTTATTCTCCTCTTCTCTTCGCAAGAGCTTTCGGGGTTTCCAGGTGACATCGAATGGACCCGGATCTCTGTGCTTCGAAAGCCCTCCTGTTATGCTGTCGGCATTCGAGTCTAGCCCACTCTTCCAAAGAGCACTTGATCCCAAGCCCCTTGATGGGATTCAGAAATTGGCATCGTCTCCGAAGCAAGTTCCATTTGGCTATGGCGGCACGCTCTCTTTGTATCAGAGCTGCTAAATTCAGAAGAAGAAAAAACGTCAAGATCAAAAGTCGGAATTGGACTGAGGTTATCAAGATCAGACCTAGACTTGAATTGGTCATGTGTCGGGTATTAAATTCATGTGGTTGGCCAAGCTTATATATACTAGCCACGTAAACACTCAAGAAACTTCACAAAGAGAGTGATTGAAATCGGCAACATATCCCATAAAAGCAAATTATTTACAAAATTGACCCACTAAAAGCTAAGAATTATATTTAGAAAAAAAATTAAGAATTCGAGTTTGATCAAAACATAAAATTGATCTCGTCAAATATTCTTTGCCAATTAATTTTAGTGGGTCAATCTCAAAACGGCTTCAATAAAAACGAAGTCAAAACCTTAAATCAAGTTTTACCAAATATAAAATTGGTTGTTCGTTCAGAACTACGTATGGACTTGATACTCTTTTACGAGTTACGTAGGAAATTCGTTATAAATTTTTAAATACGCCGAATTCAGTCACCGGTTATAAATTAAATCAAATTTGTTCTCAAAATGAACTACGACTGATTTGATCTCGTTCAACCGAGTACGTAGGAAGCTCGACAAAAAGCTAAAAGCTCATCGAGTTCAATCACCAACCCGAAGTAAAAATTAAATCGGTTAAAAAGAACTACATAAGATTTGATTCCGCTTTGTCGGATATGTAGGAAACTTGACGTCAAGCCAAAGCCCATCGAGTTCAATCTCAAATTCTAAAAAGGCTTTCTTCAATTCCAAATGAAGTTAAGTAAATAAAGTAAAATCAGTTCGGAAAAGAACTACGTAGAGACTTGATACTCTTTTATGAGTTACGTAGGAAATTCGATATTAAAATTCAATATATATTGGATTCAGTCGTCTGCCTCTAAATTCACTTCTAAATGAATATGAGGTCAATCACCCCTCTCAAATGATCCCATGATCAAACCCAAATACAAAATTTCGTTTCGTTCCGAACTACGATGACTTGATTCCACCAAACAAGTGGATACGTAGGAAACTCGGTGTAAATCAAATTCCCATCGAGTCCAGTCACACCCAAATCTTCAATCAAATCTCCTTAAATTCACTTTTCGACTCTAAGTCGTCCCAAATATCAAATCTTCCATCAAATCCAAAGTGTCTCATCCGAGTCGATACTAAGCTTCCGCTCGTCGAGTTCGGTCACGACCAAAACTTCAAAAACTCAAATACCAAATTCAAATTTGTCCTTTTCAAGAACTACGTATGATTATCCCTTCCAAAAGGGTACGTAGGAAACTCACAAAATAGTTCAATCACAACCCCCAAATGGACATTTAAGTCAAAACAAATCAAATTAAATCAAACTCCACATTAAAATCAAATCGTTTTCTTTGCAAATGATAGGCGGGTTACTTGAGTTACCCTTCCGAGAAGGTGGGCTCAGGTTACTTGGATGGAGTGTTGTTCGAGCTACCCTTCGTAGAAGGTAGGTTTGAACTTCATCCTCTGATGCATACAAGAAAACAAAACCAAACCCAAATCAAATCAAACACATAATCAAAATCCAAAACACTTTGAACTACGTAAGGCTTGATTCTCTTCCAAGGGATACGTAGACAACCCGCTAAAATTCGGGTGCAGCCCAAATCACCAAAACCACTCAAATCTTGGTATCGATACGACTTCGAATCAAGAGGATAACCAAAAGGGGTCGAACTCAAATATTAAAAATTAAATAAAATGTGTTGTACGATTATTTGCGCATTTTTGTCCAACTGTCAAACCTAAGAGAAAGAAAAATAAATGTTAACAAACTCCGTAAATTTTTACAAGAATTCATACTCACACATCATTGTAATGAAATATGTTGTGCACTTCAGATGCTATACCAGATTTATTGAAGCAAAAGCACTATTATCCAGTCTAAGTCATTTAATCATAGTCAAATCTGGCCACATCATGACCCTATCCCAAATCCAGGAATCAAAAGATGTAAAAAAATGAATTGACATGCAAAAACTGAACAGAAAAGCGAATGAAATATCAGAAATTGGATTAACATCCTAAGACTAGACAACAAATTCAATTACAAAAGCAAACCCATCCCATCGGTTTCTTGAGAATTGCAATGACAAACTCCCATCGCAAACAAAACCGCAAAACGACTGCCAAATCTGATCGCATTACCGAAACATCGAATAAGCAAGCACCGAAATAACAACGGAGAGAAGAGCACGAGAGAGAAGCTGCAGTGGAGAGGGGGGAATTGGAGGATACCTGACGGTTGATGAGGAGCAACGGGGAATGGGAGGATGCGGAGAGCAGCGACGGGAGGACGATGACGAGGGCCAAGACACCAGATCTGACCGTCGAGCCAAGAGAGAGCAAAGAGATGAGAGCGAAGAGAAGAGCACGAGAGAGAAGATAAAAAATGGAGCATGGCGAGAGAGAGTAGAGAGATGAAAGCGAAATACCAGATCGGCAACAAACCAATGCAAGAGCGACGATGACGGAGCCGACCGACTAAGTGAGAGAGTACCTAGAGAGAAAGATGAGAGCGGCCATAGAAGATAGACGGGCCGACGGGGTGTAGCTACAGAAGATAGGGTTTTTGTTTCTAAGTGTCTGGGTTTACATATGCGGGTTTTGAAATTAACTCGGGCCCCGTTTGCTATAATTAAAGTAATCGGACTGGGAATGGAAATCGGAATCGGAATCAAAAGTCGGAATGAGTGATTACAAAGGTGTGTTGTTTGGTATAATATCGGGAATGAGAAATTCCTAAATCCAACCTCTAAACATCTGAAAATTCAATCTTTCAAATTATAAAATTCAAGAGCAAACCAATTCAATCTTTCAAATTAAGGATAAAAATACACAAAATCAACATACAATTTCATAAATTCATCACAAAAATAAACAAATTTTAACAAACTATAGTATGAAATTGGATGGTTGTTGAGAGAAAACCTTAATCCACCCAAAGAAGGAGAATGACAGGGGCGGCTAGATCTGGATTCAAAGTACAGATTTTGATTCGACGGTGAACCAGACCGGTGACGGAGGACCAGACCAGAGAGAGCGCAAGCTTGCACCAGGTCGGTGATGGAGAATGACAGGAGCGGCTAGATCTGGAGGATGGAGAGAGAGAGAGAGAGAGAGAGGGGGGGGGGGGGGAGGGAGAGAGAGAGAGAGAATGAGCGCACCAGATCCAGACGGGGAGAGAGAGAGAGAACGCACTAGGCCGATGACACAGGATGGAGGCCGATGACGGAGGACAGTAGACGGTGGTGGCGACGGCGATAGATCTGGACGATGGTGGTGGTGACGATGGCGGCGGCGGCGGTGTAGACGAGGAACACTGGTGGAGGCGGAGATCCAGGAGGAGATGGGTGAATATGGGGGTTTGTGGGAAATTGGTAATGGATGATTCCTTAGGTATTTTGGGAGGGTTGAAAGTTGCTAAAAAATGGGAATGAGATGATTACCGGGAATGATTCCGATTTCCGATTTTGACATACAATACATCAAAATGGGAATCATTCATTCTCATTCCCATTCCCATCCCCAATTTCATTGGATACCAAACAGGCCCTCAATATTTCAATTTCGCGCTTTCTGATTTTTTTTTAAAACAATTGTTAACATCATTCAATAAAAAAGATGATGCCTTTTTTATTTTTGACATCTCGATTTTAAAGACCGATGTTAAAAAAGTTGTTTAACATGTAGACTTGGGCAAACGCGGGCGCGGGCCGGGCTTGGGACGGGCTTTGGTCGAAAATTTGTCCCGTTGATGCAGGCGCGGGCCGGGCTAAGTCCGCTTAACGGGTTGAAAACCTTGTCTGATCCCGTTCGCTATTGCGGTTGCGGGCAGCCCGCGGGTACCCGCTTAATTTCATGCTGTAAGTGATTCAATTTCTTTATGTATGTTGTAAAACATACATATCTTATAATAATAATAATAATAATAATAATAATAATAATAATAATAATAATAATAATAATAATAATAATAATAATAATAATAATAATAATAATAATAATAATAATAATAATAATGGAGAAAACAAAATATTTCATTTATGCTTGATTTTGTGGAAATGTTCTTATTATGGTACGTGTTTTTGTGATGCACAAATTAGCTAGATTTGATGGAAACTGATGTGGAAATATACAGGCTAGCTAGGGTATGTTTGGTGTAGTTTTTGAATTACTTTGTACTTATGAAAAGCAGTTGATGTAGGCGGAAGGTTTTGTAGCAACTTGAAGGGTAAAGTAAACATAGCGGGTACCCGCTGATGTAGGCATTAAGGGTAAAGTAAACATAGATATTTTTTTAAAAATTAATAATATATATATTTAATAATATATATATATTAAAAAATAGCGGGTGCCCGTTGCGGATCCAATCCCGTTCCCGTTGCGGGCGCGGGCCGGGCCTAGCGGCCCGCATGGGCTTTTCCCCCTACCCAAGCCTGTCCAATTTCGCGGGCGGGCGGGCCGGCCCGCGTTTGCCCAGGTCTATTAACATGGTAGGTTTTTTCGACTGATGTTAATTAGCCGATGTTAAATAACAGAATTTTAGTAGTCACACATATCATTCCGTTAGTCAACCGATCATATCATCATGCTTGTTAGTCATTGAAAAAGTCAGATCCCCAGGTTAGTTTCAAAACTGTTTCAAATCCGAATTAAACAGTTAAGAATTCCGACCCTTGAAAATACTCGCTAAAATCCTTTTTCAATTATTCATTAAATTAATTTCCGATCTTTGAAATCCTTTTCCAAATTCCTTTTAAATTTTCAAGCCCAAATAATATATTTTAAACCCCGAATTAATATTATATGATATTTTAAGTACCCTTTATTAAACACTTTTCATAAATTATATTCCAATCCTTTAAAACTCTAACCATTTTTGTTTAATAAAATTGACCCTTTATAAAATCTCCAAAATATTATTTTCTCTTTTAAATCCTCATACAAATTATATAATAATTTAAATACCGTTAATTAGTTAAATTAATAAACGGAGAAACTGAACCGAACCGAACCAAACTCATATAAATAATCTCACCGGTTCTAATCAAACAACAACAACAACAACAACAACAACAACGTGCCCGGTATATCCCGCTTGAATCAGGGTCTGGGGGGTCGAGTTGTACGCACCCTTTCCTCGACTAGGTCGAGAGGGTGTTTCCTAGTGACCCAAGACAAGTCCTCGAAGACAGGACAAGACTTCACACCAGAGACAACCATAAGAAATAAAGGAAAAAAAGACCACACACAAGAATTAAGAGAAAGATGCGCAAAAATAGGACGAGACGGCAGGAAGGCGCGATGCTGGAAACACTGAACCCTACTAGTTTTCGACAATTCTAATAGCACTCCTCCACTGCACTCTGTCGCGTGACATCTTCTCTGTGAGTCCCAAAATGGCCAGGTCCTGTCGAATCACTTCACGCCAGCTCTTCTTTGGACGACCTCTGCCCCGCCGGACACTGTCGATAGTCAAATGGTCACATCTGCGCACTGGCGCACTCGGATCCCTCCTCTGAACATGTCCATACCATCGCAGTCTCGCTTCTCGCAACTTAGCCTGAATACTGACCACTCCTACCCTTTCTCTGATAGCCTCGTTTCTGATTCTATCGTGCAAAGTGACCCCACACATCCATCTGAGCATCCTCATCTCCGCTACCATTAGTTTCTGTTCATGTGCCTTACTTGTCGCCCAACACTCTGCCCCATATAACAAAGCTGGTCTCACCACCACTCTGTAGAACTTACTCTTGAGCTTAAGTGGGACTTTTCTGTCACATAGGACTCCTGATGCAGCCCTCCATTTCTATCAACCTACTTGAATCCGATGCTTGACATCCAGGTCGACCCCTCCATCGCTCTGCATCACAGATCCCAGATACTTGAAACTGTCTTTCTTTGGAACAAGGTCCCCACCCAACATGACCCCCTCGTCACCCACTTCCTCTAATCAAACAAATGAATTAATATAAAGTCAAAGGTGGGACCCATGATTCATCTTCTTCATTAGAAAAATGAAGCTCCCCGCTCCTGCCTTGGTCGAGGCCCCAACTCCACCGGCGTCTCCTTCCCTCTTGCTCGCCCACAAGAGCCCGAAGCTCCGTCCTCAGCTTCTAGCTCGTCTAGCCCCGCCTTGGCCTCTTACTCACCCGAACTCGCCCAGCTCGCACCCGCTTGACGCTAGCACTTGCTCGACGTTCGCTCGCGCTCTCGTCCTCACCCAGCTCGTTTCTCACAGCCTCGCCCGCCCTCGAACTCGCCCACTCTCTTCTCTCCGACACTCAAATCCCAACTACCAAGGGCGAGCACACATGGAATGAAGCTAAAGGAAAGAAATGAACGAGGCTCACCAAGGTGTTCGCGGATGTTGGAGCTTCGATCGGAGTTCTGAGCTTCGTCAGTGGCTCGTTCTGCATCGTCGGACCTGCGTCGGACATGGGTGAGTGTGATGGTGAAGTTCGAGGACAATTTCGTTCAGAAATGGAGGAGAACAGCTTATCGGAAGCTAATCGCGCTTGAACGGAGGAGGTGAAGTTACGGTGGCTCGGGGGAGGAAGACGTGTGGGGCTGTTGTAGGGTAAGGTAGTAGGGAGTGGGTGAGTGTGAGGTGGAGGGTGAATTTGGTTAAATCAATACCCGGAATTAAATTGCGAATACGTGAATTGTGAACCGCACAATTAGTTTTTCGAATGTTAGTTTTCTCGAATCTCGCTTTCTCGATCAATTAGATTTTTAAAATTTAAAAGGATATCATCATCCGATAATTATTTTAATTTCCGAGGTAAAAGGATGGAAATTGTTCGTTAAATTTATATTCCGATCGGAATCCGCTAAACGAATTTTAAAACCGATTTAATTTCATTTATAATTCTCTTTTCCTGAAAAATTAGGATTTGAAAATCCAAGCCTTTACAGTCTATGAGCTTAGTGCATTTTTGATTCAGTTGAGAGTTGAACTTTAAAGCCTAAACACATGAGAGGATGAGTGAAACACATATTTCTAGTGAGGTTGGATGATTTCTACTTTTAAGGTTTGATCACTTGAATACATGCTAGGATGTTTGTTTGCTTGGTTTATGTTTGCACTCGCTATGATGTTGCTTTTTGACGAGGTTGAGACTTGAAGGGATTTCCTATGGGGTGCATTGATTCATGTTTATTCTATCATTGCTTGAGAACAAGCAAATGTTAAGTGTGGGGGAGTTTGATACTGCATATCTAATATAGGCATTTTTAGGCTAGTTAGGTTGCATTTAGTACATGATTTGGAGTTAAATTGCATCTTATGGTTATTTTGGAAGAGTTCGGATTCTGGGGAATTTGTGGTTATTTTATAGAGTTGGATTCGAACACCGTTGATAGATGCAATGATCTTTGATTGGAATACAAGAAGCAAGAGTTGGAGAAAGACAAGTAGATGTGAAGTTGTATGGATGCAGCGGGGCAAGAAGTTGCAGAAAGAGGATGCAGCGGCCGCAACATGCTATGCCACGACCGCCGCAAGGAGATGATGCATCGACGTGGAAGAAGCCATGTACAGCGGTCGCCGTATTGGACGACAGCGAGACGGCGTGTTTTGCTAAATGAAACCCTAGTTGTTGGATGTCTTTTTGGCCAACTTTGAGTATTAAAACCGATTTTACCTAGTTTTTTTATCACTTCTATTCTGTTCTATGTTCATAAGACAATTAGAGATTTGAGCGATGTTTTCCATGAGGAACTAAACTCCCTTGTTCTGTCTACGATTTGAAGTTTTGTTTGGATTGATTGTGAGTTTCTGAATCTCGTTCCTTAATTCCTTTATTGAATGTTTCAACTTCTTTGCGATTATTGATTGATTGTTTTGTTTTTTCTTGTCTGGCCAACTAGCTAGATCAATTCAATTGCTAGGGTTTTCTAGATTCTTGATTGCGAACCTTAACGTAAGTAGCAAACTTGTCCCTTTAGGGCTGATTGAACTAATTGGATAGGTAGAAAGTTGGATGTGTTGTTAAACCCCTTTCTGAGGGACTGCAAATACTTTGGTTAATCTCTGAACTTAAAGCTATCTATGGGATTAAATCCTTTCTGAGGGACTGTTTAATCGATAAGGGTTTCTATGACTGATTGGACTAGTAACTATATTAGGTCAGGACAAGGGCATTCATAGGAAACCTAAAAGGACGAGAGGAAGTTACAATGATCGTTTCAACCAAATAAAGTGGATAATTGTAGGTAGAACTATTTCTCAACATTGTCTGAAACTTTATTTACTTTTGCTTTCATCAATCCGCTTTGATAAAAGGCAGATCTTTTGCATTCGTAACCCCCCCCCCCCCCCTTTGGTTACTTAATTGCCATCTTAATCACACTTGAATAGCGAATTTCCCTGTGGGATCGACCTCTTGCTTATTGTTATACTAGTTATAAGTTTGAGATATATTTTGATCGGATCAACGACATGTTTTCCTCCCATCAATAAGTGATGATGCAATCACTTAGAACAACATAAATGTATTCCAGATTCTTATTTCTATCATTGGCCAAGTTTTTGAAGGGTTCAATCTTACTCCTTGTATTGGAGCTTCGAGTTGTTTGGCGGGACTTCTTATCCTTTTTCATGGAAAGTTTAGTCTAGTTGAAACAAGCTCCAACAAGTTCAAAACAGACACATCTAAAACATTGGTTCAAATCATCTTATAATAGAGATAAGGAAATAGAAAGGGATATAGGAGCACCTGATTGTGTCGATTGTCGGTTGTCGGTTTACGACCCTGATGGTCATGGCAGAGGTATCGATGTCAGGTATCTTGACAAACGATTTTTATACTCTTTTCTTCCCTTTCCCTTTTTTCAATGATGAATCTCACAGGTAGATAAGAGCAGAACCATGGAAGGAAACTGATTTTGCTTTCGGATCTGGGTTCGATCTTGTGGGTGAGTTGATAACGGCTATTTAAGGTAGGGTTTGGGGTTTCACCTTTTCGAGCTCTCATTCTCTACTTTTAATGCAAGAAAGAAATTAAAAAGCTATAATTTCAAGTAGAGATTCCTACCAAATCGGGAAAAAAAATTGCGAACAAGCCTTAGGGTGTACGTTGTGCACAATTGTGGATCATTGATTTGAATAGAACGGAGGGATGAGATTTTGCCAAGTGTCTGGTGAATTTAAAAAAATTATTTGAAAAAATTATTTGAATCACAAACAGAGGGGCGTGAGCGCGTGAAGGTAAATAAAACCCTAAATTGCAAACTGCTTCTTCTTCAATCTTCATTATTGTTGAACCGATGAGCCGCATAGAGCTAGGCGAGGCAGGCCGAGGCGAGGCGAGCGGAAGAGAATCGGAGGCGAGGATAGGTAAGTGCGTATCTCTGCCGTCGCAATGGCTCCCCATCTCTTCGCCTGCTTCAGCAAGCCGGGCCGGAAGGACCACCCCCGCCGATCCACCGCCGGTGCAAACTCGCCGCCACTGACAAAGTAGAGGATCGGAGGAGAGCCGGAGTCGGCGTGGTGATGGTGGGTTTGTTCTCCTCGCAGGGCTGCGCGACCTCGCTGGAGGGGAAGCTGCTCGTAACGGTAACGAGATTCATCGAAGTGGGCGTGGATCGAGAATCCATTTGGATTCAAAGTGGGTCAAGGATTTACTGGCTTTGGAGTCTGTTGTGGTCTTGGTATCGGCATTCGGCATTGGTGGCCCCATTTGGGTATTAAATTGCAATGTTCTACTTATTCTTTTGCTCTTCAATTTGGAATTATGTGTGAAATTGTGTGCTGAAAGATGGATTTCGATAGTTTATTTGGGAATTGTGTATGAAAAATTATGTGAATCTGTAATTGATTTGTGAATTATTTTTTATTATAATGAAATTAATCAACTGGTCGAATGTCGTATTGTCGTATTGCCTTTTATCGGTGTGAATTTGTCGTGCTGCCTTTGTCGTATTGCCTTTGATCTCTTTGAAGTTCGATTGCATATATGAATCTGATTTGGAATTCATTTTGAGAAAAGAGTCTCTAATGATTATTCAGTGGAATACAAGTATTATTCGAAGTATTATTCGGCAAATCTAAAGATTATTCACGACAATTGTCAATTTTTTAAAGGAAATCTGAGATGGTTAATTGTATTCGTTACACGTGAAACAATATTCGGTGGAATACAAGTATTATTCAGTGAATCTATAATGATTATCCGTTTAAAGAAGACTTTTTTTTAACACAACCCAGACGTTTAGGTGAAATGTGAAACATAATTCGGTGAAATATGAAGCATTATTCATATAAATCGCAATTATTGTTGAGAGATTTTGGGTTTTTTTATCTGAAATTGATGGACAAAAAAACATTATTCGGTAGCATGTGACAAATTATTCAGTGGAATTGGTAAATTTTGATTTGAATTGGATAGAAAAAAAATAATATAACATTATTCGGTAGGATGTGAAACATTATTCGGTGGAATTATCAAATTTAGAAACAAACGAAATTAGGTGAGTCTCAATAGTAAATCACCCATAATCATTTATTTTTTTTACAAAATCATAAATATTCTCTTTATTTTTAAGAAAATCAGCTTTAAAATAATTATTAAAAAAAAAGAGGTTGAGTACGTACAACACACAAGGGGGAAGGGAGAGTGGGTGATTTTTTTTAATGTGGGTCCCACAAGATTTTTTAGCAAAATTAAAAAAAACTGTTTAAATCATGGTCATCCATTCTATTAGATCAATGGCTCTTAATTGTGCAGAAGGTACACTATAGTAGGTGTGCACTCTGGAACCAACCCATATATATATATATATATCAAAGCCAAAATGAAAAAGGAAAATAGGTTTAATATGTGGCATTAGGTGTTGACGTGGAAGAATATAATTGGTAAAACAATTGGATGGAAAATATTGCATAAGAACTTGACATGTGGAAAGAAAGTCCCTCCTTCTGTTTCATAATAAGCGTCACTTTACTTTTCAGTACGCATTTTAAGGAGGTAAAAACTCTATCAAATATGGAGTAGTATTTTTTTTGATGAATTTTTTTATAAATTCATAATTATTACTAACAAGTATGAAATTATTAAAAATATTTTATAAGGTTTTCCAATAAATAAATATAAATATAAATATAAATAATTTTTTTCACAAAAAAATGAGATAGATATAAATAAAATTATTTCAACATATTATAAATGATCTAGATATATTTTATTTAGATCCTCTCAAAATATAAATAAAATTCACATTTATAAGTTAAACGTTTTTTCTTCTAATCTATCATTAATTAAATCTCATGCAATTTAATAGATAGCTGTTGTAAGAGGAAATCGAGACTTGCAATAAAATATAAATAAAGTAAGGCAAACCAGATTTCGTCCCTTGCAAATAATTACAAGACTCCCTCCTGATGCAGCAGTGCGAAGTCAGGATCGATCCACGAGGAAGCGTGTCAGCGAATCCTAGGCAGCGGAGAAATCTCACGGACAGAAGTTGACCACAGATGTCCTCGATCTCGACTAGGGTTAGTCGACAGAAGATCGGACAAGTCGAACAGCGCAGCAGCAGTGACAGGCTTTAGTCGATCTCGACTAGTGCTACTCGAGATCGAGTAGGGTTGCTGACGTCGAGTTGGCTTGGTCGATCACCTGCACACAGAAGCTACGGCGATTCTAGAATCGAAGATCAGTAACTCGATATCGAGGAGTGCTAGTCGATATCGAGTAAAACAGAAAGTAAAACGAAATAAAGTAAAGACAAATGCTTTCGGATTCGAAAATAAACTTTATGTAAAAGACTTCCGAGATTGGGGTTTGCAACAACGATAATCAAGCATGCGTAAGGCAGAAATAAACAGATAATCATGTAACTTGCATCGAAGGACTAAGCTTTCGCCTTTTCCAACAATCAGACAACTCTTTCAAGAAACCCTAATTGTATCTACCGATTTTATGTTTACAATCCAAGTTGTTAGCATGGGCCTCCATTAGATTGGTAATAAACACATAACAAGTAGTAGATGCTCAAAACATGATAAAAGTCGGATCTTTACCTCAAACATGCATGGCTATCGTCGGGCTTGCCCCAACCCTAGAAGTGGGTGGACTACTCGCGCTTCATCGCAACCTCAGACATTGATGTATGAAAAGAAACTTGCATTAAACTAAATTCAAAGCCTTTACAATCCCGGCAATCCAACTTTCGTTGAATGCCAAACCCCTAAAACCTTCGAACTCCTAAAACTTCTCTGTGAACTACTTCTCTAACTTCTGAATTGGATGATCCCTAAAATCAGCCCCATGGGCTTTATTTATAGCCTTCTACTCCTTGCTATTCAAGGATAGATATATTTATCTATATCTAAATCTATATCTAAAAGCTTTAAAGATAAATAAATGGAATAACATAATTAAATCTAAAAAGGGAAATTATATCTAAAAGCCTAAAATATCTTCAAGTGGATAAATCTTCTCCTCCATGATGGATCTTGATAGAATTGGATAGAACTCGGCAATCTTCGGCCCCAAGGAATCCCAATCCGAGTAGGACAGCTCAAAACGCGTACACGGCTTCCGGAGATCTTTCCTCGATCTCGAGTAAATCTACTCGATCTCGAGTAACTCGGACATCGACTTCAACTTGGCTCGGCGTCCCGGGTAGCTGGTCCTCGACAAGGCTCGGACAGGTGACTTTAGGTCCTCGATATCGAGTAAATAACTCGATATCGAGTAAAATGGTCTCATCGACTAGTGTGGCTTGGCGGTGTCGGGTAGCTTTCTTCGACTCCGGGCATGGTCTTCAGTCTTTGTCGATCTCGAAGAACGTACTCGATCTCGAGTAAAGCTTCGGAGTCGGGTTGGCTCGTCCTCAGTTTCTCGACATGGTGCTCCTCGATCAGTGCTGTGCCCGAACATGGTTTGTCGATATCGACTAAAACTTGTCGATATCGAGTAACTTGCTGCGTCCGTCTTTACTTCTTGGTTTTCTCCCGAAATAGCTCCATATTCTGCAATATTAAACAGAAACTTATGTAGATCTCTATTTCTGGTAAATAAGCATATACTACATAAATTCAACATATTCACAACCCGAAATATCCAAAGTGTATAGAATATGGAACTAAACTGTGCATAAAAACATGGCTACTTTAGAGACATCAAATCACCCCATACTTAGACTTGCTTGTCCTCAAGCAATAACCAAACAATAACCAATACCTACAACACATCCTTCAAGTCTTCGTCTTTTGTCAAAAGCAACATCTCAAGTAGTAGCAATGTAATATAAGTGAATTTAACGTCATCACACATATATGAGCGATCCATAGGCATAGGCAATATAAATCCAACCTCACAAGGGTAAAGTGTTTACACTCAGCTCTCAATGTGTTTTGGCTATGTAGATCAACTCTCAACTCAATTCCATATACAATCTCATAAACATTGCAATTTAAATATAAATCCACTTCGCAACCAATTATGTAAATGCAACAAGAATTATCAGGAGGACTTCGCTCAATAGAATTCTTCAAAGAAGATTCCATTCGGTGGGGTTATAATGGGGCTTGGTAAGAAATAAAAGGGTATGGAATTATTTGGCCATGTGGTACTTAATAAAATTCGGGAATCAAGACTCCTAAATCTCCAACACAACTCAACCAAACCATAACTCTCAATCATATGAATCAACCAAGCTCTCCAACTTATCTCAATGAAGTACATAACCTTTCAGACTTAAATAACCTCTCCAAAGTATGAATCTTGCAAAAATGAAAGAAATAAGGTAAATTTGGCTCATGCACTTTATTTATAAACATAAACTTTTCTTCTTTTTCTCCTTTTTCGATTTTTTTTTTGAAACGAAAATAACTAGTGCATTTACAGGGTGAGCCAAAATTCCTTTTACATAGTATGCATAGCAAGATAAAAGTATAAAACCAACCCATATCTTAATAAGTTCAAAAATCCTCCTCACTTGAAATGCAACATAAGCTTATTCCTTCCACAAACCATTATTTCAACCAACTCTAAGTCTTAATTCCCAAATGGGGGTCAGGCTCAATTTGGCTAAGGATAATTTTGTGAAGTTTATAAAAAGTCTCAGGCTAATGTTCTGGCTTCAAGCAAGGATAATGCAGGGTAGGTAAAGAGAGGGTAAAATTGGCTTAAAAGGTGCCTCCATCATTTAACTCTCATTCACATAAACATATAAATGCATTGGCTTTGAATAACTATCACAACATTTAGAGATACATAGGAAGAGTAAATACACTCAAGAAAGCAGAGGGATTTTTTAATGTTCTCCCTATAAGGCCAAAATTCTCACTAGGACAATTTTGTTGGATTTCAACCTTTAGCTTAGGATCATATGTGCTTAATTTCATCACAAGTTCACAATCCACATAAAAACAATTTCGGGGACTTAGGCTAAACCTTCCAAACATGTCATAGGATTTACATGATCAAGTCAGTCATTATTTATCATCATAGGACATCTAAGTTAGGGTATAAAAAACTAAGACAATGCAAAAAAAATTTAAACATGCATTTTTTTTTCTCTTTTTTTTTATTTTTATTTTTTTATATTTTTTTATGTAACTAAAACAAGACTAAAGTATGACAAAAGACTTAAATGCATAAAACTTAAACATGAATGCATAACATAAAAATAAAATTTCACCATGTAAAACCAAAAAGCAAGACTAAAACATATAATAATGATAATGAGCCCTTCCCCCACCCCATACTTAAAATATACAGTGTCCCCACTGTATAAAATTAAATAAAAACAAGAGTAAAGGAAGGAACTCACCGAATAACACATCGAGGAAGGCAGATCAGGCATATCGAGTAAAATTTCTTGTCGATATCGAGTACTGTACTCGATATCGAGGAAGGTGTCTGCGTCCAGTGGCTTCTGAAGTCGAGGAGACTCTGCTGGCTTAGTCGATATCGAGTTGGCCTACTCGATATCGAGGAGTTTCTGGGCTTCTCCTCTTTGGTCGTTGTCGACTTGGCTTTCGTCGATTCTGACTGTTTTTCAGGGACTTCTTATTCCACCTTTCACGATTCTTTCTTGCCGACCTAAAAGTGTTAGATTGCACACAAAAACAAGACTTTCCACATGAAGTATTCTAAACTAAACAAAAAACCAAAAACAAAAACCAAAACCAAAACCAAAAGTTCCAAAGTCCCAAAATTCATAAAGAGTTTTATATACATGCTCTAGATTTTAGAGTCGCTAGGCCGACTTCTTTGTTTATGCTCAAGGACCATTAATGTGGGGCCCGCTTGTGCTTGGCCCTTCTCCTGGATCATCTAGGTCCTGATTGTAGTATGTAAGCTCAGCTGACAGGTGGTTGCTTGCATATCCTTCCTTTTCCTTCTTCTTTCTCTTCCCAGCTTTCAGTTTCTGCAGATTCTCTCACCACGGGGCCTTACCTCCCCTTAAATTATTGATAATTTTCTTAATAGACTGAGGAGGAGTAGGATTCATACCTGAACTTACCTTTTCGGACCCAAAACAGAAATCTTCGGGCTTGGGGTTAGTCGATATCGGGCAGGACTGGTCGATATCGAGTACAGGGACCCCATACTTAGGCTCTTGGCAAGTCTGGTGCTCAGCAGAGGAAGAAGTCGATGTCAACGAAGTTTGGTCGAGATCGAGTAGCACCTTAGTCGAGATCGAGTAGTCCTTGTCGATCTCGAGTTGGCTTCTGGTGTCTTCCTCTGTTGTTTGCTTGATCCCATGGTTGCTGATGATTTTCACCTCCAGCCATGATATTTCCTCTTTTGCAAGGCCAAAAGAGAAATCTAAGACCTCGTCGCCTATGGTGAAGGTGAGCGATCGCTGTTTGACACTAATCTTGGCATCTGTAGTAGCTAAGAATGGTCTACCAAGAATAATAGGGCTAGTAGGATCTTCAGCACAGTCTATAATAAGGAAATCTGCTGGAACAAAGAATTTACCAACCTGGACGGGGACATTCTCAACTATACTTGTAGGGATGACCACTGTATTGTTTGTCATGTATAGCTTGGCATCCACAGGCTCTATGCATCCTATCTTTACCTTCCGCCAGATTGATAAGGGCATGATGCTCACACTTGCTCCTAAATCACACAGGGACTCATATTTATATTGACCAAATCCCACAGTAACAGAAAACTTATCAGGGTCCGGTCTCTTTTTAGGGAAGTGGAGTACTTTGCATTCGCCGGCAATCTCTGAGATGGATCGCTTCTTGCTCAGGATTTCCTTTAGAAATTTGACATATCCAGGCATCTCTTGCAGGGCTTCTGTAAAAGGAATAGAGACATTCAGTTCTTACAGCATATTAACAAAACGGTTAAACCTACCTGCAGTGGGATCTTTTAGTGCTTTGGATGGGAAAGGCAATGTCTTTTTCTGCTTTGGAGCCAGTGCAGGGCTTCTGTAAAAGGAATAGAGACATTCAGTTCTTTCAGCATATTAACAAAATGGTTAAACCTACCTGCAGTGGGATCTTTTAGTGATTTGGATGGGAAAGGCAATGTCTTTTTCTGCTTTGGAGCCAAATCAGACGTCGGAGGTGTTGCAGAGTCGTCGACCTCGGCCTGCTTCTCCTCGATATCGATAAGGGCCTCCTCGATATCGACTAATGTTTTCGATCTCGGGTTGTTGTGCTGTGCAGTGGAGTCCGAGCTGGGCTTCTGGTCTGTGTCGAGGAGATTTTGGTCGATATCGAGCAGAGGCTCCTCGATATTGAGTTGTTGCTGCTTGTTGTCGAGTTGCTGATCTGCCTTATCTTGATGCTTTTCGACCTCTGGCTCGTGTAATTGGTGCCCACTTCTGAGTTTGATAGCTGCGACGTGTCCAGTCTTCCCCTTAGGATTTGGTTCTGTTTGCCCAGGAAGTTGTCCGGATGGTCGCGTAATCTGTGCTACGATTTGACCCATCTGGGTCTCTATGCCTCTTTTCCAGATGTCTAGCTCTCCAAATTTTGTAGTGATGTTCTGGAATCTTTGATAGAATCTTTGATCCCCCATATAGCGATTGGGACCCCCAGCGTAGGCTACCTCTTCATGTGTCTCTGCCATCCTGACTTGCTCAGTGTGTGGGCAATCAGTAGTGGTGTGCCGCTGTGATCCGCATTCGATGCAAGGCTGGTTGACAGAGAGATACTTGACTTGCTTGAGGAGCTTGCGATTCTGGTCTCTGTAGAACTGTTCCCTGACATCTGGGTCAATCTCCTTGGCAGGCTCATAGAGGGGCATAGATGGTGCTGGCCTGGCATAGGAGTTCTCCTCATAGTTTGCAGTAGACCCATATTTGTTGTCATAATTGGTGAGCTTGTCGAGCACACCCCAGGCGTCGATTGGTGGCATCGTCAGATACTCATAGCGAGTATACTGGTTGATCCTGTCCTTAGTGACATGGTCAAGAGAATTGAAGAAGATCTCTTGAATGACGTAGGGAGGCTGTCCATGAGTAGGGCAAGATCACAGCAGTTCTTTGTACCGTTCCCATGCTTTTGCCAGCGGCTCCCCAGGCTTCTGTTTGAAAGCTGTAATCTTTTGGCGGAGGAGTGTTGTCTTGGCAGGAGGGAAGAATTTGTTTAGAAACTCTTGCTCTACTTGGGCCCATGTTGTGAGAGATCTTGGTTTCAGCCCTTCAAGCCACTTCAGTGCAGGTCCAGCGAGAGACTAGAGAAAAGCCTTCATCTTGACATATTCCAGAGTTGTACCTTCAGCAAGAGTACGGCACATTTCAGAAAAATTTGTAATATGTTCAAGAGGACACTCATTAAATTTGCCATAAAAAGCATTATTTTTAAGCTCTATAAGGAATTGAGTGCGAATTTCGAAAGAGTTTTCAGGGATTAGAATCGCCGATTCAGGCACGACGAGAGTCGGGTGCATATAATCCTCTCCAGAGGTTGGGTATTGGGCAAGCTCAGCTTCTGCTTGTTCCCTTGCTGCTTTCTCAGCGGTGATAGCAGCATCTTTAGTGGCCAGTTCCCTTGTAAGCCTCTGTATCAGCTGTTCCTGTGTTTCTGCCGCCGCCATGGCTCTTTTTAGCTTAGCTTGGATGTGTAAGAGGCGTTCCGGATCGTCTAAGCCATCAAACTCAGGTGGTTGACCAGAACGGCGCATACACCTGTAAAGTAACTCAGAGAAAGCGTGAGAACTAACTACCTAAGGTGCGAATAATAGCTTCCCCGGCAGCGGCGCCAATTTGTTGTAAGAGGAAATCAAGACTCCCTCCCGATGCAGCAGTGCGAAGTCAGGATCGATCCACGAGGAAGCGTGTCAGCGGATCCTAGGCAGCGGAGAAATCTCACGGACAGAAGTTGACCACAGATGTCCTCGATCTCGACTAGGGTTAGTCGACAAAAGATCGGACAAGTCGAACAGCGCAGCAGCAGTGACAGGCTTTAGTCGATCTCGACTAGTGCTACTCGAGATCGAGTAGGGTTGCTGACGTCAAGTTGGCTTGGTCGATCACCTGCACACAGAAGCTACGGCGATTCTGGAATCGAAGATCAGTAACTCGATATCGAGGAGTGCTAGTCGATATCGAGTAAGACAGAAAGTAAAACGAAATAAAGTAAAGACAAATGCTTTCGGATTCAAAAATAAACTGTATGTAAAAGACTTCCAAGATTGGGGTTTCCTACAACGATAACCAAGCATGCGTAAGGCAGAAATAAACAGATAATCATGTAACTTGCATCGAAGGACTAAGCTTTCGCCTTTTCCAACAATTAGACAACTCTTTCAAGAAACCCTAATTGTATCTACCGATTTTATGTTTACAATCCAAGTTGTTAGCATGGACCTCCATTAGATGGGTAATAAACACATAACAAGTAGTAGATGCTCAAAACATGATAAAAGTCGGATCTTTACCTCAAACATGCATGGCTATCGTCGGGCTTGCCCCAACCCTAGAAGTGGGTGGACTACTCGCGCTTCATCGCAACCTCAGACATTGATGTATGAAAAGAAACTTGCACTAAACTAAATTCAAAGCCTTTACAATCCCGGCAATCCAACTTTCGTTGAATGCCAAAACCCTAAAACCTTCGAACTCCTAAAACTTCTCTGTGAACTACTTCTCTAACTTCTGAATTGGATGATCCCTAAAATCAGCCCCATGGGCTTTATTTATAGCCTTCTACTCCTTTCTATTCAAGGATAGAAATATTTATCTATATCTAAATCTATATCTAAAAGCTTTAAAGATAAATAAATGGAATAACATAATTAAATCTAAAAAGGGAAATTATATCTAAAAGCCTAAAATATCTTCAAGTGGATAAATCTTCTCCTCCATGATGGATCTTGATAGAATCGGATAGAACTCGGCAATCTTCGGCCCCAAGGAATCCCAATCCGAGTAGGACAGCTCAAAACGCGTACGCGGCTTCCGGAGATCTTTCCTCGATCTCGAGTAAATCTACTCGATCTCGAGTAACTCGGACATCGACTTCGGCTTGGCTCGGCGTCCCGGGTAGCTTGTCCTCGACAAGGCTCGGACAGGTGACTTTAGGTCCTCGATATCGAGTAAATAACTCGATATCGAGTAAAATGGTCTCATCGACTAGTGTGGCTTGGCGGTGTCGGGTAGCTTTCTTCGACTCCAGGCATGGTCTTCAGTCTTTGTCGATCTCGAAGAACGTACTCGATCTCGAGTAAAGCTTCGGAGTCGGGTTGGCTCGTCCTCAGTTTCTCGACATGGTGCTCCTCGATCAGTGCTGTGCCCGAACATGGTTTGTCGATATCGACTAAAACTTGTCGATATCAAGTAACTTGCTGCTTCCCTCTATACTTCTTGGTTTTCTCCCGAAATGGCTCCATATTCTGCAATATTAAACAGAAACTTATGTAGATCTCTATTTCTGGCAAATAAGCATATACTACATAAATTCGACATATTCCCAACCCGAAATATCCAAAGTGTATAGAATATGGAACTAAACTGTGCATAAAAACATTGCTACTTTAGAGACATCAATAGCTGCTTTTTCTTAAATATTTAAAAGTATTTTTTTAATTAAATATGTATACGTCTTTATTAAATTGGTTCATTAAAATATCTATGCACTAATGGATTGTGGCTACATATTATGGCTATATAATATTTTCATAAAAAAAAATTGGCCCACCCAAAATAATATATCAGTAAAGAAAATACCAATTAATAACAACTAATTATGATATAAATAATTCTTTCCACCAAAAAATAATATAGATATAAATAAAATAGAACCTATCAAATAATATATATTTATCTATTAATATTTTTGTTTGACCAAACGAAAATCTATTAATATTTTTGATAAGTATGACTATGAAATAATTTGGATTTATATTTTTATCAATTAACTAAATTATGTATAGATAGATTGTGGCTTATGATAAATTTCTATAAACTATGACAACATATTATTTTAATAAAAAAAATTATAATCAGCCACAACACGTCAATAGGACACTATAAATTTGTTTTAGTATATGACGAAACCAGACGAGAAAAAAGTGTATAAACCCTCCACATCTCCATGGAGGGGTATGCTAGCGACTTCCTTTTATCGAAAGTGGGTATTGCGGGCTTACTTGAAGCCCTCTTTACCCCGGTCAGTCGCCCCCGGGGGGGGGGGGGGGTGGCTAAACCAGGGAGAGAAGGACTCTTACCTGAGCCGCATACCCTAAAGGAACATGCAGACGGTCTTATCCTTCCATGGGGGCCCCCTGAGGTGTGTGGGTCCCATGACTGGTGCCGCCGAGTCTTTCGAGAAGACTCGCATCTTTATTTATCTGGGTTCATCAAATGACCCAATGGCTGAGAGGATACGCTAGTTGGTACATTAAAAGTTGAGGAGAAAAACAGTTTCACGTGTTGTCCCGCCCCCGGGATGGATGCCTTACTACCTGTTCAGCTTTGATTACCCTGCTCTTCACTCTAGAGGCGTCCGCGGACACGGGGTTTTAGGATGGGTCAAGATGTTGACCTCGTCGTGGCTGTTTCCTTTCTCGCTCTCTCTTAGAACCAGCGTTCTCTCTCTCTTATTTCCCAAAAAGTCCCGTTTTCTGTCATTCACTTCGGCTTTTATACTGCTTTACTTCGTTCGTCGGGCCGAGGAGACGTTCCCCTCTTTCGGACACTTGTCGGTGCCGGGGTGCCAAGTGTTCAAAGGAAAAAGAACACTTGGATAGGTGGCATGAACGCCACCTGTCCCTTCGTATGCCACTTGTACCATTTGTGCGGGCATTCCCCGTCCGCGGACCGAAGGTCGTTATGTTTTTCTTCTGGAGCTTATCATCGTTGACCTTTCAAAAAACCCTTAGCTGCTTCTTTACCCCCGTTATCTTTTGGGCGTCATCACAGCTCCTCGGGCCGTGGGGGAGCCGGTTAGGCTCTACCGCGGTTCGAAAATTCCCTCTGCAGGAGGTAATTTCTTTCAAGACGAAAAGATAAAGGAGATGAGATAACTGGGCTTTTAAGGGGCCCATAGAGGTTTTGTTGGGCCGGTAACGGTTTGACCCATTAGTTTTGATTGACGGGGCCCAAGCTTTCGACACGTGTCGTGAGGAGGAAGGCGAAACGTCTTAGATTGTGGCGCCTATAAATAGGAGTTTTGAGTCCTCTCTCATTTTTACCGTTCTCCGTTTTTTACAGCCTTCCAACTGGGACTTCCTCACGGTAAATCTTGACTTCTCTCTTCTTTTCTTTCCGCGACTTTAGATTTTGTTTTTGATCTTAGTTTTCTCTTCTTTCCCTTTTCTTCTCTTGGGCCGTGGTCGATGAGCGGGAAATTATCTGGGTTTGCATTGGCCGCGGCTGGTCCTTAGGCATTCCTTCCCTTTACTTCTTTCTTTATTGGCCCTGCTACTTTCATCATGTCAACCCCTTCGAGCAGTTCGGGGAGTGTCCAGGCTTTGGTTAGGCCCCCTTCCTCCCGACGCCCAGGGGGAAAACTCCGGATGGGTGAAGTTGAAGTTCCCGAGGATGTCACCTTCAGGCGGCCCAAAGATCTCGAGGATCCTACTTTTTACAATTCCCCGAGCCGCGATCGTGGAGAGGATTCTTCCCCGATTGACTCAGCTTCTTCGCGGTCAGGCGTTGGGGCTTCATCATCAGAATCAGACTCGATATTGGAGTCGCCGGAGTCCCAGCACTCCTACAAAGAGTGGGATACTTGTACTGCCCTGCCCTCTGGCCCCATCTTTATGCCAAAGGAACGTCGTTCGTCGTCAGTGCTGGGAGATTTCCGGCCGGTGTTGTATAATGAAAAAGTGTTGGCGACTTGTCCCTTTAGGGGAGACTTTCAGCCTTCTGCTGCGGGCCCAATTCCTGAAGTTTGTCCTCAGCGGGTGATCCCCATAGCTCCTCCGAATGCCCAGAACCGCGGGGGGGGGGGGGGGGGGGAACATTCACTACGGTGGACGATCTGAAAGTAATCGCTCGCGTCTTTCCCTGGTCAGAAGGGGTTGTGTTGTGTCTGCAGGCCGAAGGGGGAGGAAGCCTGGATGCTTATCCGGGTTGTTTGGTGGTGTATATCGAGAGTCTGGTACAAGGATTTCGTCTCCCTTTGCCTAATCTGTTCAAACGTTACTTGAAGGCCTGTGGCTTGAGCCCGACCCAGCTGGTACCGAACAGTTGGCTTTTTTTGACTTCCTTTGTGATGCGATGTCTGGAGATCGGGGTCCAACCTTCTCTCGAGCTCTTGAGCAATATGCTTATCTTGGGTCATGGGGGCATTCACAAAAGCCTTTATCAGGCCAAACTCAGTGTCCCTATTGTGGATCGGAATACCAGCAAACCGGAATGGCGGCATAAATGGTTTCTGGTTAGAGATCCTTCGCGTAAGGTTTTGAATTTTCACACTGAGCCGCGCTTGTACATGCGGATGAAAAAGAAGGCGGTTTCTGACCTTAAGGAGATTGATCGGAAGTTTGCTGTGGGGACGAAGCCGTCATGGAAAGATATGGTTTCCCCCCTTCGGCTGGAAATGGCTGGCTTAAGTCTTCCTCATCCGCACATAGGTTGTAGCTAAATTCAAGGGGTGCCCTGGCTTCTGTTTAATCCCTAGTGGTTTTTAGGTTCGTTTTTCTAATCACCTTTGATTTTGTGTGGTTTTGTCCAGGTGCTGCCAAGTTGAAAACCATGGTGGACGCGGCTAAAATGTCTTCGGCCCCCCTTCTTCTTCTAAAAGGAAAATCCCGTCCGACGTGACAAGGGCCTTGAAACGCCCCAAGATCTCTGCTCCGAAGACTAAGGGGAAAGCGGTGGCGAAAGAAAAAGTTATCTCCGCGGCTTCCCCTCCTCCGGCTGCTCCAGCGGAACCCGAGCCCCCCATCATACTGATTGATTCTTCCCTGGTCGCCGAGACCCAGCCCTTATCTCTGGTTTCCCCCGCAGAGCGTCGAGTCATCTCCCCTGGTGTCGCAGGGACTTCTAAATCGCTGCCGAAGAAGAAGAAAGTGCGATCATACCCGGCGTGGGAAGGCGTGAGCTGGGATGTTCCAGTTTTTCACGTTGACGTTAATGGTCGGCCCGCGTACCGGATGCCCGGCTTCCACTCCGATACTCTTGAACAGTTGGCTTTTCCCCCGGAACTAGGGAAAGCAGAGCTACGGTATCTGGACCATCTGACCGACGAGCAGTTTACATTAGAGCAAGAGCGCTGGTGCAATTGGGTAAGTGCATCGTACGCCCTTTCTTTCACATTTTTGACTTTTGACTGCATCTTGTATTCTCATAGTATTTTCTGCGGCTAGGGTCACGTTTTCACCCACAGCGGCTGGGGCAGGTATCTCCGCTTGGGCCAACATGCCCACGAGCTTGAAGGGAGGCTGGAGCAGTTGGAAGGGAAACTCTCGGAGGTTGAGACGCCGAAAAAGGAGGTCGAATCTCTTCGTTCGCGGGTGAAAGAGAGGGACGAGATTATATCCGCCGAGAAAGCAAAAAACAGTAAACTGGTGAAGGACGCGGAGACGCTGCGTGCTCAACTTGAGTCTTCTCAACATGCAATGGCTGCGCTGCGAACTGACTTGGAAAACCAGAGGAAGGAGTTTGAAACCCAGAAGCAAGGGTTCGAAACCCACAAAAAAGAGTTTGAGGACCAGCTGCTGGCGGCCAACGAGTCGAGGAGTAAGGCTGTCGTGGAGGCCAACCGTCGTGTGATCGAGTTGGAACGATATAAGTCCCGTACAGACGGCGATATCGTTCTGTCTTGGTTGGACGTTCCGCACAACCGTACCAAATTGGTGGACGACTAGCTGAAGACTCCGTCTGGTCTGGCTTTCATGAAAAGTGCAGTCCCCGAGTGGCTGAACGAAGAAGCTGGGCAAGATTTCATCCAAAATCGGTACAGGGATTGCTTTTATATTGGGATGAAGGTTGGGATACACCAGAGTGTGAAAAAATCCGAGGAAAACGTGGGAGTTCCTCTTCAGCCGTTCTCTCCTAGTGAGGATCGGGAAGACTGGGGTCTGGTGGATGACGATCAAGTGGAATTTTCTGGTGATGGACTGTAGACATTCGTTCCAGCTGTCTCTGGTGGTTTTATGTTTTAGACAAACCTTGGTACTTTTTTATGTTTCTTTTAGGATTGCGTTCGTCTGGTTTTTATGCTTTGAACAAACCTTCCCACACGTTTTAAACAAACGTGTTGGAAAGCTGGTGATGGGAAACTTAATCCGCGGTTGTTTTTGGAAATGGGTTTTGCCTCTGGTCCCGCGGATGGCCTGTGTTAGGGGAACCTGGTTCGCGGTTTTTATTAATAGTGATTTTTTCAATATCGTTTTGGTGTTTAGCGAAAAAGATTTCGGAAACCCCGACGCTCGGTCGTTTTAACATTTTCCATTCAACGCTCTTATTGATTACAGGCTTCTTTTTGCTTGATAATCTAAACATTTAGCATGCACTCTTTCCTTACGGAGAATCGACGCTACTCTCACCTTCGGAAGTGTTTTCCCCTGAAGGCACGTAGGTGGCCCTGAAGCGTGCGTCGCCCAGATACTTGAATATAACGGCCCCTCCCACATGAACATTCCTGGACCTGGTGAATGCTCTCCATCCTTGGGTGAGCCAGAGCACCCCGGCTTCGTCTCTTTCTACTAAGACGCGTGTGCCTCTCCTTCCCAGTCCATTAGTTAGGATGATCCTCTCAACGCCGAAAAGCCTATATTCTTCTTCGAAGAACTCCGGCAGGGGCTGTTGTTTGTTTGGAGGAAACGATTAATCGTAAGTAGAAAACGAGAATGTTTAATCGGGGAGTTTCAGAGGGGCGTTACCGTTCTTTGTAAAAAAGACGCATTCTGGATCCATCGGAGGAAATCCCTTGGGCGGCCTCCACCTGCTGCCATGTTCTTTCCCGGACTGTTTTGGTTTGTATATTTCTTGATGGAGAGTGTGTCTTGAGGGGTTATCCGGTCCCTGGTTTTTATAGAGAAACTGCGAGCTACTGTCCCCTTGTTTGTTCGGTTTTTTCTTTTATTTAATGAGTATCTTTTCCGAATCGTCCCTTCCCGAGTTTCTCGGGAAGGAAAATTGGTCAGTAAAGGAAAAATAGATTTATTGATTTCTTTTCTAAACCGAGAAGAAAAAGGGAAAACTTTTATTCGTTCTCAGTTACATCGGTACTTGCGGGCTTACTTTTTAGGTTTTGGCGCCTTGGCGCCCTTAGGAGCCCTTGGGGGCTTCTGATGGGCTTTGGACTTGGGCGAGCCCACGCTTGTCGGGCCTACCTTCTTTTGGTGGTCGTTGATCAGGTCTGGGTAGGACACATGCACCTCGAAATGGGACTCCCCCTCGTAGACGAAGAGAAGCGAACAGCCCAGGACTACTTGGTTGGAGAAAACGAAGTCCGGCCACCCCTCGGTGAACCAAAACGTTCCGTTCGCCTCTCTCTCCACGTCGACTTCGAAATCCTGACAAGTGGTTGACCACAGGTAAACGAGCTGATGCACCGCATCCCCGAGCTGCTCATACATCTGGGGTAGTTGTAACGCATGCAAGTGCTCCTCCTTGGTGACAAAGCGGTAGAATGCTCGGGTATTTTCGGAGCCCATGTCGAAGTTTTCTCCGATGGGGGAGGGTGTTTTCGACTGTGAAAGGAATTGATCTCGCCGCTTTCCTTCCCCTCTATTATGGTGCTTCGCCCGTTGAGACTGTCTGTAGCCAAATGGTGGTTGAGAGTGGCGACCTTCGCTACACGTGGGAGTCCCTAGCCACCCAAGTTTTCTTCTTTCAGTTCGAAGGGGAACCACGTGTTTGGGAGAAGCTCTGAATCTGCTTCCAGTATTCCTGTAGGAGGAAAAACCTCTGCATGGGGTGCAGAATAGTGCGGCCTCCGACCGTGAAGGGTCTTTGACGCAGCTTGGAGCGGTCTTGAATGAAAAGTGCTCCTCTCAAATTAGGCACGTGAGGATTCTTCCTTGAATCGCTGATAGGACACGAAGGGAGGTCTTTGTGGTTTGGGTCTTTTGGTCGTCCATGGAAACCTCGTGTGAAACCGTTTATTCCATTTTGGTGGTTCAAGGGAGTGGCGTCGGGCCGCTCTTGGTGGTTCCAATAGTTGTGAATTATAAGCGTTTACGGCTATCTCTGGGAAAGCGATTGCGTTCTCGTGACCTTCATTCGTTCTAAAAATATGAAAGAGGTCCTTTATTATTCATTGATGGTAACAAGAACAAAGTTTTTCTCGGACCCGACCCCCTTGACACCTAAACATTGGAACAGAGGGAGGGTGCGGATTACAGAGGATATGGATCTGAAAATCTATTGTCTCTAGATTTCCTCGCTGTCGGGGTTGATTACATTGACTTCAAAGATGGAATCCCCCATGTAAGCAAAGATCAGAGCAGACCCCACTGTGACTCGGTTCGCTTGAACGAAGTGGTTCCAACCCTGGGTTAACCAGAAAAGGCCGTCGCTATCCCTTTCAACCTTCACCTCATGTTCCTGATTGGAGCGGGACCAAAGCCGGGCTTGTGCTTGCGTGTCTTCGTCTATTAAGACGTACACGAGTGGGAGGCGGAGTGTATGAAGCTGTTCCTCCTTCATGATGATGCGACAGAACGTCCTGGGTGGTGTCCCGGGATTCATCGTTATCGTCGGGGGGCGTCGGATTCCTCGAGTCGCCAGGGCCTAGTCTTTATATCCCAAGATGGGAGTCACGGCCTTGATTTGGTCGCCCCCGGAGAGAAAAGCTATGCTTACGGGTCTTTTTCTTTTCGTGGTTGCAGGCTGTGGTCTGCATGTAGCGTCCCATCCGACGTACATCTGTCCGCCATGCTTGGCCTGGGACAGCGATGCTCTGGCTGTTCTCGGGTTTCGCCCTGGTCTCCTTTTCAGTCTTTTGGCTTACCGAGGTGGTGCCTGTGCCGCCCGTGATGCTTGAGGATCCCCTTTAAAGATCGGGGTCTCCTCATTGTTTCGTCTCTGTGAGAAAAATCCTCCATAAGATGTCGTCCCCAAGTCCAACGTCTTGGACCTTTTTCCATTCACTGGACTTCCCGGAACAGATGTATCGCTTGGTATGTCGTAGTCATGATTTCAATATTTTTGCTAACTTCCCTTGTTAACTGATCTTTCTTCTTTTTTGTGGTGTGTTCGAGCAGCGACTGCCTGCCCGTTTTGAAATTGAGTACGGCCCGGATCTCCCTGGGCGTGTCCTGCTATCGTCAAGGATCCTACGGGATTTTCCCGTAACGGTGTACCGGGGTGATTACCGTGTACCCTACTTGGGGCAGGGTTGGAACCATTTTGCCTGTACTCATGGGGTCGACATAGGGTCCGCCATCACTTTTCTGCACAAAGGGAACACTCGGTTCGAGGTTCATATCCTGTCCGCGGATGGTGAAGAGGTCGATGCTGAGTGGCGAGAGCCTCATCCTAAAGGTCCTCTGCCCAATGGAACTCGTATGTGTGCTGATCGAACTCGCTTGGTTTCGGATTGTCCCCGGGACACTCCTTGATTTAGCCTTTCTGGGTCCTACGTTTCTGTGAACTGCCATGTCTTTCTTGCTCGATTTAGCCCTTCTGGGTCTTCTGCGTGTTTCTTGTTACCTCGGGTGTACCCTTCTTTGAATGTCTGCAGCCCAACTTTTTGGGGTACGGTTTGATTGGGTCCCAAGTTTGAGTCCCCAACTTCAAGTTATTGAGTGTATCACTGGCAGGCTTTAGGCCGGAGTTTTACTAGACTAATGGTCAACTTGGGTGCCTTACGCATGTTCCGAAATCCATCGCGGACCGAATTCCGTCGTCATAGGAGTGGGGTCAATCTGGGGACCTAAAGCGTCCACCAGATGTCCGACGCGGAGCGAGCTCCAGCGTCATAGGACTTTAAACTGATCTGGGAGCTCAAGGCGTCCACCAGATGTCCGACGCGGAGCGAGCTCCAGCGTCATAGGACTTTAAACTGATCTGGGAGCTCAAGGCGTCCACCCAATGTCCGACGCGGAGCGAGCTCCAGCGTCATAGGGCTTTAAACTGATCTGGGAGCTCAAGGCGTCCACCAGATGTCCGACGCGGAGCGAGCTCCAGCGTCATAGGACTTTAAACTGATCTGGGAGCTCAAGGCGTCCACCAGATGTCCGACGCGGAGCGAGCTCCAGCGTCACAGGACTTTAAATTGATCTGGGAGCTCAAGGCGTCCACCAGATGTCCGACGCGGAGCGAGCTCCAGCGTCATAGGACTTTAAACTGATCTGGGAGCTCAAGGCGTCCACCAGATGTCCGACGCGGAGCGAGCTCCAGCGTCATAGGACTTTAAACTGATTTGGGAGCTCAAGGCGTCCACCAGATGTCCGACGCGGAGCGAGCTCCAGCGTCACAGGACTTTAAACTGATCTGGGAGCTCAAGGCGCCCACCAGATGTCCGACGCGGAGCGAGCTCCAGCGTCATAGGACTTTAAACTGATCTGGGAGCTCAAGGCGTCCACCAGATGTCCGACGCGGAGCGAGCTCCAGCGTCATAGGACTAGCAACTGATCTGGGAGCTCGAGGCGTCCACCAGATGCCCGACGCGGAGCGAGCTCCAGCGTCATGGGATTAGAAACTGTAAAAAGATTCATAAAGCACCCACTAACCGCTTTGATTTATTTACTAGTAGCGGGGGTGACTTAGATAAACTTTGAAAGAACTTAAAGATTACACGTAGTATTTCTTCAAGTGCCCTGCATTCCACGTCTTCCGAAGGACAACACCCTCGGGGGTTTGTAACTTGTATGCCCCGACATGGATGCGTTCGACGACTACATAGGGCCCTTCCCATTTGGCGTCGAGCTTTCCTCCTGCCAGGGCCAGACGGAGGACCAGGTCTCCCCTCTCAAATCGTCGCTCCTGGAGGTGCTGGTCCCTGTGC
Source organism: Persicaria maculosa (assembly GCA_963922045.1). Lineage (NCBI taxonomy): Eukaryota > Viridiplantae > Streptophyta > Magnoliopsida > Caryophyllales > Polygonaceae > Persicaria > Persicaria maculosa. The sequence continues at coordinate 49,564,909 of OY998259.1, read as the reverse complement.
CTTTGGGTTTTCCTCTTGTACTCCCGGGCATTAATTTCGGCGACCATCCTCCTTTCCTCCCGAAGGTGCATCTCGACCTCCAGAGCTTCGTCATTGGCCTTGGACTCGTAGGCTAGGACTCGGGCTGAAGGAATCAGACGCTCAACTGGGATGATCGCGTCTGTCCCAAATACCAAGGAAAAGGGCGACTCCCTGGTTGGAGTCTTTGGTGAAGTACGATAGGACCAGAGTACTAAAGGGAGAAGTTCCGCCCACCGGCCTTTGGAAGTTTTCCCCAGCTTCTTCTTAATACCTTCCAAGATTTGGCGATTTGTAGTCTCCGCTTGTCCGTTCGTTTGAGGGTGAGCTACTGATGAGAATTTCAATTTTATTCCGAGGCCTTCGCAGAAATCTCGGATGTCTTCACAATCGAACTGCGTACCATGGTCGGTGATGATGGCTTCAGGTACTCCGAATCGACACACTAGATTCTTCCACAAGAATTTCCTAACCTTCTCCGCGGTGATCAAGCCCATCGCCTCTGCTTCTACCCACTTGGTGAAATAGTCCACCAGGACTAGGACATATTTGAGCTGTCCGGGTGCCGTGGGAAAAAGGCCCAGAATGTCCATTCCCCACAAGGCGAAAGGACAGGCCCCAAAGATGTTTTGAAGCGGCTCGGCGGGTACATTCTTCAGGTTTCCGTGTTTCTGACAAGCTTCACAACTGCGCACAAAGTTCTGTACGTCCGCCCTAATCGTGGGCCAATAGTATCCCAACCTTAAAACCTTGGAAGACAAAGCCCTCCAGCCTTGGTGATGAGCGCAGACTCCGGCATGCAATTCCTCTGCAATGATCCGTCCTTCCTGGTTGGATACACACAACAAATCTGGGAAGTTGAAACCTTTCTTGTATAGTCTTCCTTCGTGAATCACGAATCGGGCCGCTCTGCCCATCAGTTTCTTGGCCTCCGTTCTTTCTGGTGGAAGAATCCCCTTCCCCAGATACTCAGTAATTGGCGTTCTCCAGTCATCGGGTCCTTCCGTTTGGACGAAATATACTTCCTGTAACAGCCTTCGCCGGTCCCTTCTTTCAAAATCAAATTTTCTCTCTACGTTTGACGGCATGGCGGCCCCCACTCGGGCCAACAAATCGGCTTGTTCATTGTCCTCTCTAGGGATGGACTCGATGGTAAAGTACAGGAAAGCCTTCCTTAGAGCATTCACCTTTCGCAGATAATCTGGCAACAATCCCGTCTTGGCCTCGTATTCTCCATCCGCCTGCTTGGCGACAATCTCGGAATCGGTATACACGGTGACGGCCCGAGCCCCACGGGCCAGGGCCAACTCTAGCCCTGCTATCAAGGCTTCATACTCGGCCTCGTTGTTGGTGGTCGGGAAGTTTAGCTGGTGAGCGAAACAGAACTGGTCCCCCCCAGGGGTGGTTAGCACGATCCCTGCTCCGCACCCATCCGCGTTGACGGCTCCATCAACTTTTATCAACCAAACCTTCTGTGAGTCACCGTCTTCTTTTTCAAAACTGGTTTCGCAGATGAAATCGGCCAAAACCTGAGCTAACGCTGCTTTACGCGGAACGTACGATACCTCGAATTCCGAGAGCTCGATAGACCACTTCGTCATTCGTCCTGAGAAGTCTGGGGAATGAAGAATTTGCCTCAATGGTAGATCTGTCAAGACTTCCGTGATAAGGTCTCAAGGCTTTTGCGGACACGCCTAACTGGGAGAAAGCTTCCCAGGAGAGTATGTCCACTGACGACCCTGTGTCGATGAAATGAAGATTATTTCCGGGTGTGGTTGAAGTGAAGATTATTTCCGGGTGTGGTTGCAAGGCGATTCTCTGACTCGCAGTTGACGGGGGATGTCTAGCCTCTCTTTCATAGTTCTTCCTTTCTTGCCGACTGATTCCTGAAATCGACGGTCCTCCTGCAAGTGTGTCGATGAAACCCTCTGGTTCTGGGATTCGGTTGACCCGCGACCCTTCCGGGCGGTCCTCGCGGCGAGAAGCCTGATTGACCGACACCTGCGCCGGCTGACCCTGCCCTCTTCGGCCTCCCCTCCACCAACGCCCCCTTCCTCGGCCCCTGTTCACCGGGGGATATCGCTGTTGCTCATCCCTCCCCTGAGGGATCTCAAATCGAGAGGCTTGGTGGTGACTTCTTCTGTCATCCGCGTACCTCCGATCATTGTGATTTTGAGCTTGCTGGTGACGTTGAGGGTTGTCGCGATGCTCATTTCTCCTGGCCGGAGGGACCGGCTCTCTGTGATTGCGCGCTTCTCGGTCATAGCCTTGGTATCTTGCGTCCGGTCTCTCCCTTTCGTGGTGGTAATGGACCTCGTCCTGTCGGGACGCGGGCATTCCGCCCGCGGAGTAATTTCTTCTCTGCTTTACTGCTCCTTTGTCTTTTCGGAACTTGCCCGCTATCTTCCCCAGAAGACCCCGTGAGCCCTCATTGGCCCTCGAGCTAGAGGCCGCGGCTTCTTCTGCCTCAATCTGGGCAGACACCAAGTTTCTTAAGGTATCATAGTCCTTGGGCTTTTTTTTGAAAAGCCGAGTCTTGAAACTTCCATCCGCGAGGTTCCCCATTAGGATTATAACTGCGGATTCGTGATTAAAGTTAGGGATCTGAACCACCACAGAGGTGAAGCGGGCGAAGAATTGTCCCAGAGTCTCATTTTGCCCCTGCCTGATCGAGTTGAGATCTAACATGGTCTTTTTTCTAGATCGCGAGCTTCCAAAATGAGACTTGAAGACCTGAGAAAGCTGGAGGAAACTGGCGATCGAGTTCTGCGGTAGGTTAGTGAACCAAGTCAACGCGATGCCAGTCAGAGTTGATGGGAAAGTTCGGCATAACATTGCATCATTGTACTCGTTGATCCCCATGGCGGTCGTGAAGTGACACATGTGGTCATCAGGGTCAGTAGTGTCATCATACTTCATCAAATTGGTGTCTCTCCATCGCTTGGGTACAGGTGCCAGGCAGACATCGGGGGTAAACACTGAAGGGACGAGATCTACCTTCCTCTCGTTCTCACGGGGTGAACCTGTTCGGGTGGACGTTGATATATCAGATGAATGCTCTCCCCTGTGATGCTTGGATGCGCGTCTGCCTTCACCACGATAGTGTGTTCCGAAATCATCGGAGAATCTGGGCTGAAACTGATCTTGATAGGTGCCCCCATACACATTATGGGGAAAAAAGTGGAAAGGGTTCCCCTGTTGGAACGGGGGATACCCGTCGTATCCATAAAACGGACCCTGTCCCAGGTTTTGAGGGGGTACATAATGCTCCTCTGGTATAAAGTAGCCTTGAGCCATTTGCGGTGGGACGTATGGCGAGACGACCGGAACCTCCGGTGCGCTGAACTGACCCGGAGAATTTACTGGTAACTCGGACCCCTGGGGTCCTCCGTGGTCCTGACTCATCATCCCGAGAGAAGCTCCTCCCATGCTTTCGCTCATTTTTTCCGCCCTGTTTACACAAAAGGCATTAGCTAAAAATAACGTTGTGAATAGTATGTTAATACTTAGATTTGGGAACCTCTCAGGGTGAGAGTGTTCCCACAGACGGCGCCAGTGACGAAACCAGACGAGAAAAAAGTGTATAAACCCTCCACATCTCCATGGAGGGGTATGCTAGCGACTTCCTTTTATCGAAAGTGGGTATTGCGGGCTTACCTGAAGCCCTCTTTACCCCGGTCAGTCGCCCCCGGGGGAGGTGGCTAAACCAGGGAGAGAAGGACTCTTACCTGAGCCGCATACCCTAAAGGAACATGCAGACGGTCTTATCCTTCCATGGGGGCCCCCTGAGGTGTGTGGGTCCCATGACTGGTGCCGCCGAGTCTTTCGAGAAGACTCGCATCTTTATTTATCTGGGTTCATCAAATGACCCAATGGCTGAGAGGATACGCTAGTTGGTACATTAAAAGTTGAGGAGAAAAACAGTTTCACGTGTTGTCCCGCCCCCGGGATGGATGCCTTACTACCTGTTCAGCTTTGATTACCCTGCTCTTCACTCTAGAGGCGTCCGCGGACACGGGGTTTTAGGATGGGTCAAGATGTTGACCTCGTCGTGGCTGTTTCCTTTCTCGCTCTCTCTTAGAACCAGCGTTCTCTCTCTCTTATTTCCCAAAAAGTCCCGTTTTCTGTCATTCACTTCGGCTTTTATACTGCTTTACTTCGTTCGTCGGGCCGAGGAGACGTTCCCCTCTTTCGGACACTTGTCGGTGCCGGGGTGCCAAGTGTTCAAAGGAAAAAGAACACTTGGATAGGTGGCATGAACGCCACCTGTCCCTTCGTACGCCACTTGTACCATTTGTGCGGGCATTCCCCGTCCGCGGACCGAAGGTCGTTATGTTTTTCTTCTGGAACTTATCATCGTTGACCTTTCAAAAAACCCTTAGCTGCTTCTTTACCCCCGTTATCTTTTGGGCGTCATCAGTATACGTATATAGATAAGATATAAGATGATAATTGAGTTATAATATAATAATAATTCATTTCAAATTCCTTAAAAAATATACCTATTTTAGAAGATATGTATATAAACTTATTAAAAAGATTATAAATAGATGACATCATTTAATGAGATGGCAAAAACTAATTGATCAAGACCTTGTTTGGTTAAACATAGGAATTTCACTTCCTATGAAATAAACATTCCATGAATTTTACCTTTCGGGAAATGTGTTTGGTTGAAACTAAATTTACAATAACTCAATGCCTATAATTTGTTTGGTTGAATATGATAATCTCATAGCAATTTGTTTTAAATTACTCTTATAGCCTTTATTTATTAACACACCCTCTTATTGTAGGGATAAATGGGAACTTTTCTTAATCAAAATTAAAATAAAAAAGGAAAAATGGTGGTTTAGACTCCTATGGATATTTAATTAGGCAATACTTACTGCGTCGCATATGCCTTCATATCGCACGAGAACGAAGACGCGTACGCTTGGGTGCTGCGTCAGCTGCAGATCTTGCTTGGGACGGATCAGCCTCAAGCTATTATGACTGATCGGGAGCTAGGTCTCTTGGCGGCGCTAAATGTTGTCTTCCCCAACGTCCAGCATCTCTTTTGCTGGTTACACGTGACGAGAAGATGCGAGGAAGCTGCACTGGAGATCACAAAGAATTTAAGTCACGCTGGAATCTTCAAGGGCAATTGTTGGGGGTTGTTCCAATCGAAGTCGGAGGAATCATTCAACTGACATCGTCGGGCGCTACATGATGCATGGCACCCATTTCCACGTATGATGGCGTATTTAGAGGCGATGTGGCTTCCGTACAGAAGGAACATCGTATGATGCTACGTAGATAATGTTCTACATTTCGGCACTCATACAACAAACAGGTACACCGTACTTCCAATATGATATGTCATCAAACATTTAGTGGTATGAACTTCAATGTTTACGTGAAACTGTGTACAGAGTTGAGGGTCAACACAAGGTTCTTAAAGAGGCACTTCACTCATCGACTGGTGACTTCTACATCGTGATAGATGCAATCTATAGAGTCAATGATTGCCAACTGCATGAGCTGCAAACAGCTTTGGAGATCGACCGCTTCTAATGGCCAACGAGCGCGTATAAAGTCAACCTTTTTGATGAGGTAAAGACTTTAATCTCTCAAAAGTGCTTCGACTATCTGTACAAGTTGTGGGAGGATGTCGTAAACCAAAACATTCCTCCGGAATGCACGGACCGACATTGGAGGGTTTGTTACTGGATTCCTTGTGTCCATGAGATTCAGGCCTACGTCAGTTCCGAGACTCCGATACCCGCTAAGGACATCCACCCGTTCTGGATCGATTTGTCATAGACTGACATTGACGACACCCCACTCTCGTATGAGCTGTCATCTTCAAACACGCCTTCCAATAATTTATGCGACGATGAGCTCCACCCACCCTCATCTGCAAGCGTCTGATCTAAAGGGAGGCCTCGGGGGTCGAGGAATGCTTGCAGAAACAACCCGTTGCCATACAAGGAGTTCAGGGCAAATTTTGAGAGAGAAGAAGCATGTGCTGCTCGACATCGTCCACAAGCGACCTCAGCTCGACATGGACGTGATAATGTGTTCAGAGGGTTCAACTGGGATCGAAACAACGTTGATCCCTTCATGCTCGGACATATTCAGGGTGAGAGGGACACTATTCGAGATGGTCATCGTGGCTACCGTGCTTTGGCGTCATTGACATCACCGATCAGTGAGTCTGCATTCCCGGAACTGAAAACATTATTATGCAATCACTTGGAGGATCACGCCGATCTCTACGCCGGTTGTTATATGGGAGGGTACTCATTCCAGCAGTTCATCAAAAACCAGAGATGGGCGGGACCTGTGCATGGTGATAGGGGAAGTTGGATAGAGCTACCCATCATGGGTTTAGTATTTGCAACGGTATATCATATTCCTCTCGTCGTCCTAGCTTGGCATCATCCATTCACATGTCTCCCCATGTCCTCGCCGACACCTGATAACAACCCTCTCAATCAGCAACCCTTGGTTTAGCCTGCATCGGAAACCAAGACCATTTTGCCGTGGTACGACTCCAAACGTCTTATATTACCTATTCTTACTTTTCATCTATATGTCAATACTTTTTAACTATAATTTTCCATTCTCATAGGCCTGGTTGCGTCCTAACGCTCCTATTCCGCCGCCTGTGCCAGAATGGGTCGCACATCATCAACCGAGCGTCGAAGGATGGGATGCTCCTTTTCAAGCTCAGTTTGACATATTTCGAGCCTTACGTGTCAAGTTCGGTCGCCCTTTACACTTTGTCTAGATTTTATTCCGCCAGTCTATTACAATTATGAATGTAAACCTTTTTTTTTCGTTCCTTGTAACATTATTCGCATATTATCCGAATGAAAACCTTAACAATTATTGCTTGCCATTTAATTATCACTTGGCAGTTAAACTCACCAATGCTCGGAATGACTTAGACCCTAAATCCTAAACCTCCCCTAACTAAACCCTTCAATTTTTTTCCATTAACCCTAAAAAAACCTTGGTAAACCCTAAACCTTCAACCCTAAGTAGGGTTTGCACGTCACTTAAGACATGCACTTGTGCACGTTGTTAATGACGTGCAATTTTGCACGTCTGTTCGGACGTGCATCCTTGCACATTGTTAATGACGTGCAGGCCGACATGCATTTTTTTTCCCATCCACCACATTTGCACGTTAATTTTGACTTGCATGCACGTTAATTTCGACGTACAAATAAGTGTCATTTGCGGTGTACCTAACCAGACCCAATTTTTATTAGGCATCCTAGACGGAGCGAAATCCTCTGTCCCCTCTCCTTGTCCCCCTCCCCCGTCTCTCCCCCCCCCCCCCCCCCCACAACCCAATTTAAAAAAAAATAAAATTAAATAGTAAAAGAAAAACAAAATAGAAAAATTGTGAGGAGGGACAGTAGAAGGGGACACGGACGGGGACAGACGATTTGGATCCATTCTAGACCCTTCTTCCTTTCTCCTTCTATCACACCCTCTCTGTTTGCTCTCTCGTTCTCCATTTCTCCTCCATTTCAGATCTAACCTTATACCTCCACCATTGGAAGCGCCCTCTCACTCGTTCCTCTGCTCCCTCATGTCTAGTCCCCTCCGCTCATCTGCGAACAGAGCGGTACCAATTCTTTTGATTTAATGTGGCGGCGAATAGAGCGGGAGAGGAAGATGGAGATGATCTCAATCTAGGGTGTCACATGCCGTCGCCACCACCGTGTTTGCCCTCACGGCGGCCATGCCGGTCATTACAAGAAGCCAAAACAAGAAAATTTTAGTGAGTTTGAAAGTGCACCTGATGCCAAGGAAAATTCTAAGCACAAGGGGAGACATCTCGAAGGAAGGAGACTTGAAGAGCGACAAGGGAAAAGAGGAAGGAAATGGATGAATAGGAGGCTCCAATGCTGAGGGGGATGGGGTTAAGGGTTTGAAAAAGTTAGATTCAACCCCTGACCGTCCCCGGTGTATCCGCGTCGATCAAGTGCGATAAGGGGGGACGTACGCGTTTCTGCTCCGACGTCCTTACTTTTAACCAGGTACTTAGGGTTTTTCAATTAGCTAGAAGGTTCTATTTTAGCTAATCTATTGGAATGAATTTCTCCTGCTAAACATGTTTTGGAGCTAATTTTATTGCAAAATTAGAATAGGTGCCAATTCATTGATAGCACGTGAATTATCTTAAACACTATCAATTTATGTTCCCGATTTGAGCTTGTAAGGACAATTTAGAGACAAATCTGTCAAAATCCAAATACACTAATATTAGACAACAAAAAATGAGGAAGGAACTGAAGTACTTTGAGAGATGACAAATTGCAGCTTCCAAACCTTAAGAATTAAAGACTACAAACCCTTATCAACCAAAGGTAAGTAGTTGAGACATAAATTTGAAAGTGGTTTGAGGTGTTAATGATCCTTATCAATTATCCTTTCCATTGTGGAAGTGGTTTAAGGTGTTAATCTTGTTGTTGTTGGTTGGTTATGTTACTTTTATTGCTTAGTTCATGGTGCAGAAGTATGGAAACAGACCCAGGAAGGGCTTGCATCACTGCATCAAAGACTCTTGCTCCCATGATTCCAATCACCTTTAACTTAACTCTTTATCAATTCTAAGTTGTCATTCAGGTTTTGTTTCATAAGTGCTTAAGATAGTTATTTGGTTTATTTTAAATGGTAAATTCGATTCTTTTAGCCTCGTAACAGCTTTAAGTTGTCATTCAAGTTTTTTGGTGAAGGTTCTATTGAGAAAGAGGAAGAGAAAATTATAAAAGGGGATGATGTGGTCGTAGACTTTGAAGCAACTTTGGAAGATCTATATATACATGAGAGGTTCATTGAAGGTATGAATGAGACTATGTTTTATGTAAGGTTTGGTTCAATGTTAGTTTTAAGCTATCATGTTATCTTTTAATTTAGTCTGCTATTTATTTTCTCTTTATTTCCATCGTTTGGTGTTGTGTCTGGATTACATTTGACACGTTATCATCACTTTGTGAAATCTTCCATCATTGTTGGCATCACTTGACCATCCCCCATCTCTTGAAAGATGATATATTCTATATTGGTAAGGCGTCAAATATATTGCAAATCTCAAAATTTCCCACTCATTACTGAACTCGATCTTGTGGTTGACTTGAATGTCATCCCTTCTGGAAAAATTATCCCACTCAGTTGTGGTTTGGTACTTTGAGCAGTTGAGCTTGATGCATTTCTGTTTACTGTCATTTCCAAACTGTAAATTTATTATGGGCTTGGTGAAGTGTATTATGATTTTAGCATGGTTGGTGAAGTTAAAGGGGAGATTTTTTCACTTTGGTGATGCCTTATAAGTTAGCTCTGCTGCAAGCAGAAAAGGGCTCTAAAATGCAGGTGTTTGCTGAGGAAAGTGTAGCATTTGTGGCTACTGAGGAGCAACGAAAGGGATCTGTTGGGGATGCTAACAAGCTGGAAATTAGAGCTATTGGGGCTGATGTACAATAGAAATTGGAGGTTGCTGGTAGACAGCAAAGAGTTGCGGTAAGGGCTGCTGAAAAACAGCAATTTGGGGTTGTTATTGCTACTGTGAAAAGCCAAATTGTAGTTGTTGTAGGAGTGCAGAAAAGGGGTGTTTGTGTTGAGGAAGTAATGCATCCTTTCGCTTTTGTGCTTATTTTAGAGTTTTTGTTGCTATGTGGTTGCAAACGAAGGTTTTTCAACTCATATTCTAATTGCATCCTTTCATCCTTGTGCTTATTTTGGAGTTTTTGTTGCTATGTGGTTTCAAACGAAGGTTTTTCACCTCATATCCTAATTGCATCCTTTCATCCTTGTGCTTATTTTGGAGTTTTTGTTGCTTTTGTTTAGTGGCAGCTTAATTAATTGAATGCTAATCGATGTGCAAATATGAAAATTATATTTGTATGGTTGCATATTTGCATTATCTGTGGATTGGCAGAACTCCTAAGTTCCCGTGACCTTTTCAGTTACTAGTGCCTATTACTCTATTAGCTAGTTATCAATCTACGAATTTGGTTGTCAAGTTGTAATGCATGTCCTAGTTAATTAGGCTTTAGTTTTACAGTGGTTCCACATTCCAATCTCCTTTATCTTTATTTGTTTGTTAGTACAAATCAATACGCATACACGTAAAATATTCTAGAGTACCCTTTTTTGGATGAATTAATGCAAATATCTCTCCATTTTCTCGTTTGGAAACAAAAAATGTCATCTCAAATAATTGAGATCAATAAAGTGTAATCACAAATGTCATCAATGAATAAAAATGTAATAAACATGTCACCACAAGTGATTGCATCAATGAAGTGTAATCACAAACATGTCATCAGTGAATAAAAGTAGAATCGATGAAAATATATCGATATACAATACACTACTTTAAAAAAGTTACATCAAGTTACATCAAGTTAAAGAAAGTTACATTTTAAAAAGTGGCATCAAAGGATTTGATTAAAAAGTGACATCAAATAATTACATTAGAAGAATGACATCAATACACTACTTTAAAAAAGTTACATCAAGTTAAAGAAAAATGTCATTAAAGAATGCATCAAAACACTACTTTGAAAAAATTGTATCACGATAAAAAAATGTATCAAAAAAATTGCATCAAAAAAGTGACATCGGTGGTTAATGGTGAAAAAATGACATCACAAAAAAAATGGCATCAATGGCGAAGGGGGAGTAAGGAAGGGAAAGAAGGGGAAGTGGGAGGAAGGAAGGGAAGGGGTACACACCACCTAATTTAATTTGTTTGGGGTCTAATTGGCTACTTAGATTTTTTCAAATATCTAGTTACATAAATCACCCAAATAAAAAAGAGATTTGAAAAAAAAAGGAAGTAATTTGGAAAAAAGAGGGGGGGGGGGGGGGGATCCATCGATCTTACCCAACAATTTCAATTTCTGGGCTTTTTTAGTTTTAATTTTTTGTACCAAACGTAAATATTCTCTAGATAACCAAACGAGGCCCAAATTTTTTCAAGGAAATTTTTTAACCAAAATGATATATGGTAAACAAGATGTTGTTTTAGTATTTTATAAGATAAGATTGTTAAACTTTATTTGGAAAAATAATATTAGCATTTTGAGCAAGATAAATAAATAAATAAATATAGTAAAGAGATAGTAGTTTCTTTTTCTTTTTTTTATTTGGTGCAAAGAGATAGTAGTTTCTTGTTTGGGTCCAATACAATATAGCAATATCAATAGTCGGCGTTGCCAAAATAGTTTTGAAGATAAAACTCCTTGTTGGAATTGTAGGGTTTTCATTTAATTAAAGAAACAAGTGGAAAAAAGGATTTGAAAGATCTAAACAAGTAAAGGGGAGAATATATAGGGGAAGAATCCAAAATCAGTCTTTAAAAATATCATTAGCCTTACAAATATTAGCATTTTCCCAATTTTGGATGATTTTTTTCTTGACAAAGTTGCTATATATTCTCCTCCTATATTTATGCTTACTATATATGGTTTCTCAAATTTTCTTTTTATTCTATCCCTATTCCCATGATAAGATCTTCAAAAACGAATCTTCAAAAAATAAACAAAAAAAATAAACCTTTCCTTCTACGTTCTTATATATATATATATATATAATAAATAAGAATTGAGAGATTTCTTGCGGGCTTTATAAATAATTAGCCTTCGCCCTATTTCTCAATTGTGTTCATTCTTTTCTTTCTTTTTTTTCTTCGTTTTGAGTGTTTATCCAAACAAAGGGAGGGAAGGACACCAAATTCACCTTTTTGTATTCTTTTTTGGATTGTGAATTTTTTTTTTTCTTCTTTTTCCTTTTGGTTGGTTTCAATTTTCTAGAATAGAACAAAACATGGGGAGAGGTAAAATTGAGATTAAGAAGATAGAAAACGTGAATAGCAGGCAAGTTACGTTTTCAAAGAGAAGGACGGGGTTGTTGAAGAAGGCCAAGGAGCTCTCCATCTTGTGCGATGCAGATATAGCCGTTATAATCTATTCGAGTACGGGCAAGCTCTACGACTTCTCGAGTTGTGGGTATGTTTTCGTCTCTAGTTTAAAGTCTCCATTGATGCTTTAGGTTTTTGATGGATCGGGAGATTTTTTGTGTTTTCGATGGATGTGAAGTGTAGAAATTTTTAAATGTTTGTGTTGGATCATATAGAGTTTAGAGTTTTTCTTTAGATGTGTTCAATTAGGGTTATGCCCAAATCCCTCTATGTGGTTTCTCAAGCTAGATGTTAATTTTGCTTCAAATTGATTGAGAAAATCTCTGCACCCTACCAACCACGGCGCCAACACAACCGTCAAGCCAAAATCCAGAGGGAAAACCCCCCCTATATCAATTGTTTTATTTAATTTACATTTTTCTTTTTTTCTTTTTTTGCTCTCAAATTTTATTTATTTATTTATTTATTGGATTTTTTCTCATGGTTGAGAACGATAAGTATTTTGACTTTTTACGTATCTTTATATAAAAAAAATTAAATATTTTTTTTGAAAAAATTCATATTGAATTTTTATTTTTTTAATGGTGTTTCTAACTAATCTATATAAGTTAAGATTCTGATTTGAGAAATATTCTATTAGATTCACTACCGATTTAATCAGTTTAATATTTTGATAGGTTTTATCTTTTTATATTCGGTTATTCTAACTAATGTTGTGGGAAATATATGTTAGTATTCCAATTGGAGAAAGTATTTTTCATTTTTGAACTCTCTGGATACTTCCATTTATTCAGTTTAAATTATTATTTTTAGGGTTTATATATTCATATTTATGGAAATAATCTTATGTTACCCCTTAAGATCATAGCTTAGAAAGTCTATTTTATATTTTAGAAAATAGTTTCTAAATCAAGACTTTTAACATGATTAATGCCTTGTATATTTTTATTGCATCTTTTGCCTAAAAAACGAAAATTATAGACTGGAAATATCCCTTTTGACTTTAGGAAACAGAAAAACTTATGCCGGGCTTCTACTTGAGTTAGAATGCAACCACTTCCACTTGAAATAATGTATAATAGTAATTATAAGTATAAAGAGAAATCGTCTATTGAATCGCCTAATATACCTGTTTATTTTTTTCAGTTATTTCAACCTAATCCATTGGAAAGATTATAAGTAAACGAATAAAAAGCAAAGGTAAATTATACCATATTACCAAGCAAGAAAAGGGTGTTAGCACAACGGGTACTAAGTTACTATATGTATATGGTTGTGGATAAAGATGAAATTGTAAATAAATGTTTTGCAAACGTCCCAGCCCATCTTATTTGTGTTAGAGCCCATTATGCACAGAAAGCCCAACTAACCCTATCATTTTGGGGTAATAAATTAAATTTCATAACATTAGATATATGGCTTTTTAGTTATTTATTCTTCTTTAATTTCATAACATTAGATATATGGCTTTTTAGTTATTTATTCTTCTGGGAGAGTTATTACACGCATTTAAAAAGCATTACTAGCTTAGCTGGTAAGGATGACATATAGTATTGTAGTGACCTGGTCACGAGTTCGAATCCCCCTCCCCAATATTGTAATGGCCTAAGTGCCTACATTTGAACAAAAAAAAAAAAGTTATTACACACATACATTATCAAGGGAGATGATAACAATAGTCTATGATTAAACTATGTCTCAGCTCTTTGCAAAAAAGGTGGCTATAACTTTATTTGATATTTGTTTTATTAAACTTTGTAGCATGGACCAAATATTGTCAAGATACCAAAAGGTTCCTAATAGAATCGAACTTCCAACGATCGAGCACGTTACAGAGGTAATTGAAGACTAATTTAACATGTTGGATTGTTTAAATCAATTATGAAGAAACATATACATCTTATACTAGTAACTGTATGTGGAAACAGACGCAACAGTTGGAGGTGAATGCCTTGAAGGAGGAGATTGTCAAGTTACACGCGCAATGCATGTAAGTAGAGCTACTAATTAATGCAGATATCATCATACAAACACTTAACAGTTGTGTACGTTTTCCTCACGCGCAATGTATACATATATATATAGGAGGATGCAAGGCAAGGGTCTGGAGGGCCTAAACTTGAAAGAGTTGCAACAATTAGAGCATCAACTTAGTGAGGGAATCTTGAATGTCAAAGAAAAGAAGGTATATTTTGTTCTGCGCGTGCACATACTTGTTATGATATACCCTTGTCATCTAATATATATATGAGATTTGTTGTTATCTCGCATATATGCAGGAGCATCAAGTAATGGAGCAGCTTGAAAAATCCAGGAAACAGGTAGCCAATGAAGAACAAATTAAATTTTGGTTGCATTTTAATTTCTTGTAAATTATAAATGAACAGCAACAAAAATTGCCATTTCTAATTGGGTGATTTTGTTGCTCCTTTTCATGTACGTGTTGTAATGATGATTTTAGGAAGAAAAGACGATGTTGGAGAATGAGTTCTTACGCAAAGAGGTACCAACATATTTACTATATCGAGTACTAGCTAATTAATTAAGGTTGTATGTTGTATTCTTAATGACATCAATTGGCCTGGGATTTTATCTCAAAAGGAGTTATATCTAAGATCGATTATTACAGTACTTGTTTTAATTTATAATCAACGTATATATATGGGATAAATATATCAGATCTCTAACTGTTACATTATATGTACACATTTTGCAAGGTGGAAGAGCTGCGACAAGGTATGAGACCATGTTGCGACGAGTCTCATTTACTGAAGAGGAAGCGAATGGCGATAACATCTGGCCATGAAGAACTATGCAATGGCGTCGTAATGACCGATAAAAATGGAGACTCTTACGACGTTTCCTTGCGCTTGGGGTGTGTTCTCCTTCACTATCTCTCTCTACACTATATATATATATCTTTACAAATATCTTATAATAAATATTTGACATGTCGATCATATGTCGTCATGGGACAACCGAATTAATTTCAATAATACTTTCTACACTGATAATCAACTATTTCATTGATTCATCCATCTTTAGGTCAAACTACTCATGTTGCCTATAGTATAATTGAGGAGAGATTAAGATGGGCAAAGACTCATTTCAGATAAATACATTATATGCCAAAATTTGACCATATATTTTTTTACAAGACTGCCACTCACACTCACTTTACTTACTCTTGAGACGGATCACTGCGTCTTACACTTAACCAACCAGTGGTCGAGTGAGAGTGGTTAATTAAGGCCAGCCGATTATGTCTTGTTAAGGGCGAGTACTGAGAGTCTTGTAAATCATATACTACGTACGTACATGTTGTCATTTGTGTGAAGCAAATCTAGCTTGTCCATTTTAATCCCAACAAACTAAGTAGCCGTTGTGATTGACACTAAATCGCATATATTGATCACCATGCATTAATCTGAATATATTTATACTATTTTTGGTAACTAGGTCAACGTTAGGACTGCATTTGAATCCTTGTAACATGCACATATACATATCTAATTAGCTCTGTGGTTTGGAATGGTAGGTTATCGACAACTGTAGTGGAAGGTTGTGGGGGAGACAAGGCGCTCAAAATAGATAATGTCTCTGATGATTCCGCTAGTCAAATGGCTTCTGGATGATTTTCTCCATCCATATATCTCATCCATTTACTGCCATTTTTATTTATTTTTCCCTCATCCCCTTTTTTCTTCTTTTTTTTCCTAGATTTTATTTTACTTTCCCCCTTTTGATGTACATAGTTTTGGTAGGTTTTCTACTTTTTGTTGGAACCCGTTGCTCCTTGATTAATTATTTCAGTGAAGGAACTAACAACAGGTTTAATTTGGCAGATTTTAGGGTTTTTTTTTTTTCTCTTTACAATCTCCGTTTGATCGAATGTACTTTCGATGTTTGATGATTTTGCCTTTTTAATTTTCTCCTAAATTTTTGCAACGAAGAAACTCATTTTGCGCTAGTAAATCATGGCTACGTCATACGTGACTTATTTTATGAGCTTCATAGACTCGTAGTGAATGATTATATTTTTTTCACTTATCACAACCAACTACAACACCTAAAATTTGCAAGTAAAGGGCGCACTCTAGCAAACTATTTTTTGTGTAATCTTTACTACTAATCCTAGTGCTGACTAATAACGCCCCAGCTTGTATGCATGCATAGTCATAGTGCTGACTGGCATTCTATTTTGACATCCTGACAAGCCAGGCATCGAGAGTCGGTCCCTGCGAGTATTCTCTCGCAGTTCATGAACGGGTTTCATGGACTCAAAATCTTTGTTGTATAGGACCTTCAACAAAAGGAACACGATTATGCTTGGGATTAGAGAACTGTTTTTCACACCCATACAAACTGGATGATTCGGACCCAATGTAATAGTTGGGCGCTAAACGAACCCTTCTCATGTAGCCACACAGGGCTTACTGATTTGAGAACACAATCTGCAAACATTTGGAGACTACAATCCCAAATGGCATTCACTCGAATAATGTACAAATTCAGCTGTACCAAACAAACAAAAAAAAAAAATTAGAATCCGGAAAGAATTCTGTTGTGTTCCTACTTATTTGCCTCGATCAATTCTCTGTACTCTTTCTTCATTTTGACACCGGAGACACTCCTACAGATGGCCAAGAATAGTAAGACAGCCATTGTTAAAGAGTATAAGCCTTTCGATTTTGTGCTTAGTATAAAAGTTTAGTCTACTGACCTTAGCAAATCCTTGTTCTTGAAGAACTGTACACAAGGTGTTCCCATGATGCCAGCTGCCTCTGCTATATCTTCATCTTCCTCAATATTGATTTCAACAAAGTGTAAATTCTCTTCAAACTCATCTATGACCTGCGATTGGCGCCCCAAGTAGTTTATCATCAGGCAACAAAAAAAGTTCCAATAATATAAGTTGGCTACGACAAAACATGTGATCGACAAGTTAACCTTTTTCCTAATCATATAATAATCCTACAGAAACACTGACCAGATTCAATCTCTACTGACAATTATCAGGCCAAACTACAGCATATGTTCAGAACTTACACCAGGTGAAGTATTACCTTGTTAAGAATTGGTTTTAAGGTCCTACATGGACCACAAGTTGATGTTGTATATAGCACGCAAAGAGCATATGTTCAGAACTTACACCAGGTGAAATATTACCTTGTTAAGAATTGGTTTTAAGGTCCTACATGGACCACAAGTTGATGTTGTATATAGCACGCAAAGAAGCTTTGAACTCTCATGATACAACTTCCGTAATGCATACTGCAGAAGTTAAAAACAGCATCAGTCGAGTTCAATGAAAGCACCTGTACAAAGACAATCGACAACTATCTACAAAGGCGAATTAAGTTAAAAGTTGGGCAGATGATACCTGTCCCTTGTGCTTGCTATGAGAAATGTCGAAACCTTGCACACCTCTCTCAGAAACTTCCTCCTTGGAGTCTTCTTTCTGCGGCTATCAAGAAATTTCAAAGAAAATGGAAGGTTAAATTAACTTATATGACCTTATATTAAATATCATGTCGTAGATAATAGACTGGGTACCAGATTGATTTGCATGGTACCTGATGAAATTCAGCAAGGAGGCTATTGCTTGCAAGGTATCTTTCAGCTGACAGTGCTGCAATACATCCAGATCCAGCTGCGGTAATGGCTTGCCTCCACTCATGATCCTGCTTTTAGATAATACAGGGTGATAATTTCTCAATATGCACAAAATAAAATGTGTACAGCGAGTTGCGAATTGACATTTAAGTTCACTTTTGCCAATCGCGCTCTTTCAATTTCTCAGCAATCACAATGCCTCCAACAATTATTATAGTACTTATACAGTTAGTTAAACCTATTTCTGAAACCAAAGATCAAGTCTTTCCAAGATTTATGTACAGAAATGACTAGAAGTCTACAATGTGTTTATCAGCATCATCACATGTAGATCCTGTATGCTCGAAATGACCTTCGTAAAACACTAGAATAAAGTCATGGTGCGGTATATGTTAGACATGTTAGGTTCATGAATGTCAGAAAGCCATACAGAAAAGCATATGATGCTACAAATGAGAATGCGAGCTACTAAACAAGTATGTATTCTTTAACTCCGAGAGGAAAAATGAGAAACATATCAGCTCATATGACATAAGGATGAACTGACAATCATAAAACTATGAAGAAAAGAATAGAGATGTGAAGAAAGTTTAGGATTCATTTGGTGTGCTCAACTTCTACATTATATAAGCTCCTTATCAGCACCAATAAACATCTTATTCAGCATATCGTGCCAAAAGAACTTTAGGAATTATCAGCGAAGTTCAGCCAGGCCTAATCTACAAGACAGATAAAAGACTATGCTGACTGCCTAAATAAACACGGGTAAGCATCCTCCTCAAAGATAAAACTGACTAGGTGAAAGAATTGGAATGCAGACATGTGTTTTTTTTTATATTGAGATTAAAAAATAGAATAGAAAGTTGAGCCATATTACCTTTACATCTCCAGCTGCAAATAAACCCTCCACCGAAGTTCTAGCAGTTCCATCCTTAACAACCACATATCCTGCATTATCAAGCTCAACCTGACCCTTCAACAGTCGGCTGTTAGGGGAGTGACCGATACCATAAAATAATCCTCTTGCCTCAACCAGAGCTTCTTCTCCTGAATCAGTTCTTCGGGTCAATATGCCAGACATTTGGCATTTTGCATTATCAGACACATCCACGGTCTCTGTATTGAAGTGCACGGTGATATTTGGATTCTTGAAAACTCTGAAATATTCGCCAAAAGCAACCTGTTAAACAAACATCGAGGAAACTCACTAAAGAAGGTGTCTACCATCATCTCATTAGGGCCAATGAAAAAGTCTACTTGTGAAGACAATTTGGCAAATGAGGAAAGAAAATGAGCCAGTGCTCAATAAAGCACTGCTTCCACAGGTTTTAATACATACAAAGAAATTTGCTTTGGGCTCCTGCCTGAGAATGAAAAAGCGATGCTTAAGCGAAAAAACGACAAAGTGAACCCTTCATGGACAAAAGCATATTTTTCAAAAAAAAAAATTGGATAGTTTTTAGAAGTAAGCTCATGTTATTGAAAGAATGGAGCGGCTTTAAAGAAAACTAAGCAGAGTAATAGTAATATAAAGTTAATGAGGGAAGAGGTTGATGAGATTGATATGGAGTTACAAGATGATAGTGGTAATGGTGCTTTGCATGATGAGGGGGAGGATAATAGCTCAGAATCTAAATAACTTTTCCACTATTTTGATTTCATTAGTTTTCCTTTTACTGTGATCGTATATATGTATTTATATGTGGAACAATCTATTTGCAATTATCCTTTAATATTCTTTGAAATCTATTAGATACAAATTTGAAAGAATCGTCGAGGATACTTATGAGATGTAGGTTTTATTTGCAGCTATGTCTTTATCATTAATAAATATCTATTTGACAAAAAGGTGTAGCATAATGTATTTTGAAAATATATAAAGGTGTGTGTGTACTGTGTTTTAAATCATTACTAATTTTTGTTAGTATGAATGTATATTCATCCATGAAGCGGGCGCTTTGCGTCGCTTCACGCTAAGCGAAGCCCTACCAGGGGACGGGGGTGGGGGCGGGCTTGAACCCTGGTGCCTACCGATCGGCAGATTCAAGACATCTTAACAATATGGTTCAAACCTTTTGGTGTTCAAATGAACAACTCAAGTCTATAACAAATAGTGGTCCAAAGGTGTTATGAATGGTGGTTAAGTGAATTAACGCTATGTGGTTCATAATATTAATAAGAAGTGGTTCAAACTTTTACTCACCTTTGGTACAAGAGTTTTAGCGCGTGAGATTTTTTTGCTTTTATTAAATTTATATCAGTTTCCACTATTCAGATTGCTTCTTTTGTTCTCATTACCTGAACCAGGCGCGCACACACACACACCTCATAGAATTGGACTAAAAAACAAATAAAACTATACAAGACAGTAGGAGAAAAGTGAAAACAGGCTCAGAAAAGAGAAAAAATGACATTATAAATTTCAAGCAAATGCAAAATTTTAAGAAATTACAGTAATATCCAACTTTAGAAGGCGTGATAAAGTTTCGCTCACAATAATTAATCCTAAAGCACCAAAACCTATAATTGAAAATTAATAACCAACATAAAACTCCATTAAAGTATAAGATAGACTTCCTACCGGATGATGAGAATAACATGTGTCAGCACTAATCCTTTTGGTACAGGGATTATTAACCCATGCGGAAAAAAAAAGCGCAGAACAAGCTTTGCAATGCATCTGTAATTACAAAGTAAAAATACCAAAAGTACCACTTTATTCTTATCAGCAATATAGAGCTAATTACATATCATGCTTACAAAGAACATTTTTCTTATCAGCATAATAGAGTTAATTAATGTTGCTAGCTAGTTTTTTTTTTTAAATGCTGACAAAGTGCTCAAAATGCACCTTTGAAAGCATTATGACATCCAAACAGAACCTCCCATGATCTTGAATTGTGTTTGCCTGCTTGGAATAGATGTCCATTGCTAAAAACCCATGGTGAATGTGAATATATGAGTGTCAAGGGAAAATGATAACTAACCTATCTTGCATCGCCTTGGAAGCCCTTAGTTCATGGCTGCGCACAAGTAGATGGACATGACTGGCATATTTGGTCAAGTAAAGTGCCTCCTCAGTAGCTGTATCTCCTCCTCCAACCACAGCAAGAACCTGCCCTCTGAAAAGTGGAGAGGCACCATCACATATTGCACAAGCACTAATCCCTCTGCTCCAAAATTCATCTTCACGGGGTAACCTGAGCCTTTTTGCAGTAGCTCCAGTGGCAAAGATGAGACTGTGGCACTTTATCTATGTAAAGGATAACAGATACGTATGAGGTTAGAAAGAGTGCCATACATGTATAGTATCAACATTTCTAATTATATAACACTTATTTCAAAAGGAATGAAAAGAAAACAATGATGCGGAGATGAAAAGTAGAATATTTCTCGTATAATACACAGGCACTTGGTTGATAAGATGTAGAATACTGAGCTGTATGACAAGATTACACCTTACGTTCAGCACTGGCTACAAGAAATGGGCGGTTCTTCACATCAATTAATTCCACATCCTCTTGATATAACACAGCTCCACACCGCTCAGCTTGCTGCTTCATTCTGTGTGAGAAAACAAAGATGAGTTAAGATTTGAGAAAGAAGCTAAATCTGCATAAGATAAAGTGACATGAAATTTCCAAGTTACCTATCCATCAAATCAGGACCAGTTATTCCATCAGGAAACCCTGGAAAGTTCTCCACTTCAGTAGTGGACATCAGCTGTCCACCAGGTACACCGCCAGCCTGGTACCCCTCAAAAACTACTGGCCTAAGATTAGCACGAGCTGCATAAATGGCTGCCGTGTATCCAGCAGGACCAGAACCAATTATCACCAAATTCTCAATATGCCTACCTGCAATGAAGAACATGTCTTCAGAGATCATTTCTATTTAGCAAATATAACAATGCATCTGGAACACTGTTTGAACACTAATAGGAATTAACCATCCATCGAATGTCAGCTGTACATGCTACAGATTTCAGTTCGTCTCTCCGGAAACTCCCCGTACCAATTCAATCGCGTTCCCCAATCAAGAACAGAAACCAAATGTGTAGCTGCCAGTGAGTTTATAATAACACACAGGATTTTTTCTCAAAAAAAAAAAAAAATTTAAAAACACAAAAGGATCCAGTCCACAGTGCATTCAAATTAAGCAAGAAGGAAAATCAATTCAAGAACGGATATGAATTTCCAAAGAGAGAGATATACGAGGTCAAACCTGAAGAGGAGCGCGATATTTCTTGTTCAGAATTAGAAACATAAGCTCCGACTCGTAGACCAACGCTTCGACGGGCAACGGGGAGCCTGGGGGAGGAGACTTTGACGGGGATTAGGGCGCGATCGGAAGTAGGAGCAGGCCTAGGGTTAGGAGGAGCGAGAAAAGCGGCGGCTATGGAACTAGGAGGGTGAGTCACGGCGCGGAATCCGAGTGGCGGTAAATTAGGAGCCATGTGCGTGGAAATTTGAAAAAGCGGCATCAGCCTACAAGGAGGCGTCCGCCGAATCGAGAGAGAGCAGCTATGAAATGCAGATCGGAGGAAGGATCTGAAACAGATGAAGTAAAGAAGACGAGAGAGAAGGGGAAATCAGAGGCACGCCGGTGGCGGCCTCGTGTGCAACAAACCCCTTTCTCTTCTACCAACCCGCTTTCGCTGTCTTCCAACTTCCCATTCCCAACTAAGACCATCCGCAACCATAAGGTTACCTCTTACCCAATTTTTTTTCCCCTCTCCCTATAATATTTTAACACCTCATTTATTTTTTCTTTTAAATAATTTTCTACTTTATCAACCTCTTTCTTTAAGGTTTTCATATTTTTACTCCACAACCATGAGTTTACCTCAATTTTCCCTTTTTCCCATTTACTAGTTTAGTACCCGCACTATTGTGCAGTCTATTTTTTTAAATTAATACATTTAATATTAAAAAAATGTATAAAAAATTTCTGCAAGTAAACTTTAAACTCTAAATACCCCTCACATCTAAACATAACCACCCGAGCCTTACCTCATCTTTCAATTTACAATTAACTACTATCGAACTATATGAAAATCAAATCATAACCACCCGATCGACAAATCCTATCGGTATATATGATTAGTTGTATTTATCCTATCGGTATATATGTTTATTTCTATTTATTAATTATTAATTACTCTATCGTTTATAAGGATATTAATTTGATTTGAAATTAATTAATTAACAAATTCTATCGGCATATATATGAAATCATAACCACCTAATCGGCATATATTAATTATCGCCTTTGGCTCTCGTAGATTTGTTATCGACATATATTAATTAGAGTAATTAATTAACAAATTAAAAAAATATGCTTTAACAATCAATTAATCAGCATATCTTAAAATAAGTGAGATAACAATCATAACCACCTAATAAGTGGGATAACAATCAATTAATATTTTAAATTTTAAATCTAATTCTTTTTTATTATTAATGTAATTAATCTAATAAGTAACAAATCCTAAATAAAAAAATTAAAAAAAAAACTACTTTAAACTAAGAAGTCGTCAAATACTCAAATGACGTAAGCGACTTCTTCTTTAGTATTATACTATTGATGTACCGTTATTTAGATTTGTAATTGTTTTTCTTTAATTTATTCTTCTTCTCTTCGAATGCATTTGCTATCTTTGAATGTATTATTTATATTTAAAAATGTTAAATTTATTTATTTATTTATTATGATTTGTTAGGCATACTTGAGATTTGTTTTTATCCCTTACTATAAATAGTTGAGATTTATTTTTATCGTACATATATATAGATGGAGTAGTGTATAATTAGTTTAGAATTTGAATATTTATGCTAAATTAATTAGTAAAGAACTAAAGATGAATAAGATAAGATGGAGTAGTGTGTAATTAGTTTAGATTTTGAATATTTAATTAAATATTTAAAGATAAATAAGATAAGATAATTAAATTAATTGGTAAAGATAATTATTGAGAATATGATTCCATAAATATCGAAACAACCAACAACCAAATCCATAGTACCTCAACTGATTCTTAAATTATGATTTCACTTTTAATTTGTAAATGTTTAAAGATGAAAAGGTAAGATAATTAAATTAATTGGTAAAGATAATTAGTAAGGATGAAATTCCACAAATATCTAAACCAACCAACAACCAAATCTATAATATCTCAAAATTAAAAAAACAATATCTAACACTGAATCTCAATATCTAACAATGAGCCTATCTTCATTAATAAATTCTATAATCCACTAATTGGAAACCAATATCTAAACCAACCAACAACCAAATCAAGTGATGCCTATAAAAAAAACATATATGGCTACTATTTTTTATTATTATTATTATTATCATCAAAATCAAATCATTCGACATCAACTTAAAAAAAGAGGAGTTTAAAAACAAAAAAGATCTAGCATTTGGGCAAAAGAAACACTCATCTACATGTCTTGTGCAAACAACCAATGAACCACATGCACCATTTCTTTCCCTCTTCACATAGCTCCATGCGAAACTCATGAGCTCTTGAGTCAGCTCCTCCGTGCGCTTAATCACGTTGCCCAAGTTCGATCTGGCCTTCTATTTTCGCTTAAGATCGATGTGCCAAGACCTACACACAATCACTCTCAATGACGGTACACGTAAGCTCTTCCCAATGTGCCAATTCAATTTGATCGCGAAGAGAAATGCTTCTGCCTTCACTGCTACGGGTGACGGAACTCCTTCGATCGAAAGAATGAATGAAACTTTCTTGAATTAGAGGGAAAAAAGTATGAATTATTAGTTTGAGCTATATAATAATTAAGCTAAAGAATGAATGAACCTACCTTGAATATTGAATGTCTCAAATTAAATGAATCAAAAGTTCTACACATAATGAGTGCAAAAGTTTGAGTAGATGGGCTAAACATTAGAAAATCAAAGGTATGATTAATTACATTACTTATATGTCTAAAATTCATATGAATATACGTGAAAACAACTATTTGTATGATGTATGCATAACATTTACCTTTTGAGTTTAATTACAGGCACTGTACCATTGGCTTCTATTGCATTCTGTTGTGTTTTCTCGTATGTCATCGTCGATCAGCATCTTGAGCACCACTTTCTGAATAATTTTGGGCCAAATTAGATATATCAAAAGTAGAAACGGTTAATGTACTTTATAAATTCATCGAATGATCAAGAGATTGGAGGAGGAGGGCTCATTGGAGATGAATTAGGGGCTGAGGGGGTTGTGCTGTGCCATTGGATTTTGTTGTTGTGGTGGGAAGGGGGAAAAGGGTATTTTGAAAATAGAGGTGGTGGAAATTGAATGATCGTTGAACAAATTGAATTTCATAAAAAAAATAGTATGAGATGAATTGCATATAAAGTAAGTACCCAATTGAGCAAATGGGAGTGGTAGGAACGTACCCATGCCAATTGAGCAAAGGTATCGTTTGTATCGTGATAAGCATTTATCCTGCAATTATAAAACAAAAACAACAAACGTATGAGTCATATCATAAAAAGATCGAAAAAAGTGAGAGGAACAATTATTATATAGGATATGATGGTGTGTAAAGGAAGCTAAAACCCCAAAAGTTCAAACATATAAACTATAAATTATTTATTAATATTGTAAAAATAAATATGATTTTATTTTGATTTTATCCATTGAATATCTAAACCAACCAACAACCAAATCTATAATATCTCAACTGACTTCGAAATTATGGGGAATTAAAAAAAAATCCGAAAATTCAAGAAAATGACACGTAGATATTCAAATTAATTACTAACTAAAAATCCAAATTTAATTAATTATTAATTAAAAATCCCTACTTTAAAGGAGAAGCCGCCACATGTCTTAGGCGACTTCTCCTTTAGTATTATAATATAGATTTATACCCACTATATGATTTCCACCAATCATAATATTATTAGTTAAATATAAAAACATAAAAATAAATAAAGATCATGCTTTTGCACATGGTCCAATGCACTATCTACCTCTCCACACCAAGGTAATCCCTTTCCTCTCTTTACCTTAAGGTTTTGCCTACAACCATGGGGTTACCTTTTAGCAACCTTAAGGTAAGCAAAACCCATTGTTGCTCATGCTCTAAGCGCATGAGCAACCGTTTTGCTCTTCTCTTTTCGAATTTTTTTGGGTGATTTAGGTAAGTAGTCTATTTTAAATCTTCAATTAGGTAATTAGTCCATCAACTTATTATTTAATTAGATGAGATAGACCATTATTCAATTGGGGTATTAAATGGTCAATGGTCCGGTCAACGTTGACCGTTGACTGGTCAACGTTGACCAACTCATGTGTTTTTTTTTAAGTGATGACATTTTTTTACCGTTATGATGCCATTTATTTATTACATTTTATTTTCGCTTTGATGTCACTTTTCTAATGAAATGGTTTGATGACACTTTTTGAATGCCACTATTTTCAAACCTTGATGACATTTTTTGTTTACTATGATGCCACGTTAATCATTGATGCCATTTTTTTTTACCGTGGACTATTGATGACACTTTTTTTTATGCTTTTTTTTTACCGTGATGCCATATTTTTTTCAAAGTAGTGTTTTGATGACATTTTTTTCTTTAATGTGATGCAACTTTTTCAAAGTAGTGTTTTGATGCCATTTTTCTAAAGTAATTATTTGATGCCACTTTTTTAATTAATCAATTGTATATCATTATATTTTCATTGATTTTACTTTTATCCACTGATGACACAATTGTGATTACACTTCATTGATGCAATTATTTGTGGTGACATTTTTATTACATTTTTATACAATTGATGACACAAAAGCATAAAATGTGATTAAACTTCATTAGTGACATTTTTTGACGATTTTTATTCATTGATGACATTTGTGATTACACTTCATTGATCTCAATCATTTTGTGATGACATTTTTATTGATAACATTTTTATACAAGAGGAAATTTGGTGAAATTACTAAAATTCAACACTGAGTGTAAAAAAAGCTTATACCAAGTCATTAGTCATCCCTTGGAAAAAAAATTACAATGAATGAAATTAGTAATCCACTTTAATGATGACACCATAGCTTGCTTTCACTAAATGACCCATGGTTCTGCATTTGGTTGCCATTGCCACACATCCCTTACAACAACAGTTCAATGACATCTCTTTCAACAACAGTTTAATGACATCCCTTACAACAACAGTTCAATGACAGCAGCAAAAATTGGATTTCAAAATAAATTCAATTCAATCAGGGGCTCAATTCACACAAATCAGATCCATCAATTGTGCTATTGCACCCTTGATTTCAAAATAACCAAATTCGGATCTCAAATTCGATAATTGCAAACCCTAACCAGCTAAACTCCGACTGATTTGGGATATGAAAAGTACATGAAAAGTACATGAAATTCGATAATTGCAAACCCTTGATTTTGAATCAGAAGTCGAATAAGAAAACAAGAGGGATTTGGGATCTGAAAAGTACATGAAATTCCACCATAAGGTCCTTGAGTTTGATTTGGAGCCCATTGGTGACGGCAAACCTGGTGCGGTCGATGGGCTCGCCGAGCTTCGCAGACAAACGACGATTCTCGGCGTTGGAGCAGTGTCCATCTCGGCGAGCCGGGACTTGATGGCTCGAGCCCTCTTCAAGACGGAGACGATGTCGAAGTTCATCTTAGCGCGGAAGGACTTGAGGGCGTCGGGCTTGTGGAGCGACTTGCTCTCCTCGTGGGAGGCTTCGAACTCCGAGAACGCATCCTTGATGGAAGCGATCTCGGATTTCACCATCTCGGCTTCTTCCAGGAAAGCCTCCATGTCCTTTTGGACCGCTTTCTTCAGATCCATTTTCATCTAGGCTTCATAATCAGCATGAACGGAGGGATCGAAGAGCAAGCGAGAAATTGCCGATAGAGGAGAAGATGAGGGGAGAGGAAGAAAGGGGTATGTACAGTTATACGGTATAACTGTACAAGGGCTAAAAAAACATTCAACTAGGGTTAGCACGCCTAAAAAAAATTGAAAGAGATTAGTTATCTAATTAAATTATGTAAAGTGTACAAATTATCAAATTTTCTCTATTTTTTTTTCAAATTAGCCAAAAACTGAAAAATAAAATAAAAAATTGGAGATTAGCCAAAATGTGAAAATATTAAATAAAATAAAAAATTGGAGATTAGCCAAAATGTAAAAATATTTTGCGATTTAGCCAAATTGGGGTAAAGTCGTTGTTTAAAAAACGGTTTTGCTATATACACGGTGAAATTCTTGCCGATTGCACGGAAAGACATCGCAATGGCGTAGTCCGAATACACAGATTTGTGGGGCCCATCTGACCGTGGATGCTGACTGTGGATGCGCGGAATTGAGCCCCTCAACAGACGCGCACGAGGAGCCTGGATGCGTGGATGGGACGTCGGAGGCACGACTCTCGCCTGCCCGGTGATCTGCTGCTGTCAATGCACGACCGTCACCAGCCCTACCCGCAGCCCTACCACCAGCCCCTCGTCCACCTCCGCCGCCACAAAACCCTACTCATGCTCCTCAGCCGCACTACATGCACCGTCGTTTCTCCTGCCGACCCGATCCTCCGCCCGCGGATCCTCCCACCGAGGCCAGCCGCGACGAGGAGCGTCACCGGCACCAGATCTGCATCCGCCAGAAAGTTAAGGACCTCATCATCTCCTCGCCGCCTCCACTCGCCGACAACGCCAATAGTGTTGTGATGACGGTTGTGTTTTTATTCGATCTATTTTCTTTCGATTTCAAATTGCAGGGGGTTGGGTATGTATGGGGGAATATGGGGTTGAAATTAAAAACTCCATTGATAACGAAATAAATTAAAACCTGGGTAGAAGACGAAAGGCCCCCTTTTGATTTTACACTACAAGTTTTTAATTAGAGGTATAAAGTTAGACATTTGCTTGCTTTCTCGTTTTGCAGCTTTTGCCACTGCAACTTTGCTGAAGATGAGTGTGGAATCCAACTTCACATAAAAAAATAATATATATATACATCCACGTACATGAAGTCCGCGTACGCGAATTTATATATATATATATATATATATATATATATATATATATATATATATATATATATATATATATATAAATTGCAATCGCGTATTATGCGTGCGCAGAGTTTGAACCGTACAATTGGCGAAAATTTCACCGTGTAAATAGTAAGTCCCTTTAAAAAATATATAACAGCGACTTACCTTTTAAAAAAAAACGTTTTTACATTTAAAAAGACCGAAACCTAAAAAATAACGTTGTTCTCCCCGTTCAAGTAGTAAAAGGCAAAGGATGAAAGATGAGGGATGACATCATCATTCACTTTATTTTCGGAAAGAGTGCGTACAAAAGGAGAGAGAGATAGAAAAAGGAGGGGGTCGGGGGTTCTTAAATCTCACAGAGTGAAGGGTACGAAAGTTGCTATTGTTAACATCAGTTTTCCTTTTTTTTCCAAAAAATAAATACATAGTGTTTAACTAATTGGAAAAAAATTAAAAAAAATACGTAAGTAGTTGTTTACAACAACGACCCTAATATTGTTTTAATTTTCAAAAATATTTGGGATAAGTCGTTGTTTATAACAGCGACTTACCCCTATTTTGGCTATTTTCCAAAATAGTTTGTGTTTTTGGCTATTTCGCAAATTATTTTTATTTTTTTGACTATTTCTAAAAAAAAAATCTCTCTTTTCTAATTTTGTTTTTCCTTTTCTTAATAAAAAAGTAATATCTCTCCTTTTTCATTCACTAGGCAGGTTCCCACACACAAATGCGTGCAGACTTATCATATTTGTTTATTATATGTTATTTTTCATGTGAATTTATTTATATGTGCTCATAATTTTTTTATAATAATAATAACACCAATAATAATTGTATTGTTTTATAAACAGGAGATGTAGTCTTTTGAAATTTTGATTTATCAAAATTAAAAATAAACCAAAAATTATAATAGTTAGAAAATTCCAGTCATTATATCATAAAAAATGATGAAACTTACGGTTGTTGTTATTATTAAAAAAATTATTATTAGTACTCTATTATTATCATTATTACAAAAATAAAGTTGAATTGATTTGAGAAAACTTTATTGTTGTAACTTGGATAATTTAATTTAAAACGTAAAGTAGGGGTAATTAGAAAAAAATCTTTTAGCTATAACTTGGGTAGTTTAATTATAAATATAAAGTAGATTTGTTCAGAGAAAATATTAAAATTGCAATTTGAGTATTTTTACCAAAAACATAAAGTTTGGTGAAATTAATACAATATTATAATTTTGAATATACAAAAAGGACATTAAAACAAAAATATATTATTCATCAAACTTTTAAAGTTAAAAAAGATATTTTTTAAAATAAATTACCTAAAATGGTATAACAATATAACATATATTTAAGATAAGAAAAAAAAAATTGAGGATAAATATGTTCCAAAAAAAAAGAAATTACTATTCATTCAATTCACTCACGCCATTGGTGGAGTTGATAAAATATTATCATTTATAATTTGAAAAGAAAAAAAGAACATTGAAAAACAAATCAATATTTAAAAAAACAAAATTTTAATTCATCAATCATTCTTCCATAAATCAGGAATAAGTAATCAAATGGCACAACACAATAATCTCAATTGACATAGTTTATAAAAAAAAAAAACTCAAATGCAATGCAAATTGTTAAAAGAACAAAAGCAATAGAATATAATCTATATAAACTCTTAATTTAGAAGAGTTTATGCTGAGGTGTCAACATTAG
This sequence comes from Persicaria maculosa, assembly GCA_963922045.1. Taxonomy (NCBI): domain Eukaryota; kingdom Viridiplantae; phylum Streptophyta; class Magnoliopsida; order Caryophyllales; family Polygonaceae; genus Persicaria; species Persicaria maculosa. Next base: position 49,534,574 of record OY998259.1, on the reverse strand, counting down.
AGAGATTTTAGGGGTTTTGACCAATTATAATTTTGTTTTTTCTCTTTAATCCTTTTTTTCTAATTCTCTTTTTTCTTCTTTTTCTTTTAATTCTTTTTTTTCTTTAATCTTACTAACTATCTATATTCTATATAAAGTCTTAATTTATAAGAGTTTATGCTGAGGTGTCAACATTAGAGAGATTTTAGGGGTTTTGACCAATTATAATTTTCTTTTTTTCTCTTAATCCTTTTTTTCTAATTCTCTTTTTTCTTCTTTTTCTTTTAATTCTTTTTTTCTTTAATCTTACTAACTATTGGGCTTAATTCAAAACATTGAATTCAATCTAATATAACTATTGGGCTTAACGTAACTCAAATTCATTTACTAACTATCTATATCTATATACTATATTAATTTATGTCACATACTCACATGTTCTCTCCATGTTCAAAGTTATTTGTGAAAATATTATTTACATAATATCATTTTATTATAGTAACTATATTTTCTAATATTATATTTTTTTGAAAAATATTCTAATATTAATTACCCAATATTATTTGATGTTACATTTTTAACCAATATCTATGATTTATCGATATCTAAATATTATTTATAAAAAAATCGCGCCATGACGCGGGGATCGTACTAGTATGTATAAAGTTGGAACAATGTTTGTTTTTTTGTTTTTTTGTCAATTTTTTAATCAAATGACGTGTATTCCCTAAATAGTTGTAATTTTAAAATATTAAAATTTTCATATCTTTTTAGTTTTTACTCTTTTTTGGTGTTTTATATTTTTTTCAACCCACGTTATATTTTTTAAAATTTATAAAATGGATATTTTTTAATCTAATTTTAGCAATGGAAGTTATAGAGAATTTTTTAAAACTTACACCTTGGATAGCTTGATGAAAAACAGAAAGCAATATAGGAAAAAAAATCAATAATTTTAAATTCAAACTTTAATGGGCAAAAATGACATTTGAACTTTTTTAATAAAAATACAAAAGTAGACATAACAAGTTGGGTCAAAGCCAACGTTTTAAACAAATTGTATGGGTCAAATGGGAAATTCATATGGAAATATCTCTCCCCACTCCACCGTTTTGCTATGGTGGAGACGCGCAAACAAATCAACATATGAAGCGGAAGAGGTATGATGACGAGGTATGTATACTTCTCTGAGTGAGTTTCTTGGCTCACTGGATTTCGGATGATGGCGGGGGATGATCAGAGACTCCTTCGTGTGTGAGACTAGTCCCTGCAATCAATAGGACAACCACAGGGCGGGGCTTGTATCCCCGGGGGTCACTCCGACGCCCAAGTCGATCAGTGTTTGATCGAATGTAAAGTTGAAAGCTTTTTTCTGTCTTTATTTTCATACCTTAGGCCCTCCTTTTATCCTTGATCCTTCCTATATCAAGTTGTTGATAAAAGATAGATTTCATGGGCTGTGTTTATCCATCAGTTGAGATCTTTAGCCAAGCCCCTAAATTAGATTAAGATTTGTTAATTCGGCGGCTGGATATCCGTACGATATGGGTAGCTTCTATTTACGATCCGATATTTTGGTGTGGCGGGAAATTCCCCACTCAATAGCCCCTCGAGTTTGCTTGTTACGACTTGGTGACTAGCGGACTCGATATTCGTCGTGGTGTCCTTGGCCTAGATGGGCGCCTTGAGCTGATCATTGCTTCACTCGCAGGGAGTTGGGCATCGTTAACCACAGCCCCCCGGAGGCGAATGATATCGGTTTGACTGCGCTTCGTCCTTTGCAGTTCGTGCATTGAGTACCAGAACTAGCATCCTTGGATCCTCGCTCTAGAAACGCTTCGAGGGCCTACGAGTGGCTACTATTGACCTCATTGGTGTACACTTTAAGGGCATGTGAGTGGCTCCTACTGGCCTTTATTGGCGAAGAGATCAGTCCCTTGGCGATGGACTGTACCAGCCTTTGACGGCTTCTACCGGTTCGGCCAATCATCGGCCTCCCTTGGTCTTAATTAACGGCTCTTGACTGGCCTATGAGCGGTTGTAACTGGCCTTCAATGGCTGCAATTGGGTCCTTTTATGGACTAATATGAGCCTATAATGGCTTGGGCATGTCTACGTCATTGAAGCAAGCAATTGTGGCGAACTTTCAATTCATTCAAATCGTGAATAAAAATAAATGGGGGGCTTCATTAAAACCTTGCCGCGGGAAAACCTCGTGGGACAAAACCACACGGCAAGGAAAAAGAGTACCCCATATTCATGTTCGATACTAATGACGAGTCTGGTAAATAAAACAATAGAAATGTACCTAGCAAGGGTACTAAATATAGTAGAACTTTAAGTTGGACACGTTCCATGTCCGTGGTATTGCCCTCCCCTCGGCATCTTCAAGCTTGTAATAGCCGTTTGCTAGCTCGCAGGTGACTCGGTAAGGGCCTTCCCAATTGGGACCAAGCTTGCCCGCAAAGGGGTCCTTAGCGCTGCCCATTGTCTTCCGCAGAACGTAGTCCCCTTTCTTGAAGCTCCTGTCTCTCACTCGCCTGCCGTGGGAGTGAATCAGGCTGCGCTGGTACTCGGCAAGACGGATGGCTAATGCGTCTCTTTTCTCTTGTAGGAGGTCCAGATTTGCTTGTAGAGCTTCATCGTTTCCTCATTTCTCAAACGCAGAGGTGCGAATCGTCGAAAGCCCCACCTCAAGCGGGATGACAGCCTCCGTACCATAGGCTAGAGCGAACGGGGACTCCCCGGTTGAGCGCCTTGGGGTTGTACGATAAGCCCATAGTACGGCCAGTAGCTCCTCTGCCCACCTTCCCTTGGCTGCGTCGAGCCGTTTCTTTAAACCATCGATGATGGCCTTGTTGGTAGCTTTCGCTTGTCCGTGAGCCTGCGAGTAAGCCACAGAAGAGTAAAAATTCTTGATGCCATAGCCTGCACAAAAAGACTTGAATGCGGAGCTCTTAAATTGTCTTCCGTTATCAGATATTAAAGCGTAGGGGATCCTGAAGCGGATTATGATGTTTTCCCATATAAACTTCTTGGTTTCAACATCCCGGATGCTTGCGAGCGCCTTTGCCTATACCCACTTGGTGAAGTAATCGGTAGCGGTGATGACGAAGCGCCTATTCCCGGGGGGCCTTGGGGAATGGTCCTATCAAATCCAAGCCCCATTGCGCAAATGGCCACGGATTGGTGATGGGATGCAAGTCTCCGGCTGGTTGGTGAATTAGCTTGGCGAAGCGCGGGCACTTGTCACACTTCTTTGCGTAGCATTCGGCGTCCTTTTGCACGTAAGGCCACCAGAATCCCTGAGTTATTGCTCGTAATGCGAGGGACCTTCCTGCGGCGTGCACCCCACATATTCCCTCGTGTATTTCAAAGAGCAGGTTTGGTACAATGCTTGGATGTACACATTTCAAGTAAGGTCCAGAGAAGGACTTCCTATATAATTCTTTGGACGGGGAGAGCCAAAATCGGGCTGATTTCAACCTTATCTTTCTCGCCTCCTTCTTGTCCTCTGGAAGACGGTTCTCCTCAAGGTAGGATATAAGCGGATCCATCCAGCTTGGATCCAGGTTGGAGAATTCAACTTCGGATGCGGCGATGCTAGGGATGCTCAAGACGTCGATGTCCACCGAGCAACCGTCGCCGCTGCCATGTGCCGACGCTAGAGCTGCAAGGGCACCCGCTTCCTCATTGAGTTCCCGGGGCACCTGGATTACTTCCCAATTCTGGAAACCCGACAGCAACTCCTTCGCTCGCTCCATATAGGTGAGCATTCGATCGGTCTTTGCCTTGAACTCTCCATTAATTTGGTTAACGATGAGCTACGAGTCGGAAGTCACTGAAATGCTTGAAGCTCCCCTGTCCTTTGCCGCCTTTAATCCCAAGATTAGGGCCTCATATTTCGCCTCGTTATTTGTTGCTGCGAAGCTTAGACGGACAACCGTTCAGACAACCTCCCCCGTCGGAGCCTTGAGTACCAGACTGACGCCTGAACCTCGTCGTGAGCTGGCTTGTCCTTTATCTGAGTAAGGATCCTATAGATTGGGATCCTGAAGGTGGTATTCACGGCCACATGAGCCGAGGTGTATGAACCAACTATCAACAGCCCCTTATCCCTTGTCGTCGGCTTCTCGCTGGCACCCTTGTCCCTCCGCGGTTCGGGCACCGTTGGCTTACGGACAGGAGTGGGAGACCTGCCATCTCGCTGGGTACCCCTGTCGTCCTCAAGCTTGGTGTACTGCCTGATCCTCTCTTGAAGCTCAGCCATGCCGGAAGGAGTCCGCAATGTCAGGCTTTCTCTCAACCAACTATCCTTTGGCAATGCGAGTTTAAAAGTTGAAACTGCTACCTTCTCGTCGCAGTGCTCGATATCCGCATAACATTCCATGAATCGGGATGTGAAGTGCCTCAATGCTTCGCCCCTACGAGGTCGTATGGCAAACAATGAATCCATAGACATGGGGTCACGACTATTTGCTATATATCATGCCACGAAGCTTCTTGCCAACTGCTTCCAGGAGGAAATAGAATCTGGCTGCAGCGAATGGAACCACCGGGAGGCAGACTTGTCCAAGCTGGAAGGAAATGTCTTACACATCATTCCATCGTTTTCGATCCACAGTGCCATCTTATGAGTATAAAGAGCAATATGGTTGATGGGATCTGATTTTCCGTCATACAAATCAAAGATTGGAGCAGAAAACTTACCTGGCGGCCGTTAATGGCGGATTTCGCGGGTAAACGGTGTTGACGTCATTTGATTCAGCTTAGTCTCCGCCTGCTCTTGCCCAGACAGCAACGACTCACCCTGGTTTGAGAAAAGCTTGAGCAATCGCTCCTCCGCTCGGGAGACTCGCTCCTTTCTCATGGTGCGATCCGGCACCCCGCGATCTTCGTTGTTAGAAGCCTCTCGGCAATGCCTGTTCAATCGCTCCCGTCCTCCCCTGACACCATGATTGGGATGCGACTCCTCAGACCGCCTCCTATAGTGCTGGGAGCCATGGTATCGGGCGCGACGAGGCGATCTCCTTCTCTTGCGACCGCGATGATTCAAAGCGCTCGGGGATGTCGGGGACGTGCTCTCCTGGCCACGACGGGGAGATTGCAGAGAGCGCCCGTCGGGTTCGTCGGTCACTTCGTGGATCCGAAAACGATCAGACCAACGCTCTCTCGCTCTGCTTCCTCCCTTGCTACCCCTGTCGCCTCTGTTCAATGAAAGCTCTTGCGAATTGATCTCTAGGGCACTAACGAGACGGCCTCCATGTCCCTCCTGGGGACGCTTTCCCAACGCTCGCTCTTGCTGCTCACATTGTTGGCGCAGGGAGATCACTTCATCCTGAGCGGCCCGTAATTGATGATTCCTTTCCTCTAATTCCTCCTCGAGCTCAGCCTCACGCGTGAACTGATCCCCGACTCTATCGTTTGGAACCTCTGATTCCCCTATCCCTACAGACGACGCCAATTGTGAGTGAGTTTCTTGGCTCACTGGATTTCGGATGATGGTGGAGGATGATCAGAGACTCCTTCATGTGCGAGACTAGTCCCTGCAATCAGTGTTTGATCGAATGTAAAGTTGGAATCTTTTTTCTGTCTTTATTTTCATACCTTAGTGATAGATTACATAGGTCTCCTCATGTATAGTGGGCTAAAAGCCCGTTAAGGCCCAATACCTTTGTAACATATATATATATATATATATATATATATATATATATATATATATATATATATATATATATATATATATGTTTATCAATGAATGGAAACCCTCAAGGAGGACTTTACATCGATTTTGTCATTCTACATGGTATCACAGCCTTTTCTTCCTCACGGAACCCTAATTTGATCATCCCGCCTCCCCTCTTCTCTTACCGGCAAGCACCCCTCCGACCGGATCCAATCACCAGGCACCACCGGCGTAGCCCCGAGCCCAGTTCCGAATCCACCCCTCTCGCTCTCGCACTCCGTCGTCCTCGCTCGTGGCCACCTACATCCCGGATCCCCCATATCCGAGCACCTTAACCGCCCTGCCGAGCCCAATTCCCAGATCCGGCCACCCCTCCGCAACTCCGGCAACCCCGACCCCGGATTCGCCATCCCCCACACCCTCTCTCTCGACCGCCGCCGATCCCAAATCCGGCCCTTTCTCTTCGATACCTCCCCCGCCAACACTCCCTGCAGCCGCCGAACTTCACCGAGCCCCGATTCGGTGACCCCGTGCCCGACCTCAGCCGCATCCCTCCTCCCAGACTCTGAACGTGCCCGTCTCTGAACGTGTTTCGAAGGAGAAGAAAGCAGACGCTTTTAATCTCTTTTGAAGAAATTCCAAAAACAGCCCTTGTGTTCTCCTATTTTCGTTTCTGACCCTAACTTAATTATTTATTAAGTTAGGTGGCATAAAAAAAAATCTCTTACCATGGCTCTCTACGATCACCAACATCACGCCTTCTCTGGATACTCTAGATATCCTACCCCTCGACATGCCGGTCCTCAGGCCTCTCTGACATCGCCTGACCCAGGCTATGTTCCGCCAGCTCTGCATCACGCCTTCTCCTCTACGCAGCCGACATCTTCAGACTCTTCTTTGTACATGGACACCGGTGCCACCTCCCACATGACGAACTCCTCAGGTAACCTCTCATCTATTTCTTTTAAGGGCCCTACCCACTCTATTATCGTCGGAAATGGTGGTCGTGTTACTACTTCGGGAATTGGCCATGCCAAATTACAAACCCCAACCCACCCACTACACCTCAACAATGTCCTTATTGCCCCAAAGATTGTCAAAAACCTTATCTCTGTCCGTCGGTTCACTATTGACAACAATGTTTCCCTTACGTTTGATCCCTATGGTTTCTCTGTGAACGATCTTACTACGGGGGTTACTCGCATGAGATGTAACAGCACCGGGGAGCTCTACCCTGTCACACCACCTCCCGCGTCCAATCAGTCGTGCCCGGTCACCCTCTCGGCATCGTCGTTCAGCTTGTGGCATGCACGTCTAGGCCATCCGACACTTGTCCTAAAACCTGACAATTGTCCTAAAAACCAAGCCACTTGTCCAAAGATTCATGCAAAAGGGGCTCATCTTGGTCTATATATATCAAAATAATGGGCCATTTCAAAGGGTCGGAAATTGGGATCTCTAACGGTTTAGGTCGGATTCCCTAGCTTTGAGCCCCCTTTTCAAGCGGGATTAGCCTCGGCTGGTAAAAACCGACATTGATGGAACTGAAGGAGGACGGTGGTACGCGGATGGCTTGAGCTCGGATCGGCACAGGTTTGGGTACGCCGACGAAATCTCGTCGCGCGTCTCAGGTAAGCCCGATCGTCTGAGCTCGCTCGCGCTCCACTTGATCCCAGAACCCGCCGACATGGGATTCCGAAAATCAGGTGTTGTGAGCTGAATCTGCCATGTTTTACAGTAACGTTTATATTGATTTCTGCATACATTGCATTCATTTGGGCTAAGATAGTACAGAATCTATGTAGTTTATGTTTATTTGCCAAATTATGGAATCTACACCAGTTTTTGTTTAATTCGCAGAATTCGAGGCATTTTACAGCAATTCTAAGGAAGGACGGAACAGCTCGGAAAATAGCTACAGAAGTCCAAGGTCGAAGCAGCAACGGAACCAGTCGAATCGAGCCGAGAAACCAGGCTACTCGATCTCGAGTAGCTCCTACTCGATCTCGACGAGCATGTCCGAGCACAGCCTTGTCAACCAGGAGCAACATCGAGAGCCAGACCAACCCAGCTCCGGAAGTCTACTCGATCTCGACAAGCCCTAGTCGAGATCGACGAAGCCCAGTGCCACACCCGGAGTCGACAAGAAGAGTAGCCAAGGACGAGAAGCCGAGCACAATCCTACTCGATATCGATGAACCCTTGTCGAGATCGACGAGCCAGAGTCTAGATCCAGGCTTGTCGAGCACACCTACCCGAGAAGACCTAGTCGACGGATCAATGCTACTCGAGGTCGACTAAGGCTACTCGAGGTCGACAAGCGCCGTGAACCAAGTCCGAGCCACATCGAGCAGATCTAGCCGAGAAGTCCAGTCGACGAACAATCCTTGTCGAGGTCGACGAGCCCTTGTCGATGTCGAGTAGACCAGTCTCCAGAAATGCGTCGACGAAGTGCTGTCCGAGTAGAGTTGGGATTCCTTGGGGCCGAAGGAGGAAGATTCTATCCAAATTTTATCAAGTCTATCCATGGGAGACAAGATCTATCAACACATGAAGACCTACCTAAATTAGATTTATCTTTTCCTTATTGATTTATTTCCTTAAGCATTTTATTTATCTTTTTAGCAAATTAGATATAATTTTAGATATAGATAGAAGATTCTATCCTTGACTAGCAAGGAATAGAAGGCTATAAATAAAGCCCATGGGGCTCAGTTTTATTCATTCAATTTCAGAGACAATTAGTTAGTTACATAGAGAGAGATTGTAAGTTTGAGTTTATTTTATGCAAGTTAGTTATTTTCATCAATCAATGTCTGTTATTGCAATGAGGCGTGAGTAGTCCACCCACTTCTGGGGCTGGGGTGAGCCCGACGGTGGCCATGTGAGATAACGCGGTAAAGGTCAGATCTTTTTGTGCAATTCGTCTTCTATCCCTATAAGCATGATTCTTTTGCGAGAGTTGAAGGTGATCCTTGTTTGTGTTATTGAAGCGAAAGTGATCTTAATGCAACTTGGATTAATTATGTGAAAAAGGGTTAGTAACAATTAGGGTTTATGCGAAAGCCTCTATATGCCTATTTGTTAATGACGAAAGTTATTTGATGGAAAGCATGATCTTTTGTGCCTTTATGTGTTATTTTGCATGGTTATCGTTGTGGTGTTGAAACCCTGGCTTTGGAAGTCTTTAGTATATTGATTTATTTCTGTCGAAAATCTGAGTTCTGCATTTGAATTTGCAATTTAAAATTTCTGTCTTTCTTGTCGATACAGAGGAGATCTTGTCGATCTCGAGTAGGTTGTACTCGATCTCGAGTACGCTTGGTCTAGGTCGAGTAAAGTTTCTGTCTTTTGTCGATTTCTGAAATTTCTGTCTTGACTTGCCCTAGTCGATCTCGAGTAGGTGTGGTCGAGATCGAGTTGATTTGTCTGTCGAGTTGTTTTATTTTCGTTTCTGAGTTTCTGTTGTCGACTGTCCTTAGTCGATATAGAGGACAGCTACTCGAGATCGAGTAGCTTCTGTGTCCTCGACTTAGTTTCTGCTTTGGTTTGTCTTTTCTGTCTCGTTTAGTTCATTGCTTTTGTTTGTTATTTTCTGCTTTTATTTCTGTTTCTTTTCCGTGTTTCTGTCTTTCTGCTGCTTGTCTGTGAGATCTGTTGCTACCTGAGAACTGTTGACGTGCTTCCTCGTGGATTCGATCCTGACTTTCTCTTACTACAACGGGAGGAAGTCTTGTATTTATTTGCTGAGACAGGGAAGTCAGTCTGATCTTTATTCTATTTTTATTTCATACTTGACCATCCTCCTGCAACAACAAATTGGCGCCGTTGCCGGGGAGGCTATCAATCGCGCCTTAGGTAGTCAGTTCTCACTTTTTCTTTGAGTTAATTTACAGGTGTATGCGCCGTTCTGGTCAACCACCTGAGTTTGACGGCTTAGACGAACCAGAGCGCCTCCTACACATCAGAGCTAAACTGCAAAGAGCCATGGCAGCTGCGGAGACACAGGAACAGCTGTTCGCTAGGCTTACCAGGGAATTGGCCGCTAAGGATGCTGCTATCGCCGCTGAGAAAGCAGCAAAGGAACAAGCACAAGCTGAGCTTGCCCAATACCCAACCACGGCAGAGGACTACATGCACCCAACTCTCGTCGTGCCTGAATCGGCGATTCTTATCCCTGATAACTCTTTTGAAATTCGCACTCAATTTCTTATAGAGCTTAAAAATAATGCCTTTTATGGTAGATTTAATGAGTGTCCTCTTGAACATATTACAAACTTTGCTGACATGTGCCGTACTCTTGCTGAAGGTACAACTTTGGAATATGTCAAGATGAAAGCTTTTCGCTGGTCTCTCGCTGGGCCTGCATTGAAATGGCTGGAAGGGCTGAAACCAAAATTACTCACAACCTGGGCCCAAGTAGAGCAAGAGTTCCTGAACAAATTCTTCCCACCCGCCAAAACAGCACATCTCCGCCAGAAAATCACCGTCTTTAGACAGAAGCAAGGGGAACCGCTGGCCAAGGCATGGGAGCACTACAAAGAACTTCTGCGATCTTGCCCTACTCATGGACAGCCCCCCTACATCATTCAGGAGATCTTCTTCAACTCTCTTGATCAAGTCACTAAGGACAGAATCAACCATTATACTCGCTATGAGTATCTGACAATGCCGCCAAGTGACGCATGGGGTGTGCTAGAGAAGCTCACTACCTACGACAACAAGTATGGGTCTACTGCAACTTATGAAGAGAACCCATACGCCAGGCCAGCACCATCCATGCCCCTATATGATCCACCTAAGGAGATTGATCCAGATGTTAGGGAGCAGTACTACAAAGACCAGAACAAAAAGCTCATCAAGCAAGTAAAGTATCTCTCCGTCAACCAGCCTTGTATTGAATGCGGATCTCAGAGGCACACCACTACTGAGTGCCCACACACCGAGCAAGTCAGGCTGGCAGAACACCAAGAGGAGGTAGCTTACGCAGGGGGTCCCAATCGCTACATGGGGGACTAAAGGTTTCAGCAACCACAATGGAACCAAGGTGTCCTTAGGAACCCCCCGCCCTACAGAGCTCCAGGACATCCGGAAAGAGACCAGAAAAAGGATGATATACAGACAGTCCTGGAGGAAATACGGAGGAACCACTCAGAAACTAGGCAATCCTTCAACCCCGTCTACACTCAGATGCAAGGTGTCAACTCTAGGCTTGGGGAAATTGATATATGGAGAAAATCAGTTGATACACAGATTGGTCAATTAGCAGCAGGAATCCCCAGACAGTCAGGTGCGCTCCCTGGATCTTCAGAACCAAATCCTAAAGGGAAGACTGGACACATCGCTGCTATAAAACTTAGAAGCGGCCATCAATTGCAAGAGCCAGAGGTCAGAAAGCAGCAGAACATAGAGGAACAGCAACTCGATGTCGACAAACCTATAGTCGATGTCGACGAAGGCCTCGTCGATCTCGAGGAGAACCTGCAAAAATCTTCGTCTACACCGCACAGCAACTCGACTACGCCCAACCTGGTCGATGTCGACAAGACTGTAGTCGATATCGAGGAGCCCCTAGTCGACATAGAGCAGCCTGCAGCACCTCCGACGTCTGTTCTGGCTCCGAATCAGAAAAAGAAGCTGCCTTTCCCCACAAAATCTCTAAAGGACCCGGCAGAAAAGAAATTTCAGCGCTTCATCAAGATGCTTCAGAAACTCAACGTCACCATTCCCTTCACAGAAGCTCTCAATGAAATGCCATCTTATGTAAAGTTCCTGAAGGAGATTCTGAGCAAAAAGCGGTCGATGGCTGAAATTACAGAGGAGTGCAGCCATCTGGACATATTGGAGAAGAGGCCGGATCCAGGTAAGTTTGCTATAACTATTGGGTTTGGTCCATACAAAATTAATGCCTTATGTGATCTTGGAGCTAGTGTGAGTATAATGCCTTTAACAATTTGGTCCAAGATTAAGATAGGTGCCCTGGAGCCTGTGGATGCTAGACTTTACATGGCCAACAACACGGTGGTCATTCCAACAGGCATGGTAGACAATGTGCCAGTACAAGTAGGTAAATTCTTTGCCCCTGCTGATTTCTTAGTTGTTGATATGCAAGAAGATCCTGCTTGTCCAATTATCTTAGGAAGACCATTCTTGGCGACGGTGGATGCCAACATAAGCGTAAGGAAAGGAGTGCTCACCTTCAACATCAGCGATGAGGTAATTGAGTATTCCTTTAATAAAACTGAAAGGCATACAGGTCCAATGGAAGAGGTCAAATCTATCTCAGCTGACTACATCACCTGCGGGGAACCCAAGGTCAGAAATATGACCCCTGAGGAGATAGAAAAGAGGGACATGGAGGCCCAGGTGGAGGAGATCATGGCAATCCTCAAGGAGAACACAGAGAATCCAATCGACACGGACCAAGGTAAGTCGTTGTGGATTAATTATTTTTCGGATGCCTTGACAGGAGCTAAGTATGGGGTCAAGATCGATCGGACCCTAGTCGATCTCGACCAGACCAAGGAGTCCCCACCAGTACCAGCCTCGTCGAGCAGCCAGACGGAGGCAGAACCCTACTCGATCTCGAGTAGGCTCGTCGAGATCGACCACCAGAGCCCTACGTCGACTCAGCTTTCCTCGACGCTGACGACACCAGAGCCAGGATCTTCGTCGACATCGACCACCCTTGTCGAGATCGACAAGCCCACTGCTGACTCGACTCCTACTTCCTCGACGCTGAGACCACCAGAGCCAGGACCAGCCTCGTCGATCTCGACCACTCTTGTCGAGGTCGACCACCACTCGACTCCACCAGATCCTTCCTCCTCGACGCTGCAGACACCAGGAGCAGAAGCCTACTCGAGGTCGAACAGCCTTGTCGAGATCGACAAGCCCTGTCCTTCGTCGACTTCCGCATCCTCGCGCAGACCACAACCAGAACCTGCAAACTCGTCGAGATCGACTAGCCCTAGTCGAGATCGACCAAACACAGTGGTTCCCGATTCCGTCTCTGCGAAGGTAAGCCAAGGTATGGATCTTTCTTCTCCTATTTCCATTAAAGATCTATCTATACATGGGAGAGGTTTGCCTTGGTATATGCGATTATGTAGGATATCCAATGATGAGCCTCAGGAATATGAAGTTGGAGACAAGCTCTATGTCTCTAAATCTAAGGATCATTGGTTTCCCAACAAATTTAACAAGAAGCGGATGGGACCTTTCGTGGTGAACAAAGTCCATTCTGGAGGATTACAGCTGATGGACAAGAATGGAGTCCTATTCGAGGCCCAAGCTACATGGGCCCTGCAGATGCCACCTTGAGCATAAATGGAAAGTCGGCCTAGCGACTATAAAATCTAGAGCTTGTACATAGACTTTTTTAGGACATTCTTTTTGGACATTGTTTTTGCTTGTTTTTTGTTTTGAACACTTTTAGTTTTTCTATTGTGGGTATATGTCTTCTACATTTTCAGGTCCATGGATAGACCCAAGTCATACTCGGCCCAGGAGGTGCTTTCATTCGAAAACATGAGGCTCTGCACATCTGTCTTGTGAGTTTCTTTCTTTACCCTTGTTTTTATACAGTGAGGACACTGTAATGTTTAAGTATGGGGTGGGGGAAGGGCTTACTTTATGCATAATTGCCATATTTGACATTATTTGTGCATATTTAGAATTTATTTATTTAAATTGCTACATGGCTATTTTGGAATGCATTATTGATTTATGTGCTTATATATGCATGTTTTCCAAAATTTGAGAAAAATGACCCCCATTGAAAATTTTGATTAATGTCATGGAAGCTTATATTGAACTCGATGATGCAAAATTAGATTCATTAGAGATATAGCATGAAATTGCCTAGTAAAGGGAAGTCACAATGAAGTGCATTATTTTATTGAAAACCATGAAAGGAGGTAAAATTTGAAGTTGCTTTTGACATGTTGCATGATAAGATGATGGAGGACTTTATATTTCCATATAATGCTCATTGTTTATAATCCTAGCCTTACCCATGCTTATGCATCACAAAAGCCATAATATGCCTTATTTCAAATATTGCTCCACATGATCTAAATATTTGCCATTCTTTGCCTTATCCGGGGATTATGTTGAGAATGATGTTACATTATGGAGATTGTTATATGGTTGTTGTGTTTATCATTATTGGAGTTTGGCGGAATTATTTGAAATATATGGAAAATTTAATGAGTGAAAGAAAATCCGATCAAAGATCGACCCTGCTCGCTGAGATAATAGTTTGGCGAGATGGGACACCAGGTGAGGAGTCCGACGCACTAAGTATCCGGGGCCATTCATGACACCCATGTTTGCGACTCGCGAGAAGGCAGTGCTGAGGTTAGAGAGGTAAAAGCATTATTATTGATAAAAGCATTATGAAAGGTGATGAATCTCAAAGAGAAGGAATGTGAAATTCAGTTTGGAAATACTCCATTTCCCCGGATCATTAGCACCACATTGCCAAAAATTGCCCACCTTTAGCCTTTTACCAATCTACTCCTTATTGAGCTTAAATTAAAGTCCTCTTGATTATTGTTGCTTTGTCACATAAAAATTATTTGTGCATAACCCTTCTTCTGTGAGTAGATGCTGCTCTTATATATTTGCACATGCATGGATTTGTAACACTAGTACCTTTTCGAGGATGGTAATTGATTGCAGGGTCATATGAGAATGAATCTAAGATGTTGAGAGTTTGAATTCTTCCCCTGAATGACAATTAAAAGTATTGCTTGAGGACAAGCAAGCTTAAGTATGGGGTGTTTGTTGTGAGCTGAATCTGCCATGTTTTACAGTAACTTTTATATCGATTTCTGCATACATTGCATTCATTTGGGCTAAGATAGTACAGAATCTATGTAGTTTATGTTTATTTGCCAAATTATGGAATCTACACCAATTTTTGTTTAATTCGCAGAATTCGAGGCATTTTACAGCAATTCTAAGGAAGGACGGAACAGCTCGGAAAACAGCTACAGAAGTCCAAGGTCGAAGCAGCAACGGAACCAGTCGAATCGAGCCGAGAAACCAGGCTACTCGATCTCGAGTAGCTCCTACTCGATCTCGACGAGCATGTCCGAGCACAGCCTTGTCAACCAGGAGCAACATCGAGAGCCAGACCAACCCAGCTCCGGAAGTCTACTCGATCTCGACAAGCCCTAGTCGAGATCGACGAAGCCCAGTGCCACACCCGGAGTCGACAAGAAGAGTAGCCAAGGACGAGAAGCCGAGCACAATCCTACTCGATATCGATGAACCCTTGTCGAGATCGACGAGCCAGAGTCCAGATCCAGGCTTGTCGAGCACACCTACCCGAGAAGACCTAGTCGACGGATCAATGCTACTCGAGGTCGACTAAGGCTACTCGAGGTCGACAAGCGCCGTGAACCAAGTCCGAGCCACATCGAGCAGATCTAGCCGAGAAGTCCAGTCGACGAACAATCCTTGTCGAGGTCGACGAGCCCTTGTCGATGTCGAGTAGACCAGTCTCCAGAAATGCGTCGACGAAGTGCTGTCCGAGTAGAGTTGGGATTCCTTGGGGCCGAAGGAGGAAGATTCTATCCAAATTTTATCAAGTCTATCCATGGGAGACAAGATCTATCAACACATGAAGACCTACCTAAATTAGATTTATCTTTTCCTTATTGATTTATTTCCTTAAGCATTTTATTTATCTTTTTAGCAAATTAGATATAATTTTAGATATAGATAGAAGATTCTATCCTTGACTAGCAAGGAATAGAAGGCTATAAATAAAGCCCATGGGGCTCAGTTTTATTCATTCAATTTCAGAGACAATTAGTTAGTTACATAGAGAGAGATTGTAAGTTTGAGTTTATTTTATGCAAGTTAGTTATTTTCATCAATCAATGTCTGTTATTGCAATGAGGCGTGAGTAGTCCACCCACTTCTGGGGCTGGGGTGAGCCCGACGGTGGCCATGTGAGATAACGCGGTAAAGGTCAGATCTTTTTGTGCAATTCGTCTTCTATCCCTATAAGCATGATTCTTTTGCGAGAGTTGAAGGTGATCCTTGTTTGTGTTATTGAAGCGAAAGTGATCTTAATGCAACTTGGATTAATTATGTGAAAAAGGGTTAGTAACAATTAGGGTTTATGCGAAAGCCTCTATATGCCTATTTGTTAATGACGAAAGTTATTTGATGGAAAGCATGATCTTTTGTGCCTTTATGTGTTATTTTGCATGGTTATCGTTGTGGTGTTGAAACCCTGGCTTTGGAAGTCTTTAGTATATTGATTTATTTCTGTCGAAAATCTGAGTTCTGCATTTGAATTTGCAATTTAAAATTTCTGTCTTTCTTGTCGATACAGAGGAGATCTTGTCGATCTCGAGTAGGTTGTACTCGATCTCGAGTACGCTTGGTCTAGGTCGAGTAAAGTTTCTGTCTTTTGTCGATTTCTGAAATTTCTGTCTTGACTTGCCCTAGTCGATCTCGAGTAGGTGTGGTCGAGATCGAGTTGATTTGTCTGTCGAGTTGTTTTATTTTCGTTTCTGAGTTTCTGTTGTCGACTGTCCTTAGTCGATATAGAGGACAGCTACTCGAGATCGAGTAGCTTCTGTGTCCTCGACTTAGTTTCTGCTTTGGTTTGTCTTTTCTGTCTCGTTTAGTTCATTGCTTTTGTTTGTTATTTTCTGCTTTTATTTCTGTTTCTTTTCCGTGTTTCTGTCTTTCTGCTGCTTGTCTGTGAGATCTGTTGCTACCTGAGAACTGCTGACGTGCTTCCTCGTGGATTCGATCCTGACTTTCTCTTACTACAACGGGAGGAAGTCTTGTATTTATTTGCTGAGACAGGGAAGTCAGTCTGATTTGTATTCTATTTTTATTTCATACTTGACCATCCTCCAGCAACAACATCAGGTTTCGTCAAGTGCGGAATTCGCCATGTCTGATCTGGGTCAGTTGTCTTCTTCTTGGGAGTTGCTGTTCAGCGTCATGCGCCTGGTCTGTTTCTCTCACAGAGTAAGTATGCTGCTGAGATTGTTGCTCGGGCTAAGATGGTCAACTACAATCCACTTGCCACCCCTGTCGATACATCCAACAAACTCAGTGCTCATTCTGGTCCTTTGGTTGATGATCCGACATTGTACAGGAGCCTCGTTGGTGCTCTTCAGTATCTCACTTTCACCCGGCTAGATATCAGTTACGCCGTTCAGCAGGTCTGCTTGTTCATGCATGCACTAAGGGAGCCTCACTTCCAGGCGTTGAAGCGGATCATTCGGTACATCAGCGGCACCCTCGAGCTCGGCACCACGATCACTCCTTCCTCGAAGCTTGATCTTGTTACTTACACTGATGCGGATTGGGGTGGTTGTCCTGATACACGTCAGAAGGCCACTCTGGTCTACACTGACAACGTCTCCGCCGTCTACCTGGCTAGCAACCCAGTCCAGCATCAACGCACGAAGCACATTGAGCTTGATCTCCACTTCGTTAGGGACAAGGTTGCCATTGGACATGTCCGCGTTCTACATGTCCCGTCCTCTTATCAGTACGCTGATATATTCACCAAGGGTTTACCTAGACAATTGTTCATTGATTTTCGTTCCAGTCTCACTGTACGGACCCCTCCCGTTTCGACTGCGGGGGTTTGATAGATTACATAGGTCTCCTCATGTATAGTGGGCTAAGGGAGCCTCACTTCCAGGCGTTGAAGCGGATCATTCGGTACATCAGCGGCACCCTCGAGCTCGGCACCACGATCACTCCTTCCTCGAAGCTTGATCTTGTTACTTACACTGATGCGGATTGGGGTGGTTGTCCTGATACACGTCGCTCCACGTCTGGTTACTGTGTCTTCCTCAACGACACCCTTGTGTCATGGTCAGCCAAGCGTCAGTCCATCGTATCTCGCTCCAGCGCTGAGGCTGAATACAGGGGTGTTGCCAACGTTGTCTCAGAGTGCTCTTGGCTCCGTAATCTCCTGCTTGAGCTCCGTTGCCCCCTTCAGAAGGCCACTCTGGTCTACACTGACAACGTCTCCACCGTCTACCTGGCTAGCAACCCAGTCCAGCATCAACGCACGAAGCACATTGAGCTTGATCTCCACTTCGTTAGGGACAAGGTTGCCATTGGACATGTCCGCATTCTACATGTCCCGTCCTCTTATCAGTACGCTGATATATTCACCAAGGGTTTACCTAGACAATTGTTCATTGATTTTCGTTCCAGTCTCACTGTACGGACCCCTCCCGTTTCGACTGCGGGGGTTTGATAGATTACATAGGTCTCCTCATGTATAGTGGGCTAAAAGCCCGTTAAGGCCCAATACCTTTGTAACCTATATATATATGTTTATCAATGAATGGAAACCCTCAAGGAGGACTTTACATCGATTCTGTCATTCTACACTTAGGCCCTCCTTTTATCCTTGATCCTTCCTATATCAAGTTGTTGATAAAAGATAGATTTCCTGGGCTGTGTTTATCCATCAATTGAGATCTTTAGCCAAGCCCCTAAATTAGATTAAGATTTGTTAATTCGGCGGCTGGGTATCCGTACGATATGGGTGGCTTCTATTTACGATCCGATCTTTTGGTGTGGCGGGAAATTCCCCACTCAACTTCCTTTATGTCTTCATTTATGCAGGCTAGCTGGGGCTAGGAAGACGAATGGGTGAAGCCATGGAGATTTAAACTTCTCCACATGATGCCCTCGGATGACATTTCACGCTTCCCACCACCGGAGGAACCACCAGATCCATCTATACCGTCGAACAAGGATGAGCCGGGCTAGGGCTTAAAGGGAAGTAGGTCGAGCTAGCGTCTTAAACTTTAGCGCTTACGGGAGGCAACCCGCTATTTCTTATTTAGTTAAATTTGTTTTTCTTTTATTTTCTTTACTTCGTACAAGGTTTTCTCTTTCTTTTTGATAGCTACAGACAATTCGGAGAATTAGACGTCTACTGAATTTGCAAGCCGACAGAGGTGCAAGATCAACAAACGACGGAACCAAGGAGTCAATATCCAACTCCTACTCGACATTCCTTGGATCCTTATCCTGCAGTCGATATCAACTCCCTTTTCGACTCCTAGCAGCATTTTTACAACACATATTTCGAGCTTCTGTCTGTCTAGTAAGTCTCTTTCTTTACCCTTGTTTTTATATAGTGAGAACATTGTAATCTTTAAGTATGGGGTGGGGGGAAGGCTTACTTTATATCATATGCATATTTCTCGAATTGCTCATGCATGGTTACTTTGGATTTATTATTTATCTATATGCTTCATGTTTTTATCCAAAGTTCAATTTTATCACCCCCCATTGAATTTTTTTGAAATGGTGTCATGAAAGCTTAAATTGAACTCGACGATGCAAAATTGGATTCATTAAAGATATAACATGAAATTGCCTAGTAAGGGAAGTCACAATGAAGTGCATTATTTCTTGAAAACCATGAAATGAGGTAAATTTGAAGTTTCTTTTGACATGTTGCACAATAAGAGGATGGATGACTTTATATTTTCCATATAATGCTCATTGTTATATTCCTAGCCCTACCTATGCTTATTTACATCACAAGAGCCATATTCATGTCTTACATTATTTATGTTCCACATGATCTAAATATTTCCCATTTTTAATTTTTTACCTTATTTCCTTATCCGGGGATTATGTTGAGAATGGAATTTACTTATGGAGATTATTATATGGTGTTTGTGTTGTTATTATCATTATTGGAGTCTGGCAGGAAATTTTTAAAGTTTATGGAAAATTTAATGAGTGAAAGAAAATCTGGTTACCTCAGGAGATAAAGTTAGATCGACCCTGCATGCGTTGAGATGTTAGTTCCGCATGATGGGACACCAAGGTAAGGAGTCCGAAGCACTAAGTATCCGGGGCCATTCATGACACACATGTTTGCGACTCGCGGAAATGAAGTGATGATGTTAGAGAGGTAAAAGCATATAAGTGAAAAAACCAAAGAGTGAATTATGAGAGGATGAGTGATGTGGAAATTATGAAGGGAGAAAGCGCATCAAAGCAAGAAAGCAAGTTTGAAGAGTTCTCCCCAGATTTAGCACCATATTGCCCAAATATAGCCCACCATTATCCTTTTACCTTTTCTTTACAATGCACATAAAAGTCCTCTTGATTATTAATGCTATGTTGCATATGAATTGTTTTTACATAACCCTCCTTTTGTGTGCGGATGTTGCTTTTATTCACAGGCATAGATTTGGTGACATTAGTACCTTTTCGAGGATGATAATTTATTGCAGGGTTATATAAGAATGAATCTATATGTCGAGAGTTTAATTTCTTCCCCTGTATGACCATTAAAAGTATTGATTGAGGGCAAGAAAGCTTAAGTATGGGGTGTTGACGTGTGCTCATTTTACCATGTTTTATGTCATCTTTTACTTCGATTTCTGTCTATATATTTATGCTTCTGGGTTGGGAAAGCATGAGATTTGTGTAGTTTATGTTTATTTTCAATATATGGATATCTACACAATTTCTTGTTTAATTTCGCAGAAATCGGACGCACTTTGGAGCATGGAGAAGCTAAGAAATAACACAGGATGGTGCAGCTGGAGAAAACGCAACTTTTCACCATTTATCATTTTGAATCAAGTTCTGATGTCTTCATGAGAGTTGTATCCCTCGAAAAGAGCTTTCCAACGCATATTCATATGCGTCAATCGAACGAACGAGAACTCAGGAAAGTGCGTTTCAAAACGGAGTAGAATGCTGAAAGCTGACAGTGCACTTGAAATCGACCAAGGTGACTCGATATCGAGTCCTATCACTCGATATCGAGTGAAGTCTCACCAGGAATCAAGCCTCCTGAAGAACACAAGTCATTTCGACTCAAGAAGGAGTCGATATCGAGTCCTATCATTCGATATTGAGTGGAACTCACCAAAAACCGACCAGAGGAGTCAAAATCGAGTGAAGCAGGAACGCGGGATGAAGACGAGTCGATATCGACCCATCTTGGTCGATATCGAGGGGATCAACAAAAGCCCAATCCGAGTCCGATTTCGAGTGGTCTTTACTTGCACATGAAGGAAAGAGATTTTATCTATAGTTGGACATTTATCCTCTTGGGTGAATTTTATATTTACCTAGGTGAGTTTATTCATTTTATTATTTTTATTTGGAATGTTTTATCTTAAGTAAGTATGATCTTTTACCTTAGAAATTAGATAGAGTTGTTCTATCCTAGAATAGCTATGATTGAAGCCTATGATTTTTTATTTGGAATGATTGAAGCCTATGATAGAGTCGTCTTCGGACGCAATAAGGTAGGAAGCAAGGAGAAGGTGGAACGATTGTAAGTTTAGGGTTTTAGTTTAATGTTAAATACTTAAAGTTGTTTCCTTTTATTATGTCTTGTTTATAATTTCCCTCTTTTATGGCTGGGGTGATCCCAACATAAATATGTGTGTTTGATTTATGAATTTATGAATTTGAATGTATTTATTATCTTCTATCCTATTTGAATAATTCTTCTATGAGAGTAGTAGGTGATCCTTATTTTTTTTTTTTTGATGAAGTAAAAATTCGGATGCGAAACCGCTATCCGACAACATCCTTTCGGATGAGGTCGATGAGACCTGGGTCATTGTATATAGATGGGGTGGAGGCAATATGAGCAAGGTGTGCAACCTTATCCGCCACACAATTGCCGTTACGAAGGATGTGTGAAAACGATACTTCGTAAAACCCCGTAAGAAGAGTGCTAATATCAGCCAAGATTAGCTCAATTTCCCATGGACATCTAGTTTTAGACTGTAAATGATTGATAATGGTGAGTGAATCTCCTTCTATTATTATTTTAGGGATTCTCAAATCGAGGGCTCTGAGAACACCCATTCTTAAAGCCAAGGCTTCGGTCATTAGAGGGGTTTGGTATCCAACCATTTCACTACCCATTGCTACTGAGTTCCCTGTGCTGTCACGAATGATGTAACCTATCGAACTCTGTTATTGGTCTGATGCAGAACCATCAAAGTTTAATTTTAATTTCCCAGTTGGCGGCTTTTTCCATATTTCCTTCTTTCTTCTATTTCCACTTTTCCTTGGGGGATTTGCTTGTCTTTGTGTTCTGTGGTCGTCTTCTTCACTTTGTTTCCCTGCTTTATTCCATTCATTAATGTATGATTCCACAAGTTTCACAAATCCTCTTTCATTTGACAATTTTTGTTGTTGGAAGATTAGTTTATTACGAACCATCCAGATGGTCCACCAATGGAATACCAATTTCATTTTTTGCTGTGTGTCAAGCAATCTGCCTAATTTGGTCATTAGTTCCTCTATATTTCTTGTTATCCTGATATTGTCTTTGATTTCGGATTTCACTTTTGGTGATAAACTTGAACAACAGAAAGAGAATCTGCATTCGAATAGTAGGTGGGTAGTGTCTTCTTCGTGATGATTGCACAAGGTACAATAAGGGGGTATTGCAATTCCTCTTTTTGCGAGACGGGTCGCTGTTGGGAGTCCATTCTGATAGACTTTCCACATAAAATTCTTGATTTTAGGCGGAACGTTCAAGTTCCAGATCCACGCATTATTATCGTTATTTAATTATGTTGTTTTCGTGTTGAGTTTGTACGCACTAGACGTCGTAAACCATCCTTTTCTGTCTGGCCACCAGTACATTCTGTCTTGAATTCGATTTACTGGGAGTGGAACATCTGTGATTTGTTGCGCTATACCATTTGGTACTACCATTTGTAATTTATCCAAATTCCATGCTCCATTAAGTATGTACTGATCAACCGTTTCTTCCCAGTTGACCTTTGTTGGGTCGAGACAAGCATTTTGAATATCCTTCACGGGGGCCCAGTTATCAAGCCAGAACTTGATTGTTTTTCCATCGCCGACTGACCATGCTAGACCTTCCTTAAATGGTTGAATGAGTTTTCTTAGTTGCATCCATTGCCAGGATGCATTTCCTTTTTTGTCAAAATTAAATAGTGGTATTGACTTTAAATACTTGTGTTTGATAATTTTGACCCAACAGTTATCCGGTTCCGCAATGATTTTCCAAATGAGTTTCATTTGTAGTGCTTCATTCATTTCTTTGGTTTTCCTTAATCCCATTCCTCCTTTTGCTTTTGGTTTACATACTCTGTCCCATCCAATTAAGGGTTTGTATTGGAGGTCTGTATTCCAGAAGAAAGTCCTATTGATTTTATCTAGCGCGGTGTGAATTGTCACCGGGAGCATAAAGCTTTGCATAGCAAACAGTGGTTTGGAAGCTAAATTTGAGTTTATTAATACTGACCCCCCATGTTGAGATAGTGAGTCAGCTCTCCATTTTGCCAATTGGTTAGTCGTTTTTCCGATGATTTCTTCAAAGGTGCTTTTATTTACTCTACCGTCAACAATCGGACACCCTAGGTACTTGTCAAGTTTAGCATGCTTTGATATACTTAGGCATCCCTCAATAGTTAATATTCGCGATGCAGGAATCCCTGGGGAACCCTGAAAAGCCGACTTGTTATAGTTAACTTTCTGCCCAGACAATAAGCAGTAATCATCGACTATTTTCCTTAATTTTTCACATGCTGCCATGCTTCCTTTCGTGAAAATGATGATATCGTCTGCGAATGATAGGAAAGGGATTCTTGGTCCAGAAGGACCAAACCTAAAGCCAATGCCAGACTGGTTGAGATTTGATTCATCTGTTAGTTTCCTCGCGAGCACTTCTGCTCCAAGGATGAACAGGAATGGAGACAAGGGGTCGCCTTGTCTTAATCCCCTAGATGGTTTAAAGACCTCTGTAGGCCCATTATTCACTAAAACCGAAAAGGAAACCGTTGTTACACATTCCATAATTAAGCTTATGACATAGTCGCTGAAACCAAATTTTCTTAATACTACCTCGATGAAGGTCCAATCAACTCTATCATAGGCTTTTTCCATATCTAATTTAATAGCAAGCCATCCTTCTGATCCTTTCCTTGTCTTAAATGAATGGAAGATCTCATGTGCTATCAGTATGTTATCCTGAATTTCTCTATCAGATATAAATGCTCCTTGAAAGGGGTGGATTAATTTCCCAATCACCTTCTTGAGTCTTTCTGTTAAAATTTTCGATATTATTTTATATATTGTTGAACACAGACTAATAGGTCTATAGTCTGACGTCTTCGATGGATTGTCACACTTTGGTAGCACAGTGATTTATCTGTCGAAGAATTCTGCCTGAATGAAAAAAGGCTTTAACTGCTTTAATCACATCATTCCCTACAATGTCCCAGTGGGACTTATAAAACTCCGCAGTCATTCCATCTGGTCCCGGGGATTTGTTGAGGCCTAAAGACCATACCGCATTTTTTATTTCACTATTAGATGGTTGTTGGCTTAGGGTCCTATTTTCTTCTTCCATTATCGTTTGCGGAATTAGCTCAAGGTATTCATTAAGTAGTATCATGTTGATTTGTTCTTTGGAGAATCGCCTCCTAAAATCATTTTTAATTTCCTCTCTAATATTCTCTTCCCCCATAATTTGTGCCCCATCACTAGTCGTGATATTTCTTATAATCTTCCTATTTCGCCTCCCAGAAGCTACTCTATGAAAGTATGATGTATTAGAATCAGTGAGCTTGAGGTGCTTTGATTTTGCTCTCTGTCCCCAATATTCTTTTTGGAATTTTAGTAATTGTTCTTTTTTCCTGATCAATTATTTTTCCATTAAGTAATCCTTACACGTCCTGGCTATAATATTTGATTGGATACTTACCAGATCTTTTTCTACAGTTTTTATTTGACGGAAGATATTTCCGAAGGAGTTCTTATTCCATACTTTAATCTTTCCTTTCAGAAGTTTAGTTTTATACACTAATCTGTACATCGCTGATCCCGTACACCTAATTCTCCATGCCTGTTTCACTATGTTTCTGAAGTCTTTCCTTTGTAACCACATGTTTTCAAATTTAAAAGGCGGGGGCGTAAATTCTTTCCCAGACGATAGGCTGATAGAGATGGGGCAATGATCAGATCCTGTAAAAGCTCCGTTAAATGTTGCTAGCTCAGGGAAGGTCACCAGGAACTCATTTTGAACCAATACTCGGTCTAATTTTTCCCAAATATTGTCCTCCCCTTCCTTTTTTTTTCCTCCAAGTGAATTTATTGCCCCAGGATGGGATTTCAAGCATAGAACATCGATTTTTGAATTGGTTTATTCTAATGTATCTCGTTTGACTATTCTCTATTCCCCCAAGCTTTTCACTGCTGCTACTAATCTCATTCATTTCTCCTATTACTAGGCATGGCAGGGGTTCATTCATGATGATATTTGATAATTCATTCCAGAAGATATCTTTGTCAGATTCATGGGGTGGGGCATAAACAAAAAATAATACTCCTATGAAGTTTTTATCTAAGCATGAATGTTTGACACGGATTGCTCTTGGTAGCACCATATCAACCTCTATTGATTCATTTTGAAGAACATTCTCATTCCAAAGAAGACCTATTCCTCGAGTTCTATCATTCCCTACAGACCAAATCGCATTATTGTATCCACTCGATCTCCAGGTTTTCTCAAGAGGAACTTTATTTGTTCTCATCTCTGCAACTGCCATTATCGAGATATGCTCATTGATTCTCATGGCTTTAAGGTCTGTCCAAATATTCGACTTTCCTAAACCTCTAACATTCCAATAGCAGACTTTCATTATTTGACTCCATGGTCCATCAGAAGCTGATGGACGGTTTTTAGTCGCGTAAACCGTATCAAAATAATGTCGAACCTACCTAACTAATGTAGTGTGGTAAGCACGAGTCGATCCCACAGAGAATCAAGTTATTCCTAAGTTAAGTTTATTTACCAATTAGTATCAAACGGGGGGTTTTTGGGTGGTGAAAATAAGAAATAAACTAAAATAAACTATAAACAAATTGACAGAGATAACAGTTAATAAAATAGTTTCATCTACAAATATCCACTTTATTTGGTTGAATTGATATTGTAACTTCCTCTTGTCCTTTTAGTTTTCCTATGAATGTCCTTGTCCCAACCTAATATAGTTACTAGTCCAACCAGTCCTAGAAACCCTTATCAATCGAACAGTCCCTAAAGAAGGATTTAACCCAATTGATAGCTTTAAGTTCAGAGATTAACCAAGGTATTTGCAATCCCTAAAGAGGGATTTAACAACACATTCAACTTCCTACTCATTCAATTAGTTCAACCAGCCCTAAAGGAATAAGTTTGCCACTTGGGTTAAGGTTCACAACCAAGAATCTACAAAACCCTAGCAATTGAATTGATTCTACCAAGTTGATCAGACAAGATAGAATAAAACAATCAAACAATAAAGCGCAAAGAAGTCGAAACATTCAATATAGGAAATAAGGAACAAGAATTAGAAACTCACAATCAATCCAAACAAAGCTTCAAATTGTAGACGAAATGAGAGAGTTTAGGTCTCCATAAAAATAAGACAAAACATAATTAGGGTTAAAGAGGAATAAAAATCAGTCGACCGTGGTCACTGTTTACATTCGGCCTCCCCCTTCCCATCGTATGAGTGAATATATATAGTGTTCTATTTCCTAATCTAAGTAATCTATCTTAATATAAATATATAATATAATATATCTACTTCTATCTATACATATATGTTACGATCAGCTCCTCCTTCCAATCACGTGTAAGCCCAAGCAAACTCACGGCAAGGCAGCACTTATAAGCCGCATGTGGGCTCCTTCCGTATGATTCCATCCGGCCCATTTGGTTGATCCATAATTTGAGTACGCATGCATCTCGCTCCGATCTAGCTTAATTTGTCCAATGCGAAGTATTCCAAATTTCCTCTAAAATACCTGATATATATAAAAACACTAGTGTAGACTCCGAAAACTAAATAATATAAATTAAGCTATAAAATATGTAAAAATGCTCTAAACTAATATGCAAATCTATACTTAAAACATAACTAAAATAGACTCAATCAAACTACCCCATGCTTAGACTTTTGCTTGTCCTCAAGCAATGAAAAACAAATATAGAAGTAATTATCCCACAAATAAGATTTCCATGCTATAGTTTTAGAAAAGCAATATCAAGCAATAGGAGCCATGACTAAGAGAACAAATATCCTAGCAAGTATATGAGTGATCCAATAGTGAAGGCAAATTTAATCCAACCTCACCGGGATAATGTGTTTCACTCAAGTTCTCATGTGTTTAGGCTTTAAAGTCAATCTCTCAAGTCAATCCAAAATGCTCTATACACCGTGAAAGTCATTACTTGCAAACAACATCATGAGGACTTTTATAGGGTTGTAATGGGGCTTTGGTAGGAACATAAGGCATGAGAAATATTTAGGTTTGTGGTGCTAAAAATCCGGGAAAAATGAACAACAACCAACCAGAACAACATCAAAACTTCCATACTTCGCAAGCCATTCCAATAACATAAACTCCAATACACATCAATAAGCACTTTCGATTTCAATAACCATACAACTCATGCAATTTTTCCATTTGGATTATGACTTCTTTTCTTTTATTTTATGCTTACTTTTGCCCCTAAGTGAATTTTATCCTCCTTAGGTCCAAGCTTACTAGACTTTTACTCCTAAGTGAATTTTATCCTCCTTAGGCCCCTAGTAATAAGTCATCTCTATTATGCAAGAAGGGTTACCTTATTTTGGCTATGCCTCTCGCAATGTACAACCATATATACATCATATCCACTCAAAGCAACTCCAACATAAAGATTTTTCACCAATTCTCCTCCTAATTCCCGGATAGGGTCAGGCTAATCATTGGCTATGATATATTTTTGTGGAGCTATCAAAAATAATAGGCTCTAAGGCTCAGATGGGCTTCAAGCAGAGGATAATATGTAAGGCAGATAGGGTATAATATGGCTAAAGAAAATATGCCTCAATCATTTGAAATTCACAAGCAACAATATGTGCAATACGGTATTGAAATAACAAGCATATGGAGAGTATAATCACACAATAAAAGCAAAAGGAAAATAATTATGAATAGTCCCTATAAGGCCAAAATAAACTCATAAGGGTTATATTTTTTTAGATTTCAATTAAACCTCAACTATGAACCATACTTGCTCAATTATATTCTCAAATCATGCTCCAAAATCATTTTCAAGCAATTAAATCAAATCATGGGATTTATGCAATTAAGATCATAAAAATGAATTAGACGACAAACTAAACCAAGATGGGTATCGTTAATAACACCTACATGCAATGAAATGCATAACAAAAATTGAAAAAAACAAAAAAACAGAAAACTAAAATATATATAAAGACGGAGCTACACATGAATTCCCCACCCCATGCTTAAAATCTTACTTTGTCCCCAAAGTAAATAAAAAAAATGAATAAAGGAGGTAGAGGAAACTCACAAAGTAATCAGACATTCGAGACAAATTATTCAGCTTAAGACCATAAAATTCAGCACTTCTCATAGTTATAGGACCGCCTTGAGTGTTCAACAGAAACTTTCAGCAACTCTTGGATGCAACTTTACACTTCTGAACCGTCTTGGATTTGGAAAAATATGGGCATCGTCTCCTTTGCAAAAGGTCATGGCCAAGACACAAAGCAAAGAAAACATACAAGACAATGCAGTCCAACTTTCCAAGGATAATAATATCATCCAAGTAAAAGTAATAACACAACCCAGTATATCAAAATACAGCTTATCAGTACCTACTCAATCACTTATGACAAATTTAAAACATGAATTTCAAGTGATTTCAGGGAGCAAGAACTTAGTAAGCATAAATTGAAGCATGGGCACCATCCCTATCAGTAGTAACATTAACATCCCTATAAACTTTCCTGATCAATTTAAGCCAATTCAGGAGGCAAATCAAGTATAAGAGTTAACAACTTGACCAGTAAAATAGAGATAGCCTTATCGATCATGCTCATTCATATTTTGCGAATACAATCATGAAAAATCAATGGACACAGGGAGCAAGACACAAGCAAAAGAGATCAATCAGAGTAACAAAAATCCCGCAACACAGATTCAGAATCAAAATTCACAAAATTTAGATCAGAATGTGATTACAAGTGACAGGGAAATTGATTTCGAACCTGCTCATACCGGGCGGAGATTGAAGTCGAGGGCACCGATTCAGGGATTGAAATCGAAGCCGGTAGCAGCAAGGACTGAGGCGGCGTCGGGCGGCGATGGCTGAGTACTGGAGCTGTGTAGTTCGCGATCAGAGGCGGAAAGGGATGGTCCGGCGATGGCGACGGTTGGCGGTCGAGGAGCACAACGAAAGAGAGGAGAACAGGGATGTGGTCGGTTCAGCGGCGGCCTCGCAGGCGGGTAGTCCGGCGATCGCTAGGCCTCAGGACGGAATGCGGGAGAAGGAGGGCGAAGGAGCGGTGGCGGATTGCAGTGGTGGCGGATAAAAGATCCAACGAGGGCGAGTGGAGAGAGATGGAAAAGAAAGCCGGCTCGAGGGAGGATCCCGGTGAGGAGGAAAGACGGTGGTAAAGGACGGCGCTGAGCGGTGTATCGCCGACAACCTCAGATGGCCGGAGTTGAACTGGAGTGGAGAGGAAGAGGGCGCCGAGACGAGGGGCGGTGGCGGCTGTTGGCGGCCGAGGTGCACGGAGAAAGAGAGGTGAACAGGGGTGTCGCCGGTGTGGTGGCTGCTGACGGCCGGGTGAACAGAGAAATAGAGAGGAGGAGAGGCGAGGACGGAGGGCAGCGCTCTGGGTTTGAGATAGGTCGAGGGAAAAGAGAGAACGAGGGAGACAGATTTTTTTTTTTACGGAAAAAAAAATAAAAAAAAATAATCTTAACTTAAAATAAGAGGGATAAAGAAAAACATACCGTGTTTCTACCAACCACTCTAAGATCGGACATTGTTAACGCCCTCAGTAGCCTATCATATTCCTGTGCACACATCTTACAAGGCATATCATAGCACAATAAATTGAAAGCATAAAATGTGGAACTTAAGACCCCTTTCAATCTATCAAAGAGTCTAGCATGACTCTCTGCAGAAGGAATATGATACCACCAGCACAGTTCCGCTGGTGGCTTTTCAAAATAGCAATCAAAAGGATCAACATAATCACCATTACCTTCAAGATTGCAAAAGTTTACCTTTATTATCTCTTGAGCCTCAGTTGATGGCTCTAGACTTGGTTCATCAATGGGCGAGCTCAGAATGGATGGTGCAGATGGAGTAGGAGACACATCACATGTAACCTCATGCGTCGACTCATGAAATTCCAAGTCAGGAAGCACTAGACCCTTTCCTCCATCGTCGAAGACACTATCGTTGTCTGCAACCAATTTCTCTTCTTCTTCGAAGCTCCTTTCTTTCTCACCTTTTGCACTTAAAATTTGAATGAGTTGGCTCATCTGATTCTCCAAGTTTTTACAGCGGCTCATTTGCTCCTCCAATTTTCCGATTCGGCTCATTTTTCTTTCCTCTAACTGCTGCACCACTTGAGTAAGAGTGTGCAATGGATCCTCCAGGTGTGTGACAGAGTCCTCCATCGGCGGAGAAGACGTAGCGAGCAAGACTTCTTGTGAAACATGGTAATCCATATAACAGAAAAAATCCCACGACCCCGACAATCCTCCTAACCGTTTCAGGCCTCCGTTACTCATGTACTCAGCAAGTGCTCGCGTCTCAACAGTCATCCCATTAAGTATGCAAATAATCATATCTCGGATGCTGAATTGATAACCCCATGAACCAAGGTCCCCGGCAACGGCGCCAATTTGATGGACGGTTTTTAGTCGTGTTAACCGTATCAAAATAATTTCGAACCTACCTAACTAATGTAGCGTGATAAGCATGAGTCGATCCCACAGAGAACCAAGTTCGTCAACATACTCATGCAATCTAGTGAAGTATTGGTGAAAGTTCTCACCTTTAAACTGCGCTAATCTCAACATCTTGAAAAAGTTAGTAGCAAGGGTGTTGTGAACCATAAGATAGGCTCACAACGGGTTAGATATATGCACAAAAATCAATAAATATACAAAACAAAGAAATAAACATGACTCCCCGGCAACGGCGCCAATTTGATGGACGGTTTTTAGTCGCGTAAACCGTATCAAAATAATGTCGAACCTACCTAACTAATGTAGTGTGGTAAACACGAGTCGATCCCACAGAGAATCAAGTTATTCCTAAGTTAAGTTTATTTACCAATTAGTATCAAACGGGGGGTTTTTGGGTGGTGAAAATAAGAAATAAACTAAAATAAACTATAAACAAATTGACAGAGATAACAGTTAATAAAATAGTTTCATCTACAAATATCCACTTTATTTGGTTGAATTGATATTGTAACTTCCTCTTGTCCTTTTAGTTTTCCTATGAATGTCCTTGTCCCAACCTAATATAGTTACTAGTCCAACCAGTCCTAGAAACCCTTATCAATCGAACAGTCCCTAAAGAAGGATTTAACCCAATTGATAGCTTTAAGTTCAGAGATTAACCAAGGTATTTGCAATCCCTAAAGAGGGATTTAACAACACATTCAACTTTCTACTCATTCAATTAGTTCAACCAGCCCTAAAGGAATAAGTTTGCCACTTGGGTTAAGGTTCACAACCAAGAATCTACAAAACCCTAGCAATTGAATTGATTCTACCAAGTTGATCAGACAAGATAGAATAAAACAATCAAACAATAAAGCGCAAAGAAGTCGAAACATTCAATATAGGAAATAAGGAACAAGAATTAGAAACTCACAATCAATCCAAACAAAGCTTCAAATTGTAGACGAAATGAGAGAGTTTAGGTCTCCATAAAAATAAGACAAAACATAATTAGGGTTAAAGAGGAATAAAAATCAGTCGACCGTGGTCACTGTTTACATTCGGCCTCCCCCTTCCCATCGTATGAGTGAATATATATAGTGTTCTATTTCCTAATCTAAGTAATCTATCTTAATATAAATATATAATATAATATATCTACTTCTATCTATACATATATGTTACGATCAGCTCCTCCTTCCAATCACGTGTAAGCCCAAGCAAACTCACGGCAAGGCAGCACTTAAGCCGCATGTGGGCTCCTTCCGTATGATTCCATCCGGCCCATTTGGTTGATCCATAATTTGAGTACGCATGCATCTCGCTCCGATCTAGCTTAATTTGTCCAATGCGAAGTATTCCAAATTTCCTTTAAAATACCTGATATATATAAAAACACTAGTGTAGACTCCGAAAACTAAATAATATAAATTAAGCTATAAAATATGTAAAAATGCTCTAAACTAATATGCAAATCTATACTTAAAACATAACTAAAATAGACTCAATCAGAAGCCAGGGGTTCAGAGCTTCTGACAGAAACTGATTGTACACATTTTTGAAGTTTTTGGAGCAAGGAAGCTCCATTGAGAGTTTAATGCCCTCCGACAGTTTAGATCCCATACGAGGTTTAGTCATCTGAGGAACATGATCATCTGTCCCCAATGGTTTTTTCCCTTTGACGACTCCAAAAGAAGCCATGACATACACAGGAGCAAGGAGAAGGAGATTAGAGACTTTGGTACTCCAAGACAGAGAAGAGAGGTTATTACTCATTAAGGAATTGTGTTGTCTTCTCATATTTAAATATTTTCTTTTCAATTTAAGCTCCTGAGATAAATATACACTCTTGAGAAGTAAAAGCATTAGAACAGTGGGACTATAATACATAGACAACACGGCCATTAAACTAATCAACCCAACCGAAGGTAATGAATCTTTGACAATTGTAATTTCACCATAATTCTTATACACTATTTATATATCCAGATGAATACGGTGGATTGCCATATTATTTGACCGACAGCGAGGTCGAAAGAAATTTAGAATGGTAAGAAGATCGGCTAACCCCCAACTGTGAGTACTCAATGAACTGTCATCCATCAATGAACCAAAGAAATGTAATCCATGAATAGCAGGTAGGCAGTTAGAGCATTCAACAAAACATAGCAGTATGACAAGATGGAAGTAAGCATACCACACCATGAATCGAGGGTGTACTGTGTAAAAGAGAAGGTGGACTGCACATTTATGGCGTTTAAGTGACAAATATTTTACCACCCAGTGAAGGATCCCTGCGTCAATTGTGATGAAATACTCCGTTTGTTTATGATTAGAGTTGATATGCCAATATGGTGCTACTATGTTTTTATGATTCACAATGGTTTTAACACCAAGGGAGGCCATGTGAATGATATGAATCCAATCATACAGATTTGCATTCAACTTTTTGTTATCGGAAGGGATTTGACTTTCAAATATGTAGTTAACTAAAGGGTACTTCTTTCCCCAATTTGTCATAACCAACCATAAACCACCGTATGATTCACCATACAACCTACCTATAAGATAAACCACCTCAAAATTATAGTCAAAGTTTATCCACCATTTCTCAAGATAACAAACCACATAGACTGAGCAAAACCATAGTAGCAAAATAAAAGTTCCTCGACAACCTGACCCAAATTCATAAAGATCAGCAATTGGGTATCTAATGAAGAATAGAAAGCATTCAAATTTACTTAGTAACCACAAATCAACAAGAAGCAGATTACACTTGGCTAAGAGCTTTCGACAGCCTTTAACTAACAAGAAGCAAATTACACTTGAGACATAATTATAAACCAGCTTGCGATATTCAACTAAATCACATCTCAAATCAAACCAGTAATTCACCACAGGAATGAGATAGATAACAGTCGAAAGAAATTTCCAAACATACCTAATTCGCTTCCAAACATCCTTTGCTTTCATAGGGTTGCCAATAATGGTTGCAACAAGTGAAGATTGGTTCCGGCCAGAGACGATCGCCTGGACCAGGCTTTGCAAAGCAAAGATTTTCTCCTTGCTAATAGTGGGTCTCTTAAATTTTTCCTTAACCATGGACCACCGCTTCACCAAATGATCATCGTCAGAGTGAGGGTTCTCCTCAGTGAGTTTAGTGCCCTCCGGCATGTTTGTGCCCTTTCGGGGGTTAGACATCTGGAAAGCAGGATCTTCTGCTTCCAAGGATTTTTTGACTTTGTTCACTCCAGAAGGAGCCATTGAGAAAATAAGAGGGAATCGGTTAGAAAGGGAGAAGATACGTGTGTGTGACGGTAAATAAACAGGGAGAGGAAAACAAAGAAGAGGACTTTCCTGTATTCCCCAACTTACAAAAAAAGATTTACCAACCAGTCGAACGAAAGAGAAGAGTGAGAGAGAACGCACCCAGTAGCGGTGAAACCACACCCCCTCGAAGACTTTTTTGTTGCAGAAGAGCACTCCGGCCATCGCAGGCCAACAGAGAAGAGGGCCATCCAAATTGAAGTAGCAAGTCACCCAAAATGCCTCCGTACCCATCAGATTTGGCCAAGGCGGAGGCCGATTTGACCAAATCCAAGCAATTTTCATCAATAACATTCTCAACCAACACCCATGGGGGTCTGAGTCTGACGAATAAGCCTTGGGTTGAATCCACCAAATTAGCCACTGAATAGAATTCCTACGCCAGCCCCGGAAGAGAACACCAACATAGGAATACACAGAGAACCCGAAATAAAAAATTCTCCTGAACTTAGGACCATCATCAATCCTCTGAAGCAAGATTTGGCTTTCAACACTTTGTTTGTACGGATTTAGATTGCCGATCGCACTGGATCTAGGGTTTCTTTGGAAAGATAACACAATAACAAGGAAGAAAGGGGAATTTGGCCAAGCGCGTGAAGCGCGTTCTCTTCTCAAGAAAAGGGTTTTCTCTCTCATGGTTTTTCTTTACACCACTAGGTGATCCTTATTTATGATATTGAAGCGAAAATGATCTTATTATGAATTTGGATTAATTATGAAAAATGGATAGTAACACTTAGGGTTTATGCGAAAGCCTCTATATTCTTATTTGTTAATAACGAAAGTTATTTGATATAAAACATGCATCTTTATGTGATTTATAACCTACACATATGTTTATCGTTGCGGTGATCCCTAACCTTGGAAGTTTGCTCTTTTATTATTCTATTTTTGTTATTTTAAAGTTTTTGCACAACCACTCTATATCAAACCACCATTCCCTCTCCATCCCTCGACATCGATCAACTCTTAGTCGACGCCGACAACAACCCTCATCACCTTTTCCCACTATTCCCGAACCCCAAAACCTAGAACCGCTGACTTCATCATGATGTTAAAAAAAATGACTAATTGGAATAGTCAATCTTAAAACTCATAATTACTTATCTATTATGTGTATATATATAAATATACAAACATTATGCCCCGAAAATTGAAAAGTACTATATCCGATTAAAAATATAGGTTGTATTGTTCTATCGAGTTTTATAAAAATCTAATTTTACTTAAACCAAAATTTTTAAATTAAGATGTAGATAAAATTATAAAAATCTAATTTATTATATTGAAAATATTATTTCTTAGATTAAAGTATAAAAAGATAAGTTTTTTTAACTAATAGTTTTCATAAGTTTTTAGACATAGATATAATTTGAAAAGATTTTATCCTATTTTGTAAGATTTTGATAATAATTATATAAAAGTTTGATAATACTTTCAATATATTAATGAGAATTAATGATAATTTTATTTTTAATTATGTAACAATTCAAAAGTGTTGAAATAAATTAATTTACTCTCTGAACGGACATTTATATCAAATTTATTTAAATTACCAAAAAACTACACACGGTAGTACTGAACTAGTTCAATTTACAGGAATTGTAGCAAAGGCCTAGGAAGGTGGAAACCGGGGAATGGTTAGAAGAGGTCCACGTTCGAGCCTCATTCCTTCCTCCGGTGTTTTATTTTTATAAAATAATAAAATCCGAATTCAAAAAACAAAAACAAAACGGCTTAAAGGGTTTGTTTCACTTTTCTCCACACGCAATCGAATAATCGACGGAAGAGAATAGTGAGAGACGGTGCTGCAGTGCACAACGTTCTCTCGAATCGCTCCTCCACGGAACCACCACTACTGAGTACTGACCGCTCCTCCTGTACACCGGGGAAGCCGACCTCCTCCACGGCTACACTGCTGACCGCTCCTGCGCCACGGCCTCTTCCACCCTCCACGGTTCGGCTCCCGATCGAACTTCGAAGGTGAGAGACTTTCTGATTTTGTGAGTTGAATTTGTGCTTTGTGAATCTGAGAGTTCTTTTGTTCAATTTTTGGATATGAAAATCGATTTAGGATTAGAATTTGTGAATTTGAGAATCAATTTTGTCAAATTCCGATTAGGCGGATTAGGGTTAGTGGTTCTTAGAATCAATTTTGTCGGTTCATATTTGATTTTGACAATTAAGTTTCTCAATTTGTTAATTGAATTGAATTTTGTCAATGATTCTCTGGTATGCTACATCGAGAGTGATGTTTCCAGGAACAACTTCCAAGCTGGATTTACTCCCTCTACTGTCAAACTGAACTTCGTTGTAGTATTGAACTCACAACATGGGATTTATTATCGTTCTTTGTAGTTTTCAGCTCCCTTCCAAGAACCCACATTATTATCAATCAATTTAATTTTCAGATCATTTTTATAGGAAAGTTTTGAGATCATGATCTGAAATTTTTTTCAGTTGATAATCATTTTACAAATCACAATGGTTTTAGTAAGTTAGTTTTCTCAGTTTACCATGTATCCTTCATTATAATCAATTAATTTTTTTTTTCGAAGAGACATAACATGCTCATCATTATCCGTTGTTTCATTTTATCCGACGGAATTCATTTTTATAGGAAAGTTTTGAGATCATGATCTGAAATTTTTTTCAGTTGATAATCATTTTACAAATCACAATGGTTTTAGTAAGTTAGAGCATCCCCAACAGCTTATGTAAAATAGAGAAAATAGGCAATTTTAGAGAAAATATAGGTTTTTTAACCCCAACAGCTTTTGTAAAACCATCTCTAAAATAGAGAAATGGGATCTAAAATAGAGAAATGGGAGGAAAGAGAAAAAAAATCTCTAAATTTAGAGGAAGGCTTAAAATCTGTAAAATTAAATGCATTCACTCCTTCCCATGTCTACCCATTTATTCATTGGTTGTTACATATTGATTTAATTAATTTATTGAAATTTTATTTATTAAATTATGAATTTATGCATTTATTATAGTGTATAATAAATGTATAAATATATAAAATAGAGAAGCTGTTGGGGTTAGAGTATAAAAATTATAGAGATTTTGATATTTTTCTCTCCATAATAGAGAATTTTTAGAAAAGCTGTTGGGCTTGCTCTTAGTTTTCTCAGTTTACCATGTATCCTTCATTATAATCAATTTTTTTTTTTTCGAAGAGACATAACATGCTCATCATTATCTGTTGTTTCATTTTATCCGACGGAATTCATGTATGGTGCATCCTTTTATCCCCTTCATTCACTGTTAAGATTTGTTTAAGGATCTTTAGTTTATGAAAGTTAACAAATTTACTGCCATTTTTAGGTCATAGCCATAAGACACAATGCTGTCACGGTGGAGCAGATCTCTGTCTCAGGTTTATAAAGCGGGTTCTCTGACCAAACTCATAGAGTTAAAAACTGATATTCATGTAGATTCCTGTCGAAAATATTCTAGAGTTGCCGCAGCACCAGAATCTCAAACTTTTGATGATGTGGAAAAGACTACAGCCAGTGACACAAAGGTATAATTTTGGTTAGTTTCTATATACCATCTCTACTATTTGTGACCCTCTAAAACTGATTGACATGGTTACATTTTCCTCATTCTATTCTTTTAATTAGATATTACTGTTGGTTTCCTGCTCTACTTGTTCTTATCATGTATAGACTTGGTTATTTGGCAGGTCAATCTGGATAAAATGTTTTGGTCTAAGCCTTGTTCTTTAGCATTAGCTCAAGATTCCCTCCTTAGAGTTGAAGATCCAAAATATGACGGCATCCGCTACTTTATGCTAAAGATGTTGCTATTCTATAGCAAGCAAAGCAAGTCTATTCGAGGAGCCAATGTGGTTTACGATCGCATAATTTCACAAGTTGATAAACCAGCTATCTATAATGGTAAGTACCTATGTTACCCTTCTTGTTTACATGATTTGAAGTCACATGTGAATCAATCTGGATTAGTGAAGCTATTTTAGCAGCTGTCCCTAGTCCATTTTTGTCAGGCCTTCTTGAGTTGCTCAACCCTAGTGAAGCTATTTGAGCAGCTATCCCTAGTGAAGCTATCTGGATTAGGGTTCATACACATCTAACTTAAAACCAGTTTATTTTTATTGTAGTGATTCTACCCCTGCACTGTTTTTATTGAGTGTCTCAAGGAATACAAATAATTCGTAGATGCAAAGTGGTTAGTTACTTTTCTGAGAAGCCTTATGATGCCTGTCTTCACAGTTTCAATAGGTTAAAAGAGATAAGAAAATGCATTAATGGCTGGTTCACCACAAAGCTAGAACGGTGAGATCCGGATGCATTGAGTTATGTGCTAAGTTTACCCCGGATAAAGATATTGTCGATGAAACTATTGATTTCATTATTGTGAAATGCAATGTTATCTATTAGTAAGGAAATTTACAACTTACATTAGCCCGTGGTTAAAACTTTTGATTTTGAGTAATTCTTTATTGTTTTTGTTGCTGAAGGTTTGTTTCAAAGATCAGCTTTTAAAGTCCTAGGCCCAAGTATAAACTTAAAATGTGTGTTATATGAAGTACCTCTTGCCACTATGTAAATGATTATTAGAGCATCTCCAACAACTATAAAAATCTCCAAAATGGAGAAATAAATATCAAAATCTCTAAAAATTTTATGGTCCAACTTCAACTACTTTTCTATTTAAAAAAAATTATTCATTTAGTATATGCTATAAATACTCACTATTAAAAACAAATTTAATTTAAGGTTTATTAATTCTTGTGCAAATTGTGGAACAATTGTAACAACTATTTCAAGAAATGAATTTTTTCTAAGTAGTTTAACATCAAGTTTAAGTTAAGTTCACATCAAGTTTAAGTAAGTTAAATTTAAGAGGATTATAAGTTCACATGACCACAAACAAAGTATTAAACATGACCCGCAAACATGGAGGTAAACATGACAACAAGCAAAATTAAATTTAAGTTCACATCAAGGAAACAAACAACAAACATGGAGAAGGAAACAAAATTAAATTTGAGATAAACAAGGTTCTCAAGCAAATAGGAAAGAGACAGTAGCACATACAACACCAAAATATGACAATAGAAAGCCGCAAACATAATTTTTGCTACTGTAATACATACATACATACATAAGTCTATGCATTTTAGCCCACGTGGCAACTTGTGTATTTTTCTCATAAAATTTTCTCTCGCTAAAAACTCATACTAATAAATTAATTAGATAGTTGCAATTTAGTGTTATGTTGTGTGGTGCATTCGGGCGGCTTATGTTTAGTGTCCTCATGTGTGGTGTCTATTTTTATTTTTATTTTGCAGCAATGCTTCTTTTTGGCTCTTATCTTCATAATTGTTCTACCTTTTACCTTTTTGTTCATTTGGTCGGTCATTTTTGGATCTACCGGAAACACTCTCTTGGCTAGTTCGGGGAAAGTGTGTGTACATCATGACCTCCCACTTAATCGCGGGATATATACTGGGTTGTTTTGGCAATTTAGATTAAATTAAATTAAACTAATAATTTTATCTTCTCTCATTATGTGCAGTATCTTATAACAAATTTAATATTATATAAGGAAAGGCTCTATTAGTGCAATATCTAATTGGAATTCGTATCCATATTTTTCTCGTTGGAATTCATAAAATTTTCATGTTGGAATTCTTATCTTATTGCCATAATTGAATAGATGCTATTTATATCATATAAAAAGATTAAATAGATAGATTATTTCTTTAAAGATTTAGGTTTTTCTTTTATAGAAAAAAAGTTATGGTTCAATTTTTTAAAAAATTTTAAATTTTGGAAAAATATTTTTCTAATTGATTAAAAAAGAATAAGGTTGACAAAAGTTATGGTTTAGTGTTTAAAATAAATTAAAATTTGGGGAAAAATATTTTTTAAAGAAAATTGTAATTCAGTTTTATTGCTTTTATTATCATACTAGTATTGCTACCCGCCCGATGTGCGGTTTCTTTATAAATATATTATGTATTTTTTATATTAAGTTTTTTTTTTATTAATGTGTGAAGGTTAAAACAGTTTCCTTAAAATATTTCAATGGAATATTTCATCTAACTATAAACTAAATTAAGTGGTTATTTTATTCCACCAAATAAAGTAAATTTTTTTCTTCTTTTGGATAAATTTTTTAACTATATAAAATCCCAATAAACCTTTGATAAAAATAATTTATTTTTTATAATTGTTTATTTGTCTTATTCGTTTTACATGGTTTTATATTTAATTTTTTGAAATAGTTTTAAATTATTATCGATTTATTATTGGTGATAATTTATTATATTTTTTCACATTACATCTATTACTCCCTCCGTCTCGAAAAACAAGTCATTTTAGAGTATTTGAGTTGTATCAAAATACATGTCGTTTTAGGTTTTCTAGGTAGGGGGATAATAATGATTTGTATTGGTTTTTGTGTTGTTGACTTTTTAAAAGAGTTTGATTGGTTAAAAAATATAGTGGGTATTTAAAAACAATAAAATTAATGAAAAAAGTTAGTGGAATGATGATGTTGATTGATGGGTAAGTGTTTTATTAAAACTAGTGCAAATTGCTAAAACGACTTGTTTTTCGAGACGGAGGGAGTATAAAACAATAGATGAATAAGTTTATTACTCCCTCCGTGTGATAAAATTATGTGATAAGTTGAATTATGATGGATATGAAGTATGGACCATATGATATCAATGATAATTATAATGACGATGCTTTTTGAGTTTTAATGGAAAAAATATATATTGAAAGTGTCAATTCGACCATTAGTGGCAATTATATGGTTTTCATTTATAGATTCATTCTTAAAAATATAAGTTTTCTAACTAATTAAGATATAAGGTTGAATAATTAAAAAAAACATAATTAATATATGAGGTTATATTTGATAGATTATTTTATCTAAAAAGATAAATTTTTTACTAACTATATTGGCTTATTAATTGGTGTGACCCAAAAATATAATACCACTAGTGAGCATGCCCGTGCTACGCACGGGACTTATTTTAAATTTATTTTTAATTAATATATTATCATTGTAATTTTATTACTAATAATTTTTATCTCTAAAAGTTTTAATATGTTTATTTATCTTTGAAATTCGACAAATATATTAACTTGGCTCTACTTATCTTCTTATTCACTTCTACATGCAATTCAACTATATAAGCAAAAAAAAAATGATATACTTGCTTTAGAAATGCATATGTATAGATTTAAAATAAATAAAAAAACAATATAGTATAAACTTAATTGGAAAATGTTGTAGTTATAGAGGACTTATTTTAAATATATGTTTTAATTAATATATTATCATTGTAATTTTATTACTAATAATTTTTATCTCTAAAAGTTTTAATATGTTTATTTATCTTTGAAATTCGATAAATATATTAACTCGGCTCTATATTTATCTTTGAAATTCATGTATAATAACTATACCTACAACCATTTTTCCTAGAATGTCTTCTTTATTTTACATGGTAATATTGAATACATATATTAGATTATTTGTTATCATTTAATTAGTGCAATTAATGGTGCTTTCACCCAACTTTTTATATATAGTTAGATTAGATTAGATAGTTAGATAGATAGATAGTTAGATTTTAATCCAGAAAATGCCACGTATGCAGAAATAATTCCGTTTTAATCTAGAAAATTTCATGGATGCGAAATCGCACGACGTATGCTTTAGTATTTTATATAGATTTTAAATAGATAATTAATTTAATCTTAGAATATCATGTTAACCTATTTCCGTGCACGGGACGGGACATACACTAGTTGATTTATAAGCCAAAACTAATTCAGAAGCAATTGATTCATGATTTCTGCAACATTAAACATGATTCGAATGAAAATCAGAAGCCAATAATCGAATGCCAAAAATTGATTCAGAAGCCAACAATTGATAACATTTCAAGCTTTCATCTTCATCACACTAGCTAAGTGCTTGGCAAAAATTGATTTAGAAGCCAACAATTGAATACCGAAAATTGGATTAAACCAGAAGCCATAACTTGAATGCCCAACAACCTACAAATCAGAAGCAAAAAATTGAATGAAAATCAGAAGCGAGAAATCGATAGCAACTATAAAGTTCTAAATCAATTTTTGCGACAGCAAACTATAGGCGGAGGAGGGAAGAGGGACAACAAAGGAGGCGATGGGTGACCTTCCACCTAATCGAGAGAGAGACATTTAATGTTTAGCGTTCAAGCCTTTTCCGGTAAACACAGGAGATTTGAGTAACAGGAAAAGAGGGAAAAAGGGAGAAAGGGGAGCAAAGGAAAAGAGGCATGTAATGTTTAGCGTTCCTGCCTTTTCCTGTAAATATAGAGGAGTTTCTACTCTCTGAAATTCTCTATTTTGCGTATCTATTTGCAGGAGCTGTTTGAGTAATAAAACACCATTTTTCTGCACATTTCTCTCCTCTTAAAAATGCAGGAGCTATTGGAGATGTATGATAGAAGCCACTAAGAGTAAGGATCTCACTCATAGGAATTTTGTTGAAGAATCTTCAACGTTTTGTATTAGAGGAATTCACAAGTTCAGATGATCATTTACAATGGATGACTACCCTATAAATAGCTAAAGATTAAAACTGCACAATCTGGAAATATGAAACAACCGACTCACTACCCCACTAAAGCACTAACGACCCTCTAAGGAGCCGCAAACCCACTATTGGAAATTGACAGTTACTTAATAAGATAAATAAACCATAGCTGAATTAGGAAAGATATTAGTTGGACTCTTGATCCCCACAGCTCAGCCCACTTGGGTCCCTATATTTCTTCCGAAAATACGTCTTGAGTGGTAGTGAAACTGTATCAATGTAGCTGTCGAATCTGTTTAAATTGCATTTTGTAGTTAAATTTTTCTACTGGAGGTGTATTCCTTATACCTTGTCTTGTCTTGGAGATATGTTAAAGACACTTTTTTGCCATGAATTTCAAGACGTTCAAATTCAGGCCTATGTTACCATTTTTTTTTGCTATCACTTTCAAGCTGTCATCCTTCCTAGCTTTGTTGCTTGTTTTAGTATTTTTCTGAAGGTCTAATAAATAAGACTTATTCTACATTGCAGTATTTAATTTGGAGAAGACATTTAAAACAACTTATACTCTCCTTGTGCTTCACATGTGGCTATGCTTACGCCGCTTAAAAGAAGATAAGGAAGGTGTTGAGTTTGGACAATATTTGTATGAGATCTACAACCACGATTTGGAGCTCAGGGTTTCGAAGGCTGGTGTAAGTGATCTCTTATAGCCTTCTATTTTTATCTATGATGTATTTAAATGGTGCCATGTAACTATTCTAAAATGATACTACCTCTGTTAATTAAAACTTGTCATTTTAGGAAATAAATCTTGTTAAAAAAAACTTGTCAATTTAGGTATTTTGTCATTTACTTTACGAAATTGCCCTTGTAATGATTAGATAGATGGTAGTTGTAGTTTTTGAGAAAGTAAAAAAGTAGAGTAATAATTAGGGGTATAAATGTATTTTTGTTTGTTTTCTTAATAAGTGTGTAGATTTCTAAAAATGACATTTTTATTAACGGAGGGAATAGTAGAATTTTGATAGATGTAAACAAAACCCTATGAAGTGCATAAAAGGCAGCTCAATATCCATTGTGTAATCATGCTCATAGACAGCAAGTAGTTTAATGCCTTTGAGTTAGTTGAATGTTCAGTAACTATTTAGTGGACGTCTCTACATTACTCCTTTATCTTGTGGATCATTAAAGCTTAATGCTATCCTTTATCTTCGAGACTTTCTATTCACTCTCCATTTGTTATGAGGCTTCCAATGAGGAGTACATATGTGATGCTACCTTGCAGTTCATTTCTGAGCATCTTAAATATGTCTCTTATGTTTTTATGTACATATGGATGTCAGGTTAACCTACTGTTAACAAAATGGATGAAAGATTTGGAAAAGATATTCTATGGTAACATTGTTGCATATGATACTGCCATGCTTCCAGAAGCTAGGAAGGATGACCTGCCAAATGTCCTGTGGAGGTTTGCATCACCCACCTTAATTCCTCACT
Organism: Persicaria maculosa; assembly: GCA_963922045.1. NCBI lineage: Eukaryota > Viridiplantae > Streptophyta > Magnoliopsida > Caryophyllales > Polygonaceae > Persicaria > Persicaria maculosa. The sequence continues at coordinate 49,490,716 of OY998259.1, read as the reverse complement.
ATATATTTCTGTATTATTCTCGATTTTGGAATCGTCTAGAGAATTTGATGGTGAGATTGGTAGTTGGAAAGTGATGGGTAAGGGTGGAGCAGCTGTGAGGGGGGATCCACTGTCTGTTGATCAGTGTCAAGGATTCAGGGTTGTTAGTTTGGACTTCTTGGATAAAACCTGTTTTTTTAGGAAAGTTGCGATGAGGATATAAGTAATAATATTTATCTTAAAACAAATTTCAAGTGGCCACTTGTCGGAAAGATTCATGTGAAGGGTTATGCATATAGAGCAGAATGGGTATGCAGCGAATGAAATTTCTAGAACAGGAAAGGTTGTACAATTATAATTGTATGACTAAATATCAGGAGACAGATTATACAATGGACAGACATTAGGTTACATTATGTAATTTCCTAAAAAGCTTTTACAGCGAAACAAATGATATATTTATGCAATACTTTACCACCTAGGTGCATCATGCTTCTGACATGATGGTATGGTACATTGTGAACTGAATCGCTAATTGATAAAATATTGATAATGTTTTAACTTCATGATTCTTTGACATGAAAAATAGTGTCTTCTATGGTATGTATAGATAGTGATATGCTTCCGTGACCATTAAACCTGCTACAGGAACATATTCTCGGATGATGGTTCCTTGGAACAAGATGGTGCGGCAAGACATGTTGTCCAGGTATATGCTGAGTTTTGCTTGTTGCATGACCAATTTCTTCCAATCCAAGCCTAAAGTCTTGTGAATATATATACATATATATATATTAGAGAGAGGGAGAGGGAGAGACTAGTCTAGAAAGCTTGTAAGAAAAGCTAAAAGGTAACAATGGAGCAAGAAAAGCAAAAGCTGTAAAAGCCTATAGTATAACCTAGAAACAAGGGAGAGGGAGAGAGAGAGACTAGTCTAGAAAGCTTGTAAGAAAAGCTAAAAGGTAACAATGGAGCAAGAAAAGCAAAAGCGGTAAAAGCCTAGTATAACCTAGAAACAAAGTAATAATTACACATGCTAGCACTCCAGTCAATTGATCAAATCTGGAACAATGGAAGCCTTTTGTCAATAAATGAGTAAGTTGATCTTCCGAGAACAAAGGATATCCTAACAACCCCTTCTTTCAACTTCTCTTTGATGAGGTGACGATCAATCTTCACATATTTGGTTTGTCATGCTGGACTGGGTTGTGAGCAATGCTAATGGCAGATTTGTTGTCACAATATAGAACCATAGGCTCTTCTAATTTGATTTTAAGGTCTGTCAGAATAACTCTCGGCCACAACATTTCACATAAACCTTGTGCAAGAGCTAAACTTAGCTTGAGCAGATGATCAAGCCACAACATTTCGTTTCTTACTCCTCCATGTAACAAGATTTCCTCCAATGAAGATGCAATACCCATTCGTTGAATCGTTGATCTTCTATCAACAATGGATCCAGCATAGTCGACATCTCCGAAGGCTTCTATGATCAGTTTGTTCCTTCTTTTAAAAAGAGTATCACCTTTCCTGGACAACTCTTTAGGTAGTGAAGTATTCGGTAAATAGCACTAAGATGAGGTTGTCTTGGGTCATGCATAAACGGACCCAAGACAGAAACTGGATAAGCAATATCATGTCTAGTATGGGAAAGATAATTCACCTTTCCACACAATCGTTGGTACATTGCTATATCCACAACTAGCTCCTCTTTGAAATCTCCAAGTTTGTGATCCGGATCCATAGGAGTTGAAGCTGGTTTGCGTCCACTCTTCCCGGTTTCCTCAAGTAAATCAGTGTTGTATTTATGTGGGAAATAAAGATGCCATCATACCTCAGTTCCAAGGAAGTATTTAAGTCTACCAAGAGACTTGACTTCAAATTCAGCTTCCAACTTTTGCTTAAGTTTCTCCTCTCAATTTTGAAATCAACATATACGAGGAGAATAGTCACTCCCCCTGATATTGAATGTTTGATGAACAAAGTGCGATCCCTTTGACTTTGCTTGTAGCCAGCACCTTTCATAACAGATGTGAACCTGCGAAGCCATGCTCTTGGTGATTGCTTAAGGTCATAGAGAGCCTTTTTTAACTTACACACTTGATGAGATGAAGAGGAAGAGGAGAAACCCGGAGGAATTTTCATTTCCCTCTTCCAAATTACATGGAGAAAAGCATTCTTGACATCAAATTGCCAAAGAGGCCAACTAGAGTGAGCAACCAAGGATGTCAAAACAGGAATTGTTGCAAATGTTTCTTGATAATCAATCCCTTAAGTTTGTGCGAAACCTTTAACAACTAGGCGTGCCTTATACCTCTCCCCCATCAGCCTTGTATTTGAGTGTAAAAGTCCACCTGCAATTAACAATATTCTTGCCCCAAGGTTTGTTAACAATGTCCCAAGTATGATTCTTTTCTAACCCATACATCTCCTCTTTCATAGCATCTCTCCATTCCTTTTTCTTAAGAGCTTCTGCAATATTCTTAGGAATGAGAATGCGGTTAAGGTCTTGAATGAATGTTTTGTGAGAGGAAAAGAAACGATTTAAGGACACATAGTTAGCTAACGGATAAAGAGGGGTTTTTTTTTTTTGTGTGTGTGTGTGTGTGTGCAAGAGCGAGTACCTTTTCGAAGAGCAATGGGTACATCCAATTCAATCTTTCTTGACCGTTAGAATGAGAGAGAAAGAGCTTCCGAAAGTATACCTTATTTTCTCATGTTTTTAGTTCCAGCAGCCGGTGAAGAAGATTGTTCCTGCTTTTGGATCAGAATGGGTCTCTCTTTCCTTGAATAGACCTTAGGAAAGCATGGCTGAGAATAGGAAAAGGATGGGACTGAATCAGGGGGTGGTTGTTGAGTGTCTTCACATTGTTGATGAGGTTTTGAATTTTCGGTTGGTTGTTGTTGAGGATCTGAATTTTCAGCCTCTTGTTGCTGGAAGCGGGCAAAGTACAAGGTGCTAATTGAGGTAATCAATTTGGGGCAGCAATGGATTGAGTTTCAGAATCAAAAGGTAGTGATGTCTAGCCTCATTTGACTCATTTTAGGGGTAAATGGGTGAAGTTTCGGCAAGCGCCACATCAATGGATATATATGTTTTTTTTTAGGATGGGTGCTAGCACTTGTATCCCTTTTGTGTCTTAGAGTAACCAATGTATATGCAATTAATTGTGCGTGGATCAAGCTTCCCTCTTTGAGGACCATGAACATGCTAAGCTGAACAACCAAAAATTCTAAGAGACAGATTTAAGTTCCTGTAATTTGGATAAGTCTTTCTAAGACAATCAAGAGGACTTTGGAGATTGAGGACTTTACTCGGCAATCGGTTCATAAAAAATGCAGTGATGAGAAGTGCTTCCCCCAAAAACGTTTTGGGGCATTGTGCTCGAAAGGAAGAACACGGGGAACTTCAAGAGGATGCCTATTTTTCCTTTCGGCAATCCCGTTTTGCTGCGGGGAGTACACACAAGATGATTCATGAATTATCCCTTGTGTTTGAAAGAGAGAGCAAATGGACTGATTGAGTAATCTTTCGCCTTGTCAATCCTAAATCTCTTAATTTGTTTTCCAAATTGGGTATGCATGACAAAGAGGAAGATAGACACAATGGTGCTGACTTAATATTTTTGTTTTAGAAGGAAAACCCATGCAACAATACACGAGTGCGTTTCACATACATCACACGGAAAGGAAGACACATTGATTCCTTGAAACTTTTTAGTATTACTAATGGGAAAACATCTATAAATGTAGCAAACTATCTAGGTCTAGAGATATTAAGTATAGAGGATGGCCTCCAGATTGTCACTATGAATACACTCAAAAGGAGAACTACTCTTAGTATTACTAATGGGAAATGATACACGAGTGTGTTTCACATACATCACACTGAAAGGAAGACTCATCGATTCCTTGAAACTTTTTATGATACAAGTGCTTCAAAATATAAAAGGAGGGACGGCCAAGTCTGTAATGCAACAACCAAAGATGTAATGCAAAAGCCATATGGCATCTTTGGTATTGGTGGTGTTTAAGGCATGACAAAAAAGTTGGTTGGTACTTTCCTTAGGAAAATCAAAGTAGTGGAGACCATTCCTTTCCTTAACATTACCAATCTTCTTTCCCGAGCCCCGGTCCTATACAACACAGTGAGAATCAATGAATAGGACAGAGCAATGAAGGTCCTTGGAATTTTTTTTTATGGAAATCAGGTTGGCTGAGAGGATGGGAACAAGGAGAACATATTTTAGGATGAGGTTTTCTTGGGGGTTTATAGTGCCTTGACCTTTAACTTGCTACTGAATTTTATTAGCCGTCAACACTTGTTGAGGCTTGGGACATGGCTGAAAAATATCTAAATTTTCTGAGCAATTGGTTATGTGTTTAGTAGCACCTGAATCTAAAATCCATTGAACCGGTTGGGAAAATTCAGAAGCTCTCAAAACATTAAGAAGGAGAAGATTTACTGGAAAGGGCAAAAGTGCATGAACTAGAAGAAGTATCACCTGACAGTTTCACAAGGGAGTTGAAGAAGGCTCTGAATTTCTGGATTTCAGCTGCACTGATTCCTTGAATATGCTCAGGATTTTTCTCAACAGATCCGGCTACTCCAGTAAAGAATGGAACAGCAGAAGCGGATGATGAACTTTGAGAGTTTGAGGAAGTCATGGTTAAAGTTCTCTGCAATGAAGGCTAGAGAACACCCAATAAGTTTCAGCAATGAAGGCTGAAAAAACTTGAGAAGAAAATTTTCAATTTTTCAGCAACGAAGGCTGAAAAACAGAACTGTAAAATCTGTAAAACACAGATATGTGGAAGTGAGGAAAAAAGATTCAAGAATGGAGGTTGAGGCCCATAACGAAAAAAGCTTGGAAAAACACCTAAAACTCCAATACCATGTTAGTCTAGGAGAGATGGAGAAGAGAAAAAATCTGTTCCATTATTTATGGAAAAAGTTACAAAATATATAGAGAGAGACTAGTCTAGAAAGCGGGTAAGAGAAGCAAAAACGTAACAATAGAGCAGGAAAAACAAAAGCTATAAAAGATGTAAAAGCCTTTAGCATAGCCTAAAAACAAAGTAATAATTACACTCATGCAAGCATGCTAACAAAAACTAGTAGTTTCCTTTCTACCCTTGAATATGGTTATATAAACCCGGAGATGAAACTGCTTATAGTGATTGTAATTGTGTATAATCTCCTTTCCTGTTTCATCCTCTTACAGTTTGTTGCAATATATACTTATATACAGGCCATGGCTAGGTATGTTCGTCGTGAAGCTAGCTGCCTTGCATTAACAGGTAATGATCCATTTTGTATCAGCTGAATTAATTGCGTCTAATTTCTATTGATTCTCATTTTGTAGGTTTCACGTTTCGGATGTGTTCAATATATTATGCTTTATGCTTTATGTAATAATACTCCTAATAGTTCTTTTCTTCTTCTTTTTTTTTTAAAAAAAAAAATCAGTTACTCCTTTGAATGTGTCTGGTCCTGTGCTCCTGTTATTTTCTATTCAGTTGCGTGGCCTGCCGGGGTAGAGATTAGTCTAAAGAAACATCATCCAACCTCAAGAGTCCAAAACACTCCTTTACATGAGAAAAGGTGGAATATTTGGTATAACATAATGTAGAAAAGAAGTAAAAATGCACTTGGTAGTACCAATATTTGTTTCCACACAAGGATGAGGAACCATGCAAATAGGATTTGATTTGCTCAACCTCTGCAACGTGGTATGGTGTGTTCCAATAGATCTTACTCATGGTTCTGGGTTTTACAGATTCAGCAGCTATGTTTTCTGGAAACTTCGCGTTCACTCCATTGGATAATGTGCAACCAAAACCAGCAAAGAGCTTGTGATGCCAGAAGCATTTGTCCAACCATGCTTTCCAACGAAATCCGCTGCTGAAGTTCTAGGCAACTCTAGTTCATCAATACAAATTCTGGGCAGATTTCAGTTCTTTCAAGTTACCACATTAGTACTATCTTAGATATTGGTAATTGTATTTATATAAATTTCCTTGCACATTATGATATGGAAGGAGTGCTATTGTAATAGCAAATTTTTTTCCTATATATTTTGTTGAGCTGGTTTAAAAATTACAACTTAACAGCTCAATCTTATGAGCTGATCACTTTGTTAGGTTAATATTTTTAATAACTTATTGCTGATGACTTCGAACTATGTTCAGGGATTTTTATTTTTTAAACTATTACAAGGCAAGTTGATTGCACCTAATAAAATGCTTGGCACATATCAATTTTCGATTAACAAACCATTTTACTCATGCTCATAAACATGTGAATCGATGGTTTCTACACTTCTCTAGCCATCTACTCTCCACCTACAAAGTTTTCAACATGTTCACAAACATTTTATTTGGATCATCTTTATAATGCTTTAGCTGAGTGTCGTGTCTTGAAATGTTGTTTTGTGTAGGTAGAAAGCGATCTCATTAATAAAAAAAATTAACCGTGTGTTTATTACACCAATGGTTTCTCTTATGCTCTTTGGGATATATACAATGGAAATCTACTCTAACGGGGGGAAATTTCAACCATACCAACACGTGCTAACCGAATCAATTAAATTGGTAACCAATTAAATTGTTAACCAATTATATTGGTAACCAATTTTCAGAAGTTGGTACGGTAATGGTAATCGAAACAGAAAAGTTGGAATTACCATTACCAACCGATTTGCAATTGGTTGGGATTACCACATTGACGAAGAATCAAGGTTCAGAGAGTTTTGGCCTTTGTTAATTTGGATTTATGTACTCGAATCATGAGCATTTTGTGCATCTATAAGCATTTTTTTTGTTCCTCTGTTGCTCGATAATCGAAGCATTTTGTGCATCTATAAGCACATTACATATTTGTTTAAACAATAAAAAGATCTTGAAACTATGAGTTGAATTTTCTATTGCAATTGGGAGGGATATTGTTGAATCCCACTGTAATCTATATCTATATCCACCCCTTATACTTATAATTTTAGAAGCAATGTCTTTATAAAAATTTGCACCACGTGTCGATCTTTGAGCAAATCTAAGAAATACGGTTTTCACCCTTCTCACCTACATTCCATTCTACTCTCTCACTCAAAAACCCTCGCTTTATCTCCGGAAGAGTTCCCATGCCTCTCACCTCTTTTGAAGCCAAATCTGAAGCTCTCCCATGACATCTTCTACTCGCATCTCACCCTGACAGCTCTGACGGAGCCAAGCCAAGCCCAGACACCACCTCAAACAACTCTCCATCTCTCTATCAGGTCTCTATCTCCTTCGACCATAAACTCCTTATCCCTTTCTCATCGGATTGTCTGACGCCCTAGAGTCGTCAAAGGAACCAACAATGTCGGGATGTCTCTTCCCATTCCAATTGATAGTGGAGAACAATCCAGTAGCCATCGGACTCGACGGAGGTGAGGGTGGTGCAAAGAACCCGATGGTGGTGTGTGTGGTGTGAAGAACGTGCCTGCTCGATCTTCAGGTATATTTTCAATTTTTTTTTCATTTTAATTAAAAAATTTAGGGTTTAGGGAAGAGATTTGGGGATTTTAGATTATTTATTTATTTATTCTCATCTGAGAATGCAATTTGGTGGAGGAAAGCTAGGTTGATGTTCACCCCAATTTACCCACCAATCTTCACTTTCTATGAATCCGTCGGTTTAAATGGTGGAATTCACTCACTCACTTCTCAAAGTTCAAATCTCATGTTAAATTCATCCCGCAAGATGAAGATAAACCTAGAAAACACTGTATTTTCTCGATTTTATCTTCTCGATTCGGCTCCAAAATTTCACTTTCAGATTGCGATTTTCTATTTGTTTCAAGAGTTTGGGGAAACTGAGGTTTCTCAATTGGCGTCTCGGTCATTCTCGACCTAGCTGTAGGTAGGGATGTTTCTTTCTTTTTTGTATATACAATTTCAGATTTCTCCTTAACTGAGTTTTTTTTTCCTGAAGTTCTGTTTATGGTTCTCATGGGTCTTAATTTGTTGAATACACGTGTTATACTAAAACAATGAAAAAGGAGGACCGACTCAAGCTCTGTTTATGGTTCTCATGAACAATTTGGTTCAAGCTTTTCTAATGAATCTATTATTTGTGCTACTTAAGGTTTGTACAAGCCTTTTATTTATATCGTTTCAATTTTTTTTTTTGGTGAATTAAGAACATATATAAGATTCAAGGGATCTTCAATCATTTTGTTTGTGTGAACCCTACACATGATTTACTGATTTAGTGCAAGTGTAAAGGCTAATTAAGGCTGATGTGAGGATGCAAGAACTACATCCAAGCCTCTTTTCAACTTCCCATGTAAGAGGCACCAACCATTAACCAATATTCCTCTTTTGCTAAAATCTTCTATTCTAACATTGATGTCCACAATGAGAGAAATCACAGAGATGCATTTTAGAATAGAAAATCTAATTTTTTGTACGTAATAGAAGACTTATTGAGGTATTTTGAAGATGACCCCCTTTCCTTTTTCATGCTTATATGAATTCTTAGTTGATCGATACGAGGGGATAACTATATGGGATAGTATCTGTTGAGCGATAATTTGGCACTTGATCCTAAAATATCTCTCTGTTAATTCATTGATGAGGATGACTTTTATGATTGAACAAAGAAGAAGCCAGCTGCAAATAAATCATGTGAAAGTCATTCAATTAAAATTGTTGATACTTTGCTGGTGATAATGATAGGGACAAGATTTTGAGTGATGAGGTGAACTTTGCACTTGAAAATGCAACTCCTGGTTTTATTATAAGAATGAAGAAGCAGGTTAATTAACTCAGAGATAGTTTTGAGAGGGGATGAGATGACGAAGGTTGAAAATATTGTTTCCATTTACTAAAACACAAGTGAGGATATCAAGACTTGAATGAAGATGCACATGAAGAGGCTGGACATTCGAAAGAAGATAAAAAGTGGCCTAAGAGTGTGCTTGGCCCTGCCAAACCTTCTTTCTTGAGCACCGAAGTTGATTATGAATCACGAGTTCCTCCTAAAAGTAAATTATCTGGCCTTCCATTATCTTATGTCCATTGCATTTCATGGAATCGATTGCAAAAGCTTAAGCAAAGACGAAAATGAAGATTGTCGACCACAAACAACTTCTGCGAAGACAAAAATTGAAGAGAGGAGAGGGATTCCGACTTTTTTTCGCCGTCGAACGCTCTACAATTTCATCGAACGCCTTCAAATTGGAGCGACTGATGAAATGCTTCCAAAGCTTTCAAGGGAGATGAACGCAAAGCGTTTCTGAAAACGTATTACCTTGCCAAACACCGTTGTGGAGAGCGTTTTCCTCGGGAAAAGCAAAACGCTCTATCTACCGTCCAAAACGCTACTGCCAAACATGCCTATAATTTGCTACTGTCAAACATGCCTATAATTTGTATTTTTTTGATTTTGCAAAAACTTGTATTTTTGTCTAATTGAATAGGAGACTATCCTTTTACCTATTTTATTTTTCGTGACGGGTTCCATAATTTTAATCAAAACTTGATCATTGATTTTTTTTACCTTTTGACTTGTTTAAAAGAATTTGATCCTACAAATCTGGTTCGATTTAAAAATCTAATTTTGACCACTTCGGTGTTAAATACTTAAATATGGTTGATCGTCACACGTCGAATTATAGACTTGAAAGATACGAACGGCTGAAAAAAAAAAAACTCAAAACGATGCTGTACCTCGATCATTTCAACATTGAAGAATGAATGTTACATAAATTAACCATCACGGATTAATTAATTAAGTGAATTGAAACACAGAGAAACCAAACCTGAGAAACCCCAATTAATAGCCCACAAACATTAGCTAGTTGGGATATAAATGACACCACCGCACCGCACCGTACCCAAAAACACATCCATCGATCAACAACCATTAAACATGAATAACAAAAATTAAACAAGCACATATGAATTGGATGGATCAGTAGGGGCGGCTGCCGATGTAGTTACCGGGCGGGTCATAGCTGCAGATGACGAAGACGCCGGCGTCGTTGTCACAAACGATGCGGGCGCAGCCGAGGCGGGTGGAGGTGCGCCACACGATCTGGGTGTAGTGGCCGCACTCGCCGTAGGAGCACGAGTTGGTGTTGATGTCGTAGTACTTGGCCTCGTCGGTCCACGATTTCACAGCCTCCGCGGCAGTCCAGTCGGAGCCGCTCCCCTCCCCCAGAATATGTTCTCGCCGTAGGGCCCGTCGGAGTGGACTAGGGCGCAGTCCTCACGCCGTTGCTCCGCATAGGAGCGCAGGACGTTGTGGGGCTTCAGGAACTGGTAGGCCAATGAGTGAATGCTCAAGTAGGGGGTGTGGAACCTTGGGGTCCTGGGAGCCTTAGGCACGGGAACATAGTCGTAGGGCATAGTGGGCCGCCAATAATCGGCATTGGCGGCGGAGACAAGGAGGAGGAGGGTGGCGAGGGCCAAAGAGTTGGTGGTGGAAGCCATTTTTGGGGGGTGTTTCCTTGTTTGTTTTTGTGTTAACACGTCAACGGGTTGGACTATTTATAGTGGAAGGTTATATAGAGAGGGACGAATTAATCAATGGTACGGTACAGGGTTTAGGGTTGACATGGTACGGTAACCACCAAAAAATGGTGATTATCATGTACCAACCACAAACTGGTGGTACGTAAATTTTCATACTACCTATCAACCATAAGTTGTGGTTACCATCAATACATTATCATGGTTACCAAACTGTAATTCTGTTTGTATTTTTTTGAAACCCCTTGGCTACCTTTCGGTAGTCATCAAAGTTATCGAACGAAAAATATTGTTACCAAAAATAATATGGTTACCACCTATTAAAAGTTCAAATAAATAAAGTTCACAACCTAAAGTACAAATCAATTCAAACAAACCAAGTTCAAAGTTTTGAAACAAACCAAGTTCAATTGTTCAAAAATTCAAAATGTTCGTGCAAGTTCAAACAAAGCAAGGTCAAAGTCTTCAAACATTCAAAATGTTCATACTGTTTCTAGTAGAAAAAGTAGAAAGGATCAATTTAGGTCAAAATCAAAATACAAAATATAAAGTAAAAACTTAAAACTTAAAGGTAATAACAATAAAACATTAATTAAATTAAAAATATATATATACTTGGTAACCATGATATTCAGATTTCATTACCATTACCGTACTACTTTCATGTGGTTACCGCCAAGATGGTTACTACCATGTTGGTTACCACAAGTGTGGTTACTAACATAGTCGGTTTGTGATTGGTACATGGTTGGTATGGTAATTTCTGTACCATTTGTCAGCCCTAATACGGTATTATTATAATTTGGCCTAAACGCACTAATTAGTCCAACTTTTATGTAGCTTGCTAGCTAGTTAGCATGAGGTATGTGTTTTAAACCGGTTTGGATATTTTCACCGCTAATTTTTACTATTTTCACCGCTAATCACCGCATAGGTATGCGGTGGCCTTAATCTTCTTTTTTCCTGACCCACCGCATACCTATACGGTGAGGTTCGTTGATTGTATACCCGAAATATCCCAAAATCAACCCACCACATGTATATGCAGTGGAGCTGGGTAGAACGGGGTCCATTATGCCCAAAACCACCGCATGGGTATCCGGTGAAACCCACCGCATACCCATGCGGTGGGTGTTGGATATAGCGAAACGGTTTTTGGAAGATATCCAAAACCCACCGCATACTCATGTGGTGGATTTTTTAATTTTAAAAACACCCACCCCATATGTATACTGACGAGAGGGTTTCTCGACCAAATAAATTTATAGTCAAGACCCCACTATAGGATAGTGGAGTCAGGTTCGTCCTCAGGAGAGAAGTCAGCGGTTCTAGGTTTAGTGTGTTTTGGGGTTCAGGGGTAGTGCGCGGGAAAAGTTGGCGAGGTTGCTGTCGACGTCGACTAAGAGTTGGTCGATGTCGAGGGATGGAGAGAGAATGGTGGTTTGATATCGAGTGCCAAATAAAAATAATAAAATAAAACAAATAAAGATGCAAACTTCCAAGGTTAGGGATCACCACAGCAATAGACATATGTGTAGATTATAAATCACATAAAGATGCATGCTTTATATCAAAGAATCGACTTTCGCAAATTCCAACAATTTAGGTGATAGAGGCTCTCGCATAAAAACCTCATTTGTTTCTACCTTTTCTTAATTAGAATCAACCAACTTTCGCAAGCAAAGCCTAATTACTATCCAAATTCATAATAAGATCACTTTCGCTTAAATATCATGAATAAGGAATTTCCTCAACTTTCGCAAAGGATTAAGCACATAGGTAGATGATGATAAAGACATACAAATTCATAAATTTAAACACACATATCTATTGTTGGGATCACCCCAACCCTAGAAGAAGGAAATTATAAACTAAACATAATAAAAGAAAATAGCTTTAACATAAAATAAACTAAAACTTACAACCGTTCGTCTCTTTCCTCCTCCTTCTCTCTCGCCTCCTCCTCCTCCTCCTTCTCTCTCTCTCTCTCTCTCTCTCTCTCTCTCTCTCTCTCTCTCTCTCTCTCTCTCTCTCTCTCTCTCTCTCTCTCTCTCTCTCTCTCTCTCTTGCGCCCGAAGACGGCTTTTCTTGAGTGAATGAAAATCTGCCCCTAAGGCTTTATTTATAGGCTTCATTCGAAGCTAATCTAGGAAAGAAACTCTATCTATATCTAAATCTATCTATCTATTACTTGAAAGATTAAACTATGGAAATAAAGAAATAAAAAAAAACTATATCTAAAGTAGATAAATATCTCTTCCATCTTGATAGATCTTGATAGAATTTGATCTCTTGTGGATATCTCCATTGGACTTTGGATAGAACTTTGATTAGAACTCGGACTACCTCGAAATCGGCCACTGTTGGGTGTCACTCGATATCGACCTCAACTAGTCGATATCGACCTGCAATTCTCAGTTTCTCTTCCTGACTCGATCTCGACTCTAGGGGATGAAAATCGACTGGGTTCAACTCGATATCGACTAGCTTAAGTCGATATCGACCTGCAATTTTCCTCTTCAGCTTCCTTGGTCTATTCCTGGGTTTCTGCTCGATTTTGGCCAACTCGATATCGACCATGCCAGGTCGATATCGACCACCTCTTTCCTCCTTCAGCTTCCTGGGTCGATTCCTGGGCTCCAGGAGAAAAATTGACCAAAATTAGGTCGATATCGACCAAGTCTGGTCGAAATCGACCTCCTCTGTATTTTCCAGCATTTTGCTATGTTCTTGAAACGCACTTTTCCGAGTCCTCGTTCGTCCGATTGACGCATATGAATATGCGTTGGAAAGCTCTTTTGGAGGGATACAACTCTCATGAAAACTTCAAAGCTTGATTAGAAATTATGAATGGTGAAAAATGACGTTTTCTCCAGCTGCACTATCCTTAGCTTCTTCATGACTTTCCTTTAAGTTCCAAAGTGCGTCCGATTTCTGCGAAATATAACAAAAACTTGTGTAGACCTCCATATATTGCAAATAAACATAAACTACACAAATTATGTATTATTCTAACCCAAATGTATGAAATGTATACAGAAATCGATATAAAAGTAGATGTAAAACATGGCGAATTAGACTCACAACATATACGGTGGGTTTTTGACCGTTATAGCGATGGTTCAAAACCACCGTATACATATGAGGTGGGTTCTGGGGCCCATAAATAGGCGTGCGGGCCCCATTTTCACACACGATTTCCGACTCTTCTCTGATTCCAATCCTTCCCTTGCATTTCAAGCCTGATCTTTTTTTTTCTGTCGTTTCTCTCCTCGACTCCCCCCCCTCTTTCAATCATATCCCCGGCATTTCGAACCTCCTCACACATTTTCCCGCGTTTCTGTCCCTTTTTCCCCGTGTCTCTCCGAGCGTATTTTTTTCTATTCCCACTTTCTATCGGAGTGTTGATATGATGAGAGATAATGACTGTAAGGGAGATGAGGCTGGTGATGCTGGTCGTGGCCAGAGACATCCTTTACAGGTAAAAAGTAAACTATATTAAATTAAATTCCAATCAAATTATTTGTAATCGGAAGGAGAAAGCGTTAACGTATTATTGTTATATGTATTGTAGCCGGTTCCGACTATTCAGAGACGTGGTAGTGGTCGTATGGTGACACTTAGGAGGAGGAGGTCATCCGGCTCGCCACAACCACAGATATGTTGAAATCGCTTAAATAGAGTTTTCTGTTTTTTTAGTTAGGACAATATTAGGATGAAATCAGTAATTAAATGTGGGGAAATCGTTCAGAATTTGAGAAATAATACGATATAGGAGTGTGTGTGACAATTAGAGAGTAACATTTATAATCGATAGGATTTAGAGAAATTTTTTTTATGGTACACAGACCACATTATCGAGGAGGTTAGCAGATAGGGTGGTTTTGCAATCCGCCAGGAGGGCTGCCGACAGGGAGAGACAGGCGTTGCGTGAGTCATGTGTAGAGATTGAGTCTATTCATTTACATTTGCAGGGTGTAGATGATCCTATGGATAGGGATAGTGAGCAGATAGGTGTAGATATTGGGGTTGAGTCATCTAGTCAGTCAATTGTCGACCCCAGTGACGGATGTGGCCAGATGTCGCAGTTGTCTATAGAGACATTTCAGAGTTTGGCGCAGATAGAGATGGATATTATGACGGACCGCACCGATGACGCAGTGGTGCAGCATGCGGATGAGGCTGCCTGAGAGCAGGCTGAGCAGATGGTGCAGGAGTTGATACGGGCTGACCCAGCACTACAGGCGGGAGCGGAGGGTGTGCATGATCAGTCGCAGACTCAGGGCGATGGGTTCTAGGCATACTTTTCGAATGCGTTTGAGAGCGAGGAGCTGAACTCGTATGAGGACACGACACCGCTGGCCAGAGATGTGGGTGTTGGGACCAGCCATGGTGTTGGGACTAGCCATGCTAGGGAGGGATATCAAGATCCATGGGTGGTGGGCCAGATAGATTTTACGTCGTTCACACCGTCGGTTGGGAGATCACGACGCCTGAGAGTCAGCCTGCGGTGCCAACGCCGACGCTTGGGAGTTCCCAGGCATCGCCGACGCTTGGGAGTCAGCATGAGGATGTACGAGGACAGACGAGTGAGTCGCCGCCGCAGACAGAGGTGCGGGGACCTCTTAACGATTCGACGCCTGCGGCAAAGGTACAGGGAGTTGCGCCTGGAAGTGGTGTGCCGATGGGTGACTTTCATGATCCGCAGTGGGGCTGACGAGAGGGTTTCTCGACCAAATAAATTTGTAGTCAAGACCCCGTTATAGGATAGTGGAGTCAGGTTCGTCCTCAGGAGAGAAGTTAGCGGTTCTAGGTTTAGTGTGTTTTGGGGTTCAGGGATAACGGGAAAAGGTGAGGAGGTTGCTGTCGACGTCGGCTAAGACTTGGTTGATGTCGAGGGAATGATAGGAGAAGAGGTGGTCGGTGTTGGGTAACTTTGCAGGATAAAAATAATGAAATAAAATAAATAAAGATGCAAACTTCCAAGGTTACGGATCACCACAACAATAAACATATGTGTAGATTATAATCACATAAAGATGCATGCTTTATATCAAATAACTTTCGTTATTAACAAATAGGAATATAGAGGCTTTCGCATAAAAACCTAATTTGTTTCTACCGTTTCTTAATTGGGATTAGTCGGCTCTCGCAAATAAAACCTAATTACTATTCAAATTCATAATACGATCACTTTCGCTTTAATATCATGAATAAGGAATTTCCTCAACTTTCACAAAGGATTAAACACATAGGTAGATGATGATAAAGACATATAAATTCATAAATTCATGAATCAAACACACATATCTATGTTGGGATCACCCCAACCCTAGAAGAAGGAAATTAGAAATAAACCATAATGAAAGAAATTAACTTTAACATAAAATAAAATAAAACTTACAACCGTTCGTCTCCTTCATCCTCCTCTCCTCTCTCTCTCTCTCTCTCTCTCTCTCTCTCTCTCTCTCTCTCTCTCTCTCTCTCTCTCTCTCTCTCTCTCTCTCTCTCTCTCTCTTCCTCTCTCCTTGCGCACGAAGACGGCTTTTCTTGAATGAATGAAAATCAGCCCCCTAGGGCTTTATTTATATGCTCCAATCCAAGCTATTCTAGGAAGGAAATATCTATCTATATCTAAACTTTATATCTAAAAGTATTAAGATAAAACTTGGAAATAAAACAATTATATCTAAAAGAAAACTAGAACTAATTGTGGATAAATCCTCCTTGGACTTGATAGATCTTGATGTGGATGGATATAATTCCACATATCTTCTCTTGCAAGCAATTCTATCTTCTTGGACTCTACTCGATCTCGGACTCGACATGCTTCTGGAATGTTCCTCGACGTCGACCAAACTCCTCGACGTCGAGTAGGATTTTTCCTCTGGGGTTGCACTCGAGCTCGAGCATGTTCTGGACTCGTCGGGTGTACTCAACGTCGACCAAAACTCCTCGACGTCGACTAGAATTGTGCTCCCGAGTGGTCTGGTGCTCGTTCTCGACTTCTGAGAGGCAAGTCGACCAAAAAGTTACTCGACGTCGACCAGTTTGGTCGACGTCGACTAGTTCTGTGCGCTTTCAACATTATGCTCCGTTCTTGAAATGCACTTTTCCGAGTCCTCGTTTGTCCGATTGACGCATACGAGCATGCGTTGGAAAGGTCTTTTCGAGGGATATAACTTTCATGAAGAATCAAAGCTTGATTCAGAATGATGAATGACGAAAATTGGGATTTTCTCTAGCTGCACCATCCTTAGCTTCTTCATGACGTTCTTTTAAGCTCCAAAGTGCGCCCGATTTCTGCGAAATTAAACAAAAACTAGTGTAGACTCCATAATTTGACAAATAAGTGTAAACTATATAGAATATGTACTTTTCTAACCCAAATGTATGAAATGCATGCAGAAATCGATATAAAAGATAGTATAAAACATGGCGAATTAGGCTCACAATAAACACCCCATACTTAAGCTTGCTTGTCCTCACGCAATACTTTTAATGGTCATACAGGGGAAGAATTCACACTCTCAACATCAAAGATTCATTCTCATATGTCCCTGCAATGAATTACCATCCTCGAAAAGGTACTTCTGTCACAAATCCATACATGTGCAATTAAAAGCAACATCTACTCACAAAAGGAGGGTTATGCAAAAACAATTCATATGACAAAACATTAATAATCAAGAGGACTTTAATTTAAGCTCATGGTGAAGAAAAGGTAAAAGGTAAAGTTGTAGGCTATATTTGGGCAATGTGGTGCTAAATCCGGGGAGAATTTCTCAAACTTTCTTTCTTTATTTGATGTACTTTCTCCTTTATAATTTCCACATCACTCATCCTCTCATCACTCTTTGCTTTTTTTCACTTATATGTTTTTACCTCTCTAACCTCAGTCCTGCCTTCTCGCGAGTCGCAAACATGGGTGTCATGAATGGCCCCGGATACTTAGTACTTCGGACTCCTCACATTGCGTCCCATCTCGCCAAACTATTATCTCAGCGAGCAGGGTCGATCTACCTTTATCTCCTGAGGTGATCGGATTTTCTTTCACTCATTAACTTTTCCATATAGTTCAAACAATTTCCTACCATACTCCAATAATGGTAACAACACAAATACCATATAATAATCTCAATAATGTACTTTCATTCTCAACATAATCCCCAGATAGGAAATAAGGTAAAGAATGGGCAATATTTAGATCATGTGGAGCAAAATATGAAATAAGGCATAATATGGCTTTTATGATGCATAAGCATAGGTAAGGCTAGGATTATAACCATATGAGCATTATATGGAAACATAAAGTCCTCCATCCTCTTATTATGCAACATGTCAAAAGCAACATCAAATTTTACCTCCTTTCATGGTTTTCAATAAAATATGCATTTCATTGTGACTTCCCTTTACTAGGCAATTTCATACTATATCTCTAATGAATCCAATTTTGCATCGTCGAGTTCAATAAAGCTTCCATGACACTAATTCAAAATTTTTCAATGGGGGTCATTTTTTTTCAAACTTTGGAAAACATGCATGTAAGCACATATATCAAATAATATGAAATCCAAAGTAGCCATGTATAAGCAATTCAAGAAATAAACTTTAAATATGCACTCAAAATGTCAAATATGATCAAATATGCACAAAGTAAGCCATTCCCCCACCCCATACTTAAACATTACAATGTCCTCACTGTATAAAAAAATAAGGGTAAAGAAAGAAACTCACTAGACAGGCGTGCAGAACGTCAAAAATCGAGTACTGCGCCCTTCCTTGTCCCTGAAAGAATTAAAAGAGAAATACCCACAATAGAAAATAGTGTCCAAAACCGAAAACAAAAGCAACAATGTCCAAAAATAAATGTCTATTTACAAGCTCTAGATTTTATAGTCGCTAGGCCGACTTCTCCATTAAGCTCAAGGTGGCATTTGTAGGGCCCATGTAGCTTGGGCTTCAAATATGACTCCATTCTTGTTCATCAGCTGCTGTCCTCCTGAATGGATCTTGTTCACCGTGAAGGGGCCCATCTTCTTTTGTTTGAACTTTTTAGGAAACCAATGAACGTTTGATTTGGAAACATAGACTTTGTCACCAACTTCATATTCCTTAGGCTCATCATTGGAAATCCTACATAAGCGCACATACCAAGGCAAACCTCTCCCATGTATAGATAGATCATTAATTGAAATAGGAGAAGAAAGATCCATACCTTGGCTTACCTTCGCAGAATCGGATATCAGAAGCTCGTGAGGGTGTAATCGATATCGAGTAGAGTCACTCGATATCGAGCTCTGCTGCTCTTCTGGTGGAATCTCAGTCGAAATTGAGGAAGACAACTCGATTTTAGTTGGTCGATATCGACATGGGTTGGTCGATATCGAGTTACCTGGCTCGAAATCGGCTGGCTCTGGCTCATCGGGTGGAATTGACTCGGTAAAAATAGGTCGATATCGACCTGGGCAAGTCGATATCGAGTGGTGCTGCTCGATATTGCCTAACTCGATTTCTGGTAGAGGCTGCTCGATATCAGTGGGTCGATTTCGACTTGGTGCACTCGATATCGAGTGGTTCTCTGGGCTAGTCGATTTCTCTTGGTCGATATTGACCCTATACTTAAGACCTGGCGAAGTATCCGAAAAATAGTTAGTCCAAATCGACGTACCTTGGTCTATGTCGAGTGGATTCTCAACTTCTTCTTTCAGGATGGCCATGATCTCTTCCACCTGGGCTTCCATATCCCCCTTTTCCAGCTCTTCGGGAGTCATATTTCTTATCTTAGGCTCCCCGCAAGTAATGTAACCAGCTGATATGGACTTTACCTCTTCCATGGGACCTGTATGCCTTTCAGTTTTATTGAAGGAATACTCAATTACCTCATCGCTGATGTTGAAAGTGAGCACTCCCTTCCTTACACTTATGTTGGCATCCACCGTCTCCAAGAAGGGCCTTCCTAGAATAATTGGACAAGCAGGGTCCTCCGCCATATCAATAACTAAGAAATCAGCAGGGACGAAGAACTTACCTACTTGTACTGGCACATTGTCCACCATGCCTGTTGGGATGACCACTGTGTTGTTCGCCATATAAAGCTTGGCATCCACAGGCTCTAGGGCACCTATCTTAATGTTGGACCATATTGATAGAGGCATTATACTCACACTGGCTCCAAGATCACAAAAAGCATTAAATTTATATTGACCAAATCCAATGGTTATAGCAATCTTACCTAGATCTGGCCTCTTCTCTAGAACGTCCATCTGGCTGTACTCTGCGATCTCAACCATTGACTGCTTTTTGCTCAGAATCTCCTTTAGGAACTTGACATAGGATGACATCTCATTAAGAGCTTCTGTGAAGGGTATGGTGACGTTGAGCCTTTGAAGCATCTTGATGAAGCGCTAGAATTTCTTCTCTGATGGATCCTTTGGAGATTTTGTCGAGAAAGACAGCTTTTTCTTCGGCGGAGGTGCAGAAGTCGAGTGGGGATGGTCGAAATCGACTGTAGTCTGGTCGATATCGAGTTGATCTGTTGGCCTTGGGACTTGCTGAGGATTCGGGTCGATTTTGACTTGTGGGTGGTCGATATCGACTGGGGACTGGTCGATATCGACTGGGTTGGTCGATATCGACTGGTCTCCAGCGCCCGTTTTCTATGTCGTTTGCTCCGGCGTTTGCATCTGTCGCCCACTCCTTAGGTTCATAGCACCCACCTGTCTAGTTGATTTGCCCTTAGGGTTAGGTTCAGAGGTTCTAGGGAGCGTACCTGATTGTCTGGGGATGGATGCTGCCATCTGGCCAATCTGTGTGTCAATCGATTTTCTCCAAATATCGATTTCCCCAAGCCTAGAGTTGACACCATACAGCTGAGTGTGGATGGAATTGATGGACTGCTTGGTGTCTGAATGGTTCCTCCGCATTTCTTCCAAGATGGTCTGCAGGTCATCCTTCTTACCTTCTCTGTCAGTGTGACCAGGGGCTCTGTAGGAAGGGGGATTCTGATGCTGGGGTTGGCGATAGTAGCTCCAGTTCTGGTTCTGATGTGGCCCTGAGTAGTGCCCCCCCCGCATACCTTACCTCTTCGTGGGCCTCTCCTTGATGTACTTGATCGACGTGTGGGCACACAGTAGTGTTGTACCTCATAGACCCACATTCCAAACAAGTTTTATCTTTAGAGAGGAATTTAACTTGTTTGGTAAGGCGACGTACCTGATCATTGTGGAACTGGTCCCTGACGTCCGGATCAACCTCCTTTGGTGGCACATATAACGACATAGATGGGGCAGGCCTTTCATACATTTCGTCAGAAGCGGCCGCAGAAGTCCCATAGGTGTTGTCATAGTTGGCCAGTGTCTCAAATACCTCCCATGCTCCGCGTGGAGTGTATCCAAGATACTCATAGTTGGTGTAGTTTTTGATCCTATCTTTAGTAGGCTCATCCAGGCAGTTGAAGATGATCTTCTGGATGACGTAGGGCGGCTGGCCATGAGTAGGACAGGATTTCAAAAGCCTCTTATAGCGCTCCCAGACTTGTGCTAATGGTTCTCCTGGCTTTTGTCTGAAAATCGTGATTTGATGTCTGAGGGCAGCTGTCTTTGTAGGAGGAAAGAACTTGTTGAGGAACATGTCCTGTAGCTCGTTCCAAGTGCGAATTGATCGTGCAGGCAATCCTTCCAACCATTGTTGGGCTATTCCTGCAAGGGACCAATGAAAAGCCTTTAGTTTTAGATATTCAAGATTAGCACCATCAGCTATAGCTTCGCATAAGTCTATAAAAGTGGTGACATACTCTAAAGGACATTCATTAATTCTTCCCCTAGATTGACTCCTTCTAATTTCAGTAATAAAAGAAGGACAAATTTCAAAATTAATAGCAGGAAGAATGATCGCTGATTCTGGAACTTCCAGAGTAGGATGCAGATACTCCTTTGCATTGGCTGGGATATGCCCAACCCGTTCCTCAAGTTCCCTTCTCGCGTTGATCTCGCGATCTACCCTTGCCTCCCACCGCTACTGGTTCTGTGCATATTCAGCCTCTCGTCGGGCGTGTTCAGCTTTTCTGGTGGTGAATGCCTCAATTTGTTGCCGGAGTTGCTCAAGCTCCTGTGAAGTTGTGAGCGGGACCGCATTTTCGTTGTCGGATGTTGACATGAGTCTCCTCCTAAGCCTTTGCTGAAGATGGAAAAACCGCTCAGGCTCGAGAATTGGGTCTATAGGCGTGCGATCAGTTCTTCGCATGCACCTGAAAAGCAAACAGAAAAGGCAAGTAAAAAGGAACTAAAAATAAAAACAAATATAAAGAAAAGAAATAGAACTAAAAAGGGTGCGATTGATGGCTTCCCCGACAACGGCGCCAATTTGACGAGAGGGTTTCTCGACCAAATAAATTTGTATTCAAGACCCCGCTATAGGATAGTGGAGTCAGGTTCGTCCTCAGGAGAGAAGTCAGCGGTTCTAGGTTTAATGTGTTTTGGGGTTCAGGGATAGCGGGAAAAGGTGAGGAGGTTGCTGTCGACGTCGACTAAGACTTGGTCGATGTCGAGGGAATGATAGGAGAAGAGGTGGTCGGTGTCTGGTAACTTTGCAGGATAAAAATAATGAAATAAAATAAATAAAGATGCAAACTTCCAAGGTTAGGGATCACCACAACAATAAACATATGTGTAGAATATAATCACATAAAGATACATGCTTTATATCAAATAACTTTCGTTATTAACAAATAGGAATATAGAGGCTTTCGCATAAAAGCCTAATTTGTTTCAACCTTTTCTTAATTAGGATTAGTTGGCTCTCGCAAATAAACCTTAATTACTATCCAAATTCATAATAAGATCACTTTCGCTTCAATATCATGAATAAAGAATTTCCTCAACTTTTGCAAAGGATTAAGTACATAGGTAGATGATGATAAAGACATATAAATTCATAAATCAAACACACATATCTATGTTGGGATCACCCCAACCCTAGAAGAAGAAAATTAGAAATAAACCATAATAAAAGAAATTAACTTTAACATAAAATAAAATAACACTTACAACCGTTCGTCTCCTTCCTCCTCCTCTCCCCTCTCTCTCTCTCTCTCTCTCTCTCTCTCTCTCTCTCTCTCTCTCTCTCTCTCTCTCTCTCCTTCCTCTCTCCTTGCGCCCGAAGACGGCTTTTCTTGAATGAATGAAAATCAGCCCCCTAGGGCTTTATTTATAGGCTCCAATCCAAGCTATTCTATGAAGGAAATATCTATCTATATCTAAACTTTCTATCTAAAAGCATTAAGATAAAACTTGGAAATAAAACAATTATATCTAAAAGGAAACTAGAACTAATTGTGGATAAATCCTCCTTGGACTTGATAGATCTTGATGTGGATGGATAGAATTCCACATATCTTCTCTTGCAAGTAATTCTATCTTCTCGGACTCTACTCGATCTCGGACTCGACATGCTGCTGGAATGTTCATCGACGTCGACCAAACTCCTCGACGTCGAGTAGGATTTTTCCTCCGGGGTTGTACTCGAGCTCGAGCATGTTCTGGACTCGTCGGGTGTACTCAACGTCGACCAAAACTCCTCGACGTCGACTAGAATTGTGCTCCCGAGTGGTCTGGTGCTCGTTCTCGACTTCTGGGAGGCAAGTCGACCAGAAAGTTACTCGACGTCGACCAAACTGGTCGACGTCGACTAGTTCTGTGCACTTTCAGCATTCTGTTCCGTTCTTGAAACGCACTTTTCTGAGTCCTCGTTCGTCCGATTGACGCACATGAGCATGAGTTGGAAAGCTCTTTTTGAGGGCTACAACTTTCATGAAGATATCAAAGCTTGATTCAGAATGATGAATGGCGAAATTTGAGATTTTCTCCAGCTGCACCATCCTTAGCTTCTTCATGACTTTCTTTTAAGCTCCAAAGTGCGCCCGATTTCTGCGAAATTAAACAAAAACTAGTGTAGACTCTATAATTTGACAAATAAGTGTAAACTACATAGAATCTTTACTTTTCTAACTCAAATGTATGAAATGCATGCAGAAATCGATATAAAAGATAGTATAAAATATGGCAAATTAGGCTCACAACAGGGGCTATGTGACGATCGTCATCAGGACATGGGAGGAGAGCAGACGGCACATGCCTTGATTCATGGTGTGCAACAGAGGCAGCGACAGTAGGGCGAGGTGCTAGGCGGGATGTCGAGACGAGCGACTTTGGAGTAGCTGTGCCCGAATGGCCAGGGGGCCTCATACCATGTCACTCTTGACAGATTACCAGGCACACATTGCATAGGCCGTTTGGAGACGGGAGGAGGAAGCCTTGTGGAGGGTTGTGCGTGTTCAGAGACGGGGACATTGGCTGGGCCGTGTTGAGGTGATGTTGGAGATAGATGGACAGGAGTCATGGTTTCCTGAAGTGCATGACAGCGGCCTGTGGGAGTTGTGAGATTTCGAGTGAGATCATGTGGATCACAGTCTCATCAGTGCATTCGTTGAGCACTTGCAACCGAAGACGAACAACTTCCATTTTGCACGGGGAGAGATCACCATCACACTGCACGATGTCTTTTTCATACTTTGGTATGAGTTGGACGTGGAGGAGTGTGTGTTTCTGCATGACACGTTCGTCGGGAGGGATCGGGTTGGGGATTTGTACAACTTAACCCCGGCAGAGCGGACTAGCGCCTTCGGCCATGGAGCTCTGACTGTTGCGACCCTCCTTTAGAAGATAGCATCGATGCGGCAGAGGGTGCGGGATGGCGTCCCCCTTGAGCATGATATGGAGTGCATTGTGGTTGTTGCGATGGGGATGATTGCGTCTGCGACACTGTTCATTGACAAGTCGTGCGGAAGAGTGCGTTTTGAGGTGCTTCTCCGTTTTATGATGCCGCGCAGGTTTCGCAGTTATCTCTAGCGGCAGGGGTCCTGGCCTGCTTGTACCGCGGATTGGGCGAGGCGACCAGAGAGTTGGCCAAAGATAAGGACGGTTGTACGCAGCTGTTGCTGGTAATTGATTCATTCTATGATAATTTAATTTTCCCCGTTTTAAAAATAAGTTACAATGAATATGTGGTTGATAGACTTATTCGATTTTAGGTGTGGATATGGTGTACTTCCCTGTGTTCAAGGGGAATATGACGCTCGTTCGGAGGCTTTCTCGGGATCCATGACACAGGGTCCGGTACATACAGGTGGCGACGCCTTGGACCTCTACGGTTTCCCGGGATGATAGATCTCACATTGAGCGGCTGGATGTTTTGCGGCGGAGGCTGGGCGAGATGACTGTCGTTGAGGTACACATGAATCGGATTAGGCTGCGTAAATTTGTTTTACAATAAAATCGACACAGATATGAATCGTCATAACACTTTCTATTATGTTGCAGATTGAGTTCATACCCTTCGGTAGGGACTTGGATTTTGATGGACATCTGCGGCTGTCACGTTACAGGGGCACCATCCGTTGGTTGTTTGAGGAGGAGGCGTATATGCTCGACCGTGTGCTGCGACAATTCAGCCGGGTTCAGCACATTCCCAGTGATCCGATCAGACCCAGCAAAGTGCACAGGCCGAAGTCCGTGAAGGGAAAGAAAGAGGATGTATTCCACGCGATCGACAACCACTGGGCGCATAGGTTCGATCATTTTTTCCCTATGTCGGAGTTGCCACGGACCAGTTCGGAGTACCCATATGGTGTGGTGGATGACTATGTGAAGTGGTTCCACCGCTTTATTCATCCATACCTACTCCCTGACACTCCCCGACACCGTCCTTACATCCCGCCGCCCGGTCCAACGATTGAGGAGCTGCGATACCGCGCTGCTGGGGAGGAGATTCAGCGGCTTCTGTCCCTTGGATTAGATGTGACGGCAAAGCATTTGCAGCGCATTTATGAGCGATATTGGTCTGACCCTCCGCCGTGACGGATCATGTTGGATATTTGGTTTTGCTTTTAGGTAGTTTTTTTGATTGATTTGCTTGGATTTATGATTTTGCTGGGATTTATTTGGTTTGTTATCTATTTCGGATTTATTTGTTTTGTATATTTGTGGTTTGTTACACCGTACTACTTTTGGATATATATATATATATATATATATATATATATATATATATATATATATATATATATATATATATATATAGATTCTGTTTAGCACCGATAATTTATCGCTCGAATTTTATTATTCAATATGAACTTCACGAAACTACATCAAGTGGCATACAAGACTGATATATTTAGAATTTAGGTACTCTCGACCGCTCTAGCTGTATCGTTAAAGCCTTTTTTTCCTCTTCGAGAACTGCCACACGACTCTCTAGAATATCAATCTGCCAGCGGTGTTGTTGGTTTGCGACAAGCAACGATCGATTCTCCTCCCGTAGCCTCTTTATGATCGATTCCACAGTCTGTGATCGTGGACTTCCCATGTATAGAACCGCCTCGAATTCTTCCATCGTTCCTTGACGTATTATGTCATTGCTCGAGCTGTTGCCACTATCGTCCGACATTTTGAAGTGTGGTCACCATCCATCGGGGCTCCCTATATATAGGGGAGCCACCTTACACGGGGCTATAAAGTGGCCCCCGACCCAGCTCCTACATATCCCCAAGTTCTGACCCCAACCCAGCTCCTACATATCCCCACCTTACACGGGGCTATAAAGTGGCCCCCGACCCAGCTCCTACACATCCCCAAGTTCTGACCAACATGCCTAATACCAAAGTGTATGAAGGGGAGACAAGATCGGGAAATAGGTTCAAACTTATAGTTGAAAGTTTTGGTAGGCCGTTCGAAGATTATTTGTGCAACTGTCAGCAAAGCAGCTAGAACGGATGGCCATGCTGCCTTTTTCAAGTTGAGTGCATCGAACGCGATACACCCAGGCTTTCGCATTCAGTGGAACTAGAGAGCGTGCAGGGAGAGCACTACTCCGATGTCTGGGAGACCATGTCCCATTCGTATAGAAAGCACCCTGATACATACTATGTTCAGGTGACAGAGGTGATAAGAGAGCTTGTTAGCGACTTCTTCTCCGATGTCGTTATGGACTGCGCGTCACAGGTAGCGAGATACGCAATCCACAGAGTTGTGCGTTGTGCCAACACCAAACTCAAGAAGTACTCATTCCACCGAATGGAGATTCAAATGTTCCCGACCAATGCAGACGAGTCGGTTGGTAGTTGTTCCGTACCATATGGCACCATGTAGTCGTAGTGATCAATGCGATGTGTCAGCAATTGGTTTGTTTCAATTGAAAGAAAAATTTGTACTTCATTTACCAAGTTCCGATTGAAAGCGATAAATATAATTTACACGTACAACATTATTAAGTACCGAAACTGGATACTTTACGCACATACTACATTACACACATAATACATAATTGGTAATAGACGTCTAGCAACTGCCTATAGATGATGTCGTCTCCTTGAGAGATAATACAATCTTCATATAGTTGAAAGCATAACGTCTTTCGTTTTCGTTGAATAACCTTAGCTTCTCGATTACATGCTGACAAATCTCCATAGTGCCTTCGCTTATGAGATTATAACGAAAATACTTCATAATGTTATTTAAGATCCTGATACGGGGTTAGCCGTGAGATGGCCCGATCTTCGACAACAAGCAAGAAACTAAAGAAACGAACAAGAAAGACGCAAGAACCAAGAGACGCAGCAAGAAAGAAGCAAGAACAGACCCGACTTCGACCAAGACTTGCAAGAACTCGACCAAGATTGATCAAGAACGACTGAAGAATAAGAATACGCAGCAAGAATTAAAGAAATACTCGAAATTTAATAACAAGAATTGAAAGACACGACCTGATAAGGACTGAGTCGATCTATATAGAACAAGATAGAGACCCCAGGCTTCCGTAGAAGGTAGGAACCAATACCAATGACTATATAACCCGCCTCTGCAACCCTACACAACCAAGCGGATAACTTGGAGGCACAAGGAGGGGGCTTGTGGATACTAGGATCACCAAGTCTTACGAAGTTGATGAACACAAAGCAAACCAACCTAGATCAATACCAATATTTGCAATTGAAGAGCACAACTCTATTCAATCGACAACCACTCATTATGTTTCACACAATTTGAGAAGAACTAAATTCTATTCATTGAAATCCAACAGAATTACAAAGGGGTGAATCGACATATATAGGGCTCTAAGAGCTGCTGGGCCGATTCTAATGTTCTAAGAAGATAAAAGAAGATAAAATAACAATTTAAAGGAATTAATAAAATTACCTCTATAGTTTCCTAAAATAACTAAGTAAAAATAATACTAAAAATAGTAGCATAAAGGAGCTGATTTTCGTTCCAAACAGTACAGCTACAAAGATGTTGAGTTTCGACCAAACCCTAGGACGAATCTGGAAAAACCTTCAACAGCAAAGTTGTATATCTCTTCGTCCCCGTTCCGACAAGGTATGGCACGCCTCAATCCAATAAATCTAGAATCCGTACGACCCATTTTACTGAGACGTCGAAAAGCTGTCAAACTGCTGGACGAATGTAAAAACGTCAACCTTTGGATCTTCTCCCATGGTGGAGCCTTCTTCTTCCTCTTGAGAAGGACATAATCCGAAGGTGTCTTGGATGGTCCCGCATCAATCTCCCTTTCTAGAAAAGGATTTGTCCTCGAATCCAAGGTCGCATAAGATTCCTCAAATGCATCAACACGAACTCCTGGATCGAAAACCTCATGACCATGGAAACTCGTCGCAAGACCGATTGATGTAGGGATTGACCACTCCTTGATGGTTAGTGTCTCAGCTTCGTCAACTTGTAGGCCATTAGAGCTCTCTACAAAACCAAGAAAAGAAAATTGATTAGTGCACAATTCAGAATTCATATCAATGTCATGATGTCCTAACTGAATATGCACTTGAGCTTGGTCATTAATCCCTAAGTTTCCATCCAATGATAGCAAGTTTTCTTCCTTTTTCAAGGCTGAATTTTCAATTAATTCAAGGCTAGCAATAGTAGAAGAATATCCTTCATCAATGATCATATTACTAACTATGCCTTTTTCTATGCATTTAGTATTACATAAATCTTCTCTTTGATTATCATCACAAGGCATAGGTTGAACATTTAAATCAATCAAAGAATCATCATGCTCATATTCAATGCAATCATTATCATCACAGACAAGTAAATTAAGATCTTGATCCTTATTAGCAACATGATTTACATGATCAATAATCAGTGAATTATCTATGCTAGAAGAAACATTAAGTTGAGTAGAAATAGGATGAGTTTCTTTCCTTTCAATTGGTGACACCTTCATCTCTAGGTGGGACTCCTTGTC
This sequence comes from Persicaria maculosa, assembly GCA_963922045.1. Lineage (NCBI taxonomy): Eukaryota > Viridiplantae > Streptophyta > Magnoliopsida > Caryophyllales > Polygonaceae > Persicaria > Persicaria maculosa. The sequence continues at coordinate 49,461,904 of OY998259.1, read as the reverse complement.
CAAACACCGTATTAGAACCAAAACGCTGAAGCTCTATTGCCGTCAAGCTTTTATCTATCTTAGCTAACTTCTCCATGACGGTATTGTACCAGTCGTTGCCCTGGTTATTAGACATTGCAACAAAGACAAGAAACAAGGAACTATGTAAAGATTAGTAAAAATATAAACAACCTCACAAGTGTTTCGCTCATACTCCCTTTCTAATTGGTATGTCACGCTTGCTAGGGCAATCCGCTTTGGGCAAATCAACAACCAAGCAAAAGAACTTAATAATCAAAGTATGCAATTCAAGAGAATGAATGAAACAACACACAAGGAGTACTCGACAAAGCTGTAGAGAACTCGACACAAGCAACAAGAAGTACTCGATATAGGGTTTGGAGTACTCGATATGGAAAAGAGAACACTCGACAAGGGTCTAGTGTACTCGACACAAGCAAACAGCAACTCAAAGCAATGAAGAGAACTCGACAAAGGCTGAGAACTCCTCGACACAAACTCAACAGCACTCGACAATGGGTATAAGTGCTCGACACAGCCAGCAAATCAACTCGACAAGGCTGTAATAAAAGAAAAATAAAGAAAAACTAAGAAAGAATGGAAATTTACCTCTTTTTTGATTGAAAACCTTTAAGTTAGGATGTTGTAGTTGCAGGGTAGGGTTTCAATTTAGAACTTTGTGGAGGTAATGTGTTTGGGATATGGGTGTGTCGACTAGGGCTAGGCAATTCACCAAATAAGGTCCTTTGGAGCTTTCTTGCACTAGATCAACAAACTCTTTTTTTTTTTGACTTACTTTTGCCCCTAGTGAATTTTATCCTCCTAGGTCCAAGTTCAATCTATTTTTTTTTTGAATTTTCGAAACTGATTTTTTTTTTATACTAATGAAAGAAAGACTTAATGCAAGAGGAGGACTCGAAAATTCTGAAAACTAATGGTGAAAAGATAAATTCCAGCCCTAAAGATAAATATATATAGGCAACTCTTTTGATAAAATAGGAAAGTGGATCTATCTTATGCCTTAATAGATATTTGATAGATAAAATAAATTAAATCCACCAAAAATCAGAATTTATATAGGCAATAGATAATATGGAAATAGATATAGATAGATCAAATATTCCAAAGATAGAAAAGAGCAACAAACTAGGGTTTTTCCTTGTGTTATGTGATGTCGACCAAGCTGTGACTATGGGGACAAGGGTATTGCCGCCGGCTTAGGTGCTACACAAGGGGATTGCGCACTACTTTGATCGACTCCACGGTCTCGGCTAGGCTTTGTGTTTAGGCTATGCAACCACAAACAATCACAAACTCAAGATTATTGCAATAATCAAATAAAGAACAAGAAGTAAATAACCAAACAAAAGACTGACTCTATTTTTGTGTTTTTGTGTTTTAGGAAAAGAAAAGACTCAATCTTGATGTCGGAACCAAAGCTCTGATACCAATTTGATACGGGGTTAGCTGTAAGGTGGTCCGATCTTCGACAACAAGCAAGAAACTCAAAGAAAGACTTAAGAAACAAGAACGCAGCAAAGAAACAAAGCAAGAAACGCAAGCAACACCAAGAACCAAAGGCTGTTGGATGTCGACAATAACAAGACTCAACAAGATGATGCAAGACTCGATAGAAAATGATAAAGACTCGAAAATATGATAACAAAGGTGAATGGATAAAAATTTCAGCCCTAAGATAAATAAATAACAACTTTGGATAAATTTGGTAAGAATATCTATCTAAGCCTTAAAGATATATGTGATAGATAAAAGGATCTAACTACCACAAAATCTGAATTTTAATTAAGGCAAAATAAAATAGATAAAGCAAATATCCCAAAGATAGAAAAGATAGAAAAGATAACAATTAGGGTTTCTTGTGTGTAATGTGATGTCGACCAAGAGAAAGTATGGGGACATAGAATGCCGCCGGCTTAGGTGCTGCACATGGGGTTTCGCACCACTTTGGTCGACTCCACGGTCTCGGCTAGGCTTTGTGTTTAGGCTATGCAACCACAAACAATCACAAACTCAAGAATAGTGCAAGAATCAATAAAGAATTCAAGAAGTAAATAACCAAAACAAGAAAATGACTCTTTTTTGTGGGTTTTTGTGTTTATTAAAAGAAAAGACTCAATCTTGATGTCGGAAACCAAAGCTCTGATACCAATTTGATACGGGGTTAGCCGTGAGATGGCCCGATCTTCGACAACAAGCAAGAAACTAAAGAAACAAACAAGAAAGACGCAAGAACCAAGAGACGCAGCAAGAAAGAAGCAAGAACAGACCCGACTTCGACCAAGACTTGCAAGAACTCGACCAAGATTGATCAAGAACGACTCAAGAACAAGAATACGCAGCAAGAATTAAAGAAAGACTCAAAATTTAATAACAAGAATTGAAAGACACGACCTGATAAGGACTGAGTCGATCTATATAGAACAAGATAGAGACCCCAAGCTTCCGTAGAAGGTAGGAACCAATACCAATGACTATATAACCCACCTCTGCAACCCTACACAACCAAGCGGATAACTTGGAGGCACAAGGAGGGGGCTTGTGGATACTAGGATCACCAAGTCTTGCGAAGTTGATGAACACAAAGCAAACCAACCTAGATCAATACCAATATTTGCAATTGAAAAGCCCACCTCTATTCAACTGACAACCACTCATTGTGTTTCATACAATTTGAGAAGAACTAAATTCTATTCATTGAAATCCAACTGAATTACAAATGGGTGAATCGACATATATAGGGCTCTAAGAGCTGCTGGTCCGATTCTTCACTTGTCGAAGCCATCTCAAGCCTTTGAAACACTGAAGATTTGGATACTTCATTTGTTGAGGCTAGCTCGAGTCTTTCAAATACAGAAGATTTCAGTGCTTCACATGTAGGGGCTAGATCAAGCCTTTTAAACACCGAAGATTTAGGAGTTCCAGATAAAGCCGTCTCGAGCCTTTCAAATGCGGACACTCTAGGCTCTATCACACTTGCAGTTAGAACACCCTCTTCGTATGAGATTTGGAAATTTTTGACACAAGCCTCCTCGACAAGTTTTTGTGTAGCTTTACCCTTGAAAGAGGGTTTTAGCTTTTTCACTTGAAAGTTATTCTTCTTGTGCGTTTTTGAAGCTTGACCGAAGCTTGATTTCTTTCCTTTTGATTTCTCCCTTGATTTTGAGGAGAGAATTTGCTTCTTGGAGTGAAGAGTAATCTTTTAACTCCTGCTTCATTTTCGTCCATGTCATTGGTCTATGAGACCATACAACATTGAGCGCTGTCTCTTTCATTCAAGGACTTTTCTTTTGAAGTGTCATCTTTCACCAACGCTTTGAGAGGCAATGAAACTGTGGGGCTGCCCCTAGCTTCAATAACCATAGTAGATGTTTTTTCTGTTTGAGAAGACACTTGGAGTGAGGGAGTGGACTCTGCAACGTCTACCACTGAAATGGTATTTGCTGAAGTTCCTTGAGTTGAGGATGTTGCCCCCTCGATTTCAATTTCTCCTTTGTTAATCATATCCTCTATGATGTCTTTGAAGACGTAGCAATCCTTGATTGGGTGACTAACGAGTTGATGATACGAGCAGTATTTTAGATCACTCGTTTTGCCAACCTCTTTTGGCTTTTTTGGCTCCGGGAGTGTTAGAAGTCTAGCACTCATCAACTCATCGAATATCCCTTGTACATCGTCATCGTCAAAGGGATATTTCTTTTGCCTTCTTTCATGAAGGGCGAGTCTATTGACTGGCTCCTTGGCTTTCTCTTTTCTTTGAGCTTTAGAACCATTTCCGCTACCGGACTCTCGCTCATGTTTGGTGCAAGTCGCCATAGACTCTTCTTCTTTTTGTATTTCATCGCCGTCGTTTTTGTTAGTCTCACTATCCTGAGACCAGTTGGATCCCCGTGCTAGTTGCCTTTCAACATTGCACGCTTTAGAAACCAATTCATTAAATGAACGAGGTTCGACACTTCCAACATGTACCGCTAATTCCGGTATTAAGTTGTTGGTGCACATTTGAACGCACGCTTGTTCACTTAATTTCTCATGGCATTGGAGTCTTATACTCCTCCACCTAGCGATGAAGTCGTTCGCAAGCTCATTAGGCCTTTGATAGGTGTTTGCGAGATCTAGAATGGAAACTCTCGCTTTCGAGCTCACAAACTGAGATAGGAACTCTCTTTGTAGATCGTCCCATGTTTGAATCGACCCTGGTTGAAGTTGAGTGTACCAAGTGAATGCCGATCCTTTCAAAGATTGGACAAATTGCCTAATTAATAAGGCGTCATTTAAGGCAGTTTCACCACAAGCAGAATAAAAATGAGCTAGGTGCTCGTGGGGTGAACCGTGAAGGCCATCGAACTTTTCAAAGCTCGGTCTTTGGTAGCCCGGGGGAAATGGCATCGAATCATAGTGTGCTGGATATGGCTTTCTATATCCAAACACTTTTAGATTTTGTGATGCATAAGCTTCTTTTATCCCTTGAGCGATCATCTCTTTGATTTCTTGTGGAGTGATCGATGTGCTACCGCTTGACCCTTCACCATTTGGCCTTGATTGCTCTTGTCTATTTGCTTGAGTTTGAATATTTATTTGAGCGAGGAGTGATGCAATTTGAGCATCTTTTTCATCAAGCTTCCTTTGCAACTCTTGAAGCTGCTCTTCGATACTTGATGTGCTGGTAGTCAATACCGGCATCACATATGTTCCATCTTGTGAGATGTTTGCTTGAGATTTAACCATTGAAGCATCTGAACTCGTTAGCTCCAACCGGTCTTTCTCTCTTGCATCCACTCTGGAGACTTGGCATGTTTGTTGAACCTCCTTGCCCTTCTTGGCTCTTGAAGACTTAACCTTTGTGGCCATGGGTTCCATCTCTTCTGAATATGAGGCCATGTTGACTTGTACAACCTCTCTCGGATAAATGAACATAGACCCAACGAGGATCCGACTTGGAGAAGCCACTTGTGGAATTTCTTCTGCCCCCTGCGATCTAAGAAGATCATTTGCAAGGGTTGTACTGGCTCGCTCTAAATTTGATGAATGAGCTAGCACAAGAAGAGGTCTTGTCGTGTCGCGTTGAGATCCACACTTGCGTCCCCTTCTCTTCATGGATATGGGTGCCTTCTTGGCAATGGAGACGGTTTGTGCAGACGTTGCGATCAACCCCTCATTCTTTTTGGTAACATGAATGATGGGTTTTTGAGCGACCTCAATAGTTGGCTTTGTGCCGTTGTAACCACCCTCCTGCATTTTGAGCTTGTTGCAGATGGGTTGGTTATTAAGCTTGTTGTCACCGAGTCGGGTGACATTGACCTTCCTGCCCCCATGCCTTGGAAGGGCTTCAGGCTTCATGCCCCCATCCCTTGAAAGCGTTGTAGGAGACTTCGACACCCACTTGACGACAGTCTTGTTCTCTAGAGCTTGAAGAGCCCCAAAGATGTTGTTGACAGGGATCGTTGAAGACATCGAATCCCGGGCGATGTCACAGTGAGCTTCATATGATCTTTTCTTGATCCAGCGGCCTCCTTTGACGATGAAGGTTGCTGGAAGCTCGTTGAAGTTGACAATCACTTGAGGTGCCATTTGTACCTTTCAAAAGAAGTAACCATGTATTAGTATAGATACAACTAAGAGATGAAAAGGCAAAAAGGGTCCCACTGGGCGTGCCAAAAATATGTTGAACAAAAATGCGCGATATAATTGTACAACACATTTTATTTAATTTATAATATTTGAGTTCGACCCCTTTTGGTTATCCTCTTGATTCGAAGTCGTATCGATACCAAGATTTGAGTGGTTTTGGTGATTTGGGCTGCACCCGAATTTTAACGGGTTGCCTACGTATCTCTTGCAAGAGAATCAAGCCTTACGTAGTTCAGAGTGTTTTGGATTTTGTGTTTGGGTTAATTTGGATTTGGTTTCATTTTTTTGTATGCATCATAGGATGAGGTTCAAACCCACCTTCTACGAAGGGTAGCTCGAACAACACCGCACCCGAGTAACCTGAGCCCACCTTCTCGGAAGGGTAACTCAAGTAACCCGCCTATCATTTGCATAGAAAACGATTTGATGTGGTGTTTGATTTGACTTAGAGGTTTGACTTAAAGGTCACTTTGGGGACGGTGGAATTTGATTTTGAATGTTGGTCGTGACCAAACTCGACGAGCGGAAGCTTTGTATCGAGTTAGAGTGGGCACTTTGCTTTTGATGGAAGATTTGACATTTGGGACGACTAGAGTCGACAAATGAATTTTGAAAGATTTGTTTGAAAGTTTGGGTGTGACTGGACTCGGTGAGAATTTGGTTTACACCGGGTTTCCTACGTATCCACTTGTTTAGTGGAATCAAGTCATCGTAGTTCTAAACGAAAAGACATTATGTATTTGGGTTTGATCATGGGATCATTTGAGAGTGGTGATTGAACTCGACGAGCATAAGCTTTGTATCGAGTCGGCGCAACCAATTTGAATTTGTTCTTGGCGATTGAATTCGACGAGCCTAGGCTTTGTATCGAGTGTCCTACGTATCTCTTCGAAGAGAATCAAATCACTCGTAGTTCTCAAACGAACCAATTTAATTTGTTTGGTTTTGACCTCATATTCATTTAAGGGGAATTTTTGAGGTGGACGACTGTACCCGATATATTTTTAGAAATTAATATCGGGTTACCTACGTAGCCATTTTTACGGCGTCAAGCCTTTACGTAGTTCTGTTGAGAACCATTTTAATTTAATTGGGTTTGACCTCATATTCATTTAGAAGTGAATTTAGAGGCTGACGACTGTACCCGATATATTCTTGAGATTTAATATCGGGCTACCTACGTAACCGATTTTACGGTGTCAAGTCTTTACGTAGTTCTACCAGGAACCGATTTTAATTTAGGAAAATTCGGTTTAAGCTTTTGACTCCGTTTTTTTTGTTTAGGAGCCGACTTGAGATTGACCCACTCGAATTGATCGGCAAAGAATTTTTGACGAGTTTAATTTTATATTTTTTTATCAAACTCGAATTCTTAACTTGTGCCAATTATAATTCGTATATTTTTAGCGGGTTAGTTTTGTAATTTACACAAAACCCACCTCAAAGTTGAAATGGGAATCACATTCACGATTCCACACGTTAGACATTTTATTCCTTTTTTTTTAACTTTCATGTAAATGACCCAAATTAATTCAATCCATCTTTGCCCAGCCCATTTCATCAGCCAAACCCACGTGATTTGTTTTTTCTTCTGAAGGAAACCGAGCCCAATTCCATTTTTTTTTAGGTCGGTTTATTTTCTTCGGCTGAACCCTAACTCTACATTGAGAGTTTGAGACCTCCTGCAACGCTTTGCAATACAAATCAGAGAGAAAGCTGCAGTCAGGTGAACGCTAGGAGGCCCGATCGCCAGTAGTTTCGAGAGCTCCGGTAGCTTTGAGAGCTTCGACCTTGTCAATCGGTAAAGAAAGTGATAAGCCCAGTAGCACCTTCAAAGCCATCGATGCGGGATACAAGACGCCACCCATGGGTCCGGTATGCTCAGCCCGCTCCCCGAAACCTCCGAATTCAATTCACTCGTTTTAGCTTGATGCTTAAGTGATTAATTCTTCAAATCTTGACCCCCCTTTCAATTAATCGTTCAATTGCTCTGCTGATTTCTTCTTTCAATTTGCAAATTCCAGAATTGCGATTTGAGCATCTTGGGAGCTTCCGATTTGGGGATAGCCGAAAGAGGCTACAAGGAAGGCTGATTAGAGGCCCGGAGAGTCCCGACCTTGAGCAAGGGATGCTGGGAAGAAGCCTGAATAAACTCAACCTTGAGCGAGGTGGCATAGCAAAGACCCGAACCATCACACTTAGGTATGTCCGACATTTTCTCCCTGGACTTCAACCTTAAGTTCAGTCCTTATCTTTGTATCATCAAGACTTTAATTTCAAGCTTCATCTATGCACCATTTCAATTTCTGTTTGTTTTTGTTTTATCTCCCCAATTGCACAGTTAATGTAGGGTTCTTTTTAATTTGGGGTTATCCAGCTCTACTGGGAGAAATTCAGCAGCTTCTGATTTAATGTTTTGCCAAATGAATTAAGTTCCAGTTTGTGTGGATTCATTGGGCTTGTATGGTAGAATTTCAATTAGGGAAATTTTAACAGAACTTCGCCCTTGATTAAGACAGTTTTTCCCTTGCAGGCTTGTTTGGGTCCCTGGGAAACCCAGTGCTCACTGCTGATTTTTGTTCTGCAGAGGCTAAGTTTTAAGATTTGCCTAACTGATTAAGAGTTTTATGGCAAATCATTTGAGTAGAAAATTGGGCAGCATTTCGCCTATGTTTAGGGATAGTTTTGTGGTTCCAAAATCCATACCATATGCTTAAAACAAATATAACTTTACAAAGCTATATCGTTTTGCATACGAGGATTCTGGAAACCATGAAAAACTACCTTGAATCTCTTCTTTTCTGCAACAGGAGAGTTTGCTGATGTTGTTTGGTTTTTTGTTGTTTTGTGTGCTTTTGCAGGTAACCGTGAAGAGGAAGGAATCACTGCTTGCTTTTGTTTATCTGCAATTGAATAGCCCAAAAGGAGGAAAAGAAAAAGCCCCCTGTACAGATTGCATCCCTAGTTTTTATAGGGAGAATTGGGAGTAGTTATTTGATAACCACCCACTTCTCCACTTTGCACAATTGCACATACAGTTTTTTTTAACTGCTTTTGTGGAGTATTATTTTTTTAACTGTAATCAAAAGACTTCTCAGACTTTGTGATATGTATTGGGCTTCTTTTTTTTGTTTGGCTTGTATTTGGGCCTCACCTTCCCTTTTAACTTGAAAGGTCCAATTTATCTTAATATTAAGCCTTATGCTTAAATGAAGAAAATTTATCACATTCTTAACATATAAGAAAAATGTGATGATATTTTTATCAAATCATGAATTCAATCAATTCACGAAAATTTACCCTCCAACAACCTCTATAGTTTCCTAAAATAATTGAAGTAAAAATAATACTAAAAATAGTAGCATAAAGGAGCTGATTTTCGTTCCAAACAGTACAGCTACAAAGATGTTGAGTTTCGACCAAACTCTAGGACGAATCTGGAAAAATCTTCAACAGCAAAGTTGTAGATCTCTTCGTCCTCGTTCCGACAAGGTATGGCACGCCTCAATCCGATAAATATAGAATCCGTACGACTCATTTTACTGAGACGTCGAAAAGCTGTCAAACTGCTGGACGAATGTAAAAACGTCAACCTTTGGATCTTCTCCCATGGTGGAGCCTTCTTCTTACTCTTGAGAAGGACATCATCCGAAGGTGTCTTGGATGGTCCCGCATCAGATCTCCGCCTCCATTGCTAAGTAATACAATTCTAGGAGTCCTTTGTCGTCATAACAATGTGCACAAGCGAACTCCATAGGATAAGCTACGTACGTTAGTGTCCGTTTCACACTGACACTGAAGGATAACGCACGGATTTCCCGCCGTGTAAGCTGGATGCCGACAGGTGCATTCCTCTGGCCACCTAGGCTCCATGTGATGGATCAATGTAACCTTGTAATCCAAATCACCTGCTGATCGATGGTAGGTTTGGACTGAAACCATTTTATTTTTTCCTTCTTTGAACACAAGGGTCTTTGGCTGTGTAGGGTGTGTATATATAGGGATCCACCGACCCACCGTTTTGTCCTAGCAGACTACATAAGTCGAAGCCGCTTTGTCTTGCCAAACATTATTGCAGAGAGTCTTGCTGGGATGAATTGTTGGGAATTGCGAAAAGCGAAAGTACCTAGTCCACCGCTAGGCTCGGCAGAGTAATCGCTTTGTATCCATATTTTAATTCGCTTTTTATAGTAATATCCAACGTATTCTACGTGATGGAGATACCTGTAAGGTCTGGTCGTAGAAGAAATTTCCTAAATAATTAAGATATAAGTATCTCAAAATTTCTAGTTCACGTAGAAGAAAATGGTGGGTGCTATTCTTTATTAATAGTTCGCTTTACATAGCATTGCTTTTTATAATAAAACCTGTTACATAGCGAACTATAGACGAAGATAAATCAAAACACATTTGCCTCTAGTCCGTCATATCCAGCGGCGTCCATCTCCTCTTCGATGTTATAACCATGTTTGTCCAGAAAGTGGACTTGAAACCTTGCTTCACCTAGATGGGTGAATACTATTGAGGTTTCGAGTTCGAGGCCGTGAGTTTCGACAAAGTCTCTCCATCCTCGGGCCACCCAGTGAGAACCATATGAGCCTCCTGTGATATGAACAGGGAAGTCTGTTACGATACGAGTAGATAAAAAGATTTGCTCCGGTACCTGGGGTGCGAAATGTTCACCGAAACAATAAGGTAGCATCATCCGTATGTATTGCTCAGCACCCACTAAGTAGATGTCAAAGATGAGGGGGCGGTTTGAATTTTGATTTGGTATGTCGGTTGGCATTTTTTCTACTTTGGAGGTGATGGTTTGTGTAAAGGCTGGATATCCTTTTATAAGGGTGAAATAGGCTGGATAATCTTTCAAATCCACCGCATATATATGCGGTGTATTCCACCGCATGTGTATGCGGTGGGGAGCCTATAAATGTGGCCCATCACTGCTTACCTTGCACTGCAAAACAAGTCACCTTGCGCTAAAAAAAAGATGGTGAGAGTACAAGAGTTTGAAGGTGAGACAAGTAGGGGTTTATCGTTCAAAATTATCGTTGACAAATATTCTCGGTTGTACGAGGATTATTTGTGCAATTGCCAGCACAAGAGGTGGTGTCCATCATTTCCATGCTGCCTTTTTCACATCGTATGCTATAAAGGCATTCAAGGCAATACACACGCATTCTCGGAGCCGGTGGAACTGGCGTGTGTCAACGGTGAACCGTCGTACATGGAGGACCCTGAGTCATACTACCGCGAGGCGGTTGAGGCAATCAAATGCTCAATCAGCGAACTCTTCACCGATTTCAGACTGAGCTGCGCATTGTGAATTGCAAGTTTAGCCGTGGATAACGTAGTGCGTACGGCAAACGAGAAACTGAAGAAGTACGCATTTAACCGACTTGAGATCCACATTAACCCGCAGCTTGTGGAGGGGTCTGTTGGGAGTTGTTCCGTAGCGTATTTGCCTCAAGCATAGGTAGCGAGGAGGTTAGTTGTTGAAAAAAATGCGGTATTGTTATTGTATTTAACCATGTAATGTCAGAATGTGTGGCAAATGGATTTCTTTTATATACTCTTACTACCCCAACAAGATCGACCAACTTTTGTACTGACGTGTCACACAAGTAATGCTAAAATTAACGTCACTACCACTACGTACATTACTCGCACTACATCTAACAAATACCAATAGATGAAGTTGTCTCCTTAAGTGAAAATTCAATCCGCATGATGTTGAAGGCCACACGTCTCTCGTTGTCGTTGAACGATCGTAGCTTCTCGGTGACATGCTGACTAATTCGAGGGAGTTTACGGTTATGAAATCTTCATGGAAATACGTAAGTAGACGGCGGACGATCTCCACCTTGGTCATTATGTAGTAGGACTCTGGTTCTCCTCTGTCGTCGTAACAATGAGAACAAGCGAACTCAATGGGGGAAACTATCCATTCTCTGTTTACTTCACCGCATACGTATGCGGTGTCACTGATTGGGCCCCCAAATTCAAATGTTGCTGGTTCAATGGTAAATTGATCCACCGTATACGTATGCGGTGTACCTGTATAAGAACCCATCCATTCTCCATTGGTAGATCATTAACAACTTACTTTTCCTATGGCAAACGACGACGCTAATCGAGCGACTTCAAGTGGGGCGGACGAAGCGCAGACACCCACTCCAATGGCCGACGACTCTCCACCCGCTTGTCTTCTGGTACGTACTATATCTTTCCCGTATACGTGTGGTTATATTCTCGTACTAGCAAGGACGTCATAACGTAGGTTTAGAATCAGGACGAATAGAAACCATAATATAGGTACCGTAATATAGGTAGTGTAACGTAGTCCGACCTGAAATTATACCGTAATATATATGTAGTGTAAGGTTGTTACTGTACCGTAATTTAAATACATGTATGACATCGTCACATCAACCATTGGAGGAGCAGGTTGATCTGGTGTCGGACGAGTGTGACCACGTGGATCTCCGTAACCGGGAGTTCCATGATTACACAAACGGTTTTGCTACAAAACAGACGTGGACCAATCGCGCCGACCTGTTACAGCACTGTCGTGGCACCGCCTTAAAGCAAAATATGGTTCTAACAATCAAGCGGTCTTGGGGGAGCACTCCTGCAAGGCGTGGCAGTGTATTGCTCGCATGTGAGAACTACAGCGAGTACATTCCCCGTAAGAGCCCGTGAGTTGCCGGAGACGTGGCCAGTAGGAACACTCGCAAAGCTATTTCGAAGATAGAGGGCTGTCCGTTTGAACCATCGGTCGGATGGATACAGAGGAGAAGGATGCTACGTTGGCCTTGACCGTGGCTGGTACCCCAACGAAACCGATTTTAGCCACCTTGAAGATGACAGCTGAGTCACGCCAAAAGTTGAACTTCAAATCGCGGCGACAAGTGTACAATGCTAGGGCGAAGTTTAAAGTTGAAGCGAGAGGAGATCGAACAGTCATGCAGGAAGCACTTCATGTATTGCGAGAGAGGGGTTACTTCTACTCTACAATGAGATCCCCTGACTATCCGAACAGGCTTCAAGATCTATTCATCGCGCATTCAGACGCTCGCCATCTTCTGACCATGTTTCCATATGTCGTCCTCATCGACAGTACATATCGGACGAATGCGTATGTTTCCATCGCAAACTAATCGTTTACCCCTACCGACCATTGTTTGCAAACTAAAATATTTCATAGTGCAGGTACATGATCCCTTTGTGTGAGTTCATTGGATTCACTTGCACAAAGAAGAACTTCGTCATTGGGTTCTGCTTCATGTCGCATGAGACCACAGATACGTACCGTTGGGCGTTGGAGCAACTCATTTACCTCATGCGAGGTAAACTTTCGAACGTTGTTGTCACAGATCGAGAGTTGGGACTGATTGCGGCGTTGCGAGAAGCTCTTCCCGGTGTCAGACATATGTTGTGAGAAGCACGAGTCGATCCCACAGAGAATCAAGTCGATCCCATAGGGTCTATTTTAGTCATGTTTTAGGTATAAATTTGCATATTAATTTATAGCATTTTGACATGTTTTTATAGCTAGTTTGTATTATTTGATTTTCAAAGTTTACACTAGTGCTTTTATATATTTCAGGTATTTTTGGGCTGGATCGTATAAATTTGGAGGCTGACGTATGAGATTATTTTACAATTTGAAAGAAAAGATGGGCGGCACGGATCTACCAGGTGAGTCGATGAATTTCTCACGAGAGGAGTACGGCGTACAAGTGTCCATTAATGATTTCCGTTATTTCATTATATAGATTAGATATTATATTAATATTATAGGTTCATATTAGGATATAATAGAATTAGGTTGGAGTTTTATCTTATATATAGACATTCATTCATACTTAGAAAAGAACGAACAGTGGAGGCCGAACGTGAGAAGTGGTGACCGGCCGATTAACTTTTCATACCTTTAATCCTAATTATCTTTTGATTTATTTTTATGGAGACCTAAACTCTTCCGTTTCGTCTACAATTTGAAGCTTTGTTTGGATTGATTTTGAGTTTCTAATTCTCGTTCCTTATTTCCTATATTGAATGTTTCGACTTCTTTGCGCTTGAATGTTTGATTGTTTTATTCTGTCTTGTCTGATCAACTTGGTAGAATCAATTCAATTTCTAGGGTTTTGTAGATTCCTGGTTGTGAACCTTAACCCAAGTGGCAAACTTGTTCCTTTAGGGCTGGTTGAACTAATTGAATGAGTAGGAAGTTGAATGTGTTGTTAAATCCCTCTTTAAGGACTGCAAATACCTTTGTTAATCTCTGAACTTAAAGCTATCAATTGGGTTAAATCCTTCTTTAGGGACTGTTCGATTGATAAGGGTTTCTAGGACTGGTTGGACTAGTAACTATATTAGGTCGGGACAAGGGCATTCATAGGAAACCTAAAAGGACGAGAAGAAGTTACAAGGATCGTTTCAACCAAATAAAGTGGATATTTGTAGATGAAACTATTTTGTTAATCGTTATTTCCATTAATTTGTTTATAGTTTATTTTATTTTCTTTCTTATTTTCACCACTCAAAAACCCCTCGTTTCATACTAATTGGTAAATAAACTTAACTTAGGAATAACTTGATTCTCTGTGGGATCGACTCGTGCTTACCACGCTACATTAGTTAGGTAGGTTCAAATTTATTTTGATACGGTTTACGCGACTAGAAACCGTTCATCAGTGCATGTCCTCCGAAGATGTGAAGAAGCTGCTTTCCAGAAGTCGAAGAATCTTGATGTTGCTGGGCGTTTCAAGAACGCGTGTTATAGACTCTTCCAATCCAGACCAGTTGAAACTTTCACCGCTAGAAGGAGGGGCATGCATCCAGAGTGGGGCCATATCGAGGGGTTGATGCCGTATTTGGAGGCGACGTGGTTGCGAGATTACTCCGAAAACATAGTTCGTGCATGGACAAATACAATCCAACATTTTGGTACGACCACGACGAACATGTGCACCTCTTTTCTGCTTAGGAATTTCATGGTACGCGTATTTTGTTTAGAATATATAGCAATATTCACATGCGAGTCCCACTTCTCTTGTAGGGCGGAGTCCGCTCATTCAGTGTTAAAGAAGAGCTTAAACTCTATAGTAGGTGATTTTACTCACGTGATCACCACAATCAATCTGATGATGGCGGACCAAATAAGTGAGGTGAAGAATACAATGGGGCGAGCGAACAACACCTGGCCGACAGACTCGAACGTCCTATTGATATTCGATCGGATTCGGCATATTTTGTCGAAGGAATGTTTCACATTTTTTGGAAGCAATTGGATTGGAATCGTCCGCATATTGACAACGTCTCGGATAACACTCCGCTCACTAGAGCTGATGTCGACATGTCACGCATGATCACGTTGTTCCAGAGTGGAGCTATGGACGAGGATACCCGTTGGAGGATCGCGTCGGCATTAAACGATGGGGATTGTCCCTCTCATACATCGTTGACTCCACCTGACCCCAAGGACCGTAGACCGACCGGGAGACCGAGGACTCACCACCCCTGTTAGACGAACCCTCTACCTTAGGAACGTGAGCATGCTTGGGCCCAACGTCGAGCCGATAGAGAGGGGAGTAGGGGATCGACACGAGGTCGAGGTCGGGGTCAGTCATCATCAAATGAAGCAGATGACGCGGAAGGCAATGAACAGGGCACTGGGTCCAACGCAATTGCCATCAACGACCCTCCTAGTGGCCGAGGAAGAGGAAGAGGACGAGGGCGGGGATGGGGTCGTGGGAGGGGACGTGGCCGAGGTCGATCAGTGTCGAAGCCAGCGTCGGAGCCTGAAGGTGACATTCCACCGACAGCATCTACGACGCTTCCGCCGCAGAATCTCCCTCACGTAGATTTCAATTGGGGCACTGGCAACATCGACGAATTCATGATTACTTTCATACGAGCAGTCACAAATATTGCAGGTGATGGTCATTGTGGGTATAGATCTTTTCCTTGTCTTCTGAACTTGGGGCAAGACGCATGGCCTCGAGTTCGACGAGAGTTGGCCGTTGAGTTGCAGCTGCATGCAGGTCGGTACCATTACTATCCTGCCTTAGATGAGCTCATCATGAGGGTCAACTATTTCGGCACGTGTCATGACGCTACTTATTGGATGGAGATTCCGATCATGGGCGAGGTGTTTGCCACACTTCACCAGCGTCCTTTGGTGATTTTGTCACAGATGATGTCGATGTTGTGCCTACCTCTGTACGCCACCGGGGGCCCGTTAGTACCGGCCTATAAAGAGTTAGATGGGATAACTTTAGTCGGCAACAGCAACCACTTCGTTCCAGTACGTTTCAAATTTCATAGTCATTCATTTCATAATGTTTTGTTTCTCTCTTCTAATGTCAACAGTCACCTATTATTCGCAGATTTGGTTGTTGCCTGGTTCGCCTCTGCCGCCAGTCTACACTACATGGACACGGCATCACGATCCCACGATCAACGGTTAGGACGAGCAGTTTGCGGCGAGGATTGAACGATACAGAGCCTACCGCCATCGTGATGGTGGCCGTCCGCTGCGCTATTATCACTTTTCATTTTCCCGTGTCATTTTCCGAACTCCATATGTTGACTTCTTCGGGTACTATATATTTGTCTGTGCCATTTCCCGAACTGCGTTCCATGACATTTTTCGACCCACTTTTTTTTTATGACGCTTGACATTTCCCACACTCAAGTTTGCTTTTTTTCCTATACAATATTCGTTTATTTTGACATGGAGCATCCATATTCGGAATCGATTCGAGGATCTTAGGGTACTACCCCGATACGTACTAAGAGTTTCTTATTAAATTATATACTCTTTCTTCTAACCAAAACATATCATTTACAATTTATTAATTTTACATGCGATTTTTATTATAATGACAAATACATAACACATAAATTTTTTAAATTCCAATTTATAATAATATATGTTTCCACAATTAATTGGGGTGGAAACTAACAACCCCCAAACTCACCGCATATGTATGCGGTGAGTGACGTGTTCGGTCCGGTCCGACCAACGCCCACCAGAAAGTGTGTCAACCAAGACCCACCGCAAACTTATGGGGTGGGATTCAAACGGAAGGGACCTGGCCACCGCAAAGTATTGCGGTGGGTCTGTATACACCTCGACCCACCGGAAAGTATTGCGGTGGCCCACCGTACACCTATGCGGTGGGATCGTTGACTGTCATAAAGCCCACCGCAAACCTATGCGGTGATTAGCGGTGGAAATAGTAAAAATTAACGGTTAAAATATTATCCTCCGTTTGAAACACTAGTATTTATAAAAGTGGTAGTTAGCAAACTGTCCATAAATATTGGTCTAATTAGATAAACTATCCACATTATTGAAATATTTGGCAATCTGTCCATCATCTTCTAAGCGCGTTTTTTTTTGTGTGCTGACGCCGAAATCGATCATTCTGTCTTCTTCTAATTCTCTGTTTTATACTCTTCTAACGTCGAATCGTTACTGAATTGTCGTTTCATGTCAGCATTCATACGATTGCTGAACTCTCATTTTCCGATTTGTTCCGAACTAGAATTCATACATAATTACCGTTTTATATCTTATTGTTGAACTAGAATTCGTTTGTTGTAGTTAATTTTAATCGAATTCAGATTCGTACAACTGACTTGAATTTGCCTGTGTTACTACTCTGTTCTAGAACGATATGTAGCATTGATCTAAGTTCGATCCATCTGCAATGCTGATACAAATTCAGTACTGATTTTTTTGCTTTCATGTCAGCAATTTTGACCTTTATTCGAATTTCATTGTATCACTTCCATGTTCTACATCGATCAGTGGCATTGATCTAGCTTTGATCTGTAGTGATGACACAAATTTAATAGTAATTATTGTATCACTATTGTGTTCTATTTAGATCAGTAGCATTGGTCTATTGATCTGTATGTATTGCTGACACCAACTCAGTTGTGACCATCGATCTGTAGCATTGATCTGTCTGTATTGCTGACATCAATTCAGTACGTCGTGACATAAAAAACGAATTCTTATCACATATATGTCATATTCAATATAAAAGTTGCTGACAAACATCCTATAACATTCGTTGTACTGATTTGTATATTTCTAGAATGTATTTGTAGGTCAGAAATAGATGGCACCTTATGTGATTACAGTTGTATATGGTGGGACATGGATATTTGCTGACACGTGCCCAACATTCATTGGAGACACTACCTTAATGTTGTTTATGCTAGATGATTCAACCACACAACAGGACTTAAAAGGAAAGGTGTGCAATAAGTTCAATGTAGACAATACAACTGAATTGAAATTCAGTCATTTTCACCCCTACAAAGTGCTGAAAGCCCCACTTAAAGTTGAATGTGATGCTGATTTGCAAGAGTTTCTAGATGTATCCGCCCTAGATGGTGTAAAATTTGTTGTTGAGTTGTGTGTCAGCATACAAACACAACCACTTCCCATTGCTGACACAGAGGATAGAGAGAATAGGCAATCAGTTGGTGTAATTGACAATGTCATCGAAGAAAATAGATCGGCGTTGACTACTGACGCCAAAATGAAGAGTGTGGTGTCAGCTGATATGGAAGGTGATGTGTGTTCTGAACATAGTGATAGTGACAACAATTCTAATGTTGAAACCTAGAGAAGCCTACATTCTTCAATGTGTAGTAGAGATAAAACACTAGAAGATTATCATGATGACAACTCTAGCATGACTAGTTTCAATAACACCTCATCAAAGATCATGTACGTTGGAAAAACCTTTGAATCAAAGCAAGAAATAAAGGATGATTTGTGTATTTTATGAGTAGCAGAAATATTTGCCTTTTGAGTTAAAAAATCAGAGGCCAAGTATTTTAGGGTGCATTGCGTGGATGCTAAATGCGGATGGAAATTACATGTAAAGACTATTTCCCCAACTTGTTATGAGGTGTGAGTCTACAATCATATACACACATGCACATGAGAAGTCAGAACAAAAAATTGCAGGAAAGCCCCTTCCTCAGTGGTTGCAAGCATCATTCAACCAAGGTGAGTATGGTGTCAGCAAACAAAATTTTAGTTCAATTCTCCCATTTTGTAGTATTGTATTCATTCTAATATACGCCTAATTACACAATGTTGACAACAGATACAATCCAAAGCAGATAATGGATAAGCTGAGAATAGAAAAATGGAGAGAGAAGCCGATAAGACTTAATATTATGCAATAAGGGTCTATTTAAGCCCATTTCCAACAAATATACACAACATTAAGACAGTTTTGGTGAGGATTTCACCTTGTGATCTCAAAATGGAGAGAGATGGAGATAAGACTTAATATTATGCAATAAATGTGTATTTAAGACCATTTATAACAAAAATGCATACCATTGAGGTTGTTTTGGTGAGGATTTCACCTTGTGTTCTCAAAATGGAGAGAGAAGTTGATAAAACGTAATATTATGCAATAAAGGTGTATTTAAGCTCATTTCCAACAAATATGCACACCATTGAGTCTGTTTTGGTAAGGACTTCACCTTAGGGTTGGGCATCTGGTCTGGACCGGACCAGACTGGACCGGAGATTCCGGTCTGGTCCAAGACCGGTGGACCGTAATCTCCCAGAACTTGGACCGCGGATCGGACCGGGACCAGAACTTATGGTCCCGGTCTTTTCGGTCCGCGGACCGTAAAGACCGGTTGGACCGGATCTGTACTAAAATTGAAAAGAGAGAGAGATGTAAAGTTGAAAAGACCTCGATCCAAAAAATTGAAAAGAGAGAAATGTAAACTCACTGGCGTCGGCGGTTGGTCTGAAGACTCTGAACGGTGAGATGCTACTGCCGCCGGCGAGCGCGCAATGAAGGGGAGGCAAAGAGCACATACTCTGAACGGTGAGATGCTATCGCCGGAAGTGAAGAAGAGAGTTGGAGCGCCGAGCGAGAGGCGGCTTGGTGGGTGAGGCGTGAGGGTACTGGAAAATCAAGAGAAATGGCACACTTTTTTTTTTTGAAAGATCTGTTTTTTTTTTAAATGATAAAGTTTACGGTCCAATTCCGGTCCGGATCGGAAATTCCGGTATGGTCCCGGTCTTGGACCGTAAACCGAAAATGGAAAAATCTTGGACCGAGGACCGGACCGTAAGATCCCGATCCGATCCAAATACCGTAATTTCCGGTCCGATCCCGGTTCGATCCAAATTTTGCCCAGCCCTACATCACCTTATGCTCTCAAAATGGAGAGAGAAGCCGATAAGACTGGATATTATATAATAAAGGTGTATTTAAGCCCATTTCCAACAAATATGCACACCATTGAGGTTGTTTTGGTTAGGATTTCACCTTCCACTCTCAAAATGGATAGAGAAGTTGACAAGGTTGAATATTGTGCAATAAAGGTATATTTAAGACCATTTCCAACAAATATGCACACCATTGAGACTATTTTGGTGAGAATTTCACCTTGTGTTCTCAAAATGGAGAGAGAACCCGATAAGACTTAATATTATGCAATTAGGATGTATTTAAGCCCATTTCCAACAAATATGCACACCATTGAGATTATTTTGGTTAGGATTTAACCTTGAGTTCTCAAAATCTAGAGGGAAGCCGATAAGACTAAATATTATGCAATACAGGTGTATTTAAGCCCATTTCCAAAAAATATGCAGACCATTGAGACTGTTTTGGTTAGGATTTCATCCTGTGTTCTCAAAATGGAGAGAGAAGCCGATAAGACTTAATATTATGGAATAAGGATGTATTTAAGCCCATTTCTAACAAATATGCACAACATTGAGATAGTTTTGGTGAGGATTTCACCTTGTGCTCTCAAAATGAAGAGAGATGACGATAAGACTTAATATTATGCAATAAAGGTGTATTTAAGTTTGCTATGAGGCTTTTGTTGACTTTTAGTTTATGAAGACTGATGTTTACCTTAGTTCGGTCAGTTATTATTCTATTCCACGTTCATAAGACAATTAGAGAGATTGAGCGATGTTTTGCATGAGGAACTAAGCTCTTTTGTTCTATCTACAATTTGAAGCTTTATTTGGATTAATTGTGAGTTTCTGAATCTCGTTCCTTAATTCCTATATTGAATGTTTCAACTTCTTTGCGCTTAATGATTAATTGTTTTGTTCTATCTTGTCTTGCCAACTTGTTAGATCAATTCAATTGTTAGGGTTTTGTAGATTCGTGGTTGTGAACCTTATCCTAAGTAGCAAACTTATCCCTTTAGGGCTAGTTGAACTAATTGGATGGGTAGGAAGTTGGATGTGTTGTTAAATCCCTCTTTAGGGACTGCAAATACCTTGGTTATTCTCTGAACCTAAAGCTATTTATTGGGTTAAATCTTTCTTTGAGGGACTGCTCATGAGATAGGGGTCTCTAGGACTTGTTGGACTAGAAGCTATATTAGGTTGGGACAAGAGCATTAATAGGAAACCTAAAAGGATGAGAGGAAGTTACAAGGATTGCTTCAACCAAATAAAGTGGATAATTGTAGGCAGAACTATTTCTCGATATTGTCTGAATCAAATTCATTTACTTTTGTTTTCATCATTCCGCTTTGATAAAAGGGCGGATCTTTTACAATCTTAACCCCCCTTGATTACTTGATTGGCATCTGAATCACACTTGAATAGCGAATTTTCATGTGGGATCGACCTCGTGCTTATTGCTATACTAGTTATAAGTTTACGTTATATTTTGACAGGATCAACGAAAGATTTTCCTCCCGTCACATACCCCAATGTAGGTGTTGTTGATTCTGAGACCAAAAGATCTTGTGGAAGTT
This sequence comes from Persicaria maculosa, assembly GCA_963922045.1. Lineage (NCBI taxonomy): Eukaryota > Viridiplantae > Streptophyta > Magnoliopsida > Caryophyllales > Polygonaceae > Persicaria > Persicaria maculosa. Next base: position 49,440,463 of record OY998259.1, on the reverse strand, counting down.
ATGCAATGTGCACACGCTACAACACCCAATCCTACCATTTCCCCCTAGAATATGTGACAACACCATCCATATGCTACAATCAGACCGCCCATCTATATACCTTAAGAGGTATTATATTTTGATAACTCCCTCCCTTGATGAAAATTAGAATAAATGTTTCAAAGGCTTTGACAGGTTGTTTGTGTCAAAAGCCTTGGAGCATTAATAGTTGATGAAATACAAAACCTATCTTATTTGTCCGAATATTATTTAAATCTTATTATATACTTCCTTTATATTATATATACGTTTATGACTAATCTTTCAGGAAGTATCTCGAAGTTTATATCTTTCCTTTGGCGCATATTGAGGAGATATTATTCAAAGAGGATCATGACTTCGGAGTATCCATAAATAGAAGATCCAAGATCAAAGCCTGATTCGAAAGAGCCGTTGGTGAAGATCCTTAGGCGCCATTCCACTTCTATATAAAGGAAACAAAGAAGAAGACAGATGACACACAAGTGCTACACGAGCTTTCATTCATTCGAGCAAGATCTGTCTTCCAAAGTGTCTCTCTGCTAGTGCTCAAGAGTTTGTTGTTTATTTCAAAGCCTTTGAGAGTCACTGTGAGCTTATAGGATATATTCATTTATAGTGTTACTCGAGAGTTTATAACTCGGGAAGTTGCACTAGGTTATTGATTTGTGAGAGTAAGAGGATTGTACTAGATAGCTGAGAGAGGTGGGGCTCTTCTAGATTGGTCTAGGACTCCAAGGGAACGTGAGTTAACTAGATTGCAATTGTATAGGAGAGAGGCTTCTCGGTGAGCTATTAGGATCCTAAGCTAAGCGAATCAATAAAGCCTTTGAATCCTAGGGTTGTGGAAGAACCCTAGGCGGGGACGTAGGCCAAGTTGTGCTGAACCTCGTAAACAATTACTCGTGTTCTTTACTTATTTGCATTACCTTATTTCCGCACTTGGTTCGATTGTCTAACTTTGTGTTTCAGGCTTAATCTCAAGGGTTTTGGTACGAGCTCCAAAAGTCTTGAGACTTTCTGCGAAAAACGGGCATACTCTATTCAACCCCCCTTCTAGAGTATTTCTATATTACATTGTTTATATTATCGAACCTTCAATTGGTATCTGAGCTTTACTCACTGTTTTTGATCTAACAATCTTGTGAGTTTTCGATCATGTCTGGTGAAGCAAGCGGGGGATTTGCACAGAGAAGGTCCACAAGCAGACCGCCACTCTTTGTAGGAAACAACTTTGTCCACTGGAGATCTTTGATGAAGATGTTCATCATAGACCAAGATCTAGAGCTTTGGAACATTATAGAGAATGGTCCGAAGATTCCAGAGAAAGATGGACCAAATGATACCAAAGTTGCAAAGAAGGAGTCTGAATACAACCAAGCAGATCTTGAAACCATCTTCAAAAACTACAGGGCTATTAACTTACTTTATTGTGGTCTTAGCACTGATGAGTTTAACCGTATTTCATCTTGTAGGTCAGCTAAAGAGATTTGGGACAAGTTAGTCGTCACCTATGAAGGAACAAGCCAAGTGAAAGACACCAAGATCAGCATCTTCCTTCGAAAGTATGAGCTCTTCAAGATGAAGTATGATGAGTCAATCAAGGCCATGTTCACACGATTCACAGAAATCACCAACAACCTTGATTCTCTCGGCAAGAGCTTTACCAACGTTGAGAAAGTAAGGAAGACACTGAGGTGCCTTCCAAAGGAGAAATGGGGTCCAAAAGTAACAGCTATAGAGGAAGCCCAGGACCTCACCACTCTACCCCTTGATGACCTTCTTGGGAAGCTGATCACGCATGAGATGATCCTTAATGAAGACGATGGAGAACTTCCAGCTAGCACTAAGAACTTTGCACTCAAGTCTAAGAAGGATGAGCCCATGAATGGATCTGATTCCGAAGATGAGGATGACGATGAGGATGATCCTTTTTCTCTTATCACAAGAGGCCTTGCTAGAATTCTCAAAATGAAGAAGCAATTCAACAACAAGGATGGATCAGAGTCTTCAAAATTTCGAGGGTAAGCCTCAATACAACAAGTATGAAAAGAAGACTAAACCGCTGTCTTGTTTTGAATGTGGTGAAACAGATCATCTTGTGAAGGACTGCCCTCAAAAGACAAAGAGCCAGCCTAAGAAAGGTGACAAATGGAAGAAGAAAGCCATGGTGGCAACTTGGAGTGATTCCGACTCTGACTCAGATGATGAGAAGGCCAACATTTGTCTTATGGCCTCAGAAGATGGATCCCTCGATGAAAAGCTTGAAGCTACTGTAAGAGAACTTATGGAAAGTCCAAAAGAGGAGATCACCAAGGTGAAAGATCACAAATGGATTTTTGATAGTGGATGCTCGAGGCATATGAGTGGGAAGAGTTCTCTCTTTCATGATCTAAAGGAGCAATCCACGGGAACAATCACTCTTGGTGACAAAGGAAAATGTGACATCGTTGGTATTGGTAGTGTTGGAAGTGATTCCAGCCATAGTATTAAAAATGTCTATCTTGTTAATGGTTTAAAGTATAATTTGCTTAGTGTCTCTCAATTATGTGATAGTGGCAACAATGTCAGATTTAACAAGAAAAGATGTATAGTGTGCAAAGATGATACAGGTGAAGTTATATTAACTGCATATCGTTACAAAAACATATACGCCGTAAATGCTGATTAAGTGGCACAAGGAAGCTTAACCTGTCTAAAGGCTTTGACGGACGATCCAAAGCTCTGGCACAGGAGACTCGGTCAGGTGAGTCCACATACACTACAAAAGCTTGTGTCCAAAGGGCTTGTAAGAGGGCTACTTGAGATGGACTTCAAAGGTATTGACATGTGCAATGCATGCACACGAGGTAAACAAACACATAGCTCTTTCAAACCCAAAAAGGTTGTAAGTTCTTCTAGACCCCTTGAACTTTTACATATGGATTTATGTGGTCCTATGCGAGTCAAATCTCCCAATGGTAAAAAGTACATGCTAGTTGTTGTTGATAATTTTTCAAGATATACTTGGGTTGCATTTTTAAAAGAAAAATCAGAGGCCTTATTTGAGTTTTCAAAACTTTGTAAGGAGTTGCAAACTTTAAGAAATGAGCCCATAATGTCAATTCGGAGTGATCATGGTAGGGAGTTTGATCAACTTTAGTTTGATTTGTTTTGTGCTAAATATGGCATCTCCCACAACATTTCTGTTCCTCGGACACCTCAACAAAACGGGGTTGTGGAACGCAAGAACCGCACCTTAGAGGATATGGCCAGGACTATGCTTTTAGAAAATGCATTACCTAAAACCTATTGGGCTGAAGCTGTTAACACAGCTAATTACATTTTGAATCGTTGTCTTATCCGTTCCATCTTAAAGAAAACTCCTTATGAACTTTTCAAAGGCCGCAAACCTCTTATATCTTACTTTAAACCCTTTGGCTGTACTTGTTTTGTTCATAACAATGGAAAAGATAACCTTGGGAAATTTGATGCGCGTAGTGATGAAGGTATATTTCTTGGCTACTCCACGAGTAGCAAAGCTTATAGAATCTTCAATAAAAGGACCCAGGTAGTTGAAGAAAGTATACATGTTATTTTTGATGAATGCAATGACGGTGCTTTGAGTGAAAGTGTTGCAGATATAGATCTTAACATCCATGAAGAGAACGAGGAAGGTGATGTTGCTGTTACCAAGAACACAGAGAAGAGAAACATGCAGGAACCGATTCTTAACACTGAAGAATTGGCCCAAGGTGTTGAAGATTCGTCCAAAGCCCTTGATGTCCAATCCAACAGTGTTGAGACGTCAGAAACTGCTGTAACTGAACCTAACAGGACCGCGGAGTCAGATGCACTACAAGTCAATCCTACCAGTGTGACGAATCAAGGAGCTGAGACTAGCAAAAGGAAATTCAAATACTCCTCATCACACTCATTAAAGGATATCATTTCTGACCCTACTTCTAGTGTTCAAACTCGTTCTAAACTTAAAGATCTTTGTGCTTTTCACGCGTTTGTTTCTCTTATTGAGCCAAAGAAGGTAGATGAGGCACTTCAGGAGCCAGACTAGATCATTGCTATGCAAAGTGAGCTTAACGAATTTGAAAGAAACAAAGTCTGGACCTTGAAGCCTAGGCCAAAGCATCAATTAGTCGTTGGCACACGATGGGTATTTCGAAACAAGCTGGATGAGAATGGTAAGATTGTGAGGAACAAGGCAAGGCTTGTTGCCCAAGGCTACAATCAAGAGGAAGGTATTGACTACGAGGAGACCTTTGCTCCCGTAGCCAGGCTTGAAGCCATTCGCATTTTATTAGCATTTGCATCTTTTATGAGCATAAAGTTATATCAAATGGATGTCAAGTGTGCTTTTCTTAATGGTTTCTTAGAGGAAGAAGTATATGTGGCTCAACCCCCAGGTTTTGAAAGTTCAGAATTTCCCAATCATGTTTATAAACTTGACAAAGCGCTTTATGGTTTGAAACAAGCCCCAAGAGCTTGGTATGAGCGCTTGTCAAAATATCTTTTAGAAAATGATTTTAAAAGGGGGTTGATCGACAAGACTCTTTTTATCAAAACCAAAGGAAAGGACATTTTGGTCATTCAAATTTATGTTGATGATATATTATTTGGTGCTACTAACACATCTTTGTGCAAGGAATTTTCTGATATTATGTGCAGTGAGTTTGAGATGAGCTTGATGGGTGAACTCAACTTCTTTTTGGGATTACAAGTTCATCAAACCAAGAAAGGGATCTTTGTCAACCAAAGCAAGTACACTAAGGATCTCTTGAAGAAGTTCAAGATGGATCAATCCAAGGCAGCCAAGACTCCCATGAGCTCAACATTGTCTCTAGATCAAGACAAGACTGGAACAAGTGTCAATCAAAAGGAGTATCGAGGAATGATTGGATCTTTATTATATCTCACGGCTAGTAGACCTGACATCATGTTTAGTGTTTGCATGTGTGCTAGGTTTCAAGCTGATCCTAAAGAATCTCACCTCGTGGCTGTGAAGAGGATCTTTCGATATCTCAATGGCACTAAGGAACTTGGACTATGGTACCCAAAGCAAAAGGATTTCACTTTAATTGGATATTCTGATGCAGATTTTGCAGGCTATAAGGTGGATAGGAAGAGCACATCAGGATGTTGCTAATTCTTAGGAGCATCTTTGATCAGTTGGCACTCAAAGAAGCAAAACTCAGTTGCTCTATCCACTGCAGAAGCCGAATACATTGCAGCTGGAGCCTATTGCTCCCAAATCCTTTGGATAGCTCAACAAATGCGAGATCTTGGCATCAACCTCAAAGGTATCCCAATTAAGTGTGACAATACAAGTGCCATCTCCATCACTAAGAATCCTGTTCAGCATTCAAGGACCAAACATATTGATGTAAGGCATCATTTCATTAGAGATCATGTTGAAAAAGGTGATGTGTCCATATCTTTTATTTCTACTGATTATTAATGGGCTGACATTTTTACTAAGCCTTTGGCAGAGGACAGGTTCACCTTCATAAGACGAGAGATAGGGATGCTTAACAAGGATGCACTTTCGTAGGGGGGGCATTCCCTTTACGAAAGATAAATTCTACTTAGTGTCAAGACCCTTGAGATCTATGTCAAGGTGTATGAACTAAATGGTGGAGTACATATATCGGATCATATATTTTTGGTTAATATCTTTTTAGATATTTAATCAATTATATTTTTACTGAATTTCGAAATTGCCTATTTATGTGATTTCCTTAACCGTTAAGATATTTTGTTTTTGGAACTAAATCACTCGGTTTTTCAGTCCGATTTTAATGGAACATTTGAAATTTGAATTTCAAACCTTTCAAATCAGCAATGTGATGATTTCTTTCCTTGGAACTCTAAACCCGTCCCATCACTCCCTCTACTTAAACCCAATTCTGTACCCGATTACAACCCACACTCAGAACTTATCTAAATCCCTTCACCTTCTCCTTCTTCAACCTCTCAATCCATTCTAAGAAAACCCTAACCGATTTCCTCCATGGCACCCAAAACCAAGAAAGCTGTCACACCCAAAAGACTTGGCGCCACCCCCAAGGGACGTCAGGCCACCGTTACTTCTCCCACACCTGAACCCGCTCCTCAAGCCATCGTCCCAACTGTCGTCCAGAGCACCATCGCTGAGAGCACGGCCATTGTTCCCAAGGGTTCTCAAAAGCGCTCTGCTAAGAAGCCGATCAGTGCTAAACAGAAAGGAAAGAGGAAGATTTTGGCTGAGGAAGTGGACGAGGAAGATGAGGAAGAAGATCTCGACGCCCTTCTGGAAAGGGACGCTGCCAAGGAAGCCAAGGAGGAAGCCTTGAGAAAGAAAAAGGCCGATGAGGAGGCTGAGCTTGCTAGGAAACTGGCAGAGGAGGAAGCTGAGTGGATTCGGAAGGAAGCCGAAGCCGAGGAGGTTCCATCCGAGGAAGAGCCTGAGGAAGAAGAAGAGGAGCAAGAGGGATCTAGAGATAACGAGGATGCTGAAGAAGAAGAAGCGGGGTCCGGTGAGGACTCGGGGTCTGTGGAAGAGGAGGAAGAATCTCCCTCTCCTTCTCCTCCTCCTCCCCCGTCTCCGAAGAAGCGGAAAGCCCCTGCTGTTGCTGTCAAGCCTCCATCCCCCAAGCGTACCAGAAAGGGCACTGTCAAGAGCCTTGTAGCGCCTGTCAAGAGAGATGCTCCAACAGTTGCTCGCAGAAAGAATGCAGACCCCCCGGCCTATATCCAGGTAAATCAATCCTTTCCCTCCTCTTGGTTTCAAGATGCTGAGACTGCTAGTAAGTGGGTAGACGAGTTTAGAACTCGTAAGATTAGCTGTTCTGATTTTTTGGATTTTGAGTTCTTCGAAGCTTTGAAGTTGACATGCATTGAGCTCCTAAAAAAATCTCCAGCCTGGACCCTTCTGAACCTTGAAACCGTCTACTAACCCCAGCTTACCAGACTTTTCTACATTAACCTAAAAGCCAAAAACAACACCGATGGTTGGTGTTTGGAGTCTGTTGTCAAAGGGGTTAGAATCTCTCTCAACTCCAATGATTTTGCAGACTTCCTTGGCCTACCTACCCCGGTTCCACCCGCTGACATACACCCCTCAAAAGAGAATTGCATCATCCTTGCCCGAGCCAAGTATCTCCTACCCGAAGCATCCAACAGCACCTCAAAGCAACTCACCCACTCATCCCTAACCCTTGAGGCAAAAATAATTTTTAACATCATTGTTCGATGCCTCTTACCCCGTCTTAACTCTGGCTCACTCCTTATCGACAATGCTATGGTCCTGCTCTACCGCATCTTAAATGGCCTTGATCTTGATCTGGCCAACACTATCCTTGGAACCATGGCTCATGCCAGAAAAGCTAGAAAAGGCTCTCCCCTCCCCTTTGCTACCCTTTTGACCCCTATCTTCAAAGCTTCTGGAATTGATGTCAAAAATGAAGAACAGCTGCGTCATACGGGTAAGTTCGACTCTAAGGGCCTTGAAAAGATTGGCATCACTCGGTCTCCCCAAGGGACCTTGAGTCTTGCCACTCCTTCAAAAGCCTTTCCCACTGCTCCAGCTTTCGATGAACGCATGGACAACCTAGAGTTGGGCTTGGAGGAAGTTCGCCTGGATATTAAGGAGCTGCAGAAGGAGATGATGACGGAGGGACTGTGGATGAGGCTCACTGATGATGCTCCGGATGACTAAGCCTAAACCCTAACCCACCCTATCCCATCCCTGAAACTTGTTACTTTGCTGGTTTTTTGAAACGTTTTCAAAACATTTGGTAACTTTTTTGGTGACTGTTTTACCTCCGCCCTTTGTTGAAAGACAAAAAGGGGGAGATGATCTGTGGTGCTTAGACTTTGAAAACCTATGCTTAAAGGTCTTGGAAGACCTTGGTTTTTGATTTATGGTTTTCGGTCGGATGGTTTTTCCATGCTTTAAAAATTTGATCCAACATTTGTCTAACCCTTGCAGGTACTTAGTCCGATTTCTATTCTACTATCTATGCTTGACTAAGTTGCAGGGATGCACAGGTTTTGTCTTTCATCAAGGGGGAGATTGATAACTCCCTCCCTTGATGAAAATTAGAATAAATGTTTCAAAGGCTTTGACAGGTTGTTTGTGTCAAAGGCCTTGGAGCATTAACAGTTGATGAAATACAAAACCTATCTTATTTGTCCGAATATTATTTAAATCTTATTATATACTTCCTTTATATTATATATACATGTATGACTAATCTTTCAGGAAGTATCTCGAAGTTTATATCTTTCCTTTGGCGCATATTGAGGAGATATTATTCAAAGAGGATCATGGCTTCGGAGTATCCATAAATAGAAGATCCAAGATCAAAGCCTAATTTGAAAGAGCCGTTGGTGAAGATCCTTAGGCGCCATTCCACTTCTATATAAAGGAAAGAAAGAAGAAGACAGATGACACACAAGTGCTACACGAGCTTTCATTCATTCGAGCAAGATCTGTCTTCCAAAGTGTCTCTCTGCTAGCGCTCAAGAGTTTGTTCTTTATTTCAAAGCCTTTGAGAGTCACTGTGAGCTTATAGGATATATTCATTTATAGTGTTACTCGAGAGTTTATAACTCGGGAAGTTGCACTAGGCTATTGATTTGTGAGAGTAAGAGGATTGTACTAGATAGCTGAGAGAGGTGGGGCTCTTCTAGATTGGTCTAGGACTCCAAGGGAACGTGAGTTAACTAGATTGCAATTGTATAGGAGAGAGGCTTCTCGGTGAGCTATTAGGATCCTAAGCTAAGCGAATCAATAAAGCCTTTGAATCCTAGGGTTGTGGAAGAACCCTAGGCGGGGACGTAGGCCAAGTTGTGCTGAACCTCGTAAACAATTACTCGTGTTCTTTACTTATTTGCATTACCTTATTTCCGCACTTGGTTCGATTGTCTAACTTTGTGTTTCAGGCTTAATCTCAAGGGTTTTGGTACGAGCTCCAAAAGTCTTGAGACTTTCTGCGAAAAACGGGCATACTCTATTCAACCCCCCTTCTAGAGTATTTCTATATTACATTGTTTATATTATCGAACCTTCATATTTGACCTTTCGATACCCATTACATAATATTATACAATAAATTCATTATAATTAGTTTTAGTATTACATATGAAATGTGTATGGAATTAAGTAAATAAACTTGTACCGCAGATGGATTCATCCATAGTCTGGGCGCAACATGTGTAGAATAATTGTTCTTCTCGAGGATGTTTGATAATGCATATTTTGTATAGGCATTCTATGTAGTTTTAGGGTAGTTTTAGGCTTCATTTGGTATTGTTTTATAGTTAATTCCCATCTTTATCATTTTCCATTCGAAGATCAAAATCAAGGCTTTCTATGTCAACTATGTAGATTCACGAATCCGAACTCGAAGAGATGATGCAAGAGGGCAATATTGGAGCCCTAAAGTTGAGGAGATACTAAGAATCGCTTGAAGATCAAGAGAAAAAGACCTAAGAAAGAGCTAAAGAGGAAGCCAACTGAAGAAATGAAGAAAACTCGACATTCAGACCCCCATCAGTGTCCTCAAGAATGGGGTGTCCAATGTTGATGTCGACGTGCCATACGAGAATCACCTACACATAAATAGGAGGCACAATGGGTGGTGAGGCATGAACTGGTCGTTGATCCTTCCAAAGATAATTCTCAAACTCAAAAACTAGTGTAACGGTAGAGTAGAGGTCGATCCCACAAAGAGTGCGTATAACTTTATGAATGTTCTTGTCAATAATAAGAAAAAGAGAAAAGTAAAGAAAGGAATCATAGAATCAATAACAAAAGTAACAATCATTGATTGATTGTAAGCAATGGGATGAAATGTAGTTCCACTCAAACTTCGCAACAATGGTTAAGTTGATTTACAAATGTTTATTATCAATAAACTTTAACTAATGAACTATTTCAATTATTTAATCTAATATCTTGTTTGTACCGATTATTTGAATTTATATAAATGTTTATATAATTATACGATTTGTTTAAAAATTATTTCAACTTTAGTTATCTTATTATTTGATTTCTAATCAATTTATTTAAATAATGTAATATTTGAATTTGAATTTTTATTTTGTAACAAAATTTAACTAAGAAATAATAAATCTTTAATTATATCTTTAATATGACATGTTTGAATTTTTTTTTCTTTTATCTAGCAATTAATTTTTTTATTTCTAATTAAAATTAAAATTTTTTATTTTATAATGGTTTATAACAATTAATTTTACAATGGTTTATGAAACTAAAAAAATTAATTTATTTTATCAAATTTTAATTAACGAAAAATAAACTATTAATTTAATTTATTAAAATTTGAATTTTATTGAAGTTATTATTTCAATTTTTTTGTTCAAATTTTTATAAAACTTTATCCCTTTATTATAAATTTTTTAATTAATTTATAGCCAAGAAACTCAAATATATTTTCATAATATTCATAATATTTAAAATCTAATTTCGATAGTTCATATTGTAATTACAAATTCCAATCTAAAATAATTCAAAAATATTATGAAATTTAATTCCAAAAAAATTAATCTAATCTATTTTCAATAACTTCAAAATAATATAAAAATAATATTTCTGTTTGGCAATGCAAGTAGCTTTTTGGAGCTTTTGGTTTTAATATTTTATAGTTTTAAATAAATTAAATATAAGATTTTAATTTAATTAGCTTTTGAAATTGGATTTTCAACGGCTACTCACCCAAAGCTTTTCAGATTTTTATTCATTGTTTTCTATCTGACCAGCTAGTTTGCATCAACTACTCTATCAGCTGGCTTACCAAACACCCTACTAGCTTATGAAAACTCTAATTTAACATATATTTAACACACTTAATCCATCAGCTTCAGATACCCTATCAACTTCAGCTACCTCATCAGCATTGTTTTACCAAACTGGCCCTTATTCGAAATAATCTTAAACTAACTCCAAAAATATACAGATATACTTGAATTACCTTTTTCCAGGCTCATTTTGGAGCACGTGGAGTAAGAGCTCGATCTACTATACCAGACAGAGATCCACCTTTGCCAACCCTTGCACCACCTCTCGTCTAGCCAAACACTATCCTCGCAACACCTCCAATGCCACTAGCCACCACATTGCAGCTCCGCCATACAAGCCACAACCTCATTCGCTGCCACACCACCGCGCGCTACCTTGAATTTGGTAAATAAAGAGCGGCCATACGGGGTTCGAACCGGAGACCTATGGGTACTACCCACAAGTCCTTTCCAGTGAGACCTATGGGGTTCGAACCGTGCGCTACCACCAGCCACCACCATCGCACCTCTACCACTAGCTCCTTTTCCAATCTCCTTCTCGTCGTCAGGGCTCCCACCGCCGCCTTTAAAGCCATCTTCACCAGGCGCCTCTAAACCTCCGGTGTCAAAAGTTGGAAGGAAAGCCCACCAAAGCTTGAACCATTAACCCTCACCGCCGCCTCCTCGCCCTCTGCCACAACCACCTCTGCCACCTCCTCCTCGACCACCCTCATCGGCTTTAACCATTAAGAGAGAGAGTGTGGTGGCGGCATCGATAGAAGAACAAGGTGAAGCTCCCCACCACAATCGATCGAAGAGGAAGAAGAGATGAAGAAAATGGGTGAGCACTTCGTTGGTGCGTAAATTAAACCTTGGTGCGTGTAATTATTTTTTAAAAAAAAAAACAAAATTTCAGTTTTTTTTATTTGAATTTTTTAATTATTTTTTAAAAATTTTCAAAGTCACAATTAAAGCCTACATGCACCAAGAGTGCGAGTTTTTTTTTTTTTTTTTTTTAAATTGACAACCCAATTTTCAAAGTTAAACGAGATATACACACCTTATTGTGCAACATATGGGTGCGTACAATTATGCACCCACTTAGGGGTTCGTGTACGGGTGTGATTCGACGACCCATATAGATAAGATAAGAGTCCAAATCCTCTGTCTCCAGTTACGTCTCCTTCCCCATTCCCCCCTCATAAAAACTCTTTTTCTTTTTTCTTTTTAATCTATTTTTGTTTATTTATTTTGTTTTAGTTTTTTTATAATTAGAACTTGTGAGGGGGAGGGGCTGGAGGGACAGGAGGGGGGAACAATTTTAAGGACAGAGGATTTCATTCCGTAGTAATCTTCACAACTTTGAGGCTATTAAATGTACATTTTTTTTATAACCTCATGCTATTTTGTGAAATTATTGCAAAACTGGGATCCCTAACACAGCCCGCTCTGCCCACTCTACTCTCCTCCGATCGGTGTTGGGTCTGTCGGCGTCGGCGAGGTGAACTCCTCTTCGCCAGAGACCTCATACTCTACTCCCTCTCCGATCTTCAACCACCTTAAGCATCTCCAAACCCAAAATACGACCTACCAAAACTGACCTCCCAATCCTCTTCGCTCCCAGGGCTCCGCGGTTGTCGGTCGCCGTGTTTGATTCCCTCCTCCGATGTACTTGTATCCCGGCTGTGGTGGGCCCCTTCGGTGTGGTGCATCACCCTCGTTGGATCCCTGGCGGCTTGGGCCTCCCCGTCCATCCGGCGCCCTCCTGCTTTACCCTTGCTCCACCGTCGGCCTCCCCTCTGACCACCAACTCCTTGCCTCTCCGGGCCGCCAGGTCTTTAATGTTTAGATGTCTTCACCCCCAACTCGTCTTCCTCTCCCCAACTCAACCCTCCTCTCCTCAGCCACATCAGTTGCTTCCGATGAGGCTCTGGACTTTTATCGCCACCCCTTTTCTCTTGGGCTCAAAAGCTGCCAAACTTTGCAATAGGGAAAAACCCCCTAAGCCCACCAGATTCTAAGCCTCCTAACCCTAAACCTAAAATTTCAAACAAAACTCATTCACAAAATTTTAAAATCTTTGAGTTTCGAGCCCGATTCATCAAATGAAAACCAAGATTTCCGAGCAATGTTGAAAATTGGTGGTCCACTCAGTGTTTTTGGCTCCCTTGAGCCTTTGGACCCTGTGGATCGATACATTCCTCTTCTTCCCAAGCCGAAACCAAACAAGAAGGAAGCCAAGATGTGAATCAGCCTCAACGATACCCTGCATGCAAGCCGCCTTGATAAAACCGCATTTGAAAGGTGGACCCACCCCCACCTCCCCGTGGAGGGGGTTGAACCACGTGTGTTGATTTCATTGGTCAACGGTCTTACCTGAAGTTTCTCCCCTTATGAACGATCTTAGAGTACCACTATCCTAGGGGGGAGAACCTTTACCTGTGCCAGGATGACCGTATGTTTCAAGACGGGCTTACCCAGGCTCGAGCATCCACGGTCTGCGGATGACAAAAGCCTGGCGACACCGAGCCTTGTCCGCGCCTCTTTCTACCTTTGGGCGTCGATTTCATCAAGACCCTCCGGATAGGATGGGTTCTCGCTCTAGAGCAGAGAGGATGAGTGGAGACGGGGCGCTCGATTCGAACAGCCCCTTAATTCTAATACCTGGATGCTCGCCTTCCGGGAGATTATGGTGCTTATGTGATGATTATGCGGATAACTCGGTATTCTCTTGCTGATCTCCTTTCCCCTCTCTGCGTAGTTCAAGACCCTCCTTTTGGTTTTCCGAAAAAGCCTCTATCTTAGAGTGCCTATTCGTTTATATAGTGTATGCCCACATCCCTCCCAGAATGGGGCGTTCCCTCCTTTCTGCCACTTATCGCAGTATGACTGCCACGCGTTCTATAGAGGAGGGTGCGTGGGCGGTGGGCATGTTTGACATCTGTCCGGGTTGCATGCCTCTTATACCCGCAGACCGTTTACTATTTCATCCGCGTTGGCCCATTTTTTCGGTCTTTTATTGCTTTTTTCCTTTTTCCCCTTTTCCGCTATTTTCGGGCATCATCATAGCTCCTCGAGCCGTGGGGGGATCTGAAGGGTCGTGCCGCGAATCGAAATTATCCTACTGATCCCATCGCCTTCAGCGTTTCTTAGGACAGGAGATGGGGAAAAAGGGCCTTGTTGGGCCTAAATGGGCTTTTTGGGCCTGTTCTTACTAGGCCCGTTTAATTGATTGATGTGCGTCAGGAGTCTGACACGTGTATTGACGTAGGAGATGAAACGTCGCTCGACGGAGGGTGTTGTAGGGAGGAAATCGAGTTCAAAATATAATAAAATAGATCAAACCAGATTCGTGCCCACGCAAATAATTACAAGACCTTATCCTGATGCAACAGCGGGAAGTCAGGATCGATCCTCGAGGAAGCTGGTCAGCGGATCTCAGGTAGCGGAGGAATCTCACAGGCAGAAATCAAACAGAAAGACAGAAACAACAGAGAAAAGCAGAAAAGAAAGTAAACAACAATTTTTGGTCGATATCGTCTACTGTAACTCGATATCGAGTAAGGAAATCGACTACAGAAACTCAAGATCGACTGACAGAAAGCAAAACTCTGCAAAAAATAACTCGATTTCGACAAAAAAACTCAACTCGACATTGACCAGATTCCTTGATGACGACCAAATCTTCTCGATTTCGAGTAACTCAGAAACAGAAATTGCAACTTTTCGAACGAGAATGAATGTAAAAACGAAATTAACTCAATAAACTAAAAAATTCCAAGATCAGGGTTTCAATACCACAACGATAACCATATAAAATAACACATAAAGGCATAAAAGATCATGCTTTTCATCAAATAACTTTCGTTATTAACAAATAGGAATATAGAGGCTTTCGCATAAACCCTAATTGTTACTAACCCTTTTCACATAATTAATCCAAGTTGTATTAAGATCACTTTTGCTTCAATAACACAAAAAAGGATCACCTTCAAATTTTGCAAAAGAATCATGCTCATCGGGATAGAAGACGAATTGCATAAAAAGATCAAACCTTTACCGCATCATCTCACATGGCTACCGTCGGGCTGACCCCGACCCTAGAAGTGGGTGGACTACTCGCTCTTCATCATCAAGAAAGACATCAATAATAAAAGGAAATAACTTTGCATTAAATAAACTAAAGAAAGCTTACAACCGAACAAGCCAAATCCGCTATCGCCTTTCCACCTTGCTCTCGCAACAAGCTCTCTCTCTACTCTCTACTACCTCTTCTCCTTCTCTAGAATTGAATGAATGGAAATCAGCCCCTAAGGCTTTATTTATAGGCTTCATTCCCTCTCTAATTAGGAAAGAAACTCTATCTAAATCTATATCTATCTATCTATCTAATAGTTAAAGATAAAAAAGGGAAATAAAACAATTATATCTAAAAGGAAATAGGACTAATGTGAATAGATCCTTCCATCTTGATAGATCTTCACTTTCTCTTGATAGAATTGACGTGCCTTAGCTTGCAAGTAACTCACATGTCTCGGACTTCTCCTCGATCTCGGACTCGGACAGCTTCTAGAATCTCCTCGACGTCGACCAATTTCCTCGATATCGAGTAGAATTCTTCTCTCGAGTGGTCCTATGCTCAGCTCGTGCTCGATCTCGTCTTCTGGAGTAAAAGTCGAGTACAATTTAGTCGACATCGACCAGTTTGGTCGACTTCGAGTAACTTTGTCGCTTTCAGCATTCTGCTCCGTTCTTAAAACGCACTTTCCCGAGTCCTCGTTCGTCGGATTGACGCATATGACCATGCGTTGGAAAGCTCTTTTCGAGGGATACAGCTCTCATGAAGACATCAAAGCTTGATTTAGAACGATGCATGGGGAAAAATGGCGTTTTCTCTAGCTGCACCATCCTTAGCTTCTTCATGACTTTCCTTTAAGCTCCAAAGTGCGCCCGATTTCTGCGAAATATAACAAAAACTTGTGTAGACCTCCATATATTGCAAATAAACATAAACTACATAGATTCTGTATTAATCTAACCCCAAATGCATGAAATGCATGCAGAAATCGATATAAAAGTAAGTAGAAAACATGGCGAATTAGGCTCACAACAAACACCCCATACTTAAACTTGCTTGTCCTCAAGCAATACTTTTAATTGTCATACAGGGGAAGAAATCAAAACTCTCAACATATTGGATTCATTGCCATACATCCCTACAATCAATTACCATCCTCGAAAAGGTACTTATGTCACAAATCCATGCATGTGCAATAAAAAAGCAACATCTACTCACAAAAGGTTGGTTGTGCAAAACAATTCATATGACAAAGCATTAATAATCAAGAGGACTTTAATTTAAGCTCAAATAAAGAAGTAGATTGGTAAAAGGCTAAAGGTGGGCTATTTTTGGCAATGTGGTGCTAATGATCCGGGGAAATGGAGTATTTGAAAATTGAATTTCCACATTCCTTCTTCCTTTGATTTCTCACCTTTCATCATGCTTTTATCAATAATAATGCTTTTACCTCTCTAACCTCAGTACTGCCTTCTCGCGAGTCGCAAACATGGGTGTCATGAATGGCCCTGGATACTTAGTGCTTCAGACTCCTCACAATGTGTCCCATCTCGCCAAACTATTATCTCAGCGAGCAGGGTCGATCTACCTTTATCTCCTGAGGTGATCGGATTTTCTTTACTCATTAAATTTTCCATATATTTCAAACAATTTCCTACCAAACTCTAATAATGATATAACAACACAAACGTCATATGATAATCTCCATAATGTAACATCATTCTCAACATAATCCCCGAATGGAAATAAGGTAAAGAATGGGCAATATTTAGGTCATGTGGATCATAGTGTAATGTAAGGCATAATATTGCTTTTGTGTAATGCATAAGCATAGGTAAGGCTAGGATATAACAATATGAGTATTATATGGAAATATAAAGTCCTCCATCTTTTTAACATGCAACATGTCAAAAGCAACATTAAATTTTACCTCTTTTCATGGTTTTCATAAAAATAATGCACTTCACTGTGGCTTCCCTTTACTAGGTAATTTCATGCTATATCTCTAATGAATCCAATTTTGCATCGTCGAGTTCAATATAAGCTTCCATGACATTTATCAAAATTTTAATGGGGGTCATTTTTATGAACTTTGGAAAACATGCATATAAGTACATAAATCAATAATGAATTCCAAAATAGCCATGTATAAGCATTTCAAGAAATAAACCTTAAACATGCACGCAAAATGTCAAATAAATCAAATATGCACAAAGTAAGCCCTTCCCCCACCTCATACTTAAACATTACAGTGTCCTCACTCTATAAAAAATAAGGGTAAAGAAAGAAACTTACTAGAGAGATGTACAAAGCTTCAAAATCGAGTGCTATACTGCTGTGGTCCTGGTCGATTTCAGCTGCTTCTATCCCCATAGACCTGAAAAATGTAGAAGAGAAATACCCACAATAGAAAAACTAAAAGTTCAAAACCAAAAACAAAAGAAACAATGTCCAAAAATCCCAAAAATAAATGTCTATTTACAAGCTCTAGATTTTATAGTCGCTAGGCCGACTTTCTCCATGAAGCTCAAGGTGGCATTTGCAGGGCCCATGTAGCTTGGGCTTCAAATAGGACACCATTCTTGTCCATCAGCTGCAATCCTCCTGAATGGATCTTGTTCACCGTGAAGGGCCCCATCTTCTTCTTATTGAATTTGTTGGGAAACCAATGATCCTTTGATTTGGCAACATAGACTTTGTCACCAACTTCATACTCTTTGGGCTCATCATTGGAAATCCTACATAATCGCATATACCAAGGCAAACCACTCCCATGTATAGATAAATCTTTAATGGAAATAGGAGAAGAAAGATCCATACCTTGGCTTACCTTCGTAGAATTGGACTCCGGGACCTCAGTGTCTGGTCAATTTCGAGTAAGGTTACTCGACATCGAGGAATTCGGCTCGTCTGGTGGACTGCTGGTCGAGGAAGGAGAAGTCGAGGAAGTAAGTTTTTGGTTGATGTCGACCAATTTGGTCGATGTCGAGTTGTCCTCAGCTTCTAGTGGATTGCTCGTCGAGGAAGTAGTGTTTTGGTCGATGTCGAGTTGTCCTCGGCTTTGAGTGTATTGCTTGACGCTGCTGCTGTTGGTGGAGGGCTCGAATTTTGGTTGACGTCGACCAAGTTTCGACGTCGAGTAACTTTGGTCGACTTCGACCCCATACTTGAATCCTGTCAAGGCATCCGAAAAATAATTAGTCGACGTCGACTTACCTTGGTCGATGTAAGTTTTCTGTGTCGTTGTTCAAGATGGCCATGATCTCCTCTACCTGGGCTACCATATCCCTCTTTTCTAGCTCCTCGGGAGTCATATTTCTTACCTTAGGCTCCCCGCAGGTGATGTACCTAGCTGATATGGACTTCACCTCTTCCATGGGACCTGTATGCCTTTTAGTTTTATTAAAAGAATACTAAATTACCTCATCGCTGATGTTGAAAGTGAGCACCCCCTTCCTTACGCTTATGTTGGCATCCACCGTCGCCAAGAAGGGTCTTCCTAGAATAATAGGACAACCAGGGTCCTCCGCCATATCAATAACTAAGAAATCAGCAGGGACAAAGAACTTATCTACTTGTACTGGCACATTGTCCACCATGCCTGTTGGGATGACCACTATGTTGTTTGCCATATAAAGCTTAGCATCCACAGGCTCTAGGGCACCTATCTTAATCTTGGACCATATTGATAGAGACATTATACTTACACTAGCTCCAAGATCACATAAAGCATTAAATTTGTATTGAACAAATCCAATGGTTATAACAAACTTACCTGGATCTGGCCTTTTCTCAAGTACGTCCATCTGGGTGCACTTCTCTGCGATCTCAGCCATTGATCGCTTTTTGCTTAGGATCTCCTTGAGGAACATGACATATGATGGCATTTCATTAAGAGCTTCTGTGAAGGGTATGGTGACATTGAGCCTCTGAAGCATCTTGATGAAGCGCTGAAATTTCTTCTCTGCTGGATCCTTTGGAGATTTTATCGGGAAAGACAGTTTTTTCTTTGTCGAAGGTGCTGAAGGTTGGTCGACGTCCAGTACAGGTTGGTCGACATCGAGTTGATGCTGGTCGTTTTCGAGTTGCTTCTCAGCTTCGTCCTGCTGCTTTCCGACCTCTGGCTCGCGTAGTTGGTACCCGCTCCTGAGCTTTACGGCTGCGATGTGACCGATTTTCCCCTTGGGATTTGGCTCTGTTTGCCCTAGGAGTTGCCCGGTCGGTCGTGGAATTTGTGTCGCGAATTGACCCATCTGGGTCTCTATGTTCCTCTTCTAGATGTCCATCTCTCCAAATCTTGTATTAAGGTTCTGGAGCTGATTGTTGATGGCGCTTGTAGACTGCTATTGTTGTGTCTGATTCCGACGCATCTCATCGAGAATCATCTGTAGATCATCCTTCCGTTGATCTCTTTCTGGATGTCCTGGAGCTCTGTATTGCGGGGGGTTCCTAGGGGCACCTTGGTTCCATTGTGGTTGCTGAAACATTTGGTCCCCCATATAACGATTGGGACCCCCTACGTGAGCTACCTCTTCGTGGGTTTCTGCCATCCTGACTTGCTCTGTGTGTGGGCACTCAGTAGTGGTGTGCCGCTGTGAGCCGCATTCGATGCAGGGCTGGTTGACAGAAAGATACTTGACTTGCTTGAGGAGCTTGCGATTGTGATCTCTGTAGTACTGCTCCTAGACATCTGGGTCTATCTCCTTAGAAGGCTCATAGAGGGGCATGGATGGGGCTGGCCTGGCATAGACATTCTCATCATAATTTGTCGAAGTCCCATACTTATTGTCGTAGTTGGTAAGCTTGTCGAGGGTAGCCCATGCGTCAGCTGATGGCATTGTCAGATACTCATAATGTGTATACTGGTTGATCCTATCCTTAGCGGCCAGATCAAGAGAATTGAAGAAGATCTCATGAACGACATAGGGTGGTTGTCCATGTGCAGGGCATGATCGCAGTAGATCCTTATATCGTTCCCATGCTTTTGCTAGCGGCTCACCAGGCTTCTGTTTGAAAGCTGTAATCTTCTAGCGGAGGAGTGCTGTCTTGGCAGGAGGAAAGAATTTGTTGAGAAATTCATGCCTTACTTCAGCCCATGTTGTTAAGGATCTTGGAGGGAGACCTTCAAGCCACTTCAATGCTGGACCGGCCAGAGACCATCGAAAAGCTTCCATCTTGACATATTGCAAAGTAGTACCTTCAGCAAGAGTATGGCACATGTCAGAAAAATTGGTAATATGTTCAAGAGGGAATTCATTAAATCTTCCATAGAAGGCATTATTTTTATCTCAATCAGGAAAGGAGTGTGAATTTCAAATTTATTTTCAGGGACTAGAATGACCGATTCAGGCACGACGAGAGTCGGGTGCATGTAATCCTCTGCAGTGGTAGGGTATTGGGCAAGCTCAGCTTCCGCTTGCCTCCTTCGCTCAGCTTCTTGCGTAGTGTGTGCTCTCTTAGCGATGAGAGCAGTATCTCTGGCCTCTAACTCAGCTCGAAGCCTCTGTATCAGCTATTCTTGTATTTCTGCGGCTACCATGGCTCTTTTCAATTTCGCGTGGACGTGTATAAGGCGTTCTGGGTCGTCCAAGGCGTTAAACTCGGGTTGTTGACCAGAACGGCGTATACACTGCAAAATCAAAACTTAAAGAAAAAGTGAGATCTAACTACCTAAGGCGCGAATGATTGCTTCCCCGGCAACGGTACCAATTGCTTCCCCGGTAGCTTCCTGCGTAGTGCATGCTCTCTCCTGATGCAGCAGCGGGAAGTCAGGATCGATCCTTGAGGAAGCTGGTCAGCGGATCTTAGGTAGCGGAGGAATCTCACAGGCAGAAAATCAAACAGATAGACAGAAACAACAGAGAAAAGCAGAAAAGAAAGCAAACAACAATTTTTGGTCGATATCGACTACTGTAACTCGATATAGAGTAAGGAAATCGACTACAGAAACTCAATATCAACTGACAGAAAGTAAAACTCAGCAAAATAACTTGATTTCGACAAAATTCAACTCGACATCGACCAGATTCCTCGATGTCGACCAAATCTTCTCGATTTCGAGTAACTCAGAAACAGAAATTGCAACTTTTCGAACGAGAACGAATGTAAACACGAAATTAACTCAATAAACTAAAAACTTCCAAGATCAGGGATTCAACACCACAACGATAACCATGTAAAATAACACATAAAGGCATAAAAATAATGCTTTTCATCAAATCACTTTCGTTATTAACAAATAGGAATATAGAGGCTTTTGCATAAACCCTAATTGTTACTAACCCTTTTCACATAATTAATCCAAGTTGTATTAAGATCACTTTCCCTTCAATAACACAAACAAGGATCACCTTCAACTTTCGCAAAAGAATCATGCTATTGACGAAACAGAGTGCTATAAATAGGGGCCCTTTCCACTCTCACTTTTTACCGTTCTCTGTTTTTTATAGCCCTCGTCTCTTCTTAGCTGGTTAAGGTAAAAATGCTTTCCTTTACTTTCTTTTCGCGTCTCTCTTTTTTGTTCTCTTCTTAGTCTTTATTTTATTTTTCTTGACCGCGGATTCGTCGCGCGTCCTCTCGAGCATAATTTTTTATTTTCTGTTGGTCAGTAGGTTTCCTGTTTAATCGCCTCTTCTTAGCAATCACCAAGCCGTCCTGGTCATGTCGAACTCCCAAAGTAGTTCTGGCAGCGTCCATGCTATTGACGAAACCCCGCCCCCGGGGAAATCGGAGGGCAAGCTTCTTATGGGCGGCATAGTCATTCCTGAAGAGGTCACCGTTCACCAGTCGAAGACCTCAGCGGATCCCTCTTTTTATTCTTCTCTGGTCGAGTACGCGACGAGCCCTCTTCTCCCGCGGATTCTACCTCTTGTCGGTCAGGCGAAGGTGCTTCGACCCCGGGATCTGATTCAATACTGGAGTCCCCCGAGTCTTAGCATTCCTATAAAGATTGGGATTCCCGTACTAACTTGCCGACTGGCCCCGTTTTTTTTACCGACCAAGCGCCGATCTTCGTCAGTACTGGGGGATTTTCGCCCGGTCCTGTATGATGAGGGCGTGTTGGCGGTGTGTCCTTTTAGATGACTTGGGCGTGATCGCTAGGGTCTTCCCCTGGCCGGAGGAAGTGGTGTTGTGCCTTCCTGCGGAGGGCGGAGGGAGTCTGGACGTTATCCAGGGTGCTTGGTTGTTTATATTGAAAGCCTAGTTCAGGGGTTCCGACTCCCTCTTCATAACGTATTTAAGCGCTATCTGGAAGCTTGTGGCTTGAGCCCCGCCCAACTGGTGCCGAACTGTTGGCTCTTTTTTACTTCTTTCGTCATGCGCTGCTTGGAGGTTGAGGTTCAACCTACCTTAAGCCTTCTTTGCAACATGCTTACTCTGGTCCACGGAGGTACCCACAAGAACTTTTACCAGGCAAAGCTCAGCGTCTCGATAGTGGACCGGAACACCAGCAAACCAGAGTGGAGGCATAAGTGGTTTCTAGTCCGGGATCCTTCTCGTCAGGTTCTGAACTTCCACACGGAGCCGCGCCTTTATACGTGTGTGAAAAGAAAAGCAGTGGCAGATCTGAAAGAGATCGAGCGGAGGTTCGCGGTGGGGACGAAGCTCTCGTGGAGGGACGTGGTGTCTCCTTTGAGCCTGGAGATGGCAGGCCCAAGTCTTCCCCACTCGCGGATAGGTTGTAGTGGATTTGTGTAACACTTTTTGTTTTCGCTTTTTTCTCGCTTTGTTTGTTTTGTACTAAGGCTTACTTCTTTTTTATTCTTCTCCAAACGCTCTAGAGTTAAAGACGATGGTGAATGCCGCGAAGATCTCCTCTGCTCCCTCCTCGTCTGCTAAGAGGAAGATTCCTACTGATGTGATGAGGGCACTGAAGCGCTCTAAAACGTCCGCTCCCAAGCCTAAAAGCAAGAAAGCGACGAAGGAGAAAACCGTGGTTGTAGTCTCTTCCTCTCATGTTCTTTCGGCGGAGCCCTAGCACCAAGTGATAGATGTAGAGGCTTCCCCCGTCACCGAAGTTCATCCTCTTTCCCTGGCGGCCTCAACGGTGCCCCGGCCCACTTCTCCTTCCGAGGCGGGAACTTCCAAACCTCGTCCGAAGAAGAAGAGGCCGTGTCCTTTCCCTGTTTGGGAAGGAGTCGATTGGGACGTGCCGGTCTTTCATGTAGATGTCCACAACCGCCCGGCTTAGCGGATGCCCGGCTTTGATTCGGAAGGTCCTCAACGAGTTGGCCTTTCCCCAGAGCTCGGGGTGGCGGAGCTACAATACCTAGACCAATTGACTGACGAGCAGTTCACAATGGAGCAGGAACGCTGAGGCAATTGGGTAAGTGAGCTGTGCTCAATGACTTTCGTTATTTGGTTGCTCTGTGTTTATATTTTGAGAAAACCTCCCTCCCCCTTCTTTCTTTTTGCACTCAGGGACGCGTCTTTACTCATAGTGGTTGGGGGAGATATTTACGTCTGATCCAACATGCCCGCGGTCTCGAGGAGAACCTAGAGCGGATGAAGGAAAAGCTATTGGAGGCAGAGATGCCGCGGAAGGAGGTTGAATCCCTTTGCCAATGGTTGGAAGAGGGGGAACAGAGCTTGGCCGCGGAGAAGGCAAAGAGCAGCAAGCTGTCCGAGGATTTGGAGATGGTGCGTGTTCAGCTCGAGTCTTCCCAGCAATCCCTTTCTTCCTTTCATTCCAGTGTCGCGGCCAAAACTGCCGAGCTAGAGGCTAAGCTGGTCGTGGCGAATGAGGAGCGGAGCAAGGCGGTCGTGGAATCCAATCGCCGCGCAATCGAGCTGGAGAGATACCGGGCCCGGACGGATGGGGATACCGTTCTATCTTGGTTGGACGTCGTGCACAGCCGTAACAAGCTCGTGGACGACTGGGTGAAGACCCCTAACGACTTGGACTTCATGCGGAGCGCAGTTTCAGAATGGCTGAACGAGGATGCCGGGCAGGAGTTTATTCAGGACAGGTACAGGGACTGCTTCATCATGGGCATGAAAGCGGAGATTCACCAGAGCGTGCGAAAGTCCGCGGAGAACCCTAGCGTTCCTCTCCAGCCCCTTCCCCCGAGTGAGAACAGGGAGGATTGGAATTTGGAGGAGGACGAGAACGCGGATATAAGCGGTGACGGTTTCTGAACTTTCTTTTTAATCACTTGCTTTTTTATTATTGTTCCATCGGGCGAAAGAACATCGAAACTATATTTTGTGCTTTATTTTGGTTTGCGAAAACATATTCGCGGCGGGGTCGAGTGAAAACTTGTTCGTGGTGGCTTTTGCGCATGTGTACTTTATTTTTCTCAAAGAAAATAGACTGCAAAGTTTCCGCTTAGGGACAAAGTTTTTCACTTTCATAAGCGCTTGCTTCTTCAAGGAACAGTTTTAAACAAAGTTACTAGGCGTTATGGTGACTGATTTCCCTGCAAGCGGGTACTCTCGTTGTCCTCGTCTTCGGAGGTTCCAACGTCTTCTGGTGGTAGTACGTGAACTTTGAAGCGTGAGTTGCCGAGGTAGTGGAATGTCACGGCCCCTCCTATTTGGATACCCCTTGATCTTGCGAAAGTACTCCACACTTGTGTGAGCCAGAGCACCCCGACGTCGTCTCGTTCCACTCGAACGCTCGTTCCACTCGAACGCTCGTTCCCCGTCTTCCTTGCCCATTGGTCAGCGAGATCCTTTCGATGCATGTCAGCCCAAACTCCGCCTCGAAGTAGGCCGGTAGCGGCTGCATCCGTGAAAATCTCTTCATATTTTAATACAGGTTAAGGTATATCGAGGGCCAGCGGTGAGTTTCAGAAAGAAAGGCTAACCATCCTTTGCGTGAACGTAGCGTTCTGCACCCATCGGAGGAAAACTCTTAGGCCCCTACCCGTAACTGAGAAAAGGGGCTCGGGCGTGTTGTCGGCAGCCATTTCGTCTCCTTTTGGCAAGAAGATTTCGTTGTCTTTTGGGGAAGAGGTGTTTGGTTAAGATTCTTCTAAGGCCTTATTTATAGAGGGAGTTCCTACCTTCCTTACGCCGTGCTTCTTTGTTTTCTGCCGGCCGGTCTCGTCACCTTGGTTTCCTCCTACTTCTGGGAGTCCCTCCTCTGCCGAGCCGTGCTGCCCTCCGCGGCCGGGAGTGGATCCGGGTAGGACACATACACCTCGAAGTGTGAGTCGCCCTTGTAGACAAAAATGAGCGCGGATCCGACGTGTACTTGGTTAGAGAGAGTGAAATTTTCCCACCCTCTCGTGTACCAGTATGTTCCCTCGTTGTCTATTTCAACGCCGACCTCGCAATCTTGGCATGAGGTTGACCAAAGGTGGACGAGCTCGTGAGCCTCTTCCTCCAATCGTCCGTATGATTGGGGCAGTTGTAGTCTTTCCAACTGCTCCCCCCGGGCGATGAATCGATAGAATGCCCTCGGCGGGTCTTCGGTCCCCATGGTTATTCTTCTTGGGTGGTGGTTGCCTTGTGTGGGCTTCCATGGACACTGGTTCATCATATAACACTCATCGTTTTGAGGGTGTCCCGCACACGTGGCCTTTGGTCAGGTGTTTCCGCTTTACGTGGACGATGTATTTGTTCCACGTTTGAGTTCAATGGTTCCGTGACCTTACTGGGCTAGCCTATGTCGGAAAACCTGGCCCCCTTTTTTTTCTAGGGTTTGTGGAAAAGATTTTTACAATACAGATTAGGGGTAAATGCTATCTTTATTTCAAAATAAATAAAGTTGGCGAGGAAAATCCTCTTACATCTTCTCAAAGTAGTCGTGGGGGAAAACAGGTCTTCGAAGAGGGAAAATTGAGATGCGGGCCAGTTAGTCTACACGGATGGGGGAAAGTCATGCGTACTCAGGATCTGGGTCGACCACGGAAACCTCGTATCCGGCTCTTTCTTTATCCTTGGTGAACTTAAGGATGGCCCCCACCCACACACGATTCGCGGCGACGAAGCCCTCCCATCCTTCGGTTAGCCAATAGATCCCGTCCCTATCTCGACCGACCTCGACACTGTGTTCTTGGAATGATCGTGATCGAAGGATGACTTTCCCTTGGGCATCATCCTAGGCCAGCTCGTACGCTATGGGAAGTCGGAGCCGCAGTAGTTGATCAGTTCGGAGGATCACTCTGTAAAACGCGGTTTAAGATGAGTTTGATTCCATTTGCCACGGGAGGAGTGATGCTTCTTGAGCCAAGGGTTCATTCCTCCCCCCCTTCTTTATTTCGGTAGGTTTTTGTCTTTTCGGCCGCGATCATCATGGGTTCATGCTCGCCTTTCTACTGTTGGGGGTACATCGCGAGGTTAGTCTGTTCTCGTACTCTTCCCGAGGCGCAGTCCTCATACAGTGTAAGGCCAAATCTCTTCGAACAGGTGTCCTTCATGCCTAGCCTCGGGCAGGTCACGCTTGACTTTTCTATCTTTGTCTTCTTTTTTCGAGATGCAGTTGCTATATCACCCGGGACAAGATTCCTTCGAACAGGTGTCCTCCATGCCCAGTCTAGGGCAGATCGCGCTCGTCCTTTCACATCGGTTTGGTGGTCTGCCGACGGCCCGGTTGGCCCGCCCCGTGGTGGCTCCTATGTGGCTCGTGACTCTTGGAGTGCATCTTTAAAGAGAGGCCCTCTTCGCCTCTTCTTGCTCACTTGAACCTCCCTGCTTTCAAAATGTCTGCTTCAGGTCGAAACAATTGGGTGTTCTTTCAAACTATCGATTTCCTGGAGCAGCTGCATCGTCTGGTAAGTTCCTTGACTTGTCTTTCTACCTTTCTGGATTAGTTTTCCATCTTAATTCTTGTTTCCTTATGTCGTTTATTTCGGACAGATGCTGCCCTTGCGTTTCGAAGACGAATATGGCCAGGTTCCTCCCGAGCGAATCCTCCTATTGACTCGGATCCTGAAGGATTTTCCTGTGGCAGTAGTTCGTGGTGATTACGGCGTTCCTTACCTCCGCCATGTGTGGAACCACTTCGTTTGCACACATAGTGTGGACATTAGCTCTTTCTTGACCTTTCTTCATAAAGGGGGAACCTGGTTCATCATTCGCATTCTGACCTCTGGAGGGGACGAGGTTGATGGGGAGTAGGAGGAGCCATACCCTGAGGGTCCCCTCCTTAATGGGGCTCGCCTGAGTGAGGATAGAACCCAGCTGGTTCTTGGTAGGCCGAGAGCGGGGTGAAGCTTGTTGGAAAGAGCTGAGTTTTTCGTTTCCCGGGGCTTTGTGTTTTAACTATTTTTCGAATGCTTTGCGAACCTGGTCAGACACCCTATTGGGGGGTGACCCTGACAACTCTTGTGCTTCTACTTTCTCTGCTGCTCTTTTTATTCCAGTACGTCTAAGATTTCCATGTCTTTTATACGCTTCAATTTTTCGGTGTGGGAGAGATCTCCATGTCCCCAGGGGAGTTGGTTTCCCGAGTTATGTGATTTAGCAAATGTCGTGGTTTGGGAGATTACTGCCCCGGCTGAAGACATGACGTGGGGCAAGCTCCAGCGTCCTGGGTTTTAACCAACGCCTCGATCTGGGAGATCATTGCCCCAACCGGATGCCCGATGCGAAGCAAACTCTAGCGTCTTAGGACTTAACAAACACTACGATCCGGGAGGTCATGGCTCCAACCGGATGCCCGATGCGGAGCAAGCTCCAGCGTCCTGGGCCTTAGCAACACTTCGGTTCGGGAGATTAGGGCTCCAATCGGACGCCCGATGCGGAGCAAGCTCCAGCGTCCTGGGCCATAGCAACGCTTCGATCCGGGAGATCATGGCTCCAACCGGATGCCCGACGCGGAGCAAGCTCCAGCGTCCTGGGACTTAACGAATGCTTCAATCCGGGAGATCATGGCTCCAACCGGATGCCCGATGTGGAGCAAGCTCCAGCGTCCTAGGCCTTCATAACGCTTCGATCCGGGAGATAAGGGCTCCAATCGGACGCCCGACGTGGAGCATGCTCCAGCGTCCTAGGACTTAACGAATGCTTTGATCTGGGCGATCATGGGTCCAACCGGATGCCCGACACGGAGCGAGCTCCAGCGTCCTGGGACTTTAACAAATGCTTCGATTCGGGAGATAATGACTCCACCCGGATGCCCGACGCAGAGCAAGCTCTAACGTCCTGGGCCTTAGAAATGCTTCGATCCGGGAGATCAGGGCTCCAACCGGACGCCCGACGCGGAGCAAGCTCCAGCATCCCGGGCCTTAGCAACGCTTCGATCTCGGAGATCAGGGCTCCAACCGGACGTCCGACGCGGTGCAAGCTCCAGCGTCCTGGGCCTTAGCAACGCTTCGATCCGGGAGATCAAGGCTTCAACCGGACGCCCGACACGGAGCAAGCTCCAGCTTCTTAGGACTTAACGAATGCTTCGATCCGGGAGATCATGGCTCCAACCGGATGCCCGACCCGGAACGAGGTCCAACGTCCTGGGACTTAACAAATGCTTCGATCGGGGAGATCATGGATCCAACCGGATGCCCGATGCGGAGCAAGCTCCAGCGTCTTGGGCCTTAGCAACGCTTTGATCCAGGAGATCATGGCTCCAACCAGATGCCCGACGCGGAGCAAGCTCAAGCGTTCTGGGCCTTAGCAACGCTTCGGTCTGGGAGATCAGTGCTCCAACCAGACGCCCGACGCGGAGCAAGCTCCAGCGTCCTGGGCCTTAGCAACGCTTCGATCCTGGAGATCATGGCTCCAACCGGATGCCTGACGTGGAGCAAGCTCCAGCGTCTTGGGACTTAACAAATATTTCGATCCGGGAGATCAGGGCTCCAACCGGACGCCCGACGCGGGGCAAGCTCCAGCGTCTTGGGACTTAATGAACACTTCAATCCGGGAGATTAGGGCTCCAACCGGATGCCCGACGCGGAGGAAGCTCCCGCGTCCTGGGTCTTAGTTTTGCCAGAAACGGGCGATAGACAGCTTGATACAAAGTGATTTAGCACCCACAAACCGCCTTAATTTATTTACATTCAGCGGGGGTGACTTATGATACTTTTCGAATCATTAGACGATTACACATAATACTTTTTCAGGTGCTCTGCATTCCATGTTTTGTTGAGGACTACGCCTTCTGGTGTTTGGAGATTGTAGGCTCCAGTGTGTATCCATTCAAACACCACGTACGGTCCCTCCCATTTCGCATCTAACTTGCCACCAGTTAGGGTCAATCGGAGTACTAGATCTCCTTTCTCGAATCTGCGGGGGACAAGGCATTGGTTGCGGCATTTCTCCATCTTCCTCTTGTACTCTCGCGCTTTCAAAGCGGCCAACCTTCTCCTTTCCTCTTGGAGGTGTAATTCCACCTTTAAGGCCTCATCGTTGGCCTTGGACTCATAAACGAGGACTCGGGCCGAAGGGACTAACCTCTCGACGGGTATGACCGCGTATAATCCGAATACCAGCGCGAAGGGGGTTTCTCCAGTGGGGGGTTTTGGTCGTCGTCCGATATGACCACAGTACTAGCCGGAGCAACTCCGCCCACCGTCCCTTTGCGGTCTTCCCCAGTTTCTTCTTTATTTCCCTCGAGGATCTGGCGGTTAGTAATTTCTGCTTGTCCATTGGTCTGTGGATGCGTGACGGATGAGAACTTTAGTGCTATCCCCAATCCATCACAGAAGTCTCGGATTCCTTCACAGTCGAATTGCGTTCCATGGTTCGTGATGATGGCCTCAGGAACCCCGAAGCGACACACCAGGTTCTTCCATAAAAACTTGCGAACCTTCTCGGCAGTGATCAGCCCCATTGCCTCCGCTTCTACCCACCTGGTGAAGTAGTCTTCTACAAAAAGGATGTATTTCAGCTGTCCTGGAGCCTTGGGAAATGGCCCCAAGATGTCCATTCCCCACAGAGCGAAAGGGCACACCCCAAAAATACTTTGAAGCGGCTCGGCGGGCGCCACTCGGACGTTCCCATGTCTCTGGCACGCGTCACAGCTTCGTACGTGACTTTACACGTCCACTCTCATGGTTGGCCAGTAGTACCCTAACCTCATGATCTTCGTGGTCAGGGATCTCCACCCCTGGTGGTTTGCACATAATCCGGCGTGCAACTGTTTGACAATGATTTTCCCTTCGTCCCCGGTTACACACAGTAGATCGGGGAAGTTAAAACCTTTCTTGTACAGCATGCCTTTGCGGATTGTGAATCGGGTCACCCGGTAGTTCATTTTCTTAGCTTGCGTTTTTCTTGAAGGAATGACTCCCTTTCCTAGGTACTCTGCTATTGGGGTACGCCAATCCCCCGGCCCTTCGTTTTGGACCGTGTAGATTTCCTAGATGAATCCTCTTTGCTCCTTTTTTTCAAACACGAAATTCCCCTCGGCTTCTGGAGGTATGGCTGCCATAATTCGGGCCAAAAGATCTGCTGACTTGTTCATCTCTCGAGGTACTGATTCCAGACTGAAGTGTAGAAATGATTGTTTTAGTGCCATAACCTTCCGCAAATAGTCCGGCAGGAGACCAGTCTTGGCCTCATATGTTCCATCCACCTGTCTCGCGACTACTTCCGAGTCGGTGTAGATGGCAATTGTCCTTGCTCCGCGGGCTAGCGCGATCTCCAGCCCAGTGATCAGGGCTTCATACTCTGCTTCGTTGTTGGTTACATGGAAATCCAACCTATGAGCAAAGCACGACTGCTCACCTTCGGGGTAGTGAGCGTAATTCCCATCCCGCTGCCATCTGTATTTACGGCTCCGTCTACCCTCAGGATCCATCTGCTCTAGTCTTCTCCTCCATCGTCTTCAAAGCTCATTTCACAGATAAAGTCGGTAAGGGCCTGAGCAAGAGCCGCTTTGCGGGGTGCATATGTTATTTCAAACTCGAAGAGTTCTACGGCCCACTTTGTCAACCGTCCTGAAAGGCTGGGTGAATGAAGAATCTGTCTCAGTGGCAGGTCTGTCAGAACTTCAATCACGTGATCTTGGAAGTATGGCCGGAGTCTTCTGGCCGCGAAGACTAAACAGAGTATTACCTTTTCCACCGGTTCATATCTGGTCTCTGCGTCGTGCAGCACCCTGCTCACATAGTACACAGGGTATCGGCCTTCCCGGGTGAGGACCGCACTGAGGGTGGTACCCTTGGTGGCCAGGTAAAGCTGCAAATTCTCCGACCTTTGAGGTCGGTGTAATGTGGGCAAGCGTTGTAGAAAGGCTTTCAATTCTTCGAAGGCGTGATGGAGCTCCGGGGTCCACTGTATTGGCCCATTCTTCTTTAGTAATGGAAAGAAAGGCAGCGACTTATCAGCTATGCATCAGCAAAACCGCCCCAGGTAGTTCACTGCGCCATTTAAGGACTGTACTTATTTGATAGTACGCGGCGGCCGCAGTTCTTGTATTGCAGTAATTTTTGCTGGGTTCACGTCTATCCCACACTGGCTGACCATAAAACCTAGAAACCTACCGGAGTTAACGCCGAAAACGCACTTCTCCGTGTTTAAGTTGAGCCCCTCTCATCTTAAAGAGTCAAAAGTTTCCTGCAGATCCGCCACATGATTCTCTGCCTTGTGGCTCCTCACTACTATGTCATCTAAGTAGATTGACACGTTCTTCGTAAGCTGTCCGCGGAAGATCTTGTCAACGATTCTCTGGAAAGTGGCCCCAGCATTCCTCAGGCCGAAAGGTATTAATCGATAGCAAAAGATTCCCTGATTAGTGATGAAAGTGGTTGCCTTCTTGTCCAGCGGATCCATGCGGATCTAGTTGTACCCAGAGTAAGCGTCCAGGAAGCTTAAGGCTTCGTTCCCAGAGGTGATATCTACCAATTCGTCGATCGAGGGCAGGGGGTAGCTGTCTTTAGGGCATCACATGTTCAAGTTGGAGAAGTCTACACACATTCTCCACTTCCCGTTTTCTTTCTTGACCAGGACGACGTTTGAGAGCCAGTCGGAGTCTTCCACTGCTTCTATAAAACCAGCTTCCAGTAGTTTCTCTACTTCTTCCTTCGCGGCGCGGGATCTCTCAATGGCCATTTTTCTCTTCTTCTGAGTCACCGGTCGGGCGTCATGGCGGATTCTAAGGGTGTGGATTGCTATGGACATGGGGACCCCCAAAAGGTCCTTCGATGACCATGCAAACACGTCGCGGGACTGTCGAATGATGTTCAAAACAAAATCTTTTTCCTCCATTCCCAGAGCTTGACCCATATAGATCCTTTCCTCGGGGTTGGAGAAAGGTTGATGGACCGTCCTTTGGTCCGCAGTTGGGACCTCTCGTTCTACTAGTCTGACCTCGAGGTCAGTTTCCTGAGTTCTTTCTTCCGGGCTGCCTGGCCTTTCACCCCCTGCTCGAGGGTTTTCATCCGCCCCCTCGACTTCGCTCTGTGCGGTATCATAGAGACACATTACTTCTTTCTTTTTCCGGAGGGAAGTCATGCAACAGCTTCTACTCTCCGGCTGTTGGGCACAGACTTCCCCAATTCCTCCTCCAGGTATCGGGAACTTCCCTTTAAAGTGGTATATGGACACCACCATCTGGAATTTGTAAAGAGATACCCTACCGAGGAGTGCATTGTAAGTAATCGGTATCCTGACTATGGTGAAAACTATGTTTCCATTCGGTGGCTGGGGGTTGTCCCCAGTACCACTGCTAATTCTATGGTACCTGCCACCATTACCTCATCTCTAGAAAAAGTCACCAGGGTTCCGTGGTAAGGCTTCAAGGCTGACGCGGATATACCTATCTGGGAGAATGCTTCCCAAGAGAGGATGTCCACAGACGAGCCGGTGTCTATAAAGACTCTCCTTACGGTCTTTGTGGCGATCTGGGCATGTATAACCAATGGGTCCGCGTGCGGCATGCGGACACCCTCAGCATCCTTCGCGGTGAAGACCACCTCGGCATGATCTTGTGAAGCAATCCTTTGGCTCGCCGAAGAGGGGGGTTGCTTTGCCTCTCTCTCGTAGTTTTTCCTATCTTGTCGGCTAGCCCTTGAAAGCGGTGACCCTCCCGCCAACGTGTCGATGAAGCCTTCAGGCTCGGGGATCCGGTTGGTCCGAGTTCTCTCATGGTAGACCTCATTTCTAGGGGCTTGGTTAACTGATTGATGTGCCGGCTGGCCCCTGCCCCTTCGGCTACCTCGTCATCTTCGGCCCCACCCCATGTCATGGTTGTGAGGAGGATAACGCGGTTGTTCATCCTGTTTCCCCTGCCGGCGCAGATATTCTTTCCTCTGAGCCTGTCGAAGACCCCTTTGATATTCCGCGTATTGCCCTTCCCTTGGGTCCTGGGGGCCGCGATAGGGCCGCCTATAGTCACGACGCCCTTCGTCTCTCCGGGAGGAGTTGCGTTCTTCGTTGCGTCGTGCCCCTGGCCGCGTTCGTTCTGATTCACAACCGGGTTCCTCTTCTCATCATTAAGGTGTAATTCATCTTGCGGCGATGCAGGTCGGTGTTTTGCGGAGTATTGCCTTTTCTGCTTCCCGGCCCCCTTATCTTTGCGGAACTTTCCAGCGATTTTCCCGAAAAAACCTTAATGTCCCTCATTTGCCCTCGAATTGGAGGCCGCGGCCTCTTCTGCTTCGATCTGGGTGGACACCATGTCTCTCAGCGTGTCGTAGCTCTTTGGTTTCTTCCTGAATAAGCGAGTCTTGAAATCACCCTCTGCCAGGTTCCCCGTGAGGATGATGACGGCCGATTCGTGGTTGAAATTCGTGATCTTTACCACTACACTGGTGAATCGTGCGAAGAATTGTCCCAAGGTCTCATGTATCCCCTGTCTGATGGAATTCATGTCCAGCATGTTCTTCTTGTGCGACCGAGAGCTCCCAAAGTGTGATTTGAATACTTGGGAAAGTTGTGCAAAACTGGTAATGGAGTTCTGTGGTAAGTTGGTGAACCATGTCAAGGCTATGTTGGTCAGAGTCGAAGGAAAAGTGCGGCAAAGCATTGCGTCGTTGTATTCATTTATCCCCATAGCCGTTACAAAGTGGCACATGTGATCGTCTGGGTCGATGGTGCCATCATACTTCATGAGATTAACATCTCTCCATCGCTTGTGGACTGGGGCTCGACAGATTTCGCTAGAAAAGACCGAAGGTATGAGGTCCGGTGCCTCCATCCGTACATGGAATGAATCGGACCTGTTAGACATGGAGATATCCAAGGACCGCTGCGAGCATTCTCTTGCTGCCGAGTGTTGCCATAGTCATTCCTGTAGAAACCACTGCGAGCATTCTCTTGCTGGGGCGTCTGGAACTCATCGTGCCCGTAGAAAAAGAAATGGTCAGGGTTTGGTGGGGGGAAATAGTAGCCTCCGTTTGCCCCACAACCCTGCCAAAGATGTTCGGGATTCGGAGGGAGGGGGGGGGGGGAATGGTCTCCATTGACTCCCCCCCCCCCCCCCGCCCTGCCCGAAGTGCTAAGGTATGTACGGTGAGAAGACAGGGTCGTCATGGGCTCCTGAAGGGTTTGGAGAAGCATCGTGCGGAGCAGACTCTGCAGACCCCTCCGCGTCGTGACTCATCATGTTGGACGCATCTTCCATATTATTGCTCATCTTTCTTTATCCTTAAAAATTCATAGTTAGTTGTTAGAAAATTTCAATGCTAGTGAATTAGCATAACCTTTCGTGAGACCTCTTAGCGTGAGACTGTTCCCACAGACGGCACCAGTGATAAACCGAATTTGAAAGGTGGACCCACCCCCACGTCCCTGTGGAGGGGGTGAACCACGTGTGTTGATTTCGTTGGTCAACGGTCTTACCTGAAGTTTCTCCCCTTGTGAACGATCTTAGAGTACCACTATCATAGGGGGGAGAACCTTTACCTGTGCCGGGATGACCTTATGTTTCAAGACGGGCTTACCCATGCTCGAGCATCCGCGGTCTACGGATGACAAAAGCCTGGCGCCGCCGAGCCTTGTCCGCGGCTCGTTCTGCCTTTCGGGCGTCGATTTCATCAAGACCCTCCGGATAGGATGGGTTCTCGCTCTAGAACAGAGAGGATGGGTGGAGACGGGACGCCCGATTCGGACAGCCCCTTAATTCTAATACCTGGATGCTCGCCTTCCGGGCGATTATGGTGCTTATTTGATGATTATGCGGATAACTCGGTATTCTCTTGCTGATCTCCTTTCCCGTCTCTGCGTAGTTCAAGACACTCCTTTTGGTTTTCCGAAAAAACCTCTATCTTAAACTGCCTCTTCGTTTATATAGTGTATGCCCACATCCTTCCCAGAATGGGGCGTTCCCTCCTTCCTGCCACTTGTTACAGTATGGCTGCCACGCGTTCTATAGAGGAGGGCACGTGGGTGGTGGGCATGTTTGACATCTATCCGGGTTGCATGCCTCTTATACCCGCAGACCGTTTGCTAATTTCATCCGCGTTGTCCGCTATTTTCGGGCATCATCACGCCTAAGCTACGGATCAGATATCAAGAAACTTGTACTCTACTTTTCAAGTTGTTTTAACTTTAAATTTATTTAATTGTAATCTTAGATTGTTTTTTTTTTTTACCGGCGACCCTCTGCATAGGATCTATCAAATCATCTTCTGATGGCTTCAATCGTTTTGTCGTTCTACTTCTTATCTAGTAGTGTAAATAAAAAAAAAATGGGATTCTCTCCAAAAACTTGATAAATTGGGCGATCATGATTTTTGCGTATGTATGATTTGGCCTGTTTGTGAGTGGTGGTGGGAGGCATGTCTATGAACTATAAAAAGAGAAGGCGACAAAGGCTTTCACATATGCACGTTATGTTTGGCTTTGGCTTGAGAGTTAATTAATTAGCAGCCTAGAATTATATTTTACTCCGTCCCTCCCATAATAGATGTCTTTTACTATTTATGCACATTTTCTTAAGAAGTTAAAAACTATATAAAATATCAACATTTTATTAAATATTTTTGAATAATATCATACATATTACTAATAAGTATAGAATTATTTAAAAAAATTAATTCAAAAATTGATATTTTATATAGTTTTTAGCTTATTAAAAAGCATGTATGAATAGTCCAAAGACAACTATAGTGGGACGGAGGGAGTATTCCCTTCGCGTAAAAGAATTTGATATTTTCTTTTCCAGAAATTTTTTAACATAAAAATGGCATAAAATATTATTTTTTTAAAAAAAATTTAGTATTTAATACTATCATTTAAAAAAATATTTAAAAATAGATAATTTTTTTTTTCTAAAATTAGCATTTTAAAAAATTGTATCTACATCACGTACATTTTTTGAAACAGTGAGTATATAAAATTTTTTTTTACAGTATGCAATAAGACTGATGCACTATCGACATCCAGGGTCATCTCGCAGGATGATGTTCTGAAACTCACAACAACAAGCAGTCAAAATAACATTACAACTGAACTGAGATTTAGTAATAAAGTCAGTTGCACCATTAACCTCTCTATAGCAATGCTGAAAAGCGACTCTCTCAAAATCTCTACTTAATGCTTGGATCTCTTGGACTATTTGAACAACTTCCCATCGACTATTGTTCGCATGATTGATGGCGTCAATGATGATAGCACAATCATTTTCAACTATCAGTCTTCGAATCCCCATCTCCGCTGCCAATCTTATACCTGTATAAACAGCAAAAGCTTCTGCTAGAATGACAGACCCCATCATGACGTTACATTTATGAATACGAATAACTTGACCTTTATTATTCCTTACAATACAACCAACATGTGATTGAGAATTAATTTTCACCGAATCATCCACATTGATCTTAATGACATTTATTGGAGGGCGTTTCCAAATTATTTTATCGGGAGGCCGAACACGTTTAGGCAATTTTGTTTTTACCCGCCCTTTACTCCAACAAGAGATATTATCAATTGCTTGAGTTAAAGCATGGATAATACTCAAATCAGTAGTATTTCGAAAAATAATTCTATTTCTGAGGGCCCAAATTGAATATCATAAATGACACAAGTCTGTAAAATTTATATTAAGAGCCCTAGTATTTAGAATATTTTCCGATACATCATTTGTTAAATTTGGTATAGCAAAAAAAATTTTCAATCTAACACCCAGATTTTGAATAAGGGATCTTGTAATATGACAATTAAACAATAAATGATTTGTATCTTCTATATCAGAATTACAAAGAGAGAAAGTGCTAGGAAATCTATTTATATATCTATTTAACCGGACAGTAGTGGGCAAGATATCTAAAATAATTTTCCACATAAATTTTTTAATATTCGGAGGAATATTGAGTTTCCAAATCAAGTCTGCTGGGATTGTCTTTGTATTCCCCGAATTACTAAGAGAGGATGTGGAATATCAGTTGCTGAAATATGGATATTAGTTATTGCTTGAACAATATGAGAGGAAAAAATACAATTCAATTTATCAATATCCCGGGAGTTGGTATTTATAAATAAATCACAAACTTTTAAATTAGGATCAAGATCATTCTGAAACCTCTCTAGAGATTGTGCATTTAACCAAATCTCAAACCAAACGTTTATGGTTTTCCCATTACCAACTAGACAGAGCAATCCTTTAGAGAAAAGATCTCTAATATTAAGAAGTCTTCCAAATTGCCAAGAAGTTTTGAATCTACCTCTTTCCATAAGAGATTCTTTCGAGAGATATTTATCTGTGATTACCTTAGACAAAATATTATCAGGATTAACCATAATTCTCCAATGAAGTTTCTTTTGCATTCCAATATTAATAGGCTCAACTGATTTAAAACCTAACTCACCATCATTTTTAGGAGTATACAGATGTTCCCACCTGATTAACGGATGATATTTATCAGACTGAATCTTATTCCAAAAGAAATTTTTGTTGATCTGATTGATTTTTTTGAAGTACTCCTTTTGGAAGGAGAAAATATTGCATTAAATAATTTGTTTTAGAATTTAGGTTTGCCTGAATTAAAACCGATCTACCGGCTTGAGAGAGAGTGTTGGATTTCCACTTTGACAGCTGCTTTTTGAGGCTATTTATAGCCTCATCAAACAAAACATTACAAACCCTATCACTAATAAGTGGTATACCAAGGTATTTTTCCATCGATTTAGTAACTGGAATATTTAGCTGTTGAGCAAGGGATTGAGCTTTACTGAAAGGAATATTTTTGGAAACTTGTAAAGAACTTTTATTGTAATTAATAGTTAATCCAGACCTATTGGAAAAAATATTCAACAGATTTCTAATCGTATGAAGACTTAACTCATCAACACGTCCAAAAATTAGAGTGTCATCTACAAAGGAGAGGAACGGAATCGGATCACTGTTATTTGTAAGTTTGATTCCAACCAAGGGGTCACATTTAAATGATTCATGTTGCAACATTCTCCCTAATAGTTCCATAACCAATACAAAAATATATGGTGCAAGAGGATCTCCTTGACGAATTCCCCTATAAGTATGAAATGTACGGCCAGACAAATTATTAACTAAAACTGAGAAGCTAGTTTTAGTTAGACAGGTCATCACCCAATCAATCCATCTAGAATCAAAACCAAATTTGTTTAGAATAATACGAATAAAACTCCAGCTTATTTTATCATAAGCTTTCTCCATATCTAGCTTTAAAGTCATCCACCCAAATTTACCTTTTTTGTTATGAAAAGAGTGGAAAACCTTATGAGCGATTAGTATGTTATCTTGAATATTTCTTCCTTGTACAAAAGCTCCTTGAAATGGATTAATAATTCGCGGTAAAATAGGCATCAAACGATTAGCCAATAGTTTCGAAATATCCTTATAAATAGTATTACACAAGCTAATCGGACGATAATGATTAATATTAATAGGTGTATCAATTTTTGGAATAAGTGCAATGAAAGTTGTATTTACTTCATTGAGAAGCACACCAGAATGAAAAAAAGATTTAACAGCTTTGCAGACTAATTTACCCACAATATCCCAGTATTTTTTTTTATAGAAATCTAGTGGAAAACCATCAGGACCTGGAGTCTTATCATCTGTCATTGAGAATAGGGTATCCTTAATCTCAGAATCTGAAAAGGGTTGTGTTAACATTAAGTTTTCATAATCGGTAATGGTATGATCAATTAAATTTAGAAAATATGGATTATTACTAATCGGAGCATTATTAGAAATGAATCTTTTCGCCAATTCAGTTGTAATTTCATCTCTAGTTTGACCCTCGTCCTCAATCAATAAACCATGTTTATTTGTAAAATTTTGAGTGATATTTTTTGAATTTCTAACTTTAGATATGGCTTGGTAGTATTTGGTATTTCTGTCTCCAAATTTTAGAAAATTTTATTTAGCTCGTTGTTTCCAGAAAATATTATTAAAGTTAATGAGAGTTTCACGGTTACATAACAATCTATTACGTTTAATGCTAATATTATCGTTTGATGTTCCACCAATTTGTTGTGTTTGTAGTAACAGAAGCTGATCTTCAATATCTGTTATCTGACGGAAATTATTATTTGAGTGAGATTTACATCAGATCTTTGTATTTTTTTTAAAGAAAATTTTCTGTTTGTAATAGTGTAAATATAAATGACCCATGAAGCTTATTCTGCCAAGTTGATTTAACTAATCTGTTATAGTTATCATTACTAGCCCAAGACATTTCAAATTTAAACGATGAACCAGCCCTAATTTTTGTGTTTTCTATCGACACAGACATTAAAAAATGATTAGAAGTTATAAGAGGATGATTGTGGACAGATAAATTAGGGAATGAAACAGTGATTATATAATTAACTAATTTATTAGAGTATCGTGGAATCATCTTTGCAAGATTAGATTGATACGTTCGTTTAAATAACGTATTACCGGCCAATAATTAAAACAATCTCTCTTATCTAAATGAGAACCGTTGTTGTTGGCCAGTTCATAAAATAATTGTATATATTACATGTTCTAAAAAACGGTTTTGGTATCCGTGTTAGATCGATACCGGCAAGACGGCTGGCATAGGCTAGCCGTCAAGAACCAACCAAGCTGCTTGTCGTTTAGCACACTTTGACGGTTTGTTTAGAATTTGAGATTGATTTTTGTTGTTTTATTTTGTTAATGTAGAAATCATGGATTGTGATGTTTATTTAAACATGTTTGTGAGATCTTATATTTGATTTTATGTTTGAATCTAACAACGGTTAAAATGATTACGATGTTTATTTGATTTGTATGATGTTTTTTTTTATTAATTTAAAGATGTTAATGACTTTGAAAATGCATATTTTATTACATTATATGAGTTTTAGCTTTCAAGTATGTTCAAGAGTTAGATATAAGAAAATAACCAAAAATCGTTTTATCCGTCAAGAACCCGCCAATAATTTCGTCAGACCGTCTTTGAGCATCATGGTACTCCACCGTCAAGCATCCGCCAAGCGTCTTTTAAAACATTACTTACATGTTAGGATTTTTCTTTCAATTTAGTTAGTTGACAATGTATACTATCATTAAATATTATTCAAGAGGTGTTTGCATTCCACCAACTTAAATTTAAAGATACCTAAAATAAACATTTCCTCTCTGTATTTTAAATTGAGTGGTTGAAACATGTAATGTCCCAAGTAGGGATTAGGAAATTGAAAGGGAAAAGGGAGAGATTTAGGGAATATTTAAAGGAAGAAGAAGATGAATTACGGTTAAGAATGAGTTTAGGAAGAAGAACGTAGGGAAAGGAAGAGAGAGAGAGTGAGTGAGTGAGTGAGAGATAGAGATAAGGGTAAGGAGAAAAGAGATAATTGGGTTTTGATTATTTCATTGATGATCTCTCCATTACAACTAATAAGGGTATATATACTAATACCCATATCACATATCCCTATACATGACAATACCTATCCCTTATAAAAGATTTGTCCTCAAAGCTTATTAAATGAGGATTGCACAAAACTAGATCTACAAAATATCAACTAAAAATATGAGTGTACACTGAGTATATCAGTCCAGTAAGTTGCAACAAAGGCCACAACACCTGAGCCAACCATTCTCTTTGTACATTGACCAAAAGAGAAAATGACATGGCCCTGAATACATGTAATGTGCACAGTAGAGATTTATCTCACTCATATTAGCAAAATTTCAGCACTCATATAGCAATGACTAATCTAAAAAAGTTCAATCCTGCAAGGCCAGTTTGGTCTTCCCACTAGACCAACAGCATCTCACCATAATGCTTCTGTGTAAAATATAAAAATGCAGCTTGACTCGCTTCCAACACCAACCACCCTAAACTTGAAAGTACTGCAATCAACCAGCCCACAAGAACAAACCTGTGCTAGTACTAAGCCAACCAACGGTTTGTAATCGCCTCCAAGATCAAAAATAAAAATCTTGTCGTCAACCACTTCAACGAAAGCCTCCAATCTGATCACAACTGAGCTAATATTCTGGACAATACCCCCAACCATTTGACTTATTACTTGATCCCTCGGATACACCAGTAAATGAATTGCAACTCAACTTATCAAACAAGAGTTCAATATTGATGTCTTTACCCTCACCATCTAGGCTAGCATAATCACTCTTTGGGCTTTCCCAACAACCTGATAATGTCACTTCTTTTCCTCAGTCAAATGGCATGTAATTCAAACAACACTGGGTGAATTTAACACTGAGCAAAACAACACAATTCATTAAGTTGTAACCCATTTGATTAGACAAAGTCATGCCGGCTGTTCTGCCTCCACCCCTATCATAATCTATGATATCAAAACTACCACCAGGGTCGAAAATAGTCATACAAACTAGCCTAGACATTTCTACGAACACTTGGTCTGCACTAGAGGATGCCACAGTGGCCATTGAATTTTGCTAAAAATAAATAACCCATGTCGTCCCCTCATCTTCGATCAGCATAAGAGTCTCACATTCCATTTCCTTTTTTTGAAATTTCTGTGCTACACTATCCAAAAGTAGCGATTTGGAATTTACCTCTGAAAACATGAATTTGACGGGAAGGCCTTTCGGGTATTCAATGACTCCTTGATCAACTATGAATTTCTCAAAGAACTGATGATCTAAGGCTTTCTCTTCCTCAACAATACATTTATCTCATCGATTGCCTGACCATGGAGCTTCTGAAGATTCCCTTGCTTGCTTCCCGAATGCTAAAGAGCGGCTGAATTTCTTCCTGATTTTTGCCGAATTCTTCCCTCGAGTCTTCATCCTTTAACTGTTGCCATACCGACCACTTCAAGGACACTTCTACTTTGATTTCTTGGCTCGATTATATGAATTCTTTCCCGGAATTAGCCGATTCATAGATCATTGAGAAATCTTTGTCGTTGATTAGCAGTGCTTCTTCTTGTGAAGGCGGCTCCTTGGGACCTCAATTTCTTGGCTCGAAGTGGCAGTAAAAGACTCCGGCCACGCCCCGAAACTTTCATCAAGGGCCGCATGCGATTCCTCTGTTGGATGGCTTCGATCGTCTTAGTGAGGGTTTCGTGGTTGCTTTCGCTCGCGGCTGCTCACATTGTCTTCAAGAACCACCGAAGGAGTCGTCTCTTTCGTCGTCATCCCTCGAATGAGATCGTACAGAATCTCAAAGTTATTCCGAATCTCTAATTGAGCTTCTTCTATCGATCTTACCAATGCCTCTGTCGCTTCGCCATATCGTCTTGCAATCGCCTCCGCCAATTACTACTCCTCTTGCTTTGCTTATGAATTTGCAGATTTGGAAGGGAAAAAAACAAAAAAAAATTGCGAAATTGAGGATGAACTGCTCTAGATACCAATTTGTAATGTCCCAAGTAGGGATTAGGAA
The DNA here is from genome assembly GCA_963922045.1 of Persicaria maculosa. NCBI lineage: Eukaryota > Viridiplantae > Streptophyta > Magnoliopsida > Caryophyllales > Polygonaceae > Persicaria > Persicaria maculosa. Next base: position 49,397,953 of record OY998259.1, on the reverse strand, counting down.
ATTGAAAGAGAAAATGGAGAGATTTAGGGAAGAATTAAAGAAAGAAGAAGATAAATTAGGGTTGAGAAGAGTTTAGGAAGAAGAAGAACGTAGGGAAAGAAAGAGAGAGAAGAGTAAAGAGAAAAGAGATAATTGGGTTTTGATTATTTCATTGATGATCTCTCCTTTACAACTAATAAGGGTATATATACTAAGACCATCCGCAATCATAAGGTTACCTCTTATCCAATTTTTTCCCCTCTCCCTATAATATTTTGCCACCTCATTTATTTATTTTTTTAAATAATTTTCTACTTTATCAACCTCTTTCTTTAAGGTTTTCATATTTTTACTCCACAACCATGAGTTTACCTCATTCTTCCATTTTTTCCATTTATTTATACCCACAATATGATTTCCACCAATCATAATATTATTAGTTAAATATAAAAATATAAAAATAAATAAAGATCATGCTTTTGCACATGGTCCAATGCACTATCTACCTCTCCACACCAAGGTAACCCCTTTCCTCTCATTACCTTAAGGTTTTGCCTACAACCATGAGGTTACCTTTTAGCAACCTTAAGGTAAGCAAAACTCATGGTTGCTCATGCTCTTAGAGCATGAGTAACCATGGATTCTGACCCGAAATACACGAGTACGATAGCAGCAAGAGTTCCGACCCGAAATGCACAAATTTTGACCCAAAATTATCATATTATGACCCGAGACTATCTGATTCTGACCCGGAATGTGTGTTCGGTGATGAATTGCAAATGACGAAATCATGTTAGGGTTTTGTTAGAAACTTTTTTGAGGTTATTTGTTGGATGCATGACTGTTTTTGTATGATTAGAGAATATTGAAGCTAGGGTTTGCAAAGGGTTTGGATTGATATCGAATCATCTTAGCTCAGATTGAGGTCTCCAATTATGTTCAATCTTTTCTTTTTGAGAAAAAGCTCGCCCATCTCATTTTATTTCATCATATATATGATTAACAATGTTGCTTTGCAATAAGGCTAAATTAAACAGCAAAGATGATCCCCCAGAGGTTGAAGCTGCAATGCAGTACGCGACCATATTCCCTTCCCTCCGCACATGAGTCCACTGCACCGTATTGAAGATCTCCGCATCCTGCAATACGCTCGAACAATCATCCCCAACGTACCCCTTCCAACATTTCCACTACTTATCTTCAACATTAATGGAAAGCAATCGAACTCAAATTGCACATCTTGTAACCCACGAACTTTGGCGAATTTCACTGCCCAACGGACATCTTCTACCTTAGCAACCTCGACGTTAGTCTTGGCTTGTATCCGCCTTTGCCCTACTACAACAAAGCTCCCGTCCGATTCCTTCTGATCAAAACTGACAGCTACCTCAGTCGTAGTCGATACACTCGCATCGCAATTGAATTTAGAGACCCCTTGCAATGGCTTTGTCTACCTCCTCTGTCCCACTACTCCATCAAGTATCCGATTGATGCAGGTGTGATCCTTGTACCTCATGAAATCAGCGAAAGTCTCCGTCACTTTACGAACAACCTTAGTAGCCTGAATGCATGATCTTTCAAAAATTCTCTTGTTCCTAGCTTGCCACACCTGCCAACTGATCATAACCCACCATTGTTTATCCTCCCGCGAACCTAAATTAAATATCTCCCTGACAGCTTCCAGTACCGAGCTTGCCCCCGTCAGTAACTCTCAACTTTGGGGAAGGGTCCCCACACCTTCCTCGCAAGTTTAAATTCATACAACGCATGAATCGCCGACTTCTTCCGCCCACATACTTCACATAACTCATCGTTCGTGATCCTTTGCCTGAGCAGATTGGTCTTACATGGAAGCACATCTCGAACAACCCTCCATACCATCGATTTTACTTTCGGGATCATAGGCAACCTCCATATTTCTTTCCATGATTTCTCACTCGCTTTCCCCTCTACTGGGCCTATTCCCCCTCCTCCTCAGTATGCTTTTCCATCGGAATATGATAGGCTCCTCTAACAGTGAACATCCCGCTCCTGTTATTATGCAGATCAAGTGATCAGAATTACTCGGAGATACCAACCTGATATTGAGGACCAGTTCTGCATCACAAGGAAGGAGAACCTCATTCACCTTGGTTTGATCCCACCTTCATGTATCCCAGTCGATCAGATCAATAACCCTCAAGTCTGGGTCACCCCCTTGGAAGTTCCCCACTACTTTGAAACTAGATGGTATGGGTATCCATTTGTGATTCCACACACTCACATCCACCCCATTTCTATCACTCCAAATCAATCTTGCGTTGAACACCTCCTTGCCTCTCATCAAACTTCGCCATGTAATGCTCGGAATGTGTCCGACCTTCACCTCTAGGAACCCCATTCTCGGGAAGTACTTAGCTTTATGTAGCCTTGCAATAAGGGAGTCCGGTTCCTAAATGAGGCGCCACCCTTGCCTACCTAACAAAGCAAGGCTAAACTTATCCATATCTCAAAACCCCATTGCTCCTTTGTCCTTTGCTCGACACATCCGTTGTCACGACATCCAATGCACTTTCCTAGTGCCATCGCCATCCCCCCCACCAAAATCTACGCATCAACTTTTCAATTTCCTTCCAAAGTCCCGTAGGAAGTCGAAAGCAAGACATAGTATAAGTGGGAATTGCCTGAGATATGGATTTTATAAGGACCTCCTTCCCCGCTCTAGACTAGCACTTCTCCTTCCATCCCCTCATCTTTTTTTATACTCGTTCCTTTAGTTGCTCAAATATCACCTTCTTAGACCTTCCGATCATGGTTGGAAGCCCAAGTTATTGTTCATGCTTTGAAACCTCGCGAATCCCCAACATCCCCTCGATCATTCCCCTCCGTTCCATTCAATCTACTTTGTTCGGAAGGGTTACAATGTATTTATAGGCAAAATCAAAACCCTAGTCTCTAACTAGATAATCTCTAACCTAATTCTATCTATAATAATACGATAGAAACTACTTCCCAATACAAAAAAATATAAGTAAAAGATTGTTAAGATAAAAAATAATAATTAGAGATCATATCAATTAATTGGAAAACCGACTAAAAGATATCATTCTAATTTACATTATTCCTAACTCATAAAATAATAAATATTATAAAATGCATAAAATAAACCTAAGTAATCTATTATTACTGCCAACCCTATATCACCTTCATGAATTGTAACGGCCCGTGATTATGATTCATGGGTTACATTTCGAGGGATGAAACCCCTCCTTGGGATCTTGCGTCCCGATTATAGGTTGAAGGTTTGAAATTAAATATTAGTGTCTTCAAAGCGGGATTTCGTACCCAAAATCGAATTGATCGTTGGAATTCCCGGGAAGTCCCCTGTACCAGTCTTATGTCTAAAGCATGGAGAAAACCAGCAATCACGCAAATAGCGGAAATCTAGCGTAATACAAAGGGCGCCACAACATAGCAGGGTCAAAACCGAGTAGGAGGTATAAAGTTTAAAACAGTCATAGGTCTAGTGAAGTCAGCTGCCTCGCACACTCACTCTCTGTCATGCAAAAGGACCCGCTCAAGTAGACAAGCATAATCAATAGTAGTAAACATAATATATACCTTAAAAAATATATAATGGGTGATATCAGATCGATGCCCACTTTGGCTCTGTCCCCACAATAGGTACACACATACGCTAAGCCTAATAACATGCTTCTAGATGCAAGACGAGAATCTGAACACACTATCATGCTCCTAATTCATAAGTGGAGAATAATAAGGCCTTAGCAAGGAATACCAAATGGTATATCCATTTTCCTATCCACTGCCCCCCTTCCCGATAGGGAGGAGACTGGCCAACTCGTGAATGCATTCTAATTCATTAATGGGATCATGTCTGTATTGGTACCCAACCCCATATTGCATGCTTATCAATTAATCATGTATGAATGTGGTCTTAATAGAGAAAGTAAGAGTAATGCGGATAATAATTAAAGTATGCTAATAAAGTTGTTGCCATGACTCGAATGACTGAGGAAGAGACCCGATGAGACTAGGTTGTCCTATGACCCTAGCAAAGACTCTAGATACTTCACAGATAACAGCCATTCTGTTTACTGTTAGGAGGGAAACTAACGAATAAATAATAGAAATATAAACTCAACCAACTCCCTGTCCAAGCAAATGAATACATGAATACGAGGAAACTTGTCAGCCGAATCCCAAATAGCTAGTAAATCCGCGTTCTGTATTGACTCAGAGGCTCACTCAATGTCGACTAAGTTCAGTTGATGTCGAATCACAACAGTTGATCTCAGGTGAAACCTGCAAAGACATAAGCAACAATCGATCTCGAGTGAAAGCACTCGATCTTGAATGATCAGTAGCTCGATGTCGACTGGCTTAGAAGACTGCCAGTCAATCCAATGCACTCGATATCGACTGAGACATAGTTAATATCGAGTGAAAAAAGCAGTAACCGTGGGTGTCGGCAAAGATGGTCGAAGAAGGAAACAATAAGGGTGTTGTGCTTTTTGAGGACCCAATGAATGATAGTATACGAGTGTAAACAAATATGATAAACGATCTTCCAAAGCCAGGGTTTACCATAACGACGACTATGCAAGTGAAATCATTAATCGCAAAAGACAAGATCTTTATCAATAAAGGACAAGGCTTTCACCAAATTCAGTAAATAGGAGTATAAACCTTTCGATAAATAACCCTAATTGCATCTATCCTTTTTATAAATAGAGTTTATAAACTTCCGATTAGAAACCCTAATTACTACCCATGTTTCGCAACATGAGTTCCTTAACTTTTCAATTAAAGATGAAGCACAAGATAGAGTGGGACAAAGTACCTTTCTTTCACAACTTTTCAATCCACCAACATGGCTATCGTTGGGCTCACCTCGACCCTAGAAGAAGGACAACTACTCGCTCATAGTAACCAATGACATGATTGAAATAAAGAAATGAACTTGCATAAAACTAAATTTGTAATCCTTACAATCCTGGTACTCCAACTTTCCACTACTAGAATTGTGTCCATAGACATCGGATCTTTTATATCGGTCAGAAAAACGCATGATGTTAAAAATTATTATAACATCGTTTTTAAAATTGTCGATGTTATTGAAAATATATACATCGGTCCTACTATTTGGACAATGTTAAAAAGGCATTTTGAATTATTTTTTTGAAAGCGTGCTCATAACACTCAAGGCGGTAAAATCCAAACACTTAACCAAAAAAAATGACTTTTTGTATTTTTGGTAAAAAGAGGACCGAGACTACCAGTGCCCCTAGTTCATCAGTACCCGCACAAGGAAAATAAAAAAATCACCAAATTGGGGGAAAAGGCGATTCATGGAGGAAGAGGCGATTTATGGCGATGGAGGTCGGCGATTGAAGAAACCAAGCCTTCTTCTCCCTTATCTGCTCTCTCGCACCTGATTCTGATCCATCATCTTCGTCGGCTTCTCAGTCACACCGAAGAGAGGTCGTCTTTCCATCATCATCTCCGGTCGTCGGCTCAACTGGAGTGGGTCGTCTTCGTCTAGAGTCAGTCGGTTTGGTTCCCTATTCCTTTATCTCCTCCGGCTTCTCAGTCCGACCAAAGCGCGGTCGAGTCGTGGGCCCATTCGATCCTCTGGCGTGTCTTCTTCGACTCCATTAAACACCCAAATCAAGGTATGAAAACCCTAATTTGAGAATCGTTATGTAGCTTGTAAAAACCCTAATTGTGTGACCCTTACTTTGCTTTCTTATCTCTTGTAAACACTTTCAATGACTCTTTGAACATGGATGAAAACCCTAATTTCAGAATCCCTATTTTCTTTTTTATATGGCTCTTTGGACATGGATGAAAATAGTTAGTCGAGAATCCCTATTTTTGTTTCTTTTATGGCTCTTTGAACATAGTGGTTTTATTAGTGCTTTTAAGGGCTGCTATAGATCATTTCTGGTTTATGATGGAAGTTCCGAAGATAATTTTTCTCATGCTCATTTTGTCAATTTTGGACTTCATGAATTGCTGCATCAAATCATTTCTTCTTGCTTGGTTGTCCATTGACTTGATACATTGTTTTGTATATTACACAATGTATCCTTGTATGTTTTGTCATTCGGTTAAATCATTTATCATATGCATTTTGTGAAAAAAAAAAGTTGTTTGGTTGCTAGCTTTCTGTTTCCTTATATTTCGATCTTCAAAGGTTATGTCAGAATGATGAGTGACTACTATTAGGTTATGCTATAGAGTATAGACATGCCAGTAACAATATTAAAGCTTGTCTGGTTCTACTCTCCCCCTTTTTCGGTCTGAATAATTGCTCTTTACTATAGGTAGGAAAGCAACTGGAATACTTCAAGGGTAGGGATGAAAAAGGACCTAAAACTTATGTCTTGGATGATGCTTTAGCGTTTGCTCAACGTCATGATGCTTTTAGTGGTACGTAGAGGCAGCATGCATGTAGCTGCTGATTATGCAATGAGGATACACATTGACTATTTAGAGGTGTATAAATTCCTTTTTCTCTTGATCTCAACTTCCAGCGCCGCACACCTGACTCCTTATCTCTCGCTACCCTCTTTGTCCACAACTCTCAAGATAATTTAGAGGTATATAAATTCCTACCTTTTGTCAATTTTGGAGTTCTTGAATTGCTGCATCAAATCATTTCTTCTTGCTTGGTTGTCCATTGACTTGATACATTGTTTTGTATATTACGCAATGTATCCTTGTATGTTTTGTCATTCGGTTAAATCATTTATCATATGCATTTTGTGAAAAAAAAAGTTGTTTGGTTGCTACCTTTCTGTTTCCTTATATTTCGATCTTCAAAGGTTATGTCAGAATGATGAGTGGCTACTATTAGGTTATGCTATAGAGTATAGACATGCCAGTAACAATATTAAAGCTTGTCTGGTTCTACTCTCCCCCTTTCCTGGTCTGAATAATCGCTCTTTACTATAGGTAGCAAAGCAACTGGAATACTTCAAGGGTAGGGATGAAAAAGGGCCTAAAACTTATGTCTTGGGTGATGCTTTAGCATTTGCTCAACGTCATGATGCTTTTAGTGGTACATAGAGGCAGCATGTAGCTGCTGATTATGCAATGAGGATACACATTGACTATTTAGAGGTATATAAATTTCAGTTTGGGTCATAGCTCTTTTTTCCCATTCCTAATCCTATTTGCATTTTGCCTACTGATGCAGCCAAATTTTTATTGCTTTATCCTTTTGTGCAGATAGAGAAGTTGGTTTCTTCTTCACTCGCTTTCTTGAGTAAGGATGGAAACCCAAACATTACGTTTCAACAGGCAGGCTTTGTCTACACCATCTTTCTGCTTCTTTTCTGTATTTTTGTAAGTGTTTTTTTTTATAGAGACTACACCTTGCTAAGAATGCCTGTGCATGTAGGGGGTGTGGTTACAGTTCCTTATTATTCTCATAAACTAATTTTCTTTATTTTTAGTAAGTTAAATTAAGTGCTTAGAAGTTTGTCATGTTAAATTTAGTAAGTTTAATTTTGTTATAGTTTAGATGATTGTCATGTTAAAATTGAAATAATTTATTAAGTTTAGAATTGAATTCCTCTTGTAATTGTGTTATTTGTTCTAGCAGAAACCATAAAAAGAGTTATAAAAAAAAAGGGTTATCAGAAATACAAGTTTCTACTATGCTTTATTGTTTTGCTGATCCAAATTCAATTCTTAGGTTCACTGGCTCAGCATTGATTATCTAATTTTAGCTAAGGATGCAATAGTGAGTTTCAATCTCTTATCATTCGCGTTTTAGAACTGCTCACTTGAAGCTTGATTGCTACTTACTGCATTTTTTTTTTCTAGATGTGTTGTTTGTACTTTACTTCGGTGATGTATTCGGAGCACTGGTGCAAGGAGCATTTCAAGGATATGCCATTGAGAAATCATGATTTTTCTCATCTTGAATCGGTTAGTTAGAAGTATTTGAATTGTCTAATCCATCTGCATTTTCATATCTTAAATATGATAATCTGTTAATGAAAGTAATAAACAGAAGAATAATTTTCATGCTAGGCACAAATATATTTTCTCTCCAAGAACCTTCTCTGTGTGTATGTATTGGAGTGGATATTAACATATAGTAGACAGTGCAAATTGCATCTTGTTTCTTCCATTTGTGTTTCTTTTACATTTTAAAGTAGTTTTAGTTTGATAGATTACAGATTGGCTCAATACAGGTCTATTCCGTCATGTTTCTAGTTCTACTACTGTTTTGGACTTACACTAATATTGCCATTGATCTGTTGGTGGTGATGCGAGATTATTTGGAATTGCTTCTTTGCCTAACTAGCTTACTTAACTTCTAATATATCCTTTTTAGCTCAATTGGAATTGCTTCTTTCCCTAATTAGAAAGTGAACCTCCTGATTCTTAAATTGGTATCAAATTGTGTACTCTCTTGATAGTCCCTCTGTTTAGTCATTAAGCGCTTCAATTTAAGAAGGAACTTCTTTTGGATTTCTCTAACACGTTGTTTGATCTACTGCAGCCACATCATGTCGACGTTGGGAAAAAGCTTATAGGAGATGATCTTATGACTATTTTGGGGCTACAAAGGTTTTCCCAGGTAGAGTGAATGTTCGTAATTTATGCAATTTGCTTTATGTGGATGGTGCGGCTTGTGACTGATTTCTTACCTGATACATGCTCCTTTCTTACAGGAGATTATCAAGGAGTAAGCTGCTAACTTGTATTTGTTGCCTTGCTCCTTGGAAGTGCTTGCTTTAGATCCAGCAAAGTAAGCGTAATCTCTGAATATCTCTGGGTGTGATCTTGTTTTATTGATCTTTGTTTTTATTGTGTCTGATTAGTGCAATCTGATATGGAAAATGCAATCTTATTTTGCAAATTTGAGTTCCAAATATAGTATGGATCAAAAGGCTTCCACCCTTCATTGTTGTAGAAGACGAGGGCAGACGCTTGGAGCAAATACGTTCCTCCCTAGTTGCTACTCTAACAGTTCATCACATGGAAGTTAGATAGTTTTGGTAGAATATTAGATAGTGATATTTTAGATAGCATAGGTAGTTGTATTGCTTGGACTTAGGGAAAATGCGAGAAAGAGAATGAGTTGATGGTCATCTGCGCTAAGGACTAGCTTTTGTAACCTACTAGGCCCATTAAACGTCGTAGCTAGCTATGGTACGTGTTTGGTCCTTTGCAATTTTTTAATGACGTCAATTTGGGTTGTTGCCTTTTGTAGCGAAACAATTGTAGTGAATGTATGTTGAATATGTTAATGTATGTTCGTGGATAATATATTGAATATGGTGAATGTACCAGGATGATATATTCAATATAGTGAATGCATGTTGGTGGATGATATTTTGGAGGTAATTAATAGGTGTGTTTTAACGTATAGCATATAGATAGCTAATAACAGAAAGACATCAGACATTCAAACAAAAAAGCGATGTTTGTTTTTGTACATAAGTCGACTGCAAAGGTGCAAAATGATTTCGGAAGCCTCGATTATATCAAAAATGCAATGCTACCCGATGTCAATCGGAAATATATACATCATTAAACCAATGTAAATCGATGTTTTACAACATAAAAACATCGTCTTCCAATTGAAAAAACGATTTCAAAATATACTAATGACATCGACTTTAAAATATTCAACATGATACATTATATTTATATAAATTAATTGCATAAACTTACAAATGAATAAAGAGTACACAAAATGAATAATATATAACTGATGTGTATATCAACCTAAAACATCGCTTATTAAAAATATAGTGATGTTAATGTCAATTTTTTCATTGCCCTACATTATTTCAAACATCTAGAAATCCAAAATAACAATAGTTGAACATCATAGGCATCAACCAAAACGTAATTATATCAATGTATTTAAATCGTTATTAAACATAAAAATAATGTTATAAATTATTATAGACATCGGTTAAAAACCGATGTGGTAAAGATGGGATCTTTAACACCACCCACTAACACGTCGAATTTTTTTTTGTTTTACATCGGTTTTTAACCGACGTCTATAAACACAATTCTAGTAGTGTTCGCAAGAATGCCAAAACCCTAAAGCTTCGAATGCCTAAACTCTATTAGAATTATTTACTTTGAACTTGAATGAATAAAAACTAGCCCATAGGGCTTTATTTATAGGCTCTAATCCTTGCTAGCCAAAGAATGGGCAATCCTATCCTAAGCTAGAAGATAAAACTTAAATAAAGGAAAGATATAAACTAAATTAGGTAAACAAAATATCTCCTTAGGGTAAAAAGTCCTTCACCCATAGGGATATAAACTAAATAGGTGATAAAAGATCTTCTCCTTCTTGTGCATAATCACTCTCGGATTCAAATTCGTCAAACGCGTCCCAACACTCTGTATTTTCACTCGACATTGAGTCAAGTCACTCAATATCGAGTCACCTTGGGTGTCTCGAGTCCCTTTCATTCGAGCTTGAGTCATCCTTGGTGGTGTCGAGTGGTCTTTTCTTCTCTTGGCTCTAAGTGTTGCACAGTAGACGTTTAGTGGATCTTCATTAGGTTTGCCTTGCTCCAACACTTGACAAAATTTTGACTTCACTCCAGTAGATGTCGAGTGGTTTCAATAGACATCGAGTGAAAATCCAGCTTGGTTCCTTATTCTCTAAATTGCTCTAAAATTCTTTCGAATTCTGTGAAATTAAGCAGAAACTTGTGTAGACCTCCATAATTCACAAATAAACATAAAACTGCACACATCTCATACTTCCCTAACCCAAAAGTATAAAATATGAACATAAATTGGAATAAACATAAGTATAAAACATCGCAAAATAGGCGCACATCAACACTCAATACTTAAGCTTGCTTGTCCTCAAGAAATACTTTTAATGGTTATACAGGGGAAGAAAACAAACTCTCAACATCATAGATCCATTCTCATATGTCCTCTAACAATTAATTACCATCCTCACAAAGGTACTAATGTCACCAAATCCATGACTGTGAATAAAAGCAACATCTCACACAAAAGGAGGGTTATGCAAAAATAATTTCATACGACAAAGCCTTAATAATCAAGAAGACTTTTATGCACATGGTGAAGAAAAGATAACAGGTATAGTGGTGGACTATATTTGGGCAATGCCGTGATAAATCCAGGGAGAACTTCTCAAACCTTCATTATTGCTTTAATGCACTTTCTCCATTCATATGATATTTCCACATCCCTCATGATGTCTCCAAAGTAGCCATGTCTTTATGCATATTTTAGTTCCATATTCTTTACATTTTGCATATTTCGGGTTGGGAATATGTCGGATTTATGTAGTATATGCTTATTTGTCAAAAATGGAGATCTACATAAGTTTCTGTTTAATATCGCAGAATATGGAACCATTTCGGGAGAAAATCAAAAAGCAAGAACCGGAGCACAAAGCTACTCGACATCGACAAGCCTTAGTCGATCTCGACAAGCCATGCCTAGACACCTGCCAAGATCGAGGAGCCTATGTCGAGAAGCTGAAGACGAAGAACCCGACTCCACACCCTACTCGAGATCGACAAGACCTCGGAGAACAACCCGGAGTCGAGGAAAGCCTGCCCGAGGAGACTGAGGAAGAGAGTACCCGACCTGGTGCCCAGACACATTACTCGATGTCGAGGACCATACTCGAGATCGACGAAGCCGGGGAGCCTGTGTCCGAGCATGTCGACAAGGACAGCCCGACCAGCCCAAGCAACACTAGTCGACGATCAGCCTTACTCGATGTCGACAAAGGTACTCGAGATCGAGTACACCCCGGAAGTCATGTCCGAGCAGCATCGAGCACCAGCTAGCCGAGACGCCGAGTCAAGCCCAGTCGACCGACAATTCTACTCGAGATCGAGTAGCCTTACTCGAGATCGAGGACGCCTCCAGAAGACGCGTTATGCGGTTTGAGCAATTCTACTCGGTGTGGGATTACTTGGGCCCGAAGATTGCCGATTCTATCCGAATTTATCAAGATACATCATGAAGAGAGAGATCTATCCACTTGAAGACACTTTAGATATATTTCCCTATTTTAGATTTAATTTCTTTATAGCTTTTATTTATCTTTAAAATTTTAGATATAGATATAGATATTCTATCCTTGAATAGCAGGGAATAGAAGACTATAAATAAAGCCTTAGGGGGCTGGTTTTTGATTCATTCTAACACACAACAATTAGGAGAAGTAGTAGAGAGAGAGAGAGAGAGAGAGTGAGTGACCAAGAGGAGTTGGTGAAGCGAGAGCGGAATTGGCTTCCTTTGGTTGTAAGCTCTATTTTATTTCATTAATGCAAGTTTATTTTCTTTTATTATTGATGTCTTTAATTATGATGAAGCGCGAGTAGTCCACCCACTTCTAGGGTTGGGGCGAGCCCGACGATAGCCATGCATAATTGAGGTAAAGATCCGACTTTTATCAAGTTTTGAGAATCTACTACTTGTTTATGTGTTTATTACCCATCTAATGGAGGTCCATGCTAACAACTTGGATTGTAAACATAAAATCAGTAGAGACAATTAGGGTTTCTTGAAAGAGTTGTCTAATTGTTGGAAAAGGCGAAAGCTTGTCCTTGATGCAATTCACATGATTATCTGTTTTATTCTTGCCTTATGCATGCTTGGTTATCGTTGTTGCAAACCCCAATCTTGGAAGTCTTTTACATAAAGTTTATTTTCGAATCCCAAAGCAATTGCCTTTACTTTATTTCTTTTGTTTCGTTTTCTGCTCTTACTCGATCTCGACCAACACTGGTCGACCTCGAGTTACTGATATTCGACCCAAAGTCGCTGTAGCTTCTGTGTGCAGGTACTCGACAAGACAAACCGACGTCGACCAAGACTCTACTCGATCTCGAGTAGGCCTTGTCGAGATCGACTAGCCCTGTGCCTGTGACCTCTGCGCTGTTCGACTTGCCTGATCTCCTGTCGACTTACCCTAGTCGAGATCTAGCACCTGTTGTCGACTTCTGTGAGATTTCTCCGCTGCCTAGGATCCGCTGATACGCTTCCTCGTGGATCGATCCTGACTTCCCACTTCTGCATCAGGAGGAAGTCTTGTAATTATTTGCAAGGGACAGAATCTGGTTTGCTGTGATTTATTTATATTTTAATTTTCATACTCGATTTCCTCCTAACAACACCTCATCCTCTCAAAAATCACTCTTTGCTTTTTTCACTATTATGCTTTTACCTCTCTAACCTCAGCATTGCCTTCTCACGAGTCACAAACATGGGTGTCAAGAATGGCCACAGATACTTAGTGCTTCAGACTCCTCGCCGTGGTGTACAATCTCACCGAAGTAGCATCTCAACGAGCAGAGTTTATCTACCTTTATCTCATAGGAGATCAGATTTTCTTTCACTCATTAAATTTTCAAAAAATCATTCTCCTGCCATCAAACTCGATATAATTTCGCAATATACAAAATCATATAGCATCTCCATAATATCAATTCTAAGCATACTCCTCAGATGGGTCATAAGGTAAAGAAATAGGCAATATATAGAACATGTGGAGCAAATATGAAAGAAGGATCAATATTTCAAAAGCAAATACTCATGATTTACGGAGCAAATATGAAAGAAAGCTCAATATGTCAAAAGCAAATATGAAAGAGTGCTCATCTCCGTCACCAAATACTCGTGAAGTTGCTTCTCCTCGGTTGTGAGCTTGTCTTTCTTCATGATTTGCAGAGGTATGAGCTTGTTGTGTTGCCTCCCTGCAAGGGCCATCGTCCCTGCCTATGCTAATGCTCTTTACCTCTAGCCAATGAACCTCCTCCGTCGTGGGATCAAAGGAGAATTCTAAGATCTCATCCCCTATTGTGAAGGTGAGAAGCCTCCTCCTTATGCTGATGTTGGTGTCTGTTGTAGCAAGGAAGGGCCTACCAAGGATGATAGGGCAAGCAGGATCTTCCGGCATATCCACCACAAGAAAGTCTGACGAGATAATGAATTTCCCCACTTGGATGGGGACATCATCAACTATGCCTGGTGGTATCACCACAATGATGTTCTCCATATACAGTGATAACTCCCTCCCTTGATGAAAATCGGAATAAGTTTCAAAGGCCTTGACAGCTTGTCTGTGTCAAAGGTCTTGGAGCTTTAACAGTGTTGATGAAATACAAAACCTGTTCTATATGTTATTATGTTCGAAATATTATTCAATATTATTATATACTTCCATTATATTATTATAGATTTAACTAACCTTTCAGGAAGTATTTTCGAATTATTTCCTTCCTTGGGATGCAACTTGAGAAGATTCAAATCGGAAAGATTGTGGCCTTCAAAGTTTCCAAAGATAGAAGATCCAGCTCAAAGCCATGATCTAGACTAGCCGTTGGAGAAGATCCTTGGCGCCGATTTGTCTCAATATAAAGAGAAGGAAGATGAAGACAGAAGATACACATTCATTGAACACGAGCTTTCATACACTCCAAGCCTTCAAGAGAAATATGTCTTCGTGTGCTCTCTGCTTGTCCTAAGAGTCTGTTATTTCATTTCAAAGCATTTGAGAGTTACACAGTGAGCTTATAGGATATATTCAGTTATAGTGTTATACTCGAGAGTTTGTAACTCAGGAAGTGAACACTAGGTTATTGATTCTCGAGAGTAAGAGGATTGTACTAGATAGCTGAGAGAGGTGGGGCTCTTCTAGATTGGTCTAGGACTCCAAGGGAACGTGAGTTGACTAGATTGCAATTGTATAGGAGAGAGGCTTCTCAGTGAGCTATTAGGATCCTAAGCTTTGTGAATCAATAAAGCCTGTTGAATCCTAGGGTTGTGGAAGAACCCTAGGCGGGGACGTAGGCCAAGTTCGTGCCGAACCTCATAAACAACTCATCGAGTCCTTTACTTTATTGCTTTACCTTATTTCCGCACTTGGTTCGAATTGTTTAACTTTGTGATTCAGGTTTTCATAGAAAAGATTAAGTTTAATCTCAAGGGTTTTGGCACGAGCTTCAAAAGTCTTGAGACTTTCTGCGAAAATCCGGCATACTCTATTCAACCCCCCTTCTAGAGTATTTCTACATTACTTAGTTTTATATTATCGAACCTTCATATATCCTTGGATCCACAAGCTCTAGTGCTCTAATTTTCACCTTTGACGAAATAAATAAGGGCATGATGCTCATGCTTGCCCCTAAATCAAAAAGTGCCTCGTAGAAATGTTGGTCAAATCCCACGACGATAGCGAACTTCCTAGGGTCAAGTCTCTTCTCAGGAAAATCCATCTTCTTGCATTCGCTGGTGATCTCAGTCATCGATCGCTTGTTCCTTAGAATCTCCTTGAGGAATTTGACATAGGCAGGCATCTCGTGAAGTGCTTCTGTGGCCCTGAAGCAACTTCACAAAACGCCTGAACTTGGCTTCAATAGGATCTTTAAGTGCCTTGGAGGTAAACGAGAGTGTCTTCTTAGGTTTGGGAACCAAAACAGCCTTCGGAGGTGGCGCAGAGGAGTCGATGCCGACTGGAAATGATTCGATATTGACTGGGGGAGTTGACGTCGAGTTGACTAGTGCATGAGAATCGATATCGAGTGAAGATGGCTTGACGTCGAGTGAAGATGGCTCAACATCGAGTGAAGATGGCTCAACATCGAGTGAAGATGGCTCAACATCGAGTGAAGTCTGGTTGATGTCGACTGGTGTGTTGTCGATGTCGACTGGATTTCCAGTGGTGTTGTTCTCTTCTCTGATCTCTTGTTCGTGCAGTTTGTGACTGCTCCTTCATTGCACGAAGACGATGTGTCTAATCTTCTCCTTGAGACTTGGATCTGTATGCCTAGGGAGCTTTCCGGACGAACGTGGAATCTGTGCTGTGAGTCGACCCACTTGGGTCTCTATGTTCTGCTTCCATGTATCCCTCTCTCCAAACCTCGTGGTAAGGCTATGAAGTTGAGATTGGATGGCGTTGGTGGGTGGCTCGTTCTTAGTTTAGTTCTTCTGTAATACATCGACGATGATCTATAGGTCATCCTTTTGCTGGCAACGACGCGGTTGATAGCTTCCCTGGCAACGACGCTAAAATTTGTTGTGGAGGGAAACTAGTAACGAAGTGAATATAGAATATAAACAACGGATCCAACTCCCTACCCAAGAAAATAAAATACAAGAATCCATACCGCTGTAGTGGTAGGGTATTCAGGATCGAATCCATGAGGAAGCGTGTCAGCGCTCGCCTAATCAGTTCCAGAATCCTCTCGAAATCGACCAGAAGAGTACTCGATGTCGAGTAAAGTACCCGATATTGACCATTTTTGTCGACTTGCCTGCAGCTGCACAACAAAAGACGAAACCAAACCAATGTCGAGTAGAAATCTACTCGACATCAATAGGTGGTACTCGATGTCGACTAGATGTAGTCGATGTCGAGTGTCCGTTAGTGCAGAAAAAAGGTAACTTTTGCGAAATAAAATAAAACAGAAACAAACACGAAATTGGTGGTTTAATTCAATAAACTAAAAGCTTACTAAATCGAGGTTTCAACGCCACAACGATAACCATATAAGAATCATGCTAAAGGTATAAAAGATCATGCCTTTTTCATCAAATAACTTTCGTCATTAACAATTAAGAATATAGAGGCTTTCGCATAAACCCTAATTGTTACTAGCCCTTTTCACATAATTAACCCAAGTTTACATTGAGGTCACTTTCACTTCAATAATACAAATAAGGATCACCTTCGACCGTCGTAGAAGAATCATGTAAATCAGGGATAGAAGATGAAATCGCAATAAAAGTTGTACCTTTGATACATTATCTTACATGGCTACCGTCGGGCTCACCTCAACCCTAAAAGTTGGGTGACCTCTCGCTCTTCATCATCAAAACACACATCAATAATTTCATGAAAAGAACTACTTGCATTAATATAAAATAAAAGCTTACAACTGATCGAAGCCAAATCTGCTCTCGCCTCTTACAACTCCACTCGGCCACAAGCTCTCTAAACTCTCTCTCTATCTCACTATTGTGGTTGTAAATTGGAATGTTGGATGCTCCTAAAACTCAGCCCCTAGGGCCTTATTTATAGTGTTCAATCATCGCTAATTAAGGAAGGAACAACTCTATCTCTATCTATATCTATCTATCTCTTTCCTAAGATATAACTTTGATAAATAAAAGAAATAAAAAAAATAAATTCCCCCAAAGTAAATATGGGAATTAACTAGTGTTGATAAATCAGTCTTCAACTTAATAGATCTTCGTGCCTTGGTAGGTAAGTAATCCCACGTCCGAATCTTCACTCGACTTCGACTCGGACTGGTGCCAGGGTGTACTCGACATCGAGTAAAGTACTCGACGTCGAGTAGAATTCGTCTGCTCCTCGGATTGTGCTCGATCTCAGCTAGGACTCAGACTTGACACGTACTCAACATCGAATAAAGTACTCGGCGTCGATTACTCCTTGTGCTCTCGAGTGGTCTTGTGCTCGATCTCATGTTCTAAAGCTGTGGTCGACCAACTTGTACTTGATATCGACCATCGACTAGTCCTGTCGAGTGTTTTTTCCTGCTCAATATATTTTTGTTCAGCTGCTACTCGACCTTAAGCCCCCTGTAGTCGACCCTCGCACTTCCATAATTTTCTTCCTTCTCAAAATTGCTGTAAAATGTCTCGATTTCTGCGAAATAAAATAGAAACTAGTGTAGATCTTCATAATTGGCAAATAAGCATAAACTACATATATTCTGTATAAACCTAACCCAATGATATGAAATACATACAGAAACCGATATAGATGTAAGAAAAAATCATGGTTAATTGAGCGCACATCATGGATTATTTGTCTTAATGGGGGATCTGTCAGCACTTCGATGACGTGATCTTGGAAATACGGGCGCAGTCTCCTGGATGCGAATATTAAGCACATAATTACTTTCTCAACTGGCTCATATCTGGTTTCTGTATCTTGTAATACACTGCTCACATAGTACACGGGGTATTTCCATTCCCTGGTCAGAACCGCACTAATGGTGACGCCATTGACAACTTGATCGAGTTCTAGACTCTCTTGTTTTTTGGGTTGGTGCAACGTGGGCAGATGCTGTAAAAAGGCTTGATGTAGCTCTGGAGTCCACTGCACCGATCCCTTCTTTTTCAATAGCGCGAAGAAAGACAATGACTTGTCTTGTAAGCATGAATAAAAACGACCAAGGTAATTCACTGCTCCATTCAACGACTGCACTTCCTGGATGGTGCGTGGAGGCCGTAAATTCTAAACCATGGGGATCTTTGTTGGATTTATATCCATACCTCGCTGACTCACCATGAAACCTAGAAACTTTCCAGAATCTACCCTAAAGACACATTTTTCGGCATTCAAATTCAACCCTCCCCGCCTCAGAGAGTCGAAAGTTTCTTGTAAGTCCACTGCGTGGTCCATGGCCTTTTTGCTTCTTACCACGATATCGTCTACATAGATCGAAACATTTCTTGTCAATTGCTTGCAAAAAATTCTATTAACGACTCTTTGAAAAGTTGCCCCGACATTTCTTAGGCCAAATGGCATTACTCGATAGCAGAAAATTCTTTGATTGGTGATGAAAGTGGTCGCCTTCTTGTCCATGGGATCCAAGCGGATCTAGTTGTACCCTGAATAGGCGTCCAAGAAGCTCAGGACTTCGTTCCCCTTGGTCACGTCGACTAACTCGTCAATTGAGAGCAGGGGATAGCTGTCCTTTGGGCAGGACTTATTTAGGTCTGAGAAGTCAACACACATCCTCCATTTCCAATTAGATTTTTTGACAAGGATGACATTAGAGAGCTAGTCTAAGTCGTCAACCTCTTAATTGAATCCTGCATTCAGCAGCTTCTCCACCTCTTTCTTTTCCGCTCAGGCCCTCTCGGGTGCCATCTTTATCTTTTTCCGGGCTATGGGTCGAGCGTCATGTCAGATCTTGAGAGTATGGATTGTTACTGACGCGGGGACTCCCATCAAGTCCCTTGGTGACCAAGCGAAGAGATCGCGTGACCGTTGGATAATCTCCAGTACACACTCTTTTTCTTCCGTCTCCAATGCTTGGCCTAGGTAAATCCTTTCTTTTGGGTTGGAAAAAGGCTGGTGGACCGTTCTTTGGTCCGCGGTTGGGATTTCTCTCTCAACGGGTCTGACCTCGAGTTTTGCTTCAAGAGATCTATTCTGTTGGTCACCCGGTGTTTCGTTCTCGGCCTTTGAACTTTGCTTTGGGCCTCTTCATGTACACACATAACCTCTTTCCCTTTCCGAAGAGAGGTTAGATAACAACTTCTGTTTTTCGGTTGCTGTCCGCGAATCTCTCCAGCTCCTCCTCCTAGCAGTGGAAACTTCCCTTTAAAATTGTATATTGAGACAACCATTTGAAATTTGTAAAGGGACACCCTGCCAAAAAGGGCGTTGTAGGTTCTCGATTTTTTTACCACAGAGAAAATGATGTTCTCCATCCGCTGACACGGTGCGGTTCCTAGGACCACAACGAGCTGTATGGTGCCAGCCACCTCTACTGCATCCCAATAAAAAGTTACCAAGGTTTCGAGGTAAGGCTTCAGGGCTGACGCCGAGACTCCTAATTGAGAGAAAGCTTCCCAGGAGAGGATATCTACCAAAGATCCGGTGTCAATTACTACCCTTTGAACTGTTTTCGTGGCGATTTGAGCGTGGATCACAAGTGTATCCGTGTGGGGCATTCGAACGTCCTCCGCGTCTGCTGCGGTGAAGATCATTTCTGCATGTGGCCAAAGAGCAATTTTTTGGCTAGCCGTTGATGGAGGCCGCTTTGCCTCTCTCTCATAATTCTTCCTGTCCTGCTTGCTTGTCCCAGAGATTAAGGGGCCTCCGGCCAGGGTGTCAATGAAACCTTCTTGTTCTAGAATTCGGTTAGCTTTATATCCCTCATGGTTGGCTTCATTTCGAGGGGCTTGATTGACCTACTGCTGGGCTGGTTGAGCTTTTCCCTTTCGCTTGCCCCTCCATTTATGGTCCCACCCTTTACCACGGTTAGGGGGGGGGGGGGAATAGTACGGTCGGTCATGTCTCCTATCTTGATGTTGAGGGTAATTGTCCCTGGAGGCGTGGCATGACCCGACAACTTGTCATCATGCCCATCTTATGGTCGGTTTGGGGGCTCATGATGGGAACTCCCCTGGTCGAGACGTTCATCCCCTCTTCGCGGGAAGGCGTGATCGTTGTTTTCTCGTCTTGTCGCAATGTGGGAGGATGTCCCGTAGAATACTGCTTTCGTTGCCTTCCATCCCCCTTGTCTTATCGGACTTTTCTGACCATTTTTGCAAAAAATCCATGCTGGATGTCATTCGCCCGTGATCTAGAGGCCGCAACTTCTTATGCTTTAATTTGCCTGGATACCATGTCTCTCAAAGTGTCATAGTTTTTCGGTTTTTTTCGGAAAAGGTAAGTTCTAAAGTATCCTTCAACCAGATTTCCCATGGCGATTATGATGGCAGATTCATGATTGAAGTTCATAATCTACACCACCACGCTTGTGAACTGTGCAAAGAACTGTCCCAGCGTCTCGTTCGGCCCTTGTCGGATGGAATTTAAGTCCAACATCGTCTTCTTTCTTGACCGCGAACTTCAAAAGTGGCATTTAAAGACCTGGCAGAGCTGCGAAAAGATGGAAATTGAGTTCCGAGGCAGGTTGGTAAACCAGGTCAGGGTTATCTTTGTCAGCGTCGAAGGGAATGTGCGACACAACATTGCATCGTTGTACTCGTTTATTCCCATGGCCGTCACCAAACGGCACATATGGTCGCCTGGATCAGTAGTCTCATCATACTTCATAAGATTCACGTCCCTCCACCGCTTGGGAACAGGGGCTCGACAGATTTCGTTAGTGAAAATGGACGGTATTAAGTCCTAGCCCCCCGCCCCTATAAGAGGCGGATCAGCCTTGGTAGAGGAGGAGACGTCAGAAGACCGTTCTCTGCGGCGATATTTACTAACATCCTGGTTCTCAAAAGGGGGCGGTTGATTCGGGTGTTCAAAGCCCCTTGGCTGATAGTAGTCGTAACAAACATTATCATACATGTTGTGGGGGGAAAGCCGTGTACGACTTCTCGTGCTGATAGGCCTGGTAGCCATCATGCTCGTAGAAGAAAGCATGTTCCTGATTGGGTTGATGGAAATTAGGGCCTCCGAACGCTGCCCCTTGCTGCTCGAAGACTGAGGGTACATAAGGCGAGAACTACTGGGCGGGTAGGGTCTCAGTTGTGTGAGCTGACATGCCGTGCATGCTGGATTCTGCGAACTCGTCAGTGGCGTCCTAACTAATCATGTTGGACGCATCATCCATGTACTCACTCATTTTTATGTGAATAAAAAAAACAAAAATCTTGTAAGTGGTGGATCCTGTGAGAAGAAAAATCCCGTCACTATACCTTGTAACCCCTTAGCGCGAGAAGTTTCCCACAGACGGTGCCAGTGATGAAACCATAAATTAAAAAGCCCTCTTCCACGTCACCTTGGGGGAGTCGGGAGCCACGCGCTCGAATTTGGTTGGTCAGAGGTCTTACTTGGAGTGCCTTCTAGGTTATGCTTACTGAGAGGGACACCTTGACCTAGGCCACGATGACCTTTTGGTGATCGACGGTCTTACCTGGATCAACTATCCGTGGATGACGGAAGGTATTCACCAGTGCCGTGCGGTTTAGCGCTTGGTTCAATTCGCTTCTCAGGCAGTGGCCTCATCATAGCTTTTCAGAAGAAATGAGGCTCATCCCGTGGGTAGGAAACATTGCGATGAAAACTTAGCATAGCTAAGCTCCTAATACTTGTGATTCTCGACCTGATTCTTTCCTGAAGATATTTGTCCGACGCTGGTTGTCGAGTTAGAAGCCAAAGTATTCTACGGGCTTAGTTGCTCATACATTTCCCACTGTCCTTGAGATTTCCCTTTCCCGCTGGTCCAAAAAGCCCCTTCTTTAGAGAGATTCTCATATTTTATAGCCAAGGAGGGAAATGCCTCCGAGACACGTCAGTTGGTCTATTTCGTAATTTGTCGTGTACTAGTTGCCACGTGTTTTTCGGGTTGTGACACGTGGATGGGGGGCATGTCGGACACCTCCTTTCCCCCTTTTGTCCCTGCCGTTCACGGAGCATTATTATTGTTTGTATGTGGTCGAGTTTCATTCCTTGTACGGGAGACAAACCGCTATTTTTATTTCTTTTTTCCTTAGTTTATTTTTACTTTATTTCTCTTTTACTTCGCGCAAGTTTCTTTTTCTTCCTTGATAGATATAGGTAATTCGGAGTTCTGGGGAAGCACTCTACGTTGACTGAACCCAAGTCGACGTCGACTGGATATTCACACAGGCAGAGGGCACTAGGAATCAAGTGAGATGGAGTCGATTACCCTTAGTCGACTCTTGAGGGGATCACAACGGAGCTAAGGACACAACGGAGCTAAGGATGGAGCAGAGATCCACTCAATATTAACTGCTACACAGTCGATGTTGACTTTACATCCAGGTAAGAACTTCAATTAACGTCGACTGAACTCCAGTAGACATTGACTGAAAACACAGGTGGGTTGTTACTTTTATTTGTGGTTAATTTTTATTTTAAACCCCCCCTTCTCTCTTTAACCCGACCTCCCCCTCTCTGACCAACCTTCGGTCACTGTCCAGCCTGCAGCACATCGCCGACGCCAACACACACCAGATCCAGCCCCTCTGTGCACAACAACCCCCAACAGCCCCAACTCCTCTTCGCAACCCCCCGTTTTTTGCCTTCGTTCTCCCTCATTCGAGCGCCGCCGCTCCCACAACAGACCTCCGGCAACACCAGCAGCGTACCACCACCCTCCAGCCTCGCAGCAAGCACCGATAGCAGCATCCGACTCCCGTCTAGCCCCTTTTCACAGATCCGAACAAAACCACCCCTAACCCACCTTTTTCATCGATTTTAATCCACCTCTCAATTCTTCTAGCATAAATATATTCCCTATACTTGTTATTTATAGATTTTTGAGCATTTTGAATACTTTGGAATGAGATTTGGTACAGAGTTTGGAATTTGATAATTTAGGGTTTGAAATTGCGCGGGAAATTGAAATTGATTGATTTAGGCGGTTAAGACTATTATAATTAGGGCTGATTTTTAGTGGGACTACTAAGATATATGATTTTGATGAGATTGATGATCTTGGATTGCTGATTGTGCTTAGTTTCTACACAGTGTTAATAAATTCAAGAAATTGGTTTTTATGGGTATTTGGTTGATTGTTATAATTTATTAAATATGTGCTTAATTTATAATTCACTTTTGATATTCATTGACTGATTTTCTATCTTTTGAGTATTTTTATGTCAGTTTATGCATGATTAACAATATGACCTAGCCTAGGATTCATTTCTATTATTTTAGGGTAGTTCATAAACTATGTGGTTCTTTTATGCTTTGATATTGTTTGTATAGAACTTACCTTAGTTGGTTGTTTCTTGCAGACCATGGTTTGCTCAAAGAACCTCAACATGGACCGAGTAGAGCTCGACAATGGAGACGAGCGTCAGCTTGCTAGTGATCTCACTGGGTGAGCCACGAGAACTCGCTGGTTCTCCCAAGCGCATATGGAGAAGCTCGAGATGCATCGTGGCATAATGGAGGCGTTGGCAAAGGTTGATGTCAGGCGCTTCGTGTGGCCCTTGCATCGCCACTACCCTAGCCTCACATGGGAGTTTCTTGCTACCCTGGAGGTACCTCGATACCCAGCTTCCACGAGAGAGGTCTCCTTTTGGCTGGGCAACCACAACCACAACCTTACTCTTTAGTAGCTAAGTGAGGTGTTTGGGTTTCAACACACCACCAATGGCATCGACACCGCCGAAGATCCCAACATCATATGGAGGTACATGACAAGGATAGCGGCGCCTACTTCCCAGCACACCTTCTCCAACAACATCACAAGCCCACTCTTCAGGACGATTCTTCGCGTCCCGGGAGTACTATATGGGCGCGTCCAGAGCAACGATGCCCCAACCACCAACCTTCGATGCATTCTGTTTGAGTCAGAGTCGTTGCCTTTGGCACACGCATGGCTCCTGCATTGCATCGCTCGCCGTCGTACCAGCAACTACGACAATATGGATTGTGGCATATTGGCCATCCTAGCCAGGAGACTCGGTATCTCACTAGATAGGTATACTTCTTATGACATCCAACTTATTGATCTTACTTCCCTCTGCTTGGGCAACATTATAGCTAGAACAGATGATGGACAGAGTTGCATCCACCCCACCTCACGGATACAGATCCGTTAGGTACACATGGACCTTCACTACATGCATGACTAGTACCAGACTCTGATGGGGCACCCCTACCCTGCAGGCATCTCCCTAGCAGATGATCCTGCCCTGAGAGTTAGGGAGTCCCTCTACGACCATGATGAGGACGCGACACCCATGGAGGAGTCCTCCGAGGAGAGGTCCTTTTTTTATTTCATTTTAAGGCTTAATATATTGCAAGGAAATAAAAGTATTTACAATGTACAAAAGAGTGAGCCATGGTGACGTAGGATCACTTTGATAGAACTACCAAATCATGGAACCTTCTATTGTGTTCCACTCGATGGGTGTGGTGAGCACAAGGCTCAGACTAACTCCTATCTCTCAAGCCAAAACTATCGGAAGTCAGACCTACCCCTAAGGTTGTGTGAGTTTAAATCTCCCTTCGGCTCGGCCATTAGGAGATTTACAGAAACACAACCTTAACACACCTAAATCATTGAGCCTAAAATGAGGGAGAACAATGTTGCTATAAAAAATTACATCCATGACTTGCAAGGGACACTGTATGCCAAGGCTATATCAGGCCATAACATTACAAAAACAAAATATGTTGCTCCATGACTTGATAATTTCCTCTTATGTCTTTGTTTGGGCTCAACTGTGTGCAGTAGGCTCATTTGTTATGTCAAGCCTTTGTTGTAAGGTTGTTGAAGCGGTGAAATGGAGTGAGAACTCATGGCTTAAGACCTTGTAAACATGAAGCTTGATGAGATGAACAACCTCTTCCACACTCTTGCTAGTTTCATCAAATACTTTCTTATTCCTTTCCCACCAAATTTGATAGATGGTTGCCGCAGGACCACTCTCTTAGCTTGAGGAGCAGTCTTATGAAAAGGAGGAGCAACCTGCCGATGCCGATGGTGGTGATGAGCTTCATGGCTCTCATCAATCATACATTTCGCACTAGGAGCAGTCCCATCAGCCTCAGCAGCCCTACTATGCTGGGGGACATCCTAACGACTTAGCGGTACAGATAGGCCAACTGCGGCTGGATGTGGCCACTATACGGGAATATATGGCCACCGTGCGAGAGGATGTCTCCTGGTGTCGCCAGACACTAGGGACTATGAGCACCCAACAACAGCAGTTTTATGCGGCCTCTTCCCAATTCATGCATAGCTTTGAGCAATTCGAGCAGCGTTGGGGCTACCCAGGAGGATTTCACTAGCAGGGACCCTATCAGGGAGGTTCCTTCTAGCAGGGAGGATCCATCTATGACCAGGGGGTCCATCTACATATTATCCCGGTAGCTTCTCTTAGGGAGGAGTGCCTGAAGGCTATGGTACACCTCCGCCATACTACCTTGGCAGTTCTTCACAGGGTGTATAGCCCCAGCTACCTCCTCTGCCTCCTCCGTTTTAGAGTTTATGTGGTTTTATTTAGTAAGTACCCCTTCTCCTTGGATTTTATTTTTGACAGTCGGACACAATCGATTTTAATTATGGGGTGGGAGGAACTTGGTAATTTTATTGACTTATTCTTGGTTTTGTTTTGGATTGTATTTTGGATATTATAATGGTCTTTATGCTTTTATGGTTTTAGGACATGGCACAACTCTTGTATGAGTTTAGATGATTATTATTTTGTATATTATGTTTGTTTCTTTTGATCTTATGTATCCAAATGTTTTCTATGAGAGTTGTGAGGACATCACCCAACTTACAAGATATTCAAAGAGTAGTGTCAAGGAAACTAAGGCAAATTAAGCTCGACGATGCAAGAGTGGATTCATTCGGGATATTGCACAAAATTCATTAGAGTGGATTCATTAGAGATATCCCTAGCCATACCTATGCTTATTTGCATCACAAAAGCCATATTTGAGCCTCACCTACAATTGATGTATTTTCGCTCCATGTATACAACATATTGCTCTTTCTCTGCCTTATTTCCTATCCGGGGATTATGTTGAGAATGGAAGCCATTTTTGGAGACATTATATGGTTTTTTTGTGTTGTTATCATTATTATTGGAGTTTGATGGCAGTATGATTATTTTATGGAAAATCTAATGAGTGAAAGAAAATCTGATCACCTAGGAGTTAAGGATGATCGACCCTTCTTGCTTCAGATGTTAGTTTAGGCGAGATGGGACCCATGGGTGAGGAGTCTGAAGTACTAAGTATCCAGGGGCCATTCATGACACCCATGTTTGCTACTAGCGAGAAGGGTATGCTAAGGTTAGAGAGGTAAAAGCATTATAGTGAAATAACATTGAGTGATAAGAGAAAGGTGAGAAATCTAATGAAGAAGTAATGTGGTATAAAAGTATGGAAAGAACTTCATTTCCCCGGATTATTAGCACCACATGGCCAAACATATCCCACCTTTAGCCTTTATTTATCTACTTCTCTTTGACCTTACATAAAGTCCTCTTGATTATTGTTGCTTTGTCACAGGAATATTGTTTTACATAAACTCTTTTTGTGTGGGATGTTGCTTTTCATTCACAAGCATAGATTTGAAGACATTAGTACCTTTTTGAAGATGTCAATTGAGTGTTATTGGTAATATGAGAATGAGTTCACTATGTTGAGAGTTTTTGTAGGATTCCCCGGTATGGCCATCCATGTTATTGCTTAGGGACAAACAAGCTTAAGTATGGGGTGATTTGATGTTTATGTTTTATCCCATGTTTTTGTGCTTAATTTCGCTCCTTATTCTAGTTATTTTGTATATTATGGGTTGGGAATATAGTGAATTTGTATATTTTATTGTCAGGAAGAAATCGAGTCGAATAAATATCAAATATAAATCAAACCAATCTCCAGTCCGCGTAAATAAATTACAAGACTTCCTCCCGCTGTAGTGGTAGGAGTCAGGATCAATCCACGAGGAAGCGTGTCAGCGGAATCCAAAGCAGTGCAAATCCACATTTTGTATCGACTCAGAAGACACTCGATATCAACTGGTTCAGTCAATGTTGAGTCAGGGTCTGTCCATCTCGAGTAAGTTCCTGCAGAGACAAAAACAACAATTGGCGTCGAGTGGAAGACTTGATGCCGAGTGATGAGTGGCTCGATGTCGACTGGCTAAAAAAATTGCCAGTCGATCCAATTGCACTCGATGTCGACTAAGATACAGTCGATGTCGAGTGAAATAACAATAACCGTGTGCGTCGGCAAAGATGGTTGAAGAATGAAAGGATGGATAAGACAGATGATCCGAAATAACAAGGGGTGTTGAGTTTTTCGAGGACCGAACGAACGACAATAGAAACGATGTAAACAAATATTAAAGAAATCTTCCAAAGACAAGGTTTACCACAATGATAACCAAACACACAAGAGACAAGATAAGACGGACAATTATGTTATCACATAAAAGGGACAAGCTTTCTCTGTCACAAACAACTAGATCTAACTCTCACAAGTAAAACCTAATTGAATCTACCGATTTTATGTTTATGATCCAAGTTGTTAACCTGAATTCCTTTCTTTTTCGATAAGGGCTAAACATATAAAGGTAGTAAATGATCAAAACATAACGAATACCAAAACTTACCTCAAGCGTGCAAGGCTATCTCGGGCTCGCCCCGACCCTAGAAGAAAGGCGACTATTCGCTCATCGTAGCAAAAGACATGATTGAAAGGAAATAAACTTGCATAAAATAAACTCTAAGTCTTTACAATTCCGGCGCGCCAACTCTCGCAAGAACGCCAAAACCCTAAAAGCATTGAAAGCCTAAACTCTCTACTAGACGTGTTTCTCCTTCTGAGATGGAATGAATGAAAATCATCCCCATAGGGCTTTATTTATAGGCTCCAATCCTTGCTAGCCAAGGAAAGGGAATGCTATCTAAGCTAAAAGATAAGACTTAAGTAAATGAAAGATACAAATCTAAACTAGGTAAACAAAATATCTCCTTAGGGTAAAATAGCTTTCACACATAAGGATAGATATTAGATAGTGGATAGAAGATCTTCTCCTTTGTGTGCAAGTAATCTCTCTCCAAATTGGATTCGTCAAATGTGTCTCGGCTCAACTGCATCTTCAGTCAATGTCAAGTAAGGTTCATTCGACGTCGAGTCCTTTACTCGATCTCGAGTCATATCAGTAGATGTCGAGTGCTTTAACTTCAGTGCTAAGTGTGGCTCAGGTTCACCCGATGTCGAGTCCTTGCATCCAGTCGATGTTGAGTCCCTCAGTAGACATTGAGTGATCTTCAGTGAATATCTACAGTAGCTTACTTGTCCAACACTTAGCCGATTTCAGGTTAGTCTTCAGTCGATGTCGATCGAGTCATGCTAGTCGACATCGAGTGGAAATCTGCACTCCTTGGTTTTGCTCCGAATTGGCTCCAAATTCTACAAAATTAAACAGAATCTTGTGTCAACCTCTATTTCTTACAAATAAGCATAAACTACACAAATTCTCTATATTCTCAACCCATAATATATAAAATACTAAAATAAGGAGCGAAATTAAGCACAAAAACATGGCATAAAACATGGACATCAAATCACCCCATACTTAAGCTTGCTTGTCTACAAGAAATATCTTGGATGGTCATACAGGGAAAACCTACAAAAACTCTCAACATAGTGAATTCATTCTCATATTACCAATAACACGTAATTGCCATCCTCGAAAAGGTACTAATGTCTTCAATATCCATGCCTGTGAATGAAAAGCAACATCTCACACAAAAGGAGGTTATGAAAACAATTTTCTTGCAACAAAGCAACAATATTAAAGAGGACTTTATTTAAGCTTGATGTGCGCTCAAATAACAATGATTTTCCCTTACATTCGTATCGATTTATGTCTACATTATATATTTTTGGGTTAGAATAATACAGAATCTATGTAGTTTATACGTATTTTCCATGGAAATCTACACAAGTTCTTGTTTAATTTCGCAAAAATCGGACGCACTTTGGAGCTTAAAGAAAAGTCATGAAGATATTGGAGAAGCTAAGGAAGAACATAGGATGGTGCAGCTGGAGAAAACGCCACTTTTCAACATTCATCATTTTGAATCAAGTTCTGATGCCTTCATGAAAGTTGTAGCCCTCGAAAAGAGCTAGATTTCCAATGCATATTCATATGTGTCAATCGGAGTAATGAGTACTCCGAAAAGTGCGTTTCAAGATGGAGCAGAATGCTGAAAGTTGACAAAAGTACTCGACGTCGACTACACTTGGTCGATGTTTAGTAAAGATCTAGTCGACTTCCATCCCAGAGGCCGAGATCGAGCACAAACTGAGCCAAGAACACAAGACCTGGTCGACGTCGACCACTTTGGTCGATGTCGAGTACACCACAGAGCCAAATCCGTGTCGAGGTCGAGAAGGAGTTCAGATGTGAGATTACTTGGGCACGAAGGCATGAGATGTTCTACCATTATGGAAAACTTTATCCACATTAGTAATTCCCACTTTTACCTTAGGGGGGATTTTATTTTATTTATTTATCAATGTTTTATCTTAGGATATAGATAGATAGAATTAGATAGAAGATATAGTTATTCCTTTCCTAGATTAGCTAGATGGATCGGAGCACTATAAATAAAGACCTAGAGGCTAGTTATTTCATTGAATTCAAGCCAAGTCGTCTTCGGACGCAAGGAGAGATGAGGCGAGAGAGGAAGCAGGGAGGAGGAAAGAGACGTTTGCATGGTTGTAAGTTTAGAATTTTATTTTATGTTAAAATTAATTTCTTTTATTATGGTTTCTTTCTAATTTCTTTCTTCTAGGGTTGAGGTGATCCTAACAATAGATATGTGGTTTGATTTATGAATTTATGAATTTGTATGTCTTTATCATCTTTTATCCTATATGCCTAATTCTTCTATGAGAGTAGTAGGTGATCCTTATTTATGATATTGAAGCGAAAATGATCTTGTTATGAATTTGGATTAATTATTAAAAAGGGATAGTAACACTTAGGGGTTATGCGAGAGCCTCTATATTCCTATTTGTTAATAACGAATGTTATTTGATATAAATCATGCATCTTTATGTGATTTATAATCTACACATATGTTTATTGTTGCGGTTATCCCTAACCTTGGAAGTTTGCATCTTTATTTGTTCTATTTTTCTTATTTTAATGTTCCTACGCAGCCACTCGACACTAACCACTACTTCCCCCTACATCCCTCGACATCGACCAACTCCTAGCCGACGTCGACAGCAACCCTCCTCACCTTTTCTCTCTATTCCCGAACCCCAAAACCAACTAAACCTATAACCGCTAACTTCTATCCGGAGGACGAACCTAACTCCACTATCGTATAGCAGGGTCTTGACTACAAATTTATTTGGTCGAGAAACCCTCTCGTCAAAGCTGAAAGAGAAGTAGATAGATAAAAGGTTAAAGGTGGTATATATTTGGCCATGTGGTGCTAATAATCCGGGGAAATGTAGTAATTTCCAAACTTTTATACCGCATTCATTCTTCATAAGATTTCTCACCTTTCGCTCATCACTCAATGCTTTTTTCACTATAATGCTTTTACCTCTCTAACCTTAGCACTGCCTTCTCGCCAGTCGCAAACATGGGTGTCATGAATGGCCCTGGATACTTAATGCTTCGGACACCTTACTTGTGTGTCCCATCTCACCGAACTAACATCTCAGCAAGCAGGGTCGATCATCCCTAACTCCTAGGTGACTGGATCTTCTTTCACTCATTAAATTTTCCATAATTTCATTCTCCTGTCATCAAACTCCAATAATAATAATAACAACACAAACAACCATATAACATCTCCAAAAATAACTTCCATTCTCAATATAATCCCCGTATAGGGAACAAGGTAAAGAATGGGCAATATGTAGTATATGTGGAGCAAAAATGAAGTAATGATATGTAAGGCTCATATATGGCTTTTGTGACGCAAATAGGTATATGTATGGCTAGGAATATAAAAATGAGCAACATATGGAAAATATAAAGTCCTCCATCCTCTTATTGTGCATATGTCAAAAGAAACATCAAATTTACCTCACTCTTGTGGTTTTCTCAAGAAAAAATTGCACTTCATTGGGACTTCCCTTCACTAGGCAACATTGTGCAATATCCCTAATGAATCCACTTTTGCATCGTCGAGTCTTGTCCTAGTTTCTATGACACTATTTCTTTGAACATCTTGCAAGCTTGGGTGACATCTCAAACAACTTTATGTTAAGCCATTAAGCACAAAAACAAAAAATTTAACCAAAGCATACCATGTATAAGCAAAATCGAGAGTAATCGTATATAATATAGGAACGAGCTTTTCCCCCACCCCATACTTAAATCATACAGTATCCTCACTGTATAAATCAAACAAAACAAAGGGTAAAGGAAAGAACTCTCCGAATATGCATTGAGGAATCAAATCAGGTGTTGTAAAGCAAGTTGCCAGGAGTCAACATTGAATGGGTTCCAGTCGACGTTGACTGCAGCTTTTTCTGTCGAGGGAGAAGTTGAAGTCTAGAGCCTATTTTTCAGTCGACATCAAGTGCGCTTCCCTGATGCCGAGTGCTATATAATGCTTCCAGTGACCAGAATCAATCACAAGTACTTGACCCCATTGCAGTCGACGTCGGCTGGTTCTTCAGGGACATTGTTTCCTTACTCATTGCATCCTTTATGCTTCGCAACCTGAAACTTGTTAGCATGTAAAGACAAGATCTCCAAAACCAAGTTTATCAAAAACCAAAAATCCATATAAAAAAAATTCTATTTAATTGAAATCCTTATACACATGCTTTAGATTTTTGAGTCGCTAGGCCGACTTCTTCCTTTATTCTCATGACCCTTCAAGGTAGGGCCCCTTTGTGCTTGACCCTTCTCCTGGATCATCTAGATCTCGATCATAGTGTCCAAGTTCCGTCGATAGGTTTTCATCACCATATAGCACTTTGGTTACCTTAACCTCCTTCTTCCTCTTCTTCCAAAACCTTATCCTATGTAGGTTAGCACACCATGGGGCCTAGGCCCTCTTCCTCTTACAATTATCATTAATGGATGGAGGAGAGGCAGAAATTATACCTGAGCTTACCTTTACGGGCCCGAAACAGGGATTTTTGGGTTGGGCGTCAGTCGATATTCAGTGTATGTACTCGATGTCGAGTGCACCTAGTGAGGGGACCCCATACTTAGTCATTTGGCAGCTCTGGTGTCTGATAGAGGGATTCGACATCGAGTGAGGTGACTCGGCGTCGAGTGACTTAGTTGACGTCGACTGGTTACAAATGATATCAACTTCTTCTTCAGCGCATATATCCGTCATTAAATACTCTCACAGCTTCTTCTCCTCAGATGTGAGCCTACCTACTTCATGATTTGCAGAGGTGAGAGCTCATTATATTACCTCCCTGCAGGGACTGTTGTCCTTGCTTGTGCTAATTCCCTTTACCTCTAGCCGGTGAACCTCCTCCATCGTGGGATCGAAGGAGAATTCTAAAATCTCGTTCCCTATTGTGAAGGTGAGAAGCCTCCTTCTTACGCTGATGTTGGCGTCCGTTGTAGAAAGGAAAGGCCTACCAAGGATGATAGGGCAAGCAGGATCCTCCGGCATATCTACCACAAGAAAGTCTTATGCGATAAAGAATTTCCCCACTTAGACGGGGACATCATCGACTATGCATGTGGGTATCCCTACAGTGTTGTTCTCCATATATCGCCTTGCATCCACATGCTCCAATGCTCCAATTTTCAGCTTTGACCAAATAGATAAGGGCATGATGCTCATGCTTGCCCATATATCACAAAGTGCCTCGTAGTGATGTTGACCAAATCCCACGGTGATAGAGAACTTCCAAGGGTCAGATCTATTCTCAGGAAAATCAATCTTCTTGCATTCGATGGTGATCTTGGTCATAGATCGCTTGTTGCTTAGGATCTCCTTGAGGAACTTAACGTAGACAGGCATTTCATGAAGAGCTTAGGTGAAAGGGATAGTAATATTAAGGCCCTGAAGCATCTGCACTAAATGCCTGAACTTACCTTCAGTGGGGTCTTTCAGCACGTTGGAGGGGAACGGGAGCGTGTTCTTTGGTTTTGGAACCAAAACAGCCTTCGGAGGTGATGCAAAGGAGTCGACATCAACTGGGGTTGACTCGACATTTACTAGAGGAGTCGATGTTGAGTGATTTGGTGTAGCAGGAGACTCAACATCGACTGGTGGCTCGATTTTGAGTGCAGGGGAGTCGACGTCGACCGAGGGACAGCCGACGTTGAGTGGATTTCCAGCAGCACCATTCTCTTCTCCGGTCTTTGGTTCGTGCAATTTGTGACCGTTTCTTAGTTGTACGGCGGCGATGTGTCCGGTTTGCCCCCTGGGATTGAAATCTGTATGCCCAGGGAGCTTTTCGGACTGTCGTTGAATTTGTGCCGCTAGTTGACCCATTTGGGTCTCCATGTTCTGCTTCCAGATGTCCATCTCTTCAAACCTCATAGTAAGGCTATGGAGCCACAATTGGATGGCGCTGGTGGATTGCTCGTTCTTAGTTTGATTCCTCCGTAACTCATCAAGGACAATCTGAAGATCATCCTTCCGCTGGTCTCTATCCGGATGTCTTGGAGCTCGGGAGTGTAAGGGGTTCCTAGGGTTACCTTGGTTCCGTTGTGGTTGATAGAACCGTTGGTCACCCTAATAGCGATTGGGACCCCCCGTGTAGGTCACTTCCTCATGAGTCTCCGCTAGAAGAACTTTCTCCGCATGTGGGCACTCAGGGGTTGTGTATCGCTCAAATCCACATCCGCAACAAGGTTGGTTCATAGAGAGGAACCTCACTTGCTTCTGGAGCTTCCAGGTCTGATCCTTGTAGCATTGTTCCTTGACGCCGGGATCGATTTCCTTGGAGGGCTCATACATGGGCATGGATGGGGCTGGCCTCGTGTCAGAAGCCACAAGAGTCCCACATGTGTTGTCCAAGTTGACCAACCTCTCTATGGTGGCCCAAGCCTTTGTTGGTATTTGCTCACTGTATTTGTCGAAGGTGTATGGTGGCCTTAGCCTCTCTATGGTGGCCTTATCCGGGGATTATGTTGAGAATGATGTTACATTATGGAGATGTTATATGGTGATTGTGTTTTTATTATCATTATTGAAGTTTGACAGGAGTTTGACATGAAATTTTTATTATCTCTATGGTGGCCTTATCCGGGGATTATGTTGAGGAGTCCGACGCACTAAGTATCCGGGGCCATTCATGACACCCATGTTTGCGACTCGCGAGAAGGCAGTGCTGAGGTTAGAGAGGTAAAAGCATTATTATTGAGAAAAAAAAGTATTATGAAAGGTGATGAATCAAAGGAAGAAGGAATGTGGTTATGAAATTTGGAAAGTACTCCATTTCCCCGGATTATATAGCACCACATTGCCAAATATTGCCCACCTTTAGCCTTTTACCAAATCTACTCCTTATTTAAGCTTAAATTAAAGTCTTCTTGATTATTAATGCTTTGTCACTTATAAATTGTTTTTGCATAACCCTCCTTTTGTGAGTAGATGTTGCTTTTTAATTGCACATGCATGGATTTGTGACATTAGTACCTTTTCGAGGATGGTAATTGACGGCAGGGACATATAAGAATGAATCTAATATGTTGAGAGTTTTGATTCCTTCCCCTGTATGACAAATAAAAGTATTGCTTGAGGACAAGTAAGCTTAAGTATGGGGTGTTTGTTGTGAGCCTAATTCGCCATGTTTTACGGTTACTTTTATATATCCATTTCTGCATACGTTTCATACATTTGGGTTAGAATAATACAGAATCTGTGTAGTTTACACTTATTTGCAATATATGGAGGTCTACACAAGTTTTTGTTATATTTCGCAGAAATCGGACGCACTTTGGAGCTTAAAGGAAAATTCGTGAAGAAGCTAAGGATGGTGCAGCCGGAGAAAAGTCTATTTTTTGGCATTCATCATTCAGATTCAAGTTCTGATGTCTTTATGAGAGTTGTAGCCCTCGGAAAGAGCTTTCCAACGCATGGTCATATGCGTCAATCCGACAAACGATGACTCGGGAAAGTGCGTTTCAAGAACAAAGCAGGATGCTGAGAAGACTGGTCGATATCGACCAAGCACACTCAATATCGACCAGATTTAGGTCAAAATTCTCCAAATCGACTCAGAGTTGGCTAGAATCGACTAAGGAAGAAAGGAAGAGGTCGATATTGACTACCCAAAGTCGATATCGAGTACCCAAATCGAGTCAATATTCCAGAAGTCGACCCAATGCAAGCAGCTGAAGAGAAACCGAGGAAGCACAGGTCAATATCGACTTAACTAGGTCAATATCGATTTAACCAAGTCAATATCGACTGGACCCACGGCGGCAGATTCTTAGCTTGACCGACTTCTTGTTAAGTTTCTATCCCGAATCTAATGGAGATATTTTCGAGACCAAATTCTATCCACATCTATCAAGATCTATCAAGTCCAAGGAAGATTTATCCACTTTAGATATAATCGTAGTTGATTTAATTCTTTTATTCCATGTTTTATCTTTATGTTATAAGATAAAGTAGATATAGGTATAGATAGACTTTCTTACCTTGATTAGCAAGGGTTGGAAGCCTATAAATAAAGCCTTTGAGGCTGGATTTTATTAATTTAATTTCAGAGACAATTAGTTACATAAAGAGAGAAGGAGAAGAGGTTGTAAGTTTGGGTTTTATTTAATGCAAGTTAGTTCTTTTTCATCAAAGATGTCTGCTATTGCAATGAAGAGTGAGTAGTCCACCCACTTCTAGGGCCGGGGTGAGCCCGACGGTAGCCATGTAAGGTGATGCGGTAAAGGTACGATCTTTTGATGCAATTCGTCTTCTATCCCTATGAGCATGATTCTTTGCGAAAGCTGAAGGTGATCCTTGTTTGTGTTATTGAAGAGAAAGTGATCTTAATGCAACTTGGGTTAATTATGTGAAAAGGGTTAGTAACAATTAGGATTTATGCGAAAGCCTCTATATTCCTATTTGTTAATAACAAAAGTTATTTGATGGAAATCATGATCTTTTATGCCTTTATGTGTTATTTTGCATGGTTATCGTTGTGGTGTTGATACCTTGGCTTTGGAAGTCTTTTAGTATATTGATTTATTTCATTGAAAATCTGAGTTCTGTGTTCGAGAATTTGCAATTTAAAGTTTATGTCTTTGTCCATCTCGGGGATTGTTAGTCGATATCGAATAGCACTTAGTCGATATCGAGTAGAAGTTTGTCGAGATTGAGTTTCTGTTGCTGAGTTTGCTTTCTGTCGTCACTGTGCTTTGTCGATATCGAGTACCTCCTTGTCGATATCGACCAGTTTCTGTGTTTGCTTTATTTTCTGTTTTGCTTTGTTATTTTTTGTCTTTCTTTCTGTCTTTTTGCTTTTCTGTGAGATTTACAGCTACCTGAGATCCGCTGACGCGCTTCCTCGTGAATCGATCCTGACTTCCCACTACTGCATAGGGAGGGAGTCTTCTAATCATTTGCAAGGGACGAAATCTGGTTTGCCGTGATTTATTTATATTTTATTGCAAGTCTCAATTTCTTCCTACAACAAATTGGCGCCGTTGCCGGGGAAGCAATCATTCGCGCCTTAGGTAGTTAGATCTCATGTTTTTCCTTTAGTTACTTAGCAGGTACATGCGATGTTCTGGAATGCAAGACGCATATGATATGGAGGCTACGATAGCGGAGCTTCGCCAACGGATAGCGGAGATAGACAGAGAGAGCGGAATTAAAACGTCACACGGATGCCGATGCCGCCAAGACCCGCCGGATCAGGGAGCTATTGGATGTCTGGCGTAGAAGGGACAACGTCTCCTTCTATGAGCCAGTCGACAACGACTACCTAGACTCGGCATATACACATTCTGGAGGAACTGATCCAGAAACACCAGCCGAAATCATCTGTACCACAGAAATCCAGGTATGTCCTTCCTCTATTTCAATATCTACTTCGCTATCTATCTTTAAAGAATCTTCTGAAGGATCCCAAGAAGAAGAAGAGCTACCAATGTAAAATGCGGATGTCGTTGCCCATGGTGTTTCAAAGTCGCTTTTACCTTACAAGGTGAAGGCCATCCCTGACGATTTTGGGGAACCGATGTTTGTGTTCAAGTATGGGGTCCTCGCAAAGTGGCATGAAGCTCCACAAGATGAGGTGGAAATATCTCTTCCCACTCCACCGTGTTGCTCTGGTGGAGATGTGCATACAAATCAACCAATGAAGCGGAAGAGGTATGATGATGAGGTATGTATAGTTTCTGTATATCATCCTTTAGGCATGCTAGCTGGAGCATAGGAAGATGAATGGGTGAAGCCATGGAGCATTCACTCAGGGAGATTTAAGCTTCTTCACATGATGCCCCCGGATGACATTCCACGCTTCCCACCACCGGAGGAACCACCAGATCCACCTATACCTCCGGAAAAAGATGAGCCAGGCTAATGCTTAATGGAGAAAGTCGGCCTAGCGACTATAAAATCTAGAGCTTGTGAATAGACAATTACTTTTTGGGACTTTTGGACATTGTTGCTTTTGTTTGTTTTTGGTTTTGAACTTTTTAGTTTTTCAATTGTGGGTATTTCTCTTCTACATTTTTCAGGTCCATGGGGATAGAAGCAAGCTATATTCGGATTCGGCCCAGGCATGTTCAATCGAGATTTTGAAGCCCTGCACACCTGTCTAGTGAGTTTATTTCTTTACCCTTGTTTTTATACAGTGAGGACACTGTAATGTTTAAGTATGGAGTGGGGGAAGGGCTTACTTCATGCATATTTAATTTATTTGACATTATTTGTGTGCATATTTGAAGTTTATTTCTTGAATTGCTTATACATGGTTATTTTGGAATTCATTATTGATTTATGTGCTTACATGCATGTTTTCCAAGAGTTTGAAAAAATGACCTCCATTGAAAATTTTTGATAAATGTCATGGAAGCTTTATTGAACTCGACGATGCAAAATTGGATTCATTAGAGATATAGCATGAAATTGCCTGGTAAAGGGAAGTCACAATGAATTGCATTATTTTCTTGAAAACCATGAAAGGAGGTAAAATTTGAAGTTGCTTTTGACATGTTGCCTGATAAGAGGATGGAGGACTTTATATTTCCATATAATGCTCATTGTTATAGTCCTAGCCATACCTATGCTTATGCATCACAAAAGCCATATTATGCCTTATTTCATATTATTGCTCCACATGATCTAAATATTGCCATTCTTTACCTTATCCGGGGATTATGTTGAGAATGATGTTACATTATGGAGATTATTATATGGTGTTTGTATCATTATTGGAGTTTGGTAGGAAATTGTTTCAAATATATGGAAAATTTAATGAGTGAGAAAAAATCCAATCACCTCAAGAGATAAAGGTAGACTGACCCTGCCTGCGTTGAGATAATAGTTCCGCAGGATGGGACACCAATGTGAGTAGTCCGACGCACTAAGTATCCGGGGCCATTCATGACACCCATGTTTGCGACTCGCGAGAAGGCAGTGCTGAGGTTTTAGAGGTAAAAGCATTATTATTGAGAGAAAAAAGCATTATGAAAGGTGATGAATCAAAGGAAGAAGGAATGTGGTTATGAAATTTGGAAAGTACTCCATTTCCCCGGATTATATAGCACCACATTGCCAAATATTGCCCACCTTTAGCCTTTTACAAAATCTACTCCTTATTTGAGCTTAAATTAAAGTCCTCTTGATTATTAATGCTTTGTCACTTATAAATTGTTTTTGCATAACCCTCCTTTTGTGAGTAGATGTTGCTTTTTAATTGCACATGCATGGATTTGTGACATTAGTGCCTTTTCGAGGATGGTAATTGACTGCAAGGACATATAAGAATGAATCTAATATGTTAATAGTTTTGATTCCTTCCCCTGTATGACAAATAAAAGTATTGCTTGAGAACAAGCAAGCTTAAGTATGGGGTGTTTGTTGTGAGCCTAATTCGCCATGTTTTACAGTTACTTTTATATCGATTTCTGCATACATTTCATACATTTGGGTTAGAATAATACAGAATCTGTGTATTTTACACTTATTTGCAATATATGGAGGTCTACACAAGTTTTTGTTATGTTTCGCAGAAAT
Source organism: Persicaria maculosa (assembly GCA_963922045.1). Taxonomy (NCBI): domain Eukaryota; kingdom Viridiplantae; phylum Streptophyta; class Magnoliopsida; order Caryophyllales; family Polygonaceae; genus Persicaria; species Persicaria maculosa. The sequence continues at coordinate 49,358,617 of OY998259.1, read as the reverse complement.
CAGACGCACATTGGAGATTAAAGGAAAACTCGTGAAGAAGCTAAGGATGGTGCAGCCGGAGAAAAGGCCGGTTTTTGGCATTCATCATTCTGATTCAAGTTCTGATGTCTTCATGAGAGTTGTAGCCCTCGGAAAGAGCTTTCCAACGCATGCTCATATGCGTCAATTTGACAAACGATGACTCGGGAAAGTGCGTTTCAAGAATAGAGCAGGATGCTGAGAAGACTGGTCGATATTGACCAAGCACACTCAATATCGACCAGATTTAGGTCGAAATTCTCCAAATCTACTTCAGAGTTGGCTAGAATCGACTAAAGAAGAAAGGAAGAGGTCGATATTGACTACCCAAAGTCGATATCGAGTACCCAAATCGAGTCAATATTCCAGAAGTCAGCCCAATGCAAATAGCTGAAGAGAAACCGAGGAAGCACAGGTCAATATCGACTTAACTAGGTCAATATCGACTTAACTAGGTCAATATCGACTTAACCAAGTCAATATCGACTGGACCCACGGCGGCGGATTCCGAGCTTAACCGACTTCTTGTTAAGTTTCTATCCCGAATTCAATGGAGATATTTTCGAGACCAAATTCTATCCACATCTATCAAGATCTATCAAGTCCAAGGAAGATTTATCCACTTTAGATATAATCGTAGTTGATTTAATTCTTTTATTCCATGTTTTATCTTTATGTTATAAGATAAAGTAGATATAGGTATAGATAGACTTTCTTACCTTGATTAGCGAGGGTTGGAAGCCTATAAATAAAGCCTTAGGGGCTGGATTTTATTAATTTAATTTCAGAGACAATTAGTTACATAAAGAGAGAAGGAGAAGAGGTTGTAAGTTTGGGTTTTATTTAATGCAAGTTAGTTCTTTTTCAGCAAAGATGTCTACTATTGCAATGAAGAGTGAGTAGTCCACCCACTTCTAGGGCTTGGGTGAGCCCGACAGTAGCCATGTAAGGTGATGCGGTAAAGGTACGATCTTTTGATGCAATTCGTCTTCTATCCCTATGAGCATGATTCTTTTGCGAAAGTTGAAGGTGATCCTTGTTTGTGTTATTGAAGCGAAAGTGATCTTAATGCAACTTGGATTAATTATGTGAAAAGGGTTAGTAACAATTAGGGTTTATGCGAAAGCCTCTATATTCCTATTTGTTAATAACGAAAGTTATTTGATGGAAAGCATGATCTTTTATGCCTTTATGTGTTATTTTGCATGGTTATCGTTGTGGTGTTGATACCTTGGCTTTGGAAGTCTTTTAGTATATTGATTTATTTCATTGAAAATCTGAGTTCTGTGTTCGAGAATTTGCAATTTAATGTTTCTGTCTTTGTCGATCTCGGGGATTGTTAGTCGATATCGAATAGCACTTAGTCGATATCGAGTAGAAGTTTGTCGAGATCGAGTTTCTGTTGCTGAGTTTGCTTTCTGTCATCACTGTGCTTTGTCGATATCGAGTACCTCCTTGTCGATATCGACCAGTTTCTGTGTTTGCTTTATTTTCTGCTTTGCTTTGTTATTTTTTGTCTTTCTTTTTGTCTTTCTGCTTTTCTGTGAGATTTACAGCTACCTGAGATTCGCTGACGCGCTTCCTAGTGGATCGATCCTGACTTCCCACTACTGCATAGGGAGGGAGTCTTGTAATCATGCACGGGACGAAATCTTGTTTGCTGTGATTTATTTATATTTTATTGCAAGTCTCAATTTCCTCCTACAACATGCATGTAATCCTTGGATGTCGTGGGATATAGAGTGAGCTGAGCCTGGGCTTGTCTCCTGGCTTGCTCTTCACGATCAACGCTGGCCATTTCTATAGCAACTCGTGCCCTCTCTGCAGCAATAGTAGTGGCATTATCTTGTATCTCCTTCCTAAGCCTTTTAATCAGCTCAACCTGATTTTCAGCGGTCGACATGATGTTGTTTAACTTAGAATGGATATGAAGAAAACGCTTAGGGTCATCTAAACCTTCGAACTCCGGTGTGAGATCAGCGCGTCGCATACATCTGTAAAATCAGCACTGAAGTAGAACGTGCAAATAACTACCTAGGGCGCGAAAGATCGCTACCCCCGCAACGGGGCCAAAATTTGTTAGGAGGAAATCGAGTCGAATAAATATCAAATACAAATAAAAACAATCTCCATTCCGCGCAAATAAATTACAAGACTTCCTCCCGCTGCAGTGGTAGGAGTCAGGATCGATCCACGAGGAAGCGTGTCAGCGGAATCCTAAGCAGTGCAAATCCACATTCTATATCGACCCAGAAGACACTCAATATCGACTGATTCAGTCGATGTCGAGTCAGGGTTTGTCGATCTCGAGTAAGTTCATGTAGAGACAAAAACAACAAACGGCATTGAGTGGAAGACTCGATGTCGAGTGATCAGTGGATCGATGTCGACTGGCTTAGAAAAATGCTAGTCGATCCAATTGAACTCGATGTCAACTAAGATACTGTCAATGTTGAGTGAAATAACAGTAACCGTTTGCTTCGGAAAAGATGGTTGAAGAATAAAAGGATGGATAACAAGGGGTATTGAGTTTTTCGAGGACCCAATTAACGGAAATAAAAACGAGGTAACCAAATATAAAAGAAATCTTCCAAACCCAAGCGTTACGACAACGATAACCAAACACGAAAGAGATAAGATAAGATGGACAATTATGTTATCACATCAAAGGGACAAGCTTTAGCTGTCACCAACAACTTGATCTAACTCTCACAAGTCAAACGAAACTGAATCTACCGGTTTTATGTTTATGATCCAAGTTGTTAAGATGAATTCCTTTCTCTTTCGATAAGGGCAAAGCATATAAAGGTAGTAGATGATCAAAACATAACAAATACCAAAACTTACCTCAAGCGTGCATGGCTATCGTCGGGCTCACCCCGACCCTAGAAGAAAGACGACTAGTCGCTCATTGATGTCCATGTTTTACACCATGTTTTTGTACTTAATTTCGCTCCATATTCTTATGTTTTATATATTCTGGGATGGGAATATAGTGAATCTGTGTAGTTTATGCTTATTTGCAAGAAATAGAGATCTACACAAGTTTCTAGTTAATATTGCAGAGTTTGGAGAAAATTTAAAGTAAAACCAAGAGTGCAGATTTCCACTCGATGTCGACTAGAAGGACTCGACATCGACTGAAGAATACCCCGAAATCGGCTATGTTGGACTAGGAAGCTACTGTAATTGCACTCGATATTCACTGAAGATCACTCGATGTCTACTAAGGGACTCGACATCGACTGGGACAACACTTGACATCGAGTGAACATTAGCCACACTTAGCAGCTGAGACAAGATGACTCAAGATTGACCAAGAGGACTCGATATCGAGTGAGTGACTTGACGTCAAGTGGACTTTACTAGACGTTGATTGAAGATATAGTTGGGCCGGGACGCGTTTTGATCAATCCAACTCCGACGAGAAGTACTTGCACATAAAGAAAGAGATCTTCTATCATCTATGTAGTTTCTCTCCTTATGAGTGAAAGCTATTTTACCCTAAGGAGATATTTAGTTTACCTTATAGATTTATATCTTTCCTTTATTTAATTTATATCTTCTAGCTTTGATAGAATTTCCTTATCCTTGGCTAGCAAGGATTGAAGACTATAAATAAAGCCCTAGGAGATGGTTTTCATTCTTTTAAGTTCAGACAGAGAAACACATCTAGCAGAGCACTTAGGTAATCAAATCTTTTAGGGTTTTTGTGTTCTTGCGAGAGTTGGCGTGTCGGAATTGTAAAGACTTTGAGTTAATTTTAGGCAAAGTTTATTTCTTTCAATCACGTCTCTTGTTACCAAGAGCGAGTAGTCGCCCTTCTTCTAGGGTCAGGCTGAGCTCGACGATAGCCATGCTTGTGGATTGATAAGTCGCGAAAGAAAGGTATTTTATCTTTCTCTATCTTGTGCTTCGTCTTTAATTGAAAAGTTAAGGAACTCATGTTGCGGAACTTGGGTAGTAATTAGGGTTTCTATTAGGAAGTATATAAACTCTATTTATGAAAAGGATAGATGAAGTAAGTGTTATTTATCCAAAGATTCATATTCCTATTTTCCAGATTAGGTGAAAAGCCTTGTCGTTTATCGATAAAATACTTGTCTTTTGCGATTTATGATTTCACTTGCATGATTGTCGTTGTCGTAAACCCTGGCTTTGCAAGATCTTTTGTTATATTGTATACATCGTTACTATTTTCGTTCGTTGGGTCCTCAAAAAACTCAACACCCTTGTTTATTTCTAATCATTCTTCTTTCTCCATCCTTATATTCTTCGGCCATCTTTGTCGACGCACACAGGTTACTGCATAATCGCTCGACTCCAACTGATCTCAGTCGACATCGAGTGAACTTGTATCGACTGTCAATCTTCTGACCCAATAGATAACGAGCTACTAACCATTCGATATCTAGTCAACCACTCAAGATCGACTGTTGCTTTTGTCTCTGTAGGACCTCACCCGAGATCGACAGATTTGACTTGACATCGAATGTACTCAGTCTATATCAAGTGGTCTCCTGAGTCGATTTAGAACGTGGATTACGAGCTATTTAGGATCCACTGGCACACTTCCTTGAGAATCGATCTTGATTATCTTCCACTATAGCAGAAGGAAGTCTTGTGTTTATTTGCGCGAACTAGAGATTAGTTTGATTTATATTTTTTATTTATTCGACTCAATTTCGTTCTAAAAAATTTTTGCACCGTTGTCGGGGAAGCGATCATTTGTGCACTAGGTATTTATTTTCACGTTCTATTCTAGTGCTGAATTTACAGGTTTATGTGGCGCCGATTACACACCAGCGTTCGAAGGTTTGGACCAGCCAAAACGTTTTCTTCGTGTCCATTCCAATTTACAAAGAATCATGTCGGACAACGAGACGCGGGCTTAGCTGATTGAGAGACTTAGGAAAGAGGTCGAGGAACATGCCACGACTATTTGCGTGAGAAAGAATTCGGTTTGAATTTATATTTATATTTATTTAGACTTGATCTCCTTCTATATCAGCTTTCTCTCTTTGCCCATTCAAGGGAGTAAAAGACAAGGGGAAAAGAAAGTGTCATGGGGAGTGTTTTTCCAAAACAACCAATCGAAAGGTGATGAGGAAGTTTCCTTACAAATTTTAAATTCATCTCACAAGGGGGACCAAGTTTAAGACAAATTTCGGATAGGCATGTGTAACGGGAAAAATCCAATACCTTAGTTGATGATAATCTGAGATCTCGATCTACCCTCCATGGTTGTCTTCCTGCAGGAAACAAAGAGGGAAGAAGAAGAGGCGAGGCTGCTTCCTCGTGGGAAGCCTCCGACGCTCAAGTCAGATAGTGTGTCGGCTGTTCGAGAGCCCCCTAAACCCTAGTAGATCGATCATATATATAATGAGAGTTAGGGATTGCGATTAGGGTTTACCGTGTAAATGAGGATTATGTCCCTGGATCTTTTATCGAATTACTTTTGCTATATCAGCATGGGAGAAAAAGATAAGGTTTGTGGTCCCGAAGTCGGATATTTGAATTTCCAACATTAGTTTCCGAGAGTTACTTTCTCGAATCTCTCTCTCTCTCTTTTTCATCCCGGCTCGATCAAATTAGTGTTTCAAAATTATGAGAATACTGACATCCAAAATCCAATTCAAATCTCGAGGTGAAAAGACGGAATTGCCCTCAAGTTCAAAATTTGGCCAGAATCCGCGTTTAGGATTTTAAAATACGATTTTCAAGGTTAGGATGAGGATTTTCCATATATCTGAATTTTACAACTTAAATCCATTTTATTTTATTTACCCTTAAAATATTATTTGAAAACCCGAGGTCTTTACATCATCCACCTGTAAAAACAAGTCTTGTCCTCGAGACTAAAATCATTTTCAAAACCATTCAAGCATTTCAAAATCCAAGACAATCCTCCTTATGTCAGTCAATCAAGTTTTCCGAACTCGAGAGGTGGAGTCATCCACCTCTAAGGGATAATCTCATATTATCTTACTATGTTCCATTCTCAAAACAGTTTCAAGCTATCAATCTTAAGTTATCATAGGGCTCAACGACTACTGTCCATGTTTTTACGCCATGTTTTTTTACTTACTTTCTCTCCTTATTCTATCAGTTTATATATCCCGGGTTGGGAATATAGTGAATTTGTGTAGTGTATGCCTATTTGCAAGAAATAGAGGTCTACACAAGTTTTGGTTTAATATTGCAGATTTTGGAGCAATTTCGGAGAAAAACCAAGAAGTGCAGGATACCATGAGATGACCGTGAAATCGGCTAAGTGCCGGAATGAGCTAGCTAATGGAATATGAGTCGATGTCTACTGAAGAGGACTCGATCTCAAGTGAACACTGAGCCATAGATAGTAGTTGAACACGAAGCAGTCGATATCTACTGACATGATGCGATATCGAGTGAGTCACTCGACGTTGAGTGGACCTACTCGACGTCGACTGAAGATGCAGTGGGCAGAGACGCGTTTGACGAATCCTATTCGAAGAGGAAACAACTTACACGTCGAGAAAGAGATTTTCCATCATTTATCTAGTTTCTATCCTTGTGGGTTAAGAACTTTTTTTACCCTAAGGATTTATTTTATTTACCTATTTGGATTTATATCCTCTTTTAAGTTGATTTATATCTTTTAGTTTTAGATAGAATTCCTTAGCCTTGGCTAGCAAGGATTGGAGCATATAAATAAAGCTCTAGGGGCTGGATTTTATTCATTCAAATTTCAGTTCAGAGAAAATAATTCTCATAGAGTTTAGGCATTCGAAGCTTTAGGGTTTTGGCATTCTTGCGAGAGTTGGAGTGTTGGAATTGTAAACATTACGAATTTAGTTTAATGCAAGTTTATTCCTTTATTTCAATCATGTCTGTTGTTATGATGAGCGAGTAGTCGACGTTCTTCTAGGGTCAGGGTGAGCTCGACGATAGCCATGCACGCTTGAGGTAAGTTTTGATTTGATATTCATTATGTTTTGATCATCTACTGCCGTTCGTTGGGTCCTTGAAAAACTCAACACCTTTGTTATTTTCTGACCATCTTTCTTCACCATCCTTTTATTCTTCAGCCATCTTTGCCGACACACACAGGTTACTGATAGTTCACTTGACATCGACTGTATTTCAGTAAACATCGAGTGCATTGGATCGACTAGCACTTTTCTGAGCCAGTCGACGTCGACACACTAACCATTTGATATCGAGTCACCCACTCGAGATCAACTGCTGCTTTTGTCTCTGCAGGTGCTTTACCCGAGATCGACATATTTGACTCAACATCGACTGCACACAGTCGATATTGAGTGGTCTCGTGAGTTGTTTCAGATCGTGAATTACGAGCTTCTTAGGATCTGCTGAAACGCTTCCTCGTGTACAGCTGGACGAAGTCTTGTAATTTATTTGCACAGACAAGGATTCGGTTTGCCTTTATATTTCATATATTTGCTTAACTCGATTTCCTTCTAACAAATTTTGGCGTCGTTGTCGGGGAAGCGATCATTCGTGCCCTAGGTAGTTATTTTCACATTCTATTCTAGTGCTGATTTTACAGGTGTATGCGGCCCACTGATCGCACACCGGAGTTCGAAGGTTTAGACGAGCCAGAAGGTTTTCTTCGTGTCCATTCCAAGTTATAAAGAATCACGTCAGACAACGAGACGGAGGCTCGGCTGATTAAGAGACTTATGAAGGATGTCGAGGAACATGCCCCGACTATTTCTACAAAAAGGGCACAAGTCGCTACAAAGATGGATCCCGCTGATCGTGAGGAGCAAGCCAGGAGACGAGCCTAGGCTGAGCTCACCCGATATCCCATGATGGCAGAGGATTACATGCATCTGACACTCTTCGTGCCTGAATCAGCTATTCTTATCCCTCCTTCTACTTTTGAAATTTGAACTTCCTTTCTTTCTGAAATTAAAATGCATACTTTTGAAAGAACAATAAATGAATGTCCTTTAACTCATATAACGACGTTTGTTGCCTTATGTGAAACTATCGTCGATGGTGAAAATTTAGAACATGTCAAATTAAAAACGTTTCGTTGGTCTTTTACAGGGAAGGCATTGCAATGGCTCGAAGAACTGACCCCATGATCACTCACGACATGGACAGAGGGAAACGAGAGCGTCTTCTTTGGAGGTGTTCCTTAACAAATTATTTCCTCCTACTAAAACGGCAATGTTGTTACAAAATATCACGACTTTTCGACAAAAGCATGAGGAGACACTGACGCAGGCATGAGAGCGGTTCAAGGACCTATTGCGATCTTGCTCTACTCATAGGCAGCCACCCTACGTGATTCAGGATATTTTCTACAATTCTCTTGACCTTCTTAGGAAAGAGCAAATCAGCTCATACACCTCCTACCAATACATTGAGCAAACACCGATGGAGGCTTGGGCCACTAGAAAGGTTGGTCAACTTCGACAACACATATGGGACTCCTATGGCTTCCGATGCGAGGCCAGCCCCATCCATGCCCTTGTATGAGCCATCTAGAGAGATAGATCCAAACGTGAAGGAATAATTCTACAAGGATCAAACCAGATGGCTCCAGAAGCAAGTGAAGTTCCTCTCAGTGAAGCATCCTTGCATCGATTGCGGATTTGAGTGGCACACTACCCCTGGGTTTCCACATACAGAGCAAGTTCACCTAGCGGAGACTCATGAGGAGGCAGCTTACATGGGGGGTCTCGATCACTATTAGGGGGACCAACAGTTCTATCAACCACAACGGAACCAAGGTAACAATAGGAACCCCCCACCTTATCGAGCTCCAGAACATCTAGAGAGATACCAGCAGAAGGATGACCTTAAGATCACCCTCGATGAGTTAAGGAGGAACCAGACTAAAAACAAGCAGTCCACCAGCACCATACCATCGCGGCTCCATAGCCTTACCACGAGGTTTTGAGAAATGGACATCTCGAAGTGGAACATGGAAACCCAAGTGGGTCAACTAGCGACACAATTTCCACGACAGTCCGGAAAGATCCCTTGGCATACAGATCCAAATCCTAAGGGGCAGAACAGACACATCGCCTCCCTACAACTGCGGAGCGATCACAAACTCCACGAACCAGATATTTGAGAAGAAAACAACGCCATTGGACATCCAGTCGACATCGACCAGACTTCACTCGACATCGAGCCATCTTCACTCGATGTTTAGTCCCATACACCAGTCCACTCAACGTCGACTCCTTAGATGTCGAGTCAACCCTAGTCGACGTCGACTCCTCTGCACCACCTCCAAAGAAGACGCTCTCGTTTCCCTCCAAGGGGCTGAAAGACCCTACTTGAGGCAAGTTCAAGCGCTTTGTGAAGTTGCTTCAGGGCCTCAACGTTACCATCCCTTTCATCGAAGCACTTCACAAAATGCCTACCTATGTCAAATTCCTCAAGGAGATCCTCAACACCAAGCGATCGATGACTGATATCGCCAGCGAATGCAAGAAGATGGATTTCCACGAGAAGAGACTTGGCCCTGGGAAGTTCACTATCACCGTGGAACTTGACCAACATCGCTTCAAAGCACTTTGTGATACCTACGAGCATAGTTGATGTTGTCCCCGTCCAAGTGGGGAAATTCTTTATCCCTGCAGATTTCCTTGTGATAGAAATGGCAGAGGGTCCTAGTTGCCATACCATTCTTGGTAGGCCCTTCCTCGCCACTACAAATGCCAACATCGGCGTAAGAAAGGGACTTCTCACCTTCACGATAGGGGATGAGATCATCGAATACTCCTTCAACCCCAACATGGAAGAGGTGATAGAAATCAAGGCGGTCTATGCTCGAATCAATGATATCACCTGCAATGAACCAACGGGAAGGGCCTTGACACATAAAGAGGCCTTAACCCAGGCTGAGGCTGGGCTGGAGAAGGAGTTACATGTTGCATACACGACTGAGGAGGAATTCTTCGATGACACCTTATTAGCGGAGCTGGAGTACTCACTCGATATCGAGCAGTGTTAGTCGATTTCCACTGGACCACTCAACGTTGAGTCACCACCTCACTCGATCTCCACAGCTTTTCCAAAACAGGTATGTACCACTGACTCACTCGGCGTCGTCTGCTTTTCTCTTTGCAGGTACTACCTCACTCGACGTCGACTCTGTTCACCCGACGTCAAGTGCCTCACTCGACATCGACAAGATCAACTCGATGTCGACTACCTTACCAGACCAGGAATGTACTGATCTTTCACTTGATGTCGATTACTCTGACTCAATGTCAACTAGTTTTTTGCACCAATACAGCCTCATATGCGATTCAGCATTGTTGTCGATGTATGCTTGGTCGACGCCAACTCTTGTAGCTGATTTAGATGCTTCTATCATGCGGATTGAGACGGATTACCTAGGGGAAATCATGAAGACAGAGGAAGTGGAGCCCATCTTGATTTCACAGAGCCCTTCTCCAGTTCTGAAGCCTTTACCAGACACCCTTAGGTATGAGTTTCTTGGTCCTAATTCAACTTTTTCTGTGATTATCAATGCTTCACTAACCACGCATGAAGTAGACAAGATTATGGAAGTCCTTCGCACCCATAGAAAGGTTATTGGGTACTCCTTAGAGGACATAAAAGGTATTTCACCCACTACTTGTATGCACAGGATCCTCTTGGAGGATGATCCCAGGGCAACCATCGAGCATCAGCGGAAGCTCAACCCCAACATAAAGAAGATGGTGAAGAAGGAGATCATGTGCATGCTGGATGCAGGAATAATCTACGCTATCCCTAACAGCAAGTGGGTGAGCGCAGTCCATGCGGTTCCCAAAAGAGGTGGAATGACGGTCGAGGAGAATGAGAAGGGAGAGCTTGTACCCAAACGAATAACTACTAGTTGGTAGATGTGCATAGACTACAGGAAGCTCAACACCGCCACTAGGAAGGATCATTTTCTCCTTCCATTCATTGACCAGGTACTTGAGCATTTAGTGGAACATGAATAATTTTGTTACCTGGATGGCTATTCTAGTTTTTGGCAGGTCCCTATTCATCATGAGGATGAAGAGAAGTCCATCTTCACATGTCCTTATGGGACTTTCGCATATAGGAGGATGCCTTTTGGGCTTTGCAACGCCCCCACCACCTTTCAAAGGTGTATGACGGCCATCTTCTCCGACATGATAGAGTACATAGTGGAGGTATTTATGGATGACTTCTCTTATTATGGAACTTCTTTCGGTGTTTGTCTTGCTACTGGAGCAATGTGAAGAGACAAATGTGGTACTCAATTGGGAAAAATGTCATTTCACGGTAAGAGAAGGGAACGTGCTAGGGCACAATGTATCCAAGAAGGGAATTGAGGTGGATAGGGAAAAGATCGAGCTAGTGGAGAGATTGTTCCCACCATCACCAATTAAGGAGATAAGAAGCTTCCTTGGCCATGTAGGTTTCTATAGGAGGTTTATTCAAGATTTTTCTAAGATTGCCAAACTATTAACTAACATTCTTATGAAAGATGCTAAGTTTGAGATCTCTAGGGAATGTCTAGAAGCTTTCAACATGTTAAAGGAAGCCCTTATCTCTGCCCCTATCATTCAACCATCAGCTTGGTCGCTACCTTTTGAGATCATGTGCGATGCCAGCGATTACGCGGTAGGAGTGGTCCTAGGATAGCGGAAGGATAAGAAGCTTCACGCCACCTACTATGCAAGAAAGACTCTTGACATGGTGCAGGCTAAGTACACCACAATGGAGAAAGAGTTATTGGTTGTGGTCTTTCCTTCTGAAAAATTCCGCTCTTATTTAGTGGGATCTAAAGTTATTGCGCACACTGACCATGAAGCTCTTAGGTATTTGATGGCGAATAAGGATGCCAAACCTAGGCTCCTACGGTGGGTGCTCCTACTCCAAGAGTTCGACGTCAAACATAAGGATAAGAAAGGCGCGGAGAATTCGATAGCCAATCATCTATGACAGCTTACCAAGGACGTGCTGGAAGAATTCCAAGACACCACGCCTATCGATGATTCTCGCCCTGACGAGCACCTGATGAAAGTAAAAGAAGATATCACTGGAAGTCCACTCGACATCGAGTCAGGTCACTCGATGTTGACTGAAAAGGTGACTGCAGGTAAGTACACTTTTCTTGCCACTATTTCACTACAGGCCCACTCGACGTCGACTGGCTCCCAATCGATGTCGAGTAAAGTTGAGAGTGTTATTCGCCATTGCCACACTCTCCCTACATGTACTTCAATGTGGTTTTTATTGACCTAATATTTTCAGGGATGTGCAGGCTTATGTCACTTCATGCCATGAGGGCCAACGAGCGAGCAATATTACATGGAGGAATGAGACGTCGCTCACAGGGATTCTAGAGGTGGAGCTTTTTGATGTATGGGATATTTCCCTGCGTTAGGCCCCTATAAATATATACTTGTGGCGATCGATTACGTCTGTAAATGGGTTAAGGTTGTTGCTACTAGGACCAATGACACGAAGGTAGTTTCAAAGTTTGTTAAAACTAACATATTTCCTCTCTTTGGTGTTCCTAGAGTTCTTATTTGAGATGGTGGCTCACACTTCATCGAATGAGGATTTGAGGCTCTTTTTGCTAAGTATGGGGTTTCACAGGGTGGCAACACCTATGATCCCCAAACTAGTGGCAAAGTGGAGGTTTCCATTCGTCAAATCAAGGCCATCTTAAAGAAAATAGTCTCCCGCTCGAGGAAGGATTGGTCGTCTAAGCTTGACGACACGCTCTGGGCCTATCGAACGACCTATAAGACATTGTTGCAGCCAACTCCTTACAACTTGGTGTATGGCAGGTCAAGCCATTTGCTTGTCGAATTGGAGCATAAGGCGATGTGGGCTCTTAAGAGCTTAACATGGACCTCGACGAGGCCGTTAAGAAACGTTTCATTAACTTGCAGAAACTTGAGGAGTTGCAGCTAAAGGCATATGAAAATGCCAAAATCGACAAGGAGCGCAAGAAGAACGACATGATAGGAAGCTAGTGCCTAAGACATATGAGGCAGGTGACAAAGTTCTATTATACAACTCTAGACTTCGCTTGTTTGCAGGGAAACTCGGGACACAATGGAGTGGACCCTTCACGGTTCAACATAAATTCCCTCATGGAGCAGTGGAGTTATTTGGCAATGGTGACACCACCTTTAAGGTAAATGGGCACAGGGTCAAGAAGTACTACGACAAAGAAGACCCTGAGGAAGAGATTCGCGTCAACCTAGCGTGTAACTATGGTCTACAAATGAAAGTAGGTCGAGCTGGCGACTTAAACCCTAGCGCTTACGGGAGGCAACCCGCTATTAGTCAAAATGTTAATAAAATAATTTTTTTAAAAAAATAATGTGACCTGTCGGGTCAACGGATCGACCCGGTGGGTCAACGGGTCGACCCGAACCTGTCAACCCGTGGCTTTTTCGGGTTAGGCTTTGGGTCATGTCCCCCGGGTTCTCGACCCGGCGGGTCCAACCCATCAACCAAGCAGGTCGGACCCGTGGCCATGTTTGGTCCCCCACCCATCTTATATCTCTCTCTCCTTGCATCCTCTTGAACTAGCCTCCACCCTAGACCTCACATCTCTCGCTCGCCACCACCTCTCCCTCATTCCTCCAACCACCTGTCATCCAGTGCACCACCGCCGGCACCTTACCGCCCAGATCCGGCCCCTCAGTCACTCACAACAGACCACGACAGCACCCGCAGCCCCTCCTCGCAACCGCTACACAGCAACCACCATCCCTTTCCTCGCTTCTCCGACCGCCTTCCACTGCTGCACGACCACAGACGACTCGAGACACCAGATCTGACCCTTGTGCAACAGAAGAAGACTGCATTAGTCCACCCCGCAGGACCCTTCTCTCCCCTCTTCACACCCCGCACCGCACACCCAATCCGCCTACCCTTCCTTCACTTCTCCTTCTTTTTTCGACCACGTCCGGCACCAACAGCCACCGAAAGCACAGCCTACCACCTCCGGCCTGCTACAGTACCAAACAACCCTCACAACCCACCTTCGCAGATCCGATACTAAACCACCCCTCTTTTTCAAATTTACTTGATTTCGACAACACTTTTTGCAACTCTTCTGGTATGAATTCTCTCCCTATACTCTTTATTTACATATTTAGATCTGATTGTTATGATTTAGGTAGAGATTTTATATTGATTTGAAATTTTGATTAATTTAGGGTTTGAAATTACGCGGGAAATTGAAATAGATGAATTTAGGCCTTTGAAACTGTTATGAATCAGGGTTGAATTTCTTAAATCTGCTGAGATATATTTTTACGGATTGATTACATACTTAGTTTCTACATATTGTTATTGGATTCATGAAACTACAGCTGGACGCCTGCCAGGAGCAGATCTTCTCAGCTTTTGCATGCTTTATGGACCACTTCGAGAGGTTCGAGAAGTGATGGGGATACCCTCAACACTTTTGTGAGTAGGTAGGATCCTTATATGACCAGGGGGTCCTTCGACTTTTCATCCTAGCAGCTCTTCCTAAGAAGGAGCTCCTGATGGCCAAGATGGGTATCCACCACACTACCCCTAATAAAATGTCACTACTTTCACAATTGTAGGTAATTCAAGTACTCTAATAAGAATCTTTAACCAACTGCATGTGATAGGACTTTGATAATAATGCTTCAGGCATTTTCAATCGATTCTTTCCATTTACATGGGTATACACCTACAATGTCCGTCATTTACATTTAGAGCCAAAATTATACTCACTCCTGGTGAATACATTCTTATGTAATCTTTAATGGGCTTTTGTGCAATCAATTTGGCTTATATTTTCCTTTGTACGAACACCCAATTAAAACCAATTAATACTACATTTTTCAATGTTGGAGCGACAGGTCCAAAAACCTCATGCTTAAATAATCCATCTTTGGATGAATTATTTCTTTCTAAAATTTGGGATATACAATGTATCCTTGTGAGGGGAGTTGCCTCGTTAAAAACCTTACTTTGGAAAAACCCAAATGGGATAAAAAACCAGAGTTAAGGAAAATAGTACAACTTTTTTCACTCTCAATTTAGCATATAAATCACCAATTTTATAAATACATAGTACTTCTGAACTCAATATCCTTTCACAATCTAATCAAAGATGAAAAGATCATTTGTCTTCATATTGTAATATATCTCTCTTTGTATACTCGAACTACAGGTCGAGATATTTTTAGAACTTTCAACTAATTTCTAACTAATCCTCTGTTTATTGGATATCTTATAAATTGTCCAATAAACCAAATTGCATTACGCTCTTAGTGTTTTGTAAGGGCATTCATTCCTAACCAAATGAGTTCACATCTTTAATATTGGAGCTACGGGTCCAAAATATTAGCTCATTAAATTAATCACTTTAATGTAAATTTACTTCTGTTTAGAAGCTCTAATTATTCTTATCAAGCACTTCAAGTGCAAGCTTAGATAGGTGCCATCAACGAAAATCAAGGATTTGGTCATTTCAAGACAACTCATAATCAATTCTAACACTGTCAACGTTCATGAAATCTCTTCAAGAGTTTTATACTAGGGGACATATCACCCCTCTTTTTCAAATTTACTTGATTTCGACAACACTTTTTGCAACTCTTCTGGTATGAATTCTCTCCCTATGCTCTTTATTTACATATTTAGATCTGATTGTTATGATTTAGGTAGAGATTTTATATTGATTTGAAATTTTGATTAATTTAGGGTTTGAAATTACGCGGGAAATTGAAATAGATGAATTTAGGCCTTTGAAACTGTTATGAATCAGGGCTGAATTTTTTAAATCTGCTGAGATGTATTTTTACGGATTGATTACATACTTAGTTTCTACATATTGTTATTGGATTCATGAAACTACAGTTGGACGCCTGCCAGGAGCAGATCTTCTCAGCTTTTGCATGCTTTATGGACCACTTCGAGAGGTTCGAGAAGTGATGAGGATACCCTCCACACTTTTGTGAGTAGGTAGGATCCTTATATGACCAGGGGGTCCTTCGACTTTTCATCCTAGCAGCTCTTCCTAAGAAGGAGCTCCTGATGGCCAAGATGGGTATCCACCACACTACCCCTAGCTACCTTCTCCTTAGAATATCTGCGTTTTATTTAGTAAGTCCCCCCCCTTCCCCTTTGATTTTATTTTTTTGACAATAAGGAAATTGTCTATTTTAAGTATGGGGTGCGAGAAACTTGGTTTACTTATGATTTATGACTTAGTTTTGCCTTTGATGTATTTTGGATGTTTTTATTATATTTATGTTTTATGGTTTTAGGACATGGCACAACTCTTATATGAGTTTAGTTGTTATTTTAGATATTGCTCTTGCTTTTCTTTTTATTCTATGATATTCAAAGGTATTTTATGAGAGTTGTGAGGTGTCCAGGCTTGCAAGATATGTTCAAAGAATAGTGTCATGGAAACTAAGACAGGACTCAACGATGCAAGAGTGGGTTCATTAGAGATATTCCACAAAATTGCCTAGTAAAGGGAAGTCTCAATAAAGTGCAATTATTTTTTCTTGAGAAAACCACAAAAGTGAGGTAAATTTAATTTTGATGTTGACATATGCACAATAAGAGGATAGAAGACTTTATATTTTCCATACAATGCTCATTTTGTATTCCTAGTCATACCTATACGTATTTGCATCACAAAAAACATATTTGACCCTAACATATTATTATTTCATTTTTGCTCCACATACTATAAATATTGCCCATTCTTTACCTTATTTCATATCCGGGGATTATGTTGAGAACTGGAAGTATCTTTGGAGATATCATATGGTTGTTTGTGTTGTTATCATCATTAGAGTTTGGCAGGATGAGAATGTTTATGGAAAATTTAATGAGTGAAAGAAAATCCGGTCACCTAGGAGTTCAGCGAGATGGGACACAAGGTGAGGAGTACGAAGCACTAAGTATCCGAGGTCATTCATGACACCCATGTTTGCGACTCACGAGAATGCAGTGCTAAGGTTAGAGAGGTAAAAACATCATAGTGAAAAAAGCATTGAGATATGAGGAAAAGCTGAGAAGGCTTATGAAGAAGGAATGTGGTATGAAATTTTGAAAAAACTCCATTTTTCTAGATTTTTAGCACCACATGGCCAAAAATATCCCACCTTTAGCCGTTTACCTATCTACTCTTCTTTGAGCTTACATAAAATAATCTTGATTATTGTTGCTTTGTCGCAGGAAAATTGTTTTTACATAACGTCCTTTTGTGTGAGACGTTGCTTTTCATTCACAAGCATGGAATTGAAGACAATAGTACCTTTTCGAAGATGACAAATGAGTGTTTTTGGTAATATAAAAATGGATTCACTATAATTAGAGTTTTTATAGGTCCCCCCTGAATGACCATCCAAGTTATTGCTTGGGGACAAGCAAGCTTAAGTATGGGGTGATTTGATGTCCATGTTTTACACCATGTTTTTGTACTTAGTTTCGCTCCTTATTCTTATCTTTTAAATATTATGGGTTGGGAATATAGTAAATTTATTTAGCTTATTCTTATTTTCAAGGAATAGAGATCTACACAAGTTTTTGGTTAATATTGCAGAGTTTGGAGCAAATTCGGAGCAAAACCAAATAGTGCAGATTTCCACTCGATGCCGACTGGAAGGACTCAACATTGACTGAAGAATACCCTGAAATCGGCTAAGTTGGGAAAGGAAGCTACTCGAGATTCACTGAAGATCACTCGATGTCTACTGAGGGACTCGACATCGACTAGGACAACACCCGACATCGAGTGAACATGAGCGCGCCACACCTAGGAGCTAAGACAAGATGACTCGAGATCGACCAAGAGGACTCGGTATATCGAGTGAGTGACTCAACGTCGAATGGACCTTACTTGACGTCGATTGAAGATACAGTTTGGCTGGGACGCGTTTTGATTAGTCCAAGTCCGAGAAGAAGTACTTGCATGTGAAGAAAGAGACCTTCTATCATCTATCTAGCTTATATCCTTATGGGTGAAAGCTATTTTACCCTAAGGAGATATTTAGTTTACTTAAATTAGATTTATATCTTTCCTTTATTTAATTTATATCTTCTAGCTTAGATAGAATTGCCTTATCCTTGGCTAGCAAGGATTGGAGCCTATAAATAAAGCCCTAGGAGCTGGTTTTCATTCATTCAAGTACAGACCGAGAAACACAACCACTATAGCACTTAGGTATTCGAAGCTTTTAGGGTTTTGGCGTTCTTGCGAGAGTTGGCGCGCCGGAATTGTAAAGACTTTCAGTTAGTTTTATGCAAAGTTTATTTCTTTTAATCATGTCTCTTGTCACCGTGAGCGAGTAGTCGCCCTTTTTCTAGGGTCGGGGTGAGCCCAACGATAGCCATGTCGGCGGATTGATAAGTCGCGAAAGAAAGGTACTTTATCTCACTCTATCTTGTGCTTTCATCTTTAATTGAAAAGTTAAGGAACTCATGTTACGAAACTTGGGTAGTAATTAGAGTTTCTATTCGGAAGTTTATAAACTCTATTTATGAAAAGGATAGACACACTTAGGGTTATTTATCGAAATGTTTATATTCATATTTGCGGGATTTGGTGAAAGCCTTGTCCTCTATCGATAAAGTTCTTGTCTTTTACGATTTATAATTTCACATGCATGGTTGTCGTTGCGGTAAGCCTTGGCTTTGGACGATCTTTTATTATATTGTTTATATCGTTACTATTGTCGTTCGTTGGGTCCCCAATAAACTCAACACCCTTGATTATTTCTGGTCATTCTTCTTTCTCAATCCTTATATTCTTCGGCCATCTTTGCTGACGCACACGGGTTACTACATAATCACTCGACATCGACTAATCTCAGTCGACATCAAGTGAACTTGGATCGAATTGTCGTCTTCTGAGCCGGTCGACATCAAGCTACTAGCCATTAAATATCGTGTCAACCACTCGAGATCGACTGTTGCTTTTGTTTCCGCAGGACCTCACCCGAGATCGACATATTTGACTCGATATCGGTTGTACTCAGTCGATATCGAGTGGTCTCCTGAGTCGATTAGAACGTGGATTACGAGCTATTTAGGATCCGCTGACACGCTTTCTCGAGGATCGATCCTGATTCTCTTCCACTACAACGGGAGGAAATCTTTTATTTATTTATGCGGATTGGAAATTCGTTTGATTTATATTTGATATTTATTCGACTCGATTTCCTCCTAACACTCATCGTATCAAAAGAGATGCTTAAAAGGAAATACAGATGCATAAAATAAACTCAAAGTCTTTATAATTCCGACGCGCCAACTCTAGCAAGAACGCCAAAACCCTAAAAGCTTCAAATCCCTAAACTTTCTACTAGATGTGTTTCTCCTTCCGAGATTGAATGACTAAAAACCAACCCCTAGGGCTTTATTTATAGGCTCCAATCCTTGCTAGCCAAGGAAAGGGAATTCCATCTAAGCTAGAAGATAAAACTTAAGTAAAGGAAAGATATAAATCTAAACTAGGTAAACAAAATATCTTCTTAGGGTAAAATAGCTTTCACCCATAAGGATAGAAACTAGATAGTGGATCGAAGATCTTCTATTTCGTGTGCAAGTAATCTCTCTCCAAATCGGATTCGCCAAACGCGTGTCGGCCCAACTTCATCTTGAGTGAAGGACTAGCTCGATGTCGAGTCCTTCACTCAATCTCGAGTCATATCAGTAGATGTCGAGTGTTTTGTCTTCAGTGGTAAGTTTGGCTCAGGTTCACCCGATGTCGAGTCCTTGCATCCAGTGGATGTCGAGTCCCTTATTACACATCGTGTGATATTCAGTGAATATCGAGTGGAATTACAGTAGCTTACTTGTCCAACACTTAGCCGATTTTAGGGTAGTCTTCAGTCGATGTCGAGTCATGCCAGTCGACATCGAGTGAAAATCTGCACTCCTTGATTTTGCTCCGAATTTGCTACAAATTCCGCAAAATTAAACCAAAACTTGTGTAGACCTCTATTTCCTACAAATAAGCATAAACTACATAAATTCACTATTACCAACCCATAATATATAAAATACAAGAATAAGGAGCGAAATTAAGCACAAAAACATGGGATAAAACATGGACATCATTTGTGTTTATTTGCAAGAAATAGAAGTCTACACAAGTGTTGGTTTAATTTATGCAGAATTTGGAGCCATTTCGGAGCAAAACCAGGAATAATGGTCGGTTGTACAAATCCACTCGATGTCAACTGACATGACTCGACATCGACTGAAGCTGAGCAAGAAATTGGCTAAGTGTTGGACAAGCGAGCTACTGGAGTTTCACTTGACGGAAGCCCTTGGGATCATCTAGACTACTCGACGTCGAGTGAACATTACTCCACACGTATCAGCTGAAGATAGAAGGCACTCGAGATCAGCTAAGGATGACTCGAGATCGAGTGCACTGACTCGACATCGACTGGACCTAGTCGACGTCGATTGTAGATTCTGTTAGGCCGAATGTGTTTTCACAAATTCGATTTGGAAGAGGATTACTTATGCACGAAGAGACAGATCTTTTATCTTACCTTATAGACTTCTATCATTTGGGGTGAAGAATATCTATTTACCCTAGCGAGTTGCCTTAGTTTTATTATTATTTTATCTATTCATATTTTAGTAGGATTAGGACTATTTTCTTTGAATAGCAAGTATTAGTAGTTATAAATAAAGCTCTAGGGGCTGAGTTTTTTGAGCTTTAGGGTTTTGGCGTTCTTGCGAGAGTTGGAGCGTTGCAATTATAATCGAGTTTATTTTTGTACAAAGTTATTTCCTTATTTCAATCATGTCTTCGGTTACTATGAGCGAGTAGTCGCCCTTCTTCTAGGGTCGGGATGAGGTTGACGATAGCCATGCCGGTGGATTGGTAAGTCACGAAAGAAAGGTACTTTATCTCACTCTATCTTGTGTTTGATCGAAGTTTAAGGAACTCATGTTGCGAAACTTGGGTCGTAATTAGGGTTTCTATGCGAAAGTGTATAAACTCTATTTATGAAAAGGATATGGGCAATTAGGTTTATTTATTGAGATATTTATATGCCTATTTGCCAGAATTAGTGAAAGCCTTGTCCTTTATTGATAAAGTATTTACCTTTGCGATTTATTGATTTACTTGCATGGTTGTCATTATGGTAAACCCTGGCTTTGGATATTTTTTATCATATTGTTTACATCCGTTATCTGTCGTTCGTCGGGTCCTCGAAAAACTCAGCAACCCCTTGCTATTTCTGACCATCTTTCTTTATCATCGTTTTATTCTTCGGCCATCTTTGTTGACACACTTCGTTACTATGTTTTGACTCCACATCGACTGTGTCTTAGTCGACATTGAGTACATTGGATCGACTAGCAGTTTTTTGAGCCAGTCAAAATCTATTGCTGATCACTCGATATCGACTACCCCTAGTCGATACCGACTGCCATTTTTATTTTGCAGGTTTTCACCCGAGATTGACAGCCACTCATTCGACATCGACTGCAATCCAGTTGACGTCGAGTGCCTCCTAGTCGATTACAAAACGTGGATTTCGCGCTACTTTGGGATTGCGCTGACACACTTCCTCGTTGATTGAACCTGATTCCTCTTATACTACAGCGGGGGAGTCTTGAATTTATTTGATAGGCTAGGATTGTGATTTTATTATATTCTTTATATTTTAATATTTGATTCTCTGCTACATCAATCACCCAAATTTAGAGCTCAGACTACACTCCATTTAGCTATCTCCGCTGCAGCACATCTACCTTCGTGCATCTACAAAAAATAGAAATCAAGAAATGCTCAAGGTTTTTTACAATTTGGATGAGACAGAGAGAGAGAGAGAGACCTGTAAAGGAGGAAGATGAAGAGGTGGTGGTTCCAAATGACGGAGGGCGGAGGAGAGGGGAATCGAGAGAGTTTGCTCGGGGGAGGCGCAGAGGTGCTCTATTGTTGTGCTTTCTGCGTGCGCCGACTAGACTGGGAGCTGCTCGGAGGAGAGTGTTGAGAGGCACCGGCATAGGGTAGCTGAATAGGGTGCTCAAGAGGTGGTCGGACTGGGTTTGAGAGGAAGAGGGAGATCTAGGTTTGAGAGGAAGAGAGAGAATGAAGAGAGGGGGTGGTTCTAGGGTTTGAGAGGAAGAGAGACGCTATTGAGAGGAAGAGAGACCCTCTTTTCACAATGCGGGAACTATACCGCCCAAAAAAAAAGCGGGAATTATACCGCCCAATTTCATAATGAACCCCAAAAAATTAACAAGCGGGAATTATACCGCCTAATTTCAGTTACACTGATATTATTATTATAGCTTACCCAAAAGCAATGGATTATTACACCAAATTACAATTAACTAGTATTCAGATCAATAATATATTTATACATTTTGAAAAAAACAAATTTTATTTAATATATTTAAACATAAAATTATATATTTTTTAAAACAAAAATTATTTACACGATCTTTTCTAATTTTTATACCACTTATATATTTAAATATAAAATTTTATTTTGTTAAAGCGATTATCTATAAAATTAGAACCAATATATTCTATAAAATTAGAATCAATATCATGATCTGAATCTCAATCTCAAATCTTGATTGTCAATGTCAATCCCAATCTCAAATCCTAATCTCAAATCTCGATCTCTATCTCAAACCCAAATAGAAAATTCATACTTATATCACACAAAATCTATGTATAACAAACCAAAATCTAAATCTCAAACAAATTCATAATAATTTCAAACGAAAATTGTTAGTTGGCTCCGGTCCAATTTTCATGTAGAAACTTTGAATATTAATTAATAACAAAATTTGGCCTCGAGGATAACAAAATCGGGACTTCAATGTGGTATCTAGGCTAGAACTCGGGTGGGGCACAAGGAAACCAAGACTTCAATCTTGTGCTCAATTCAAAATATCGACCTCAATGTTACGTTTTGTAAAGGCTTGGATTTTCAAATCCTAATTTTTCGGTAAAAGAGAATTAAAAATGAAAGTAAATCGGTTTTAAAACTCGTTTAGCAGATTCCGACTGGAATATAAAATTTGACGAGCGATTTCCGTCCTGTTACCTCGCGAATTTAAAATAATTATCGGATGGCGATATCCTTTTCGATAAAAAAATCTAATTGATCGAGAAGGCGGGATTCGAGGAAACTAACATTCGAAAACTAATTTCGGGTTTCGAAATTCACGTATTTGGGATTATTTTTACCGGGTATTTGATTTAACTGGTGCCGCATTTAATACTTGTCCAATCCCCCACTTGTTCGCGTCGTATCAGCCCCTCCCCTACTTCCCTGCAACCTACAGCAAGCTACTCACGCTCTCTTCTTCTGTACGCCACCTCCCATCACTTCACCATCCCCGACTCCCTCTTCTTCACTCCTTCACGCCATCACCACCGTTATCACCTGCTCCCTCGTTCACCATATCAGATCAACGCCATCTACACTCCATCTCTCCCTCTTTTATTTCCTCCTTCCTGCTCCCTTCCATCTTCATCGACATCACCACAGCTCATTATCACCATCGTTCCATCACCGTTGCCGCACCCTCGAACCACCGCCGATCACCACCTCTAGCCACCGTCCCATTGTTGTCGGACCACCACCAGCGCCGCCAGCATCCGCCAAGGCGCGACCAGCAGCCCCTGAGCCACCAGCGCCGTCGACGAGCCACCGAACAACCTCCTTGCTCTGTTTCGCGAAGCCTTGCTCCGGTAAGCTATTCTCCTTCGTTTCCGATCGAAATGGCCTTCGATCTTCACCAACACACTCACCCACATCCGATACAGGTCCGATGAGCCATCGCGAACCTCCGACGACGCCCAACTCTCCGATCGATAGCTCCGAAGTCGCGAAAAATCCATCTCGGTGAGCTCCGAATTTATCCTCGTTTCGATTCGTTTTTTTAGCCTTTTTCGATGCTTAGGCTAGTCGGGAGTGAGCGTGAGCTGAGTGCGGGACGTTCGGGTGGGCTCGAGACCTCCGAAGAGAGGCGAGGCCGAGGAGCGCAGCAAGCTCCGGTCGCCGGCAAGACCACGAGCGAGGAAGCCATGGCGGTGCGGGAGTTCTCATTTGAAATTGGAGGTTGGGGATGACTCGTGGGCCCCACCTCTTTGTTGCATTATTTAATTGTTTTGATGATAAACCGGTTTGGGATTTAATTAGATGGGTTGGGTTGGGTTTGGTTCGGTTCGGTTCGGGTTATCCGTTTATTATTTAACTAATTAGCGGAATTAAATGTATTATATATATACAATATTATTTGGGGATTAAGGTATAAAATATTATTTTTGGAGATTTTATAAAAGGTTGAAAAGTGATTTAATAAATAAATCGAAAAAGGGATTTAGCGAGTATTTTCAAGGGTCGGAACTCTTAACTGTTTACTTCGGATTTGAAATGGTTTTGGAACTAACTTGGGAATAAGACTTATTCGATGATTAACTAGAATGGTAATATGAGTGTTTGACTAACGACATGATATGTGTGACTAATGGCATGACTTGCGGTGATTTACTATATGAGATTAAATGTTAGATATTATGATGTTGATGATATATATCTGTATGCCAAGTGTAAATATGAACCGGTAATATGTGAAATTGGCTAAGTATGATATGGAGGTTGTCATGAGCTGATGAGGATGATGTTATGCTCGAATTGAGAAAGATGTTAATTTATGAGATATGATGAGACAAGATGAGAATTGAAGATGAGATGATAATGTTAATAATGACAAGATGTTTGAGTTGTCATATGTGTGTGTATCTTATATGTTTCATATGTGACTTGTGTGCTTTGTGTAAATTAGACTTAGACTTATTATGTTATTTATGGGATTACTAGGTGATCTCTGATATGTTGGATTGCTTGCCATTGCTGATCATTGTTTGGATTCTGCGCTTCTCCAGGTAAGTTCTTTGAACTTACTCATGATGGGCGCTCTATGCACTGGGTGTTATATAGTAGGCTAGTTTCCATGCACCATACGACTTAGAATCACGCTTAGGAGCTAAAATGAAAACCATATGATTGTTATATGTCCTTGCAAGAGAACGGTCGTTATCTGTGATAGTCCTATAGTCTTTGCTAGGGTCATAGGGTAGCCCAGCCTCATCGGGTACCCTGAGTCAATTGAGTCTATATGAGCATGATATGATAGCCCAGCACCATCGGGCAAGCGATGAGATGATATGATATGATGATGTCGTGGTTTGTGCACCACCATGAGGAAATTGCTATGCTATAGCACCGAACTGGCCAGCCTCCGCCCTATCGGAAGGGGGGGTGGAGGTAAAAGAGGGACATGCCACTTGGCATTCGGTGTGGATCCATTTATCGCTTCCTGCATTATATTAATCTGTCAGTGTATATATATATATATGTGATTTAATTTCCGCATTGCATTACACATTTCATCTTAGGGATAGGATGCTTATTATATGCCTCTTAGAGTGTGTTTACACACGCGCATGAGTGACCTGATGATTGACCCAGATCCCCCTTTTTTTTTAGATTCAAGTACCCGTTTCACTCCTTGATTTCGTGCTGTTATGACGGGGTCCATTCATATGGCGGAGAGTGAGTGTTGAACCCTGACTTCACCAAATTTATACTTTTGGGACTTCTCCCTACTTATACTCTGTTTTGACCTGGCTCTGCCGTGGCACCCCTTTGTATTATGCTTTACCTCCGTTATTTGTGTGACCATTGGTTTTCCACGTTTAGACCTACGACAGGTACAGGGGACTTCCTCGGGGATTCCGACGATCCCTTCGAACTTGGGTATGAAATCCCACTTTGAAAACGTTAGTTTAGAATTTCAAACCTTCAACCTGTACTCGGGGCGCAAGATCCTAACGAGGGGTTTCATCCTCGAAACGTAACTCGGAAATCATAATCCCGGGCCGTTACACGTTTATCGCGATATCAAATTCGATCATGTCTCAATCTCAAACCTCGATCTCGATCTCGATCTTAATCTTGATCTCAATCTGAAATCTCGATCTCAATATTAATCTCAAATCCTAATCTCAACCTCAATCTCAAATCTCAATCTTGGTCTCAATCTCAAATCTCGATCATAAATCTTAAATTTTGATCTCAATCTCAATCACAATCTCGATCAAATCTCGATCTCAACCGTTAACTGAATAACAAATCTCAATCTTGGTCTCAATCTCAGATATCGATCTTGATCTTAATCTCAGTCTCAATCTCATTATCAACTTCAAATCTCAATATTGATCTTAATCTTGATCTCAATCTCAATATCAAATCTCAAATCTCCATCTCAATCTCAAATCTTGATCTTCACCTCAATCTCAAATCTCAATTTCAAATCTCATATCTCAAATCTCGATCTCAAACACAAATTGGAAATTCATACTTAACTTATATAAAGAAAAATCTAAATCTAAAAAACAAAATCTTAATTTAAAACAAATACATATATAACAACATCTACAGTAATTTCAACTATATTTTTAGCTAAATCATTTTATAAAAGTCTAACAACTAAATATTTTTTAAAAAAAAACTATTCATTAATTACACAATGAATATCGTTTGCATCATTAATAATGTAAAAAATAATTTAAAATAATAACCTTAACTTATTTGAGAAGAATATCATTACGATAGGCGATTAAAGTTAAACTCCAACCGAGATGTGAAATGAGTGGTCAAAATAATTCATAAACTTTGAAATGTTATTTCAACATTCATAATACTTCAATAATAAAATCTCAAACAAATCCATATATATTAACATTCCAATTTCTACTAAAATCTCAAACAAACCCATATTTCAACATTTATAACAAGTCTTTACTAAAATCTCAAACTAAAAATATGGGTTTTTATTGTAAACTAGGGTAAGAAAAGCGAGGAGAATATGTGATTGTATTCAACTGATAATCTCTTGTGTGGTATCCACCAATACAATATATATATATATATATATATATATATATATATATATATATATATATATATATATATATATATATATATATATATATATATATATATAGGAGTTATATCCTTAACCTCCAAGTATAAGATAAATCTATCTAAGTGTATATCTTGTACATCCACATAATAATAATATTATAACACTCCCCCTTGGATGTACATTCCTTATTTCTCCAGATGCCTCGTTAAAAACCTATCTAGGAAAACCCAATGGGACAAAACCATAGCTTAGGGAAAAAGAGTGCAGCCTTCTATGTACGCCCATGTTGACTTGTTGTACTGCCTCATTAAAAACCTTGTCAGGAAAACCCATTGGGATAAAAACCTGATCGAAGGGAAAAAGAGTGTAGTGCGTGTATACTCCCCTTGAATTCAACGTCCTCCTCGAAGTCTTCTCATTCTTCTTAATGTCGCCCTCTTCATGAGCATATGGTCGAATCTTCAACATTGTCTTTGATGTGTATAAGCTGGAATGTCTTCATGATTGACTTTGACGCGCTTGACTTCCATGTATTGGTGTTGAGCTGCTTTGGATGCACAAGCATAAGGTACTTCAGGACCTAGTGTGCTATTCTTTTTTATCTGGGGGATCTGATGTCTTAAATGATGCTTAAGTTGCCTCGTTAAAAACCTTACCTTGGAAAACCCCAGTGGAATAAAAACCAAGATTAAGGAAAAGAGTACAACTTTTTATGGTACTTCGGGACCTAATAAAATGTCACTACTTTCACAATTGTAGGTAATTCAGGTACTCTAATAAGAATCTTTAACCAACTGCATGTGATAGGACTTTGATAATAATGCTTCAGGCATTTTCAATCGATTCTTTCCATTTATATGGGTATACACCTACAATGTCCGTCATTTACATTTAGAGCCAAAATTATACTCACTCCTGGTGAATACATTCTTATGTAATTTTTAATAGGCTATTGTGCAATCAATTTGGCTTATATTTTCCTTTGTACGAACACCCAATTAAAACCAATTAATACTACATTTTTCAATGTTGGAGCTACAGGTCCAAAAACCTCATGCTTAAATAATCCATCTTTGGATGAATTATTTCTTTCTAAAATTTGGGATATACAATGTATCCTTGTGAGGGGAGTTGCCTCGTTAAAAACCTTACTTTGGAAAAACCCAAATGGGACAAAAAACCAGAGTTAAGTAAAATAGTACAACTTTTCTCACTCTCAATTTAGCATATAAATCACCAATTTTATAAATACATAGTACTTCTGAACTCAATATCCTTTCACAATCTAATCAAAGATGAAAAGATCATTTGTCTTCATATTGTAATATATCTCTCTTTGTATACTCGAACTACAGGTCGAGATATTTTTAGAACTTTCAACTAATTTCTAACTAATCCTCTGTTTATTGGATATCTTATAAATTGTCCAATAAACCAAATTGCATTACGCTCTTAGTGTTTTGTAAGGGCATTCATTCCTAACCAAATGATTTCACATCTTTAATATTGGAGCTACGGGTCCAAAATATTAACTCATTAAATTAATCACTTTAATGTAAATTTACTTCTGTTTAGAAGCTCTAATTATTCTTATCAAGCACTTCAAGTGCAAGCTTAGATAGGTGCCATCAACGAAAATCTAGGATTTGGTCATTTCAAGACAACTCATAATCAATTCTAACACTATCAACGTTCATGAAATCTCTTCAAGAGTTTTATACTAGGGGACATATCACCCCTCTTTTTCAAATTTACTTGATTTCGACAACACTTTTTGCAACTCTTCTGGTATGAATTCTCTCCCTATGCTCTTTATTTACATATTTAGATCTGATTGTTATGATTTAGGTAGAGATTTTATATTGATTTGAAATTTTGATTAATTTAGGGTTTGAAATTACGCGGGAAATTGAATTAGATGAATTTAGGCCTTTGAAACTGTTATGAATCAGGGCTGAATTTTTTAAATCTGCTGAGATGTATTTTTACAGATTGATTTCATACTTAGTTTCTACATATTGTTATTGGATTCATGAAACTGCAGCTGGACGCCTGCCAGGAGCAGATCTTCTCAGCTTTTGCATGCTTTATGGACCACTTCGAGAGGTTCGAGAAGTGATGAGGATACCCTCCACACTTTTGTGAGTAGGTAGGATCCTTATATGACCAGGGGGTCCTTCGACTTTTCATCCTAGCAGCTCTTACTAAGAAGGAGCTCCTGATGGCCAAGATGGGTATCCACCACACTACCCCTAACTACCTTCTCCTTAGAATATCTGCGTTTTATTTAGTAAGTCCCCCCCTTCCCCTTTGATTTTATTTTTTTGACAATAAGGAAATTGTCTATTTTAAGTATGGGGTGCGAGAAACTTGGTTTACTTATGATTTATGACTTAGTTTTGCCTTTGATGTAATTTGGATGTTTTTATTATATTTATGTTTTATGGTTTTAGGACATGGCACAACTCTTGTATGAGTTTAGTTGTTATTTTAGATATTGCTCTTGCTTTTCTTTTTATTCTATGATATTCAAAGGTATTTTATGAGAGTTGTGAGGTGTCCAGGCTTGCAAGATATGTTCAAAGAATAGTGTCATGGAAACTAAGACAGGACTCAACGATGCAAGAGTGGGTTTATTAGAGATATTCCACAAAATTGCCTAGTAAAGGGAAGTCTCAATAAAGTGCAATTTTTTTTTTCTTGAGAAACCAACAAAAGTGAGGTAAATTTAATTTTGATGTTGACATATGCACAATAAGAGGATAGAAGACTTTATATTTTCCATACAATGCTCATTTTGTATTCCTAGTCATACCTATACGTATTTGCATCACAAAAAACATATTTGACCCTAACATATTATTACTTCATTTTTGCTCCACATACTATACATATTGCCCATTCTTTACCTTATTTCATATCCGGGGATTATGTTGAGAACTGGAAGTATCTTTGGAGATATCATATGGTTGTTTGTGTTGTTATCATCATTAGAGTTTGGCAGGATGAGAATGTTTATGGAAAATTTAATGAGTGAAAGAAAATCCGGTCACCTAGGAGTTCAGCGAGATGGGACACAAGGTGAGGAGTACGAAGCACTAAGTATCCGAGGTCATTCATGACACCCATGTTTGCGACTCACGAGAATGCAGTGCTAAGGTTAGAGAGGTAAAAACATCATAGTGAAAAAAGCATTGAGATATGAGGAAAAGCTGAGAAGGCTTATGAAGAAGGAATGTGGTATGAAATTTTGAAAAAACTCCATTTTTCTAGATTTTTAGCACCACATGGCCAAAAATATCCCACCTTTAGCCGTTTACCTATCTACTCTTCTTTGAGCTTACATAAAATAATCTTGATTATTGTTGCTTTGTCGCAGGAAAATTGTTTTTACATAACGTCCTTTTGTGTGAGACGTTGCTTTTCATTCACAAGCATGGAATTGAAGACAATAGTACCTTTTCGAAGATGACAAATGAGTGTTTTTGGTAATATAAAAATGGATTCACTATAATTAGAGTTTTTATAGGTCCCCCCTGAATGACCATCCAAGTTATTGCTTGGGGACAAGCAAGCTTAAGTATGGGGTGATTTGATTTCCATGTTTTACACCATGTTTTTGTACTTAGTTTCGCTCCTTATTCTTATCTTTTAAATATTATGGGTTGGGAATATAGTAAATTTATTCACTGAAGATCACTCGATGTCTACTGAGGGACTCGACATCGACTAGGACAACACCCGACATCGAGTGAACATGAGCGCGCCACACCTAGGAGCTAAGACAAGATGACTCAAGATCGACCAAGAGGACTCGGTATATCGAGTGAGTGACTCAACGTCGAGTGGACCTTACTTGACGTCGATTGAAGATACAGTTTGGCTGGGACGCGTTTTGATCAGTCCAAGTCCGAGAAGAAGTACTTGCATGTGAAGAAAGAGATCTTCTATCATCTATCTAGCTTATATCCTTATGGGTGAAAGCTATTTTACCCTAAGGAGATATTTAGTTTACTTAAATTAGATTTATATCTTTCCTTTGTTTAATTTATATCTTCTAGCTTAGATAGAATTGCCTTATCCTTGGCTAGCAAGGATTGGAGCCTATAAATAAAGCCCTAGGAGCTAGTTTTCATTCATTCAAGTACAGACCGAGAAACACAACCACTATAGCACTTAGGTATTCGAAGCTTTTAGGGTTTTGGCGTTCTTGCGAGAGTTGGCGCGCCGGAATTGTAAAGACTTTCAGTTAGTTTTATGCAAAGTTTATTTCTTTTAATCATGTCTCTTGTCACCGTGAGCGAGTAGTCGCCCTTTTTCTAGGGTCGGGGTGAGCCCAACGATAGCCATGTCGGCGGATTGATAAGTCGCGAAAGAAAGGTACTTTATCTCACTCTATCTTGTGCTTTCATCTTTAATTGAAAAGTTAAGGAACTCATGTTACGAAACTTGGGTAGTAATTAGAGTTTCTATTCGGAAGTTTATAAACTCTATTTATGAAAAGGATAGACACACTTAGGGTTATTTATCGAAATGTTTATATTCATATTTGCAGGATTTGGTGAAAGCCTTGTCCTCTATCGATAAAGTTCTTGTCTTTTACGATTTATAATTTCACATGCATGGTTGTCGTTGCGGTAAGCCTTGGCTTTGGACGATCTTTTATTATATTGTTTATATCGTTACTATTGTCGTTCGTTGGGTCCCCAATAAACTCAACACCCTTGATTATTTCTGGTCATTCTTCTTTCTCAATCCTTATATTCTTCGGCCATCTTTGCTGACGCACACGGGTTACTACATAATCACTCGACATCGACTAATCTCAGTCGACATCAAGTGAACTTGGATCGAATTGTCGTCTTCTGAGTCGGTCGACATCAAGCTACTAGCCATTAAATATCGTGTCAACCACTCGAGATCGACTGTTGCTTTTGTTTCCGCAGGACCTCACCCGAGATCGACATATTTGACTCGATATCGGTTGTACTCAGTCGATATCGAGTGGTCTCCTGAGTCGATTAGAACGTGGATTACGAGCTATTTAGGATCCGCTGACACGCTTTCTCGAGGATCGATCCTGATTCTCTTCCACTACAACGGGAGGAAATCTTTTATTTATTTATGCGGATTGGAAATTCGTTTGATTTATATTTGATATTTATTCGACTCGATTTCCTCCTAACACTCATCGTATCAAAAGAGATGCTTAAAAGGAAATACAGATGCATAAAATAAACTCAAAGTCTTTATAATTCCGACGCGCCAACTCTAGCAAGAACGCCAAAACCCTAAAAGCTTCAAATCCCTAAACTTTCTACTAGATGTGTTTCTCCTTCCGAGATTGAATGACTAAAAACCAACCCCTAGGGCTTTATTTATAGGCTCCAATCCTTGCTAGCCAAGGAAAGGGAATTCCATCTAAGCTAGAAGATAAAACTTAAGTAAAGGAAAGATATAAATCTAAACTAGGTAAACAAAATATCTTCTTAGGGTAAAATAGCTTTCACCCATAAGGATAGAAACTAGATAGTGGATAGAAGATCTTCTATTTCGTGTCCAAGTAATCTCTCTCCAAATCAGATTCGCCAAACGCGTGTCGGCCCAACTGCATCATGAGTGAAGGACTAGCTCGATGTCGAGTCCTTCACTCAATCTCGAGTCATATCAGTAGATGTCGAGTGTTTTGTCTTCAGTTGTAAGTTTGGCTCAGGTTCACCCGATGTCGAGTCCTTGCATCCAGTGGATGTCGAGTCCCTTATTACACATCGTGTGATATTCAGTGAATATCGAGTGGAATTACAGTAGCTTACTTGTCCAACACTTAGCCAATTTTAGGGTAGTCTTCAGTCGATGTCGAGTCATGCCAGTCGACATCGAGTGGAAATCTGCATTCCTTGATTTTGCTCCGAATTTGCTACAAATTCCGCAAAATTAAACCAAAACTTGTGTAGACCTCTATTTCCTACAAATAAGCATAAACTACATAAATTCACTATATTATCAACCCATTATATATAAAATACAAGAATAAGAAGCGAAATTAAGCACAAAAACATGGGATAAAACATGGACATCATTTGTGTTTATTTGCAAGAAATAGAAGTCTACACAAGTGTTGGTTTAATTTATGCAGAATTTGGAGCCATTTCGGAGCAAAACCAGGAATAATGGTCGGTTGTACAAATCCACTCGATGTCGACTAACATGACTCGACATCGACTGAAGCTGAGCAAGAAATTGGCTAAGTGTTGGACAAGCGAGCTACTGGAGTTTCACTTGACAGAAGCCCTTGGGATCATCTAGACTACTCGACGTCGAGTGAACATTACTCCACACTTATCGACTGGACCTAGTCGACGTCAATTGTAGATTCTGTTAGGCCGAACGTGTTTTCACAAATTCGATTTGGAAGAGGATTACTTATGCACGAAGAGACAGATCTTTTATCTTACCTTATAGACTTCTATCATTTGGGGTGAAGAATATCTATTTACCCTAGGGAGTTGCCTTAGTTTTATTATTATTTTATCTATTCATATTTTAGTAGGATTTGGACTATTTTCTTTGAATAGCAAGTATTAGTAGTTATAAATAAAGCTCTAGGGGCTGAATTTTTTGAGCTTTAGGGTTTTGGCGTTCTTGCGAGAGTTGGAGCATTGCAATTGTAAAGACTTCGAGTTTATTTTTGTACAAAGTTATTTCCTTATTTCAATCATGTCTTCGGTTACTATGAGCGAGTAGTCGCCCTTCTTCTAGGGTCGGGATGAGGTTGACGATAGCCATGCCGATGGATTGGTAAGTCACGAAAGAAAGGTACTTTATCTCACTCTATCTTGTGTTTGATCCTTGAATGGAAGTTTAAGGAACTCATGTTGCGAAACTTGGGTAGTAATTAGGGTTTCTATGCGAAAGTGTATAAACTCTATTTATGAAAAGGATATGGGCAATTAGGTTTATTTATTGAGAGATTTATATGCCTATTTGCCAGAATTAGTGAAAGCCTTGTCCTTTATTGATAAAGTATTTACCTTTGCGATTTATTGATTTACTTGCATGGTTGTCATTATGGTAAACCCTGGCTTTGGATATTTTTTATCATATTGTTTACATCCGTTATCTGTCGTTCGTCGGGTCCTCGAAAAACTCAGCAACCCCTTGCTATTTCTGACCATCTTTCTTTATCATCATTTTATTCTTCGGCCATCTTTGTTGACACATTTGGTTACTATGTTTTGACTCGACATCGACTGTGTCTTAGTCGACATTGAGTACATTGGATCGACTAGCAGTTTTCACCCAAGATTGACAGCCACTCATTCGACATCGACTGCAATCCAGTTGACGTCGAGTGCCACCTAGTCGATTACTGAACGTGGATTTCGCGCTGCTTTGGGATTGCGCTGACACACTTCCTCGTTGATTGAACCTGATTCCTCTTATACTACAGCGGGGGAGTCTTGAATTTATTTGATAGGCTAGGATTGTGATTTGATTATATTCTTTATATTTTAATATTCGATTCTCTGCTACATCAATCACCCAAATTTAGAGCTCAGACTACACTCCATTTAGCTATCTCCGCTCCAGCACATCTACCTTCGTCCATCTACAAAAAATAAAAATCAAGAAATGCTCAAGGTTTTTTACAATTTGGATGAGACAGAGAGAGAGAGAGAGAGACCTGTAAAGGAGGAAGATGAAGAGGTGGTGGTTCCAAATGACGGAGGGCGGAGGAGAGGGGAATCGAGAGAGTTTGCTCGGGGGAGGCGCAGAGGTGCTCTATTGTTGTGCTTTCTGCGTGCGCCGACTAGACTGGGAGCTGCTCGGAGGAGAGTGTTGAGAGGCACCGGCATAGGGTAGCTGAATAGGGTGCTCAAGAGGTGGTCGGACTGGGTTTGAGAGGAAGAGGGAGATCTAGGTTTGAGAGGAAGAGAGAGAATGAAGAGAGGGGGTGGTTCTAGGGTTTGAGAGGAAGAGAGACGCTATTGAGAGGAAGAGAGACCCTCTTTTCACAATGCGGGAACTATACCGCCCAAAAAAAAAGCGGGAATTATACCGCCCAATTTCATAATGAACCCCAATAAATTAACAAGCGAGAATTATACCGCCTAATTTCAGTTACACTGATATTATTATTATAGCTTACCCAAAAGCAATGGATTATTACACCAAATTACAATTAACTAGTATTCAGATCAATAATATATTTATAAATTTTGAAAAAAAACAAATTTTATTTAATATATTTAAACATAAAATTATATATTTTTTAAAAAAAATTATTTACACGATCTTTTCTAATTTTTATACCACTTATATATTTAAATATAAAATTTTATTTTGTTAAAGCGATTATCTATAAAATTAGAACCAATATATTCTATAAAATTAGAATCAATATCATGATCTGAATCTCAATCTCAAATCTTGATTGTCAATGTCAATCCCAATCTCAAATCCTAATCTCAAATATCAAATCTCAATCTCAAACATCGATCTTCATCTTAATCTTGATTTCAATCTCAAATCTCAAATCTCGATCTCTATCTCAAACCCAAATAGAAAATTCATACTTATATCACACAAAATCTATGTATAACAAACCAAAATCTAAATCTCAAACAAATTCATAATAATTTCAAATGAAAATTGTTAGTTGGCTCCGGTCCAATTTTCATGTAGAAACTTTGAATATTAATTAATAACAAAATTTGGCCTCGAGGATAACAAAATCGGGACTTCAATGTGGTATCTAGGCTAGAACTCGGGTGGGGCACAAGGAAACCAAGACTTCAATCTTGTGCTCAATTCAAAATATCGACCTCAATGTTACGTTTATCGCGATATCAAATTCGATCATGTCTCAATCTCAAACCTCGATCTCGATCTCCATCTTAATCTTGATCTCAATCTGAAATCTCGATCTCAATATTAATCTCAAATCCTAATCTCAACCTCAATCTCAAATCTCAATCTTGGTCTCAATCTCAAATCTCGATCATAAATCTTAAATTTTGTAACGGCCCGGGATTATGATTCCCGAGTTACGTTTCGAGGGATAAAACCCCTCGTTAGGATCTTGCGCCCCGAGTACAGGTTGAAGGTTTGAAATTCTATCCTAACATTTTAAAGTGGGATTTCATACCCAAAATTCGAAGGGATCGTTGGAATCCCCGGGGAAGTCCCCTGTACCTGTCATAAGTCTAAGCGTGAAAAACCAACAGTCATGCAAATAGTAGAATCAAGGTGTAATACAAGAGGGTGACACGGCAGAGCCGAGTCAAAATCAAATCAATAAGCGTATTTATCGAAATTTAATATACAATGTTAGTGGAGTTAAACCATATCTTTGAGATCGCCCAAGAGAGTTCCCACGTCACGGAAACAAGGAATAATCATGCTGCAAAACAAACCTAAAAAAAATGTATGCGGGGCGGTGTCAGATCGAAGCCCTACGCAATATAATCCCAAACAAGCAGACATATACACACGCTAGTCCTAATAAAGATGCCTCTAGATGCAAGGCGGAATATTAACACACTAGCATGGTCCTAAGATCAAGTGCATAAATATAATAAGGCCTTAGCACCGAATACCAAGTGGTATATCCCTCTCCTACCTCCACCCCCTTCCGATAGGGCGGAGACTGGCCAGCTCGTGAATGCATTCCATATAATCGGGTGGCACGCATGTCCAACCCGTATCCACAATAAAGCCCGCAGGCATCTCATAATATAAGGAAGCTCATGACTCGATTGACTCAGGACGGGACCCGATGAGACTAGGTCGTCCTATAACCCTAGCAATGACTCTAGTTACTTCACAGATAACGGCCGTTCTGTTTACAAAAGCAATGAGTAAACGAATGCTCAATCATGAGTGCAATCCTAGCATGATACTACATGGCATGCTTTATTATGAATGCAAGCACCTAGTATGCACATGGCTACAAGCAGGGAGATCTCTTTTCGAATCTGAGTGAGCTCATATAGGAACTCACCTGGCTATGCAGAACAGCATAATAGAAGATTCGACATACACCAATCATAATCACAATTTATCACCTAGATACATATCAGAACACATATATGAGTCTACATCTAGCCACTCAATCACATAAACACACGTCATTCAATAAGTATAACCACATCATAATCATCATCTCATCAAGTTCAACCACTCATCATGTTGCCACATTCCATAAGACCACATCATGTATTCGCCACAGTATATCCGCAATAATAATCCGCATATCACATATATCAAGTTCACCATTTTCATCATATCTCGAAAGCATAAATTAATGATACACAAGTCTAACACT
Organism: Persicaria maculosa; assembly: GCA_963922045.1. Classification (NCBI taxonomy): domain Eukaryota; kingdom Viridiplantae; phylum Streptophyta; class Magnoliopsida; order Caryophyllales; family Polygonaceae; genus Persicaria; species Persicaria maculosa. The sequence goes on along the minus strand of OY998259.1, from coordinate 49,321,338 downwards.
TCATCATGCCTTTAGTCAATCACCAATCATGATATTAGTCAACCATTCACATCAACCATGCTAGTTAGTCACCGATCACATAATTCCCGAGTTAGTCCTGAAATCGCTTTAAAATCCGAATCAACTAGTTAGAAATTCTGATCCTTGAAAACGCTCATCAAATTCCTTTTTCAATTTAATCCCGAGAATATACTTTTAAATCTCTAAGTCTCAATAATAATATTATTATATAATATTTTAAATACCATTTTCTTTCAAACACTCTCATAAAATATTTCCAAATCCCTTAAAAATCCCAACCATTTTTATCTCATAAAATCAGCCCCTTTGAAATTGACAAAACCGACCCCTTTATTTATAAAATCCAAAATCGACCCTCCTTATTCTATAAATTACCAAACCGAGCTCTCATTTTCTTAAACCCCAACCAAATCCCCCATTTCCCAATTTTTCTTAAGACTTCTAGGAATATGTTAGAGCAAGGATTGAACATAAAAAAAATCGAGGTTTGAACGGATTCCTCACCCAAGTTCCTTCTTTTCCTTCGGTTTGCTCGTGAAGCTTCATCCGGGCTCCGATTGGACTCGTTCTTGCGCGAGGGTGCCTAGGATTGTTAAATGGTGTTAAAGGTGTGAACTTTGAGTTAGTATGAAGTGGAAGGAGGAAAAAAATGAGCTGTTACCTTCTTGAATCCGAAAATAGCAAGTTTGAGTCTCCTAGGGCTTCTCGGGGCTTCTCCGGCTTCTCCGGGCTGTTGGGGCTTCTTCTTCCACTTTGAGGACCTCATAGGGAAGCTAAGGGAGATGTTGTTGCTGCTCATGGAGGGAGGAAGAGAAAAGGAGCTTGCTTTGTCTTGCTTTGAGCTCAAGAGGTGGAATGGAGCTCTTTTGGCATGTAATGGAGGAGGGAGTTGAAGGGGATAATGAAGTAGGAATGTTGTGGGGAGGAGTTGAGCACGAAATGGTGTGTTAGGGCTGCTGGAATTCTCACCAATGGAGGAGGAAAAAGGTGAAAGAAAGAAGGAGAAAGGATAAGGTTCCTTGGGAGCTTTTTGGATAAGGCTTGTGTTTGATTTTTGTGTGGTGTGTTGGTTGAGCCAAATCTGATTTTTGAAGAGAAAAAGGAGGCATGGGAGAGGGCTGAAATGGATGGGGCTAAAAGGAGGGACATGGAGCTTGTCTCCTTGGCTACTTTGGGTATGGTCAAAGATGGGAGATGGAAAAGCAAAATGGGGGTGTTTGGCTTCTTTGGGTAAGGAGGAAGCTTCCTTTGTATTTCAAATTGGCTCCATGGGGACCATTGTAGGGCTGAGATTTCGGATCCCCATGGGAGAATGAGACAAGATGTGGTCCCGAAAGCGATAGTTTGAATTTCCGACGCTAGATCCCGATGTTAGTTTCCCAAATCCCGCTCTTTCCTTCGCGAAATTAGAATTTAAAATCTGAGAATCGAGGTTGCCATGTTAGTTCTCAAAATTTTATTTAGGTCGAAAATCCTCTTTGAGAGTTCTAAAATCCAAATTAGCGAGTTTTCCGTTCAATTCCGCTTTTAAATTCATTTTGTTTTTCCTTTTTCCGAAAAACTAAGATTTAAAAATCCGAGCCTTTACAAATTTTGATCTCAATCTCAATCACAATCTCGATCAAATCTCGATCTCAACCGTTAACTGAATAACAAATCTCAATCTTGGTCTCAATCTCAGATATCGATCTTGATCTTAATCTCAGTCTCAATCTCATTATCAACTTCAAATCTCAATATTGATCTTAATCTTGATCTCAATCTCAATATCAAATCTCAAATCTCCATCTCAATCTCAAATCTTGATCTTCACCTCAATCTCAAATCTCAATTTCAAATCTCATATCTCAAATCTCGATCTCAAACACAAATTGGAAATTCATACTTAACTTATATAAAGAAAAATCTAAATCTAAAAAACAAAATCTCAATTTAAAACAAATACATATATAACAACATCTACAGTAATTTCAATTATATTTTTAGCTAAATCATTTTATAAAAGTCTAACAACTAAATATTTTTAAAAAAAAAACTATTCATTAATTACACAATGAATATCGTTTGCATCATTAATAATGTAAAAAATAATTTAAAATAATAACCTTAACTTATTTGAAAAGAATATCATTACGATAGGCGATTAAAGTTAAACTCCAACCAAGATGTGAAATGAGTGGTCAAAATAATTCATAAACTTTGAAATGTTATTTCAACATTCATAATACTTCAATAATAAAATCTCAAACAAATCCATATATATTAACATTCCAATTTCTACTAAAATCTCAAACAAACCCATATATCAACATTTATAACAAGTCTTTACTAAAATCTCAGACTAAAAATATGGGTTTTATTGTAAACTAGGGTAAGAAAAGCGAGGAGAATATATGATTGTATTCAACTGATAATTCAAGTACTTCGGGATGTGTTTATATACTTCACAAGGGCATAATGTGCAACCCTGGAAGTTTGGGTCTTTTCTGTAATTTTATAAAAAGTACAGACCGATCTGCAATTTTGAAGAACTTATGGGATGGTTTTATAATCAAACCAAAATTTGACCAAATTAACTCGTCTTCCTCGCAGGGTTTGAAGATTGGAAGAGGAGCTTGACGCCACGCCGCCACGGCGCCATCTTCGGCGCCTTCTCGAAGTATCTCGGGGCGTCGGCTCTCAAGCAGCGTGCACGAGATCTGCCGCGGCGGTATTTGCTGGCATGACGCCGTCGGCGACTTTAGGAGTTCGAAGGTTTTAGGGTTTTGGCATTCAACGAAAGTTGGATTGCCGGGATTGTAAAAGCTTTGAATTTAGTTTAATGCAAGTTTCTTTTCATCAATCAATGTCTGAGGTTGCAATGAAGCGCGAGTAGTCCACCCACTTCTAGGGTTGGGGCGAGCCCAACGATAGCCATGCGTGTCTGAGGTAAAGATCCGACTTTTATCATGTTTTGAGCATCTACTACTTGTTATGTGTTTATTACCCATCTAATGGAGGTCCATGCTAACAACTTGGATTATAAACATAAAATCGGTAGAGACAATTAGGGTTTCTTGAAAGAGTTGTCTAATTGTTGGAAAAGGAGAAAGCTTAGTCCTTTGATGCGAATTATATGATTATCTGTTTTATTTCTGCCTTATGCATGCTTGGTTATCGTTGTTGCAAACCCCAATCTTGGAAGTCTTTTACATACAGTTTATTTCGAAATCCCACAAGCCTAGTTCTTTACTTTTGTTTCGTTTTAGTTTTCTGCCTTACTCGATATTGAATAGCACTCCTCGATATCGAATTACTGATTCTCGATCCAGCATCGTCGTAGCTTTTCCTGTGCAGGTGATCGAGAAAGCCAACTCGACCAAGACGATTCTACTCGATCTCAAGTAAGCCCTTGTCGAGATCGACTAAGGCCTGTGACTGCTGCTGCGTGAATCGACTGTCCGATCTTCTGTCGAGTAACTGTACTCGAGATCTAGGACACCTGTTGTCGACCACTTCTGTGAGATTTCTACGCTGCCTAGGATCCGCTGGCACGCTTCCTCGTGGATCGATCCTGACTTCCCATTGCTGCATCGGGAGGAAGTCTTGTAATTATTTGCTGGCGCACGAATCTGGTTTGAATTATTTTATTATATTTCATACTTGATTTCCTCCTTACAACAAATTGGCGCCGTTGCTGGGGAAGCTATCATTCGCGCCTTAGGTAGTTAGTTCTCACGTTTTCTCTTAGCTACTTTACAGGTGTATGCACCGTTCGGGTCAACCACCTGAGTTTGACGGCTTAGACGATCCGGAACGCCTCTTACACATCCAAGCTAAGCTAAAAAGAGCCATGGCAGCCGTAGAAACACAGGAGCATCTGATATAGAGGCTTACAAGGGAGCTGGCCGCTAAACATGCTGCTATCGCCACTGAGAAAGCAGCAAGGGAGCAAGCAGAAGCTGAGCTTGCCCAATACCCAACCACTGCAGAGGATTATATGCATCCAACTCTCGTCGTGCCTGAATCGGCGATTTTAATCCCTGAAAACTCTTTTGAAATTCGCACTCAATTTCTTATAGAGCTTAAAAATAATGCTTTTTATGGCAAATTTAATGAGTGTCCTCTTGAACATATTACAAATTTTTCTGACATGTGTCGTACTCTTGCTGAAGGTACAACTCTGGAATATGTCAAAATGAAGGCTTTTCGCTGGTCTCTCGCTGGACCTGCACTGAAGTGGCTTGAAGGGCTGAAACCAAGATCCCTCACAACATGGGCCCAAGTAGAGCAAGAGTTTCTGAACAAATTCTTCCCTCCCGCCAAGACAGCACTGCTCCGCCAGAAGATTACAGCTTTCAAACAGAAATCTGGGGAGCCGCTGGTAAAAGCATGGGAACGATACAAAGAACTGCTGCAATCTTGCCCTACTCATGGACAACCACCCTACGTCATTCAAGAGATCTTGTTCAACTCTCTTGACCAAATCACCAAGGACAGAATCAACCAGTATACTCGCTATGAGTATCAAACGATGCCATCAGTTGACGCATGGGGTGTACTCGACAAGCTCACCAATTATGACAACAAATATGGGTCTACTGCAAACTATGAGGAGAACTCCTATGCCAGGCCAGCACCATCTATGCCCCTCTATGAGCCTGCCAAGGAGATTGACCCAGATGTCAGGGAGCAGTTCTGCAGAGACCAGAATCGCAAGCTCCTCAAGCAAAAGTATATGTCTGTCAACCAGCCCTGCATCGAATGTGGATCACAGCGGCACACCACTACTGAGTGCCCACACACAGAGCAAGTCAGGATGGCAGAGACACATGAAGAGGTAACCTACGCTGGGGGTCCCAATCGCTATATGAGGGATCAAAGGTTCTATCAACCACAGTGGAACCAAGGTCCTCCTAGGAACCCCCCGCCATACAAAGCTCCAGGACATCCAGAAAGGGATCAAAAGAAGGATGACTTACAGGTCATCCTTGAGGAGATGCGTCGGAATTAAGGCACAATCAACAACCAGTTCCAGAACATTACTACAAAATTTGGAGAATTGGACATCTGGAAGAAGGGAATAGAGACCCAGATGGGTCAAATCGCGGTACAGATCCCACGACCAGCCGGACAGCTCCCTGGGCAAACAGAACCAAATCCTAAGGGGAAGACCGGACACGTCGCAGCTATCAAACTCAGAAGTGGGCACCAATTACACGAGCCAGAGGTCGGGAAACATCAAGACAAGGCAGAGCAGCAACTCGACACAGAGCAGAATCAATTCGATCTCGAGGAGCCTGTACTCGATCTCGATAAAACTCTCATCGACACAGACCAGAAGCCCAGCTCGGACTCCACTGCGAAACCCAGCAACTCGAGGTCGACAACCCAAGTCAATATTGAGGACCCTCTGGTCGAGATCGAGGAGAAGCAAGCCGATGTCGCGACTCTACAACACCTCCGACGTCTGATCTGGCTCCGAAACAGAAAAAGCCACTGCCTTTTCCTTCCAAAGCACAGAAAGATCCCACTGTAGGTAGGTTTAACCGATTTGTTAATATGCTGCAAGAACTGAATGTCTCTATTCATTTTACAGAAGCCCTGCAAGAGATGCCTGGATATGTCAAATTCTTGAAGGAAATCTTGAGCAAGAAGCGATCCATCTCAGAGATCGCAGGCGAATGCAAAGTACTCCACTTCCCTGAAAAGAGACCTGACCCTGGTAAGTTTTCTGTCACTGTGGGATTTGGTCAATATAAATATGAGTCCCTGTGTGATTTAGGAGCAAGTGTGAGCATCATGACCTTATCAATCTAGCGAAAGGTAAAGATAGGATGCATAGAGCCTGTGGATGCCAAGCTATACATGGCAAACAATACAGTGGTCATCCCTACAGGTATAGTTGAGAATGTCCCCGTCCAGGTTGGTAAATTCTTTGTTCCAGCAGATTTCCTTATTATAGACTGTGCTGAAGATCCTACTAGCCCTATTATTCTTGGTAGACCATTCTTAGCTACTGCAGATGCCAAGATCAGTGTCAAAAATCGATCGCTAACCTTCACCATATGCGATGAGGTCTTAGATTTCTCTTTTGGCCCTGCAAAAGAGGAAATTTCATGGTTGGAGGTGAAGAGCATTAGCAACCACGGGACCAAGCAAACAACGAAGGAAGACACCAGGAGACAACTCGAGATCGACAAAGCCTCCTCGATCTCGACAAAGGTGTTACTCGATCTCAACAAGAGTTCTTCGACATCGACTTCTTCCTCTGCTGAGCCACAGACTTGCCAAGAGCCTAAGTATGGGGTCCCTGTACTCGATCTCGACCAGCAGTACGTACTCGATATCGACTAACCCCAAGCCCGAAGATTTCTATTTGGGTCCGAAAAGGTAAGTTCAGGTATAAATCCTACTCCTCCTCAGTCCTTTAAGAAATTTATCAATAATTTAAGGGGAGGTAAGGCCCCGTGGCGAGAGAATCTTCGGAAACTAAGAGCTGGAAAGAAAAAGAAGGGAGCCAAGGGAGACTATGCAAGCAATCACCTGTCAGCTGAGCTTGCATACTACCACCAGGACCTAGATGATCCAGGAGAAGGGCCAAGCACAAGCGGGCCCCACATTAATGGTCCTTGAGCACAAACGGAGATCTCGGCCTAGCGACTCTAAAATCTTGAGCATGTATATAAAACTTTATGAATTTTGGGACTTTGGAACTTTTGATTTTAGTTTTTGGTTTTGGTTTTTGTTTTTTTTTTTGTTTTTAGTTTAGAATACTTCATGTGGAAATTCTTGTATTTGTGTGCAATCTAACACTTTTAGGTTGGCAAGCATATAAGTATCGCGAAAAGTGGAATAAGGAGTCCCTGAAAAACAGTCAGAATCAACGAAGGCCAAGTCGACAACGACAAGAGGAGCAGCCCAGAAACTACTCGATATCGAGTAGGCCAACTCGATATCGACAAAGCCCAGAAGCTCCTCGACTTCAGAAATCCACCAGACGCAGACATCCTCCTCGATATCGAGTACTGTACTCGATATCGACAAACAGTTTACTCGACCTGCACTGATCGGCCTTCCTCGATGTGTTATTCGGTGAGTTCCTTCCTTTACTCTTGTTTTTATTTGATCTTATACAGTGGAGACACTGTATATTTTAAGTATGGGGTGGGGGGAAGGGCTTATTATCATTATTATATGTTTTAGTCTTGCTTTTTGTTTTACATGGTGAAATTTTAAATTTTTATGCTATGCATTCATGTTTAAGTTTTATACATTTAAATTCTTTTTCATACTTTAGTCTTGTTTTTTTTTAGTTACATAAAAAAAATAATAAAAAAAATGTCGAAAAAAGAAAAAAAATGCATATTAAAATTTTTGCATTGTCTTAGTTTGTATACCCTAACTTAGATGTCCAATGATGATAAATAATGACTGACTTGATCATGTAAATCCTATGGCGTGTTTGGAAGGTTTAGCCTAAGTCCTCGAAATTGTTTTTATGTGGATTGTGAACTTGTGATGAAATTGAGCACATATGATCCTAAGCTAAAGGTTAAAATCCAACAAAAATTTGTCCCAGTGAGAATTTTTGCCTTATAGGGAGAACATTAAAAATCCCTCTGCTTTCTTGAGTGTATTTACTCTTCCTATGCATCTCTAAATGTTGTGATAGTTATTCAAAGTCAATGCATTTATATGTTGATGTGAATGAGAATTAAATGATGGAGGCACCTTTTAAGCCAATTTTATCCTCTCTTTACCTACCCTGCATTATCCCTGCTTGAAGCCAGAACATTAGCCTGAGACTTTTTATAAACTCCACAAAATTATCCTTAGCCAAATTGAGCCTGACCCCCATTTGGGAATTAAGACTTAGAGTTGGTTAAAATAATGGTTTGTGGAAGAAATAAGCTTGTGTTTCATTTCGAGCGAGGAGGATTTTTGAATTTATTGAGATATGGGTTGGTTTTATATTTTTATCTTGCTATGCATATTATGTAAAAGGATTTTTGGCTCACCCTATAAATGCACTAGTTATTTTCGTTTCAAAAAAAAAGAGAGAAAAGAGAAGAAAAGTTGTGTACATGTTTATGAATAACGTGCATGAGCCAAAATTACCTTATTTCTTTCATTTTCGCAAGATGCATACTTTGGAGAAGGTTAAGAAAGTTTGAAAAGTTACATACTTCATTAAGATAAATTGGAGAGTTTGGTTAATGCATATGATTAAGAGCTGTGGTTTGGTTATGTTGGAGATTTAGGAGTCTTGATTCCCAAATTATATTAAGCACCACATGGCCAAATAATTTCATACCCTTATATTTCTTACCAAGCCCCATTACAACCCCGCCGAATGGAATCTTCTTTGAAGACTTCTATTGAGCGAAGTCCTCCTGATAATTCTTGTTGCATTTGCATAATTGGTTGCGAAGTGGATTCATATTTAAATTACGATGTTTATGAGATTGTATATGGAATTGAGTTGAGAGTTGATCTACATAGCCTAAACACATTGAGAGTTGAGTGTAAACACATTATCCCTGTGAGGTTGGATTTATATTGCCTATGACTATGGATCGCTCATATATGTGTGATGACGTTAAATTCACTCGTCTTACATTGCTACTACTTGAGATGTTGCTTTTGATAAGGGCGAAGACTTGAAGGATGTGTTGTAGGTCTTGGTTATTGTTTGGTTATTGTTTGGTTATTGCTTGAGGACAAGCAAGTCTAAGTATGGGGTGATTTGATGTCTCTAAAGTAGCCATGTTTTTGTGCATATTTTAGTTCCATATTCTATACACTTTGCCTGTTTCTGGTTGGGAATATGTCGAATTTATGTAGTATATGCTTATTTGTCAGAAATGTAGATCTACATAAATTTCTGTTTAATATTGCAGAATATGGAGCCATTTCGAGGGAAAACCAAGAAGCCAAGACGGAGGACACATTTTACTCTATATCGACTAGTCTTCGTCGATGTCGACCAACCATGTCCGGATACATCCTGATCGAGTAGCAGCATGTCGAGATGCTGAAGACGAGCCAACCCGACTCCAGAGGGTTCCTCGAGATCGAGTAGTTAACTCGAGATCGACAAGCCCCAAAGACCACCCGGAGTCGAGGAGAGCCCACCCGAGGATGCCGAGGAGAAACTACCCGACCTGGCCAGACTCCTGGACACAGAGCAACACCACTCTTCGATATCGAGGAGAGTCCTCGATATCGACAAAGCCAAGAGCACCTGTCCGAGCATGTCGAGAAGAGTTGCTCGACAACATCAGAAAGCCAAGACGATGAGCCGCCTCAACTCGAGATCAAGTTATTTCCTCGAGATCGAAGACACCCCAGGAGCCAGAGTCCGAGCCAGTTCGAGGAAGAGCAACCCGAGACGCCGAGCCACTGAAGTCGATGACCACTCAACTCAAGATCGAGGAAACTCCTCGAGATCGAGGAAACCTTCCAGAAGCCGCGTAACGCGTTGAGCTGTCCTACTCGATTTGGGAATCCTTGGAGCCGAAGATTGGCGAGTCTATCCGAGATCTATCAACATCTATCCAGATGAAGATACTTTAAGTCTTTAGATATAATTTCCCTTTTTAGATTTAGTTATGTTGTTGCATTTATTTAATCTTTAAATGCTTTAGATATAGATTTAGATAAAGATAGAGATATTCTATCCTTGAATAGCAAGGAGTAGAAGGCTATAAATAAAGCCCATGGGGCTGATTTTAGGGATCATTCAATTCAGAAGCTAGAGAAGTAGTTCACAGAGACGGTTTAGGAGTTCGAAGGTTTTAGGGTTTTGGCATTCAACGAAAGTTGGATTGCCGGGCTTGTAAAAGCTTTGAATTTAGTTTAATGCAAGTTTCTTTTCATCAATCAATGTCTGAGGTTGCAATGAAGCGTGAGTAGTCCACCCACTTCTAGGGTTGGGGCGAGCCCAACGATAGCCATGCGTGTCTGAGGTAAAGATCCGACTTTTATCATGTTTTGAGCATCTACTACTTGTTATGTGTTTATTACCCATCAAATGGAGGTCCATGCTAACAACTTGGATTATAAACATAAAATCGGTAGAGACAATTAGGGTTTCTTGAAAGAGTTGTCTAATTGTTGGAAAAGGCGAAAGCTTAGTCCTTTAATGCGAATTATATGATTATCTGTTTTATTTCTGCCTTATGCATGCTTGGTTATCGTTGTTGCAAACCCCAATCTTGGAAGTCTTTTACATACAGTTTATTTCGAAATCCCACAAGCCTTGTTCTTTACTTTTGTTTCGTTTTAGTTTTCTGCCTTACTCGATATCGAATAGCACTCCTCGATATCGAATTACTGATTCTCGATCCAGCATCGTCGTAGCTTTTCCTGTGCAGGTGATCGAGAAAGCCAACTCGACCAAGACGATTCTACTCGATCTCGAGTAAGCCCTTGTCGAGATCGACTAAGGCCTGTGACTGCTGCTGCGTGAATCGACTGTCCGATCTTCTGTCGAGTAACTGTACTCGAGATCTAGGACACCTGTTGTCGACCACTTCTGTGAGATTTCTACACTGCCTAGGATCCGCTGACACGCTTCCTCGTGGATCGATCCTGACTTTCCAATGCTGCATCGGGAGGAAGTCTTGTAATTATTTGCTGGGGCACGAATCTGGTTTGAATTATTTTATTATATTTCATACTTGATTTCCTCCTTACAACATTGCCACGTGGGGTTTGTTGTTTGACATGTGTCCAACTCATGGGGTGTGGGCATGTTTGACACGTGCCCCTCTCTTCTATCCGCGGATGATATAGCTTACGTGAGTGATGGTTTTTTGTTTAACTCGTCCGCGGATGATCTTGGTAACGGTCTGAGGTGATTTTTGTGATGATTTTTACTATTTTCGCCTATTGTTGTGATTTATTTTAATGCCTAGCCAGATGTTTTTATTGTTGGTTTCGTCACAGCTCCTCGGGCTGAGTCGATTCCCTTAGGGATTGACGCGGGCCGATAAAAATTTTTTAGAAAACATCTGACTCTCTGTGGTTGTCTCAATTTTGCTTTATCCTATCGATGATGGGCTTTTTGCTTCCTGGTGTTGGCCCATTTAGGGCCCATTAGGCCCATTTCCGTCTGGAAGTTCAATAGTCGGTAATTTTTCTATAAGCTACCCCGTTCCGTTCTTTTCACTTCACATTTGTCTTCTTCTGTTTTTTCAAAGGTTTTTGTTCTTATCTACAGCTTGGTTTTCCGGTGACGGTCTTAGGTTTCCGAGTGCGGTTCGGTTGAAGTTTCCGGCGAAGTTTTTCATAAATTCAAGGTATCTCTTCTCACTTCGAGTTATTTTCTAGGTTATTTTTCTTTTCAATTCCTCGATTTTCTTGAGGGGTAGATCGAGAATTAAGGTGGGATTTTGTCTCTGAATCTGTTTTTTATCGAGGTTTTGTTTTGCGTAAGTAAATCTTCATACAATTTTCTCTAGTTTCTTTGGGAATGGCTAACCTCAGCGGAGAGCACGATGTGTTGGATGAATTTGAGAGAGGAGAAGGGTTGAGGGGTGATGTCGCTTCATCTTCTCAACCGCGTCAATCTCAAGAGATTTTTTCCTCTTCTTCTGAGAGTTCTTCTTCTAGCTCTGGTGGTACCTCATCGGGATCATCTTCTGCCACGTCTACATCGACTCCGAATCGGGTTGGCCCTACGGGCAGTCCTATTAAGGTGAGAAGGCGCCGGAAGCGTACTGACCCTGATTACTATTCTTCTCCTTATACAGTTTCTTCTTCTTCAAAGGGATGCGCGGGAGATGAAAACTCTGAAGATAGGGGTGAATCAGGTGCTTGTTCTTCCGAGGACGTGGGTCTTTCTTCTACTTCTCCCCTTGTGGACGCTGATGAAGAGGTTGAAACTGTTTGGATTCCTTACGAAGCTTCCCCTATTAGCGTAGCGGAAACTCCGAAAAAGATCCGTTATCATCGTTTACATCCGTTATCTGTCGTTCGTCGGGTCCTCGAAAAACTCAGCAACCCCTTGCTATTTCTGACCATCTTTCTTTATCATCGTTTTATTCTTCGGCCATCTTTGTTGACACACTTGGTTACTATGTTTTGACTCGACATCGACTGTGTCTTAGTCGACATTGAGTACATTGGATCGACTAGTAGTTTTTTGAGCCAGTCAAAATCTATTGCTGATCACTCGATATCGACTACCCCTAGTCGATACCGACTGCCATTTTTATTTTGCAGGTTTTCACCCGAGATTGAAAGCCACTCATTCGACATTGACTGCAATCCAGTTGATGTCGAGTGCCTCGTAGTCGATTACAGAACGTGGATTTCGCGCTGCTTTGGGATTGCGCTGACACACTTCCTCGTTGATTGAACCTGATTCCTCTTATACTACAGCGGGGGAGTCTTGAATTTATTTGATAGGCTAGGATTGTGATTTGATTATATTCTTTATATTTTAATATTCGATTCTCTGCTACATCAATCACCCAAATTTAGAGCTCAGACTACACTCCATTTAGCTATCTCCGCTCCAGCACATCTACCTTCGTCCATCTACAAAAAATAGAAATCAAGAAATGCTCAAGGTTTTTTACAATTTGGATGAGACAAAGAGAGAGAGAGAGAGAGAGAGAGAGAGAGAGAGAGAGAGAGAGAGAGAGAGAGAGAGAGACCTGTAAAGGAGGAAGATGAAGAGGTGGTGGTTCCAAATGACGGAGGGCGGAGGAGAGGGGAATCGAGAGAGTTTGCTCGGGGGAGGCGCAGAGGTGCTCTATTGTTGTGCTTTCTGCGTGCGCCGGCTAGACTAGGAGCTGCTCGGAGGAGAGTGTTGAGAGGCACCAGCATAGGGTAGCTGAATAGGGTGCTCAAGAGGTGGTCGGACTGGGTTTGAGAGGAAGAGGGAGATCTAGGTTTGAGAGGAAGAGAGAGAATGAAGAGAGGGGGTGGTTCTAGGGTTTGAGATGAAGAGAGACGCTATTGAGAGGAAGAGAGACCCTCTTTTCACAATGTGGGAACTATACCGCCCAAAAAAAAAAGCGGGAATTATACCGCCCAATTTCATAATGAACCCCAAAAAATTAACAAGCGGGAATTATACCGCCTAATTTCAGTTACACTGATATTATTATTATAGCTTACCCAAAAGCAATGGATTATTACACCAAATTACAATTAACTAGTATTCAGATCAATAATATATTTATACATTTTGAAAAAAACAAATTTTATTTAATATATTTAAACATAAAATTATATATTTTTAAAAAAAAAAATTATTTACACGATCTTTTCTAATTTTTATACCACTTATATTTTTAAATATAAAATTTTATTTTGTTAAAGCGATTATCTATAAAATTAGAACCAATATATTCTATAAAATTAGAATCAATATCATGATCTGAATCTCAATCTCAAATCTTGATTGTCAATGTCAATCCCAATCTCAAATCCTAATCTCAAATATCAAATCTCAATCTCAAATATCGATCTTCATCTTAATCTTGATTTCAATCTCAAATCTCAAATCTCGATCTCTATCTCAAACCCAAATAGAAAATTCATACTTATATCACACAAAATCTATGTATAACAAACCAAAATCTAAATCTCAAACAAATTCATAATAATTTCAAACGAAAATTGTTAGTTGGCTCCGGTCCAATTTTCATGTAGAAACTTTGAATATTAATTAATAACAAAATTTGGCCTCGAGGACAACAAAATCGGGACTTCAATGTGGTATCTAGGCTAGAACTCGGGTGGGGCACAAGGAAACCAAGACTTCAATCTTGTGCTCAATTCAAAATATCAACCTCAATCTTACGTTTATCGCGATATCAAATTCGATCATGTCTCAATCTCAAACCTCGATCTCGATCTCGATCTTAATCTTGATCTCAATCTGAAATCTCGATCTCAATATTAATCTCAAATCCTAATCTCAACCTCAATCTCAAATCTCAATCTTGGTCTCAATCTCAAATCTCGATCATAAATCTTAAATTTTGATCTCAATCTCAATCACAATCTCGATCTCAACCGTTAACTGAATAACAAATCTCAATCTTGGTCTCAATCTCAGATATCGATCTTGATCTTAATCTCAGTCTCAATCTCATTATCAACTTCAACTCTCAATATTGATCTTAATCTTGATCTCAATCTCAATATCAAATCTCAATCTCAAATCTTGATCTTCACCTCAATCTCAAATCTCAATTTCAAATCTCATATCTCAAATCTCGATCTCAAACACAAATTGGAAATTCATACTTAACTTATATAAAGAAAAATCTAAATCTAAAAAACAAAATCTCAATTTAAAACAAATACATATATAACAATATCTACAGTAATTTCAATTATATTTTCAGCTAAATCATTTTATAAAAGTCTAACAACTAAATAATTTTTTAAAAAAAACTATTCATTAATTACACAATGAATATCGTTTGGATCATTAATAATGTAAAAAATAATTTAAAATAATAACCTTAACTTATTTGAAAAGAATATCATTACGATAGGCGATTAAAGTTAAACTCCAACCAAGATGTGAAATGAGTGGTCAAAATAATTCATAAACTTTGAAATGTTATTTCAACATTCATAATACTTCAATAATAAAATCTCCAACAAATCCATATATATTAACATTCCAATTTCTACTAAAATCTCAAACAAACCCATATATCAACATTTATAACAAGTCTTTACTAAAATCTCAGACTAAAAATATGGGTTTTATTGTAAACTAGGGTAAGAAAAGCGAGGAGAATATGTGATTGTATTCAACTGATAATCTCTTGTGTGGTATCCACCAATACAATATATATATATATATATATATATATAGGAGTTATATCCTTAACCTCCAAGTATAAGATAAATCTATCTAAGTAAAGTGTATATCTTGTACATCCACATAATAATAATATGATAACACTCCCCCTTGGGTGTACATTCCTTATTTCTCCAGATGCCTCGTTAAAAACCTATCTAGGAAAACCCAATGGGACAAAACCATAGCTTAGGGAAAAAGAGTGCAGCCTTCTATGTACGCCCATGTTGACTTGTTGTACTGCCTCATTAAAAACCTTGTCAGGAAAACCCATTGGGATAAAAACCTGATCGAAGGGAAAGAGAGTGTAGTGCGTGTATACTCCCCTTGAATTCAACGTCCTCCTCGAAGTCTTCTCATTCTTCTTAATGTCGCCCTCTTCATGAGCTTATGTTCGAATCTTCAACATTGTCTTTGATGTGTATAAGCTGGAATGTCTTCATGATTGACTTTGACGCGCTTGACTTCCATGTATTGGTGTTTAGCTGCTTTGGATGCACAAGCATAAGGTACTTCAGGACCTAGTGTGCTATTCATTTTTTATCTGGGGGATCTGATGTCTTAAATGATGCTTAAGTTGCCTCGTTAAAAACCTTACCTTGGAAAAACCCAGTGGAATAAAAACCAAGATTAAGGAAAAGAGTACAACTTTTTATGGTACTTCGGGACCTAATAAAATGTCACTACTTTCACAATTGTAGGTAATTCAGGTACTCTAATAAGAATCTTTAACCAACTGCATGTGATAGGACTTTGATAATAATGCTTCAGGCATTTTCAATCGATTCTTTCCATTTATATGGGTATACACCTACAATGTCCGTCATTTACATTTAGAGCCAAAATTATACTCACTCCTGGTGAATACATTCTTATGTAATCTTTAATAGGCTTTTGTGCAATCAATTTGGCTTATATTTTCCTTTGTACGAACACCCAATTAAAACCAATTAATACTACATTTTTCAATGTTGGAGCTACAGGTCCAAAAACCTCATGCTTAAATAATCCATCTTTGGATGAATTATTTCTTTCTAAAATTTGGGATATACAATGTATCCTTGTGAGGGGAGTTGCCTCGTTAAAAACCTTACTTTGGAAAAACCCAAATGGGACAAAAAACCAGAGTTAAGGAAAATAGTGCAACTTTTCTCACTCTCAATTTAGCATATAAATCACCAATTTTATAAATACATAGTACTTCTGAACTCAATATCCTTTCACAATCTAATCAAAGATGAAAAGATCATTTGTCTTCATATTGTAATATATCTCTCTTTGTATACTCGAACTACAGGTCGAGATATTTTTAGAACATTCAACTAATTTCTAACTAATCCTCTGTTTATTGGATATCTTATAAATTGTCCAATAAACCAAATTGCATTACGCTCTTAGTGTTTTGTAAGGGCATTCATTCCTAACCAAATGATTTCACATCTTTAATATTGGAGCTACGGGTCCAACATATTAACTCATTAAATTAATCACTTTAATGTAAATTTACTTCTGTTTAGAATCTCTAATTATTCTTATCAAGCACTTCAAGTGCAAGCTTAGATAGGTGCCATCAACGAAAATCAAGGATTTGGTCATTTCAAGACATCTCATAATCAATTCTAACACTGTCAACGTTCATGAAATCTCTTCAAGAGTTTTATACTAGGGGACATATCACCCCTCTTTTTCAAATTTACTTGATTTCGACAACACTTTTTGCAACTCTTCTGGTATGAATTCTCTTCCTATGCTCTTTATTTACATATTTAGATCTGATTGTTATGATTTAGGTGGAGATTTTATATTGATTTGAAATTTTGGTTAATTTAGGGTTTGAAATTATGCGGGAAATTGAAATAGATGAATTTAGGCCTTTGAAACTGTTATGAATCAGGGCTGAATTTTTTAAATCTGCTGATATGTATTTTTACGGATTGATTACATACTTAGTTTCTATATATTGTTATTGGATTCATGAAACTGCAGCTGGACGCCTGCCAGGAGCAGATCTTCTCAGCTTTTGCATGCTTTATGGACCACTTCGAGAGGTTCGAGAAGTGATGGGGATACCCTCCACACTTTTGTGAGTAGGTAGGATCCTTATATGACCAGGGGGTCCTTCGACTTTTCATCCTAGCAGCTCTTCCTAAGAAGGAGCCCCCTTCCCCTTTGATTTTATTTTTTTGACAGTAAGGAAATTGTCTATTTTAAGTATGGGGTGCGAGAAACTTGGTTTACTTATGATTTATGACTTAGTTTTGCCTTTGATGTATTTTGGATGTTTTTATTATATTTATGTTTTATGGTTTTAGGACATGGCACAACTCTTGTATGAGTTTAGTTGTTATTTTAGATATTGCTCTTGCTTTTCTTTTTATTCTATGACATTCAAAGGTATTTTATGAGAGTTGTGAGGTGTCCAGGCTTGCAAGATATGTTCAAAGAATAGTGTCATGGAAACTAAGACAGGACTCAACAATGCAAGAGTGGGTTCATTAGAGATATTCCACAAAATTGCCTAGTAAAGGGAAGTCTCAATAAAGTGCAATTTTTTTTTCTTGAGAAAACCACAAAAGTGAGGTAAATTTAATTTTGATGTTGACATATGCACAATAAGAGGATAGAAGACTTTATATTTTCCATACAATGCTCATTTTGTATTCCTAGTCATACCTATACGTATTTGCATCACAAAAAACATATTTGACCCTAACATATTATTATTTCATTTTTGCTCCACATACTATACATATTGCCCATTCTTTACCTTATTTCATATCCGGGGATTATGTTGAGAACTGGAAGTATCTTTGGAGATATCACATGGTTGTTTGTGTTGTTATCATTATTAGAGTTTGGCAGGATGAGAAAGTTTATGGAAAATTTAATGAGTGAAAGAAAATCCGGTCTCCTAGGAGTTCAACGAGATGGGACACAAGGTGAGGAGTACGAAGCACTAAGTGATACGTTTGGGATATCCGATCCTTCGCCTGTGGGCTTCAGATCAAGAACCACGCCGTATATTTGCTCCGATCTTGCAATGCTCTTTGATATCTCCTGATTTGGAACAAATTAGACAAGTGATTAGAATTCTGATTTAACGACGGAATTAAACTTAGAAAAATTCAGCAACTTTAAACAGAAGTAGCGACAGAAAAAGAAAAGGCGAGGGACTGGTGTGCGCAGAGCTCGGGAGCGCCTGGGCTGGTCTTCGGCACACAGGACTGAGGTCCTCAGGGTGTGCGGAAGGGGGCGCGGGTGAGAGAGCGCTCGCTGGCAGCGAAGGAGCCCGCGAGAGAGAACGCCTGGGAACTCGGACGCGCGCGAGCGAGAGCGGGAGCGAGTGCTGGGGATGTCCGGACGCCTGCGCCTGCGAAGCTAGGCGCCTGCGCTCGCTGGGAGCGGATGTGCTCGCGGGTGGCGCCAAGTGCTCGGCCTCCTTCTCTTGCGACAGTTCTGATTTGGGGTTTGGTTCTAGGTTTTGCCGAATTGATCCAAGGTGATGGTGATGATTTGGTGTTGGCCGAAAATATTAAAAACACAAGAGCAAGGTAGCTTTTGGGATTGAAAATCGAAGAACCCTTGATCCGTTAAGGGTTTCTTCAATTCTATTTCAATCTGCTTAAATTCAAAGGGTGTAACATGAATTTATAGTAAAGCTTCTAAGAGATCTAACCAATCCTTCCTTGCAAAGGAAAGGGGTTTGGATAGATTAATTCTATCTAAGATAAATGAAATAACTTAAAGATAAATAAATCCTAAGAAGATAGAAATATAATAACTTGGTGGGTAAGTAATATATCTAGAAGAGATATAATCAATTTCCACCTTATTTATCTAATTGCATAAAATAACAATTTAATTAACTAACTAATGTAACTCGGCCCAACACCACTAGTGTACTCGACATGGGCCTTAGTCGACATCTTCTTGGCCCACTCGGTATGTGATGGTGTCGAGTGGTCCATGATGGTGCCGAGTTTGGTGGAGTCAAGGAGGGTGCTGACGAGTCTTCATGAGCTCCGTGTGTGGACGCAAGTTCACTTCCGGTGCTGATGGTGTCACCTTGAGCCAAGTGATCCAGGGTGGCCTGAACCCTTGCTCTAACGTTCCATGGTGACGGACAAGAAAGGCCTTAGTTGCATTTTGAATCTTCTTGGCCCTTGAACGAGTGACAGGGCCATCAAATGGAACCTTCATGTTGTCCTCAATGTCACCAGGAGTCATCGATAATTGAGCGGCATCATTCTCCTCCACTTGACTTCGATTTGTCCTCAAATCGTCGTCAGAGTCATCGTCAGGCACGAACAAGGATGGATCGGCGACGTTGAATGTAGAATGGACGCTGTACTTATCGGCAGGGAGATCCAGCTTGTAGGCATTAGGACCCATCTTCTGAACCACTCTGAATGGTCCATCTCCCCTGGGGTCCAGCTTAGATTTCCGTTGTTGCGGAAACCTTTCCTTCCTGAGATGCAGCCAGACCAGATCACCAACGTTGAACTGCACATCCTTGCGATGCTTGTCCTTCGCGGCCTTGTATTGCGCAGTCTTCCTTTCCAGCTGCGCCTTGGTACGCTCATGCAAGCTTTTGATGAAGTCCACTTGCTTAGCTGCATCCACGCTCTCCTTGTCCTTATATGGCCGAGGCATCATGTCCACTGGAGTTAATGGATTTCGGCCATATACTACCTCGAAGGGGGTCATCTTTGTTGCAGAGTGCCTAGACCTGTTATATGCAAACTCTACAAATGGTAGACAGTCTTCCCATCTCCGCAGGTTAGTACACAGCATGACTCTAAGGAGAGCCTCAAGAGTTCTATTTGTGACCTCAGTTTGGCCATCAGTTTGTGGGTGATAAGAAGTAGAAAATAGCAATGTTGTACCCAATTTAGACCATAGAGTTTTCCAAAAAGAGCTTAAGAATTTAGGATCACGGTCAGAAACTATAGACAATGGCAATCCATGTAAGCGAACAACATCTTTGAAGAATAAATGAGCAACATGAATAGCATCATCAGTTTTATGACAAGGTATAAAGTGAGCCATTTTGGAAAATCTGTCTACAACAACAAATATGGAATCATGACCCTTAGAAGTTCTAGGCAATCCTACAATAAAATCCATAGAAACATCTTCCCAGGGTGCATTAGCAATTGGCAAAGGTTGGTATAGACCATTAGCATTGGATTTCGATTTGGCTTTAGCACAAGTAACACAACTTTTGACAAATCTCAGCACATAATTAGACATTTTAGGCCAAAAGTAATGTTCCTTTAGTCCAGCTAGTGTTTTTTCGAAACCCCCATGTCCCCTAGATTCATGTATTTCTTGGGTTAACAATCGGCGAATAGAAGAAGATGGGATACAAAGCTTGCCCATCTTGAACAAATACCCATTATCAACAAAAAATGAATCTACTTCACCTTTGGACACACATTGAGCATTTATAGTTTTAAAGAAACTATCAGAAGCATACAGTTCCTTTATTAATGCAAAACCCAAAACATGTGCATCCATATGGTTTAAGAGGACATACCTTCGTGATAGTGCGTCAGCTACCACATTATCCTTTCCCTTTTTGTGGTGAACCACATAGGAAAAGGTCTCTATGAACTCCACCCATCGAGCAAGTCGCCTGCTGAGCACTGCTTGTCCTTTGAGATATTTGAGAGCTTCATGATCCGAATGAATCACAAACTCCTTAGGCCAGAGATAGTGTTGCCAAGTCTGTAAGCAGCGAACCAGTGCAAATAGCTCCTTGTCGTAGGTAGAGTAGTTGAGCTCAGCGGTGCCCAACTTTTCGCTGAAGTAGGCGATCGGACGCTTGTTCTGCAGCAGGACCCCTCCAATACCAGTGCCAGAAGCGTCACACTCTAGCTCAAAAGGTTGAGCAAAGTCAGGTAACTGCAGTACTGGGGCGTGTGTCAGGCGATCCTTGAGAGCGTCGAAAGCCTTTTGATGTGAGTCAGACCAGCGAAATGTCACATCCTTCTTTGTCAGCTCATGTAGGGGGCGGCAATCAAGCTGAAGTCCTTGACAAAACGTCGATAGAAGCCAGCAAGGCCCAAGAATAAGCGGACATGGGTGGGTGTAGTCGGCCTAGCCCACTCCTGAATAGCACGAATCTTCTCCTCATCCACCTTTAATCCAGATGCAGTCACTACAAAACCAAGAAAAATGGTAGACTCGGATGCAAAAGAACACTTCTTTAAATTGGCATATAATTTCTCTTTTCTTAGACAATCAAAAACCAATTTTAAGTGACTTAAATGATCATGCATATTCTTACTGTAGATTAAGATATCGTCAAAATAGACAACGAAAATTTTTCCTAAGTGTCTTCTAAGCACATGGTTCATAAGCCTCATAAATGTAGAAGGTGCATTTGTCAAACCAAAAGGCATTACTAACCATTCATATAAACCATACTTAGTTTTAAAAGCTGTTTTCCATTCATCACCCTGTTTCATCCTAATTTGATGATATCCACTTCTAAGGTCAATTTTAGAAAAAATAGCAGCACCATGAAGTTCATCAAGCATATCATCTAAACGAGGAATAGGGTGGCGATACTTAACCGTTATTTGGTTGATTGCACGGCAATCAACACACATGCACCAGGAGCCATCCTTCTTTGGAACCAAAATGACAGGCACGGCACAGGGAGACAGGCTCTCACGAACAAAGCCTTTATCCATCAACTCCGTGACTTGACGTTGCAGCTCCTTTGTCTCCTCAGGACTAGCTCTATAAGCGGCGCGATTAGGCAAGGCTGCTCCAGGCACAAAGTCAATCTGGTGCTCAATACCTCTAATAGGAGGCAAGCCTTGGGGAAGTTCAGCTGGAAGCACATCCAAGTAATCCTGCAGAAGAGCAGCAATAGGTGCAGGAATATGACTCAATTCAACATTAAGTAATACCTGTTGCATGACTAGAAGAATGTGAGGTCGATGAGCATTCCAGGTGATGGTCCTTTTCTGAGGTTGAGAGACCAAAGATCGACGTTCCACAGAGCCCTTAATTGAAGCAGAAGGGGGCTTAGTCGACGTCGGAAGGGGAGGAGAGGGCGCCACAGGGGCTGCAGGTGCGGCTGCGGGCGCTGCTGCTGAGGCCGCGGGCGCGGCATGCTGGGCCGCGGGTGCGGCTTGTGCAGCCGAGCTCTCCTTGAGCTTCTCCATCCTTTCAGCTTCTCTGTCGGCGTTCCTTTGTTGCTGCTTGCGCACCTGGTCCTTCAGAATAATTTGTGGCGATAAGGGTAGGAGAGTAACTCTCCTCCTGTCATAGGTGAAAGAATATGTATTTGCACGACCATCATGAAGGACATTACGATCATATAACCAAGGACGCCCTAACAATATATGACTACAATCCATGCGAGCAACATCACATAATACTTTATCATGAAATGTTCCAATAGAAAGGGAAACTAAACATTGTTTGGTGACCAATATATCAGAACCATCATCAGTAATGCCATTTAAACCATAGTGAGTAGCTCTAGGAGTAGTAGGTAAATGGAGGAAATTTACTAGCTTTTCACTGATGAGATTGCAGCAACTCCCACCGTCAATGATAAGGGTTAAGGTAGCCTCACGAACCAAGCATCGTGCGTGTAATATGTTCTCCCTTTGATCAGCCATGGGAGATTCCTGAATATGCAGGACCCGTCGATTGATAAGGCAAAGCACGTTGTCGTACTGTGAAGTATCGATCTCCTCAATAGGCTCAGTCGACTGGTCCTCCTCCACTTCACTCGAAACTACCAGGTCCTCAACAGTCTCCTCCTCATAGTAATGGTCTCCCAAATCATTGAGAAGAACCTTCCTTTTCTGGGGGCAATTGCGAGAGACATGCCCAGAACCTCCACAAGTGAAGCAGCGGATATCTTTGTTGCGATCTGTAGAAGGGGCAGCAACTCTTCTAGTTTCAACCTGATAACCCTGTTGAGGTGAGTTGGAAACTCCCTTTTGCTGCATAGAAGGGTTAGAAGTAGAAGGCTTAGATGGACCAGAAGGGTTAACGGGAACAAACCTGCGACCTTGGGAGGTCTGATCGAATCTGCTCCTTTGTTGCCGAAGTTGCTGCTGTTGTTGCTCATACAGAAGCTGTGCTTTATGAGTCAAAGTGTTAATATCTCTAATGGAATGGATAGCTAACGGATTTTTAATAGAAATATTAAGACCAGCAAGAAATTGAGTACACAAAGCACGTTCAGTAAGATAAACATTAGCCTGATGGGAGAGTCGTTCAAGTTCATCCCTGAAGTCATTCGGCGAGCGAGTTCCTTGTCGGCAGGAAGCGAGCTGCATCCTCATGGACTCCGTGTATTCCTCAGGCACATGTCTCTTCTTTAGGAGATAGCGAAGTTGTGGCCAAGTTTCAACAGGTTGCTTGTCCTGACGGCGGCGCATTTCACGAGTGCGGAACCACCAGTTGTGAGTTTTACCTACTAAATGCAATATAACAACTTCCAATTTCTCCGTTTCCTCATAGCGTAAATGTTCAAGCAGATAGTCAGTATGATTTTCCCAGACAAGATAAGCTTCAGGATCAGTATTACCATCAAAAGTTTCTAATTTAAGCTTAACATCTCGTCTCTGAATAGCTTGAGCATTATCAAATCTAGGATGACCAAAATTAGGAGGGGGTAAATCATCAAAGTTAGGATTTACCTCATGGTAAGCATCCTCCAAATGTGGTGTCTCATTCAGATCAGCATTGCTACGGCTATCATCCCAGTTAGCACGAGTATAGAACGGCTGCTGTGGACGCTGATTGGGTCGGCCCTGCTGCTGCCGTGGGTGATGGTGCTCAGGGCGATCCTGGTGGCCATTGAAGCCCGCTAAAGGATCGTTGTCATGCTCTCCAGGGAAAGGATTAGTAGTAGCAGATCTCAGCTACTAATGTAATTGACCAGAAGGAGGAGGGTGAGCTGAATAAAAGGTGTTACCTGCAGGGTGCTGATTACCTGTAGGGGCCACAATACCCGAAGGTGGTGTAGTATCTGGGGGTGGTGGAGGCGGTTTTCCTCCAGAAGGAGGTGTAGATCCAGAAGCCTCCGCCTGTTTGGACTCCTCCCATTGCCGAGCAACTGCCTGTTTGATGAGGTCAGAGAACCGTAGGAGGTCCTCTTTGCGTTCGATAGCTCGACGATTTTCAGCCTCTGCCAGGGCCTGTTGCGTCACCAGAGTAGACTTTTGGACAGCAGAGTCAATAATAAACTGCATAGCCTCAGCAGAAATGCCAGCAGGTGGGGTAGGGGAAGGGTTGGGGTCGCTATCGTTTGTCATGTTCCTATAATATCAGAAGAGCAACAAGTAAACGAAGCAAAGACCAGAAACCAAGTAATGCAAGCTCTAGTGATTCCTAAGAGTGATTCAAGTTTTAGAAATCAAAGAGCGAGAAAACAAGGCACAATATTCAAGCAATTCCCCTGGACACAGAATTTTGCAATATTGAAGACAGCAAGTAATAATCCAAATTGCAAATTAAATCAGCCACAAAGTCGGATATCAAGGATAGCAAGTATAAACAAGCGGCTGAATGTGTATAGAAAAAGAGCTACAATGTGATGCTTGAATAATATGAATGTGTAATAGTCAACAATAGCAATCACAAGGGCAATCAAGTGCACACACTCCGTCATCTATTATCTGACGGTTGCAACACGGTTCAGAGAAAGAGGGGTGTGACCAAGGCTCCAGTGTTGGCACAGCACAAAATCACACAAGTAGGGTTCTTTTGTAATGCTTTAAACCGTTTAGATCATCTAACATGTAGCAATCAAAGAACTAGCAAGGAAGAGTTACTAACTCAACAGTGTAATGAAGGAATGTTCTCTTTTTTTTTTTTTTTTTTGAATATATGCTCTCGGTTTTTCTGTTTTTTTTTTTTATATATATATATAAGGGAAAAAGTTGTTGTAATATGGAGTAGCAACCGAAAAATAAAGAGCAAAAATAAAAATAAAAGCTACGATGATCTAAAAGTAAGCTAAAATAAAGAAAATAGGGAAAATTGGCTAGAAACTGGAAAAAGTAGGGTTCTTTAGTGGTGCAAGTTTATATAATGCTTTTAATCCAAGAATCACAGTCATAGGCATGATATGTAGCAACTAGGAATAAAAGATCACAACTTGCAATCAAGAACTCAATATCTTCCAAATTATAGATTCAAACAAAGAATAACAAAAATAAAGTGCCAATTTTTTTTATGGGTAAATAATAAAGATTCAACTTTTATGCAGCGGCTATGGTGAAAAATAAGGCACGAAAAAGAAATCACTCAATAAGGAAATCAAGAGAGTAAAGAACTTACATTAACCTGGCTCTGATACCACTTGATACGTTTGGGATATCCGATCCTTCGCCTGTGGGCTTCAGATCAAGAACCATACCGTATATTTGCTCCAATCTTGCAATGCTCTTTGATATCTCCTGATTTGGAACAAATTAGACAAGTGATTAGAATTCTGATTTAGCGACGGAATTAAACTTAGAAAAATTCAGCAACTTTAAACAGAAGTAGCGACAGAAAAAGAGAAGGCGAGGGACTGGTGTGCGCAGAGCTCGGGAGCGCCTGGGTTGGTCTTCGGCACAAAGGATTGAGGTCCTCAGGGTGTGCGGAAGGGGGTGCGGGTGAGAGAGCGCTCGCTGGCAGCGAAGGAGCCCGCGAGAGAGAACGCCTGGGAACTCGGACGCGCGCGAGCGAGAGCGGGAGCGAGTGCTGGGGAAGTCCGGACGCCTGCGCCTGCGCTCGCTGGGAGCGGATGTGCTCGCGGGTGGCGCCAAGTGTTCGGCCTCCTTCTCTTGCGACAGTTCTGATTTGGGGTTTGGTTCTAGGTTTTGCCGAATTGATCCAAGGTGATGGTGATGATTTGGTGTTGGCCGAAAATATTAAAAACACAAGAGCAAGGTAGCTTTTGGGATTGACAATCGAAGAACCCTTGATCCGTTAAGGGTTTCTTCAATTCTATTTCAATCTGCTTAAATTCAAAGGGTGTAACATGAATTTATAGTAAAGCTTCTAAGAGATCTAACCAATCCTTCCTTGCAAAGGAAAGGGGTTTGGATAGATTAATTCTATCTAAGATAAATGAAATAACTTAAAGATAAATAAATCCTAAGAAGATAGAAATATAATAACTTGGTGGATAAGTAATATATCTAGAAGAGATATAATTAATTTCCACCTTATTTATCTAATTGCATAAAATAACAATTTAATTAACTAACTAATGTAACTCGGCCCAACACCACTAGTGTACTCGACATGGGCCTTAGTCGACATCTTCTTGGCCCACTCGGTATGTGATGGTGTCGAGTGGTCCATGATGGTGCCGAGTTTGGTGGAGTCAAGGAGGGTGCTGACGAGTCTTCATGAGCTCCGTGTGTGGACGCAAGTTCACTTCCGGTGCTGATGGTGTCACCTTGAGCCAAGTGATCTAGGGTGGCCTGAACCCTTGCTCTAACGTTCCATGGTGACGGACAAGAAAGGCCTTAGTTGCATTTTGAATCTTCTTGGCCCTTGAACGAGTGACAGGGCCATCAAATGGAACCTTCATGTTGTCCTCAATGTCACCAGGAGTCATCGATAATTGAGCGGCATCACTAAGTATCCGAGGTCATCCATGACACCCATGTTTGCGACTCACGAGAATGCAGTGCTAAGGTTAGAGAGGTAAAAACATCATAGTGAAAAAAGCATTGAGATATGAGGGAAGGCTGAGAAGTCTTATGAAGAAGGAATGTGGTATGAAATTTTGAAAAAACTCCATTTTTCTAGATTTTTAGCACCACATGGCCAAAAATATCCCACCTTTAGCCGTTTACCTATCTACTCTTCTTTGAGCTTACATAAAATAATCTTGATTATTGTTGCTTTGTCGCAGGAAAATTGTTTTTACATAACGTCCTTTTGTGTGAGACGTTGCTTTTCATTCACAAGCATGGAATTGAAGACAATAGTACCTTTTCGAAGATGACAAATGAGTGTTTTTGGTAATATAAAAATGGATTCACTATAATTAGAGTTTTTGTAGGTCCCCCCTGAATGACCATCCATGTTATTGCTTGGGGACAAGCAAGCTTAAGTATGGGGTGATTTGATGTCCATGTTTTACACCATGTTTTTGTACTTAGTTTCGCTCCTTATTCATATCTTTTAAATATTATGGGTTGGGAATATAGTAAATTTATTTAGCTTATTCTTATTTTCAAGAAATAGAGATCTACACAAGTTTTTGGTTAATATTGCAGAGTTTGGAGCAAATTCGGAGCAAAACCAAAGAGTGCAGATTTTCACTCGATGCCGACTGGAAGGACTCAACATTGACTGAAGATTACCCTGAAATCGGCTAAGTTGGGAAAGGAAGCTACTCGAGATTCACTGAAGATCACTCGATGTCTACTGAGGGACTCGACATCGACTAGGACAACACCCGACATCGAGTGAACATGAGCGCGCCACACCTAGGAGCTAAGACAAGATGACTCGAGATCGACCAAGAGGACTCGGTATATCGAGTGAGTGACTCGACGTCGAGTGGACCTTACTTGACGTCGATTGAAGATACAGTTTGGCTGGGACGCGTTTTGATCAGTCCAAGTCCGAGAAGAAGTACTTGCATGTGAAGAAAGAGATCTTCTATCATCTATCTAGCTTATATCCTTATGGGTGAAAGCTATTTTACCCTAAGGAGATATTTAGTTTACTTAAATTAGATTTATATCTTTCCTTTGTTTAATTTATATCTTCTAGCTTAGATAGAATTGCCTTATCCTTGGCTAGCAAGGATTGGAGCCTATAAATAAAGCCCTAGGAGCTGGTTTTCATTCATTCAAGTACAAACCGAGAAACACAACCACTATAGCACTTAGGTATTCGAAGCTTTTAGGGTTTTGGCGTTCTTGCGAGAGTTGGCGCGCCGGAATTGTAAAGACTTTCAGTTAGTTTTATGCAAAGTTTATTTCTTTGAATCATGTCTCTTGTTACCGTGAGCGAGTAGTCGCCCTTTTTCTAGGGTCGGGGTGAGCCCAACGATAGCCATGTCGGCGGATTGATAAGTCGCGAAAGAAAGGTACTTTATCTCACTCTATCTTGTGCTTTCATCTTTAATTGAAAAGTTAAGGAACTCATGTTACGAAACTTGGGTAGTAATTAGAGTTTCTATTCGGAAGTTTATAAACTCTATTTATGAAAAGGATAGACACACTTAGGGTTATTTATCGAAATGTTTATATTCATATTTGCACGATTTGGTGAAAGCCTTGTCCTCTATCGATAAAGTTCTTGTCTTTTACGATTTATAATTTCACATGCATGGTTGTCGTTGCGGTAAGCCTTGGCTTTGGACGATCTTTTATTATATTGTTTATATCATTACTATTGTCGTTCGTTGGGTCCCCAATAAACTCAACACCCTTGATTATTTCTGGTCATTCTTCTTTCTCAATCCTTATATTCTTCGGCCATCTTTGCTGACGCACACGGGTTACTACATAATCACTCGACATCGACTAATCTCAGTCGACATCAAGTGAACTTGGATCGAATTGTCGTCTTCTGAGCCGGTCGACATCAAGCTACTAGCCATTAAATATCGTGTCAACCACTCGAGATCGACTGTTGCTTTTGTTTCCGCAGGACCTCACCCGAGATCGACATATTTGACTTGATATTGGTTGTACTCAGTCGATATCGAGTGGTCTCCTAAGTCGATTAGAACATGGATTACGAGCTATTTAGGATCCGGTGACACGCTTTCTCGAGGATCGATCCTGATTCTCTTCCACTACAACGGGAGGAAATCTTTTATTTATTTATGCGGATTGGAAATTCGTTTGATTTATATTTGATATTTATTCGACTCGATTTCATCCTAACAATCATCGTATCAAAAGACATGCTTAAAAGGAAATACAGATGCATAAAATAAACTCAAAGTCTTTATAATTCCGACGCGCCAACTCTAGCAAGAACGCCAAAACCCTAAAAGCTTCAAATCCCTAAACTTTCTACTAGATGTGTTTCTCCTTCCGAGATTGAATGACTAAAAACCAACCCCTAGGGCTTTATTTATAGGCTCCAATCCTTGCTAGCCAAGGAAAAGGAATTCCATCTAAGCTAGAAGATAAAACTTAAGTAAAGGAAAGATATAAATCTAAACTAGGTAAACAAAATATCTTCTTAGGGTAAAATAGCTTTCACCCATAAGGATAGAAACTAGATAGTGGATAGAAGATCTTCTATTTCGTGTGCAAGTAATCTCTCTCCAAATCGGATTCGCCAAACGCGTGTCGGCCCAACTGCATCTTGAGTGAAGGACTAGCTCGATGTCGAGTCCTTCACTCAATCTCGAGTCATATCAGTAGATGTCGAGTGTTTTGTCTTCAGTGGTAAGTTTGGCTCAGGTTCACCCGATGTCGAGTCCTTGCATCCAGTGGATGTCGAGTCCCTTATTACACATCGTGTGATATTCAGTGAATATCGAGTGGAATTACAGTAACTTACTTGTCCAACACTTAGCCGATTTTAGGGTAGTCTTCAGTCGATGTCGAGTCATGCCAGTCGACATCGAGTGAAAATCTGCATTCCTTGATTTTGCTCAGAATTTGCTACAAATTCCGCAAAATTAAACCAAAACTTGTGTAGACCTCTATTTCCTACAAATAAGCATAAACTACATAAATTCACTATATTACCAACCCATAATATATAAAATACAAGAATAAGAAGCGAAATTAAGCACAAAAACATGGGATAAAACATGGACATCATTTGTGTTTATTTGCAAGAAATAGAAGTCTACACAAGTGTTGGTTTAATTTATGCAGAATTTGGAGCCATTTCGGAGCAAAACCAGGAATAATGGTCGGTTGTACAAATCCACTCGATGTCGACTGACATGACTCGACATCGACTGAAGCTGAGCAAGAAATTGGCTAAGTGTTGGACAAGCGAGCTACTGGAGTTTCACTTGACGGAAGCCCTTGGGATCATCTAGACTACTCGACGTCGAGTGAACATTACTCCACACTTATCAGCTGAAGATAGAAGGCCTTCGAGATCAGCTAAGGATGACTCGAGATCGAGTGCACTGACTCGACGTCCACTGGACCTAGTCAACGTCGATTGTAGATTCTGTTAGGCCGAACGTGTTTTCACAAATACGATTTGGATGAGGATTACTTATGCACGAAGAGACAAATCTTTTATCTTACCTTATAGACTTCTATCATTTGGGGTGAAGAATATCTATTTACCCTAGGGAGTTGCCTTAGTTTTATTATTATTTTATCTATTCATATTTTAGTAGGATTAGGACTATTTTCTTTGAATAGCAAGTATTAGTAGTTATAAATAAACCTCTAGGGGCTGAGTTTTTTGAGCTTTAGGGTTTTGGCGTTCTTGCGAGAGTTGGAGCGTTGCAATTGTAAAGACTTCGAGTTTATTTTTGTACAAAGTTATTTTCTTATTTCAATCATGTCTTCAGTTACTATGAGCGAGTAGTCGCCCTTCTTCTAGGGTCGGGATGAGGTTGACGATAGCCATGCCGGTGGATTGGTAAGTCACAAAAGAAAGGTACTTTATCTCACTCTATCTTGTGTTTGATCCTTGAATGGAAGTTTAAGGAACTCATGTTGCGAAACTTGGGTAGTAATTAGGGTTTCTATGTGAAAGTGTATAAAATCTATTTATGAAAAGGATATGGGCAATTAGGTTTATTTATTGAGAGATTTATATGCCTATTTGCCAGAATTAGTGAAAGCCTTGTCCTTTATTGATAAAGTATTTACCTTTGCGATTTATTGATTTACTTGCATGGTTGTCATTATGGTAAACCCTGGCTTTGGATATTTTTTATCATATTGTTTACATCCGTTATCTGTCGTTCGTCGGGTCCTCGAAAAACTCAGCAACCCCTTGCTATTTCTGACCATCTTTCTTTATAATCGTTTTATTCTTCGGCCATCTTTGTTGACACACTTGGTTACTATGTTTTGACTCGACATCGACTGTGTCTTAGTCGACATTGAGTACATTGGATCGACTAGCAGTTTTTTGAGCCAGTCAAAATCTATTGCTGATCACTCGATATCGACTACCCCTAGTCGATACCGACTGCCATTTTTATTTTGCAGGTTTTCACCCGAGATTGACAGCCACTCATTCGACATCGACTGCAATCCAGTTGACGTCGAGTGCCTCCTAGTCGATTACAGAACGTGGATTTCGCGCTGCTTTAGGATTGCGCTGACACACTTCCTCGTTGATTGAACCTGATTCCTCTTATACTACAGCGGGGGAATCTTGAATTTATTTGATAGGCTAGGATTGTGATTTGATTATATTCTTTATATTTTAATATTCGATTCTCTGCTACATCAATCACCCAAATTTAGAGCTCAGACTACACTCCATTTAGCTATCTCCGCTCCAGCACATCTACCTTCGTCCATCTACAAAAAATAGAAATCAAGAAATGCTCAAGGTTTTTTACAATTTGGATGAGACAGAGAGAGAGAGAGAGACCTGTAAAGGAGGAAGATGAAGAGGCGGTGGTTCCAAATGACGGAGGGCGGAGGAGAGGGGAATCGAGAGAGTTTGCTCGGGGGAGGCGCAGAGGTGCTCTATTGTTGTGCTTTCTGCGTGCGCCGGCTAGACTGGGAGCTGCTCGGAGGAGACTGTTGAGAGGCACCGGCATAGGGTAGCTGAATAGGGTGCTCAAGAGGTGGTCGGACTGGGTTTGAGAGGAAGAGGGAAATCTAGGTTTGAGAGGAAGAGAGAGAATGAAGAGAGGGGGTGGTTCTAGGGTTTGAGATGAAGAGAGACGCTATTGAGAGGAAGAGAGACCCTCTTTTCACAATGCGGGAACTATACCGCCCAAAAAAAAAGCGGGAATTATACCGCTCAATTTCATAATGAATCCCAAAAAATTAACAAGCGGGAATTATACCGCCTAATTTCAGTTACACTGATATTATTATTATAGCTTACCCAAAAGCAATGGATTATTACACCAAATTACAATTAACTAGTATTCAGATCAATAATATATTTATACATTTTGAAAAAAACAAATTTTATTTAATATATTTAAACATAAAATTATATATTTTTTAAAAAAAAATTATTTACATGATCTTTTCTAATTTTTATACCACTTATATATTTAAATATAAAATTTTATTTTGTTAAAGCGATTGTCTATAAAATTAGAACCAATATATTCTATAAAATTAGAATCAATATCATGATCTGAATCTGAATCTCAAATCTTGATTGTCAATGTCAATCCCAATCTCAAATCCTAATCTCAAATATCAAATCTCAATCTCAAATATCGATCTTCATCTTAATCTTGATTTCAATCTCAAATCTCAAATCTCGATCTCTATCTCAAACCCAAATAGAAAATTCATACTTATATCACACAAAATCTATGTATAACAAACCAAAATCTAAATCTCAAACAAATTCATAATAATTTCA
Organism: Persicaria maculosa; assembly: GCA_963922045.1. Lineage (NCBI taxonomy): Eukaryota > Viridiplantae > Streptophyta > Magnoliopsida > Caryophyllales > Polygonaceae > Persicaria > Persicaria maculosa. The sequence continues at coordinate 49,289,003 of OY998259.1, read as the reverse complement.
AACGAAAATTGTTAGTTGGCTCCGGTCCAATTTTCATGTAGAAACTTTGAATATTAATTAATAACAAAATTTGGCCTCGAGGATAACAAAATCGGGACTTCAATGTGGTATCTAGGCTAGAACTCGGGTGGGGCACAAGGAAACCAAGACTTCAATCTTGTGCTCAATTCAAAATATCGACCTCAATCTTACGTTTATCGCGATATCAAATTCGATCATGTCTCAATCTCAAACCTCGATCTCGATCTCGATCTTAATCTTGATCTCAATCTGAAATCTCGATCTCAATATTAATCTCAAATCCTAATCTCAACCTCAATCTCAAATCTCAATCTTGGTCTCAATCTCAAATCTCGATCATAAATCTTAAATTTTGATCTCAATCTCAATCACAATCTCGATCAAATCTCGATCTCAACCGTTAACTGAATAACAAATCTCAATCTTGGTCTCAATCTCAGATATCGATCTTGATCTTAATCTCAGTCTCAATCTCATTATCAACTTCAAATCTCAATATTGATCTTAATCTTGATCTCAATCTCAATCTCAATATCAAATCTCAAATCTCCATCTCAATCTCAAATTTTGATCTTCACCTCAATCTCAAATCTCAATTTCAAATCTCATATCTCAAATCTCGATCTGAAACACAAATTGGAAATTCATACTTAACTTATATAAAGAAAAATCTAAATCTAAAAAACAAAATCTCAATTTAAAACAAATACATATATAACAACATCTACAGTAATTTCAATTATATTTTTAGCTAAATCATTTTATAAAAGTCTAACAACTAAATATTTTTTAAAAAAAACTATTCATTAATTACACAATGAATATCGTTTGCATCATTAATAATGTAAAAATTAATTTAAAATAATAACCTTAACTTATTTGAAAAGAATATCATTACGATAGGCGATTAAAGTTAAACTCCAACCAAGATGTGAAATGAGTGGTCAAAATAATTCATAAACTTTGAAATGTTATTTCAACATTCATAATACTTTAATAATAAAATCTCAAACAAATCCATATATATTAACATTCCAATTTCTACTGAAATCTCAAACAAACCCATATATCAACATTTATAACAAGTCTTTACTAAAATCTCAAACTAAAAATATGGGTTTTATTGTAAACTAGGGTAAGAAATGCGAGGAGAATATGTGATTGTATTCAACTGATAATCTCTTGTGTGGTATCAACCAATACAATATATATATATATATATATATATATATATATATATATATATATATAGGAGTTATATCCTTAACCTCCAAGTATAAGATAAATCTATCTAAGTAAAGTGTATATCTTGTACATCCACATAATAATAATATTATAACACTCCCCCTTGGATGTACATTCCTTATTTCTCCAGATGCCTCGTTAAAAACCTATCTAGAAAAACCCAATGGGACAAAACCATAGCTTAGGGAAAAAGAGTGCATCCTTCTATGTACGCCCATGTTGACTTGTTGTACTCCCTCATTAAAAACCTTGTCAGGAAAACCCATTGGGATAAAAACCTGATCGAAGGGAAAAAGAGTGTAGTGCATGTATACTCCCCTTGAATTCAACGTCCTCCTCGAAGTCTTCTCATTCTTCTTAATTTCGCCCTCTTCATGAGCTTATGGTCGAATCTTCAACATTGTCTTTGATGTGTATAAGCTGGAATGTCTTCATGATTGACTTTGACGCGCTTGACTTCCATGTATTGGTGTTGAGCTGCTTTGGATGCACAAGCATAAGGTACTTCAGGACCTAGTGTGCTATTCATTTTTTATCTGGGGGATCTGATCTCTTAAATGATGCTTAAGTTGCCTCGTTAAAAACCTTACCTTGGAAAAACCCAGTGGAATAAAAACCAAGATTAAGGAAAAGAGTACAACTTTTAATGGTACTTCGGGACCTAATAAAATGTCACTACTTTCACAATTGTAGGTAATTCAGGTACTCTAATAAGAATCTTTAACCAACTGCATGTGATAGGACTTTGATAATAATGCTTCAGGCATTTTCAATCGATTCTTTCCATTTATATGGGTATACACCTACAATGTCCGTCATTTACATTTAGAGCCAAAATTATACTCACTCCTGGTGAATACATTCTTATGTAATCTTTAATAGGCTTTTGTGCAATCAATTTGGCTTATATTTTCCTTTGTACGAACACCCAATTAAAACCAATTAATACTACATTTTTCAATGTTGGAGCTACAGGTCCAAAAACCTCATGCTTAAATAATCCATCTTTGGATGAATTATTTCTTTCTAAAATTTGGGATATACAATGTATCCTTGTGAGGGGAGTTGCCTCGTTAAAAACCTTACTTTGGAAAAACCCAAATGGGACAAAAAACCGGAGTTAAGGAAAATAGTACAACTTTTCTCACTCTCAATTTAGCATATAAATCACCAATTTTATAAATACATAGTACTTCTGAACTCAATATCCTTTCACAATCTAATCAAAGATGAAAAGATCATTTGTCTTCATATTGTAATATATCTCTCTTTGTATACTCGAACTACAGGTCGAGATATTTTTAGAACTTTCAACTAATTTCTAACTAATCCTCTGTTTATTGGATATCTTATAAATTGTCCAATAAACCAAATTGCATTACGCTCTTAGTGTTTTGTAAGGGCATTCATTCCTAACCAAATGATTTCACATCTTTAATATTGGAGCTACGGGTCCAAAATATTAACTCATTAAATTAATCACTTTAATGTAAATTTACTTCTGTTTAGAAGCTCTAATTATTCTTATCAAGCACTTCAAGTGCAAGCTTAGATAGGTGCCATCAACGAAAATCAAGGATTTGGTCATTTTAAGACAACTCATAATCAATTCTAACACTATCAACGTTCATGAAATCTCTTCAAGAGTTTTATACTAGGGGACATATCACCAATGTTTGAAGTTACTACTGGAACCTCGATCTAAATCATGCTAGTGCATTATTTGTTGTAAATGTGACTTTTGTCACTATCTTTTGCATTTACTAATGACTTCACTAGCCTGTTTGCTATATAGTTCATCGAACGTTCGGTTCACCTCTCTTCCATGCAGTATATTACTTGTTGATCTCCTTTTTTTCTCTCCCTAAATACCGAGTATTTTATCATCCATGATAAACTCTAGGTATTTGATCATCTATGGGGACTCAATCCTCCATATACATCAACATTCTTGGTGTACAACAACTTAGTGTAATCCGGGGAGATTTTGGTGCCTATACTGAACATGTAAATACCAAGCTCTCTACTGGAGATAAATTACAAGAAGGAGAATTTATTCTATTGTTGACCAAAATCGAATCAATCTCTTGATATTCATGCCTTTGTTAGCTATTCTTAACGACTCTACTGGGTCATTCCATGCGTTAGCATTATCTTAAATGATACTCTCATAAGTAACAACTTCACTTGATCGATTTAATCATCGCCTTCTCAATGCTCATTTATCCAACCTATCAATTTCATTGATAGCATTTCCATATTACATCAATATTGCCAAAATGGGTAATCTATTTATTATATGTCAGATCTTCTTTTGACATCCTCGACGTACTAGAGGATAAAACCACTGCTTCTGGCAATTATCGACTTTCACGGTCCAAATTTATCTGGCATCACTCCTTCCCTTTACAGTGTTTTGATGCTCTTCTAGAGTCATCTTCTCATATGAATTTATTGCTTGATTATATAAACAGTCTTTTGAGGCTAATTTTGATGCTCTTCTGGAGATATGTATAATATTTAATTATGCCATGTATAGACTTTATACAAATACCCATTAGTTATTTCATCCAGAAAACTTCAGCTTTTTCATATCATCATATACCAAACTTTAAACCATTCTAGCATTTTTGTATGATGATCCATTCACAGTTTGGGAGATTATAAATCCAAATTAGGTGAACCATCATCATTGACTTGTTCTTCCACATTCTCCTTGATGTGGGAGTCAACTCATACATGATTATTTATAATCATTTTCAGAATTATGACCAGTATCCTAACAATGGTCACGCGCACTGTATCCTCTTTTCGTCCTCTGCTATAGGTAACAATATATATTGCATCTGGCAATAAAAGAGGTTGTTATGAACCATAGGTCATTGAGCTAGCTATTTATTTGAGTTCCACCATACCCAAGTAGATTAAGAACAAGATCCCAAAATAAAGAGTCTTCGGGCTCTCGTGAACCATATGTCATTTAACAAGGATGTGTTTCAAACTCTTCTCCCAAATCATCATTTGTTGAATAAAATTGGCATTATCTACCCATAATTGTTTCTTCAAGAAACATTTCCAATGCATATTCATATCCATAAAATGCAAATCAAATCAAATAGATAAATAACATAAAGATTTCATGTACCTTAAATAAAATAAAGATTCCTTGTCAATATAAAACCACTTATATTTATGGTATAAAAACTCTTAACAAGTTGTTTCTTGTGGAAACAGTTTGAATTTTGAATTTATATTGAAAATAGTAAATTGAGATATATACACATCACAAGTAAATAGCAAAAGTAATCTCAATAAAAATAAACACACTAAACATAATTAACATTTATTTGGCCACCACATGTGGATATCGATTCAGATATTCATCATTTGTTTCAATAAACAATATCATCCACAAATACTGTAGGTTCAATAACAAATTTCAATTTCAATAATTTCATCATCATCAATGAGAAAAAATGTCTTTTCTTATTTGTATGCAATTACTTTGGGGGATATAATACAAATCAACTTCATGATACATAAATAATGTCAACTTCTGGTGACCAGGAAACAAAGAAGTTTAACCACTTCAGGAGTTTATATTTCACCTTCTATTAAACAAATCATATATGAAATAATTTACAAGTACAAGATGGAATCAACAATATCATCTTAGCTCATTACTACAAAGATGAGGCTAATATTTTAATCGATGCATGATGACGTTATTTATTTATCAACTTATCAATGTATCAATTCATTTAGATATCATTTATCATGTATCCATCCAATATATGGTCAATTTACCCAATAGCCTTATATATATGCATCGTCAACCCCCAATCGTACATGATTTATCAATTATCTAAATTCTTATATATTAAAGTATATTAGCACTATGACATGATTTATGATATAAAATCTACATGTGCAATCAATAACGTTATTTTGCAATTAGCAAGAGACACAAAAATCATAGCTCAAATATATGATGTTTAGGCTTACCTGACCGCAAGCTCGATCGCATATACCAACATTGAGAATTCAGTCCAACTCCATCACGAGTCTTAAAGTCGAGCCTAACACAGATTGGCTCACTCCCAAGTAGAGTCCAATCTTCTATGGTTTGGCTCCTTTTACCATGATATCCTAAGGTGGATCCGTGGACAAACCACTTGCATGACACCACCCATCACCAATCAAAATATTAATAAATTATAATAATGGTTTATTTAAAACACATACCATACAACATAATTCCGTCCATCCTTATTTATAAGGCCTTAAAACTTTTGAAATTCTAATTAATCAAGTAGGGAAAATCAACGTACCTCTTACGTGATCAACACATGCATAATCACATTCCGAAACAAATTTACAATATTAGCAGAATGCCTTATTTTGATTAACTTTCCAATTGGCGATAATCTATCTTTATTCACTATCTACTTCGAGATATATGACTTTTCATCTATATTTCAGGAGATAAAAATATAAAAGAAAACAAAAGAAAATAATAATCATTACTCATCGCTACATGGATGATACTTATTGTTTCATGGATGATACTTATTGTTTCATCACTACGGGGATGAAATTTATCAATCTGATTCATAATATCAATTTCTTTACTTTCATCCACTTCGATGGATATAACATTTTCTACTTCGGGAGACCAATTAAATTATTTATAAAGAAAATAATAAATTAGAAAATTAAAATTCACTTACCTTCACTTACCTCCACGACGGCGCACTTCGGGGATTTAAATTTATTCGATTAATTCAACCACTTCGGGGGTTGATATAATTTATGTCTACACATTATCTTCGGGATGTGTTTATATACTTCACAAGGGCATAATGTGCAACCCTGGAAGTTTGGGTCTTTTCTATAATTTTATAAAAAGTACAGACCGATCTACAATTTTGAAGAACTTATGGGATGGTTTTATAATCAAACCAAAATTTGACCAAATTAACTCGTCTTCCTCGCAGGGTTTGAAGATTGGAAGAGGAGCTTGACGCCACGCCGCCACGGCGCCATCTTCGGCGCCTTCTCGAAGTATCTCGGGGCGTCGGCTCTCAAGCAGCGTGCACGAGATCTGCCGCGGCGGTATTTGCTGGCATGACGCCGTTGGCGACTTTGGGGTTCAATCTCCATGGTAGGCTCCATACTCCGACGCCAGTTCTGGGATCGCTTCAGAGAATTAGGGTTCCTTGGTGTCGACGTATATGTGGACATCACAGCCCTCTCCCACTGGTAGCCTCGGAGGCGTCGGCGTCTCCATCGATCGAATCTGGCCCCCGAGAGGTGGTGATGCTGCTGGATCTGGGTTGGGGGTCCCTATATTCGTCGCCGATGAGCGGCAGGAGACGCGCCGCAACTCTGGCACGTCTCGAGTGGGCCCCACGGTGGGCGCCAAGACGAGGTTAGGATCACGGACCCCTCTTCATAACCGTCCCCTGCTTCGCTTCCCTGGCCGGCGCCGACACATAGGACTTCTTGTCAATATCTTCTCCGATGTTCATCAAGTTGATTCCTGGCGCGGGAACCGATGGCTTGTGCTCAACCGGATCGGAATTCCTGAGATTCCTTTCAAAGGAATTGAGGTAGAAAGCGTCGATTGAACTGAAAAACGTCATCATCTTCGATTGCAGGCGAGAATTTTCAAACTGATCGATCGCAGGGAATCAGAAGAAGGAGGAGGGTTCAATGGAGAGACGAAATTAGGGTTATTAGGGTTATTTTCAAGAGCAAAACTCGTGCTGATAACGTATTGTAAACTAGGGTAAGAAAAGCGAGGAGAACATGTGATTGTATTTGAAGAAACTCGAACTAAAAAAGGCCTCCATCTTTAGTGGGACCCGGGAATAAACCCAGTGGGGCCTTCAATATTCCCGGCGGACTTACCTGACCCATATCGAAATAATCGACATGGCCTGACCTGTACCGCGAGAATAATTTCATTAGGTGCTTTGATGGATTATCCCCTTATCGAGGTTTCCTCAGACGAAGTGGGAATCAACCACTTACCTGCCGCCATTGGCTAGCTTGGGAACCAACAACAACAAATTCTTGATTCTTACTTCGGGCTTTCAAAGGGCAAAGATGGGTTTAGTTTATGTCCGCGGAACGGTTCCTTCCCCTGAAAAAAGAGTTCTCCGCGTGTCCAGCTTTTTCTACTTCTTTCTCTCTTTTCTTTACTCTTCTCATGGTACGCGATCCAGGTCCGCTAGTTTCTCCCCTTTCTCGCCGTCCAGAAGTCCTTCTTTTGTATGTTAGTTTTTGCTTTTATAGGTGATGGGCGACCTTCGGATGACTTGCCTGATGTCTCTAAAGTAGCCATGTTTTTGTGCATATTTTAGTTCCATATTCTATACACTTTGCATATTTCGGGTTGGGAATATGTCGAATTTATGTAGTATATGCTTATTTGTCAGAAATGTAGATCTACATAAATTTCTGTTTAATATTGCAGAATATGGAGCCATTTCGAGGGAAAACCAAGAAGCCAAGACGGAGGACACATTTTACTCTATATCGACTAGTCTTCGTCGATGTCGACCAACCATGTCCGGATACATCCTGATCGAGTAGCAGCATGTCGAGATGCTGAAGACGAGCCAACCCGACTCCGGGGGGTTCCTCGAGATCGAGTAGTTAACTCGAGATCGACAAGCCCCAAAGACCACCCGGAGTCGAGGAGAGCCCACCCGAGGATGCCGAGGAGAAACTACCCGTCCTGGCCAGACTCCTGGACACAGAGCAACACCACTCTTCGATATCGAGGAGAGTCCTCGATATCGACAAAGCCGAGAGCACCTGTCCGAGCATGTCGAGAAGAGTTGCTCGACAACACCAGAAAGCCAAGACGATGAGCCACCTCAACTCGAGATCGAGTTATTTCCTCGAGATCGAAGACACCCCAGGAGCCAGAGTCCGAGCCAGTTCAAGGAAGAGCAACCCGAGACGCCGAGCCACTGAAGTCGATGACCACTCAACTCAAGATCGAGGAAACTCCTCGAGATCGAGGAAACCTTCCAAAAGCCGCGTAACACGTTGAGCTGTCCTACTCGGTTTGGGAATCCTTGGAGCCGAAGATTGCCGAGTCTATCCGAGATCTATCAACATCTATCCACATGAAGATACTTTAAGTCTTTAGATATAATTTCCCTTTTTATATTTAGTTATGTTGTTGCATTTATTTAATCTTTAAATGCTTTAGATATAGATTTAGATAAAGATAGAGATATTCTATCCTTGAATAGCAAGGAGTAGAAGGCTATAAATAAAGCCCGTGGGGATGATTTTAGGGATCCTTCAATTCAGAAGCTAGAGAAGTAGTTCACAGAGATTGTTTAGGAGTTCGAAGGTTTTAGGGTTTTGGCATTCAACGAAAGTTGGATTGTCGGGATTGTAAAAGCTTTGAATTTAGTTTAATGCAAGTTTCTTTTTATCAATCAATGTCTGAGGTTGCAATGAAGAGCGAGTAGTCCACCCACTTCTAGGGTTGGGGCGAGCCCAACGATAGCCATGCGTGTCTGAGGTAAAGATCCGGCTTTTATCATGTTTTGAGCATCTACTACTTGATATGTGTTTATTACCCATCTAATGGAGGTCCATGCTAACAACTTGGATTATAAACATAAAATCGGTAGAGACAATTAGGGTTTCTTGAAAGAGTTGTCTAATTGTTGGAAAAGGCGAAAGCTTAGACCTTTGATGCGAATTATATGATTATCTGTTTTATTTCTGCCTTATGCATGCTTGGTTATCGTTGTTGCAAATCCCAATCTTGGAAGTCTTTTACATACAGTTTATTTCGAAATCCCACAAGCCTTGTTCTTTACTTTTGTTTCGTTTTAGTTTTCTGCCTTACTCGATATCGAATAGCACTCCTCGATATCGAATTACTGATTCTCGATCCAGCATCGTCGTAGCTTTTCCTGTGCAGGTTATCGAGAAAGCCAACTCGACCAAGACGATTCTACTCGATCTCGAGTAAGCCCTTGTCGAGATCGACTAAGGCCTGTGACTGCTGCTGCGTGAATCGACTGTCCGATCTTCTGTCGAGTAACTGTACTCGAGATCTAGGACACCTGTTGTTGACCACTTCTCTGAGATTTCTACGCTGCCTAGGATCCGCTGACACGCTTCCTCGTTGATCGATCCTGACTTCCCATTGCTGCATCGGGAGGAAGTCTTGTAATTATTTGCTGGGGCACGAATCTGGTTTGAATTATTTTATTATATTTCATACTTGATTTCCTCCTTACAACAAATTGGCGCCGTTGCTGGGGATGCTATCATTCGCGCCTTAGGTAGTTAGTTCTCACGTTTTCTCTTAGCTACTTTACAGGTGTATGCGCCGTTCTGGTCAACCACCTGAGTTTGACGACTTAGACGATCCGGAACGCCTCTTACACATCCAAGCTAAGCTAAAAAGAGCCATGGCAGCCGCAGAAACACAGTAGCATCTGATACAGAGGCTTACAAGGAAGATGGCCGCTAAAGATGCTGCTATCGCCACTGAGAAAGCAGCAAGGGAGCAAGCAGAAGCTGAGCTTGCCCAATACCCAACCATTGCAGAGGATTATATGCATCCAACTCTCGTCGTGCCTGAATCGGCGATTCTAATCCCTGAAAACTCTTTTGAAATTCGCACTCAATTTCTTATAGAGCTTAAAAATAATGCTTTTTATGGCAAATTTAATGAGTGTCCTCTTGAACATATTACAAATTTTTCTGACATGTGTCGTACTCTTGCTGAAGGTACAACTCTGGAATATGTCAAAATGAAGGCTTTTCGCTGGTCTCTTGCTGGACCTGCACTGAAGTGGCTTGAAGGGCTGAAACCAAGATCCCTCACAACATGGGCCCAAGTAGAGCAAGTGTTTCTGAACAAATTCTTCCCTCCCGCCAAGACAGCACTGCTCCGCCAGAAGATTACAGCTTTCAAACAGAAATCTGGGAAGCCGCTGGCAAAAGCATGGGAACGATATAAAGAACTGCTGCAATCTTGCCCTACTCATGGACAGCCACCCTACGACATTCAAGAGATCTTGTTCAACTCTCTTGACCAAATCACCAAGGACAGAATCAACCAGTATACTCGCTATGAGTATCAGACGATGCCACCAGTTGACGCATGGGGTGTACTCGACAAGCTCACCAATTATGACAACAAATATGGGTCTACTGCAAACTATGAGGAGAAATCCTATGCCAGGCCAGCACCATCTATGCCCCTCTATGAGCCTGCCAAGGAGATTGACTCAGATGTCAGGGAGCAGTTCTGCAGATACCAGAATCGCAAGCTCCTCAAGCAAGTCAAGTATATGTCTGTCAACCAGCCCTACATCGAATGCGGATCACAGCGGCACACCACTACTGAGTGCCCACACACAGAGCAAGTCAGGATGGCAGAGACACATGAAGAGGTAGCCTACGCTGGGGGTCCCAATCGCTATATGAGGGATCAAAGGTTCTATCAACCACAGTGGAACCAAGGTCCTCCTAGGAACCCCCCGCCATACAGAGCTCCAGGACATCCAGAAAGGGATCAAAAGAAGGATGACTTACAGGTCATCCTTGAGGAGATGCGTCGGAATCAAGGCACAATCAACAACCAGTTCCAGAACATTACTACAAAATTTGGAGAATTGGACATTTGGAAGAGGGGAATAGAGACCCAGATGGGTCAAATCGCGGCACAGATCCCACGACCAGCCGGACAGCTCCCTGGGCAAACAGAACCAAATCCTAAGGGGAAGACCGGACACGTCACAGCTATCAAACTCAGAAGTGGGCACCAATTACACGAGCCAGAGGTCGGGAAACATCAAGACAAGGTAGAGCAGCAACTCGACACAGAGCAGAATCAACTCGATCTCGAGGAGCCTGTACTCGATCTCGATAAAACTCTCGTCGACACAGACCAGAAGCCCAGCTCAGACTCCACTGCGAAACCCAGCAACTCGAGGTCGACAACCCAAGTCGATATCGAGGACCCTCTGGTCGAGATCGAGGAGAAGCAAGCCGATGTCGCGACTCTGCAACACCTCCGACGTCTGATCTGGCTCCGAAACAGAAAAAGCCACTGCCTTTTCCTTCCAAAGCACAGAAAGATCCCACTGCAGGTAGGTTTAACCGATTTGTTAATATGCTGCAAGAACTGAATGTCTCTATTCATTTTACAGAAGCCCTGCAAGAGATGCCTGGATATGTCAAATTCTTGAAGGAAATCTTGAGCAAGAAGCGATCCATCTCAGAGATCGCAGGCGAATGCAAAGTACTCCACTTCCCTGAAAAGAGACCTGACCCTGGTAAGTTTTCTGTCACTGTGGGATTTGGTCAATATAAATATGAGTCCCTGTGTGATTTATGAGCAAGTGTGAGCATCATGACCTTATCAATCTAGCGAAAGGTAAAGATAGGATGCATAGAGCCTGTGGATGCCAAGCTATACATGGCAAACAATACAGTGGTCATCCCTACAGGTATAGTTGAGAATGTCCCCGTCCAGGTTGGTAAATTCTTTGTTCCAGCAGATTTCCTTATTATAGACTGTGCTGAAGATCCTACTAGCCCTATTATTCTTGGGAGACCATTCTTAGCTACTGCAGATGCCAAGATCAGTGTCAAAAATCGATCGCTCACCTTCACCATAGGCGATGAGGTCTTAGATTTCTCTTTTGGCCCTGCAAAAGAGGAAATTTCATGGCTGGAGGTAAAGAGCATCAGCAACCACGGGACCAAGCAAACAACGAAGGAAGACACCAGGAGACAACTCGAGATCGACAAAGCCTCCTCGATCTCGACAAAGGTGTTACTCGATCTCGACAAGAGTTCTTCGACATCGACTTCTTCCTCTGCTGAGCCACAGACTTGCCAAGAGCCTAAGTATGGGGTCCCTGTACTCGATCTCGACCAGCAGTACTCGATATCGACTAACCCCAAGCCCGTAGATTTCTGTTTTGGGTCCGAAAAGGTAAGTTCAGGTATAAATCCTACTCCTCCTCAGTCCTTTAAGAAATTTATCAATAATTTAAGGGGAGGTAAGGCCCCGTAGCGAGAGAATCTGCGGAAACTAAGAGCTGGAAAGAAAAAGAAGGGAGCCAAGGGAGACTATGCAAGCAATCACCTGTCAGCTGAGCTTGCATACTACCACCAGGACCTAGATGATCCAGGAGAATGGCCAAGCACAAGCGGGCCCCACATTAATGGTCCTTGAGCACAAACGGAGAAGTCGGCCTAGCGACTCTAAAATCTTGAGCTTGTATATAAAACTTTATGAATTTTGGGACTTTGGAACTTTTGATTTTGGTTTTTGGTTTTGGTTTTTTTTTTTTGTTTTTAGTTTAGAATACTTCATGTGGAAATTCTTGTCTTTGTGTGCAATCTAACACTTTTAGGTCGGCAAGCATATAAGTATCGCGAAAAGTGGAATAAGGAGTCCCTGAAAAACACAGTCAGAATCGACGAAGGCCAAGTCGACAACGACAAGAGGAGCAGCCCAGAAACTACTCGATATCGAGTAGGCCAACTCGATATCGACAAAGCCCAGAAGCTCCTCGACTTCAGAAATCCACCAGACGCAGACAACCTCCTCGATATCGAGTACTGTACTCGATATCGACAAACAGTTTACTCGACCTGCACTGATCAGCCTTCCTCGATGTGTTATTCGGTGAGTTCCTTCCTTTACTCTTGTTTTTGTTTGATCTTATACAGTGGGGACACTGTATATTTTAAGTATGGGGTGGGGGGAAGGAATTATTATCATTATTATATATTTTAGTCTTGCTTTTTGTTTTACATGGTGAAATTTTAAATTTTTATGCTATGCATTCATGTTTAAGTTTTATACATTTAAATTCTTTTTCATACTTTATTCTTGTTTTTTTTAGTTACATAAAAAAAATAATAAAAAAAATGTCGAAAAAAGAAAAAAAAAGAAAAAAAAAGCATATTATAATTTTTGCATTGTCTTAGTTTGTATACCCTAACTTAGATGTCCAATGATGATAAATAATGACTGACTTGATCATGTAAATCCTATGGCGTGTTTGGAAGGTTTAGCCTAAGTCCTCGAAATTGTTTTTATGTGGATTGTGAACTTGTGATGAAATTGAGCACATATGATCCTAAGCTAAAGGTTAAAATCCAACAAAAATTTGTCCCAGTGAGAATTTTTGCCTTATAGGGAGAACATTAAAAATCCTTCTGCTTTCTTGAGTGTATTTACTCTTCCTATGCATCTCTAAATGTTGTGATAGTTATTCAAAGCCAATGCATTTATATGTTGATGTGAATGAGAATTAAACGATGGAGGCACCTTTTAAGCCAATTTTATCTCTCTTTACCTACCTTGCATTATCCCTGCTTGAAGCCAGAACATTAGCCTGAGACTTTTTATAAACTCCACAAAATTATCCTTAGCCAAATTGAGCCTGACCCCCATTTGGGAATTAAGACTTAGAGTTGGTTAAAATAATGGTTTGTGGAAGAAATAATCTTGTGTTTCATTTCGAGTGAGGATGATTTTTGAATTTATTGAGATATGGGTTGGTTTTATATTTTTATCTTGCTATGCATATTATGTAAAAGGATTTTTGGCTCACCCTATAAATGCACTAGTTATTTTCGTTTCAAAAAAAAAAAAGAGAAAAGAGAAGAAAAGTTGTGTACATGTTTATGAATAACGTGCATGAGCCAAAATTGCCTTATTTCTTTAATTTTCGCAAGATGCATACTTTGGAGAAGGTTAAGAAAGTTTGAAAAGTTACATACTTCATTAAGATAAATTGGAGAGTTTGGTTAATGCATATGATTAAGAGCTGTGGTTTGGTTATGTTGGAGATTTAGGAGTCTTGATTCCCAAATTATATTAAGCACCACATGGCCAAATAATTTCATACCCTTATATTTCTTACCAAGCCCCATTACAACCCCGCCGAATGGAATCTTCTTTGAAGACTTCTATTGAGCGAAGTCCTCCTGATAATTCTTGTTGCATTTACATAATTGGTTGCGAAGTGGATTCATATTTAAATTACGATGTTTATGAGATTGTATATGGAATTTAGTTGAGAGTTGATCTACATAGCCTAAACACATTGAGAGTTGAGTGTAAACACATTATCCCTGTGAGGTTGGATTTATATTGCCTATGACTATGGATCGCTCATATATGTGTGATGACGTTAAATTCACTCGTCTTACATTGCTACTACTTGAGATATTGCTTTTGATAAGGGCGAAGACTTGAAGGATGTGTTGTAGGTCTTGGTTATTGTTTGGTTATTGCTTGAGGACAAGCAAGTCTAAGTATGGGGTGATTTGATGTCTCTAAAGTAGCCATGTTTTTGTGCATATTTTAGTTCCATATTCTATACACTTTGCCTGTTTCTGGTTGGGAATATGTCGAATTTATGTAGTATATGCTTATTTGTCAGAAATGTAGATCTACATAAATTTCTGTTTAATATTGCAGAATATGGAGCCATTTCGAGGGAAAACCAAGAAGCCAAGACGGAGGACACATTTTACTCTATATCGACTAGTCTTCGTCGATGTCGACCAACCATGTCCGGATACATCCTGATCGAGTAGCAGCATGTCGAGATGCTGAAGACGAGCCAACCCGACTCCAGAGGGTTCCTCGAGATCGAGTAGTTAACTCGAGATCGACAAGCCCCAAAGACCACCCGGAGTCGAGGAGAGCCCACCCGAGGATGCCGAGGAGAAACTACCCGACCTGGCCAGACTCCTAGACACAGAGCAACACCACTCTTCGATATCGAGGAGAGTCTTCGATATCGACAAAGCCAAGAGCACATGTCCGAGCATGTCGAGAAGAGTTGATCGACAACACCAGAAAGCCAAGACGATGAGCCACCTCAACTCGAGATCGAGTTATTTCCTCGAGATCGAAGACACCCCAGGAGCCAGAGTCCGAGCCAGTTCAAGGAAGAGCAACCCGAGACGCCGAGCCACTGAAGTCGATGACCACTCAACTCAAGATCGAGGAAACTCCTCGAGATCGAGGAAACCTTCCAAAAGCCGCGTAACGCGTTGAGCTGTCCTACTCGATTTGGGAATCCTTGGAGCCGAAGATTGGCGAGTCTATCCGAGATCTATCAACATCTATCCAGATGAAGATACTTTAAGTCTTTAGATATAATTTCCCTTTTTAGATTTAGTTATGTTGTTGCATTTATTTAATCTTTAAATGCTTTAGATATAGATTTAGATAAAGATAGAGATATTCTATCCTTGAATAGCAAGGAGTAGAAGGCTATAAATAAAGCCCATGGGGCTGATTTTAGGGATCATTCAATTCAGAAGCTAGAGAAGTAGTTCACAGAGACGGTTTAGGAGTTCGAAGGTTTTAGGGTTTTGGCATTCAACGAAAGTTGGATTGCCGGGATTGTAAAAGCTTTGAATTTAGTTTAATGCAAGTTTCTTTTCATCAATCAATGTCTGAGGTTGCAATGAAGCGCGAGTAGTCCACCCACTTCTAGGGTTGGGGCGAGCCCAACGATAGCCATGCGTGTCTGAGGTAAAGATCCGACTTTTATCATGTTTTGAGCATCTACTACTTGTTATGTGTTTATTACCCATCTAATGGAGGTCCATGCTAACAACTTGGATTATAAACATAAAATCGGTAGAGACAATTAGGGTTTCTTGAAAGAGTTGTCTAATTGTTGGAAAAGGCGAAAGCTTAGTCCTTTGATGCGAATTATATGATTATCTGTTTTATTTCTGCCTTATGCATGCTTGGTTATCGTTGTTGCAAACCCCAATCTTGGAAGTCTTTTACATACAGTTTATTTCGAAATCCCACAAGCCTTGATCTTTACTTTTGTTTCGTTTTAGTTTTCTGCCTTACTCGATATCGAATAGCACTCCTCGATATCGAATTACTGATTCTCGATCCAGCATCGTCGTAGCTTTTTCTGTGCAGGTGATCGAGAAAGCCAACTCGACCAAGACGATTCTACTCGATCTCGAGTAAGCCCTTGTCGAGATCGACTAAGGCCTGTGACTGCTGCTGCGTGAATCGACTGTCCGATCTTCTGTCGAGTAACTGTACTCGAGATCTAGGACACCTGTTGTCGACCACTTCTGTGAGATTTCTACACTGCCTAGGATCCGCTGACACGCTTCCTCGTGGATCGATCCTGACTTCCCATTGCTGCATCGGGAGGAAGTCTTGTAATTATTTGCTGGGGCACGAATCTGGTTTGAATTATTTTATTATATTTCATACTTGATTTCCTCCTTACAACATTGCCACGTGGGGTTTGTTGTTTGACATGTGTCCAACCCATGGGGTGTGGGCATGCCTGACACGTGCCCCTCTCTTCTATCCGCGGATGATATAGCTTACGTGAGTGATGGTTTTTTGTTAAACTCGTCCGCGGATGATCTTGGTAATGGTCTGAGGTGACTTTTGTGATGATTTTTACTATTTTTGCCTATTGTTGTGATTTATTTTAATGCTTAGCCAGATGTTTTTATTGTTGGTTTCGTCATAGCTCCTCGGGCTGAGTCGATTCCCTCAGGGATTGACGCGGGCCGATAAAAAAAATTTAGAAAGCATCTGACTCTCTGTGATTGTCTCAATTTTGCTTTATCCTATCGATGATGGCTTTTTGCTTCCTGGTGTTGGCCCATTTAGGGCCCATTAGGCCCATTTCCATCTGGAAGTTCAATAGTCGGTAATTTTTCGATAAGTTACCCCGTTCCGTTCTTTTCACTTCACATTTGTCTTCTTCTATTTTTTCAAAGGTTTTTGTTCTTATCTACAGCTTGGTTTTCCGGTGACGGTCTTAGGTTTCCGAGTGCGGTTCGGTTGAAGTTTCCGGCGAAGTTTTTCATAAATTCAAGGTATCTCTTCTCACTTCGAGTTGTTTTCTAGGTTATTTTTCTTTTCAATTCCTCGATTTTCTTGAGGGGTAGATCGAGAATTAAGGTGGGATTTTGTCTCTGAATCTGTTTTTTATCGAGGTTTTGTTTTGCGTAAGTAAATCTTCATACAATTTTCTCTAGTTTCTTTGGGAATGGCTAACCTCAGCGGAGAGCACGATGTGTTGGATGAATTTGAGAGAGGAGAAGGGTTGAGGGGTGATGTCGCTTCATCTTCTCAACCGCGTCAATCTCAAGAGATTTTTTCCTCTTCTTCTGAGAGTTCTTCTTCTAGCTCTGGTGGTACCTAATCGGGATCATCTTCTGCCACGTCTACATCAACTCCGAATCGGGTTGGCCCTACGGGCAGTCCTATTAAGGTGAGAAGGCGCCGGAAGCGTACTGACCCTGATTACTATTCTTCTCCTTACACAGTTTCTTCTTCTTCAAAGGGATGCGCGGGAGATGAAAACTCTGAAGATAGGGGTGAATCAGGTGCTTGTTCTTCGGAGGACGTGAGTCTTTCTTCTACTTCTCACCTTGTGGACGCTGATGAAGAGGTTGAAACTGTTTGGATTCCTTACGAAGCTTCCCCTATTAGCGTAGCGGAAACTCCGAAAAAGATCCGTTCCAAAGAAAACTTGACTGATTTGGATACCCCGTTGTATGACCTAAGGGATTTAGACACTTTTCTCTTTCTTGGAGATTTTAAGCCTTTGCCGCCTCCGTCTGATCGCCCAATAGTTATAGCTGAAGGGATTCACCCGTGGCGATCTCCTGTGGAGGAGCCGAGGGGATGTACTACTTTGCTCGGGTTGGCTGATCTTGACGCTATCTCCCGAGTTTTTCCATGGCCCACGGGACTGGAGTTTTGCCTTCCTGAGGAGGGGGGATGCTGTTTGGATGCTTATGAGGATTGCTTGGTTGTCTACGCGGCCAGCTTGTCTCAGGGTTTTCGACTTCCCTTACACCCCTTTTTCTCGGAGTTCTTGAGTGGATACAACTTAAGCCCTGCCAAGATTGTTCCCAATGGTTGGATGTTTTTCACTAGCTTTATTATGAGGTGTAAAGAGATCGGGGTTGCTCCTTCTTTGAAGTTGATGTTTAGTATCTTTTCTTTGAAAAAGGGGACCCAGGACTCGAGGTTTTATCAGTGCGACTCTAGCTGTGGTTACATGGAGAGGCTTTCTAGCAAACCTAATTGGAAATATAAGTGGTTCCTGGTCCGCGATAGGTCTGGAAATGGTTTTAATTGTTGGACTTTCCCAGGGCGTTTTTGTCCTGTGAAAAAACCAATTGTTTCCAATCTTCCTGAGTTTAAACAATCGTTTTCTCAGACACCTAGGTTTCCTTGGGATAAGATGCTCTCCGCGTTCCGGCTTGAGATGGCTGGTTTGAGTTTGCCTCATCCGCGACTAGGTGGCTTCTTTTGTTTTATTGTTTCCTTGAGTGTTTAGACTTGTGCCCCCTGTTTTGTCTTATTTTGATGATTTTCTTATTATTTTCTCTTTGTTTTCTAGATAAAATAGATTTGGACTCCCTTTTGAAGCGTCATAGGGCGAAATCTGAGAAGAAGAAGAAGAAAAGTTCAGACATTCGTGACCCCTTTGTCCCCCCTTCAGTTCCTGAGGCAGCTCCGATTATTGACATGACTATAGCAGGAGATATTGGCGCTCTTGTAACCTCCAAGAAGAAAAAGAAAGTTAGCATAGTTGTTGGTTCGTCTGCCGCGGATGAAACGGGGCTCTTTCTTGATGGTGAAGCGACTCTTCGCGAGTTTCCCATTCTAGGTTTTGATATAGTTGACCTGCGAGGTCTCGCCTTTCCAGCTAAGAAACGTTGCTTTCCCGAGCAAGGATATGTCAAGCGATTAGATGTCGTTAATCTTTCAACTAATTTCGACCGTTTTGATCAGTGGGTAAGTTTTTATATTACGCGAGTTACCTTTTGTTTTGCTTTTAGAAAAAATCTGACGCGGTTCATCTCTGGCCTTTCTCTTCTTTGTCTTTGTTCGATTTGTTTTTGGTTTCAGTTGAGAGTGATCCAACAGGACGTCGAAAGACGTTTGGTGTGCGGTGAAGAGAGCCTTAGTAAGAAAGATGAGGAGATTAAGAAATTGTCTCACCAGCTGCGGATCCTTCGGAACACCGTTGGTGACCCAGCTTCACTTGAGAAGTTTAAAAAGAGGTATGTGGATCTTCATGAAGAATTGCAAACACAAAAAGAAGCTATGACGGTTTTGAAGAAAGAACACGGTGATCTGAAAACTTCTTTGGACGTCGCCATCTCCCGCGTCAAAGAACTTGAGGTTGCGGAAGGGTGTTCGCGGGAACTTCTTCAAGCAAAGCAGGTCAGCATCGATAAGCTGGAAGAAGATTTTTCTATCCTTCGTGAGGAGCAATCTATTACTGAACAGGAGCTTGATAACATCAAAGCGCGTTCAGACCAAGATGTGGCTCTTCAATGGCTTCAAAGTCAAGAGGGTTTGGCTTATTTGTCCTCCGAGTGGATTAAAACTGAGGATGGCGCATCTTTCATGTCTTCTGTAGCCAAAGCTTGTCTCCAAACTCCGAAAGGCGCCAGCATTTTGAAGGACAAGGGTTTTAGCTATTTTCGGAAGGGGATGGTCGCGGGGATTAATCAAAGCGTAGTACGTTCGGCAGCTAATCCCGGAGTTCCCTTAGAGAAATTTGAGCCGAGCATGACCAGTGCCGACTGGGGGCTTTCAAATGAGGAGATGGCCGCGGAAGAGTCATACTCCGAGGATGAAGATGCTGAGGACGCTGGTGATGACGTTGGAACACCGACCACTACTATTTGATCTTTGATGTTTTAGCTTTAATCGGTAACTTTGGGAATGAAACTTTTCTTATCTTGAGAACCTGTGATGGTTCTTTTTTGGCGCTCTATGTGGCATCTATCTTTTGTGAAGTTGGGCTCGAGACTTCTTAGATGAAAATTCGTATCCTTGTATATTTTTTGCTCGTTAATGCTATGATCTTTTTCCAAGTGTTGAAAAGGTTGGTCCGAATGTACAAAGCCTTTTCCCACTTGTCTTTAATTCTCAAGATGGGATTTTTTCCTTTTTAAGGCCTCAATCCTCCTATCATTTTTACTGCTTCTCATGTGTTGACAACTAATTGCATTTTCATGTGCGTCATGTCTTCGGGGGGTTTTAATCCTTGGGCCTTTTTTCAAAAGATCGAAAATGTGGATCAACTTTCTCGACTTGTGAGCTTTCTCCTTGTTTTTCCTTAGAAAATTCAGGCTAGTTCTCCGAATTATATATATTTTTTGTTCGTGCGCAGGTTTTGCCCCCTCAATTCGAGGCTGAATATGGGCCGCTACCGCCCAAGTGGGCTTTTCTTTCATCGTATCTGGTTCGCGACTTCCCAGTGGTTGTGTCCTGGAGTGAGAACGACCTTTTTCAAATCGACAGCGGATGGGACGAGTTTCTTGCCCTTCATCATCTTGGGATAGGAAGTGCCATGATGTTTTTTCATAGGAGCAATGTTTCTTTTAAAGTTTGCCCGCGTCGCGAGATTGGGAATGATAATGAGGCTAATCTTAGCTCATTTTCTTCCTAGTGTAGTTCAAACTGAGCTTTTCCGATGACATGCTTTGAGAGTTTGTAATTTGTTTATGGATTATACTTCCGCGAGTGACTCGAAGGGGGACCATGACTTTCTTTCGCTATCTATCATATTTTGTGATTTTTAGTAGGCTTAAAGGGGGATCTTTTATTATTAATAATAAGAGGTAACCTGCAGAAACTTTTTAGAGGCTCGATCCTTTTAAACCTGATACATCATACTAGAGACGGTAACGCGATACATGAAATAGAAACTTAAGGACATCCTACTTCTCCATTTTTCTCGCTATCAGGACTGACGACGTCGACTTCAAAGATTGAGTCTCCCATGTAGGTGAAAATCAGAGCAGATCCTACATTGACTCGATTTGCTTGTGTGAAGTCGTGCCACCCTTGTGTTAATCAGAAAAGGCCGTCTCCATCTCTTTCCACCTTTACTTCGTGTTCCTGGTTGGAGCAAGACCAGAGCCTGGCTTGAGTGTGAGCATCTTCGTCAATTAGGACATACATGAGCGGGAGCCGGAGTGTTTGAAGTTGTTCCTCTCTCATGATGACCCTATAGAAAGCCCTTGGTGGCAACCCTGGGTCCATTTTGTTTTTAGGGTGTTTATCACTTTGGTCATTCTTGTGTTTTTTATACTTGCTAAGTGAGGTTTTTTGTCCTCGGTCTTATCGCCCTTTATTGAAAGGCAATTTATTTAGTTTTTCTTTTCCAGCTTACTCTCGGTTGCTCTAAAGGCCTCTTCTGAGAGGTTTGTTGGGTTTCAGCGAGATGGTCAATAAAATTAATTTTGATTTCAGAAAAAAGAGGACGCGTGCCTTGTGTTACTGTGTCACCTGCTGCGCGTCATGCATGCATCTCTTCCCCTTTTACTTGACTGTTTCCTCGTGAGTGATGGGACAAGAAAGAAAAAACTATTGTTTTCCCTTTCTTTTCTCGAGATGTGGGGATCCATTATAGTTCCTCCTTTAGCATTTAGGGCTGACATGGCCTCTGAGCGAGAACCTCGATGGGCTTTCTTCCAAGCAATTGATTATCCTGAGCAGTTTTTGCGTTTGGTAAGATTTTCATGTCTAATTTCCATATCTTCTTCACGAATTCCTTCCTTGTTTTTATCTTTTTCTATTTTTCAGCTGCTGCCACTCAGGTTTGAAGAAGTGTATGAGGACGCTATCCCTGGTCGAGTTACTTTCTTCTCATCAGTTACGTAATTTCCCGGTTTGCGTAGAACGTCAGGATAGTGGTCTTCTCTACTTTGGCCGCGGATGGAAAGATTTTGTAGAGTCGCACGGTTTTGAGAGGGGGGCTTCTATGATCTTTACTCATATGGGTGACGCTTGTTTTGAAGTTCAGGTGGTGGACTCCCGCGGAGGAGAGCGCGAGATTAATCACAACGATCATTTCTCTCATGGCTTAGCCTCGAATGGCTTTTGAGCTTGGTCCCTTACGTCTGTGTTTAATAAAGCAAAGCTTTAGAGCTTGTTTCGTTGACCTTTTTAGTCAACGGATGTGTTTGTGGTGGTGTTTGATAGTATATGTTTTAGTCCTCAAACTGACTTACTTTCTGGGTTGTTTCTTAGAGGCGAGTTTTTATTTTCCCAAGAGGGAGTAATTGAGATGTTGGCCATAACTTCAGTTAATTGTGAACCTTTGGTTTTTTCTTTGGGGGATTTTCGAGATCGTGCATGCTAGCTGCATGGTTTATTTTCTCGATGCACTCTCGTCTTGATATGTCATTCACGGGTATTTCAAATTTATCTTCAAATAATAGTGTTTTTTGTCGTCCTGTGCATGGCGTGCCAGTTGTTAGGTTTGGTGAATCGACCTTTCAAGTCTATTGAGCTTCTGTTTTATTTTTGACGCGTTTTAGCACCGTCAAAGTGTCCTATATAAAGAGAGATCGTAGGGGTGGGGTGTTTCGAATCTTGATTTTTTTTTTTTCAAAATGCCTTCTCCTATGCGACCGGCTTGGTCATTTTTTGAGCGTATCAGTTTTCCCGAGCAACTTCGCCGCTTGGTTAGTCTTTTGTATGCTGAGTTTCTCTTCTTTAAAATTTACCTTTTCTCAACATTCTCTTTTCTTTGTATTTTGCTAGTCTTTGCCACTACGCTTTGAGGATGAGTTAGGACTAGATCTCCCTAGGAATATTCTTTTATAAACTAGGATTCTTCGTGACTTTTCGGTGGAAGTTATACGTGGTGATTACGGGGTTCCCTTTCTGAGAGGCGGTTGGAATGATTTTGCTCAGTCGCACAACATTAACATTGGTTCTTCCTTGACCTTTATTTATAAAGGAGGAAATCGTTTTGAGGTTCATGTTTTAGATGCCGTGGGAGATGAAGTGGATGCTGAATGGGCTTCTCCAGAATCAGGAGGTCAACCTTCGAATGGATTTCGCTTGAGTCAAGGCAGAACTCGTCTGATCCTGACTAGGCCCCGGTGGGCATAAGCTAATGTTTGTATGTTTTCTTTTTAAGCGAACAACTGCTTGAATGTGCTGGCGTACTTTCGTCACTTGTTGTTTATCTTATGTTTAGTTGTTAGATCATGGCTGCAACTTTCAATGTTTAATAAAAAGTCAGGGCGTTCAAAAGGACTTATGAAGAATTACTTTTGAAATATTTTGATGGAGACCTGACGCGGAGCTAGAGCTTCAGCGTCCTTGGGACATATCAAAAATCTCAACTCCGAGAATGTAGCTTCGATCGGAGGCCCGACGCGGAGCCAAGCTCCAGCGTCCTTGGGCTTTATAAAAAATCTCATCTCCGAGAATGTAGCTTCGATCGGAGGTGCGACACAGAGCCAAGCTCCAGCGTCCTTGGGACTTATCAAAAATCTCATCTCCGAGAATGTAGCTTCGATCGGAGGCCCGACGCGGAGCCAAGCTCCAGCGTCCTTGGGACTTATCAAAAATTTCATCTCCGAGAATGTAGCTTCGATCGGAGGCCCGACGCGGAGCCAAGCTTCAGCGTCCTTGGGACTTATCAAAAATCTCATCTCCGAGAATGTAGCTTCGATCGGAGGCCCGACGCGAAGCCAAGCTTCAGCGTCCTTGGGACTTATCAAAAATCTCATCTCCGAGAATGTAGCTTCGATCGGAGGCCCGACGCGGAGCCAAGCTCCAGCGTCCTTGGGACTTATCAAAAATCTCATCTCCGAGAATGTAGCTTCGATTGGAGGCCCGACGCGGAGCAAAGCTCCAGCGTCCTTGGGACTTATAAAAATTCTCATCTCCGAGAATGTAGCTTCGATCAGAGGCTCGACGCAGAGCCAAGCTCCAACGTCCTTGGGACTTATTTAGGAACTCATCTGAAAGAAGATAATAAAAGCGCCCTCTAACCGCTTTATTTAATTTTTGCGGGGGCGACTAAGTTTTCCGTTATATACAAGCCCTGGCTATTACACATAGTATTTCTTTAGATTATCAGCATTCCAGGTTTTGTTTAAAACGGTGCATTTGGGGGTGCTGAGTTTGTATGCTCCTTCTTGGATCACCTTCACGATTACATACGGTCCCTCCCAGTTTGGGTCCAGCTTTCCTCCAGTGGTAGCTTAACGGAGCACCAAATCTCCCTTCTTGATGTGTCGCGGGCGAACTCGCCTATCACGGTACTCGGACAGACGCCTTTTATACTCTTGCTCTCTTATTGCTGCTGCCATTCTGCGCTCCTCTATGAGATGGAGTTCGAGTTCTAATGCTTCATCGTTGGTTTCCTGGTTGTATGTCATAATTCGCGCCGAGGGGACCAACCTTTCTATTGGAATGACCGCGTCCATTCCATAAACTAGCGTAAACAGGGTTTCCCCAGTTGGGGTTTTTACTAATGTGCAATAGGACCAGAGAACTAATGGTAGAAGTTCAGCCCATCGCCCTTTTGCTGTGCTTCCAAGTTTCTTTTGTATCCCATGCAGCAATTGCCGATTGGTTGTTTCCGCCTGTCCGTTCGTCTGTGGATGGGCTATGAATGAGAACTTAAAGTTTATGCCCAATCCTGCGCAAAAATCCCTGATTGTTTCACAATCAAACTGAGGCCCATGGTCTGTGATTATCGAGTTGGGCATGTTGTAAGGAGGAAATCAAGTATGAAATATAATAAAATAATTCAAACCAGATTCGTGCCCCAGCAAATAATTACAAGACTCCCTCTAATGTAGTAAGAGAAAGTCAGGATCGAATCCACGAGGAAGCGTATCAGCGGATCCTAGGTAGCTGTAAATCTCACAGAAAAGCAAACAGAAGACAGAAACAACGAAACAGAGAAAGAAAGACAGAAATAACAAGCGAAGACTGAAAATAAAAGCAAGGACAGACACTGCTCGATCTCGAAAAAAGCTACTCGAGATAGAGTAAAAACAGCAGAAACAGAAA
The DNA here is from genome assembly GCA_963922045.1 of Persicaria maculosa. Taxonomy (NCBI): domain Eukaryota; kingdom Viridiplantae; phylum Streptophyta; class Magnoliopsida; order Caryophyllales; family Polygonaceae; genus Persicaria; species Persicaria maculosa. Next base: position 49,263,856 of record OY998259.1, on the reverse strand, counting down.
CTTCAAAATCGACAACACAGAAAATCGATTTCAGACACTGTACTCGATCTACACTAAACACAACTCGATCTCGACAACAGGTAACTCGAGATCGACAACCCACTGCTCTAGATCGACAAAAACTCAGAAACTGTAAATTGCAGATTTCGAACACAGATTTAAGATTTCCGACGAAATAAATTCAATATATAAAGAACTTCCAAAGCCAGGGTATCAACGCCACAACGATAACCATGCAAAGTAACACATAAAGGCATAAAAGATCATGCTTTCCATCAAAATAACTTTCATTACTAACAAATAGGAAGATAGAGGCTTTCGCATAAATCCTAGCTGTTACTAACCCTTTTCACATAATTAATCCAAGTTGCATTAAGATCACTTTCGCTTCAATAATCCAAACAAGGATCACCTTCAACTCTCACAAAAGAATCATGCTCATAGGGATAGAAGACGAATTGCATCAAAAGATTGTACCTTTACCGCATCACCTCACATGGCCACCGTCGGGCTCACCCCAGCCCCAGAATTGGGTGGACTACTCGCTCCTCATCGCAATCTCAGACATTGATGTATGAAATGAAACTTGCATTAAACTAAATTCAAAGCCTTTAAAATCCCGGCAATCCAACTTTCGATGAATGCCAAAACCCTAAAACCTCTGAACTCCTAAACCGTCTCTGTGGAACTACTTCTCTAACTTGTGAATTGAATGATGAAAAACTAGCCCCTAAGGCTTTATTTATAACCTTCTATTCCTTGTTATTCAAGGATAGAATATATCTATCTATATCTAAAAAAGCTTAAAAGATAAATAAATGCAATAAAGGAATTAAATCTATAAGAGGAAATAAATCTAAAATAGGTAGAATATCTTGCATGTGTTGATAGGTCTTCTCCATAGATAGAACTTGATAGATGTATGATAGATCTCGGCCAAATTGGATAGAATCGGATCCAAGGACTCCCAATCCGAGTAGGACAGCAAAACCGCGTAACGCGGCTTCAGACGCGGTTTCCTCGATCTCGACTAATCTTCCTCGAGATTGAGTAGGATTGACGTCGACCATGGCTTGGCTGGGCATCACGGCAGCTGCTCGACATGATCGGGTGCTGGCTCTCAGGTTTCCTCCAGATTGAGTAAAGAACTCGAGATCGAGTTAACTTGGCGTCGAGGATGTGTTGCTCAGCCTGGTCGAGTACTCTTCTCTTCGACACGGACGCAGACTGACGCTTCTGGATTGTCAAGATCGAGTAAATAACTCGGGATCGAGTAACTTGGTGCTCGGCGTCTTCCGTCCTCGGCTTCTCGACTTGGCACAGCTTGTCGACTCCGGACATGGCATCACAGTGTTATCGATCTCGACAAGATTCCTCGAGATCGAGTTGGCTTCCGGGAGTCGGGTTGTCTCTGACTCAGTTTCTCGATCAATGCTTAGTCGACAAGGCCTGTGCTCGGACACTTTCGTCGAGATCGAGTAGGTTTACTCTAGATCGAGTAAAGCTGGGCTCCTAGCTTGATTCGACTGGTTCCGCTGTTTCTTGACATTGGACTTCTGTAGTTGATTTCCGAGATTTTCTGACCTTTCTCAGAACTGTTGTAATTTGCCTCGAATTCTGCGAAATTAAACAGAAACTGGTGTAGATTCCATAATTTGGCAAATAAACATAAACTACATAGATTATGTACTATTCTAGCCCGAATGCATGAAATGTATCTAGAAAACGATATAAAAGTTACTGTAAAACATGGCAGATTCAGCTCACAACAAACACCCCATACTTAAGCTTGCTTGTCCTCAAGCAATACTTTTATTTGTCATACAGGGGAAGAAATCAAAACTCTCAACATCTTAGATTCATTGTCATATAACCCTGCAGTCAATTACCATCCTCGAAAAGGTACTAGTGTCACAGATCCATGCATGTGCAATTATACAAAAGCAACATCTACTCACAAAAGGAGGGTTATGCAAAAACAATTCATATGTGACAAAGCATTAATAATAAAGAGCACTTTAATTTAAGCTCAATAAGGAGTAGATTGGAAAAAGGCTAAAGGTGGGCAATTTTTGGCAATGTGGTGCTTTTGATCCGGGGAAATGGAGTATTTCCAAACTGAATTTCCACATTCCCTCTCATAAGATTCATCACCTTTCATAATGCTTTTTTCAATAATAATGCTTTTAACTCTCTAACCTTAGCACTACCTTCTCGCGAGTCGCAAACATGGGTGTCATGAATGGCCCCGGATACTTAGTGTGTCGGACTCCTCACCTAGTGTCCCATCTCGCCAAACTATTATCTCAGCGAGCAGGGTCGATCTTTGATCGGATTTTCTTTCACTCATTAAATTTTCCATATTTTTCAAACAATTTCCTTCCAAACTCCAATAATGATATATAACACAACAACCATATAACATCTCCATAATGTAACATCATTCTCAACATAATCCCCGGATAGGAAATAAGGTAAAGAATGGGCAATATTTGGAACATGTGGAGCAATAATTGAAATAAGGCATAATATGGCTTTTGTGATGCATAAGCATAGGTAAGGCTAGGATTATAAACAATATGAGCATTATATGGAAATATAAAGTCCTCCATCCTCTTATCATGCAACATGTCAAAAGCAACTTCAAATTTTACCTCCTTTCATGGTTTTCAAGAAAATAATGTACTTCATTGTGACTTCCCTTTACTATGCAATTTCATGCTATATCTCTAGTGAATCCAATTTTGCATCGTCGAGTTCAATATAAGCTTCCATGACATTTATTCAAAATTTTCGATGGGGGTTATTTTTCTGAAACTTTTGAAAAACATGCATATAGGCACATAAATCAATAATGCATTCCAAAATAGCCATGTATAAGCAATTCAAGAAATAATGCACAAATAATGTCAAATAAAGCAAATATGCATAAAGTAAGCCCTTCCCCCACCCCATACTTAAACATTACAGTGTCCTCACTGTATAAAAACAAGGGTAAAGAAAGAAACTTCACTAAACAGGTGTGCAGGGCCTTTTAATATCGAATGAAAGAATCGCCTGGGCCGAGTCTGAATATAGCTTGCTTCTTCTATCCATGGACCTGAAAAGTGCAGAAGACATATACCCACAATAGAAAAACTAAAAATGTTCAAAACCAAAAACAAACAAAACAATGTCCAAAGAAGTCCCAAAATAAATGTCTATGTACACGCTCTAGATTTTATAGTCGCTAGGCCGACTTCTCCATTAAGCTCAAGGTGGCATTTGCAAGGCCCATGTAGCTTGGGCTTCAAATAGGACTCCATTCTTGTCTATCAGCTGTAATCCTCCAGAATGGATCTTGTTCACCACAAAAGGCCCCATCCTCTTCTTGTTGAACTTGTTAGGAAACCAATGATCCTTTGATTTGGAAACATAGAGCTTGTCTCCAACTTCATATTCTTTGGGCTCATCATTGGAAATCCTACATAAGCGCACATACCAAGGCAAACCTCTCCCATGTATACATAGATCTTTAATGGAAATTGGAGAAGAAAGATCCATACATTGGCTTACCTTCGCAACGGCGCCAATTTGTTGTAAGGAGGAAATCGAGTATGAAATATAATGAAATAGATCAAACCAGATTTAGGCCCACGCAAATAATTACAAGACTCCCTCCAATGTAGTAAGAGAAAGTCAAGATCGAATCCACGAGGAAGCGTGTCAGCGGATCCTAGGCAGCTGTAAATCTCATAGAAAAGCAAATAGAAGACAGAAACAAAGAAATAAAGAAAGAAAGACAAACGAAAGCAAGAAATAAAAGCAAAGACACAGACTTGTCGATCTTGACTAACAGCAACTCGAGATAGACTAAAAACAGCGACGACAGAAAACTTAGATTCTCAGAAACACAACTCGATCTAGACCAACAGTAATTCGATCTAGAGAAAAAACAGCAGAAACAGAAATTTCAAAATCGACAACAAAAGCAACTCGATCTAGACTAAAGCCAACTCTATCTCGAGTAAACAGTACACTATCTCGACCAAAACTGCTCTAGATCGACTAAACACACAGAAACTGTAAATTGCAGATTTTGAACACAAAACTCAGATTTCGACATAAATAAATCAATATATAACGAACTTCCAAAGCCAGGGTATCAACACCACAACGATAACCATGCAAAGTAACACATAAAGGCATAAAAGATCATGCTTTCCATCAAAATAACTTTCGTTACTAACAAATAGGCATATAGAGGCTTTCGCATAAACCCTAATTGTTACTAACCCTTTTCACATAATTAATCCAAGTTGCATTAAGATCACTTTCGCTTCAATAACACAAACAAGGATCACCTTCAACTCTCGCAAAAGAATCATGCTCATAGGGATAGAAGACGATTCGCATCAAAAGATTGTACCTTTACCGCTTCACCTTACATGGCCACCGTCGGGCTCACCCTAGCCCCATAAGTGGGTGGACTACTCGCTCTTCATCATCAAGAAACTCATCAAATAACAAAAGAAACTAACTTGCATTGAAATAAACCAAAGAGAACTTACAACCAAACAAGACAAATCCGCTTTCGCCTTTCCACCTTGCTCGCCACAAACTCTCTCTCTCTCTCTCTACTACTACTTGTTCTCTCTGAAATTGAATTGGAATAAGATGCCTAATGCTCAGCCCCTAAGGCTTTATTTATAGCCTTCTATTCCTTGCTATTCAATGATAGAATATATCTATCTTTATCTAAAGACTTTAAGATAAATAAATGCAATTTAAGGAATTAAATCTAAAAGGAAAAGTATATCTAAAATAGGTAGAACATCTTCTTGTTGATAGATCTCCGATACACTCGGCTTCCTTCGGCTCCAAGGACTCCCAAACCGAGTAGGAAAGCAAAACCGCGTAACGCGGCTCAGACACGGCGTTCCTCGATCTCGACCAAACTTACTCGAGATCGAGTAGGATTGTCGTCGAGTGTGGCTTGGTTGGGCTTGGTCGAGCAGCTGGTGCTCCTCATGGCTCGGACTTTGGCTCTCTGAGTCCTCGATCTCGACAAACTTCCTCGAGATCGAGTAGGGCTGGTGCTCGGCTTCTCCGTCTTCGGCTTCTCGACTTGGCACAGCTCGTCGACTCCGGACATGGCATCACAGTGTTGTCGATCTCGACAAGGTTTACTCAAGATCGAGTTGGCTTCCGGGAGTCGGGTTGTCTCGACTCAGTTTCTCGATCAGTGCTTAGTCGACAAGGCCTGTGCTCGGACACCTTCGTCGAGATCGAGTAAGATTACTCTAGATCGAGTAAAGCTGGGCTCCTAGCTTGATTCGACTGGTTCCGCTGCTTCTTGATCTTGGACTTCTGTAGTTGATTTCCGAGCATTTCCGACCTTTCTCAGAACTGCTGTAATTTGCCTCGAATTCTGCAAAATTAAACAGAAACTGGTGTAGATTTCATAATTTGGCAAATAAACATAAACTACATAGATTTTGTACTATTCTAGCCCAAATGCATGAAATGTATGCAGAAAACGATATAAAAGTTACGGTAAAACATGGCAGATTCAGCTCACAACAGGGCACCCCAAAACGGCAGATGATGTTCTTCCACAAGAATCTTCTTACTTTTTCCGCGGTGATCAGTCCCATTGCTTCGGCTTCTACCCCCTTCGTGAAGTAATCAACCAAGACAAGCACATACTTCAATTGTCCTGGGGCAGTTGGAAATGGACCAAGGATATCCATTCCCCAGACAGAAAACGGGCAAGCTTCAGTTATGCTTTTCATCATTTCGGTAGGGCGATGCGTCAGATTTCCAAACCTCTGGCACGCGTCACATTTCTGAATATAATTCTGGACATCCTGCCTCATAGTTGGCCAGTAATACCCCAGTCTGGTCGCTTTGGCTACCATGGCCCTCCATCCTTGGTGATGTGCACAAATTCCATCATGCAACTCTTTCATGACAAGACTTTCTTCTTTAATCGATATGCATAGTAAATCCGGGAGACAGTAGCCCCTTTTATAGAGCTTTCCTTCTCTAATGGTGAAACGAGAGGATTTTGTGATCACCCTCCTGGCCGCGTCTTTCTCTTCGGGTAAAATGCCCTTACCCAGATAGTCCGCGAGCGGTGTCCTCCTGTCTCCTTCCTCAATCCCCTGGACTTGATAGACCTCTTGGATAAGCCTGCGACTGTTTATTCTTTCGAGGACAACCTCCTTTCCTACTTCTTCGGGCATGACTGCCCCAAATCGAGCCAACGCGTCTGCCTGCTGGTTATCACTCCTGGAAATCACTGTCAAGCAAAAACTCAAGAACGCCTTCGACAATGCTTGCGCTTTTCTCTAATAGTCAGGCATTAGTCCGGTTTTGGCCTCATACTCCTCTGTTATCTGTCGTGCCATCACCTCTGAGTCGGTGTAGATTGATACTTGTCTGGCTCCTTTGATCAAAGCTATTTCTAGGCCCGCGAGCAGTGTCTCATACTCAGCTTCATTGTTCGTGGCTTGAAAATCCAGTTTGTAAGCGTAGTTATACTGTTGCTCATCTGGTGCAGTGAGAGTAACCCCAGCTCCGCATCCATCTTTGTTGGCCGTGCCATCTACCTTGAGTGTCAACTCGCTTCTTTCTATTTGAGCACTTAGTTCAAAACTCATTTCACTGATGAAATCGGCTAATGTCTGAGCCAGTACCGCCTGCCGTGGGGTGTATTCAATTTCAAATTCTGTCAACTCAACTGCCCACTTCATCATCCTTCTTGACAAGCATGGGGAATGAAGAATTTTTCGTAAAGGTAGGTCAGTCATTACTCTGATGACGTGATCCTGGAAGTAGGGCCTCAACCTTCTTGCCGCGAACACCAGACATAGAATCATCTTTTCTACTGGTTTGTACCGCGTCTCAACATCTTGTAGCACACGACTGATGTAGTACACTCGGTACTTCTCTTCTCTCGTCAAAACCGCGCTGATGGTAATATTTTTGATTGATAGGTACAAGTGTAGAGCCTCCTGTTTCTCGGGTTGGTGTAGAGTGGGGAGTGTCGACAAGAAAACCTTTAAATCCCTGAACGCTTCTTGTAATTCTGGAGTCAATCGTATCGGTCCCCTTTTCTTGAGTAAAGCAAAGAAAGGTAACGACTTATCTGCTAAACATGAGCAAAATCGGCTTAGGTAGTTTACTGCTCCGTTTAAAGACTGTAATTCTTTGATCGTCCAAAGAGGTTGAAGATTCTGGATTGCCACAACCTTTTCAGGATTTACATCAATTCCTCAATGGCTAACCATGAAAGCAAGGAATTTTCCAGAATCAACCCCGGAGACACATTTTTCCGCGTTCAGGTTTAGCCCTCCTCTGCGAAGGGAATCAAATATCTCTTGCAGATCTGCCACGTGATCTTCTTATTTTTTTGTTGTTAACCACTATATCATCCACATATATCGACACATTCCTCCCAATCTATTTACAAAAGATTCGATCAACAGTTCTTTGAAACGTAGCTCCTGCATTCCTGAGTCCAAAGGGCATGACGCGGTAGCAAAATATCCCCTGGTTGGTGATGAAAGTAGTTGCTTTTTTATCTAGAGGGTCCAAGCTTATCTGATTGTACCCGGAATAAGCATCAAGAAAACTGAGGACCTTGTTACCCGCAGTTCCGTCAACAAGTTCGCCTATGGATGGCAAGGGGTAACTGTCTTTGGGGCAGGATTTATTAAGATCGGTGAAATCAATGCACAGTTCCGTCAACAAGTTCCCATTAGACTTTTTCACTAGAACCACATTTGAGAGCCAATCCGAATCTTCCACTTCTTCTATGAATCCTGCTTCCAACAGCTTATCAGTTTCTTCTTTTGCCGCGGCTTCTTTTTCGGGGGCCATTTTTCTCTTCTTTTGTACTATGGGCTTTGTTCCTGGACGGATCCTTAAAGTATGCAAAGCATTTGCGGATGGGACTCCTAACAGGTCTCACGGAGTCCATGCAAAAACATCTCTTAACCTTGCTATGATTTCCAAGACTCGATCTCTTTCTTCTGGCTCTAACGCTTGCCCCATATAGACTTTTTCTCCGGGGTTTGGAAAAGGCGTGTAGGTAACCCTTTCGTCCGCGGTTGGTATTTTTGTTTCTGTCAATCTTACTTCAAGCTCAGCCTCCGAGAGCTCCGATGGGCTACTGTCTCCCACCATGGATTCACATTTTTCGCTAATACACATCACCTCTTTCCTCTTCTTGATAGAAGTTAAGTAACAGCTTCTGCTTTCTGGCTGTTGGCCGCGAACCTCACCTACTCCTCCTCCTGGTAAAGGAAACTTTCCGACGAAGTGATAGATTGACACTATCATCTGAAATTTATAGAGCGAGACGTGTCCCAACAAAGCATTGTACACGGTTGGTATTTTTACCACTATGAATACGACACTCTCCATGCGCCTTTTTGGGGCTGTTCCTAAAACCACTGTCAACTCGATCGTTTCTGCCACTTGCACTACTCCTCCTGAGAACGTAATCAGCGTACCGGAGTATGGTTTTAGTGACGCCGCGGAGATCCCCGTCTGAGAGAAAGCCTCCCATGATAAAATATCAACAGATGAACCGGTGTCAATAAATACTCTTTTGATTGTTTTGGCAGCTATCTGAGCATGGATGACCAAAGAGTCTGAGTGTGGCATCCTTACTTCCTCAACGTCTTTCGGTGAAAAAGATATATCTTCATGTTGTGACAGAGAAATCCTTCTGCTTGACGCGGAGGGCGGTTGCCTTCCTTCTCGCTCGTAGTTCTTCTTCTCTTGTCTACTTGATCCCGCCATGGAGTATCCTCCTGCGAGGGTATTGATGAAACCCTCGGGTTCTGGTATGTGGCCTTCTCCTGGTCTTCGAGCTCCTTCCTGATTAAGGTATCTTTGCATAGTGGGTGCGTGGTTGTGTCTACCTCTGCGCCCTCTTCGTCCACTGCCTCTTCCTCGATTGTAATACGGGGGATCTTTGCGCTGATCTTGTTGTCCTTGGTAATGGTTCTGTCGATCGCGGGGGACATCAGGTCTGGGGTCACAGTCTTCCCAATCTGGTCTTCGATTGGGCCGATCCTCTCTCCGTAGTGGAAATCTCAGTTCTTGGTTCCTATAGGGATTCTCCCTTGGATGATAGGACCTCGGATGTTCTTCTCTTAGATGATATGACCGTGGATTATCTTCCCTTGGCCGAGACCCTGGATCCCTCTCAGAATTCATGTGTATTTCGTCGCGACGGGGGCGAAAATCTCTTGCTTCTGACTGATGTCTGGGCGGCTTGACTTTCTCTTTTTTGAATTTCCCAGCAAGTTTCCCAAAAAAGCCCTGATTGCCTGTGTTAGCTCTTGAACTGGAGGTGGCAGCCTCTTCAGATTCGATTTGTCTTGACACCCGTTCCCTCTAATCATCGTAACTGGCTGGTTTATTTCAAAACAAGTATGTCTTGAAATCTCCTTCTGCCAAATTCTCCATGAGTATGATGATTGCTGACTCATGATTAAAGTTGGGGATTTGTACCACCACACTAGTAAAGCGAGTGAAAAAGTGCTCCAAAGTTTTCCCAGCTCCTTGCCTGATTGAATTTAGATCAAGCATGGTCTTCTTTCTCGACCGCGCACTTCAAAAATGGGATGTGAAGATGTGGGACAGTTGGGTGAAACTGGTTACGGAATTTTTTAGCAGGTTAGTGAACCATATAAGGGCGATTTTCGTCAAGGTTGAGGGGAAAGTTCGGCATAACATAGCATCGTTGTATTCATTTATTCCCATCGCGGTTGTAAAATGGCAGAGATGATCTTCGGGATCAGTCATTCCATCATACTTCATAAGGTTCACATCTCTCCACCTTTTTGGTACTGTCGCGGAACAGATTTCTTTGGTGAACACAGATGGGAAGGCCGCCAGTCCCTCTGCTCTTTTATCTGTTGAGTCAGACTTTGTGGAGGTGGAAACGTCCGTGGATCTATCTCCGCGTCGGTGTTTGTTCTCATGCTGCCGCTGATCAGTTTGCCAGGCTTGGTGCGGCATTGCCTTACCCTGGAAGCCGTAGTTCATGTTGCCTGGGTTGTTGTATGCAGTATAATATCTATCAAAATTTCCACGCTGCTCTTCGTGATGGATATTCCCCTACTGACGCGGGTTCTGTCCCCAGTGGTAATGATAGTAATATTGCGTTTGTTCTTGCTGAAGGGGGTTAGGCTGCTCATGAATGACTTCATAATACCAAAAATTCTGAGGTATGTGCTCTCCTTCTGCTCCGTACTAATTGTAATAGTGATGCAGAGGAGTGTCGTGGTGCTAACCTCCTGTTTCACTCTCTGGATCAGGTTGAAGTGCCAATGGGACATACATACTTGAGGCCTCCTGTTCTTGGTGGATCCCCTGGCCCATGCTCTGTGTCGCGTTGTTTTGATTATCACTCATTCTTCCAGCGTCGTGATTCTGCCATAGTGAAAGACTCATTTTCATATGTATATATTTATATTTTCATATTTAGACGCGGACCCATTATTCCTTTCAATGATCTGGGGGTCTTTGCCTGATTTTTCAAAACGAAAGTTTTCAGAGGAACCCCTTAGTGTGAGGGGGTTCCCACAGACGGCACCAATGAAGAAACTCGAACTAAAAAAGGCCTCCATCTTTAGTGGGACCCGGGAATAAACCCAATGAGGCCTTCAATATTCCCGGTGGACTTACCTGACCCATATCGAAATAATCGACATGGCCCGACCTGTGCCGCAGGAATAATTTCATTAGGTGCTTTGATGGATTATCTCCTTATCGAGGTTTTCTCAGACGAAGTGGGAATCAACCACTTACCTATCGCCGTTGGCTAGCTTGGGAACCAACAGCATCAAATTCTTGATTCTTACTTCGGGCTTTCAAAGGGCAAAGATGGGTTTAGTTTATGTCCGCGGAACGGCTCCTTCCCCTGAAAAAAGAGTTCTCCGCGTGTCCAGCTTTTTCTCCTTCTTTCTTTCTTTTCTTTAATCTTCTCAGGGTATGCGATCCAGGTCCACTCGTTTCTCCCCTTTCTTGCCGTCCAAAAGTCCTTCTTCTGTATGTTAGTTTTTGCTTTTATAGGTGATGGGCGACCTTTGGATGACTTGCCACGTGGGGTTTGTTGTTTGACATGTGTCCAACTCGTGGGGTGTGGGCATGTCTGACACGTGCCCCTCTCTTCTATCCGCGGAGGATATAGCTTACGTGAGTGATGGTTTTCTGTTGAACTCGTCCGCGGATGATCTTGGTAACGGTCTGAGGTGACTTCTGTGATGATTTTCACTATTTTTGCCTATTGTTGTGATTTATTTTAATGCCTAGCCAGATGTTTTTATTGTTGGTTTCTTCAGTATTCAACTGATAATCTCTTGTGTGGTATCCACCAATACAATATATAGGAATTACATCATTAACTTCCAAGTATAAGATAAATCTATCTAAGTAAAGTGTATATCTTGTACATCCACAGAATAATAATATTATAACAGGCTTCTAAAAAAAATCACAATTTTAAAAAAAAATCACAATAAAATCTCCAATTAAAAAAATCACAATTTATAACAAAAATATCCAACAAACCTCCAATCTCAAATAAAATTACAACCTATTTATTCGTGTGTACACATGATTTTCTTCAATAAAAATCTATACCAACACAATCTCTAATCTCCAGTTAAATCTCTGACAAATCCACATACATATATCAACATTAATCACAAGTTTTTCCTAAAATCTCAAATCAATACTATGATTTTCTTCAATCTCAACCATAAATATGTACAATAAAAACATTTATGTGTACATATATACAATAAAAACAAAAAAATGATAAAATTAAAATACTGAGCCGGGTGACCAGCCCAAAAAACACTCTGAAATGTAGCCCCCAAAACAAACCTAGTCGCCGCCTCCGGTCTCCTCTTGTGTTCATCCTTCTTCACCTTGTTAACCTGCATCTGGACCTCCAACCTCCACTCTTCAGCCTTCTTCAGTGGCCTGCACATACGCCCCATCGCACCTGACCCTCTTCCACTTTAACGTCGTCGGGTATGACCTCTCTGCCCTACTCCTGGCACTGTTGGGACCTTCGGCACCGACGCCAGCGACCTACCAATTCTTGACTCCCAAATATCCACTGCACCCATCCCAATTCCTCTCTAAAGCACCTCGCTCAACCCGCTCTACTCCTGGCAGTGTTGGGCCTATTGACGCCGACGAGATGTACTCTCCTCCGCCGGAGTCCTCCTCCTCGACTCCTCCCCAACTCTTCCCTCTCTAATCTCTAGCCACCAGAAGATACTTGAAACCAAGAATCCGGCCAGCAATCCTCGCCGCTTTCAAGTCCCGGCTGTGGAGGGTCTCTTCGGTGCCGGTGATTCGACCTCGTCATCTTCCTGGCTGTTTGGGCCTCCCCGTCTATCCGGCACCCTCCTCAACCCATTCTCCACCGTCACCCTTCCGTCCGACCACCAAGTATCTGCCTTTGTGTCCCCTTATCTGAATCTCTAACTCGATCTTTCTTTCATCTATCACCCATCTTTTGCAAAATCTAAAACCAACCCTTTCCACACAAATCTTTCTCCGAAAATTTTAGATCTAATTATTATTGCTCTCAATCAGTTAATTTCAAGTCCGATTCATTGCATGCAACAGATTTATTGAAAGCTCGACGTCTACCAAACCCGCCAACTCCCACTATCTCCGGTCACCACCTCCAATCCAGGTCATCAACTACCTCCGAACACCACCTCCAATCCAGATTTATTGAAAGCTCGACGTCTGCCAAACCCGCCAACTCCCACTACCTCCGGTCACCACCTCCAATTCAGTAATAAAGAGAGATTTCGAACCCTAAAAGTATCGTAGGGTCGTTGGGTACCCATAACCTGTCCTAGGGACTATGTCGCAAAAATTAATTCAAACGGAAGTAAGGTGGAAACAAAGTTAAGATACAAGGTGACACGGCAGAGCCGGGTCAAAACCAAATCATAAGTGGGTGATTACCATTTATAACGAGTTAGAGAATTAGCCAGATTCTTCGATTCGCAAAAAGGGAACCCCGTCATATAGACATTGAGCACACAAAATATGCAGAAAATACCTTTAAAAAAAGAACGGGGAAAGGAGTCAGATCGAGCCACTCATGCGGGACCGGCAGTCCTCGCTGAGGCCACATAGTATGTGCTATACCTAATAAAGATGCTCTAATGCAGTACGAAAGTCAAACACACTAGCATGCTCCTAGTTATAATAATGTGTAAAAATACTGTAAAGAGCCCAAGACAATGCCAAGTGGCATATCCCTCTCCTACCTCTGCACCCCTTCCCGTTAGTGCAGAGACTGGCCAGTTCGGTGCTATAGCATAGCAATTTCCTCGTGGTGGTGCACAAACCACGGCATCATCATATCATATCATCTAATCGCTTGCCCGATGGTAAGCCCCCTAGGGAACTTACCTGAAATAAGCCCCCTAGGGAACTTACCTGAAGATGCAGAACAGCAGGATAATACAAGCAAGGGCCCAAATGCAAGTCCAAAGCAATACACACCTATCTTCAAGCCATTTCCATAAGCCACCAGACCAACATTCGTACGCACGAAACCAAGTTCTCAACATACTCAAAACCAATTGATATTAAAACCGTTTTCCAAAACCTTTCCGATATGATTAACATCAACCAAAATCATTATCCCAATCAAACCCATCGATAAACTCGTGCCAACCATATTTTCCAAAACTCTTAAATCTCAAGTTAATTCAACTCATTTCTAAACAATTATTTTGAAATCATACTTAGCCAAATCCCGACATTAAACATGTAAACCTTATAACTAATCTCTCGAAATCATATTATAGAAATAATTCCGGCATTTTGGTTTTCAAACAATAAATCATTTAAGGTATATTTCCGGAACTCGAAAACCCTCTTAAATTCTTTATCACCAATAAATATAAATATCATAAGCATCAACTATTTTATTAGTGATTCTTTTCCAAAAAATCCCAAACACCTATTTAAATCATCAGAAAATGCATCATATATAATTAATTCAATTGATACTATTTTGAAGCAATTAAACAGCATATAACGATTAATTTCCAGAATTTATAATTATAACCAAATCCCAAAATAATAATAATAATATTCAAATAATTTGACACTTACTAACCATATAATTCTCAAAACATATAACCATAAATATAACCATAACACATAACTCATAAAACACATCCCTTTTAAATAACCAAACAAGCCCAACACTCTCAACCCCGGATCCGAATCCAGCCCAAAGGAAGAGGCCCAATCCCGGATCCAAAACAAAAGAAAGGAAAGAAAGGAAAGCCACCCACAACAGATGAAACCCAGATCCGAGAGCCCCAAACCCGAAATCTGAAAAAGAAGGGAATCCGGATGGAAGAAGACCCAGACCAGCAACCCGGAAAATTAGGCCCATCAGTACCCCTCTCTATCTTCTTCCCCAAACAGAACACAACCCTGAGACGCCGACTGTGACGACGGACACGGAAGGAAAAGAAGGAGAACTCCAGGCCGGCCGGCGACTTCGTTCTCGACTCAAACCCTCACTCAGCCTGACGGACACGATTTTCCGACCACAACCCAACAAATGGAAACTAGTGCGGAAAACATAGGAGGGAGAAAATGTGCTCATTACGATTCGGAGCTAGAAGGAATCCGATTCGCGTTATCCGGCGTCGTCGACGAAGGGAGCTCCTCAGTTTGGACCTCGGAAGAGAGAGGAGTAACCAAAGGTACGGTTTCATGAGGTAATTAGTCGGAATCAAAACGAGAATAGAAAATCGACCTTGCGCAACGGAAATAGGGGTGGTGAGGTGCGACGCGGCTCCGGCGGCTGTGATTCCGGCTCTTGGGCTTCGAATGCTCATGTGGATGTCGGAACAAGCGGGGGGAAGCGGCTTTGTTGTTCGAAATCGGGAACGAAACAGAGGGAGATGTTGCTGCTCTAAATCGAAGCGAAATAGAGGGGAGATGCAGGAGGAGCAAGGTGAGGCGGCGGCTACTGGTAGCGAGGAAAACCTCCAGTTCAAGCGAATCCAACTCAGGCGAGGGAAAACCAATGAAGGGCAAGCCTTTCCTTTTGGGTGTGGAGAAAGATAAGGCAAGGGAGAGGAGAGATTCTGTTGTGTGTGTTTGGGGATTCAAATTGAAAGGAGGGGTGAAGAGTCCACGATGTTCTGCTGCTCTCTTTAACTAACTACAGAGAGAGAGGGTCTGAATTGGCGTGGGAGGCCTGGCGGCATCGGCGTGGCTGCGTTCTGAAATCAACTAGGGAGGGAGGTGCACAGTTGGCGTGGGAGTTGCAGGCAAGGGGACAAAAGGGTGAGCTTTTACTGTTTTAGAAATTGAAGGTAGAAAGGGAAAAAGAATACAACTTAAGATGGTCCCAAAACTCCAAACGTCAAATGCCCGGAATATAAATCTGAAACCAGCTCACTCGACCTTATCCCGACGCGTTGAAAATACTCCACAATTTTCCAAATCCGAATTTAATAAATGAAATCCGAACATTATTTTCCAATTTTTAGTATATAAAAGGAGAGTATAACATATTTTAAATTTCCAATTAAATAATACCGGAACTCGTTTTAAAGTATTTAGAATAAAACCAATAGCTCAAGGACGGAAATTCCAAACCTCCCAAATCTTAGAAATCGAAATGATTATAAATCACTATTTTAATAATTTAATATTCTGAAATTTCCC
This sequence comes from Persicaria maculosa, assembly GCA_963922045.1. Taxonomy (NCBI): domain Eukaryota; kingdom Viridiplantae; phylum Streptophyta; class Magnoliopsida; order Caryophyllales; family Polygonaceae; genus Persicaria; species Persicaria maculosa. The sequence goes on along the minus strand of OY998259.1, from coordinate 49,248,115 downwards.
GGTCTTTACATCATCCACCTCTAAAAACAAGTCTCGTCCCCGAGACTAAAATCACTCTAAAACAAGGGGATGAAGTTTTAAATTGGTGAGTCCAAGGATCATGCCATTGATTCTGTAAGCATCTTATAGAGGGCCGTATGAGATCCTCACAGCACCCTTGATGTGATCATAACATTCCCAATTGGTCGTAGCAAGTATGTGATATGGGCCCCTGTCACACCCTTACCCCGACCTTTCGGTCACATTATAACTCGAAAAGCAATCATAGCGTCTATACTGGGTCTTAGCAAGCATTCTGTATGCGCCCCTATAAAATGCTTGTATCCACTTCATGAGGCGTTATAATATAAGCCCGGGTGTGAAAATTCTATAAAAGGGATTCCGCAATTGGAAAAGATTGGCCTCAAAATCGTTGAAATTCTCGGTAACGTTTATTCTTTAAAATTTTCAAGTAATTCCTTTTCAAACCGCTCAAAATCTTCAAACAAGACGTTTAACCAAGCAACTTTATACCAAAACAAGTAAAATCCTTTCGATCAAAATTTCGTCAAAATCTTCCAAAACCAAATCAGTTTCCCGCATAACAATCAATCAGTTTCAGAAGCTCGGAGGTGGAATTATCCACCTCTAAGGGCTAATCCCATATTCTCTTCCTAGTTTCCAGACTCAACAAGTACCATAACCAAAAGTCTCATCAACTCTTATATAAGAATAATACCATAAGCCATCTCACACATGGCAAGTCCCACATCATATCATAGTCACAACCATCACAAAACCGTCTAACCTAAACATAAACATGCCAACAAGTCTCAAGTACCAAAGGAACAACATGCCTCAACATACTACGAATCATAAGGTATATCTATGTCATACTGAAGGCATCACAAGTGCATAAACGAATTTTCATCACTCATCACGTAAGCATACATGTCCAGAATCAACAGGTTAGGTGTTATGGGGTTAGTATGTCAGTACACATCAAATATCACGATCGCAGATCGATATCGCAATACAAGTAGAACAGATTCATCACGTTAACATATCAACACAACAAGGTCATGCTATTAAGATTCAGAAAAAGGAAGATCAAGCAGTATATAAATCATCAAAATGTCAATATGCCCTAAAAGACATCACCTTAACTCGTCACAAAACCATCTAATACATCATCATGCTTACTACAACATACTAAACATCATGCTTCCACATAGTAGCACATCATTATCTCATAGTTCATACTCATCATTACTTCATATATCATCTCAAAGCACGTCCTAACATGCTTCTAAAACAACATAACAGGATAACAAAGCAGTAATATATCATGGTAACCCTTGTCACTACCAACTAGATTTTAATATTGCATATCAACATGTAATTCCATATCAGGTTCATCATGGTCGTTATCTAACATCATGCCAACAGATATAAATAAATCACTTAATCAAGAAAACCGTCACCACATACCAGCAAAAATAAAACACAATCCCCACTCGCCCATCTCCACTCTCAAACAAAGACTAATCCTCTTTTAGACTCGCCAATGTCAACTCAGACAAAAATTCCCCAAAGAATCCCAATTCATCTCGATACTCAAATCTCGCCCCTTCTTCCGCCAAGCACTACCACACCATCCACCTCTAAGAATCCAACTCCTATCTCTAACTTCACTCCCAAGTACCCTCTAATATCATGTCCTCAATATTCACGAGCCCTTCCTTGCACTCCTCGTACTACCCGAAGCATCACTTAGAAGCTCATCAGAACCACCAACATTGCCTCCCATAAATCCCAAAGCTCACTCAGTCTTACTTAAGCCAGCATCCCTCTCTCGCGACTTATCTCCTAATACTATCGATCATCCCAACCGCCTAAAATTCTTTCACCACTCTCCAACCACGCTACCAATGACCTCACCCACAGGTTTAAGGAAGAAGCAATAATGAAAATCATCAGACATAAGGTCTACATCATGTCAACTAGCATTTATAAACATAACATCATGGGTTTGTTGTACGAGGAAATCGAGTTTAAAATATAATAAAATAAATCAAACCAGATTCGTGCCCCAGCAAATAATTACAAGACCTCCTCCTGATGTAGCAGTGGGAAGTCAGGATCGATCCTCGAGGAAGCTTGTCAGCGGATCTCAGGTAGCTGTAAATCTCATGAACAGAAAAGCAGAAAGACAGAAAGAAACACAGAAATAACAAAGCAAAGCATAAACAAAAGCATAAAATAAAGTAAAACACAAAACTGCTCGATATCGACAAAGCAGAACTCGATATCGAGTCAACACAACGACGACAGAAACTCAGAATCAAACACAGAAACTCGATCTCGACAACCCTACTCGATATCGATAAGGCACTACTCGATATCGACTAAACTCCCCGAGATCGACAAAGACAGAAACTTAAATTGCAAAGCTTTCGAACTCAGAACACAGATTTTCAATGAAATAAATCAATATACTAAAAGACTTCCAAGGCCAGGGTATCAACACCACAACGATAACCATGCAAAGTAACACATAAAGGCATAAAAGATCATGCTTTCCATCAAATAACTTTCGTTATTAACAAATAGGAATATAGAGGCTTTCGCATAAACCCTAATTGTTACTAACCCTTTTCACATAATTAATCCAAGTTTCATTAAGATCACTTTCGCTTCAATAACACAAACAAGAATCACCTTCAACTTTCACAAAAGAATCATGCTTGCAGGGATAGAAGACGAATTGCATCAAAAGATTGTACCTTTACCGCATCATCTCACATGGCTACCGTCGGGCTCACCCCGACCCTAGAAGTGGGTGGACTACTCGCTCTTCATCGCAATAGCAGACATCTTTGATGAAAAAGAACTAACTTGCATTAATAAACTCAACCAAACTTACAACCTCTTCTCCTTCTCTCTCTATGTAACTACTTACTTCTCTTTCTGAAATTGAATGAATAAAAACGAGCCCCTCAGGCTTTATTTATAGCCTTCATTCCCTAGCTATTCTAGGTAAGAAAGTCTATCTATATCTAATTCTAATTATCTAAAGACTTAAAGATAAATAAATGGAATAAAGGAATTAAATCAAAAAGGGAAATTATATCTAAAATAGGTAAATCTTCCATGTGTTGATAGATCTTGATATGCCTTGATAGATGTGGATAGATCTCGGCAAACTCGGACTCCTTCGGCCCCCAAGCAACCACAAACCGCGTCGGACAGCTCACCGCCTAACGCGTCTCCAGAAAGATCTCCTCGATATCGACAAGAACTACTCGATATCGAGTAAAGTGTGTCGTCGACTATGGCTGGCTCGGCATCTCGGGTAGCTGGTGCTCGATCAAGCTCGGTCAGGTGATCTGGGGTCCTTGATATCGACGACTTTTGTCGATATCGAGTAGACTTGTGTCGACTTCTGTGCTGCTGGTCTTGGTCGAGGAACTGCTCCCCGACACAGGCTCGGAAATGTGGTGCTGATCTTGTCGATATCGACAACTTTCGTCGATATCGAGTACCTTGTGCTCGGCGTCTCTAGGTCTTCGGCCTTCTCGACTTGGTGTGGCTTCCTCAACTCCGGGCATAGCTTCATGGTATTGTCGATATCGAGTAAACTACTCGATATCGAGTAGGCTTGTGGAGTCGGGTTGGCGCTGGCGCTCAGCTCTTCGATCATGCTCTTAGTCGACCAGCACTGCTCGGACATATTTGTCGATATCGACTAGTTTTCATCGATATCGAGTAACTTCTAGGCTCCAGCTTGATTCGTCCTGATTCCGCTGCTTCCTGACCTTGGATTTCTATAGCTGATTTCCGAGCTTTTCCAACCTTTCTCAGAACTGCTGTAAATTGCTTCGAATTCTGCGAATTTAAACAGAAACTGGTGTAGATTCCATAATTTGGCAAATAAACATAAACTACATAGAATCTGTACTTTTCTAGCCCAAATGTATGAAATATATGCAGAAAACGATATAAAAGTTACTTTAAAACATGGCAGATTCAGCTCATAACAGGGTTCAACAAGTCTCAGTTTACCATCATGCTCAATAATCATTGCAAACATCATATATGAACATAATCAAGTCAAGCTAGCATGTTGCATTATAACCTTATCAAATACAATTCAGGCTTCTTAGCATATGTAGTTCAAATTTTACAGGCAAAGGAATTCAAATCATGCTTAGCGACGTAGAGTAGCAACACGTCAAGACATCATGGTACATGAGATCTATAAGTCATCAAATCATATCATCATAGACAACAGGCAATCAGGCAACAGTCATCATCAAGTTGGCAATCAACACGTATATCTCATCGCTAGGTCAGTGCAATATCATCATCAACAAATTCAGAAGGATTATCAATTAGAACGAAGGACACTCTCGCTCGCAAGTCATATCGCACTCAGTAACCGCAATCCTCGATACGTGCTTGTTCCGCCGACATCATTGATCCTGAGGCCCGTGGGTTATAGGCCCACGCTTCTACTATGCCGCTCTATCGTTATCCCACCTTCCGTTCTCTTTCCATGCGGTCGCTCATCCAAGTATCGCATAGAAGTCTAAGTTAACTGAGATAGGGGAGTGAGAAGGACGGGCAACCCAGTGTCCCTTCCGGAAACAAACACGGACTGACACTAAAGACGACAACTAGAGACAGAACTCTGACCCGAGAATAGTAACGATGCCCTTATGAAAGTCTATTAGGTTGTAATCGCGACAAGCAAATACGAATTTACCATGGAACACATTAGTCACATTAATCCACACTAACATGCACCTATCTCAAGGAGATCGACATACGTATTCATTCCAAAAGACATAATCGAATTCTACACGGATGCATGTGAGATAAGCTACACTAGTAGAAATGTAGTCATCAACGGTGTTGGAAAAACACCATGGAAGACATTCTATGGCGTTTTTAAACGCCATCCCCAAACGCCGTCTATACGGATGTCATGCTTTCTAATATTATTTAACGGCGTTTTTAGAAACGCCATGAAAAATATATTCTATGGCGTTTATCAAACGCCATGTATAAAGATTAGTAAGCCAAAAAACACTTGTTTAATGGCGTTTTTAAAATGCCATGAATACGAATATATTTAATGGCATTTTATAAACGCCATGGATAACGATTAGTAGTCCGAAAAAAACATATTTAATGACATTTTACAAACGCCATGAATAAGGATTACTAACACAAAGGCATAAATATGACGTTTATAAAGTATCATAAATTGCCCATTTTGAGAACAAACTTGTCGTGCACATTTTTCATAAAAGCATCAGACACAACCTGCCTTTCACATTTGACATACAATGACCAGAAACAAAACATTCAACTACATCTTTGTCAAATATTCTTACAAGATGTTCTACCATCCACATCATTATACAAAAAGATCACATCTATTGAAATATTCTTAGAAGATAGGTCTAATAACACATCAAGAGAATCTGTTCACAAATTTATTAGATGCACAACTTTGATATGCACTATACAAAATGACTCCATTATACGAAGAGGAGTCTTAGCGATCGAGATATCTAACTTCATATTCAACAAGCTCAGATAAAGAGTCTTAATGGCTTCCACTGATTTCATGTCCCTGCCCAAATGGCATAGCAGAAAGTTCTAACATAAGTTACAATAAGACTAAAAAAACTCATGATTACAAAGACCATATCACAAATGTGGTAAGTCAAATTACAAGTTCAACATCACATCCTACTCCAAAATTATTGTTATTTCATTAGCAATCTAGCAGATAAAAGACTATATATCACAAATGAAAATATGGATGCACATGATTACTTGACAAAAGCATGATAGTTGAATCATCAAGCATGATATGGAGAGAAGCAAACCCAGAAGCCAATTCTTTAAGATGCAAGTGACGATAAGACCTCAATGATGGCTTGGCAGAAAAATCAACAGTAACTAACTGTTACACTAGCATAAAATTCAAAAGATTAAAACAAATAATAACTACTAAAGGAAACAGGTCTAGACTCTATAGTGAGAAGAAACGTTTCATAAGAGTATTTCAGCAATCTAATAGAAACATCCACAAGGTTGCGCACACAAGTCTGAGATAAAATAATCGTCTCTAGCATGCTATATATAATAGTACTAGTTGTAAAACCTAATCCACATCTTTTTCCTAAAAGAAGAAAACATTCAATCCAGTCATCAGAAAACTCTTACAAGCAACATATACATCCTTTGAATACCATCACTGACATGATTTGAATGAAAACAATAAAAGATCTGTGCATACCTAAAAATTTTCCCAATTGTTGATCCCTCCCATTTATGTCCTGGACAGGGATTGCAGACAATGACTAATAAAGTAAAAACAAAAGTATAACAAGACTAGCACATTCAATTTCTAAATATCAAGCAAAGAAAACGTTAGAATAATTTGTAGCATTAGGATAAACGTATCTAGACTCACTAACCTAATTAAGATAAGCTACTTTGATAAACCAAGTTGCTCTAAGCAATGGGACACTATTTATGATGAGAACTTTGGGAAGGGATTTCTTTTGATAATCATGAGGAACATTATCAGCCAACGCCTGCAGGCTCTTCTTATATTGAGAAAGGCCCTGGAAACAAGAAAAGGGGGGAACATACAAACTCAGAAAATTTTCAACTTTAGAAGCAACAATCACGGAAAGTTTAAAAGACAAATCAATGCATTGCGCTCTTATATCAGTAATAGCAATAACAAAATATTAATTGATCAGATCATATAGAAATGAACGGATCAGGTCCCCCAGGAAAAAAAAAAGGAGAAAATGAGCACGAAATAGGATTGGGTAATATGAAGGAAAATACACTCTTAAGAGTGAATAATTGCTTACCTACAAGTTGTCCTCTTTGCCCTTGTGGTAATGAGGAAGTATACACACTCTTAAGTCAGCCGAATGCACTCACTAAAATTCTCAAGTGACGGAAAGTCGATCAAGTGCAACACTATGCACTCATTGAGATTCTTTTCAGGATGCATAACATCTCAGATTTATTGAACATCAACCAAAAAGCAAGGGCATGAAAGCCAACTCAATAATATTTAGAATTACTTGTAATAGGATAGGCGAGCATTTCTGTTCAAGATCAACTAAAAACATGGACTAATACAAAAGCCAACATAACAATGGACTAGAGCAATGAAGAAAATGAGTTCCATCAAAGATAAAGTCATAAATAACTACACAGAAACTTCGGAAATAAGGAGTACATAGTGTAAGATGAATATAATAAACATAGGAATCACCACCAAGCACAATGGTCCAAAACAAATGACAATAAAGAGTGATAGTAATAAATATTAGAGAAAGTCATTAGAATAATAGTTTTTTTCACTCCCTAATGTCCTCAAATTATTCAAAGCGTATTAAGTGAAAGCATGTCCCATGCATTACCCAAGCATATATGAGAAACAGTATAAGGAACAAGGTTGGTCTATGGAGTATATTGCAGTACTAATATACTAGACTACTAGTTGTCATATGAAATAAAAGTTATCTTCTATATGAACCTTATTGGACGATGGAATGAAATTCATCTAGAGGATGTAAATTACCACAAGTAGAAAAACTTAAACACGGAACAAAGTTCTAATTTTATTAAGAAGATGATGGAAGCCAACTATAGTAACATCCACCCTTGCAAGTTGTAACATGGTGCAGAAACTAAGTTCTTACCAGAGCACAAACATAATCCATCCATTCACAGTCCAAACAGATATTATTATTTAAGGAAATAAAAAAGTACCTTGCTCCTCTTAATACAATTGTGCAAGCTTGTCCCATTGCAACTCCAGAGAAGTGAATTAACTATACTTGCCAAGATGTTTTATTTTGTGTGGGTCAAAAAAACAAGAAGAGTTTCATGACATGACACATACACAGTACCATATGTGCGAGCTACCACAAGGTTCAAGGGGAAAGAAGCTCATGACAAACAAGATATGAAGTCCCATGAATTAAATCTTGTTGGACCACTGATTAAGGCATTTCAAGCTCTAACCTATTAGCCGATGGAAAAGGTCAAATATTCTTAACATTCACCATTAATTACCTCTTTAAATCTTGAACAAATGTTTTCAGTTGTTGCAATCCCTTTCCTAAAGCTTTAGGCCTTGAATCCCCTACAAAAGATGAAATCCATCAAAATTAGGGTGTTTTGATATTGCAATTTAGTCATCTATTTACAAAACTGGAAACAAATGAAACATACATAGAGAAATTGGGGGCTTTTATGTTGCCATTTATTCAATTGGAAAACAAAATTACCTTATGTGAAGAATATTTAGGGTTTTGATTAGAATCAATTGCTTGAAACTTTAGGGATTTGGGGACGAAGCAGCAACCACAATGAACAGCGACGAAGACGAACAGCTACCACGTGCGATGAACAACGACGACGACGAGCAGGAACTGCGATGAACAACGACGACGACGAGCAGCAACCACGAGCAGCGATTTCTGAGCGCATATTTGATTCTGCAAGTAGCGATTTCTGAGCGGAGCGAACGCGGAGATTTGATTCGACTCTGTGTCTGATTTAGGGTTTGGGTTTTGGCGAACGCGCAGAGAAAGGAATGAATGAAGTCTCCAACTTGGTCTTTGGGTTATTTCCTTATTTTACTTTTTACATAAAAAATTTATTGCATTTAAAAAAAATTGACTCAAATTTTGACTCAAATTTTTTGCGCGAAATAGCATCAAATTTGCGGGAATGAAATTTTCGCCCAATATATCCTTCAACCATGGCGTTTGCAAACGCCATGCTTTTTTAAAACATTTGACAGATTTTTTTTATCCTATATCTCATTATTTTACGGCGTTTATAAACGCCATGAAATATTATGGCGTTTTACAAACGCCATTAAATAATGGCATCATACAAAATAATGGCGTTTTTTTTACAAAAACGCCATTAAATATAGTTTTAATGGCAATTCATAAACAAACGTCATTGTTTAAACGTCATTGATGACTACATTTGTACTAGTGCTAATAGCCTTTTATTCCAGGAAAGCAGATATGCCTAGCAATTTCAAGTAAGATATGCGGATCCAATAATGGTCATACAAGGCTTAACGAGGATGAAAAACATCATGTATATGAACAATGCACGAGAATGGTATACACGTCAACAAATGAGGTCAAATATAGAATGGCGAGGTACATCATAAAAATCAAACTAAACGTTATACGAGGATACATGAGAGCGGAATGGAAATTATCACATCTAACAACAAGGATCGTATAATAGGTTGGGAACGACGTGTAATCATGTGACGAGATACATTTAAAGCGTAAGTAATACATGGTACTAGCGATACATGATAAGGCATGATCATTGTCAAGAGTCATTTAAAGGAGTTCATCATAATGTCCATGAAAATAAGAGGGATCACCACATAGTAACAAATAGAACATCACGACGATAGGTCATAATCATGCTAGGAATGAACTGTCGTAGGGCACATTAAAGTGTACAATAATTATCACATCATAGAACAAATATGGCATGTAATCAATTAGCGGGTCATATTAGAAAGAATAAGCCCTACAGGATACTACTTGCACATATAAAAGCATGAATACGATCAAGGCAATTCGACCAAATGAATTCTAACATTCAGGTGTCATGCTTATGCGGAATCATGATATAGCGTGGTGTGTGATCATGCGATGTGCCAAGTCATACATCTATGCAAACACGAGAGGATGTCATAGAGCAATCGGGTAACACTACCAAGCGATAACATGTAAGCATGCTAGGATTACCCATTACGGAAAGCAAGTCAATCATCGAACTCAACATTAATATAATCAGGATGAGTAAAACAATCTAAGATGATAGAAAAAGAGAAGGATCACACTATCAGGGACCTAGCTCAGAGAAAATGAACAGTAATGTAGGCAAGATATAAATTCGCACAAGTTACAATCAAGGGTCCTAAATGACACTAATGGCTCAACACAACATGCGATACATACATACATACATTTAACTGATCAACCCAACGATATGTAAAGAAAATCAACTTAATCACATTCTAACGAGATAGAAGTATGAGAAAAGCTTAACAATGTATAATACAAGTCTAAGTAATGGGAAATATGATTAGAATGCAAGGCATGAGCTCAAATAAACACATAATCATACAACATGATATAAGGCAAGACACAACACGAGACTTGAGCAAGGTAATTAACCACAACATGAGCTTAAACAATAAAACCATGACAGAAGGCAAGGCATAACATGAGAAGCTTCTTACTAATGATCATTGGCAAGGTACATGCGGGAGATTATAAAATCATGTCATGCAATTCAGAGAGAGTCACCATTACAATCGGACAGAGATCCCTAAGGGCAACCATTGACTTTTCCCGACTGACTTATCACCCCTCTTTCCCGTGGAATTTTGGTACGACTCTTAATGGCAAGAAGACATTGGTTGGTCATCATAAGAATAAGGAAAGACAGCCCTAGAAACACCTTACTTCTGACTCAAAGTGACATCCAGAACTTCCAATACTTACTCAGACAACCTGAATATCCAACCGTGATTCCGGACACAATGTGGTTACCAACCCAATTCCCCGTGATAGACACTGGCATCCATGGAAAGGCTAGATAGAACCGTTAAGGGGTTAACATAGTGGAAGGGGATGTTCCACAAAAGTTGGGTTTGACCACATAGAAACAAGGGTACTCCCACTATCCCGTTTGCACAGATCAGTCAAGACACATTTAATTGTTAGGCATACCAATCAGACTTTAGCATATCAAGCACTCAGCATAGAATCATTAATTGGAAATTATAATGACCTCTTTCAAGAGAGATCATGCTCAAGCTCAATATATAAAGCACATCAAGCTATCTAATACCGCTCTTCGAGGAGCGACTGACCGGAGAGGCAAAACCTCGCGATCCTACCTAACTCGCCACTCCAACCACCTTGGTGCAATCTCCTTGGAGTCTTGCGGACCCTCTGTAAGAGCAAGCTAGTATTTTGCCTATCGTTCCCAAATACACCCAATATGGGTGGTCTAGCGCCTTTACTATCCACTCGTGTTCCCGTTTGGTCGGTTTTCCTCTTTTATTACAAGTCGAGTTCATTACTTAGTCCAATTTCGGTTAGACATCTTAAGTTCATTTTGCCCTTTTTAAAATCCTTTCAAATCCTTTGAAATTCATAGGCGGTTTTCCAAAACATAAGTTGACCCTTGCGTACCCGAATTGCACAACCTGGCTCTGATACCAACTTTCTAACGGCCCAGAATTATGATATCTGGGTTACGTTTCAAGGGATGAAACCCCTTGTTAGAATCTTGCAATCCAGGTACAGGTCGAGGTTTCAAACTCATTTTTAAGGCCAGTAATAAAGAGGTATTTCGAACCCTAAAAGTATCGTAGGGACGTTGGGTACCCTTAACCTGTCCTAGGGACTATGTCGCGAAAATCAATTCAAACGGAAGTAAGGTGGAAACAAAATTATGATACAAGGTGCCACGGTAGAGCCGGGTCAAAACCAAATCATAAGTGGGTGATTACCATTTATAACGAGTTAGAGAATTAGCCAGGTTCTTCGATTCGCAAAAAGGGAACCCCATCATATAGACATTGAGCACTCAAAATCTACAAAAAATACCTTTAAAAGAAGAACGGGGAAAGCAGTCAGATCAAGCCACTCATGCGGGACCGGCAGTCCTCGCTGAGGCCACATAGTATGTGTTATACCTAATAAAGATGCTCTAATGCAGTACAAAAGTCAAACACACTAGCATGCTCCTAGTTATAATAATGTGTAAAAATAATGTAAAGGGTCAAAGACAATGCCAAGTGGCATATCCCTCTCCAACCTCTGCACCCCTTCCCGTTAGTGCAGAGACTGGCCAGTTTTGTTCTATAGCATAGCAATTTCCTCGTGTTGGTGCACAAACCATGGCATCATCATATCATATCATCTCATCGCTTATCCGATGGTGCTGGGCTATCATATCATGCTCATATAGACTCGATTGACTCAGGGTACCCGATGTGGCTGGGCTACCCTACGACCGTTCTGTTTGAAACACACATAGTAACCACATGCTCAGTTTAATGCAATCCTAGCATGATACTACATGGCATGCTTTTATGCATATGCAACACCTAACATAAAATGCAACAACAGGCATGAATGTCCAACATGAGTAAGCCCCCTAGGGAACTTACCTGAAGATGCAGAACAGCAGGATAATACAAGCAAAGGCCCAAATGCAAGTCCAAAGCAATCCAAAGCAATACACACCTATCATCAAGCCATTTCAATAAGCCACCAGACCAACATTCATACGCACGAAACCCAAGTTCTCAACATACTCAAAACCAACTAATAGTAAAACCGTTTTCCAAAACCTTTCCAATATGATTAACATCAACCAAAATCATTATCCCAATCAAACCCATCGATAAACTCGTGCCAACCATATTTTCCAAAACTCTTAAATCTCAAATTAATTCAACTCATTTCTAAACAATTATTTTGAAATCATACTTAGTCAAATCCCGACATTAAACATGTAAACCTTATAACTAATCTCTCAAAATCATATTATAGAAATAATTCCGGCATTTTGGTTTTCAAACAATAAATCATTTAAGGTATATTTCCAGAACTCGAAAACCCTCTTAAATACTTTATCAACAATAAATATAATTATCATAAGCATCAACTATTTTATTTCTGATTCTTTTCCAAAAAATCCCAAAATCACCTATTTAAATCATCACAAAATGCATCATATATAATTAATTCAATTGATACTATTTTGAAACAAATAAACAGTATATAATGATTAATTTCCAGAATTTATAATTATAACCAAATCCCAAAATAATAATAATAATATTCAAATAATTTGACACTTACTAACCATATAATTCTCAAAACATATAACCATAAATATAACCATAACACATAACTCATAAAACACATCCCTCTTAAATAACCAAACAAGCCCAACACTCTCAACCCCGGATCCGAATCCAGCCCAAAGGAAGAGGCCCAATCCTGGATCCAAAACAAAAGAAAGGAAAGAAAGGAAACCCGTCCACAACAGATGAAACCCGGATCCGAGAGCCCCAAACCCGAAATCTGAAAAAGAAGGGAATTCGGATGGAAGAAGACCCAGACCAGCAACCTGGAAAATTAGGCCCATCAGTACCCCTCTCTATCTTCTTCCCCAAACATAACACAGCCCTGAGACGCCGACTGTGACGACAGACACGGAAGGAAAAGAAGGAGAACTCCAGGCCGGTCGGCGGCTCCGTTCTCGACTCAACCCTCACTCAGCCTGACCGACACGATTTTCTGACCCCTAACCCAACAAAAGGAACCAAGCGCAGAAAAGATAGGAGGGAGAAAAGGTGCTCGTTGCGGTTCGGAGTTCTCGCCAGAAGGAATCCGATTCGCGTTATCCGGCGTCATCGACGAATGGAGCTCCTCAGTTTGGACCTCGGAAGAGAGAGGAGTAAGCAAAGGTACGGTTTCACAAGGTAATTAGTCGGAATCGAAACGAGAACAGAAAATTGACCTTGTGCAACGGAAATAGGGGCGGTGAGGTGCGACGCGGCTCCGACGGATGTGATTCCGGCTCCTGGGCTTCGAATGCTCATGTGGATGTCGGAACAGGCGGGGGAAGCGGCTTTGCTGTTCGAAATCGGGAATGAAACAGAGGGAGATGTTGCTGCTCGAAATTGGAGCGAAACGGAGGGGAGATGCAGGAGGAACAACGTGAGGCGGCGGCTACTGGCGGTGAGGAAAACCTCCAGTTCAAGCGAATCCAACTCGGGCGAGGGAAAACCAATGAAGGGCAAGCCTTTCCTTTTGGGTTTGGAGGAAGATAAGGCAAGGGAGAGGAGAGGCTCTGTTGTGTGTGTTTAGGGATTCAAATTGAAAGGAGGGGTGAAGAGTCCACGTTGTTCTGCTGCTCTCTTTAACTAGCTAGAGAGAGAGAGAGAGAGAGAGAGAGAGAGAGAGAGAGAGAGAGAGAGAGAGAGAGTCTGAATTGGCGTGGGAGGCCTGGCGGCATTGGCGTGGCTGCGTTATGAAATCAACTAGGGAGGGTGGTGCACAGTTGGCGTGGGAGTTGCGGGCAAGGGGACAAAAGGGTGAGCTTTTACTGTTTTAGAAATTGAAGGTAGGAAGGGAAAAAGAATACAACTTAAGATGGTCCCAAAACTCCAAACGTCAAATACCCGGAATATAAATCTGAAACCCGCTCACTCGACCTTATCCCGACACGTTTAAAATACTCCTCAATTTTCCAAATCCGAATTTAATAAATGAAATCCGAACATTATTTTCCAATTTTCGGTATACAAAAGCATAGTATAACATATTTTAAATTTCCAATTAAATAATACCGGAACTCGTTTTAAAGTATTTAGAATAAAACCAATTGCTCAAGGACGGAAATTCCAAACCTCTCAAATCACTATTTTAATAATTTAATATTCTAAAATTTCTCGGTCTTTACACAATCTCCCTTCATTTAATGTGGGCCTACAGACTCGCTCAGGTGATGAAGTTTTATAAGTATGTCGCTACAATTTACTCAAGCGACGAACAAATGTTAACTTCATCGCTCGAACATCAGTCTCCTTTGACTTTCCCTAGATTCGACTCAAGTGACAAAGTTGTGTATAAGTACGTCGCTTGGATTCTTCTCAAGTGACGAACCCACACAAGTACGTCGCCTAAGTTTCAAACTGGCGTAGTCGTGCTAGTTAGAGTTAATGTTTAATTACAAGTTATTTTATATGTTTTTTTTAATATCAAACGAATTAATCTTACAAAAACTGCACAAAAGTGCGGGTATTTAACTAGTAAGGGTTGTATACACCAAAATAAATACCACTAAAATAAATAAATAAATAAATAAATGTAATATATATATATATAGGGGGGAGGTTCAAGTGGAAACAACCCTTCCCATAGAAACCCCCTTCTCATGGAAACTTTTAATCTCAGCCCTCCCTTTCTTAATCAATGATTCTTAATATTCTACTCATTTAATGACAAAAAAATAAAAGAAAAGTAATTTAAAAAAACCCCAAACAGCTCTCGCCATCTTCTCTCGCGACTTTGCTCCTGCCGCCTCCAACTCAGATCCCATCTTCTCTCGCTGTTTCCCTTGGTTCAAGCTCGCTCCTGCTGCCTTGGTCGCACCTGTTCCCCTTGCTCGCTCTCCGCCTCTGCATCAGTCGCTCTTTACATCTACCTTGGTCGCTCTCTGCCTATTCCCCTCTTCGCCTAGATCGATTTTGATTTTGATAGGGCAAGCGGCAAGAAATAGAAGACGAAGGATGAAGATTAGGCGAGAGCAAGGGTACTTGTCAGGTTCGGATTTTGATTATGATTAGGGCCATGGTTCAATTCGATTAAGGCTATGGTTCGGATTAGGGTACTTGTCAGGTTTGAATTGTTTTTGAATTGGGAAATTTTGAATTCGTTTAGGGATATGGACGGATTATGGTTAAATTCGATTAGGGCTTCGATTCGATTAGGGCTATGATTCAATTCGATTAGGGCTATGGTTCGGATTTTGGTAATATGCTGTCAGTGCTTATGTGGATTGATGATGTATTTCTATCATGTCTCATATATTCATACACACGAAGAAGCTCACCCTTATATTTTCCATTTCGCAGTGCAGATAGCTCAGATAAGATATTCCTTCTCTTTTAACATTCATTCTGTCATAGTTCTGTTTCATAGTCCATCAAAATGTGAGAAGTGAAATTGAGAAGATTGTCATATTGTTGTATGCTACGCTGTCTATTTTTGCCCAACAAAATTCTCAGGCTATATTGTTGATATTTAGATGTGAAATTGATAAGATTGAGAATAGTTCTGAAGTTGCTATTGGTGCTATTGAGAAGTGAAACTTTCTAGAGAAGGAATATCTTTACTGAGAATGGTTATGTTAATAAATGAGAAGTGAAATTGAGAAGAGCAAGCTCAGTAATGAGTTTATGAATATCAGCTTAACTCTATTAGCTTAATGGAAGAGCAATGTGTTATTATACACATGATATGGGTTTGAATCCCATATAGACTTTCTCTACACAACATATCTAAGAAACAAACAGAAACATTTCAGAAGCAATATTTCAGAAATAATATGAAATTTGAGATAATATGAAAGAGAAGCACTATGAGATAACAACAATCTGAAATGTGAGATAATATGAAAGAGAAGCACTCTGAGATAATAATCTGAAATTTGAGAACTAACAGAAAAAAATTACACAAACATAGATTCATTTTTCTTATCACTTCTTGGAACAAGATCTCAGATTCCAACTTGTTGCTTCTATTTTTCAGCTACTGTCTTATTGTTTTCTTAGATATTATTTCACATTTCAGATGTTTGGTGTTTGGTTGTTTCTTAGATCAGCTATGTAGAGAAAGTCTATATGGGATTCGAACCCATATCATGTGTATAATAACACATTGCTCTACCACTTGAGCTAATAGACTAAAAAAAGGTAGCCAAGGTAGTTGTGACAAAACTTAATTCAGTAATATCAATAACTAAAGGAAATAAACATAAGGACAAAGATAAGCTTCGTTTATCTGATGCATCATAAGACTCAAACATAATTTCCTTTGCCACATGGTATATGCAAAATGTTAAATGACCCAACAGACTAAAGGAAATCAACATAAGGACAAAGAACCAGCTAGGACGCTGGTAGGAAAAAATTCCCCAAATCAATTAAGCTCAAGTAGACTGTATTTTAATTTCAGATTCCTGTTAGATAGGTTGCAAACCACTTCCATTCCAATTCCCACCTATTATAGATCGAGGCGGCGTGCGATCGAGGCAAACAAATTCTCTGCTAACATTGCAAAATCATCTACATATCAATAACAACAAATTTCCCAAACACAATTGAAATCAACTAAATCAAATCACATGAACTCAAAATTTTCCCAAAGTAGACTGATTCAAAAACAATCGAAAATCGTTCAATCAAATCAGACGAGCATACTCAATATCCATAGCTAAATCAAATCAGAACAACTAAATCAAATCAGAACCGAGTATAGGCACCATAGCCCTAATCGAATCTGACTAATTTTATCAAAATCAAAATCCAAACCATACCTAATCAGAACAACAAAATCAAATCACTAATTTTTGAATCAAATCAGATGAGCATACCTTGCTCTCGCCCCCTGTCAAAATCGTCCTTCATCTTCAGTTGAACTTTGCTCTCGCTCTGAGAGACAAAGACGGAAGGGACATCAGCAAGGAAGAGACAACAGCGGCGGAAGGGAGAGGAAGAGAGGCGGCGGCGACCAGCAAGTGAAGGGCGGCGCCGGCGAACAGGGAGGGAAAGAGGAGGCGGTGTGTGCGATTGTTGAGGAATGGAGAGGCGCATCTGAACTGATCGTCGTCTGATTGATTGGGAGGATGGAAAGGGTTTGATAGGTTAAAAAACAAAGCCTTAAATTTCACCTAAATTACAAAATTGCCACCACTTTTCAATGACCATTGATCAAGAAACGAATGGCTGAGATCAAAAGTTTCCATGGGAAGGGGGTTTCTATGTGAAGGGTTGTTTCCACTTGAACCTCCCCCTATATATATATATATATATATATATATATATATATATATATATATATCCAATTCATGGTTGTGTTCGTGGTCTTCGAAGATTCTTCATTTATGTGAGGGCAACGTCAGCGATCCACACATCATCAGGAGTCTCTCTTTCCGGCTGGGGTACTGTCGTGAGTAGACCTGTCAAACAGGTCGGAGGGGTCGGGTTTGAGTCGGGTCGTCTCGGGTTCGGGTCCATTACGGGTCGGGTCATTTCGGGTTACGGGTCATGAAATGCTCAACCCAGACCCATATTTAAGGGGTTCGGGTCAACCCAACGGGTAAAGAGCGTTACCCATCTATAATTTTTTAAATGTCATTTACTATTTATATACGTTATTCAAAGATGTTTAAAATATGTAAAATATCAATTTTTTTACTATTTGTTATAATTTCATTCTTTTTAGTTTAAAGTATGAAATTATATATATAAATTGATATTTTATATATAGTTTTTATCATCCTTAAACCATACATGAATAGTAAATGACATTTAAAAGTAAAAAGATGGAGTATTTTTAATGACTATTTACATAGTTCCTAAACATAAAATTGTTGCAATAGTAATATGTATTTTTATATACACAATAATTTATAATGTTAAATTATAAAGTAAAATTGATGATAAAAAAAAAGATAATATTCAATTCTAATTATTATTAGTAATAAATTTCAATATTAGGTCAAATTATAATTTATTTATGTTTTTATTATCTTAGAGCTTGACCCAACGAGTGACCCACGGGTTGACCCAACCCGACCCAGAAATTTACGGATTGAACGGGTTCCGGTTGCTTCGGGTTTCGAGTTAAAATATTTGCGCCAAAACCCACGTTTTACGGGTCGGGTTGGGTCGGGTCCTCGGGTCGGGTCACGTTTTGACAGGTCTAGTCGTGAGTCTTTGCACTCTCCCACGTTTTGGCACTCGTGGCATCTCTAGGCTCTCCATCGACAGCTTCTTGGCAGGCTGTTGTCTTGTATGGGTTGTTTGGGTTTTTTTTTCCTGATGATTTGTGTTATTGTGTATAAAGCTGGCAAAATCTGACCCGACCCGAAAACCCGATCCGACTCACCCGAACCTGACCGAAACCCAAAAATCTGGAGTCATCCATAACCCGAACCCGAGACCGACCCGACCCGAACCTGACTCGACTCGAAGCAGACCTGAACACAGACAAACCCGACCCGACTTTGAACCCGACCCGACTCTATATTATTATATTTTGACAGAATTAATTATTTATATCTAGATTTGTTAAAAACTAAGAGTAATAATAATGGGGGAAAAAAAAACTAATGAGCCAAAAGCTAAAAATGAAATGGGCATTGAAAACGAAATAGGCCAATGATATAGTCAAACCACAAATAAGCTCATTTGCAACTTGCTAGTTAAAATAAGGTTAAATCTTAAATGTACAATTAATTTGATTTAATTATAGCACCAATCAATTGGTTTAAATGTTTAAAAAATGACGATGTTGCCGAAAGCCGAATTTTCGATTATGACTTTTTTGAAAATCGGTCGACAAGCGATGAGTCAATGATAATGAGTGTATTCAACCGAGTCAAAATTACATATTCAAGTATTCAACCGAGTCAAAAATTTTTATTTTAAGTAAATTACATATTTAAGTATTCGACTGAGTAAAAATCAACCTAATTATCCAAATGGGTCGAATATGATTCGACCGAAAACTCAAACAAACTATACCCACTTTGATTCGAAACTCAAATGAGACCGACCTGCCTCTTGACCCGAAACCCGAACGAGCCCGACCCGCTTTGACCCGAACCTGAATGGGCATGACCCGATTTAACCTGAAACCCTACCAATCTAAAATTCGTTATGACCGAACCCGAACCGAGCAGTACCTGACCATAAATTTTACCCGAACTGACCCGACCCGAGCAAGCCTGACCCGAACCCGACCCAAACGACCGACTTGCCAGCTCTAATTGTGTACAGTTTGTATTGACGGTTCTCCATCTACCGAATTTGTCAGCCATCGAGTTTCAGGTTTACCTGAACTCGAATTTTTACCTAATCAATATATATATATATATATATATATATATATATATATATATATATATATATATATAGGCTAATTTGCAGGGATATACCAAAATCTTGGCAACTTTGCAAAAATGACCCTGGCCTAAAAATTTTGCAATGTCATTCTTGCAAAATGGCCCCTTCCTTTGTACGCATCGGTGAACGAAGGTCACAGCCATCATGGAAGTCTGTCCATGTGTGGGAACATGGAACAACGCAGCAAATCACCAGGCGGAGACAACAGAACACTCGTGGTGGAAGAGGGTGGTTTGGTTGATATGACAGTCGATGGGTCCAACTCGCATCTTCGTCTGAATTCGGATAACGGCTCGGATAGCACTATTGATGGCAAGGAAAATACTTCATCTGGCAAGGAAAACCACACTGATGGCAAGGTCATCCAGACAGCTAGGGCAGAACCAACAACCGCGACGGAGGAGACGAGAGGTAAACTGCTGGACGTGGACCGAGGGAAACAAATCGTATGTCTGAGTAGTGATGAGGAGGATAATATAAATGTGGGAGGGCATAAATGGAGGGTTGTTTCAGTCAACTTGGCGAGCTCGCCGGAGGAGGAGTATGGAAACATCGGTGTACTCAAATTGGAGTCGATAGAGGAAACTTCATCAGTGGGTTGTATATCATCCGATGATGAGATGTACGAGACCGAACGGTGGGTTTCGAGGAGGAAATCCCCGGGGATGTCGACCGAGGATGTTGAGAAGATGTTGGACAAAGCTTTTCCGAAAGGAGGGGACCCCCGAAGAAAGAACACTGACCTTCATGAGGGTTTGTTGTTCTCAAACAATTAAAGGGAAAGGGGAAAAGGTGCATAGAGACCAATATAACAACGCACCTCGACAACCACCCGTCGACGGCGTCCACTTCCTCCTTCGTGATTAGACCCTCAGCCACAGTAGCTTCTGACGGAAGTACCTGAGATAGCTTGAACTTGACAACACGGGCTCTCTTTTTGACTGCGGTGACCACCTGGTCATCTACGTCCGCATCTTCCTGATTTGTCCATTTCTGCCTCCCCTTCCCCTTCGGCTCAGGAGCTGCAGGTGTAGGATGGCCCTCCTGCGTCACAGTGGGATCGTTTTGGGTGTCCACTTCTACTGTTGTCGCAGCTGGCTCCGCCTTCTTTGTCTCAATCTCCTGTTGCTTTTTGCCGCGTTTAGGCCTCCCTCTAGGCTTCGGCTTTGCAGGGGAATGTGTAGGGGAAGGCTCCTGTGTGGGAGCAGGATCGGGGTTGTCGGTGCCAAGTTCTTGAGTTGTGGGAGCAGGATCAGGGTTGTCGGTGCCAAGTTCTTGAGTTGTGTGTTGAGGGCTCCCCGTCACCTTCTCCACAGCCACTGCAGGGGGCTCCTGTTGGGTTACAGCCTCCTCTTGTGTGACAACGCCCTGTGTTGTCGTAGATGGATCGGGGTTTTCTGTCCCATTATCCTCCTCCTTGTCCTTGTCCACCTCCATGAAAACAGTCTCCTGCCAAGTCCGCAGGTTAACTAGCCATTAAGTTACTGATCATAGCCAATTTGACATTTTTGACTAAGGGGTGAAAACGGCCTCATGGCAAGACTAACCTCTTGCTTTGTATCTGACTCTGGGCCGGCATTTTTTGCATCCTTCACGTGGCTCTTGATTTCTTCCACTGCTCTCTCGAGGCTCGACAACCGCGTAAGTACCTCTCGGAGCATCGTGATAATCGTTGCATCCTCAGGGGCTCCATGGCTGGGGGAAGGTGGTGTTTCTTGTGCCTGAATGCCGACAGGTGGGAATGAATCCTCGTACGACTTCGCCACCTTGTCAAAAAAGGCATCGGGTTCCTCGTGGGGGTACCCAGCACCCAGATAACTCTCCCGCTCAGCCGCTTCAGGAATAAGGGTCGTCCGAGCATCATCACACTTGATCCCATCCTCATTCTCTATGTCCAGCATCGTCTTCACCCTCTCATAGGGGAGGTGGGCCTCCGTTATGGTCCACCGGATGCATCGGGGAAAGATAACCCCCCGACTCCTGTTGGCAAAGTGGTTGTCCACACCGGCACCGCTTCATAGATCCAAATCTACACGCCAAGAATAATAGTACTTTACTAGCCAGTTTAGCAAACACCTTGGCCATACTCAGAATTACCCCAGCCATACAGACAAAAAATCTAGCCAAGTATTGAATAGCATTAAGTTTGAACTCGTACTTGGAACGCTAATGGGAATCCATTGAGCGAGTACCCGGACCTCTCATTCCCACCTTTCACTCCCTGCTCCACCTTCCTAACCAGTGCCCCATCAAGACTCTCGTGTGTGGCTTCATAACATACCTTACCCCACGAGTAGTCAAAGAATCGGTCGAGGTCTTGAACGAGGGCGACCACCCACCCTTTCACTCCCCTGCCCACGTCCTCTGGCAACAGGATGCACTCTACAATGATGAGGAGTGCAAGCTTCAACCTCTTCCGCTCACTTCTCTCTTTCGCCTTTGCGACCTCCCACATGACAGGAAGGTCGGACACCTTGACCTTGTCCCTTCCAAAGAAGCTCCGGACTGCGCCTTTGTGATCTTCCGCCTCAAATGCCCGATTCCTTGCACCACATTTGAGGCCTGTGACTAGGCAAAATTCCTTGATGGAGAACCAGAGGAGTCGCCCCTGGATCTCATACCATGTCTCACATTTCTTGAGGGTCTTGAGTTGCCTCTCCAGGATGTAATGGATAAGGGCTGAGCAGTAGGGCACATTGGCTCCTATCTTTACAATGCCGCCGAGCCTGCTATCCTTCAGCATCTGCCAATCAGCTGCAGATAGCCCATCATCCATGCCCGTCAGTACACCCATCTTGGAGAACTGGTTGGACCTCCCTCTAAAATACTTCGACGGAGGAAGGGCAAGAGTCGCCTGCACAAATATAATAAGAGAGTAGCTATGTTCACATCACATACACAAAAAAAGTAACGCCCCTAATCTACTGGCTCATAAGATATTACAGCTTATACCTTCTTGCTCGAAGGGGTCGACACCTTTTTTCCTTTGTCTTTTGCCATTGTCCTTAATCTGTCATTCAGATAACACCCATTTCAGCAATAATCCTAGCCAGTACTTACAAATGAATAACCGGTCAAAGTAATTTTCCTGCCAGACGTTTTAACATTTTGCATTTGACAAAAGAAGGATAAAAAAGAAATGAACTAATTGTAATCATAAAGAGCACCTTCCCCCGCTCCAGGGGCCCAGCTCCTAATTACCAAATACTATTCTACGACCGGACAATATCATCATAGGTAAAGAAGAAGAATTCCTACTCGCAGGCTAACTAATAGAACTATCAAAAAAATGACCTTACTTCCCTTAAGGGGAGAAAGCAGGTTTTGTTGGGCAAAGAGGTTTCATTTGAATATGCTTAATAACACATGTGATTGGAGAAGTCAAGCACCTGCTTTTTTGTTATTCCGGAGGTGAGAAGAAAGCTATTTCCCAACCTGGTTCTATCTCTCAGGCGTAAACTTCTTTCGTAAAGCACTGTTCAAGCTAGTTCCCACACAATTGCCAAGTAAATACGGTATGAACTATGTCTCAAAACAAGTTTACTAGTCTTCTTTAACTATATAACAATCTCACCCTCCTCCCTGAATTCCCCAAATCAAACCCTACCCAGATTTTAGAATCAACCAGTAACCACATACCACGTTTCCATAGAGACAATCACAAAATACATAAACAAGGAAAGAAGTAATCAGCATTCAAGATCCAACACAAAGCCCGTAGAAAAAAACACTCAACTCCTAGTTTTTGTGCAAATTAAGTAGATACAAAATCAAGCAAAACAAAACAATACCCAATTAGGTACACACTCATGACTTGATAGGAACAACAAACCCATAAACTCACCACCCAAAATTATGACAGAAACAAAAATAGAAAATCTAACTACCCAAGAAACATAAATTCCAGGCAAAAAGCTTCATTCAAGTGATCTGAGCATGAAATTGGAATTGCTTGGCTATTCAACTCAAAAGCTATTAACATGATGGCATTGGATATCCTGCAAATTCATGCCATTGTTCCCCGATTTTTCTGAAGTTCGCCTTTCCCACCTCTATGACTAACTACCCAGTACCCACAGTTTCAGACAAAATAACCACCAGCATAGCACAAAATAAACCCTTCCCAGATTTTCCTATACCTAGCCATTCAATCGTTTCCCCTATCCACAAGCAGGACCCCGCTCGCCATTGACGAGTTTTCCCATCCCCAATTTCATTGTTTGATTGGGGTTGTCTAACCTCTTCTACCAATTTTCGACCTTCAATTTCATCCTTAACACCTCTATCCCCAAAACCCCGACCACATTTCCAGTTAGGGTTTCCCATTCCCATTTTTCGAACCCCAATCCCCCAATTCTTCCAACCGGCCCTAAATTGATTTTACATGCTTTGAATCCCCCGAACTACCATTAAAGGAGAAAGCTTTGAGATCTATTACAGGGGTTTACCTCTCTTCCATGGCGAAATCGGCACCAGGGCTTGTCTTTCTCCAATCTCGGGTCGTCCCTCCCTCTGGTTTCCGCCGTCACAGTAAGCGCCTCACCTCTCTCTCTCTCTCTCCTGGCGTCGTCCTCAGTTCCGGCCTCACAGCAACCAGTTCCACCTCTCTCTCTCTCTCTTTTCCCTCCAATGGCGGTTTCCACTTCGAATTTCTACGGTTTCTTGAAGGTATGATTGTGACTTAAGACGTTGATGTGAGGTTTGCTTTCTTCACTTTTCTCTTTCCATTTTTCAACCGTAATTATTACCCGCTGCAACAGGTTTGGGTTACCGGTTACATTTGCAATTTGTTGGATCAAATTGACATTTTTGCTATTTGGGCCGGGGGGGGATTATTTTTGCAATGGCCCGATCAAAGTGGTATATCCACTACCATTTACTGATATATATAATAAAAAATATTATAAAATTTAAAGATCTTTGTTCCAAGGTTTTTTCCCCTAAAATCTTATCCTCCAAAATTTTGTATTTTTGTACCTAGATATAGGGATTTGTTTTGGAGGAATATGTAAAGAAAAAAAGGGTAGAGATTTTATATAAGCCAAGGTGGTCGACCAAGTAAATTACTGCTCATTTGCCTTGTAAATCAAGCAACCCCCTTCTCTCTCTCTCCATCTCTTTGAGGCTTGAGCAGACATCCATGGCCAAAAAATTATCATAATTTTCACGCCCTCCTCTATCAGTCTATCATCCCCATGTGAGTTCTTATCGTCTTTTCTGTTACTGCCTTTTTCTTTTGATCAAAGAGCTCAATCAAGTCCAGTTCAAGAAAAAGAGCTAAATCAAGCTTCTCTCCCTATCTCTTTCTTCTCTGCAGATACATCAAATTAAGAGCAATTCATCCAATTAAAACCTGATTTTTTCAATCATAAACCACAAATTGGTGCTCCCAAAACCAATTGCTGTCACAAGAATTTTTTTTGGGGGGGGGGGTTCTAACAATTAGTTTTGGAATATAAAGATTCAATCTTTTATCATCTCTATCCTCTCCTTTTTTTGTTATCCAAGTTAATTTAAGCCCTCCTTATCATCCTACTGCACTTCCACGGCTTTTCTTATGCTGCTTTTACTGGTCAAGCTCCTCAAAGCTACACAAAGTTGGTCTGTGTTTTCAGATAATCTCTCTCTCTCTCTCGAGCTTAAAACCTTACTTGGTATCTGCTTTGGGGGTTGTATGTCCCTCCCTTTGTTAGGTGGCGGTGGCTCTGATTTAGGTATTCCTTGAGGTATTCCTCTATACCTTTTTCTTTTTATTGCTGGCTGGTTAAAGTAGAGGGCAAATTCTAGATATTTTTATTTTCATTTTCTCTTTTTAAAATTCTTTTCTTTTTCCTTTTTCTTTTTTTTTTCTTTTTTTTTTTTAATTTTCATTCTCTGCCTCCTTAACTTCATGGGTAAAAGCTAGGCACTATTTGCTTCCAAGTTGTGGTACTTTATATTTGCTCTTATTTCTCCTCTGGGCCGTTTCTTGGTTTTCTCCTCTTCCTCTTCTGCCTGAAGGTTTTCTAAGGAGAACCCATTTCTTTTACGGCCAAAATCTCATCTGGGCATCTTCTAAATTCCTCTTTTGAATTAAATTCAGCTTGGATATTTATAGGTTTCAATATATTCTGTATTTTTTTTTTATTTTAAAGTATTTTTCATTATCTAAATGATTGCTTACATCAATCTGAATCGAACCCGCCTTTTGTTTTCCCTTGTAAACTGAATCTTCTATGTTTTTGCTTCTTAATTACATCAAACACTTGCCCCTGCAAATTTATGTGAAACATAATTTCACTTGTATTCAATTTTTTCAGCAGGTTTTCCTAGGGAGAAGGAGAAGGAGAAAAAGAAGAAAGTGTTGTATTAGAACAGGTATTTATAGAAGATGGATATACTATAAAACACATAAGAGCGTATGGGCAAGTTCTCCATTTGAGCGGAGAACAAGCAATTAAGCAAGGGGGGAAAAAGATCAACAAAACAAAGCCAAGAAAAGGTGACAATAGCCTACTTTGATTTCTTGCTCTACTTGTTCAAAAAGCTTGCATTGGCAATGGATAGCAATAAGGGCCAGTTAAGCTCCATCTCCTCCACCTCCAACCTGATAGACGCAAAGCTCGAAGATCAACACCGCCTCTATGGTTCCAAGCACTGCCCCGGCTGTGGCCACAAACTCGAAGGATCAAAGCCAGTATGTTCAAATTGATTGAATAACACATGCAATAAGTTTATTTTTTTTCCATCAATCCATTTTTATAAATTTATTATTTTATTTTGAAAATTTTGGGGTTTTTTTTTTTCCAACTGGGTATGGAGGATTGGTTAGGTCTACCAGCTGGTGTAAAATTTGACCCAACAGATCAAGAGCTGATAGAACACCTTGAAGCCAAAGTGGAATCAGGAAATAGCAGCAAATCTCACCCTCTCATTGACGAGTTTATCCCTACCCTTGAAGGTGAAGATGGCATTTGTTACACCCATCCTGAGAAACTTCCTGGTATGTATATATATATTCATTAAATTTGTTTATTCAAATCTAGGTCATATCCATACCCAAATTGTTATTGTTGTAAGAAACAATTAATTAAGTTTTTATGGTCTGTTATGACGACTTTGCTTCACTGGAAGTGATCCCAAAGTCTTCTCATACTAATTCTAAGGTTGATTAAGTAGTTACACCTAAATTTAACCAACTCATTGAACCCTTTTTCTTTTTCTTTTTTTTTTTTTTTTTTTTTTTTTTTTTTTTTTTTTTTATGTTTACAAAGGAGTGACTAGGGATGGGTTGAGCAGGCACTTCTTCCACAGGCCATCCAAGGCGTACACCACCGGAACTCGTAAAAGGAGGAAGATCCAGACTGAATGCGACCTCCAAGGCGGAGAAACCCGGTGGCACAAAACGGGCAAGACCCGACCAGTTATGGCAAATGGAAAGCAGAAAGGTTGCAAGAAGATCCTAGTCCTCTACACAAACTTTGGCAAAAACCGGAAACCCGAAAAGACCAACTGGGTGATGCACCAGTACCACTTGGGACAGCATGAGGAGGAGAGAGAGGGAGAGCTTGTGGTGTCAAAGATCTTCTACCAGACTCAGCCAAGGCAGTGTAACTGGCTGGAGAGGAGCACCACTAATTCGTCAACCGCCACCACCATGGGGCCAGGCGAAGGGAGCGGCGAGGCTAGTGGCAGTGGGAGGAGGGATGGCGGCGGCGGCGGTGGTTCAGTTAGTTCAAAGGAAGTGGGGGTATTGACAGGTCATCATAGGGATGATTTGGTGGTGGGTGGAGCAGCAATGGGTACTACTGTAGCTGGTTACACTCCCTTGGAGATTCATCAGCAGTTGAAGGGTGACCCTTTCAGCTATGACCCTTTTAGAAAAGGGTTTGATGAGGTACATTTCACCTTCTAATTGATCATACTCTTGTTCATATACGATAAATATAGCTAACCATACAATTAAAAAAATATATATAATTTAAAAACTTTTGTGATAACGTACGTGTGAAGCAAACTCGATCGGATCAATGCACTGAACTCGAATACTAGCTAATCGATCAGATCGATATACTATCCGAGGCCAATTCAATAAGTTTGGTTTTACAGCTAGTATAACAAAACATATATATATTAATTTAAGTCATTATATATATAGATCGATCGAGAGAACTGAAATTGAGTTTGTGTATGCAATCGGTAAGGCCGGAATAGGAGGAGGAGATGTAGATGCCAGGTCAGGAGTGGGAGTAGGAAGAGAGGGCATGGCAGCTGTACAAGCGGCCTCCATGTCAGCAGTGGCGTGTGAAGACATACATCATCAGCAGCAGGAACACCATCCACATCAGCAAATGGCATTCCACGTCAGACGACCAACACACCCAATATCACAGATGATATCACCACCTCCATTGCATCACGCGTCCATGATGCTAGATGATCATCATGACTCCTTTCACGTCCCAAGAATCATCCTCCCAAATGACAGTTTTCAGGTACTTATAACTGTTTTTAATTTCTTCTCCTTCTCCTCCTCCTCCCTTTTTCCACATGAAATATTAGGTTGGTCCATGTCTTAATTAAAGTCACTGCATTTTTTATTTTATCAGTTATCACTATCTATCTATATAATACATACACTACCTACGTACATATGCTTATTAAAAAGTTTAATAACTATATATAAATAATACAATAATTTATGCGAATTTGAAATTTAGATCATCAGTCTCTTTCTTTATCATATTTAAATTTTAATTAACCAAAATGTCAAATTAATTACTATTTAAAATGACACATTTTGGATTTTTTTTTTTTCAAATTATTCCTAATTGAGAAAAATGGTTCATGTAAAATTATATATATATATGGTGTTTGATTTTTCTTAAAATGGAATTTTGGCAATATACATGACATAAAATAAAGATAGATCATGAAATAATACAATAATAGGATCTTTATATTTAAATGATATAGTATTTTGTGTTGATGGCCTTTTCTAGTAGTTTTTTTGCCATGTATATTTTGAAATTATTTGGTTAATTAATTATGTGGTGATTAATTATAAGATATTATTATAGATGATAATTAATGTAAAATATTGGTTTCTAAGAACTTGTAATTATGAAAAACAGCAACATCAACCACAACAGCAGACAGAGCAACAGCATCATAAAATAGGGGGAAGGTCTGCATCTGGTTTGGAGGAAATCATAATGGGTTGCACTTCTTCATCATCCACTGATATCAAAGAGGTAACTTATTAAATTTAATGTTAACTTTATTTATTAATTCTCAAAATTAACACCAAGCCTTTTTGACTCTGAATTTTATGATGCTTTGGTAGGCCAAATTTGCATGAAACATCTAATCATAAACCAGAAAAAAATTAATTAAATATAAAGAGAAAAGTAACAAGGGGGATTAAAAGTAGCAAAAGATGTATATAGTCATGCAAACTTTCTTCTTTTCCTTTCTCTTTATTCCTTTTTACTTCTTTTGATTTACATGTTGTTATGTGACACTTCCACTGCAAATCTGCAAGTAATTACAATTAACAAAATTATAAGCTTTTAGTTTAGAGTTATTATTTTTAACCACTTTGAGAGTACGTGAGTGGGGGGTAATGTAGATAGCTAGATAAATGAAGAAAGGTTAATTAATTGATTTCATAACAAGGATATATAAAAGGCCATGAATAGGTTCAATCCCCACATAGCAAGCTCTTTAACCACTTTAATTTGTTCTTCTAACTTTCGGTGAAATTTTGACAGATTATTATACCCTCTATGAAGTGTGTCCAAACTATATATTACAGTACTATTTTTCTCTCTTTTCCCCTCTTTGTTATATGTGGTATAATTTTGTCCCAAAACTATCTATTTCTAGTGACCTTCCCTTATTTTTAGACTTCTCTTGTCATGTTTTCAAATTAAGAAACTTACCCCTAGTTTGTTTTTTGGTAGAGAAAAGTCAGGATTACCTTAATAAATCTTATCCATATTTAAATTAAGATTCATGAGTCATTATTTTAACTATTACCCTTCTTCCCCCATTTTTCACATAAAATTTGTTACCTTTTTCCACATTCTAAACCCTAATTTTATGGAAGGTAACTATTTCGCCTAGGATGCTCTAATAATCCCCTCCATCCTCTCTTCTAGACTCCAAAAAAATGATGATATATACATTTTCTATGTAAAATTTAATTCCTTTCTTTTTCATTAATTATCTCCTCTAGAAATAAACGACGCCTGGTGCTTTTCTTTTGTTATTTTGATATTTATGTGAAGGCCATTAATTTCTATGAGGCTAAAACTTACCAATTAATGTACGTATGATTAATGTGTCTAGTAGGTTTGTCACTTAATTAAGTTCATAGGTTCACTAATTTTCCCTCCATTTCATCCTTAATATGAATAAAAAAGTATAGAGCATAATATACTTTTTTTTACCAACAGATTGACCTTAAGATAATATATACTACTGTATTATGCACATTAAAGTTTTGCCAGATTCATGTCCTCAGTAATATATCATAGAAGTAGAGCAATTTTTCAAAAGAAATTGATATTTGTTGTATAGTAAGTAGTAGTAGGTAATTACACCTTGGGCATTAGTTTTGACCTTAATTACTTTGATTATTCAAACTTCTAGACTTGTGCCATATCCATTTAATTATTTAACCATGGGTTTCATAATTTTGTGATGGTTGTGGGCAATGCACAAAAAAAAATCATAAATTAAGCGTATGGACATCTCAGTTCCATAAATTGGAAATCGGAAACATTAATATTGTTTGATATGATCACAGAATTCCGAAGTTTCACACAATTCAACCACATATGAAAAGAAAAAACAAAAACAAAAGAAGGGGACTTTCTTATAAGTAGCTAGAAAGCAAACAAAACAAGCTTGTTTTGTCATAAATAGAGGAAAAAAACAGATGATAATTAAGAACAAGAATGGACAGCTAGCTTCTCCAAAATTTCCAAGAACCCAACCTTGCAGTACAAATCCAAAGCCCTAATTTCCTCTGACATTCTTTTTTGGCTCTTTTATGACATATTGCAGGAGTCATCCATCACAAACCCACCAGATGCTGAATGGTTAATCAAGTACTCCACCAGCTTCTGGCCTGACCCTGACAACCCAGATCATCATGGGTAGGAGAGCAACCCAATGAAAAAAAATACCCATGAAAATAAAAAAAAGTATAAAATTACCCCACTAGAAGGAAAAAGATACAAGTGACCAAAAATACGTATAAATATAAATACTATATATATAGTGGTTTTCTTGTAGACAACATTATCATATATATGATCATGATAGTACTTTTGCTGAGTCTCTCAAGCCCTCCTTCAACTTCCACTTTCAAGGCAGAGGCACCCAATTCATATATAGACAAAGGCAGAGAGAGAGAGAGAGAGAGAGAGAGAGAGAGAGAGAGAGAGAGAGAGAGAGTAGCTCAACTGAAACTTAACTGTTGTATATCCACAAATCTGTATGTGAAACCGAGGAAGATAAAGGGGAAAAGAAAAGGGAAAAAAAAAAGCCTACAAAGAAGCTGACAATCCAGAGGGAAAAGAAGAAGAAGACCACATCAAAACCTCTCTATTTAATATTTATGCATCAAATTCAGCACAAGATATTAAGTAGTATGATTAGAAAAGCATCTTTATATATTCGGAAGAAGCCATATATATATATATATATATATATATATATAATATTCTTGTTAATTAGTACGATGATCATGTGATATTCAATTTAATTCTTTCCTTCTTGTACAATTTATTTGTATATTTGTTTCTTTTTCCCTTCTATATATTTGTTGCCAAACTAAGAGTTTTTGCAAAGTTGGGGTGGGTTGTAATAGGTCACTTTTTAATTTACATATATTTATTATTGAATTACTGAATGCAAACTAAGATTTTGGACTGATATTTTTTTTTCCTCAAGTTCATGGTTAATTCATTTCCTTTGTTCTTGTCCATTGTTGAACAAATAAGATATTCAATTTTTATGTTATCAAATTAAGTTCAATAGATAGAATTTTTTTTCAAAATATTTATAGAAATTAAAAAAATTACAATAATATTCAAGCTTTAAAACATATTACAAGAATATTCATTTTTTGCAGGGAAATCAGAAAAACGCGGTTTAAGACCGCGTTTTATGTGTAACATCGAAAATGGATTTGGCGCCCGGGAGGGGAAATTTGGATTACACTAGAAACCGCGCGTTTATATACCCAACTTTCCACCTGGCATGTCATCACATTGGGGGAGATGACCTGGCAAGAGAAACGCGGTTTGACCGCGTTTCTCTGGTTAATTTTCAGAAAAGAAAAAAAGTCAAAAGATTCTTATTCTTATTCTCTGGCGAAGGGGTGACGGATTGATAATACATATAAAACACGGCTTCAAGCCACGTTTTATGACCACATTACGTTACCCAGATATTCTCCCCTCCCTCGCTAGGGGAATCTCTGTAACCCTAAGTAAAAACGCGGGCCTAATCTCAAAAGCGCTCGGTGAATGGTGGAGGTTGTGATCCATAACCACTCTTCTTCCGGGCCTCCTGCGGACGAGCCCTCCTAACTGCATTCTCATCATCAACGTTGCCCTCCAAGGTAAAGCACCTCGGCCTTCCAATGGAGATTCGCTCCCATGCCTACAACTAGTAATTGATTACGAGTTATAAGCTGACAAGGTAATTGGATTAATGGGAGAAAAGGGTACCTTATTTGTCGTACCTGTAATAGTATGACGGGTCCAACAATCTCAGATTTCTCACGCTCTGTGGCTCTGCATAGTTAGCGGTAGAGAAAGGCTAGGGTAGCACTACCCCAAGTATACTGCCCATCAGCCTCCAAATCAGCAAGCAGTGGAAGGTATAGTAATTGGACCTGCCCTCCACTACTATCAGCAAACAGGACCCCAACCATTATCATCAGAATGTATTCCCTAGCCTGACACTGAATGGCATGATCCTCAGCATCTTCTAGTAAGGGCTGAAGCAGTGTTCGTAGCTAGGCGACTTTCACCGATGAACCCCTAATCTGGTTCGCCGGGGGTCTTTGCCCGAGCAATGTCTCTGCAATAGTTGGCCAATCGTACCATGCAGATCCAGTAACTGCAAGCCCGTCGACACGCAAACCCAATAACACTGAGACATCCTGTAGGGTGATTGTCGCCTCCCCAACGGTGAAGTGAAAGGAGTGGGTCGCCGGTCTCCATCTCTCTATCAGACTCATCGTTAATTCATTATCGATCTCAAACGTCGACCCGAGCTTGTATACACATTGAAATCCTGCCAACTGTATATATATATTGTAGCACTCTAGGGTCTAGAGGTAGATCTCTCCCAAACTTCCTCAAGTGCATCCTATGTTGGATCACACCATTCGTCTGCAAACATTACACATACAAATATTAGGTATTCGATCTATTTGATCGATTCAATTTACTTTTCAGAGTTAGTGCAAACAATATGTATTTACGTATTCCTCGCGATTCCAAACATCAGTTGACCTATGCAGATGTTGTCTGTGAAGGACGTAGTTCACCAATGGACCAGGATTCAATTGCATAGCCATTTTAAACACCCTAAGACAAATAAATTAAATTTTACAAACCGATAAAACTATGTTCTGCGTATAAATTACCTTATTGTATTCAAAATTGATTCTCATAAGATCCCTTAAATTATGTTTAAATTCTATTTCAGATTCAATCTATCACATTGATTTCATATATCATAATCACATTTATCCACCACATATTTACACAAATTTACAAAAACTCTCCAATCTCAACAACAACAACAACAATACCTAATCATTTCTACAACAACATAACCGAAATCAAGTTTCGTAACCTATTCGTTTTAATACTTGCAAATTCTACCATATTAGAACACACAACACAACCACAATTTTACATATAAAATTCTAGAAAAATATAATCGAATCTATAGTTTACATCTATCTAACTACACAAATAACAAAACCATAAGCTATAAATCTGGAAAAAAAAAATAGTTTACATCTATATTTTTGAAAAAATATATTTCAAAATAACTATATTTCTAAAAATATATATTTATGAAAATACTATATTTCTGAAAAAATATATCTGAAAATACTATATTTCTAAATTAATTTTTTCAAATAACTATAATGGTTTTATCAAAACTATATTCCTGAAAAAATAAAAAAAATTCAAAACTACAATACAACACAACACCCAACCACAATTTTAGATCTATATTACTCATCCATCACAAATCACAATCATATTTTCCTAAACTACTTCATTTTCTGAAAAAAATTTAAAAAAATTCAAAAGTAAATTAAAACACAACAAACTAACCTCTATATTATCGGTTTTACAGAGGAAGGACGGATCGAACACGAGATCGGGCAACTGGAGATCGGATGGAAGAGGAAGAAGGAGATTGGAAGAGGGAGAAGGAGGCCGCTTCGTTCGTTCGCAACGCAGGGCGGAGGTTGAAGATCAACAAAGGCGGTGGACATGCAGTAAATGGGGTAGGGAGCCGGTTTCGTGGTTAAATTAGGGTTAATGAATAAAACACGGTCTGGGTCCGCGTTTCATTAAATGTAACAAATAAAACGCGTTCCCAAACCGCGTTTTACTTGCTTGGTAAGCTCCTGCAATGTGATAACATGTCAAGTGGAAAGTTGGGTATAGAAACGCGGTTTGAAACCGCGTTTCTAGTGTAATTCAAATTTCCCCTTCCGGGCGTCAAATCCATGTGCACACATGTTTTGGCCTTGCCTTGTGTGTTCATAACTAAAAATAGGAGGATCCCATGATCCGGAACCGGTCTTCTGTTAGTAAGCGGATGCATACTTTCACAAATCTTTTCGATCTTCTACTCAGATAGACACTCAACCCATTTTCATGATTGTAATGAAGGTCTGTGAGGATCCCTTGGAGCGAATCATATTCTTACATTCGATTGACTCTATTGACAATTTCTTCGATAGGAGAGAGAAAAGCATTAGCCAGAATCCCTGATAAGATGATTTGTACTTGTTTTTTCCGCTCTCCTCTCCTAGCCTGCTTTCTATTAGCTGTGTCTACTCTTTAGGGGTGGTGTGAGCTAGAGACATCGTTCCTGACCCCTACGTCTCTTGACTCACTCGACGCTATGGTGGATAAGAGGTAATCAATAGCTATGAATAGTCATCGACTCCCCGGAAAGGGTAGAAGAATATTCTTGTAATATGTTTCAAAGCTT
Organism: Persicaria maculosa; assembly: GCA_963922045.1. Taxonomy (NCBI): domain Eukaryota; kingdom Viridiplantae; phylum Streptophyta; class Magnoliopsida; order Caryophyllales; family Polygonaceae; genus Persicaria; species Persicaria maculosa. Next base: position 49,213,068 of record OY998259.1, on the reverse strand, counting down.
AAATATTGTTGTAATTTTTTTATTTTCTATGAATATTTTGAAAAAAAAAATCGAGAATTAAAGGTCGCTTTCCACCTGCAAGATATGGGGAAGAGAGAGATGCCAAGTCTTGTTCAGCCTTAAAAGGTGATATTCAATTTCTTTCACTTTATGGAAGATTTTGGAATGCTTTTTAAAGGGCTGAAGCCCAGCTTAAGGCCGTGGGGAAAGTGTTATTTTTTTTAGGGAAATTTTCGGAAAACCACCCGCTAAATATAATATTTTACAATTAACCACCCGTTTAACAAAAGTTACAAAAAATCACCCATTAAATGGGTTTTGTTTTCAAATCACCACTCATTGTCTATGTCTATTAGGTTTTTGTCAAATATATACAATACTACAATATTTTAAGTTTTTTATTTAACATGAAATCTCAAATACATTTAAAAATATATTTGACTAAATTTTTTTAAAGTATGTTTTAAAAAAAACTTGAGGTATATATGAACAAATTTGGTCTATTTTATTCCTAAAAATGGTTATAAATTTTGTAGACTTATTTTTAATCAAAACTAAAATAAATTTATAAGCCATTAACATTGTTTAAATTTAATAATCTTTTTTATACTAATAATTAATTTCGCATCTTCTTTCATATTTGTAAACACCTACAAAATACTAAAAATAAGAAAATCTAAATTTTTTTTAAAAAATATTTTTCCAGGCTCAAAAGTATTTTTATTAAATCTATCTTTATTAAAGTTTGTTTGAATTTTTAAATAAAATTAAATAATATTTTCCACATTTAGAACCCCCACCATCCAAATAAATTTAAATTGTACACGCTTTTGCCCCTAATATATTAATATAAGTTTTTACCCCTACAATAAATATAATTTAAATATATTCAAGTTTAAACTTTAAATGTCAAGTATAAAATATTAAATATACCCGATCATGAGAAAAGTGTTATATATATATATAGGGTGGTTATGGTATAAACACCCCTTACTCCCTTAGGATGTAATTTGTGAACAAATAATAGGCATTGAATCAAAAAAAATTAAAGGCCTAGTTTAATCATAATTTTCTTTTTTTTATTTTAAAACAAAAAGTGGACCCCACCTGTTCACATATACTCACGCGCATGAATACCCTCCTCTTTACTCCTTTGATTCCCGCGGCCGGCATAGAGGAACTGAGGAAGAATGCTATATGATGATGTGAATGTTAAACATGAATGGAGACATGTTGATATGTGTTCTTAAGCATAAGTATGATATGATATGCAAGCATGATATATGATGATGATGTGAGTATGTATATGATCCATGTTATGAGATGATGCCATATGTTAAATTGATAAGATGATGAGATATTATATAATTAGACATGAAATGAGATATGGGATGATATCTAAGATATGAGATGAGATGGATGATGATGATATGGAAGTGTGATGAAAAGATCATCGATTATGTGAACTTATATGGGATCATTTGTGCTTGCGTGGTTGAATATAGAGTATAGACTTATATATATGTTTGTTATGCGCGCTTACTAGGTGCCCTTAAACTATCTTACTGCTGCATTGATGTTCTTCACCTCCAAGTAAGTTCTATAGGGGGCTTACTCAAGTTGGACTCTCATGTCTGTTGTTTCATATTATGCTAGGTGTTTCTAAGTGTTGCATATTATGCTAGGTGTTTCATATCATGCTAGGTGTTGCATATGAGGTTTTCATATTATGCTAGGTGTTTCATATTACTGCTACATTGTTGTTCTGCACCTCCAAGTATGTTCCCTAGAGGGCTTACTCAAGTTGAACTCTAATGCATGTTGTTTCATATTATGATATGTGGTGCATATGCATATCGCATGATCATGTAATAACATGCTAAGGTTTGCAAAAATAAATTGAGCATCTGTATACTCTATGTGTTTGGTAGAACGATCGTTAAATGTGAGTCGTAGAGTCTTTTGCTAGAGTCATAGCACAAACCAGTTCCATCGGGTTTGTTCCTCTCGAGTCATAAGTCATGATACTATATAAAATGAGAAAAACAAGATGAGAAATGAACAGGAAATATATGATTAGATGAGCTTGGTTGGTGTCTGCACTAAATTAGTGCAGAGGTATGGAAGGAACATGCCACTTGGCGTATTCTACGCAAGTACCCTTTAATTTATGCACTATATATATAACTGTCAGAATGCTTGATTGGTTAAGATTCTTGTACTGCATTAGAAGCATCTTTATTAGAATTAGCGCATATCATGCGGCCTCAGCGAGGACTTTCGGTCCTGCATGTGTGGCTCGATTTGACTCCTTTCCCCGTTCTTCTTTTTAGGTATAGACGTATGCTCTTAACTCGTGTTGTGTGTTGTTTGGTGAGGGATGTTTATGGCGTATGATTAGAGGTTGACTTGACAAAAGATTTTGGTGAATCAATTACTTAAGGATTTTCGTTTTGACCCGGCTCTATCGTGGCACCCTGATGTAGTAGTTTTATGACTATGAATGCTTTTAGAGATAAATGGTTTTCTCGTAACTTATAACTTAGACCATGTATTGGTGTGTTAATACCGGGTCTCCAACGGACTTCACGAGCTTTTGGGTACGAAACCCTCCTTTCAAACTCTGGCAATTATTTTCAAACTTTCAACCCGTACTTGGTGCGCAAGATCCAAACGAAGATGTCGGACCTTCGAAACGTAACTCGGATTTAATAAACTCGGGCCGTTACAAATTTTAACCTATACGTATGAAAACTCATTGTTTCTACTATTTACCCTAACCCTATTTCTAGGGTATCCCAACCTTTCCTAATCTCGCCCAAAATTGCCTAACATCTGTCAATTTTCCCCCCTTTTTTCATCATGCCCAAACTTCACTATATCGTCGTGGATTAGGGTAGTTTGATTCCCTCGCTCTCGAATCCTCATGTTCTCAACCCTTCCACCCACCTATTTTTTTCTTGTTGCATGTTCCTTCCTACATGACTGAAGGGAAATTGCATATGTTACCTGCTCATTTATCATTCCACAACTTCATTTTGCCATTTTCACTCAACATTTTTCATTCTTAGTCAGTTCCGATGCCCAATTTCCACCTATTCATCTGAAACTAGCCATTACGAACCCCTCCCCTCCCCCAAGTCGTACATTGCACATCTCCATATTCCCCAATTTCGCCCAATGCCTAACAGAAATCAGTCCCCCCCCCCCCCCCTTACATCATCGATATCTTCAATAAAGCATGAAAGGTAGCAATTACTTACTTCAATTTGTTGTTAGCCGAGCATCTCTTTGGGGCCTTCTTAAGTGGAAGTTCTTCTTCTTCTTCCTTCTCTGTCTGAGTCATCCCCTCTTTCTTTCTGTCTTATCTTCTTGTTTGTTTTCTCCCTTGTCATTGTCGCTGGCCTCCCTCTTGCACTTTCTTTCTCTTTTTTGTCGAAGCGTCTTTCCTTATCCTCCCATTAAATTGAGTGAGTACTATATTAACATATACGTATTAACAAAAAAAATTGTATAACATAATTTTTGTTAATGTATAAGTTAGTTAGAAAAAGATAAATCATAATAAAAAATGATGAAAATGATTTAATAAGGGGAAGTAGCAATAAAACATAGGAAAATGTACTGCTTAACATAATTCAAAATATTTGTATAATTATTGTCATTAGTATAAAATTATAAATGAAAACCTAACACATATATAATGTTTAAAAATAATTATATGTATTTGATCGTACAACTAAATATGAGGCTCTATATATGATAGTTAACTTATTCACATCTTTAATGAGAAAGATAATTTAAAAAATGGAAAAAAGGTATAATAAATGGTGAAAAAAGTAAGATGGTAAAATTATTATTCATCTAAAATGTTTACAATTAAATTAGATTTACAATATTATTTTAGTGACGATAGTGTTTTAAATTTCTATTATAATATAATATAAAAATAGGGGCAAAATTATAATTTAACAAATTTAGCCCAGATTTGGATGGAATGATTCTGAGGGTTGATTGGTAATGAAGTTATTTAAAGGGTGATTTTCTAGATTTATCAATTTAAAGGGTAGTTTGAGGAGTAGGGAATAAAAGAGAGAAGAATCAAAATTTATGTGCAAAATGGATATGATTATCATTTTTGTGAGTTTAGAGAATGATAGGGGGAAATGGTTAGAGTATCTTAGGAGATATGATTACCTTATGCTAAAATTAGGTAATCAATGGGAAGAAATGAAATAAATTTTGTATGAAAAGCGATGGACTGATGATAATGGTTAGAATATTGATCAATAAATATTAACTTAAATATGGAGTGGATTTGTGATGTTAAGCATTATATTACATATTTTTTAAAATACTAAAGGCAAAAAGCATCATTAGTCATGACTTGTTGGAGCATATATAGACAAGTAGAAATAGGGAAAAAAATTATCAAAGTAACTCAACGTCAATTCAGAACAAGGAAGCGTTTACATGCCAAGCTCTAAGGAATTGGGAGAAAACTAAGAATATAGACAAGAGACAAAAAAAACTAGAGCAAATGGCCCAATGTCATCTAAAAAGAAACGAATTCTGAGATGGGATAAACTGTCAATAGGAACATATAAAATTAACTTTGATGATAACGACAAGGGTTGTGGCACGTCAACAACAGGTTACATCATGCGTGACTATCAAGGAGAAGAGATTGCTATAGGAGGGGCACAACTAGGACAAAAGAATGCCCTAGTATCGGAATTGATGGGTCTTAGGCTTTGTCTCCTAAAGGCAAAGGTGCTTGGACTCTCATGTATTCGGGTTGAGGGAGACAATCTTAGGATTATCAACATCCTCAAAGGTTACTTGTCTTGTTCCTAGGAGATTGAGATCCTCATTATTGACATCATTCTTATTCTTCGACAATTCGAGGTGGAAAGCCTCTACCATGTCTTTAGAGAAGTCAACAGGTGCACTGATTGTATTGTCAAACTCGTCCATACAACTGCTACACCATCGCATGTAAGGACCTCGGGATTTTAAATCATACTTTTCAAATAAATGAATTAAAATGGATTCCATTCGGGAATTTCGAGAAAAACTCTTCCTCAACTTAACAAATCAACTTCGAAGCTCTTAAAGTGGATTCCGGCCTAAATTTGAGCTTTGACGAACGACTCCGTCTTTTTGCCTCGAGATTTAAACGAACCTTGGATGGCGATATCCTTGTCGATTTTAAAAATCTAATTGATCAAGAAAGCGAGATTTGGGAAACTAACATTCGGTAACTAACTTCGGGATTCAAAATTAGCGTATTCGGGATCGAAACTTATCGCCCTCTTTCACCCATTCCAACAGAAAATTTCAACCTAGATTGGAGCCTTGTGTTGTTTGAATTCAAATGAGACCACAAACTCATTGCCTCAAATGGTGAAACACCCAAAATTGGGTTTCTTCCCTCCCTTTTCTACACCCCCTTGAAATAGCATGGAGTCAAAGCATGCTCCCCTTGATCTCATCCAAATCTCAGCCCCTTTTGCACACTAACTTCCCATAAAATCATGCATCTTTGACTCCTTTCAACACCCAGACAAACCCAAAACCCAAACACAACCTATCCTCTCTTTCCCCTATGTTGTGCCGTGAGGAGAGCTCCCTTCCTCCTCCGTTGTTCAGCCACTGCCACCAACACCCCACAGCCACCTCACCAGTCACCGTCACCACCACCATCAGCCACCCTCTTCCTCCTCCTTCCCCATCGATGTCGCAGCCTCCGGCCCCATTGCCCCTTGTTTGGCCGAGAGCCAAAAAAACCAAGTTCCAACCCTTGCTCTTCCTCCTTCCACCTCGAGCCAGCAGCAGAAGCCCTCCCTCGACACCTCCTCAGAGCCACAAGTAGCAGCAGAAGCAGGAGGATCCTGGAGACCGAGCGCGAGCAGCCCACGACATCCTTCCTCTACACCCTCGGTCTGAGCTTGGTAAGCCTTCATTTTCGCTTATTCTTCCCTTCTTCCCCTCCTACTAGCTTAAAGGTTCCTCCTTTAATCCCCTACATCTCTCATCTCTCCCAGGCCTCTTCGCACGAAGAACAGTCTCCGACGCTCCCGAACGCAGCTCCCCGAGCACCACCTCCGGCGAGACACATTAAGGGTATTGAAAAATTGTTGGGTCTATTTTATGGATCCCAATTTTGATAAAATTGATAAATCCCGGTGGGCCATATAACGTGGAGGGTCCACACGTCAGAGTGCATCATACGCACCCAGGCCGAGCACACAAGACCAACGGGGTTCCATCCTAAAACCAATTGGCAATAGGAGGAGTGGCCCACTGACTTATATGCAAGGCTCGGGTTATTGTGTTTTTCGATGTGGAACAATCCTAAGACACCACAACACGTCCCCTCAAGTGCAACTGTCTGGCCTCGCAATATATGCCAGTTGCACTTGACGTCTTGAGCCTTAATTAGGCCGTCCAGCCCAATAGATAGACCAGGGTCCCGAACCGCACCTGCTCTAATACCATGATCAATCCCGGTGGGCCATATAACGTGGGGGGTCCACACGTCAGAGCGCATCATGCGCACCCAGTCCGAGCACACAAGACCAGCGGGGTTCCATCCTAAAACCAATTAGCAATAGGAGGAGTGGCCCACTGACTTATATTCAAGGCTCGGGTTATCGTGTTTTTTGATGTGGGACAATCTCAAGACATCACAACAAAAATACATATTAAGGGTATTTAAATATATATATTATGGCCTTGTAGAATATGGGAATTTAAAATGTATTATTGGACTTATATCGAAAAAGGGTTTTGACAAACATTTTCGAGGGGTCGGAAGTCCTAACTATTTGACTTGGGATTTTAAACAGTTTTGAACTAACTTGGGGATTCGGCTTGGTTGCCTTACTAACTTGGCATGGTGTTATGAATGATGATGATGATGATGATGATGATGATGATGATGGTGATGATGATGGTGATGATGGTGATGATGGTGATGATGGTGATGATGGTGATGATGGTGATGATGATGATGATGATGATGATGATGATGATGATGATGATGATGATGATGAATTGACGAATTATGTTGAATATTGCATGAGTTGTGAGATGGTTGATCATGATGAATTGAAAGTATGGATGATGCGAACTTGTTATTTTCTGTTTGTGTGTGTGTGTGTGTATGATATATGTGCTTAGTGTAGCTATAGAAGTAGACTCATTATGTTCTTTAAATATGCATACCAGGGGATCATCTGTGACTTGTGACTTGTTGTGTGCACCGGGTCTATTCTTTTGTTGCTATGCTTATTCAAGTAAGTTTCCTCTTAGAGCTTAGTCAGATTGAACAGAATCACTTCCCTGCATATATGTGCATGATATACTAGGTGTTGTATAAGCATACGAGCATGTCATGTAGTACCATGCTTAGGACTTGCACAAATGAATAAGCATCCTTATTTTGTATGCGTTTGTATACAGAACGACCGTTATCTGTGAAGCAACTAGAGTTGTTGCTAGGGTCATAGGACAGCCCAGTCCCATCGCGTCTTGTCCTGAGTCAAATCGAGTCAAAGGTAGCACCAAAATGAGCATGATGATGAATGATTGGCATGAAAAAATAATGGGCATAAATAACTGGAATGCATTCATGAGCTGGCCAATCTCCGCCCCAATGGAAAGGGGGTGATACGGGGTTAGCCGCAGGATGGCCCGATCTTCGACAATCAAACAAGAACTTAAAGAACGGAAGCAAGAAAGACTCCAGACTCAATAAAGAAGGAAAGAAACGAAACAAGATAACCAAGAACAACAAGAACTCGACCAAGAAGATCAAGATCGACCAAGAAACAAAGCAAGAACGCAGCAAGAATGTAAAGACTCGACAAAGATCATTAAGATCCGAAGGATACTCGATGTCGACTATGAAAGAAACACAAAGACTCGATAAAGATAAACAAGACTCAAAATTTAAGAACAAGAATTGAAAGACACGACCGATAGTGGACTGAGTCGGTCTATATAGAACAAGATGAAGACCCCGGGCCTCCGTAGAGGGTAGGAACCAACACCAATGACTATATAACCTGCCTCTACAACCCTACACAACCAAGCGGACAACTTGGATGCACAAGGAGAGGGCTCGTGGATACCAGGATCACCAAGTCTTGCGAAGCTGATGAACACAAGGCAAACCAAGCTGAGATCAATATCAATAGTTGCAATCGATGAGCCCTGCTTCGAATCGATTGACTTTCTCACAGTTGTGTTTCACACAAAAACTGAATTTCATAATAATGGAAGACGTGATGTTCTACATAGGAGAACTCGGTTTATATAGCCTTACAAGGCTGAGTTTGGGCCGAATTAAAAGAAATAACAACTTAAGAAAATAATAAAAATAACCTTAAAGTTTCCTAAAATAACTTAAGTAAGAAAAGTTTCTAAAATAGGAAATAACATTGGTGTTCCACACTTAGGCAAATTCGGCATGACTAAGACTAAGGTGGACCGGTTGCTTCTTGAATCCCTATACACATATAGGTCTTCAATGTAGGCTCCAGGAGTTGAACCGTGCTCGAGAATATAGCATGACTCACAAACATGAATGAGTCTCTCTGAAGCTTCTTAGCTCGGGCTCGAGTCATAGGTCATTCTCCAAGTATGATTGGCGTGTCTGTAGTTGTAGAAGATGGTCCCGTATCAACCTCCCCTTCTTGGAAAGGATTCGACCACGAATCCAAGTCCTCGTCCACAACAAAGTAAGGAATGAGATCCGCGACGTTGAAGGTTGCGCTCACGCCATAGTCTCCAGGAAGCTCCAATTTGTAGGCATTCTCACCCACTCGACATAGCACCTTGAATGGTCTGTCACCTCGGGGAGCGAGCTTGCTCTTCCGTGCCTCTAGAAACCTCTCCTTCCTAAGTTGCACCCATATGAGATCCCCTGGCTTAAAAGTCACCAAACGCCGCCCTTTATTAGCCTTGTTGGCGTTGTATTCAACCTTCTGCACAAGCTTCTGTCGCGTTCATTCATGCAGCTCCTTAACGAACTCAACATGCTTACCTGCTTCAAATGATTATTTCTCTCTCATAGGATATGGAGTAAGATAAAAAGGGATTAGTGGATTAACACCATAGACACATTCAAATGGAGTGATTTTGGTTGAGGAATGCATAGTCCTTTTATACGCAAACTCCACATGAGGTAAGACTTCTTCCCAAAGTTTAAAATTCTTTCTTATTATTGCTCTAAGGACGGCTGTCACGGTTCTATTGGCCACCTCAGTTTGGCCATCAGTTTGGGGTGGATAGAAGTAGAGAATAGCAATCTAGTTCCCAATTTACTCCATAATGTTCGCAAAAAATGACTTAAGAATTTAACATCCCTATCACTTACAATTGTTTTAGGCACACCATGCAACCTGACTACTTCTTTAAAGAACATATTTGCAACATTAGTAGCATCATCAGTATTATGACATGCAATAAAATGAGCCATCTTAGAAAATCGATCTACCACTACAAATATAGAATCCCTCCCCTTCTTAGTTCTAGGCAACCCAACAATAAAGTCCATAGAAATATCTTCCGAAGGGGCTGAGGGCGTGGGTAGTGGTGTATACAATCCATGGTGCATAAGCTTAGATTTGGCCTTTAAACAATCAATGCATCTTTTAAGGCAATGTTCTACATCCCTAAGCATATGTGGCCAATAAAAGTGTGTTTTAAGCGTATGATATGTTTTATCTCTCCCAAAATGACCCATTAATCCTCCACTATAGGCTTCATTAACCAATAATAATCGAAGAGAACACCTATGTATACACACTTGATCTTTCTTAAATAAGAATCCATCAAATATATAGAAATTTTTGGTTGGACCCTTTTCTTTGCATTTTCGAAAGCTTTCCCCAAAATCAGCATCTTGTTCATACAATTCCTTTATGTACACAAAGCCTAAGACTCTAGAATCCAAAGTGGTTAAAAGAACATGTCTCCTAGATAACGCATCAGCAACCACATTGTCTTTTTCTTTCTTATACTTTATTACATAAGGAAATGTTTCTATGAATTCCATCCATCTACCATGTATCCTATCAAGTTTAGTGCAACAATCACAACTTTGATGTAAGGGATTAGATCGGCAACCCAACAATAAAGTCCATGGAAATGTCTTCCCAAGGGGCTGAGGGGGTCGGTAGTGGTGTGTAAAGGCCATGGGGCATAAGCTTAGCTTTAGATTTAATACAATCTATGCATCTTTTAAGGCAATGTTCTACATCCCTAAGCATATGTGGCCAATAAAAGTGTGACTTTAAAGTATGATAAGTTTTATCTCTACCAAAATGTCCCATTAATCCACCACTATGGGCTTCACTAACAAGTAATAATCGCAGAGAACATCTAGGAATGCACACTTGATCTTTTCGAAATAGAAAACCTTCATGTATGTAAAAGCTTTCGTTTGGACCTTTTTCTAAGCATTTTTGAAAGATCTCTCCAAAATCAGCATCTTGTTCATACAATTCCTTTATATAGACAAAGCCTAAGACTCTAGAATCCAAAGTGGTTAAAAGAACATGTCTTCTAGATAAAGCATCAGCAACCACATTGTCTTTGCCTTTCTTATATTTAATCACATAAGGAAATGTTTCAATGAACTCCATCCATCTACCATGTCTCCTATCAAGTTTATCTTGGCTTTTAAAGTGTTTCAAGGATTCATGATCAGTCCTAAGAATAAACTCGCTAGGCCATAGATAGTGAGACCATGTCTTAAGAACTCTATATAAAGCATACAATTCCTTATCATAAGTAGAGTAATTAAGACAAGCACCTTTCAACTTTTCAGAAAAGAAAGCAATGGGCTTACCTTCCTGCATAAGGACTCCACTAATTCCAACTCCGCTAGCATCGCACTCAACTTGAAAAGGCCGAGAGAATTCGGGTAGATCGAGCAAGGGCGCATGCGTCAGCTTGTCCTTAAGCTTGTTGAACGCTTCTTCTTGAGCTGGTCCCCATGTGAACTCGCTCCTTTTCTTCGTGAGCTCAGTAAGAGGTGCCGAAATGGTGCTGAAATCATGTACAAAGCGACGATAGAAACTCGCAAATCCTTGGAAGTTGCACACATGGCCGATGTTGGTGGGTGTTGGCCATTCTTGGATGGCTTTGATCTTAGCCTCATCGACACGCAGTCCACTCGAACTTACTACAAAACCAAGAAAAGACACTTGTTCATTACATAGCTCACATTTATTCAAATTAGCATATAAGTGTCCAATTCGTAAAGTTTGCTATAAATCAGAATATCATCAAAATAAACAACAACAAATTTCCCTATAAAGTTTCTAAGCACATGATTCATTAAGTGCATAAAAGTACTTGGAACATTAGTTAAACCAAAAGGCATAACCAACCACTCATATAAACCAAACTTAGTCTTGAAAGTTGTTTTCCATTCATCACCTTCCTTCATTCTAATTTGATGATAGCCCCTTTTTAAATCTATTTTCGAAAATATAGAAGCACCATGTAGTTCATCTAGCATATCATCTAATCGTGGTATAGGATGGCGATATTTGACAGTAATATTGTTAATAGCCCTACAATCTACACACATTCTCCATGATCCATCTTTCTTAGGGACTAATAACACAGGCACGGCATAAGGACTTAAGCTTTCTCTAATATATCCCTTATCCAATAGTTCCTGGACTTGGGATTGGACCTCTTGCGTCTCAGTGGGATTCATACGATAAGCAAGCCTATTAGGCAAAGCAGCGCCTGGAATAAGATCAATTTGATGCTCAATTCCACGAATAGAGGGTAGACCTGCTAGTATGTCATCGGGGAAAACATCCTTATATTCCTCATAAAGGGCGAGAATATGTACTGGAAGAGTATCTTTAAGCTCTTCACACAACATGTTCAATCCCTTGCAAAGGAGCATAAGAGTTGTTTCTCCATCCACAAATTCGTCTAAATATGCACTCTTGGAAGCCAAAAGTACACATTTAGGCCAAGTTTGGGGATCCGCTTGGATCGACTGAGCCGCCTTATCAAACTCACCTTTACTTACCTTGCGCTTCTCAATCTCGTTAGCCACTTGTGTAGGCGTCATGGGCTTGAGAACGACATTCTTCCCCTGAAAAGTAAAGGCATATCGATTAGTATGACCATCATGTTGGACCTTACGATCAAATTGCCAAGGACGACCTAATAGAATATGACAAGCTTGCATGGGCACAATATCACATCAAACATAATCTTCATAATGTCCTAGTTTAATATGCACTTTAACTTGCCTATTTACTTTTAAGTTTCCACAATCATTCATCCAATGCAATTTATAAGGTCTAGGATGTTGGATAGTGGATAGTTGCAATTTATCAACCATTTCTTGACTAGCCAGATTACAACAACTACCACCATCAATGATCACATTAACAACCTTTCCTTTAACTAAGCATTGAGTATGAAATAATTTTTCTCTTTGATTATCATCACATGGTGTAGGAACAACACTTAAGACTCTTCTAACAATCAAAGACTCTCCATGCTCATATTCGACCTCATCATCATCATTATCATAACATATAAGGTTGAGGTTTTGATCATTTTCATTAGCATGCTCATCATGTTCATCACAAGAATTTTCAGATTCATATTCTCCTAGGTGATTAATCATGAGAGTTTTCTTATTAGGGCAATTCTTCAAATAATGACCTCTACCTTGGCATTTAAAGCATACAATATCTCTAGAACGAGTGGTAGAAGGGTTAGGATTACTCCCTTTGGGACCAGTAGATGTCCTAGACGATTCGCGTCCATTCCATGGCGCTTTACCCTTGTCGATGGGCTGTTGGGAAGCTCGGCTATCACTCCTCCATTGGGGCTGCTGTGCTCGGTCTCTAGAACCCATGTCCAAGCACCCTTGGGGCTGTTGAGGCCGATTGGAGCGCCCCCTTGTTGCTGGCCACTCGACACTCTCCCTTGGTTCTTATAGCGATGTCCCCTTTCTACTTTAATTGCTAAATGTAACAAATCAGTAGGAGTAGTATAGGGGAAATAATCAATTTCATGAGCTAAGGCGGGATGCAAGATCCTAAGGTATCTAGCATTAGTAATTTCATGTGATTCTACTACATTAGCCCTAGCCATGGTTTCTTGCATAAGATTAAAGGTTTCCTCAACAGTTTTTGCTACCTTGTTTTAGATTTTCTAATCTTTGCCTAAGTTCTCTATCATAGTGTTGAGGTACAAGCCTATTTCTTATTAATGCTTTTAATTGATCCCAAGAAGCAATAGGTGCATCAAGGGCTCTTCTTCTTTCTTTAACTAGATTATCCCACCAAATTAAAGCAAAACCTTGAAATTCTAGGGAAGCTAGTTGTACCTTTTTAGCATCAGAGAAATTATGATAATTCCAAATTTGATCCATTTTAATTTCCCAATCAATATAAGCATCTGGATCAGTTTTACCATCAAAAGGAGGAATCTTTACCTTAACCTTACCTATGCCGTCCTCGTCATGATACCTAGGTGCTCGGTTTTGGTACTGATTTCCTCTTTGATTCTGTCTCTGGCGTTGCTCCCAATAATCCTCTTCTTGGAAGTCATCATCTTGCTCAGAGTAGTAGAATTCTTCTTGGAAGCCTCGGCCTCTTTCCCTTCCTTGTCCTTGACCCTACACATTAACAAACTCATTATTCCTACCATTTATCCCACCTCGTGGAGAGTTGTTCTCATTAAATAAAGGGTTATTGACATGAGGATTAGGATTAGGGTTAGGATTAACGACTTCCCTTTCACCTTGAGGCGTCTCGTCGCGCCTTTGATTACCTTGACCACCCACTGTAGTAGAACCACTCGGCCTAGCTTCCAAAGCTGCCAACCGATCCATCATGGCTGCCAAAGTGGTATTAAGGGTGTTGAATTGCTCGGGTGTCACGGTGGTACCCGATTTGTTCCCATTGTTGGGATTGTTCTCGTCATTCACTTGGTTACCTGGCTGAGACATTGCAAATAAAACGAACAAAGAACTATGTAAAGATTAGTAAAAATATAAACAAACTCACAATTGTGTTTCGCTCACACTCTTCTCTCCGATTGGTATGTCACGCCTGCTGGGGCAATCCGCTTTGGGCGAAACAACACTCAAGCAAAGAACTTAACAATCAAAGTATAAATATGAGAGAATGAATTAAACAAGGCTCAAAAGTACTCGACAAGAGAAGTGGAGTACTCGACAGTCTTCACAAAGTAAGCAAAAGCACTCGATGTAGGGGTAGAAGTGCTCGACAGAATTCAATAATGAACTAGGAGTACTCGAAATCACAAGCAAGCACTCGACATCAAAGAGAAATCAGCAAAGAGCGCTCGATATAGGCTAAGGAGTACTCGACAGAAGCAAAAGACAACTCAGCAGTATTCGATCTCAGGAGAGAAGTACTCGACAATTCTGACAATAAAAGAAAAATAAAAGAAAACTAGGAAAATATGGAAATTTACCTCTTTTGATTGAAAACCTTTAAGTTAGGATGTTGTAGTTGCAAGGTAGGGTTTCAATTTAGAATTTTTTTGTGGAGGTAATGTGTTTGGGATATAGGGCTGTCGACTAGGGCTTGAGAGGTTCACCAAAATAGGTCCTTTGGGAGCTTTCTTGCATTAGTAGAACAAACTCTTTTTTTTTTGACTTACTTTTGCCCTTAGTGAATTTTATCCTCCTAGGTCCAAGTTCAATCTCTTTTTTTTTTTTTTGAAACTGATTTTTTTTTAACCTAATGCAAGAAAAGACATAAAATAATAACAAGGACTCGAAAATCTGATGGAATATGGTGAAAGATAAAAATTATAGCCCTAAAGATAAATATATAGACACCCTTTGGATAAATTAGGTAAGTATATCTTTCTTATGCCTTTAAGATATATGATAGATTTAAGGAATTAATTCTACCACAAATCAGATTTTAAATAGGCAAAGGAAATAGATAAACAAATATTCCAACGATGTCGTCGGCTAAGGGTGCTCACAAGGGGCTGTGCGCACTGATCTTGGTCGACTCCACGGTCTCGGCTAGGCTTTGTGTTTAGGCTATGCAACCACAAACAATCACAAACAAAAGATTAATGCAATAATCAAATAAAGAACAAGAAGTAAAAGACCAAAACAAGAAAAAAACTCTTTTTGTGGGTTTTTGTGTTTATGAAAAAGAAAAGACTCAATCTTGATGTCGGAAACCAAAGCTCTGATGCCAATTTGATACGGGGTTAGCCGTGAGATGGCCCGATCTTCGACAATCAAACAAGAAACTAAAGAACGAAAGCAAGAACGAATAAAGACTCAATAAGATCAGCAAGAATCGACCAAGAAGTATTCAAGATCGACCAAGATTCTCAAGAACGCAGCAAAGACTCAAAAGAAAGATGCAAGACTCGACAAGAAACAAAGACTCGATTCAAGAAAGCTATAAAGACTCGAAATTGATAAAAAGACACGACCGATAAGGACTGAGTCGATCTATATAGAACAAGATAAAGACCCCAGGCCTCCTAAGAGGGTAGGAACCAATACCAATGACTATATAACCCGCCTCTACAACCCTACACAACCAAGCGGACAACTTGAAGGCACAAAGAGGGGGCTCGTGGATACCAGGATCACCAAGTCTTGCAAAGTTGATGAACACAAGGCAAACCAAGCTGAGATCAATATAAATAGTTGCAACTGATGAGCCCTGCTTCGAATCGATTGACTTTCTCACAGTTGTGTTTCACACAAAAACTGAATTTCATAATAATGGAAGACATGATGTTCTACATAGGAGAACTCGGCTTTTATAGCCTTACAAGGCTGAGTTTGGGCCGAATTAAAAGAAATAACCACTTAAGAAAATAATAAAAATAACCTTAAAGTTTCCTAAAATAACTTAAGTAAGAAAAGTTGCTAAAATAGAAATAACATAGGTGTTCCACACTTAGGCAAATTCGGCATGACTAAGACTAAGGTGGATCGGTTGCTTCTTGAATCCCTATACACATATAGGTCTTCAATGTAGGCTCCGGGAGTTGGACCATGCTCGAGAATAAAGCATGACTCACAAACATGAATGAGTCTCTCTGAAGCTTCTTAGCTCGGGCTCGAGTCATAGGTCCTTCTCCAAGTATGATTGGCGTGTCTGGAATTGTAGAAGATGGTCCCGCATCAGGGGGTGGAGGTAGGAGGGGGACATGTCACTTGACATTCTGTGTAGGATCCTAATTTACTGTCTTTCGCGCATATATATATATAGTGGTTCCAGAGTGCACACCTCTTAAAGTGTATCTTGTGCACAATTATAGACCGCTGGTTAGAAGAGATAGAAGGTCAGGATTAAAAGAAATTTTCTTTTTTATTTCCTATTAAGTCTGTGGACCCCACGTACAAAAAACACAAAACTCACTTGCCACTCCCATTGAATGCGCGTGTGGATTAAACACCCGACCCCCACATTCTTGCTTTCTCATGCCCGAACCTATCTTTGACTTTTTTTTTAAGCTATTTTTTTTTTTTAGGCTTTTGTTTTAAACCCTGATTTTACTTGTTTTTAAATTTTGTCAATTCAACCGAATAATAGTTTATATGCTACCTAATAATATTATTTGATCTTTTTTTTTATTCAGTTTAGATGAAAAATTACCAATTCCAATGAATAATTTATTAAATACTACCGAATAATGTTTTTTTGTTCATCAACTTCAGATAAAAGAAACACCAATTCTCTAAACAATGCTTACGATCTATACGAATAATGTTTTATATTTCACCGAATATTGTTTTATATTTCACCGAAAAATGCTCGTGCGATGAGGGTTTTAACATTTTTTGTCAAACAAAAAACTCCATTACTGACGAATAATAAATCAGATTTCACCGAATAATTTACTACTTGATTACCACTAATAACCGAAATTCGATACATACGTCTGAATAATTTACGACTAATTAATCAAATTATGTATCTAAAAAATCATACACTAAATTTAACACATACATCCGAATAATTTTTCGTTTTTCCCCATCACTTGTTGATTAAACAACAACTTTCCCGATTTCACCGAACCTAACACAAACTCAACCCCGAAACACCTGCCCACAGCCCCAACCTGAACCCAACTCACCCACCCCCCACCCTCGCCCCACCACCCCACCCCCCACCCATTAAAAAAAAAACAAGAAACATAAAAAAGTTACTCAGTGATGATCAAGATCGGAAAGGTGAAGCATATGCCATCCTCTTCGGCTTTGGCATCGGAAACAGCACCGCCAAGGGCACCACCCCACCGCCGGCAAAATATCGCCTCAATGGAAGCGTGCGGTGGAACCTGGACGACGACGGATGGCCATCGACCTTGAATTGGGACGCAGCTAAAGAAGATGGCTCAGCCTTCTTCGCCGCCGAAGAACATGGGCATCTCTTCGATTCGACCCTTCGACCGCACAACTCGGCTTCAACTCAGAGCCGCCGCGCCTTTGCCGACGAGCAGAAGAATGAGGGGCTCGCATCCGCCTCGCCTAGGCTCCCTTCGCCGATCGCCCGAGGTTGTCTCTCCTCTCCAATGGCCATATGCGGCGTTTGAAATAGAAGATGAGGAGAAGACGTAACACGCGCTATTTAGTGGGTAGAATGAGGGTTTTTACGAGGTCCACATTTTTTAAATTAAAAAAAATCAGAAAACCTCTAATTAATTTGGGCCATCCATTTTTCTAACCTAACGGTCTAGATCTGTGCACAATGTACACCCTAAGAGGTGTGCACAATTTACCCACACTCTATATATATATATATATATATATATATATATATATATATATATATATATATATATATATATATATATATATATATATATATATATATATATATATATATATATATATATATATATATCAGCATGCTTGTGTGTTAAATTTTGTCCTACATTAGAAGCATGATATTAGGAATAGCGTGTATGTAGAGGTGTGCATAACCGGGTACCCGACACGAACCGGTTAATCGTGTCGGGTACCCGGAACCGTTAAGCCCAACTTCCCCGAACCGTACCCGACACGACTCAACCCGGGTACCCAACACGGTTAAGGTATTCGGTTCCGTGTCGAATAGCCGGGTACCCGACATGAACCAAGTGTCTTTTTTTATTTTTCCTGTGTGCTCTGTCCCTGTGCTACTGTAGCATGTAGGAGAGATAAGGTGGCCGACCACGCTTCCTCTTCCAGTCCACCGTCGGATCCAAACATCCGCCAGCCTCGACGGTGGTAGGAGAAAAAGTACTGGAATCGAATTTGGGGTTGCAAATCCGATTTGAGAGAGAACAAAGAGTCGCGAGGGAGGGCGAGTGGGAAAGAGAGAGAGAGAGAGAGAGAGAGAGAGAGAGAGAGAGAGAGAGAGGCACAAATCTGATTCCGAAAGAAGCGACGCCGACGAATCCTAACCCTAAGTCTCTCAAATCTCAGATTTTGCTTTCGATTTAACGCTCTACACTTTGTTTTCTGGCGATTCGGGTTCACTTTCGTGTCTTCTTTGCATCGATCCACACGGGAGAGGGAGGAAGAGAGAGAGAGGCGCTAACCTAATTGCCTGAATGAATCAAATGTCGAAGGGGCGAAGGGCTATGGAAATGGTGTGTGAATCGATCCACACGGAAGAGGGAGGAAGAGAGAGGGAGGCGCTAACCTGATATTACGGCCGTGTGAATTGCGAGCGGCTCTATGCCTCTCTATGATAAATAAAAAAAATGGCCGCTCTGCGATAAAAAAAGAGAGTTAGGGTTAAGAATAAAAACTGTTTGGGGAAAACAAATAAAAAGCGGAAACGATATCTCCACCGCTAATTTTTACTATTTCCACCGCTAATCACCGCATAGGTATGCGGTGGGTTTAATGACGGTCAATGATCCCACCGCATACCTATGCGGTGGGCCACCGCATAGTATTGCGGTGGGTCGAGAAGTATACATGTCTAAAACCGTCGCCATAACAGTTCAAAACCGTCGCTATAACCCACCGCATATAGGGCTGTGCAGAAAAATCCGACACGACTGACCCGACACGAAACCATGGCGATACGACACGAAAAAACACGACACAAAAAGGACACGACACGATAATGACACGAACCGTGAAAACACGAAAGTTGATGGTTCGTGTATGGTTCGGGCAAATCTCGTTACCGGATACCCGACACGAACCATCGAACCGTTTATTTTTATTTTTTTAAAAAAAATATAGCAAGCTGTGTGTGTATATATATATTAGATGTAGTTAATGAGGATCACTAAGTCATGATAGCTCAATTGGTTGGCCGTGTGGGGAGAATTTCAAAAGAGACTTGGAGTGGTGGGTTCGAATCCCAATACTTCCTAATTTTTTGTGTTCAGTATTTATTAAAAAAAAACACTAAACGGTTCGTGTCGGATAACACGGGTATCCGACACGAAACCGGTTCGTGTAAATGGTTCGGGTACCCGGCTTGAACCGGTTCGTGTTCGGTTCGGCAAACATCCCATAAATGGTTCCGGGTACCCGACACGATTAACCGGTTCGTGTCGGGTACCCGGTTATGCACACCCCTAACCGCATAGGTATACGGTAAGTTTTGACCGTCGCCATAACAGTCAAAACCGTCGCCATAACAGTCCAAAACCGTCGCGATAACCCACCGCATACCTATGCGGTGGGTTATGGCGACGGTTTTGGACCACTTCTACAAACCGTTTTCAATTGCCAAAAAACTGACCGCATGTATACCGTCGACATAACCCACCGCATACCTATGCGGTGGGTTTGTATACGGTCAACGGATCCACCGCATGTATATGCGGTGGGTCTGAAAAAAAGTGGATTAAGATCACCGCATAGGTATGCGGTGATTAGCGGTGGAAATAGTAAAAATTAGCGGTGAAGATATCATCACCCAATAAAAAGGGAGCAAAGGGGATTCGAACCCGGGTCTCACTGCAGGAGCTGAAAGAATTAACTACTTGGAACCAATTGGGCTAGCGAAACTATTTAATATATAAGGGATTCTGTTTATACTAGTATTATACTACCCAACCTAAAAATTAAAAAAAAAATTAAACGGTTCATGTCGGGTATCCGACAAGGCGATTTGCCCGACCCGAACACGAACCGTTTGCAGCCGTGTTTTCTCGGTTCGTGTCATTATCGTGTCGTGTTTTTTCGGTTTCGGGTTTTTTCGTGTCGTATTTTCGTGTCGTGTTTTCGGTTTCGGGTTTTTCTGCACACCCCTACGTGTATGTGTGTGCCTATTTGGGGGGATCGGCCAAGTGCGGGCCTCAATCTGATCTTATGCCCATCTATATTTTGTTTAGGTGTGTGATTGATGTGCGTGTATGCTGCTTGTATGCCTCTATGACTTTGCCCATGACTTTTGTATGGAGAGAGAGAGAGAGATAGAGAGAGAGAGAGAGAGAGAGAGCTTCTGAGACTCTAACTCCATCATCACATCAACCTATGATCATTTTTGGATGACTGTATTTCATATTTCGGTTTTGACCCGGCACTGTCGTGGCACTATGGTTGTATTTTGGATTTAGACTTGAATGGTTTGACTTCTAAAATGAATGTCGACTACTTAGGCTATAGGACAGGTACAGGGGTGCTAACCTCGGGCCTCCAACTGACTCACGATGCTTTGGGTGCGAAATCCCACTTTCTGACATTATCATTTGAGTTTGAAATTCAACCTGTAGTCGGTGTGCAAGATTTAAATGAGGGATTTTATCCTTCAAAACATAACTCGGATTTAGGTAAAAACAAACAATGGTTAAAGGGTATTTTCTTCTAATTTGGCCCATGGTCCATGGACAAGGGCTGAGCCGGGTAGGGGGGGGGGTCATCTGCCCCCTTCCCCATCCGTTGAATCCCTTGTTTGTATTCTCTGTCGATAGCATCGTTTTAATATATTATTGCCTTAATTCGATATCCAAGTAAAAATTTATACATTTTATTTTGATCAAAATTTAAGTACAACAATTCATCTCGGAAGCTTTGAAACTAGGTTGTATTACTCATTTCAACAATTAGGTAAGAAGTTATTAAAGTTTATTTTTTTAACTGGTTATATACATTATTATATGTTAAGAGTACAACAACTTGACTACTTACTCAATGTTTATTATGTTGTTTTAACCATCTTTATTTCTTTAGTATTTTTTTTCATTCTGCTATTTCATATATTTATTTACGTAGTATTTTTCTTATTTTTAAATGGAAAAAGATGATGTCGTTTTACACTCGTTTTTTGGGTATTAAAAACTATATAAAATATTAACTTTTTTAATAAATATTTTTAATAATTTCATATTTATTACTATTAAGTATTAATTTATAATAATAAATGTAAAAAAATTAATATTTTATATAGTTTTTATCATTATAAAAAGTGTGCATGAATTGTAAATGACAAGTTTTAATTAATAGATGGTGTATTAATTTAAACTAACAAAGTGATATCGTTTTATTCTAAAACAACCCTCATACAGTTGTTTCCCGTGCCGAAAACTTTCGGCCTCCGCTACTGCTCATGGACTATCAAAGTCTTGCACGGTTAGTTGTAACTTGTGACCCAACAACAAAATGAAAGCTAAGTCACGAAAGTTGTGAAGTTGGGTTCATCCAACATTTATCTACCCCTTCCCTTGTTGCTTCTTTCTCACTTCAAATTTCAGTCCATTCCAACTCAATTTCACTGTACTAGTCACATTATTGTTCAATAATAATTTTTTGAAAAAATAAGGGGAGCATTCATTGCTCGGCTAAATTGCAGGAAATCACCCCTTAAATAGCCGCTTTTGCACAAAAACATGTAAAAATGAATAATTATATAAAATCACTCTTTAAACTCCACTTGTTTGAAAAGAATCATCCCTTTGTTAGATTTGTTGGGATTTCAATTAAAAATCCATAAAATTACAATGATACCCTTGTTAAAAGATCAAATTTTCTTTTGTTTTCCATTCAATAACACCTACTCGGTACCCCTTCCTTCTTTGAGTTTTGTTGATATCTGTGCAAAATTGAAAATGTTCATGAGCGAAGATGGTCCGTGAAAAACATGCCTATAGATGGTGGTGGTAGAGTGCATCTCCAATCCAATTTTCCCAAAGTAAATTGTGAGCAAAAGTATGGACGAGCAACAATAAGGTACATACAGGGACGGACATAGGGATGGGCTGAGGTTTGCTACAACCCATCCCATTCTAAAAATAAAATAGGAGTAGTAGTGCACATGTATGGACTTTTGGCACAGTTGGCATTGAAGACTGATTTAGATTAAATGAATGTGTTCGATTCCCCCCAATAGTCCTCGATGTACTGTTTGGGAAAACACCACAAAGTTGTTTTACTTTTTCCTCCACTCTTCTTCACCTATTTTTATTCATGCGTCATTTTTTTAAGTGTCAATTTTACCTCCTTTGTACCCGAAATTTCCTTGTATTTCTAATTTTAGTATTAATAGCATGTAGTAAATAAAAATTTATATGCAAATTCAACCAACCTAAGATTTCATTCCTGGTTCCGTGCCATGGTACATAAGCTTTTGCCTTTGGAACCAAAATAATTCAATATTCCTGGTTCCGTGCGAGGGTACATAAGTTTTTGCCTTTGGAACCAAAATAATTCAATTCAATTTTCTTTTACAAATTAATTAAATTCAATATTTTACACAAATGATGGGGTATTTTTGACATTTTCAAAACTAGTGAACAAAACCTTAACAAATCTAAAGGGTGGGTGATTCTTTGCAAACAACTAGATGTTAAAGGGTGATTTTTATATAATTATTCATTTAGTGGGTGGTTTACCTTGGTGCATAAGATCTATTTAAAGGGTGGGTTATTCTTGCAAATTGGTCTTCATCATTCAGTTAAGAAGTGGTAAATATCTGACAAATTGTTACTTTTCACACTGCGCATTTGCCTACAAGGCTACAATACACACATACGAGGGAGAATCATCTTGAACCTAAAAAGAAACATAGAGGCTGTATCTATGTATTCTATGAACAGAAAAAAAAATGCTATAATGAGTCCATGTTTATAAGAGCAAGCCCAACAGCTTCTCTAAAATAGAAAAAATTGAAGATTTTAGAGAAAAAAGCCATTTTTTCTCCCCAGCTTCTCTAAATTCATCCTTAAAATAGAGAAATGGATGGAGAGAGGAAAAAAATCTCTAAATTTAGAGAAGGGTTAGAATCTGTAAAATTTAATGCGTTCACCCCTTTCAATGCCTACCTATTTGTTCATTGGTTGTTGTCTATTGATTTAATGAAGTTATTGGAATTTTATTTATTAAATTATGAATTTATGCATCTATTATAGTGTATAATAAATGTAGCAATTTGTATAATAGAGAATCTGTTGCAGTTGTGGTGTAAATTTTTTAGAGATTTTGTTATTTTGTTCTCTATTTTAGAGATTTTTTAAATGAGCTGTTGGGGATGCTCTAAGTAGCTATTTTTGCAAGTCTAGCACTGCAAAATAGCAAATGTGATGAATCTATAACTTGACAAAACGAGTGTGATTGTTCCAGAACAGATTTTGAACAGGTACTTATGTAAAGCCGTAAAAGAACAAAATTTCCCAACAACCTATTGAGTTATAGAATATACCATGGGATGGTAAGGCAGAACCATTTTGAACCTTGAGAATACTGAGAAGAAATGAATCTGGAAATAAATTATATCATAGTCCAAAATTTGGTATAAATACTACCAAGACAACTATCACTACTACATAAAAGGACTATGGTAGCGGCAAAAAACCGCCACAAAAATGGGAAAACCGCTCCTTAAAGGCTAATGTGGCGGTTTTGTAATCGCTACATCAGCTGCCGCTGCATTAGGTCAAAGGTGGCGGTTTTTTTATCTACTGTAGCGGATTTTAGCTTGAAGTGAAAAACCGCCACTAAAACTGAAAACCGCTACAAAATGCAGCGGTTTCTGCAGCGGTTTCATATTCCTGTTGTAGCAGTTTCGAAAGCTGTGTGTGGCGGTTTTTAGTAATGGTTTTTTCAGACTATTGTAGCGGTTTTTTGAGCTCTTAATATCAGACCTTTTGTAGTGGTTCATTTACCACTATAAATAAGTAATCAAATAACAAATATATAATACAAACTATAATACATTTCATCATGAAAATGAAATACAATAATCTTTATGGACTGAAATAAAACATTACAATAATGTATTAATGTTCATGGACTGAAATAAAACATTACATAGTAAACCAAACTATGTCTAAGCACGTGAAGCAAACTTTTCCACATGTTTTGCCACATCTCTTTTTGTTTGAATCCATCATAGGTAAGTTATTATTTAGCGCCTTCGCCAATGGGTGGGCTTAGTACTACAATTCGATAGAGATAAATAATCAATCTCCAACATATGAACCGATTATAAATATGGTCACATCTGACATCACCATATGAAGTCTGATAAGAAGAGTGATAATACTAAACATAAGAATATATATCAAGTACATATATAAAGGAATTAAAGTAATCTAGATTAAATCTAAGTACATCTCTAAAGAGCTCTAGATAAGTGAATTTCATCCAAAAGCATAAGCCCAACCTATAAATAATTTTCCAACTCACTAACCAGAAAATTTGCAAAGTTCCCAAAACAACAGAGTAGTCAAGTGACATAATAGTAGAGTAGTTATTATTCGATCATAATCAACCAGATAGAGACAAACTACAAAGTTCCCAAAACAGCAGAGTAGGAGAGACCGGTAAAACATAAAACCTTCTAAAAAATGTTGGTGGATCTGTTCATGAGAATGAATGAAATGCATTTCAGATGCTAACCAGGAGGATATTGAGAAGGTTTGTATATATATAGTAGAAGTGGTCCTTAATTCCACTATATATTCTTCATTTCATTTTTATTATTAAAATAAATAATCTGTTAAATATAATCTGTTAAATTTTAAAGTGATCAGGAACAAGTAAGTAATCCTAGAAAAAACAGATCCATGTGACTTTTACGTGAATGTGAATCCATCCGAATCAACTTTAATTTACGATTTCAATGAAAATAATTCTTACATTGCACACACAAACCAGTAAGTGAAATCATAACTAAGCAATCAAAATATTCGAGCTGATTCGTTTGGTTAACAATTAAAAAAAATTGAAAAACTCAACATACATATCCATATTTGGTTGAAAACCCTAAGAACTTCAATTATCAGGAATTTCAATTTCTATGAAATGGGACTTCCTATTAGATAAGTTGAACTTCTATCCTTTTTATTATAGAAAATTCATAATTCCTCCATTTTAATTTATTAGTAGAATTTATAACTCAATCAAACATCTTTAAATTAATTTATAGGAATTGAATTAATAAGAATTATACTTATTCAAACAAGGCCGTAAATTAAGGATTGAACCAAGTTATCTCACCATGTGATTTAATTGAACAAGTTTTTATCTCAAAATCAATTATTAATGAAATGAATAACACACAAATTTTTATACTAGGATTTTAAGATTAACGTGTGTGTATATATATATATATATTCCACAGCTATCCCCAAAAGTTAATTAATTGGAATAATTTTTACACAACTGTGAAATCAGGATCCATATTCCACAATCTCTCATCAATCAAAACATGATAGCTTTCTTTTTACCAGATCAAGCATCAGTAATTCAGTATCTATAACTGCCTTATTTTTTCTTTTTCTTTTTTATCATCGTCTTGATCATGATAATCATATACAGTAATATACATCATACAATCATATAAAAATTTCATAATATTGAAAGAAATACATGTTCCAGAAGTAATAAAATCATATCAATTAAAAACATGCTTTAAGGAAAAAAACTAACCTCCAAAGCTTCCATCTCTGAAACTATGTCATCCTCTCATCAACATCAACGAGCAGCATAAACAACCCCCAAGCAGCCATAGGAAAAACGCGACATCAACTAATCAAGAGGAATCAGGCCAAGAAACATTTTACGGTATAAATCAAAGAAATCAATTTCAGCAAGAAACATTTTTTAACGGTAGAAACTAAATCAAATTCAAGACAACAAGATCAAGATAAAAAGCACATATAAAGATGAGCTATCATTGCGCATTCAAGATAACAAGCTAGGTGAATCTCATCTATAAAAGATTACTTACTAATGTCGATTGAGATCAACCAAAAGCCTTTCTCAAAAACTAGTTTTCCTATCACAAGGTAAAACACATTATAGCTGAAATGTAAAAATCTACTCTTTCACTATTAATGCTTTCTTTTTAAAAAAGAAAAAACATGTAAAAATAACTTCAAAGGACATGTCAAAAGGATTAGCAAAAGTATCTTACCATGTGTTTCCCTAGCTGAATTATAGGATGTAATACGACCTTCTTAGAACCTACACAATATGATTAGCAAAATAAGATCTATAAGAATAAAACTTTTGATGAAACGGATACGATGTTTTCGGAACATCGTTTCATTTATTAAAAAACATGGGAAATAGAAATATGAATTTATCAAATGCCTTGAACATACATGGTATATTGAACAAACATCAACAATAGTAAAATGATTCCAAGAAATCCCGTCATATGAACACACGTACATGGTATATTGACTCAACAAATTGTGCTCAAACATAGTCCTTCTAAATGAGTTTATATTTTATATGCACATAAAGATAATCACTTGAAGCTAAATAAGTGTGGAGGAATTGAAACATCAAATTACAAGTGAATATACAAGACAATCAAGAGACTTTGTGCATTCTAGTGAGGTCCTGCAATCACAAATACACTGGGTTCTTTACTCCTATACCACCCATTGAGACTGCTTGGTAATGAAGCTTGATATTCAACAACTTGTTAGCAATTTTTTTCAAATTTCCGTATGAAATGAAATTAGCCACTCCATTACTTGCGAGATGAATATTAGTTGAGTTGAACCAATTTATAAATCCTAAAAATATATATAGGCAAGATGCATTTACCACGCACCTACTAGGAGTTGATGAAATGTAAATGCGCACACATTAATTACAATCAAGAATTGCAAATAGATTATTGCAAATAACATATATAATTTAAACAAATAAACTAATTCTATATGAACAAAACAATATATACAGGGGCAAACATGAAAATGGATGAGAAACAAGTATAACAATTCCACATAACAATAAGGGTGTCGATTACACGTTGGCTTACCAGTAGCGAAAAAGAACATCGAATGTTCTTGGGGTGACAGCCATGGGCTTCGCAAACGAGTGATCTACATGGCTGGAGGCAGCAAATTGGGGCCACCGGAGGATTAGGGTGACAGTCCTGGGCTTCACCAGAGAGAGACGATAAGGGTTTGAGCCAGTAGATCGAGGCTAGGGTTTCGACAATTCCGATTATTTAGGCAGACTAGGTTTCTGAGGCAAGGAGGTACAATGGTGGAAGTAGATCGTCGGGTGATGAGGTCGCCGAAGAGAGGGAGAGAGGGAGAGCGGCAGGCTTGGGTGGTGCGAAGAGTCGAAGAGAGAGTAAGGGGTTGGTTCTACAAGGATAGGAGGGGAAAGAGAGAAAGAAGGAAATGGAGATCTAAGATTGAGAAAGGGCGAGAATGAGAATGAGATAAATAGAGCAAGAGAAGCCATTGAAGGATGCTTTTGAAAGCTTGGATGTAAGAGGCAATGGGGTGAACGGCTCTAGTTCCATTGAAGGAGATAGATCTGACGAGGGGGGAGAGCGGAAGGGGTGAGCGGCGCTAGTGCTATATACTCCTTACGGTGTAACTAGGGTAAATTATTTAGGAAAATCACAAATTAAAAACCGCCTCAATAGGTAAATAAAAACCGCTACAGTAGATCCCAAAACCGCTACTATAGGTGCTAAAAACCGCCACGATAGATAAACATCTAAACCGCTAAAATAGGTTTTTAAAACCGCTACAATAGTTGCTCAAAATTCACTCATTAAAAAAACCGCCACTTAAACCGCCATACATATGTAGACCGCCACCTAAACCGCTACAATAGAATAAACCGCCACAACCAAGCGCCACATTAGCTCGTTTATGTAGTAGTGTATATAAGATTACAACAATAAAGGGATCTGAATACCATGTCTTGGTGGGGCTATGACATTCTGCCACAAGCGGAAGCATCAAAGACAGGGGAACTTCCAGAATCTGTGGGGTTTGCAAGTTATTTTAATCATGAAAGACGTTCCATTCTTTCTTTGTTTATTGTACGAGCATCCTGCCTGTTTAAGAACCCGGGCATTCATACAGTAGAAGAGACGGAGATGCTATCTCACCATCGAGGATTTTCACTTGGATTTAAAGTTTCTGGATACTTGATCATAGGTTGGTACATACAGAACTGCATCCATAGAGGGTTCAAAATTGAGTGTGTAAAAGAGCATACATATAACATGAGAGAGATTAAGATCAGTAAAATTACCATCACCATAGGAAGCCATTGTAAGGGGAGAAGAGATCAGCTTTCCAGCCAGGGAAACAATATCCTTCAGTGTAACTTCATCAACAGCTTTGAGGAAGTGCTCCACGGGTTTCCTGAAAAGGCAAGATAAATCATTCATAGACATAATCTATCTACTAACACAAAATACTTATTCAGACATGAAAAAGATATTCAACAGTAACAAAGTCAGCTACAATTTGATGGCCCTTGGGGCTCATAATAATCTAGCTAGAACTCTTTCAACACCTCAAAACGAAAATATAACATTCTGGATACTAGATTACACATTATGAATAAGACTTTAGCCCAGAACGCAAAACTAACAGCGTGTGTTGTAGCATAATGTTGGACAGAGAGGCGGAGTCATCAAAATAATAGGATAATTTAGCCAGGACAGTATTCAAAAAGTGATGTAACCCAAAATCACCTCTCTCCATAAGTCAAAAGTTGCCTGCCAATGTCTTCAGATGCCACCATCTGTAAAACAAGTATGAGAGTTGATAAGAAAATGTTAAAAGAAACATGAGCTGATGATGAAACAGATGTTGGAGGCTTGGAGCATACTCTGGATTCCAAGTTCATCAAAATTGCTGACTTAGTTGATGCCTTAGCACGGTTCAGCTGTACTTGGTTAACTGCAGTTCAAAATTCAGTAGAAAAAAAAGACAAAAGCACATCAGCGACCACCTCCACATGATTATGACATACAGAACATGATGTGTGAAGGGTGCTACAGCATACCATCACCAGGAGTTGCAAGTGCAATCAGCTCCTTAACGGCAACATCTATGGCCTTTGAAGCAAAATCGGAGCTCTAAACATAAACAAAAAGAAACTTTCAGTGACATTCTCTCTCTTTAATATAAATCATAAACAGAATAAAGAATTAAAGATGTGTTCATGAGTGCATTATGATGTAGTTTTACAATCTGCATGATGCACTTGCGTTCCTGATTGCCGAACACTAGATCTGAATCGAAGATTATGCAATTTTCAATCTTGAGGAAAATATATTAGGTTAATTTCTAGAAACCAATACTTCTGAAATCAAACATCCTTAATTTCGCTCCCTCACAAGGGTAATAATGTTTTACGATGGTAATAAGTTACTTTGACGGTACACTATTTTAGCTGATTGAAGTTTGTTGCAAAACATTTAATATGCATGGGGAGATGTGCACAATTCCATTTTCATGTTTTCTTTGCCTTGTGCATGAGCATAAGTCTAGGAAAGAAATGTGGAAGTGGGGGTCGCTTCCAGGCATTGGTGAATGGTGGGGGGGTCGTAACCTGGCTGGAATGGTTTGGTACGGAGAGTAAGACTACAAAGGTGAATGTGCTATATTCCAGGCAAAGCTTATTATATTCTGCACTCTAGTGTATTTTACTTGGCTGAACCGAAATTTAGTTTTTTGTAGGGTACCTTGTACCCCTATTGCTTGGGCTGATCATATTATTGATGTATGTAAAAACCGTATCTCTATGAAGTGTAAAGGCAAAACGCGACGAGAGAGGATTTGGATGAGAGTGCTGATTAGATAGATGACAAAGATTTAGTGGATTGTTAGGGAATTTTGGGCTATTGGTGTTTGTAAATAGTTCTACGCCTTGGTAGGAGATTTTGGGGGGATGGCTCGTTCGCCATATCGTGGTAGAGACCATTGGCTTCTATCCCTTTTGTAATTTATTACACACATTAACACATTTACCTCTTCAAAAAAAAAAAGGCTGGGAAAGAAAGCAAAAAGAAAATGAAACGAATGGCAGAAGTGGCGCATGAACAGCCAAAAAAAAACATGGTTCCGAGGGTCGAATATGAACAAAGATTAGCAGGTATGCAGTACAAACAAGATGCTACTCACACAACAGAATTCTGCATTATCCTTTCTGTAAATAAACTTACTGTAGTTGCTTGGATGCCAAATAGGCCAGTGTTATTGTAGATGCTGTTGAATGCAGAAAAAGCCTGAATCTGTGGATATTCATTCAGCACCCGAAGATCTGATCATATGAAAAAAGAAGTAATCAGCATATTTATCATAGACGAAAGAATACTCAAATGACAACAAAATGTAAAACTACATAACAGAAAAACAATGAACACTACAACATTGTTCATATTAAGGGAAAATAACAAATTCTGCATGACTCTAGCATCATAAACACATGCCGAAGGTACTGGTTGAACATGAACTACACATAAGGAGAAAATATTGTTAGAACTCACATAGACGTGAATACATTCCTTTTCCAGGACCACCAGCTGAGAAAGATCCACCACCTCCCATAAGTATCTATAACAAGTTCAAACCTACTATAGCATCATAAAAAACAAATGATTAATGTAAGAAATAGGTGCATAAAAACCAATACCTGAAGAACAGTCAAAGCCACAGCTTCTTTCTCCTGCAACCAGCCACCGGGGGCTTCAAAAGCAAGGGCAAAATGTGTTGTCTGGTATGCAGAAGACATTTTAGTACATAAAAACAAAACAAAATTAACTTTGAAACGGAAACATTAATGTATGATTTGCGAAATTAGGATGTACACACCCCTGAACCAGCTTGACAGCGGTAATCACCCCCAACATACACAGATTTTGGCTCCTCAGGGCGAGGCCCACCAGGTAAATCAGACAAAAGTGGTTCTGCAATGGACAATATCTCTTCATGTTCCACTCCAGAAGCAGCCAGTACCATCCTTGGAGCAGTATAGTTCTCCTATAATGCTCAAAGAAAATATTTAAAAGAAAAGTGTCATGATATATGGAGGTTAAGATGAAGTGTAAACCTCTTAGTCTTAGCTTAACAACATGCATCAGAATTGTTGCTGACTTACAGCAATAAATTCCTCCAAAATTGTGCTGTTCAACTGATGGACAGCAGATTCTGGAGCCAATAGAGGATTCGCCAGGGCACCTGAATAACCAGCAGAATGAAGGGCCTCCAAGAGCAAGCCGAGAGGATTGTTGGATGCCTCACTTATCTCGGACTTCAACTTCAGAAGCTGCATGGAAATAGGACTAACATTACTTAATGGAACGATTGGAAGGAGAAGGATGCAGACCAAAGTAAGTAGGGAGAGAAGTTTACCGATTCATTAACTTCCCAATCTAAGAATGCCGGATTTCTAACACAGTCCACAAGCAGTTCTACCATTTCAGGAACATAGGTTTTAAGGGCATCAAAAGTATAACCCATCTGCTCCCGGGAAGCTGACGCTGTCACACTACCACCAATAGCCTCCACTTCTCGCACTATGCGCAGATGGCTTCGGTTGGTTGTTGTCTTGAATGCCATACGCTCAAGCAGGTGCGTTGCACCAAACGAGTAAGGTGTCTCATAAATCGAACCAGAATCAACATATAAGCCAATAGATGCTGCAGGGTTCTGTAGGGGGGGGGGGGGAATCATCATCAGCTGTTTTGATGCATACTATGATAATAAAGAAGTTATGCCCGAACTTACCCGACAAGGAATTTCGCTACCAAAAAATTAAATAAATGTAGGGGGGGGGGGGACTTACAGATGATGTCTCAGAAGCTATTTTGACACCATTAGGGAGCGTTGTAATCTTGGTTTTACCAGGCTCAACAAAGTCAGGAAGAGGAGGGGGCACTGAAACACCTTCAATTGGGAAATCTAATGAGGGAAGAGAAGATGATCCTCCAGATAGCCAGCCAAGTAATCCACCTGAAGTGGATGTTTTGTTGGCCACAGCACTTGAAGTTGAAAACCTTGCTAGAAAGTTGTTACCCGCACTACCCTATACTCACAGAAAGGTAATAACATGAGATTCTCTACTATATTAAGAACGCAATCCAGTGGACACTGACAGATGTGTGGCAAAAACTAGCAGTAGCAGCAATAAGCACAAAATTTAGCACAGTATTACAGTAAGCAGCCAGAAATACCTAGCCAAACAAATCAATAGTCTAGATCGCCTTAGATTTTCAAACAACTTCATCACAAAACATTTCAGAACTAAGAAAAGGTGAGAAACCACACAAATCCTTTACCAGCATTGCGCCCACTACATTAGGAATTGAATTCTGAAATAGGGACCGGATATAGGGAAGGGAAATCCATACTATCTTAGATTCATCTATGACATTT
Source organism: Persicaria maculosa (assembly GCA_963922045.1). Lineage (NCBI taxonomy): Eukaryota > Viridiplantae > Streptophyta > Magnoliopsida > Caryophyllales > Polygonaceae > Persicaria > Persicaria maculosa. Next base: position 49,180,452 of record OY998259.1, on the reverse strand, counting down.
TAAGCGCATTAATCCGAATGTTGAATTCGGCAATCCAAACAAGAAAAAACAAGATGAAAGATATAAAAATTCACTCGAGATCTCGCAAATTAGAGACAGGACAAATTAGGTCAAAACCAGTTTTGTTAAAACGAAAAAATAATAATAAATTGAAAACAAGGTGAGGAATGACCTTGAGAGCTCGGATACGGGAACCGGAGACCCTATACATGATTGATCGGAGATAAACGAAACCCTAGAAACGACGGAGCTCTGACAACCCTCTATCTCTCTGTCGATACGGAGGAAACGGAGATTGGCCACGAGGAGAAGAGGAACAAAACAGGAGAGCGAGCTTTGGAGGTTCACACAGCGTCAGCGATGCCAAAGAGAGAAATGCGGACTGGGCTTCTATTTAGGACGGCCAATCTGAGTAATAATGGGCTTCTATTTGAACTGGCCCATATAAGTAATAGATGTGTCCGCCAACTAGAAGGTCAGTCGTCATTTCTCTCTTTGGCAGGAACGGGGTCGTTTCGTTTTTTTTTTTTTTTTTTTGAACCGGAAAAAATTTGACTGTTGACAGAACCAACTAGCCAATGGCATTCTTACGGATGATACTGCACAGGACAACGTCAGGAGGAAAGGTCAAGCCAGAGAATCCAAAATTAAAATAAGATAGTCGATCAACAACTTGATTGCCTTCCCTAAAGGCATGTGAGACCTCAAATTCTGGAATCATATTCAGTGCGCATAGAGAGTCGGATAAAAGCATCTCTATTTCACCACTGCAAAACATACCTGCCTTGAGGCTTTTGATAATACTAAAATTATCACCTTCAATGCAGATACGCGGGATTTTTAATTCTACAGCTTTGAGAACACCTTTCCACAAGCCAAAAGCATTCAGATCCAATTGCTGAGGCGAGTGGGGAGGAGCCGGATTCAACATATCTAGTACTACCCTGACAATCCCTGATAATGTATCCATAAGTTCCTAGATTGTCAAAAGTAAAGGCTCCATCAAAATTTAGTTTGCACCAGTTTTCTCTTGGTTTTTTCCATTTTATGGCTCTTTTCCTGGTTTTTGCTGGATTGAGCATTTTGGTTCTTGTTTCCTTTTCCATGCTTAGGTCATCCATTTTTGCCTTTTCCCAGTTAGTTAATTGCTCTTTTATGAACGTTGCTATTGTTTTTGGGTTGCCTTTGATATCATCAAAAAGCGCCTTGTTTCTGAAATACCATAAGCACCACCAGGCAGTGGCAAGAAATGAGAATTCTGGTTTACTTAAAGAAGCATGTAGGGCGCACAGTATTTCAGTTATGTTGTAACTTGTAAGTGGTGTCGTAAACTCTTTTGAGGGTGTTGTAGATTTTAGGGAATAAATGTTGGAGTGTAACTGATGTTGTTGGGCAATGGAATAATACATGGTCGATATCTTTGAAATTCATTCCACACGAAGGGCAGTCAGTGGGTATTCCCACACCACGACGGGCTAGTTTAGCGGATGTTGGTAGGCCATTTTTGGAGATGCGTCATAAGAAATCTTTGATTTTTGGGGACACATCCAACTTCCATATCCAAAGGATCTCCAAAACTGTATGGTTTTTTGTTTTGTTGATTAGTTCCATGGCAGAGGCCGTTGAGAACCATCCGTTTTTACTAGGAGCCCAGAATAGTCGATCTTGCTGGATATGTTTTGGGATTGGCGTTTGAGTTATGTTTGTCAACATTTCTCTACTGATTTGGTTGTTTAAGGTGGCATGTAGTTTACTTATGTCCTAGGTTTGATTCTCCATAATAAAGTTTCCCACTAAAAGGTTCGTGTCGATTGAATCTGTAGTTGTAGCTTGCGCCAGAAGGGGGGAGTCCCCGATCCATTGATCTTTCCAGAAATTTATGGATTTTCCATTAGCTATTCCCCATCGTAGCCCTGATTTAAAGAGGGGGATTAGAGATATCAGTTTTGACCATTGCCAAGATACATTTCCTTTTTTCTCATAATTGAGAATTTGTGTATCTTGTAAATATTTCTGGGATACCAGTCTAACCCATGGGTTATCTGGCTCCGCTAGTAATTTCTAGAGGAGTTTGAGTTGAAGTGCTTTGTTCATGTCTTCTGATAGGCGGAGACCTAGGCCCCCATTAGATCGAGCCTTACAGATCTCGAACCAATTAATAAGGGGCATGTGTTTAGGGCCTTTGTTCCATAGGAAATTCCTATTGATCTTATCTAGTTTTTTTTATGTATATATGATGGGAGAAGGAAGCACTGCATGATATGTAGGGGTTTAGCGGCAAGATTGGATTTGATGAGTGTACATCTTCCTGCTTGTGAGAGATTGTTTGCTGTCCATTTAGTGAGTTGGGCTCTGCTAGATTTTGTGATGTCTTCAAAGGTTGAATTGGAGACTTTGCCAGTGATGACCGGACATCCTAGGTAGTTTCCCAAATTAGTTGTGTAAGGAATCTGAAGTTCATTCTTTATTGTATTTTTTATTACATTCTCCACATTTTGTGTAGTGTAGAATGCAGACTTATGGTAGTTTATACGTTGTCCCGAATGGTGGCAGAAGTTCTGGGTCATGGCATTGATTTGGTCACGGGCAGTTTTGGTGGCAGATGCAAAGATGATTATGTCGTCGGCAAAGGCCAGAAAAGGTACTTTAGAGCAGGATCGTTTGATTGAGATTCCGAGATGACTACATTGTTGGTCCATTTCGGATTGTAGACCTCGCGCCAAAACTTCAGAGACCGGGAGAAATAGATATGGTGACAAAGGATCTCCTTGACGAAGCCCTTTGATGGGTTGAAAAGGTTGGTTGGTTCATTGTTGACTAGAACCGAGTAGGATACGGTAGTAATGCATTCCTTAATCCAATAGCAAAATTTGTTGCAGAAACCGAATTTCTCCAAAATGGAGAGCAAAAATTCCCAACGAACCATGTCAAATGCCTTTTCCATGTCTAGTTTAATAGCCATCCAACCGGACTTCCCTTTTTTGTGTTGAAATGAGTGAAATATTTCATTGGCAACCAGGATGTTATCTTGGATTGATCGCTTAGCGATGAATGCACTTTGTAACGGGTGAATGAGTTTTGGTAGGATTTGTTTTAGCCTATTCGCTAGAATCTTGGATATTATTTTATATATGGTTGAACAGAGGCTTATGGGTCTGAAGTTGTTTGTAGTTTGTGGGTTATCACATTTGGGAATTAGTATGATAAATATGTGGTTGATTTGTTTGAGGATTCTCCCACTCGTAAAGAAACCTTTAGTAGCCTTTATGACAGAAGGACCAACTATGTGCCAGTAGATGCGGAAGAAACCCGCCTAGTAGCCATCCGGGCCCGGTGATTTGTCTCTGGCAAGAAAGAAAACGACACCCTTGACTTCTGAATTCGAGATTGGTTGTGTTAGCCAGTCATTGTCAGTTGTGGATAATGCGGGTGATATGTTGTGCAAGAGACTACAAGAACCTTGTGGATGGGAGGTGGCCGAGTATCGCCCTTCAAAGTCTTTCTTTATTCCATCTCAAATTAACGAAACTGAGTCTAAGGCAGTGCCATCCTTGGTGATAAGTTTTTTTATAATGTTTCTGTTTCTTCGTCCAGTTGCAACACGATGGAAATATTTGGAATTAGTTTCCAGATTATTAATGTGGATTCTTTTCGCTATTTGTCCCCAATATGTCTTTTGGAAGTTTATCAAGTTGTTGTATTTGTTTAGAACACGATGATGCCTCCTCTCTATATTTTCATCATATTTTGTGAGCAGCTGTGTTTGTAGTCGTAGCATTTCTGATTCCGTGGTGGCAATTTGGGCGAATACGTTTCCAAAGGTTTTCTTACTCCAGACTTCACTTTTCTTTTTAAGTTCTTGGAGTCGTTTAATTAGCTTGAAGAGGTGTGAGCCCGGAGGATTTAACCGCCAAGCTTGTTGTACTATCTTTTCATATTCTTTGTGTTTTGTCCAGGCTAATTCGAACTTGAAGGGCTGCATTATTGGGAGTTCATTAGGCAATAGCTCAAGGGTTATTTGAGAGTGGTCTGATGTTGTGAACGCATGATTCTTGGTGGTTAATTGCGAGAGGATTGCGTAAATGTTTTTATGAACCAGAAATCGGTCCAGTTTTTCATAAGTGTTGTTTTCAGCATGTGAACTTTTGCGCCAAGTGAATTGATTCCCAGTTATTGGAAGATCTATTAAATCATGTTTTAGTATGAAGTGGGTGAGTCTAGAGCATCTAGCCATTGTGGGGGTTGCCCCTCCCGACTTGTCAGAAGGGCTTAGGATATCGTTTAGATCACTAGCTATAATGCATGGATGGGAGCTGGCTTGGATTAGAGAAGATATTTCATTCCAAAAAGCTGGTTTTTGGTGTTGGTGTGGTGGTGCATAGATAAATAGGACTGCAAATGTTATGTTTTGGTTAGCACTATGGTACTCAGATAGGATATATCTGTCGCCTGATGATATGACTGTAAATGTATCTTTATTTAGATGAGATAATTTCCAGAGTAGGCAGAGTCCAACCGAGAGGCCTTGAGACGGACAAAAACGAAGGTTATCGAAGCCAATACTACGCCAATGAGAATCTTTAGGGGGGGTTTGGAGCTTAGTTTCAGCTAAAGCTAGGATTTGGATGTGTTCGGCTTTACATGTTGAGTCTATCTGAGTCCATACGTTTTTCCGGGCTAGGCCCCGTACATTCCAATAGCCGACTTTCATGTAATTATCTTATTTTGAATCTGGGTAGCTAGGAGGTATTGCTTTCACAAAAGAGTTAGCCCTATAGCCAGGACCTGAATCCTATCAAAGCATATAAGGATGTTTAGTTTTTCCTTAATTTTGACCCATGCATTGGTGTTATGGTCTGGATTTGGGTTATTTCCTTTTGTTTTATCTGATCGGCTAGGGATTAAAATAATCCCATAATTAACACTTTTAGTCACTCGCCAAGAAACAAAGGTCCAATTGAAGCCATATGGAGTGATATTTTCGTAGCTTGATTGGTAATGTGGAATGGATGTTAGTTTTGTTCTTACAAAAGCATGGAGATTTAGTATGACATGCCCTTGAGCATTTTGCTTGTTTTGTTTCTTGTCATAATTTTGCACAAACGCAAAGGATGCCTTGCGCTCAGGAGAGAGGCTTTTGCTGTTTGATTTAGTATTTAAGTAGATGAGTTGGTTTATGTTTAGATAGTTAAGCGTAATTGCTCTTGATTTGTTATGTGGTAGTAGAATGAATTGTATTGTAATATCGGCATAGTATATATCGTTCTTATTCTGTGTTTTGGCATAGTCGTACAGATTCAAAGGAGATTATAAATGTTTGAGGGGGGGGGGGGGAGCTCAGTTGTCGGGTCAAAAGCGCAGTAGTGTAGTTTACCTGTAGCTAAGATGTTGATCATAAAGGCCAAGTAAATGAGGCAATTCTGGGTAGATTTCCGATTAAGGAATATATTGGTTTTACCTGTGATGAGGTAAAGAACCGAGACAAACAATAGAGAGATATACCAAGATAATCTAAAAGTTATAACATTAGTATAGTAAGAGGAAAGAAGGTTTACAGTCTTCCAACAGTGACAAGGTCTAAATCTAATACGCATCTTCAATTGGAACTTTAATTTTACATGTATAATATCATTTTGATCCAAGATAGATTTCCTTGGTGCTTTGGTGTTTGACGTATTTTGCCTTCTTAGTTCCTTGAAGTAGACCATGATACAGCATACTAAAGTATCATAGTCACAAAACAAGCAAGCAAAGCAGGAGGAGTTTGTGATGCATAGCTTAGACTTGTGCTTTGATGCATAAATGGTAGAATGATTGAATATCTCAGCAGAGCTGTTGATTGCCTCACTCCCAAAGCAAAACACCGCCGGGAGCAACTGTAAAAAAGATGGTAAATTTTGGTGTTCAGGAGAGAGAATCTCCTGAGAGCTGTTAGTGTAGAAGTAGTATATAGCATAAACCCAATAGGAGTATACAAATTCAGAAGTAGTATAGAAGCAGTTAGTATAGAAGTAGTTGTTTGGCTTCAACTCTAGGTGAAGAGAGATCAAGAAAGAAATTCCAGGCCCAAGAATCATATATGTTATAGCATTAAATTGACAGTAGTGACATGGTATAATGATAAGGTAAGTTTCCAATCGAAAAATAAGCAAACCATGAAAAAGATCATGATGTTTAGTAACAGAGAGCCAACCTACAATTTTAAGAGGAGGATCTTTGTGTTTTAGTTCCCTAATCAAAGAAATCTACAAGCTGTAGGGATTAGGTGAATCTGCCATAAACAAGGTGTTAGCAATCTTTAGGTGCAGTTTTATGGGTGCATAAAGGATAGCAAACAAATAAGTTTTTAAATCTAGGTGAATAGTTTGCTCATAATTCAGATTATAATAGCAACTTTGAGATTTTTCCAGGTTAAGAGTGTAGTAACTTGATCTAATCCAGATTGTGTGAGAGAGATATGTATGAGCCTTAAGATTTCCAATATTCATTTCATAGCAGTGCTCAAGGTACATACTACAATAGCTAATCCAGCTGATTTCATAACAATAGATAATTCCAGTGGGTGTATATACAACAAAAGACTGGAATATGTAGTTTAAGCTCCATGAAAACAAATGAGATCTCCAAGATGGACCTAGGTGTGGCCAGTTAAAACCAAAGATTAAAGGATAGACATAATATATGCAAAAGATGCCTAGGGGCTGCCAAGATGAGGAAGTCCTAGGCCAAACTCTTGGAGAGCTCATTAACATCATGATCAAGTGGTCTTCTTGCTCCTCTTCAGATTGGAGCAGGCTGTGTCTTCTTCCCCGATGTGGCCCTTTCTCTTCGTCGAGTCAGAGTTAGAGTGATCCTTTGGTGGCATCTCCATGGAGGAGAGCATCTTGATTACAGTGGAGGTGGACTGGATGGAGTGATAGGATGCTTCAGATTGCAGCTCTGATGGTGGGAAATCATCATGGATTTCAATGGCATGATCATCAGCTATGTAATCATAGCTCTCAAGCTCATCACCTAAAAGATCATCCTCATCCACCTCATACTGAAGACAGGGGAGGATCTCATCATCAATCTCATTCTCAACAAAGGAGAAGTGGCTTGGGTCAGGGAGAGGAGCTAGCTGCACCATGAGCTCATCATTAGAGGGCTGAGGAGTGGGGTTGTTCACAGACAATGGGACAGTAGTGGTGTTGGAAGGCCCTACCTCCCCTACACCAGCCCCTGGGACCAGACTGAAGCCAGCAGAAGGAACTGGGCTACCAATAGGGCCACAGGGGGGCATGAAAGAGGGATGAGCAATGGGATTTGGCTCATGGAGAGCAGAGAATGTTGAATCAGTGTGAGGGTGCTCATCTTTAGAGTTGTCTTTGGAATCCTTTGAGGAGGAAGAGGAGTTGGATAGAGCTTCAAAGGAGATGTTCACACCCCCCCTTACCTGAAAGGTATGGTTTGTTACCAAAGGCTGTGATAGGGTTAGGTAGTTTGAGGGGTTTGCCTTTCTTGGTGACATGCACCCACTCCTCTTTAGGTTTCTGGTTTTGCATCCAGCTAGGCTTTTTAATGGTGATTTTGATTTTTTTGGGATTGGGGGCTCTGTGAGGACACTGATTGAAGAGATGAGAGAGCTCACCACAATGTCCACAACCCTAAAAAAACTCTTCAAACCAGAGAACATGGGTAGTAGCTTGGCTAGCAGAAGAGGGAACAAGAATGGTATTGGAGAAGGTTTTGGACACATCAAGATGAATGCAGACTCTGGCATATTTGAGATTGACATCTACAAAGGGATCATGCTTGATGAAGATACCAAACTTGTTGTGTTTGATAATGGATTTGACCGCCTCTGGATGCTTTAGCTCATCAGGAGTAAGGGTGATCCTAACCCACATGTCTATAGCAAAGATATTTTCAAGCAAAGGATCAAAGTCTGGTTTCCACAGGCGCAAGATGAGAAGGTGTCCAAAGGCATGGTATGGACGACCTTCCCAAATGCACTGCAGATCATTAGGAGTAGCAAACTAGATTTCGAAACAGTGATTAGGAAGTTCCAAGATCACTGGCTCCTCGGATAAGCCTCTCCAATCAGCAATGAGTTTGGCTTGGATTTTCTTGAACTCCATAGGAGCTCCAAAAAGCCGGCCATACAGGATACACTCAAGTTTGGGCTTCACAGGTGTACTGAACTTGGCAAGGTCAGCATAGAAGGTTGAGAGATCAATTTTGCTCTTGCCTTTATCACGCTTAATTGAGGCATTTTCGTGGATGTTTGGGTTAGAAGAGCCCGAGGACATCTTTTGCAGTTGTGGGTTTGTAAGGGTGTCGCCTATTGGCTTCCCATTGTTTGGATTGTTGTTTGTATGGGTGTCATCCCCTTGGGGATTTCCCTTTTCCTTTCCCATAGGAAGGATAGAAGAAAAAACAAGTAGAAATTTTTGAAGACAGAAGGAATTGCAGTAAGGAGAGAAGAGAGAAAGTTTGTGTTGGTGCACCAATGAACGAGTGCATTTAGTGTTTATGTAGAGAGATTGAGACGGGGGTTCAAGCACTTCGCAGGTAAAGGAATTAGAGGACAAGAGGGATGTCTCAAGAGAAAGATAATACCAGTAGCACAAAGTAGAGAGGAGACAAAAAGACTTACTAGTTTCCCAGAAATACTCATGGTTCGATACCTGGTTGTAGCAGCTACCTGCCAGGTTGAGGGTAGGAGCCGAAAAGCAGGCCAAAGCAGGGATCTCAGAGAGCACACACACCAGAGCAAGCCGAAGGGGAGTTCCAGATTGGGGTGAGACTACACAGAGGAGCCCAACAGGCCAGGCGAACACAGAAGAGCAGAGGCAAAAGCCCTCTGCACACAGCGCCCCAAAACCCAGAGCACTCCTCACCGAAGGAGACAGCTTTTGCACCACGAAGGGGATTTTGTTTTCTTTTTTGGGGTTCAACCTCTGAAAAAAAGAAGGATTTGACATAGGGCTTTTGCAGTGGAGATCAAATAGAGACATTTTCCATAGCCAAAATCTAAGAGCAAGGACAAAAGTCCACCAAACGATTGAAAGGTCGGATTGCTTTACAGCGACAATCAGAGAGTTATCAAGTCGGAATTTTTTGTGAAGGCGACCATTAGCATCTTTATGGGATTGAGATTTGCCAATATTTTAGAGATGGGAGACGGTAAGAAAGATGATCCACCGCCACAAAGGGGGAGGACGATTAGTTTGGATTCCATTTCTAGGGTTTGTGAGTTTTTCGGGTTTTGGGGCTTCAGAATTGGGCGCGTGCGTTAACGCGTTCTTTTGGCTAAGTTGGGTTTCCATTCCGGGTCGTTTCGTATCTTTCGCATCATTTTTGCGGAATTAGAATAGAACGAGAGTGTTACTTTTTTTTTTAATCCTGCACTAATAGTATATTTGGGATTTACTCATCCCATCCCAAATATACGATTACCAATTTACACCCACTTTTTTTTTTAACCAAATTCAAGGAATGGGATGTTATTGAGATCAAACCAATTTACACCCACTGTTGAAACATGTCATTGAGATCACACCAATTTACATCCACTATTTTTTTTATGTATGTCATATGCTCATCATTTAATTTTACAATAAGTGAAGTGCTTCTACCTAAAAATGAAGTTAGTTACTAAAAAAACTATTGTACTACTGATTGTGCCGTTATGCACGGATTTATAAATTCATATTCATAAATGTAGACGCAATTTAAGGTTTTGAAAACTTAGCATAGGGTAGCACTATAGCTTTTAAACATCTACACTTTGTGGTTCTCTCGATAACTATAAGAAAACCATAACTTAGTAACAACAAAGAACGGAAAGTACTTATACATTATCTACTATAAAGCACACATTATATATATAGTATTATAAAAGCAGGGCCGGACCTGAGTTTTTAATGGCATGAGGCAAAATTTAAATTTAAAATTGGGCCCTTCTACAACTCTACTATACAGTATATATATAAGCTAGGTAGAATAAATAGTTTTATCATACAAAAATCCATTTTAACAAAGATTTCAATTGAATATATATATATATACACACAAAGAAAGATAAGTGAAATTATCATATCCTAGATTAAAATCCTAAATAAGACTACAATAACATAATTCCTAGATTAAAATCTTTATTTAGGCTACAAATTAGGAAGAAATCAAAAGGAGAAGCGAGGAGTCGTTGCATCTATCTATCTACAGGTCGAACTTCCATACAACTGCTAAAAATACTATTTGGCCGGACACAATTCAATTCTTAAATCATCTAAATTCAATTCCAAAATCCTACAAGGCGGTGGAGGAGTGGGACAAGGAGAGTTGGAGCAACAAAATCATGGGAGGCGGAACAAGCAGAGGAGGAGTCCTCCCTAATTCGAGTGGATCGCTCAGATCTAAGACGGATCGAGCGTGGTGGTGCTCTCGTGTGCCACATATGCCCAGATTGGATGGGGCGGAGGTGGAGGCGACTGAGGAGGTGGCGAAGGAGAGGAATTGAAGAAGAAAAGAGCGTCTGGAGAAGAAGAGAGAAGAGAGAAGGAAGAACGACAGAGGGTGGCCGGAATCTGGAAAAGTCGATGGAGCATCGGAGGCGGGGGTGGAGGCCGAAAATTTTCAGCAAGAGGAGGCGGACAGGGGTTTCTTTTTACACCTCCCTTTTCATTTGTTTGCAAGTTGCAACTGCGTACTTTCAACCCTAAGCCCTTTTAATTTTTTTTAATATATATATATATATTATATTTAGGGCCCCCTGAGTTAATTGGGCCTGAGGCGATGGCCTGTTGGGCCTCGCCTCAGGTCCGGCCCTGTATAAAAGAGCCAATGGACAATTTTACTGCTCCCGAGCTTGGACAAATGGAGGAGAGGGCGGGATTGGAGTGGCTCGATGGCGCAGCTTCAACCTTGTTGTAAAGCAGGGGAGCTCGGGCAATGCTCAAAAAATCAAAAGAGCCCCTGATCTCGAATGGGAGAGAAGAAGGGGCGAGGGAGAGGTGGTTGTGTGGTGGCTATTTGGGTTGTTGTGGTGGTATGGAGGTGGCGGCAAGGAGCATCAAAGGGGGAGTTTTAGGGTGGTTTAAAAGAGGGTGAATATAGAGAAAGAGAGAAGGATATTGGATGTGGGTTGTATGGTTTTTTTTTTGGTTGTTGTTTGCTTCTATCGACTGAAATAAAGGGGTAGAGGTGAGGTTTTGCAATTACAAAGCCCTGACTGAAATAAAGGGATTTGATCTTCAACTTGGCCCGTTGATGTAGCACATGATGAAATACAATTCAGGTAAATGCAGATTGATGAACAACATACCTGATCGGAGTTCCCAAAACCGCTCATTGTACTCCTCAAGGCCATTCTCTTGGATGAAATTGTTGAATTCTTCAAGAATCTCCATGGCTTGTTTCTTGGTTGCGATTGCTTTCATTCGGTCATTCTCGAAACAGGTCGGAAGATCGACGAGCTCTGATACCAATTTGTTAGGCTCCTAGGTGTTCTATCATAGATGATTGAGAGGGAAGAGAGATCAGAACGAGAGATTAGAGAGAGTGAGATAGAAAAAGATAGGAACGTTTCTGGAATTATTCATTGATGCCTTCACAATACACTTGTAGGTATTTGTAATTGATAACTCCCTCCCTTGATGAAAAATGAAATAATTGTTTCAAGGGCTTTGACAGGATGTTTGTGTCAAAGGCCTTGGCGCATTGACAGTTGATGAAATACAAAACCTATATTATTTGTCCGAATATTATCTTATCTTATTATATGCTTCCGTTATATTATATATATATGTTGGACTAACCTTTTCAGGAAGTATATTCAAGATTATATCTTTCCTTTGGTGCATATGAAGAGATCCTATTCAAAACGGATCATGGCTTCAAAGTATCCAAATATAGAAGATTGAAGATCAAGCTGATTCGAAGGAGCCGTTGGAGATCTGGTGGTGAAGATCCTCAGGCGCCATTCCACTTCTATATAAAGGAAAGAAAGAAGAAGACAGAAAAAACACAAGGGCTACACGAGTTTCATTCAAGTGATCTGTCTTCCAAGTGTCTCTCTGCTAAGCACTCAAGAGTTTGTTGTTTATTTCAAAGCCTTTGAGAGTCACTGTGAGCTTATAGGATATATTTATTTCAAGTGTTACTCGAGAGTTTATAACTCGGGAAGTTGCACTAGGCTATTGATTTGCGAGAGTTAGAGGATTGTACTAGATAGCTGAGAGAGGTGGGGCTCTTCTAGATTGGTCTAGGACTCCAAGGGAACGTGAGTTGACTAGATTGCAATTGTATAGAAGAGAGGCTTCTCGGTGAGCTATTAGGATCCTAAGCTAAGCGAATCAATAAAGCCTTTTGAATCCTAGGGTTGTGGAAGAACCCTAGGCGGGGACGTAGGCCAAGTTGTGCTGAACCTCGTAAACAATTACTCGTGTTCTTTACTTATTGCTTTACCTTATTTCCGCACTTGGTTCGATTGTCTAACTTTGTGATTCAGGTTAATCTCAAAGGTTTTGGTACGAGCTCCAAAAGTCTTGAGACTTTCTGCGAAAAACGGGCATACTCTATTCAACCCCCCCTTCTAGAGTATTTCTTTATTACATTGTTTTATATTATCGAACCTTCAATTGGTATCAAAGCTTTACTCACTGTTTTTGATCTAACAATCTTGTGAGTTTTCGATCATGTCTGGTGAAGCAAGCGGAGGATTTGCACAGGGAAGGTCCACAAGCAGACCGCCACTCTTTGTAGGAAACAACTTTGTCCACTGGAGATCTTTGATGAAGATGTTCATCATAGACCAAGATCTAGAGCTTTGGAACATTATAGAGAATGGTCCGAAGATTCCAGAAAAGGATGGACCAAATGACACCAAAGTTGCAAAGAAGGAGTCTGAATACAACCAAGCAGATCTTGAAACCATCTCCAAGAACTACAGGGCTATTAACTTACTTTATTGTGGTCTTAGCACTGATGAGTTTAACCGTATCTCTTCTTGTAGGTCAGCTAAAGAGATTTGGGACAAGTTGGTCGTCACCTATGAAGGAACGAGCCAAGTGAAAGACACCAAGATCAGCATCTTCCTTCGAAAGTATGAGCTCTTTAAGATGAAGTCTGATGAGTCAATCAAGGCCATGTTCACACGATTCACAGAAATCACCAACAACCTTGACTCTCTCGGCAAGAGCTTTACCAACGTTGAGAAAGTAAGGAAGATACTGAGGTGCCTTCCAAAGGAGAAATGGGGTCCAAAAGTAACAGCTATAGAGGAAGCCCAGGACCTCACCACTCTACCCCTTGATGACCTTCTTGGAAAGCTAATCACGCATGAGATGATCCTTAATGAAGACGATGGAGAACTTCCAGCTAGCACTAAGAACTTGGCACTCAAGTCTAAGAAGGATGAGCCCAAGGATGGATCTGATTCCGAAGATGAGGATGACGATGAGGATGATCCTTTTGCTCTTATCACAAGAGGCCTTGCTAGAATTCTCAAAATGAAGAAGCAATTCAACAACAAGGATGGATCAGAGTCTTCAAAATTTCGAGGTAAGCCTCAATACAACAAGTATGAAAAGAAGACTAAACCGTTGTCTTGTTTTGAATGTGGTGAAACAGATCATCTTGTGAAGGACTGCCCTCAAAAGACAAAGAGCCAGCCCAAGAAAGGTGACAAATGGAAGAAGAAAGCCATGGTGGCTACTTGGAGTGATTCCGACTCTGACTCCGACGATGAGAAGGCCAGCATTTGTCTTATGGCCTCTGGAGATGAATCTCACGATGAAAAGCTTGAAGCTACTGTAAGAGAACTTATGGAAAGTCCAAAAGAGGTATTATCGGAATTCCTTTCCAATATGATTGCCAATGAAGAAAAGCTTATTGCCCAAACTAACATTCTTATTAAGAGAACTGTGGACCAGGAAAGAACTATTGAGGATCTGTCTATGAGGGTCAAAGGTCTTGAAGCTTCTTATTCAGGTCTTGACATTAAAGTCAAGACGCTTGACTCGGAGAAATCTGAACTCAAGCAAGATCTCTCCTCTCTAAGAAATGAGCATCATGACTTAGAGAACGAGAAGATCTCCCTGAATAATAAGATTCTAGACCAACAGACAGCCCTCATAAGTTTTACCAAATCCAAAGGCACTCTTGATAAGATGTTGGGTGAGCAACAAAGCTCTCTAAACAAAAGTGGTATTGGTTACAATCCAAAGTTTTTAAAGAAGCAACACATTACCACTTTTGTAAAGGCAAAAGGAAGCAGAACCTCTCCTATATGTCACCATTGTGCTAGAAAGGGACATGTAAAAGAGACCTGCCCTTATAGGAGAAAGGATCCATACATTATTCGTAATACATTTCCTGTTCATTTGAGAAAAGAACGGATAACACAAGTTTGGGTCCCAAAAGGCACTATTTTACCAAATATGGTTTACCCCAACAATGGATCCAAATTTGCTTATTGGTCTAGCCACAAAGGTTGATGTTTGTTTTGCAGGAGATCACCAAGGTGAAAGAACACAAATGGATTATTGATAGTGGATGCTCGAGGCATATGAGTGGGAAGAGTTCTCTCTTTCATGATCTAAAGGAGCAATCCACGGGAACAATCACTCTTTGTGACAAAGGAAAATGCGACATCGTTGGTATTGGTAGTGTTGGAAGTGATTCCAGCCATAGTATTAAAAATGTCTATCTTGTTAATGGTTTGAAGTATAATCTGCTTAGTGTCTCTCAATTATGTGATAGTGGTAACAATGTCAGATTTAACAAGAAAAGATGTATAGTGTGCAGAGATGATACAGGTGAAGTTATATTGACTGCATACCGTTACAACAATATATACGCCGTAAATGTTGATCAAGTGGCACAAGGAAGCTTAACTTGTCTAAAGGCTTTGACGGACGATCCAAAGCTTTGGCACAGGAGACTCGGTCATGTGAGTCCACATACACTACAGAAGCTTGTGTCCAAAGGGCTTGTAAGAGGGCTACCTGAGATGGACTTCAAAGGTATTGTTGACATGTGCAATGCATGCACACGAGGTAAACAAACACGTAGCTCTTTCAAACCCAAAAAGGTTGTAAGTTCTTCTAGACCCCTTGAACTTTTACATATGGATTTATGTGGTCCTATGCGAGTCAAATCTCCCAATGGTAAAAAGTACATGCTAGTTGTTGTCGATGATTTTTCAAGATATACTTGGGTTGTATTTTTAAAAGAAAAATCAGAGGCCTTATTTGAGTTTTCAAAACTTTGTAAGGAGTTGCAAACTTTAAGAAATGAGCCCATAGTGTCTATTCGGAGTGATCATGGTAGGGAGTTTGATCAACTTCAATTTGATTTGTTTTGTGCTAAATATGGCATCTCCCATAACTTTTCTGCTCCTAGGACACCTCAACAAAATGGGGTTGTGGAACGCAAGAACCGCACCTTAGAGGATATGGCCAGGACTATGCTTTTAGAAAATGCATTACCTAAAACCTATTGGGCTGAAGCTGTTAACACAACTAACTATATTTTGAATCGTTGTCTTATTCGTTCCATCTTAAAGAAAACTCCTTATGAACTTTTCAAAGGCCGCAAACCACTTATATCTTATTTTAAACCCTTTGGCTGTACTTGTTTTGTTCATAATAATGGAAAAGATAACCTTGGGAAATTTGATGCGCGTAGTGATGAAGGTATATTTCTTGGCTATTCCACGAGTAGCAAAGCTTATAGAATCTTCAATAAAAGGACCCAGGTTGTTGAAGAAAGTATACATGTTATTTTTGATGAATGCAATGACGGTGCTTTGAGTGAAAGTGTTGCAGATATAGATCTTAACATCCATGAAGAGAACGAGGAAGGTGATGGTGCTGCTACCAAGAACACAGAGAAGAGGAACATGCAGGAACCGATTCTTAACACTGAAGAATTGGCCCAAGGTGTTGAAGATTCGTCCAAAGCCCTTGGTGTCCAATCCAACAGTGTTGAGACGTCAGAAACTGCTGTAACTGAACCTAACAGGACCACGGAGTCAGATGTACTACAAGTCAACCCTACAAGTGTGACGAATCAAGGAGCTGAGACTAGCAAAAGGAAATTCAAATACTCCTCATCACACTCATTAAAGGATATCATTTCTGACCCTACTTCTAGTGTTCAAACTCGTTCTAAACTTAAAGATCTCTGTGCTTTTCACGCGTTTGTTTCTCTTATTGAGCCAAAGAAGGTAGATGAGGCACTTCAGGAGCCAGACTGGATCATTGCTATGCAAAGTGAGCTTAATGAATTTGAAAGAAACAAAGTCTGGACCTTGAAGCCTAGGCCAAAGCATCAATCAGTCATTGGCACTCGATGGGTATTTCGAAACAAGCTAGATGAGAATGGTAAGGTTGTGAGGAACAAGGCAAGGCTTGTTGCTCAAGGCTACAATCAAGAGGAAGGTATTGACTACGAGGAGATCTTTGCTCCCGTAGCCAGGCTTGAAGCCATTCGCATTTTATTAGCATTTGCATCTTTTATGAGCATAAAGTTATATCAAATGGATGTCAAGTGTGCTTTTCTCAATGGTTTCTTAGAGGAAGAAGTTTATGTGGCTCAACCCCCAGGTTTTGAAAGCTCAAAATTTCCCAATCATGTTTATAAACTTGACAAAGCGCTTTATGGTTTGAAACAAGCCCCAAGAGCTTGGTATGAGCGCTTGTCAAAATATCTTTTAGAAAATGATTTTAAAAGGGGGTTGATCGACAAGACTCTTTTTATCAAGACCAAAGGAAAGGACATTTTGGTTATTCAAATTTATGTTGATGATATATTATTTGGTGCTACTAACACATCTTTGTGCAAGGAATTTTCTGACATCATGTGCAGTGAATTTGAGATGAGCTTGATGGGTGAACTCAACTTCTTTTTGGGATTACAAGTTCATCAATCCAAGAAAGGGATCTTTGTCAACCAAAGCAAGTACACTAAGGATCTCTTGAAGAAGTTCAAGATGGATCAATCCAAAGAAGCCAAGACTCCCATGAGCTCAACATTGTCTCTAGATCAAGACAAGACTGGAACAAGTGTCAATCAAAAGGAGTATCGAGGAATGATTGGATCTTTATTATATCTCACGGCTAGTAGACCTGACATCATGTTTAGTGTTTGCATGTGTGCTAGGTTTCAAGCTGATCCTAAAGAATCTCACCTCGTGGCTGTGAAGAGAATCTTTCGATATCTCAATGGCACTAAGGAACTTGGACTATGGTACCCAAAGCAAAAGGATTTCACTTTAATTGGATATTCTGATGCAGACTTTGCAGGCTACAAGGTGGATAGGAAGAGCACATCAGGATGTTGCCAATTCTTAGGAGCATCTTTGATCAGTTGGCACTCAAAGAAGCAAAATTCAGTTGCTCTATCCACTGCAGAAGCCGAATACATTGCAGCTGGAGCCTGTTGCTCCCAAATCCTTTGGATAGCTCAACAAATGCGAGATCTTGGCATCAACCTCAAAGGTATCCCAATTAAGTGTGACAATACAAGTGCCATATCCATCACTAAGAATCCTGTTCAGCATTCAAGGACCAAGCATATTGATGTAAGACATCATTTCATTAGAGATCATGTTGAAAAAGGTGATGTGTCCATATCTTTTATTTCTACTGATTATCAATGGGCTGACATTTTTACTAAGCCTTTGGCAGAGGACAGGTTCACCTTCATAAGATGAGAGATTGGGATGCTTAACAAGGATGCACTTTCGTAGGGGGAGCTTTCCCTTTACGAAAGATAAATTCTACTTAGTGTCAAGACCCTTGAAAACTAAGTCAAGGTGTGTGAACTAAATGGTGGAGTACATATATCGGATCATATATTTTTGGTTAATATCTTTTTAGATATTTAATCAATTATATTTTTATTAAATTTCAAAATTGCCTATTTCTGTGTTTTCCTTAACCGTTAAGATTTTTTTATTTTTGGAACTAAATCTCTCAGATTTTCAGTCCGATTTTAAGGGAATATTTGAATTTGAATTTGAAAACCTTTCAAATTGGCAATGTAATGATTTCTTTCCTTGGAACCCTAAACCCGTCCCATCACTCCCTCTACTTAAACCCAATATTGTACCCGATTACAACCCACACTCAGACTTTTCCAAACCCTTTCCACTTCTTCATCTTCAACCTCTCAATTGTTTCTCAAGAAACCCTAACCAACTTTCTCCATGGCACCCAAAACCAAGAAAACTGTCACACCCAAAAGACTTGGCGCCACCCCCAAGGGACGTCAGGCCACTGCTACCTCTCCCACACCTGAACCCGCTCCTCAAGCTATTATCCCAACCGTCGTCCAGAGCACCATTGCTGAGAGCTCGGCCATTGTTCCCAAAGGCTCTCAAAAGCGCTCTGCGAAGAAGCCGATCAGTGCTAAACAAAAAGGAAAGAGAAAGATTTTGGCTGAGGAAGTGGACGAGGAAGAGGAGGAAGAAGATCTCGACGCCCTTCTGGAAAGAGATGCTGCCAAGGAAGCCGAGGAGGAGGCCTTAAGGAAGAAAAAGGCCGATGAGGAGGCCGAGCTTGCTAAGAAACTGGCCGAGGAAGAAGCTGAGCGGATTCGGAAGGAAGCCGACGCCGAGGAGGTTCCATCCGAGGAGGAGCCTGAGGAAGAAGAAGAAGAAGAGCAAGAGGGATCTGGAGAGGACGAGGAACCTGAAGGAGATGAAGCGGGGTCCGGTGAGGACTTGGGGTCTGAGGAAGAGGAGGAAGAATCTCCCCCTCCTTCTCCTCCTCCTCCCCCGTCTCCGAAGAAGCGGAAAGCCCCTGCTGCTGTCAAGCCTCCATCCCCCAAGCGTACCAGGAAGGGCACTGTCAAGAGTCTTGTAGCGTCTGTCAAGAGAGCTGCTCCAACAGTTGCGCGCAGAAAGAACGCAGACCCCCCGGCCTATATCCAGATAAATCAATCCTTGCCCTCCTCTTGGTTTCAAGATGCTGAGACTGCTGGTAAGTGGGTAGACGAGTTTCGAACTCGTAAGATTAGTTGTTCTGATTTTTTAGATTTTGAGTTCTTTGAAGCTTTGAAGTTACCTTGCATTGAGCTCCTCAAAAAATCCCCAGCCTGGACCCTTCTTAACCTTGAGACTGTCTACTACCCCCAACTTACCCGACTTTTCTACATTAACCTAAAAGCCAAAAACGACACCGATGGTTGGTCTTT
Source organism: Persicaria maculosa (assembly GCA_963922045.1). NCBI lineage: Eukaryota > Viridiplantae > Streptophyta > Magnoliopsida > Caryophyllales > Polygonaceae > Persicaria > Persicaria maculosa. Next base: position 49,161,267 of record OY998259.1, on the reverse strand, counting down.
GGAGTCTGTAGTCAAAGGGGTTAGAATCTCTCTCAACTCCAATGGCTTTGCAGATTTCCTTGGCCTACCTACCCCAGTTCCACCCGCTGATATACACCCCGCAAAAGAGAATTGCATCATCCTTGCCCGAGCCAAATATCTCCTACTCAAAGCATCCAACAGCACCTCAAAGCAACTTACCCACTCATCCCTAACCCTTGAGGCGAAAATAATTTTTAACATCATTGTTCGATGCCTCTTACCCCGTCTTAACTCTGGCTCACTCCTTACCGACAATGCCATGGTCCTGCTCTATCGCATCCTAAATGGCCTTGATCTTGATCTGGCCAACACTATCCTTGGAACCATGGCTCATGCCAGAAAAGCCAAAAAAGGCTCTCCCCTCCCCTTTGCTACCCTTTTGACCCCTATCTTCAAAGCTTCTGGAATTGATGTCAAAAATGAAGAACAGCTGCGTCATACGGGTAAGTTCGACTCTAAAGGCCTTGAAAAGATTGGCATCACTCGGTCTCCCCAAGGGACCTTGAGTCTTGCCACTCCTTCAAAAGCCTTTCCCACTGCTCCAGCTTTCGATGAACGCATGGACAACCTAGAGTTGGGCTTGGAGGAAGTTCGCCTGGATATTAAGGAGCTGCAGAAGGAGATCATGACGGAGATGAGCGGGATTTCAAAGATGCTGGAAGGACTGTGGACGAGGCTCACTGATGATGCTCCGGATGACTAAGCCTAAACCTTAACCCACCCTATCCCACCCCTGAAATTTGATACATTGCTGGTTTGTTGGAAACATTTTCAAAACTTTTGGTGACTTTTTGGTGACTGTTTTTACCTCCGCCCTTTGTTGAAAGACAAAAAGGGGGAGATGATCTGTGGTGCTTAGACTTTGAAAACCTCTGCTTAAAGGTCTTGGAAGACCTTGTTTTTTGATTTATGGTTTTCGGTTGGATGTTTTCTTACTTAAAAATTTTTTGATCCAACATATGTCTAACCCTTGTAGGTACTTAGTCCGAATTCCATTGTATTATCTACTTTTGACTAAGTTGCAGGGATGCACAGGTTTTGTCTTTCATCAAGGGGGAGATTGATAACTCCCTCCCTTGATGAAAAATGGAATAATTGTTTCAAGGGCTTTGACAAGATGTTTGTGTCAAAGGCCTTGGCGCATTGACAGTTGATGAAATACAAAACCTATATTATTTGTCCGAATATTATCTTATCTTATTATATGCTTCCGTTATATTATATATATATGTTGGACTAACCTTTTCAGGAAGTATATTCAAGATTATATCTTTCCTTTGGTGCATATGAAGAGATCCTATTCAAAACGGATCATGGCTTCAAAGTATCCAAATATAGAAGATTGAAGATCAAGCTGATTCGAAGGAGCCGTTGGAGATCTGGTGGTGAAGATCCTCAGGCGCCATTCCACTTCTATATAAAGGAAAGAAAGAAGAAGACAGAAAAAACACAAGGGCTACACGAGTTTCATTCAAGTGATCTGTCTTCCAAGTGTCTCTCTGCTAAGCACTCAAGAGTTTGTTGTTTATTTCAAAGCCTTTGAGAGTCACTGTGAGCTTATAGGATATATTTATTTCAAGTGTTACTCGAGAGTTTATAACTCGGGAAGTTGCACTAGGCTATTGATTTGCGAGAGTTAGAGGATTGTACTAGATAGCTGAGAGAGGTGGGGCTCTTCTAGATTGGTCTAGGACTCCAAGGGAACGTGAGTTGACTAGATTGCAATTGTATAGAAGAGAGGCTTCTCGGTGAGCTATTAGGATCCTAAGCTAAGCGAATCAATAAAGCCTTTTGAATCCTAGGGTTGTGGAAGAACCCTAGGCGGGGACGTAGGCCAAGTTGTGCTGAACCTGATGCGGGACCATCTTCTACAACTCCAGACACACCCATCATACTTGGAGAAGGACCAATGACTCGAGCTAGAGCTAAGAAGCTTCAGAGAGACTCATTCAACTTTGTGAGTCATGCTTTGTTCTCGAGCAAGGTTCAACTCCCCGAGCCTACATTGAAGACATATATGTGCATTGGAGCACAAATGGAGGCCGAGCCACCCTAACATCAGCTTGGTCGAAATATTCTAAGTGTTAGAGTTCATTTTCAGCTTAAGTGTTCTATTGGGCTGAATTGGGCTTTTTTTAGTCATTCTTTTTAAAGACCTTATTTATTTATGTTTTTAGATGTTATTAGGCCCAATATGTTAATTAGTTTATTTTATCATGTTATTATTTTCGGCCAGAACTAGGAGTAAGGCCTATATATTGTCGATTCATCCTTGTAACAACGGGGAACATTGATAATAGAAATCTATTCTTCTCAAACGTGTGAAACACTAGAGAGAGAGATCTGATCGAATTGAGCAGTGCTCTTCAGGATCTCGAACCGATTGATAATCTCAGCTTGGTTTGCTTTGCCGTTCATCAACTTCGCAAGACTTGGTGAATCTAGTATCCACAAGCCCCCTCCTTGTGCCTTCAAGTTGTCCGCTTGATTGTGTAGGGTTGTAGAGGCGGGTTGTGTAGTCATTGGTATTGGTTCCTACCCTCTGAGGAGGCCTGGGGTCTTTATCTTGTTCTGCATAGATCGACTCAGTCCATATCAGGTCGTGTCTTTCAATTCTTGTTATCAAATTTCGAGTCTTTATCCTTCTTATTCAGTCTTGCATCGAGTCCTGTCCATTCTTTTAGTGTCGACATCAATTACAACCTGTTCTTGGTGTTCTTGTCGAGTTCTTGATTGATCTTGCATGTTCTTGATCGAATCTTGAGAGTCTTGCATTGTTCTTGCTTATTCTTGCTGCGTTTCTTGAGTTCTTGTTTGAATCTTGATCATCTTGATTGAGTTTCTTTGAGTCCAGTTGCTGCGTTCTTGCTTTCTTGTTTGTTTCTTTAAGTTTCTTGCTTGTTGTCGAAGATCGGACCACCCTGCGGCTAACCCCGTATCAAATTGGCATCAGAGCTTTGGTTTCCGACATCAAGATTGAGTCTTTTCTTTTCCTAAACACAAAAATCCAAAAAACAGAGTCCTTTTCTTGTTTTGGTTATTTACTTCTTGCATTCTTTTGATTATTTTACTAATCTTGAGTTTGTGATTGTTTGTGGTTGCATAGCCTAAACACAAAGCCTAGCCGAGACCGTGGAGTCGACCAAAGGTGCACACAATCCCATTGTGAACACCCATAGCCGACGGCAGAATCTGTCCCCATAGCCTTGCTTTGGCCGAATCCATCAAACCACAAGGAACCCTAGTTTGTTATCTTTTCTATCCCTTGTTCTATCTTTGGAACTTTTATCTATCTTTTATCTATTTCCTTTATCTCTTGCCTATTTTAAATTCTGATTTTTGGTGGATAAAATCATTATATCTATCAAATATCTAATTAAGGCATAAGATAGATCCTATTACCTTAAATAGCCATTCTATCTATAAATTTGCATTAGGGCTGAACTTTTTTATCTTTTCACCACAATTCTCAGAATTTTCGAGTCCTATATTATTATTAGAGTTCTTTCTTGCATTAGTTTCATAAGTTAAAAAAAAAAATCAGTTTCGAAATTTATTTTAAAACTTGGACCTAGGAGGATAAAATTCACTAGGGGCAAAAGTAAGTCAAAAAAAAAAAAAGAGGAAAGTGTTTGTTTGATCTAGTGCAAGAAAGCTCCCAAGGACAATTGGTGAACCCTTTTTCTCAGCCCTAGTCGACATACCCTATCCCAAACACATACACCTCCACAAAAATTGAAACCCTACCCTGCAACTACAACGTCCTAACTTAAAGGTTTTCAATCAAAAGAGGTAAACTTCCAAATTTTCTTTTGCTTTCTTATCTTCTTTTGTGTCGAGTGCTCTTTCACTCCTTGATCGAGTGCTGCTGTGTGTTGTTTGTTGGTGTCGAGTGCTCCCTTGCTACTGTCGAGTACTCATTAGTCTATTTCGAGTTGATCCTTGTTGTGTCGAGTACTGATTTTGATTGATCAAGTGCTCTCCTTGTTGTGTCGAATTGAATTCTTGCAAATTCCCATCTGTTTTGCTTGAATTGAGTTGTTTGCTTACATCGAGTGCTCTACAGCCCTTGTTGAGTACTCTTCTGTGTTGTTTCATTCATTACATACCTTGATTGCCTTGTTTTTGCTTGGTAGTTGATTTGCCCAAAGTGGATTGCCCTAGCAAGCGTGATATATCAATCAGAGAGGGAGTGTGAGCGAAACACAACTGTGAGCTGTTTATAAGTTTTACTAACCTTAACATAGTTCTTTGTTTCTTTTTCTTTTGTTATAATGTCTAATAACCAGGGAAACAATGGTGGTAACAATACCACTAATTCAAGTGCTACTGTAACCCCCGAACAGTTCGCCATCATGATGAACAACATCACTACCATCATGAACACCATGGCTAACAAGGAGTCCGTAGCTGAACTAGCCGCCAAGGTGACAGCTTTGGAGAACTCTAGGCCGAGTGGTTCAAACACCATAGGAGGTCAGCAAGACCGAGTGGAGATACATCAAGACGAAAGAGAGGTCGTAAATCCTAACCCTATTCCTAATCCTAATCCTCATGTCAATATTAATTTAGATAATCCTTTATTCAATGAAAACAACTCTCCACGGGGTGGGAGAAATGATCGGAATAATGGGTTTGTTAATGTGCAAGGTCAAGGACAGGGAAGGGGAAGAGGTCGTGGCTATCAAGAGCAATTCTATTACTCGGAGCAAGATAACGACTTCCAAGAAGAGGAGTATTGGGAGCGACGCCCGAGACGGAATCAAAGGGGAAATCAGAACCGACCACCTAGGTTCAATGACGACGACGGTATAGGTAAGGTTAAGGTAAAGATTCCTCCTTTTGATGGTAAGACTGATCCAGATGCTTATATTGATTGGGAGATTAAAATGGAGCAAATCTGGAATTGTCATAATTTCTCAGAACCTAAGAAAGTACAACTAGCTTCCCTAGAGTTTCAAGGTTTTGCATTAATCTGGTGGGATAATCTTGTTAAGGAAAGAAGAAGATCCCTTGATGCACCTATTGCTTCTTGGGAACAATTAAAAGTGGTAATGAGAAATAGGTTTGTACCTCAACATTATGATAGAGAGCTATTAAACAGATTAGAAAACCTTAAACAAGGTAGTAAAACTGTTGAGGAAACATTTAATGTTATGCAAGAAGCTATGGCTCGAGCTAATGTGGTAGAAACTCACGATAAAACTAATGTTAGATACCTTAGGATCTTGCATCCCGCTTTAGCTCATGAAATTGATTATTTTCCCTACACTACCCCTACTGAATTATTACATCTAGCTATGAAAGTAGAAAAGGGACAACGTTACAAGAGCCAAGCTAATAGAGTGTCGAGTGGCCAGCAACAAGGGTGGCGTTCCAACAGGCCCCAACAGCCCCAAGGGCGCTCGGAGATGGGCTCTAGGGAGCGAGCTCAGCAGCCCCAATGGAGGAGTGAGGGCCGACAGCCCCAACAGCCCCTCGACAAGGGTAAAGGTCCATGGAATGGACGAGAATCGTCTGGGACATCTACTGGTCCCAAAGGGAGTAATCCTAACTCTTCTACCATTCGTTCTAGAGATATTGTATGCTTTAAATGCCAAGGTAGAGGACATTATATGAAGGATTGCCCTAATAAGAAAACTCTCATGGTTAATCAATTTGGAGAATATGAATCTGAAAACTCTTGTGATGAACATGATGAGAATGCTAATAATGACAATGATCAGAACTTAAACCTTGTTTGTTATGAAAATGATGATGATGAGGTTGAATATGAACATGGAGAATCTTTGATTGTTAGGAGAGTGTTAAGTGTTGTTCCTACACCATGTGAAGATAATCAAAGAGAAAACTTATTTCATACTCGTTGTCTTGTTAAAGGAAAGGTTGTAAATGTGATCATTGATGGAGGTAGTTGCTGTAATTTAGCTAGTCAAGAAATGGTTGACAAATTGCATTTACCTACTGTCCAACACCCTAGACCTTACAAATTGCATTGGATGAATGATTGTGGCTTATTAAAAGTTCATAGACAAGTTAAAGTGCATATTAAACTAGGACATTATGAAGATGATGTTTTATGTGATATTGTGCCTATGCAAGCTTGTCATATTCTATTAGGCCGTCCTTGGCAATCTGATCGTAAGGTTATTCATGATGGGTTTACTAATCGCTATACCTTTACTTTTCAGGGAAAGAATGTCATTCTCAAACCCATGACACCTACACAAGTAGCTGATGAGATTGAGAAGCGGAAGGTAAGTAAAGGTGAGTTAGATCAGGAGGCTCAATCGAGCCAAGTGGATCCTCAAACTCGAGCTAAGAGTGTGTTCTTGGTTTCCAAAAGCACATTCCTGGACGAATTTGCGGATGGTGGAACTATGCTTATGCGCCTTTGCAAGAGCTTGAGCATGTTGAGTGAAGAGCTTAAAGCTTCTCTTCCATCAAACATTCTCGCTCTTCTTGAGGAGTTTAAGGATGTGTTTCCCGATGACATACCACCAGGTCTACCCCCTATTCGTGGAATTGAGCATCAAATTGATCTTATTACAGGGGCTGCATTACCTAATAGGCCTGCGTATCATATGAATCCCACTGAGACCCAAGAGGTCCAAACCCAAGTCCAGGAACTGTTGGATAAGGGTTATATTAGAGAAAGCTTAAGTCCTAGTGCTGTACCTGTGTTATTAGTCCCTAAGAAAGATGGATCATGGAGAATGTGTGTAGATTGTAGGGCTATTAACAACATTACTATTAAATATCGTCACCCTATTCCTAGATTAGATGATATGTTAGATGAGTTACATGGAGCTTCTATATTTTCTAAAATTGATCTTAGAAGTGGTTATCATCAGATTAGAATGAAAAAGGGGGATGAATGGAAAACAGCCTTTAAGACTAAGCTTGGTTTATATGAGTGGTTGGTTATGCCTTTTGGGTTAACTAATGCTCCTAGCACTTTTATGCGTTTAATGAATCATGTGCTTCGAGATTTCATTGGAAGATTTGTTGTTGTTTATTTTGATGATATTCTGATTTATAGCAAATCTCTTAATGAACATGAATCACATCTTAGAGAAGTGCTTAAAACGCTGAGAATTGAACACTTGTATGCTAATTTAAAGAAGTGTGAATTATGTAATGAACAAGTGTCTTTTCTTGGATTTGTAGTGAGCTCTAATGGACTGCGTGTTGATGAATCAAAGATTAAAGCCATCCAAGAGTGGCCGACACCCACTAACATAGGACATGTACGCAGCTTCCAAGGACTTGCTAGCTTCTACCGACGATTTGTGCGAGACTTTAGTACAATCTCAGCCCCACTGACCGAGCTTACTAAGAAGAGAAGTGAGTTTACATGGGGAGCAGCTCAGGAGGAAGCATTCAACACACTTAAGGACAAGCTCACTCACGCACCCCTATTAGCGTTGCCGGACTTTACTCAGCCTTTTGAAGTAGAGTGTGATGCTAGCGGAGTCGGAATTGGTGGAGTCCTTATGCAGGGAGGTAAGCCTATTGCTTTCTTTTCTGAGAAATTGAAAGGTGCTTGTCTTAATTACTCTACCTATGATAAGGAATTGTATGCATTGTTTAGAGTACTTAAGACATGGTCTCACTATCTATGGCCTAGTGAGTTTATTCTTAGGACTGATCATGAGTCTTTAAAACACTTTAAAAGCCAAGATAAACTTGATAGGAGACATGGTAGATGGATGGAGTTTATTGAAACATTTCCTTATGTAATTAAGTATAAGAAAGGCAAAGACAATGTGGTAGCTGATGCATTATCTAGGAGACATGTTCTTTTAACCACTTTGGATTCTAGAGTCTTAGGCTTTGTTTACATAAAGGAATTGTATGAATCTGATTTGGATTTTGGTGATATCTTTCGAAAATGCTTAGAAAAGGGTCCTAATGACAGCTTTTATATACATGAAGGATTCTTATTTCGAAAAGATCAAGTGTGCATTCCTAGATGTTCTCTACGATTATTACTTGTTAGTGAAGCCCATAGTGGTGGATTAATGGGACATTTTGGTAGAGATAAGACCTATAACACCCTGAAATCACACTTTTATTGGCCACATATGCTTAGGGATGTAGAACATTGCCTTAAGAGATGCATAGATTGCATTAAAGCCAAAGCTAAGCTTATGCCTCATGGCCTTTATACACCACTACCGACCCCCTCAGCCCCTTGGGAAGACATTTCTATGGATTTTATAGTTGGGTTGCCTAGAACTAAGAAGGGGAGAGATTCTATATTTGTGGTAGTGGATAGGTTCTCTAAAATGGCTCATTTCATTGCATGCCACAAAACTGATGATGCTACCAATGTTGCTAATCTATTCTTTAAAGAAGTAGTTAGGTTGCATGGCGTGCCTAAAACCATTGTTAGTGATAGGGATGTGAAATTCTTAAGTCATTTTTGGCGCACTTTATGGAATAAATTGGGAACTAGATTGCTATTCTCTACTTCTAGCCACCCCCAAACTGATGGCCAAACTGAGGTGACTAATAGAACCCTTGCTACTGTCCTAAGAGCTATTATTAGGAAGAATTTGAAACTTTGGGAAGAAGCCTTACCTCATGTGGAATTTGCTTATAATAGAACCATGCATTCGGCTACTAAAATCAGTCCATTTGAATGTGTGTATGGTGTTAATCCACTAACCCCTTTTGATCTTACTCCATATCCTATGAGAGACAAAGAATCTTTTGAGGCAGGTAAGCACGTCGAGTTCATTAAGGAGCTGCATGAACGAACTCGAGAGAAGCTGAAGCTAAAGGCTGAATACAATGCTAACAAGGCCAACAAGGGACGTCGCTTGGTCACATTTCAGCCTGGAGATCTTGTATGGGTGCATTTGAGGAAGGAGCGGTTTCCAGAAGCCCGGAAGAACAAGCTGTCGCCGCGAGGTGATGGACCATTTCGGATCAAGAAGAGAGTGGGCGACAATGCCTACCAATTGGAGCTTCCTGGAGACATGGGCGTGAGCGCTACATTCAACGTCGCGGATCTAATCCCTTACTTCGCTGTGGATGAAGACTTGGATTCGTGGTCGAATCCTTTTCAAGAAGGGGAGGTTGATGCGGGACCATCTTCTACAACTCCAGACACACCCATCATACTTGGAGAAGGACCAATGACTCGAGCTAGAGCTAAGAAGCTTCAGAGAGACTCATTCAACTTTGTGAGTCATGCTTTGTTCTCGAGCAAGGTTCAACTCCCCGAGCCTACATTGAAGACATATATGTGCATTGGAGCACAAATGGAGGCCGAGCCACCCTAACATCAGCTTGGTCGAAATATTCTAAGTGTTAGAGTTCATTTTCAGCTTAAGTGTTCTATTGGGCTGAATTGGGCTTTTTTTAGTCATTCTTTTTAAAGACCTTATTTATTTATGTTTTTAGATGTTATTAGGCCCAATAAGTTAATTAGTTTATTTTATCATGTTATTATTTTCGGCCAGAACTAGGAGTAAGGCCTATATATTGTCGATTCATCCTTGTAACAACGGGGAACATTGATAATAGAAATCTATTCTTCTCAAACGTGTGAAACACTAGAGAGAGAGATCTGATCGAATTGAGCAGTGCTCTTCAGGATCTCGAACCGATTGATAATCTCAGCTTGGTTTGCTTTGCCGTTCATCAACTTCGCAAGACTTGGTGAATCTAGTATCCACAAGCCCCCTCCTTGTGCCTTCAAGTTGTCCGCTTGATTGTGTAGGGTTGTAGAGGCGGGTTGTGTAGTCATTGGTATTGGTTCCTACCCTCTGAGGAGGCCTGGGGTCTTTATCTTGTTCTGCATAGATCGACTCAGTCCATATCAGGTCGTGTCTTTCAATTCTTGTTATCAAATTTCGAGTCTTTATCCTTCTTATTCAGTCTTGCATCGAGTCCTGTCCATTCTTTTAGTGTCGACATCAATTACAACCTGTTCTTGGTGTTCTTGTCGAGTTCTTGATTGATCTTGCATGTTCTTGATCGAATCTTGAGAGTCTTGCATTGTTCTTGCTTATTCTTGCTGCGTTTCTTGAGTTCTTGTTTGAATCTTGATCATCTTGATTGAGTTTCTTTGAGTCCAGTTGCTGCGTTCTTGCTTTCTTGTTTGTTTCTTTAAGTTTCTTGCTTGTTGTCGAAGATCGGACCACCCTGCGGCTAACCCCGTATCAGAACCTCGTAAACAATTACTCGTGTTCTTTACTTATTGCTTTACCTTATTTCCGCACTTGGTTCGATTGTCTAACTTTGTGATTCAGGTTAATCTCAAAGGTTTTGGTACGAGCTCCAAAAGTCTTGAGACTTTTTGCGAAAAACGGGCATACTCTATTCAACCCCCCCTTCTAGAGTATTTCTTTATTACATTGTTTTATATTATCGAACCTTCAGTAATCTCAAGCTCAACTTTCTACTAATTACACTTATTAACTCTATACATTCAATTCCTAACAAAGGTGAATCAGAGAGGGAGGGTGCATGAGAGAAGAAAAGAGAATAGAGATGGGTGTGGCGCGGGTGATTGCTTGCAATGGTGTGGGGTGTGTTTTGGCCTTTTCCAAAATAAGAAGGCAAGTGTGGAGAGGGAGGGATAAGGGTTATGGATGTTTCTCTAAAACAAGGAAATGGGAAAGTGGGTGTGAGTGTCTTGATTTTCAAATCAACCAAGGGACCACAAAGGGGTGATTTTTGGATACACACGGGGAAGAAGACAAAACTTATGGTTCCGAAAGCGCAAATTTCAAATTCCCGAAGTTAGATTTTCGAATTTTCGTTCTCTCGATCTAATCCCGACTCGATTAAAATAAGGTTTTGAAATCACGAGGATATCGACATCCAAAGTTAATTATGAATCCCGAGGCATAAGGAAGGAATTATCCTTCAAAAGTTCAAAATTTGGTCGGATTCCGCTTTAAGAATTTTAAACACGATTTTCAATGTGAAGATGAGGATTTTCAAATATCCGAATTTTCCGACTTAAATCCATTTTATTTTATTTATTTTTAAATTATTATTTTAAAACCCAGAGCCTTCACATCTCTATACCTTAGAGCGCCTACCACCTTGGCAACTTAAACTTCATTACTCATTTGAAGAATAAATTATACTAATTCTATAAAAAATTATATATTTAAATTTTAAAAAAATAAACGGTTCCTGTCGGGTATCCGACAACGGGATTTACCCGATCCGAACACGAACCTTTTATTTTCGTGTTTTACCGGTTCGTGTCATTTTCGTGTCGTATTTTTTTAGTGTCGTATCGCCGTGTTTTCGTGTCGAGTCAATCGTGTCGGATTTTTCTGCACAACCCTAGTTGATATGTACTTTATTTTTGCATTTTCCTTTCCGTCATTTGCTTCTTGTTATTTCCTTTCGGTCACTTGATTCTATTATTTGTTTATGTTATTTGATTCACGTTGTACATAATGATTTGTCCATCTATCGGCTTGTCCGGTCTCCCTTGGTTTTTCTAGGCTTGTCTAGAGAATCGAATTACTTTCTTTATATAAAAAAATAATAAAATAAGGGCAGAGCGGAAAACCCTCTTTCGAGGCCTGGAGAACGCGTTGCTGCTCCACGGAGTCCACACGCCCCCAATGTCAACCCTAAACACCATATCCAAATCACTTCAATCTAATACTTCATCTTCCCTTGTTGACAGCAAGGAAACGCCTAGCTACAAAGGACAAATACAAATCCGGGGAAGTGGATCTACAATGTGCTTTATGCAACCTCTCTCTAGAATCACATGAACATATTTTCTTCGAGTGTAACTTCTCCTGTAATGTTTGGATCCAGATCAAGAGCTGGCTGGGACTATGGAGAAGCATGACATCGATACCAAGTGCTCTAAAATGGTTAAAGAAAGAAGCTAAAGGAAAGGGGTGGCTTTCAAAAGCAAAGAGAGTGGGACTAGCTACCACGGTGTATCACATTTGGAAGGCTCGAAATGACAAGTTTTTTGGAGATAAAAACTGGGCAGTGGAGGAGGTTGTGCACCTCCTGATCAAAACTCACACCTATAGGGTCCTCGACTACCACTTTGGAATGCATTTCAACAATGCTCCTATGCTAGCAGCTGGATTCCTACAAGAGCACCAGATGTAGGCCAAGAGGATGGCACGACAAGGGAACATCACAACCAAAGTTGACTAGCAAGCCATGGGATATATAGAGGGTAGGCAACATTTTGTCTCTCGTTGCCTTTATGTTTTTGGGCTTGTATTGCTTTTTGTAACAACATTGGAGTCAACTTACTTGAATTGGATGATGTTAAAGGGTGCTCGGAGTGGTTTGGGGTAACACCTTGATGGCATAGCCGAAGGGGTGCTACTCTTTACTACTCTTGAGAGTGTGTGTCCGACTTCCGATAGCCTCGGCTTGAAGAGATAAGAACCTCACAATGGCCTTGGCCTTCACACCCTAACGCCTACAATAGGAAATGAGCCTTACTCATTGAAAGTTCCTATAGAGCATGACCGTAGGAATTATGGCCTTCTTGAAACCTTTGTAAATATTCATTTCCAAGTTTTTAATATATTTACATTTAAAATCAAAAAAAAAAAAAAAAAAAAAACTTCATCTTCCCAATCCTAAATTGAAGAAATCAATTGCTAGTTTTCACACAAAGCCGCCTATTCATGGTGTGTTCCTCCGTCCGTGTGTCAATCCTAATCTTCAAGATCTAGAAATTCAAGGTAAATAATCAACTCGCAAACACATACATATAATGTCTATCCGGAGTATCCAGAGCTGACGCATCCACATTTCTCTGTTTCATAACAGATTCATAGGCCATGCTACGAGGAGAAGAAGAGACTCACGAAACAACAGGCCGTAAGAGATGGAATTTCTATGATTTTATGATAATAATGGACCAAACGGGAAACTCAACAATTTACCCTTGCAACTGATTTTCAATTGCAATGGCCTTGATTTATACATAATCCACCATAGTGCCAAAACTTTAAAGCTTATCATCACAAACACAAGATTTCAACAAAGTCAGCTCCAGTATAGCAATACAAAAACAACAACTAAATCGAATTAAGGCTGGAACAACCAAATCAAACCACACGAAGGTCCCTAAAATGGCAATGATGACAAAAACACGTGTTAGTGAGATTGTGATCCATCGTCAACAAATGCTATATTAAGATAAACAACTAACTGTACTGTACAGCTTGTCTGTACAATTGCAAGTTCTCCAGGTCTGTAAGACCATCAGTAAACCAAGTGAGAAAGCAAAAGAATAAAACGTCAAGAAGCTACCTGAGAACGGCCCACAATACCAAATTATGTGGCTCACAATGGATATATAAAAAGCAGCTTGGCAGCAAAAGCAGAATATCAAAACATACGAGTAAAACTCAATCCTCTAACTCAACAAGCTGTGCCCGCCTTTCGGCTGCCTTCTTCCGGATGAAGAATCCCCACCTCATTGCTGCTTTAATCTTCAACCAACCAACAACAGCTTTTCCAGAACGTGCACGATCTTCATCAAACCCAAAGTTGGGAGCTGGTGAAGGCATGTAGGATGGGAAAGAGAACCCATCCTCGGGTACATTGATGGAAGCGTGATCTCCCATGCTGAAAAGCCTAAGCAGCTGTTGCATATCGTCATTCTCAAGCATTGCATGGCTTCTAAGGCGTATATCCTCTTCCGCTGAGACATCATTGACTCCCCTGTCGCGGTTCCGGGACCAGGTATCATAAGAGTTATGATTTGATACCTGAACTGACGAATTTAGAGATTCAAATCCTGATGTTGATGGCTGTGATGATGAAGATTGAGGAGTAGGTGGCAGTCCCCCCCTGTTCCCAGTCCTAGCAACAAGGTTTGGTTGTGAGTTTCCCATCAGTTTGTGTGGGATAATTCCAGTGTTATCGCACAGGTTTTGAGAGTTGGAGTTAATAGTCTGAGAATGATTAGAGTATCCGGAAGTTGTCATGTCATTATACCCTGGCCATGAGATAACAAGTGCGTAAGGTGACGAATTCCTATGTGAGCAAAAAAAGAGACATACTGAAATAGCAGCCAAAGCAGCCAGCCAATGAAGCAGAAGGGGACAACAAATCAGATAGGAATAACTAACCAACACCAGGTAATACAGACTCCATCATGGGCTGCTGAGAAGGGACTGAAGCTGGCAATGGAGGCAGAGCTAGATGATGATCTAAAGAATTCGAGAAATCAATAGGAGTTGCTGCTGCTGGGAGTTCATTCCTACATGATCTTGTAACCCTCCCGGTTTGCTTCGAATTTAGAAGAGACTGTCCATCATACTCTATAACCTGATGCCAATTGTCATATGCTTTCGTCACAATGGCGTCAACATAGATCTGCAGGAGAGAAGCAATTCAGAATTTTAACTTTTGTCCAGTTTAAGTTCATATAGCTCCTTAAACAAATAAATAAATAAATTTAGACACCCAAATAAACCACACTAAATTATTTACATTCAAACCTTTCCTTAAGATAACAGGTCCCTGATGGGATTGAAAAGCAATTGTCAACTTAGTAAATGAGGATATGGATGGATAGACAGCAACTTTCATTCAACCATAAAAAGTGAAACAATAAAATAACACGGCAGGAAAAAACAAAGAGAGTTATCTGTCAAAAAAAAAAACAATTCCATATACACAAATGTATAAATATGTTCTTACAACAAGGTTACGTACGAGCATACCTTCTGGCTATCTGAAAGTGAATCAGCAGGTATATACTGGTCTCCAGCAATCAGGCCACTCAGCTCATAAATGTTATTGAATGCAACACCAACATTCCTTGTGTCCTCAGGATAATATACATAGAGCTTTCCACTTAAAGCACAAGTTTTAGCATGCTCCATTAGATTATCCCACATCCTATTTGACATGCCACTTCCAAGAATCTACAATGTATTGGAATGAAATAGATCAGCAATAATTATCTTAAAACTAAATGTTGGTATTATTTTTAATCATACTACATTGGTATTAACTGACTCAATGGCTGGCTATACTAACACTTCGAAGTTTTTGAGGGTCCCTGACTGCAACACGGAGAAAATCTTCAACAGTGTAAATCCCTGCACCATTCAGCCTCTTGTGGAAAGATCCATCTTTCCCAACTTTCTCCAATCGCCATACCTCGTCATTAAGAGCTGGTGGATAGTGCTTCTTGTACACTGAAAAAGTATAACGAATCAGAAATATAGAGCAGATAAATGAGAAGCAGGTAACACGGCATCATAAAAGAAGAAAATTACATTCTCCTCTGTGATCCTTAACAGTAAAAGGTTCCGTTTTCGCCTCACGTATTCTTATGCCATCACAAATTCCGGAGACGACCCTAAGGCCAAGCCTGAACTTCCTACTTCTTATCCAGCTCGAATTATCAGTAAACGACAGATCCCCAAGTGTGCCAACCCCTTCCTTCAGTGTCACCTGCAAGTCCCCAGTCAAAAGTGGTCTCTTTCCCTCTCGTTCTTTCACTACATGGGTTTCAAATTCTTCAAGAGACCAATCTTCATCATCTTCATTGTTGAAATCCCCCTCAAGGACAACAACATCAAGCTTTGCACAGGACTCAGGCCCTGATGTCACTACATGTCCTGTGCTGGCATCAACAAGCACGACATGCACAGAAGCACCCTGCTCCCCTTCAACCTTTCCTCCAGTGAAAAGGGGGAGTGATAACCTGGTCCTAAACTGTAGCTGTAGAGTTCTTCCATCTGAACCTTCAATTCTTTTTGGCAAAGGCCTGCAATTAGTTGAAGAAGTACAATGAAAGCTTGAAATGAGGAAACAATTCCAGTTCAAATGGACAAAGAGGACCAAAACATTGTCAGCCAAATATAATAGGTGGGATATGGCTTTTTCCAGTATGTGTGAGAACTGAGAACCTCATGCTGCACTAACTCAATGAGAGAAAAAACAATTAACTCTTAAGCGACACTTGCCGCTTAAAGCAAGGAGCGACACTTGGCACTTAAATCAATGAGCAACACTCGGATCGCTTCATCACGCTTTACAGACCAAAAGCGAGTTTTCCTATTTTTTGTGTTTTAAAAGATTTCATCAGTAACTAATAATTTGCTTTCACACAAGTAATCCTTTTGTTGATTTTTTGTGTTTCATGATAGTAACATAACCATCTTTTTGTGTGTTACGACTTTGCAGTAAGTTATATTTGAATATCAACTTTCTTTGCATTTCAATTATATATATATATATATATATATATATATATATATATATATATATATGTTCATTTTATATTTCAAATTCATTACTAGTCTATGATATAAGTAAAAATGTTTTAGAAACAGAAAACATATTTTCTAGAAGTGCACTTCATATCCGTGAAGAGTGCACTTCTCTCATAGCTCACTTCTTACTTGAGTGATAAGCCCTTCATCGGGTTTTTTTTTGGGCACTTCACGGTATTTTCTTCACTGCTAGCTCTAGAATCTTGATAATTGGTTTCCATAAATTAGCATTAGGTGCATCCCGCATCCTTTAACATTGCCATATTTACAATTTCCATCGACTTTTTATTAGTCCTAACTGGGTGATCAGATAGTTTAATACTTCAATGGGATAAACAATACATCCGAGACACTAGAATAGCAGCCTATCGTTTCATACTATCACTCCCTTGGACTTGCAGATCAGACCCTCTCAAAAAATAACCAATTCGAATGAATATACTTTAATCGAAATGATAGATATATTGGGCATGAACTTTTCATTAATATTTAACACAATTTGAAAAGAAACATTATAAAGAATCTGTGAACACCCAAGTACCTAACCCAGAGTCACTCGCCCCATATCTCAAGCCTGAAAAAGAATAATTCTTCTTAATGAGCATAGTGCTCTCAAAACTAACAAAACCTCACAATCTTCTCATACAGCCTATGCAGGACAATGCCGTTTCAAAGTTTGGGAGTTAAATAAAGAACATCCTATACTAAATAGTAACCATTACTGTTGGTCTTCTCAAGGTACTAAAGCTCAATGCCTAACAGGAATACAGCTACCAAACATCAAGTAGTTAATGAAGTAAAAAATTGAATACTCCGTAGAATATAAAGTAGCTATTGAACTTATGTTAATAGAGCTTTCAGAGTTTATCATATGCATTTTACAGCTCAAATCATTTGCATGGCCAAACACGTGCCAGAAGGGAGGTAACCGAAGTGGAGTTATAAGATCAAAAATAAAAATTCGATAAACTACAAAGTACAAACAGTACCTTCCAGTGAGTCTAGCAGGGCCTAACTTGGCCAAGGCACGCTCAACTTCTTCACTAACCTGTTACAAAAGATAGTAAGAATTTTTTTTTCAAAGCATGGAAAAAAATAAACACGAGTGCATACATCTGAAAAATAAACAAGAGGTCAAAGATGTAGCAAGAAGTCTACAACACACAACAAAACAAAAAAATGTTATTCTTTTTCTTATAGGCAGTGATTTCCTGCACTTGGGTCATTGCAGGAGGTTTCCAATCTAGCACAGAACATGTAGCAAACAAGAATCCAACCATGTACAAACTCAAATTTAACAAATAAACCAACAAATAATTTCAAATTCCAAGAACGTAAAAAAAAAAGGAAGGTTGCGAGCTTCAACGAGGGGGCAGGAGAGAGATAAAGTTCCGCAGCAAGAAGATAAAAACCTAAGCAAACAGCCAAACAAAACAGTCGTCTACAACATCTCCACTTTTAAAAAGGGGATCAATTGTCAAAGAAATAATGGCTTCAGTACCCTAGGCATACACTAAATAAGCTGGTAGGCTGGAAGTTAAATCTTGTAATTTCCACTTGCAAAAATGTGAAAATAATGACAAAGATTTTTTTTCATCTTACGACTCTGCGGAGAATAGGTTCCAAGGATGAGCAAAGCTTCTGCAAACTATCCACCTTGAGAGCTTCTACAATCACACTGCAAAAGCATTTAATGTTAGATTCAAGTAGAAACTGTACAGTAAAATTGACAAGTGAACTCTGAAATGGTCTGCAATACAAGCAAAAGATGGTCCAGAATCAGGACAAACCTTAGCAGTTTACAAACAAAAGTAGCATTAACTATAGATTATTACATTGACCCCATACGTGAACAATAATGAAAGAAAGGCAAGAACCAGTAAACCAACCTGGCTAAAGCAGGGCGCTTTCTCTCCGGCTGATCATCGTCACCACCGGCACCACCACCACCATGACCATCGAAGCTCCGTTTCCCCCTGTTCATCCTCTACTTGATCTCTGCAGAAGAAACCCTAAGCTCACGGATCTTAAGAGCGAGATGACTTCGATTCCTTTGGAATTGACTCGAATCGAATCCAACGCTCTCCAGATCCTAAAGTAGTTTGATGACGGATGAATCAAGTCCGGCTACAGAGGGAATTATTTGATGACGGATGGAAAGATTCAACAGCGATGAATCAAGTCCGGATAAGCCAATTTGATGACGGATGTAAAGGAAAAGGCAAAGATTGGGAGAGATGATGAGAGAGAATTGTGGGCGGCCGTCATGGGGGAAGAGAGAGACATGGGATTCCTCGTGTTGCTACGGGAGTCAGTTTTTTGTGTCTTGTTGCTGTGTAGCGATTGGCCGTCGGAGGAGTTGTCCGTACGTCCGTAGTGTCGCTGAATCCTCACCGTCGGTTAGGAGTGTGGGGTTGATCTGTCAGCTTGATGGATTGATGGGTCTTTTTTTTTTTTTTTTTTTTTTTTTTTTTGATGACGAGGACCCACCTTTGGCGGTAAACCCCGAGCACGTGACCCAACCGGCAAGAGCCACGTACTAGATAAACCGGCTTGCGCCGACCGGCTCGACCCACTGGCAGGGAGCAAGGTGAACTTTGGATGGAAATTCCAAGGAAATGGGCGGAGGCAGGGATCGAACCCGGAACCTCCTTCAAACTAAGACCATCAGCAACAAAGAGTCACACGAATCAAAACTCATTTCAACCACATCATCAACTATTCTTGCCACGTCAGCTTTCCACTAACTTTTCAGCTTTTTACATTTTTCATCCACAACAAAGACTCGCGCGAATCAAAACTCAATTTACACTTTTTTATATTTATTAAGCTAAATGTTGATTTATTTTACTTAAAAATTTTGGTTAATGATATTATTAATATTAATATTAACATTAATACGTATCATTAAAATAAAAAGGCATACAATTAAATTTATAGGTATGTATAATTTCATGTTTAAGGTGTAATTTCATGTGTGTTTTTATGTTCCGGGTGTAGTGGGTGTTGTTATTTAATGTTCAAATTTATGTATTTTGATGGTGTAAGTTTATGTTGATTTCAATTAATGTTGTTTATGTGACTATAAATCTTTAATATATGGTAAACTTAGCAAAAAAAATAAAATTCTCAAACATATGCAAAGTGGGTGTCATTGGATAGAGAAAAACAAATTGTATTCAAAAATAATTTTTGTTTTTTTTAAAATAATTTATTTAACAAATAAATGGGGTTTTAATTTAATTTAAACTCTTATGCCATGTGGCGTACAACCATTGGCCAACAAAAAAAAGAAAAGGGAATAAAAAAGAGATGATTCGGTTCATCCCATGGCGCCTTCCCCCCCGAATCAATATTTTCTCTCTCCTCCAAATTGCCAAAAGTGATGAGCTGGCCTAAAATTTGATCCGCATGGAGCTTTGTTGCTGATGGTCTAAGTTTGGGTCTTGCATTTAGCTTTTGAAGCTTTGGTTTTATATTTTACTATCTTTTCAAATTGAATTTTCAACTTCTACCCACTCTAAGCTTTTTAAAATTTTATTCATTTTCTATTTTGTATCAACTACTTTATCGGTTGGGTTACTGGTATAGGGGAGAATTGAATATGAAAATAAATACTCCATCCGTCCTAAAATACATGGTCATTTAGGCTTTGAAATTTTGTCAAAAAAAATACATGGGTTTTTAGGGTTATAGATTAATTATTACCCCTAAAAAAGTACAATAGTAATTAAAATTAAAGAGTTCCATCTCTATAAAAAATAATGAGATTTAAATATAAATAGATTTCCTTAATTAACGTGGAAAGGTCTAAAAGACCATGTATTTTAGGACGGAGGGAGTATATATAATCAAACCGCAACTCCGAGCTATCGAATAAATTCAAGACTCCCCCGCACGCTGTAGTAGTAGAGGAATCAGGATCGATCCACGAGAAAGCGTGTCAGCGGATCCCAAATAGTTCGTAAATCCACGTTCTATATCGACTCATAAAACACTCGATGTCGACTGGGTTCAGTCGATGTCGAGTCAGGGTCTGTCGATCTCGAGTGATAACCTGCAGAGACAAAACAGTAATCGACATCGAGTGGATGACTCGATGTCGAGTGTCAGTAGCAAACGTCGACTGGCTCAGAAAACTGGCAGAGTGGCAGTCAATCCACGTGCAATCGATGTCGACTGAGATACAGTCGATGTTGAGTGAAACAACAGTAACCATGGGCGTCGGCAAAGATGGCCGAAGAATAAAAAGATGGATCAGAAAGGTGGTCGACAACAATAAGATGTGTTGAGTTTTTCGAGGACCCATCGAATGGAAGTATAACGAATTAAACAAATACGTTAAAAGATCTTCCAAAGCCAAGGTTTACCACAATGACAACCATGCAAGTGAAATCATAAATCACAAAAGACAATAACTTTATCGATAAAGGACAAGACTTTCACCAAATCCAGCAAATAGGAATATAAATCTTTCAATAAATAAACCTAATTGCGTCTATCCTTTTCATAAATAGAGTTTATAAACTTCCGATTAGAAACCCTAATTACTACCCAAGTTTTACAATATGAGTGCCTTAATCTTTCAATTAAAGATGAAGCACAAGATAGGGCAAGATAAGGTACCGTTCTTTCGCGACTCACCAATCCACCAGCATGGCTATCGTCGGGCTCACCCCGACCCTAGAAGAAGGGCGACTACTCACTCATCGTAACCAAAGACATGATTGAAAGGAAATAAGCTTGCACAAAATAAACTCAAAGTATTTACAATTCCGGCGCACCAACTCTCGCAAGAACGCCAAAACCCTAAAAGCTTCGAAACCCTAAACTCTCTACTAGATGTGTTTCTCCTTCTAAGATTGAATGAATAAAAACCAACCCCTAGGGCTTTATTTATAACTTCCAATCCTTGCTAGCCAAGGAAAGGGCAATTCTATCTAAACTAGAAGATAAAAGTTAAATTAATAAAGATATAAATTTAAAATAGGTAAACAAAATATCTCCTTAGGGTAAAGAGAGTTTAACCCTTAAGGATAGAAACTAATAGATAGATAGAAGATCTTCTCCTTCGTGTGCAAGTAGTCCCTCTCCAAATCAGATTCGTCAAACGCATCTCGGCCCAACATAATCTTCAGTCGACTTCGAGTAGGTCTAGTCGACGTCAAGTGGCTTACTCAATCTCGAGTCCTATCAGTAGATGTCAAGTGCTTGTCTTTAGCTGCTAAGTGTGGCTCAGGTTCATTCGACGTCGAGTTGTGTACTTCAGTCGATCTCAGGGTCTATTGTCGAGTGAAATTCGAGTAGCCCGCCTTCCCAACACGTAGCCAATTTCCCCATAAGTCTTAGTCGATGTCAAGTCAGCCAGTAGACATCGAGTGGAATTCTACACTTCTTGGTTTTTCTCCGAAATAGCTCCAAATTCTGCGAAATTAAACCAAAACTTGCATAGACCTCTATTTCTTGCAAATAAGCATAAATCAAACAAATTCACTATTTCCAACTCAGAATATACAAAATACTAGAATAAGGAGCGAAAATAAATTAAACATAAAAACATGGCATAAAAACATCAAATCATCCCATACTTAAGCTTGCTTGTCCCCAAACAATAACTTAGATGGTCATACAGGGGAAACCTGCAAAAACTCTCAGCATAGTGAATTCATTCTCATATTACCAATAACACTCAATTGCCATTCTTCTATTTGTTTTAGTTTGTGCATATTTAGTGAAATAAGGTGGAAATGGTTGATAAACTTAGTAACCGGGTCTACGCATGACACCCATGGGTATGATTCGCGCAAAACAGTGTTGAAAACTATCCACTAAGAAAGGAAGCTTGATCATTGAGTAGTCGGGTTCATTCATGACACCCATGTTTGCAACTTACGTCAAAAGATGTTCAAGTGGACTTTATGTAAGTAGGTTGAGGTGTTGATAGATCGGGGTCATTCATGACACCCATGTTTGCGCCTCGCGTAAGAAAAACACCAAGGCAAGAAAATAAATAGAGAATAGAAAGAAAAAAAAAAGAGTCACATTTTGCTTATTTTTCTTTATTGCGTCCCACAAGTGATGGCATTTCGGTGGAGATTTGGTGATATTGTGGTCAATGTCTATGAGCTTAGTTCATGTTTGATTGAGTTGAGAGTTGTCCTTTAAAGCCTAAACACATGAGAGCATGAGTGAAACACATATTTCTGGCAAGGTTGGATGATTTCTACTTCTAAGCTTTGATCACTTGAATACATGTTATGACGTTTGTTTGCTTGGTTTATGATTGCACTTGTTGTGATGTTGCTTTTTGATGAGATTAAGACTCGAAGGGATTTCCTGTGGGGTGCATTGATTTGTGTTCATTCTATCATTGCTTGAGGACAAGCAAAGATTAAGTGTGGGGAAATTTGATAATGCATAACTAAGATAGGCATTATAGGCATTTTTAGGTTAGTTAGGTTGCATTTAGTTACTGATTTAGAGTTAAATTGCATCTTGTGATTATTTTGGAAGAATTCGGATTCTGCGCGAATTTGTGGTTATTTTGCAGAGTTGAATCCGAACACTATTGAGAGATGCAATGACCTTGGAGTGGACTACAAGAAGCACGAGTAGAAGAGGAGAAAGACAAGAGATATGAAGCTGCTCTCGGATGCTGCAACGAGCACATGCAGCAGCCACAACAAGCATGCTGCGGCCGCCGCAAGGGAAGGATGCAGCGCCTATAGGAGAGCACGCGTGCAGCGCCCGCAACACCCATGTCGCGGCCGCCGTATTTAACGCCAGCGAAACGACGTGTTTTGTTAAGTGGAACCCTAGTTGTTTGGTTTGTTTTGGCCGACTTGAACTCTTTAAGGCCGAATATAGCTAGTTTTCAATTCACTTCTATTTGATTCCACTTTCATCATACAATTAGAGATTGAGCGATGTTTTCCATGAGGAACTAAACTCATCTGGTCTGCCTACGATTTGAAGCTTTATTTGGATTGATTGTGAGTTTCTAATTCTCGTTCCTTATTTCCGTTATTGAATGCTTCAACTTCTTTGCGCTTATTGATTTATTGTTTTGTTTATCCTGTCTGGCCAACTAGTTAGATGAATTCAATTGCTAGGGTTTTGTAGATTCCTGGTTGTGAACCTTAACCTGAGTAGCAAACTTGTTCCTTTAGGGCTGATTGAACTAATTGAATGATTAGGAAGTTGAATGTGTTGTTAAATTCCTATATGAGGAACTGCAAATACCTTGGTTAATCTCTGAACTTAAAGCTATCAATTGGGTTAAATCCTTTTCTGAGGGACGGTTCAATTGATAATGGTTTCTAGGACTGGTTGGACTAGTAACTATATTAGGTTGGGACAAGGGCATTCATAGGAAACATAAAAGGACGAGAAGAAGTTACAAGGATCGTTTCAATCAAATAAAGTGGAAAATTATAGGTAGAACTATTTCTCACCATTGTTTGAATCAAAATCACTTGCTCTTGCTTTCGTCCGCTTTGATAAAAGGCGGATCTTTTACATTCTTCACAAAAAAACCTTGGTTACTTAATTGGCACTCAAATCACACTTGAATAACAAATTTCCCTGTGGATCGACCTCTTACTTATTGTTATACTAGTTATAGGTTTGAGATTTATTTTGACAGATCAACAACAAGTTTTCCTCCCGTCAGGTTTAATACCAAGTGGTTCAGAGTTTTAATACTTAGTGGTTTAGGGGTTTTTTACCAAGTGGTTCAGAGTTTTTATACCAAGTGGTTCAGGGTTTTTACTCATAGTGGTTCAACCCTTTACTCTTAGTGGTTCAACCCTTTTACTTGAAGTGGTTAAACTTTATTACTCGGAGTGGTTCAACCCTTTTATTCATAGTGGTTCAACCCTATTACTCGTAGTGGTTCAGCCTTATTACTCGTAATGGTTCAGTTATTTTACTTGTAGTGGTTCAACCACTTTATTTCTTTCATGAACCACTCTATTTCTTTCATGAACCACTATATATTTAGTCATTGAACCACTCAATTATATGTGTTGAACCAGTTACTATAAAATGAATGAACCACTTTTATTTCATTCATGAACCACTATATATACTTAGTCATTGAACCACTCTCTATTTATATGTGCTGAACCAAGTATTATAAAATTCATGAACCACTCTCTATTTATATGATTCAATCATACTTTTAACGTGGTTCGTGAAGTTAACAAGAAGTAGTTCAGACCTTTTACACTTTATATGGTTCAAGATTTAAAATTAAGTATATGTTGACCCATTTTTCCTAAATGGTCATCCAGATAGCTTCCATGTACCTTAATTTTGAGTTTTGATAAGGCCAATTAACTCAAGAAACTGTTCATCCATAACAATTGAAGGATTAGTGCTGCACTTTGTCACTAATTAATCAATCTTAAACCGCTGCAATGCCATCTCCATTGATAGCAATGAAAGCATTCATATCAAAGATGAAGAGGACCTTTGTCGACGACGAGTCGACGACGACGTCATCAAAGAGGACTCTCACTCTTCTAGCACAAGCGTCGTACGCAAGAGTGAATCCAAAGAGATTAAGAAGTGATACTGGAGGGGATTCACTACATGCGATGGTTTTGGTGATGACAGGACGAAGGGCCTCCCGGCGTAAAACCAAGTCCTCTCGACGAAGGGCCTCTCGGCGAAACCAAGTCCTCTCGGCGACAGGAGTCGTGAAGTTTGTGGAGTGCGGCGCCGGTGGTGCAAAGATTGGGAAGGGCATAGCAGTCGGCGACGATAAAGGGTGCGATAGCCGGATCCAGATTGCAGTTGGTGACTTCGGTCTCGGACCACACAGGAGTTGATGGCCATGGAGGAGATGGGATAGATCTACTGAGAAATTTGAGAACGCGCAAATGTGAGAAAGAGGGAGAGAAGGGAATTGAAAACCACGCGCCCTCATCCCATGAGTATATTAAAAACGCGTGTTCTTTACCCAAAATAAAAAGCGCGTTTTTTTTTTCAATTAACCAATCAGGAAGCTTCTTTCCTTCTCACTAGTTCAAGCTTTCTCACCTTAACCCGACCCTATATATATATATATATATTTGTTCACTTTAATTTTTTTTTTATGGAAATTAGGTTCAATTATGTTAAAACAGAACCGAACGCAAGTCAATCCGGCAAATAACTTAACCGAACCTAATGCTTTCTGTTCATCTTTATGTTTAAAATTTTGAGATTTTCGATTTTGGTTCGGTTCGATTCGATTCGACCCGATTTGGTTACATTTTAGACCGATGCACAACCTTAATTTTAGTATATGTATATAGATAGATTGGTGGATAATCATAAGACTCAATCGAATACCCTTTTGTTATTCGCACAACATTACCTCGCCATCGGCACGGTACCGATGCCGAG
Source organism: Persicaria maculosa (assembly GCA_963922045.1). Classification (NCBI taxonomy): domain Eukaryota; kingdom Viridiplantae; phylum Streptophyta; class Magnoliopsida; order Caryophyllales; family Polygonaceae; genus Persicaria; species Persicaria maculosa. Next base: position 49,135,591 of record OY998259.1, on the reverse strand, counting down.
TACCCAAGTCGGCACCATTTCTGCCGAACCCGAGTGCCCAAGTCGGCACCCATTTCTGCCGAACCCGAGTGCCCAAGTTGGCACAATATCTGCCGAACCCGAGTGACCAATTCGGCACTATTGACCGAGTATGTTGAAAGGCCTATAAATAGGAACTTGGTCGGATTTATTTTCGATTGCAATTTCAGCATATCATCGGAAAAAAATGGTGTTACCGGAAGAAGATGGCGGAGGCGTTTACCATTCGACATTTTTAGCTATAGTGATCCGGAGGAGCTCGTGAAGAATCTCGAGGTAAATTTTTCATACATTGTTAATGTTTGTAAAACGAATATATATATATATATATATATATATATATATATATATATATATATATATATATATATATATAGCGGAATGTTTATATAATTATGGATATGTTGTTTGAATAGAATCATAATATAGCGGAATTTTTTCATACATTTTTAGCTATAGTGATCAAACAAAGTTGTTTATATAGAGGGAACGTTTATATAATTATGGATATGTTGTTTGAATCAAATCATAATATAGCATAACTGTGTAAAACAAAACCATCATATAATATAGCGTTATTGTATCATATTTTCTAAAATTGCATATAGTGAGATTGTGTGCGAAAATGTTCTTAGTACATAAGTGACATTATGCAGGAACAAAACCAACCTCTTGATGTGGGTACAAAATATGGTTCGATGTTACAGTTGATGGTTATTGGGCTGATCAAGTAAACATGAAGGCATGGGCTAGATATGTAGGGAAGATAAAAAAACATGGTATGTGTGATCACTCGGTCATGGAAAAACAAAATGAGTGGATTGGGTACCTTTCGTTTAGTGTGTGATAAGTACAGAGGGGCTCGAGATAGTCCAAATGTCGACTTGGATTTCCCTCCTGCATCGAGTAGGCGAGGGAAAACGACAAAGCTCGGATGTGAGTTTGAGTTGAAGGGTCGTCAAAATGATGTTGATAATTGGACCATCAAGGTTATATGCGGTGTGCATAACCACAAGCTTGCGGATAAGATGTTAGGACATCCTTATGCCGGTCGATTAACACCAGGTCAATATCGGCAGGTTCGTTGTGATACCTTGATTGGGTTAAGACCACGAGATATGCTGCGCGGTATGAAGTATGATGATCATGACTGCGTGACGGACATTCGTCAAGTGTACAATGCACGAGCCCAGTTGCGGAGAAGCGCTGCAGAGGGACGGAGGGACCTGCCTCAAGCGCTACACAAACTTCACCAAAAAGGATACTATATCGCCACAAGGAAGTCCTCTAAAGCAGGAGTAGATGAGGTTACTGACGTACTTTTGTCACATCCGCACTCACGCCATCTTCTGATGTTGTTTCCATATGTTATCGTGATGGACTCGACCTACAAGATGAACGAGTAAGAGTTATCACATTTTATCGACTACTTTTATATTTGTCATACGTTGTAGCATTTTGTTTTACTAATTCATGTTCATGTGGTAGGTACAAAATGCCGTTGCTAGAGATTGTTGGGATTACTAGCACAAAGAACACATTTGCAATAGCGTTCGTATTCATGGCAGGGGAGAGCACGAATCACTATAGTTGGGCACTAAGGCGACTACATCATTTGTGCGGTCAACGACTCCCAGAAGTAATTGTTACAGACAGAGAGTTGGGTCTTATTAAGGCTTTTCAGGAGAAGTTTCCCACGGTAAAGCATATGTTGTGCTCTTTTCATATTATGTGCAACATTGAACTGAAGGGTAGGATCACACAATCGAGCGAGAAGCGAACCGTCTTCTACAATGACTGCTTTGCCTTATTTGAGTCAAAGACTGAAGAAAGTTATGAGGTGCGTCTACAATCGATGAAGTCGAAATGGGAGGCACGATGGGGTCTTATGAAGTACCTTGAAGACACCTGGCTCATAGAGTTCAAGGAGACGATTGTTCGTGCATGGGTTGATAAGTTCCTACATCTGGGGATGCGAACTACGAATAAGTAAGTGACATTGAATTGTATAATTTTGTGATATTTATTATATTTAATTATCCTATATACGTCAAACTCATAGTTTTTTTATGCTATAGTGCCGAGTCAGCTCATGCAAAATTAAAGTCCATGCTAGGGACGGCTGTTGGTGGGTTCGTTGACGTTACAGACTGTATTGACAACATGGTCAATGAACAGGTAGACCAACTCAAAGGGTTCCTTGAGAAGTCACGGTTGACAATCAAACAGTGTGTCAAGAGTGAACCAATTTTCGCCCCGCTATTGATGCTGGTGACTGACGAGTGCTTCGACCTTCTGCTGGCCAACTATAACAAGGCGAAGGCACTTCCGTCAAGTCATGATGGTGTTTGCAGGGATCGCTATTGGAGGGATGCTTACGGTGTTCCATGTGTACATGAATTCTTAGACGCGATCTCCAACCGGCAACCTATTAGGCCCTCGCAAATTCATCCATTCTGGCAATAAGTAATGTGGGATCCAGTGATTCCTCCCGAGGGATCCAGTGATTCCTCCCGAGGGATCCAGTGATGGAAACGATGACACAACTCCAAATAGTGAAGAATTTGTCACCCTTCGAAGGGAGATTGATGGAAACAACCTCACGCCTGATCAGCATAATTTGATGGGCGAGGCATACTTCAACATGAACAACCCTGGTTTGTCGACCATGAGAGAGCCAACCGGGATCCATCGAAAGGGTCGTCCTACAAGGAGACGATCATTGCAGCGAGACCTTTCTAGATTTGAGCACTGGAGACGAGATGGTGCTTCTCAGGCGCGTGGTAGAGGCCGATCAAGAGGTAGAGGTCGGCAGGTAGATCCTTCGGTTATGTTGACTGATCAAATCCACAAGTTCATGCTACACTTTGTTGATAGAAGTTGCCCGGTTGCTGCTGATGGTCATTGCGGTTATCGTGCCTTAGCGTTGGTTTCTTGGGTATGGCGAAAACCAGTACATGCAAGTCAGAAGAGAGGTCGATGCCGAGCTTCGAGCGAATAGGTGGTTGTACCAACCCGCATCCCTATTACACTCGATTGACGATCTCATCGAGAATGTTGATGTGCAAAACCCAGCTCCTTGTTTACATCGTCATGAAAACTGGATGGAGGCACCTATGATCCCACTTGCTGTAGAAACCTTGTACCACAAGGTCGTCGTGGTCCTAAGTATCGACAATCCTCACACCTGCTTTCCTATTGTCGCAAATAGGTCGAACCAAACTCCACCGACTGAGGTTATTACATTAGCTTGGCTTGGAAGAGTCCATTGGAGCCCCGTCTGGCTATTACAAGGGTCACCATTTCCTTCTACTATACTAGAATGGTCGCATTTCCACCACCCAAGTGTGAATAGTTGGGATACCCCATACAACGAGCGCATTCAACAATACATCAACTACCGTCAAGTGGAAAGAGCGGGCCAGGAGTTGTGATGATTTGCTTTTCACATAGCGTAATTAATGGATTTGAATTGATGCATCTATGTACAACTAATATTATGCAATATTAAAGTGTTAGCAATCCGCAATACGTACAACTAATATTTAAGAATTGCGAAATAACATTGTTGATAAGGTTTGATATTATGATAAACAAATTGAAACATTTTTTATAATCCGTTACACTCCTACAACATATTGAACTTTACTTTGAACAAACTTAATAAGAAGAACAAATTGAAACATAGCACAATCCCAAACAGAGTACAGGAACAACATGAAAACTGCAATGACAAAACAGAAACAACTACTAGGGTCCATCCCAAAACAGTGCAGGCAGATAGGGTCCAAGTACGCGATCGCGAGTCCATTTCCATGCCACTCATGAGGCGTTTGGCATAAAATGGTATAACTGAGAGGCACGAACCTGAGTAGGCACCACAGGCAACACTTCACCACGCGCTTCCCTGATGTATGCCCGAATCTCAGCAGCAGTAAACAATTGATCACCCCGAGCCAGCATAGATTACAGACGAGACATCAACACCCCAAAACGTAACATATCAAACAATATGATGGTGATCACTAACAATGTATTAAATAAACCAACTAAAATGAAAGGTCATTGGTATTATTCATACGTACCCGCTGATCTTACACGGCAACAAGCGGAACAGTTGTTTCCGGTAGCCGTTGGCGTGAGCTTTTGAAAACAAATGGATGGCCGTGCTCACTAAACCACTCCATGTACTCTGCGGAAACGGCGTGAGGCTCAAGCGTTGATGTATGTCCGATGAATGAGATGTACACAGTTCGAACAATTAAGTGGTCATCCCAACGCTCGCCCACGGGGTGCCAGAGCAGCTTGAGGCCCTTGGCCTGTGGGGGTCTCACTTCTGTAAGGGGGAGGATTCTCTCAATCGGAATTGTCTGCACATACCCAAACTAGCACAGAACTTGGTCCGACATGTAGGCTTCCTTGACTCCGAAAAATTGTATTATTCCTCAGTACCGAGATATTCAGTAAAATCCATCGAAATCTAGAGGACCGTAGGGCATGAACTTGATGTCCTCGGCACGCATTGTTTTAAGTTGTTTTATGAACTTCAGAGTCCGCGCCGATGTCACATTTGGTGTGGGTCGAGTAGCGTATCGCTTTTCCAGCGTGGGTCTCCATAGTCCGTCGGGTCCTCAAATACGCCGGGTGCGAACATTGGGAAGTGAGAAAAGATCCAATACTGAAAGACAATAACACATGTAAGGCATTAACTAATATTAAATAATATAACACAACATATATAGGGGATGGAATCATACATGTAGCAGAGCAGTACACCCACCAATGGTAGACATCCCGGGCCTCGACGAGATCTCCAGCTGCCGATACAGATAAGCTAGGTGATACGGGGATTAGCCGTAGATGTCCCGATCTTTCAACAACAAGACAAAACCACAAAGGAAAACAAATTAGAAGCAAGACACAACAAGACTCGACAATAATGAAATGAAATGATAGAAAAGAGGGAGAAAGTCTAGGTAGAACGAGGAGAAGACCCTTGATCCCAATTGATCAAAGTCCCAAACCAACGACTAGCTAACCAATCTCTACAATCTCACACAACCAAGGACGTATCCAAGGAGCATGAGAAGGGGGCTCGTGGAAGCTTGATAGCACCAATCAACTAGCGAAGATCGACACACCCAAGACAAACCAAGCGGATTCAACACCAAGAACTCTCGGCAATCTTGAAACACTCAAGACAATTTGGCTTGCAAAGCAATGCTCATTAAATGAATGAAAATGATCAATGTTGTGTTCCATTACAACTGATCCTAGGGCTTTTATAGCCTTAAAAAGTAATAAAACACATGCTAAAACAGATTTAAAAGAAAATAAGGAAAATAATGAAAAATGCTAGAAAATCTCCTAAAGACTAGGTCATGGCTTGACTTCTTCTTCCACTAGGCATTATGTGCACAATGGCTAGAATTGAAAATTAACTAACTAGAAAATAAAAATAACAAAAATCTTAATAAAACTAAAAATCGGAAATGCATAGCGCTAGACGCTTGAAACCCAGCAGCAAGGTGCACGGGCGTGCAGTCCAAGTGCGTGGGCGTGCAGGCAGGTGCACGGGCATGCGGATCGGATCAGGTGCACGAGCGTGCATCACCGGGCTGTTGGGCGCTGGACTCCATGGGTGTGCGGGTGGCGATTTGAACCATGGCTCGTGGATCCTCCTTGGTTGGCTCTGTGGGTGTAACCGTAGCTAGGGCATAGGTCCGAGCCTTGTCTTCTTGAGACCCCGTCGGTTCTTGAGCTAGGGCATAGCTCACGAGGGTGTAAGGCCTTAGCTTGGATGGTCTCGCATCAACCTTCTCTTCTTGGAAAGGATTCGACAACGAATCCAAGCTCTTGTCCTCGAACTCCCTCTTCGATGCAAAGAACACTTTTGATGGTACCGACCCTCCACTTTCCTTCTTCTTCTCAAACTCTTCGGCCACTTGAGTAGGGGTCATTGGATTTAGAGTGAAGTTCCTGCCCTTATATACTCAAAGGAATAACGGTTAGTGAAACCATCATGTAAGACTTTTCGATCAAATTGCCATGGAAGACCTAAAAGTATGTGAGAAGCTTGCATAGGGACTATATCGCACAAAACATAATCTTCATAATGTCCTAACTTAAAAGAAACCTTAACTTGCTTATTCACTTTCAATGTACCACAATCATTCATCAAATGCAATTTATAGGGCCTAGGGTGGTGTATAGTGGAAAGTTGTAGTTTTTCAACCAATTCAATGCTAGCAAGATTACAACAACTTCCACCATCTATAATGACATTGCAAACCTTGCCCCTAACTAAGCATCTAGTATGGAATAAGTTTTCTCTTTGATTATCATCACATGGAGCGAGGTTAGCATGCAAAGCTCTCCTCACAAGTAAACTCTTACCATGTTTATACTCAATGCCTTCATCATCACAATCATCATAAGAATTTAAGATAGGATCACAATCAACATGCAAACACTCATCAAGTTCATGCTCAATTTCAGAATTGGTGTTGCCGAAGTGATCAATCATGAGAGCTTTCCTATGTGGGCAATCTTTCATCATCTGCCCTCTATCTTGGCACTTAAAACACACAACTTCCCTATTTCACAAATTAGAAGGGTTAGGGGTACCTCCTTTAGGGTTACCGAGAGGGCTAGGTGGCTTGGCACTCGATATGGCTTGAACGCCTCCTCGATTTCCTTGCTCTCCTCCATTACCAAGACTAGGCTTCTCCTTTAGTGCTAGGGCATCTCGGCCATAGGGCTGCGTGCTTGAGCTTCGGTTTCCTCCTCAAGCTCCTCCTTGGTCTCTTGCCTTTAGCTTCCTATCAACCTTCACGGCTAAATGTAAGAGATCAATGCTAGTATTATAAGGATAACAATCAACTTCTCTAGCCAAGTAAGGATGTAGGATTCTTAAGAACCAAGCATTGGTGTCTTCCTCGTCTTCTATAACGTTCGCCCTTGCCATAGCCAATTGCATGGCATTGAACGCCTCCTCCACACTCATAGCACCTTGCTTGAGGTTCTCAAGCCGCTGCTTGAGCTCCCTAACGTAGTGTTGAGGGATAAATCGTGCCCTCATGAGTGCCTTCATTTGTGCCCATGTTGCTACGGGCACGTCTAGGGCTCTTCTCCTGTCCTTTACAAGGGTATCCTACCATATTAGCGCAAAACCACTAAATTCAAGGGTGGCTAGTTGTACCTTTTTGTATTCGGAGAAGTTGTGGCAACTCCATATGTGCTCAATTTTGGTTTCCCAATCGAGGTAAGTGTCCAGATCACACCTGCCGTCAAAAGCGGGAATTTTCACCTTGACTCTACCTACGCCATCTTGATCATTGTCTCGAGGCCTCCTTTGGCGTTGGTCTTGGTCATTCCTCCGAGGGGGTGGTTCCCAGTGCTCCTCCCACAGCTCCTCACATTGCTGCTCCCTTTGGTGGTGGTCTCGACCTTGCCCCTGCACATCATGAAAATGATCATTCCGACTATGCCGCTCTCGAGGAGAGGGGCTATCATCAAAAGGAGTGTTGCGGGCATAGATATGGGTTCGAGGAATTTCTTCCCAATTCAGGCGAGACCTCTCCGGACTCACATGGGGCTGTTGAGTGCCCGGGTTGGTGGGTGGAGGCTCTGGAGGTGTGTTGGAGCTAGATGGCTTGGCCTCTAGTGCCGTCATTCTCTCCATGAGCCAGTTAATGTTTTGGTTCATTGAATTCAACATGTTGAATAGCTCCGGGTTGATAGGCTCGGAAGTTTCCTACCCATGTGAATTGTTACCTGTTTGAGACATCACAACTAAATAAACACGGAAATGGGTCAAGGTTAGGCAAAACAAACACTTCTCACAAGTGTTTGCTCTCGACACTCCCTCTCCCTTTGGTGCTGAAATGCTTGTTGTTTCAATCTGTCTTAGGCAAGTTAATCACTCAAGCTAGTCAAAAGGCAATCAAAATTCTTTAACCGAATGAGATTAGCTAGAAAATCAATGATAAGGTTCCAAGCTCAAAAAAATTCAGAAATGGATCAAGAAAAGTGAGAACAAGAGATAGTATTAACAAGGAACAAGAATAGAATGACAAGAAAAGACTAAGCACAAAATTTGATCAAATCAACCTTGTTTAACCTTCTAACCACAAGTATGATAGTTGTTGGTAGGCTCTAAGAATAGGTTGAATGACAAAGGATAGTGTTTAGGCTTACTCCCACACAAAGGCTCTTGTTGAACACTTGAACACTTGCACTTCAAAACTCAAGAACCCACCAATGAACAATCTCAATTCTGATTTTTATTTTATTTTTTTTTGTTTTTCGAATTCTCTTTTTTTTTCTCTTTTTTTTTCGGAAATCTAATTTTTTTTTAATTTTCGAATTTCTTTTTTTTTCCCAGAAAATAAGCAACAACGCACTCTGGAAATTAAAAAAAATGTGGAACCTTGTAACTAATAGAGCTGTTGTGAGTGTAGTTAGGAGATGGGGAATGGGTGTGGCTAGAAATTAGGAGATGGCTAGAAAATAGAGAATTTTTTTTGACTTTTTTTTTCTTCTGGATTTTCCAAAAATAGGGACACAAATAACCAAAATTCTGATTTTTCTTCTTGGCGGTGGAGATGTGGTGGTCGAGTGGTGGCTGTATGGTGGTGATAGGGTGGTGATTGGGGTCGGCTAAAGGTTAAGGCCTAAGCAAACCAACAACAACCAATACTAGTAGTAAGAAAAATCAAACAAAATAGGAAATGATCAAACCTTGCACTCAATGAAGTGTGGGGACTCTTTTTCTGATTTTTAAGATCGACTCTTGAAGACGACAATGGAAGATGAGACCTTGATGTCGATAGCCGAAGCTCTGATACCAATTTGATACGGGGATTAGCCGTAGATGTCCCGATCTTTCGACAACAAGACAAAACCACAAAGGAAAACAAATTAGAAGCAAGACACAACAAGACTCGACAATAATGAAATGAAATGATAGAAAAGAGGGAGAAAGTCTAGGTAGAATGAGGAGAAGACCCTTGATCCCAATTGATCAAAGTCCCAAACCAACGACTAGCTAACCAATCTCTACAATCTCACACAACCAAGGACGTATCCAAGGAGCACGAGAAGGGGGCTCGTGGAAGCTTGATAGCACCAATCAACTAGCGAAGATCGACACACCCAAGACAAACCAAGCGGATTCAACACCAAGAACTCTCGGCAATCTTGAAACACTCAAGACAATTTGGCTTGCAAAGCAATGCTCATTAAATGAATGAAAATGATCAATGTTGTGTTCCATTACAACTGACCCTAGGGCTTTTGTAGCCTTAAAAAGTAATAAAACACATGCTAAAACGGATTTAAAAGAAAATAAGAAAAATAATGAAAAATGCTAGAAAATCTCCTAAAGACTAGGTCATGGCTTGACTTCTTCTTCCACTAGGCATTATGTGCACAATGGCTAGAATTGAAAATTAACTAACTAGAAAATAAAAATAACAAATGTCTAAATAAAACTAAAAACCGAAAATGCATAGCGCTAGACGCTTGAAACGCAGTAGCAAGGTGCACAGGCGTGCAGTCCAAGTGCGTGGGCGTGCAGGAAGGTGCACGGGCATGCAGATCAGGTGCACGAGCGTGCAGCACCAGGCTGTTGGGCGCTGGACTACATGGGTGTGCGGGCAGCGATTTGAACCATGGCTCGTGGAGCTAGGGCATAGGTTCGAGCCTTGTCTTCTTGAGACCCCATCGGTTCTTGAGCTAGGGCATAGCTCACGATGGTGTAAGGCCTTAGCTTGGATGGTCCCGCATCACTAGGACACCCGTTCCCCAAGCGTACTCTGGGTTGCGGGTATGATCCGTGACGAAGTCCAACGCAGCTATTTGTATGGAGGTGGTGGTTCTATCGTTCAGCACTACGCAGCCGAGAACCTCCAACAGATATCCTGTTGCGATTACCTGATGGGGAGTCTTTGGGTTGAGCAACAGGTTCGCCAGCCGCATATCCAGGCTGTTGTCGAAAAATGAATTCCCACTTGGTACGAAGTCGTGCGACTCGAATTTGAAGTTTTCTGTCATCCACTGATGTCGGACACCGTTTGAATGGGTAGTAACCAGTGCGACACCGTCGATTTGCAGACCAAACAACTTGTGCACATCGTGCAAGGTAATTTTCATCTCCCCCCATGGGAGATGAAAGTTGTTGGTCTCCGGATGCCACCGATAGAGGAAGGCTTGGATGAGACAGTGATCTACTGTGTCAAAAATTATGTCATCCAACACATGCAACCCATTGTGCCTTGCCAAATACCACCAGTTCCACTGGTTTGCTTCACGAGGCCATCTGCGCATTGTTTGAAACCGTTCTCCACGGGTGCTCTTTACATGCATCTTCACCGCCTACAAACCATATAATGAGATATTAAGCGTAACAGTTGCACAAACAATAACCCTAAATGTTTACAAATCCTTCATACTAGTACACCCACCTCATTTATCCACAGGTGTCGCTGACTGCGACACCTGTGAGTCATGTAGTGTCGAAGTGGCTCGCAAAACTTGGGGCGTCTGTCGTCCACATCCCGAACGTTCAACTCGTCTAAATAACCTGGGCGGGCATTGGGGTTATGCAAGGGGTCTGTACTGGATATACCCCATAATTGGCCACCTGCCCTGTAGGTGTCAAACGCTGGTGTTGATGGCCCGGCGGACACTTGGTAAGATGTTCCAGTAACTGGGTTGGAAGAGGACGCACCCACGTCACGGATGGCCTGAGTGATCATTCCCGGCCACATCCGCCGCTGTTCAGGGCCCAGCACGGGCGTATACTCGGGGGTTTAGTGCCATGCGTCTCCCCACGAAGTCGTATGATGACTGAAGTCGGGGCTATGCTGGGTCTCTGGCACCTGTGACGTATCGACCTCTTAGACGCTGTAATCGGCGAGGAAATCCTTGTCGTCGCGCCCTAGAAATGATGTGCTAGCCCGCGCAGACGCTTGCACCGGTGGTTCAACTTCCGGTTGTCTAATGGCGGACGTGCTCGCACGAGCCGGCTCTAAATGCCTATCACCTCGCCTTACAGACGCGGTTGGCCTTACCCGTTCGCGCTGGGATACGGCCCGCCTCATTGCCTACATTAGCAAAATGATCACATTAATACTGACATTCGTAACTTATTTCTTAAATCATATTGTAAAGTTAAATAACATACTAAACCTTTAAATATAATCAAAATAATTCACTTTTGTGTTATATCAACCTAGCATATCAAATGCAATATTATTTATAATTTTCACATAGTTGGACCACATTTTATCAAGTTTCATACTAAATTATCCATTATTTGTGTCTTTCATACTAAATTATCCATTATTTGAACATATAATATTAATTATCCATAAACTATGTGAAAAATAATTATCCATTATGTGAACATAAAATAATAAATCTTGTCTTTCACATAACATACTACATACCCTTCATTTCAAATATCCATTATTTTCTTAATATTTTGCACATAAAATAAACACATTTTTTTAAAAATTCCAATACAACTAAACCCACATGTAATCTTGATTCCATATGTAATTGGTACGAAGTTCCATTTCTAAATTTCACATTACTAAACCTACATTTCATAACATTTTTCTCTAAACCTACGTTCCATATCTAAATTTGTCTAAACCTACATTTTTCTCTAAACATACATTCCATTTTATCTTGATTCCATTTATAATTGCATTAAAAATTCCATATCTAAATTTTACATAACTAAACCTATATTTTATCTTGATTCCATTTATAATTGCATTCAAAATTCCATATCTAAATTTTACACAACTAAACCTACATTTTATCTTTATTCCATTTATAATTGCATTCAAAATTCCATATCTAAATTTTACATAACTAAACCTACATTTTATCTTTATTCCATTAAAATCTAGACCTATAATAACATAAAATTAACATTAAAATCTCGACATACCTCCGCTGCAGCTTGCGCTCGAGGATCGTTCGGCGGGGGTTGAGGTGAAGGCTCCCGCGGCTCTTCGCGGTCCCTCGTTCGAGCGAGAAATTGGCGCCACTTCACCATGTCTCCTTCAAATCTCTCTTCACGACAATTACACCCGGGCTACCGACTTGCAACTCGCTTATGAAGAAGGTAAGTAGTGTTTGAGTGGTGTGTTTAGTGCAAGGGTGGGTGTGGCTATTTAAAGCCGATCGGCAACCACTATGCCGACCTGGGCATTCGGCATCGGCTCAGTCCGACGGGACGTAAAACTTCTTTTTCCCTTGTCAGATTCACTACAAGATGCCTGACGGTGCAGACGATGGGACATGCCGACCTGGACATTCGACATCGGCTTAGAGGACGGGAAGTGCAACAGTGGATGGGACGTGTGTCAGGTTGACCGTCCAATCTGACTTCACTTTCGTCAGTCCGTGTCTGCTGACCTAGGCATTCGTCATCGGCTTTTTTCATGCCGTCTCGAGCTTTCGAGGTCGGTACCGTGCCTTTGGCGATATTTTGGCCGTGTGAATAACAACCCCGATCGAATATAATCATATATTTTCCTCATTTTGTTCTCAAATTTGGTTCTTAGATTTGTCCTTGTTTACAATTTAAAAAATGGGATAATTTTTGGTAATTTAAGACCAGAAATCAGAATCTCAGCCATATGTGGGGGGTAAAAGCAGGCAAATGCGCGTTCCAATACAAAATGAGAATCCCTGTATGGAGAAATTAAAACCCCTCTTTCCTCTGTTTCGCCCCCACAAACTCCCAACTCCCCCCAAAAACGATGGAAACCCTCTCCTCCCAAATCCTCCAAGACCCCTCCCACCGACACCCACCCTCCCAGTCACCTCCGTACTCCCTCCAGCCGCCTCCCCACCCTGATCTCACCCTCGAGGACAGGATCAGCCCCAGCATCCTCCTAATCATCATCATCCTCGCCATCATCTTCTTCGTCTCCGGCCTCCTCCACCTCCTCGTCCGCTTCCTCTTCCGCCCCCACTCCCGCCACCCAGACGGCCTCGATCACGACGTCACCGCCCTCCAGGGCCAGCTCCAGCAACTCTTCCACCTCCACGACGCCGGTGTTGACCAGTCCTTCATCGACACCCTCCCCGTCTTCCACTACAAGGCCATCATCGGCGTCAAGGACCCCTTCGATTGCGCCGTCTGTTTGTGCGAGTTCGAGCCTGATGATAAGCTCCGACTGCTTCCCAAGTGCAGCCATGCCTTCCACATGGACTGTATCGACACTTGGCTGTTGTCGCACTCCACTTGCCCCCTCTGCAGAGCCAGCTTGCTCCCCGATTTTTCGTCTTCTAACCCTGCCTGTACTCCGATTGTTTGCATCCTCGAAGCTGGTCGCGATAGCTCCAGGGAGCTTGGTAATGGCGTTGATATTGGGAGGACGAATTCCTCGATGCTCGGCTCCAATCGGAGTATGGGGGTAGCAAAAGAACCGGAGATTTCAGTCAAGGAGGGAGAGGAAGGGGGTAAGATTATGATAGTGAAGCTCGGGAAGTTCAAAAATGTCGACGGATTGGGCGAATCCAGCAGTAACAACAACAGCGGTAGCAACAATGTGGACTCGAGGAGATGCTTTTCGATGGGGTCATTTGCGTACGTGATGGACGAAACGACGTCGTTGCAGGTCCCGATCATGACACCTGCAGCGAAGAAACAGAGGAGCACCAAAAAGACGGGTTTTTTACCGCTCATGCCAGGCCACAAATCGGCGATATCTGAGTACGGATCCGATTCAAGGAGAGAATTCAGCGGCGATGCAAGGGGGAAAGGCGAGAGCTTTTCGATCTCGAAGAGGGCGTTTTCGTTTCGGTTCCCGATTAGGGCTACCGGAAGCAGCGGCAGAGCCGAGGGAGGTGCTTCGGTCGCCGCGGCAGCCGCAGACGCGAGTCGGAGGAGGACAATTTCGGAGGTGGAGGACATGGCGTGGTGGGAAAATGCGGGGAGTGAAATGAATTTGGGGGATGAAGAGACGCAGAGCTGTTACAGCGTGGAGTCATCTTCAACCTCCTACAGAAGGACATTGCTATGGCTGATGGGGAGGCAACAGAACAACAAGGTCATTCATTCATCGTCTTTCTCATCCGCTGTTTGATCTTGTATGTATTGTACTTGTGAAATTTCCCCCTTTTGATCCACAGTGATAGCTTTCAATTTCATGCTTGATTCGTGGATTCTTGATCAATTTTAGATATGTTGAGATTGAGATTACTACATACTGTATTGTTCGATACATTCTCTTTGATCTTCAGTTTGAATTTTTATTTTTTGGGGGAGAAATGAAAGGTGGGGACCAGGGTAGTTGGGCAATGTGATGGGGTCATGTTAATTGAAGTTTGGAGTAATGATACAACTAATTAATATTAAACCATAGGACCCAATCTTAATAAATGTGTGCACTGTTGCATTTGCTTTTATGGGTTTCACATTTTTTGGGTGTTTATGTAGCGAAAGAGGTAGGGGCACGGCACTTATAAAAGAGCAGATAATACGCTTGGCTCGAAATCATACATGTAGTTTGAGACTTTGAGTATAAACACTTAGAGCACACTTTATAGATTGAGGTTTTGTTCCAAATTGACTTAATTCTAGCTTGAGCACACTTTATTGATTTATGGTTGATTTGGTTTTAGGGCAATTGAGAAATGGATGTTGTATATTGAGTAACTTGAACAGTTTGGACTCTACATGAAAAAGGTTTGTGTTCAAGCTCGTTTACTTTACTAAGTAGGCCAATCATGGATCAATTTTTATACTCAAAACTCAAATTTAGACTCAGATTAAGCTCATTTCGGCAATCAATCAACACTTAATTTGTTCATTTTGAAAAACAGTCTTAAAAACAATTGTGATCAGTAATATGATAACTTTGACTTACGAGCTAGAATCTCGTCACCAGTTATTATAGGCCCAAGTGCCTAAAAATAGAAAATTTAGCACAATATATGACATATATTTAATGAGTCATGAGATTCACATTTTTAATAGCTTGACTTAAAAGGGGAGAATTTTTATTGAATTTGAGCCAAGTCATAGATAGAAGTTGAATCTAATCAATTATGTGAAAGTGGTGTTTAAATTTTGAAATGGTGAAAGAGTTGAATGGAGGGTTTCTATGCGGCCAACCAACTAGCATTAACTAGAAAACCAAAGTACATTCAATTGGAAATGAATGCTATGCGAGTAGTAGTTGCATATGTTTCAGAAATGAAATGATATGATTTAATTGGGGCACACCCTCTTAGACTATCCACAATGGTTAGGTGTGCAAATGTGCACATTTGCACAAGATGTGTATTTTTGCACACCACTTTTTAGCATTTTACTCCATTGGTTAAAGTGTGTATTTTTTGCACACATCTCTTGTAATAACCAAGTAATCTATATTTATCTTCACATTTTAATTGTGATTAATATCTATTAAAAATTAAATATGTATTTTGTATTATAAATTTTTATTACGCACATTTTGATATAAAAAAATATAATTTTCACCACAATTTGAAAAATCAAATTTTCAATATTGTTCACAAAATTGGATGGTTATTTCTTAAAAAATGTATATCACTAATCTAACTTTTTTTTTTGTTAGATTTAAACTTAAATATTTAAATGAATTTCTTAGTCATTAGATGTGACTTTTTAAATTAAATTTATTAGATTAATTTAATTTATATTAAATCAAATTTAGTTATAAAAAAAAAGAAAAATAATAAAAAGTCATTTATGAAACCATGCCCTCTCTCTTCTCATTGGACAAAGCTTTTATCCACTTTCTCAAAAAGTGGGAAAATTTTTGCACATAGGGGGGATTTTGTGCTCAAATATACACACTTCATGCTCAAATGTACACATTTGAGCACCCACAAAACAACCATTGGAGCTCATAATTGTGTAAAATATACACATTTACACAATTGCACACCACCATTGGAGTTAGTCTTAGTGGGTTACACTTACCACCCTCTTCATGACTATTAATGGCAAGAACCAAGAAGATAACTCCTCCACTCTCACCAGTTTCACTTCAAATTGGAATTGGGGCTTATGGTAAGCGGACTTTGAGCATTCACACCAAAGGTTTTTGTTACTAAAGCTAAGTAACTCATGGTTTTAGGAAAAGCCTTTAGGTAAATGGAAAAAAAGTGATTAATTTGGTGTAGAGAGGTAAATAGTGTCTTGATCATGTGTAAAAGTTGATGCTTTATTTTATTATTTTATTTTTTTTATTTAACTAATAATATTATGATTGATGGAAACTATTTGTGGATATAGATGAATGAGAAAAAGAGTATAACGAGGTAAATTCATGATTGTGGAGTAAAAATACGAAAACCTTAAAAAAAAAGTTGATAAAATAGAAAATTATTTAGAAGAAAAAATAAATGAGATGTCAAATTATTGTGACAAGAGATGAAAAAAATAGAGAAGAAGTAATTTTACCGGGAAGGGAACGGTGCTATAGATCGTCTTTCTCATCTTCCATCTCATCACTCTGACACTACTCTCCCTTCTGACGTTGCTCTTAGAGCATCATCCTTCATGATGCTCTTGGTTAATTGTTCTCTCAACTGCCAAACTCTTTTCGATTAAAAATAAAAAAGGAAATCACCCTAAATTATAGAGAAATTTTGGTGAAATATCACCTTTTGCTAATTTAATTAGGTTATTAGCATCCTAACTTATTAAATTAGTTTTGCTAATACCTCTTGAATATTTTTCAGGTGTCTGTGCCCTTTACTCTTTCTCCTCCACTTCTCGCCTCCTCCTCGCCCGTTACCGCTCATCCGGTCCCGATTTGTCGGCCCACCGCGCCTTTGACGCCGACCGCGAATCCGACTCCGATAGGGCCGCTATCCGCAAGCTCGAGGACGGCGTACACCGCATCATTGTCCAGAGGTCTCAGCCCGATTGGCTCCCCTTCCGCCCCGGCTCTTCCTACTGGGTCCCTTCTAAGAGCAAGTCACGTGGCTTCGCTAAGGTGATCCGTAAATTGGCTAATTGCGTCTCTCTGAAGGATCCCGCCATGGCCATCTGCTCCAGTCGCGGTTTGCCTTCTTCCGAGTACTATTTCAAAGGTTTCCCCTTTTTTCAATTATCTGAATCTGATCTCCATTTCCAACTTGTCGATTAGGGTTTCAGAATTGTAATTTGAATGAGCAGTTTGATGACGCTGGATCCTATTTACTGGTTGGTTCATAATTAATCAATTAAGTTGACTTTGAATTAGGGATTTGGTGATGACATTGTCTCTTTAACTAAGAAATCAGCGCCATCTAAGACTGTTGGACTGGATTTTGTTCAGCTTCAGCTAACGATTGCTTTTATTTGATTGAGAGGCTTAAATTTGTTGTCTTGGAGAGTTGAGGTGATCTTTTCTGTTCGAATTTGGACTGAAATTAGGGCTTTTGACTGCAGGTGCAGCTTCAGAAAAGGGAGAGGTAGAGACGGGTTCGAATCACACAACTCAATCCGAGGATGAGGAGAGTTGAGAGCTGAGCTTATTAACAGAAGGCAGCGAATTTGATGGGTGAGATTTTCCAGCTTCAATCACAACTGTTATCTTGTTTATGTTTAAAGAACTTATCTTTTTCTTTCCTAAAGGGATTTCCATTCCAATTTGAGTTCGTATTGAAGAATCAGTGTCATGTCTGCATCAGATGCATTTGAGTTACTCTACTGACTTGTAGTCGGTGAAAAAAAATGCAGGGTTTCGCCTTCTGTAAATGCTCGTGTGGAGAAACAGGTGGACATGGTAGACGAGAATGACGCCTTCTTATTCTCATTGAGAGGGAGAAAGAGGGTCGTTGACAGCAATATGAAGCTGTAAATATATAAAAACTTTGGTGAGTAGATTGACAAACGCGTGATGTCAACTGAAAAAAACACGGCTTTGTCTTTGATTGTAAGGCCAATAGTTGGGAAGATGAACACTGTTTGTATCACACCATTACGTTATGCATGATATTCAGATGCTCACATTGTTTCTAACCCTATTCTCTTCTTGCTTTCGTATTTGTTTGACGTAAAGGTAAGTAGGAAACAATCACTATGAATGAACTATTGATTCCACCTTTGTGATGATCTTTTACTCTTTTCAAAAAAGAAAGTAAATTGATAATTGAATTCGTTCACATTTTGTTGGTGATAGGAATCAAGATGCAATCGTTGATTTAGATTGGCTCTCGTTTGGAGATAATTGAATTCTATCTCATTATAAAAGTAGCATCAAAGTATTTCGTTGTGTTATGATCTCATATCAATCCGTTAAGATAACAAAATTCACACTATATTAAACTAATAAAAGTATTTCATCAATGAATAAAAGTCATCACTAAAATATGTCATCAATCAAGTTTAATCACATTTTACGCTCTTGTGTCATCACTTGAATAAAAATGTAATGAAAATGTCACCACAAGTGATTGCATCAATGAAGTGTAATCACAAACGTGTCATCAGTGAATAAAAGTAGAATCGATGAAAATATACAGTTGATTAAATTAAAAAAAAGTGGCATCAAACGATTTGATTAAAAAAAAGTGGCATCAAATAACTACATTAGAAAAATTGCATCAAAACACTACTTTAAAAAAGTTGCATTACATTAAAGAAAAAAATTTCATCAAAACACTACTTTGAAAAAATATGGCATCACGGTAAAAAAAAATATCATCAACAAAATGACGTAAAAAAATGTCATCAGTAGTCAACGGTAAAAAAAAAGGGCATCAATGGTCTACGTGACATCACAGTAAACAAAAAATATCATCAATGTTTGAAAAAAGTGACATTAAAAAAGTGTCATCAAACCATTTCATTATAAAAGTAACTTCAAAGTGAAAATAAAATATAATAAAAAATGGCATCAAAGCGGCAAAAAATGGCATCAGGGTAAAAAATGGCATCAAAAAAAGTGGCATCCGTTGGTTTAAAAAAAAACCGAAAGAGCCGGTCAATGTTGACCGGTCAACGGTCAAACAGGTTGACCTTAATAGTCAATTTGGGAAGGGTGCTAGGTTAGTTAATTAATTTTGTTTGGGTGCTAGTTAGCTAATTAGATATTCATAATGTGTTAGTTGCCAAAATAACCCTAAATTATATAGTGCAGCAACAAACTACCAATGTTATAAGGGGAAAAAAAGACTCATAAGGTCCTAAATTGAATCGTCACCGGTTGAGAGAGGAGAGTGAGGATTTGTGAAATTTTGGATTGAGAGAGATTATGAAATTTTAGATTTCCCTCGCCCGTGTTTTGAAATTAGCTAGGGTTCCGAAAAATTGGGAATAGATTGGGTGGAGTGAGCTGGGGTAAAAGGCCCATCATATTGTTTACACTTAAAGGCCCAATAATGGACATTCTCAAATTAGGGGCTATGAGATTTCATTCTTTTTTTTAGACAACGATGGAGAAGGTAAGAGGATTCTCAAATTAACTAGTGGGCTAGGGTTCCTCATTTTCGATTTCGGTAGAGAAGGTAAGAGGATTCTCGATCGAGCGCAATGGATGGATTCGATGGAAGACTTCGATGGATAGCTTTGATGGAGCTAATTGTTCGTCGTCGTTTTCGTCGACTGTAACTGGTAAGTATGTGATGAATTTGTTTTCTTGGCTACTGTTCTTGGCTCGAGATTGATGAATTTGTGTTCCGTTGAATCTTTTTGATGGAATTTTGGTTGATGAATTTGTGCTCCTTCGAAATTCGGTTGATTGCTCCTTCTGTTTCCTGCTATGGGAGTTGAGTTCTCAGATTTGGCTATCGAATTTTGGTTGATTTGTCCTTCTGTGCGATCCTTTGATTGATCTTTGTGGAATTTGTTTATGTTGGCCAACATGGTGTCTTGATTCCTCCTTATGTTTGCTGTAATTGATTCATCTATGTGGAATCATCTCTGTGGAATTTTGGTTGATTTGTGGAATTTTTATGTGATGTCACTATTTATTTTTCTATGGATGATATGTTAAAGGAGTATCTTTGGTAGGATGAATATCGAATTCAATATAGATTGTGTTGGAGGGTAACATTAGGTACTATCATAAGTACCATTGTCTCTTGTTTACCATTCTCGAAGGAATATATTTGGTAGGATGGATATCTATTGCTTGATTACATGGTCTCTTGTTCACCATTGTTTTCTATCAGTTTGGAATCTTGTTGTCAGTGGGTGTTTGGGTTTGGGATTCATCATGTTTTGTCATTGTTTTTTTCCATGAGGGTCTTGTTGTTTTTGTCATAAAATTGATGTCAGTGTGTTTGCTATTCTGATGTCAGTGTATAGGCATACATATGCATCTTGGCAAATCTACAATGTCAAGGCCTGTTAGCTCAAATTGGAAGAGCGTTGCGCGTGGACAGTGATGTGGGTTCGTTTCCCTCTCAGGTCCATATACATTGCAAAAAAAAAAAAAAAACAGAAACATCATAATGTAGTGTGTGTTTAGTCGGATTCTTCTTCATCAGCAGGAACCACACCCTCGTCGAAGTTATCTCCATCATCGTCGGAGGCCATAACCTCGTTGTAGTCATCGTAGACATCATATGCACTGGGATCTCGCAAGGAAGTCGGCGAGTCTTGTACTTCGATGTCAATGGAGAATTAAGCATTGTTGACTTCGTCTGACTAGTACGCGCGCAGTTTGTGCATCTGTAGGGGTCGTCATACCCATATTTCTTCTATCTTGTGTCGAGCCCTTGTCTTGCACATATTCCACCAATCCATTTGATCCCGTGTGGCTCTTGGATATTGAGGGTAGTAAACTTGCACAATCTGCTATGCGAGTACAAAAGGCTCATACCGTTGATACAATTTTTTCCGATTGACTTCAACAAAATGGTAGACCACATGAATTTGTGTTCCACGTGTCGTTCGATCGAACCATCTACACTTGAAAAGGACTACGTTCAGCGGGTAATCGTTTGGACTTGGGTACTCCATCTTGATGATTTCTTCGAGAAGACCAAAAAATTTGACTCCGTATTCGCATAGTTTGAGCCTCGAACACACACCCCACTATTCATTGTCTTCTTCCCAACACTTTGCTGTAGAGTCTCGAACTTGTAGCCATTGACAAAGAATCGATCCCAACTTTTTGCTTCCCCCTTTGGACCCTATGCTAAACTCCACAAGAGAGTATTTGGACCAATTCCATTGCTTCTGTCCATGGCCTAAAAAATAAATTATTTAACCATATTGTTTATACTTATATATATACATGCAAAAGTATATATTTATACTTACATATAATTTAAACCATTCCGCAAAATGTTGTTCAATGGTGTCATCTCCGCACGCATCTCCCCCCATTGTAGCTACGAATATCCTACATGTATGAATATCCATATGTATAAGATGCTTTATATGACATAAAATCGAAAATATACCTAATTCATAAGAAATTTTCCTCACTAGAGGTATGGTTGTACTTCCGGACAATTGACCAACACGTATGTGTGTGCGGCCCTCCACTCTTTGTCTTCATTCAACCACCTTGTTCTGCCCTTGCCACAACCCACACCAGGGTGATTGAAAATGGAGAAAGAGAAAGCATAATCGTCACCCTCGTAGACATCATTTCTCGCGACTATCCTTAACTTTGAAGGAACATGCGAAGGAAAGTAGTGCAACGATAAAGATGTTATTTCCTCTCTTAAGTATGCCATAACAATTGACCCTTCGATATTACTCTTTTGGACGATCTTCTATTTGAGATGAAATAAACACCTTTCGAATGGGTACATCCATCGATACTGAACTGGCCCCCCTATTTGTGCCTCATATGGTAAATGGACAAGGAGATTTGTGTGGTGCAGAATGTCGTTACCTTTCTACAAAACCAAAAAGAGTAACCCAAACCAACAACTTAACTAGCAACCTAGTAACTAGTATAGTGGAATAGTAAGGGTCGATCCCACAGAGAGAATACCTTTCTCGTCTATCAAATTGCTATCAAAAGGAAATAATATCAAAGAGTAATTGAATAATAAGGCAATTGAATAAGGCAAAAGTAACAATGGTGAATTGGTGATAATTATGAATGAGATAGTTTCCCCTACAATTCATCAACAATGGTTATGTCTTTAATCATTGACTCTATCATATCTTTCCTTGTTTGACTCATCCAATGGTGGATTACTCCAACCAGGCGTTCGCCAGGAGCGGTTAAAATCTCTCTGTTTTATCTACGATTTGAAGCTTTGTTTGGATTGAGTTGTGAGTTTCTGAATCTTGTTCCTTATTTTCCATATTGAATGTTTCGACTTCTTTGTGCTTTATGGTTGATTGTTTTATTCTATCTTGCCTAATCAACTTGGTAGAATCAATTCAATTGCTAGGGTTTTGTAGATTCCTGATTGCGAACCTTAACCCAAGTGGCAAACTTATCCCTTTCGGGCTGATTGAACTAATTGAATGAGTAGGAAGTTGGATGTGTTGTTAAATCCCTCTTTAGGGATTGCAAATACCTTGGTTAATCTATGAACTTAAAGCTATCAATTGGGTTAAATCCTTCTTTAGGGACTGTTCAATCGATAAGGGTTTCTAGGACTGATTGGGCTAGTAACTATATTAGGTCGGGACAAGGGCATTCATAGGAAAACTAAAAGGACAAGAGGAAGTTACAATATCAATTCAACCAAATAAAGCGGATAGTTGTAGGTAGAGTGATCTTCTCTAAATTGTTTTGCATCAACTTGTTTATAGTTTATTTTGTTTTCTTTCTTATTTCAATCACTGATGGACGGTTTTTAGTCGCGTAAACCGTATCAAAATAAAACTCAAACCTACAAACTAGTATATTAAGTAAGTAAAAGGTCGATCCCACAGAGAATCAAGTGTTTCTCAACAATATGCATTTACCAATTAGTAGAAAGGGGGGTTTTGATTGATTGAAATAGGAAGAAAACACAATAAACTATAAGCAGATTGATGCAAAACAATTCAGAGAAGATCGCTCTACTTACAGCTATCCACTTTATTTGGTTGAATTGATATTGTAACTTCCTCTTGTCTTTTTAGTCTTCCTATGAATGCCCTTGTCCCGACCTAATATAGTTACTAGTCCAATCAGTTCTAGAAACCCTTATCAATTGAACAATCCCTAAAGAAGGATTTAACCCAATTGATAGCTTTAAGTTCAGAGATTAACCAAGGTATTTGCAGTCCCTAAAGAGGGATTTAACAACACATCCAACTTCCTACCTATCCAATTAGTTCAATCAGTCCTAAAGGGATAAGTTTGCTACATAGGTTAAGGTTCGCAATGAGGAATCTACAAAACCCTAGCAATTGAATTGATTCTACCAAGTTAATCAATCAAGATAGAATAAAACAATCAAACATTCAAGCACAAAGAAGTCGAAACATTCAATATAGGAAATAAGGAGCAAGATTCAGAAACTCGCAACTCAATCCAAACAAAGCTTCAAATCGCAAGTAGAACGAAGAGAGTTTAGCCGCCCATGGCGAACATCGCTCTCAATCTCCAACTAAAATCGTCTTGAATCCTAATCTAATGAATGAATGAAAACCTAGGGTCAAACCATCTCTCAATTTCATGCCCAATTTGTGTCCAAGTCGGCTCCAAAGACAAAGATAGAATAACTAGGGCTTTGGATAGAAAACACGTCGCTGAACTCCGAAATGCGTCGCTCTGGGCAAATGCGGCGGCCGCTGCATATGGCGGCGCCCTCTGCAATGGTCTTTTACAAAAAATCTACTTTGAATCAGCTCTCGACGTCAACATGAAAGTTGTAGCTCCTTGAAAGAGCTTTCCAACGCATGGTTATAATAGTCGATCGGACAACCGAGGCCTCCACAAAGTGCAAAACAAGTTCAGCATGTCTGGCGACAGCTTCTGCAGACTC
Source organism: Persicaria maculosa (assembly GCA_963922045.1). Lineage (NCBI taxonomy): Eukaryota > Viridiplantae > Streptophyta > Magnoliopsida > Caryophyllales > Polygonaceae > Persicaria > Persicaria maculosa. Next base: position 49,111,690 of record OY998259.1, on the reverse strand, counting down.
GTTCTTCGTTTATGCTCACTTCTTCTTCTCAGGACCTCTTTAGATCTTCATGTAAGCTTCTTCAATCGACTAAACATCATCATCTAATGCGTCATCAACCCACGTCTCATCCTCGGATCCACAGTTACCTGAAATAATCAATAAAAATGTGCAGATTCCGACTCCACCAACATAAAGAGCAAATATGCAAATTGTACTTAAACCATGCATGATATGCATCATAACTAAACTAAATGCAACCTATTATGACCATCTAAATGCATGCTATCAAACTCCCCCACACTTAAGCTTTTGCTTGTCCTCAATTAATGAAAAACAAATATATAATTAATCATCCCACAAATAAGATCTTCATGCTATAGTTTTAGAAAAGCAACATCAAATGCTAAAAAAAAAGCAACATCAAGCAATAGGAGACATGAATAAAAGAACAAATATCTTAGAAAATATATGAGTGATCCAATAGTAAAGGCAAATTTAATCCAACCTCACCGGGATAATGTGTTTCACTCAAGCTCTCATGTGTTTAGGCTTTAAAGTCCAACTCTCAACTCAATCCAAAATGCTCTATACACCGTGACAGTTATCACTTTCAAACCACATCATGAGGACTTTTATAGGGTTGTAATGGGGCTTTGGTAGGAACATAAGGCATGGGAAATATTTAGGGCTTGTGGTGCTAAAAATCCGAGAAAAAGGAACAACAACCAACCAGAACAACACCAAAACTTCCATACTTCGCAAATCATTCCAATAACATAAACTCCAATACACATCAATAAGCACTCTTCGATTTCAATAGCCATACAACTCATGCAATTTTTCATTTGGATGATGACTTCTTTTATTTTCTTCTATGCTTACTTTTGCCCCTAGGTGAATTTTATCCTCCATAGGTCCAAGCTTACTGGACTTTTACTCCTAAGTGAATTTTATCCTCCTTAGGCCTCTAGTGATAAGTCATCTCTATTATGCAAGAAGGGTTACCTTATTTCGGCTATGCCTCTCGCAATGCACAACCATACATACATCATCTCTACTCAAAGCAACTCCAATGTAACGGCCCGGGATTATAATTCTCGAGTTACGTTTCGAGGGATGAAACCCCTCGTTGGGATCTTGCGCCCCGAGTACAGGTTGAAGGTTTGAAATCGAAGATGTGTGTTTAAAGTGGGATTTCACACCCAAATCTAGAAGGTCCGCTGGAGACCCCGAGGTAAACCCCTGTACCTGTCCTAAGTCTATAACGCGGGAAATCCTTTATCATGCAAAGGGCATAAGTTCTGAAAGTGATACAACTAGTGCCACGACAGAGCCGGGTCAAAACAGAGTATAATTATGTAGAAATCCCAAAAGCATGAATCTGGTGAAGTCAAGTTTCAAACACTCACTCTCCGCCATAAGAGTAGACCCCGTCATAACAGCACAAAATCAAGCAGTGTATCGGGTACCTGAAACTATACCACCAAGTCAACCCAAGAGTCCGCCCGCGGGTCCTCTGACCGCGCTGAGGACATATAATACGCCTATACCTAGAATAAAGGATGCCTTCATGTAGTACTGAAATATTAACCACACTATCATGCTCCTAATTCATATATGCAGAATATTAAGTAAGGCCTTACCAAAGAATACCAAGTGGTATATTCCTCTTCTACCACCACCCCCCTTCCAAGTAGGGTGGAGACTGGCCAGTTCGATTCGATAGCATCTCAAATCTCATCATCATATCGTGGATCTTGCAAAAAGAAAATAATAATGCTGATAATAGTAAAGGTGTTCCAACGACCCGAATGACTCAGGACGAACCCGATGGAGCTGGGCTGTCCTATAACCCTATCAAGGATTCTAGGACTCACAGTTAACGACCGTTCTGTATTCAAACGCAAACAGAATAAGGATGCTCATTCATAAGTGCAATTCCTAAGCATGATACTACATGACATGCTTTTATGTATATGCAACACCTACATACTATATGACACATCAGGCATGAGGTACTGGTTACTGAGTAAACCCCGGAGGACTTACCTGGTTAGAAGATTAGCAAAAGAAGAATCCAACACACAGTAGTCACGATCACAGAATATCACCTAATTACACAACGAGAATATACATAAGTCTATGTCCAACTATCAAGCACTCAAGCACACACCAATCAATAGAAAAAGTAACATATTGTAAATGTCATCGTATCGCATGTTCTATAAAGCCACATCGCTCGTCATAAATCATCAACCAAATCTGCATGCTCATACTCATCATATCCGCATATATCCCAACAGATCATCACAATCATAAAGCATAATTTGTTCGATAATATCCTACTAACTCGTCACAATTATATAACCTTATAATCTCTTATAATAAATCACCACAAGTCACGCTATTAGTCACACATATCATGCCGTTAGTCAACTGATCATATCATCATGCTAGTTAGTCATGGAATAAGTCATATCCCCAAGTTAGTCCCAAGCCGTTTCAAAATCCGAGTCAAACGGTTAGAAATCCCAATTCTTAAAAATCTTAACAAAACCCTTTTTTAATTATTTAATACATCATTTCCTAGCTTGAAATTCATTTTCCCAACTTTCCTTTTTAAATCGACAGATCCGATTATTTTATTTAAATCCCAAATGATTTTATAGATATTTTAGACACCATTTATCAACACTTTTATAGAGTATTTCTAAATCCTTTATGAAATAATTCCAACCCATTTGTATTCGATGAAACCAACCCTTTATAAATCTCCATAAGAATAATAATTTATCTTTTAAATCCTCAAATACTATTATAATATATTTTAATTATCGTTAATTAGTTAAATAATAAACGGATAACCCGAACCGTACCAAACCGAACCGAACCTGTAATTATATATACTCCTCACCGGTTGAATAATAAATAAAATGTAACAATGGAAAGAAGGCCCACAAGTCATTTTCTTCATTTCGAAAGCTCCCCACCGGCCCCGCCAAAGCTCCACCCGAGGCTTCGCTCCCGCCGACGCCAAGCTCCACCTCCCGGCCTCCGTCTCCGGCTTCGTCCTGCGCTCAGCTCCGCCTCCCTTGGCCTCTTGTGCTCACTCCTCGGTTTCTGCTCGACGCTCGCTCGCTCTCGACGTTAGCTCTCTCTCTCTCTCTCTCTCTCGCACTCACGGGGCCGCACACGACCTTGCCGCTCTCGAGCTCGCCGGAGCTCTCGAGCACACCCGATCGTTCTGCACTCAGCCCTCACTCACTCCCGACTAATCTAACCATTGAATAAAGCACAAAATCGAATCGAGGAAGGAAAGAAACGACTGAAGCTCACCGAGGTGATTTCGCGGACGTCGGAGCTTCGATCGGAGTTCTGAGCGTCGTCGGTGGCTCGCGATAGCTTGTCGGATCTGCATCGGACATGGGTGAGCGTGATGATAGGGCTCGAGAGTGGTTTGGATCGGAAACGAAGGAGAACGGCTTACCGGAACATTATACGCGCTCGAACAAGGGAGGCGATGGTCGTCTGCGCTTCAGCTGCTCCCGGTGGCGGCTTCTGGGCGGCTCCGGACTTCGATGGTGGCTCCGAGGGGTGTCGAAGGGCTGTTGTTGGTCCTTGGGAAAAAGAGGTTGAAGGAGGAAGTGGAAGAGCAAGGCGAAAACAGTGGTGTGATGGTGCCTCGGTGGTGATCAACGGAGGTGATGGAATGGTGAAGAGTGAGAGATGGCGTGAAGGAGAGAGAGAGGAGTGGTGAATGATGATGAATGAAGACGGGGGAGAGGGATGCGTGATGATGGTGAATGGTGAAGGACCTGAAGGTGACGGGTTGACATAGGTAGGGGATGTGTTCGGTTTGCAGGGTAAGGTAAGGTGAGGGAGTTGGTGAGGATTGAGTGTTGAAATGGGTAAACAAATACCCGGAAATAAATCTCGAATACGTGAATTTCGAATCTCGAAATTAGTTCCCGAATGTTAGTTTCCTCCACTCTCGCTTATCGATCAATGAGATTTTTAAAATCGAAAAGGATATCGCCATCTGATAATTATTTTAAATCTCGAGGTGAAAGGACGGAAATTGTTTGATAAATTTTTAAATCCAGGTCGGAATCCGCTCTACGAGTTTTAAATCCGATTTAAATTCATTTTTAAATTCTCTTTTTCCGAAAAATTGAGATTTGAAAATCCGAGCCTTTACATCCAACATATAGATTTTTCACCAATTCTCCTCCTAATTCCCGGATAGGGTCAGGCTAATCATTGGCTATGATATATTTTTGCGGAGCTATAAAAAAAGAATAGACTTTATGGCTCAGATGGGCTTCAAGCAAAGGATAATGCAAATGGTAGATAAGGTATAACATGGCTAAAGAAAACATACCTCAATCATTTGAAATTCACAAGCAATAAACATGTGCAATACGGTCATGAAAAGCAAGCATATGAAGAGTATAATCACACAATAAAAGCAAAATGGAATAATATGTAAAGTCCCTATAAGGCCAAAACAAACTAAACAACTAGGGTTCCATTTTACAATACGTGTTGTTTTGCTGACGAACAATGCGGCGGCCGCGGCATACATGTGGAGGCCGCTGAATCGGCCTTTCACGGATAATTTGTCCCAAATTTGATCTTCTTGTCAACAGAAAAGTTGTAGCTCCTTGAAATAGCTTTCCAACGCATGGTCATAATAGTCAATCAGACAACCGAGGCCTCGAGAAAGTGCAAAACAAGTTCAGCATGTCTGACGACAACTTCTGCAAACTTGTTCTTCGTTTAGGCTCGCTTCTTCTTCTCAGGACCTCTTTAGATCTTCATGTAAGCTTCTTCGATCGACTAAATATCCTCATCTAATGCGTCATCAACCCACGTCTCATCCTCGGATCCACAGTTACCTAAAATAACCAATAAAAGTGTGCAGATTCTGACTCTACTAACATAAAGAGCAAATGTGCAAATTGTACTTAAACCATGCATGCTATGCATCATAACTAAACTAAATGCAACCTATTATGACCATCTAAATGCATGCTATCAATCACCCCAAAACCCCCATTTTTCACTAATTGGTAAATACACATTGCAAAGGAATACTTGATTCTCTGTGGGATCGACCTCTTACTTACTTGCTATACTAGTTTGTAGGTTTGAATTTACTTTTGATACGGTTTACGCGACTAAAAAATCATTCATCAATATGGGGGGGCGAATACACCACAAATGCAAAGCCAAATGGACCCCCAAAGTCCTAAAGGAACGGAGAATAGACACCCCCCCCCCCCCCAAAATCCAAGTGAAGCACGAGGAACCACTTGACCGAAGAGCTCAACACTCCCACACCCTGATCCATACCAGGGCAAGCATAACATTAAGCCCATATTCCAAGCTACTTGTCGATATGGGGATGTAGAAGTTTCGAAGACTCGGACAAAGGGCACCAAGGAAACAACCAAGAAGGAGTGGAAAAACATTTGCCACATCACATGCCATTTTCTATCACATATTCAGTCAACACCAAAGAGCAAATTAAAAGACCCCCACAAAAGCCTGTAGTATCTTTTAAAAAGCAAGAAGGTGGGCCCGCCAACACTCCTTCATCCTCAAGAAAACGCCAAAGCCAGAGGTGACGTCACCCTTGAGACCAACAAATGCCGACAGGGTCACCATGGCACCACCGGACGCACCTTGGAGCGAACGACAAACACACCAACGCCTCCAGCCCAGACCTCACTCAGATCGACAATCGTTCAGCTCGACCCATAGAAAATAGCCGATTATGAGAGGAAGGGGAAACGCAGGTATGCCACCACCCAGCCCCAAGACACAGCCCCGCGCACCAGACCTAAACGCCACCAACAACATTAAGGGAGGCCCGAGGAAGCGCGATCGACCCGAAGAGGCACGACCCACCTAATACACATACACCTCCTGAAAACCTCCACACTGAACCACAAACGGAGCCGGAAAAACGAAAGACGAAGAGACCAAAGCAACTCACCGGAAAGATTACCCGATGGGTCTAGGGGCGCAAAGAACGGACGCACCCAACTCAATAGCTAGACCCACGCCACCGACCACCGACGACGAAGTCACTCCAGTCCGTTTCACCACACCAAGCCCAAGATCTAGAGCCCAACCGACACCAGATCAAATCCACTCCGCCGGCTCCACCCGCAGGAGCCCCGCACCACACCAGGATGAGCCAAGTTGCAGCTCCACTCGATTGGATCACCCACGATGCACCACCACCACCACCGTCTGCTCCACCGCCAACCACGCACCACCACCGTCGTCGTCTTTCTTCCAGTCGCCACCCATCCTCCTCCTCCTCCTCCTCTCCTCGATCTGCCTCAATCTTGCACGTGACTCCACCGACTTGGATAAACCACACCGCCTCCTCCCTCCTGATAAATGAGTGGTGGGTAATTAAAAGGAAGCTGGCATGAAGACCTCCTCTAGGTCTGGGCAAACGCGGGTGGGCCCGTTCGGCCTGCCTCGCTTGCCTGCAATAGCGGGAGCGGCTCGTAACAGGTTCCCGCCTTTTTTTTATTAAAATTAATATATATGTGTATATATATGTGTGTAATAAATAATATTGACATTCATTTAAAAAAAATAAAAGCAGCAACTATATATATGTAATAAATATAGCTACATATATGAATGTATTCATATTAACATTCATTTAAAATTGGGAAAATATTTATCTTCTTGAGGTTGAAAAACCCTAATATGCACCAAGAGAGGATATTAGGCTCCTGTATGGGTCATTAATGTGGGATGGGATCAACCGGTGGTGGCCTGACGGTTGATGTCGCTTCTCGCCTTGGTGTGGGTGGCTTTTTCGGCCTCCTCTCCCTGTCTGTTGCTTGCTTCAATCTTTTCAGCAATTAAACAACCTTATAATTTTTCTCCCTCTCCTTAATCTTCACTCGAGTACCCCCTGCTTACAAGCACATGGGTTATTTAAGGCTTCAACAAGCCATTAGAGTTAACAACTCGCTGAATCTACTCTTTTATTCCGATCACCCTTTTGTAAATTACTCTAATCTCTCCCTGGTTTTGTTAATTTCGATCATGGCTTCAAAGTCTTTCCTCAACGCTATGTCGGCTACTCAAGTCGACCCCTCTCAAAACGCGGCTCTTATCACTGAAAATCTGGTTGTGGTTTCGCCTGATGTTCCTATGCATCAGGCTCTTGCTTATCCCGTCTCTCCTTTTTTGGCCTCGTCTAAGGGGAAGAGGAAAGGTGGGTTAAGATACTCTCACCTCGACTACCGATCACTCTAGCTACTTTTCCCGCTTGGCTGAGCTCAGGAAGAAAAACTTGGTTCCAAATCAACATGTGCTTCTCTGCACTATTTTTGGGGGTTATTCGAATTTTAACAAAATCCAAACTAAGCTCTGAGGGGAGTGGCATCATTGTGTCGCTAATTATGACCTTGTTGAGCGTGAAGATGGTTGGTTTGATGCTCATTTTGCTTCAGCAGGTGATCTTAAAAAAATGTGGGAAGAACGCCCTTACCATCTGTTTGGTCAGATTTTGGTTTTGCTCAAATTGTATCCTTCTTTTGACTTTGTCACAACAATTGTTACTCATCTGGATATATGGGTGAGGATACTTAAACTACCTGTTGAATTCATGTGTCGGGAAGCACTTGTCGAAATTCATAAGGAGTTCCATGGTGGGACTCTCATTAGACTTGACAAACTCTCTCATCAAAGGGTTAGGCTGGATTATACTCGGTTTTATGCTAATGTGGATTTTAATAAATTGTGTGGAAGTATTGCGATTCTTGATGAGGCTAGCCAGCCCTTGAAGCTGCAAATGTACTATGGGGATTTCCCTTTCGAGTGTGGTTTCTGTGGGGATCTTCAACATCTCTATGAGGATTGTCCGGATCATATTGTTTTTGTCAAGCCCATCGGCGAAGTGGTAATTTGGAATTCCCCTATTACTCAGGTGCCTCTTGAAGATGCGGAATGGACTCGTGTGTCTAAAAAGGGCTCCTCGGTTGAATCCTCATTGACCAAGTTCAATTACAAGCCCTACATAACTGGTATGGCCTCTGTTTCTGTCAACTTTGTTCCTTTAGCCAGAGCTTTTACCGATCAAAATTGCCCCACAATGAATGATGCTCAACCTACTCCTTTAAAGGCGGTTTTGCCAAAGGCTGACTATGGGCTTCCAACTTCTAATGATGACACCTTAGGTTGGTGCAAGGAGGCAGATGTTACTGATGCGCCTGTCACTGCCCAAGCTGTTGCTGCTCATCGGGTGGATTTGGAACCAGCCATAGAGGTTGATCAGCCTGCTCCGCTTGTTGATTATGTATTGGGACCTCTTCTGATTCGTTCATTTTCTGATGAGTCTTACGGTAATAATCCGAATATGAGTCAGCCCCAATCGCAGATTAGGCGCTTCAAGGCTCTCGGTATCCGGTCCTTGATGTGCACCTAAATTGCCATGTTTTACACTTACTTTTATATCGATTTCTGTATACATTTCATACATTTGGGTTAGAATAGTACATAATTTGTGTAGTTTATGTTTATTTGCAATATATGGAGGTCTACACAAGTTTTTGTTGTATTTCACAGCAATCGGACGCACTTTGGAGATTAAAGGAAAGTCATGAAGAAGCTAAGGATGGTCTGAACCGGTAAATATATAGATGAGACAAAAGTCGAAGAGTAACAAAAAGTAAGACCAAACTAGGAGTCTTACGTAAAAATAAAAATAAAATGAAGCCACTACGAAACCCACCACCCGCTACCCCCTTTGAATATATAGAAGTATAAGTATATATATAGGCCAACCAAAGAAGACATATATTCAAAACTATTCGAATATATGTAATCTTAGGAAGCCAAGATATACCAGTACTTCATATTCAAAAGGGGAATAATTCCAACCAAAATATTGAAGGCCTAAACGACACTCAACCCACCCATTACCAACCTACACAAAATATTATAATGTATCCAGTACCCCAGATTACACAATCAAGCTAAGCTCTAAATTAATGTATACCCCTCACCCAAAAAATATGACAGTAGCGCCATATGTAGCAAACGAGCCAATAGGACCTAACGCCATCAGCAGCAAACAAGAAGCCATTCCGCATCAGTCCCTCACAACGCAGTTTTGATCACCCGTAGCCATGGAGCCCAGTTATCAGCCATGGTCACACCACCCGGATGGGACCTGTAGCATGGAAGTCGACATATCCTCACACCGCATCACCTTGACAGCACTCGAGTTCAGCCCATATATATTAAGTAAGTAGCTGGCCAGAGTAGATTGGGAAGACATATCCACAACACCACAGGCCCAACCGGACCTGTTCAACCCGGCTTATGCGTCCCAACGTCAGTCGAGCCATCCTCGACCTCCTCGATGTCCGGCTCATCCATGAAGTGAGAAGCATCCCCTTTACCGCTGTTCGGGTCTCTTATAGCAGACATGGCATAGAATAGCTCGTCCATGGTAAGGGCCATCCTAATATCACCATGAATGCAGGATTTTGTGCCTCTTAAGAGATAGGTACCCTTCTTCACACCATCAGTCTCCTTCCACCTCATCAACTCCGGAGTTTTGTGCGCATCAATTTCCAATTGCCCATCATTTTTTGCCAAGATGCCTGAAGCTGCCGCCCACGAGGAAGTAACCATCCTAGCACAAATAAGGGATGTTTGATGGTCAGAGATATCATCGGTGACCACCGTGTCATTTCCAATTTCAGTTTGAGTACCACTTGACGCCCTTCCTACACTTCTAGCCGACGTGGTAGCTGCATTGTCCTTACCACAATCAGGCTCATTCACATGTTCATCAATCGCTTCACCTACAAAGGATTCAGTTTGTGTCGCTTCGCTGCAGACCATCCTGGGTGGTGCATCAATACCCCCAACGGAAGTGGTGTTGCCGCGGCAGTTGCAGCAACCCCGGGAGGCATCCGACAGACCAAGGGACTCCGCAGGATCAGCAGCCCCTTTCTGTTGTTGCTCCTCGGAAACCAGGTTCACTTTTCCTTCTTTGCTCTCTACCCTCTCGGCGCCTGACAGCTTGGTATCCCCAGAGGGGAGATGCTCCGCATTAGGTCTAGCCATTTTGCATACAGCTTCTGTGTGACCGAAGCATTTGCAATGGGCACAACTCCACGGAAGCCATTCAAAGATGACTTTCTGCATGACTTCCTCCCCACGGGCATTCACCAGCTTGACATAAGAACGGCGAGATTGGTCCACGTTTAACTCAAATAACAATCTAGCAAACGCTAACAGCTCATGGCTTGCAGTGAACTCATCCACACACAAAGGGGTACCTATACCACTACCGATACGGCACAACATTTCTTTCGAATTAAACAACGGTGGGAGATCAGGCAAACGTACCCACATCGGAACAGAACGAAACAAGCGCCAGTCCATCGGGAGCCCGTCCGACCACCGTTTCAGCAATAGGGGGCGTGAGCTACCAATGGACCAGGGACCCTTTTCTAGAACCCAATTCAGGTCATCATCACAAGCAAATCGAAACACAAGAATACCATTATCCTTGACATAGAAATTAGGAGGCGCCACCTTCCAAGAGTGGCGTATGAACTCAGCAATGGCTCGGGTAGAGATTGCAGGACCCATGACAGCACCTAGAAGAGTTGCCCCCACACTTTCGATGATTCCGCTATGTCCTCGTCGGAGTACAGAATTCGATCTCCGCAAACATTAGGGATGAATTTCAGTCTGAACGATGTGGCGGTGCGCCCAGGGCCCCGAGCAGCTTGAGCATACGAGATAGATCTATTCGGAACGAACTGGTCGTGGGAGGTCCTCGACTCATAGTCGCGAGGGACACCCATCTCGTTTAGGGTTCCAGTACCATCCGCAGCCTGAGCCCCTGAGCAACCAGCATCGTTCCCGGACTGGGGAGAGCCGCCACCATCATCAATTATCGCGCCCCCATTGGATTCACCCTTACCATTTGTTCTTTGCTCCATAGAACCACCCTTATCCTTCTTGCCAGAATCCGACGCGGAACCCTTCCCCGACGAAGACGACGGTGGTGGAGAGGAGCCCCGAGGCGGAATCGTAGACGACTTGCCCTGACTACCTTCCTCTTCATCCGAATCAGTCAGATCTGGCCGGGATTGATGTTTCGAATTGGATCTGAACAGGGACAAACGCAGCTCCCTGGCAATCTCTTCTCTTTCCTCCGAGCTTCACCCATGTTGGATACCGCCCCGCCCACGCCCACGCCCACGCCCCCTCTTTCCTCTTGCCATTCACCGGAGGAGACAGAACCGGCACCCGCCGGGAGCAGCGGTACAAAGCTCAGAAAAACCCTAATCGCCCAGAAGCTAAGGATGGTGCAGCTAGAGAAAAGCCCACTTTTCGCCATCCATCATTCTGAATCAAATTCTAATGTCTTCACGAGAGTTGCATCCCTCGAAAAGAGCTTTCCAACGCATACTCATATGCCTCAATCGGACGAACGAGAACTAAGGAAAGTGTGTTTCAAGAATGGAGTAGAATGCTGAAAGCGTATAGAACTAGTCGAGTTGGTCGACGTCGAGTACTTTTTTGGTCGACTTGCCTCCCAGAAGTCGAGAACGAGCACCAGACCACTCGAGAGCACAATTCTAGTCGACGTTGAGTAAACTACTCGAAGTCGAGTACCCATGTCGAGTCCAGAATGTAGCCGAGCTCGAGTGCAATCCGAGGAGAAGAAGACCTACTCGACGTCGAGTACTTTGGTCGATGTCGAGTACTATCCAAAAGCAATCCGAGTCGAGATCGAGTGGATATCCGATCATGTGGGTTACTTGCAAGTGAAGGCACGTGATATTCTATCCAATCAAGTGAAGATCTATCAAGTTCAAGGACGATTTATCCATATTAGATATTTCCCTTGTTTATTTTAGAGATTTATTTATCAAGTTTTATCTTAAGCTTTTAGATAGATAGTTTTAGATAAAGATAGATTGTTCCTTCCTAGATTAGCTAGATGAAGCCCTATAAATAAGGCCATAGGGGGCTGATTTTCATACATTCAAGCCAAGACGTCTTCGGGCGCAAGGAGAAAGGAGAGAGAGAGGAGGCGAGAGAGGAGAGAGAGGAGGAACGTTTGGAAGGTTTTGTAAGTTTAATTTTTATTTTGAATGTTAAAGTTAGTTTCTTTTATTATGTTTTGTTTCTAATTTACTTCTTCTAGGGTTGGGGTGATCCCAACATAGATATGTGTGTTTGATTTATGAATTTGTCTATCTTTATCATCATCTACCTATGTGCTTAATCCTTTGCGAGAGTGGAGGAAATTCCTTATTTGTGATATTGAAGCGAAAGTAATCTTATTATGAATTTGGATAGCAATTAGGGTTTTCTTGCGAAAGTTGGTTGATCCTACTTAAGAAAAGGTAGTAGCACTTAGGGTTTATGCCAAAGCCTCTATATCCCCTATTTGTTAATGACGAAAGTTATTTGATATAAAACATGCTCTTTTATGTGATTTATGAGTTACATATATGTTTGTTGTTGTGGTGATCCCTAACCTTGGAAGTTTGCATCTTTATTTGTTATATTTTATTAATTTATTCGACACAGATTCTATTCGACACCAACCACCATTCTCTCTCCATCCCTCGACATCAACCAAGTCTTAGTCGATGCCGACAACAACCCTCGCCACCTTTTCCCGCTATCCCTGAACCCCAAAATACACTAAATCTAGAACCGCCGACTTCTCTCCTGAGGACGAATCTGACTCCACTAGCGGGGTCTTGACTATAAATTTATTTGGACGAGAAACCATCTCGTCAAATTGGCGCCGTTGCCGGGGAGATATCAATCGCGCCTAGTTTAATTGTGTTTAAGGTTCAGAAAAGCCTATCTCTTTTTCTTACCCTATCACATACCCTACCACCACCTACCTCATCGGTACCAACTAGGTGCTGGGCTTTAATTTGCTACTAATTTGTGTTCCAGATTGTGATTTCAAAGCTTAGGTACAAAGATGGAAGACTTTGTCGAAGGAAATCCTGCATGGGAAGAATGGTTTCAAGATTTGAGACGGAGAAATAGGATCACAGTGGAGGAGGCACGATTAAAGGAAATAGCCCGGCTGGAAGACGAAATTCGAAGGCTTGGGGCTTCCATTCAGTCTAAAAGACCATGCCCTCCTTCCGACGAGCCAATTGACCCACTCGATGTCGACAGCCATGATGTTTCAAGGTCGCTTTTACCTTACAAGGTGAAGGCCATCCCCGATAATTTTGAGCAACCGATGTTCATATTTAAGTATGGGGTCCTAGCAATGTGGCATGAAGCTCCACAGAATAAGGAGGAAATATCTCTTCCCACTCCACCGTTCCTCTGTGGTGGAGATACACAACCAAGTCAACCTATAAAACGGAAGAGGTATGATGATGAGGTATCTATACTTCCTTTATGTCTTCCTTTATGCATTCTATCCGGAGATCGGGAAGATGAATGGGTGAAGCCATGGAGCGTTCACTCGGGGAGATTCAAGCTTCTTCATACGATGCCCCCAGATGACATCCTACGCTTCCCACCACCGGAGGAACCACTAGATCCACCTATACCCCCGGAAAAAGATGAGCCAGGCTAAGACTTAAAGGGAAGTAGGTCAAGCTAAAGATTTAAAATTTAGCGCTTACAAGAGGCAACCCGCTATTTCTTATTTCTTAGATTTTAGATAATGTTGGTGTCTGTTTTTAAACATTATTTTGGAGTTTCTATTGTGGATTTTGTGTTTTTAACAGAATTTTGCAAGTAAGAAGAAAGTGCAGAAGTACTCGACATCGAGTACTCTACTCGACTACCCCTATCAAGCAAAATGGCCTGTGATCGACAAGGATCATCCTGGAAGCTTCCACTGTACTCGAAGTCGAGTAACTATAGTCGAAGTCGACCACATCTCCTCGATATCGACCACCTTCACTCGATGTCGACTACCTCTGCAACATTACAGCACTCGATTCCGACGATTAGCACACCTGTCTAGTGAGTTTCTTTTTTTACCCTTGTGTTTTATACAGTGAGGACACTGTAATGTTTAAGTATGGGGTGGGGGAAGGGCTTACTTTGTGCATGTTTGACCATATTTGACATTATTTGTGCATATTTTATCATATTTCTTGAATTGCTTATACATGACTACTTTGGATTTCATACTTTATTTATGTGCTTATGTGCATGTTTTCCAAAGTTTATAAAAATGACCCCCATTGAAAATTTTGATAAGTGTCATGGAAGTTATACTGAACTCGACGATGCAAAATTTGATTCATTAGAGATATAGCATGAAATTGCCTAGTAAAGGGAAGTCACAATGAAGTGCATATTTCTTGAAAACCATGAAAGGAGGTAAATTTGAAGTTGCTTTTGACATGTTGCATAATAAGAGGATGGAGGACTTTATATTTCCATATATATATATGCTCATATTGTTATATCCTAGCCTTTACCTATGCTTATGCATCACAAAAGCCATATTATACCTTATTTTCATATTTGCTCCACATGATCTAAATATTGCCCATTCTTTACCTTATTTCCATCCGGGGATTATGTTGAGAATGAAGCTACATTATGGAGATTGTTATATGGTGTTTGTGTTGTTATATATCATTATTGGAGTTTGGCAGGAAATTAAAAATGTTATGGAAAATTTAATGAGTGAAAGAAAATCCGGCCACCACAGGAGATAAAGGTAGATCGACCTTGCCTGCGTTGAGATAATAGTTCCGCAGGATGGGATACCAAGGTGAGGAGTCAGAAGCACTAAGTATCCGGGGCCATTCATGACACCCATGTTTGCGACTCGCGAGAAGGTAGTGTTGAGGTCAGAGAGGTAAAAGCATAATATTGAAAAAAGCATTGAGAGAATGAGCGAAAAATATCCCAGGAAGAAGGAATGTGGTATGAAAGTTTGGAAAGTGCTCCATTTCCCTGGATCATTAGAACCACATGGCCAAAAATATCCGACCTTAAGCCTTTTACCAATCTACTCCTTATTGAGCTTAAATTAAAGTCCTCTTGATTATTAATGCTTTGTCACGAATGAAAATGATTTTGCATAACCCTCCTTTTGTGTGTGAAGTTGCTTTTATTCGCATACATGAATTTGTGACATTAGTACCTTTTCGAGGATGGTAATTGATTGTAGGGACATATGAGAATGAATCTTTGATGTTGAGAGTTTAATTTCTTCCCCTGAATGACAATTAGAAGTATTGGTTGAGGACAAGCAAGCTTAAGTATGGGGTGTTTGATGTGCGCCTAAATTGTCATGTTTTACACTTACTTTTATATCGATTTCTGTATACATTTCATACATTTGGGTTAGAATAGTACATAATTTGTGTAGTTTATGTTTATTTGCAATATATGGAGGTCTACACAAGTTTTTGTTGTATTTCACAGAAATCGGACGCACTTTGGAGATTAAAGGAAAGTCATGAAGAAGCTAATTAAGGATGGTGCAGCTAGAGAAAAGCCCACTTTTCGCCATCCATCATTCTGAATCAAATTCTAATGTCTTCACGAGAGTTGCAGCCCTCGAAAAGAGCTTTCCAACGCATACTCATATGTGTTAATCGAACGAACGAAAACTCGGGAAAGTGCGTTTCAAGAACGGAGGAGAATGCTGAAAGCGCACATAACTAGTCGAGTTGGTCGACGTCGAGTACTTTTTTGGTCGACTTGCCTCCCAGAAGTCGAGAACGAGCACCAGACCACTCGAGAGCACAATTCTAGTCGACGTTGAGTAAACTACTCGAAGTCGAGTACCCATGTCGAGTCCAGAATGTAGCCGAGCTCGAGTGCAATCAGAGGAGAAGAAGACCTACTCGACGTCGAGTACTTTGGTCGACATCGAGTACTATCCAGAAGCAATTCGAGACGAGATCGAGTGGATATCCGATCATGTGGGTTACTTGCAAGTGAAGGCACGTGATATTCTATCCAATCAAGTGAAGATCTATCAAGTTCAAGGAAGATTTATCCACATTAGATATTTCCCTTGTTTATTTTAGAGATTTATTTATCAAGTTTTATCTTAAGCTTTTAGATAGATAGTTTTAGATAAAGATAGATTGTTCCTTCCTAGATTAGCTAGATGGAGCACTATAAATAAGGCCATAGGGGGCTGATTTTCATACATTCAAGCCAAGACGTCTTCGGGCGCAAGGAGAAAGGAGAGAGAGAGGAGGCGAGAGAGGAGAGAGAGGAGGAACGTTTGGAAGGTTTTGTAAGTTTAAGTTTTATTTTGAATGTTAAAGTTAGTTTCTTTTATTATGTTTTGTTTCTAATTTTCTTCTTCTAGGGTTGGGGTGATCCCAACATAGATATGTGTGTTTGATTTATGAATTTATGAATTTGTATGTCTTTATCATCATCTACCTATGTGCTTAATCCTTTGCGAGAGTGGAGGAAATTCCTTATTTGTGATATTGAAGCGAAAGTAACCTTATTATGAATTTGGATAGTAATTAGGGTTTTCTTGCGAAAGTTTGTTGATCCTAATTACGAAAAGGTAGTAACACTTAGGGTTTATGCGAAAGCCTCTATATCCCTATTTGTTAATGACGAAAGTTATTTGATATAAAACATGCTATTTTATGTGATTTATGAGTTACATATATGTTTATTGTTGTGGTGATCCCTAACCTTGGAAGTTTGCATCTTTATTTGTTATATTTTATTATTTTTATTCGAAACAGATTCTATTCGACACCAACCACCATTCTCTCTCCATCCCTCGATATCGACCAAGTCTTAGTCGACGCCGACAGCAACCCTCGTCACCTTTTCCTGCTATCCCTGAACCCCAAAACACACTAAACCTAGAACCGCTGACTTCTCTCCTGAGGACAAACCTGACTCCACTATCCTATAGCGGGGTCTTGACTATAAATTTATTTGGTCGAGAAACCCTCTCGTCGGTCCTCCGGTGGTGTGGTCGATATTGGGAAGAGACATGGCCACCAAACTTCAGATGACTCTACATCATCCTACCCGAAGAAACGAAAAAATTCGTCATGACAATACTTCTTGGCAGTGTAATCGCCTAATGTCCATCGAACATTTGTTTCAGCCGGCCATCCAGTGGAGTATGGGTGACAATCAATCTATTGATTTATGGACTCAGGACTCATAACCGGGCTTTTTCTTCGACTTTGGCAACACGGATTCTTCAACTTATTCCGACATGCCTACTTGGTATTAAGGTGTCCCATTTCATTAATTTGGAACAAAAGTGGAATGTGCCTCTGTTGCTTCTTCGTTAACCAACCTCTTGTCGATATATGATATTAACCACCTACTAGGAATTGTCTTGCCTAATAGCCCTATGAGGGATCGTCTTTACTGGGGTCTGAGTAACATTGGTTGGTTCTCTACTAGCTCGGCAAACTCCTTACTATCATAACACAAAGACTTGTCAAACTTTGAGTGTGGTTGGACTTGGGATTTGGATGTTCCGCTATAAGTTCGACATTTCCTTTGGAAAATTTCCTGTGATGGTCTACCAACCACTGACAGATTACAAAAGTCTCATGTGCTTGTTCCCTCAGGATGCATTTTCTGTGGAAACACCAACAAATCAACAACACATTTGTTTATCGAGTGCCCTATGGCAATTTCCCTTCACAAGGCAGTACGTATCCAGCTTTCAAGTTCTTTTGCTACAACTGTGGGAGTAGGTTTGTCCTTTCCTCTAAATAACATTAAAGTAGCGATTGGTTTAAAAAAAATTGGCGCAGTTGCATGTGCGTGGTGGTCCTTGTGGTTTTTCAGAAACCATTAGCGTTTAACCACAAGGATAAAGTCACCATTACATATTTAAAGTTGTTCTATATAACTTTTACACACTGCTGGAGTGAAACAAAACTATTAAACAATGACCCATTTGGGGTTGGTTGTCCAAAAACCAACGGAAAACAATATGGCAATGTTCAATGTCAAAATAGGACAAGTGTTCCCATG
Source organism: Persicaria maculosa (assembly GCA_963922045.1). NCBI lineage: Eukaryota > Viridiplantae > Streptophyta > Magnoliopsida > Caryophyllales > Polygonaceae > Persicaria > Persicaria maculosa. The sequence goes on along the minus strand of OY998259.1, from coordinate 49,093,699 downwards.
GTGCGATCTCAACATCGGTCGGGCCTTTGGGTTAAGCCTCCAGCTGATTGTTACAAGCTGAATTTTGACTGTTCTGTTCATCCTAGTTTTCTGCGTCCTATGGGTTCGTTATTCGGGACTCGCGGGGGGTGGTGGTTGCTTTAGGACGAGGTACTTGCCTCAATATTTCGGTTGCCTATGCTGAGAACCTTGGTCTCAAAATGGGAATCGTAAGAGCAAAACAAATGCACATTCAAAACCTTCTAATCGAGGGAGACAACCTTCTGGTTATAAAAGCTCTGCTGGGGGATTGGAAATGCCCCTGAAATATTGAGCTTCTACAATCGGATATTCTTTTAGATATTTCATCTTATATAGCTATTCATCATATTTTGAGGGAATTGAATGTTGTGGCTGACTATCTCGCTCGTAATGCATATATATTCCATGTCGACGTCTTCTGCGATGATGATCCAGAACTGCATGTTCTCATCCGCAAGGATGCTCTAGGAAGGGCCTCTATTGTGGCCGACCCGGCCTAATCATTGTTCTGCGTCACACACACAGACATAGAGAGAGTAGCTATTCATATTAATTCATTTAAAATTGATTACAAATTTATCGTAAAAACAATAGCTACATATATGTAATAAATATTAACATTCATTTAAAAAAAATAAAAACAATAGCTATATATATATATATATATATATATATATATAGGCAAAATTGCAGAAAACCACCCTTTAAATAGGGTGTTTTGCGTAAAACTACCCCTTAAAGCGAAAATTACAGAAAACCACCCGTTAAAACCGTTTTCTTTGCAAAGTCACACCCATCACCCAATTTTTGTTAATTAAATGTTAAAGTGTGTGGAAATTTAACTATACCCCTTATTTTTATTAATAATTTACTCATTTCAATTGACATTAGTTGATATTTAACTTTTTGACATGTTTTTCAAAAGCAAAAGACCCTTATAAAATATCAAAAAAATGTTTTTTTCAAAAATAATTTCTTACTTACAAAAAAACTCTATAAAAAATTGATGTTTAATTTATGTTTTATACATATAAACAAAATGTGTAATACTAGGGCTACTTGAAGAAAATATTTTTTTAAAAAAAATAATGTTTCAAATAGTTTTTATTATTCTAAAAATGTAGGTGGAATAGTGAACATATTTTTAGAATAATAAAAACTATATGATATATCATTTTTTAAAAATTTATTTTTCTTCGAGTCACTGTTCTAAAAATCGCGCCTAGGCGCCGCCTGGGCACCGCCTAGGCGCTAGGCGACCCCCCTCCACCTAGAGCTAAATGGCCGCCTAAGCACGCCTAGGCGTCCGCCTTGATCGCCTGGGCGCCGCCTAGCACTTTTTAGAACACTGCTTCGAGTAGCCCTTTAGTAATATGCACTTTTTAAAACATACTATAAAACATCAATTATATCTATTTTTATAGAGTGTTTTTACTAACAAGTGTGAATTTATATATAAAAAATGATATTATAAAAAATTACTTTTGAAAAACATGTTAAAAGGTAAAAATTAATTAATACCGATTGGATAAATTAAAATAATAACAAAAGGGGATATAATTGATTTTCACGCACTTTAACATTTAACTAACGAAAATTGAGTGATGGGTGTGACTTTGCAAAGAAAACAGTTTTAAAGGGTGGTTTTCTGCAATTTTTGTTTTAAGGGGTGGTTTCATGCAAAACAGCCTATTTAAAGGGTTGTTTTCTGCAATTTTGCCATATATATTTAAATTGATTACAAATTTAGAAAGAAAAATTGATTAGGTTTGCGGGTACCCGCGGGCTACCTGCACCCGCATTCGCGGACGGGTTTGGACACGACTTTCAACCCGTTAAGCAGGCTTAGCCCGGCCCCGTGCACACAACAAAGGGACATAATCTCGGGTAAAGCACAGGCCAAGCCTAGCCCACGCCAGCGTTTGCCCGAGTCTAGCCTCCTCCATAGTAGGGCATCTTCTTTTCTTTTTTCTTTTTTAATTTTTAAACATAAAAATCGGCGAAGGAAGTTGAAGCCGGTGATGGTGGTGGGTGGTGGGCGGCGGAGTAGACGGTTGTGGTTGGTATATATATTTATTAAAATTGATTACAAACTTACAATAGGCAATTTAATAAGAAAAATTGATTAGGTTTGCGGGTACCCGCGGGCTACCCGCACCTGCATTCGCGGACGGGTTTGGACACGACTTTCAACCCGTTAAGTAGGCTTAGCCCGGCCCGTGCCCGCAACAACAGGACATAATCTCGGGTAAAGCCTTGGTCAAGCTTGGCCCACGCCCGCATTTGCCCAGGTCTAGCCTCCTCCATGGCGAGGCATCTTCTTTTCTTTTTTTTTCTTTTTTTTTTAATTTTTAAACATAAAACTCAGTGAAGGAAGCTGAAGCCGGTGATGGTGGTGGGTGTTGGGCGGCGGAGTAGACGGTGGTGGTGGGTGGCGAAGTAGGCAGAGGTGGTCATGCCTCGTGGGTGGCAAAAGGGTAGGCATGGGTGGTGGACTGGTGTAAGATGAAGGTCCTCCATGATTGGGCAATGGACATCCTTTTTTTTTTTGAGTTTAAGCATAAAACGCTGCTTGGGGATGCGTCTTATGTATTTTGTTTTTTAATTAGGAAATATATAGAAACGCAGAACGCGGGTTCAAACCGCGCGTCTACATTAAAATGTAATTTCCCCTTCGGTTCTAGATTTAAATTGTTTATTTATACTAGAAATGCGGTTTGGCGAAAAAAAAGGAAAACCTCAGGGGCACCTAGCAAAATATGTCAAACTTTTGTACACCACGCGAATTAGCCTTAACCTCAGGGGTATTTGGCGAAAATTCCGTCAGGGGTATTTGGCGAAAAAGGAAAAGCTCAGGGGTATTTGGCGAAAAAGGAAAAGCTCACTGCGTGAGTTGGGAGGTCAACGGACGAAACGCCGTCGTTTGAGAGAAAGAGAGTTATCCAGAGTGGCGGCCCCAGGAAAGCAGTTGGGGTTTGGAGGTCGAGTGGTTGGACGAAAATGGCGACTGTGTCTCTCTCCACCACCGTTTCTCATCTTCCTGCGATCTTCAATCCTCTACCACGTCCTCCTCCTCCTTCCTTCTATTCAAACCCTAATTTTAATCGCTCCTCTTCTTCTCCCTTCTCCTCTTCCTTCGCCTACATCCGCCGGCAGATCAAATTCGTGCCGCTGGTGGCTGTCTCCTCCCCCCAACCCTGCGCCGACGAGCCCTCCCTCGTTGACAAGTCTTTGCTTTCCGTGGAGGAAGCTGTCTCCGAAGAGGAGCTCTGGTCCGCCGCTTGTCTTCGTGTTCGAACCTTCAATGAGTTCAAAGACTCTTTTGGCATCGAGGTGTTTTTCTTATCATAACCTTCTCTGTCTCTCTGCTTTTGAGTATGTAGTTTGTATCTTTTTGTGCATTTCAAATTGGTAGTTGGATTCAAAGAATTGAAGCTGTAAAGCTCCAAACTTACTACAAATTGAGACTACTAGTGCTAGAGAAGATGAGTCAACCACCGATTCCGATTAGGGAAGTTTGGATCTGTATTGTGTACTGTATATTTGTTTGAATCCATGTTTTGTAAAGTTATGGCTGCTTTCATCTCTGATGCTGTTGTAATTATGTTTGAAAATCTTACTGTTTTAGCTCCTGTAAACATCCCAGCTAGACAATCTTGTCATTGCTTGAATGAACTTATGGATCTATTCCCCATCCAGGAAGGTATTTGCTTGATCAATAGAATAATGAACATCAACTGTTTTGCACTTGTCACTGTAAATGATGACTCGCAGAGAAATCATATGTATGCAGCCTGGTTATTTAACTAGAATGGAAAATGTTGCATTGAAACCGGCCAAAAGAAGGTCGAATTTGGGTGAAAAGGTGTGTTTGAATTCTTAAAATTGCTTAGTGAGAGTCAGACAAGTGGGGGTTGTTGGAGTGAATTGGAAAATTTTGGGTGAATATACATATACATCAAGGGTTCCTTTGGAACTGTGTTATTTGCTTGTAAGGAGCTTATTGTGTCTATAAATAGCTCATAATGTATAATGTGTGCTGACCAGGAACTTATAATGCGTAATGTGTTTGTGCCAAACAAACCCTAGCTAATCTAAGAGTTGTCCAGGTAAATGTTCTGTTCGAATGGGCTAATAGCAGTTTTTATGAACATTTTGATTATTATCCCTGTGAGGGTGAAGGGTGGGCCACAATTATGTAGAGCAAAACAATGCTTGGGAACTTTCTTGCGCTTTGAAATTAAGTTTTGTTTTCTTCCTTGCTTTTGGTTGATAAAGTATCTTGTTTTTGCTTAATTATGTATTCAACTTCTCTTGTTATGGTTATTGGTTGCTGATGCTACATTTCTTTTTGTAAGTTCTAATAGGATCATAAGAAGTACTTGACTGAGCGTGAATTTGAAGCACTAAAAGAACGAGTTGCTGGTACAAGGGAAGGTTTCAGAAGAGTTTCTTGCATAAATGCTTCCTTACCTCTGTCTCACTTATCAAATCATTGCTATGCTGATTTATGTAGTAGATGTAAGGTAAACTTTATTGCTTTCATTTCATTCATTTGTCTATGGCAGTATGGGTCATATTTCTTTCTAAAAGACGAATTAGCACTACTTTTTATTTTTTTAAACCTCAAATTTTGACTTAATTCCTCCATCTTTTAAAGGTATAAATTGGAATTAAAAATAAAGGGAATTTGAAGATAAAAAATGACAGCCGCTAAATATTCCCATTTAATATGTAGTTTGGGTTTTTGAGTGTGTGGTTCACAGCCCATTTTATTTGTTTCTAACCCAGTCGGTTATTAATGTTTCCTCCGACCCAGTATATAGAAAGGCTGAATCTGAAAGTTGAAATTTACCTACAGTTGCTCACATCTGTGCTTTGAGAGGCCAATAAATCTGCCATACTGCACCTAATCCTGTCCGAAATTCTTCCATTTAATCTATCTGAAAAATAAGCAAGTAGAGAGGCAAGAAAAAAGAGAAACAAATGCCTCAGGGAGAACCAATCGGAAAGGATTTAGGTAACTGGTAAAATGGCTTACTGCAAAAAAATTGTCCTGTTTAGAATGCTAGTTGGAGTTTAAGGTAGAATATGTGTGCTCCTAAGTTATTCATTGTTTTCTATTTAAGAAAAAAATTAAAGGAAAATGCATTTCATTGTTTTCTACTGAACCTGGTTTACTTTTCTCATCAGAGAAACATGCATCTTCTTAGTTCTTTAAGAATTTGTTCCTTCAGCCTTCATCACGGTCTGAAAAAGGAAAACCTATAAATCTGTTAAAGCATTTTCACACGTGATTTTGTAAACCCAAAATCCCATCTATATACACTTGTGAATGAAGATGAAGGTGACGAGGAAGCCCATAAAGAAAATGGAGAAGAACGTGTAGTGATTTTGTAAACCCAAAATCCCATCTATATACACTTGTAGTTTTGGCTACTGTTAAAGGATGTCTTTCATTTCATTACGATCATTTGTAGTTTTCTGTAAATGGAGAAGAACGTGTAGTGGTTGGGACACTTGATGTCAACAATTGTCTCAGGCTTCCAGATGAAATTACGGGAATGAAGCCTCAGGTATCTTGTCTGGTTTAACTCTTTTCCAGTATAACTTTATGTGCCTAGTGGATTATGCACATCACTTTAGGTCACGTATTTGAAATCTCCTTATCCGGTGATGTTGCATCAAATTCTAGGATTCAGCTAGCAAAGTCTATCATCCTATGACATATGTCAGATTAATGTTGTGGTCACTTTTTTGAACCTTCAACAGGGCATTGGGGCTGATTTTGCGAGGGCATATTTGAGCAATGTTTGTGTTGCCAAGGAGCTGCAAAGAAATGGATTAGGTCACTCTCTAATCTCAAAGTCAAAGACTGTTGCTGAAGAATGGGGTAATTTAGCTAAAACTGGAGGCAGGGTCCCCCCCCCCCCCCCCCCCCCCCCCCCCCCCCTTTTTTTTTGCTTCGGTCTTCCTAATTCCATCTCAGGTTCCTTGTTTGAGGCACTACATTCATTGAGGTCAGATAATCTCTTGTTCAACATGAAAAACTGTTGTCTTTTGAGGAACTTTAAATGGACTAAAAGATGTGCTTTGCTAACTTTTAGCCTGCCTTGAATAGTTCTAAATTTTTATACGAGTCATTCTAAAAAAATTTACACATTGTATCTTTGTGGAGGTTGTAATGAGAATGTTTTTGATAGCTGCGTCATCAGGAGGGCTTTTAGCTTCTGGCATTAGTTCAAATGTTCAGACTCACAGCACACGTTGAAATTGGACTGATTGTCTTAATGTTTCTCGGATTCAGGGATGACTGATCTGTACGTACATGTTGCGGTTGACAATGAACCAGCTAAGAAGCTTTACATGAAGAGTGGTTTCATATTTGAAAGTGACGAACCAGCTTGGCAAGCTAGATATCTTAAACGGCCTCAAAGAATCCTTCTCTGGATTGGGTTTTCTGATCCCTATTATTTGTGAAATTTCAAGCCAGGTGATCATTTTTCTCCATTCCTTCCATCACGAAAATATGAAATGAATCCTTATGTTGTAGATGTAATTTCCTCTGGAGATAAGTATTCATTTACCTCAATAAGGGTATATAGCTAAACAGCACGTTAAGCCTCCAGAAAAAACTGTACACTAACTGCAAACTGAACCGAGTTTGCCCCAGCATTTTGTTGGTTGTCTTTAGGAATTTCAAAGTCAGGTGCTTTTCTGTTGTTCAACCGAATAATCAAATCACTGATGTAAACATGGAAATTGTGAAGAATATAGAAACTGGTTTCCATTAATTACTTGATTTTTATCTGCTTAAATCAGTCCTTGATAGAATCAACGATTAGTTCTTGTTATCCAATAAGGTATACACAAGTCAGTTTAGTTAGTGTATATGCTTGTGCTTGTTTGCTGTATCTGTCTATGCCAAAAAGAGTATCAATGGATGCGTTTGATTAAAAATGAAAAAACCAAATTGCCATGGGAACGTATTATTGGTAAGTTAGGAAATGCTAGGATTTTTATTTGGCCAAATTGCATAAAACCACCCTTTATTCACTCTTTTATTCAACTAACCACCCCTTGTTCAAAAAATTTCACTTAACATTTGTGCATCGGTCTAAAACCGAACCGAAAATCTCAAATTCTCAAACCGAAAGCCGAACCGAATGCATTAGGTTCGGTTCGGTTATTTGCCGGTTCGATTTGTGTTCGGTTCGGTTTTAACATAATTAAACCGAATTTTCATAAAAAAAATTTAAGTATACAAAAATATATATATATAATATAGTATATATACACATTCCAAAATATGTGTACATATTCCAAAATACTTTAAAGTATACAAAATTTAAAATTTTAACAAATACAGTATATATACATATAAAATATATTATACATACACATGCAACTCTAGTGTATATGTTTATATTTAAATATAATGTATGTATACACGTACATTATATAGCCACATTATGTAAATACAGTAAGTATGTGTGAATATATAAAATATTCAAAAACATATATATAATATATTTATGTAGTGTATAAAAAAATTCGGTTTAATACAAACCGAACCAAAACCGAACACAAACCGAACCGAAAAATGAAAATTCTCGAACCGAAAGCCAAACCGAAAAACTTCGGTTCGGTTCAGTTAGGTTTGGTTTGTGTTGGTTCGGCCCAAAAATTCGGTTTGAACCGAATCATGCACACCCCTACTTAACAACCCTTTATAGGATGTCTATTGCAATTAAGCACCCATTTTCTCTTTTCTCTATTTAAAAGGCTAAAATGCCCCCAAAATTAATTATTAATGTTTATTTATTTATGATTATTATTTGGGTGAATTTGCTAATTATGCCTTTAGGAAAATCCAATTAGGTAATTAGTCTCCTTAAAAAAAATATTAGATGAGATGTACCCTTAAAGGTCAATGGTCAATAGCTTGACCGGTCAATTGGTCAACGTTGACCGTTGACCAATTTGTACGGTTTTTTTTTGGATATGATGCCACTTTTTTTGTGATGTCATTTATTTATCGTTGACGGTTGATGCCACTTTTTTGATACAATTTTTTTAATGTCATTTTTTATATCGCGATATCATTGTTTAGAGTAGTGGTTTTAGGGCAGGGCAAAATTGGGATCAGACCGGAATCGAGCCAAGACCAGATCGGAAATTACGATATTTGGATCGGATCGGAATATTACGGTCTGGTCCACGCTCCAAAAAATTCTTATTTTCGGTTTTCGGTCCAAACCTAGGACCGGACCGGAATTGGACCGGATTCTCTATCATTTAAAAAAAAAAGGAAAAAAAAAAGAACAAAAAGAGGGAGGTGCTTGCCTTTTTCCTTCTGTACGCTTTCCATTTCATTTTCATCCTTCACTTCACCCTTCGTCACTTATCAATCCTCAACCCTCTCTCATTGCTCAGTCTCCGTCTGTTCGGCACTTCGGTTTCTTTGTCTGTGCTCGCCAGAAGCCACACCAGCCACCTCCGGCGCCAGTAGGCCACCAGCCCATCTCCTAGTCTCTCCGTTTGGCGCCACACGTCCCTCTCTCTCAGTTTCACTTTTAGATATAGATTTTTTATGTATATTTTGACAAATTAATGTCGATTTTAGTACAGATTTGGAGAAATTATAAATATTCTAGACTGAGATTGAAAACTCTTGTCCCGATTTTAAATCTAGGTCAAGAAATTTTAATTTGTAATACTTTTAGATCTAGATTCGATTTTAAATGTAAGGGTTAGAGAAATTTCAATTTGCAATAAAGAATGCAGTATTCATGAGATGATGAGCAATTAAGCCACTAATTACCAAGTTGCAGAAGGGATAAGCAAACGAGAAGGAGATGTGGTGGAGAGAGTTTTTTTCCGAACTTGTAAACAAACGTATATGAAAAAACGCTCTCTTCTTGGGCGATTTCAGGCGAGTTTTTTCCGAACTTTCCAGTAAGCGTGGTTTCTGCTTGTGGGTTGATGGCTAGTGGCTCTAGGGCCTCTAGCCCAGCGGGGATGCCCCCGGACAAACCACAAGGATGGAGAGAGGTACTAATGGGTGAGCCGAACAAGTTTGGAAGTCCTATTGATATTGACATCGTTGACGATAAGGTTGTCGTGTCCTTCCCGGTAGGGGTTGATAGGGATCCGCTGGTGGACATACCTCATGAAGTTATGGCGAAATTGGAGTCGGTGTGGCATAACTCGTTGATCGTCAAAGTGTTGGGAGCATTTGTGCCGTATGCTACGATGGAAAAAAAACTGATAGAGATGTGGAGACCGACGCGGAGAATGCTGATCGCGGACCTCAAAAGGGTTACTACGTTGTCAGGTTTGACACCGATCATGATTACATAAGGCGCTGACCGGGGGGGGGGGGGGGGTCCTTGGTCAATCTTCGAAAGCCCTCTCATCATCAGGACATGGCCGGCATGTTTTGATCCGCTTACGGATGTTATTTCGACATCTCCTGCATGGGTTAGGGTTGCCGACTTACCGATCGTCTTCTACGAGGAGAGTATACTTCGAAAGATTGCGTCTAGGATTGGTAACCCGCTCAAAGTGGATACTCGGACACTCTTTACTAACAGAGGCAGATTCGCGAGGGTGTGCGTCGAAGTGGATTTGTCTAGGCCCCAGAAAGGGACGATTACTATCAACGGGAAAGTTTACTTCCTTGAGTATGAAGGGCTTAACAAAATCTGTTTCAAGTGTGGGAGATTTGGTCATCTAGCAATGCAATGTCCTATGGCGGGGAAGGAGAAGAAAGAGAAAGCCGAGAAGAAGGAGTCACCCGGAAACCAGACAGCGATGGAGATGGATGAGGCGGCGGATAAGATGGAGAGTAACAACGGGCCACCGGAAGTGGAGGTCGGAGAAAAGTCCGATGAGGCTGGGGGTTGTTATGGTCCATGGATGGAGGCCAATCGCCGTCGTCGGAACTAGAAGGGCAAAGGTAAAGGCTTTGTCATCGGAGAGACCACCGGAAAGGAGAGGAATAACGATCAGATGGGGAGCGGATCAGACGCCTTGAAAGTCGGCTCCAGCAATGAAGGGAAGGAGAGCAATAATGGAAATTGCACGCAGATTAGGGAAGAGTTATTACAGAAGGAAAGACGACTTTAATTAACAACGGGAAAGAATCGTCCATCGATAAAGACAAGAGAGGTCTAGGGGAGAAGAATGAAATGGGTAACGTTGGGAAGAATGGGTCCCACAAACCCAGTTTTGATATTGGGGTAGCAGCCAAGAATGGGAGAATTAGAATGGCTAAAAATAAGGCTAAAGGGCCCAAAGTCTCGGAGCCCAATACCAGAGGGCAATCAGGCCCAACTAAGCGACCTAGGATTGACTCAAAAGATTACGGGATGAAGGGTGTTGGGGCCTTCAGTGGTTTGATCTAGGGCAACGGGGATGTGATCGGCGAACAAAAGGGAAGTACCGAGGATCAGATGCAGATCGAGATCGAAACGGCAGGTATGGGAAGTGTTAGGACGGTGAATCCGAGTCAGCATGGAGAATAGACGATAGTGAGCAATGCCACTAGTGTTGGGAAGGAGGGTGTCGAGTGCCAGGATATGGTCTCGTAGGGAATTGCTCTGTCTCCCTGTCCCTTTTCTTTGTGTTTTTGATGAATTGTTTATTATGGAATTGTTGTGGCGCCGGTAGTGACGGGTTCCACAGAGCTATTAGGTATATGATTAAGCGCCGTAAGGTTGATGTGTTAGCCATTTTTGAGCCGAAGATTTCTAGCAATAGGGCTAAGGAGGTGTGCGACTGTATGACTTTTTCCGATCGTTGTGTGATCGAAGCGAATGGCTTCAGGGGAGGCATCTGGCTTCTTTGGAATAAAGAGAAGGTGGATGTTGTGGTGAAGAGGATGTATGAGTGTTTTATTGTCGTTAGGGTGAAGTGTGGGAATAGGAGTTTTCATCTGATTACTGTTTATGGCCATCTGAATGTGACCGACAGGAGAAGCTTCTGGAGAGATCTTTCGGAGGCGGCGGTGGAGGTGACTTCAATTGCCTTGTGAATAGTTGGGAGCAGAACGAGGACGATGACAATCTGTCTCAGGACTCGGACTGCTTCAGAAATTAGATCGACGGGTTTGGCATGGTGGATTTCGGATTTGTCGGTCTGAAATTTACTTGGGCGAGAGGCAAGACCGTGGTGGCGCTGAAAGAGAGAAGGCTCGATCGAGTCTTGGGCAACGCTGAGGCTAGGTTGGATTGGCTGGAAGCTCTGGTGCGCCATCTCCCCAAGCTGTGTTCGGACCACATCCCTCTTCTTTTGTCCCTAGACGTCCCGGTCAAGAGAAATAGTAAACGTAGGCCATTTCGGTTTCAGGCGGCGTGGTTGACCCATCCCGATTTTGACGAGCTGTTGGATAAAGAATGGGTGAAGGAGGAATTGGTGCCGAGTGCTCTTGATCGGTTTAAGGACAGATTAATCAAATGGAACTGGGAGGTGTTCAGAAATATTTTTGAGAGGAAAGAGAAGGTCGAGGGGGAGTTGCTAGCGGTGCAGAAGGCGCTGGCTAGGAGTCCTATGGACCAATTGCTCGTGGATGAAGTAAGAATTCAGACGAAGCTCAACCTGGTGCTCGAGCAAGAAGAGATGTTCTGGCTTCAAAAATCTCACGAAAATTGGTTGAGAGAGGGAGATAGAAATACTTCCTTTTTCCACCTATCCACGATCATTAGGCGCAAGAGAAACAAAATTCAGGTCCTCAAGGATGAAGGGGGGGTCAGAGATTGTGGATGGCAAAGTTATCGAGAGCATGGCTGTGGAGTTCTTCAAAAGGTTGTACACTATACCAAGGGAGGAGGATGTGCCGATTGATATTGAAAAGGGAGCCTTCCCTGCGGTGCCTGAGGAGGAGTGGGAGCATTTTGATCGCCCCATCACGAACAAGGAGATTCTGGAAGTCGTGAAGGATATGGGGGATCTGAAAGCTCAGGCTTGGATGGATTTCAGCCGGTCTTCTTTCAGAAGTGTTGGGCTACGGTAGGGAGAAGTGTGATTGATTTTGTGAAAATGTTCTTGGAAACTAAGACGATGCCGAGGGAGGTGAATGAGACGCTCATTGTTCTCCTAGCTAAGGTGGCCCGACCGAAATCGATAGCTCAATTCAGACCGATAAGCCTGTGCAATGTCATGTACAAGATCGTTACCAAGGTGATTGCTAATCGGCCCGATGCAAGGGAGCTTATTTCGTCCCAGGGAGGCAGGTCACTCACAATATCGTCGTTATGCAAGAGGTGGTGCACTCGATGAGGAAGAAGAAGGGTAGGGTCGGATGGATGGTTCTAAAGATCGACTTGGAGAAAGCGTATGATAGACTCAGATGGGGGTTTGTCAAGGACACTTTGGCGGATGCGGGTTTTCCTGCAAATTGGGTGGACTGGAATGTTGAATGCATCAGTTCGGCTAACATGAGAGTGCTCGTGAATGGAGAGGTTACAGAGGAGTTCAACCCGACGAGGGGAGTGCGGCAAGGGGATCCTATATCGCCCTATCTCTTCGTGCTTTGTGTGGAGAAGTTGAGCCGAATTATCGAGAAGGCGGTGTCGGACGGGGTTTGGAGGCCGGCGAAATTGACCAGGCGAGGGCCCGAGATATCACACGTCTTATTTGCTGACGATATCGTCCTTATTGCGGAGGCGTCGGTGGACCAACTCAAGGCCATCAATGGGATACTGGAGAGATTTTGTCAAGTTTCCGGGCAAAGGATTAATAAAGCCAAGTCTAAATTATTTGTCTTCTCCAATGTGACAGAGGAGGTGGTGAATGGGTTGAAGACGGAGTGCGGGTTTGAAGTGACGACGAACCTGGGGAGCTATTTAGGCATGCATGTCCTCCATAGTCGTATTGATGGTGATACTTTCCAACCTCTCCTTGATAAGGTCGGAAGTAGATTAGCGGGGTGGAAACAGAAGAGGCTAAGCCTCGCCGGGCGGGTTACGCTCGCGAAGTCTGTCCTCAACTCGATTCCGGTGTATTCGATGGCTACGGTGTCTCTTCCGAATTCGACTTGCGAGGCCATTGACAAAGCTTCTAGGGGTTTCATTAGGGGTGACGAGGAGCACTGGAGGAGGCTGCACCTAGTGGCCTTGGACGATTTGTGTACTGGGAAGCAGAACGAGAGTTTGGGAATCCGGAAAATGGAAGAGTTAAACACGGCTATTAACGGGAAGCTTGTCTGGCGATTCTTGAATGGTAAAGATGAGATGTGGTGTCAAATCCTGCAAGATAAATATGTGAGAAGCGACGGAGCTGCAACTATGGGAACGTCGGCGATCTGGGCAAGCATAAGGAAAAGTTTGCATTTGGTGGTCAACGAAGGCACGAGGTGGCTTATCGGCGACGGGCGAACTACCATTTTCTGGAGAGATAGATGGCTGCTGAACGGGGATTTGGAGAGCTTGGCTAATAGAAGTCTTGGGGAAGAAGAAGGCCTTCAAACTGTTCGAGACTACTGGACAGTTGGTGAGGGATGGAAGTGGGACGTGATAGACGATGATTTGCCGGGCGGTGCTCTCGTGAAGCTGGCGGCGGTGATCGTGATGGATGAAGAGGAGAAACCGGACGCCCTATGTTGGGAAGGAAGCCCGGATGGAAATTACTCAATCAAATCGGCTTACGACCGGCTCACGAAGGCTAACTCGTCTGCTTGTGCTGATAGAACTATCTTTGACAGGATTTGGAAGCTTCAAGTGTCCGAAAGAGTGAGAACGTTTTTGTGGCTGGCGGTTCGGGGACCGGTGCTCACTAATGAAGAAAGACGCAGAAGGCACCTAACCTCAGAGGCGGGGTGCGCGGAGTGCAAAGATCACCCAGAGACGATGCTTCACTAGGGTGGCTCAACGGGCCCGAACCGAACCGAACCGAGTTAAACGGGTCGGGCCAAAACCGGCGGTCCGATTTTTTGGGAGGAGCGACCCAAGGCCCGAACCGAAAACCGAAAATTCGGATACGGTTTTTTCGGTTTTTGGCCCGAAAAAACTGAAAAAGCCGAAACCCCCTAAATTGTTTACATGTCCAAAAAAACCCACTGCATAGCTGTAAACTTAAAACTTGTCCCAAAAACAACCTGTGAAGTGTTTCAAACTAATGACATTAAGCTAAAAAGTCTTCCAACAACCCAACAAAGTACATACATTCAATCAAATATTCAAATACCAAAATATCTTCAAGTAGAATTGATAAACTAATAAGTCTTCCAACAACCCAACAAAGTTCAAACTTGAAATCAAAAGTCAATCATCACGCTTCTCTTCTTATGCAAAAGGTTGATAGTTCCAACTTCCAAGCTGAGAATAGTGAGCTCCCAAACCACCTAAATGGATAAAATCAATAAATATAACAATTGTAAGGTTCCAAGCTTGTCATCTATTTTGCTTCAAACTTGAAATTGTAAGTTATATACCTTGTCAAGTTCTCATCAGTCGCACATGTAAAAGGCCCCTTCAGAGATATCTATCCCCTTCCCGGCCAATTCTAATTCAAGTAAACAAAAAAGATTGCAGTTAGACGTTGTAATATTGATGTAATATTCAATTTAAATCGCAAACAAGTATAACACATAAAACTACCTTCTACGGTCACTTCCTCATCATCAGATTCCTCCTCACGTCCTTTGTCATTCTTCAAACTTGTACCTCGTAGCCAATCTTGAGTACAAATAAGTACCTATATCATCTGATAACATTCAAGTGACAAAGTAAGTATAATATGATAAGATAAACATCAAACAAAAATCATTATAAATACTAAATCAAATATAAGAAATAAATACGGACTTCATGCCCCAATTTGTTTCTGTAATCTGTAATTGTATGCCCACCAGTGCTAAATGCAGATTCAGAAGGGATGGTAGATATAGGAATGGCTAGTACAACTCGTGCCATTCGTGCAAGCACAAGGTATCTGTTCCTGTTATCACTCCACCACTCAAGAACAGTCTTCTTCCGTCCTGTATCTGCCCTTTCAGTTTCAACCAGATATTGATCAAACTCAGACCTTAAGTTTGTATCAATACAGTCAGTCCTTTCCTCTACAAACTCAACCATCCAGCTTCCTTCATCAACATCACATGAAGCAACGGACTGACGGGCTCGTGACCCACCTTCATCGGGTGGAGAATGAAGACACTAGAACTCGTCAAACAAGTCATAAGCAACATCCTTCACTCTCTTCACTAAATCATCTATATTAGCAGTAGGAAACAAACTTCTCAACACAGGAGTCACACCCCGAAGTTTGCGATGAGGATCAAGAATGGCTGGCACAAACAATAACAAGTTCATCTTCTCAAAAAAACCAAAATACTTGTCAAATTTGATCTTCATCTGCTGGGCCATGCGCTTCATATCTTCATCACTAGCAACATTAGCAAGCAATCCATTGACCAACTTCCCCACTTTTGCAATATGAAGAATCAACCAATTGCTAGTCACATAAGAGGATCCCGAAATTCGATTGGTCAACTCATAAAACTCCTTCAAGAAGGTACAAAGCTTTTCCACTTTACTCCAATCGGAAGAAGTCATAGGACCTAACCCAACATCTGTTGTATTACCCATTCTTGCAATTACAGATTTCTACTTCAACATGGCACTCAACATAAGATAAGTGGAATTCCATCGGGTGGGCACATCATTCACTAACTTGGTATTGCACTCAATATTAAGTCGCTCCGCATGTTGTCGAAATGCAACTAACCGTGCAGGAGACCCTCTACAATGCCTCACAATAGCTCGAACCTTCTGGAGAACCTCACTACCACCCTTAAGACCATATTGGACAATTAAATTAATGATGTGTGCAAGACATCTAACATGCACAAAGTGGCCCTTCCCAACGCAACCATTCTCCTTGCATATATCTTTCAAACAATTGCATGCTACATCGTTCGCCGATGCATTATCAACCGTCACGGTCAACAACTTAGTCGATAAACCCCAACAACGCAAGCAATCCTCAAGTGTTCTTGCTATGGTCTCCCCCTTATGACAAGTAGTAAATATGAAATTCAGAATCCTCTTTTGCAACTTCCAATCATCATCTATCCAATGTGCAGTTACACACGTGTAGTTCTCCGTTGCGACTGATGTCCATGTGTCTGTAGTTACACACACACTTTGGCAAGAAGTTTTCAACATTTGCTTCAACTTCTCATTTTCTCTCACATAAATAGTAGAAGCATCACGTTGCATTGTACTCCGTGAAGGCATGTTAAAAAGCGGTTGAGCGGCATAAAATGCATCTCTCATACCATCTTTCTCCACACATCTAAAGGCTAACTCATCTCTAACCACCATTCTAGCAACATACTCTCGAACATATTTTGCATCAAAAGTCCAATTCTTCATCTTTACACCACCACCATCACCCAAATTTTGTAAACTGAGTTTAGATTGAGTACCTTTGCTTTTGTGTTGCGGGTTGTTCGGACACGTTTCTCCATGTTTTTTTACATTTTGAGTTCCATTCTTCACCGAATCACATGCATATGAGATTTTCGGGCAATAGTTACATCTAGCTCCTTTCTTCCCCTCCTCATCTAGGTATTGGGTGAAATGATCCCAATAGTCTTTTCGCTTTCTCCCACCTTTGGATGACGAGGTCGCTTGGCTCACATTCGATTGTTCATCCGTTTGAGTGTCCGTATCCTCATGACTATCATCGGATATCTCTGCTCTCTCCATACTCATCTATACATAACATAAATTAAGGTAACTTTAGGTATTTAACAAAAATCATTGGATTACAAAAAAATATAACATAAATGATTCAATCACAGAATGGAAAAATAACCCTTTCCCAACTTACGTTGCAAGAATGTTTGGAAGAAATTTCCATCGATATGGAATTACTCATAATTCTGTTAGCTAAACCATCAAACATGTCCTTAAACGTCAATACGTCATTCCAATTCCATGTTCCGAGTTCCGACAATAGTAGTTTAGCACTTTAGCTTATCCTTATATACTCAAAAGTGCTAAGTTAAACCTTTGAGTATACATTACCTTAAAATTCCTGCAGCCACAATTTCTCAAGTACAACACAAAAGTGACAAAACCATAAATCTCTTCAATTTCAAAAATCTCAATTTAATCTTGTTTGATGCTTCTCTAAAAGACTACAAATATAAACCCTAAATTTCTCATAGCTTACAAATTGAAGTAGATTTATAAAAGCCTAAATTTCTCATAAACCCTAGATTTCTAAAAGTCTGACAACAATCAAAAATTGATTTGCAAATATGAAATTACAACAATAATAGAATAAACAATTGATAATACAAGTAGATTAACACAAATAAAACGTGAAATTTTCCCCCAAAAAATAAATCGAACCAAACCTTCTTTCGGTGGCTTCCTGTGTGACAGAGAGAAGAGGCGGCTGCGGGAAAGGGGGCTGCCGGACTGGGAGGCTGGAGGCTGCGAGAGAGGAGGCTGGACTCTGGAGGCTGCGAGAGGGGAGCGCTAGGAGCCAGGAGTGTAAAGCCTCGGATTTTTAAACCCTAATTTTCGGAAAAAGAAATTAAATATGAATTTAAATCGGATTTAATTCGGATAATTTCAAGGAAAACTCGTATTTAATTTACTAAATCGAAATTGAAATTCTTAAAGCGAATTTCGGCCCAATTTTTTAACTTTAACGATTCAATCCGTCTTTCTCCTCGGGATTCGAAAATTATTTCCGTCTCATATCACAATTCTTACCGAAATCTCTACAATTGATCCCATGTTTGACCAATTTTCCTATTCAACTCATTCCCTCTTCCTTTGGGTAAAATCTTATGTATGCTTTCCCCCTTCCCTTCTTGATTTCAATTGTTTTGGCAAACAAACAAACCCTGCAATTTTGACCAAAGGCCAACCAATTGCAACACCTTTCTCCTCTCTGAACTACCGAGGACAGCTGCAACCTTGCCTACTCTTCAAAAATCAGAGAGACTGCCCAATGTCCCCATTTCTCTTTTCAATTCAAAACCCAAACACAAGAAACCCCCAAAAACCTTATCCTCTTCTTTCTCCCTTGATAGCTTGTGCCGAGAGCTCCCACATCCCAACACCTCCACCATTGTCATCCGTTGCTCAGCTGCGCCATCTCTCCACCACCACAACAGTAGTCGTCGTCGCCTCCATTGGAAGCCGAAGCCGAAAATATCAAGGACCCATCCCTGTTTTGTGGTGAGTCAAAACCAGTCACCACATCTTCATCCTTCACTCTTCCATTGCGAGCCACCCGAAGCAGCATCTCCATAGCCTCTCTGACGTCCGATGAGCCGAGCAACAACCCAGGAACAACCCCGGAGCCACCGACGCCGAGCTCCCTCCCCGCCTTTCCCTGTTTCCGATCAAACAGCCCCGGTAAGACATCCTCTCCCTTTTCCGACCTAAAACCAAGTAATGTCGATTTTGGCATTTAATAAGATAAAGGAGGGTCGGTTTTGGGTTTTATAAAATTAAAGGGGTTGGTTTGGTATTTTAAAAAGGGATGATTTTATTAAATGAGAATGGTTGAGATTTTTAAGGATTTGGAAAATATTTTATGAAAATGTTTAAAAGAAAATGGTATTTGAAATATTATATAATAGTATGTGAGATTTAAAATATAAAACATTATTTTTAGATTTAAGGTATAATATTACGGTGATTAAAAGCAAGTATAATATTATGAGACTTGGAGATTTTAAAAGGGTATTATCGGATTTAAAAAAAAAGGATTTGACATGAGCAAAGACGAGTTATGGAAACTTGATGGAAATTTGGAAATCTCGAGTGGCTTGGCTTTCAGATATTTCTCGTATCGGAAAATGGGTTTTGAAATGGTTTAACTTCCGAATGGTTTTGGGAATGGCTTGGGAACATGGTCTCTATGTGTGTGATTAGTAGCATTGTAGCTTACCGCATTCTTTACAGTTATAATAGGTGCTTGTCGATTGTTTGGACTCTGCTCTTTGGTATATCTTTCTGTTCGGCTTTCCAGGTGAGTTCCTATATGAGCTCACTCAGATTCGAAAAGAGATCTCCCTGCTTGTAGCCATGTGCATACTAGGTACTTGCATTCATAATAAAGCATGCCATGTAGTATCATACTAGGATTGCACTCATGATTGAGCATGCGTTTACTCATTGCTTTTGTAAACAGAACGGCCATTATCTAGTGAAGTAACTAGTGTCTTTGCTAGGGTTATAGGATGGCCCATTCTCATCGGGTCTCGTCCTGAGTCAATCGAGTCATGAAACTTCCTTATATTATGAGATGCATGCGGGCTTTATTGTGGAGCGGGTTGGGCATGCGTGCCGCCCGATTATAATGGAATGCATTCACGAGCTGGCCAGTCTTCGCCCTATCGGAAGGGGTTGGAGGTAGGAGAGGGATATACCACTTGGTATTCGGTGCTAAGGCCTTATTATATTTATGCACTTGATCTTAGGAGCATGATAGTGTGTAAAATTCCGCCTTGCATCTAGAAGCATCTTTATTAGGACTAGCGTGTGTATGTGTCTGCTTGTTTGGGATTATATTGCGTAGGGCTTCGATCTGACACCGCCCCGCATACATTTTTTTTAGGTTTGTTTTGCAGCATGATTGTTCATTGCTTCCGTGACGTGGGAACTCTCTTGGGCGATTGCAAAGAAATGATCTAACCTCACTAACGTCGCCTATTAGGTTTTGATAGATATGCTTATTGATTTGTTTTGACTCGGCTTTGCCGTGGCACCCTCTTGTATTACACCGTTATTCCGCTATTTGCATGACTATTGGTTTTTTCACGCTTATACTTATGACAGGTACAGGGTACTTCCCCGAGGATTCCAACGATCCCTTCGAATTTTGGGTATGAAATCCCACTTCAAAATGTTAGGATAGAATTTCAAACCTTCAACCTGTACTCGGGGCGCAAGATCCTAACGAGGGGTTTCATCCCTTGAAATGTAACCCGGGAATCATAATCTCGGGCCCTTACAAAGTTGGTATCAGAGCCAGGTTTTGTAAACCGAGTATGATAGGTTGAAGTGGTTTTGAAAATGGCCCACGGTTTTCAAATGGTTTCTCAAAATGTTTTAGAAAGGGCAAAATGAATTTAATATGACTAACTAAAATGGACTAAATATTAATTTGACTCAATAAATTCGGTCATCAAACAAAGGGAAACGAAGGGGTAGTAAACACGCTAGACCATCCCTATTGGATGTAGTTGGGAACGGGTAGGAAAAAATATAGCTTGTTCTTTACCGATGGGCCTACAAGACTCCAAGGGATTGAGACGTAGTGGCTGGAGTGGCGAGTTAGGTAGAGACCGTGAGGTTTTGCCCCTTCGGTGAGTCGCCCCTCGAAGGGCGGCCTTAGGATAGCTTGATTGTTGATTGTTCTGTGCTGAGTGCTGTTTGCTTAAATTGGAGACCTGGTTGATAATTTTGACTGCGAATCATGTGTTAAATGCCTATGTGAATGGAATAGCGGGGGAGACCTACTGCCATTATAGAGTCGGGATCCCAGTCCTTGTGGGATTGGCTTTGATCTCTTAAGCCTGACTACTTCCTTCTTCGGTCTTCTTTTCTTGACCCCACTAAATGTCTTTATTGAGCTTTTCTTGCGATGTCGGTGTGATATACGAATAACCACATTTGAGGTTGTATTGGAGTACGCTACTACCTGAGCCCTTTTCTACCCTACTCGAGAGTTACACAAATATTTCACGGGAAACAAGTCATGGGGATCATGGAAGTGAGTCAGAGTCGCCCTTGTAGATCTCTGTCGGGTTATCTTAGTTGCTTCATCTATGATTGTATGATTCTATATGTACTACCCCCTAGACTTGCGGATTGATCCTTAGTGTGAAATTATGCCTACGTGTCTTGATGTCCATGCTTAGCCATTGTTTAATTAGGTCCGTGTTACATCTGTTATGCCCCCATATCATCCCAGCCTGATCTACTTAGTATGTGCATTGTTATACTAATGCTTGAATGTATGTGTCATATGTTAGGGAGCTACCTAATTCTATGTAAATAGGCTCATGATAGTGTGATCGTTTCATTTTGATATCCTGTTAGAGCGAGTCTTTACTTGATGAATGCGTGTTATAACTTGTTGTTTAACCTGATTCATATGATGTCTAAATTCCAAAATGCTTACCCAAATGTCATGCCATGATGACCTCCATGCTTCTCACATACTTTCATGAATATATGACCTAACACGCCACACGAGCATACACCACTATAATTTCTGGTTCCGTATATGCATTACTCGACATGATGTGGTATTCCCAGCATATATTATGATGATGATCCTTAATGTGGATTTGTGGTTGTATGCCATTATGTACCCATGCTTGACCACCTTGTTAGGTCTTATGTCGTACTTCGTTGCATTCCTATCATACCCCCCGATGCATGCACAACTTGATTTCATTGGTTCCCCGCATCATCATACTAATGATTGATTAAACACATATGTCGCAAGTTACGAACTCGCATGATGTTTACTCTCTCTTTCTTGGATTAGGTTCATGATAGTTTGACCCTTAGCATGTTAGTCTCACTCTTGCTACTCTTTATGCCTTTATGACCGCTAAACCATAGCATGCTTACCCTTCTGATTCTCACTCGGTGGTATCCTCTCGTACTTCCCTGAACGTATGGCTTGATATTTTGTGCATGTACCATTTAAATATTTGCGTGAACCCGTAACTGTCTATCATCCTATCCACGCTTAGCTATCTTGCTTTAGACCCATGTTATACTCCGCTATATGCTTGTCATGCTTCTAAATCATTACGGTGTGGCTTATATGACTCTTTGTAAAATATTGTGCTAATCGAATGAACGTATGTACGAATCATGAGTTAGTATCATGTTTTCGCATATACAGGACACCTGAATGTTAGGGTGAGTCTAGTCGAAGTAACTTGATTGTACTCATGTTCGATATGTGCTGGTAGTATCCTATAGGGCTTATGAATTCCAATATGACTCGCTGAGTGGTAAATTGTCATGCTTGCTTCATCACGTGAATATGACTGTCCCATGATGTGATAGTTGTTGTACCATTTCATGTACTCCTATGACGGTTCATTCATAGCATGATTTATAATCTATCGTCCTTCATGTTCTCTTGATCACTCTGTAAAGATACCCATGTCTTACCATGTATCACGAGCATCATGTAGGATCACAATATGACTTGATATATTCTTGTGTTAAATATGTGCCCTGGTTGTATACTGTCAATCTATACCTGTGTACTTGCATGCTTTGTATTCATGTGAAGCCGTGCTGCCTTAAGCTCATGTTGCCGTTTCGGCCATATTCCCCCCTTGTCCTCATATGGTCACGTTATGATTGGTTGACCCCTTAAATGCATTCGTGCTAGTTGTCAAATGAACATGTAACACTACTAGAATTCTGTTAATAGACATCAAGTCTTATATATCGGTTAGAAAAACACCTGATGTTAAAAATAGTTACAACATCGTTTTAAAAATTGTCGATGTTATTGAGATTTAATACATCGGTTGTACTCCTTGGACAATGTTAAAACTTCATTTTAAAAAATTTCGAAAGCGCGCGTTTAACACTTAGTTAAATTTTGAAGCGGTAAAAGAAGTAGCTCCAATCATTTCAGTCAGATCCCAACACTTAAAAAAAAAGGAAGAGTGAATCCACTTTATAAAATTTTCACTCGGTGCTTTCCTTCAATACTTTAAAAAATTTCACCCTTAAACTCAAATTTTCCCAAACTGATATTTGAAATCCCTAATTACTATTCTTCGTTCTTCTACACTGATTCAGTTTCTATTGTCTCTCTTCCTCGATCTTCTCTCGATTTGGGAACTCCTACCCTCAGCCATGGCGAATCCCGACGTACCCCATGGTCTCCTTCCTCTCCCCCTCTCGATTCTATCCTTGCCCTCAGATCTGGCGCCTCTCACTACCACGATGCCGAAGTCGGAAGCCCCACATGCGCGATTGAGTGTGATGACAAGATGATCCAAGTACAACCCTTTCGTAGACCTGGGTAAATCTTTTAATTTTTCTCCTCTATGTTTGGGTTTTATGAGTATCTTCGATTTTTTTAAACCTTTGCAAAAAAATTGTTCTGATGATGTTCATTAGGAGATAGCGGCTGCAATGGCGGATCTTGTGTTTGGGATGGTAGATCTAGGTAAGTATCGAAGTATTTTGTTAGATCTGGCCCTCCTCCTTCCCTTTTTTTCTCATTCTAGTAATCTTTTTCTTGCCGAATCTTGTGCCTTGCCATCCTCCTTCCCTGTTTGTGAACTTGTGATTGCATATTTGAACGTGTAGTTCTAGGGTTTGTTTGCTATGATTTTTCTTTTTTCTAGATATAAGGTTATATATGTGAACCTATGATTGCAGATTTTAACTTGTAGATCTAGGGTTTGTTTGCTGCGATTCTTTTTCCAGTAGATCTAAGGCTGTAAATATGAACTTCTGATTGCAGATTTGGAGTTTCCTTAGATATTTCATATTCCTATCATTCATATATTAGATTTGGAGTTTAAGGGAAAAATACACTCCTAAAATGCAATTGTTTGCTGCTGAAAGTGAAGTACCTATCAGGCTGAAAAGTGCAGCAACTGAGGCTACCGAGGAGCAGCAAAAGGGAGTTGTTGGGGCTGTTAACATGCTGGAAATAGAGGCTACTGGGGCTGCTGTACAACAGCACTTGGAGGTTGCCTTGAGCCAGCAAACTCGAGAGGTTGTTGCTGCTGAAAACCGGTTGGGTCATGCTCCTGAAAGACAACAATTTGGAGGTTCTGTTGCAGCTGGAAACACACCAAAAAGAGCTGCTGTAAGGGCTGCTGAAAGACTACAATCTGCAGTTGTAACTGCTGTTGAGAAAATGCCATGTGCTGCTGCTGATCAAGTGTAGAAAAATAGTGTTTGTGCTGAGAAAGAAATGCACAAAACCGAGCACCAAGAAGAAAACAAAGTAAGCCACACTTACACATTGTTGATAGGCTTAATAGAACCTTTGCTGAATCATAAATGGATATCAATTCTGAAATACATGTTGTTAAACCCATTGTG
Source organism: Persicaria maculosa (assembly GCA_963922045.1). Classification (NCBI taxonomy): domain Eukaryota; kingdom Viridiplantae; phylum Streptophyta; class Magnoliopsida; order Caryophyllales; family Polygonaceae; genus Persicaria; species Persicaria maculosa. The sequence goes on along the minus strand of OY998259.1, from coordinate 49,069,595 downwards.
ATGCAATCTGATTGTGAGCATGATGTGTTGAAGTGTGATATGCATAATCTAGGTGACTTATATGAATCTCATGGTGATGTTATTAAGTTTGTTGTACCTAGTAATGTGATGATGTGTGATTATAATTCTTCTTTGAAACGTACATGCTGGAAAACCTAAGAGGTTTAGTAAGAAAATGTTCTGTCCTAGTTGGTTGAAAAGGGTGTTAGCATTGGGAGGGCATAGAAAGAAATTGCCTATGACTTATATTCAATCTTGTATGCTTGATAGACATCCTATACCTATTTCTACTTATAGTGGTGTAAATATATTTAATTGAAAGCAATATTCAGAGTGTAAATTGAAAGTTAAATTAAGTGTAAAAGAGTTTGAAATGCTATAATTTCATCAACGTTAACCGTTTTGATAATGATATATTTAGTTAATTGAAAGCTCATAGTGTAAATTAATGGCTTAAATCTTTGAAATCAAGCTACACATTTCAGTGCTCAAAATTTTATATGAAACATATTTTCTAAACATCTTTTCTTGTGTTCTTAATTATAAGATTTGCCTTGTAGTCTTCATTTACTATTGATCATCATGGTATTATCAAATTGTCCTCTCTTTTTGATAATTTAGTGTTGGCTTTCTTTCATTTAGGAGTGAGCAGACATTGGAAGAAATAAAATTCCACTTGCTGCCCTTCTTTTCTTTCTTTTGTAATTCAATTTGGTATGCTAATATGGCAGTAGGTTTTACTTCAAATGAGTGTGATGCTCATAATGCAAGCTTTATTAAATAAAATATTGCCTCTTTATAGTGATGAACTGGTCTAATCTTGTTCCACTGGTTATTTTGATCTTTTGGTTATGAATGATGTAGGCAAGGATCATAACTTTTGAGCTTTATCTATGCATGATAACTTTTGTGCTAATGATTTTCTTTCACCCAAAAGGGTCAACTATGAAGGTAAATTTGACTCTTTCTTTCACAAAACTTGATTTTTCTCACATTGGTAGCTTCTACAAGTTCTAGAAATTTAGGTGAATATGCTAATTTTTTCTTTTTCAGTACAAGCTTTGATGGGAAAGAAAAGCTCTTGTGTGACTGATTTATTATGATATGATATAGAGTAATTTGTGTGAAATATCTTCATAGACTAGTCAGGCGACCAACTAAAATTAGTGGACTAGGGTTTCTTGTTTAGCTCAATTGCACCATCTGCTGATTTATATCTCTTCACTCACTGTTTGTGCTTTCATGGTGCTCATTCACTGTTTGTTGGTTGCCTCTGCAAGAGGTTTGAGTGTCTTATTAGAAATTATAGTTTCTGATGTGTGCTTGCATATATTATAATTTGAGTTTACATTTTTTTGTAATTTCAATTGCTTTCATGTTATATATTACAGTTTGTTGTTTGCCTCCTTGGAAAAGGTTTTATGCTAGTGAGCCAAGGGAAATCCACATTGTTTTTAGTTGATTTTGATCTTGAACTGTTCATTAGATGTAACTTTTATGAGAAAGATAGCAATAAAGCTGAATTTACAAATCTTCTTGTGCATTTTATGTTGACAAACAGCTAGTTATTGCACTCTTACAACCGTCCAACAAGGTTGACTCCTTCAGTCCTTCTTATACAATTACAATGTGGTATTTATAGATGTTCCTCATTCATGAAATGTTCCATAAACTTCCTTGAATCATTAAGGTATGTTTTACATATAGTACTACAAATTACAGATATTAAAATATGTAATTTTGATCAGATTTTAAACAATTGCCAGATTGTTGAAATGATTATCTTGTCATATTAAATGATTATCTTTTCATTATGTTCCTATCTCTTCTGAATTGGAACTATTTTCATAAAAAGGTGGAACAAGTTGTGAAAGAGGCAAATTTTCTAAAAGATAGTCTTGAGAATTGAGTACTTCCTAAGGCATCAAGGGCGCACATAGGAAGCTAAAGAGAGGGCCGAATTGCTTGGCCGAGGTATGGTTGAATATGGTAATGCAGGCGTACACTCGTGGTCTAGCTTTTGTAACCTACCGGGCCCATTAAATGTCTTAGCCAGCTGTGGTATGTGTTGGGGTCCTCAATCATTTTTTAATGACGTTATCAATGTGGGTTACTGCCTTTTGTAGCGTAACAGTTGTGGTGAATGTGAGTTTAATATGGTAATGTATATTGGTGGATGATGTATATGGTAAATGTATGTTGGTGGATGATATATTGAATGTGGTTAATGCATTTTGGTGGATGATAGTTTGGTTGTAATTAATAGGTGTGTTGTAACGTATGCCATATATAATTCATAATAGAAAGACATCGGGCATCCTAACAAAAAAAGATGTCTATTTTTGTACATACGTCGACCGCAAAGACACAAAACGAATCAGAAGCCTCGAATATATCAAAACTACAATGCTACTCGATGCCAATAGGAAACACTTACATCATTAAACCAGTATAAACTGATATCTTACAACATAAAAACATCGTTTTCCAACTGAAAAAACGATTTCAGAATATACTAATAACATCGACTTCAAAATATTCAATACGATACATTATATTTATATAAATTAATATCATAAACTTATAAATGAATAAAGAGTGCACACAAAATGAATAATGTATAACTGATGTGTATATCATCATAAAACATCTTTTCTAAAAAAATTAGCGATGTTAATGTCAAATTTTTTATTGCCCTACACTGTTTCAAACGTCTAGAAATGCAAAATAACAATGGATGAACATTAGGTTCATCAACCAAAACGTAATTATATCAACGTACTTAAATCGTTCTCAAACAAAAAAACAATGTTATAAATTATTATAGACATCGGTTAAAAACCGATGTGGTAAAGTTTGGATTTTTAACACCACCCACTAACACGTTGAAAATATTTTTGTTTTACATCGGTTTTTAACCGATGTCTATGAACAAAATTCTAGTAGTGTAACCTATGCTGCATAGCCATGCATCTTATCGTGTTAAAATATATCTTATAGGACCCAGAAATTATGGCTTGTGTGTATTCATGCCCTACTTGCATTATGATATGCTCTTTCGTGGTATAGATTTTGCAAAGTCTTGTATTCTTTCCAACATCTCTAATGTGCGATCTTTTTAACTGTTTAGGAAGTGATAGACCTAGTTATAGAGTTAGTGCCTATTTTCAACACATGTTAAGCATTTGGTGATTATCAATGTGTGCCTATCATCTCATCACTCGATGTTGTTTCTGCATGTCCCCTGACATTCTTAATGCTTCTGGAAATGAATAATCTGGCACATCGCATGTCCACGCACACATCACGATAGCTATAACACTACTAGAATTCTGTTCATAGACATCGGATCTTTTATATCGGTCAAAAAAACGCATGATGTTAAAAATATTTATAACATCAGTTTAAAAATTATCAATGTTATTGAGATTAGATATATCGACGTCAATTAATGGACAATGTTAAAATTCCATTTTAAAAAAAATCAAAAGCGCGTAGAATAGATTTAGCTGAAATTTTAAGCGGTAAAATTTAACAACTCCAAAACGCTTCAAATTTTTGGAGGAAAAAGGACCCAAATTCCAACACTAACCCCAAAATCACCAAATTTCCCTCCATTCCCTTTCCATTCTCTATCAAATTGGACACAGACCAAAAATCCCCAAATACGCTATCTTCTCCGACTGGTACGTTGCTCCTTTCACTCCTCCGACTGCCCATCTTCAACAAGCATGGAACTGCTCCCTCACCTCATCTTCTTCGGTCAGTCGTGTTTACCATCTCCAGTTGGTCGTCCCCTTTCTCTCTTCTACCCCCTCCACCGCCTCAGATCCCTTCAAACCCTAAAACCCAAATCCTAGATCTGATAGAGCTGAATCTTCTACCTTCAAATTAAGCAAATAAGCTAGATCTCCTATTCATCTCGAGGTTTCTCAATGACTCTCTCCGTCTCTCTTCTGTCGTCTCTATCTCACATGTTTCAACCCAAAGCCATGCGTTGCCTACTGCCATCTGATGTCGACGCCAAGAGCCAAACAACTTTCTTGCTTTCGCTGGAACCAGATCGGAGATAGCCCAGAAGCCATCGCGTACACCTTCCTTGCCTGATGTGGCCTCACCGTCGACTTCCTTTTCCAATCTCCAGGTGTGTCCCTTTCTCGCTCCTCTTTGCATTATGTGCCTCACATGTTTCAGTTATCCCCCTCTGAATTTTCAATATTAAAGATTTAGGGTTTCTTTAGAGGTTACTAGGTTAGTGGACTGCTTTACCTAGCTGAAATTATTTTTCAATGCGAGTTTAGTCTTTTAGGGTCTAAGGTTTCGATTCTTTAGATGTCAGTGATTTCGATTTGTGATTGTTTAAAGGCCAGTGATTTTGATTATTGGTTTTTTAAAGTTCAGTGATTTAGGGTTTCAATTTAAGGGTTTTTTTTTTGTGGTGTATATAACCTTTTTCTTTGAGATTTCAGCATTTTTTTTGTTCAATACAGGGCATTGGGAGCAAGCTCATACATGGGCTCAATAGTTAGAGGCTAGGGAAATGTTTTTTTTTTCCGCTGAAAATGGGGTTGAATCTAGTAAATACTCAGTATTATTAGCTCACTCAATGTTAGTAGTTAGTCCTTATTTTACCATTGAGTTCACTGAAAGATTTTGTTATCACGTTACGATTGAGGGAATAATTTATTTTCCGTGCTTTCTCTAGTTAAATCTTCAATTGGGACAGTACAAGCTGAATACAATTTTAAGGGTAACATGAGTGGCAGGGAGCTAGGTAGCCTTTCTGCTACTAATGTGGTAGGTAAAGTGAATGTGCTGCTAAAGCTACTGGTGTTAAAGTTGAAAAGGAACTGTTGTGATGGCATTAGTTGTGTTACAGTTTTGGATCTTGTTTTCTGCTCATTGTTGTTTGAATCTTTCTCAACTCTTGTTCTAGAACCCCTTACTTGATTGTTTATGAAGTTGTTGAGCCTTTAGAGTTGAGAGCACGAGCCATTTCTTTTTTTCTGTATGTTGTGAGAATTGGAGTTTAGCTGGAGGAGATGAGCAAGGAAAACCAGATGAGAAAATCATGGATGACAAATGCGCGCAGATAAGAGGCACTTTTGGGTGTACTCCTATTTCATAACCCATATCGACACATATGTTTGAAAGAAATTGATTTTGTTATGATCTACTCTATATCTTTTCTATTGGTTTGATCTAGGTTATGCATATCTTGTCATTGTTTGATCATTCTCTTTTATTGCTCTTGGGATTATTATAATAGATTGGGATATATCTACCATCATAAAGCTTTATCTAGGATAGAGAATGAAAATGGTGGGCCTAAGCTGTCTCCCAGGATGATGCTATGAGAGCTTCCTCGTTAGTATTTAATTTGGTCCACCGAAGGTGTAACAGAAAACATTTTGTGTGTCAGATCTGTGAAGATTCTCTGAAAGCTCAGGAACTCATAACATGAAGTAAGGTCTTTTTTATCATTGTGTAACACTCTTATCTCCTTCAACTCTCTTGCTTTTATCATTCAATTGCAATTTGGTTTCGTAAATTTGCTGTTATTTGGGTGATTATGGTGACTGTCATAAAGTTCTTGGAATTTGAATATGCATCTTGAACCTAGTATTTTTTTTGTATCTAACAGCTGCTCCTTTCCACTAAATGTTAGAAAGGATTCATGCGTGAAACCACTTGAAGTGAGTGAGCGTTGTAATGATGGTTAAGCTCCGGTGAATGGAACTTATTAGCCTAGTTAGGGTCCCTGGTCGATCAAGTGTTGAGTAAGCTGATCAGATGGATGAAGGATTGCTTGCTAACATTGTCTCTCCTAGAACGTGCAACCAATGAGACAGATTTCAATGGTAATCAATCGAATTATTTCTTCTTTGTTTATTGATCTTGATGATGCCCATGCTGATGGTGTTCTAGGACGACCCATGATAAATATAATTTAACTATGTAGGATGCATTTAATTTTCTAGCAATATTTTCTGCATTAATTTAGTCAGCAGATGGTAAAATGGTTAGCTTTTTTAGTCTTTAAAGTAAGTCACTCTATTTAAGTTAGTTTTTTGTACTCATATAAATATTGTTGATATGGTACTTAATTTTGTTCATGTACTTGTATAGATAAGGCACTTATGAACCTTATTTTACTTATCGCGCTTAATTATACCAGATATGGTTCAGTCTTCTCTAGTCTGTCAATCCAAAACTATTAAGAATTCTATTAAAACATGGTAAGACATAGATCATCTCATGGGCATTCTACTCTGGTTGGTTTAGTTTTCACTTCTTAGTTTTATTCCACTGAATCCAACAGGGTACCCCAGCATACTCTGGGAGAAATAAGAGTTGTCTTGTAGTTGTATGATTATTATGATGATTAACCCTCTTGTTGGTAAGGAGCTCTTCACAGACTAGGAAGCAGTTAGTGTTACAAGTGCAATGTATATGCTCCATGCAAGCAACAATCTGGGTTGCTCTTCTACTTTCCTCACTGGGCAAGTACACTGCACTTCTTTGTTCCTCCAATTAGTGTCAACTCAAGTTGTATAAAGCTGAACGAAGATAACCAAAGAGGCCACTAATTTTATTAACCACACCTTGCATTACGTCTTTGATAATTTTGAAGTTTCTATTTTTCTGATACAACTATTTTTTATGTGACTAGTTCTTTTTTTCTTTGCTTATGTGGTTGGTTTAGTGAAATAGCATGTTATTGAAAGAAATTGAGGCCAACTGATAACTCTTTGTCTTAGATTTTGCCTTTGTATGAAACATGGCTTCTATTCGTCAAATATTTATATAATACCATATAGTTATTGCTGTAACGGCCCGGGATTATGATTCCCGAGTTACGTTTCGAGGGATGAAACCCCTCGTTAGGATCTTGCGCCCCGAGTACAGGTTGAAGGTTTGAAATTCTATCCTAACATTTTAAAGTGGGATTTTATACCCAAAATTCGAAGGGATCGTTGGAATCCCCAGGGAAGTCCCCTGTACCTGTCATAATTCTAAGCGTGGAAAACCAACAGTCATGCAAATAGTAGAATCAAGGTGTAATACAAGAGGGTGACATGGCAGAGCCGAGTCAAAACCAAATCAATAAGCGTATTTATCGAAATTTAATATACAATGTTAGTGGAGTTAAACCATTTCTTTGAGATCGCCCAAGAGAGTTCCCACGTCACGGAAACAAGGAATAATCATGCTGCAAAACAACCTTAAAAAAAAATGTATGCGGGGCGGTGTCAGATCGAAGCCCTACGCAATATAATCCCAAACAAGCAGACATATACACACGCTAGTCCTAATAAAGATGCTTCTAGATGCAAGACGGAATATTAACACACTAGCATGGTCCTAAGATCAATTGCATAAATATAATAAGGCCTTAGCACCGAATACCAAGTGGTATATCCCTCTCCTACCTCCACCCCCTTCCGATAGGGCAGAGACTGGCCAGCTCGTGAATGCATTCCATATAATCGGGTGGCACGCATGCCCAACCCGTATCCACAATAAAGCCCGCAGGCATCTCATAATATAAGGAAGTTCATGACTCGATTGACTCAGGACGGGACCCGATGAGACTAGGTCGTCCTATAACCCTAGCAATGACTCTAGTTACTTCACAGATAACGGCCGTTCTGTTTACAAAAGCAATGAGTAAACGAATGCTCAATCATGAGTGCAATCCTAGCAGGATACTACATGGCATGCTTTATTATGAATGCAAACACCTTGTATGCACATGGCTACAAGCAGGGAGATCTCTTTTCGAATCTGAGTGAGCTCATATAGGAACTCACCTAGAAGTGCAGAACAGCAAAAGACAACAACTAGGTATACAGAAAGCCAACATGTCACAGATGATCACCTAACACATATATAAGTAATATAAATAAGTCTACTTCTAATGTTACTTAAAGCATATAATATCACACAAGTCATCAAATTTATTCCTCATTTTCCCAAGATTTCCCAAAACTCTTATAAAACCTCAAGTTAGATCAAATCACCATTCAAAATGCTTTCTCAAATATTCCAAAAATCCATTTACAACCATTACTCTTTAAATCACTTATCTCATTACTATTTCACAACAAATCCGACAAGTTAGGATATTTCTCAAATCCACTTTTTAATTTTAATAAATCAATTCTTCATTCATCAATCAATTCCAAATCCTTAAAACCTTTCTAAATTCTTTTTCAAATTCAAATAATATATTTCAAATCCCATCATATTTTAAGGTCCATAATTTTATAATATATATACTCCAATTATTTAATAATTAAATATTAAGTCCAAAAAACCCAAAATATATCTTGTATTAATATCCATTTTATATTATAACCCTCAACAAAATTAGGCCCAAGGAAGATAAAGGCCCAATCCCTTCTTAAATTCGGATCTGAACAAAGCCCCAACCCCAAAATCTGATTTTGTAAAAAAAAACTGAACCGGATTTTTTTTTAACATTGAACCAAACCGGACCAAGAAAATAAAAGGCTGAACCGACCCCAAATCAGGCCACTGTTCATCTCCTTCATCCACGCGTTACTGTCGACTGGGAAAAAAGGGAAAGAGGAAGGGAGGGGCTTCGCCGGCGGCCTCTTCCTCGACCACGCCGTGCCTCCTCCCTCTCCTTCTTCCGATCCCTCAGCTACCTTCCTCCTCCTCCTCTGTCCTTCCAGCTTCCTTGCACCCACACATCCCTAGCTCGCCTCGCTCACTCGCTCCGCTCGATCTTGCCGGACCCTCGCTCTCACTAGACCCTCAGCCACTCTCAAGCTCACGACGCCCTTCCCCGACCACTATGAACATGAAAGGAATCGAAAATGACACACGAGAGAGAAGGGGAGAGAGTCGAAGCTCACCGAGGGGCGTCGACTCGCCGGAGTTCGTTGGAGGCGCGATTGGGCTCGCCGGAGTTGGATTCTTGCCGGAGGTGGCCTAGGACGAAAGGGAGGATTATAAAGGAGGATCCTTTCGAGGTATTAGGTCGATAATGAAGGCGAAGACATCTTACCTTCCTTTTTGAGACGAAAACAGGGGAAAAGAGGCGATGCGGCTCGGTGTCGATGCTCCTGGCAGCTCCGGCTGCTCCTGGTGGTGACGGTGGTTCAGTGGAGAGGTGGGCAGCGGCGATTGAGGCAGGAGGGCCTCGCTCTCGGCACACTCAAATGGTGGAAAGGTAAGGGGTTGTTTGTTTGTTTTTGTGAAATTAAAATGGGATTGGGATGGGTAGTTCCTGATTTTTGAAGGGGAGAAAGTGATAGGCCATAGGTGATGAACTGGTCTTGGTCTTCGGCAAAACAAAGAGGTAGGTGTGCAGGCTACTGTTTGTTCTCTAAAAGAGGTGCAATAAAAGTAGAGATGGGGAAGTATAGACAAGATTTTTCCCAAGTGAGAGGTGATGAATTGGATAAGAAAATTTGGTCAAACATGGGATCAATTGTAGAGATTTGGTAAGAATTGGTGATATGAGACGGAAAGATGGATTCAATCGAATCGTTAAAGTTAAAAAAAAAAATTGTGTCGAAATTCGCTTTAAGAATTTCAATTTCGATTTAGTAAATTAAAGACGAGTTTTTCTTCGAAACATCCGAATTAAATCCGATTTAATTTTATTTTTAATTTCTTTTTCCGAAAATTATGGTTTAAAAATCCGAGCCTTTACAATTGCTTACTTCGAACTCTATTGTTCATCTATTACTAACCCTTCCTTGTTTGGGAAGTATAAATCTTAATTCATGCTTGTTTCAAAGCAGTCGTGCACAAGTAATTAGTTATCTATTTTGAAGATCGGATCATACTAGTGCATGCTTACCTGCTAGAAATGTGTTTATATTAGTTGGTTAATATCATAAGAGTTCTTGCATTGCATCCATACATTTCTATAATTAGCCAACTAGGCTACTCAGTTTTTCTTCTATGCTTATTTTTGGAGTATTCAGAAGCTGATGATTAGGGAAGTTCATTTATTGTGGGATTAGAGATTGAGTGCACTATGACAGTTCATGGAAAAAGTATGAAAGCTGAGAGTTGTAATGGTGTGGCTGCTGCTGTAACTAAAGAGAGTGAAAAAGATGATGAGAAGAGTGCTTGTACATCATCTAAGGCCAGAGATCAACATGAAAGTATGACAACTAGGGGGAGAAAATCAGTGCAATTGATGGACTGTCTTGTTGCTGGTAGGATGCCGAACTGTTATCTTTGTGTTCATATGAGAATGCAAAATGGATTTGCTTTTTCTTCTATGTACTACCATTGTGTAATACTAAGCAACAAATATATGCATGTAGATAATATGAACAAACACTAATAGATATAACATTATTGAATGATTTGGCCTATTTTGATTATTTGAGAAGTAGCCTATTATGGGATACAAACAGGAAATGAGAGATCATTTAATAGAATAAAAAGCGATTTTAAAGTATATTGAAACACAACAAAACGACTAATAAAACTGATGTCTTTTGTGCAATTATACATTGTTATTCATAAAGAAAATGATGTTGTAATCTTTTTAGACATCATTTCTTTCAAATATACTGATTTAAATATATACATATAACATTGTCTTTATAAATATTGAATGTTGTATACTATTTTTTAAACGAAATAACAAGACAAAACATAAAGGAAAAGTTAATAAACATGAAATGAATCACCTATAAACTGACGTAAATAAGAAATTACGACATTGTTTTTGGAAAAAAATATCGATGTTAATGTGAATTTTTTTATTGCTCTACATATCTTTAGATAGCTAGCAATGCAAAATAATAATGTTTTAACATTAGGTGAATCGATCAAAATGTAATTATATTCATGCATTTAAGTCGATATTACAAAGATAAACGATGTTATAAATCATTATACACATCGGCTATAAACCGATGTGGTAAAGTTTGGATTTTTAACACCACCCACTAACACGTTGAATTTTTTTTGATTAACATCGGTTTATACCCGATGTCTATGAACAGAATTCTAGTAGTGAAGGCACTCGCATGATTACCTTTGCATACATAATGTATCTTACCGTCCCTTTGAAACATGATATCTTAGGAGCATTGTCCTGTTTCGCACTATGATATGTGCATGACTTCTTCACCGCAACTGCTTATATTCCTTTTATATGTGCTAATGATTGGGTGCAATAGTGGTCCTTCTTAAACTTCTATGACTCGTCCCACTATTATGTGGAGTTGCTCGATGCATCCTATTCATATACATATGTGACTATCATGTAGTACCTTGTAAAATCTATGCCTGCAGAGATATGACTCATACGATCGCATGCTCAACTTGTATCTCATGTAGCCACTCTTGTCATAGGTTGTGATAGCCTTGCTATACTCTCTCTACATGATCTTATGATTGTCCAAGCATGTTAGATATTGTTAGTCCAATTAGAATGCTATGCCTCCACAGAGTTGTCTCATGCTAAGTATGATTAGTGGCATGCTTATGAGTGTTCTCATCTGAATTGTTGTCCTTATCACATGATGCCCTTCTGATGCTTAATTGGATAAATTCATATTTTGGTGGGATATGTGTTAATTAGCAATTGAGTATCTAGTTGCATGTTATACCCTACGACATGGTAGATGCATATATACGTGAAATGTGATTTTGGTGTTAAATTATTCCTCAACGATTATCCTTGATTACGTTCATTCTTTGACAATATATTACTAGTATCATGGAGGACTGCTTTCCAACCATAGCTCATTATATGATGACATCCCGCATTTATCCTATCATAAGAACGTTGTTGTTACATGACATGGTTTCTATGCGGCTTTATATGATCCTTTCATGGCATTAGTCCGATTGATAGGAAAGATCTCGATAGGTCTGCATATGATCCCACGTTGATTATGACCTGCTTATGTGCACCTGTCACGAACAATTTACCCTACGTGTAATGCTCTATGCTCTTTGCTAGATTTTGCATGAGCTTGATGTCGCATAAATCTATTGTGCATCCGTGTATACATGTTTCTTATACATATCAAGCTTGTCTGATATATGAAATGAAAAGTTGTTAGCTAGTCTCTTATGCCCCATGCAGAACCAGATCATGTTTTTGGTTGCCCCTATTTGTTAACATCTTTCATTAAGGTAGGTACATGTTAATGTCCAGTGATGCAACTAGTTTACTCCATGATTGGTATGTGTTTTTCTTGCTGCACTTGTAACCTCGTAGAGTTCCATAAGGGCACCTTACTCCTTCTTGGGTCAGGATTTTGTTTTTCGTCGTATCACCGTCAGTTGGTCTGTGTTTGGCTCTGTGGGGAGTCCGGGTTGTCCTACTTGCCTCTCCCTATCTCCGCTAACTAAAAAGTTTCTTGCAATACCTTAATGAACGACGGCGTAGAAAAGAGCATATTTAGCCAAATAGCACGACAGCGGCACAACGAAAGCACGGTGGGGCCATAAACCCCAGGCCCTAGAACTAACATATCGATTCTTTGAATGATGAACTGGTAGTGAAAGTTACATGGTTAACCTTTACTTATGAGGATGGATTTTAGTGCTCTAGTGTTCCTATGTGACTGACCTTGTGAAATGATTGGTGTTTTGTGTTGATAGCCTCGCCTGAATTCTTTTACTCGTAGAATGTGAATTATACCTGCTGAAATCCTGACTTGTCTTGGTAATATTGATATTATGTTCCCCGATAATATGTGACCATATCATATTGCGATGTTGGCATGATATTAACTTTGCTCGAATTATTATTAGCATGAGGTTATGTGGTAACTTGTTTTGCTTTGTTGATACCTGATATTCTGCAATACTTGCTGATCATGATAGTATCTTAGGATTTATGACATGTGACCGTTTTGGAACAATGAGAGATAATGATGTATAAAATTCGTGTGAAATTATGTTATATTATACTGACGTGAAATACTTGAAGGCTAAGTGATAGTAGCATGTAGGGTCCATAGTGTAAGGTGCATGTTATCCTGATATAATGGTATGCAATGTCCTGTTGAGTTAAATGTTGTTGTGATGCTATTTTGTGCTGCTATGTTGTTAGACTTTGCTACTGCTGAACCATGAGAGCATGACCGATTCTACGTTGACACTTGAACATAAATTGCTGAAATGTGATTGTGTTGATATCTCTGTACATTGATAATTCAAAAAAAAATGTGACTTTCATCTATATCCTTGACTACGAAAATGGTGAATATCTTGGCTTGATGAATCTTGTTGAGATGGATTTTGTTGTGTCGACTTGCTGCCCTTCTATTAGATTGACAACCCTATTGTGACAAATTATGTTGTGTTGGTAGTGGTAAGTAGGAAACCATGTTGATGTGATCTACTAAGGTTGAGACTTGATGTGTTTGTGTATGTGTTGCCCTTTCAAAAATGACATTTCTGCTTGATGCATTCTTATTTGTTGACACCTAGAACATGAAATTCTAATGTTGAGTGTGACGTTTCAATTTATTGATGTGCGACAATGTTGTTAATGGCTATTCATGTTATGGTTTTGGCGTGGCCAATCTCGGTGGTTAGTTGTTTATGAGGTGGCATTTGGTTATGTTGATTTTGATAATGGCTAGAAATCTGTACATTGGAATTGTTTTTGAGATTGGAACCTAGGAAGAGAATATGAGATTAGCCCTTAGAGGTGGATGATTCCACCTCTTGAGTTCTGAATTTGCTTGACCAACTGAAGATTTAAAGGGTTTTGAAAGAGTTTGGAAGCGACCAACTCAGATTTTGAAAAGCTTTCGAATTATTTTGAAGTTGAGAGGTTTGCTTGATTGAGAGGTTTTGAACGGTTTTGAAAAAGACTAACTTGGATTTTGCGAGACTGAACGTGATCGAAAATTTCAACGACTTTGAGGCCAATCTTTTTCAATTACGGAATCCCCTTTGAAACTTTTCAAACCCGGGCAACTCTATGATACTTCACGAAGTGGATACAAGCATTTTATGAGGGCGCTTGTTGGGTGCTTGCTAAGACCTAGTGATGATGTTGTAGAACTTTTAGAGTTGTGGTACTTCCGAAAAGTCGAAGCAAGGTTGTGATAGGGGCGCTTATTGCATACTTGTCAAGCCAATTGGAGATGTCAAGACCGTGTCTAGGATTTTGTGAGAATCCCGGAAGACGCAACCGAGATGATTACAAGATCTTTGGAGTCATCAATTTCAAACTTCATCCCCTACTTTGCTTTGGTTTTAGTCTCGGGGACGAGACTTGTTTTTAAAGGTGGATGATGTAAAGGCTCGGATTTTTAAACCCTAATTTTCGGAAAAAGAAATTAAATATGAATTTAAATCGGATTTAATTCGGATAATTTCAAGGAAAACTCATATTTAATTTACTAAATCGAAATTGAAATTCTTAAAGCGAATTCCGGCCCAATTTTTTAACTTTAACGATTGAATCCGTCTTTCTCCTCGGGATTCGAAAATTATTTCCGTCTCATATCACCGATTCTTACCAAAATCTCTACAATTGATCCCATGTTTGACCAATTTTCCTATCCAACTCATTTCCTCTTCCTTTGGGTAAAATCTTATGTATGCTTTCCCCCTTCCCTTCTTGATTTCAATTGTTTTGGCAAACAAACAAACCCTGCAATTTTGACCAAAGGCCAACCAATTCCAACACCTTTCTCCTCTCTGAACTACCGAGGACAGCTGCAACCTTGCCTACTCTTAAAAAATCAGAGAGACTGCCCAATGTCCCCATTTCTCTTTTCAATTCAAAACCCAAACACAAGAAACCCCCAAAAACCTTATCCTCTTCTTTCTCCCTTGGTAGCTTGTGCCGAGAGCTCCCACATCCCAACACCTCCACCATTGTCATCCTTTGCTCAGCTGCGCCATCTCTCCACCACCACAATAGTAGTCGTCGTCGCCTCCATTGGAAGCTGAAGCCGAGAACATCAAGGACCCAACCCTGTTTTGTGGTGAGTCAAAACCAGTCACCACATCTTCATCCTTCACTCTTCCATTGCGAGCCACCCGAAGCAGCATCTCCATAGCCTCTCTGACGTCCGATGAGCCGAGCAACAACCCAGGAACAGCCCCGGAGCCACCGACGCCGAGCTCCCTCCCCGCCTTTCCCTGTTTCCGATCCAACAACCCCGGTAAGACATCCTCTCGCTTTTCCGACCTAAAACCAAGTAAGGTCGATTTTGGCATTTAATAAGATAAAGGATGGTCGGTTTTGGGTTTTATAAAATAAAAGGGGTTGGTTTGGTATTTTTAGGATTTGGAAAATATTTTATGAAAATGTTTAAAAGAAAATGGTATTTGAAATATTATATAATAGTATGTGAGATTTAAAATATAAAACATTATTTTAAGATTTAAGGTATAATATTACGGTGATTAAAAGCAAGTATAATATTATGAGACTTGGAGATTTAAAAAGGGTATTATCGGATTTAAAAAAAAGGATTTGACATGAGCAAAGACGAGTTATGGAAACTTGATGGAAATTTGGAAATCCCGAGT
Source organism: Persicaria maculosa (assembly GCA_963922045.1). NCBI lineage: Eukaryota > Viridiplantae > Streptophyta > Magnoliopsida > Caryophyllales > Polygonaceae > Persicaria > Persicaria maculosa. Next base: position 49,054,082 of record OY998259.1, on the reverse strand, counting down.
AGCTTGGCTTTCAGATATTTCTCGTATCGGAAAATGGGTTTTGAAATGGTTTAACTTCCGAATGGTTTTGGGAATGGCTTGGGAACATGGTCTCTATGTGTGTGATTAGTAGCATTGTAGCTTACCGCATTCTTTACAGTTATAATAGGTGCTTGTCGATTGTTTGGACTCTGCTCTTTGGTATATCTTGCTGTTCGACTTTCCAGGTGAGTTCCTAAATGAGCTCACTCAGATTCGAAAAGAGATCTCCCTGCTTGTAGCCATGTGCATACTAGGTACTTGCATTAATAATAAAGCATGCCATGTAGTATCCTACTAGGATTGCACTCATGATTGAGCATGCGTTTACTCATTGCTTTTGTAAACAGAACGACCATTATCTGTGAAGTAACTAGTGTCTTTGCTAGGGTTATAGGATGGCCCATTCTCATCGGGTCCCGTCCTGAGTCAATCGAGTCATGAAACTTCCTTATATTATGAGATGCCTGCGGGCTTTATTGTGGAGCGGGTTGGGCATACGTGCCGCCCGATTATAATGGAATGCATTCACGAGCTGGTCAGTCTTTGCCCTATCGGAAGGGGGTGGAGGTAGGAGAGGGATATACCACTTGGTATTCGGTGCTAAGGCCTTATTATATTTATGCACTTGATCTTAGGAGCATGATAGTGTGTAAAATTCCGCCTTGCATCTAGAAGCATCTTTATTAGGACTAGCGTGTGTATGTGTCTGCTTGTTTGGGATTATATTGCGTAGGGCTTCGATCTGACACCGCCCCGCATACATTTTTTTTAGGTTTGTTTTGCAGCATGATTGTTCATTGCTTCCGTGACGTGGGAACTCTCTTGGGCGATTGCAAAGAAATGATCTAACCTCACTAACGTCGCCTATTAGGTTTTGATAGATATGCTTATTGATTTGTTTTGACTCGGCTTTGCCGTGGCATCCTCTTGTATTACACCGTTATTCCGCTATTTGCATGACTATTGCTTTTTCACGCTTATACTTATGACAGGTACAGGGGAATTCCCCGGGGATTCCAACGATCCCTTCAAATTTTGGGTATGAAATCCCACTTCAAAATGTTAGGATAGAATTTCAAACCTTCAACCTGTACTCGGGGCGCAAGATCCTAACGAGGGGTTTCATCCCTCGAAACGTAACCCGGGAATCATAATCTCGGGCCGTTACAAGGAGGCTGCGTCTGGCGTCTTCGATACCGCGAGAGAGGGAGCTCGGGATGGGACCTTGGGTGATATTTGAAAAATGAAAAAGACACGGGACAGTGGACACGGGCAAGCAGTAGCAAAGGAAGGAAACTAGGGTTTTATTTTATTTTAATAAAAAAACGTTTTTTTCGGGCCAAAATTGAAATTTTTGGTTCGGTTCCGGTTATTGGCCCGAAACCGAAATTCCGAATTTTAAGAACCGAGGCCCGAACTGATATGTACCAGGCCGGCTCGAAACCGAGAATTTCGGTTCGGTTATGGGTCGGTTTTCGGGCCGGGCCACATTCTGAGCAACCCTATGCTTCACATATTCAGGGAGTGCCCTCTCATTCTTGAAGTTTGGAAATTTGGGTTGGAACCCGATTTGGCTATTGACTTCTTTAATATGCCCTTTGCAGAATGGCTACGAACGAACATCATGACGGATATGAGGCTCCCGAATGGCTTAAAGTGGGCGAGTGTGTTCGCCAACACCATCTGGTGGCCTTGGAAATGGCGCAATGACAAGGTCTTCAGAAATGGAGGGAAGAAACCGAACAAGCCTAGGTTCATTGAGATCACCACGAAGTAGTATGAAGATACTTGGAACACAAGAACCGGAAGGGCCACAGCTAAGGAGAAGACAGAGGCTCAAATTGGATGGAAGAAACCGGAGGCAGGGTGGATTAAGGCTAACGATGACGGAGCAGTGAGTAGTGAAGGGATAGCAGCAGCTAGAGGTGTGCTCAGGAACACGAATGGCGTCTGGATTGGGGGATTTGGCCACAGAATTGGGTCATGTCCCGTTGTCATGGTGGAGATCTGGGGTATTATTGGGTGCCTCCAAGCGACTTGGAAGCTCGGGTACCGGAAGTTTGAGTTGGAGACGGATTCGCAATCGGCGCTGGCGCTAGCGACTCAAGGAGTGCCCGATTGCCATCCATCGTGTAGCCTGGTGAAGCGTTGCCAAGGCTTGTTGAAACGGAACTAGGAGATCAAGTTCCGCCATGTCTATAGAGAAGCGAATAGAGTCGTCGATTCCCTCACCAAGCTTAGTCTATCGATGTCGAGGGGCTATCATGAACTGGAGGAGCCACCGGATGGGATTGGGATCCTGCTGAAGGAAGATAGATGGGGATGGACTACCCCTCTTTTAATTAATCTGTAGTCCGTTTGTTTTGTTTTGTTTCCGGGAGGGTATCCTCTCGTTTGTTCACCAATAAAAAAAAACAAGTTGCAGAAGGGGATCAAGGTAAGGGGTGAGTTGGGGATACTGCTACAGGGGATTTAGAAGGAAAAAAGGTTCCCCACGGAGTGCAAGTGGTCCTTTGGTCGAAGGGCGTAGAACCAGGTAGCACATTTCTTGGCAAGATTAGTGCCAATGGAAGGTTTTGTTATTGAGTTTCATTCGTACTTTCCGGTGGGTATTGAGAAACTATTGTCTGCTAATTTAAATTAATGATGATAGGGGTGTGTTGCTTCTAAACAAAAAAGCAATTAAGGAACTCGGTTGAAGAAAGGCAGCGGTGGTACTAGATGTAGTTGAGGTTCCAACCGGTCTTTCCGGTCCGCGGACCGGAAAACCCAGGATCATATTTCTCGGTTCCAGTCCGATCCGCGGTCCAAGTTCCCGAAAATTTCAGTCCATCGGTCTTGGACCAGACCGGAATTTACGATCCAATCCGATCTAGACCAGAAGCCCAGCCCTAGTTTTGATGCCATTCTTTTAATGAAGTTTTTTTCTTTAATGTGATGCCACTTTTTCAAAGTAATGTTTTGATGTCATTGTTCTAATGTAATTATTTGGTGCCACTTTTTTGGTGAAACTAATTAAAATAAACCAACCTTTGAAGGCGTGTTAAAAAAAATATCTCCATCTTTCAACTGTAAGAAAAATAACCTGACCTTTGGGGAGATGGTAACAAAGTATCACGACTCATTTTTCCGACCATAAATTGGGCCAAAACAATGACATAAAATTGGTTAAATGATCTCATTCTCATTAAAATGAGTCAATATCATCCAAAATTCACCAAAATCATAATGCCGTCAATTAAATTTCATCGTTTTTGCGCATATTTATAGTCGTAAAAATAATCAGGATACTTTGTCACCACATCTCCCAAAGATTGGGTTATTTTTCTTACGGTTGAAAGATGGAGATATTTTTTTAACACCCCTCCAAAGGTTGTATTATTTTAATTAGTTTTGCCCATTTTTTTTAATCAAATCGTTTGATGCCACTTTTTTAATTAATCAATTGTATATCGATATATTTCCATTGATTCTACTTTTATTAACTGATGACACATTTATTATTACACATAATTGATGCAATCATTTGTGGTGACATTTTTATTGCATTTTTATATAATTGACGACACAAGGGCATAAAATGTGATTAAATTTCATTGATGGCATCTTTTTAATGATGACTTTTATTCATTGATGACATTTGTGATTACACCTCATTGATCTTAATCATTTGTGATGACATTGTTTGTTGATGACGTTTGTATTTATACAATTGATAACATATGAGCATGAAATTTAATTACACTTCATTGATGACACATTTGTGATGACATCTAAGAATCTAACCACATAAAATACCACATAACATATCTCCCCTCCTCCTTTTTTTTTCCGGACTTGGGACCGGTTGTGTACCAAAACACAAGTGGAGTTAAAAACATGTTATCATCTAGCTAGCAAGCAAATCTAAAACTTTGAAAACCTATGCCATCTGAACATAACTTTGAAAACCCAAAATTCTACTCATTAGATGCAAAATCCAAATCTAAAACAAGAAGGAATGAGCATCAACCACATAGCTTACACAATGATCAACCACATAGCTAGAAACAAGTTACTAGCATGATCTGCCACATACACTACTAGAAATTTGTCATTTAACATCGGTTATTAACCGATGTCTTTCAAAAAAAAAATCGATGTCTATGTGGGTGATGTAAAAAGTCAAAAGTTTTTCACATCGGCCACAGCCCGATGTCTTTGTATATTATAACATCGTTTATATTTTTAAATCTGATGTCTTTGTTGTCCTATAACATTGATTATAAAATATAACTGATGTTATAACATAACAAAGACATCGGTCAAAGACCGATGTTATACAATTTTGAGTTTTAACATCACCCACATAGACATCGATTTTTTATTTTGATTAACATCGGTTTGTAGCCGATGTTAAATGAAACATTTGTTGTTTTTTTTGCCGTTGTAGCCTATACGGGATTTGAACCCGCACCTCTGTGCTTGAACACATCGCTCTACCAATTTGAGCTAATAGGCTTGAAATTAGCAATAATAAAACAAATTATTGCATCATTTACTAATCCAATACTAATGCCAAAAGAAAATACCAAACTATTCTAGATTCACCCCAAACAAACTATTGGGTGAGCATGATATGATGATAATGCAGAGAAGAGTCTACATCTAATTGATGAACAATCTAAAAAGGATGGATCCAAATTACACAAGAGGCCACCTTGCTCAATTTGCTTTCGAACCTTACTCCATACAACTAGAGTCATGCTATCATCTAATCTAACTAAGTGATAACTATTACATGAAAATCTGTGATTCTTAATCAAAAGGTTGTTAGAAGGGTCTTTACCGGTCCATAGAGTCCCCGTGGCCAAGCTGCCCATTTGTACCTCCTCCCCAAGAGTAAACGTTGTGCTTATCACTAATCGCCAATGTATGACTCCATCCACAACATACTTGAACTACTTTCTGCCATCATAACCAACATACTCAATACATCATCATAGGTGTTATGAAGAAAATGTCATATATGGCTAATTAATTCACACCCGTATTTAAACACCCATATAATTAAATGGTGCCATAAGAAAGGATGAAATTTGCCTGCTCGTGTGGAATTAGATCTTTAGCTAGAGAGCAACAATCATCATTGTCGCCTACTCATGCTTGCCCAAATTGCATCTTTGAAGAGCTAAGGTTCAGTTTCTAGTAAGACACTATTAGGACTACCAAACTTATGTCTCCATTGGAAAAGGTAAACACCAAACGCAATTGAGAAAAAAGTTGCACAAAATAAGCTATAAACTGGAAAGAGGTCATCTTTCCTAAGACGAATACCGACTATCTAGCTCATCTTTTCAGAAAATAACAAATAAAGTGCCTAAGTCAAGATTCGGCAGCATTCTTGCTAACACGTAATAATTAAAAAAATCCATATCATATATGGTGTGACTTTGGCTACTCAGCAGATTAAAATTATTTGAGCCTACATGACGATGCTCTACCTCCATATAGCTAAATAAGAGATTAATCACGGTAAGTCAAAGCTAGAAACAATAGTGCTATAACAAAAACTAGCATACCTTCTCCAGCTGCAATGAAAGACAATGCGTAACCAGGTGACATAACAACTTCCTCTTTTATACACTCAACACAAGTGCCTTAAAAAATTGCATCTTCCACAGTTAATAATTTCTCGAGTATATATTTAGTTTTTCATTACCAGGCACTAGCCACAGGAATGAGTGTACTACAAAAACAGTGCCTAGCATGGGAAAGAGATTGTAGCTGATAACAAACCTGCCCATCTTCTCTTAACACGCAAATTCTGGACAATTGGATCAAGCAAGTCATTTATCACCTGCATACAAAGGTGAAAATCTCCTTAAACTTTTATTAACATGCAATTAAACTGAGTAGCAAGCCTCTAGAAAGGAAAGTTGTATTCATTAGGTACAAAGAGCAGTGATCAAAACAGAGTTTGACGTAACAATATAAAGTAAGGAATCAAGATAATTAAAGATGACCGACCATGGAATACATGTGTACATGTTCACTGATATATGAGAAAAAACTTTAAAATATTATTCGAGTACAATTATAGGTACCATAGCAGATATCATAAATAAATAAAGAAAGAAAGAAAGAAAAAAGAAGAGAAGATATCGGACTCTATTTGTACTATATCTCAGATAAACCATGTTTTGAAACAAGAAGTAATCGAAGTAATCCAAGACAGACCTTATTCCATCCCCATACAAACTGAGCAGCTACATACAACATTTATGAACAAGGGAAAAGAGCATCTTTCATCATTTGCACTCTGATGGATACACATAAAGCTAATGAACATAAAATAAAAGTTTCCACATTAATAAATTCCAACCGAGAAAAAAATGGAATGTTAATCATTTGCACTCTGATGGATTAGCAAGAGAGAGTAAGCCAAGCGAAAACTATGGCAAAGTTAGCAAGAAATTCATCCATGGTCGGGAACAGTCATAACACATAATCACCAAATGATCTGGCCATTGATTTTCTACCATGACTGCACAAGCCATGCTTTTAGTAAATGGAAAATGACACATTAACAATAGTAGTTGCAAAACACCAAAATTAATTACATCGCACACCTATTTTAAAATCGAAATAGCCAAGGCTAAAACAATAGTCACTCTTTTTTTCTTCTTTTCTGTAACACATAAGTTGACGGCAATCATGGCACACAAAACATTCAATTTATACAAGGTGAGATGCAACTTGAGTAGTAAAAGCTACTGATTGCAATCTAGAAAGCGCACTATATGATTTGGAGGGAAAAAAACCCTAAACATAAGAGGGACAAACAGAAGAGTGCATACAAGAGGATCATATATTAAACCAGAAAATTAAAAAAACTAAATCATGATAATCAGAATCGTAAGACCATAAGGATTAGATGTCATACATTCCTCCTCACCTGCTCTCTTTGAACAATAAGGTCTCAGATATTTTTCTTTGCAAAATCCTTTGCCTGAAAGCAAGTACAACTATTTTGATGTTAAGAAACACACAGGGTAAAAACTAGTTAAGATCAAAATCAGATAAGAATGTACCACACGCTCTATCGAAGGGGAGGTCTTAAAACCCAGGGGAATGAAATTAGACCATGAAACTAGCAGTGTTAAAGAATGAATGTATTCATCTTATCATTTACATTCAGCATATGGATATTCAAAAGTATGATGTGTTCATGATTTTTTTCAAACTGCTAGAGTGTTTAAGCATAATCATTTTTACCTGAAGAAGAAAGCCTTCATGTCACCTGAATATTTTGATGCAAAACTTACTCCAGTTGGTTGGCAACAAGTAATATGTTTTAAGTTCACTCATATCCTTCTAATGCCTTCCAAATGGATTGAAGTAGAACTCTTCCCTGCCATAAGCAGCTAACAATTCTACCATTTCAACAACATCTACTTAATTATACCCATCAAAAACTTAAATGTGAAGCTAAACAAAATCAAAATCAAGATAGAAACCTGGTGAGTCATTATATCCGTGAATATGTAGCAATCGAAATGTCATTTAACATATGGAAATATTTGCAAATATCTTTTCGATTGTCCCCTTGCATCCATAGATTGATTAAGATATCAGGTTTCAAACCTGGTGATTTCCAGGCTCAAAGTATTTGCAAAGATCTTTCTCATTTATTGAAAGAGTTTTCTCATTATTCCAATTTATCAACTTGAAGTTTCTTAAGAGAATAGTTACTCCAAAGAAAAACACAGGATGATGCTGATGATGCCTGCAACACACATACAGTATGGGAGGGAGATGGAATCTAAACTGATTTGAACCCTAAATCAAGAACCCTAACCCAATTTCAACCAAAAGGGGAGCAATATAGAACAGGGTTTTGACCTTCTCGGGGAGACGCGCTTGTGCACCTGGGTAAGCACGCTCATATGGTCGAGGTATGAGCAAACTCACATCGGTGGATCTAGGCACAAGCCGGAAATCTTAATGTCAATCTTCAGCAACCCTAGAATCGCTGCTCCATTTGAGCTCGAAGACGTGAACGCTAGATCTAAAAAATAAAGAATGAAATTAAACAAAAAAAACCCTAGATTTGAATTTGAGAGGAGCATTCGAGGTCTCAAAACTCAAGAGAAAGTCGAAGGGAGACGGAGGACGTAAACGCTTACCAGAGAAGGTTACAGGCAGCGGAGGGAGCAAGAGGGCTAAACGACGAGGGAGGCAGTCGTTGTCGTGGCCAGGCCATCGCCTAGAGATAAGTCGAGAGAGATGAGCCAGTGATGGGAGGAGGCCGGATTTGGAGGAAGGAGGCCGGATTTGGAGCAGAGAGAAGGAGACGATGATGGAAGAAGGATTTGGAGGAAGGAGGCGGCCAGATTTCGCTCCAGCGAGAAAGGAGAGGGACTTCTGTAGACGGGAAAGTGGAACCTTGGCTGAAATGGTGAGAGGGTCGGATATAGTCGGGAATCTCATGGGCGGGCATTCAAATTAATTCATTATTCGGTTCTGCGCCTTCTATAAAAAAAATCAAAATAAATATTTAACATCGGTCCAAAATATAGGGTGATGTCTATTTTATTTTTAACATCATAAATTTTAAAAGCGATGTTAAAAAATTATTTAACATGGCAGGTTTTTCTGGATGATGTTAATGAACCGATGTTAAATAACATAATTCTAGTAGTGATAAGAAGTTGGAACAACACTAGCAAAATCCAAATATTGGATTTCCACTAAACGATAAAGCAAATCAACACTGCATTCCAAAAATGAGAAACCCCCTTTGTGAAAAGGAACGCGCCTCACGCGCCAAACAAACCTAACACTTTCAGCTTTCCCCTGCGAAACCCTTTCCATGGCAAGAAATCCCTAATCCGATTGTGTGCGAAAGCTTCATCCCGTACAATCAATCTTCTAAACAATCGATCTATCACCTCTCAAACAATGATAACCCTATATTATCTCAATTTCTGGATGGCTATAGCTTGTGGTCATACTATTTGGTGTCGATTCATTCGATGGCTAGGTTTTCCCTCTTTCGAAGGTTTACTTGTGGGATCAGCCTAATGGTGTCTCTCCTAGCCCTGTATTGGGGTTTTAGGGGATTATTAAGCTTGTTGATGGGGTTTCTTAAAGAGACGTCACTTCGGCCTCCTCCTTGGCCTAATCGGAGTTGTACGGTCCTCAGATCGGCATTCACTTGGCCGATTTTGTTTGGATCTGGTGCGTCTGCAGGGGTGCTCTCCGTTCCTTGTTCAAGGGGTTTGCTCTCTTTCCCTCTCCCTTAATCGCCTATTTAAACACCGGATTGAGGAGTCGTGGATGCTCTATTCCTCTCTCCCTCAAAATCTCTCTTCTATTTTTTGTTGTGTCTCATCTAACCACTCTTTAATTGTTTTTGTGATTCTAATGGCTCCCTCTAGAGTCGATAAAGGGAAAAAACCGATGGGAGAAGGTCTGTCAACAGAGAAAAATTAATTGCTCTTCAACGCCGGGTGCAAGAGAATATTTCGGCCCTTAACCATTCTTCTCTCTTTTCCACCATCATTGGAGATCCTATGGATGCAAAGGAGGTTCGGAAACGTGTGAGGTATGTTTGGAAATTTCTTACTGGTGGATTTCAGCTCTTCCCAGTCGCTATTTTAACGGTTATTCACCGGTTGATGGCATATGTCATTGTGTCTACTCCAAAACCTATGGCTTGTTGGATGTCAAAATGCTTTCTCTTTTATTGGCTTAGGCTAGCTTATTTGAGTTGTGATGATGCGTTACTTCTATTCCTAAAGTCTCTTAAGAGCAGAATGAGTTCCTGCTTTCGATTTACCAGCTCCACAAACACCCCTCTGGTGGCTCCGTCAAGCAATATGCTTGTATGGAAAAATCGGTCTTACAGCAAATAGATCTCAATGAGATCAAAGACAAACCCACTAGCTAAAAAGTCATCTAATATAAGACTAAGGAAACCTACGTCATCAATTGTTATAACTATGGTCATAATTGGGTTAGTGAATGAGTCTAATTATATATATAGCCTACCAAAATCAAATCAAGTTATTTGGCAAAATACTAAGTTTCTTGGGGATAACAGTAGCAATTTGGATCTCAAAAATGAAACTCGTGAAAAATATGAAACCCTCAAAGGGCCGATTGACATAAGTTCATCAAAGGAAACATTTTTCTATATGGGCTTGGGTACTACAGCTTCCATACAACACGAAAAGGTGAATAATGAAAGTATGTTTCTGGAATGTACGTGGCATTGGGAAGAGAACTTTTTGGACCGATGTTAATGCCATGAGAATCAACAATCACCTAAACCTTCTAATTGTAGCAAAAACTAAGACCGAAACTATTCCGGTAGAATCAGAATGGAGAAGTGGTGGTTTCACCAACGCAGTTTGGTCCCCTGGGGTTGGATGTTCTGGAGTTCTTGGAGTATTATGGAATGAGAATCATACTCTTAACGAGCACATCTCAGTAAAATCCATCTGCCCCGTATCATTGGGATGGAATATGTGAATCATGACTGTAATTTCAAAGGAATGATCTTCTCGGTGTATGATCCTCCTCACGAGAGAGATAAGAATGTTTTTTGGGAATCACTTACTGAACAAATAGCAAATGAACAACTTTCATGCCTAGTAATTGGTGACTTGAATGAAATCAGCCAGAGTTGTGAGAAGGAGGGTGGTGGGGTGCCCTCTCTTGCTAGGTTTAATAGACTAAACCGGTTTAAGAATACATGCTCACTGATAAAGATTCCGTGGTCAGGAAATAAATTTACATGGAGAAAGAAAAAGTTTGGGGAAGATAATATTCTAGAGAAACTAGATAGAGTATTAGTTCATCAGCAATTTCTAGACGTATTCCCTAACATAAGTACTTTAAATGGTGCATTCACGATGTCAGATCACTGCCCAATTTTCGTTCAACTAATGTTGAAAGCCATATTCAAACCCCCATCATTCAAGATGGAGAACATATGGTTTCATAGACCAGACTTCAAGAACATAGTCTTGGAGAGCGAATTGCTCTCGTTCGACTATGTTTAGAATAATGCATAAAACTAAAACTCTTAAACAGAAGGCAAAATCTGGAACAAGAACACATTTGGGAATATTTTTCGTCAGTTAGCGGAAGTGGAACAAGAATTGATTAGGATCCAAGCAGATATAAACGGCCGAGAAAATAAGGGTACAATAACCATGAAAAATAATCTAATTCAAAAGAAGGAGAAACTGTTGATGTTTCAGAAGGAGTATTGGAGCCAACGGGCAAAATCTAAACATCTCAGACTATCAGATACGAATACAGCCTATTTCTATAGGGTGGCGTCGGGAAGACGAAATAGAAAATATATTAGGAGTATCGCATCCTCGGAAGGAACCGTTACAGTGGGGGGTGATAATCTTAAGGGAGAAATCAAAAATGATTTTGCAAAACGATTCTCTAAAGAACCAATCAATCTAAATCTTATGACAACCTACATACAGTTACTACCAAGGTTAGTGACTGATGAGGATAATTGGATGCTAATTTCCCCGCCTACTAACGGGGAGATAAAGAATGCGGTTTTCAGTCTAGGCTACAACAAATCACCAGGATCAGACGGCATAACAGCTGAGTTTTACAGAACCTACTGGGAAATAGTCGGTCCGGACATTACCCAGGCCGGAAAAGCATTCTTTCATACAGGTAAAATTTTGAGACAAATTAATCATACATTTATTTCCCTATTGCCAAAATGTGATAATCCGATTAAAACTATGGATTGCCGATCCATTAGTTTAAGCACTACAATCTACAAGGTAATTTCAAAATTATTAACTGAAAGACTGAAGAAAGTAATGAGCAAGCTAATTCACCCTCTTCAAGGCGCGTTTGTGTCAAACAGAGCTATTCAAGACAATGTACTAATTGCACATGAGATTTTTCACTCTTTCAAGAGTAGGAAAGGTGTTGATGGATGGTTGGCGATAAAATTAGACATGGAAAAGGCCTATGACAGAGTAGGCTGGAGCTTCACTGAACTAGTCCTTAAGCAATTTGGATTTTACAGAAAATTTATAGAGTTAGTAATGGAATGTGTAACTACGGTCTCATTTTCTGTCCTAGTTAACAATGGTCCTACAGAGGTTTTTACTCCGTCTCGTGGGTTGCATCAAGGTGATCCCTTGTCGCCATTTCTATTTCTGCTGGGGGCAGAAGTCTTGGCTAGAAAATTAGCCTTTGAGGCAAGTTAACCGGGTAATGCTATTGGCTTTTCTTTTGTTAGAAACTGTCCAAGAATCCCCTTTTTGGCATTTCCTGATGACATAATTATCTTTTCAAAAGGAAATCTTGCAGCATGTGCGCATGTCAAAAGGATTATTGATGAATATTGTCAAATCTTGGGCCAGAAAATCAACTACCATAAATCGGCTTTTCAAGTCACAATCGGCATACCGAGGTCACGCATCCCGGATATTGAAGGGTGCTTAGGCATATCCAAACAGACTAAATTGGATAAGTACCTAGGATGTCCGATTGTAAATGGAAGGGTAAACAAAACAACATTTGAAGAAATAATAACTAACACCTCAAATCAGCTCTCAAAGTGGCGAGCAAATTCTCTGTCGCAGCAAGGAAAAGCAACACTGATCAATACAAATCTATCGTCCAAACCACTCTATGATATGCAAAGCTTTATGTTACCACCACAAATACATAAACAATTAGACCAAATCAATAGGTCTTTCTTCTGGAACAAAGATAGATTACATAATCCGCTTATTAGTTGGGACAGAGTATGTAGACTAAAAGTGGCAGGAGGAATGGGTATCCGGAAAACTCATGACATGAATGAGGCATTACAGTTAAAACTGTTATATATGGAAAATCATGGCAGAACCTGGCAACATCTGGGTCAGAACCATACAACACAAATATCTGAGAACAGATCACATCCTAAATTATTAGGAAAGAGGCAACGCCTCGTGGCAATGGTCCCAGTTGCGAAAGTTACTTCCAACATTTAAGTAGGGACTAATGTGGACAATAGGTAACGGAAAAACCATAAAGTTCTGGCGAGACAGGTGGAATAATCTTCCTCCTCTAGTACAATATTGTACCCAGCCAAATAATATAGACATAAATGATACAACGGATAAGTATATGAGTAATGGAAAATGGAATATCCAAAAGCTAGGAAATGTCCTCCCGAGTAACATGGTGGAGCAAATAGCACATATTCAAGACCGTCTATATTGGTGGCCGGACAAGAAAGGGTGGTTCTCGACTTCCAATGTGTATAAGCTAGTCACGAACAACACTGAATTGCAATTGGATGATAGCAATTGGATTTGGAAAACTGACGTTGCCCCGAAAGTGAAGAATTTCCAATGGAAAGTCGTGCAAGAAGGATTACCAACTGCGGCACTACTATCTAAACGTGGTGTCGCCATACCCCCTTATTGTCCAATCTGTAGTCACCATGAAGAAGACGCAGTCCATCTCTTCTTGGAATGTAAATATAGCACGTTTTTTAGAAAGATTGACAAAAACATCCAAAAGCTAGTGACAGATGCAATACATACATCAAGAAAGATTAAACCTATTATGAATATAATAGCCGAACACTTGAATGATAAACAGAAACAAGAAATGGCCTTTAGTTGGTGGGTGGTCTGGCTAACTAGGAACCAAGTGGTTTTCAGACAACAGAAACCGCTATCAATCAATAATTATAATCAAACTGTGTTAACGCATATGATCAACTGGCTTAGGGCCACTAGAGACCCTATAGAAGAAAAGCATAAAGGGCCACTAGATAAGGTAATACGAGTAAGAAATACAAAACGGAAAAGGACAAATCAAAAGTGGAAAAAACCCCCACTGGGATTTCTGAAGCTCAATTTTGATGCCTCAGCGCCGGACTTGCGTAACAGCTCAGCTGGTTTCGTTATCTGAAATTGGGAAGGTGCCCCAATTACAACTGGGGTTGAGACGATTGGAAAGCAGTCGGCCCTGTCTTCGGAGGCCCAGACATTATATTTGGGTATAAAGAAGGCAATTGAGTTGCGCTCCGACAGACTTATAATTGAAGGGGGTTCCCTAATAATTATTAATTATCTTAAACATGAGACGAAATGCCCATGGAAAATCGAAATGATAATGTCAGAAATATCTTGCTTACTCCATGGGTTTCGCAAAGTGAGATTCTTTCACATACTTCGCAAAGGTAATCAGGTGGCCGATTTCATTGCTCGAATGGCCCGTTCTACCAAAAACCCAGAACTACTCACTAATCCAGGTCTTCTTAATCTCATCCGAAAGGATGCTATCGGATAGCGCCTCGGCGAATCCGAATTCTTACCTAATAAAAAAAAACATTGCATTCCATAACTATCAGATCTCATCATTTAGGAAAAAAGGATGAAATTACACCATTTTTATCCTGTAGTATATAGAAGACAAGCTATTGGAGTGGATTCCAAAGATATTGGAACAACATTAGAAAATAAAAAGAAATCACTCCATTTAGCAAATCAACACTATTGGAGTAGATACCAATAGTATAGAAGTCTCAATAATCGAGGAAGAATATGATGATATGACATACTTGTTTCATTTTTTCGAGACTGATAACTCCATTTTTATCTATGTCTATGGCGTCAAACTGATCTCGACAAGCTAACTCTTCTTCGTTGATGGTACTTGCTAGCACCAAAAAAAGCATCCACTTACCGTTAGTTTCGGGTTCAATTTATGTCATTTTATAAGCGTCTCAAATTAAGATGGCAAGCTGCTGAATTAGCACCAAAAGATTTATCTAAAGCACTTCAAAAACAAGATACTGAGTGTCAATACGTGAACAATTCATTTAAATGAATGGCTAAAATTGATCTAAAGAACTTTTCATGATATGGAATCAATGTATGAAACTAGTAAATCAACAACTAAAACCCTCCAATGACACCAATCGCTTCACTAACAATTCCCACAAGGTTTATAAGTAAGCATATATACACAGGCATCTAGAAGGCAAAAGTCCCTCGCTTCTCAATACATGAACAATTCATTCGTTTCAAATAATTAAGGTAACTAACTCAAATAATTGTCACAACTTACAACTAGATTAATAATTAATGACAGTAGAATAATGGAATTGATCAATTTGAGTCAACGACCTATCAAAAGCATCTAGAAGGCAAAAGTCCCTCGCTTCTCAATACATGAACAATTCATTCGTCTCAAATAGTTAAGGTAACTAACTCAAATAATTGTCACAACTTACAACTAGATTAATAATTAATGACGGTAGAATAATGGAATTGATGTAAAGTCCTCCTTAAGGTTTTCATTCATTGATCAATTATATATATAGGTTACAATGGATTGGGCCTTTTGACCCACTATATAAATAATATGAAGCCTATGTAATCTATCAAACCCCCGCAGTCGAAAATGGAGGGTCCCATACAGTGAGACAGGACCGAAAATCAAGGAACAACTGTCGAGGTAAACCCTTGGTGAATATATCAGCGTACTGATAGGAGGACGGGACATGTAAAACACGAACATGTCCAAGAGCAACCTTGTCCCGAACGAAGTGGAGATCGAGCTCAATGTGCTTCGTGCGCTGATGCTAGACTGGGTTGCTAGCCAGATAGACGGAGGAGACGTTGTCAGTGTAGACCAGGGTGGCCTTCTGAAGAGGGCAACGGAGCTCAAGTAGGAGATTGTGCAGCCATGATCACTCGGAGACAACGTTGGCGACGCCCCTGTACTCAGCCTCGGCGCTAGAGCGAGACACCACAGACTGTCTCTTCGCTAACCACGACACAAGGGTGTCGTTGGCGAAGACACAGTAGCCAGACGTGGATCGACGTGTATTAGGACAACCACCCCAATCCGCATAAGTGTAAGCAACGAGGTTAAGACGAGAGGAAGGGGTGATCGTGGTGCCCAGCACTAGGGTATCGCTGATGTATCGGATGATCTGCTTCAAGGCCTGAAAGTGTGGTTCCCTGGGCGCATGAATGAACAGGCAGATCTGCTGAACGGCGTAACTGATGTCTGGCCTAGTGAACGTAAGGTATTGCAGGGCACCGACGAGGCTCCGGTACAACGTCGGATCATCAAACAGAGGACCAGAGTGAGCACTGAGCTTGTTGGACGTATCCACATGGGTGACAACTGGCTTGCAGTTACTCATCTTGGCCCGAGCAACAATCTCGGCAGCATACTTACTCTGGGAACAAACAACCCAGACGCATGACGATGCACTGCAACTCCCAAGAAGTAAGACAACGGACCCAGATCTGACATGGCGAACTCAGCACTCAACTGGGAAATAATAGACGTCCGAAGAGTTTCAAAAGAGGCGGTGAGGATGATGTCGTCGACATATAGTAACAGAAAGGCCATGTCTGTGCCTCTGCGATAGATGAACAGAAACGTATCTGAGCGGCTGCCAACAAAGCCCAAGCGTAGCAGATGAGAAGCAAAGCGCTGGAACCAAGCCTGCGGAGCCTGTTTCAGACCATACAGGGAACGCTTCAGGAGACACACGTGCTTGGGGCGATCAGGATCAGCGAACCCCGGTGGCTGAAACATGTAAACTGTCTCATTCAGATGGCCATGCAAAAAGGCGTTCTTGACATCCAGCTGATGAATAGCCCAATGTCGCGACAATGCTAAGCTCAACACCACTCGGATAGTGGCAGGCTTGACCACGGGGCTGAATGTCTCATCACAATCAATACCTGTCTGCTGAGATCGACCGTTGACCACAAGACGAGCTTTGTAGCGCTCCAATGACCCATCAGAGCAGAACTTGTGGCAGAAGAGCCACATGCAGCGAATGACGTTCGCCTCAAGAGGGCGAGGAACTAGAACCCAAGTGTCATTCCTTGTAAGGGCCCCGTATTTGTCGAGCATAGCCGCCTGCCAATTCGGGGCAAGGAGGGTTGTTTTGTGGGAGGTGGGGATAGGGGAAAGGGAGGTCGGGTTTGAGGTAGGAGGTATGTGGGAATCGGCGGGGACGGCGGGGAGAGGGGCGGCGGGTGCCGCAAAATGCCGCGGCCGCGGCAAGGAACCCGCGGCAGATTGATGTGCTGCGGCCGCGGCATCTTGGGTGACGGATGGGGTATCCGGAAGTAAACGGGGAATGGTTGGGCGGGGTGATGGGTGACGATCATGGAGACGATCTGACGAGGTCTGAAAACACCGGAGATGCTGCGGGTGTGTGGTCTGGTGGTAGGAGGAGGGGGTGGTGTAGGGGGAGAGGCAGGAGCATCGGGAGAGCTCTGGGGAAGGAGAAAGTGAGGGAAGGAAGACTCTGACTCAGACTCTGACACAGGAGGTGTGGAAGGGGGGAGAGAAGGAGAAGAAAAGGGAAAGCGAGACTCATCAAAGGTGACTTGACGGGACAGAATAAGCTTATGGGTCTTTACATCGAGGCAAAGGTAACCGCGATGATCAGACGGATAGCCAAGGAAGACACAAGGAGTGGAGCGCGGGTGAAGCTTGTGAGGGGCGGTTGAGGACTGATTTGGGAAGCACGAGCACCCAAAAGTACGAAGGTGATCATACCTAGGCAAGGTGCAATAAAATGTCTGAGTTGGCGAGCGATGGTGTAGGGTAGTAGATGGTAGAATGTTTAAGATAGCATGTGGTGGATAAGGCGTGAGGCCAATAGGAAAGGGGAATAGATGCGTGGAAGAGGAGAGAGCGCATCATGTTAGTAATGGTTCTGATCATTCATTCAGTCTTGCCATTCTGTTGGGAAGTATAGGGGCAAGACAAGCGATAGGAGATCCCATTTGTGTTGAAGAAAGTGTGAAAGTCTTTGTTATTAAATTCGCGGCCATTGTCACATTGGAAGGATTTGATGGATGTTTGAAACTGTGTTTTGATGTAGGCATGGAACTTGGAAAAGATAGGAAACACTTGAGACTTGAAATGCAATGGGAAAACCCATTAGAAATGAGCGTAATCATCAAGAAACAAGAGGTAGTACTTGTGACCCTCCTTGCTAGGCACAGGAGAGGTCCAAATGTCACTATGAATGATATCAAAAGGAGAAAGGGTGGAGTTCAAAGACCGTTGGAACGGCAGTCTTGCATGTTTGCCTAACTGACAGGAAGAGCATAAACTAGAGCGTAGGTCTTTATCACAGGTGACAAGACTATGAGAACGGAGGACATCTAGAACGGAAGCATTGGGATGGCCCAGGCGTGCATGCCACAGGCTGGACGACGATGCCGAGAGGGTGACCGGGCACGACCAGCTAGACGCAGGAGGTGGTGTGACAGGGTAGAGCTCCTCGGTGCTGTTACATCTCATGCGAGTAACTCCCGTAGTAAGATCGTTCACAGAGAAACCAAAGGGATCAAATGCAAGAGAAAGGTTATTGTCAGTAGTGAACCGACGGACAGAGATAAGGTTTTTGACAATCTTTGGGACAATGAGGACATTGTTAAGGTGTAGTGGGTGGGTTGGGGTATGTAATTCGGCGTGGCCAATCCCCGAAGTAGCAAGACGACCACCATTGCCGACGATAATAGAGTGTGCATGACCTTTAAAGGAAATAGAAGAGAGGTTACATGAGGAGTTCGTCATGTGGGAGGTGGCACCAGTGTCCATGTACCAAGAAAAGTCGGGAGATGTCGGTTGCATAGAGGAGAAGGCGTGATGCCCATCAGGCGGAACATAGCCTTGATCAGACGATGTCAGATAGGCCTGAGGACCGGCATGTCGAGGGGCAGGAAGACCGGATTGCATCCATTGAGGGTTGAAGCCAGGCAACGGGGACCATCGAGGGTCACCAGTCCACATAAGCTGCGGGCGTGGCCGAGAGATGCGACTGCTGCAGGTGCTGCGGTCGCGGCTTATACTGTGCACGAAGTCTGTCGGCGAAGAGAACTCGTGAGCGAAGAGGGAAGGGGGCGAGTAGGCGGCCATGGTGCCGAGAGTAGAGAGAGAAAGGCGAGTGAGAGGGGCCGATCGGTGGCAGGGAGGGGTGGGCCGGTGAGGCAAGGGGGGAGAGAGAGAGAGAGAGTGCAACGGCGAGGGGACGACGCCGGCGACGGTAAGAGGAGGGGTGGGACGGGAGGATCAAATTAGGGTTCCGTGAGGAAGAAAAGGTTGTGATACCATGTAGAATAATGGAATTAATGTAAAGTCCTCCTTGAGGGTTTCATTCATTGATCAATCATATATATAGGTTACAATGGATTGGGCCTTTTGGCAGACTAAACAATATGAAGCCTATGTAATCTATCAATGACGAATCTCAATCATCTCAAAATTGTGTGAATCACGTCATTCCAACACACAAACTCATACTTGAAGAGAGAAAAAAAGGACTAAGGGTTCATACTTCATACAAATGAGTATGGACAACACATCAAAATTCAGTGAAGGGAATGTTATATAATTGGCTTATTTGGTTGTGTATACGTACAAATATCATCAATTTTGAGCTTACTCCTTTAATATGAATTTGTATAATTTGTATTCAGGATAAGTACACATGTAGAAAATCTCTTCATCACACGTAGTATAGACTGTATAGCTCAATTGATCGAGAAGTATGAGATATAAATCAAGTGATTCATCTAATAGAATAATGTAACCAGATTCCAAATAACAAGAAGAACACAATATTCACAACAAAAGGTCGCTGGTCAATCGCAAATTTCACAAGAGCATTTCATCAAATATCTTCTTGATAGATTACATAGACTTCATATTGTATAGTGGGTCAAAAGACCCAATCTATTGTAACCTATATATATGATTGTTTAATGAATGAAACCCTCAAGGAGAACTTTACATCAATTCCATCTCTCTACATGGTATCACAGTCTTCTTCCTTGGAACCCTAATTTTCTTCCCCACCCCCACCTCGCTAGCTGCCGCTCGCCACCGACCTCCCTCTCTCTCCCCTCGCCGCCGATCTCTCTCTCTCCCCCCTCGCCTCACCGGCCTCCCTCTTGGCCACCGTCCCCTCCTACCCCACCTCGCTAGCCGCCACCGGCCTCCCTCTCGGCCACTCTCTCTCCCTCTCGTCCCACCGACCTCTCCCTCTCTCCTCACCGGCCGTCTCCTCCCCCCACCTCTCACAATGGCCGATGCTCCCCCTACCAAGCCGCCTTTCCACTCCGCCTTCACGATCTCAAATAACAAAAACTGCACCCCGATCATCCTTGATCAAGACTCTAGCTCCTACACTATGTGGTCTCACCTCTTCAAGACCCATGTCAAGGCTTATAAGGTCCTCCACCATATCGATTCCACTATCGATCGTCCCACCACTAAGAACGATGATCTCTTCGCTCAACTCGACACCATTGTCCTTCAATGGATCTTCAACACCATCTCAAAAGATCCGTTGACCACCATCCTCCACACCTCCGACAATGCTATGGGTGCCTGGACCAAGCTTCAGAACCTCTTTCAGGATAACAAGTCCACCCGTGTCGTCTACCTAGAGCACGAATTCTCAAGTTGCAAGCTTGCGTCTTTCCCGTCGATATCCGCCTACTGTCAGCATCTCAAAACCCTGTCTGATCAATTGGCCGTCGTCGACTCCAAACCTAGTGCTACTCGCCTCCTCCTCCAGGTACTTTCGGGTCTTCCCTCTGAATACAATGCTGCTGCCACTCATATTCAGCAGACAGAACCTCTGCCCACCTTCGAGAAAACCCGCTCTCAGTTGATCCTGGAGGAGACTCGCCTTCACCGTCAAACTACCGACGCCGCCAAGGACAAAACCGCCCTGGTCTCCTCGAGCGATTTGGATGAGACCACGCACCAGCAGCGATTTGGACAAAGCCGCAGCCACGAATCGTCCCAACAGAGAGAACCCACCTCTCGTCACACAAATTGCCGCGGCCGCTGCCATGTGTTGCGCCTGTGGCACACCCCTCTGCCGTAGCTCCCTTGCCGTGGTCGCAACGTTGTGCCACGCCCGCAGCACAGGCCCAACCCGCCCCCACCGTTCCCCATGTCCCTCCTGCCTCCAACCCGGCCTCGCTTTCTGATGTCCACCAAAATAGCCATGTTGAAATGCACATTTAAGCTCCATATTCTATATACTTTGCATATTTCGGGCTGAGAATATGTTGAATTTATGTAGTATATGCTTATTTACAAGAAATAGAGGTCTACATAAGTTTTGATTTAATATTGCAGAATTTGGAGCCATTTCGGGACAAAACCAAGAAACAAAGACGGAAGTTGAGCCTTACTCGATATCGAGTACCTGTCCTCGATATCGACCAAACATGTCCGAGCAAAGCATGATCGAGGACAAGCCATATCGAGAAACTGATGACGAAGACAACTCGACTCCAAAGCCTTACTCGACACGAGTAGTTTACCCGATATCGACAAGACCTGAAGACCAGTCTGGAGTCGAGGAGGCAGCACCTGATCGAGAAGCCGAAGGCCTAGACATACCGAGCAGCACTTCCTCGATATCGAGTAATTTACTCGATATCGACAAGACCAGCAGCACTTGTCCGAGCCAAGTCGAGGACCAGATACTCGAGCAAGCCAGTGAAGCCCAGTCGACAACACCTTTCCTCGATATCGAGGAAATTACTCGATATCGAGTAACACTTTCCTGGGCCGCGACGCTGTTGGGCCTGTCCGATCACGAGTTGGGCTGTTGGGTTGCGAGATGTCCGAGTTCTATCAAGTTCTATCCGAGTCTATCAAGGTCTATCCATGGAAAGAAGATTTATCCACACATGAAGATATTTAGATAGTTTAGATATAATTCCTTTTAAGAAAAATATTCCTTTTATTTAAGTTTTATCTTTAGAAATAGATATAGATATTGCTTTCCTTGAATAGCAAGGATTAAGCCCTATAAATAAAGCCTTAGGGGCTGAGTTTTGATTCATTCAATTTCAGAGATACAATTCCACATAGAGTTTTAGGAGTTCAAAGGTTTTAGGGTTTCGGCATTCAACGAAAGTTGGAGTGCCGGGATTGTAAAGACTTTGAATATAGTCAATGCAAGTTATTTCTTTTAAATCAATGTCTGCGATTGCGATGAGGCGCGAGTAGTCCACCCACTTCTAGGGTTGGGGCGAGCCCGACGATAGCCTTGCTTGTTTGAGGTAAAGATTTAATCTTTGTCATGTTTTGAGCATCTACTACCTGTTATGTGTTTATTACCCATTCAATGGAGATCCATGCTAACAACTTGGTTTGTAAACCTAAAATCGGTAGATACAATTAGGGTTTCTTGAAAGAGTTGTCTAATTGTTGGAAAAGGCGAAAGCTTTGTCCTTTGATGCGATTGCATGATTATTTCTTTATCTTGCTTTATGCATGTTTGGATATTGTCGTTGCAAACCCCGATCTTGGAAGTCCTCTTTCATACATAGTTTATTTCGAATCCCACAAGCTTTGTTCTTTATTTATTTCATTTTCAAGATTCTGTCTCCTCGATATCGACTAAATCTGGTCGATATCGAGTACTGATATTCGATCGAGGAAGATCGCTGCAGCTTCCAGTGTGTAGGTACCCGAGATCGACAAAAAGCTTCCTCGATATCGAGGAGATTTACTCGATATCGAGTAACCACCGAGAGCTGCTGCCGCTTGTTTTGACTTGTCCGATCTTCTATCAACTAACCCTAGTCGAGATCGAGCACTGTGGTCGACTTCTGTTCATGAGATTCATCCGCTGCCTGAGATCCGCTGACTCGCTTCCTCGTGGATCGATCCTGACTTCCCGCTGCTACATCGGGAGGAAGTCTTGTAATTATTTGCAAGGGACAGGAATCTGGGTTGCCTTATTTTATTTACATTCTGTTTGCACTCTCGATTTCCTCCTACAACAAATTGGCGTCGTTGCCGGGGAAGCTATCATTCGCGCCTTAGGTAGTTAAATCTCACATTTGCTTTGAGTTACTTCACAGGTGTATGCGTTGTTCTGGTCAACCACCTGATTTTGACGGCTTAGAGGAATCGGAATGCCTTGTACACGTCCACGCTAAACTAAAAAGAGCCATGGCGGACGCAGAAACACAAGAACAGCTGATTGAGAGGCTTAGGAGAGAACTAGCCGCCAAAGATACTGCTCTCGCCACTGAGAGAGCAGGAAGGGAACAAGAAGCTGAGCATGCGAGGCAAGCAGAAGCTGAGCTTGCCCAATTCCCAACCACTGCAGAGGATTATATGCACCCGACTCTCGTCGTGCCTGAACCGGCCATTCTAATCCCTCAAAATAACTATGAAATTCGCACTCACTTCCTTATTGAACTTAAAAATAATGCTTTTCATGGAAGATTTAATGAATGCCCTCTTGAACATATTACCAATTTTACTGACATGTGCCGTACTCTTGCTGAAGTTACTACTCTGGAATATGTCAAGATGAAGGCTTTCCGTTGGTCTCTCGCTGGTCCTGCATTGAAGTGGCTAGAAGGACTAAAACCACGATCCCTCACGACATGGGCTCAAGTAGAGCAGGAATTCCTCAACAAATTCTTTCCTCCTGCCAAAACAGCACTTCTCCGCCAAAAGATTACAGCTTTCAAACAGAAGCCTGGGGAGCCGCTGGCAAAGACATGGGAACGTTATAAAGAACTCCTGCGATCTTGCCCCACACACGGACATCCACCCTATGTCATTCAAGAGATCTTCTTCAATTCTCTTGACCAAACCACCAAGGATAGGATCAACCAGTATACTCGATATGAGTATCTGACGATGCCACCAGCTAACGTATGGGGTGTACTCGACAAGCTCACCAACTACGATAACAAGTATGGGGCTACTGCAAACTATGATGAGAACTCCTATGCCAGGCCAGCCCCATCCATGCCTTTCTACGAGCCTTCTAAGGAGATTGACCCAGATGTCAGGGAGCAGTACTATAGAGATCAGAATCGCAAGCTCCTTAAGCAAGTCAAATATCTTTCTGTCAACCAGCCCTGCATCGAATGCGGATCATAGCAGCACACCACTACTAAGTGCCCACACACAGAGCAGGTCAGGATGGCAGAAACTCACGAGGAGGTAGCTTACGCAGGGGGTCCCAATCACTATATGGGGGACCAAAGGTTTCAGCAACCACAATGGAACCAAGGAGCCCCTAGGAACCCCCCGCCATACAGAGCTCCAGGACATCCAGAAAGGGATCAACAGAAGGATGATTTACAGTTCATCCTTGATGAGATGGGCCGGAATCAAGGCACCATCAACAATCAGTTCCAGAACATCAATACAAGATTTGGAGAGCTGGATATCTGGAAGAGAAGCATTGAGACCCAGATGGTTCAATTCGCGGCACAGATTCCAAGCCCAACCGGGCAACTCCCTAGGCAAACAGAACCAAATCCTAAGGGGAAGACCGGACACGTCGCAGCTGTAAAGCTTAGGAGCGGGGACCAATTACGCGAGCCAGAGGTCGGAAAGCACCAGGACAAGGCAGAGCAGCAACTCGACAACGAGCAGCAGCAACTCGATGTCGACCAAACCTTGGTCGATATCGACAAGCAACAACTCGACACAGAGGAGAAGACAAATTCGGACTCCACTGCACAGCCCAGCAACTCGAGATCGACAACTGTTGTCGATATCGAGCAACCCCTGGTCGATGTCGAGGAGAAGTTGGCCGATGTCGTGGACTCTGCAACACCGCCGACATCCATTCTGGTTCCGAAGCAAAAAAAGACACTGCCTTTTCCTTCCAAAGCGCTAAAAGATCCCACTGCAGGTAAGTTTAAACGTTTTGTTAATATGCTTCGAGAACTGAATGTCTCTATTCCTTTTACAAAAGCTCTGCAAGAGATGCCTGCGTATGTCAAATTCCTCAAGGAAATCCTGAGCAACAAGCGATCACTCTCAGAAATCGTCGGCGAATGCAAAATGCTCCACTTTCCTGAAAAGAGACCTGATCCTGGTAAGTTTTCTGTTACTGTAGGACTTGGTCAATATAAATATGAGTCCTTGTGTGATTTAGGAGCAAGTGTGAGCATCATGACCTTATCAATCTGGTGGAAAGTGAAGATAGGATGTATAGAGCCTGTGGATGCCAAGCTATACATGGCTAACAATACAGTGGTCATCCCTACAGGTATGTTGAGAATGTCCCTGTCCAGGTTGGTAAATTCTTTATTTCCACTGATTTCCTTATTATAGACTGTGCTGAAGATCCTACTAGTCCTATTATTCTTGGTAGACCATTCTTAGCTACTGTAGATGCCAAGATTAGTGTCAAACAGCGATTGCTCACCTTCACCATAGGCGACGAGGTATTAGATTTCTCCTTTGGACCTGCAAAGGAGGAAATTTCATGGCTGGAGGTGAAAAGCATCAGCAACCACGGGATCAAGCAAACAACGGAGGAAAGCACCAGAAATCAACTCGATATCGACAAGCCGTCCTCGATATCGACCAAAGTGTTACTCGATGTCGACCAAAGCTTCTCGACATCAACTTCCTCTGATGCACACCAGACTTGCCAAGAGCCTAAGTATGGGGTCCCTGTACTCGATGTCGACCAGCTCAACTCGACATCGACCAACCCTAAGCCCAAAGATTTCAGTTTTGGGCTCGAAAAGGTAAGTTCAGGTATAAATTCTACTCCTCCTCAGTCCATTAAGAAATTTATAAATAATTTAAGGGGAGGTAAGGCCCCGTGGTGAGAGAATCTGCGGAGAATAAGAGCTGGAAAGAAGAAAAAGGAAGGAAAGGGGGACTATGCAAGCGACCACCTATCAGCTGAGCTTGCATACTATAATCAGGACCTAGATGATCCAGGAGAAGGGCCAAGCACAAGACAGCCCCACATTGAGGGTCCTTAAGCACAAACGGAGAAGTCCGTCTAGCGACTCTAAATTCTAGAGCATGTACATAAAACTTTTTAAATTTTGGGACTTTGAAACTTTTGGTTTTGTTTTTGTTTATTTTTATACTTCATGTGGAAAGTCTTTTCTTTGTGTGCAATCTAACACTTTTAGGTCAGCAAGCATAAAAGGATCGCGAAAGGTGGAATAAGAAGTCCCTGAAAAACAGTCGAAATCGACTAGGCCAGTCGAGAACGACCAAGAGGAGCAGCCCACAGTTACTCGATATCGAGTAGGCCAACTCGATATCCACCAAGTCAGAAGGCTTCTCGACTTCAGCATTCCATTAGACGATGACAGCTTACTCGATATCGAGTACAGTACTCGATATCGACCAATCCAGTTTACTCGACATGCCCTGTATTGCCTTCCTCGACGCGTTATTCGGTGAGTTCCTTCCTTTAACTTTGTTTTATATTTATTTTATACAGTGGGGACACTGCATATTTGAAGTATGGGGTGGGGGAAGAACTCATTATCATTATTATATGTTTTATCCTCGCTTTTGGTTTTACATGGTGAATTTTTGAGTAAAATTTTAAATTTTTGTGCATAAGGCTAAACTCAAAATTCTATGAGATATCTCCCATTGCTTGTAAATTGTTCAAAGAAATAGTGTCATGGAAGCTAATATTGAACTCGACGATGCAAAATTGGATTCATTAGAGATATAGCATGAAATTGCCTAGTAAAGGGAAGTCACGATGAAGTGCACATTTTAGTGAAAACCATGAAAGGAGGTAAAATTTGATGTTGCTTTTGATATGTTGCATGATAAGAGGATGGAGGACTTTATATTTCCATATAATGCTCATTGTTTAAATTCCAAGCCTTACCTATGCTTATGCATCACAAAAGCCATATTATGCCTTATTTCATATTATGCTCCACATGATCTAAATATTTCCATTCTGTACCTTATTTCCTATCCGGAGATTATGTTGAGAATGATGTTACATTATGGAGATGTTATATGGTGTTTGTGTTGTTGTTATCATTATTGGAGTTTGGAAGGATTGTTTGAAATATATGGAAAATTTAATGAGTGAAAGAAAATCCGATCACCTCAGGAGATAAAGGTAGATCGACCCTGCTTACTGAGATAGGTGAGGAGTCCAAAGCACTAAGTATCCGGTGCCATTCATGACACCTATGTTTGCGACTCGCGAGAAGGCAGTGCTGAGGTTAGAGAGATAAAAGCATTATTATTGATAAAAGCAATATGAAAGGTGATGAATCTTATGAAGTAGGAATGTGGAAATTCAGTTTGAAAATACTCCATTTCCCCGGATTACTAACACCACATTGCCAAAAATTGCCCACCTTTAGCCTTTTACCAATTCTACTCCTTATTGAGCTTAATTAAAGTCCTCTTGATTATTAATGCTTTGTCACATAAATTGTTTTTGCATGACCCTCCTTTTATGAGTAGATGTTGCTTTTATTTGCACATGCATAGATTTGTGGCATTAGTACCTTTTCGATGATGGTAATTGACCACAGGGTTATATGAGAATGAATCTAAGATGTTGAGAGTTTCGAATTCTTCCCCTGAATGACATCCAAGTTATTGCTTGGGGACAAGCAAGCTTAAGTATGGGGGGATTTGATGTCCACCAAAATAGCCATGTTGAAATGCACATTTAAGCTCCATATTCTATATACTTTGCATATTTCGGGTTGGGAATATGTTGAATTTATGTAGTATATGCTTATTTACAAGAAATAGAGGTCTACATAAGTTTTGGTTTAATATTGCAGAATTTGGAGCCATTTCGGGACAAAACCAAAAAAAAAGACGGAAGCTGAGCCTTACTCGATATCGAGTACCTGTCCTTGATATCGACCAAACATGTCCGAGCAAAGCATGATCGAGGACAAGCCATATCGAGAAACTAATGAAAAAGACAACTCGACTCCAAAGCCTTACTCGATATCGAGTAGTTTACTCGATATCGACAAGACCTGAAGACCAGCCTGGAGTCGAGGAGGCAGCACCTGATCGAGAAGTCGAAGGCCTAGACATACCGAGCAGCACTTCCTCGATATCGAGTAATTTACTCGATATCGACAAGACCAACAGCACTTGTCCGAGCCAAGTCGAGGACCAGTTACTCGAGCAAGCCAGTGAAGCCCAGTCGACAACACCTTTCCTCGATATCGAGGAAATTACTCGATATCGAGTAACACTTTCCTGGGCCGCGATGCTGTTGGGCCTGTCCGATCACGAGTTGGGTTGTTGGGTTGCGAGATGTCCGAGTTCTATCAAGTTCTATCCGAGTCTATCAAGGTCTATCCATGGAAAGAAGATTTATCCACACATGAAGATATTTAGATAGTTTAGATATAATTCCTTTTAAGAAAAATATTCCTTTTATTTAAGTTTTATCTTTAGAAATAGATATAGATATTGCTTTCCTTGAATAGCAAGGATTAAGCCCTATAAATAAAGCCTTAGGGGCTGAGTTTTGATTCATTCAATTTCAGAGATACAATTCCACGTAGAGTTTTAGGAGTTCAAAGGTTTTAGGGTTTTGGCATTCAACGAAAGTTGGAGTGCCGGGATTGTAAAGACTTTGAATATAGTCAATGCAAGTTATTTCTTTTAAATCAATGTCTGCGATTACGATGAGGCGTGAGTAGTCCACCCACTTCTAGGGTTGGGGCGAGCCCGACGATAGCCCTGCGTGTTTGAGGTAAAGATTTAATCTTTGTCATGTTTTGAGCATCTACTACCTGTTATGTGTTTATTACCCATTCAATGGAGATCCATGCTAACAACTTGGATTGTAAACCTAAAATCGGTAGATACAATTAGGGTTTCTTGAAAGAGTTGTCTAATTATTGGAAAAGGCGAAAGCTTGGTCCTTCGATGCGATTGCATGATTATTTCTTTATCTTGCCTTATTTATGTTTGGATATCGTCGTTGCAAACCCCGATCTTGGAAGTCGTCTTTCATATATAGTTTATTTCGAATCCCACAAGCTTTGTTCTTTATTTATTTCGTTTTCAAGTTTCTGTCTCATCGATATCGACTAAATCTGGTCGATATCGAGTACTGATATTCGATCGAGGAAGATCGCTGCAGCTTCTGGTGTGCAGGTACCTGAGATCGACGAAAAGCTTCCTCGATATCGAGGAGATTTACTCGATATCGAGTAACCACCGAGAGCTGTTGCCGCTTGTTTCGACTTGTCCGATCTTCTATCAACTAACCCTAGTCGAGATCGAGCACTATGGTCGACTTCTGTTCGTGAGATTCATCCGCTGCCTGAGATCCGCTGACTCGCTTCCTCGTGGATCGATCCTGACTTCCCGCTGCTACATCGGGAGGAAGTCTTGTAATTATTTGCAAGGGGCAGGAATCTGGTTTGCCTTATTTTATTTACATTCTGTTTTCACTCTCGATTTCCTCCTACAACACTTTCCCCCATCCCCACCTCCCATAAAACAGCTCTCCTCGACCCGAATTGGCAGGCGGCTATGCTTGATGAATACAGGGCCCTTACAAGGAATGGTACCTGGGTTCTTGTTCCTCGCCCCTCTGAGGCGAACGTCATTCGCTGCATGTGGCTCTTTCGCCACAAGTTCCGCTCTGATGGGTTGTTGGAACGTTACAAAGCTCGCCTTGTGGTTAATGGTTGAGCTCAGCAGCCAGGTATTGATTGTGATGAGACATTCAGCCTCGTGGTCAAGCCTGCCACTATCCGAGTGGTAATGAGCCTAGCGTTATCCCAACATTGGGCTATTCATCAGCTGAATGTCAAGAATGCCTTCCTGCATGGTCATCTGAATGAGACGGTTTACATTTTTCAGCCGCCAGGGTTCGTTGATGCTGATCGTCCCAAACATGTTTGCCTACTGAAGCGCTCTCTGTATGGTCTCAAACAGGCTCCGCGTGCATGGTTCCCGCGATTTGCCTCTCATCTATTGCGCTTGGGTTTCGTTGGCAGCCGATTAGATTCGTCTCTCTTTATATATCGCAGAGGTACAGACATGGCTTTTCTGTTGCTTTATGTCGACGACATCATTCTCACCGCCTCCTATGATGCCTTTCGGACATCCATCATTGTCCGGTTGAACACCGAGTTCGCCATGTCGGATCTTGGTCCGTTGACTTACTTCTTGGGCGTCGTTGTGCAGCGTCATGCATCCGGGTTATTTCTCTCTCAGAGTAAGTATGCCGCCGAAATTGTTGCTCGGGCCAAGATGAGCAACTGCAAGCCAGTCGTCACCCCTGTTGATACCTCCAATAAGCTCAGTGCTCACTCTGGTCCTCTGTTTGATGATCTGACGTTGTACCGGAGCCATGCCGGGGCATTGTAGTATCTTACTTTCACTCGGCTAGACATCAGTTATGCAGTCCAACAGATCTGTTTGTTTATGCATGCGCCCAGGGAGCCGCACATTCAGGCCTTGAAGCGGATCATTCGATACATCAGTGGTACCCTCGATTTGGGCACCACGATCTCCCCTTCTCCTCGGCATGACCTTGTCGCCTACACTGATGCAGATTGGGGTGGTTGTCCTGACACGCGTCGCTCCACGTCTAGCTATTGTGTTTTCCTCAACGATACTCTTGTGTCGTGGTCGGCAAAGCGCCATTCGGTGGTTTCTCGCTCTAGCGCCGAGGCTGAGTATCGGGGTGTCACCAACGTTGTGTCCGAATGCTCCTAGCTGCGCAATCTCCTGCTTGAGCTCCACTTCCCTCTTCAGAAGGCCACCCTGGTCTACACCGACAACATCTCCGCCGTCTATCTGGCCAGCAACCCAATCCAGCATCAACGCACGAAGCACATTGAGCTCGATCTCCACATCGTTCGGGACAAGGTTGCTCTTGGACATGTTCGTGTTCTCCATGTCCCGTCCTCCTATCAGTACGCTGATATATTCACAAAGGGTTTACCTCGTCAGTTGTTCCTCGATTTTCGGTCCAGTATCACTATACGGGACCCTCCACTTTCGACTGCGGGGGTTTGATAGATTACATAGACTTCATATTGTATAGTGGGCCAAAAGGCCCAATCTATTGTAACCTATATATATGATTGTTTAATGAATGAATCCTTCAAGGAGGACTTTACATCAATTACATCTCTCTACACTTCCTTCTTCCTCTCTTCCGGCTTCGGAATCGACGAATTTGGGGCAGAGACGGGAGTAGAACAAAGAGGGAGAATTTTTAAAAAATGTTTTGGCATATTCTATATTAAATTTAGCTTACTTTTAAAATTTTAAAACATGTATATCTATACTAAAATATATTTGGTTTTAAAATCGATGGCCATGGGCTTTGACCGTTAGATCCTACCTCGTGGATGAATTTTTTAAAAATGAAGTTAATATGTTTTTATATTATTTTTTTGGTGGCAAACAGGAGCAGAGCTCCCCTTCAAATTGAAAAGAACAGAAAGTTACAAAATGCAGAAACGAGTAAAGGTAGTCTCAACCGCATCGTCCTGAAGCTTTAGAGTCATGCACGCAGGCGGCTTCGATCGGAGATGTAGGCCTAGAGGTAAATTAACTCGGCAACCAAATTAGCTTCTCGAAAAACATGACGAAATTGAATAGACCATGGCGTAGTCATCTCAGAGCAAATCGTGTTGCTTTTTTTTTTAAATATGTTTTATATTAGTTAAGTATTATGTTAAATCATTAAAAAAAAATACAATATAGACCAACCAATTATATTAAAATTTTCTTATATTTAAAGTGTGAATGTTAGAAATTTCTTATAATGGACATTTTGTAGAATTGTTAGTATCGCAAAAAAAAGATTGGGATTGTTCTGCTATTTTCGAATCGTTAGAATTGTATAATCGAATTGGGATTTTAACAACATTTTTGAATAGTTGATAAATTTACAGTAGTAGGAGGTGGCTAGGTGGGTGAGGACTTGGCAGTGAGATTCCGGGACCGATCCACTACTACATATTCAAGCCTAATGTAACATTTCAAATGTAACATTTTCATAAATTGCTACCTTATGTGTCTATTGTAACATATTTGAATCTACATTAACAAATTATTACATTAGCACAAATTGTGTTACATTGGATGTAACATTATTTAGAATAATGTAACACTTTTGTTTAAGCAACATCTTTCCATCTCTATTGTAACACTAGCTAAAAAAAATTTAAAAATATTGAGCACTTTTATATGTTATGGAGTTTTGAAATAATTTTTTTATATTTTAAGTATATAAAGATGATTTTTGAGAAAATCATTTTTGTGTTTTAAATTCAAATAAATTTATAGAGTTACAAGATGTGAGCTAATTTGGGTTGATTTTTAATAATTTAAAGAAGAACGAAATATTTTTATAATTTAACCTTAGCTAACCCTAACCTACCCATAACCCTTGTATACCCGCAGCCGCCACCGTATATCTCCCCCATCTCTTCAATTTCAGATCTGAAACCCTCTCCTGCTTCGTTCTCCCATCTTCATCGTTCTCCCTTGTCCTTCACTTCTTCTCTCCTTTGTTGCCACCATTGGAGGCTCTCTCGAGTTCCCCTCTGAGCTCCCATGGCTCCGGCTCCTCTGTTGTCATTCTCCGTCTCTCCACCGGTCCATGTGCTCTCTCGACCTCAACATCTCTCGCTCCCATCTTCTCACGCCATCTCCATCACCGATACACGAGAGCACCCCGACTAGCGATGACGTGCTCGCTGAGGACCACCGTCGGAAGCTGTCGAGGCCGCTCCTCGCTCCTCCTTGCACCTGTGCCCTTCGGAGCCGAACCCAGCCAACGCCGCTGCCCCCATTGCCGCCGGTGAGCCTTACGATATCTCTCTCTCTCTCTCTCTCTCTCTCTCTCTCTCTCACACACACACACACACACACACACACCTTCCATGTCGCCCAAGTGAGGCCATTGAAGGCTGATGGCGCAATTGGGGTCCAATGCTACCAGCCTTATTGCGCGAAACCGAACCTCTCCTTTTCAAATGACATCGCGATTGGGTATAACTCTTGGGAACTCTACTTGAATTAGTTGTGCTCTTACCGATGAATTGATATGGGATGATTTTGGTTTTCAATTGTTACTCATGCTTGCGTTTTTGGTGTTGGATTAACTGGAATTGTGTTGTGAGTTTAGTTTTATAAATTCCATTTGTGTAGATTGGTAATCAACCCTTTTATAATTGTTTTGTTAGCTTTTATGAGGAAAATCTAGCTACTTCTTTTGAAATGGACGGACTTGGTAGGCAATAAGGAGGGAATTGACTAATAAATATAGATAGTTGTAGATAACGAAGGTTGACTTGGATTAGCTAAGCATACAAATGGAATTGAGATTAATTGAGATTAACACAATGTAATACATAACTTTATGATTTGAGCTAAGATAAACTCACCTTCAAGTTTCTCTACGGTAACTCCTTGTGGTGCATCATGACCTTGCTTAATGGGTTAGTCCAGAAAACGATATCTATCCTTATATTGGCAAACTGATTTTAACTGGGATAAATAGATGGGTGTTGCTTGTTACCCACTTAATTGAGTTTAGATGGTTAAGCTTAGATTTAATAACTATTAACTCGTTTAAAGCTTCTAAGAGTCGAGTTATGTTACCACCTAATTGTATAAAATAAGAATTGAGATGTTTTTTTTGTTCTTATAGACGCAGAGACCTTAACTGTGAGCATTTTATTTGAATGTTGTATCAACAGTTTTCTTGATTAGTAGAATCTTAGGAGAGTAGTTAAAATATGATCAAGTGTAGCAGGTTTATATACAAGATGTCTTGAAAACTTGTTATGCTCTTACATACAAGATGTCTTGAAAGCTTGTTATGCTTTAATCTTGCTTGTGTTGACTTAAAGCTTTAATTGACTGGTTTAGGTATAATTGAATTCATAAAGGATTTTCGAAATGTTGACTTATCCTCAAATTCCTTTTTCTTAACTATCCTTCTTCCATGTTTGTTAAGTTAACTAGTGATTTGCCTTGTAGCTTCATAGCGCTCGCTATGCATTATTACACTATTCAGTCTCTTATTGTTTATATGACGAGTATGATGTAGGTCTTCCATCCTAATCATCATGGTTTCTATAATTTTATTCTGGTAAACATTCATTATATTTATGTATCAAGGTAAGTTTCCATCTTTGCTCCTTGTCTTGTATGATTGTTTGATTCTACTGATAATACTTTTTTATACTTGTTATCTGGTATAATCACTTCCTAACATATTGCTTTTGCTATGTTGTCAAAATTGATTCTAGGCAAATGACCTTGCACTTTGGTGCCTTTCACTTGGGTTCTCATGCTCCCGGCCTCTTAGTGAGGTAGGTAATAGATTTCATCCAACATACAAAGTGAGGTAGGTAACAAATTTCACATTTTGGTGTATTTTTTTGTTCTGAATACTTGGTTTCATTGCCTTGTTGTGAATTTTCATTGCCCTTCGTGCAAGTAACCATCCAGACAATTATTACTTACTTTATGGATAATAAGACAGAATTGAACAATTTTTTTTAATTGATGAAACAGGTGCATTGAGGCTTCAAAAATCTGATGAAATTAGTCTTGACCTCATGTGTCTATATTGGCTACTCATCTAACAAACATAAGAGCAAGGAAGGTATTTGTGGTGATTCTTTTCTAATTGAGTATGGGTGTATTCCTTGGACATATCTATATTGGTTCCTGCACCAAGTGTTTTTGTCAGCTTTGTGGGGTACAAATTTCAAACATATTCTGCCTTTACAGAATCTCTATACACTATTTATGCTTTGTGGTTGAAGATCATTCAAATTCAATATTCAGTAGGGAACATTGCTAGATATATGTGATTCAATTAATTCTAGTCTTGATAGTTTAATTCTTTGTTGGAATGTGATATTCATAACACTAAATCTGAGTCCATTAAGATGTCAGGAAAGACTAGAGTTAATGGGATTATCAATGTCATATCTTTATGATGTGTTCCTTCCTTTTATAATTTTTTTTACATTGTGTAGCATGTTATTTCTTTGTATTTTGTTTTGGTCGTTGAAGCTCAACTTTTGTGTTTCGTTGTGTTTTTTTTCCCCCCAGAATTAGCTTATGGTGGAGTCATTGTCGTCTCTCCAACAGCAGGTGTGCATGTTAATTGCTCGTTCTATTGCTATTAATTTCTTATTGTTGCTGTTTATTCTTTGTTGGTATTGAGCAAGTGTGCATGTTAATTGCTCGTTCTATTGCAGTATTGCTATTAATTTCTATTGCTATTAATTGCTCGTGTTCTACTGCTGTTCATTTCTTATTGCTGCTGTTAATTCTTGTTGGTATTTATAAGAATTAAAATCTCATTTGACAAATATGTTTCAGGATTACGAGTTGCTTTTCAATTCTGTTAATTTCTAATTTTTGAGATTCTTTTTAAAGTTTGTTGGTATTGATGAGAATTAAAATTCCATTTGACTAATGTCTTTTCAGAATTAAACAATTGAACAATTAAAGATATATTAGCTCATAATTCTAGTAAACA
Source organism: Persicaria maculosa (assembly GCA_963922045.1). Taxonomy (NCBI): domain Eukaryota; kingdom Viridiplantae; phylum Streptophyta; class Magnoliopsida; order Caryophyllales; family Polygonaceae; genus Persicaria; species Persicaria maculosa. The sequence continues at coordinate 49,018,723 of OY998259.1, read as the reverse complement.
TCCTTACCAAAAAAAATAATTCTAATAAACAATCGAGTTTGGTTATGCGTTGTATGGAATAGTTTGTGAATTAAATATAATTGTAGATCAAGTTGTATATATCACGTTTTATGGAATAGTTTATGCTTGATTATTTTCTATTGATTTTGTATACTTTGCATCTGTTCATGTGGACTAGTATAAAATCAGTCTTTTTTTTAATTGTTTTTGCTTGTTTAAAGCCTCTTAGCTCAAATTGGTAGAGCGTTGTGCTCAAGCACAAAGAAGCGGGTTCAAATCCCGCATTGGCTACAAATTTAATTGAAATGTAATATTTGAAATTAAGAGTAACATTGTTCTTCAAATGTAACACTATTGTTTAGATGTAACATATTTAGTTAAATGTAACAAATTCTATTAAGGTAACATTTATTCTAAAATGTAACATTTAACTCAAAAGTAACAATTTTGGTATCAAATGTAACACTTAGTATCATGAAAGAAACAATGTTACATTAGCTATTAAAAACTGTTACATTAGATCAAAGGCAACGGCCGCAAATGTAATCCAAAAAAAATGTTACCTTTGCCCTAATGTAACATATTTAGGTGATAATGTAATATTTTTAGGTGTTACATTATGTGCATATATGTAGAAGTGGAGGCGCAGCTTGCAGTGAGCTCCTTTCTAAAACATGCACTTGAGATTTAATATAAGAAAAAAATAACTCTACCAAAATAATAATGATAAGTAAAAAAAAAACATGCACTTGAGCCTAAGGTTTTCGAAAAAAAAAAGGCTGAAACCACTCTTTGAGTTTACCCGTTAGGGTTTGAAAATACCGTTAGGGTTTGAATAAATTCTTTTTCGTCTGAAAGGGATTCAAGGTGCATCTTCAAGGGTGGTTCTTGGTGGTGATCTCTGTTGTTCTTGGCGTTCCTCTTCCGTGTTGGAGCTCTAGCAACTGGTGTCGGGATTGACTGGGGTCGTGGTGGTGTGTATTGAGGCGACTCCGCATGTAGGAAATTCCTTGGAGGATCGTCTTCACTACCCTGCCCAACGGTGTCGCCGCTTGGAGATGCTTGACATCAGATCTTAGCCTGCGTTGTCTCCAGCGTGTACGGGTTTGGTTTGCTTGCTCGTCCGGGATTATTCGCCTTCCACTTTGTTGCTTTTGTATCTTTTTATATGTAGTGACGGTTTCACCGTCTGCCGACTTCGTCAGCCTCTGGAGTTGTCAGTTATGCCTGGCTCTCGAATTATTTCCTAATAAAAAAAGATTAATAAAAACACATCTATATCTATATAAACTCTTAATTTAGAAAAGTTTAGGATGATGTGTCAAGCTTAGAGGAATTTTAGGAGTCTTGACCAATCATCTTTTTTGCCATTTTTCTTTTATTTTCTTTAATTCTAATTTTTTTCTTCTTTTTTCTTTAATTCTCTTTTTGATTTAATTTTACTAACTATCTATATAAACTCTTAATTAAGAAAAGTTTAGGAAGATGTGTCAAGTTTAGAGGAATTTTAGGAGTCTTGACCAATCATCATTTTTGCCATTTTTCTTTTATTTTCTTTAATTCTAATTTTTTTCTTCTTTTTTCTTTAATTCTCTTTTTGATTTAATCTTACTAACTATCTATATAAACTCTTAATTAAGAAAAGTTTAGGATGATGTGTCAAGTTTAGAGGAATTTTAGGAGTCTTGACCAATCATCTTTTTTTGCCATTTTTCTTTTATTTTCTTTAATTCTAATTTTTTTCTTCTTTTTTCTTTAATTCTCTTTTTGATTTAATTTTACTAACTATTGGGCTTAATTCAAAACATTAATCTTAGTCTAAATTATAATTTTAGTTTTTTTTTTCTAAAGAAACAATGGGATTAATTCAAAACATAAAATTAATAATAAGAAAACATAAAATTAATATTAGTAATCTATATATATATACACTAATTTAATCTTTTTCTCAACCCATGAGTTTAATTCAAAATATTTAATTATCTGAACTTTTAAAATTATTTTATAATATTAATTTAATATATTAGTAAGATTTTACTTATAAAAAATCGCGCAATGACACGGTGATCATACTAGTTAGTAATTAATATTGAGGCCATTTTGGTATTTTACATAGAGAAAAAAAAAAGGGTGGTTAGTTGCAATATATATGCTATAATGGATAGTTATGTGAAATTTTTTGAATAAGGGGTGGTTAGTTGGAAAGAAGAGTGAATAAATGGTGGTTTTATGCCATTTAGCCTTTTTATTTTTTAATAGTCGATATGTTTTCAAAGAATCTGTTGCAAATAGTGTCACTCAATAGTGATTTCCACCGTACAAGTAATGTGAACTAATTGAAAACAATTACAATATCATACACAAGTAGGTCTATGGACAGAAAACTGAAAACACGGATTCACAAAAGCAACTATCTGAAAGTTGAATCTCTAATCAGATGAATGAACTCAACAATCAATGTAAAACCTGAACGAAAGAACTAGCCATATACAGCCACACCAAGCACATGCATTCATATCAATAACCACATGTCTAACCCTAAACAAAGATCAGTTATTTAAGAGAAGACCCTGATGTTCATAAAATGTCAACAAAGGCAGATAGCGAATTGGTGTAGTGTTTTCCTCATGGGTACGGTTTCCACCTGTTGTTGTTGTAGTAGTTGTCCTCTCGGTTGTTCCTAAATGCACAGCATCCAATAGAGTAGACGATGACAAGGATTATGAGCACAAAGACGTTGACGATGGCAACCTTCTTCCAGTGGCTCTTGACGTTCTGAAGCACACCTCCTTTGCACGACTGGCACTCATAGCACAGCTCGCTCTCGTCGTTGTTCCACAGGGCACAGTCTGTGTTGTTGAATGTTGCACTGGTGGTAGTTTTTGTCCAGTTAGTTGGGGTCACATATTGGAAGCCGCACTCATCCGCTGGCTTGCAGCAACCAGACTGCATTGCACAATAACAATTGCAACAATGATTAGACAACAACTTAAAGACTCTACTTTGAATCTCTTTTCATTACTACCACAGCACCATTTTGGCATTCTTAATTTAAAACAAAGATTAAGCATAACGACTAAAAGAAGCCACACTTTATAGAAAAAAAAAAGTGTATAAAGGTTATAGCTTTAAATTTGAACTTTTTTGGGATAGACATTTAAGAAAAGTTAATTTCTTTGGTTAGACAGATAATTTAACTTATTTTGGTGATACTAATTATGGCTGATAAAAGGGAAGTGGGTGAAGAACTTTTTTCACAAGAAAAGCAAAATCACCTGCTAATCAAATAGAAAGGAAGATAAAGTATACATAAATTGCTGACCTACCCACACCAACAGGCAACAACCCAAGGAAAGACACAAAACCAGCAAATGATGCAAATAAAAGTGCAAACTAGTTGCAAAGCTTTATTCTTCTATAACTAAAGATCAGCAACTAGTCAGATTAAAGGAATACCAAAATGAAAGAGTAAATCCTCCGTTTTGAGTTTTGAGAGATCTCAGCTCCAACACAAAACAATAGTGCTTCAAAGGGATTCGTATTATTGCTCAGCAGAAAAAATAATAACACTATGCTTGATAGTCGATAGGAATGAACTAGGAAAAGGGAAATTGTCATTGATATGGCTAACAGAAATGCTAATTGGTTAACAGATAAGTAACATTCCTATTTTGCAACAGTTCTCTTGGATCCATCATAGAAGAAGAGCTTAGGCTAATGTCCATTTTGGAGTTTCTTTGATAATTTGGAAAAAAGAAAAACAACCACACAGTAATCTTGAAGTAGATTTTCAAGAAATTGTCAAAGATGGGCAAACTCAAGCATGACATAAAAAAAGTCGGTCATACCCAGAAAGGTTTTTAACTTTAGAGAGGCAACCCAGAAGTCAAACCCCACAAAAGCAAGTAAGAAAAAGAAGACAAAAGATACCAAAATCAGACCCAAATCAGAAAGAAACACACAATTAACACATGAAGAATATCCTCAAGAATCACATTATCATGAGTACCCAAATCACTTCTTCAATTTCCTGTTCAATATATACCGGATCCACAAGATCCAGATCACCAAAAACCCATAAGAGAACAAGAAATTACCTGAATGGGAGACAATTTCATCAAAGAGAACTGGGCAAGCGTGGTGGTGTTCTGATCAATCAAGCTCTGGCAAGCCCTGCTATCAACCAAACAGCTCCTAATTTTCTCCCAATTTTGGGCACTGCTAACCCTCTTTTGCAACCAGTTGGAGTAATCCCCAAGCCGATACTCCTTATACCCTTTCCCACCAACGGCCTCACCGGCGCCCTTGTTGGTGACGACAAATGCGAAGACGGTGAAGCAGAAGAGGATCACGATGAGGACGAACATGACGAGGAGGTAAACCCACAGTAGCCAGTTGACCCTGCAGCAGGAGCCGATCAGGCCGGCTATGGAGACGATCAAAAGGAAGACGCCGATGGCGATCAGCGGCTTCTCGAGGAAGCGCTCGCAGTCGGTGGTGTTGGCTTTGTGGCTGAGCCAGACGCCGCCGGCGATGATCGGGATGGAGAGGAGTAGGGTTACGAAGTTCAAGATTCCAACTAGCCCGTTTGATGGCCTCATTGTGAAGAAAGATCGTTGCTTTGGTTTGCTTTCTTGGTGGGTTTTTGGGGTTGGAATTGGGAATGTGATTTCTAGGGTTGAAGGTTGAATCTTTATATAGATTGGAGGGGGAGGGAGTCAAGAAGGTGGCCGGAAAGTCTGTAATTGTGTGGGGGATTAAAAAAGGGGTTTCTATTAGATTGGGAAGAGGGTTGCCTGATGAGATCTGTATTCTGTAGTACGTCTGAATGTGTTAAATGTCTACGCTACGTAATTTTTTATTTGGCCAATGTATCAACGCAGACGCGGGTGAGCATGTTTTTTTTTTTTTTAAACACAAGTTCTTTTTAAGTTTAGTTAATCCAGACTCTTCCGTGCTCTCGGCATTCATTATTTATAAAGAAGTAGGCTATTAGATGGCGTAAACCTTAGATTAGCGTCTTTAAAATTAACTTTGATGGTGCTAAATCCTTTTCTGCTTCTGCAGATTTTGTAATCAGAGATGACGATGGTAGGATGATTGCTTGCAATGCTGGTAGGTGTAGGCAGGCGTTTGCGATTCAGGCTGAGGCTGTTGGATTGCAGCTCGGGTTGCTGGAAGCTCAGAGGCTAGGGATCCGAAGAGTTTCCGTGGAGGGTGACTGCCTCACAATCGTCAATGCGATCAATGGTGCTTGGTCGACTCCCCGGGAGATCGAGATTCTTATCTCGGATGCTCTTCGTCTGCTTCGCTTATTTGAGACGACCTCCGTGACTCACATTTTCAGGGAAGCGAACAGAGCTGCTCATCGACTCACCCATTTGGCCTTGGAGTCCGATTCGTGGTCATGTAGTTCTGATTTAGAGTTTCAAACTCTCGATAGGGACGCTCTTGGGCGGTGGTACAACCGTGGTTGACACCCCCAAATCCTCGCATGTATAAAAAAAATACAAACTTTGAAAATCGCTAGTTAGTATACAAACTATCCCGTATTAAACCGATTTCGATACGAAACTAATTCCGACCAAATTTCCGGCAACTTGTCTGATGTGCCAGCCGAAGTTACAATATTTTTATGACATGGTTGTCATGTCATCAAATCTAATTATGCTTTTGAAATGAAAAAAAAAATTATTCCCAAAATTAGGAACCCTAAGATCATCAATGTCGAGCAGTGTACGGGAAGAAGAAGATCGAGCACCACCAAAACCCACAAATTGAAGTTGGGGAGGCGACGAGGTTGCACTAAGTCGAGACTACCGTTGTGATCGAGATGGCTGGGAAAAGCTAGCGGGAACTCCTCTTGGAGTACAAATTCGCGAAAGAGAGGATTTCAACATTCGTCCATTCAGAAATGCTTCCATAGCCATCCTTTGACGATTCAAACTTGTAAGAAAGGAGAAAATATTGGTAAACAATTTTATGGGTGTCCATCGTGGCAGGTATGTTTTACATTGTTTGATTAAAATCAAGTTCACATTGGGTTCGAAATTAGGGTTTTAACAGATTGTTCAAGAGTGGTTTCGAAATAAAATTTGGTTCAAATTGGGTTCAAATTGATCCATTTATAATGCTTGATATTAAAATTGGATAATTTTCTATCTGAATTGCAGATTCAAATGGGTCGATGATGGTATAGAAAGCTTGAATATTGATTACGCCAGTGAAAACTCTACAACTATGTATTCTGGAGGATGTTCTTTGAGCCAAGAAGTTATGGATTACAAAGAGAAAATTTAGTATTGAAAGTTGTAGGAGGTTTCATGTTTATAATGCTATTGATCTTATTGTTGAAAATATAATGTAGTAGGAGTCATGCACTAGGAAGATATGGTTTATTTCATGTAATGAAGATCTGTCTTGAATACAATGAATCATGCTTGTAATAGAATTTGTTGTGGAATTTATGAGAGTTGCATATTACAACAACCCTCATTAGTCATTACAGAAAATTACAGCAACCCTTGTTATTGCAGCCCTCATTACAGCAAATTCAACAACCCTTGCTAGAGTAGATTACAACAGCCCTTCTTTTACGTGCATTTGCGTGCGCATACAAAAAGTTTGAATCTGTTGTAAAGTGCATGAATAAAGCTCAAAGTTTGAATCTGTCATAGCTTAACAGAGTGACTGAGTGCATTTTATTTGTCGTAGACTGAATTGCAGTTGTGCATAAGCAATCATGTTTGAATCTTGTCAATCCGAGCAGATGAATCGCAGATTGATTTTTGCATGTCATTTTGAATTTTTTTTAGTTTGAATTAAATGTCATTAAGTTACAATGTTTTGGGGAAACATAATGAAAAGTGTTGTCATACAAAAATAGATTTCAAAAGGGGATGAATCTGTCATTAAGTTACAACTTTTTAGTTTTGAAAATGAGCTGAATTTGCCATTTGCTGAATTTGCAGAGAACGAAATGCAAAGTGCTGTCATAGAAATGCAAAGTGATTTCAAAATGGTCTGAATATGTTGTCATAAAATGCAATGTGTTGTCTTTTGGTGTTTATAGATTTCAAAATTTGATGAGAATATAGTGTTGAAAATTATATAGTTGCAACTGATCATCACAAATATGTGTTGTTTATAGATTACCCAAATATGACATACAAAGTGTTTTACAGATTTTAACCAAATAAAATTGCTATTTAGAGATTTTAAGTGCTGATTTTTTTCGATCCTTTAAGTGCTAAATTTATGACAGATTAATTATTGCTTTTTAAAAAGGTGTTGAATTTGTGATTTGTTTACAGATTTAAAAATCTGTCATATATGTGCTGAATCTGTCATATATCTGCTGAATATGTCATATATGTGATGAATCTATCATATATGTGCTAAATCTGTGTACAGATTCAAAAAAGTGTTGAAGCTGTTATATTTGTGTTGGAAAATTTGTTTACATATTTAAAAATCTGTCATTTGTTAATTCTGTAATATAATGTCATGAAAATCTGTTTACATATTTACCAGAAGCTCCATCAACTTCACCTACTAGGGGTTTTGCATTTTGCCTTGGATGCTTCCTAGGTCTGCCTCGAGACCTTTTCTCAGCAGGTATGCTACTATTACCGTTGTTTGGACACCTTCTCTTGTTGTGCTCAGTTGACTTGCACATACTACAAGTCATCAATACCCTATATATGTTTGGTAAGCTTTCCTGGTTTCTTTGGATCTTCATGTCGATCCTTCCTTTTATTTTTTTTTTGGGGGCGTACAGGGAGGATTCTGATAGGGGGTTACTCTAATGAAAAGTTCACCTTTGGCCAAAACTTTTCACTCACACATGGACTCAAATTTCCTTGATATGCCCTCAAGTAATTATCCTTCTTGTAGTAATTATTGACGTAATTTTCTGGTACGACCTTTAGAAATGACAAAGAAGCTACCCCATGATGGGATGGTATGCATGTTACATCCCATTTTCTACAGGTGCAACTCTTTTCTTGAACATCCACCTTTAAGACATCTACAAATTCTTTCACTTGAAAAACTGTTATTGTTGAAGGAATTACTGGCAGCTCCAATGCTTTGACCTTCTCCTCTTTTAGTTTCAGTTTGATTCTTGGGCAAATAGCATTATCTCCTTACTTATCCATTAAGCTTTTTTTAGTCACCATCCTTTCCATGAACATTGACCTTATTGTGTTAAACATATCATGATGTGTTTCTCCCTAGCTTTTAAGATGTATCCATTGAAGGTCACTTGTAAAGGCTCGAATTTTAAATCCTAATTTCTCGGGAAAAGAAAATTCAAAACGAATTTAATTTAAAGTGGAATTTAGCGAAAAAACACTCTAGCTTGGACTTTGATCTCGAAAAGCGGATTTTCGACCTAAGTAAAAATTTGAAACTAACATGACAACATCGATTCTCGGTTTTAAAATCTAATTTCGCGAAAGAGAGACTAGGAATTGGGAGGCTAACATCGGGAATTAGTTTTGGGACACCCCTTGGGTTGTAAAATAAATCAAAGGTAGGCATAAACACATTCAAGGCGAAGCACAAACAATCTCCACCTAGATCCCTATCAAGTAGACTTATCAATCGGGTCATTCATGTCGGGTCGGGTTCGGATCGGGTCATTTTGGGTTTCGCATAAAACGAGTCCCGTGTAGATCCGAGTTGACTTGAACTCGAGTTTGGCTTGATTTCGGGTCAAATCGGGACAATTTCGGGTTTGTCAATTTCTATTTTTTAAATTAAAAAAATCATGATTTGGTAATTTTGTGATAATTTTAAAATGCTAAAATTAAAGACGTGGTTTTTAAGTTCTAGCGCTTGTAATTATATACTATATCTGATCTAAAATATTAGATTTTTACTATTTCTTGTAATTTTTAATAAAATTTAAAAATATCTAAAATATCAAAATTTTAAATAATTTTTAAAAATAAATAATTTCATTCAATTAGTATTATATTAAGCATGGAATTGTTTTGATATTTTAATGTTTTTTTAGAGTTTTTTTTATCTTCTTAAAAATGCGATGAAAAATAAAAAATCAAATAATATCGATCGGAGAGAGTATTATACAATACAAATAAATATAAAAGTTGATTTGAAAATGAAAGATCAAGTGATTGTAATTATAAAATGTAACAAATTGGAATCTCCATACAAAAAGTAATCATATATAATTATAAGTCAATCGGGTTAATCGGGTCACTAGGTCAATTGGGTCAATCGGGTCAAAATTACTGGGTAAATCGGGTCACCGAGTTTAAACCTAGATGACCCGAAAAATTACCCGGTTTTTTGGTTCGGGTAGGAAAAAAAATTTGAGTCAAAATTTTCGGCTCTTGACCAAAAAAATTCGGGTCGTTCGGGTAGGGTCGACCGCGTCGGATCGTGTTCTGATAGGTCTACTATCAAACATTGCCAGAGGAGGGTGCAAATAAAGCGTCAATGACCGAAAGAGGTATGACTACATCTGAACTACTAGCAGAGGTGGGTATAACTTGCATACATTAATGGTAATTTTGTATAAATAATAATAAATAAAAACTGTAAAATCAAATTTGGGGGCATTTTCCTTTTTACTTTTAAGTTGAATTTAATAGAAGTTTAATTTAAAGAAAAACGGGAGGATGGGTGGTTACTTGCAAACAATTTGTTATATGTGGTGGTTAAGTGAAATTTTTTTAATAAGGGGTGATTAATTCCAAACAAAGGTGAATAAAGGGTTTTTTTTTTTTTTTGCATTTTTGCCTATTTCAAACCGTTGCCAAAATATATAATACTACGTGTTGTATAAAATATTATACATAATAATGATAGAGCAGTATGTACATATAATACAATATACTTTTTTTGGGTCAAAATATATAATATTGTATTTAAAATGCAGCATTAATTATATACTCTATAAAGTAGTATATCTTATCTTCTTTAACTATATAAAAGGGAGAGTTGGCCTATGAATAGTGATTTTAAAGATGACCGGCCATTGTTTTTCATTTAATTACAAAAATGTCCTTGTGATTATTTCCTTTTTGTTTAGAAGTTGTTGTTATTTATTATTTCCTTTTTCTTTTCTTTTTTTTTGGATGTTGTTGTTATGCTCCTGTATCTTAAAACTGAGTACTTTCTAGGCTTCTCAGGCTATCCACGTGGCACGTTCTATGATTTTTCTTTTCCCTTTCCTATTTTGCCCTTCTCTTCTCTTTCTTTATGCAACTCCCTCACCCACGATCTGATAATGGCGAGAAACTCCTGGTGAGAACGTCCCGTTGCTTCCCATGCTAGGGGCGAACGCCCTATTGCCCTTCTGTTCTTCTTTCTTTATAAAATCTCTCTCCCACGATCTGAGTTTCGTCCCTGTGAGTCAAAGCCGCCTCCAATTTCCTCCTTTTTCGTCAAAGCAGCTTCAAATCGGAACAATGTAGCTTCTAGGCGAGGATCGTCCTTTTCCACCTCCGGAAAGCACTTTGATGGAGAGGGTTGTTCCTTTTCATTGATTGAATTGTTCCTAATTCGATTATCATTAAATTCAATTTTCTAGGTTTTCCCCCCAATTTGATATCATCCTCAAAGTTTTGATACGAGACAATAGAGAGAGTGAGAGAGAGAGAGAGAGAGAAGGGGGGGTGGTGGAGAAACCTTCGCCGCTCTTAATCTCTTACATGGTTATGGCGGAGGAGAGAAATGATGGGAGCGATGCTCTGCAATTTGAAACTCAGCGTCCCTAAAACGGTGGCGTTTGCTGTCAAAGAGAGATCCTAGGAGGCGGATTCGCTGGCAGAGCTAAAGATTAAGAACTCGAAGGTGCTGATTTTGAGCGGTACCGGCCGAGTTGGCGGCTCCACCGCTGTCTCCTTCTCCAGCCTCCGGTCTGATCTCCGCCTCTTCATCGCCGACCGAAATCGAAACGATGTTTAATTTTTATAAGAAATCACTCTCAATTGTTTTTTGAAAAAAAAAAACAAAGAAAAATGCTTTGATTTTTGTACTGAATGGATGAGAATGCGCATCATCTTGCAGTGAGAAAGGTGATGCTTTGTTGAGTAAGATCGGGAAGCAGTCTAAGTTCGTTCGAGTTGATATTGATGATGTGGAATCCCTGGGAGCGGCTTTAGATGGTAAGCAGTTGTTCTAATTTTGATGGTTGTTTACGATTGAAGATTTGGCAATAATATTGTAATTAGTGTGAATGGTAATTCAAAACTAATCATTGAAAAAACATACTTGTGTCTCTGTTGGTTGGCTGATTAAATTGAATTATCTAAATGTGTGATAGATGTGGATCTGGTAGTTCATACAGCAGGACCTTTTCAACAAGCTAAAAAATGCACTGTGCTAGAAGCTGCTATACAGACCAAGGTGAGTCATCCAACATAATTTGTGAGCTATCATTTCAATGTTTTTATTCCTTTTGCAAAATTCTCAGTTTATTATTAGAAAGGATAATTTTTTTTCTGGTGTAAACAAGTAGACATGAAAATTTCAAAATCGTGTTGCTCATATATGCTAAAAAAAATATATAATATAATATGGCGGTAAGAGTGATGAAGAATGGATAATCTAAGGAGGTTTCGATTAAAAATGGTTGTCAATCAGTTTTTCTTTTATTGGAATTGTCGCTTCCTTAGTCTTGATGCCATTGTCGCAATATGTTGTCATGATTCAAAATATGGATTGTCTTTGTATACTTTAAACTTGGAAATTGTGTTCTCCTTTTTTGATTGAGCATATGATACCGGTTGACACATAGAATTTCACCTGAAATCGGTGAAGATGGAGGAAATAGCAAGGCTCCTCTAGGGTTCAAATAGAGAAATGGAGTCCACTTCTTCTATTGATTGAAAGAAAGAATTAAAGAGTTTAGTATATGGAGGAAATAGCAAGGCTCCGCTTTATGCTTTATTTCTTTCTTGTAAATCAAAGACCTAAGAATTCTGTTGCTAATGCATTTTCAGTCTTAAAAGGATATCTAGAATTGGGAATGAATTATATTGCTTAATCTTCCTTCTGTGTCGTTCGTATACTTCATTCATTTCTTTCTTAAGTTGGTTGCTCATAGGTATTTACAAATTAGGTAATTGCTGAACTTTGCTTCATTATGGGGTATAGGTAGAAAAAAGCTCATTTCAAGATCAATTCCTACAGTTTCCCCCAATTTCTCCACTGCTTCTCCTCCATTGCCACTTGCTTTCTTTAGATCAGACGCTCTTTGCAGGTAATTGAGGAAAGGAGGCTCTCAATTTTAGCTTACTTTTGCTCCATTGCGGTCGTATCTTGAGGAGGGTGTGTCTTGGGGTCCATCTGATGTATCTACGAGCTTGTCAGCCCTTCAGATAGGAGATGCACAAGTCATCCACGTCTTTTTCAACAGATTCTGAGGAAGAGCCAATGCAACTGCCCCAAGTTCTTCCACGTGGTCCATCCACAGTAAGCTTTATACTTTCCAATAATCCGCTGATGTGTGTAGTTCATCTCATGTATGTGCCTCTTGTGGTCTCTTGCATAGCTTGATGAATTTGGATTGTTTATCTGTCTCTTGTGTTCACTTGGCCTGGAAGCTCATACGATTTGTTAGCCAAAAATTGCAATCATTTCTATGATGAGTTATATGAACAGCTCGGTGTGCCCAAACTTCCAGGTTAATTCATTTGTCTGTTTAGCCCATTTCTCAGCATTCATGCATCAAAAAGTGGAAGTGTATCGCATATTAATTGGCTTGCTTATATATCTAACCATTTAATGGTAAAGCTGACTGGTTTAACTAAATGCTGATATCATCTAAAGCCTTATGATCCAAAGGTGTATGCTTATTGGAATGAGTTGTGTTCAATATTGGTCTATTACTATTATTTAGTATTTCAGTATCTGGGATTACATTTTTGTTAGTACAAGACATAAACCAATGGTCCTTGCCAAAGAATCTTGACCACTGTAGTTCTTATTTGTTACTACCTCCGATCCAAAAAGAATATCGTTTGACTTTTTAACACATATTTTAAGGAGGTAAAAACTATATAAAATATCAACTTTTTTTAAATTATATGTTTACAACTTAATATTTGTTGGTAATAAGTATTAGATTATAAAAAGAAAAAAAAGCTAATATATTATATAGTTTTTAGCTTCTTAAAATACGTGTTAAAAAGTCAAATGACATCCTTTTTAGATCGGAGGGAGTATTTATTTTATTATAAATTTTTTTGTCAGAACTAAGATACAGTTGATGATCACCGTGTTTTGAACTTTAAAGTAGTTGTACTACGGAAGAGTTGTATTCTGTACTCGTAAGTCAAGCTTATTTGTCGGAGAAGAAAGGTGGTATTAGGAAGGGAGTAGAACTGTTTCCGAAAGTTGTGTGTGCTGGGATACATTGAAACTCATCACGCCTTTTGGTTTTCATTCAAATGTCAGCTAGGACAAGAGGAATCTAGTACTTGAAGCCCTATCTGATTTATTAGTTATTGAAATGTTGAGCATAAAGAGGTACCTGCCATAACTCAGGCTTTCATCTATTTTACTTCTTTCACGCACTATATGTGATACAATAGGATTTCAGTTTACCTATTTCCCTAGGAGATGAGTTTATCCCTAGTGGATGTAGATAACCCATATCTGATTTGAAATTGAGACATTGATGCAAGTTCTTTCATATTACATCACCTTAGAGCAATGTAAAGGTTGTACTTACGGTTTCTTTTTATGGTTCTTGTAATGCCTCTTCAAGGTATTTTTAGTCTTTGAACATTATTTTGTTGAAAGTAATCCTTTTGACAATTTGTAGGTGCTCTTTGTTGCAAAGCTGTTTTCGGTATAAGCTCATCCTGATAAGATTTTGGCCAAGAAGTTGAATGAATCATGTCCCAATCTTTACAGCGATGACAATTTGTAGTTGCTTGGTTTGGTCGAATGGCATCCAACGAGGCAAAGGGGCTGGTGGGAAAATTCCTGGTCCAAAGGAGCCAGCAAAATCCTTGCAAATTTGAGATTATATTGTTTGTAACTGATATTTTCACCTAAATAAGAGTTTAGGCAAAAAACAATTCAATCCTAAGTACACTTAAAACCCTCTCCTTTGGAGAGCAGAGAGTGGATAGCCTAATCAAAAAAAATTTCACCCCTGTTTTTGCCTTGTCTTCTTCTTCCTTTCTGAATTCTAAACGAGCGCTTTGTTTTTTTTTCCTTACTTTCTCTCTTTCCCCCTCCCACGATCTGCTCTCCAACTCCCTATTAATCACAACCCTCAGGAGGAGAAGACCCAAGAGGATCGTTCATCGACAAGGAATTGAAATATAGCAGCAGAACGAGAACTACCAGATCTCCATCTTCTTCAAGGTTTTGTCCGCCGAAGAGCCATCGCAGAGTTCTTCGAAGGAAGCAGCAATTTCGTCGTCTTAAAGCTTTTAGGGTTCTGTGTAGTCCCCAAACATGGATATATCTTTAAATGCACCGGTTTCCAAATGCCTACGAGAAAAAGCTATCTCACCGGTTACTATTTGATAAGAGTGCTAACGATGATCATGAAAGAAGTATACTTGCAAAGTTGAAGCATCAATGTGGTGCACAATTCACGTCTAAGATGGAGGGGATGGTGAGTCCAGACTATAGTTTCTATTTGATGTTGGTTTTTGGTAAGAAGTAGTGTAACTGATTTGATTTTGGCACGGGACTACGGGAGAAATAGGGTCAATTTGAGGAATATCTTCCAATTTCTATATTTACAGTTGCTGAATTTTTATAGCAGACTGGTTTTATAGAGCTTAAGATTTTGTACAGTTTCTATTGTTAATTTTACCGCTTCTGTTCAACCATTGATGTCATGTATAGGCATGAATTCAGCTTCTATTGTTTTTCTTAATTGTGCAATTTCAGATTCTGTAATTTCATGCTTTTTGTTTATGAATTTTTTTATCTGAATTCGTTTTCAATTGATCACAATAGACCAAAAGCTAAGCAACATGATAATTAACTACACAATTGCACCAATTACACATAAGCATAGATAGTTTATACTATATTTGAACTCGTATCATCTAAAAGACTAAAACGCATTGATTAATATGATAACATCCGAAAATTAAGATAACTATATTTCGATTAATTTTAAAAATCCAGTGCGTGGCGCACGGGGTATAGGCCAGTTTATTAAAAATGTCCCATTGTTTTTCATTTAATCACAAAAATGTCATTGTGCCTTATAAATTTTTTTTTGGATGTTGTTGTTATTTATCATGCAGTACAATTTATTCTATTTTTAGTTTATCCCTAAAATGTATAATAATTATAAATCATATCATTAGTTTATCTAGATTGTGTACAACATTGCTTTTGTTTTTCAATTAATATTTTGTTAAAAAAATAAAGAATTAAAAATATTAGACAAAATGGTTTCCGACAAATCGAGAGGTCATATAAAATAGTAGATGGAGAAGTCGTCGAGAATGAGAGCGAGCAAAGAAACTCGAAGATGATAATTATATTTTTTTTTTTGTTATTGGTCACTATTGTTTCTTTCTTTTTTTTAAAAAAAAAAAGTATATCATTAAATTTATAATAATTAGAAAATCTACCACAACTTCATATAAATTATTAAAAAAAATATTTTTTTATTTGGTTTAATTCATGTGCACTACTTTTTGGCTTATTATGCATTGTAGTTGGATTTATTTATTTTTCTCTACAACTCTAAATTTAAACAAAACCTATAATATCAACTTTAAATCAATTTTTATACCTTTGTTTTTTCAAAAATAAAAAAGTGCCTTTAGTTTAGACGTACAGACTCCTTTAGATAAATATAATATTTTTTTATGGACATTAGAAGCCATGTTTTCAACATAAACATCCTTTTAGAAAGGAATCAATTAAAATAACTAAGAATTGTTTAGCAAAAGGGAGTTTCCCATATAAATGTAGGAAAATAATTTGATCTTTAAAATTTTCAATGGAGTTTTTCATATACATATACATTTCTCAACAATGTTTAGAGACTATTTTCAAGTAGTCTAAAAAGATAAATAAGCAAACACAATAAATAAAGACAAATAAAAGAACAAAACAAAGAAGAAAAGATAAAATGTGCAATTGATTAAAATCGAAGTTTTTAGAAAGAGAGTTTTCCGGCCTGGGTGGTTTTTCCGGCCACCCCTGGCCTCCTTTTTTCACCTTCGGTGTGGTCTCTTAGTGGGCGAGTCTGAATGTGTGGAAGGGCGGGGATGTCCCGGATCAATCTAATGATCAAAAGCTTTTGTTTTTGATTGTTAGATCTGATTCAAACCTAACCTTATGCCCACATGCAACCAATTTCCCCAACTATATTACCATTAAAACATACTTTGAAATCCCAGTAAAGAGCCCCCAAATCAACCCTCTCGATAAAATCTCAAATACCCAAATTCATCGCTATGGAACTACCCAACAACCCCTTCATCCACAAAAGGTGCAAGGTCCCAAGAAATTTCATTATGATTACCCAAAAATCATCCAATTCATTTACCCAGGGAGTTGGTTTTTCCCTCCCTCAATGGTGAATAACCGGAAATCTTGTATTACAAAACTTCTTTTAACCCTTAATCATACCAATTCTCACACAATTAACCCTATACAACCTCCTATTTACACCTCTAATCTTATTTACCACACTAATCATAGACATGCAGGGGGTCTGATTAGCGGTTTCAAGGTGGCGGGGATAACTCTCTTCCTTCTACCCTCGTCTGGCTCCTCGGCAACTGGAAATTTAGATGAAAAGCAGAATGAGTACACCAAAGAGACTCAACAGAGGTATGATCAAGAAGAAGGAAGGATGCATTTAGACACAAATGAGAAGGAGCACAAGAAATGGGGTAATCCTATAGGCGAGGAAGGTATGATTAACACTACTCTTCTTAGAATTACTAGATGCCTAGATCTTTTTTCCCTTAGGAATGTCTTGAATTATCAATTTGTGAAGGCTCTCAGTCTTAATTCTTGATCTATATATTGGACTTCTAATTACCAGATCAATCCATGCATTCACTTCCCTCCTCTTTCTCTTCCTGATGATTTGAATTTCTCCGATCATATGGAAACCAACAATTCCTTCATGGCTTCCCTCATCAATACCTCCCAACTTGAAACCTCCTCTGAGGCTCCCAACCTACTGCATGTTGAGAATCCACACACCATCTCTGCTGACACGACCTTGGTCTCTCTTCCGGTTGAGACTCAAGGTCTTTCATCCCTGCCGATCAGCTCTGCTCCTCATGCTGATTCCAACCCCAATGACACTAGCCGTCTCTTTGATCCCTTCTCTGTTCCGGGGGTCAAGGATCTCCATACCAAGCTCACTGAATTCAGCTTGATTGGCAAGTTTGTCCAGAACCATACCGACATCAAACAAGTAGCGGGCAAAATGAAGGTGGAATGGAAAGCTCTCAAAGGGAGTTGGGGGATGGACACAATCGGAAATGATTGGTTTATCTTCCGATTCTCCAACAAAGAAGACAAAGCCACGGTGTAGAGCAACAGGCCTTATCATGTCCAGGGCTCACTCCTTGCAATGTATCTGGAACGACAGTTTCAACCCTATGGAGGAGGACACCACCTCAGAGGACATGTGGGTGAGGATTCCCAGCCTCCCCCACCAATTCTACACAGCTGAAGCTATAGCATACATCTTGTTGGAAGGAGGAGTGGGCAACCTCATCAGAATCGATCAAGCATCCAACTTTCGCAACAAATTCAGGTTTGCTAGAGCTTGTGTCAATGTCTCCCTCCTTACCAAACTTACCACCTTCATTCAGTTCAAGAAAAATGACTCTGAGTTTGTCAAACTTCGGGTCTGGTACGAGGATTTTTCGGAAGGATGTGGCTGTTGTGGAGCCTATGACCATCCTTACGAAGAATGTCCTCTGAATGCACCCAGGCCTAGAAAATTCAACCTCATCCTTGAAGAAAACCCCACCGTCGACTTGCTGAACCCCAACTACCATGTCAATGTCCCTAGAAATGCTCCTGAACCCAGAATCCCAAATAATCCCAGTGCCTTTGTTCCTTCCACCCATCCTGGGCCTGATCTGAACCCTGCCACTACTATGATTCCCAGGGTGGGCGACTATGGCTTGCTGCCTGTGAACACCAGACTCCCCCAGTTCCCTCATGGTAACTTAGCTTACTCCCCAGAACTCATCAACCATCTCATCACTCTCAATAATGCCCATGTGTCCAGGCTTAATGCTGAATGCTCCATTCCCCCATTTGCTATCGCTCCCTCTGTGCTTCACACCATCATGGCCCCTGGCAACTCCAACGCCTCTGCCTCCAATCAGCCCCTTGAAGGCACTCTAGAGGCTGTGGTTGCTGGACAAAGCAAAGGTAAGGAAATCGATACTGGAATTGATTCGGAAGGCTCCCAACTCTCCCTGAAGTCGGATCACTCTGTGATTCGGAAGATGGGGGGTATTGTTATAAGGTCCCAAGATGAGGACACCACCATGAACCTTAGTGATCCTGGCAAAAAAAGGGATGAAGAGGAGAAGGCTGAGATATCCTCCCCAGTCAACAAGAAGCTCAAGAAGAAGAAGATGTGATGATGATTGGTACAACCATTAAGAATTGTGGTACTGGGCTGTCTACTATAACATTAAAACTAAATAATCATAGCCCTTCTAGTTGTTATTCTCTGAAGCTTCATGCTTTCTGTTGCCTCAATCATGGTAGTAGTACGATCAATGTTAGCAGCATCAGTAAGGCTACCTTGTATGGGAGTTTTCAGCCATTTTCACCTCTAGATGGGCTCCCTCAACCTTTATATGTTATTATTAATGGACTTGTTATCTATTACCATGTGTGTTTTGCTCTCTCTTCTGTGTTTGGGTGTATTGTGTTTTTTTATGTTAGGATTTCTGTCCTTCTGAGGCATGTCTGCTACTGGATCGATGGGTTCATCAACAATCTTCATATTGGTGCTGGCCTACTAGGAGTCAATTACAAACCTGATGATGGTGAGTATTCTCCTTCTAGTGCTTTTCTTTTCCTGCAAACTTTCTGGCCTAACTCCATCAGCTCTCTATGCTGTGTGGTTGGTGGCCAATCCAAACTTTACTACCAAACTTCAACAATCACAATTTGCTACAAAAATATCCTCCACTCTGAGATTAGCAGCGGAAAGACTACTAACACTAAGCTAAAACTTTGCTTCTGGCCTAGTACACCTCTAATCGAACACAATAGCAAAGGAAAACATATAAGAGCAGCAAGGATCAGATCCATTTGGTCTTACTGGTGGATCATAGCCAACAGAAACTATCTGCCTAACAAGTTAAGATTTGCTATCACTCACAAAAAACTAAACAAAATAGAGATACATACTCCAAACGTCAAATGTTACCAGCCTATGGGCAGAATTAAAAAGAAGTTAGATGATTAATATAGCTTATTGCAATGTAAGAGCATCTAGGAGGCCCCTCTTATGGCCAGAATTAAAATTCATCCGTATAAAAAACAAACTTAACATCCTTGCAATCACTGAAACAAAAGCCATGACTCCTCCTTCTGAGCAACAACTTAGAGAGGCTGGATTTCAAAAATTGATCTTTATTCCATCTATAGGTCTCAAAGGAGGTATATGGGTGCTGATCAAAAATGAAAAACTAATCGAGGATAGTTGTGTCCTAGAAAAAACGATCGACTAGTTATGATCAAACACTCTATTGATAACTTGACTATCCTGCTCACTATAGTGTATGCCCCGAATAATGAAAGTGCTAAAAACCTATTCTGGAGAGATGTTTATGTCAAGGCTAACTTACATAATATCTCTATTCTTATTATTGGAGATCTGAATGATTTGGAGAATGACAATGAAAAGATGGGTGGCACTTGTCCCTCATTAAACAGATTCAGAAGACTAAGAGATGTTAAGAATGAACTAAATCTCCACACCATCCCCTTCCAAGGCTCCCCTTTCACCTGGAGGAAAAAACAAAATAAGATAGACAATACCTATTAAAGGTTGGACAGAGTTCTGGCTCACCATGACATTTATACCAAATTTAGAGATATGGTCGTTCGACATCACTCATTTTCATCCCCAGATCATTGCCTCATAACCATGAGAGTGGGGATTCCCTCAACAGATAAAGACTCTCCTTTCATATTTGAGATGGCATGGGCTTCTAACCTGGGTTATGAGAAAATCGTCTCAAATGTCTGGAAAAATAAAATGACAGGATCCTTTGGTTTCAAACTAATCCAAAAACAGAAGCTTCTCAAACAGAACACTAAGCAGTGGTGTAAAACAAATAAAAATAACTTTGATAAACAACTATACGAGGTCGATCAAAAAATCCAGGAACTGCAAGCAGCACTTCCTTGAGGAACTTTGTCCTCCCTGGACGTTAATAAACTTAATCGGTTAGAAAATAAAAGAATGCAGATCCTCAACTATAGTCATCGGTTTTGGAAACAACGAGCTAGAACAAGGCATCTGCAACTAACAGACCAAAATACCAGATATTTCCAAACAATAGCAAAGGTCAGAAATAGCCGAAATAAAACAACTAGCTTTACTACAAAGAATGGCTTAATCACCATGGATAAAATTCAATTTAGAGATCACATCACCATGGAATTGAAAGAGAGATTCATATCTCCCAGTAAGAATAAGATTGACCATAATCATATGACCTTCCTTCAGTCTGAGATCACCCAAGAACAAAATAACAACCTCATTAGACAACCAACTACTGAAGAAATAAAAGAAACCATGTTCAGCATGGCAGAAGATAAATCCCCGGGCCCTGATGGATTTCCCCCGGAATTCTATACCAAATATTGGAATATAGTAGGTGATTCGGTGTGTAAAGCTGTTAAAGCTTTTTTTCACTCTGGATCAATTTTAAGAGAAATGAATCAAACATTCTTAGCCCTTATACCAAAAGTAGATAACCCCACAACGATACACCATTATCGACCCATAAGTCTTTGTAACACAATCTACAAAACTATCACTAAAATCTTGGCTAACCGACTGAAACCTATCCTCCCTTGCATCATTAATCCTTTTCAAGGGGCCTTTGTGCAAGGGAGATCTATTCAGGACAACACTCTATTAGCACATGAAATCTTTCATTCTTTCCATAAACATAAAGGTATAGAAGGCTGGATGGCTTTGAAATTGGGCATGGAAAAGGCATACGATAAACTTAGCTAGAGCTATATAGAAGCTTCACTCACCAAATTGGGATTTCATAGTCAATGGATCCATTGGGTTATGAAATGTCTTACAACAGCAACACTTTCTGTCCTGGTTAACAATGATCCTGGCAAACCTTTCAAACCTGAGCGTGGACTTAGATAGGGTGACCCATTAGCTCCATACATTTTCATTATTGTTATGGAAAACTTGGCAAGAGAATTGCAAACCGAATCCCAGTTAGAAGATGCACTAGTTGGCATCAAAATTACTCCAAATAGCATTCCAATCCCTCTGTTAACCTTCGCGGATGATACGTTAATCTTTGCAAAAGCCTCATACAAAAGTCTGGACACTATTAAGAATATGCTTAACCGGTTCTCCAATATGTCTGGGCTTACAATCAATTATCAAAAGAGCTCGATCCAATTCTCCAAGAATGTAAAAAGGACTAAGGCACTGAACTTGGCTCAACAAATGAACATCTCGATAGCTAAAGGTATGGAAAAATACCTGGGCATTCCCATTGTGAATGGGAGAGTAAAGAATGAGGTCTTTGAAGATGCAATCCAAAGTCTTAAAAAGCAACTACCTAAATGGAAATCTGCCTCTATCTCCCAAGCTAGCAGATAAGCTCTAATCAAAGCTAACCTCAGCTCTAAAACAAACTACTTAATGCAAAGTTTTCTACTACGAAAAGGAATTCTAACTAAAATTGATCAGATAAATAAGGATTTCTTTTGGAACAAGACACAAACACAAAACTATAGACCACTTATTAGCTGGGACAAGATCTGTAGTCCTAAAAGTCAAGGAGGTCTTGGCATTAGGAAAGTGGAGGAACATAACATAGCCCTACAAATGAAACTCTTGTGGAAAATCTATACGAATCCAGATAATGTCTGGGTCAAAATTATAAGAGATAAGAACCTCCAGAACCGTAGGATAACGGACTTAAATATACATAACACATCATGTCAATTTGGTCGCCTTTTACAATTAAGAGACCGGTTTAGTGAAGGAATCCTTTGGTTTATAGGTGATGGCACTAATATAAATGTGTGGTCAGACCCTTGGGTAAGGGATGTAAATCTTGAGCAATACCAAATTAATCATAATCCGAACATGAAGGTCTCGGACTTAATCACACAAAACAAGGAGTGGAACGTAAGGTTACTCAACTCGTTATTCCCTCCGACATTAGTCCAGCTGATCACCCAGATCGCTATCCCCAGTTGTGGAGCTACAGATAAATTGATTTCGAAGTTTGACAAGGGTGGATTAAACCCAAACAATATTGATAGTAGCTGGATCTGGAAGCTTCAGCTGCCGCCTAGAACCCAAAATTTCATTTGGAAAATCACTACTGATAGTCTTGCAACTAGCGAACGATTAAATAGATATTTCAACCGTGTTCCTAGTCAGTGTTGCCTTTGCAACATGGAGACTGAAAACACAGACCACTTATTCCTCAAATGCCCTATCTCAAAGATGATTGTAACAAAATATGAACAACTAGGTGGGGCTTGTTTCCAGGGCTTTCGTGATCCTGGAACATCTACGGCTGACCTGCAGCACATCAAAAGAAACAACAATCAGTTTGAGCACCTATGTATACTCTGGCAACACATATGGGAATTCCGCAATTCTGTCATCTTCAAAGGAATTAAACCGGATCACATTGAGGCAACTGTGAGGAAAGCAGTTCACAACACACAGGAGTGGGATAAAATTCAAAATGAAGAGAAAGGAATTAAAAGCAGGAGAAGCAAAAAAATAAAATGGACAAGGCCCCCAATGTCCGTCTATAAAATTAATGTAGACGGATCGGTCAAGCCGTCGGGTGATTGCCATATTGGGGGTATTGTCAGAGATTGGAATGGAAAGGTCATTGATATTTTTCATGAAAAAGTTTCTAAGGGATCTGTAAGCCTTACAGAATCCCTTGCGGTGTGCAAAGGGTTAGAAATAGCATGTGCTAAAGGATGGAGCAAGATCGTCATTGAAGGAGATAATCTGGGAGTCGTCAAGGCAATAGAAGATCAGAAATCAGCACCTTGGGAAATACTAAGAGTTATAGAGGAGATCCAGCTTCGTCAGAAAGGATTTGTCACTGCAAGAGTTCAACATTGCTACAGAGAAGCCAATTATGTTGCTGACCATATAGCTAAGAATAGTTCCAATTGTAATGTTAATTTCCCTTTCTACAGGGATCTTTGTAACATCATCCGTCAGGATGATCAAGAATGTTCTTTTTAAAAGACATTCTAATGGTTGCCTACTGTAAAAAAAAGAAGATAAAATGTGCAACTTCAAACCATCCTAGACCAAACACCCTAGCTCTCAACTTGAACAACTTCCCTTCAACGTGCCCAGTCCATCACCGTGTTCTCAATTTAAAACTGTGGTTAATTAACATATATTTTAATACTTATGGAGTATATTAATTAAAAAACGATTTATTTATTGTGTGCCTTAATTAAAGACATAATAGAATAACGATATTCTATCGGGAAAAAACCCTAAAAAGAAATGGGTGAATCCCATAACCTATTTTAAAAAATGCTTAAATCAAGTATATCTAAGAAAAATATTTTTCAATTTCATTTCTTATATGCCATATAAGAAATGAAATTGAAAAATATATAAAAAGAGAGACTTTCTGATGAATAGTAACATTTTCTTTCCAATTTTAGCCCTGTTTTCCTACAAAATTACAAGTTTCCTCAACACCTTTTTTTTTGATAAAATGGGACTGGGCTAGAATGAATTGGGCTAAGCCCCTCTTATTATAACAGACTAGTGTTTAGGCCCGTGCCTTAGGCACGAGTATTTGATCAAAAATTGATAATCATTTAAATTTAAAGTTTTATAATTTATTATTATTTATAATTACAACAATAGATTATACAATATGTAAGTTAGTTATTAGTATGACAATTATGTCACCAAAGATAATATAAAAATATATTAATAAAATAAAGATATAAACAATATTCGAGGCAAAATCTAAAATTATACATCCTGAATTCCCGATAGATACCTACAAATAAATCTGTTTTCATTAAAACATATGGCTAACCATACAACTGACAAATAGATGCCTAATATAGACCCGTATACAACTGTAAAATAGCTATTTTATACTATAAAACATAAACAGCAAGCTTATATAATAAAGGAACCAAGTGACATATACTCAAAATCATCTAGATTTTTACAGGTCTCAACCATCTCTAAACTTGCTCTCAATCAGTAGTGACACCATTATGCATACTTATATGGGTTCTTGCTTGACCGATTCAATTGATCCCCTTGTATTCCCTGCACTTCTTTTCAATCCCCTACTTTACTCTGTACATCAAAACCATAAACAAAATTACCTAATATGTTGTCACTGCCAAAGGATCAAAACCGGAGATGTTTGCCAATTTGCCATTGACAGCTCCATAATAATAAATAGATGGGTAATCGACTAATTTGGGATTATTTTGCTTATAATAGGAAAGATGCACTTCCTATAGCAGTATGTATTATAAACAATTCATGAATAATACAACACATGAATATTCATTGAAGCTAAATAAAGTAACTCATGGGAAGTGGGTGAGCATTCGGTAGGTTGGACGTAGTAATTAAAAGACACGACACACCGATTCCAATTTAGTTGGGTACGCAACCATAAAACCCCTACTGCTTGCAATCTACAGAATGCTCACCCACTTCCCTAGCATGTGCTCCACCTCCCTTATGTGATGAAAATAACCAATTTCAATTGGATACAAGCTAATAAAAGAAAGCTTGAGGTAAAATTAATTCAAATAATCTAAATTTTTATGAGGTGAGCAAGAAGCACCATGAACTTTGCTAAATTGGAAAAATAACCTAACTTAATGGAGTATGAGCGCACACTGCCATAACTCTTCAAATGGGTCCAATTTATGAGCAAATAGCTGAGCAATCTATCTAAAACATGAGTATGAGTGATGGGGATGCCATCTCATTAACACAAATTGAAAAAATAAATCTGCAAGCTGAATTTTTTTAGTAAAATTGATAGAAAAACTGAATTATTTTTGAAAAAAAGAAATTAGAGCAAAAGTGAGTTGTGTAACTTGTTTACATAACAACAAATTTGCGTTTGCCAGCAAACTGCATTTTGCATTGTTTACTTGACAACAAAAATGAGTTTTGATTTTATGGTAAAATTAGTTTTGTGCCAAAAACTTAATTGTGACAGCAAAACTTAGCAGAATTCAATTTTGATATTTTTTTTTAATTTGTGCAAGTGACATGTGCAGCCACAATATCACTCCTAGTTGCTCACCTTTTTGCTCGTACATTGACCATGTTGAATAATTGTGGTCACCAGCTCACACATACCTCAATATCTTTGATGTAGCAATGGCATAATTCAAGTGATGAAGCCACTAAAAACTAATTCAATCCAAACCAAAACTGATCTAAGATAAATAAACAATTTATCACGATTAATTACGCAATCAATATAGAAAGTAATTATAATAATTTGGGGAGGGGAGGATCAGCGAATATAGATTGAGGAGTACCTTCAAATCCTAATGGGTCTGATTGGGGCATTACAGATAAGAGGTGATATAGCTTCATCGTTGTTTAAAATAGGTTTCCTATGCAACTGTGTGTGCAAAACTGAAATATGGAAGACGCCGGTAGCGTCTGAAACGACAACAACGATGGCGACCCCGTTGCTGAATTAATGTCTTCCGCCATCGCAAAGAAGCCTTGGAGGAAGGTGGGACTGAACAATACAGAGAGGAAGCATAAATTAATATCCACTTCTCAATGTACAAAATATCAATAACAATGTAGATGAGGGTGAAAGTTTTAGTCACAAATATATATGGCAAAAATCCAAGAAGATGAATACGGATTATATAAATATTTAATAGTGCAAGACTAACAATCAAATCCAATATTAGTTTAAAGCACCTTTTTTTATTACAAAATGACATTGACAAAGCTTCCATTCAGCAATGAAAGTTTTAAAAATAAATGTCTTCCATTAAGGAAACAAAATATAAATGAATCAATTTTTATACTAATAGATCTTCGAGCAAAAAAAAAATTAACCTTCTTTTCCACCATATTCTTGATTTAAGCAAGGATTTTTACACGTAAATAAATGGAATGGAATGAAAGATAAAGGCTTTGGGCTAAAATATAATGCAAGACTCTTGAAATGTAGAACCTGATTTATTTGGATTGTGAAAACACAAATGCAACTCAATTAGAGCTTTTTATGGCCATTTTTATGCTTCATATAATTAGGTCTAATCAATACATTGTAGTTCAATCAACAACAACTATGCAAATGCAATAGATTATCTACTCACTTTGTTACATACCAATGTGAGTTGAACATCAAGAAGCTTCCTGAACCAAGCGGAAAATAACAAAAATAGCTCAAATAAGCAATCTTTTTCTCATAGGCATTTCAGCGAACACCTTGAACGCATCATTAAATTACCCATATAACAATCCTAAATGTGAAGATTTATCAAACGATGAAATCATAATTACATACTTCAAAATCAAAAGAAAGAACAAACTTCACGTATTTCACAATCATATGAATTTATCAAACCTTAAAAGCTAAAGAAACATTTCTAATATAAAAATTGGGCATAATAAACTGAAATTTGTAGATTAACCAAAGAATCGTGGAAGAACAAACACGACTGCCAGCGCAAATAGCCATGAGGGCACTTCAGTTTGACAGAGAAACACGATTTCCATGAGGGCACTTCAGTTCGACAGAGAAAGAGTAAACCCCAAACCCTGAATCAGAAGGAACTTTTGTGCTGCAATTGAATCAAACACATACTATGGAGAGTTGTAGTGGCACCGTCATGTCACCATGGGCCATTGGCGTCCTTGTCTATTCACAGGTTGTAGTGGTCTCTGTCTCTCCTCTCCTCTTCTCTCCAACGGTATCTTCGAAAGAGAAAGCATGGAAAGAGAGATAAGCATTTGGAATTAGAAGTTGGGTATTTAGCCCGAAATTGAGCAGTGATTATGAAGTGAATCAGCAATTAGAAGGGCCAGTCGGTGCCTGCTCATATCCTCAACATCTATGGTTTGAAAAAGGATAGTTAGTTCGGAGAAATTTGCGAAGATTTGTCGCCAATTAGACAAATTTAGGTTTGTAATTTAAGGTAACCAAATTTAGGGTTTGTAATTTAAGGGAAACAAATTGAGCGAGATGAGACCAACCATGTAAGAGCTCGCCAATCATCTTCCGCCTCGATCAATCTCTGTTGCTTCTGTCAAAGATCGGGAACCTTTGTGATGGTTGTGACTTCTCGGTATCTCTCCAGTAGTTGCTAAATTGAAGATGGGAATCCATCAATCCTGGCTAAACTACCACGTTCGGCCGTTCGCCCATATTGGGAAGGAAGATGGAGATCGTGGTGGTCGAAAACAACCGTTCGTTTGTGAATTGTGGCTAGGGGTGTTATTCGAGCGGAACGAGCCGAGCTTGACATGTTCAAGCTTGTTCGTTTGTTAAACGAGCTTGGGCCGAGCCGAGCTTAATTTTTAAACGAGCTTTTTATTTTGTTCAAGCTCGGCTTGTTTAGAAAATGAACGAGCTCGAGCCGGGCTTTTTTCGAGCTTCAAGTAGTTCTACTTGGTTATTACATGTTAACTTAAAGGAAATTTTAGAAATTTCATAGAATTCGAGCGATTCGAGCTTTATTTGAACGAGCCGAGCTTTCAACCGAGCTTAAAATTTTGTTCAAGCTCAGCTTGTTTAAATAAGTGAGCGAGCTCGATTCGAGCTTTTTCCAGCCGATCCCGAGTCGAGCTCGAGCTATTCAGTTCATATAACAGCCCTAATTGTGGCTGACATGGAAAAAATAAACCAATGTGGCTACAAGTTTGAGTAAAACCAGAAGCAAAAGCTAAAAATAAATGGACGATTTATGAGAAAATGACATGTGGATTGAGGAATTTTGGTGAAGCTACATAGGAGTGAGATGCTTCTGCTTTTAGGTTTACACTCTGTTTGGATGGTGGGATTTGAGGTGATTTTTAGGAAGGGAAGTGATTGGAAAATAAACTTGGTGTTTGGTTGGATAATTGAGGGGAATGGAAGGGATCTCAAATTAAAATAACTACTCAATAACCGCTCAATTGGATGGGATTTCACACTCCATCAAAATGGTGGAATTTGATGAGAAAGTGAAATCCTTCCCCTTCTCTTCCCTCCTTTCTCTTTCTCAAATTCTCACCCCTTCCTATGCCTTAAAAAACCAGTTGCCAAACAATGCATTAGTATAGATTGGAGAAGGGTTTATGCACTTTTCAAAATGGACCATTGCCGATACAGATGACGGGAGGCGGTCGTCGGCGCGGTGGAGGTGGCGACAGCAGTGGTTGGTTGAGATGCTGCTTGGTGAGGTTTGCCGTGGTGTTGGCACTCTGTGTATGCGGTCCTGCTCTCTTTTGGAAGCTCCGTATGATACGATACCAGCCAAAGAGAAGTTGTGGATGACTTATGTTAGGCCTAAAATCAGCAATCCAATTAGCTTAGCTTAATTTATATTATTTCAGTATTTAGTTCCAGTGTTCATTCTTCTATTTTTAGGGTAGTTCTCTGAAGGGGAAAGAGTCAAAGTAGTTTCCTTAATTTGTAGTGCATTAGTAGTTAGTGGGTAGTTATGGGGCAGTTTCTGTAGTATCCTATTTAAGTCTTAGTTAGGGTTATTTGTAAACATGGAAGTTTATTAATCAATTGAGTCACAAAAGTGGGATATTCTCCTGCACAAATTGTCATCTTGGTATTTGCCTAGAGTGGTTTTCCTCTTGCAAATCAATTGCTTGAGTGGTGTCCTGTGTAGACATGGTCACGGGTCCGACCCACCGGGTTGACAACCCGGGGAGGGTAACCCTAACCTTAACCCGCGATTCGGACGGGTCGACGGGTTGTGTGACCCGGCGGGTCGGTGGGTCGGACTGCCGGGTCGGCCACGTGGCACCAAATCGGGTACCCAACGGGTTTTGCGGGTCGACCCGCTGGGTCAACCTTTTTTTTTTAAAAAAAAAAATTGTTTCAAACCCAAAATAAAACTCAACTCAAGTCTTTCACCACACTTTCAAAATTGAAAGATTTAAGGTTGACAAAACATGGTATGTGGGAAGATATATATATATATCTTCATTCCACTCCCATCATTTCATCACACTTTAGATGTGGGAAAGAAAAGGTTGGATTGTGGGAATGACAAGTAGGGTATGAGGATCTATATATAGAGAAAATAGAGGTATATAACCCACTTTCGATGTGGGAGTTACATAAATATGAGATATGAAAAAAAATGTGAGAAATTGATGTTTAAGTATATGATGTAAAATGTAATGTAATTAAAGTCTTTGGATTATATGGTGGAATATAATGTAATTTAAGTATTTGGATTATATGATGTAGCATATAATATAATTAAAGTGTTTACCTCTTAGGATTTAATGAAATGAATAACACATGGTGATGAAACATCATGATACAATATATCAAGTTATGTTGGATTAATCTTTCTATTTAATTTAATTGATAGTTGTGTTGATCCATTAATCAATCATAAGTATTTTATTTTACTTGCATTATTATGTTAATTTCTTGATCAATGATTTCAAATCTAGGTTCTTCTTCATATAGATATGTTAAACTTTCTCGTTTAAAGTTGAATTAGCCACATGTTGTGTATACACTTAATGATGATGTTATTAGAATTACATACTTGGGTTGCTTGTTATGACATGAAAAGACACATTGAAAAAGTATTGCCAATATTATATTTCATTCTTGTGTTTGAAAATCCGAAGTTCTATATCATTTTGAAAATAAACGAAAACTCGACATTAAGGATACTATACAAGTGTAACGGCTTTATCAATAACAATATTTGTATTATTTGAAATTATATCATAAAGACTCCTAACTTAGTATCATATAGAATGATATAGAATGATTTAATAGTGGATCCACCAAATAACACAAATGTTTAAGGTATTTTGTTGAACTTCACACTTTCTTGTTACCCGTTCGTTATTTCTTTCATAATTGATAGGTAAAATATTTTTTTTTTAAATAATATTTATATAAAGTGTAGTACTAGTGTTTGTATATGATAAAAATTTATAAGTATGGATTGACATGAAAAAACCGAATGGTAGAGATTGAAGACATGGTGTAGTTTCTACCCTTATTCTATGAAAGGAGAAGCATGGGGTGCTAAGTCTCACATTGTCATTGCATATTAGTTTATGTAATATTATGAATATTATGAATTATTCTAAGAATTATTTATATAATTTACATAATAATTATAAATTTATTTTATTAAAAATAAATTTTTCAAAAAAAAATATTTTAAAATGACGGGTCGACCCGGCAGGTCGAACCGGGTCGGACCCGCCGGGTCGAACGGGGTCGGACCTGCCGGGTCACGGGTTATCTTTTCCCCGACCCTAACCCTGACCCTCAACCCGAGCCGACCCTTGGACCCGTGGACCCTGACCCGTGGCCATGTCTAGTCCTGTGTATGAGTCCATTGTACTCAGTGGAATCTATTAATTTGGTATCAGAGCCTCGTCGATCCGACGTGGTGATGGTGTCAGCCCGTTATCCTTCGTTCCACCGCAACCACCACCACAACTTTCCACCATATCCATCAACCTACTACACCTATACTGACGAACTAGCTTCGGTTATCTCTCAATTGAAGAAAATTCCGCCTCTTTTGAGTGCTGAAGTTTCAAGGCTGCAGGGGCACTATGGCCCTCAACAGCCCATCGACAACATCCCTGAAACAATGGAGCCAATGAAAGCGGCTACAGTGGTCTTAGAGGAAAAGAAAACTACAGCAGAAGAGGAGATGAAGGTTGCTACAGTGACAGCAAAGGAGAAGCCTCTGAAGGTTGATGCAGAAGAGGAAATGGAGGCTACAGTGGCAGCAGAGGAGGATGTGAAGGTTGCTCAGGTGAGAAAAGAAGAGGAGATTGAAGCAAAATCTGATGAAGAAGAACGTCCCAGAGATCTTAAAATGCCCACATTTCAGCCCTCTCATATCCTACCACTTATCACCAGTTTCCCCCTCGAGGGCCTCAACCGTGATATCCCACAAAATCAAAAGTCTTCCATCACCATCCTCTTTTTCAAAGAAGAGCCAGAAATGTCACGAGCTAGTCAAGGCATAGAGGAACCATGGGGAAGCTACATGGGTGCGGTTACATAAAAGGCCAATAGGGGTGCCTAAAATTTCGCCTTGTGGACAAGGCGATTTTTGAGGGGCATGCAATGATACGATCCCAGCCAAAGAGAAGTTGTGGATGACTTATGTTAGGCCTAAAATCAGCAATCCAATTAGCTTAGCTTAATTTATATTATTTCAGTATTTAATTCCAGTGTTCATTCTTCTATTTTTAGGGTAGTTCTCTGAAGGGGAAAGAGTCAAAGTAGTTTCCTTAATTTGTAGTGCATTAGTAGTTAGTGGGTTTAGTGGGTAGTTATGGGGCAGTTTCTGTAGTATCCTATTTAAGTCTTAGTTAGGGTTATTTGTAAACATGGAAGTTTATTAATCAATTGAGTCACAAAAGTGGGATATTCTCCTGCACAAATTGTCCTCTTGGTATTTGCCTAGAGTGATTTTCCTCTTGCAAATCAATTGCTTTTGCAATTGCTTGAGTGGTGTCCTGTGTACGAGTCCATCGTACTCAGTGGAATCTATCACCGCATGTCCTCCTCCTTCTCCCTCTTCCATTCCTTGTCCTCCGCCCCTTCTTGTGCTCTGTGCAACTGCAATTGTCCTCCCTCTCTCTCCCTTGTTCACGTCGTTCCTGGTAATTTCCCCTCATTTCTCTTCCCTTCTGCCCTATTTTTTTCCTTCAATTTCTGTTCCATTTCACAGGTTAAGTATATGTGCTACTAGATTTGGACTTGGCAACAATTATCAGGAATTCGTCTCTCTTTTCCTTCTTACTGGTTTGTTGTGTCCTGTGGCGATATGTAGATTTGGAATCAGTTACTTTTCGATGCTGAATTCAACGTTGTTAATGAATTACTGTAACTTCTTGCTCCGGTTTCATTGCTGCCTTTCAATTTACCTCCATTTGCTCCCGGATCGCTTGCAGATTCAGTTTTTTAGTAGTTTGCTTACAAGTTTCTAACTCCTTTCACCATGTTTCCCCTCTTTACAGGTTTGGCTAATCTTTCAATTGCAGGTAATTTGAATTTTCTGATTCCATTAGTAGACTACTTACTAGGGTTTGAGCGTTCCGATGTAGTTAAGAATTCAGTAACCGAAGAATATCTATCGCTGACATAAACCTGCTATCTTTCTGAATGAAATTTAATAGCATGGATGCCAATTTCAATCATAATTGAAGAATACTTGTGGTTTTTGTATGTTTGTTTCACTTCCAATAATCTGTCACATGAATGCAGATTGTAAAAGCAGCGATCCTGATGTTAAGAAGGAAATAAGTTATGACACCAGACAACAGAGTACAAAAATTCAACTCAGTTTGGTTAATTCTAGAGATCTCGCTTACAGAGTTGCTTCCATGGAGTCCCATTTAGGAAGCCAATTAGCAAAAGGCTCTGAGGTATGGTTTCATCTAAGGTTAAAGAACTAGCCTGCACATTTTGATTGATGTTAGTATAACCTACTGATGCAATCTAACGAAAGATAATGCTAAGACTGAGGGTGTTTGCTTCAATTGTGCATATGATTAATCAGTGCTTTTATTTATTTAAATATATATTTTAATGTTGGTGATCTTTATTTGATCATGTACCTTATTGTTTGGAATAACATTATCAAGACTGTCTTACTTAATATCTATGGTTGATTGTTTATGGTGATTTACCTATAGTAAGAATTATTTAAGTGAGCTGTCATATATTCAATTGCGCACGAGTTACATAGTTGGCTTATCAATTTTCTATTGTTTGGCAATCAAGAGCTCAAGAGTATTAGATGTTAAAGACTATTTGTTGTCGTTTTTATTGTTGGGTTGCAATTTCTATGTGTGGAGATGGTATTTGAAAATGTCCGCCCGATTTTTCTCTCTTCCTGATTACTCCTCCATTTTTCCATCTTTGCTCTGTGTCTACGTTATAATATTTATTTCTGAAAAATTCCTCAATTCGCATAATTGTCAATGATTTGAACGAAGAGGAAGCTTGTACAGTTTGGGAGACGAAGCCACTGGCAAGCAAGTTAAGTGTGAAGGGCAGGGACCAGTGCCAACGGGTGATCGTTCGCACTAGATAAAGTATGTCTTAGATCTTTTTAAAAAAAAAAAATTCTGTAATTTAGGGTTTAGGTGTTTGAATTTGGGGATTAGATTGAATGAAAGTTTCGAATTTAGGGTTAGTTTAGTTTGAGTAACGAGCAATCAAATTTCAAAATTTAGGATTGAAATACATGGTTTAGCCGTTTAGGTGTTCAATGAGTTATTTTATTATGATCTCCCCCTTTCTTCTAAATGAATGCAACTGACAAGTAAATGTAGTGTCAATTTACTGTTATTAAAAAGGTTTCAGACCCCTTTTCCTCAGCCTGTGTGTGTCAATTGGCATTGTTGATCTTTCTAACAATAAGAGTTCCCTCTAATCCATAAAGTTCTCAAATTTCTATTCCTTTGAATTTCGCTCCTTTCCACATACCGTGTTTTTGTTAAACATAAATATGCTTTTTTTAGAAGTTCCATGTGGTTCCCTGCTATGAATTTTTTGAGCAACTGGTTGGAGAGATGAAATTGTTACTTATTAGGACTTAAGAGGCACATTTTGTATCATTAGGCAAAGGCACCTTTCATTTTGAAAAAGAACTCCATTCATGTCTTTCACTTGATTGTAAAGTAAATTAGAATGCATGATTTTCTTGAAGTTTAGATCAGCTTAATTCTATATGAAGTTGTTTAGATCAGCTTAATTCTATATGAAGTTTAGATCATCCTAATATTGATTGAGTGTGTCATTGTTGGGAAATGATTTAGAATCACTTTAATAAAATTTAGTAGTCCTAGCACTTACCACATTTGTTGTTGCTTTAGGTGATCTATGGTATCACCTTCATTAAGATCTTTCCGGATCAAACAACTTCATTAGGGTCTTGAGTTCTGGTTTATTCAAATATGACATCAAGTCCTGATTGTTTTTTAATGTTTGCAGGATTGTGCAAGTATGTAGATGGGATGGCAAACAGCCTAGAGAAATCAAACGAGATGGTATCCTCTTTTCCTTTAGAGTACTCTTTACCACTTTATAAATGATATCCTCTTGCAGGATTGTGCAACTTCATTAGGGCCCTTAAGGTTTATTTCATCGCATTAAGGCTGGCTCGTGTGCAGGTACTTGTAATGCAAGAGAAACTCGGAGAAAGAGATTCCGACATCAAAAGGCTGAAACTTGAGCTGCAGCAAGATTGTTCTGTGGAGGAAGAAGACAAAGACGAGCCAGATGCGCGCGGGGTCGGTGCAGTTGTATATCTATTTTTGGGATTTGTTTGATAATTTCATTCAAAGTTTGGTAGGTAAATTATCATTTTATTTTGTAAAATTTATTTAGTGTATAAATACAAATGCAAAACCCCAAAATTTGTGAAGAATTTAATGATAAAGAAATCATCATAGGCTTGAATAAATAGCTAAGAATTTATCTAGCATGAGCATAAGGCAAATTATGATTCACAGACCCTTTACAAAAATGCAAATAATGAGACAATGTTACTATTAGGTGGTTTATTGCCTGCCATAATCACTCTTTCTTGACTGATCTTTTCTCTTCTTGTCAGGAAGTTAAACACTTGCATCACCTTATCAACAAAACATATTGAGTTCATCTGTAGCAAAGCTTGTCCAATGAATTAATCTGACAAGAGACTGCAAGAGTATATATAAGAGAGAAGTGACACACAATACAAATTTCAACAAATCCAGAATTTCTTATCTGTCTACATGTGTAAAGAGGTCAATAGTATGAGCCCTTCACCTCATAATATAAGGACAACTTGTATAACATGTTTATCATATCTTGTTAGCATCTTCTTTCTTAAAGGCATAGAATTTATAAGTGTTGCTTATATTTCTTTTTCATATAATCCAAAAACCTAGAACTCTACAAATAAATGGTGGGTTATCCCAACCAAAATGAAGTTTGGGCATGTACCCTTTTAACATGCTGATGCTTCTTTTCGTAATCCTCTTTCGTGTACTCTGGTTATTTAAACTGGGCCCTCCTGCAAGTTGAAATAAAAAGTTGTCTTAAACCATAAAGCTAACAAGC
The DNA here is from genome assembly GCA_963922045.1 of Persicaria maculosa. NCBI lineage: Eukaryota > Viridiplantae > Streptophyta > Magnoliopsida > Caryophyllales > Polygonaceae > Persicaria > Persicaria maculosa. Next base: position 48,983,198 of record OY998259.1, on the reverse strand, counting down.
ATGAGATATGGAAATAAGAATGAGCATTAAATGAATACCAAAAGATGAACTACTTAACAATTCTTGTAATGGTAACACACTTAGGTAAGATGGTTCATACCAATAACACACTTAGCTAGATTTCTAGAAAAAGGACAATAAACGGGTAGATCGGTAAAAAAAATGTAAGAAGGCAAGTAGAGAAATTGCAGGAAAGTCCAACCTAGAAGCTTACATTATTCTCAAGCTGATTAGGTTGCTTAAATGTAGTATAGGACCAGTGAGAGAATTACCATCCAACCATATGAAGGAATGAATCAGGTAAAAAATCCGATTAACATTAAAATTTTACTCACAATTCTAGCCTATCCATGGTTTGTAGCTCAAAGAGGATGGTTCCGGTGAGATTCTTTCTTGAGAGAAGGCTGCCTAGGTTGACAAAAAGCCTCGAGGTTAAAATTAAGTAAAAGCAACACATTCTAATACATTTATTTTAATTTATTTTTTGTACAATGAGCCAATTGGTCCTTGAGGAGGGATATATTACCACTCGACCATTTGGATGCCCATATTTCTCAAAGTTTTCACGAGGTATTGGATCTGTCAAAGCACTAATAGAGCCCATATGTACCAAGATTTGACATATAATGAACAAAATATGTGTGCCTCGACAAGAAAGAATGGGAAATCACTAAGAGAAAAAAATATATAAAGTATAAGTAATGGTTAAGGGCCAAGTTACTGGACTAACTCAAACCTGGATTTGGATTCTTGTTAGGATGGTATTGCAGGGAGTCTCCTATATGCCTTGTTTATTTCCGGATAAGTTTCTTTGGGCTCCAAACACAAAAGTAAATGGTTCGAACGCTTGGATCTGATAAACAATTCAAGTAACTCAACATAAGCAAGTAGAAAGGTTTTGATGCTGCGAAAATATTTTGCATCCTCAAATCATGCAAATACAATCATAAAAACATAACAAATATTTTCACCTTTATAAGGAACACAAAAACCTATTTCTTGTTCCCATCTATTGCACCTAAAAAGAGTATGGAAAACCAAACAGTAATCGAACCTATAAATCCAATATTACATTCATATTCAGCATTCATTTTGATAGATTTAATATAGAAGAAATTCAAGAATAGGTTGCTTAGTAAATCTGTTTCTAATCACATGAAATGCCCAAAAGAAATGGAATGATGTCGTACTTGTGATTTTTTCAAGAAATTTTTGATATTTTCCAGATCCCTACCTAGTCTTGCAAACCTACACAATAGCAAATTTGAGTATGCTTGCAGTTTCACTTAATTGCTTATTATTTTCTTCAAGTGCATTATGCAATTTTGGCACAAGGTATGTTTTAGCCTTTGCATCCAGAGTCTCATTTGTTTCCATCCTAGGTAACCCCTTCACTCATCATTGATTCCTATTAGTTGGGTGAGAAATTGCTTTCATGATTTAAGTCTTTGAGTAAGAAACGAGATGTTTATGCTTTCAGTAACATTTTTGTGCTTTTCCCCTCCAATTCTCACATTCATGGATGCTATTGCTGCTTAATTTCAAATACTCCCATGTATTATTATTATTATTGAACTTTAGCTTAATTTTGACTTTGTTTTACTATAGCTAGGATTTAAAGTTTTAAACTGCTAGACACATCTTAGACTATTTCCTTGTCCTAAAGATTGACCTCAAGAACATACATATATAGGTCTGTGCATTCATTTATTCATCTATTTTTTAATTCTTGTTTGCCGTTCTTTGGTACAATTAGTAGTCCATCTCTATCATGAGGATTGATACGTACTTGAATGAATTGTTTATCATAGATTTACAATTGAGCCTGAAACAAATGTGATAATATGAAATTATAGGTGGATCTAAGTATGAAATATAGTATTCGATTGAACCAAAGATAACAATAAACTAAATCAGATAACATCTACAACAGACAAACACGCAAATTAGATGGTAAACAATAGTAATAAATAAAGACACTGAAATTACAGAAATCCAGCAACAACAAAAGGATGAGACCAAAACATCAGTAAAGGGACCTTCTGAACTTTCACCTTTAGTAGGTAAATAGTGACTGCAAGTAAGAGAAAGTAGAAGATGATGAAAGTTGTACTAAAAATGCTTTAAACAACAAAGGAAGCGAAAGAGGAAGAACAACAACAAAATAACTACTCCCTTCTCTCCAAATAAATTGAAGTCTAGAGAGCTCATAATTTCTTACTTTAAGTGTTCATGGGATGTTAATACTAATTAGTTGGTAACTAACAAGTAGGTTTACTTCCATATAAATGGAAAATTAAAGTATTTGCTCAAGTTCTTCGGAGGAACTATTCAACTTGTTGTTAATGATTTCTTAAGGGAGATTTCATATATAGTAGGAGTATTCATTTTGAAACATAGTTAGACTTCTAAACCATTTACTTCCAAGTGTATGAGATCTAAACAGTAAAATTAATTCTTGTGTCATGAAAGAATGGTTCTAGCGATATTCTATGAAAGCATTAAACAACATAAAGTTTTTTTTTACTAATGAAAAGTAATTAGCCTATATGACATTTCATTTTACAGTTTTTTACTTCAGTTCAAAACTTATTCAAATATATTTAGGGGCAGTTTGTGAAATATCTATAAAAATTGCCTAAATTAGAAAAGTGTCCATATATTTGAAAAAATTACAAAACTGTCCGTCGTCCTCGATCATTCACCTTCCTCCATCGTCCTTTCTCGTTGATCTTCAACACTTCTCCCACATCCCTACTCAATCGCGACAAGATCTACTCTTCTCCAGTGCATCTCGAAGCCGGAAAACATCAGATTTACACTACTTCTCGCAAACTAAAGGTATGGAATCGCACAACATTCTACTAAACTATGCAAATATAATCGAATTAAAGCTTTTAAAATAATGCTCTTTCACCAGCAATTAATAAACAGAAACAGTAGGAAACCCTTGAACTATTACATATGCATACTGATTGCATCAATTTAACGATATCGAGTTGAAATACTCGTTGCAACAAAATTTGTGCAGAAGGCACAAATTTTGTTTGAAATTCATCAAGTTCGTAATATTTGATATCAAACTGACACAAAAACAGTAGTAGTAATTCCCGAAAATATACAAAAACCTGGTTCTGCTGACATGTGATCTGATATAGCAATTTGTGCCGAAGGCACAAATTTAGATTGAAGTTGATAAAGTTCATGCTCTTTGAAATCAAACTTAAAAGAAATTAGTAGTGATCAGTCTAAAAGAAACAACAGTTGTGCTACTACTGTGTAATATTTATGGAAAACTCTGGTGCTGCTGACAAATAATAGTTAAGCTCAATCTAAGGTGTTGGTTGAATGGCTTCTAATGATAAAATGCAGTGAGATATTGTGTTACTTGCTTGTAATGATTATGCACATCCAAACTGTCATTTTGATTTTAGCATGAATTGAATTAATGTAAAAAGTTGTTACACTGCTGACATTTGATGTAATGAAATAAGATTTGTGTCAAAAGCATAAATTTAGATTGAAATTTATGAAGTTACTGCTCTTTGAAATCAAATTTAAAAGAAATTAGTAGTGATCAGTCTAAAAGAAACAACAGTTGTGCTACTACTGTAAAATACTTATGCAAAATTCTGGTGCTGCTGACAAGTAATAGTTGAGCTCAATCTAAGGTGTTGGTTGAATGGATTCTAATGCTAAAATGCAGTGAGATGTTGTGTTACTAGCTTGTAATGATTATGCACGTCCAAACTGTCATTTTGATTTTAGTATGAATCGAATTAATATAAAAAGTTGTTCTACTATTGACATTTGATGTAATGAAATAAAATTTGTGCCGAAGGCATAAATTTAGATTGAAATTTATGAAGTTAGTGCTCTTTGGATTCAAACTTAAAAGAAATTAGTAGTGATCAGTCTAAAAGAAAGAATAGTTATGCTACTACTGTGTAATACTTATGAAAAAATCTGGTGCTGCTGACAAGTAATAGTTTAGCTCAATCTAAGGTGTTGGTTGAATGGCTTCTAATGCTAAAATGCAGTGAGATGTTTTGTTACTAGCTTGTAATGATTATGCACATCCAAAATGTGATTTTGATTTTAGAATGAATTGAATTAATATAAAAATCTGTTACACTGCTAACATTTGATGTAATGAAATAAAATTTGTGCCAAAGGCACAAATTTAGATTGAAATTTATGAAGTTACTGCTCTTTGGATTGAAACTTAAAAGAAATTAGTAGTGATCAGTCTAAAAGAAAGAATAGTTGTGCTACTACTGTGTAATACTTATGCAAAACTCTGGTGCTGCTGACAAGTAATAGTTGAGCTCAATCTAAGGTGTTGGATGAATGGCTTCTATTGATAAAATGCAGGGAGATGTTGTGTTACTAGCTTGTAATGATTATGCACATCCAAAATGTGATTTTGATTTTAGAATGAATTGAATTAATGTAAAAATCTTTTACACTGCTGACATTTATTGTAATGAAATAAAATTTGTGCCTTCGGCACAAATTTAGATTGAAATTTATGTTACTACTCTTTGGATTGAAACTTAAAAGAAATTAGTAGTGATCACCCTAAAATAAACAACAGTTGTGCTACTAATGTGTAATACTTATGCAAAACTCTTGTACTGCTGACATATAATAGTTAAGCTCAATCTAATGTGTTGGTTTAGTGACTTTTGATGCTAAAATGTTCTGAGATGTTGTGTTACTAGCTTGTAATGATTATGCACATCCACAATGTTATTTAGTTTTACTTGGAATTGAATTAATATAGCAATTTGTTACTATATTGACATGTGATGTAATTACAAAGCATAATTTGATCTGTCATATTATAGTACAGAAATGAACTGAATTGATGTGTTTAGCTATTGTATTGATGTGTGTTGTATTGTTTTAGCATAGGTAGACAAGAATATGGCGCCATATGTGATTACAGTTGTATATGGTGAAGAATGGATGTTTGCTGACACTGGGCTTTCGTTTGTTGGAGACAAAACTTCTAAGGTGTTTATATTGAATAATTCAACCCCCCTTCTAGAGTACCTTTATATTACTTTATCTTACATTATCGAACCTTCATTCAGTTTCACAATCTCCCGTAGTTTATCCTAAAATTCTATCTACAAGATTTCCAGATCCGGTCAATTATGCTGATTGTACTGTTAATATGAATTCTGATGCTTTTGAGTCTGGTGATTGTACTGTTAATCTGAATTCTAAATCTCAAAACGCAACTTGTGCAGCGCCTGAAGTCTCATCTGCTTCTGATCTTGGTGCTATTTTACATCAAAATATAACTTTTGATGTATTCCCTTCTGTAGATGATGGTGCTAAATTGGAGTCTGGAGATGAAAATGCAAATCAACAAGGTCCTGAAGTCCCACCTGCTTCTGATTTTGAGACTGCTGCTAATGAAAAACAAGATTATGTTATGGATGATATGCATAGTGAAGAACAAACTGTCATGGCCAGAGATACTGATGTCCCAGTCTCTTTTGGTGGATGCCCAGAGCCTGATAAAGGACAAACTTCTGGTGGTGGTAACTTGCATAAAGATCCGAATCTGCATAATGAATCCTCTGCTGTGCCAACTCACCAATCCAATGTAGAGCCTGGTCCTTCTGATGGAACTGTGTTTTTGAAGAAACAAAGACATTCAAGGGTTAAAAAGTTCCCTACTCTGAAGACAAGATCAAACCCAAAGTTGTTTGTTTCTGCACTTGAGAGGCTAAATGATAAACAGAAAGATTGCATTAAAAGGACTGGATTTGGGTTTCTTCTAGATTTGAATATACAAAATCTCCCATTATCACTTTCCTACTGGTTGGTTGAGCATTTTGATGCAAACAAATGCTCTTTGATTCTATCTAATGGAGATAGGTTAGCGATAAGTGATTTGGATGTGCACATTACCTTGGGCCTGCCAATGGGAAAGAAGCTGATATGCAAGAAGAGCTGTAAGGAAAAATTTGAGGTTATTAAAGAGTGGCGTGCTTCTCTTTCAGGTGGAGAAATGATCCAATCTTCTGTTTTGATAGAAAAAAGATAGTTACAGATAATGATGCTGGTGATCAGTTACGGTTGAACTTTGCAGTTTTGTTCCATTCTTTGGTACTAGACACACATCAGAGTGGGCACATAAACTAGAGTTTGGTTAGAGTTTTTATTGGACAGGGATTTCAAGGAGTTTAACTAGTGTGCATTCTTATTAGAATGCTTAGTTGATTCAAAGAAAAGTTGGGAGAAAACCAAACAAGGCCAACTCAGAGGTCTTATATTGTTTTTAATCGTAAGTTTTTATTTTTAAAATATTATATCTAATTCTACATTTTAATATCATATTGTCAATAATATATCATTAACATCATGTTTTCCTCTTCCCTGTTTTTTTTTCTAGTTGTTCTATGTTGATAGAGTCAAGTTGTATTTGAGCATTGTGTTCAGGCGATTCACTCGATCATTTCCAGTTTTTATTGGATTGACGTCAACAATGCTTCGTCAACGTGAAAAAGATGATATTGAGTCAGGAGATTTTGGTTCTGGATTAATTCAACCTCGTCAATCTATCCCTAGCTCTGAAACTATTAATCCAGCAACTGCTCCAACATCTCCTCCTCCTGGGGAACAAATTGTCCCAGATAAGGAGTCAACTCCTCTTGAGGTGGATTTTGTATTATTACGTTTTTCTTTTGTTGCAACCCTTAATTTTTAATATGATTTAAAATCTATTGGTTTTTTCCTCTTTTACTTGCTTCTATATTTAGGTGTTCATACAAGCTTTGGCTCAAAAGACTACTGCATTAGCGTCTGCAATATCTGAATTTGCTAGTATGTCTACAAAGATTCCCTCTGAGTTTCAAGATAATGAGAAGGTCAAAGCTCTCATTGATGCTACTAATAATCTTCTGGGATTGGTGAATGGGGATGATCAAGCTGCTCCTGATGATAAGCACCCTGATTATTGGTATGACTCTCCCAACACAATCTGGAACAATTCTTAGCATCCTTTTTGGTCAAACCCAGATCTGTTGGATTGCCTAACTCAGATTGATTTAGCTGCAAAGAACAAGGAACAAATGAAAGATAATATTCCTGAAGAACGACTTGTTGACACCTTTACTTCTGCTTCTCGTGCAAATCCAACAAGTAAAGCTCCAGCACAAGAAAATACTGCTGACGAAGAAGTGCATTTTACAGATGTACAGAAAAGAGTTGTTTTAGATGTGAAGAGAAAGAGAAAAGGGAAAGCCCACATTTCTGAAGAGCCATCTTTTGATTTGTTTGGGTTTGATCCTGCTTTCTTAACACCTGATGTAGAAGAATGTGCACACAATGGAAATAATGTTGATGCGAATGCAAAGAAGGTTGTTAATGATGTACCAAAGCCTCCCTCTCATTTAAGTACAAAAAATAATGCACATGAAAATGCTGATAGCAGGAAAATGCAGTGTGCGGATGAACAGAAAGCAGCTAATTTAGATGTGAAAGGAAAAGGGAAAAAGAAAGTGTGAATCTCTGAAGAGCCAGCTTTTGATATATATGATACTTACTCAACACCTCCAAGACCTACCTTAGAAGCTTGTGCACAATCTGGGGATAAGGTTGATACGGATGCAATGAAGGGTTTTACCGAGGCACCAAAGGCTGCTCCTACTACACAGAAGGATGCACATAAGGTTGTTAATGCAAATGTTCACAATGGATTAGCTGCAGAGAATGTTAAAGATGTCTCTGCTCAAAATGTTAATGAAGCACAAACGGCTGCTTCTAAACAAGAGCAAGATGCACATAAAATTGTTGATAATGTAGCCCATGCTGGAACAGAAGCTGATATTGTTCAAGATCTGCCTGCTCAAAAAGTTGCTGATGCTAAATTTGGTAAAACTTTAGTGTATACAAGGAAACCCAAACCAGCTACCCCTATGCCAACTCGTAGATCTACTCGCAGTTGTACAAGTATTTTGGGTGATGAAGAACAAGTTGATGAAAAGAAGGAAGATAGAGATGGTAAAAGAGCACATAAAGCAGCTGCTTCCTTGCGAAGCCCTTATTATTCCAGTGTTATTGACATCGGTGATGGTATGTCTGAACTTGAGAAAATTTTAGCTGCATATGTTGCTAGGAGATCAGCTTCTAACACGTAAGTTTATTCCCTTCATTCATTTACTTCAGATTTTAATCTATATTCTCTAAATTAATTTTATATACATTTGTTGTATGCTCTTGATGCCTCTAGTTGCAGTGAAATCTCATTTAAATACAAAGCTCTCAAATTAGTTAGGGTTGATATGAGATCTCTAGAGGAGGATTGTAGAGTATCTGCCATCATTATTGATGCATGGGTGGCAATCCTAAATACAAAGCTCTCAAATTTGTCTCCATCAAGGCGTTTCATATCTATCCACTCGTCTGTAAGATTCCAACTTTTATTTTATTTTCAATTTCATGTGCATTTTAATAAATTTACCAAGTTAAATTCAATCATTTTTCCCCATTTTTCTAACATTTTTTTCCATCTAGCTTTATTCACCGGATGTATCATTATCTGGATCTATGGAGCAGTTTGAAAAGTTTAGACTCCGAGTTGAGACTGCATTGTCCTTGGCTCCTCATATTAATTTGAAAGAAGTAGACATGGTAATTACACAGTAATTCTCTCTTTTTTTTAATTGAATTTCTCATTTGAGTTAATGACAACAGTTTTGTACTGCTGACATGCTAGTTGTTGACATATATTCTGATATATCATACTGATCTTTATTGTACTAATAGAAAGACAAATATATTAATGTGAATTCTTGTTGTTTTATATGAACTTTAAATGCAATATCATACCTATATCACTATTTTTTTTATGTCAGCAGTATTTAAACACAGTTGTTGAATCCTTGTAAAAAAAATTACTGCTGACATGTAGTGGGTTGAATAGTACATATATGTATTCATATGATATGAATAAACATAGATTGATAATAACTATTGTTTTTAGATATGATAAGTTAATGTAATTTTATAACTATATAATTGATAAGAAAAACTCACCAACTCACCTCAAATGTCAACGCTAATACAGATGTCAACACTGATAATAAAAACTGACTTCTGATAGACATCTTTTATTATATTTATAACTATAGCTGTTGTTTTTTCATTTCTAGTTGTTTTTAAAATGCTAAAATTTTTATCTACAACCCTAATTGTTTTTTATGTCAGTGCAGATACAATAGAGTTAGTCTATTCCTGTAAATTTTATACTGCTGACATTCAAGTTGTTGATATAGTTTTGATTTTGGTGTATAGTTTGTATTTTGTATTCACACTGAAGACTACTTCTACATGGTGGTTTTCAACTTGAAGAACAAGATCACACAGATCCTGGATGTATCTCCCTCCTGTTATGAACCAAACTGCAACTGCCCACCTTTGATTGACAATTTGGTTAGTTATATTATTGCCCATCTAGATATTCAAAGTTACATTTTATTTAAAAAATCATAGATTGGTAGTTTGATATTAAGTTTAATTTCCCTTATATTGGCTTATGCAGGCAGACCTAGTCAATGAGTATTTGATCAGAAAGGGGTTTAAGGCAAAGGCAAATATAATCCCCAATTCCAAGACGCAGACGCTGAAGCTTCCATGGGCTGATGAGGAGAAGGTCCTTCATTCAGGAATATGCCTTATGCGCCAAATGGAAACTTTCTTGGGGATTGAAAAAGGCTACAAATGCGGGTTTGAGAAAGGGAATGACAAAAATATTTCAAAGATGCAGTTGAAGTATTTGGCTGAACTGATTTGCTCAGATGTGAATGAACAGCGGAATGAAGTGGTAAACGCAGCCAGAACAAATGCAAAATTGACAATGAAGGGTGTTAAACCACAAAAGTTGAAGTTGGGTTAAAATGAAAAGTTAAAGCTGGGTTGTAGTGTTGATCGGTCTCTTTAAACAACAATTATCAATAACTTCTAAGACATTATGTTTCTTTGGTTTGACTTATGTAATATTTGGGGAGACTTACATATGTTGAATATTTTGAACTTATGTAGTATTTTGGCTGAACTTACCTATGTTATGTTCCTTTAATTCATTTTTTTTCACCTCATCGTTAAAACTTTGATGTGCAAATATACTGTGAATATATGCAAACGTATTATAATGATATTCAATCCTACTACTGTGTTGTGCAAAATTAATGATATTATACATGTTTTTAAATTATAAATCTTTTTAAATTAAAATCTTCTATTTATCTCTTTAATATAACAGTTAAAAATTTATGTTTTCCTTTTTCAATAAGTTCAAATGTTTAAACATCATATGCAGATATAATCACCTGATATGCAAATGTACAATTCTGTTGTGTAAGTTTGAAACATTAATTGTATAAGCAAAATAATATAATAATATATATTCATAACAGTAGCATAAAATGCAACTTGACATTAATTTTTTAAATAAAAAACTTCCAAACAAACAAAATACAGAACACCTTCGTCCTCAAAAAGCAGTAGAAAAGTTACAAACAAACATAGGGGAATTGAAGAGAAATAAAACTAGATTCCTATATATTCTTCAATCTTATCCCTCCTTCCAAACTCATCCTCAAAAGCAGTAGAAATGAGTCCAATGATGAAGTCCTTCACCTCTGCCAGAACACCTTCTTCATTCTCCTTCCTTTCCAACAACTACAATAACCGAATAAAAGTTTAAAGTTATTAAAAAAAATATACAAACAAATTTATAAAGGATGAATAACTTACATTTGCAGCTAGAGCATCATCCCCTGATCTAATTGCAGAGAATATTTGAGCAGACAGGTGAGATATATCTTTCAATATCTCCTCATAGAAGAACTGTTGGACTTCAACAGTTCTCATGGTGTCAACCCTGTCAGCCCTGGTGGTTCCAGCGGCCTCTTCTAAGAGATTTATATGATATCCTGGATAGAGTTTTTCATCCAGTTCATCCATATTTTGAAAGAAGGTCTGGAGAACATCAAATGGTTTGAAATCGTATGAAGCCATTTTTTTTTGGGGGAAAGGAGAGGTTTGTTTGGGAAGGATAAAAAACTGATTAGAAAGTTGAAATGAGGGAGTTTGCAATAGGTTGGCAAATGTATGTATTTATAGCCTATAATGATTCATTTTTAACTCTTCTACTTCCCCCTACCCCTTTCTCCCACCAATTAGTTAATGCCCTTCTAATAGTTGCTTTTCCAATTAAAATTGCAATTTCAATTATAAAAGTTAATAATATTAAATTATAATATCATTAATGAAGTGGGTTTTAAACAGACACATTTTTCTATAGTTATCTTGTAGGTCCTTTTGGAAAATTAAATAAACTATTTAACATCTCATTAAAACCAAAAACTACCAATGAAATATGCGTATATTGTGTACCAATATGCACACCCAAATATTACTTATGCAAAAATAATAATATAATGTCAAATTTAATTTTCAAAACAAGTAATTGATTGTGATAAAAGTAAATATCCCATCCTTCTTGAACAAATCAACAGTCTAATAAATAGGTATTGAAGAAAAAGCAAGATTTTCGCATCCCCCATAATCATTGCATTGTTTAAATAAAAAATCTTTGTAATTTTATTGTGCATGTATAACATTATGGTGTACTAACAAAATATTTGTTTAAATAATACATTTTTAACTTAAATACGGTGTATAACATAAAACAAGTATTTTTGAATATGACTCTCTAAAAATGAGATGACTAAAATGACTTTGTGGTTTCTTTCTTGAAGAAACCAAAGAGTCTTCTCAAATACTTCGAACAGTACAGTATTGAAATAACACAAAGACATTTCATTTCAATAATAATTGCATTTTGTAATTATGGATGGTAGAATAATTTCTGTTTTAACTTGTATGTTTATCTTGTGCTCATAATATATCTTTATATTATGCCATCTAACTTTAATAATGTATAGAAAAACACTGATAATCAATATGAAAGATTCAATTCCATTAAAACATAAAATATAAAATAAAACAGTTATATTGTTTGATTACATAAAAACAAAGATAATCAACAGATAGGAAGTACAGACATTTTAACCAAAAGTTGAAATAATCAAAAGTAGGTCTGTATTCTTCACTTCCTTCCTCTTCCTTCTGTTGATGGTCTACTTTCCGAGGAAGGTTGCAATCTTCTCCTTCCTCTTCCTTTCTTCCTCATAGACCTCCTCGATGGTCTCAAATATGTTGAGCCTGTACTGCTGGAGTTCTCCCTCCACCTCTTCTTGTTTTGCTTGCATCTACAAATCATTTTTAAATGCAAAAGTTAAAATTTTTCAAATACTTATTTAATTCATATTCGATAAAACAGAATTGACTTACCTCCTCCAGCATCTTCTGATCATCATCTTCAATGGCCCGCTTTATCAAGTAAGCAATTCTACTTCTCTCTTGGTAGGAAGAGAAATAGAAACCTTCAAAAACTTTAATAATAGACAGCAGATCCTTCCTCTTGGTGGCAGTATTTGTTTCTGCAGCCTCTTCCAACAAGGACATGTGATACCCTGGGTGCAGATCCTTGTCAACTTCTGAGCACATGTTGTAGTACTCCTCGATCAAAATAAGTGGGTAAAAGCAGTAGTCCATTGTTTTTGGTAGAAGAGGATTGAGGGTTGTTTGATTGTGAGAGAGAAGGAAATATGTCTAGGCAATTTGTGATGGATAAGAATTGATGGATGAGTGTGTCCTTATATAGGGAGTAGTGGTTATTCAACTTCCGCATCAACTAGTTGCCTCTTTTTTAAAAGGGCGGGTTCCCAATGCAGTTTAACCTTTCCCCTTCCCCGTAACTGTAATAATTACTTTCGATTTTGGTATAAAAAAAAATTCTCTTCTACTGTATTAAGTACAGAGTAACCAATAAGATAATACCGTAAATACTTTGTCTTTGCACAGTTAGGTAAAAAATGATTGTCACTATTCACATCAAACAGCACCAAATACGCCCCCCTAATGATGGCCTTTTTTATCTCTTTTTCTCTCTTTTTTTATTTTTGTTTTATTTTAAATACCAAGACAACTATGATTGGATTAAATTGATAACCAACAATAGTTATGCTACTAAACACTGTATCTCTCTTATAATGAATTGAATTAATATAACAATATGTTACCCTGCTGACATTTGACCTAAAAAAAGAGAATTTGTGCCAAAGGCTCTTTGAAAACAATCTTAAAAGAAGTTAAAAGAGATAAATCTAAAAGAAACAATAGATATGCTACTAAAACTTGTAGCACTTATGCAAAAGTTTGATGTTGCTGACATATAAAGACTGAGTTAAATCTAAGGTATTGGGTTAGTGAATTTTAATGCTAGGATGCACTGAGATATTGTGATGATAGCTTGTAATGATTATTCACATCCAAGTCTTGCTTTCTCTCTTAGAATGAATTGAATTAATATAACAATTTGTTACCCTGCTGACATTTGACTTAAAAAAACAGAATTTGTCCCAAAGGCACGAATTTAGATTCAAATTAATAAAGTTACTTCTCTTTGAAACCAATCTTAAAAGAAATTAAAAGAGATAAATCTAAAACAAACAATAGGTATGCTACTAAAAGTTGCATCACTTATGCAAAACTTTGATGCTGCTGACATATAAAGACTGCACTACATCTAAGGTATTAGATTAGTGAATTTTAATGATAAAATGCACTGAGATGTTGTGCTGCTAGCTTGTAATGATTATGGACATCAAAACATTGCTTCCTCTCTTAGAATGAATTGAATTAGTATAACAATCTGTTACCCTGGTGACATTTGATGTTGTGCAAATGTATGATTATAATATGCAAATATAAATTGAAGGTGGGCAAATATAAAAGCATGATATGCAACTATAAATTGACGATATGCAAATATAAGGCAAAAAATATGATAAAGTTAATTCACGATGTGCAAATATAATATTATTGATATATAATACTTAGATTTTAGTTTTTAGTAAATAAAAATAAGTTGAGATAGTACAAATTGATGTCATGAAAATGTATGATTATAATATGCCAATATAAATTAATGTTGTGCAAATGTAAAAGTATGATATGCAACTATAATTGACTGATATGCAAATATAAGATTAAAATATGCATAAGTTGATGCTGCTAACATATAGAGACTGAGATAAATCTAAGATATTAAGTTACTGATTTTTAATGCTAAAATGTAATGGGATGTGCTATTAGCTTGTAATGATTATGCACATCAAAAGCTTGGTTTCCCTCTTTGAATGAATTGAATTAATATAACAATATGTTACTCTGCTGACATGTGATTTAGATAAACAGAATTTGTGCTACAGACACGAATTTATATTGAAATTAATAAAGTGACTGCTCTTTGAAAGCAATCCTAAACGAAATTAAAAGAGAACAATGTAAAACAAACCACAGTTATGCTACTAATCATCCATGTTTTTATCTCTTTTTGACCGAGGATATTTAAAAAATTGTAGACAAACAAAAATATAGGTGATTGCATAATAAAGTAAAAATAAACCATGTATATCTTCAATAAAAATACAAAGTTGCCGATTCGGCTAATATATATTTGATGACAATACATATTTACATTATAAAGCTCCATCTCTCCTTGATCAAATCTAAGCAGATAAGTTCTCGATGTCGAAAGAGCTTCTCATTTGTGATTGCCTTCACATCTCCTCCAAATATAAGCGCTTCAATTGCTTTTAATACAAACACCCCACCAACACACCTTCAATTCAAACACACAAATACATGGGGGAAAAAAGGAATTGTCAGCAAAAAAAAATGCAACAAAAGGAAAAATAAAAAGGAAAAAAAAAGTGTAATATATGATAAAAATAAAAAAAAGTATGTCAACATAGAAAGAACACATATGCAGTATGATCGTGAACTAAATCAGGCACCCTTAATAACTTGAAGGGGAAAGAGGTGAAATTTTCATATACACCAACTTTCACCAAATGGATTGGAAGCCACTTAGTAATTGGTTGCAAATATTCTTCAAGTAACCCAGCAGGAATACCAGTAACATTGCAATCATACACATTTATCACCTTTTCATCAATTAGTATCTCCAAGGCTACCCAATGCATGTTGTGGATATTGAAAGGTGTATAAATCTTCTTTGCTTACACCCAGGGTTTAGGATACCCATCAGGACAAATGCCATTGAAATACTCCTCAATAGCTTTTTCAACATTAACATCCTCCCCAAAAGTTGAAGCACATGAAGGCCAGTACTTAAGGTAAAAAAGCCAATCCAAAAGAACACAATCCTTGTACTTGTCAGCTTCTACATAAATTCGTTTTCTCATATGATATAACCCTGCTTCAAGATTCTGTAGAAACAAACTATTGTCAAGCAACAAAAAATAAAAAGCCACACAACAAAGGAAAAAGGAAAATCTACCCATATTTCGTTGATGTCAGCATTTTTTACCTCTGAATCCAACCACTTGCTCCTACTTAAAATATTCATGAAAAATGATTTGCCGAACCTTCCAAAACGAGTAGCAACAGAAAAATGCATGAAAAAGATTATACAATACACATAAATTTACAATAAGCATAGAAAGAGTAAAAATTAATAAAATCAGAGTAATATATAGATAATTGAATAACATAATAAAAAAAATACCGTTTGCTCTTTATAATAGAATACATAAACTGATGATCCTTGCTGCTGATCAGTGACTTCTTAGCATTGTACTGTGCCAATTTCTTTTCCTTTTCATCTACAAATGGGCTGAGCAAAAAACTACTGTCTATAGGAATGCAATTGGATCGCTTTAATTTTTCAATGTCACTTAAGATAGTAGGATCCTTGGCATATATATCCCAATCATCCAAGCGTGTGCCAACATCATCGTCTCGAACCAGAAGAAGATTGTTTGATACAGAAGGAATAGCAGAAGCAGGAAATTTATATGTAGATGATATGGTCTCATGATTAGTTTCAGAACCCTTTACAGAAGCATCCCCAGCTTCCGTGGATGAGATGTCAGCATCCTTTCCAACAACATCTGCATCGCCATCGAGTGTACCCTTCACATCACACAGTCCACTCTCAACAACATTTTTTAATGACAAAAGAACCTCACTGGTGACGATAGATGGAGATGATGACATCTCACAAGCATTGGCACTACAATTAGCATCCTTCCCCACTGCATTTACATCGCCATCCATTAAATCCTTCACATCACCAGCAACAGTTGATTCCTTTCTATAAGAAGATCCTCCCGCAAATCCCATGTCATCAACATTCACAACACCAACTCCAATATTTTTTGAGAAGGAATCCATTTCAAGAGCAACGACATTACATGGAGGACACAGAACATCAGAACCATCTGATTGAAGCTTTATATCAGCACCTTCCAAGCCCATTAGTGTGATAACATCATCATTTTCATCACCTCCCATGCAATCAGTAATTGAATCCTGGATATCAGAACCTCCACCCTCATATTCAGTGTCAGGAAAAGCAATTTTTAAACACTGTGCATCACCTAGAGGGCACTGTGCATCAACAAAATCACCATCCAATGACTTGACATCAACATCAATCCCACCTACATTCTCAATAACTCTAATATGTTCTTTCACATCAGAAATTTCACCATCAATTTCAGACTGAGTAGCATTCAAATCACAAACTTCATCACTACGCTTGCCATCAATATCAGCCTCATATAGTACATTAAAATCTGATGACATTTCAGTGTCAACGCACACAATTTTTAAGCACTATGCATCCCCTTGAGGGCGCTGTGCATCACCAATTCCACCTTCCATTGGCTTCCCATCAACATCCATCCCACCTACATCCTAAATAACTCCTTTCAATTCCTTGACATCAGAATCTTCACCATCAACTTCAGTCTGAGCATCATTCAAATCACCAACTTCAACACTACGCTTGAAATCAATGTAAGTCTGAACTTTATGAAATTCCTGCTCTTTGGAATAAATTTTAAAACCTCCACTATCATACTAAATACATACCACCTCCCCCGAGGAAATGTCATCCTCAATCTGGATGTCAGCATCAGGCAGACCCTTTGCATCTCCAACTCCCACCACCATTAAGGAGATGTCAGCGTCATTTTTATCTACATCACCAGCAACATTTTTTGAGGAGGGACGCATCTCAAGAGCAACAATATTACATGGAGGACATAGAGTATCAGACTCATCTGAATGAAGCTTCATAGCAGCACCTTCCGATCCCATTAATGTGATAACATCATCATTTTTATCACCTCCCACACAAGACTTAATTGAATCCTCTATATCAAAACCTCCACCCTCATATTCAGTTTCAGCACATGCAATTTTTAAGCACTGTGCATCACTTTTAGTGCACTGTGAATCACCAAATTCACCTTCCGTTGGATTGCCATCAACATCCATCCCAACTACATCCTCAATAACTCGGTTCCTTCATATCAGAAGCTTCCCCCATCAACTTCAGGCTGATCATCATTCAAATCACCAACTTCAATACTACACTTGCCATCAATGTCAGCCTCAGATATTACAACAAACTCAGATGACATTTCATTGGAAGGTAAATTTAGATCAACAGTTGAGATAACTACTTCATCTCCTTTATTGAAATCCAAATCAACTCCGTGAACACCAAGCAAATCCGTCTGTATATCATGAACAACTTCATTATTAACTTTTGTACCAGCAGCATCATTAGGAATGGAATGCAATATGGCTGAGACACATCACCCATACATGCGTGCATTGTAACCTTGTTCTCAAGTGAAGTGAAGTTCTCCCCAATAACAGAAAACATGGTAATAATCCCATCTAACTTTCCCATACATGTCTTAATTTCACCTACACTAGCAGCCAACTTCTTTATACATTCAGGCAACTCTTCTAGCTTATCAAGACGCCTAAAAATTTCATTCACCAACTGAGATGAACTATCAATAACAGGGGCGGAAGCATTATCATCAAATTTAGAACAAACATCACCCATTTCATCACTTTTTCACCCTTTTTGGGAGGCAACACCCCCATACAACAACCTTTTTCGGGTACATGTCCATATGTCTCAGCTTCATGAATTGAATCAGCAATAAAATCATCAACACAACCACCAGGTTTTTTTGCATCAGAATCAACTCCCAAATTTATGTCTCGAGTTTCTGGACCAGATGAGTTAACTAGGGCATAAGGAGAACCAATAAGAGACATAGTTGACCCAATAGAGTCAACAGAATGGGTGCCACCAAAGTCATCATCAAGGGGGCCCCCAGTTTCATGCACATGGGGATCAACAGCATCGTCATGTACCCCACCAGTATCACGAGAAGATCCAAACACATCACCCTTTTCCTTAGACAGTCCACCAGGGACCAACGCAACTGCAGTAGACACCACGTGCAAAGATAAAGACTTGTCAGCACATTCTGTATAGAATATATTCCTAGTCTTTTTATCACCAGTCTTCCTCTTCTTCAGACTGTGATAAACAATTTTTAAAGGTACAAGCTTCTCACACTCAATCATTTGATCAACCTTATCACCATCAACAACAGGTATAAAAGGCTCCTTGACTAGCACATCTGTGTCAGCGCCCGAAACACGAACTTTCTTACCTGACTCTTTCTTATTTCTCATATTATTGGCTTTCCTCTTATTTGATTTCTTATCCTCTAAAAACACAATAGGGGAGGACTAAAAGGTACCTGCAGAATGACCCCTCCTCAAAGCAATATCATTACATGTCACTTTACCTCTCTTTACAATAGGCATTCTTGTTCTCAAAGACTTCATGTTCTTTGCCTTATGTACAACATCCTGTTTTTCCCCCAAATTGACTTCATCATTCCCAACAACAACAACTAAATCATCATTATTTACAACAACTTGTTTCTCCCCCAAATTGCCTTCATCATTGCCAACAACAAAAGCTAAATCATCATTACGTATGAACCTATTATTATATGCCTTTGTACGCAATCGAAGAGTTTCATACAGACCATCATCCAACTTGGGGGAAACAGGTTGAGCAATGTCATCAACTCTTGCATCAACAACTTCTTCACTATACACCGTCCCTGGTGTTTTTGCAAATTTACCATAAGTAGGGAACAATGGTGCCTAAACAAATAGAGTAAATATATGATTAACAGCACGAATATTTACAACAAACAACAACTATGCTACTAACCTGTAATACTTATGCAAAACTTTGGTACTGCTGACATAGAATGACTAAGCCAAATATAAGATATTTGGTTACTGGCTTTTAATGATAAAATACAATGAGATGTTATGCTATTAGATTTTAATGATTATGCACATCCAAACCTTCCTTTCTCTTTTAGAATGAATTGAAGTAATTTAGCAATCTATTACTCTGCTGACATGTGATTTAAATAAACATATCTTAACACTTATGCAAAAATTTGGTTCCTACTCGTTAAAATAAATATAAAAAGAAATCAAAAGTGATCAATGTAAAACAAAAATCATTTGTGCTGTAAAAAATTAAAACTTTTGCAAAAATTTGGTTCTGCTGATATGTCTGGTTTTTTTGCAAGTTTCTGCTGGCATCTCTGGTGGTTTTGCAAATTCACCATAAGTAGTGGACAATGGTGCCTAAAACAGAGAGTAAACAAATTGGTTGAAAACTACAAAACATAATAAACTTACCAAATCACCATCAAAAAAGTGTTGAAGCACTATCATAGATGTGTTTAATGCGACATTCCCAGCGCAAAGAGTATGGATCTCCAGCAGCCATTTTGAAATTACAGTCAAATTTTGCAGCCACTGATGGGAAGGCTTCTAAAAGCCATGACTGGTACAAATAAAAATAAAATATTTAAAATAATGAGCTAGAAGAGTAATATATGATAACAAACAATAAAACTGCTGACAAACTTAAAAAAACAATAAAAACACTACCTGAAAAGCAAGATTATACCCATATATATCATAACAACCTCTATCATCGTCACGATCAGCCAGAGCCACATTCTTTAATGACATCACCAACCGCGTGTATGAAACTCTCCCCCAAGGATAAATTTCAAACTCATTCTCATCACAAGCAAGAGATAAGTTTTCTTCACTTACAAACTCTGATCGCCTGAATAATAGCACCTTTTCAATAATAAGCAACTTAGCCAGAATCAACTTCTTCGTAGAGGATTTTATCTAAGATTTAAAACACTGAACTAAGTCTTTATAAGAGCATTTCTTCTGCCCAAAGAAATCAATTGCAGACACATGTTTTCGTGGTTTGCAACCATGAGCTTCACAAGGAAGCCCGGTAATAACATATGAAGGTTCGATAATGTAAAACAAAGTAATATAAAGATACTCTAGAAGGGGGGTTGAATAGAGTATGCCGGTTTTTTTGCAGATAGTCTCAAGACTTTTGAAGCTCGTGCAAAACCCTTTGAGATTAGACTTAGTCTTTTCTCTGAAAACCTGAATCACAAAGTTAAACAATTCGAACCAAGTGCGAAAATAAGGTAAAGCAGTAAATAAAGAACACAATGAGTTGTTTACGAGGTTCGGCACGAACTTGGCCTACGTCCCCGCCTAGGGTTCTTCCACAACCCTAGGATTCAACCGGCTTTTATTGATTCACAAGACTTAGGATCCTAATAGCTCACCGAGAAGCCTCTCTCCTATACAATTGCAATCTAGTCAACTCACGTTCCCTTGGAGTCCTAGACCAATATAGAAGAGCCCCACCTCTCTATGCTATCTAGTACAATCCTCTTACACTTAGTGAATCAATCGCCTAGTGTCCACTTCCTGAGTTAGAAACTCTCGAGTATAACACTATCACGAAATATATCCTATAAGCTCACTGTGTAACTCTCAAATGCTTTGAAATGAAATAACAGACTCTTAAGGACTAGCAGAGAGCACACGGAGAAGACAGATCTCGCTTGAGGGCATGAGTGTATGAATGCTTGTGTTTAACGAATGTGTAGATGTCTTCTCTTCTTCCTTTTTTTTTATAGAGAACAAATCGACGCCAAGGATCTCCACCAATGGCTATATCAGATCATGGCCTAAGATGGACTCTTCACAATCTTCTATCTTTGGAAACTTCTAAAGCCATGATCACGATTTGCTTCTACTCAGCTTTGAGCGCTTAAGGAAGGATATAATTCAAAAACACTTCCTAAAAAGTTAGTGAATAATAATATCTGAAAGCATATAATAATATATAATATTATTCGAGCATATATTATAGACAAACAGGTTTTGTGTTTCATCAACACTGCTATAGTTTCAAAACCTTTGACACAAACAGACTGTCAAGGCCTTTGAAACTTATTCCGATTTTCATCAAGGGAGGGAGTTATCAATCTCCCCCTTGATGAAAGACAAAATCTGTGCATCCCTACAACTTAGTCAAACATATAAAATAAGCAGCATCGGACTAAGTACCTGCATGGGTTAGACGAATGTTGGATCAAAGTTTTAAAACATGAAAGATATCCAACTAAAAACAAAAACCAAGGTCTTCCAAGACCTTTGAGTCGCAGCAGTTTAAAAAGTTTAAACACCACAGATCATCTCCCCCTTTTTGTCTTTCAACAAAGGGAGGAGGTAAAACAGTAACCAAAAGTTTTGAAGCAGTTTCCAAAAACCAGCAATGTTTCAGATTTGGGGTAAGGGTAGGGTAGGATAAGGCTAAGCTTCATCGTCCGGAGCATCATCAATGAGCAGCGACCTCAGACCTTGCAGCAGCTTGGACACCCCGCTCATCTCCGTCATAAACTCCTTGTGCAGCTCCTTAATATCCAGGCGAACTTCCTCCAAGCCCAACTCTAGGTTGTCCATGCGTTCATCAATGGCTGAGGCAGCGGGAAGAGCTTTTGAGGGAGAAGCAAGACTCCAAGTCCCTTGGGAGGACCGAGTAATGCATATCTTCTCAAAGCTCTTGGAGTCGAACTTTCCCATATGACGCTGTTGTTCTTCATTTTTGAAATCGATTCCAGAAGCTTTGAAGATATGGGTCAAAAGGGTGGCAAAGGGGAGGGGAGTTCCTTTTCTGGCTTTTCGAGTGTGAGCCATGGATCAAAGGATAGTGTTGGCCAGATCAAGATCAAGGACGTTTAAGATACGGTATAGAAGGATCATGGCATTATTGGTAAGGAGAGAGCCAGAGTTTAGACGGGGTAAGAGGCAACGCACAATGATGTTAAAAATAATCTTTGCCTCTTGGGTAAGAGATGAGTGGGTGAGCTGCTTTGAGGTGCTGTTGGATGCTTCGGGTAGGAGATATTTGGATCGGGCAAGGGCTAGGCACTGTTCTTTCGTGGGGTTCTCGGGAGAGGGTGGACAAGGTCTAGGTAGGCAAAGGAAATCTGCGAAGTCAATGGAGTTGAAAGAGATTCTAACTCCCTTGACGACGGATTCCAAAGACCAACCGTCGGCATTGTGTTTGGCTTTTAGGTTTATGTAGAACAGGCGGGTAAGTTGGGGATAGTAGATAGCTTCAAGGTTGAGAAGGGTCCAGGCAGGGGATTGTTTGAGTAGAGAGATGCAAGGTAAATTCAAAGCTTCAAAGAACGCAAGATCTAAAAAATCAAAACAACAAATCATACGAGTTCGAAACTTATCTACCCACTTTCCAGCCATCTCAGCATTTTCAAACCATGAAGAGGGTAAGGATTGGTTTACCTGAATGAGGGCAGGTGGATTGGCGTTCTTCCTGCGTGCTAGTGTGGGAGCAGTCCTCTTGGCAGGCGCCTCAAGGCTTCTGAGAATGCCCTTCCTGGTACGCTTGGGAGATGGAGGCTTGGCAGCTGTTGGGGCTTTCCACTTCTTTGGAGACGGGGGAAGAGGAGGAGGAGAAGGAGAGGGAACAAGTTCGGGCTCCTCGTCCTCTTCGTCCTTAGACCCCGAGTCCTCATCGGACCCTTCAGCATCCTTGTCATCGCCGGTCTCGTCTTCCTCTTCGTCTTCTTCCTCTAGTTCCTCCTCAGTGGGAACCTCCTTTTCAGCCTCTTTTCGAACTCTCTCGGCCTCCTCCTCGGCTAACTTCCGTGCCTGCTCGGCCTCTTTCTCATCCTTTATCTTTCTTAAAGCTTCTTCTTCAGCTTCCTTGGCGGCATCTCGTTCCAAGATCGCATCTAGATCCTCCTCTTCCTCCTCTTCGTCCACCTCCTCGACAATGATTTTCTTTTCCCTTTTTGCTTAGCACTGAAAGGTTTCTTCGCTGAGCGCTTCTGAGAACTCTTGGTTGCTGTAGTCGTGCTCTCAGCGATGGTGCTCTGGATAGTAGCTAGGACAATTGCTTGTGGAGTGGGTTCAGGTGGAGGGGAAGTAGCAGTGACCTGGCGTCCCTTGAGGGTGGCGCCAAGTCTTTTGGGCGTGGAGGTTTTCTTTGATTTGGGAGCCATGGAGGTAATCGGCTAGGGTTTCAGAACAGTTTGAGAGGTTAAAGAAGGAGAATTGGAAGGGTTTTAGGTAGTTCTGAAGTTATGAGGTAATCGAGTGGGGTTTGGGTTTTAAATGGGAGAGATTTGAGTGATGGGACGGGTTTAGGGTTCCAATGTGGGTAATGATAACATTGCCAATTTGAAAATATTTCCATTCAAATTTCAAATCTACTTCTTTAACCATTCAAAAAGGAGGGAAGAATCCGAAAATATTTTGTTCCAAAAATAAAACATGTACTCGGATGGGGAAATAAAATATGTAACATATATAGAATTTTGAAATCCGTTAAAAAATTATACTTGATCAAATATCTAAAAAGATATTAACCAAATATATATGATCCGATATCTGTACTCTACCATTCAGTTCACAAACCTTGACATAGTTCACAAAGGTCTTGACACTGGGTAGAATTTATCTTTCGTAAAGGGAAAGCTCCCCCTACGAAAGTGCATCCTTGTTAAGCATTCCAATCTCTCGTCTAATGAAGGTGAACCTGTCCTCTGCCAAAGGCTTAGTGAAAATGTCAGCCCATTGATAATCAGTAGAAATAAAAGATATGGACACATCACTTTTTTCGACATGGTCTCTAATGAAGTGATGTCTTACATCAATATGTTTGGTTCTTGAATGCTGAACAGGATTCTTCGTGATTGATATGGCACTTGTGTTGTCACACTTAATGGGAATACCTTTGAGGTTAATGCCAATATCTCTCATTTGTTGAGCTATCCAAAGGATTTGGGAGCAACAAGCTCCAGCTGCTATGTATTCGGCTTCGGCAGTGGATAGAGCAACTGAGTTTTGTTTCTTTGAATTCCAACTGATCAAGGATGCTCCTAAGAATTGGCAACATCCTGATGTGCTCTTCCTATCCACCTTATAGCCTGCAAAATCTGCATCAGAATACCCGATTAGTGTAAAATCTTTTTGCTTTGGGTACCATAAGC
The DNA here is from genome assembly GCA_963922045.1 of Persicaria maculosa. Classification (NCBI taxonomy): domain Eukaryota; kingdom Viridiplantae; phylum Streptophyta; class Magnoliopsida; order Caryophyllales; family Polygonaceae; genus Persicaria; species Persicaria maculosa. The sequence goes on along the minus strand of OY998259.1, from coordinate 48,958,761 downwards.
CAAGCTCCTTAGTGCCATTGAGATATCGAAAGATCCTCTTCACAGCCACGAGGTGAGATTCTTTAGGATCAGCTTGAAACCTAGCACACATGCAAACACTAAACATGATGTCAGGTCTACTGGCTGTAAGATATAGTAAAGATCCAATCATCCCTCCATACTCCTTTTGATTGACACTCTTCCCAGTCTTGTCTTGATCTAGAGATAATGTTGAGCTCATGGATGTCTTGGCTGCTTTGAATTGATCCATCTTGAATTTCTTCAAGAGATCCTTAGTGTGCTTGCTTTGGTTGACAAAGATCCCTTTATTGGATTGATGAACTTGTAGTCCCAAAAAGAAGTTGAGTTCACCCATCAAGCTCATCTCAAATTCGCTGCACATAATGTCAGAAAATTCCTTGCACAAAGATGTGTTAGTAGCACCAAATAATATATCATCAACATAAATTTGAATAACCAAAATGTCCTTTCCTTTGGTCTTGATAAAAAGAGTCTTGTCGATCAACCCCCTTTTAAAATCATTTTCTAAAAGATATTTTGACAAGCGCTCATACCAAGATCTTGGGGCTTGTTTCAAACCATAAAGCGCTTTGTCTAGTTTATAAACATGGTTGGGAAATTCCGAACTTTCAAAACCTGGGGGTTGAGCCACATAAACTTCTTCCTCTAAGAAACCATTAAGAAAAGCACACTTGACATCCATTTGATATATAACTTTATGCTCATAAAAGATGCAAATGCTAATAAAATGCGAATGGCTTCAAGCCTGGCTACGGGAGCAAAGGTCTCCTCGTAGTCAATACCTTCCTCTTGATTGTAGCCTTGGGCAACAAGCCTTGCTTTGTTCCTCACGATCTTACCATTCTCATCTAGCTTGTTTCGAAATACCCATCGTCTGCCTATGACTAATTGATGCTTTGGCCTAGGCTTCAAGGTCTAGACTTTATTCCTTTCAAATTCGTTAAGCTCACTTTGCATAGCAATGATCCAATCTGGCTCTTGAAGGGCCTCATCTACCTTCTTTGGTTCTATAAGAGAAACAAACGCGTGAAAAGCACAAAGATCTTTAAGTTTAGAACGAGTTTGAAAACTAGATGTAGGGTCAGAAATGATATCCTTTAATGAGTGTGATGAGGAGTATTTGAATTTTCTTTTGCTGGTCTCAGCTCCTTGATTCGTCAGACTAGCAGGATTGATTTGTGGTACATCTGACTCCGTGGTCCTGTTAGGTTCAGTTACAGTAATTTCTGATGTTTCAACATTGTTGGATTGGACACCAAGGGCTTTGGACGAATCTTCAACACCTTGGGCCAATTCTTCAGTGTTGAGAATCTGTTCCTGCATGTTCCTCTTCTCTGTGTTCTTGGTGGCAGCATCATCACCTTCCTCGTTCTCTGCATGGATGTTAAGATCTATATCTGCAACACTTTCACTCAAAGAACCATCATTGCACTCATCAAATATAACATGTATGCTTTCTTCAACTAATTGGGTCCTTTTATTGAAGATTCCATTGTTATGAACAAAACAAGTACAGCCAAAGGGTTTAAAATAAGATATAAGTGGTTTGCGGCCTTTGAAAAGTTCATAAGGAGTTTTCTTTAAGATGGAACGAATAAGACAACGATTCAAAATATAGTTAGCTGTGTTAACAGCTTCAGTCCAATAGGTTTTAGGTAATGCATTTTCTAAAAGCATAGTCCTGGGCATATCATCTCCCCCTTTTTGTCGCAGCAGTTTAAAAAGTTTAAACACCACAGATCATCTCCCCCTTTTTGTCTTTCAACAAAGGGAGGAGGTAAAACAGTAACCAAAAGTTTTGAAGCAGTTTCCAAAAACCAGCAATGTTTCAGATTTGGGGTAAGGGTAGGGTAGGATAAGGCTAAGCTTCATCGTCCGGAGCATCATCAATGAGCAGCGACCTCAGACCTTGCAGCAGCTTGGACACCCCGCTCATCTCCGTCATAAACTCCTTGTGCAGCTCCTTAATATCCAGGCGAACTTCCTCCAAGCCCAACTCTAGGTTGTCCATGCGTTCATCAATGGTTGAGGCAGCGGGAAGAGCTTTTGAGGGAGAAGCAATACTCCAAGTCCCTTGGGAGGACCGAGTAATGCATATCTTCTCAAAGCTCTTGGAGTCGAACTTTTCCATATGACGCTGTTGTTCTTCATTTTTGAAATCGATTCCAGAAGCTTTGAAGATATGGGTCAAAATGGTGGCAAAGGGGAGGGGAGTTCCTTTTCTGGCTTTTCGAGTGTGAGCCATGGATCAAAGGATAGTGTTGGCCAGATCAAGATCAAGGACGTTTAAGATACGGTATAGAAGGATCATGGCATTATTGGTAAGGAGAGAGCCAGAGTTTAGACGGGGTAAGAGGCAACGCACAATGATGTTAAAAATAATCTTTGCCTCTTGGGTAAGAGATGAGTGGGTGAGCTGCTTTGAGGTGCTGTTGGATGCTTCGGGTAGGAGATATTTGGATCGGGCAAGGGCTAGACACTGTTCTTTCGTGGGGTTCTCGGGAGAGGGTGGACAAGGTCTAGGTAGGCAAAGGAAATCTGCGAAGTCAATGGAGTTGAAAGAGATTCTAACTCCCTTGACGACGGATTCCAAAGACCAACCGTCGGCATTGTGTTTGGCTTTTAGGTTTATGTAGAACAGGCGGGTAAGTTGGGGATAGTAGATAGCTTCAAGGTTGAGAAGGGTCCAGGCAGGGGATTGTTTGAGTAGAGAGATGCAAGGTAAATTCAAAGCTTCAAAGAACGCAAGATCTAAAAAATCAAAACAACAAATCATACGAGTTCGAAACTTATCTACCCACTTTCCAGCCATCTCAGCATTTTCAAACCATGAAGAGGGCAAGGATTGGTTTACCTGAATGAGGGCAGGTGGATTGGTGTTCTTCCTGCGTGCTAGTGTGGGAGCAGTCCTCTTGGCAGGCGCCTCAAGGCTTCTGAGAATGCCCTTCCTGGTACGCTTGGGAGATGGAGGCTTGGCAGCTGTTGGGGCTTTCCACTTCTTTGGAGACGGGGGAAGAGGAGGAGGAGAAGGAGAGGGAACAAGTTCGGGCTCCTCGTCCTCTTCGTCCTTAGACCCCGAGTCCTCATCGGACCCTTCAGCATCCTCGTCATCGCCGGTCTCGTCTTCCTCTTCGTCTTCTTCCTCTAGTTCCTCCTCAGTGGGAACCTCCTTTTCAGCCTCTTTTCGAACTCTCTCGGCCTCCTCCTCGGCTAACTTCCGTGCCTGCTCGGCCTCTTTCTCATCCTTTATCTTTCTTAAAGCTTCTTCTTCAGCTTCCTTGGCGGCATCTCGTTCCAAGATCGCATCTAGATCCTCCTCTTCCTCCTCTTCGTCCACCTCCTCGACAATGATTTTCTTTTCCCTTTTTGCTTAGCACTGAAAGGTTTCTTCGCTGAGCGCTTCTGAGAACTCTTGGTTGCTGTAGTCGTGCTCTCAGCGATGGTGCTCTGGATAGTAGCTAGGACAATTGCTTGTGGAGTGGGTTCAGGTGGAGGGGAAGTAGCAGTGACCTGGCGTCCCTTGAGGGTGGCGCCAAGTCTTTTGGGCGTGGAGGTTTTCTTTGATTTGGGAGCCATGGAGGTAATCGGTTAGGGTTTCAGAACAGTTTGAGAGGTTGAAGAAGGAGAATTGGAAGGGTTTTAGGTAGTTCTGAAGTTATGAGGTAATCGAGTGGGGTTTGGGTTTTAAATGGGAGAGATTTGAGTGATGGGACGGGTTTAGGGTTCCAATGTGGGTAATGATAACATTGCCAATTTGAAAATATTTCCATTCAAATTTCAAATCTACTTCTTTAACCATTCAAAAAGGAGGGAAGAATCCGAAAATATTTTGTTCCAAAAATAAAACATGTACTCGGATGGGGAAATAAAATATGTAACATATATAGAATTTTGAAATCCGTTAAAAAATTATACTTGATCAAATATCTAAAAAGATATTAACCAAATATATATGATCCGATATCTGTACTCTACCATTCAGTTCACAAACCTTGACATAGTTCACAAAGGTCTTGACACTGGGTAGAATTTATCTTTCGTAAAGGGAAAGCTCCCCCTACGAAAGTGCATCCTTGTTAAGCATTCCAATCTCTCGTCTAATGAAGGTGAACCTGTCCTCTGCCAAAGGCTTAGTGAAAATGTCAGCCCATTGATAATCAGTAGAAATAAAAGATATGGACACATCACTTTTTTCGACATGGTCTCTAATGAAGTGATGTCTTACATCAATATGTTTGGTTCTTGAATGCTGAACAGGATTCTTCGTGCTTGATATGGCACTTGTGTTGTCACACTTAATGGGAATACCTTTGAAGTTAATGCCAATATCTCTCATTTGTTGAGCTATCCAAAGGATTTGGGAGCAACAAGCTCCAGCTGCTATGTATTCGGCTTCGGCAGTGGATAGAGCAACTGAGTTTTGTTTCTTTGAATGCCAACTGATCAAGGATGCTCCTAAGAATTGGCAACATCCTGACGTGCTCTTCCTATCCACCTTATAGCCTGCAAAATCTGCATCAGAATACCCGATTAGTGTAAAATCTTTTTGCTTTGGGTACCATAAGCCAAGCTCCTTAGTGCCATTGAGATATCGAAAGATCCTCTTCACAGCCACGAGGTGAGATTCTTTAGGATCAGCTTGAAACCTAGCACACATGCAAACACTAAACATGATGTCAGGTCTACTGGCTGTAAAATATAGTAAAGATCCAATCATCCCTCGATACTCCTTTTGATTGACACTCTTCCCAGTCTTGTCTTGATCTAGAGATAATGTTGAGCTCATGGATGTCTTGGCTGCTTTGAATTGATCCATCTTGAATTTCTTCAAGAGATCCTTAGTGTGCTTGCTTTGGTTGACAAAGATCCCTTTATTGGATTGATGAACTTGTAGTCCCAAAAAGAAGTTGAGTTCATCCATCAAGCTCATCTCAAATTCGCTGCACATAATGTCAGAAAATTCCTTGCACAAAGATGTGTTAGTAGCACCAAATAATATATCATCAACATAAATTTGAATAACCAAAATGTCCTTTCCTTTGGTCTTGATAAAAAGAGTCTTGTCGATCAACCCCCTTTTAAAATCATTTTCTAAAAGATATTTTGACAAGCGCTCATACCAAGATCTTGGGGCTTGTTTCAAACCATAAAGCGCTTTGTCTAGTTTATAAACATGGTTGGGAAATTCCGAACTTTCAAAACCTGGGGGTTGAGCCACATAAACTTCTTCCTCTAAGAAACCATTAAGAAAAGCACACTTGACATCCATTTGATATATAACTTTATGCTCATAAAAGATGCAAATGCTAATAAAATGCGAATGGCTTCAAGCCTGGCTACGGGAGCAAAGGTCTCCTCGTAGTCAATACCTTCCTCTTGATTGTAGCCTTGGGCAACAAGCCTTGCTTTGTTCCTCACGATCTTACCATTCTCATCTAGCTTGTTTCGAAATACCCATCGTCTGCCTATGACTAATTGATGCTTTGGCCTAGGCTTCAAGGTCTAGACTTTATTCCTTTCAAATTCGTTAAGCTCACTTTGCATAGCAATGATCCAATCTGGCTCTTGAAGGGCCTCATCTACCTTCTTTGGTTCTATAAGAGAAACAAACGCGTGAAAAGCACAAAGATCTTTAAGTTTAGAACGAGTTTGAAAACTAGATGTAGGGTCAGAAATGATATCCTTTAATGAGTGTGATGAGGAGTATTTGAATTTTCTTTTGCTGGTCTCAGCTCCTTGATTCGTCAGACTAGCAGGATTGATTTGTGGTACATCTGACTCCGTGGTCCTGTTAGGTTCAGTTACAGTAATTTCTGATGTTTCAACACTGTTGGATTGGACACCAAGGGCTTTGGACGAATCTTCAACACCTTGGGCCAATTCTTCAGTGTTGAGAATCTGTTCCTGCATGTTCCTCTTCTCTGTGTTCTTGGTGGCAGCATCATCACCTTCCTCGTTCTCTGCATGGATGTTAAGATCTATATCTGCAACACTTTCACTCAAAGAACCATCATTGCACTCATCAAATATAACATGTATGCTTTCTTCAACTAATTGGGTCCTTTTATTGAAGATTCCATTGTTATGAACAAAACAAGTACAGCCAAAGGGTTTAAAATAAGATATAAGTGGTTTGCGGCCTTTGAAAAGTTCATAAGGAGTTTTCTTTAAGATGGAACGAATAAGACAACGATTCAAAATATAGTTAGCTGTGTTAACAGCTTCAGTCCAATAGGTTTTAGGTAATGCATTTTCTAAAAGCATAGTCCTGGGCATATCATCTCCCCCTTTTTGTCGCAGCAGTTTAAAAAGTTTAAACACCACAGATCATCTCCCCCTTTTTGTCTTTCAACAAAGGGAGGAGGTAAAACAGTAACCAAAAGTTTTGAAGCAGTTTCCAAAAACCAGCAATGTTTCAGATTTGGGGTAAGGGTAGGGTAGGATAAGGCTAAGCTTCATCGTCCGGAGCATCATCAATGAGCAGCGACCTCAGACCTTGCAGCAGCTTGGACACCCCGCTCATCTCCGTCATAAACTCCTTGTGCAGCTCCTTAATATCCAGGCGAACTTCCTCCAAGCCCAACTCTAGGTTGTCCATGCGTTCATCAATGGTTGAGGCAGCGGGAAGAGCTTTTGAGGGAGAAGCAATACTCCAAGTCCCTTGGGAGGACCGAGTAATGCATATCTTCTCAAAGCTCTTGGAGTCGAACTTTTCCATATGACGCTGTTGTTCTTCATTTTTGAAATCGATTCCAGAAGCTTTGAAGATATGGGTCAAAATGGTGGCAAAGGGGAGGGGAGTTCCTTTTCTGGCTTTTCGAGTGTGAGCCATGGATCAAAGGATAGTGTTGGCCAGATCAAGATCAAGGACGTTTAAGATACGGTATAGAAGGATCATGGCATTATTGGTAAGGAGAGAGCCAGAGTTTAGACGGGGTAAGAGGCAACGCACAATGATGTTAAAAATAATCTTTGCCTCTTGGGTAAGAGATGAGTGGGTGAGCTGCTTTGAGGTGCTGTTGGATGCTTCGGGTAGGAGATATTTGGATCGGGCAAGGGCTAGACACTGTTCTTTCGTGGGGTTCTCGGGAGAGGGTGGACAAGGTCTAGGTAGGCAAAGGAAATCTGCGAAGTCAATGGAGTTGAAAGAGATTCTAACTCCCTTGACGACGGATTCCAAAGACCAACCGTCGGCATTGTGTTTGGCTTTTAGGTTTATGTAGAACAGGCGGGTAAGTTGGGGATAGTAGATAGCTTCAAGGTTGAGAAGGGTCCAGGCAGGGGATTGTTTGAGTAGAGAGATGCAAGGTAAATTCAAAGCTTCAAAGAACGCAAGATCTAAAAAATCAAAACAACAAATCATACGAGTTCGAAACTTATCTACCCACTTTCCAGCCATCTCAGCATTTTCAAACCATGAAGAGGGCAAGGATTGGTTTACCTGAATGAGGGCAGGTGGATTGGTGTTCTTCCTGCGTGCTAGTGTGGGAGCAGTCCTCTTGGCAGGCGCCTCAAGGCTTCTGAGAATGCCCTTCCTGGTACGCTTGGGAGATGGAGGCTTGGCAGCTGTTGGGGCTTTCCACTTCTTTGGAGACGGGGGAAGAGGAGGAGGAGAAGGAGAGGGAACAAGTTCGGGCTCCTCGTCCTCTTCGTCCTTAGACCCCGAGTCCTCATCGGACCCTTCAGCATCCTCGTCATCGCCGGTCTCGTCTTCCTCTTCGTCTTCTTCCTCTAGTTCCTCCTCAGTGGGAACCTCCTTTTCAGCCTCTTTTCGAACTCTCTCGGCCTCCTCCTCGGCTAACTTCCGTGCCTGCTCGGCCTCTTTCTCATCCTTTATCTTTCTTAAAGCTTCTTCTTCAGCTTCCTTGGCGGCATCTCGTTCCAAGATCGCATCTAGATCCTCCTCTTCCTCCTCTTCGTCCACCTCCTCGACAATGATTTTCTTTTCCCTTTTTGCTTAGCACTGAAAGGTTTCTTCGCTGAGCGCTTCTGAGAACTCTTGGTTGCTGTAGTCGTGCTCTCAGCGATGGTGCTCTGGATAGTAGCTAGGACAATTGCTTGTGGAGTGGGTTCAGGTGGAGGGGAAGTAGCAGTGACCTGGCGTCCCTTGAGGGTGGCGCCAAGTCTTTTGGGCGTGGAGGTTTTCTTTGATTTGGGAGCCATGGAGGTAATCGGTTAGGGTTTCAGAACAGTTTGAGAGGTTGAAGAAGGAGAATTGGAAGGGTTTTAGGTAGTTCTGAAGTTATGAGGTAATCGAGTGGGGTTTGGGTTTTAAATGGGAGAGATTTGAGTGATGGGACGGGTTTAGGGTTCCAATGTGGGTAATGATAACATTGCCAATTTGAAAATATTTCCATTCAAATTTCAAATCTACTTCTTTAACCATTCAAAAAGGAGGGAAGAATCCGAAAATATTTTGTTCCAAAAATAAAACATGTACTCGGATGGGGAAATAAAATATGTAACATATATAGAATTTTGAAATCCGTTAAAAAATTATACTTGATCAAATATCTAAAAAGATATTAACCAAATATATATGATCCGATATCTGTACTCTACCATTCAGTTCACAAACCTTGACATAGTTCACAAAGGTCTTGACACTGGGTAGAATTTATCTTTCGTAAAGGGAAAGCTCCCCCTACGAAAGTGCATCCTTGTTAAGCATTCCAATCTCTCGTCTAATGAAGGTGAACCTGTCCTCTGCCAAAGGCTTAGTGAAAATGTCAGCCCATTGATAATCAGTAGAAATAAAAGATATGGACACATCACTTTTTTCGACATGGTCTCTAATGAAGTGATGTCTTACATCAATATGTTTGGTTCTTGAATGCTGAACAGGATTCTTCGTGATTGATATGGCACTTGTGTTGTCACACTTAATGGGAATACCTTTGAAGTTAATGCCAATATCTCTCATTTGTTGAGCTATCCAAAGGATTTGGGAGCAACAAGCTCCAGCTGCTATGTATTCGGCTTCGGCAGTGGATAGAGCAACTGAGTTTTGTTTCTTTGAATGCCAACTGATCAAGGATGCTCCTAAGAATTGGCAACATCCTGACGTGCTCTTCCTATCCACCTTATAGCCTGCAAAATCTGCATCAGAATACCCGATTAGTGTAAAATCTTTTTGCTTTGGGTACCATAAGCCAAGCTCCTTAGTGCCATTGAGATATCGAAAGATCCTCTTCACAGCCACGAGGTGAGATTCTTTAGGATCAGCTTGAAACCTAGCACACATGCAAACACTAAACATGATGTCAGGTCTACTGGCTGTAAAATATAGTAAAGATCCAATCATCCCTCGATACTCCTTTTGATTGACACTCTTCCCAGTCTTGTCTTGATCTAGAGATAATGTTGAGCTCATGGATGTCTTGGCTGCTTTGAATTGATCCATCTTGAATTTCTTCAAGAGATCCTTAGTGTGCTTGCTTTGGTTGACAAAGATCCCTTTATTGGATTGATGAACTTGTAGTCCCAAAAAGAAGTTGAGTTCATCCATCAAGCTCATCTCAAATTCGCTGCACATAATGTCAGAAAATTCCTTGCACAAAGATGTGTTAGTAGCACCAAATAATATATCATCAACATAAATTTGAATAACCAAAATGTCCTTTCCTTTGGTCTTGATAAAAAGAGTCTTGTCGATCAACCCCCTTTTAAAATCATTTTCTAAAAGATATTTTGACAAGCGCTCATACCAAGATCTTGGGGCTTGTTTCAAACCATAAAGCGCTTTGTCTAGTTTATAAACATGGTTGGGAAATTCCGAACTTTCAAAACCTGGGGGTTGAGCCACATAAACTTCTTCCTCTAAGAAACCATTAAGAAAAGCACACTTGACATCCATTTGATATATAACTTTATGCTCATAAAAGATGCAAATGCTAATAAAATGCGAATGGCTTCAAGCCTAGCTACGGGAGCAAAGGTCTCCTCGTAGTCAATACCTTCCTCTTGATTGTAGCCTTGGGCAACAAGCCTTGCTTTGTTCCTCACGATCTTACCATTCTCATCTAGCTTGTTTCGAAATACCCATCGTCTGCCTATGACTAATTGATGCTTTGGCCTAGGCTTCAAGGTCTAGACTTTATTCCTTTCAAATTCGTTAAGCTCACTTTGCATAGCAATGATCCAATCTGGCTCTTGAAGGGCCTCATCTACCTTCTTTGGTTCTATAAGAGAAACAAACGCGTGAAAAGCACAAAGATCTTTAAGTTTAGAACGAGTTTGAAAACTAGATGTAGGGTCAGAAATGATATCCTTTAATGAGTGTGATGAGGAGTATTTGAATTTTCTTTTGCTGGTCTCAGCTCCTTGATTCGTCAGACTAGCAGGATTGATTTGTGGTACATCTGACTCCGTGGTCCTGTTAGGTTCAGTTACAGTAATTTCTGATGTTTCAACACTGTTGGATTGGACACCAAGGGCTTTGGACGAATCTTCAACACCTTGGGCCAATTCTTCAGTGTTGAGAATCTGTTCCTGCATGTTCCTCTTCTCTGTGTTCTTGGTGGCAGCATCATCACCTTCCTCGTTCTCTGCATGGATGTTAAGATCTATATCTGCAACACTTTCACTCAAAGAACCATCATTGCACTCATCAAATATAACATGTATGCTTTCTTCAACTAATTGGGTCCTTTTATTGAAGATTCCATTGTTATGAACAAAACAAGTACAGCCAAAGGGTTTAAAATAAGATATAAGTGGTTTGCGGCCTTTGAAAAGTTCATAAGGAGTTTTCTTTAAGATGGAACGAATAAGACAACGATTCAAAATATAGTTAGCTGTGTTAACAGCTTCAGTCCAATAGGTTTTAGGTAATGCATTTTCTAAAAGCATAGTCCTAGCCATATCCTCTAGGGTGCGGTTCTTTCGTTCCACAGCCCCATTTTGTTGAGGTGTCATAGGAGTAGAAAAGTTATGGGAGATGCCATATTTAGCACAAAATAAATCAAACTGAATTTGATCAAACTCCCTACCATGATCACTTCGAATTGACACGTTGGGCTCGTTTCTTAAAGTTTGCAACTCCTTACAAAGTTTTGAAAACTCAAATAAGGCCTCTGGTTTTTCTTTTAAAAAAGCAACCCAAGTATATCTAGAAAAATCATCAACAACAACAAGCATGTACTTTTTACCATTGGGAGATTTGACTCGCATAGGACCACATAAATCCATATGTAAAAGTTCAAGGGGTCTAGAAGAACTTACAACCTTTTTGGGTTTGAAAGAGTTACGTGTTTGTTTACCTCGTGTGCATGCATTGCACATATCAATACCTTTGAAGTCCATCTCAAGTAGTCCTCTTACAAGCCCTTTGGATACAAGCTTCTGTAGTGTATGTGGACTCACATGATTGAGTCTCATGTGCCAGAGCTTTGGATCATCCGTCAAAGCCTTTAGACAGGTTAAGCTTCCTTGTGCCACTTGATCAGCATTCACAGCGTATATATTGTTGTAACGATATGCAGTCAGTATAACCTCACCTGTATCTTCTCTGCACACTAGACATCTTTTCTTGTTAAATCTGACACTATTGCCACTATCACATAATTGAGAAACACTAAGCAAATTATACTTTAAGCCATTCACAAGATAGACATTTTTAATACTATGGTAGGAATCACTCCCAACGCTACCAATACCAACGATGTCACACTTTCCTTTGTCACCAAGAGTGATTGTTCCTGTGGATTGCTCCTTTAGATCATGAAAGAGAGAACTCTTTCCACTCATATGTCTCGAGCATCCACTATCGATAATCTATTTGTGCTCCTTCACCTTGGTGATTTCCTGCAAAACAAACATCAACCTTTGTGGCTAGACCAATAAGCAAATTTGGATCCATTATTGGGGTAAACCATATTTGGTAAAATAGTGCCTTTGGGGACCCAAACTTGTGTTATCCGTTCTTTTCTCAAATGAACAGGAAATGTATTGCGAATGATATATGGATCCTTTCTTCTATAGGGGCAGGTCTCTTTTACATGTCCCTTTCTAGCACAGTGGTGACATATAGGAGAGGTTCTGCTTCCTTTTGCCTTTACAAAAGTGGTAATGTGCTGCTTCTTTAAAAACCTTGGATTGTAACCAATACCACTTTTGTTTAGAGAACTTTGTTGCTCACCCAACATCCTATCAAGAGTGCCTTTTGATTTGGTAAAACTTATGAGGGCTGTCTGTTGGTCTTGAATCTTATTATTCAGGGAGATCTTCTCGTTCTCTAAGTCATGATGTTCACTTCTTAGAGAAGAGAGATCTTGCTTGAGTTCAAATTTCTCTGAGTCAAGAGTCTTGACTTTAATGTCAAGACCTGAATAAGAAGCTTCAAGACTTTTGACCCTCGTAGACAGATCCTCAATAGTTCTTTCCTTGTCCACAGTTTTCTTAATAAGAGTGTTAGTTTAGGCAATAAGTTTCTCTTTATTGGCAATCATATTAGAAAGGAATTCCGATAATACCTCTTTTGGATTTACCATAAGTTCTCTTACAGTTACCTCAAGCTTCTCATCGTGGGATTCATCTCCTGAGGCCATAAGACAAACATTGGCCTTCTCATCATCGGAGTCAGAGTCAGAATCACTCCAAGTTGCCACCATGGCTTTCTTTTTCCATCTATCACCCTTCTTGGACTGGCTTTTCGTCTTTTGAGGGCAGTCTTTTACAAGATGATCTGTTTCACCACATTCAAAACAAGACAAAGGTTTAGTCTTCTTATCATATTTGTTGTATTGAGACTTACCTCGAGATTTTGAAGACTCTGATCCATCCTTGTTGTTGAATTGTTTCTTCATTTTGAGGATTCGTGCGAGGCCTCTTGTGATAAGAGCAAAAGGATCATCCTCATCTTCGGAATCAGATCCATCTTTGGGCTCATCCTTCTTAGACTTGAGCGCCAAGTTCTTAGTGCTTGTTGGAAGTTCTCCATCGTCTTCATTAAGGATCATCTCATGAGTGATCAGCTTCCCAAGCAAGTCATCAAGGGGCAGAGTGGTGAGGTCTTGAGCTTCTTCTATGACTGTTACTTTAGGACCCCACTTTTCTTTTGGGAGGCACCTCAATATCTTTCTTACTTTCTCAACGTTTGTAAAGCTCTTGCCAAGAGAGTCGATCAAGGTTGTTGGTGATTTCTGTGAATCGTGTGAACATGGCCTTGATTGACTCATCAGACTTCATTTTGAAAAGCTCATACTTTCGAAGGAAGATACTGATCTTGGTGTCCTTTACTTGGCTGGTTTCTTCATAGGTGACGACCAGCTTGTCCTAAATCTCTTTAGCTGACCTACAAGATGAAATACGATTAAACTCATCAGTGCTAAGACCACAATAAGGTAAGTTAATAGCCCTGTAGTTTTTGGAGACAAGTTCAAGATCCACTTGGATGTATTCAGACTCATTCTTTGCAATTTTGGTTCCATTTGGTCCGTCTTTCTCTGGAACCTTCGGACCATTCTCTATAATGTTCCAAAGTTCCAGATCTTGATCTATAATGAACATCTTCATCAATGATCTCCAGTGGACAAAGTTGTTTCCTACAAAGAGTGGTGGTCTATTGGTAGACCTTCCCTGTGCAAATCCTCTGCTTGCTTCACCAGACATGATCAAAAACTCACAAGATTGTTAGATCGAAAGCAGTGAGTAAAGCTCTGATACCAATTGAAGGTTCGATAATGTAAAACAAAGTAATATTAAGATACTCTAGAAGGGGGTTGAATAGAGTATGTCGGTTTTTCGCAGATAGTCTTTCAAGACTTTTGAAGCTCGTGCAAAACCCTTTGAGATTAGACTTAGTCTTTTCTCTGAAAACCTGAATCACAAAGTTAAACAATTTGAACCAAGTGTGGAAATAAGGTAAAGCAGTAAATAAAGGATGCAATGAGTTGTTTACGAGGTTCGGCACGAACTTGGCCTACGTCCCCGCCTAGGGTTCTTCCACAACCCTAGGATTCAACCTGCTTTTATTGATTCACAAGACTTAGAATCCTAATAGCTCACCGAGAAGCCTCTCTCCTATACAATTGCAATCTAGTCAACTCACATTCCCTTGGAGTCCTAGACCAATCTAGAAGAGCCCCACCTCTCTATGCTATCTAGTACAATCCTCTTACCCTTAGTGAATCAATCGCCTAGTGTCCACTTCCTGAGTTACAAACTCTCGAGTATAACACTATCACGAAATATATCCTATAAGCTCACTGTGTAACTCTCAAATGCTTTGAAATGAAATAACAGACTCTTAAGGACTAGCAGAGAGCACACGGAGAAGACAGATCTTGCTTGAGGGCTTGAGTGTATGAATGCTTGTGTTCAACGAATGTGTAGATGTCTTCTCTTCTTCCTTTTTCTTTATAGAGAACAAATCGACGCCAAGGATCTCCACCAACGGCTATATCAAATCATGGCCTAAGATGGACTCTTCACAATCTTCTATCTTTGGAAACTTCTAAAGCCATGATCACGATTTGATTCTACTCAGCTTTGAGCGCTTAAGGAAGGATATAATTCAAAAACACTTCCTGAAAAGTTAGTGAATAATAATATCTGGAAGCATATAATAATATATAATATTATTCGAGCATATATTATAGACAAACAGGTTTTGTGTTTCATCAACACTACTATAGTTTCAAAACCTTAGACACAAACAAACTGTCAAGGCCTTTGAAACTTATTCCGATTTTCATCAAGGGAGGGAGTTATCAACATGGAATTCAGCAAGAGAAAACCGAGCCATAAATCCATCAACCTTAAACCACAACTCCATCTTCTTTTTGGTGGAAACTTGACGCAACATCATCTGATGCATTAGCTGAAAGTTAGAAACCATATTGGTTCCCTGTGTCAACACCTACCCCACACAACTCTTGCACAATATCTCGTAATGTTTATCAGACAGATGACTTTTGATGAGATCACAAACAGCAGGATAAGAATATCTGTTTGATGTAGAATAGAACCACTCATTTTCAGGAATACAATAAGCAATGTTCTGTTTAAACACAAGCAAAAATATCAAACACAAATACATATCAGCATGAGTAAACATCACTTGATAACTGACGAAAAAAAAAGTTCAATATCTAAAAAACTCACATCAAATTTCCTTCTATATCTGACTAAATCAGTAGGTGAACCTGATAAACACGAACACATACAAATCAAAAGAGGAAAAACCATGTGAGCACATACAAATCATCAGTAGAAATCGCACATTTGCTTATGAAGGTTCGATAATGTAAAACTAAGTAAAGTAAAGATACTCTAGAAGGGGGGTTGAATAGAGTATGCCGGTTTTTCGCAGATAATCTCAAGACTTTTGAAGCTCGTGCCAAAACCCTTTGAGATTAGACTTAGTCTTTTCTCTGAAAACCTGAATCACAAAGTTAGACAATTCGAACCAAGTGCGGAAATAAGGTAAAGCGAAAAGTAAAGGACTCGATGAATTGTTTACGAGGTTCGGCACGAACTTGGCCTACGTCCCCGCCTAGGGTTCTTCCACAACCCTATGATTCAACCGGCTTTTATTGATTCACAAGACTTAGGATCCTAGTAGCTCCCCGAGAAGCCTCTCTCCTATACAATTGCAATCTAGTCAACTCACGTTCCCTTGGAGTCCTAGACCAATCTAGAAGAGCCCCACCTCTCTATGCTATCTAGTACAATCCTCTTACACTTAGTGAATCAATCGCCTAGTGTTCACTTCCTGAGTTACAAACTCTCGAGTATAACACTATAACAAAATATATCCTATAAGCTCATTGTGTAACTCTCAAATGCTTTGAAATGAAATAACAGACTCTTAAGGACTAGCTGAGAGCACACGAAGAAGACAGATTTCGTTTGAAGGCTTGAGTGTATGAAAGCTTGTGTTCAACAGATGTGTAGCTGTCTTCTTCTTCCTTTTCTTTTTATTGAAACAAATCGGCGCCTAAGGATCTTCACCAACGGCTAGAGAGGATCATGGCTTGAGCTGGATCTTCTATCTTTGGAAACTTCGGAGGCCATGATCTTCCGATTTGAATCTTCTCAAATTATAACATAAGGAAGAAAATAATATTCGAAAATACTTCCTGAAAGGTTAGTGTATATATAATAATATAATGGAAGCATATAATAACATAAAATAATATTCAAACATAATATCATATAGAACAGGTTTTGTGTTTCATCAACACTGCTAAAGCAGATCTATATCAAAGAGAAAGAGAACAAAATGGGAACCTCCGCCAATTGGAACTCATAAGCTAAATTTTGATGGTTCGTTCTCCGCGGATGGTTTGGGCTCTTATGGATTCATCATTCGTGATTCTGTAGGAACCCCGATTTTCTCTGGTAATGGACCATCACCAATCAGTTCTGTCTGTGGCTGTGAAAGTTTGGGTCTCTGGATGGGACTTCAGGCTGCGACAGAACTGAAAATAACAAACCTTATTATTGAAGGTGACAACTCAACAATAATAAAAAGTATGAAAGGTATGGGGAAGCCTACTGGAGACTCTGAAATGATTGTCTCGGACAGTCTAGTCTCGTTGGGCTTTTTTGGTTCTGTTGAGATTCGTCATGTCTTCCGTGAGGCAAATTTGGTAGCTGATCGCTTGTCCCGTATCACTCCAGCCTTCAACGGTATCTGGACTCCTGATGACTCTCTGTTGCATAGTCTCATCCGCAAGGATGCTCTTGGCTGATAGAGCCCAGCTCTATGGTCAAATTTTTTCCGTTTCAAAAAAAAAAATCAACACTGCTAAAGCTTCAAGACCTTTGACACAAACAGACTGTCAAGGCCTTTGAAACTTATTCTGATTTTCATCAAGGGAGTGGAGTTATCAGCTTATATAAACACGAACAACACTGACGCATTTGCTAGTGCAAAAACAACCAAAACTAAACCAACACAAATTCGGCAAAGTAGATTAACACCTACATAAACTGCACCAAAACAAACCCTAACCAACAGAAAAAACGGTAAAAGCAAAATCAGTACCTGAACTAACGATGATTTCCGCCATATAAGCAATTATGATAACAAAATGCAATAATCGACCACAAAAAACACTCCTTTAACGATGATCGAGTCGAAAGTTGCAAGGAAGAGCACAGAGAACAGAAACGGGGTTGAACAACGGTATAATAGAAGGAAGGGTAATATCGTAATATAAACATCCGAAATTAGAAAAGTGGACATTCCACCAATTTTTACAAAAACTATGACACTCCTCAAATTTTCTCATATATTTATTGGATGAAAGTAAAGACTTAATTCAATCTTTGACACAAAGCAATAATCAATGGAGAAAATTGCACTCCTTTTATCTCATTATTTTATTTTGGATTTTTTTGGTAAGTGTCCCTTTTCATAAGGACATTTTGCAAAATGTCCATTTTTATAATGCATTTTCCAAAATGTCCCAATTTCACATTTTTACCCCTACCTTGTTATTGAAAGCCGTGTTTGAGCGTTTCATCCCCAAATCTAGGTTTCAACCGAAATCAACCATGGCGGTCTCCCTGCCGCTCCTTCCAGTCCCCGTCAAGACGGAGCTCGATTTTGCCCCTGCTCCTAGGACTAGAAGAGGAGATTGAAGGATCGATTTGATCACTTTTCATGGCTGATTTTGCCCCTGCACGTAGATCATTCAATTACTAGAGCCTCACGGAGCCGCCATCCTCCCCAAGAACATCGAGCTCCTTCGCCTCTCTCTCCTTCTCCTTGATGACAAGATCAGCTCCGAGGAAAAGCCGGTTCTGAGGGCACCAAGACTGTGAGCTAGTTCACAAGCTTTTAAATTTGGGGCCTTTAGTTGATTGATTGTGGTTGAACTGGATTTCACATTCTAGTTTTGGGGATGTGAAATTGTGATGGAATTGAATCTCTTCATGGTTCATTACACCGCTAATAAACCTTCTGTCATTTGCTAGATTGGGATTAAATGTTGCTGATCTTCAATAGAGCTAATAGATCGATATCTAATGGTAGTGAAGAGAAGTTGTGTAATCTGATACTAGCTAGCACACAGAGGGTGATATCAATTTTGTGATTATCATTTGAAATATTTTTGGTTTCATCTTATACTGTTGGTAAGTGATTTCTAGCTATAGTGGAGTTTTCATTGTACTGGCAGTTATGGCTTCTGTAATCTTGTACTAGTAGTACTAGATAGGGGAGGCACATTTGAGGTTTTTTCTCCAAAAAACATAAAGCATTTTCAAAAAATATTTGTCCATCTAGGCAATGTTCTTGCCTATGTTTCTAGAATTGTGATGCCAACAAGCATGCTTATCATGTTTACTGATTTTTGTATGGATTATTATATTGTAATGGGTATGGTGGGAGTTGAATATCTTCTATGTGAAAATAGTTGATTCAACCTTGTGTTATTATTTGTGTCACCAGGGTAAAAAAAAAAATAGAATCACTAATGTCATCAAAATAAAACATTAGGATAAGGGAAGCACAATCCCTTAATTATCAGTGTCACCACCCTTAATGAGGTCACTGTCTCCACCCTTAATTATTAGTGGTGACAGGGATGGTGACACGTGTAATCAACCATACGTGTCAAAAAAAGTTGATTCGTGCATTGAATCACCCTTATTAGTTTTTACAACTTTTTTTAATGACACATCAGTGTCACCCCTCTTATTAATGGTGACAACTTTTTTTTGTTGACAATTTTTGTTACAATTATTTTTTTGGTGACAACGTTTTATCAACAAATTCAATCACTTCCAAAGTGTTATTAGTGGTGTCACCACCATAAAAACAGTTAAACCACTGTTGTCACCAGAGGAAAACCCTAGTACAAAGGGAGAAAAAACCTTATAGAGGCTAATACTAGCCAAACGAAAATTTGATGGTGTCACCACCATAAAAATAGTGTCACCACAAGTGTACAGACTGGTGTCACCACAAGTGTATCAAGGGAAAGAATGGTCTAGTGTTATTAGTCGTGTCATCAAAGAAAAATAATGTCACCACAAATGTTCAAAGTGGTGTCACCACAAGTGTATCAAGGGAAAGAATGGTCAAGTGTTATTAGTCGTGTCATCAAAGAAAAATAGTTTCACCACAAATGTTCAAAGTGGAGTCACCACAAGTGTATCAAGGGAAAGAATGGTCAAGTGTTATTAGTCGTGTCATCAAAGAAAAATAGTGTCACCACAAGTGTATCAAAGGAAAGAATGGTCAAGTGTTATTAGTCGTGTCATCAAAGAAAAATAGTGTCACCACAAATGTTCAAAGTGGTGTCACCACAAGTGTATCAAGGGAAAGAATGGTCAAGTGTTATTATTCGTGTCATCAAAGAAAAATAGTGTCACCACAAGTGTATCAAGGGAAAGAATGGTCAAGTGTTATTAGTCGTGTCATCAAAGAAAAATAGTGTCACCACAAATGTTCAAAGTGTTATTAGTCATGTCATCAAAGAAAAATAGTGTCACCACAAATGTTCAAATTGTTATTAGTCGTGTCATCAAAGAAAAATAGTGTCACCACAAGTGTATCAAGGGAAAGAATGGTCAAGTGTTATTATTCGTGTCATCAAAGAAAAATAGTGTCACCACAAATGTTCAAAGTGTTATTAGTCATGTCATCAAAGAAAAATAGTGTCACCACAAATGTTCAAATTGTTATTAGTCGTGTCATCAAAGAAAAATAGTGTCACTACAAATGTTCAAAGTGGTGTCACCACAAGTGTATCAAGGGAAAGAATGGTCAAGTGTTATTAGTCGTGTCATCAAAGAAAAATAGTGTCACCACAAATGTTCAAATTATAGTGTAATCAAATACAAACATTTGATCTCCAAAAAAAATACAGTGTAATCAAACACAAACATTTACACCCTTATGGCCAGTCTTCATCTCCCTTCACCAAATTTGATCTCCAATGGTGCACGATTTTTCCCCAACCATAGATATTGGGAAAAAAATCAGCTTGCTCAATAATCAACCACAACAATCAGTAATCGATTTCGGAACTGAGCAACAGGCGCTTTCTTTCGCTTTTGCTGAGGTTCGGATGTGCCTGCCATGAACAATTGAATTAACCTTCACTCAATGAAATCAATTTGCCACATCAAATCCTGACAGAAAAATTCAAGGGAATAATAACACTTTGAATTCAGACAGAACAATTCGATTAACCTTCACTCAATCAACCCCGTAGAAGGTCGCGGTTCCCGATCAGAATCGCTGCCGGCGATTGGCGTCATCAGATCGAAGACGAGAGGATGTGATTGTCAGCCCTGCGAAGAAGAGGAAGACGAAGATGAGGACGAGGATGGGGCATTCTGGTGTTGCAGAGGACAGCGACAGGGCTGGTGTTGTGGAGCCTTGTAGATCTCCGCAATTAGGACCTGAATTCCGAACTCAGGATCCCAAAATCGAGAGGAATTGAGAGAGGAGCTTCATTTATTCATCAACCTCTAGAAGACTGAATCGAAGCCGAGAGGAGATCAATTGTGGATGACAGCGCGAGGGCGAAGAAGAGGAGGCGGATCTTGCCCTGAGGCTGAGACCAAGGCCGCCGACGCCTACGTTCCCCTTCGATCGCTCCACATCGGCGGTGGTGAATCGGTGGAGTGAGAGAGATGGAATCAGATCTATGAAAAATTGAAAGAGGAACAACGGGACGGGAAGGGTTTTATTTCAATGGAGGATTAATGGAACGTGGGAGGATGAACACTGGAAGTCTGGAATAAATAGGGAAGGGTAAAAGTGGGATTACAAAAAAAAATGGACATTTAGCAAAAGGTAGTTTTAAGTGGACATTTAGCAAAAGATGTATACAAAAGTGGACATTTAGCCAAATAACTTCTTTTATTTTCACCTATAAACCAATCATAAAGATAATAATAATAATAATAATAATAATAATAATAATAATAATGCTAATACATCAAACCATCAGTAATTTAAACCCGCCTTGCTCGCAGTTAACTACAACGGAGTGCTTGAACAGTTGAACCATTGAGTTTCACGCATTATAAATATCAGTCACAATCTCGGCCTAATCCATAAAAAACTCAAGTAAACCAAAAAACTAACCATGTTTGTGACCAATTCTATTTAATTTAATTGAATGAAGGCAGTTGAACGAAACAAAGTTGATAGAAAATGTTTAAGCTGATAACTTTCATAATTTAGGTGTTAAATTTATTGAAGGCATTAGAATGATGCTTTGTTGCATTGCAAATTAATGCTTACACACTAAATGAACTTGGTAGTATGTCTTCTTGCTGAAACACTTGGAATATTTTAAAGTTAGCAATCTGCTGGCTTGCATAGGACATATGATTTCCTAAAGCCTCCCTAGAGATTTAGATGCCTTCTAAATAATTTTTGTCTTTCAAGTTCTCATATATAACTAATCTCCTAATATCATTCGAACACTTCTAAAAGCAGAAGAAATAAGTTTCCGTTGCCCTTTCTTTCAATTGCCCAAAACCAGAAATTCTCAAATTCCAAATTATCAAAATCAGCCCTAATTGATTTCTCACGGAACCGAATCGTTAGAAAAGAAGGAAAACAAACCTGCAAAAGCTCTTGGCATATTCAACTGGCATAAAATTGATCTGGATCTCCACTCTTCGAAAGCCCTCTTGTTGTTGTAGTCAAGCTCGACCCCAATTGCCTTCGTAAACTCCAGATTCTCATCAATGAGGAGCAAATATAGAATAACTTTTCAATGCATTTACTTATTACAATGCATTTGTGAGACCAATTTTTAGCCATAGGATTAAATTAATGGATGGATAAGATTGATTGTTAATTAATAAATTTTATTCTAAAATATATTTCTTAATAATTTAATGATTTAAATGAAAAATCAAAATATTTTCTCTCTCCAAATCTCTCCATTCCATCATTTTTGCTACGTGACTTTTCTCCCCAAAATTAAAATTAATTTTGTATATTCATATTCATATATGAATCATATATGAATATAATTGCCCATTAATTATGACGTTATTTTCACAAGGAATATGGAAAGAATATTCGTTATGAAGGAATATATGAATATGGAAACAACATGAATATGAATGAATATTATTCAATAGTGCTTCTATGAATTAATATTCGCTATGAATATGAAAAGAAAATACTATATTCAAATATTCATCAAATTATAATTGCTCGTTAAAGAATATTCGCTGTGAATGATATAGGAATATGTAAACAACACAAGTTTGAATGAATATTATTCAATAACGCTTCTATGGATTAATATTCGTTATGAATATGAAAAGAAAATAGTATATTCAAATATTCACTAGGAATATGGAAAGAAGAAAATATTATATTTTAATATTCTTTATGAATATGAAAAGATTGCAATTTAATTTGAATCGGTCGAACATTGATCTCCAAATAACAATATTCGAAATGAATATGGGAGTTTTGACGCTTTTTAGTTGTGAGAGAACGCGAATTGTGATAAATTATGAGAACAATTAGTGATTTGGAGAGAGAAAAAAGATGTTATTATTTTCTTCTTTTTTATATTTTCTTCCATTTTTATAGGGTGTATATTCAAAGATATGTTATATTAACGGAGTTGCCTAGCACAGGGCTCGGCCTCCCCATCTCGCCGTTGGCCGTCTAAATCCATTTTGGAAACCACCCCGCCTCCTCACATGGTGTCGTCTGCTTTATTTGGATAAACCCTATATCCGAAATTCTTCTTTCGTTTTTCTATTGAAGACCAAATTGATTTGGGGATTTTTGTTTTTTCTGATTCATTTCCATCTCTTCAAACTCCATGGCAAACTGAGCTAGAAAACCTCAAATTTTATACTTGTTTCATTTTGCCATATTTTGTGCAGTAGAACGTACAGACCACCGTCGTATTCAATCTCTCTTCGGAAGAGTCCCACCCACCTTGGTCGCTCCCTCCCCTCTATGGTCGTCTTCTCGGTTGCGGTTGGGCGGCGATTTTAAAACCCGCAGCCCGATACCCCCTCGTGGGGCTGCTCCACCACATCTCCTCATCCCTTTCAGAGTTCGCTCGGACTTTTTCGAGTTGGCTTGGTTGGATCGGGTCTGTGTACCCTCTTCCCCGAGCCACGGATTTCTCTGTCACTCTGGGTAGGATCCCCTACTAATCCCCCCTCTCGGATCCTCACTCAGGCCGCCGACTCCTCCGTCTCCCTGGCCGTGGTGGTCCTGCGGTCCTGTTGTCCTTGCTGTGTCCGGTTCGGTGCTGCTTCTTTAGGGGTGGACTGTGGACGCCGATGGTGGAATCTACCCCTGTCAATGGTCGGTGCTCAGGGTGTCTTCCACTACGCTTGTTGGGCACGACTAGGTCTTTGGCCGGGCCTGTGATATCCCTTTGGGCCCAAGTTTTTTCCTTGGGTCCAAATCAACCCATAAAAGACATAAAATTATTGTTAATATATCTTTATCGATATATTAATCTTAGGAAAATTCCGTCTAGTGCCCCTAAGTTTATGTCAATTCTGGTTGGTGTCCTACACCTTTTTTTTGTTCGGATGGTACCCTTGAGTTTTGTCAAGAGTTTGGGCCATGCTCAAAACTCATAATTTATCCCTTTTAATGAAGAAGAAATTTGGCGTTTGGGCCAATTAGAAAATGTCCCAAGGATTTAGCATTGCTAGTAAATGTCCATAATATTTTCATAATACCCCTTTTACCCTTACCTTTATAATTTCCATCAGAACACTTATACTAAGTATTTCACATCTCGTTCTTCCCCATCTTCTCCCAATCTCCCATGGCCGATTGTTGATCTCCCGATCTGGATTTGGTGATTTGCCACCGCCGATCACCTCCTCCTCTCCTCCAGATTGATTGCCTCCGACATCTCTTTCTCCCTCCTTGTCGACCTCTCCTCCTCCCTCGCCCGACTCCCTCCATCGCTGTCGCTGCGCCACCCCGCTCCCTCCCTCGCCGAAATGCGCTTCCCTTTCTCCACCAAATCAGGTCCATGGCTTTGATAAGATTTCAGTCGGATTTCTTCTCGGAGTCGCACTCTCACAGCCACTCCCTCCATCGAAGTCAGTCTCCAAATCGGCCTTCCATTGCCTCCCCACGCGCGCCGCCACAATTGCCACCGCCTCTGCCACCGACTCCGCCATGGCCAACTCAGTCCGCGTCGTCGTCGCTTAGATGACCTCTGTCAACTACCTCGCTGCCAATTTCGCCACCTGCTCTCCCCTCTGTCAACGGCCCTCCCTTGGTGATTTTTTGTTTCAATTAGGAACTGGCAATTCAGTTGTAGTGACAGGACAATTTTTTGGTTCAATTAGGAATTGGCAATTAGCCATTAGCCATTAGGAATTAGTAATTTATTTTTGTTTAAAAATTGTCAATCTCTGTGTAATATGTTCAAGCAAATTGGTAAGCAAATTCACTTTTTTATTCCGTCTGTTGAATATGGAAGCAATTCAGGCTTTTAGTTGATGTGAATGGGAATTTGTTTTTGATCTCAAAATGGATCAGTTTGCCTATCGGTTTCATGTTACAGTTTTAGCATATCTTGAATCTTTCACTTGGTAGAAATCATTTGAGTTCTTATGCTATTAAGGGCTTTACTTTCTAGTACTTTGTATCTTTTAGAAAAATGAAGAGAAAATTAAAAAAATGTATAAACCAAGATTTCGAATGAAACATCCATTGCTTATGATTAACAAATGAAGAGAAATCATTTGAGTTCTCGTAATCTCCCATCACTACAAAAAAATCAAGTAACGAGTTGTTCTTTTGTTTATGTTTAGCCCCTTTAGGGTTTGTGCTTCCCTTGTCCTAGGGTTTTCCTTTGTTACAATGTCTATGACCCTTTTTTTTATAGTGGTGACAGTGTCTATGAACTGGTTTTTATTTTGATTGCAACGTCTATGATCCCCTTACCCATTCATTTATTAGAGGAGAACTGTCACCACATGTATATATTTTGGCTTCTCATTAGCCCCTATAGGGTTTGTGTCTCCCTTGTTGTAGGGTTTTCCTTTGATTACAGTGTCTTTGACCCTCCCTTGTCGTAGGGTTTTCCTTTGATTACAGTGTCTTTGACCCTTTTTTCATAGTGGTGACAGTGTCTATAACCCTGTTTTTATTTTGGTTACATCGTCTATAGGATTTCCTTTGATTACAGTGTCTATGAACTTTTTTTCATAGTGGTGACAGTGTCTATGACCCGGTTTTTATAGTGGTGACAGTGTCTATTATCCTGTTTTCATAGTGGTGATTACGTCTATGACTCTCTTACCCATTCATATATTGAAGGAGAACTGTCCACCTAATGTCTTTTGGCTTCTCATTAGCCCCATTAGGGTTTGTGCTTACCTTGTCCTAGGGTTTTCCATTTGGTGACAACAATCATCTCTTAACGATGTATTGTACTTAGCATTTTAGGGTTTAGGGTTTAGGATTTAGGGTTTATGGCCAAGACTTAACCCTAAACCCTAAACCATACTGTAAATCACATGTTCTTTTGGCTTTTCATTAGCCCTTTTAGGGTTTGTGTTTCCGTAATCACAGGGTTTTCGTTTTGATTACAATTGTCTATGACCTTATTTTAATTGTGGTTACAGTGTTTTTGTCCCTTTTTTTTAGTGATTTTACATGGTCTATGATCCTGTTTTAACAGTGGTTACAGTGTCTATGTCCATCTTACCCATTCATATATTAGAGGAGAACTGTCACCACATGAATATCGGCTTCTCATTAGCCCCTATAGGGTGTGTGCTTCTCTTTTCCTAGGATTTTCCTTTGATTACAGTGTCTTTAACCCTTTTTTCATAGTGGTGACAATGTCTATAAAGCTGTTTTTATTTTGGTTACAACGTTCATAGGGTTTTCCTTTTGATTACAGTGTCTATGACCCTGTTTTTATAGTGGTGACAGTGCCTATGACCCTATTTTTATTTTGCTTACAGCGTCTATGACCCTCTTACCCATTCATGTATTAGAGGAGATTTGTCACCACATTTATTTTGGCTTCTCATTAGCCCCTATAGTGTTTGTACTTCCCTTATCATATGATTTCCCTTTGATTACAGTGTCTATGACCATGTTTTTATAGCGGTGAAAGTATCTATGACTATATTTTTATAGTGGTTACAACAGTAGTTACATTTTTTATTTTTTTTATTATGGTGACACTACTTTAAAAAAATCTAGAAAACTAGAAATTAGAAATTAGAGAAGAATTGTCACCACGTGTATTTTGACTTCTCATTAGCCCATATAGGGTTTGTGTTTCCCTTGTCATAGGATTTTCCTTTGGTTACAATGTCTATGACCATATTTTTATTTTGGTTACAGTGTTTATAAATCTGTTTTTATTTTGGTTACAACGTCTATAGGGTTTTCCTTTTGATTACAGTGTTTATGACCCTGTTTTAATAGTGATGACAGTGTCTATGACCCTATTTTTATTTTGCTTACAGCGTCTATGACCCTCTTACCCATTCATATATCATAGGAGAACTGTCACCACATTTATTTTGGCTTCTCATTATCCTCTATAAGGGTTGTGCTTCCCTTATCATATGATTTCCCTTTGATTACAGTGTCTATGACCATGTTTTTATAGTGGTGACAGTATCTATGACTTTATTTTTATTATCGTGACAACAGTAGTTTCATTTTTAATTTTTTAA
Source organism: Persicaria maculosa (assembly GCA_963922045.1). Classification (NCBI taxonomy): domain Eukaryota; kingdom Viridiplantae; phylum Streptophyta; class Magnoliopsida; order Caryophyllales; family Polygonaceae; genus Persicaria; species Persicaria maculosa. The sequence continues at coordinate 48,932,109 of OY998259.1, read as the reverse complement.
CGGAGATTACGCGAGTTAGAAAAACATCTAAAACTGCGGGATAATTTCTGAAATTTTGGAAACTAACACAGGGGCATATTTTATAAAAACAGAAAGTCTGGGAGGTTTGGAGTAATTACTCTCCTTCTCCCCCCATCTCGACAGCAATTCGAGCAGCTTCTACAGTGATTTTCGGCGATCTTCCGACGGCTCGTTCTCCTTACACAGAGCTCCGTTTGATGCGTATGACCTATCAAACTGATGAGTGTAATCTCTACTTCAGCATCGTTCTGTTGATTTTGTCGAAGGATGATCTGACACACCGAGACGAGTGCTTGAACAGTGGCTGCTAAGCGGCTGCTTCACGAAGCTCCAAGGTGTTCGACAATGGCGGTTAGCGATTTTGTATAAATTTGAGAGGGATTTTTGCACGAAAACCCTCCTTGAGAGATGTAGAACGTGATCGATTCCGTTCAGATCGATATGCATCGCACTCGTCATCCCGTCCCCACTCTCGCTCTCTCCCCGACTAGCGTAAGGAGGCTGGGAAGAGGAGGCCCCGGATAGCGAGATCGGAACCTGATAGAGCAGGAGTTCTCGCTGCAAATCTCCATAGACAGATGTGGAACCACCGCCGCCATGGCTGCTCGATCGACTCCGTTCAGATCGATATGCATCGCACTCGTCATCCCGTCTCCATAGACAGATGTAGAACGTGATCGATTCCGTTCAGATCGATATGCATCGCACTCGTCATCCCGTCCCTACTCTCGCTCTCTCCCTGATTAGCGTAAGGAGGCTGGGAAGAGGAGGCCCCGGATAGCGAGATCGGAACCTGATAGAGCAGGAGTTCTCGCTGCAAATCTCCATAGACAGATGTGGAACCACCGCCGCCATGGCTGCTCGATCGACTGTAGGGAGGCCGCGCGATGGAAGGAGAGCGAAATTGTGGGGAAAAACTGTACAAGCTTCTTCCAAAGCATACGACGGGAACGAAAACGGATCACTATGCATAAATAGAGGCAGGGGCAAAGTTGGAAATTGTGGACACTCTCCTAATATTTCCCCATTTTTATCCTAGGGCTTAAATTTTGGCCAAAAAATGGACACATACCAAATTCACCCTTTAATGAATAAAACCACCTATTATTTTTTCCTTTTTCATAAAAAAACCCTTTACTTTTTAACATTGAACAAAACTAAATATTATTTTTTAAAATTAACAAAATCAATCATTATTGTCAAAGTTTAAACAAAAAATCACCCATTTTTTTTAAATTTTTTAAAAGAAAATCAACCATTATTTTTAACATTACAAAAGATCAGTTTATCTATTTTTCATAGTTTGAAAAAAAATCTCATTATTTGTCAAACATTATAGGTACATAATCACCCATTATTTACAAAATTTTGCAAAAATCCACCCTCCTTACGCAAAAATTTTGCAAAAATTTTGCATAATCACCCATTATACCCCTCTTTAATGATTATTTCCATCCTTTCCTACCAAATTAATTTACGATTATACCCCTCTCGACTAATTTTCTGTATTCTCGATTAACTTATTATATTCATTTTTTGTTAAAAAAATATTATTAATTAATTGATATTATTGATTAAAAAAAATAAGTGACAATATATAACCCAATATATAAATTTTATTTAAATAAGTCAAACTACATTGATTACCTAAAAAGATATTACACTACGGACAATAATAAACATCAAAGATAACTTAACAATAATAATAAAATTGATCTATAACATATTTTATAATATTCTATTTCAAAACACAAAAATAAATTCTTCAAATGTTATTCATTAATTAAAGATAACAACAAGTGTTTTTTAGTATTAGTATTATACATAATTTTTTTCAAAGAAAAATCATTTTTTTTTAACATTTTCATTGTCGAAAATTGCATTTTGTAAATGGAAATACCCAACCGGAAGAATTAATCACAACCGTCCGTTGCAAAGCGATCCGGGCCGTTCGCTCTCCCCCTCTCAAATGTCGACACGTGTCCTCTCAAGTTGAGCTTGCTGATGCATCACATGGTGCAAAGCGGCGTTTCATAGTATACAACCCTTAAACTACGCCGTTTTGATTTGTATTGCCTCGAAAAAATATAAAAGTTGACACACACTGATATACATTAATTGTGGACGATACTTGAAGGGACACCAGAGCTAGTATCCCAAACAACCGATAATTGCCAATACTCACATTTTATATTAATAAAAAGCAAGTATCGATACTCCATTATGCCCGATAAACATGCCATAAGTACCACCGTTAAAGATGGTAATACCGTAATAAAAAGCCCGTAATAAATGCTAGTGACGTATATTTTGAGACGAAAGGGAAGGGAGTATTACAAAGAGGAAATAATATGGCCGTTATAACGCCGTCATCCAACGTGGGACCGGGTGAACAATAAAGACTTTGCTTGCAGAGAGAGAGGATACACTTGGCTTCATCGTTTACACAAGCAGTTTCTGCAGTCCCCCTCTCATCGCCACCTCCTCTTTCCCTTCCCTTTTCTTCCCGGCTTCTGAATGACTTTTCATTCCACTCCGATTTCTCTCTCCTCTTTCGGAAATTAGGGTTTAAGCTTTTCTCTCGCCGGTTCGGAGCTGCCCTGGCGATGGCGGATTCCCGGCGCCAACTCAAGGCGATGCTTCGCAAGAACTGGCTGTTGAAGATTCGCCACCCTTACGTTACTGCTGCCGAGGTTCTGTTCCCATCTCTTCTACTCTTCCACTCTGATAGTAATTTTCTTTTTTTTTTTTGGCAAATTTCTAGCTCCAATTCAATTTTCTGGTATTCTTCTGTGAATTTGGCGACTAAATACTCCGTATGTCGGAATTGATCATCGATTGTTCGTCGCTTTGTATCTGTTGATTGTTGTTGTCATCGTTTGCTTTTATTCCCTTTTGATTTATATTTCTAGTAGATTTTATTATTGAAGATTAGTTTGTGATTTCTTCACCTCTTTCTTGGTAGTAAATGGTAGATAGTTTGAATGAGACATCGTGCCTAAGTAATTGACAAATGGTTAGAAAATAGCGAGGTTTGGTCATCAGTGACGTTAGGTGGAAAAAAGTTTCCGAATCTATTTTTTTATTGCGAGAAAAATTCCAGTTCAGCCTACTCCGTCAAGAAGGCAGAGGTTTCTAATTATCCTTAACATGTACATGTACATTATTACAATCGATATCGACCTGGCCGAGTACCTGACTATTGCATACTGAAACAATAATGAATTTTGATGTTAGGTGGTAAACATACAGGGGATAGGTTAACATATCTGAAATATTGTAGCATCAACCTTGCAATTAGCATTGTCCTGTTTCTCTATGTAGATTCTTCTACCCACATTTGTGATGCTGATGCTGATAGCTTTGCGGATGCAAGCTGATACACAGATACACCCTGCGCAACCGTAAGTATCATCAGCCTTGCAACTCTGATCCCTACATCTTGCTTCCTTGTTTTTATCCTTTCCTCCCCTCCCTTCTGTTGTATTTTCATTTCATGCATATTATGCTGGGGGATGCAGATTGATATAATACATTTGTCATGCAACCTGAATCAGAAATTTTATTGTGGGTGATAAGCTCTGTATTTTAGACATGAAAGTCGTTAAAAAAGGAATCTTATATGATAATTTTTTTGCTAGTATTTGTGACATGAGATTTTTTAAGTTGAGGCTCCATCATGGTTTGGCATTGCATATTTCTAACATAAAAGTTTATATTAGGTATATACGTAAAGATATGCTGGTGGAGGTTGGAAAAGGCAGCATGTCTCCTCCTTTCAATCAAATCCTAGAGCTGTTATTAGCGAAAAATGAATTCCTAGCTTTTACACCTGATACCGAGGCAACAAGGAGAATGATCAATTTAATATCACTGCAATATCCTCTACTAAAGGTACAGTTTTCCCTTTTCCTCCTTCTCATAGTGGATTCATTGATGGAATATTGATTGACACAAATTTCCTATTATATTTAAAGCTTGTCACTAGAATCTATAAAGATGAACCGGAGCTTGAAACCTACATTCGCTCAGATATTTATGGCACATGTGAGAAAGGAAAAGGAAAGTAAGTGATACTATTTCCAAATTTATTGCCATTAAGAACATTGGATGCTCCTTTAATTTGAGTTGCATTTGATCTTTGACTTGCTGCTTTACTAAGTCTTGTAATTTTTGAACTCCAAATGGTGGACTACTTAAATGTTGGATCTACAGTCTTTCTCACGAATCTTCACTTTTCTTGTTATATTTCATCTAACACAAGCATGGTGGTTTCTTTCCTTTTCTCATGTCACCTTTATGTAGATGCGCTTTACTTTAAAATGCTATATGGATATATGATTTTTTTCCTTTTACATTGAAGAAAGATCAATATTTTACTATCTTCTAGCAAGTCAAGTTTATTTTTAATAGATTGCAGAAACTTACTTGGTACTTCTCTTTTGTGTTTCTTTTTCTTATAATAGGAACTGTTCAAATCCTTTGATCAAAGGAGCCGTGGTATTTCATAATCAAGGTCCTTGGTCTTATGATTACAGTATACGCCTCAACCACTCCTGGGCTTTCTCAGGATTTCCTGATGTTAAAACAATCATGGATACAAATGGTCCTTATCTCAATGACTTGGAACTGGGTGTTAACAAAATTCCAGTTTTGCAGTATGGCTTAAGTGGATTCTTGACTGTATGTTCCTCCTAGTTCTCCTAACTTATTCAGTCTGTGATTTCTCTTTTATGTTAGATATATTTCCTTCTCTGTATGCTCCCCTTGATTGGTTCTGAATAAAATAATGCCCATTACTTGTGGCACTTTCATGATTGGGCTGGCAAATGGCAATCCTTGTGGTAGGTTGTTGTTGTTGTTGCTCTCAATGTCTGTTGGGTCTTAAGTTTCCTGGAATTGTCACACAGGGAATCTCTTTGATTTGATTTTGCAACATTTCTTTTGTTTTAAATCTAATTCAGATATTAATTTGCTTTACTCTTGATGCAGCTCCAGCAAGTTGTGGATTCATTTATCATATTTTCTTCACAAAAAAGTGCAAAAACCATCGTTCCTGAAGTTCCTTTAGCATCCTCATCCCTTAGGCTGCCATGGATGAACTTTATTCCATCAAACATAAGGATAGCTCCTTTTCCTACTAAGGAGTACACTGATGATGAGTTCCAGTCAATTATCAAGAGGGTTATGGGGGTGCTGTATGTATATGTATATATATTCTCTCACTTTTTATGTCTTTAGATTATCAGAAAATTAACTTTTCAATGATTGTTAATTTGCTTTGTTGGTTGACCTGGATTTGCAATGGATAGCTACCTACTGGGGTTTCTTTACCCAATATCTCGGCTAATAAGCTATTCAGTGTTTGAAAAGGTTAGATTAGAAGTGTTGTATATTGTCTATATAATAACCGATTTCTTCTCCTTCCTTGTCAATTTAAGTCTTAAAACTTTGACACTTCTGGCTAAGTTTGCCTTTCCTCTTTCAATTTCAGGAGCTGAAGATAAAAGAAGGTCTTTACATGATGGGGCTTAAAAGTGAGATATTTCACATCTCATGGTTTATAACATATATTATACAGGTATTAAATAAGCCGGGGTTTTCAACTCTTATATATATATATATATATATATACACGTATGCCTACGTACGTACGTATGCCTACGTACGTATGTACGTATGTATATATATATATCTAGATATAGATATATATGTATGTATCTATACATATATATATATACATACATACATATATATATACATACATATATACATATACATATACATACATATATACATACATACATATATATATATACATACATATATATATACATATACATACATATGTACATACATATACATACATACATACATACATATATATATATATATATATATATATATATATATATATATACATATATATATATATATATATATACATGTATGGCAAGAACTCTAGTGAAACAAAAAATACGGTATAACGGTGAAACGAATGAATATTGTGTTATATTAATACGAATATGGTGATATGTGGATATGAATGTGTGTATATTATGGTGTGTGGTGAATATGAACATGGTGTTATTCATTTTATGTTATGTGAATATAAATAATATCATATTCATAAACCCATATTTACATCATATTCATATTCACACAACATAATATTCGTATGAATATGACACAATATTCATTCGTTTTTATGTTTGCAGTTAGAGGGTGTAACTGATTCAAGTTTAAATGATTCTTCTTGATGCAAGAACCTATATTTTTTTGCATATTAAACTGTGTTATTATAGTCATGAGGGTTTATCTCACTTGCAGTTTGCAATCTCTTCTGGAGTTCTTACACTTTGCACCATGGATTCACTTTTCAAATATAGTGATAAGTCAGTTGTTTTTATGTACTTCTTCTCATTCGGACTGAGTGCAATCAGTCTGTCTTTCTTAATTTCGGCATTCTTCACCCGGGCAAAAACAGCTGTGGCAGTCGGGACACTCTCTTTTCTGGGAGCCTTTTTCCCATATTACACTGTCAATGACCCATCAGTACCAATGTTAGTATCTTCTCTTATAGCTGTTGTTTTTTCTTTTGTTTTTGATAGATTTTTCTTCTAGTTGGTGAATGTGGTTTGTTTGCAGGATTTTGAAGGTGTCTGCATCTTTTCTTTCACCAACAGCTTTTGCTTTAGGATCAGTTAACTTTGCTGACTATGAACGGGCTCATGTTGGACTTCGTTGGAGCAATATATGGAGGGTATGTCCTTTTTACCTTTCTCTTCCCACCATGGATTTGGATGTTATCTTCTGATTCTAAACATTTATTTGATTGCCATTGTAGGAATCATCTGGTGTCAATTTCTTGGTGTGCCTATTGATGATGCTGGTGGATGCCTTGTTATATGGCTGCATTGGTGTTTACTTGGACAAGGTATGATTATACAAAATTTTGAGATGAGAACACAGAAATTTAAATATGTTTTAATTTGTTGCTTCCCCCCCCCCCCCCCCCCCCCTTAGAACAGAACTCTCAGATTGTCTCTTTGAGCATCTACTATGATTAGATCCACGTCTTTTGGGGATTAGACATTTTTGTGACCTGTGGTTAACTAAATATAGATATACTTTTAAAAAGATACTATTTTTTCTTTTCTTTTGGGAAACAGGAAGTTAGTTAGTTTTGTTTGTGTGTCAACTATTTGTTTGCAAGTATACATGCCTTACATATCAGTTGAACTTATCTCATTAGGTTATCGTCAAGGAGAAGAAAATTTCTTACTCGTGGAACTTTTCTCTTAAGTCCATATGGAAAAAAAAGAGTAGTTATAAGAATCAAGCTTTCAGTGCTGAAGTTAAAGTGAGTAGCTTCATCTCTGGAGATGAAGTTGAAATTGCAAGAGATGCTTCTGGAGTATCTGGACCAATTGTGGAGGCTATAAGTTTAGATATGAAGCAACAAGAAATTGATGGCAGGTTGGTATTAATGTGTTGTTCCTATGCCTGTCCAACATTCTGCTTTCTCCACCTTATATATTTGTATGATGTAGGTGCCTCAAAATCAGAAATCTGCAAAAGACGTATGCTTCAAAGAAGGGGAATTGTTGTGCTGTTAACTCACTGCAACTTACTTTGTATGAAAATCAAATACTTGCCCTTCTAGGTAGACATATTCTTATCTAAGTTTGTATAAATACTTGTTCCTATTAAGTGTATTACTGTATTATCAAAATTTTATTTGCAGCTTTGTTCTTTCCTTTATGCTCTTACTTATCATGGGTAGAAGTAGATTACTCTACATTAAGTTGATTTAGAGCTGAATTGCTTGTTGTGCTCTGATGGCACTTTCTCTTGTCTAACTAGTGGGTAACATTTTTTAGGACACAATGGAGCAGGTAAGAGCACTACAATATCTATGTTGGTTGGTCTTCTGCCTCCAACATCAGGTGATGCTTTGGTTTTAGGGAGGAATATACTCACCAACATGGTAATGATTACAGTCTCCTCCATGGTCACATAACAGCTGTCTACACCTATTACACATTTTTTTGAATATTTAGTTTCTCTTTTCCTATTTTTTTGGCTGAAGTTTAGGACCCTGTTCCGCAGTATAAGATTTGTGCTTGAGAATTTTGAATTCAATCTGTTTTTCCAATTTTCTAGCTTTTTCACTGAAAAATTCTGGAGGCGAGCTTTTGTAATCTCATTATGAAAAGGGATCTTGTACTCTAATTTTCTCCTGCGCCGAACTCTTCTTGCTCTTTCTCCACGCATGTCAATGTTTCAGCTACTTATATTGCCCATCAGCCAAGAAATTTACATGTCACTATGTTACTAGGTTCCAAACAATTTCTAGTGTTGGCAGTTTTATTGCTCTCTCACTGTCTGCTGATGCCAATACTAAGTTTTATGTTTTTATCACTTCAATTATATATCTGTTTTTGTAATGTAATAAATATGCTCCCCTTGATTTTATAGGATGATATACGAAAAGAATTGGGTGTATGCCCTCAGCATGACATTCTCTTTCCTGAACTAACAGTAAGTCTTTTCTTATCAAGCCAAAAAAACATTTCCAGAATTTGGTGCACTTGTACTTGCCAATTTGATTGTCCATTTGTACTTCATTTTCTTGTTTTTTTTTTCCCACACTATATATGTTTCTTGTGAAACAGAGATAGTGTGGAAAGGTTTTATGAACATTCAGTGCTTTTTTCCCACACTATAGCACATATGGTTTATTTTATTTTATTTTAAAGGTTAATATATTGCATGAAAGGAAATATATACAATGTACAAAAGGGGGGATCAAGTGATTTCTCGTCACTTGTCCAAAGCTACCAAAATCAAGGAACCGCTAAGTTGTTCCTATCCATGGGTGTGGTGAGCCTGAGGCTCGGGGTAACTCCTATCTCTTCAAGCCACGGCTATCGGAAGCCGGACCTACCCCCTAAGGTTGTGTAAGTATAAGTCCCCCTTCGGCTCGGCCATCAAGGGATTTACACAAACACAACCTTAGCACACCAAATCCCTATAGCATACCCATAGGCTTATCTAGAAATATAAAGAAGCAAAATGCCATCCAAGCCAAGATATACTTGTTGGATGTCGGAGCTATAGCACATATGGTGCTTTGCAAAAGGGTTGTATGGACATGAACCAGTGAAAATATGCACGTGGAGAATGAATCCCAGAAGCAATGTCCTATCTACAGCTCCTAATGGAGTTGCTATCACATTTGGCTTGATAATTACCTTTTTGCACGTCTTTATTTTCTTTGAAGAGGCTCTTGTCTTCTGCAACGTGATCTTGATATCTTCAGTAGAAATTTTGTTGTGTAATTTGTCTTTTTTGTTGCTTAGCATTGTGGTTGACTAAGTTTGTTTTTCCTTCTAGGTGAAAGAGCATTTGGAATTGTTTGCCACATTGAAAGGTGTAGAAGCAAATTCCCTTGAGAATGCTGTGATTCAAATGATTGATGAAGTGAGTTGGTTTCTGTTCACACTTTGAATATGTACTTTGAATAATTGTATGGTTTAGTAGACTACGATTATGAATCTTTCTACTTATCATGCTTCTTTTGATGACATCCCCCTTATGCACTATGAAAGAACATTCAACAATATCAAAGAAAATTTGTCAAGTGTTTAGGTTATGATTTAGGATACATCCCAAATTTGTGTCCAATTTGCAACCAATTTTAAAGTCCTCAGATTGACTCTGAAATCTATAGGGCAATGTTCGTTCTGAAATCATTTTAGGTGCTAGTATGGGTACATTTATTAGAAAGAAGATGAAATTCATTCTAGACATTTAGACTATGTTTGAGAATCAACTTTTTTATGAGCTTGTTTTGTCTTCCTAAGAAAAAAGGCACTTCAGCAGTTGGCACAATTAAGCTTTTTTGGACAACCAATTCTAAATGCTCTTCAAGCTCCCATTTCAGATTGTGGTCCAAACGAAGACTTATTTTCTGTGGTTGCCTATGATTATAATCAACTTCGATTTTGGGATTTTGGCAATTTTTTCTATTAGGCATTCTTTAAACATTAAATTACGAGTTAATGGGATGAATTAACAGAAGTTCATGGTTATAATAATTTGAGTTGTGGCCTTGTGGGCCATCTAAGGTTCGTTGTGCTATATACCCGAGTAGGTTGGAGGAGCTATAGTGTAGACCATCAATTAATCTCAAAGTTAATTATCATAGCTGCTTCTGTGGGGGTGAAAAGGCTGCTTCTTTCACTGATGTTATACTTTCAGCTGATTTATGAATGTGACTGTTTGAGTAGGTTGGTCTTGCTGACAAAGCTAATACAATTACCGATGCTCTTTCTGGGGGCATGAAAAGAAAACTTTCCTTAGCTATTGCACTTATTGGAAATAGTAAGGTAAATTATTCATTTGACAGCCTGTTTTACTTTCATCTTGGTTTTCTCTTTTTCTTCTGTGGTAGACTGGTAGCTGATTATGGTCTTTGTACAGATTGTTATTCTTGATGAACCTACAAGTGGAATGGACCCATATTCAATGCGCTTGACATGGCAACTAATTAAGAAGATTAAGAAGGGAAGAATTGTATTGTTAACAACACACTCAATGGATGAAGCAGAAGTATTAGGAGATCGCATAGCAATCATGGCTAATGGTTCCTTGAGATGTTGTGGAAGGTTCTTCTATCCAAACCCAGTTGATATCATGTAGATTATAGAAGACCCTTAAAAGCAATATCTATATTATTTACTAACATTGGAAGTTTCTTTATATGCACAGTTCCCTTTTCCTGAAGCATCAGTATGGTGTTGGATACACTCTTACCTTAGTAAAGGTAGTGTAAGTTTAACCCTTTCTTTCCAAATGAATTTGGTTGAAGTTGTACTGATAATTTGCCTTTCAACTCACTTGTTTTGGTTCTCTGACATTAGACTGCACCGGGTACCTCTATGGCTGCAGATATTGTTCATCGCCATGTTCCATCAGCAGTGCTAATTAGTGAGGTAATACAGCCATTATAGTCTACTTGGTTTCAGCGAAATAAATTAAGAGTGTTCTCTTTGTTTATTTGACAATTTTATCATGTTGCTATTATGAGAAATATGTTTAATTTAGTAAATTAACATCATCTAAAATTGAGCTTGTTAATTCATGGTCCTGTACTCGAGAACACCTGGCAGTTGCCATCAACATTTGACATTTTCTGAGACTGATATGCCTTTTCAGGTAGGGACTGAGGTTTCTTTCAAGCTCCCGCTGGCATCATCATCTTGCTTTGAGGTTATGTTTCGGGAAATTGAGAGTTACTTGAGAAAGTCAGACTCCAAGTTAGAAATTAACTATATCGAGGAAAATTGCCCTGGTATTGAAAGTTACGGTATCTCTGTCACAACCTTGGAAGAGGTATTCCTGAGAGTCGCAGGATGTGACTTTGATGATAGAGAATGCAAACTACCAGGAAGTTTTCCCGCTGAAGAAGGGTTAGCTGAGATATCTGATCTTTACTCGGCCAAAAGAAATTCCCCATTACAACTATGTGGAAATGCTGAAAGCATTATGATGTTTATGTGTACAATATTGTGGCGCACCTGTGTATTGGTTATTGCTGCTATCCTGGGTGTAATTAGCTTCTTATGTATGCAATGTTGCTGCTTTTCTATGCTTGAGAGGTCAGATTTTTGGCGACATTCAAAAGCACTACTGAAGAAGAGGGCAATAACAGCTAGGAGAGACCAAAAAACAGTTGTTTTCCAACTTCTAATTCCAGCTGCCTTTCTACTATTTGGGCTAACATTCCTCAAGCTCAAGCCTCATCCTGACATGCAACCTGTCACTTTCACAACTTCACACTTCAATCCTCTGTTAAGTGGAGGCGGAGGTGGTTGTCCAATTCCTTTTGATCTGTCTTGCCCGATTTCAGAAGAGGTATGTTCATCTGTCTTAATATTTATAGTTTGAAGAAGAATTAGGACCTCCTAGAATCGAGTGGTGGCTTGGCTTTTTGCTCTTCGTATAACTATGCACCCCTATTTCAGGTAGCATCCCACATTGAAGGGGGTTGGGTGCAAAGGTTTGAAACCTGCGCATATAAATTTCCAGACTCAGAGAAGGCCTTGGCAGATGCTATAGAGGCTGCGGGGATGACTTTGGGGTCAAAACTGCTCTCCATGAGTGAATTTTTGATGTCTAGCTTAAATGAATCTTATCAATCAAGGTATGCTGATCCTGCTTTTTTTCTTTTGTTTCATGATACAATGTAAGAGAATACTCCTCTAATTATGTGCAATATTTTGTCCTCAAGTTTGTTGCCATCTCCCGATGCAAGTTTTTTAATTTAGTTTTATGAATGTGGGGTTATCAGACAGAATTTATTTTACATTTAGCTTGGAAAAAAGGGAGTTGATCACTCGATCTTAGGTGGATAAAACTGTTGTCTACTGCATATTTTCTTTAAAATTTGATGGTTTTTGAGTACCTTAAGCTGTTACCATGGTAACAAAGAAACCAATGATAGGAGGTAACTCCTCTGTCAGAGTCCTCATAAAGAAAGATATGATGGGAGATTCTTTTCCCGAAAATGATTTGGCAGAGTTAGTGGATGTAAACTCCTAATAGACGGTAGCTGTTTCTTCTCAATTTGGTTTTATGCAGATATGGGGCAATTGTAATGGATGATCAAGCTGAGGATGGAAGTATAGGATACACTGTTCTACATAACAGTTCGTGTCAGCATTCTGCTCCTACTTTTATTAATTTAATAAATGGAGCAATTCTAAGGGTCGCCACTTATGAAAATATGACTATTCAGACACGTAATCATCCGCTACCCATGACTCAAAGCCAGCATTTTCAACATCATGTATGATTCTCTTGTACTCTAGCCTGCTATTAGATGTGTTAACATGCTCCAGTTAGTTGACCTTAATTGCATTATTTTTTCAGTGCTCACTTGGTTACAGTCTTCTTGTCCTTGCAATTTGAATGCTGTTAATAGACTATTTACCTGCTGAAGTACTGAAAAGCAAGGCACGCCTATTTGGATTGTAGATGCACACTGTTCTTGGTAACTTTATGCATGAAAAAATGAATATCAGCTGTGTAGCATGTAATTTCTCACATGAAATGAAGAGGCTTAGTGGAGCATCTAAAATGTATAGCTATCATTTGCTGGAATTACACTAGTATCAGTGTTTTGTAGCATTCAATTTTCTTCCGATCCCTGGTCCTGGTCTTCATTCACGAAATTCCACATATAACGCTTGTTTTTAAATATTCTACCTAAATTATGGCATTATGTTCTAATGATTCTTGCATTCTTTGTCATATCTTTTTGTGATAGTGTCCCTATATAACTGCAATTATGGCTTACTTGTTAAGTGTGATAAATTTAAGGTAAATCCTTTTCTGGGATGCTTACTCGTAGTTGCATCTAGATAGTTATTTTGCCTGGTTGCACATACACTATAATTGATGGACATGCTAGTTTGGAATCATCCATTCTTTAGAAATCCTTGGAAGGACATTCAGTGTTAAAAAATCATGGTTGTTTAGTGTACTACTGAATGCTACTTATGGATTATAGTAAGCTCATCATACATGTCAGAGTAAGCTTGAATGACAATTTTACTTAAAATTTACAAATATGGACATTTGTTGAAGTTGAACTATGTCTCTTATTATTCTTTTCTATTAGCCTGCTTTTTGTTTCTTGAGATGGGTGGATCCTTGTATTACATATTTTCATTGGCTAAAGTTTCTTATGTTCTTTTTTTCTCTAGGATTTGGATGCTTTTTCAGCCGCTATTATTATCAGCATTGCTTTCTCCTTTATTCCGGCTTCCTTTGCCATCCCTATTGTGAAGGTACTTCGTCCTTGTTCCAATTTCCTTTGCAATAGACGTCTTTTGCCAATATGATCGATTTTACAGGTTGCTATCCATAAGATGGTCTATAGTTGGATTTCCTTCTCTCTTTCTCGTGTGAATGATTTTTTTATACAGCATGTGGTGGTGATGTGGCCTTGATTCTCAATTGTATGATACAGCTACTTGTCATGAAACTTATTGCTGCTGGATGGACTTTCTTTGCCTCAATGGCACATTTACCTGTCTTTAAACTTAGCACTGCTGGATGGGGGCTTCTTTGCCTCAGTGAGTAAACATGTTTGTTCCCTATTCTAAAAGGGAGAAAGAAAATTGGATTCAACCTCAGCAAAGATTGTGCTCAAGCTCGAATGGAAAATTGCAATTTTCTATTAAAGAATGAATAGAGGGAGAACGAAAATGAAAATATGGGTCTAGGGCAAAAAGTCTTTTTCAATTTCTGTAAAATCTGTGTAATGAAAGTGCATGAAATTATAAGCTACATTAAACATAAGAAATATGGTGTTAAGATGGTACGAGGTTCTATTGATGGTTGTGGTCTACAAGTTTCTTGTTCATTTCTTGTCTTTCTCTTCCCTTTCTTTTTTAAAAGTATAACTTCATCCCAATCTTTAGTGATTATGCAATATTGTCTCATGACATGGATCTAAAGCATAAGTTATATGTAGGAAAGGGAAGTGAAAGCTAAGCATCAACAGTTAATCAGTGGGGTACGTGGTTTCTTCTTCTTCTTTTTTTTTCCCCCTGTTATTAATTTCTTAGAAAGCTACTGCCTCTTCTCAGCCACAAGTCATGATTGTTTTATTGGAAGATAATGAACTTATCCTTCTTTAGGTATCAGTATTATCCTATTGGGCCTCTACATACTTGTGGGACTTCATCAGCTTCTTGTTGCCCTCATCATTTGCAATTATTCTTTTTTGTATCTTTGGTATGTCGGATGCTATATTTCTAAGAGTTTTGTTGACTATAAGTACTATTATATCTGTGTTTTTTTTAAGTTAAACTGTGAACCTTGGCCTTCTTATTGACTCGATATTCTGCCAAAATATATTAAATTTATGCAATTAAATCAACTTATTGACGAGTATATGGCATCAGAAATGTAGTCATCACAATGCAGTGATTTTCCATCCATGAAGTTGAGAAGTTCTACATTAGTGGTTTCACTTGTATTCTGGAGGAAGAGGGTATCTACTTCAATGGCTGCTTTTATCTCTCTCGTCTTATCCTATGTTTTTCAAAAACTTCTCATTTTTAGGCTTTATTTTCTAATAAAGATATGGATAATAATTATACCGAAATTAGAAACCTAAGTGCCACACTTCTGTTTTCAGTTTTAAGACTATTTAGGAAACCTCAGCGATCTTCCCATCGAGGAAGAAGTTGAGAACACTGTATATTGGAAAGCGGACATCCCAGTCTTTCTTTCTTCACTTCTTCAGTGTTCGACTTTCTGAAAAATCTACAAATGGTCTGCCTCTCCAGGGCTGGATCAGTTTATTGGTGCAGGTTCTTTTTGGCCCACTATTCTCCTGTTTCTTGAGTATGGTTTAGCAGTTGCGTCCTCAACATACTGCCTCACATTTTTCTTCTCTGATCACTCAATAGCCCAGGTAAGGATTTGTTCCACCTTTGTTGTACCATCTGCAGCTCTGTGCTGAGCAAATCTTTCCATGCTAATGTTTTCAACTTTGATGCAGAATGTAGTTCTCCTGATTCACTTTTTCACGGGTCTTATTCTAATGGTGATTTCATTTATAATGGGGCTCATTGAGGCAACAGCTACTGCAAATTCTTATCTCAAGGTTTGATATGATTAGTAAATTTGGGTTGTATTCCTCTTTAATCATCCTGAAATCCAAAAATTGTTGCCTCTTTAATTAACCTCCAGTGACGATTAAAAGAGCAAGTTATCATTCAAACCTGTCCTGGTTCCAGTATTTCATCAAGATTCAAGAGATATATGACAAATCTCCTCTGTGTTATATTCTTGGAAGTGGATGGTTTCTGGGCACACATTAAAAACAAAAAATGGATAGAAAACCCTAGGGTTGAGTGCATAATCCATGGGGGCTAAAGAATTATTTTTAAAAAAAATCTTTCTAAATATGAGGCTTTTAATGTGTGCCAATGGACACATGAGAAAACTCCAATATTATTTTCTCATCTTTGACTAGTAAGTCTTGAGTGAGTCAATATGCTAAATGGAGATCATTCACATGAAATGATTATGAAATTCTTGCTGCTTTTGGCCTTTTCTTAGGTTAGTGATGTATGTTATCCTCTATGGTAGGGTAACACGGTAGAGGATTGATCTGTCATTGTGCAGATTTTAAGCAACCAAGTCATTACAAATGATTTTCAGATTTCTGCCATGGGACTTAACTTTATGTGTTGCTTGCTGTTTGCCATGTCAAATAACTGCTCGCACACTTGATCAACCAACAACACCCCCCCCCCCCCCCCCCAATTGATAGTGATTGCATCTTAACATAAGTATTTGTCTTTCAGAATGTATTCAGATTGTCACCAGGATTTTGCTTTGCCGATGGACTTGCATCCCTCGCTCTTCTGCGTCAAGGGATGAAAGATAAATCTAGTGATGGAGTTCTTGACTGGAATGTTACTGGTGCCTCTATATCTTTCTTGGCCATTGAGGTATTCTCTAATCACAGATAACCCTAAGAGAATGCCTTCCTGCATGTTCTGAATCATTTTGCAAAGGTTCTAAAGTTGTTGCTTAATGTTCATATGCTAGTCCATCATTGATGAATCATAATGAATCACTGTGTATACTATTTTTGAGTTTCAAACTTGCCTGTTCTTTTTATCAATATTTTGTTCCTAACATTGACTTGAAGCATTTTTCGCCATGACAACAATCGTGTAAAAGTAGTGTGTATAAGAAGTAGGACCGCTCTTACTAATTGGCCTTGGGTTCATGATCCCTATCATGGGCTTCTGTTTCTTTGCTTAATTAATGTAGTTTCACTTCATTTAGGAATCTTGCCACTTGATTTGTTCTCTAAAGTCTAAATTTCTACTTTCCTGATGCAGAGCCTCTTGTACTTCCTGTTAACTCTTGGACTTGAGTACCTACCTGCCATCAAGATTACTCCTGTAATGATCAATATCTTCTGGAGGAGCATTAGTAACATTTTTGGGACAAGAACTGGAGATGCCTTTGAGCCTTTGTTGGGAACGTCCATAAATGACATGGCTCTTGATATTGATGAGGATGTGGATGTAAGAACAGAAAGAGAGAGGGTGCTTTCTGGAACTGCAGATAATGCTATCTTATATCTGCGTAATCTTCGAAAGGTATTATAGTATGTATGCTAAAGCCTTTCTTTTATTTTGTGGATTAAAATACACTTGTTTTTACTGTTTTACGGTAAAAATTGTAGGTTTATCCTAGAGCAAAGCAGCAAGGTGGAAAGGTTGCTGTTCATTCATTAACATTTGCAGTTGAGGAAGGAGAATGCTTTGGCTTTTTAGGAACCAATGGAGCTGGAAAGACAACTACCCTATCAATGCTATCAGGTAAAGTAATAGCCTTGCCATGAAATTAGTAAGTCGAGGTTTGGCATCATCCCTAGTTCCATGTTGCAGGACGCAGGTGTTGACCATTGTGGCAATCGATTGTCCATTTTGAACAGCTAGTTGACTTTGTGATGCATGGAAGTTCATTACAGTGTTGAGATCTGGAACTCTCTGCAAGATGTGTCCTGCCATAAATTATATTATGAATTCCTTATAATTTCATCACCACCTGTTTGCTAGGGAAAGGTGGAAAAAAGTAACATCCCCAAGTAACATCCAGTTAACACCTCCAAGTAACATCCAGGGAAAAGTGGAAAAAGAGCAATGAGATTCAGTTTATTTCACATCTTAAGCTAGTCTTGTGAGAGTTCACATTTACTTTGTGAAGATTCTCAGGTTACTGGCAGTTGAGAGGTTGTTGATGTCAATAAAATGTTCTCTTTTATATAATCTTCTTCCTATCATTTTGCCTTTCTTCACTTTACTAGTTTGGTGGTGATATCATTTTGGATTGTCATGTATCAAATCCACTGATTCAATGTGTAGTAACTTACTAAAACAATTAGAATAATTCAATTTATGTGGACATAAAGTGTTTGGTGATGATATCATTTTGTATTGTCATGTATCAAATCCACTGATTCAATGTGTAGTAACTTACTAAAACAATTAGAATAATTCAATTTATGTGGACATAAAGTGTGTTTTCTTCCTGGTTATATTTGCATACTAATATTTTATTGATCACCTGTAGGAGAAGGATATCCAACTGATGGGACAGCTTTCATATTCGGCAAAGATATATGTGCAAATCCAAAGGCTACACGCAAGCATGTAGGTCATTTTTTTACTTCATGCAATAACTTCTCTTTAATACACTGATGGCACGTTGATGAATCCCTTTTCATTATGCTTGGATACCAGATTGGTTATTGCCCCCAGTTTGATGCTCTTCTGGAGCATTTAACTGTTGAGGAGCATCTCGAGCTTTATGCTAGAATCAAAGGAGTCCCTGACTATAGGATCGAAGAGGTGAGTATCAAGGAGTTTTGGGGCTTATGAACGATACAATTAGCATATATTATATTCACTGCAATGCTTTGAATTAAATTGCTTGCAAGGAAGTTAATGTATTGTTAATTGCCCTAAACCTATTAAATTTTTTATTATTGCTCAACCCCCCCCCCCCCCCCCCCCCCTGCAATTTTTTTTTATGCATGAAACATGAAAGCCATTTGTTGTAAAATTATCTAGTTGGTGTGGTTGTGATGCTTTCCAGGTGGTTATGGAGAAGATAGTGGAGTTTGACTTGTTGAAATATGCCAAAAAACCTTCTTATTCCCTTAGTGGGGGGAACAAGCGGAAATTGTCTGTAGCAATTGCAATGATTGGAGACCCCGCTATTGTGATTCTTGATGAACCATCAACAGGTATTTCACCTTGGAAAAGCAATAATGTTGTGTGTGCACCTTAATACAAACTATAATTTCCCTAATTGGCTGGATTGCTTTAGCATGCACACACACATGGCCTTTGAATGGCCTTTAACATGGTTCTTTCTGATCGATCTCTAGTTTCATCAAAGGAGGCAGCTGAAATGTGATATCGAAATTGGTTGACCTTATTGTCTGTACAGGTATGGATCCTATAGCCAAACGATTCATGTGGGAAGTTATATCTCATCTATCAACACGACAAGGAAGAACAGCAGTTATACTTACTACACATAGCATGAATGAAGCTCAAGCATTATGTACGAGGATAGGCATAATGGTAAATATTTTAATATTCGTTTGGAGCCCAGTTCAGCTTTTTATTTCAAACTGTCATTCATCACTTTACTTTGTTGTGGAAGGTTGGTGGTCGTCTAAGATGCATAGGGAGTCCTCAACATCTGAAGACTCGGTTTGGAAATCATCTTGAGTTAGAGGTGATCTCTTCTCTTCCTTGCTTCCCCTCCCCCATCCCCAGGGAAAAAGCCTGCTGGTAGCGTTAATAAATTCTTATTTCATCTAGAATGCTGATGATGGTTGGTGGTTCCTTCAGGTCAAACCAGCTGAAGTTGGCTCTGTGGAGTTGGAAACTCTATCACGAATTATTCGACAGAGGCTGTTAGAAACAAGTTTTCAGCCAAGAAGCATATTAAGTGACCTAGAGACTTGCATTGGTGGTATCGAGTTTATTGTAACAGAAACTGCTTCATCAGTAGAAATTAGCTTGTCAAGAGAAATGATAGAGATTATAGCTCATTGGCTTGGAAATGAGGACAGAGCAAGGTTTCTTGTTTGCTCTTATACAGGGTCAAATGGGGATCTGAGTGAACAGTTAGCAGATCAACTGATGCGTGATGGTACACTTGTTCTTTCCCTATTTTGCTCAATTATTTGGCTTTCTGAATAAATGATTTCATAATTTTATGCATATTTTATCCCATTAGTCAGATAAAATCAAAAGAAGTTTAATCACAAGTGGAAAATTCCAGACCGCCTCTTAGCATGTCATCACCTTTTTAAAATAAATTACCACCTAATGTTATCCCGTTTTACCCCTTTGTTTTTGGTTGTTCGATCTCATTTGATAATGACACCACTCTGTTTTTCCCTTTACAAGGCGCTCAATATTTTTTCATTTATTATGATCAGACGGAGACTGATACTGACCCCTGTTTTCCCTTTCTGTATTTGTATTTTAGGAGATATACCCTTGGCGGTTTTCTGTGAATGGTGGTTAGCAAAGGAAAAGTTTTCCGTCATTGAATCTTTTGTCATGTCATCATTTCCTGGTGCCACTGCTGAAGGATGCAACGGATTAAGTGCTCGATATCGGGTGAGCTTGAACAAACATGCATCAGTATCATGAATAGTTTCTTTTGCTCACTGCCTGATCTCCTACTCAAAATGAAACTTGCTTTATTACAGTTACCTTTTGGAGAAGCCTTATCATTGGCGGATGTTTTTGGACACATAGAACGAAACAGGTAAAATGAGCTGTCATGATTTTCATCACCTCGTGCCTACTTTTGCTTATTGATTTTGCCTCAGCAGCCTTCGTTGGTTTCCTTCAAGCAGGAACCTGCTGGGTATAGCCGAATATAGCGTCAGCCAGTCTACTCTGGAGACGATCTTCAATCACTTTGCTTCCGATTCCTGAGGTGAATGATGCCCCAAAATTGTGCACAAATTCGCCTTTGCACACTGCACCCAGAAGGATCAAAGATTCAAGGAAGGTACTCCAGTCTCTCTTCTCTATATGTAAATGGAGATTTGAGACGCACTGGGATGCATTTTGACGTATAAACTACCGTATATGGTACAGTGTTAAAACCTTAAATTAGACTAAGCCTTGTATAGCACTCTGCAGTTGTAAAGATGCCATAATCAGCCCTGCATTTTTGCTCACGACATACAAAACCAATCCGATTCCTCAATCCTGGGAACAGAATTTGAGACCTATGTTACCCGGAAACTTCAAGGGGGCTACATTTCGTGTTTCCGTTCCCTAGGGAGGGTCAGAACCATTGAAACAGACGCATGGATCTTATGTACAGCTATGTAACTATAGTTAGGAAAGGTCATCCTGCTGTTGACACATTTGGTTACTTCCCTCGGCAGCTTGGGAATTGAAAACTTCATGCAGTTGAATTTGAAAATTTGATGTTGCAAATATACGCCATTCAAAAAAGAAAAATGAGTGCATATACAAAGCTGTACAAATCCCTCTAGTAAAAAAATATGTTACAAACTATTGTCATTCATCATACAAGCTGGAGTTACTTTCAAAAAGGGTCCATATTACTGCATATTTATCGGGTATGAATGAAATTTGGAACTTAAAGCTCATACGTAGTACACATTGTTACATATATCATTTTTATATTATGTTGGGTATTACTTTTTTGGGTGGACTATGTTGGGTATTACTGATTGACAAGCAAAATAACTCTTCACTAATCTCTTTTTGTTCTTCAAGCGTTGGTCAGTACTCGCTGCTTCTAAACTGATTTTTACCCCCATTCTGAATTTGCATTAGGGTAAGAGACAGACCTGAAGATAACCTAATTATGATGATCAAATCTCTAGCTTTCTCGTCCTCTCCTCATGATCTTGTTTCCCGCCCAACCTCACATCGAACAGCTTTGGCCTTGGGCCGTCATCATCATCATCATCACCATGGCATTTATCCACCTCGTCGACTGTCTTCCTACAACCTGCAGCAGCCACTGGCACTGATCTTGTATACATGGCTACCAACTCGAGAAGCTCCTTGAACTTGTTCTTCATGCCGCAGAGCTCAGAGCTCAGTTCTCCATTCTTGCTCTTCAATCTCTTATTCTCATCCGAAAGACTGCTTTTTCTTTCAGAAGAGGATGAGGTCGAACACGATCCCATGTCCTGATCCTCTGCCTCCCCTGAAGGTGATGCTGCTTCCTTTGTCGACGAGGATGAGGTGGGTGGGCGGTTTACCCTGGCTTTCCGACGACGTATCTAGCAGAGGAGCTCTCTTTTGCCCTTCAGGAACATGTCATTGCAGAATTCCCACCTGATTGTCGTCACCTTTCTAAAACCCTGTGTTTGCATAAATGTCTGCGTGAGTGAGTGCCGCCTATTGTGCTTGTGCGTGCCTTTTTATATGTCCTTGCTACACACATACAATTAAAATCAATAAAATCCGATTCCAATTTTAGTCTCTATTCAAACATTAAATTTTAAAATAATTAACCTATCTATCAACACTCCCTCTATAAGAATTCCAACATGCCTAGTCTACTCATACCTTCCCTCAAGGACACCCTACCGAAACTATCCTACCCTACACCCCAACCTAAGGCCTACCTAGAAAACTCATCTGAAAACCCCTAACCACTGTCTCCTATACGTCCTAGAAACTCACTCGACCCCATCTAAGCTAATGTCTCATTCCTATACTCACATCATCATCGATCAAATCTTACAACTCAAAACCTCTCACCACTCTCCGACCATTCTACCAAAAGATCTCAACTCAGGAAACAATTATGGAAATCATCACACATGAGTTCTATGTCATACTTGCTAGCACATTACAAGTTACCATAACATTATTAGTACATCATCAATCATCTCAAAACAATCTCATGTCATAAAATCTCAGGGTATCGTTATATTCAAAAATATTGCGAAGCATCATATATGGGCATAATCGAGTCAAGTAGTCAAGCTTCATAACATATCAACATGTCAAGACATCATTGCACTTCAGAATACCAAGGCATCGAAGTTCATCATCATAGGCAAAAGAGATTCAGGCAATATTTACTATCAACTCAGCATACCACACATCAAAATTCGTTGTTATGTCAATTCTAGGTTTATCGCACAACATCGTCATTAACCACTTCAGAAAGGATCAATAATTCAAACGGAGGACGCCCTTCTTCTTTAAGGCATATCGTATTTAGTGTCCGCGATCTTTGAAACATGCTCGTACTTCAATGCCACCGATGGCGTCGGTTGTAGGGCCTATGGGTCATGGGCCACTATGCTTCCGCTGTGTCGCTCCAGTGCTATCTGGCTAACCATCATCTCTTTCGTGCCGACGTTCATCGAAGTGGCAAAAAGGACTCCAGGTTAACGGAGATAGGGGAGTGACAAGGGCGGACAACCCGACCTCCGTATGGAGTCAAACATGGACCAGTTTCATTCGTTTTTTTTGGAAATAATCGCGCTTAGCGAGTGCACAGATCGCAAACAGCTTTAAAGGCGAGATAATTACCGTGTAAATAGTAAGCCCTGTTGTAGAAGATTTTATTCTTGTCTACCCATCCGTGGTGGCTCTGACTTCAGAGAAAAAAGGTCAAAATATTTTATCTTCCGTGTGATTTTGTGAATATTCACATATTTTAATTTTGAGAAAAGAGTGAGGCTATAGACAAGACGGTGAAATGACTATTGACAAGATCAACTTCATTTAATTGTTTTGACAAGTCCTTTTTCATTTTTAACCCTAAACTCCAAATTGGAAAGCAAAATCTCGATGAACCTAAAAACCCTCAATCCCCATTGTTAAACGATTGGAATTGAGACTTGATTGAGGAATACTAAAATCAGATCTTGAAATTGCAAGCTTCAATCATCCAATAATCCAATACAAGATGCATCGCTTCAGCCCGGATTGCTGCTGGAGGGGGCGACGGGGTTGGACGGCGGCGGAGGGAATTGGGGTCGAGGAGCCTCTGCCTCTGGAGGCTGCGCCACCTGCCGGGGAGAGTGCCGAGGGGATGGTGGAAGTGGAGGGGGAGGACGCACCCGATCTGCCGGAGGGGGGCGACGGGGCGATGACGGAGGGATTGAGATTGGGATTGGGTGGTAAGATTGGTTCATTTGTGGGTATTTGCTAGTTCCATTTCAACTGCGACCTACAACAACCCCAACAGATTCGGCTTGTGGGAATGATGTTGATGGATTTGAATGATTAGGATGATGCACCCTTATTTTGTAGTCTCATCTTTCAACCGCCATTAGAGAACGACATGAAGGAGGGTGACGACGGGGTCGGGGAGGAGGAGATGTTGTCTCTGGAGGCAACGATCTGCTGGAGGGGGACAATGGGTCGGGGCAGCGGCGGACGGAGTGGCTGTGCCGTGATGGAGGCGACTGCTGGTTGCCATGGAGATGTAGCAGACGGTGATTTCATTCCCCAAATCATTCTAACCTAGAAAAGGATTAATGAGTAATTTAGTTAAAAAGATCTTGTCAATAGCCATTTTCTTATCTTGCCTACAGCCCCTATGTTGAGGAAATGGTAGTTAATATACCACTCTTCCCGGCCCATTGCAAAAATGACCCCCACCCAGCCCAATTTGCAAAAATGTCAAAAAGGCCCACTTATTTGCAAATCTAACCGGTTTCCTAAACCCGTTACTCCAGGTTACCCTTCTTGCTGAACGAGCCCTCACCGCCCGCCTTCTTCTTCTCTTCGGTCGTTCCCTGCCCTCCACGAGCCACCTCCAACCACCCAACCACCGGCGTTTGAACCCTTTCCCTCCGGTGCACCCATTGAGCCTAGAACCCACCCGGCTCATGCCCCGCTGAACCCACACCAAGCCCTCATCTCCCCTCCCTCGCTGTTCATTTTCTCACCCTCTCAGCCACGCTCGAGCCCCCCTTGACCCACCAGCGTCCAGCCACTCGAACCCCCATCCCTAGCCGCACCCCACGAGCCCACCTTGACCTAATTCGAGCCCCCATACAGCCACATCGAGTCCACTTTGCCCAACAACCCTACAGGTTACCTGCACATATTGCGTTCAGACGAGAGAGAGAGAGAGAGAGAGAGAGAGAGAGAGAGAGAGAACGCAGTTGAGAGAGAAGTCATCGAATCACCATTGTTTCCTGAGAAATATTGAAGGCGATTGAAGAAGAACAATCCCCCGCCCATGCAGAAAGCAAGTAAGTACTCATCCTCCCTCTCTTGAACTCGAAAATTTTGTAGATTGTCCCATTTTAGATAGTTAACCAGGTTGGGGAGAAATCGGGTTGATTTTTTGTTGAAACCCTAACTTTGTGGGAGTTGGAAGGTTTGGGGGAATTGAGGAAGTTGTGATGTTCAAATGGACATGGAAGTCATCGGGGATGGGAAGACGAAGTTGAAATTGAAGGTCTGAACATGAGTGAATCGAACTGAAAATCTCGATTAATTAGTGGATTTTGTAATGGGAAAATAGTTAATGTCACAGATTTTTTTACTGTCATACATTTTTTTTTGCCACGCATATTTTCTTTACTGGCACAGATATTTTCTTTACTGGCACTAATTTTTGTTTGAGCAGCAACAATTGTGATGTTGTGTCTTTTCGTGTGTGTTTTCTTGTCCTGCTGAGATGGGTTTGGAATGATGTTGGATGTGGTAAAGAGGAAGGTGAATGGTAGACGGAATGGGTGCGTATTATTTTGGAAATTGAGAACTTTTGTGGATTTCGAGATCGGGGGTGTTTGGTGACTAGTTACCTTCAAAATATAATGCTAACAATGGGTTATACTTGTACATCGTTGTAAGTTTATTTCTATGAGTTGAAGTATGTTGTGATTGAAACCATTAATGTTACACTGGACGATGTCATTTGAGAGTAATGTAGATTTGTTTCTAGGGTTGTCATATGTATATTACATAAGTTTTTTTTATGGTTGACACTATTGTGTAGTTGTGTATGTGTGGTGTTTGTTTCATTATTTACTTGTGTCAGTTACCATTTTGAGATTATTTGAACATGTGTATTTCTCGGACATATGAATATGTGAACATTTGTATTCGTGACATTTGTGTAGTTGTGTCATTTGTGTAATTTACTAGCAAGGACATTATTTTGACTGGCTAGACATATGTATATACTGGAAGGATTATTGTTAAAATGGGTATTATCAAAACACATGTATCACAGATTAAGGAGACAATGAGAAAATTGAAAGGAAAAAAATTCGCGACGCCGTCGTACAACAAAGTATTAATTGTAATCACTTCTCAGACATAAGGGCCTTCTTTTTGTCTTGGTGATGTTAACAGTGTCGTGTCATGTGATATTTCAGAGGGAGGTTGAACCACTTCTCGAAGATGGGTTTGCTGAAAGGAATGGACGAGGTCCTAGCTACGGCTGATTGGAAAATGTTAAAGGACAGTAGGTTGAGGGACATTGTAATGATCGGAACCAATGTGTCGTATTGCTGCGCCCTTATCCATTACTTCCTGGAGAGGCAGTTGAAGACATTGAAGAGGTCCGAGACATGGTACGAGCTCTAGGGACGACTCCTCCGGTTCTCCATCAAGAAATTTTGCCTTGTCACCGGCCTCAAATGTGTTGGAAGGAATTGGAACTTTGAGGAGGAGGATCACAAAGACGCCATTCAAAGCTTCTTTGGAAAGGAACTTTAGTACTTCGTAGCGTTTGGTTTACTTGTTAAACATTTAATTGTTTCCAACTTTTGGATGGACTTGTGTTTGATGACTAATAAGTTATATTGTGAACACATTTTTATATTTATTATGGATGGTTGTTGTGAATGTTGCGTTATAACGCATTTCGTTTGGGTTTAATGGTCGATATTCTTAGGTTGGGAAGCTTCTGAGATATATAAAATATGTCAGGGGTTATTCTTTTATCGGCATAGACTTTGATTTTATTGGCTATGGAAAATCATATACTGGCTAGTAAACAAAAAATTGCATACATTTGTCTTGCATCGTCGGCAAACTAAACGGCCAATTATATACATTCAAAACCACCAAAACTCCAAAGTGTCAGTGAGTTACAAGCAAACTAACAAAATACTACATTCGACTATGCAAAAGAAGAGTTATCCCACTAGACATCGATTTCTTCACCTTACCACCACACGCTTGCTTATGTCCTCCGACGCTTTAGGCGAAGGAACTATCCCTAAGGCGGGTATCTGCTTGTCTCCATTATCTTGCTCCTGACGGACCCAAATGACATGCTCTCCTCTATGAGCATTGCCCCCTCCTCCATGTCCACGTCGGCAGCTTTACCTTTCATCTCCAGAGCAGCGATTGTCGGTTATGCTCAGATTTTCTTGTTTATCTTGTCAGTTGTGTGAATTTCCATGTCAGCTAAATTGTTGTCTTTGCCATCCAAATGGTTATTCATGCCATACTCCAAATTGAGATAAAGATGCGATGTACACCCAACTTTACTTCAAAACTAGTTTTATTACCCGCGATCTTCGCGGTTTTTTTATATGACTATTATTATTCATGCACAAATTTGTGTAAGATTATAAAATATTATTTTTTAACCTTTTAATTTTCTACTCATTATCAATTTATTATTTTAATCGCTAAAATATTATAAAATACATACTTTCTCTTCTCCACTTCATATATATACACACAGAGTTCAAAATATTATAAAATACATAATTATATTGAATGATTTTGTGTGTGTGTGTGTGTGTGAATACTTAATGGTAAAATTTAATCTATAGGTTGGATTAAGGACATTTAACTTTAAATTGTTATGATATAATTTCATTAATCTTTTCCTAATATTTTTTCATAAAACAAATTATTTTGCCGTTAAACAAAACAATATGTACAATGGATCTAATTGTATGTGATCATTTATGAATTCACAACAGATTATAGTTTAATAAAATTAATGTCGGTGAAAAAAATTGTGAAGAGCTAGATTTGATCAAACAATAAATTAGATCAAATTGGTCTATATATATGTTTATTATAAATTTGCAAACATACGTACTTCCCCTAACCCAAGATTTTAAACTTATGAGCTATATTATTTTTTTGATAATTTTTGAAGTTAGATTGATTTCTTTTCTAATATATATTCCATATAAATATAGGTATAGATATAATTGGTTTGATCTCTTTTACTTTTTTTGAAAAATTAACATACTGTAGTAGCATAGAATAGTACGAATAATATTTAAAAGCGTCCAACTACATATAAAATACTAATATCATATTCCACGAAGAAAAAAATATTATACTAATAAATATATTATACCAATATTAATACCGGATATTTATCAATTAATTAATCAAAGAAACTCAAAAAATCGTTATCATAATTAGTTATATTTTGATAACCTTTTGTGATTTATTTAAATTAATCTAATTGAACTTGATAAAATAAATAATATTCGAAACATATTGTAAACCCAAAATTTTGAAAATTAGTAAATACGTAGTATATTTAATCAATGGTTAATTGTTAATATTTTGTGACCCATAGGTGGGCATATATAGGTTAAGTTTATAGATAAACATTGACGTTCTTTACTTTGTTTAATACTTGCTATAAATTAATATAAATATTTTAATTATAAGATTTTATTTTTCAATAGATAATTAATTAATAATAAAATCTTATCATTAGATATAATAAAATAAACTAATCAATCTTAATCACTAAAGATAAAAATAATTCTAGGTAAAATATTTATAAAATAACTCCTGGTAAAATGATAGATTTTGTAACCACTTAAGATATGAAAATGACACATAGGATGACACATAGATAAAGATATGAGGTTATCGTCTGACGTTACTTAAATTTATTTGATCATCATTAATTGACACTAGTAGAAACATATAAAACAAGGGCGTTTGAAAAACGCCATCAAAGGCATTCCATGGCGTTTTTAAATGTCATCCCTCAACGTCGTCGAAGGTGACGCCATGCTTTTGGTATTAATTTAATGGCGTTTTATAAAACGCCATAAAATCCATGACGTTTTATAAACGCCGTGGATAAGTATGCATATTTTTTTAAGAAAAATGGAAAATAAAATCCATGGCGTTTGTAAAACGCCATGGATTAGTGTGTATTTAAAAAAAAGAATTAGGGATTAAATCCCTCAAATAGGATCTGTAAATGTAAAACTTACACTAATTTTTCTCAGTAAAACACTACACGTTAAAGTTGCAAGAGACACATTCCAATACAGTATAGAAAATATAATCTCTCTAATCTTTACAAGAGGCATAATCATATTAATGAGAAGTTCTTGACTTGCCACCCAAAAACTGAAATCTATGTTTAGCCATTAGCCTTTGATAATAGCTAAGAGTACAAAACACAAAATAAGTCTGATCACTTATGTTCTTACATACCCAGTTTGCTCCTTGCCGTTGACAGTAGAAGGAAGACCAATGATGTGTAGTCTGCAACCTGTATTTACGGGTATTATACTCCCACTAGCACGAGCAAAAAAATGAAGACTGTTTAGACAGAAATAAAACGTAATTTTTGTATTGTCAGTAGGAATTGAATAGAGTTTACAAGTCGTTGGTTAGATAGTGAAATGTAACTCACAGGGTAAGTAACTAGGTGCCAGGTCCAAGAGCAGCTTCCGCAATGATTTGCTCTCCGGATACCTGAATTCATCTCCATGGATCTATTTCCTTCCAGTTTCTTCTTGTTCCTCAGGTGCTGATCATCTTGTGAATACCTATAAATGAACAAGTAAAGTATAAATGCAGATCCAAAATATTTTCTTCGTTTTGTTTTTTTGCAAAATGAACATCAATACAAAATAAAAGAATAGTTATCAACCTCCCAAATAAAAGAACTGATCGATGTATCTGAACATGGTAGCAGCACAATCGACTTTCATGTCATTTATTTTCTCCGAATAGAGGCAGGTGAAGTCCTTGAGGGCACTGCAACAGGTTTTTGCAGCTGTTTATCTTGGCCCCTTGCTTCCGTCTGTGAGGATAGTGTAGTTCTAGTTCTCGAAATCTACATCACAGCCTGCAGATCATATGAAATTGCTCGAGTTTCATATTTGACATATGTATATCTTTGTTCATTCAATAAATTATATACTAACAGGAAAGGTGCATAAAGATCAACCATGGCTATGAGAATCAATCACATTGCACATAAGCTAAGAACACAAGAAAGGAAAATGACATCTTGAGTCTTGAAACCCCCAAAACAACTTGATTTACCCCAGAAATTGAAAACTTGTTCCTCTTGATTACTCAACAGCTAAAAATCACCTTTTACCTCTTGAACCGATTTGGAGAATAAAGTCAAAACTAGGGATCTGTTAATATAATGTCATTTTCTGGCATTACCTCATCGGCTAAGCTAAGAAACATAAAACGGGGAAAAATTATGAGTCTATGTAACGAAAAGGAACAAAACTTGACAATGTCATTGATAATTAGAAGATAAGAAACATACTCTTTTGAGTTTGAAGCAAAGAGCGCTAGGTAGATCCATGAGATTCAAATACAGCAACTGCATATATAAACAATACAAATTAATAATCAATTTCATGACAAAACCTAACATTCAAAATCAAATCATTACCAATCATTAATTGGGGTATCAATTGGAAAAAAAAACGTACCAGAAATATGAGAGGAAGACACCCAATTGGCCGAAAGGAAGAGAAAAATGAAACATGGCAAATGCAATCGATTAAAGGCAACTAGATTTAGAGAAAAATACTCAAACACAAGACACAATTCATTTTCTTAAAAATTGTTCATACTAAGCAGTGAAAACCCACAAATGAAACCCTTCAAAGTCCACAATCGAAATAATTCAGTGTAAACACAATCAGAAACCCAAAATATCTTCAATATTTAGATTTAGGGTTTATGAATGAGTCTTTAGCACAAGACCCTCAAACAATAAGACTCACTCACAAAACCTAAATCCAAAAATTGAAGATGATAAAGTGCAAACAAAATAGGGCTTAATCTGGAAAACAAAATTGACATACCAGACAACGGAGGTGAAACTTGGAGAGAAGTATAGGGTGGACGGTCGACATCCAAAATGGAGGGTAAACACCGTCAAGCGATGAAAGAAGTTTGCGATGTCGGAAGGAAGCACAAAGGGTATGTTCATGGCTTGGATCGACAATGGAACAAAATAGATGAAGAGTTGAATCGAATTTTCGGAGGTGAGAGACAGAGAGAGTTGGATCTAGGGTTTAGGGAATGGAGGAGAAAGAGAGGCGGAATTTTCAATTTTGGAGGTGAGAGAGACGGAAGAGATTTAATCTTCGTATTCTCCTGCCTCTTCAAATATAGCCCAAAATTTAGGCGGAAAAAGATCCGCCTTTTTCATGGCGTTTTTAAAACGCCATGAATTTTATGGCATTTCAGAAACGCCGTAAAATATAGCTTATAATTTGTAAACTAATAACACGGCATTTTATAAACGCCATAAATTTTATGGCGTTTTACAAACGCCATAAATAAGTCGTATTCTACAATTTCATGACGTTTTTCTATTTAAACGTCATTAAAGATACTTTTAATGGCATTTTATTAAAAACGTCATCTTCTAAAAGTCATAAATGACTACATATGTAGTAGTGTGACGTGGCGAAAAATCCGGCCAGAATGCACCATAAAACGACACGTGAACGAATCGCACCAAAGCTTGCCACATAGGATTTTCACGCCTCTGTTTTAGTTTGGATTAAGGACATTTAATTTTAAATTGTTATGATATAATTTCATTAATCTTTTCCTAATATTTTTTCATAAAACAAATTATTTTGCCGTTAAACAAAACAATATGTACAATGGATCTAATTATATGTGATCATTTATGAATTCACAACAGATTATAGTTTAATAAAATTAATGTCAGTGAAAAAAATTGTGAAGAGCTAGATTTGATCAAACAATAAATTAGATCAAATTGGTCTATATATATGTTTATTATAAATTTGCAAACATACGTACTTCCCCTAACCCAAGATTTTAAACTTATGAGCTATATTATTTTTTTGATAATTTTTGAAGTTAGATTGATTTCTTTTCTAATATATATTCCATATAAATATAGGTATAGATATAATTGGTTTGATCTCTTTTACTTTTTTTGAAAAATTAACATACTGTAGTAGCATAGAATAGTACGAATAATATTTAAAAGCGTCCAACTACATATAAAATACTAATATCATATTCCACGAAGAAAAAAATATTATACTAATAAATATATTATACCAATATTAATACCGGATATTTATCAATTAATTAATCAAAGAAACTCAAAAAATCGTTATCATAATTAGTTGTATTTTGATAACCTTTTGTGATTTATTTAAATTAATCTAATTGAACTTGATAAAATAAATAATATTCGAAACATATTGTAAACCCAAAATTTTGAAAATTAGTAAATACGTAGTATATTTAATCAATGGTTAATTGTTAATATTTTGTGACCCATAGGTGGGCATATATAGGTTAAGTTTATAGATAAACATTGACGTTCTTTACTTTGGTTAATACTTGCTAGAAATTAATATAAATATTTTAATTATAAGATTTTATTTTTCAATAGATAATTAATTAATAATAAAATCTTATCATTAGATATAATAAAATAAACTAATCAATCTTAATCACTAAAGATAAAAATAATTCAAGGTAAAATATTTATAAAATAACTCCTAGTAAAATGATAGATTTTGTAACCACTTAAGATATGAAAATGACACATAGGATGACACGTAGATAAAGATATGAGGTTATCGTCTGACGTGACTTAAATTTATTGGATCATCATTAATTGACGTGGCGAAAAACCCGGCCAGAATGCACCATAAAACGACACGTGAACGAATCGCACCAAAGCTCGCCACATAGGATTTTCACGCCTCTGTTTTAGTATTATATATATATTGATGATTGATATTTTTTTCCATAAACATATATAAAGTGGGGGTTTATAGATAGATAAAATTAAATTAAGTTCAAAAATAAATTTATTTTTTAATTTTAATAGATAAAAATGGCTAAAAATGGGTTTAAAACAATTAAAATTTAAGTTGAGCCACTTGTCACAATCCCATTGGCCATCTCTCCCCACAAATCATTGAATTTTTTTTTTCCAAGTGACCTGCTACCGGTGTGAAAAACTTACAAATCTAACATTTTGCTACCCCTAATTTTACCCCACATGGACATTTTTGCAAAGATATTTTCTGAAATTAATATCGGATCTTATTTTTTGAAGAATCTATATTTTGTCGGTTGTATTTCCGTCCGTTCCGATCCGATCCGATCCTTTGGTGTTTATCCTGAGAAATCAACTCTCACTCCCAAAATTAGATCTTGAAGCAGATAAACATGAAAGGTATCGCAATCTGCAACCCCGAACACCTGCAATGGCATCCATCACAGGCAAGGATCAGCCCAGTCAGTCCCTTCATCAACCAAACCAACACCCAAAACCAATTTCAATTCAATCCAATTCCCCCCGGAAAACCACTTCTAATGCCAACCCTAACCCTAAATTCCGCCAAATCCGGCTCCACCCACCAACCCGCCGTCCTGCCGTTGGTGGTAGTTGGGTCTGCAAACGCCGACATCTACGTGGAGATCGATAGGCTCCCTCTGGAAGGGGAAACGATCTCGGCTAAGACGGGTCAAACCCTAGCCGGAGGCAAGGGGGCAAACCAAGCTGTGTGCGGGAGTAAGCTTTCTCACCCTACCTATTTTGTGGGGCAGGTTGGGGATGATGCCCATGGGAGATTGATCACTGAGGCGTTGAAGGGGGGTGGGGTCCAGTTGGATTATCTGAGGAATGTGGGCCTCGGCGCGCCAACTGGGCATGCTGTGGTGATGTTGCAGGCTGATGGGCAGAACTCAATCATCATTGTTGGAGGATCAAACATGGCCTGCTG
The DNA here is from genome assembly GCA_963922045.1 of Persicaria maculosa. NCBI lineage: Eukaryota > Viridiplantae > Streptophyta > Magnoliopsida > Caryophyllales > Polygonaceae > Persicaria > Persicaria maculosa. Next base: position 48,898,484 of record OY998259.1, on the reverse strand, counting down.
GCCTGACAAATTGAGTGAGGATGATTTGGAGGTTGTTAGGAGTGCTGGGATTGTTTTGCTTCAGAGGGAAATTCCTGATGCTGTCAATATCCAAGTTGCCAAGGTATATCCTTTAGTTACTCATTACTCAATGTGTTTTCATCAACAAATTTGGAGGTTTTTTTACGGTGAATTCCACATTGGCCCACTAGTATGCAAATCATTAAAATAAGGTAAACACAAAGATAATCACGCATTCAACTTAGAAGGCCTTTGATATGACCCACCATAGGTCCATAGTCAAATGCGGTGATGTGTTGATGGCTTATAAGAAACTTATATGAATAATGTGATGATAAGGAGCTTAAGGATTAATGTGATGATGCCAAATGAACCTGTTGCCTGCCTCCTTAATGACATATATGAGACTCAAACCTAAGGCCTCGACATTAGGTGATCATCCAACCAAGACTTTTATGTTAACTTATGCATCCAAGTGTTTGTTTTCTTTAGTGGATTGCTAGATTCGATGCCTTTTGATCTAGCTTCAAAGATGGGATATGTAGAGAGTAAGGGATATGAGGAGTGTTCTAAAAATCGCGCCTAGGCGGAGGGCATCTAGCCATTTTTATGCCTAGGCGGAAATCCGATAGGCACCGCCTAAGTACTGCCTAGACCAGTCTAAGTCGGCGATTAGTCAGTTTTAGCGTTTAGTCAAGTGATTACTCGACTTAGGGTTTTTTTTATGGCCCAAGTCAAGATTTATTTGCTTTGGTTTTGGATTTTATAAAGTCTAGAGTGACTAATCTCATGCGTACTTTTGCGTATATTTATTTTAGTGTTAGTTGAGCACCGTAAAATTGGGTTTATGAGTGATATTACGGATTATTATTGAGATGTGTTATACATTAAAATATAAAGAAATAATCAAGTTTGTTCTAAGTCCGCCTAGGCGGTAGGTGGTCACCTGTCTTATACTAAAGGACTGATACACCTTATACTACTAATGCAAGGGATATACAATATGAGTTCATCACATTACGATTACACATGCCGTAGTTGCAAGTTCAACTGCAATTTATGGTCATTCATGTTTAATCTAGTTGGAGAGAGAGTATTGCGTTTTGACTAGTTCTATAAATTGTGAGCAGTTTGTGCCTTTGTGGTTCTGCTTGGTAATTGTTTTGACGTGTGCGTATTCAAGTACTGGATAGTTCTTACTTAGATGATTCAGGAAGCTGCCCAGGATTGGGGTTGTTCAGCTAACCAGCTAATTGTTGTGCTTCCATTTCCAGGCTGCAAAAGATGCTGGTGTTATCGTCATTATGGATGCTGGGGGAATGGATGCTCCTCTCCCCAGTGAGCTCCTGAGTTTGGTTGATATTTTTAGCCCAAATGAAAGTGAGCTTTCTCGTGTGACAGCAATGCCAACCGAAACATTTCAGCAAATCAGTCAGGCTGTGGAAAAATGTTATGAATTGGTGAGATCTCTTTATCATTTGCGCTGTATAATTTCAGTAGCGTGTTTTCTTAATCATTTGGTAACTTTAAATAGCGTATAATTTCAATAGTGTGTTTCCGAAACATTTCAGCAAATCAGTCGATGAAGCGCTTGCTTTGTCACTTAATCACTTAAGCGATTGGAGCAGAGCAGGCACTTCATGGACATTGCTCGCTTCAGGCATATTAAAGCGTTGTGGGTGACTCTTAATGCCTTAAAGCATGAAGTGAACACTTATACGTCTCTTTTTTATACATAGTTGACGAGCTCGTACCACACAATGATTCTAAATGGAAAAAAAAAGACTGAAAGATGGAGTTTGCCAGGATAAAGATGATATACTTTCATGTAAATGATCAAGGGTAACAGAAATCCTAGGGATAAGGGTAACAGATATCCCCTTGACCTGTAATGAGCAACTTGACTGATGTCTTCTTTAGCCTTTAATTTGAAGATTTGGATGGCTTATATTCAATTCGACATGAGTCTTATTATGTAACTTGACTAAATGAGGAGAAGAGAGCCCCATGAAATGAAATGATCTTCTAACCTTCTGATATTTATGAGATCAGTCTTCTTAACAAATTGTACTATATATACGGCATGGCATTAAATATGTAGCTTTGTTAGTAAACAGGTCACTCTGATGAAAACGGTCTTTTTCATGCCTTTTCTTTTACATAATGATATTTCTTCCGTTGTAAATAAAGCTTTCCAAGCTCAAATGTGTACATCGATATGTTGTTTTCATTTTCGCTGTGATTTTGACAAATGCCTGTGTTCGAATGCTCTAGTAGTCAAGTGCCAAAAGGATTTTTGGTATGGAGTCATGTTAGTTTAGACCAGCTCTTTGCGATGAAGTTTTGTGGTTTTGTAAGCTTGAGGATTATTTAACGGACAGATAAATACTACTTGTTTCACAGGGTGTAAATCAGGTCTTGGTGAAACTTGGGTCAAAGGGCTCGGCTTTATTCGTTAAAGGAGAAGAGCCAATCAAGCAACCAATCATCTCAGCTGCAAAAGTTATAGATACAACTGGTGCTGGTGACACCTTCACGGCTGCTTTCGCAGTGGCGTTAATAGAGGGCAAGTCAAAGCAGGAATGCTTGAGATTCGCTGGTACATCCCATAAGCTATTCTTGTTCTTCCAGTTATTTACGTGTTGCAACAAACTTGTGCAGACCCATAAGCTATATTCCTGGTTTCTACAGCTGCAGCTGCTTCGCTCTGTGTCCAAGTCAAAGGTGCCATCCCGAGCATGCCTGATCGGAAGTCTGTTTTAGATCTTTTATGATCTCTTTAGCTTTTCCATAAACACGCAAGGGTAACTCTTTATCGCACCCTCTCAAGTGTGACTATTTTTGAACACCAGCTGTTCAGGACCATGTAAATCATTGTGGATATGGCGATCAAAGATCCCACAGTTGGAATTGAATTAGCTTATTACTTCTGCTTGCTTTCATTCATTATCAGTGCTTGTTACTTTTGCTGTGTTGGAATTCTTGGAAATAAACGAAAGGCTACAGTTTATTTTCTCTGGGTCCATGGTTATGAAATATTGTTTCTACTCAAAAGCTCTATTTGGATTAGGGGTGGCCACGGGTTACGGGTCGACCCGTGACCCGACGGGTCGTACGGGTCAATGACCCGGCGGGTCCAGGTCAACGGGTCAACGGGTGGGAGCGGGTTGCGGGTTAGGGTCAGGGGTTTTGAACCCGATGACCCGGCGGGTCAACCCGCCAACCCAATTTTTTTTTTCAAAAAATATTTTCTTTTTATGTTTATAATAATTATTATGTATATTATTCTAAGAATAATTCATAATATATAAACATAAACTAGTTTGCAATGTGCAATGTGGGTCAAAAGCACTATCACCCTCCCCTTTTTATAGATTTGGAAGACATCCCCTATTCTCTCAACTTTCAATGTAGGACAAGACTCTTGTCCCACATTGAAAGTTGAGAGATAGAATGAGAAGGGATGGATGTATATATATGTGTACTCCATCATCCCTTAACCCCCACTCTTCACTTTAAGCTTTATTTCTTATATTTCTTATAATGAAATGAAGTAAGGTTTGAGAAGTTTTATATCCCTACATTTATATTGTAGTGGATGAAGGAAGTTTTATAAAAATATAAAATTTCTCAGGTTTTTTTCCACTTCATATTAAAATGAAATGGATATAAAAAGTGATATGTATAAAAATTCTTTACCTATCATTTATTTTTAAATTTTTTTAGTCAAAAATATTAAAAAAATAATTTTTTTTTTAATTTGGGAATCCGGCGGGTCAACGGGTTGACCCGACGGGTCAACGGGTCAACCCGAACCCGCCAACCCGTGGAATTCCCGGGTTAGGGTTCGGGTCGCCCTTCCCCGACCCTTGACCCGGCGGGTCGAACCCGTCGACCCGCCGGGTCCGACCCGTGGCCACGCCTAATTTGGATTCTCATGTATTATGTTGGGAAATTCCGTTTGATACCCTTGTATTTTGAGCAATTTCGGTTGGTGTCCCAATGTTTTCTTTTTTTTTTTTTCCGGTTGGTGCCCCTTAACTTTCATAAAAGTCCGCTCCGTGCCCTAAATCCAATCCAATACTAACTCCGCTATTAAAAAAAAAAGAAGAAGAATTGAACCAACCCCTTCTGACTCTTTTTATCCTCTCTCTCCCCCCTTACCTTTCTGAAACTCCCTTGAACGAGAAACATAGCACACCACCTTCCTACTCCCAACTCTACTCACCGGTGACCTCCTTCTCGCCGGACCTTTCTGTGGCCATCGACTACCAAACTATTCACAGGTTTGATTATTGATTTTATTTTTGAAACTAGATCTTAGTTAGGTTCAATTAGGGAAAATTTTGGGTCAAATTTGTTAGGTTCGATTAGTGTCAAATTTATCATATATTCTAACCTAAATCTCAGTTAGGCTCGATTAGGGTAAATTTTGTGTGGTGTTTGGTATGAAATTTGTTCTCTTTTCTGGCCTAGGGTTGGATTCGATAAATTTTTGGGTGTTTTGGGTGAAATTGTTCTCTATTCTCAAGGTTTGATTATAATTAGGTCGAATTTTCTCATATTATTGTTAGGGTTCAGTAATTTTGCTTCACCCTTTTGTGGCTTGAAATACATTGTGTGAATTTCTGAACTTGTTATTTATGATATGGAGTATGGGGGGTAAAAAATATTTTGAGAATGTGTTACCCTTGAAAAATGTAATATGTTCAATATACTTGTGCCTCTTAGTTTAGAGGTATGATATACACTTGTGACTTGAGCCTTCGTATAAGATCTCTTTCGAACATTTTTGGTATGGCTTGCTAAACATTTGGCTTTTTATTTTTTGTTTTGTTGATTGTTGTGGGCTGCTATGCTGAATAATTTGCTGATTTTTGTTCTACTGAATTTTCGGTGGTTGCCTTTTCGTGGGTTGCTATGTTGCTGAATTTTCCATTGAATACGTATAGATTTGTCTCCGCTTCTTTTTTTATTTACTTGGACTGAACTTACAACTAGTTTTTTGGGTTGAATGTGCTTTTTTTTATCGGAATTTTCGTGTAGCGCCCTTGAGTTAAGGCTTATTTCGCATGGTGTACGAAAGTTTTACATATTTCGCGAGATACCCTCAAGGTTTCTAAAATTTCCGCCTCGTACCCTTCCGTTATCTTTTAAACGAAAAAACGCTAAATGAATAGAAAAGAACGCACATCCCAGTTTCAACTTTCGATGACCAGAGGCGGCCATTCATGAGAGAGGTAGAGAGAGGCGTAGAGAGAGGAAATCGATGAGACATGTGACGATGATGCGCGAGTCCGATGGCGGAGATCGACTATTCTACAGGTAAGTTCTCCCTTCTTAATTTCAATTTTAGGTTTTGGGATTTAGGGATTTATGGGTTTTGGGATTTTATCAACAGATTACGCGAAAAAGGGGGGTTTATGGTTTTTGGTATACAATCGTACGAATGTAGTCCTTGAATTGATTGTCTCTTGTTTAATCCATGGATGATTCGTTCTATTAGGGATGGTAGGTAGATGATAGAACAATTCACATTTAGCCATGGATGATTCGTTCTATTAGGGATGTTAGGTAGATGATAGAACAATTCACATTTAGGGATCGATTCAGTTTGGGGTTAGTTTTAGTGTTTTTGTTTTAGGGATTCAATTTTAAAATGAATTTATTAAAAATGAAAACGCCTTGAAATTACATGTGCTAATTGATAGAACGTGATATCAACTTCATTTTTACCTTATGAATGTTATTAAATTGGTGATTTTTTCTGGTTCTAATTTTTCAAAGAGGGCTCTACTGAAACTGTCAAAGAAGAGATGAACTTCAAATATTTCCATCTGATTCTCATATTATAGTATCGGAATTTTCGTGTAGCGCCCTTGAGTTAAGGCTTATTTCGCATGGTGTACGAAAGTTTTACATATTTCGCGAGATACCCTCAAGGTTTCTAAAATTTCCGCCTCGTACCCTTCCGTTATCTTTTAAACGAAAAAACGCTAAATGAATAGAAAAGAACGCACATCCCAGTTTCAACTTTCGATGACCAGAGGCGGCCATTCATGAGAGAGGTAGAGAGAGGCGTAGAGAGAGGAAATCGATGAGACATGTGACGATGATGCGCGAGTCCGATGGCGGAGATCGACTATTCTACAGGTAAGTTCTCCCTTCTTAATTTCAATTTTAGGTTTTGGGATTTAGGGATTTATGGGTTTTGGGATTTTATCAACAGATTACGCGAAAAAGGGGGGTTTATGGTTTTTGGTATACAATCGTACGAATGTAGTCCTTGAATTGATTGTCTCTTGTTTAATCCATGGATGATTCGTTCTATTAGGGATGGTAGGTAGATGATAGAACAATTCACATTTAGCCATGGATGATTCGTTCTATTAGGGATGTTAGGTAGATGATAGAACAATTCACATTTAGGGATCGATTCAGTTTGGGGTTAGTTTTAGTGTTTTTGTTTTAGGGATTCAATTTTAAAATGAATTTATTAAAAATGAAAACGCCTTGAAATTACATGTGCTAATTGATAGAACGTGATATCAACTTCATTTTTACCTTATGAATGTTATTAAATTGGTGATTTTTTCTGGTTCTAATTTTTCAAAGAGGGCTCTACTGAAACTGTCAAAGAAGAGATGAACTTCAAATATTTCCATCTGATTCTCATATTATAGTATTTATGAATGATGTGTTGAATCTGATAATTGAATGGAATGGGCTGCTTGACATTCATATGCAAGCTATTAGCCTACTATAATTTTTTAGCAATTTATGTTTTTTCATTGTAATTGTTCACGACTGAGCTGGACTAAAATAGATGTTGGTTTTGTAGCAAATTTATTTGTCATGCGCTTGAACTCAGAGAAGAGGTAGAGCAAAACTTCATTCTTGGTTATGTAACAATTTTTCTTGCCTATTAGCTCAATTGGTAGAGCATTGTGCTTAGGCACAAAAGTGTGGGTTCAAATCCCACATAGGTTATTTGGATATTGAGTTGTTGTCATGGTTGAAAATATATGAGTAAACTAGAATTAAGTTCCACGATGATTCACCTAAAGAATTGAGTGAATTGGTTGTGCTCTTGATCAAATTAATGGAAATAAGGTTGGCAAATTCTAGAACGATTTGAGTAAATTTGTGTTTTTGACTCTTAACTTCTGAAGCAATTAGAATGACAGTAAGTTTTCCTTGAATGGAACAGTGTTTATACGAGTGGCTTTTTGGTTCTGAATAGGTAATATTTTATCGGATGGTTTATTTGGTTCAGTGTGCCTTATTTTATCGGATGGTTTATTAAGAAACAATGCATTTTACTGTCATTTTGAAGCTCATTTTACTGTCATTTTGAAATTGTGGTTATGAAGCTCATTTTACTTTCATGTTAAAAGAGTGTTAAATGCATTTTCAAATTTTACCGTCATTATAAATGACTAATAACATGCTTTTGGACATCAAATAATGGGCTGAAATTTTGATAGCTTTTGAGTACAAAACACATTCGAGTACAAATCATCCAAGTAGTGACATCTATTACTGCCCATATGTTTTGTGCCAAAAACGCACGACAATTTGTGCCAAAAACGCATTAAAAACAGGTTTATAATACAAGCCTGAGATACTGTCCATTCTCCCTCATGATCAAGCTTGTTTCCTATCTCAGCAGTAGCATCTAATTTTTCTATCTCCATTTCTATTTGTTTCTCCTTCACAACACTCTCTTTGTTCTCAGTTTTACTGCTACTTGATTTACAACTCATAATAGCCCTCATGTCTGGTGCTGCTACCTCAAGTTCAGAAGCATCAGTAGCAGACACACTGCTGGTTGGAGTTGTTTCATTGCGCTTTACATCAGAACTATCCATTCCCTCTGTTGTACTTGTAGCTATCCCCTTGGGAACCCAGATTTGTTTAGCTCATGTACCCTCCTTTGGCTACTGCAGGCGATATCTTTCTAGACAATGCCCAAAGATTTTACTTTTGCTACAGATCAGAGGCCTCCATTCAAAGTCAATCTTTTGCTCATAAGCCCTCCCATTAACATCTTCAATTTCAATCTTCGTAACAAGTGCTTCCTCTGCACTCACTTCGTAACAAGCCATCTATGTACCAAGGACCAAGACTTAGAACCCAATCTCGATCAACAAGAGTTTGGAATCGAAAGACAAAGACATCATTATGTTTTTGGAAAATCTTTGGGCTCTGAATTTTCCATTCAGTTTCTACAAACGCTTTCATCTTACCAAACATGATAGCATTGCCTGAGATGAACCCATTAACGTGGTTTTCCACTCATCTTCCTTCTCTCTGATGTCTTCCTTTCTAATTTTCAGTTTCCCTTTACACACATCCGGGTGTACAGTAAGCTTCTCGGCAACCTAAATATTTCGATTTTCCTTCAATGACCTCTCTAGAACTAGTGTGTTCTCCTTAGCCTGGAAGTTTCGTTTGACAGCTTCTTAGATGTGCAAGGGATTCTTCTTCTTCTCAGAATTCGTATCTTCTCCATTTTTAGGGTTTTCGCTCTGCAATTTCTGCCCTCCTGTATCACTACCATCTGCGACCTCCTGGCTCCTTCCCTTTCGATTCTTGTGTGTATCACGCTCCTTGCATTGAATATGCTCAGAACTATCCTTCCCATCAACATTTAATTCCTGAGCTAACTTCTCCTTGCCGTCATTCATGGCGTTCGTACTTGCCACTGATGCGTCATTTCTGCCCATCAAATTGTATCTCACCGGCCCTAGTAGCGTACCAGTTCGCAACTTCAAGCCCATACGAGAGGATGAGCCCAGCCTACCCATGCCGGCGACCACGAGGGCACCCACCGCTGTGAGGGCAGGGATGGTCGGAGGTCGCCCCCAAAGTCCTTTTGCTTTTAACAAATCAACGGCGTTAATAACATTTTTGGAATAAAGTGGACGGAGGGGCATATGGCGAAAACTTACGAAACCTCAGGGGTATTTGGCGAAATATCCCAAAGTATTGTACACCTGGCGAATTTAGCCTTAGTTGAAGGGCACCAGGCGAAAATTCCGTTAAAAAAAATATCTATAATCTATATTTAAGTAAATTGCATATAAGTTTTTTTTTTTTTTAATAGAATAGGAATTCTAGATTAGACCGATCTTAATTTCGATAGATCAACAAGTCTGCAGACGGAAGACGATCGAAAATACAGAATACATAAAAAAAAATTGCAATAAACCGGCCTCCAAGTGAAAAAGGCTCTAAGGGTCCATTTGTAGTAGTTACCGACTTACCGGTGTGAACCTCTTCCTTGATAGTTGAAACTTTTTGGTATGCAGCTGGTACTTGCGTTTTGCAAAATCTAGAATCTAGAATAAGGGGTTAAATAATGATTTAGGGTAAAAGAATTCCAGTTTGAGGCCTTGAAAGGAAATATGAAGTCCATTAATTGTTTGTTTCAGGATCGTTCTGAATCTTTAATAAACGATTACGAAAAAGGCCTCGTGTCAATGTCACTAGTATTTGTTCCCTGTTAATAAACTGTAATTTATTACATTAATTATATTAAAATTATTTGTCATTGAATTTTGTGAAGATTAAAATAATTTATTTGAAATTTTTAAATAAAAATTTTCAAGTAATCATATATTAAGATAATATCAATCAATTAATGAATATCCAATAAATTCAAGACATGTAATACAACGACCTAATCTATTTATCTACTTGTCATCCTATGTGTATAAAACATTAATCTATTTTCATAAATATATTTCCAATCATTTATTCAAGATATCAAATTCTAACTAATTATGACTCTTTTGATTTTTTCTTAATAAAAAAAATTCATAACTAAATTGATTGGAAAATAAAATCGATTTTAATTTATTATATTACAAATCTTTCCTATATTTAAAAAATACATTATTGTTAGGATATTATAACAAAATTTATTTCAATATATATGAAACACGGAAGATGTATTATTCTATTAGGATTGTGATTGTAATGGATTGTGAAAATATATATCTATTATTATTATTTTGATTGTAATGGATAGATTAATTTTGTGTTATTTGGCCATTGCAATTAAATTATACTATGTGTTAATTAATTTATTTTTCATTTTATATTATTCATATTAAAAATGATAGATTTTGTATATATATATATATAGGGAAGCTTTAAAATGTAAAAAGTCCTTAACGTGTAAAATTTGCTTAACGTGTAAAATTTTGTTTTTTTATTGAAAAACCGGACACGCTGGCTGGTTTTAAAAAAACGAATCGGACCCGTTTCATACAAAAAGGCTAAACCGGAAAAATAGAAACACGCTGCTCTCATGCTCTGATTGCTCGCTGATTGAAGGCGGAGGTAGGGCAGGGAGCGGCGAGTGATTCTTCTTCATCATCTCAGATCTCCGTCGATCCCTCTCTGCTCGCAATCTCTCTCGCTCGCTTGTTCTCGCACTCTCCCTCGCTCGTGCTCGCCAATCCGCCATGGCCGCTGCTGGCTCTCAAGTAAGCATTTCTCTATCCCTCTCTGTATCTACCGCTCCTTGTTCTATCCGAATCTGAAACATGTTGAACCATTTCACCGCATTGTTAGCTCGATCCCGAGTTCATGATTGCCTTGCCTTCGTTTTATTGCTTCAATCGTGTTTTGAGCGAGGTTTGATGTCTGATAACACTTTATATTGGATGCGTGCTGTTGTTTATTGTAATGTTTGATTAATTTGTGCTATTTCTGTTGGGATATTTTCTGATATCGTAGCTATTAGATGGGAATTTGTGTTCTGAAATCTTCTGATAGGGTTAAGTTAGGAGGGATGCCAGCTTTCTCTTTTTTCTCTGCTTAATCGCACCTAAGGTGTTTGTTAAAATGCCTCTTTGTCAAATTGCACTGAGATTTTAGTGAATGAAACAAATTTGAGGTTTGATGAGACTTTTGATGTGCCGCGATTTCTATTTTCTGAGTTCTTGTCCCGATGACATTTGTGTATATCTAGGGTTCTTGCTTGATTTCTACATATGGATGCAAAGGAGGAGGCATGTTTGAACAAGCTTCAAGAAAAAAGAGATGCTGCTGTATTTGCCATTTCAAAGGTCCAGGAGAAGCACAGGAAGGTATCACCAATGTGACGCCCTGTTGTGGCAAGTGAGTTTAATGGTGGTGCAAATGTTGTCGAAGAGGATTCTCCTAATTCTACCACAACTGAAGAGGATCTCTTGGAGGACGCAGATTCTCTTATTGAAGATGGAAGTTTTGAGCTGAAGACGTCTGAAAATGGCAATGCTGAAGTGACATCATGTCCTCAGCTCGTCAAACTCTGTAGGAACATGGATTCAAAGGGCCTCCACAGTTTCATATCTGACAATCGCAAGAACCTTGCTACAATAAGAGAAGAAATTCCACTTGCATTAAATGTGTCTCCTGACCCTGCTGGTCTTGTGCTGGATTCCCTCAATAACTTCTACCGTGGTGACCTCACAAGCTTGGATGCGAAGAAGGATTCTGGACTCCTGGGGCTCCGCAGAACCTGTATTATGCTGTTGGAGTGTCTTAGCATTGTGCTTATGAGCCTGGATTATTCGTCTGTTTCCAACATAATAACTGAAACAGTGAAGGCACAGGCAAAGGCTATTGCTGCTGAATGGAAGCCGAAGTTGGGTGAACTTGAACTGGATATGAGCAATGGAAACTCATTGGAGGCTCATGCATTTTTGCAGCTGCTGGAACATTCTGCATTGCTTTCTGATTTTGATGTGGAAGAACTATTGAAACTTGTCGCAATGGTTGCTCGCCGCCGTCAGGCTGCTGATCTCTGTCGATCACTTGGACTATCTGACAGAATGCCAGGTCTGTTTCATTTCTAAAATTCATTCCTTGCCCATCTTGTTTAGGCCGTGTCACTTTTTTTTTTAATGCTTTCTGATTGAAAAAAAATGATTTTATATTGCCTTATTGGAGTATCTCTACAGTATTTCTTGAGGGAGTAAATTTTCGGATGAAAGTGGAGTAACTCACTAAAAAGTTTTCTTGTGCATGTCAGGTGTAATTGAAGTGTTGTTAAACAATTGAAGGCAAATTGATGCTGTTAATTTGGCTTTTGCATTTGAGCTGACTCAACAGTTTTCACCGGTTGCTTTACTGAAGTCCTACTTAAAGGAGGCAACTAAGGTTGCTGCTCTGAAGCCTAGGAATGCATCTCCATCATCTCCGAGTGCACAGGTTTCATCTGGCTCTGAATTTCACTTATATTTATGCGAACCCTTAATCATTATTGCAGTAGTTGTGATTCCTAGACAGTATCTAGATAGTTTGCAAATGCATTGAAGCATTAAGCATTTGCAATTTCACAAAAGGGATTCTGAACTTGAGATAAAAGTGTAAAATGGATATGTTGAATTGAAGGTTGTAAAATGATCTTTTTTTTAAGCATCCTTGAGCTTATTTTCATGCTTGGTTAAAAGCTTGTTTATGAACTTATTATCATAAGCATTTCAGATTGAGGTAAGTGACCATGAGCTCGCAGCAAGCTGTGATCAAGTGCGTGGAGGAGCACTAGAGATTTTTTCTTCATTTAGAAGTTCATTGGACAAGGGACTGCTTTTAGGAGTAATCTTTATCTTAACACTCTAGAGAATTAGGTAATAGAAAGCAGTTTAGCAGTAAGCACATCTTCATGCTACAATGATTCACAAAGGAATCCATGTCAGCAGTCATGTGCTTTATCTCAATGGCCTTAAACCCTCAATTTACCCTTAAAATTTTTTGACCTATTAGCTCAATTGGTAGAGCGATGTGCGTATGCACAAAGATGTGGGTTCGAATCCCACATAGGTTATATTATAAACAAGAACACATCAATCCCAAATTGTTAATTATGCACATTATAATCTTAGTTATGCACTTTTTAACCTTAATTATGCACTTTTTAACCTTAAGTATGCACTTTAATTTGAAATTGTTATACGTAAAAAAATCGATTTCAAACTCACATCTATCAACCTAAATTATGCGAGAAGTGAACCCAAACTCTCAAAAGTAATAAAAAAAAACAAAATTAAAACATCGATTTCAAAGCACATCTTTTGTCTTATTTCATGCACATTATGATCTTACTTTTGCACAATTGTATTCTAAATCTGCACAACTGTATCTTACTTTTGCACACTTGTATTCTAAATGTGCACAATTTTATTCTAAATCTGCTCAATTGTATCTTACTTTTGCACAATTGTAGTTTAAATTTGCACAATTGTATCCTACTTTTGCACACTTGTATTCTAAATGTGCACATTACAATTTTATTTTTGCAATTTATGTTCTTATATTTGCACTTTACAGTTGCACAAATGCACTTCACAGTTGCACAAATCCACTTCACAGTTGCACAAATGCACTTCATATTTGCACAAATACACTTCACAATTGCACAAATGCACTTCACAGCTGCACAAATGCACTTCACAGTTGCACAAATGCACATTATAATTTTATTTTTGCACCTTATACTATTCACGAAGAGAAACATAATAAGAGATACCACATAGATAGCCTATACGGGGTTTGAACCCGCAACTTTGTGCGTAGGCACATTGCTCTCCCATTTTGAGCTAATAGGCTTTAGTGCAAAACTTTAAAAGGCTTAAGCAGGACAATGTGGAAAAGATAAACAAAGACTATTTGCAATTTATTATCCTGAAATAAATCAAATTTATTATCCTGAAGTAAAGTCTAAAATTGCAACATATCTAAAAGACAAAGTAAGCTGTAAACTATATAGGAGGATTTTAAGTGGGAAAATTGTAGAGTAGAGTAACTACCGGTATCGCCAGCTTCTAATTGCATAGATTGTATGCAGGGGGTTACTCCTTCCAAGACATACATTCGACTATTGTTATTAGGCCAAAATCTGAACTGCAATATCCACTCATTTCCTTTGACATCCAGAATTGTATCGGCCCAGAATTATGATTTTCGGGTTACGTTTCAAGGGATAAAACCCCTTGTTCGGATCTTGCAATCCAGGTACGGGTCGAGGTTTCAAACTCATTTTTATGGTCAGTAATAAAGAGGGATTTCGAACCCTGAAAATATCGTAGGGCCGTTGGGTACCCTTAACCTGTCCTAAGGACTAACTCGCGAAATTCATTTCAAACGGAAGCAGGACGGAAGCAAAATTAAGATACAAAGCGCCACGGCAGAGCCGGGTCAAAACCAAAACATAGGTGGATGATTACCATTTATAATGAGTTAGAGAATTAGCCAGGTTCTTCGATTCGCCAAAAGGAAACCCCGTCATATAGACATCGAGCACTCAAATCTGCAGAAATACCTTTAAAAGAAGAACGGGGAAAGGAGTCAGATCGAGCCACTCATGCGGGACCGGCAGTCCTCGCTGAGGCCACATAGTATGTGCTATACCTAATAAAGATGCTCTAATGCAGTACGAAGGTCAAACACACTAGCATGCCCCTAGGTATAATAATATGCAGAAATACTGTAAAGGGCCCAAGACAATGCCAAGTGGCATATCCCTCTCCTACCTCCACCCCCTTCCGATAGGGCGGAGACTGGCCAGCTCGTGAATGCATTCCATCATAATCGGGCGGCACGCATGCCTAACCCGTTCCACAATAAAGCCCGCAGGCATATCATAATATAAGGAAGTTCATGACTCGATTGACTCAGGGTATCCGATGAGGCTGGGCTACCCTATGACCCTAGCAAAGACTCTAGGACTATCACAGATAACGGCCGTTCTGTTTCAAACGCATAAAGTAAACAGATGCTCAATCAATTAGTGCAACCTAAACATGATACTACATGGCATGCTTTTATGCATATGCAACACCTAACATAAAATGCAACAACAGGCATGAATGTCCAACCTGAGTAAGCCCCCTAGGGAACTTACCTGAAGATGCAGAACAGCAAGATAACACAAGCAAGGGCCCAATGCAAGTCCAAAGCAATCCAAAAGCAATACACACCTATCATCAAGCCATTTCCATAAGCTACCGGACCAACATCCATACACACGCACCCAAGTTCTCAACATATTCAAAACCAACCGATAGTAAAACCGTTTTCCATCAACCAAAATCATTTTTCCAATTTCCTTCTCAAACCCAACATCATCAAGGCAAGACAAAATCCCGGCATTAGAAATGACACTTTTAACATAATTTCAAGCTCAACATCAAATAGTTCAAGTTCCGTCAAATCCTTTCTTTGATTTTGAATATAAAAATAATGTTTCAAAAATCATTTCTCAAAGCTTCCCAACTCTTAAACCCCGAGTTAAGTCAACTCAGAAAATCGACAATTCCTTTAAAATCATACTTAGTCAAATCCCGACTTTAACATTTAAACATAAAACCAATTCATTTTGAGATGATTCCGGCATTTTATTTTCAAAATCCCGACTTTAATGTTTCAAGTAATTTAAGACAATGATAACACTTCCAAAATAAATCCATCTTCACAACCTTATTTATAAATCAAAATCCACGAATCATTTCACAATTCCCAAATTTGCATATTTAAGTCATCATCAAAATACATATTTCAAATATTATTACTTTTACAATAATTTCATAACATAAAATAAATTCCAGAAATATATACTTATTTATCACAAAATAATAATATATTCGAAATAATCATAACAATAGTCATATAGCATAACATAACAATAGAATAAATACTGTAACAACAATAACCAAGGCCCAGAATTTAGGCCCAACCGAAACACCAAAGCAGAAAACTCAATTGAAAGAGACCCGGCCCAGAGCTAGCCCAACCCGGAATATTTAGGAAAAGAGAGATCCCCAACCCGTTTCAAAATGATATGACCCGGTAGTGATTCGGACCCGGCCCAGGCAAAAGAAAGAAAGGAGAAGGCCCGACTCTTCCTAAATTCGGATCCAACATGACCCAGCCCAACTCTCTTCTTTCACTCTCACACTTCCGAATTCAACCAGAATAAAGCATAAAAAAAAAAGATATGGGGCCCCCCGGGTAGAGATTGAAGGCTGGCGACGCGGGGCCCACAAGGGCTTCTTCATCCCCAAAAGAAAGAACAGAGCGATATCAATCGGCGGAAAACGGGGGAAAGAAGAAGAACATCAGGCCGCCGGCGACGGTTGTTGGCTCCGACGTCTCAATTCGACATCCAGGGACACATAAACGACATATAAAGGAGAAAGCGAGAGAAAGAGGTTCTCACCGAGGAAATCGAGTTCGCCGAAAAACGTCATCGGAGCGCGATTTGGGATTCGTCGGAGTCGGAATCGCCGGTCATGGCCTAGGACGTTTGAACGAGGGTTAAAGGTGAGCCTTTTCGTGGTTTCAAGTACGAATGTGGAGATCGAAAGCTTACCGAGGCCAAATCGAAAACAAGGAAGCGGAAGCCTGTGGTGGTGCTCCTGGCGGCGTTCCTGAGCTCGGCCTTCGTCTCGATTGTCGGATATCGACTGCTGCTACTTGGAAACGGGGGAGGAGGAAGAGGCTGCTGGTACCGGGCTCGTGCAAGGAGGAGATGGAGGCTCCCTCTCCTCTCGGCGGAACAGAGGACGAATGCTCCTCGGCGGTACTCGGAATTGGAGGGAGATGGATGCGTTGCTGGGAGCTCTCGATGGGGAATGAGGGTGCTGCGTATTTCAGAGGAGGAGGAGTGCTGTAGAAATCAAAACAAAAGCATGGGGAGGGCTGCAGCAAAACACAATTGTTGAGCTGTTGGATAAGATCAAAGGAAGGAGACAAAAGAGGTGAGCTGTGAAGAAGGAGGGCTGCAATTGATGGTTAGAGGGGGGAGAAGACACGTGAATAGTGGTCCCAAGTTTGGTCAAAAGAATACTCGGAATATAAATCCCGAAACCCGCTCTGTCGACCTTGTCCGATCCAACTAAAAAGATTTTCAAATTTCAAATTCCGAACTTAATAAGGAACTCCAATTATCATTTTAAATTTTCACATATAGAAGCGCGATAAAGCATATTTTAAATTTCAATTAAAAATTCCCGGAACTCGTTTCGAGGTATTTAGATAAATCAATAGTTCGAGGACAGAGTTTTCAAAACCTTCCGAATTTTAGAAGCCGAAACGAATATAAATCACTATTTTAAAAAATTTAATATTATAAAATTTCCCGGCCTTTACAAGAATTTTTAGGGGAAGACCTTCTGAGTGATTGATGGAAGGAAAATATGCCTGCATTAATGCATTTACTGTAAAACCAGGAGCCCTTTTCATGGAGAGATAAAACCAATCATTACAGAAGAAAAATACTTCTCGTTCACTTACCTCTGCACATGCTTTGGGAAGCACCAAACGACCAATGCGACTAGCATTACTAGCACTCAAAACCTTCTCAAACAAAGGAACAATGGTGGAATTCAAGCTGGGAGACAATTGCAGTTAAGTGAAAACTATTAGCAAGAAAGTGTATGCATTCTGAAAAATAAGGCAAATTTTAGCATCGGGAGAGGGAAGGGAATGAGGCAGAAGACAGGTATTAACATGATCACACATTCTATAAAATACTCGGGTATGCAAAAGAAAAGGTGGGGGATAAGTGTGGATACTCTCCGGACAGCTTCTGCAACTCTTGGTCTGTAATTCTGGGCCAGTAGCGTGGAAGTAACTGATTGCGCGCTCGTCCATCAACAGGTGGCCTAGCACAACGAATCTGAAAACCTGGGCTTACATTAGCTTCAGAACCTTTAAGCAAGTTTGTCCTAGGAGTCTTGAGCAAAGTATGTTGAGGTTTCTGCCCTGGTTGAAAGAGAGTTGTTATGCTCTTGTCTACCTCTTCAAGACCGGCAAGAGGAGGCAGACCAAAACTTGGGGAATCTAAAGGAGTCCCCAAACTCATATTCAAGGATGGCAAAATTTGTGGTTCATGCATATCTTTAATCCTTGTGTTTAATTTGTCCTCATTTAGTTTTGGAAAACTAGGAGTCCTGGCAGGTGAATGAGAGACATTTGCAACGCCTATGCCAACAATTTCCGCAGGCTGTTCAACATCGAGTTGGAGTTTCCCAAACGATACATTACCATCATCCATTTGAGGCCAAGGTATATATCTAGGATCTCTTCCCTCTATAAAGTTTCCAAAACATAAAAAACTCCTGCTATCGAGGGACTCAGCATCTAACTTCTCATTTGCTTGTGGATTTTGCATGTCACCAGAAGTACAAGTTTTGGCTGTTTGACCCTCAGTAGGCATTACATCTTTTTGAACCTGTGCATAAAATAGTCAATAACTCAACATTGAAATTAACTAGAGAATGCAAGTATGCAACTAGCATTCAGCATAACCTGATAAGTCCCAGTTCAATGTAAAATTTTCTTATGGACAGCAGCCATCAAATTCAAATGATATAATCAGAGGGGCAAACGAGCAACAACGCTTGAAACAAAAAAAAAATCCAAATGCTTTGAGGGATAATGATTTCAATCTCTTGCATGAGGTTAGGATCCAACCATATCAGTCTTCTTCATTACTGCAACCAAAGGCATTGAGTACCAGGAAAAGAAAAAGAGGTGAAGCTTTGTTTAAAAGATGTAATAATAGGCTAATGTCATAATATGTTGAAGCAGACAAACACAAAATTATAGGACTTCATATGTTCTTATCATAAAATTAAACATCATAGCTTGCGGGAATACTATTGATTGGGAGACTACAGAATCAAATTTAAATGACTATAGTCCATATATAGAGCCCCTTCTTTACCACTATGTTACTCCAAGCTGAAAATCACTTGGATCAATAAAATAGCAACAAATAGAAAGTACACATCTATACCAATGTAGGGTACCACATCCACCGATCTGAAATCTAATTTTGACAAAATCAAATCATATAGGTTACGAGGAAGGAGAAGAAGGGAGTTTTCAATTTTCAGAAAACCTAGTTCCTAAAAAGCTCCGATTGAGAATGAAAAATGGAATACCAGAACCATCTTCTTCCAGAACAGATTGAGAAAAATGTAATCTAGAGGGCCCGGATTGTACACAGAAGCAACTTTAGAGGTCGAAATCTCGTCCTTAATCTGCACAATTTAAACACCAGAGAAGTGATTTAATAGTTGAATTTCTTAATCGATGAGAGGGTTGGGGGAGAGTGGAAGAAGTGTTACGATGGAATTCGGATAGGGTTCTGACTCCTCGTCGCATCCCCACCAGCGCCGCCGCCATAGATCTATGGTCGCCATGGAAGAAATCTTGAGATATAAGAGAAGAAATCTTGAGATATAAGAGAGGAGAGGGCAGAGAGATGAGAGATAAGAGATTCAGTGAGTACAGCCAAGGCAAGTTGAGACGGAGACGAAGAGGGACGAACGAGAGATACTAAAATTAGCGCGTAAATTACTAATCCACCCAAAAAACACTAGTTAAGGAAATTTTACACGTTAAGCGGATTTTACACATTAAGGAGTTTTTACATTTGAAGTAAACCATATATATATATATATATATTATTCCATGAAAAGTTAGTTACTAATTATGTTGGAATCTGATTTGAAAAATAAAATAAAATATCATATTTTTTTTAAATATTAACATTTTCTTCCATTTAACCTGTTCTTCATATAATAGACTAAGAATTATTTTAACAACTATTTATACCATATTGAATTTATAGAAGTTATGTATTGGAAAAAAATGATGCATGTAATTTGAGATAATTAGATAACGTACTATACTCTGATAATATATTTCTATAAAACTATACTACATTGATATATGTTTTGGTAATATTAAATTAATTTATGAACAAATCAATTACTTAATTAAACATATTTGATATAGCTTATTTAAAGCTAGAGCACCTATGTTTGAATCCTAACAGAAGCACTATTATCAAAATTATATAGATTTCTTCGGATTACATGGGGAAAAAACGCTCGATGGTGATTTAATATTTAATTGATATAAAATCAATTGAACAATATGCCAATTTTTACTTTGTTATTATAAAATGATTGAGAATACGAAAGATTGCTTTAAATTAGTAATGGATAAAGTATAAATCTCATTAATTTTAAATAAATATTTAGTTGACATTTGATAAAAAAAATTTAAATAATATATATATAATATAAAAGATATGAGGTGATTTTAAGTTAATCTAACCTTTTTATATATATAAATTAATCTTATCTTTCAAGGTTAAGGATAAATTTTCAGGTAAAATGTTTATAAAATTACTAAGGTAAAATAATAGAATTTATAACCATTTAAAGATATGAGATTGACACATAGGATGACACATGGGTAAATAGATTGAGACGACATATGACGTGGTTTAAATATATTGGATCGTCATTAATTGACGTGTTAAAAAACCCCGGCCGGATTGCACCTAAGAACGACACGTAAGCGAATTGCACCAGAGTCCGTCACATAGGATTTCCACGCCTCTGTTTTAGTATTATATATTCATTGATATTGATTGATTGATATTGATTGATTGATGATTGATGATGATTGTTACAATGTCGTTCGTTTGTTCTCCAACCTATATACATTAAACCTACGCATTACTATTCAAGAATCAACATTACTCTTATATGTTTTTGTATGTGAAATGGAGGTTGGAATTTAAGTATTATACTGAGAGACGAGATACTTTCAGGCAAAATGAGCAAATCGAGATTCAAGCACAATTTAGGAAATGAAACTTGAAGGCATGCATGTGATCTTAGCCTTGTAGTTCATTGTAATGGAATAAAGCAAAGTGATGGGCTGACTCAATTGTACTTCAAATATTGAGGTCGAATTTAGCCTAAAACTCTCCATGTGAACCGTTGTCAACTGAAAATTGTTACAATTACATGTTATTGTCAAGTTGATTAAAAAAATTGTGTTCCTATTTTCATAAGGTACTAAACATTGTTATATTCCTATTAGAAAATCAGCCTTTTAATTCATGCTATTAAATTAGTCTTGTTTCATTAAAAAGAACTAAATACCTGAATTAATTTAGTTTCAAGTACCTTTGCACGAAATCAAAATCATTTACAAAATAGTTTTATCAGCAAAACTTTCTTGAATTAGCATCTTGGTGAACAAATAAGTTCAGTATCCACGCACCTTCTACTATAAACATTTGCATTGTTGGCATCTTTCATTAGCTTAATGATGCAAGGTTAACCGCTATTTTTCTGACCTTCTTGACATTGTAGCCTCGGACTCACAAGAAAACGAAGGAAAGACACAAGTTAGACAAGAAAATGCAACAAAGGAAGGTTAAACTTTGGGGGCAAGGCTCGACCAAAGTGAAAGGGAAAAACATAACAAAATAAGGGGAAATGAAAGGGAAAAGATAGAGGAATCAACCCTGATGAACAACAAGAAGATCGACGGGACAATGCACCAAGAACCAACTTGAATGACACCAAAACCAACCATGTAATATGAAGACCAAAAATATTTAAACAATATTTTAATTTAGAAAAATATATACTTTACCCGATTTGGAAAGTTTTCGAAAAACTTGTCCTCGAGCAACTTGCTATTTTGGGGAAATCTTTGAAACAATTCCGACATCCTTTGAATTGAGATTTTGACGGTTTTTATTTCCACTTCCGAGCTTCTGATTTGAAATTTTGAGTCTAGTTGATCATTTTAAAAATGATTGAAATTCGATTTGATATTTCCGAGTGTCTCAGGTTTGATTTGTCGGAATTCGAAAGTCGATCATCTCTCTCTCTCTCTCAATTCTGGGACAAATCTGCACCTCGATCCTTCTTTGTGTCAATCGATCTTCCCTACATATCTTCCCTGCATAGAAGGAGGAAGAGGCGGGGCTCGCTCCCCCGGAGGAGCCTCCGACACTGAAGTCAGAGTGTGTCAGCTGTTAGAGAAGCATCTCCTAAACCCTAGTAGATCACCCATATATATAATGAGAATTAGGGTTTTATTAGGGTTCACCTTGTAAATGACGATTATGCCCATGGATCTCTTATGGAATTACTTTTGCTCTATCAAATTGCCCCTCGGATTTTCTTATCACGATCTAGTGATGAGGGAAGACGAATAATTCAGTGCTCTTCGCGTTCTTTAATCGACGACAAACACTAATGTTTGACCTTTTACCTTAATTGTATCCTACACACTTAGCATTCTCAACCAATACACACAATGTAATGTAACTAAGTGCATTGTTAACTAATCAACTGAAAGTTAGTACTCAAAATGATTAGATGAATTTTTTGCCATAAGTGGCGATTATGTGGCCATAATTGGCTATCGTTGGCCCGTAATTGCCTATTAGCCGTAAGTGGCTATCGTTGGCATGTAATTGGCTATTGGTCGTAAGTGACTATCGTTGGCCCGTAATTGCCTATTTGGCGTAAGTGGCTATCGTTGGCCCTTAATTGGCTATTGGTCGTAAGTGGCTATTGTTGGCCTGTAACTGACTATTGCCCGTAAGTGGCTATCGTTGGCATGTAATTAGCTATTGGTCATAAGTGGCCATCATTGGCCCGTAATTGGCTATCGGTCGTAAGTGGCTATCGTTGGCCTGTAATTGGTTGTTTATTGTCAGCAGGTTGACATGTCTTTGGCGAGTCCGATCAACATGAGCAGATTCCCCTAGCCAGTTTGATTGGTCCATGTGAGCGGAGAATGTCCCTACTCCGTGATTTTGAATTGTCTTGACTTCAATGCCTTGAGATCCTGCCCCTTGTCATCCACACTCGGTGTTTAGGACAAAAATCTTCAATCCTGAAAGTGTCAGCCCTTTTATGTAATTATCCTGAAAATATGGGTTATCTGCAGTTCACGGGAACTCTGGGCTGATTTCGTAGTTTCTGAGAAGTTCGGGCCAATTTTGTGATTAGTTGAAGAGTGAAATAAAGCCCTCATCGTCTTCTTCGTTTAGGCCTTTTGCAGAGACCCAAGAAGTTCTCGGAAGCAACGACAATGGCGGAGGCCTAGGAGGGCCCCGAGTCTTCCAAGATGCCCCTGGCGTCACAGCATCGGTGAATCGTAGTTGTGGGCGTAGGTGCGGCCGACCGACAATAGCCGACGGTGATCGGTTTCCCACGATGAACGGAGATGGTCGAGTTCTCTACAGTTGGGAGCGGTTTTGGTGGCTGATGTCGGGGATCGATGGTCTGCTGAGTGCCGAAGTGCCTTTGATCGTTGATGTTGACTCGAAGCTAGGCTCGGTGGTGTGAGCAACCACAAATGCATTTGATGATTCCACTTCAAAAGTCGGTATATATCCCCCGTTGTCGATGTATGTCCTAAACTAATCGCTTCACATTAGTTATCAATACAACGTTCATAACAGGATTCGTATCGTATAACTGACGCTTTGAATTTAAGAAATTAATGTACACAATTAATTGTAAAATAACACTATCTTTATCTAAAATCTAGGATTTTGTAGGATCCCACAATTCTCTCCACTAATTAACACAATTGACAAACCTGCCACATTCATTCGATCCCATTTTGAATTGCATATCCAATTTAAATTTTATTCTATTATTTTCTTAGGTGAGAAAGAAAGGAAGACAACACATAATTAACACAAGAAACATAATACTTAGCTTTAATTCTCGAAGTTTGGAGAGGGCGACGATGGAGAAGAACCTTAAAAGGGATGAGAGTTGAGCGGTGCCCTAGGGAGGAGTCTGATGTGCCCCTAGCACCTAAGTGATGATGAACTATGTATGTGGTCTATGCTTTTCGATGGCCAATGTGGATGAGAACGGCAGAGTAGCTCGGTGCGCATGCTCGATGTAAGGGTACAACGACTTTGTAAGCAATCGTCGTGATCAAGGATTGACGGCTCACAAAACCACTTGGGTGTGGCGAGCCTCTGCTGGGTTTAGGCTGGATAAGAAGAGGTAGTGCACCGCCGGTGATCAGCGAGGTGCGACCATGGAAGGGAGCGGAGGGGGGCGAGACAATGGCAGGGCTAAAATGTTGACAATTGGGGTTTTCGTTGTTTTGTCGATTTGGGAATATCAATCTTGATTGGTTTTCTCACAGACGACGCCAAATTTTTTGGGAGAAATCTGCACCTTGATCTTTCTTTGTGTCAATCGATCTTCCCTACATATCTTCCATGCATAGAAGGAGAGGAAGAGGGGGGGCTCGCTCCCCTAGAGTTGCCTCCGACATTGAAGTCAGAGTGTGTCGACTGTTAGAGAAGCCTCTCCTAAACCCCAGTAGATCACCCATATATATATAATGAGAATTAGGGATTTATTAGGGTTCACCTTGTCAATGACGATTATGCCCTTGGATCTCTTATGGAATTACTTTTGCTCTATCACTCTCCTTCCCTCCCCCTCCCCCTGTTGCCTTCCATGGCTCCCTTGTCTTTTTCCTCCTTTGGTGAGACATACATGCACACACCCACATCCCTTGCCTCCTCTATAAAAAAGTTGTGCACCAATCCCTAAACCCTAATCCACCTCTACAAAATCTGAGACAAAACCCTAAACCCTCATTCTCCCATTTGAAATCACAACCCCTAAAAGAAACCCTCTCCTCCTTTCTACATTGTCCAATCTTCAAATCACCTCCAAATCCCTTTGATTTGTGTTTCTTCAAGTTCAAGCACCACCAAATACACCTCCTATCACCCCCCCTTTCGAGATCAAGTGAAGAGGAGCGACCACTGACGCCGATTCCGAAGAAAACAAAAGTTTTAGAGACCTTTTGCCGCCACAAAATCGAGCCTAGGAGCTGCTATGTTCGTGCTCACGTAGTAATCACCCTCGTTCCTCCCTTTTCCTTGCTTCTTTTCCCTTCTAACCTCGTAAAGGTGAAGCTTAATTAACTTCTCTACCTTAGAAGACTGAAAGGAGCTTGATCCCACCGCCGGAAGAGCAAGATCGAGCTCCTTGATGTGCGCTATAATAACCAGGATTTTCACTTACATTCATATCGATTTTTGTATACATTTTACATTTATGGGTTTGATTTATGCATAATTTGTGTAGTATATGCTTATTTTCCAGTTATGGAGATCTACACTAGTTCTTGTTTAATATTGCAGAAATCGAGATAAATTCGGGAACAACTTCTTCCAATTTCCTCCTCCAAGGCAAGGTGATGCGCCGTCGCCGACAGGTCCCTTTTGCACACACAACCACTAAGTGCCGCACCACCATCCCTTCCGGTGATACGCCTTTTTCCTCTTTCTGAAATTTCTCCCCACCTTCTCAACCCTTCGACTATCGATTTCAAAGCAATTACAACTTCGACCATCGAACTCACAACCCAAGACACCCACCCGGAGAGATTGAGTTAGAGAAGATCTTTGTGGTTTCAGGGGCATGAGGACGCCAAGGTTGAGGCTCGATTCGACATCGAGGTTGAGGTTTGAATCAGGTCGTGTCTCACCGGAGAACACACCGATCGTAAGGATTGAGGGTTTCTTGAATTGGGACAAGAAAGGGGGCGCGTGGCACTGAACATCTGCGCGTTCATATTAAGCCCAGAAAGGTTTTTTTTTCCTTAAATTATTAATATCAATATTCTAAAAAATACTAAAGCAGAAGCTGATTTTGCCACATGTCAGCTTCTGATGAAAAATTTTCCCGCTCAATTCATTAGCCAATAATATTTTGCCACATTTTCCTATGATGTCACATAATTAACTACATATTTGTTACTCATTTTTTATTTGTATGTATTAATTTTTAATTAAGGTAATTTACGTAAACCATAATTTGGAAAATAATGGGTGTACTTTCTTTTTTTAAATCATCTTATTTATATTTTCGGGAGGTGTATCAAACGCTCTCCACTTAATAAGGTTGAATCTTTTAATTTTTTGTGATTGACAATTTTTAATATTTTAGATTTGGCATATGTTTTTATTTAACTAATTTTTTAAGTTCTATATTCTTTCATATTTTAAATTGGGATTTATATCTTGATAAAAAAAACTTTAATAATACTTATTTACTTTGTACTGGTAACGTACGTTGAGAATAACAAAACAAAAACCCTAAGCACTTATTTTTCATAATTCTTAATGTCAAAACAATAACAAAGCATATATGATTTTAAATTTCTTTAAATTTAGCATATTGAAAATATATAATTTTAATTTTATTTAAACTTAGCATATTGTAATATATTTTTCTCTTTAGTTGTATAGTCTTTTCAGCCATACATTAATTGTATACTCACCGATTTAAATAGATTTGAACTTTTGGATCTCTATTTGGTTAAAGAATTAGAGGGGGAAATTATATAAGAATCTAACATGTATCAAATAAATTTGAGTGAGGTTAGTGACAAGATGTCAAAACGTCTATTGTCAAGATGAAATTAGGGTAAATTGTACTCAAATCCTTCTCAACTTTAGAAAATATTTTTGAATAAGCCCGAGAGCAATTGAAGACATCCGCTCGAAAAACCCTAAATACTGCTGGCTAAATCCTTATGGAGTATTTTAGATTTAGGTTAATTAGCATGTTAATTAGATTAGAGCCTTGTCTTCAAATACTGATTAATTTGAGTTTTAATTTGTTTGACATTTCCAATCTCCCCTTGTCTCATCCATCGATCTCCCATTCCCTTCGCATCTCCTTCCCTTGTATCTTGCTTCTTCTCTTATATATCGATCTTTTTTCTTAGTGATCGTCGTGGTTAAACTATACCTTTCACAGTAAAGTCTACCCTGATAATTAATTATTGAATAGCAACTAGTAGCCAACAACCAGTGACAATGATCATGGTAGCCAGCGACAAGCCCCTTGCGTTACCTCAGCAGCAGGCGACGAGGAACCTACGTCACCTCGGCAACCACAGATGAGGTTAGTGCATCACCTCGACATCCAACAAGGAGGCACTCGTGTCTCCTCATCCAACCATATCGAGCACCCTGACAGCAACCGAACCTAATTGCAAACAACGAACAATTTCAGTAATTTATGTTCCAATTTCTATTCAAAACCTTATACCCTCATCACACAATTCAACATCAAGTAAAGAAACAAACTCAAACAATTAATTAGTCAATTGCCAATTTCAATTCTAATTTCGAAAAGCCCTAAAACCCTCAAATTCATATAAAAAACAACAATAAAAACCAATTTCAATGAAATTTCTTAACTTAAACATGACAGATCTATCAAAACCCCTCACAAATCTAACACAAACAACAAGTAATGGGTGCCTTCTTTGAATGTTGATGCCTCATCCAACTTGAACGAGCGGCTGTGTAACCTCTGATGTGTGTGGGATTGGATGAAAACGATAGTTTTTTAATTATTGTCCCGAAAATGAGAAGGGCTTGTATCAATTTTGTAAAAATAATCTTGTCAATAGCCATTTTGGCATCTTACCAATAGCCCTTATGAATAAATTTTGAACAATCAAATTGTAATAATTTTTTTTTCTAATTCCTTAAAACATTCTACATTTTCTAATCAATTGTTTTTATTTTAAAATTTTAATTAATAAATAATATAATCAATATCTAAATTTAAATTTAAATAATAAATAAATAAATATGTTTGCTCTGTTCTCATAATTCTTTTTACAGTATTCAAGAATTAAGACGTCTTGAAACGATCATTCTGTCATTCGATAATACATAAGTACTATCTACTAGCGGGAAAAGTAGACTAAAGTACGGTTACTCTTAAATTATTAACAAGTAAAATTTTACACATTTTTAACCATTTATCTATATTTAACTATTAAATGATAATCATTTTTGCTTATGTGACACAACCACCTTAATTTTATGGGTTTTGCCTATTTTTTTCTTTAAGAACTTTAACTTTCTTATCTTATACAAGGGGTGGATTGACAGGGTGGCTATGATATCATATATTGGTTTTCAAATTTAACTTTTCTTAATCAATTTAGACAATTTTTTATAGTACAAGAAAAAAAGTTCATATATTTACATTTAAATGGTTGGAAAAACCATAGATTAATTAAATAGGTTGCTTTGAATTCATTATAGTTAAAAAAAATGCAATTTCCTATGTTGGTTCATTTAGTACTTTCTTTTTTTTTGGTCAGGAAGTACTTTCTTTTTAAATGATGGGTGAGACCCATGAATCATTATATATATATATATATATATATATATATATATATATATATATATATATATATATATATATATATATATATATATATATATATATATAAAATTATCTTTAACTTAATTGATAATTTTCAAAATTTTAAATGAGCATGTGTAATACACTAATACGCAGTATATAGAAGTTTTTTTAGTCAATTTGAATTATAAAACATTAAGTATACAATATTTTGGTTGGTTTGTGATGGTTGTTGGCATGGCTAGATATGAGTTGACTTAGATTAGTTGTCTTTTAGTTATTTAATTTCAAATAATCCATATTTAATTCATATTTTTTTTTGAAAAGGCAAAGATTTGGTTGTGGTGTCTGGTTTGTGCGTTCCAGAGATTGAAAAACAATTAGATATGATTACTATTGGATCATATGAGGGTAATTTGGATAAAAACCAGCCACATTGAATAAATTTAGGTTTCAAGTCCAAATTTGTCAATAAATTTTTATTTCATTGTTTTTTTTATCTCTATACTGAAAATCTATATAATATTTTTGTAATCAACAACCCGTGCAAAAGCACGGGCAATGAACTAGTTATAATGCTAAAGAAGAAGTCGCTTACGCCATGTGGCGGCTTCTCCTTTAAAGTATGTGTTTTTTATTTTTTATTTTTGGATTTGTTAATTAAATAATTACATATTTAAGTAATTAGAGTATTTATTAATTAAAGTATAGAATTTTTCGATAGGATTTTGCCGAATATCTGGTGGTAATTATGATTTGGATCAGGCCAAGTGGTTAATTAATTAATTAATTTTTGGATCGGTTACAATTGGATCGCGTTGTTACGATTTCATTTCATTTTCATATATATACCGATAGTACGTAATTTGATTGCAAATGAATTTAGCCAGTAGTAATTGATTCTCTAATTGAAACTTGAAAGATGTAGAGGAAGGTAAGGTTGACGTAGACGTAGATTTAATTTTCAACCGAGCTACCCACAACCGAGCTATCCACAATGACAAATATCAAAGGTAAGACTCCCATAGAGAATAATAATAGGAAGCATTGAAAAAAAGGTATGTTAAATATTATTTTAGTTTATGCGCTTGTGAGATTCATTTCGGTTTGATTGAGTTAAATCAATTGATGATGGAGTTCTTTAGTCACATTTGTGCGGGTTAGTTTCGTTTTGATCATTAAATTCCTTAATCACGTTTTTTATTTAGTTTATTTGTTTGTGCGGATTAGTTTCGATCGTTATCGAATTCATTATGGAGTTTATGCATTTGAATTAATCCTTTTTTTTTCAGACGATGAAAATGTTGAGTGTAGCACTCAAAAATTTCAGTACCTGGACGAGTTACTACCACAACACCTAAACACCACACGAATCCGATGGAATACTATTGTTTGCGTATTAAGAATGTCTAGAACCCTAAGCTACAATGATCCTGGAAAACTTCATTCAGGTGACATGATTTTGATAGATGAAAAGGTAATTGTGTTTAAATATTTATTAGTTTGTTTACACTGTCCGATCTAATCATGTCTTTGAAACTGAAGGTGTCAATTAGGTTTTGGTCTCGATTGGATTTTATATGTTGATGTGGCGTCTTCTCCCTTAATATAGGAATATTAACCAATTAGGTATTTTTCAATTTTAAATAAAATATTATTTATTATAAATCAAATTACTTATTTAAATACGTAATTAATTAATTAATTTTTTTTCTCTAAATCTTAACCGATTGATTTTCTTTTTAAAGTTCTTTTTATTAATTTCATTAAAATTATTTTGAATTGGATATTATTGCAATTTTGAATTTGAATAACCATTCAGATAAACTCAAATAAATAACAAAATCTAATTTTGGTTTTCTTTTTATTATTTATTATAAATCAAATTACTTATTTAAATACGTAATTAATTAATTAATTCATTTTTCCCTAAATCTTAACCGATTGATTTTCTTTTTATTAATTTTATTAAAATGAATTTGAATTGGATATTATTGCAATTTTGAATTTGAATAACAATTTGGATAAACATAAATAAGTTAAAAAATCTAATTGGTTTTCATTTTATTATTTATTATAAATAAAATTACTTATTTAAATACGTAATTAATTCATTCATTCATTTTTTTCCCGAAATATTAACTGATTTATTTTCTTTTTAAATTTCTTTTTATTAATTTCATTAAAATTATTTTGAAATTGATATTATTGCATTCGAGGGCATGTTCGGGAGTAATATGTTTTCGAGGCTAATGTTGAGGTTATGCTCAAGGTTAATTTCGAGAGTATATACGCGTTTTCTAGTAGTGTGTCTCAAACAGATCCATCCAATACAATGTACTAATAGCTCATGAAATTTTCCACTCATTTAGGAAAAAACAAGGGAAGAAATGATGGATTCCTGTCAAACTTGACATGGAAAAAGCCGACGACAAAATCGAATGGGACTTTATTATCAGAGTCCTTCAAAAATTTGGCTTCGATGAGAAGTTTGTCAACTGGATCAAGGAATGCATAACAAATGTATCTTATTCAGTTCTGGTCAACGACGAACCCACAGAACAATTCCTACCAGAAAGAGGATTGCGTCAAGGGGACCCTCTTTCACCCCTTCTATTTATCCTATGTGCCGAAATTCTAGCACGAATGCTTCAAAAGGAAAGCAATGAATCAGATGATCACATAAGTATCTCACTCAAAAGAGGGGGAATCAAAATCCCATTTCTCTCCTTTGCTGACGATATTATTATCTTTGCCAATACAAATCAAACATCATATTCTAGGATAAAAGAAATACTAGAAAACTATTGCGCAACATCAGGACAAAAAGTTAACTACCACAAATCGGCCTTCCAAACATCAAAGAATATTCCTAATAACATGAAAAACATGATGCAAAATAACCTAGGAATAGCAAGCACAATGGCACTAGACAAATACCTAGGATGCCCAATCTCGTCAATGGAAAAGTTAATAAACAAACTTTCGAGGAGATAATAACGAGAACTAAACAACTAACAAAATGGAAAACCAACACACTATCACAAGAAGGAAGGAGTATGCTAATCAAAACCAATCTAAGTGCAAAACCAATCTATACAATGCAAAGCTTTCTACTACCCACCCATATCCATGAGGAACTTGATAAGGTTAACAGAAAATTCTTTTGGAATAAGGATGATAAGCATAGACCCTTAATAAATTGGGATGAAATTTGCAAATCCAAGCAAAATGGAGGCCTTGGTATCAGAAAAGCTAAAGACATAAATATAGTACTACAACTAAAATTATTATGGAAAATTATAGCTGAACCAAGCAATATATGGGTACATGTGGTTAATGAAAAATATCTTAAAAACAAATCCATGTTTGAGTACCAAAGGAAAGGGAACACCTCATGGCAGTGGACGCAACTCATGTCTCTAAGCGATACCTTCAAACAAGGTCTACATTGGAAAGTGGGGGATGAAATAACCATAAGGTTCTGGGAAGATAATTGGATCCTGGAGAAACCATTATCTTCACTTATCCAACAACAAAGCAGCATTAACAAAGACACAACAGTGCAAAATTACATCACACAAACAAAACAATGGGATGTAGACAAGCTAACTCGTGAATGTCAGCAACTATTAGGCTCTACTATAATTAAGAACATCTGTGATATTCCTATCCCTGCAAATGAAATTACAGATCGCCTCTACTGGGGACCATTAAGAACATCTGTGATATTCCTATCCCTGCAAATGAAATTACAGATTGCCTCTACTGGGGACCTAGTAAAAACGGATGGTTCTCTACAAGTTCAGCAGTTAATCTACTGCACACCAACAGAAGACATCGAAAATCTCATTGCAAATGGACTGCCTACCAAAGCTAAACTTGAACAAAGACGAATTGCAGTGCCCATGCAATGTGAATTTTGCAACCATCCACGAGAAGATTTATACCGTATTCTCTTGGAATGCCCGAACACAAGAAATGTTGCCAACAATATTGAGCCAAAAATATGTCGGGAGATCAGTAAATATAGGAACCTTGACAAAAATCCAAGCGAAACATTAAATGACCTAAAACTAACATTAGGTAGAGAGTCCTTTACCAAATTAGCAACAATCTGGTGGAGTCTATGGTACTTCAGAAACTAAATAATTTTTAGAAACGACAGTGGGAATATCAATTCTATTGTAACCTTTGCAAAAAAAAAAAACGATAATGCACTGGAACTCCTCTAAGAAGGACCTCGAAGAGGATGAAAGAGAGGGGCAAAATTATAAGAAACCAACGACAACTCGGAAAAAGAAAAATATAAAATGGGAAAACCACAACAAAACTACTATAAACTAAACTTTGATGGATCAAGACTCGAATCTGGAGAAACATCGATAGGATATATTATAAGAGACCACAATGCTCACACCATATCTCTAAAAGCTGAGAAAGGGAACTGTAACACTATAATCGGGGCTGAAGCCCTGACAGTATATAAAGGTATCAAAGAAGCACTCAATAAAAATATCAAAAACATTGAAATTGAAGGAGACAATCAATGCATTATTAACGCACTCTTGGGCTCCTGAAATTGCCCATGGGAGATCGAAATGCTCATCTCGGACTCCCAACTGGACCTACTGAAATTTTCCTCGGTTCGTATTCGTTATGTGTTTAGGGAAGTTAATAGCGTTGCGGATAAACTGATACACATGTGACATTTAACCCCTAACACTAACCTTAACTCCGACATAGAATTGCAAGTTCTCATCCGTAAGGATGCTCTAGTGACACGAATCGACTTACCTCGGATGCTAGTCGTGCGGCTCTTAGGCACTTCTCTTGTCCAAGTGACTAAGTCAAGCCTTGAGTTTTGCGGAAGAGAGATGGCTTAAGAACTTCGAAAGGTGTTGGAAGCTTGTAGGAAGACTTTGTGTGGGAAATGAGAGCTTTGATTGTTTGAATTTGCTTGGATGGTTACAAATGGTGGGGGGTGGCTCCCTATTTATAGCCAAGGCCCCATGTACAAGGAAAATTCTAGACCAAGACTTAGCTAGGTCTTTCTAGATCTTACTCGGGCTAAGCTAGCCTTCTAAGTCTCTAGAATTCTCTAGGACTATCTATACAAGGTTAAGGTTCTCCCTAAGTCTCTACAAGTCTCCGTAAGGTTCCGGAGACTTCCATACATGGGTGGAAACCTCCATAAGGTTCTCCAAGATTCTAGAACATTTCGGACATCTTTAGATCAGCCCGGAAGCTAGCGGAGGCATCATCGGGTGATTCCGGAGTCGAAAACGCGGCCTGTTACACTAGGCTGGACTACGGACAGAATGTAGCCAGACCTAACTACTTTCTATTATAAAAAAAAATGCTGCTAAAATTATGGAAAATAAATAAAAATAAAATAAAAACAAAGAGACGAAGCACACCGTGAAGATAAAACTATAATCCTCCCAGAGAACCGCAAGAAGAAACGAAGTCCGTCTCCACATGAAGTCAATAAAGCCCTTCGACATGAACACATGCTCTCCCGCCGGCGAACACGGGCCTCCAGCAAGTGGCTGTGGAGACATCGGAAAACGCACCGCTCGTACGTAGTCCGATCGGCGGCGACGACAAGCAGCCAAGCAGGTGGGTGATCAGCGACCCAGTCCCCTCGCCGAGCCAGAAGCTCTCGAGGAAGAGGTCGAGCATGTCCGACGGCTGATCATCGTCGATCCGCTCCACGTAAGCATTGTTGATGACCGCGATTATCACCGTCTTATTGTTCCCCTTCGCCGCCTTCTGCAGCACCGCTGGTAAGCCGTCGCGCTCGGTGTTCTTCACCGACGGTGCTGAGTCCAGGAACTGAAGCAGAATCAGACAATGCGCGTTTTAATAATTGATCGATCGATCGATGAAGAAACTAATTGATAGATGAAAGGGATTGAATTGAAGTAGTTATAGGAGGATGTGAATGAGGTTCCATTGCAAATAGAAGGATGCAAGTAGAGTAACCCTAGAACACGGTGGAGAGAAGATTGTTTTTAGACCATCAGCAACAAAGAGTCACACGAATCAAAACTCATTTCAACCACATCAGCAACTATTCCTGCCACGTCAGCTTTCCACTAACTTTTCATCTTTTTACATTTTTCATCCACAACAGAGAGTCGTGCGAATCAAAACTCACTTTACACTTTTTTATATTTATTAAGCTAAATGTTGATTTATTTTACTTAAAATTTTTTTGTTAATGATATTATTAATATAAAAATAATTAAAATAAAA
Source organism: Persicaria maculosa (assembly GCA_963922045.1). NCBI lineage: Eukaryota > Viridiplantae > Streptophyta > Magnoliopsida > Caryophyllales > Polygonaceae > Persicaria > Persicaria maculosa. The sequence goes on along the minus strand of OY998259.1, from coordinate 48,864,174 downwards.
AAGCATGCAATTCAATTTAGAAATTTTTTATTAACTTGATACACTGAATCTTTAACATATGGTAAACTTAGCAAAAAAAATAAAATTCCAAACATATGCAAAATGGGTGTCATTGAATAGAGAAAAATAAATCATATTCAAAAATAAATTTTTTTTCTAAACAATAAATTATTTAACGAATAAATGAGGGTTTTAATTTAATTAAAACTCCCCGCCATGTGGCGTGTTCCCATTCGCTAGCATAAATCAAAACAAAAAAATTTAATGGGATGATCCGACTCTCCCAATTGATTCACCTCCCCCGAATCAAACACTCTCTCTCCTCCCTCTTTCCAAAAGTGCTGACCTGGACCTTGGTTTTGATCCGTGCGGAACTCCATTGCTAATGGTCTTAGAAACTAGAACTAAAATCAAGAGGAGATAGGAGGAAAAATAATTGTTATTGGTTGAAAGAACTAAAATCGAGGTGGAGAAGACACGTAGGCAAAAGTGTTCTGATTTAAAGTATTACTAGCACAGTACACGCACGAGATTTGTAAAATATATTATGTTGTTCTAAAAGATATTATCATAATTTATCTACATTATATATAATAATAATATTATGATAATATGAAAACGATATAGAAAAATAATATTAAATCCAAACATCAAAATGATAAATATACTAAACTGGTCTTGCTCACTCGATTCACATCTTCGATCAATATTTAAAAGTGTGCTATATAGATCACGATAACTTTTTTTTTTAGCATTATCACGATAACTTCATTAATCCACAATGTTGGAGAATTCATAGCGTCGTTGCACAGTTTTGGTTTTGGAGGTATTGTCGAGGTTAGGAAACCTGTAAAATAAATATAGTTCATATTAAGATGGTATATTAAGTAATAATAGATACAAATAAGTAAAATAAAGCGTGCATTACCTTCTTTGATATGCATTAGTGTCGGAAAAAAATCGGATTTATATACAACTTTGTCGCATTGGCTAAATTAAAGTTGACAATATTCTCTCATCTACACACAACAAAAGTTAAACATATAAAAGTAAAGAATGCATGTTCACGAGGTAAAATAAAAGAAATTATAATTATTGGTAATATTGAGAAATAAGGTCATTAGAAATTATAATTATTGGTAATATTGAGAAATAAGGTCAATAAATATAGTTAAATAAGAAATCTGATTTGAAACTTATGTCCAACATCTTTTACAATAAGAAATTGAAATATATCAATGATGTATCTATTCAGCTCCATATTGATGGGTATATATATATTTGTTTAAATAATTTTGAACCAACATGTCACTTCAATATACGATTCTTGTGAAAGAATTCAATATTAAAGGTGGTAAAACCAATAACTAATAACAAAATATACAAATCAATGCATATAAAAACAAATAACTTCTTTTATATGTAAATGGATAAATATTGGATTTTAACAAATTACTGTATAAATAATTTAGCAATAAAAATGCCACCAAAATTTTGAGATAGCAGAAATCCTACCAAATACGGGTAAAATGAGTTTGTAATTTTTTGTGTTTGTAATTAGATAAACATTGTATTTTAACAAATCATTGTATAAATAATTCAGCAGTAAAAATCCACCAAATATTTTGAGATAGCATTAGAAATCCTACCATATACGGGTAAAATGAGATTGCAATATTTTTTATTTGTAAATAGAAAAAAAATTAGATTTAAAAAAATCATTTTATAAATAATTCAGTAGAAAAAATCCCACTAAATTTTCGAGATAAGTAGAAATCTTACCAAAAACGGGTAAAATGATGTTAAAATCGTTTTTTGGTTGTAAATAGAAAAAAGATGGATTTTAACGACTGCTATGTTTGAATCAAATAATAAAACCCACATAATTCAACAATCATTGATGTTTGGAAGAACACCAATTCAACGTTCCTACATATGCATCAAGGTAGAGCTCCAATTCAACCCGGGCAATGATCGACTACAATGCTGGATCGGCATATGCATCGAGAGAAGTCACTGCGACAATAAATGTGCATCAAGAAGCAAGATTCCATCAATGGATAACTTATTGTCATCACCCAGCAACAAATCTAACTTAGCGTCTGAAAAGTAGTCGATTACAATGTTGGATCCCCGTTTCTTGAGCACTTTGTTTTCGAAGCGTGCCTTCGTCTCGAACACGTCGGGCTTCCTCCAATTCAACTTGGGCAATGATCTTCTAAATAACAAAGATATTAAGTTTTAACACAAAATAAATAAAATTTACAATAGAAAGTAATTAATTGGTTAATTTAATTAAAAAAAATTATATATCTTTAATTCAAACGGGTAAAAAAAAATTGGGAGAAATTAATATTCTAGTAAATTTGTTAAATTATCATTAAATTTATTTTGATTAATAATTGATTAAATTCTGTTAGTTATATAGGTGGGGCCACACTTAATGAAAAACTGCCACGTAAGCCTTGGTTTAAGGAGAGGCTGCCACGTGTATCTTTCACATCTGTTTTAGTATTATATTAGATATTAGATATTAGATATTAGATATTAGATATTAGATATTAGATATTAGATATTAGATATTAGATACAGATATGCAATATTATACAGATTGATAAAGATAGACAAATAATGGGTTAGTATTAGAAACATTAAAGTTAATACCGTGCTAATAAATACATTGATAATTGTTTAAAATTTAAGAGATAAATAAATAAAGAATATTTATTTTAGGAAAAATGACTAGGAATAATATGAACTATCGCCCGTGGACCAAAAATAATATGAACTTTAGAAACTACTATGGTTGATACGAACTATCACCTAATAAACCAATTTTAATACGAACATCTTTTCGATTCAAATTCAGGCTATTTTTCAATTGGAAAATAAATCCTGGGCTCAAAATATAATTAACCCCAATTTAAAGAAGAAAATATAAAATTAAGTAAAATGTCCTTTACTGTTCATCTTCTCCTGCCTCTCCTTCAACAATGGCGCACAACCATAAAAACTCCACCACCACAACTTCTGGGTACCACCATCGCACCCAAGCAACCACACTAATAGTCCACCACCACTACAACCACTCCAAACCGCCAGGTCCGCCACCACAAATGACAAATCTCCCCGATTCGAGACCCGCGATGACGATGAGGCCATTGTTTTGAACGCGAAGCCTAGATCCTAACTCCACCAATCGGCATCGCCTGGTCCTCCATGAGAATCACAAGTGCGGTTAGATGCGAGCGACGAGATTGATTTCACATCCCTCCGCCTGTAATGGCTCGGATTTTTAAATCCTAATTTTTCAAAAAATAAAATAATAAATCCATATGGCCATTTATCTCAAAGTTCATCATATCAATAATAGCTCATAAGCTATAAGACAACAATACATGCTATTAGTCAACCAATCATGTCATTAGTCCACATAAAACATGCTATCAGCCAATCAATCATATCATCATGCTAGTTAGTCATCGATCACATAATTCCCAAGTTAGTTCCGAAAACCGTTTAGAAGTCTAAGTCAAATTGTTAGAAGTTCCGACCTTGGAAAATGTTCGTCAAATCCCTTTTTCAATTTAAGTACGATAATATGTTTTTTAAACCTCCATTAATATATATATATATTATATCAAAATAACCCAACCATTTTATTTAATAAAATCAGCCCTCTTAAAATTATCAAATCCGATCCCTTTATTTTGTTAAATACCAAAACCGACCCTCCTATCTTGGAAAACCCCAAAACCGAACCTATTTGTTTTCCTATCCTCCAAAACCGAAATCAGTTGGGAGAATAGGCCCCAAAACTTTTGAATTTTTATCTTTAAAACACATTAGGCCCAAAACACCTTGATCCCTTTCTAAAACAAGAGTCGGCCCATACAACGAAATAGGCCCAAGGCCAACTCTCTTTCATTTAAATCCGAACCACAAAAGGAGGAAGAGAGAGAGGTGGGGCCGGATGTGCTGGCATGGAAAGGTGGGACCCACGGAGGTCCTCTTCCACCTCTGCTGCTCGACAGAAATAGAGAGCAGCTCCGATTGCCTTTGAAAAACCGAAAGAAAGGAGGAGGAGGTTCGACCGGCGACGATTCCCAACTTTGACTCCGACCATGACATCGACACCCATACCCACACACGAACAGAAAACGAAAGGAAGAAGAAGGAAAGAAGTAGGCTCACCGAGGGCCTTCGTCTCGCCGGAGCTTGGCTCGGGGAGGTGGCGTCCGGGGCGTGTCGAGGTCGGACTCTCGCCGGGAGTGCCTGGGAGAGGTGCGGGAGATTAAAGGAGGAAGATTTAGGTTGATAAGAGGTGAAGAGGATAGGTCGAGAGGAGTCGAGACATTACCGCGACGAAACCGAAAACAGGGCGGGGAGGAGGCTGCGCTCGGTCGCCAGGGGCTCCACGACGTTCCCTTTGCATCTCCTCGATGTCTCCGAGCGACCAGATCCGCCAGTGGAGCCCCCGGCGACCGAGCGTAGCCTCCTCCCCGCCCTGTTTTCGGTTTCGTCGCGGTAATGTCTCGACTCCTCTCGACCTCTCCTCTTCACCTCTTATCAACCTAAATCTTCCTCCTTTAATCTCCCGCACCTCTCCCAGGCACTCCCGGCGAGAGTCCGACCTCGACACGCCCCGGACGCCACCTCCCCGAGCCAAGCTCCGGCGAGACGAAGGCCCTCGGTGAGCCTACTTCTTTCCTTCTTCTTCCTTTCATTTTCTGTTCGTGTGTGGGTATGGGTGTCGATGTCGTGGTCGGAGTCGAAGTTGGGAATCGTCGCCGACCGAACCTCCTCCTCCTTTCTTTCGGTTTTTCAAAGGCAATCGGAGCTGCTCTCTATTTCTGTCGAGCAGCAGAGGTGGAAGAGGACCTCCGTGGGTCCCACCTTTCCATGCTAGCACATCCGGCCCCACCTCTCTCTCTCTTCCTCCTTTTGTGGTTCGGATTTAAATGAAAGAGAGTTGGCCTTGGGCCTATTTCCTTGTATGGGCCGAATCTTGTTTTAGAAAGGGATCAAGGTGTTTTGGGCCTAATTTGTTTTAAAGATAAAAATTCAAAAGTTTTGGGGCCTATTCTCCAACTGATTTCGGTTTTGGAGGATAGGAAAACAAATAGGTTCGGTTTTGGGGTTTTCCAAGATAGGAGGGTCGGTTTTGGTATTTAACAAAATAAAGGGATCGGATTTGATAATTTTAAGAGGGCTGATTTTATTAAATAAAATGGTTGGGTTATTTTGATATAATATATATATATATATTAATGGAGGTTTAAAAAACATATTATCGTACTTAAATTGAAAAAGGGATTTGACGAACATTTTCCAAGGTCGGAACTTCTAACAATTTGACTTGGACTTCTAAACGGTTTTCGGAACTAACTTGGGAATTATGTGATCGATGACTAACTAGCATGATGATATAATTGAGTGGCTGATAGCATGTTTTATGTGGACTAATGACATGATTGGTTGACTAATATCATGTATCGTTGTCTTATAGCTTATGAGCTATTATTGATATGATGAACTTTGAGATAAATGGCCATATGGATTTATTATTGCGGAATTATTATTGCGAAAATATAAATGTGGCTGGATGGAATGACGAGAATGATATGGTCTTGTGGAATGTGGCAATATGATAAATGGTTGAACTTGATGGAATGATGATTGCGATATGGTTACTATTCCCGTTGAATGATGTGCTTGAGTGCTTGGATGATTAGACGTAGTACTTATACATATATGTTCTGATGTGTATCTAGGTGATACTTTGTGATTATGAATGATGTATGCCGGGTCTTCTATTATGCTGTTCTGCATAGCCAGGTGAGTTCCTATATGAGCTCACTCAGATTCGAAAAGAGATCTCCCTGCTTGTAGCCATGTGCATACTAGGTGCTTGCATTCATAATAAAGCATGCCATGTAGTATCCTGCTAGGATTGCATTCATGATTGAGCATTCGTTTACTCATTGCTTTTGTAAACAGAATGGTCGTTATCTGTGAAGTAACTAGAGTCATTGCTAGGGTTATAGGACGACCTAGTCTCATCAGGTCCCGTCCTGAGTCAATCGAGTCATGAACTTCCTTATATTATGAGATGCTTGCGGGCTTTATTGTGGATACGGGTTGGGCATGCGTGCCACACGATTATATGGAATGCATTCACGAGCTGGCCAGTCTCCGCTCTATCGGAAGGGGGTGGAGGTAGGAGAGGGATATACCACTTGGTATTCGGTGCTAAGGCCTTATTATATTTATGCACTTGATCTTAGGACCATGCTAGTGTGTTAATACTCCGCCTTGCATCTAGAAGCATCTTTATTAGGACTAGCGTGTGTATATGTCTGCTTGTTTGGGACTATATTGCGTAGGGCTTCGATCTGACACCGCCCCGCATACATTTTGTTTTAGGTTTGTTTTGCAGCATGATTATTCATTGTTTCCGTGACGTAGGAACTCTCTTGGGCGATCTCAAAGAAATGGTTTAACTCCACTAACATTGTATATTAAATTTCGATAAATACGCTTATTGATTTGGTTTTGACTCGGCTCTGCCGTGTCACCCTCTTGTATTACACCTTGATTCTACTATTTGCATGACTGTTGGTTTTCCACGCTTAGACTTATGACAGGTATAGGGGACTTCCCCGGGGGTTCCAACGATCCCTTCGAATTTTGGGTATGAAATCCCACTTTAAAATGTTAGGATAGAATTTCAAACCTTCAACCTGTACTCGGGGCGCATGATCCTAACGAGGGGTTTCATCCCTCGAAACGTAACCCGGGAATCATAATCCCGGGCCGTTACACCGCCCAAACGTGAATCTAAACCGCAAAACCCCAAATCCCATAAAATCAAGCATCCCAAATGGGCAAATCCCATAAATCCCCAAATCCCCGAGCAATTTGGACTTTGGAATGGTTGTAGTGGTGGTGGACAAGTGTGGTTGCTTGGATGCGATGGTGATGCCCAGGAGGCGACGGAAGAGGTAGGAAGAAGATGAATAGTAAAGGGAAGACATTTTCCTTAATTTTATATTTCACCTTAATTTAGCGTTAATTATATTTTGAGCCCATAATTTATTAATATGGCCTGAATTTGGACCGGAAAGATGTTCGTATTAAAATTGGTTTATTAGGTGATAGTTCGTATCAACCATGGTAATTTTTAAAGTTCGTATTATTTTTAAGATATAGTTGTCAAATTCTTTAATTAATCAAAATCAATTATAATTTATTTAAGTAAGTTACAAAATATTATCAAATTTTAACAAACTAAGACATAATAATAATTTTATATTCAAATATAATACCAATTTAATTCAAAATATGACACGTAAACAAAAATAATCCCGTTTTAATCCAGAAAATTCCATGAATACGAAATCGCACCTGAGGCCGTTTCATTATAAGGGTTCGTTTGGTTGAATGTGGGAAGTACAATTCTCGGGAACTTACTTTCCATGAATTGAATTCCCGTGAAACGTACATCCCATGAATTGACAAAAGTTGTTTAGTTGAATTTTGGTTTTTAGAAATATAAATGTGAAAATAAAGAAAATTACATTAAAAAGGGTGGAAGTTGAACTTACCTAGTCCCCTTAGGTAAATGAACTTCCTACAATTCTAACCTTTCTAAGTACCATATCTCCCGCAATTGGTTATAATGAAGTTTAGCTTCTGGAATGTAAGGGGCCTAAGTAGAAGGAACGTTTGGACCCACATTGAAGCTATAACTAAAGCAGAGCACATAAAAATCCTAATGCTAGCAGAAACCAAATTAATAAACCCTCCGCCAGACAAATGCTGGAGGAAACCAGGATTTGACAGAATGCATTTCATTCCATCCAATGATCTAGCGGGGGGGCTTTGCCTTCTTTGGAAAGAATCCCAATTCCATAATGAAACCTTCACAATTAGAAACTCGACGGATCGAATCATTCAGGCAGACTACATAAACACGACACTTAACATTGATGTCGAAATCTTATTCGTTTATGCAACCCCTTACGCAAAGGAAAAAAACAACTTCTGGGCCTCACTCTCAGACTATATTCGCAATGCTAAGGACTCGCTGATTATTCTTGGAGACCTTAACGAAATTTTAGAACCTACCGACAAACTAGGGGGCAGGATCCCATCTGCAAATAGATTTGCAAGACTCCAAGACACTATTAGAACTTTCAATCTGGTAGATTCCCCAACTTGTGGAAACGATTACACTTGGAGAAAACGCGAACATGGTACCGATAACATATTTGAAAAGCTAGACCGTGCTATGGTTAGCCACCCTATCCTAAAACAATTCCCGAACCTTAGTACGAAAAACCATGATTTTCAGCCAAAATTGCAGCCATTCAAATTTGAAATGGCATGGACAACGAAACCAAACTATGAAACAGTTGTGCGATCAGCATGGAGGCTAGATACCCTTGGCTCGAAAATGTTCAAACTAACAAAAAAACTACAAGAGGTTAAAAGAAAAAGCAAGCTTTGGAGCAAAGTAACCTTTGGAAATGTTTTCCGCCAAATTAAACAAGTAGAAACAGATCTACTAGAATCACAAAAGAATATTTGCAATGCCTACAACCAAAACCTGGATAACAAAATCAAAAGGCTCAATTCAAAACACTCCTCCCTCCTTTCCTTCCAGCAGAAATATTGGGGGCAAAGGGCGAAAAGAATGCACATAAAATCCATAGACGCCAACACTAAATACTTTCATAAAATAGCAACAGGAAGGCGAAATAGAAACATAATAAAACACCTCCAAACCACGGCAGGTATAACAATTAACAACAAAGAAGAAATCAGAAACCTAATCAAACACGATTTTAGCCAAAGATTTACGCAACATGCTAGGCAACAAACACAAAACAACCTACTTCACCATGTAGGGAATGAAATCTCAAACGAAGATAATGAATGGCTAACTCGCCAAGTCACGAACTCTGAAATTAAAAATGCGGTCTTCAGTCTTGCAAATGATAAATCACCAGGACCTGATGGTTTTCCAGCTGGTTTCTTCAAAAAATACCGGCATATTGTTGAACCATCAATCATCAAAGCAGTTAAAAGTTTCTTTCTAAGCGGAAGGATCCTGAAGCAAACAAACCATACGTTCATAGCATTAATACCAAAGATAGATAACCCAACCACAACATCTCACTATAGGCCTATTAGTCTCTGCTCAACAACATATAAAATTATATCCAAAATTCTAGCTTCAAGACTCAAAAGGGTAATCCCTAAAGTAACTAATCCACTACAAAGCGCCTTCTCTTCGGGCAGATCAATACAAGATAACATCTTAAATGCAAACGAAATCTTCCACTCCTTCTCAAAGAAAAATGGAAAATCACGTTGGATGGCTGTAAAGCTTGATATGGAAAAAGCATTCGATATGGTCGACTGGAATTTCTTACTCTCAATTATGTTAAAATTTGGGTTCTCACCCAAATTCACTCTTTGAATCAAAGAATGCATAACCACAGTCACTTACTCGGTGCTTGTAAACAATGAACCTACTGAAATCTTCTTTCTCGAGAGGGGAATACGCCAAGGATGCCCGCTTTCACCATATCTATTCTTAATAATTTCGGAAATTCTGGCCCGTGGGTTACAACATGAATCGGAAAAACCACAAAGCCACCTAGGAGTCCAACTGACGCGAGGGGGAACAAAAATTCCTTTCTTAGCCTTCGCGGATGATATTGTCATCTTTGCATCAGCAACCAAAACCGGCTGCGACCAAATTAACAAAATTCTGACAGAATTCTCAGCTATTTCAGGACAAAAGGTAAATAGGCACAAATCCCAATTCCAAACATCCAAAAACGTCCCAACCACCCAGAAAAATCTAATCAGAAACGAGCTAGAAATAGCGCACACCCCTAAGATGGGTACCTATTTAGGCTGCCCCCTAATAAAAGGAAGAATGACAAAGGAAGAATTCACAGAACTTCTAACAAACACTAAATCACAACTTCACAGATGGAAGGCTAATTGCCTCTCACAAGCTGGCCGTTGCACTCTAATCAAAACAACGCTCGCAGCAAAACCTTTACACATAATGCAATGTTTTATGCTACCAAAATCAGTCCATACGGAACTTGATAAGATCAACCGGAACTTCCTCTGGAACAAAGGACCCAACCATAAGCCCCTCATCGGTTGGTATGAGGTTTGCAAAACCAAGAAAAATGGAGGGTTGGGGCTGCGTAGCTCGGAGGATATGAATACAGCTCTTCAGATGAAATTACTCTAGAAACTATTAGCGGAACCGACCAGCCCATGGGTCAAACTAATTAAAGAAAAATATCTTAAAAACCAAAACATCCTCACATATCAGAAGCAAGGTACCTCTTCCTGGCAATGGACCCAGCTAATAAAACTAATACCGCTTTTTAAACAAGGCCTTAATTGGTCTATTGGAGACGGTGCCTCTATCAGGTTTTGGCAAGACCAGTGGTTAGGCCAAACACCTATAAATTCATCTATCTTAGGAACTCAACATATAGACGATACAATCAACATAAAACATTTTCTAAAAGACAACAAAACATGGAATCAAGATAAACTGCACGCAGAGTAATTACAAAACATAATTCCAAACAACCTAATTGAAACTATCAAGACAATACCAATACCACAACACATTCAAGTTGACAGACTTTATTGGAAATGGAGCAAAAATGGCTGGTTCAGCACTAAGTCTGCTATTGATATGATATACAACCACAAGAAACATGAAACATCAGACACAAATTGGATCTGGGGACTAGATATCCCCCCGAAAATAAAATCTTTCCTATGGAAAATCCTTAAGAACGGAGTGCCCACTTCTGTCAGACTAGCTTCTCGACACCTTGGGATTCCGACAAACTGCCCCCACTGCGACTCTTGCTATGAAGACCTAAACCATTTATTATGGAACTGTCCTGTTACGAGGGAGACCCTAATGGCAAATAACCCGGGAACGTTTCGGAAAATGAATGGTTGTTTCAGTAAAGATGAGCACTTGAACAACACGCTATGGGAAATTAAAAATACAATTGGAACAAAATGCTTTGAAGATCTCGCATTTGCTTGGTGGGGTATCTGGTATTTCAGAAACAAAACACTATTTGAAAACATAAACCCGGACATAAGACGCATATTATCCTTTATAAAGGAACAAATATATGTCTGGAAGACGTCGAATTTGAACTGCCCGGACTACTGTGAAAACGACAAAAATACACCTACAAATGTTGACAAACAAAGATCTATATCAAAGAGAAAGAGAACCAAATGGGAACCTCCACCAATTGGAACTCATAAGCTAAATTTTGATGGTTCGTTCTCCGCGGATGTTTGGGCTCTTATGGATTCATCATTCGTGATTCTGTAGGAACCCCGATTTTCTCTGGTAATGGACCATCACCAATCAGTTTTGTCTGTGGCTGTGAAAGTTTGGGTCTCTGGATGGGACTTCGGACGGCGACAGAAATGAAAATAACAAATCTTATTATTGAAGGAGACAACTTAACAATAATAAAAAGTATGAAAGGTATGGGGAAGCCTACTGGAGACTCTGAAATGATTGTCTCGGACAGTCTAGTCTCGCTGGGCTTTTTTGGTTCTGTTGAGATTCGTCATGTCTTCCGTGAGGCAAATTTGGTAGCTGATCGCTTGTCCCGTCCGCAAGGATGCTCTCTGTTGCATAGTCTCATCCGCAAGGATGCTCTTGGCTGATAGAGCTCATCTCTATGGTCAGATTTTTTCCATTTCAAAAAAAAAAAAAAACTTCCTACAATTTGGGGGAATTTAGGAAGTTAATTAAATTCCCGTGTCTTTACTCTTTCTGTCAACTAAACATAGGAATATATCCTACTTCTTAGGTTTTTAAATGAGTAACCAAACAAGGTCTAAGATTAGGGGTGGACATAAATCCCGCAAATCCCGGTCCTGTCCCGCAAAAGTTATGCGGGAAAACCCGTCCTCATCCCGCAAATCCCGTCCCGCATATATATATAGGGAAGCTTTAAAATGTAAAACATCCTTAACGTGTAAAATTTGTTTAACGTGTAAAATTTTCAAATCCCACATAAAACATACCCGCGTCCAACAGTAGAAGCAGGCAAGCAGCGTCACTCTCGGACTCCCGTACCCACACCCACCTCGAGCCACCTCCGGCCACCAGCGACCAGCCGCCCTCGAGCCCACCCCGGTGCGCAACCCCCGAGCCCTGGCTTGGCCTGGTTCGAGCCCATACGCGCCCACCCTAACCATTCGAAGCCTCACGTCGCATCTTCGCTCGTCGGCCTCCCACGCCACCCACGAGCCACCTCCGGCCACCAGCCCCCACCTGCTCAAACCCCCTCCCTCAGGCGCACCCTCCGAGACCGGAACCCCCATGGTTCGAGCCCAGCCGAGCTCACACCGAGCCCATCTCCCCCATAAGTGTTGTTCGACATTTTTAGCTCGGAATACCTTCGAAATCCCGATTTTGCTCCTTGTTTCAACTCGAATTTGGTATGATTTATAACCCTAAACTTGTTTATTACAATTATTTAGATTGTTTGAATGATTTAGGTTGAGATTGAAAATCTAGGGTTTGATTTAGGAGCGGAATTTGGGGCTTTTTGCCAAAATCCAAATTGATTGAAATTTATGATATGGTTGTGTTGTTGGGTTGATTTTGAGCTAATTTCATGTTCATATCATTGTCAAATTGTTTATAGATCATTAGCTAATATGCTTTAGAATTTGGGGTTTTTTGCCAAAAACCAAATTGACTGAAATTGATGATATGGTTGTGTTGGTGGGTTGATTTGGAGCTAATTTCATGTTTATAGGATTGTCAAATTGTTTATGAATCATGATCTAATTGGATTTTAGAATTATTTTGCAATATATTTTAGAATTTGGGGTTTTTTTTGCCAACATCCAGATTGATTGAAATTGATGATATGGTTGTGCTGTTGGGATGATTTGGAGCTAATTTCATGTTCATAGCATTGTCAAATTGTTTGTGAATCATGAGCTAACTAGATTTTAGAATTTTATTGCGATATGCTTTAGGTTGATTAGTTTCTTCTATTTTAGCATGAAAATCATAATTTAGCCTATTAGCTCAATTGGTAGAGAAATGTGCATTTGCACAAAGATGTGGGTTCAAATCCCACATAGGTTACATAATAGAGAAGAGCGCAACAATCGCAAATTGTTAATCATGCACATTATAATCTTAGTTATGCACAATTGCATCCTACTTTTGCACAATTCTATCTTACTTTTGCACAGTTGTATCTTACTTTTGCACAATTGTAGTTTAAATTTGCACAATTGTATCCTACTTTTGCACACTTGTATTCTAAATGTGCATATTACAATTTTATTTTCACACTTTATGTTCTTATATTTGCACTTTAAAGTTGCACAAATGCACTTTAAAGTTGCACAAATGCACTTCACAATTGCACAAATGCACTTCACAGTTGCACAAATGCACTTCACAGTTGCACAAATGCACATTATAATTTTATTTTTGCACCTTATACTATTCACGAAGAGAAACATAATAAGAGATACCACATAGATAGCCTATACGGGGTTTGAACCCGCATCTTTGTGCATATGCACATTGCTCTCCCATTTTGATCTAATAGGCTTTTAATGACACATATGACACATTGGAAGCAAGGGAAATTGATGTAAGTAGCAAAAAATGAAGATAAAATAACAAGCAGCACCCTCCCCGCGAACAGGAGTTGGGCATCTCAGCCCTCATAATCCCCTCAAACAAATAGACGATAAGTCCGCCCCCGGACCCCCCGATGCGACGCCGATGAAAAATGAGTCAAAACACATTAACAATAACCTTAATTGTGCACTTCATATTATTACTCATACACATTGTGATTTTATTCTTGCACTTTATCATTTTATTTATACACTTTATATTTGCACAACAAAAGGTGTCGAAAATAGGAAAAAATGCATTTACCCATAAAATTAGACATATTTACCAATTTACCCATAAATTAAACATATTTCAATTATAAATATTTATAATTGAAATAGGCACATTTATCTATTTACCCCATAATGAATTATTATGTTTGCACAAAATAAAGATATATTTGCACAATAAGATGTTATATGTGCACAAAAGCAAGTTATACTTGCACAGCAGAAAGTATTAACACGAAAAAAAAAATTCTGGGACACAAAAAAAAAAAATCTGGTCCGAGAAGGGGGGCACACGCATGGGCAAGGAGGGGCAGACATTCTACTAATTAAATTAGGCCCATTAGTAATTAAATTAGGTCCATTAGTAATTAAATTACGCCCATTAGTAATTAAATTAGGCCCATTAGCAAATTTTACACGATAAGCATATTTTACACTTTAAGGACTTTTTACATTTGAAGCAAACCATATATATATATATATATATATATATATATATATATATACACATATATATATATATATATACTAGTTCTTTTCCCGAACCTTGTTCGGGTTTTTCATAATATTTTCTATCAAACTTGACATATTAGTTAAAATATTCGACACGTCGATTTCCTACTAATATATTGCCCATGCTGCTTGGCATGTTGTTGTTTTAAATTTTATTTTCTTGAGATGGTTGATACTTTAAATTTGACAAATAATAGTAAATCAGCCGCTTTCGATCACGCTTCTAATTAACATACATACTAATTGAAGACAAAGAAAATAAACCTTATAATTTTTGGCTTAAGAAAATTGAGTTTGGACCATCTATATACTTTATCTATTACACACCAATACATCATACATACATGTAAAATCCCGAATTATACTTGGCAACATCATCCTCCTTAGTCGATTTCTAGTGCACCTCCCTCATCGTACACTGGCTTCTCAATTTTTGAAAGCAGAAGAGACAACTTTCATTAAACCATCAAGCTTAACCATGTAAAGATAAGTGTACTTTGTGAAGACCAACCTGTTAGAAAGGCACATGTAATCGTGACACAATAGGGCGCATTATTATAGATGCTAGGCAAAAGTCACACCCAAATACAACACAAGACAATTCAATTAAGGCAGCATTACTTCTTCAAGCAAGGTTACAACTCATAAGATTGAATATAAAAAAGTTGTTTCTGCCCCTTTTCTTGCTCGTTAAGATTGGGCATCAATTTTCCCAAAGTAAAAAGACACTTGGAATGAAGCATATAAATGGAAAGCAGTCGAGTATAGTGTTAACAACAATCGTAACCACAAATTTCTTATATATGGATTGCCTTGGAAATAAGCCCAAAATATTACATAAACTTTTAAATTTATATTAAGATCATGAACAACAATAAAAACAAAAATAATGAGTAATAAGAGCTTGAAAAGCCTTCTTTTGATGAAACCTAGAAAACATTCATCTAATGAAACAAATGTGGCACTTGTGATTGGTTTGGATGCTTGTGCCATTTTAGGATCGATGCACTACAAAGCAAATATGAAGTGTTGGTAGGAGTCTAAGAGGAACACTTTATAGAGACAAAGAAAGACAATAATTAACATACCATCCTTCACACAAAATATTTCTAGATAAATAATGGTATAATTCAAACTCATGCATTAGCATGAAAGATTGACAAATATATAAACAATTGAGAAACATTGCATCATCACAGGTGATCAAGAACCACTAAAGTCAAACCGGGCGACATGTGCAAACCTAGATGTGTTTGCCGTCAACACCCTTCTCTCTTTGAACTTTGAAGCTTGAATCTAGGCAACATAAAAAAAGAAAAGAAATGAGGATAAACCTAAATTTCCATCATAAAATTATCACTAAATTCATATTGCATCTTTATTGGATGTATGAGCCATCAGGAAAGACAATTATGCTATTCAACTGTTGGTACATTACATTATACATTGATGACTAAACATCAGGAAAGGTAATGAAGGATCCATCATTGGTAATTTCATTAAATTTCCTAATATTAGTGATTGGGTAATTTCAGAAAATGAAGGGAGTATGAGATAGTCCATTCATAAGAAGTTCAAAAAATGAAGGGAGACCAAATACCTAAAGTAATCGGCGAACAACGCCAACTCAATAACAACGATCTTCGGTTCAAGACAAACACCTTGGCAAGGAGCTGTGCAACAATCCTCTTCCCAGTGCTGCCAGTTGTACCCGCAACAAACACCTTCTTGTTGCCCAGTTCTCAGATGACTGATGAGGAAGGTACTATTTACCTGAACAAAGGTAATGAAGGATCCATGATGGTAATTTCATTAAATTTCCTAATATCAGTGATTGGGTAATTTCAGAAAATGAAGGGAGAACAAACACCTAAATATGAGATTGTCCATTCATAAGAAGTTAAAAAAAATATGAAGGGATAACAAATACCTAACGTAATCAGTGAACAACACCAACTCAATAACAACAATCTTCGGTTCAAGACAAACCCCTTGCCAAGGAGCTGTGCAACAATCCTCTTCCCAGTGCTGCCAGTTGTACCCGCAACAAACACCTTCTTCTTGCCCAGTTCCTAGATGACTAATGAGGAAGGTACTATTTACCTGAACAAAGGGTTAAGAAATAAAAATGTGTTGACAAAGTAAATACTTCTTAGAAACCAAATACTTAAATAGAATTTTTGAATTACCTAGGGAAATATCTTTTGCTCCGTGATCTAATAATAAAGAACCTTGGAGGCCTTCCCTCAACTCTGATAAACTTGTAAACTTTGGTCACTAAAAGTGCAACTTTTGTGGGAAACCGGAACTTGACCACAGGGTACAACACACCTTCGAAATGGTCATTCATTTTGGACTCCAGGTAAAATCAGTGGGAAGCAATGGAACCACTGTAAAAATAATAATTAAAGAGTATAACATAGAACTTAAATTATCCACTTCTATTTCATTAAGCCCACCTAACGAAGTATTTAAAGGTGGACTCTAAAAGATTTCAATCTTCTTTTAGCATGTGAGTATATATAGAAACCGAAGATGAAGATCATAACACATAGCATGGTGGTTACCTTAGAGTTACATATTGGGACATCTTTAAACTACGATCCAATAAAAATTGTAATGTCCAGACTGATGAAACACCTAGAAAAGGAGAAAGAAATATACCAAAATAATAATAAGATTAAGAGTGGGTTTCTCATGTTCTAATCGATATATTTGATAGTCAAATATCCCATGTCATAATCACTATGGTCCAGGGAAAGAGGGATAACACAAATTAAAACAAAGCATTAACAAACTTACTCATCAAGTGCAACAAAATCAAACGGACCACAAGCTCCAGGTTAAATTTCCTATCAATGTAAGCAAAACCTTGGTGTGATCAACCAACCCCTGCAATCAGAATAGTAGTTTCAAAGTTTTTTCATCTCAAGAGTGGAATCAAGTGAAATTCGTAACAGTTTCATAGTCCGTGCAAATATATGGTGGAAAGAAAAATGACTTGTGATGGGTATTTACAAAAAATTTCGCTTCTCCTACTCTCTTGTCTCATCTCCAAGCAAACAACTTAAACAATTAAAGAGGAGGGTTCATGAGCTCAATACCTTCAAGCTGCATTGCCATCACCTTTGTCTGCTGAAGGTTCATGTGCAGGCCTTCTCGCTGGGTTAGAAATACTCCCAGCCTTAGCAGACATCAAACCTAGTATGTCAGAGAGTATAGACGTTGAATTCATGACCAGCTGCTGCAAATCTTCAAGCTGCTGCAAGTCTTCGTGACTGTATTCCTGTGAGGGCTCTACTCCCATACCAGCGAAAGGAGGCAGTTGTTGGCGTGTTTACTGAGAACATAGAAACCGCCATGAGTGCTCATATCCAACGCATTCAAGACCTTACAGAAAGAGTGCACCGTCAGCCCTAGGGCCTCAACCGGGCTCGAATCAGCCTTATCAGGCTCAGTTTGTTGCAGAAATCCATCACACTACACTCATAAAAACCCCTATACTAAAATCAAGCAACTACACAGAGGCAAAAAAGGACTAATAAACATGGAAATTACGCAAACATCAATTGACAATCCCTTACATCTAAAGATGGTAATTTGAGCATAGACCTTATCTGTTTCTTGTTTAGCCTACAACGCAAAAGCAATTGGAACATAACAGTAAATTATTATTAACCCACCAAAAGAAGAACTGAAACCCAGAAACGGAAAAATCGACCCAGGAGTGTAAAACTACCTGAACTATAACTTTAACCACTTCAAAGAGGATCTTAGAAGAGAGATTGAACAATGGAATGCTCTGATTCAACTCCTGATTTGTTGATGCCTCCAACTGAAACGAAGAAGATACCCAATTTTCAAAACCCCTCAAAATTGGAACCAAATTAAAATTGAAACTAAAAACATAAGCTATTAAACTCAATCAACAAAACCCTCTTCAGCTTAAAAAAAAATACATTCATTGGCCCTGCAAAATAACCTCATTTAAAATTGATGGCAAAGACTTAACAATTACAACACTATTTTCTATAAAGCTCAAACAATCACATATGACAGCATTGAACAATTAGCTTTCCCCATTTATCTCTCTCAAACTCCAGATTTCACAGCTTTGCCATTCACATTGCTCTGACTACCTAATAGGCTAATACCTAAATTCCAACTAAATATTGAACCAAAAAAATCACCTGGACAATGGGTCACAAGTAAGCTAGCCAGGGTCTTCTCAAGAGTTGCCAACACCTCCTCGTTCAACCTCAGCTCTCCAAAATATGAACCCCCTTCGAATTGACGATCCCATCGCTACTCCCTTTAATCTCCGCCCACATATAAACCAAATGAAGATCCAAACTGAAACCAAAGTGCGTAAAGAATCAAAATTGAAATGAATGGTGCAAGATATAAAAAAAAAATATATAAGAACATTGAATCTAGCAAGAACAATAGGTCCATTAGAAGACAAACACAAACATATTCATTCAACCACGATCTACTGACCAAAAATTCACGAACTTTAAATTATATATAGACAATCCATGTTTTGAATCAAAGCTTGAGCAGTGGCCTACTGAAAAACTAATCGAGCAATCTTGGCTGAACAATTTGATCATTAGGAGAAGAAGAAAGGAAGAGTGACTAATCGATAGACAATCTGAGCATTGGTTAAAACCCTAGAACTGAGAAATTGAATATTAATCAAATAAATTAAGTAATTGAAACCAAAATCTTTGAAAGAACATGAGAATTAGACATTAGATCGGTAGGGGAGAACGAAGAAAGGTAGTGGGATTACCAATACAATGGCGGCCAATGTGTCGATTGTAGTTAGATTTATTTCGGACAGAGACATGGAGGTTATTTCGGCGTCGCCCCCGAATCACCACAACCATTAGAGTAGTCCTCGTCTGCATCATCGTCATAAGCCAGCCTCCCGAAACCCATCCTCAGCAGTAACCGAAAAGAGAAAGAGAGATTACCTATGCAATTAAGAGAGAATGTCGCCTCCCGCCGACGTCGACTACGTCGTTGCCCACCAGTCTTGTCACCGGTTGATTACTTGTGCGATTCAATCGGGAGTGGGAGCACCACAATCATCAATCATGGCGAGCAAGGTACAGAGATATGCCAATCGAAGACCGATTCACGGTCGGGGCAAGGGTATGAAGCGTCGACTATTGCCAAGATTCAGATATCCCCAATCGTCCCAGATTCAACAGAAATCATCGATCGAGAGGAAATTGAAGATGCAAGGAGCAAGAACCCTTGTGAGGTAGAAGATAATTGGGACTGGGATGCAGTTGGATAGAACGTGGAGGTAAGAGGGCCGACTATTTAGGTTTTTAATTTTGCTCATAATTGGACACGTGGCTCAATTTTTTGTGAAGACCTTGTTTCTAAAATAATAAGTATAAGGGGGGATAGGGTTGGGTTCGGGTACACACAACTCCTGGATAAAACGTGGAGGTAAGAGGGCCGACTATTTAGGTTTTTAATTTTGCTCATAATTGGACACGTGACTCAATTTTTTGTGAAGACCTTGCTTCTAAAATAATAAGTATAAGGGGGGATAGGGTTGGGTTCGGGTACACACAACTCCAAAAGTGAGAAGGAAAGAAGCATTCTTATTGGTCCACGTGTATTAACAAATAAATCTAATTGGTCCATGTGTGTGGGGGCGCGCGCTCAATCCAGCCCGTTCTCGCATGCATTTGCATTTTGAGGCCCACTCGCAACACCCGCGCTTGCACCACACGCGCCTGGCCAAATAATTAAAAACACCATATTGGACGCGCGCGCTGGGGATCGAACACGGACCTTGGGTACAGTTACACAGCGCCTCAACCAATTTGCCAAGTAGTACACCTTGTCAATAATTGCATCTAAAAGTATTTACTACTTTCGAAATCGATTTTACAACTTTTAATATATATATTTTTCTAATTATAATTAAAATGTTTTCCCATAAATTTATTAATTATACATTAAGATACAGATTAATATATATATAATATATATTTCATAATAAAAAAAATTCATTCTTCTTTTATTTCTTTTAATGTTTATTTTTAATTATTTAATTATTTATTTTTAAAATAAAATGGTTCATGGAACAATACTATTTATTTCATGAACAAATACTATTTAATAATTGTAAAATTTTTATTCTTCTTTTATTTTCTTTTAATGTTTATTTTTCAATTATTTATTTATTTATTTTTAATTATTATTTCATGAACCAATAATATTTATTTGATGAACCAATACTATTTATTTGATGAACCAATACAATTTATTTGATGAACCAATACTATTTTAATGTTTATTTTTCAATTATTTATTTATTTGTTTTTAATTTTATTCACAGTGGTTCAACAATTTTCTTCGTAGTGGTTCAACAATTTTATTTACAGTGGTTCAGCAATTTTATTCACAGTGGTTCATCAATTTATTTATTATTTATAAAATAAAATGCTTCATAAATCAATACTATTTACTTAATGAACCACTACTCTTTACTTGATGAACCACTTCTATTTACTCCATGAACGACATCGATATATATGTGCTGAACCACTTAGTATTAAAATCCTGAACCACTTGGTATAAAACCCCTGAACCACTTGGTTAAAAAAACCATGAACCACTTGATATAAAAAATCTCTAAACCACTTAGTATTAAACACTGAACCACTTAGTATAAAAACCCTGAACCACTTGTTAGTTCATGAATCACTACTCTTTATTTTACGAACCACTAGAATTTATTTCATTAACAACTACTATTTAATAACTGTAAAATTTTCATTCTTCTTTTATTTTATTTTAATGTTTATTTTTCAATTATTTATTTATTTGTTTTTAATTATTATTTCATGAACCAATAATATTTATTTGATGAACCAATACTATTTATTTGATGAACCAATAGTATTTTAATGTTTATTTTTCAATTATTTATTTATTTGTTTTTAATTTTATTCAAAGTGGTTCAACAATTTTCTTCACAGTGGTTCAACAATTTTATTCACAGTGGTTCAGCAATTTTCTTCACAGTGGTTCAACGATTTTATTCACAATAGTTGAGCAATTATATTCACAGTGGTTCAGCAATTTTATTCACAGTGGTTCAGCAATTTTATTCACAATGGTTCAACCATTTTACTTCGCGAACCACTTGGTATTAAAACCCTGAACCACTTGGTATAAACCCTCTGAACCACTTGGTATTGAAACTCCGAACCACTTGTTATTAAAACCCTGAACCACTTGGTATAAAATCTCTGAGCCACATAGTATTAAACCCTGAATCACTTTGTATTAAAACCCTGAACCACTTGATATTAAAATCCTGAACCATTTGGTATTAAAACCCTGAACCACTTGGTATAAAAAACCCTGAACCACTTCCGTTTTAAACAAGTGAAATAAACAAAAACACGATCGATAAAACCTATCTTAATTTATTCTCCCTCGTTGTCAATCAAAATTAATCAAATACACTTTCTGGTTTGTACTAGTTCTATAATTCACCTCTTAATTCAACATTAATTACTTAACAAAATAATTCGACATGTAACACAGTACTTATACTCCGTATTCGACATCTTAATTCAACATTATTTTATTGATTTTTTTACTGCACAAAAATTCAGTAAAAACATAGCCCAGGGTCAAATTCGTACAAGACCGAAAAATTCAAAGATCGGAAGATTCATTTTGACGGAGAACATCGAAAATTAGATAGGGGAAATAATGAAACTGCAATATTAGAGAGGAGGAGGGATTACGAATGAAGTGCGGAAACCAGAAAGCGAACAAAGGAAGGATGACTCTATGGAAACCGCCGGCGGCGACGGGATTCGGTGATCCAGCTCCTCGGCCTCCTCCTCTTCCGACTCCATGTCCGGGGTGCAAGGGATACTCCATGGAAGATCGTAGGGCAGAGGAAGAAGAAAGAGAGGCGGGGTGGGTGTAACAGCCCAGAATTATGATTTCCGGGTTACGTTTCAAGGGATGAAACCCCTTGTTCGGATCTTGCAATCCAGGTACGGGTCGAGGTTTCAAACTCATTTTAAGATTAGTAGAAAGAGAGATTTCAAACCCTAAAAGCCACGAAGGGTCGTAGGGTACCCTTAACCTGTCTTAAGACTATGTCGCGAAATTCAATTCAAATGAAAGTAAAGCGGAAGCAAAGTTAAGATACAAAGTGTCACGGCAGAGCCGGGTCATAACCAAAACGTAAGCGAATGATTACCATTTATACCAAGTTAGAGAATTAGCCAGGTTCTTCAATTCGCCAAAGGAAACCCCGTCATATAGACATCGAGCACTCAGAATTTGCAGAAAATACCTTAAAAAAAAGAATGGGGAAAGGAATCAGATCGAGCCACTCATGCGGGACCGGCAGTCCTCGCTGAGGCCACATAGTATGTGTTATACCTAATAAAGATGCTCTAATGCAGTACGAAAGTCAAACACACTAGCATGCTCCTAGGTATAATAATGTGCAGAAATACTGTAAAGGGCCCAAGACAATGCCAAGTGGCTTATCCCTCTCCTACCTCCACCCCCTTCCGATAGGGCGGAGACTGGCCAGCTCGTGAATGCATTCCATTATAATCGGGCGGCACGCATGCATGCCTAACCCGCTCCACAATAAAGCCCGCAGACATCTCATAATATAAGGAAGTTTCATGACTCGATTGACTCAGAACGGGACCCGATGGGACTAGGTCGTCCTATAACCCTAGCAAAGACTCTAGGACTATCACAGATAACGGTCGTTCTGTTTCAAACGCATAAAGTAAGCAGATGCTCATTCAATTAGTGCAACCTAAACAGGATACTACATGGCATACTTTTATGCATGTGCAACACCTAACATAAAATGCAACAACAGGCATGAATGTCCAACCTGAGTAAGCCCCCTAGGGAACTTACCTGAAGATGCAGAACAGCAATATAACACAAACAAGGGCCCAAATGCAACTCCAAAGCGATCCAAAAGCAATACACACCTATCATCAAGCCATTTTCATAAGCTACCGTACCGACATTCACACATACGAAACCCAAGTTCTCAACATACTCAAAACCAATCGATAGTAAAACCATTTTCCAAAACCTTTCAAATACGATCAAAATCAACCAAAAACATTCTTCCAATCAAAACCATTGATAAATCATACCAATGATAAATCATACCAACCATATTTTCCAAACTCTTAAATCCCAAATTAAGTCAACTCATATTCAAATAATTTCTCATATCATACGTGGTCAAATTCCGACATCAATTATTTAAACCTTAAAACCAATCTCTCAAGGTCATATTATAAAATAATTCCGGCATTCTGGTTTCTCAAACACAATCCATTTTAGCAATTTATTTATTTCGCAAAATCCCATGATATAGTAATTATAATAATGCACTAACCAAAATGTATTACAACCAGTGTTCTAAAAAACGGCCTTGGCGGCCGCCAAGACGGCTCCAAGATGCTTGGCGGACCCACACCGTCCCGAATTCGGCCTTGGCGGTGTAGCTTGGCGGGGAAGGACCTTGGCGGGAATGGAACATCACCTTGGCGGCCTTGGCGGGTGCAATACGGAGACTTGGCGGCCTTGGCGGTTGCAAATCGGGCTTGGCGGGGAAGAGTTTTGGCGGTCACGGGAAGGAAGCTTAGCGGTCTTGGCGGTTTTAAATTGAGATTATTTAGTTTTTATGCTTTCAAATTTCTCTATTATGAGATCATGATACTTATTTGAATATATTTATATGATTTTATATTTGATTCAGACAACTTTAAAAAGGGTCATGATGAATTTTTATTTGATATGCTATAAACTTAAAATTAATACATAATTTATTCATAATATATGTTTTATACATAGTTTATGGGATAAATATAACAAAATAATCAAAAACCGTTTTATCCGCCAAGAACCGCTAATAAGGCCGACAAACCGTCTTGGCGCTTAGCGGTACCCTGCCGCCAAGCATCCGCCGAGCGTTTTTTAGAACATTGATTACAACATATACTATAATAGTATGTTTAAAACCCATAATATATCAATAACAAAACAACCCAGAAAAGAAAGCCCAACCCAAACCTTATAACCCATCGCTGGAACCCGGATCCGATACCCGAAACCAAAAACCAAACCCAGACCCGAAACCAACCTTGATTTTCCAGGAAATAATTAGGCCCAACAACCCTGATTTCTTTTGCTCCACAAAATAGGCCCAAGAAACCCATCTCCCTTCAATCTGAAATCCGGAGTTAAAAAAAAATAGGGGCCCACACGCTGAGGTGGCGGCCAAGTGGAGGCGGGTCCCGCGAGCTAAAGAGATGGGAAGAGGGTACTGTTCACCCATCTCCTCCCGAGAGCTCTGACCGAAATCCGGAAAGGGAAGAGGAGAAGAAGGCTTCTCCGGCGACAATACCGAGCTTCGGCCACTCAATTGGACACCCAGAACTACAGATTGAGCAAGAAAGGGAAGAATAGGAAGAAGAAGCTCACCGAAATGGAATCTCGCCGGGAAAGCTGAAAGACGCCTCGTCGGAAGGTTTTGAGGTCGTCGGAGTCGAATCGAGGCTCGCCGGAGACGTACTCATGCCGGAATTGGCCTATGAAGAGTGTGAGGGGATTAAAGGTCCACCTTTACTCGATTTAAGGATTAAAGGAAGTGAAAGGAGAGGAATTAGGGTCTCACCGAGCTCAAAACCAAAATAGGGGAGGGAGAACGAGCGCGCCGCTGCTGTTGGTTCCGGCTGCTGCTGAGTCGCTCGGGGGAGAAGGTTCTTTGGGGCTTGGCTGCTGCTTGGAACCGGAGGAAGAGGAGGTAGTGGCCTCTGCTGCAGCAGCTGCTCTCGGCTTCACTCAAAGAAGAAGGGAGGGAGATGGCGGGGATGTTGCAGTGGTGATGGCGACCGGTCCAGCCGAACAAGGAGGTGGCTTGGTTGGTGGTGGCAATGGGGAGAGGAGAAATGGGTTCCTCTTGCCCTCGGCAACCCACAAGGAATAGGGGGGGATTGAATTTGAAAGTGAAATGTGGAGATGGGGGGTTCTGATCCTTGAAGAGGGAAGGTAAGCTGGTAGTTTGTCTCATCTCTAAAGCTGAATACAAAGAGGTGCAGTAGCAGAGTGTTGTTT
Source organism: Persicaria maculosa (assembly GCA_963922045.1). Lineage (NCBI taxonomy): Eukaryota > Viridiplantae > Streptophyta > Magnoliopsida > Caryophyllales > Polygonaceae > Persicaria > Persicaria maculosa. The sequence goes on along the minus strand of OY998259.1, from coordinate 48,838,530 downwards.
GTTTGCCAAAATAGGTGTAATTAAAGAAGAGAGGGAGATAGGTATAGGATAGAATTTTACCCAAACAAGAGAGATGAGTTGGAATTTGATAAGGATGGGAGAAGAGGACGGAATTGTGGTACCGAGTCGGAAATTTGAATACCCGAGGTGAAAGACAGAATCGATCTAATTTTCAAATCGACATATCGAATCCGAAAGTAATAATGAAATCCAATTTATTTTATTAATATTATTATTATTATTATTATTATTATTATTATTATTATTATTATTATTATTATTATTATTATTATTATTATTATTATTATTATTATTATTATTATTATTTTCACTCTCGGAATCTGAAAGCGGAAATAAAATCCGATTTAATGAGTTTTTCCCTTAAGTTCCAAATTTAAATTCATTTTGATTTTCTTTTTCCGAGAAATTGGGATTTAAAAATCCGAGCCCTTACAGTGGGCGGGGGTAACCAAGCGCGTGAGGATATTTTTTTTAAGTAAAAATCAGATCCGTTTCCACCAATCAAATCACTTCTTTCCTTCTCACCAGACCGGATTATTCTCACTTGAACCCTCCTATATATATATATATATATATATAGGGTTGGGTTCGGGTACACACAACCCCAAAAATGAGAAGGAAAGAATGGCGCTGATTGGTCCACGTGTATTAAAAAAAAATTTGATTGGTCCACGAAAATGGTAGGCGCGCTCACCTCAACCCATATCCGATGGAGAGACTCGAACTCGGGTAAATTTGATACAAAGAGGAAGCGTGAAATGGATTACCACCTTACCTACATGTATTTCATGTTCAGTTCCCATTTAATTAATTTTAAAATATTCCCCCTTTCCAATTTCCAATTAAAATGTGCACCTTTACACATGTAATTGCCGCTTCACGTGTTCACATGTAATTGCCGCTTCATTTTTTTAATGCAAAGTTTAAAATTCAAATTAACTTGTTTTTATTTTAAATTATTTTTTTTGGGCATTTTCACTTGTTAAAAAAATATTAAAAAAATATATTTTTGAGTGTAATTTAATTTAGTCACTGAACCAACCTCTATTTAATCACTGAATCAACCTCTATTTTAGTCACTGAACCAACCTCTATTTATTCACTGAACCAACCTCTATTTACACACTAAACCAACCTCTATTTAATCACTGAACCAACCTATTTAATCACTGAACCAACATCTATTTAGTCACTGAACCAACCTCTATTTAGTCACTGAACCAACCTATTTAGTCATTGAACCAACCTCCATTTAGTCATAGTGGTTCAGCCCTTTTACTCATATTGGTTCAACCCTATAAAGAAATGGTTCATTGAGCTATAACTTGGTTGACATAGTGGTTCAGCCTTTTTAATCACTGAACCAACATCTATTTATTCACTGAACCAACCTCTATTTACACACTGAACCAACCTCTATTTAATCACTGAACCAACCTATTTAGTCACTGAACCAACATCTATTTAGTCACTGAACTAACCTCTATTTAGTCACTGAACCAACCTATTTAGTCATTGAACCAACCTCTATTTAGTCACTGACCCAACCTCTATTTAGTCATAGTGATTCAGCCCTTTTACTAATAGTGGTTCAGCTCTATTTAGTCATTGAACCAACCTCTATTTAGTCACTGAACCAACCTCTATTTAGTCGTAGTGGTTCTTGAAGTTATCAAGAAGTGGTTCATTAAGTTATAAAGAAATGGTTTATAAAGTTTTCATTCTTCTTTTATTTTCTCTTAATGCTTTATTTTTAATTATTTATTTGTTAATTTTTGGAAATAAAATGATTCATGAACCAATACTATTTGCTTCGTGAACCACCTGGTATTAAAACTCTGAACCACTTGGTATAAAACCCCTGAACCACTTGTTATTAAAACACTAAACCACTTGGTATAAAACCAATGAACCACGTAATATTAAACCCTGAACCACTTTGTATTAAAACCCTGAACCACTTGGTATTAAAACTCTGAACCACTTGGTTTAAAACCCTGAACCAATTTGTATAAAAACGCTGAACCACTTGGTATTAAAATCCTGAACCACTTACCATTATAATTACTTCGTCGAATAATTTGCACCACTTTCTTCCCGTAATTAACACCAAATTCTTCCATTAATGCCCCACTTTCTTTATAAGAAAATTACTGCAACATAACAATCCAGTTCTGACGAAGCTTGTGATGTCTTTCCTAATCGAAGGTGAAATTAAGGTGGCTCAAAATGGACCCGACCCGGAAACCCGATCCGACCCGACCCGAAAAATACGGGGTCGGGGTTTACCCGAGACCCCCAGCGGTCGGGTCTCGAGTCAAATTTTAGAAAATCCCCGGTAAACGGGCGGGTCGGGGTCAAACCCGGTGGGTCTCAGGGTCTGACCCGTTGACCCAGTTTTTTTTTTTTGTGGCTCTTACAACTAGATGTTCCATTACTTCCATACATATTACTCCTTTTTCCTCTTTTGTGTTTCTTTCCTTTTTCCTCTTTTTCTTTTTTTTTTGAAATATTTTACGGAGTAGCACTTTGGATTAGAATGACTTCCTTTTTTTTTTTACAATAGCTTCGAGAGGCTAAGAATAGTACGTTTATATGTAATACGTAACTAATTTGGAGACTACGGAGTATATGTAATAACTAATAGGCGGATGAAAAGTAAAACAAATCCTTTTTATTTAATTTTAAATATTTTAATTTTGTAACAATTAACAAAATTTTAAAACTCGGATTTTCTGGTGAACCCGTCACCCGACCCGGAAAACCCGGAATTACAAATTTCGGGTTCGGGTCGGGTGGCGTTCACTTTTTTAAAAATTCCGGGCCTTCGGGTTGACCCCCACCTAGAATGCTCGGGTCGGATCGACCCGGATGAGCCACCCTAGGTGAAATCCACCAACAAGAGAGTCAATGGAATAACTGTTTTACTTTCACCTGTATTACTTTCACATCCAATTAAACACAGGTTTACAACTATAAATCATATTTAAAAATCCAAAATCCCTATAACAAATTACACCCACATGTGTTACAAATTGGAGTATTGAGAGGTCAGTAATTATCCCAAAATAAATCTAAGAGAAATTACAAATTTATATTACAAATTACAGACGGGGATTGGAGGATCCCACCGAGATTGTCGAATTGCAGGTTGCCGAGGACCGAATTGCAGATTGCTGAGGACAGATGAGCGGACGGCGGGGGCGTTGGAGGATCCCACCGTTGAGGAGGAGTTAGGCCAAAGGTTTCTACGTACCGCCAGGGTAGCTCGGAGGAGGAGCTGGCCGGAGGAGGCTACTGAGAGGGAGCCGGAGGTGGAGATGGGGTTGGTGGACCAGACGAGGGTTCGATCGGAGGAGGAGTTGGAGTGGTACGGAAACAAGAGGTGAGAATCGATCTGGAACGTGGAGGTGATAATCAGTGGCGGAGCCAGAAATCTTGGCCAGGGGGTGCTAAAAAAATTTCGTAAAATATTTTTTTTGATTTATACTTATTAAGAAGATTTTTTAAAAATATACTGAAAAAACACTAAAATTGTGATTTTTTAAAATGACATTTTTCATGAAATATGACATTTTTAAAAATAAATATAGAGAGAGAATTTTTGAACACTAAAATTTAAACATAAATATGACATTTTTTAATGAAATAGTTTATAAAAAAAATATAGAGAGAAATAAAAAGGAATTGATTTTCCTTCCCTCATTCCCTTACCACTTGAGCTAGAGAACACTTTTGGGTTGACCCCCACCTAGAATGCTCGGGTCGGATCGACCCGGATGAGCCACCCTAGGTGAAATCCACCAACAAGAGAGTCAATGGAATAACTGTTTTACTTTCACCTGTATTACTTTCACATCCAATTAAACACAGGTTTACAACTATAAATCATATTTAAAAATCCAAAATCCCTATAACAAATTACACCCACATGTGTTACAAATTGGAGTATTGAGAGGTCAGTAATTATCCCAAAATAAATCTAAGAGAAATTACAAATTTATATTACAAATTACAAACGGGGATTGGAGGATCCCACCGAGATTGTCGAATTGCAGGTTGCCGAGGACCGAATTGCAGATTGCTGAGGACAGATGAGCGGACGGCGGGGGCGTTGGAGGATCCCACCGTTGAGGAGGAGTTAGGCCAAAGGTTTCTACGTACCGCCAGGGTGGCTCGGAGGAGGAGCTGGCCGGAGGAGGCTACTGAGAGGGAGCCGGAGGTGGAGATGGGGTTGGTGGACCAGACGAGGGTTCGATCGGAGGAGGAGTTGGAGTGGTACGGAAACAAGAGGTGAGAATCGATCTGGAACGTGGAGGTGATAATCAGTGGCGGAGCCAGAAATCTTGGCCAGGGGGTGCTAAAAAAATTTCGTAAAATATTTTTTTTGATTTATACTTATTAAGAAGATTTTTTAAAAATATACTGAAAAAACACTAAAATTGTGATTTTTTAAAATGACATTTTTCATGAAATATGACATTTTTAAAAATAAATATAGAGAGAGAATTTTTGAACACTAAAATTTAAACATAAATATGACATTTTTTTAATGAAATAGTTTATAAATAAATTATAGAGAGAAATAAAAAGGAATTAATGATATAGTAAGACAAATAAAAAGTGAATGGGTTGAGAATTGAACCCAAGACCTTTTGATTTTGATTTTCCTTCCCTCATTCCCTTACCACTTGAGCTAGAGAACACTTTTGTATTAAATATCCTTTAAAGATCTTATATTATCTTAAAAATACTAAATATATGCAAAAAAAAAAAAAGTTTTTTTTTGTATTTTTTTTTTCGCCAGGGGGTGCTTGAGCACCCCCTGGCTCCGCCCCTGGTGATAATCGATCTGAGGACGAGGAGATCAAACCGAGGAGAGGAGTCAGGGAAGAAGAAGTTAAGCGCATCGTCGAGCTCACTCCGAATTAGGGCGCCGGTGGATTCTCGTGGTGGAGGGAGGAGTCTGGAGGAGCGCGTGAGGATATTAAAGGGTATTAAAAATCTAGATGTGTTTAAGCCAATTAAAGTGCTTCTTTCCTTCTCACCGCACCAAATACTTCTCACTTGAACCCTCCTATATATATATATATATATATATATATATATATATATATATATATATATATATATATATATATATATATATATATATATATATATATATATATATAGTAATAATGTAATACTATATAATATAGTATATTATACAATATATATGTATTATTGTTCTTCCATTATATACAGAGGCCGAACATATGATATTATGGTTCTTATTTGTTAGATTTGTATATAATTTATACATGTACTGTAATGCAAGGGAGGGGAAGATTTTGGCCCCAAACAAGCAAGGGAGGGGAAGATTTTGGCCCCAAACAAGCAGCAATATACGTACACTGCATTATATACATACACACTGTACGTAATGCACACATATACTGATATTATATACTTTTATATATATGGAAACCTATAAAATATAAAAAATTATAGATATATATAATATATATATATTTATTACATCTTTGAAAATTGCAATATATACATGAAATTTTATTTTTTTTATAATCTTTTTTAATTGAGAGACAAGGCCCGTTCCCTTTCGGTCCCGCTTTTGTCCCGCAAAAATTACGCGGGACGACCTCCGTTCTATCCCGGTCCCGTCCCATCCCGGTCCCGTCCCGCGCCCACCCCTATCTAAGACCATCCGCAACCATAAGGTTACCTTTTCTCTATTTTTTTTTCCTCTCCCCCTATAATATTTTGATATCTTATTTATTTTTTATTTTAAATAATTTTCCACTTTATCAACCTCTTTCTACAACCATGATATTATCACATCCTTCTCTTTCATATAGTTTCTACTAGACCTGTCAAACAGGTCATTCGGGTCGGGTCACTTCGGGTCTCGGGTAATACGGCTCCCGGGTAATACGGGTATTTTCGGGTCTCGGGTAATCCGGGTTTGACCGGGTTTTCGGGTCGATTTTGGGTTGGTCAATTTTTTTTTTTTAAATTAAAAAAAATCATGATTTGATAATTTTGCGATAAATTTAAAATTATAAAGTTAAAGGCGTTGTTCATAAGTTCCAATGCTTGTAATTATATACTATATTTGATCTAAAATATTTGATATTTATTATTTCTCGTAATTTTTAATAAAATTTTATAATATATAAAATTTCAAAATTTCAAATAATTTTTTAAAAATAGTTTCATGCAATTAGTAATAAGCATAAAATTGTTTTAATATTTTAATATTTTTTAGAATTTTTATCTTCTTAAAAAAGTCCGTTGAAAAATAAAAAATCAAATACTATTGATCGGAGTATTACAACAATACAAATAAATATAAAAATTGATTTGAAAATGAAAGATCAAGTGATTGTAATTATAAAATGTAATAAATTGGAATCATAAATATAAAAGTTGATTTGAAAAATTGGAATCATATATAAATTACACAATACAAATGAATATAAAATGTAATCATATATAATTATAAATCAATCGGGTCACCGGGTCAAATGGGTAAATCGGGTCAAAATTACCGGGTCAATCGGGTCACCGGGTCGAAACCCAGATTACCCAGAAAATTTCCGGGTATTTCGGGTTCGGGTCGAAAAAAATTTCCGGGTTCGGATCGAAATTTTTTCGGGCGTTCGAGTCGGGTCGACCGGATCGGATTGTGTTTTGACAGGTCTAGTTTCTACCAATCACAATATTGTTGGTTAAATAAAAAATATAAAAATAAATAAATCATTATGCTTTTGATTATTTTTTTACCAGATTATGTTTTGCATATGATATAATGAACTCTCTATATCTTCACACCCAGGTTACTCCTTTTCTCCATTTATTTAAGGTAATAAAATCCCTTAGTTGTAGATACTCTGACTTTAATTGCTTTAATTGATATTTTTAGCTAGTTTAGAATTACGAATACATACAGCGTGTTTTCTGTTACTACTTTTCTAGGGAAAGAAAGTGAATAAAAAGAAATTAAATATACCCTTCGAGCTGGCCGGCAAAGAAAAAGGCTGCCAAAATGGTAAATATAAAATACAACCATAAATAAATAAATAAACCCTCGTTGGCCACGAACCCACGTTGGATTCACTCACTTCACTGAATTTATATTTAGCACGAGATTAGGGAGGGAGGAAAATCACTCTTCATTTCAATCACATAGATAGAGAAAGATGAGAGCGAAATACAAATTGGAGTTTACCACTCCCCCATGAACTCCCTCATCCGTTAATTACATCTCCATTTATCCCTCCTTAATAAATTCTTACTCTCCAATTCAGCACAATTATCAAGTACCTCATCTCGATCTGCAATGGTTTCGTCTTCAAAGTGGAGCAAGAGCACCCCTGAGGCTTCAGGGATGGGCATGGGCGGTTTCCTTCTCATCTCCTTCCCTCCCACCAATCCCATTTCCTCCTCCTCCGCCGCTGCCTTCAAATCCCCCGCCTTATCCGGCCGCCTCACCTCCAAGGCCCGCTCCACCCTCTCCATCTGCGGCCTCCTCGTCTTCACCACCTTCCTCCTCTTCACCCTCTCCACCTTCGACCCCTCCGCCACCTCCCACCTCCACCGCGCTCCCCGCCGCCTCCTCCTCACCCACACCAACTCTCCTCTTTCCCGCCGCCCCCAATCCCCCCTCGCCACGCTCGTAGTCAAGCTCCTGATCAACCCCGGTACCATCCAGAACGGCACGGCGCCTGTCAAGGCATTGCAGGGGATGGGTGCTCTTTACAGAAGAGGGACCAGGGCAATGTCCGACCTCCTCGTCGCTCATGTCTCCGACGCCGTCGATGAGAGAAAGTTCCGATCTTTCCTCCGAACTGTCCACACCGGCGGCCTCCTCGCGCGCTCCGATCTGGTCTTCATCTTCTCCTCCTCTTTAATTTCCTCTAAATTGGCTCCCGCAATCCGAGAGGAGAACGAATCGTTGCTGAAACTCGTTCTGAACCACGGCGGGTCGAACCGTGCGAGTCGCGATTCCGCCGTGCTGACTCGGTATCTCAGGATCAAGAAAGAGGAGGCAAAGCATTCCAAGGAGGCGATCTGGGGGAAGGGGCTCCGCTCCGCGAATCACACCGAGTCTACCCGGCCGAGTTACGGGTCGGTGGTGGGCTTCGATGCTACCGAGCTGGACCCGGAGAACTCGCTATCCGGGTTCTTGGATCGCGTACCCATGGGCCTACGGAGATGGGCGTGCTACCCGATGCTTCTCGGGCGCGTGAGGCGGAGCTACAAGCACGTGCTGCTCGCCGACGTCGAGAGCGTGGTCGTTTGGAACGACCCGTTCACACGCGTCAAGAATCGGAGCCCCGAGTCCGTCCAGTTTTGGGAGACCGAGTCGGGTAAGCGGGGGAAGAAGATCAATCCGGGGATTGTGGTGGGCGGGAGCAGGGGAGTTAGGCGGTTAAGCGACGCCGTTTTGACCGAGATTGTACGGGCGGCGATGGAGCACAAGGGGAAAGCGGGTGGAAAGCACCCGATGACCGAGTCGGGGGTGGTTAACCAACTCGTCCGCAGCGGACACCTGCTGAAGAATGTGAACGTGGTGGCTCAATCGGAGGAGTCGGATCCGGGTGAGTAGTCAGGGCCGGGTTTAAATACAGGGTTAGTGGATACTGTAAGTATATAGTAACACTTGGATAGTTGGATTGGGGCGCACCGACATTAATTAGTACGGAGTATAAAAGTAGTAAGAAAGATAGGGTTAATGTGAATGTGAGTATGAAAGATATGATATAGGATTTGTTTGGAAACTCTAATTCGAATAATCATAAATAGTTGATTCATCTGTGCAAGTTTTGCAGGTGTGGATTGTGGATGGATGGGGAAACCCAGAAACAGGGTAATTAGAATTTTTTTATTTTATTTTAGTACTCCTTATTTGATTTCCTATCTTGTACTGTAATTTAATTCTTATTGTTGATTGTTGATATGAGTGTATACAGTTGGTTTTAGAAATTTTGTAATTGGCATGGAAAATCAAATTCATCATTTTTGGGGTGCCCGTACTAGAGCCGGTTCACGAAATTATTTCGGATATAAATAAATATTGAAAAAAAATTTAATATTTTTTTTAGATTCTTACTCTTATAATATATTTATAAAATTTTATTATGAAAATTTATGTTTTAAAATATACTAAAAATTAGTTTCTAAAATAAACGATATTTTAATTTTAATTATCTATATTTTTAAAATATGAATTTTCACAATAAATTTTTTTAAACCTATCAATATAAGTAAATAGAATCTAAAACTATTTTTTAATTTTTTTTAATATTTATTTATACCCAAAATAATGTTGTGGACCACCAAAAGAACCATGAAATTGGACTAGAGGATCCACATCGTACCCCTCTATTTCCAGCAGAAAAAGGTTTTTCTTTTAATTTTTGTTTTAGAAGTCTATTTGGCAGTTGGCAGTGGTTGATCGAAATGATCGTGTTGGTGGTGTTTGCGGTCTCCGAAGATCCCTCATCTAGGTGGAGGGAACGTCGTGTAATCCACACTTCCCCAAGAGTTGTCTTTGCCTTACGAGGATTTCTGCTTTCCGTCTTTCCGGCGGTGAGACATCGTGTCAGCATGTGTTGTCCCATGCGCTCGCTATCCACTTCACCACGCCAAACTTTCTTCCTCTCGATGTTTTGTCCGCTTGTTTGCTTAGGGTTTGAGGTTTGTCTAGGTTTGCTTTGGGCGGTTCTTTTTGATGTATTTTGTGCTTGAATTTCTTTAAGATCTCCGTGATCTCATCCTTCGGGATGTTCTCGAGTAGGCTAACCACCACCCGGATTTTTATCTTATCAAAAAAAAAAAATGGCAGTTGAAACTGTAAATTCTTTTATTTTTTAATACAAGGAAATAAATTAGGAAGACAAACCACAAGCGGTCTAACCCCATCCTAGCGCGTCCTTGTGGACGAGAACCCTGAGTTCTATATCTTCCTCCGAATTCTCGTCGGCAGGGATACAGTAAGCCAGATGAGCGATCCTATCTGCAACTGTATTCGCTTCCCTGAAAATATGACGAATAGAAACCGAATTAAAGAAACTAAATAAATGCTTTATGTTTATCACCAGAATTTCAATATTCCATGGGCAACTCTAATCACCCAGAACTGCGTTAATAAATGATAGATTATCTCCTTCAACGAGAATGTTGTAGAGACCTAAATCCTTAGCTCGCAAAAGGCCGTTGCGAAGACCTAAAGCTTCTACATAAATCGTAAGCATACCTGAGCACAGGCCCCCACCAACAGAGACTATTTGGGCATCCGGGTCACGGATAACAAAACCAAACGAGCCTCATATGGAGCCATCTCGATCGACGCGTGGTAGCTGGTGTTGTACGAAAACTCCACCAACGGTAGGTATCTAACCCAACGATTTCCCCACTCCAAAACATATGATCGCAGCATATCCTCCAAGGTCTGAATCGTCCTCTCGCTCTGGCCATCTATCTGATGATGAAAAGTTGTACTGAAATGCAGTCTGGTTCCTAGGCCCTCCTGAACCTGATGCCAAAACCTCGAGGTGAAACGTTCATCTCTGTAGATACAATCCTCTCAGGTACTCCATGAAGTCTCACGATCTGAAAAATAAACTCCTTAGCTAACCGCGATGCTGGCTGTGTCTCCTGAATCGAAATGAAGCGAGCCGACTTGGTCAACCTATCGACCACGACCTAAATGACGTCGAAACCTAGAACATCCCGTCTTAGTCTGGTGAGGAAATTCATAGAGATGTCCGTCCACTTTCACTCGGGAATTGGAAGCGATCTGACAAGTCCTCCTGACCTCTGGTGCTCAATCCGAACCTGCTGGCAAACCTGACATCTGACTACAAAATCCGTGATGTCTTCTCGCATCCTCTGCCACCAATAATACATCCTCAAATCCTGATACATCTTATTTGTCCCTGAATAGAGATAATAAGGACTGAAGTGAGCCTCCTGCATGATCCTCTGCCTTAGGCCCGAGGTCAATGGAACTACAACTCTGCCCTAAAAGGTCAGCATCCTATCTGCTCTCTCTGCAAGCTCTTTGAATCGACCTTGGGCCATCCGTTCCCTCAGAATTGCAATATCTGGATAGTCTTCCTAGCCTTGACGAATCTCCTCGGTCAACTCAGCCTAAACCTCCAAGAATGACAACTGTCCACTCTCTCCTTGAACCCACACCTCGAAGCAACACCTCATCAAATCTGTCTGCAAATCCTTCTGAGTTGTAAGCCTTGCAACTGATGCCTCCTGGTGAGTCTTCCTACCGAGCGCATCTGCCACCACATTGGCCTTCCCTGGTTGATAAACTATGTCCCATAGTCCTTCAGAAGCTCTAGCCACCGTCTATGTCACATGTTGAGCTCCTTCTGAGTGAAAATATACTTCAAGCTCTTGTGATCCGTCATCACCTTAAATGAAGTGTCGTACAGGTAATGCCTCCAAATATTCAGAGCATGAACTACAGCTGCCAACTCCGAGTCATGAACGATATAAGACACCTCTACAGGCTTCAACAAACGCGTATCATAAGCTTCTGTATAGATGACAAAGTCTTATGTCCCATCTGGCAATGCTAGAACTGGAGCGGTCATCAGCTTCTCATTCAAAAGCTCCAAGCTAGCCTGACACTCTGCCCTCCACTCGAATAGAACATCTTTCTTCAGCAGCTGCGTCATCGGCCTAGCAATGCTCGAGAAACCCTGTACGAATCTCATGTAGTAACTGGCCAATCCTAGAAACGAGCGGATGTACCTGACGTTCTTGGGCACCTCCCAAGCAACGATGGCATCAATCTTTGCCAGAACCAAGGCGACTCCCTCAGTTGAAATCACATGGCCTATGAAAGCCACCTCTATGACCCAGAACTCACACTTGCCGTATTTCCCATACAGTTGATGCTTCCTTTGCGTCTCAAGCACAATCCTCAAATACTCCTCGTGCTCCTATCTACTCCTCGAGTAGAATAAAATGTCATCGATGAAGACGACAACGAATCTGTCTAAGTAGTCTATGAACACGTGGTTCATGAGCTTCATGAAAGCAACTAGTGCAATGGTCAGCCCAAACGGCATGACCACGCACTCATAGTGACTATAGCGGGTCCTGAAAGCAGTCTTCTGGACATCCTCTGGCTTCACTCTCAGCTGGTGATAACCGGACCTCAAATCAATCTTCGAGAAGACAACGACACCCTGCAGCTGATCCAACAAATCGGCAATCCTGGGAAGGGGATAACGTTTCTTCACCGTTGCATGGTTCAGCTCCCTATAATTGATGAATAGCCTCAATGACCTGTCTTTCTTCTTGACGAACAACACTGGTGCTCCCCACGGTGATGCACTAGGCCTGATGTAACCCTTCTTGGCTAGCTTCTCCAGTTGAGACTTCAATATCATCATCATCATCATCATCATCATCATCATCATCATCATCATCATCATCATCATCATCATCATCATCATCATCATAAGTATCAAACATTTAATCTTCTTTAAAAATCACCACAACATCATGCTATTAGTCACCCATATGGCCATATCACACTGTTAGTCAAACGATCATATTATCATGTTAGTTAGTCATCAAATAAGTCTTATTCCCAAAATAGTTTCAAAACCGTTTCAAATTTGAATTAGATAGTTAAGAATTCCGACCCCTTGTAAATATTCGCTAAATTCCTTTTTCAATTTATTTATTAAATAACTTCTCAACCTTGAAATTATTTTCCAACTTCTTTTTAAATCTGTAAGTCAAAATAATTTATTTTAACTCGCAATAATATTATAGATATTTTAATTACCGAACCGAACCTAACCGAACCCATAATATAAACCCTCAACCCGGTTTAACATTAAACACAATCTACCAAGATGGAAAGGCCCCTACAAGCGCCATGCTGACTTCATCTTCTTCCCGACTCAAAATAACCCGCTCCCGCCTACAAGGATCGACGCAGACGTCTCCAGCTTCCTCCGCCTGCTCGCCTGTGCCTCGGACTCCAGCTCACCTCCCCATGGCTTCCTTAGCTTTCCCCTCTCGAATCCGGTCACCTCCCGCCTCTTCGGACAAGAGCTCGCCCGCTCCCACACGCTCGTGCCGCTCGTTGCTCACGGCCTCGCCCGCTCTCGAGCTCGCCTGTAAAGGCTCGGATTTTTTTTTAAATAATAAATTTTAATAAATAATAAAATAAAAGGGATTTAGGTCCAAAAAAAAAAAATCGGATAGTTGAAAATCCTCATCTTCGCCTTAAAAATCGTACTTTAAAATCCTTCCGGCATCGTTTTAGAATTTTGATTTTAACGGATATTGATTCCGCTTCCGAGTTGCGAGTCTGGATAGATTAATTTAATTCCGATAATGATTTACAAATTCAATTTGAAATTTCGGGTCGGGATAGGATCGAGAGAGCGGGTATTTTGATTTCAGGACCATGCTTACTTTGGTTCTTTCCCTCCTACCTTGTCTTTTTCTTCCCATTGAGATCCGAAAATCCCAGCATTGTGATCATCCTCTTGTTTGAAATTGACCCAAGAAATTTCCATCCACCTTCCTCTTTACCTCTTTGGGTTAAACATGTCCATTTCACCATCCTCTTCCCCAACCCTACACTCTCTTGTTTTGGTAAACAAACAAGACTCACACTCTACCCAATTTCTGAGTAAGCCAGCTACTCAGAAAACCAATATTTCCCCACTCCCATTTTGATTTCAAAACAAACAACAACCCCTTTGATTTCACACAACCTCACCCTATCTTCCTCCTCTTTACTCCCTTTGAGCTTGTCGAGAGCCTATGAGCTCCCTTGCCGCCTGCTCACCCGCGCCACTGCACCACCATCCTTGCACCACCGCCACACCGCCGTCAGCCTCCCCCCCAGGCCGAGCCACCCTCTCGCATCTCCCCTGTTTGCCGAGCCGAGGAGTCCAGCTCCTCGGCTCAGAAATTCTCCGTATCTCATGATGCTGGGGCTCGTGTTGCCGCTTATATTTTCACTAGACTCAGTTTTATTATCGCTAAGGGAGTGGGTGCCCAGATAGTATCTCGGCTACCCACTAATTTCTTGTAAATAGTAATTGGATAATATATAATAATAATAATAATAATAATAATAATAATAATAATAATAATAATAATAATAATAATAATGATGATGATGATGATGATAATTTAAACATTATTGTTACTCCATCCGTCTCGAAATTTAGGTCGTTTTAGGACTTTATTCTTGTATCAAAATAGATTTCATTTTAGGTTTTCAAGGTAGGGAATAGTGATGATTTGTATCAATTTGTGCGTTGTTGATTTTTTTTAAAGATTTTGATTGGTTAAAAAATGTAGTGAGTATTAAAAACAATAAAATTTATGAAAAAGTTAGTAGAATGATGATGTTGATTGAGTGGTGAGTGTTTTTATTAAAATTCGTGCAAAATCTTAAAACGACTTATATTTTGAGACGGATGGAGTATTATTTTTTTATTATTATTATGATCATTATTATATAACCACTCGCTTAAGTTTTTTTCCCGAGAGGGCTTGACCATTTTTTCTGAGAGGGATAACTCATCAGCGTAACCCGCCACTGTTCAAATCGACTTTAGAAACAAATGTTTAGTGCATTCATATATTGCAATGGTGTTTTATTGATCAGCTTTCAGTTTGTGATCTTTTGTTGCGCTCATGGTTCGTCTCCTTCAGTTACGGTTTGGTCGTGGATTTGTAATCGAGGCCTGATGGCTCGCTGTTGTTTGAGTCCCAATCTGAGGTCTCCACTGTTGTTCCCCAGGAATTTGCATGTGTCACCCCTCCCCTCTATGACTTTCACGACTGAGGTCATGCGGACTTTGCTACAACACTCTGCGTCGTCCTTTGTCCACTTTTGTTTGTTTCTATTTTGTTTGGTCGGTTTGTTGTTGTCTGTGTGATGTTCCTTCCAGTTCTTCTAGTTATTGATGTTTCGTTCCCTCGAGTTACCAAGGCTGTTTGGTTTCTCGAATTCTTTCCAGTTCAAAAAAATAAAATAAAATAAAATAAATGAAACAGAAAACAAAGGAGAAATATATTATGATTTGTGTCAAAAACAACATGCAAAATGTTGGAAATATTAATCATTTGATCAAGTGTAGCAAGGATACAACAAAGGTGTACGTATAGCTGGCAATTTGGTCGTTCGGGTCGGGTTCGGGTCAGGCTTGCTCGGGTTAGGTCACTGACGGGTCGGGTTAGGTTGGGTAAAATTTATGGTCGGGTATTGGTCGGGTCGGGTTCGGGTCGGTTTCGGTCATAATGAATTTTAGATTGGTCGGGTTTCGGGTTAAATCGGGTCATGTCCATTCGGGTTCGGGTCAAAGCGGGTCGGGCTCGTTCGGATTTCGGGTCAAGAGGCGGGTCGATCTCATTTGAGTTTCGAATCAAAGTGGGTATAGTTTGTTTGAATTTTCGGTCGAATCATATTCGACCCGTTTGGATAATTAGGTTGATTTTGACTCGGTTGAATACTTAAATATGTAATTTACTTAAAATAAATTTTGACTCGGTTGAATACTTGAACATGTAATTAATTTTGACTCAGTTGAATACACTCATTGTCATTGACTCATCGGTTGACTTACTTGACTCATTGACTTATCCGCTTATCTATTGATTTTACTTGGGTTCTTATTCATATGATAACAATTATCAAAAATAATTGGCGTTTTATATTTAAAATTATAATCATAAACTTGTGTTAAAATAAAAAAACATTTAACATTCAAGCATTAAAATGTTGATGTTAAATAACCATTTCATGTCGGGTCGGGTCAGGTTTGGGGTCGGGTCTGTTTCAAGTCGGGTCAGGATCGGGCTCGGGTTCGGATTACGAATGACTCTAGATTTTCGGGTTTCAGTCGGATTCGGGTGAATCGGGTCGGGTTTTCGGGTCGGGTCAGATTTCGCAGCTCCAGGTGTACGTACGAGCAATATATTGGAAATATGTATGCACTGTAGACGGCAAAAGATCTGCAAATACAAGTGATACGAAGATCACAAAATCACATTTGATACCTACAGACAAATCTAAATTATTACTCCCTTAGTTTGGTAAAATATGTCGTTTTATCTTCTTACACAATCTTTAATACAATCAACATATATACTAATTTACCCTTATTTATTACACTACTTTTTCACTCTATTGAAAACCGCAACTCACAACTCATTAATCATTATAATGGTATTTTTGTAAAATTAAATTATCTACACTGACATGTTTTTTTTAACAAATTTCACACCCTAAAGCAACATATTTTGTCGAACGGAGAGAGTAGTAATACAAGGGTCACATACTACAGTGAATTCGATCAGCAAGATGAGAGGAGATGTGAAATTTCACGTACTCGGTAATTAATTAATGTACTTGATAATTACTCCGTAATTACTGTACTGTACTCGGTAATTAATTAATTAATGTATTGTACTCCCAGGTTGGGGGTAATTAATTACAACTCCCAGGTTGTAGAGGCACTGGCTGGCAATATCGTTGAGAAAATACGGAATACTATTAATTACTCCGTAGAAATACAAAGTACAGTAAATGACATTGGAAGTTTGGGGGGTGCTTTGGGAAGCAGAAGTAAAAGAAGGAAGGTAGCACGCGACCTATGCCGGCCTGTACTGTATTCACTATTCAGCTTCCCAAGATTGACCCTTTCTCCCCATGACCTGACATTAATGCCCATCTCTATGGACTTACTTAGACCATCCGCATCAGTAAAATTCTATAGGTTTTCTTAACTTCACTTTATCACTTTCTCTTTTCTTAAAAAACTCAACTTACTTTTTTATCCACATCTCTACAACCCATCTCAATTTCTTAACTTTACTTTCACCATCTATTATATATTAAAATAGTTATAATAATATTATTTTTACATTATTTATACATAAATTACGATTCGCATAAAATAATATAATAATGATAGATAATTAAGAATTTGTTTAATAATTTTTTTACGAAATTAATATAATACAGTATCACGCAAAGTACAAATAGACTAAATCTTACGAGAAAATTATACACGCTTTCATTATTCTCCCCACTAGAGTAATATCCCAAGCAAGTGCTGGGTTTTTTATTATGGCAAATTGAGCATACAGGACTCCAAAAGCTCACTCCACATCTTTTCTAGTAGCCTCTTGGTATTGAACAAATAATTTAGCCTTCTCTCCTTGTGGAAGTTTGATAGATGGTATGAAAGTCGCCCAATTAGGATAAAGGCGATCAGCTAGATAGTAACTTAAACGATATTGATGACCATTAACTTCGAAGTTAAACGGTGGAGATATACCTTGCAATACATCATCGAATACAAGAGAACGATCAAGAACATTGATATCATTACATGTACCTGGGGTACCGAAGAATGCATGCCAAATCCATAGATCATATGATGCAACCGCCTCTAAAACGATGGTTGGTCTCCCGTCTTTACCTTCGAACTGGCCTTTCCATGCAGTTGGGCAGTTCTTCCATTCCCAGTGCATGCAATCGATACTACCGATCATACCTGGGAATCCTCGATGTGCTCCAACGTAAAGAAGGTGTTGTATGTCTGAAGCATTTGGTCTGCGAAGATGTGAATCACCAAACGAAGCTATGACACCATCCACAAAGTTGGACAAGCATAGCATGGCAGTGCTTTCACCCAAACGAAGATATTCATCCACCGCGTCTACACCTACCCCATAAGCCAGTGGCATCGGGCTTTTGTTTGAAAAATTCAACCGTACTTGCCAGTTCGTTCACAATGCGTAAGAACAATGGTCTTTGCCTTTTGAACCATCTTCTAAAAACAGCATCTGGATACACCGGAGGGGTCTTTTGAAAAATAATCTGTGACAAGACGATCATAACCCTTTTCCCGTTGTCTATCGATGTAAGATCGTGTCCTCCTTGGTCTAGAACTTTCAGCCTCGACTCTTGACTTATCTAGGGTAGATAGATACAACCACTTCACGTAAGCTTTGTCAAGCTCATCAGAGGATGAACCTGAAGAACGGTTGAGGAATTCATACATTTCTTGAGGATCCATTTGAGGTTTGTATTTGGTCACTGAAAGAAGTTGAAAGGGATAATATAAAATAGAGGATTTTATTTGTATTTAAACTACTTTGCAAATGATAATTGAAGAGCATGTAGACCATAAATTTCACAGAGTATTGAAACCATAAAATTTAGATTTTTGTGGCAAGGAGCATCTTCGCAGAGCATTGAGAAAATAAATTTGTATTTAATTTATTTCGCAAATGATATTTGAAGAGCATGTAGAGCAAAAATAACACAGAGCATCTTCGCAGAGCATTGAGTATCTTTGCAGAGTATTGAAACCATAAATTTTGGATTTTTGTGGCAAGGAATCTATGCAGATCATTGAGAAAATAAATTTTGATTTGTTGCGACATGGAATCCTTGGAGAACATAGATAACATAATTGGAATAATGTGGAGCTAGTCTCTACTTGAGGGGAAAAGACATGAAATGATAACAACAAACATACCACAATGTAAAGTGATGCTTCACTTAGGGAAATTTAACACATGCACCCACAATAACAAACATACAGATCTTACTTATCTAGTTATCGTTGTCCGGGAACAACTCTTTGATGAGACCGTCCCTGCATTTGATTTGCCAATCTTCAAGGTTAGGCTTCATAATCAGCTTATTAAGCAACATAACCTTCTGTGCAACCATGTTTCTTTCACTGGTTTGCTCGAAAAAGAATTGCACTGCCTCTGCAGCATCTTTGGTGGCTTGATCACTTGAACTTCCAGCAAGTTGTTTGCTCTTTCTTTTTGCTGCCTTTATGCCTTCGGGCCTCACTGGAGCACTCTCACTTCCAGAAGCACTCGACTGGGTGCCTGACCCTTCACTGGATGTGTAAGCTCCAAATTCATTAACCTTGGTCCTCTTCGAACCTCCTCCAACAGATGCGGCATTTGATGCAACCCACCTGTGGAATTTTGGTTCAGTCCCGAGTTTACGCCATGCATGCTCAAATAGAAAGTCATGGCCGTGATCGCCTTTGTAAATAGCGTGTGCGTTCCTCATGACATCACAATCATTTTCCCACTACCTTGGCGAATTTTGGCACTCGTGTAAGCTCCCACGAATTTGGACACATCAGATGAAATGTTATGCCATCTTGGTTTAATCGTGGAGAGCATCCTCTTAGGCCAATCTTCCTCCTTATTGGTGGCATAATACTCTGCAACTCTCTCCCAAAAAGCCCCCGCCATTTGTTGAGTATTTGTTATACAATCAGTGGTGGTGTTAATCCAACCACTAATGAGTAACAAATCTTCAGCTTTATTCCACTTGACTCGTGCTACCCTTTCAGTTGTCGCTCTTCCACGATTGCCTCTTCCAGGAGTGCATCTCCCACGATTGGTTCTCTCTTGAGTAGCATGTTGGGATGGAACTTGAATCTCTTCGAGACTTGGAACTTGTTCGCCTTGGCTCCATGTATTCATCCAGGAAGAGCTCCCATGTGATCCTAGGGTAATGGGAGATTGTGATGAAGACATTAGAGGGTATGGGTACATTTGAGCTGAAGACGGATGATGAACATTTAAGTTGTCTTGAAAATTTGGAAAGTTTGGATCATGTGTGTAATTTTGAGGAGATGAAAAATATTCCGGATTTGGGTTTGGAGATTGATTAATGTTTGACAAAAAATCCTGAAAAATGTAGGGATATTGTGGATCATTTGGATCCATCTTAAAGAGAAAGAGTGGTGTAAGGAAGGAGATGAAGATGGTGGAGATTGATGAAGATGATGGAGATGGATGAAGTTGTGGAGCATGTGCCAGATTAACATATATGATATTGGGTGTTTGTTTCCTCTTCAAAATATTAGGTCTTTGTTTATATAAAACAAAATAAGTTTTATAATTTTTTTTAATTTTGTGGCCGAACACACATGCTATAAAACAAAATAGGATAGTGGAGAGTGTATGCATGTGAATTCACAATCTAAAATTTTTGCATTTGATGGGCCCATGTCATGCAAATAAATGTCTCTTGTGAGTGTGTGGTCCCCACTTCCACTAAAAAGCTATGGATAGTGGGGTTTTAGGTGTGTTTCTACCCCAGCCTTTATCTACATCATTTCTTAATTTCACCCCACCCTCTCTCCAATAAAATATAATTTTTGGAGTTAAAAACCCCACTAAAAATGCTTGTTGTGGATGCTCTTATGGTTAATTTTGCATTACTAAATCACTACCTACTTCAGGCCATTGTAATTGCCCATCGTTAATCTCCCTCCGTTCGCGAAAACATATCATCCTTTTAGAGTTTTGATTTTATTAAAAAACCATGTTTTTTAGGTATTTTGCCAATTACTTTACAAAAATATTTTTGTAAAGATTAATATATGGTTAGTTGTAGTTTTCAAAAAAGTAAACAAGCTAGTAGTATAATAAATGAGGGTAAAACAATTAATATATTTGTTGATTTTCTTAAAAATTGTGCACAAAGCTAAAATGACATGTTTTGACGAACGGATGTAGTATTTGTTTAGATACCAAAAAAGTAAATACTCCCTCCGTCCAATAATACATGATTTTTCAGAGGTGAGTTTACGTCCGATAATAAATGGGTTTTTTTATGTTTTCTGGGTGGGAGATTGTAATAATTTGCGTGTTGTTGACTTTTTAAAAGAATTTGATTAGTTATAAGTAGTGGATGTTAAAAAAAAATATTGTAGCTGCTTCACTACTTCGACGGGCGGTCCCCGGCGACGATAGGGTGTTCGTGGGAAAGGGTGGAACTGATCTGGATCCTTCTACCGTTGAACGTGAAGAGTGTTTATTGGATCGCCGTAGCGATTGATCTGAACGGGTGTCCGGTAAGGGTTTATGATTCAGATGTTTACACCGTGAGGGACCACCATCTGCCGACACACTTAAGCTGCGTCACCCACCTTATCTCGGTATTGATGAATGCCCACCCCGCGTTGAAGGCCACCTACGCCGACAAGTTGCCAAAGTCGTTCGCCCTGAATCGTGAGAAAAGGATGCCGTAGAACAATCAGAGGTAATTTATGTGCAACCCTTAAATATCTCTTCGTCTCATAGTGGTATCCGACAATTATGAATCTGACTTAAACATCCCTATTGCAGTGGAGACTGCGGACCATACACGATCAGGTTTATGCAACTCCCGACGAAGGACGCCCCCACCTTCGACGGTCTTGACAACGAATTCATCGGAGCGTTCAAACACATGCTTGATGTTGGCATCATCCATGGTAGACGGTTATGATAGCCATTGTGATTGACTGATTGTAATTGGCCAGTGTTATGAACTTTGTTGTTATTGTAGTAGGTTGTTATGATCGTTGTTGTTATTGTCATGGATTGTTATGAACATGGTTGTTGATGAAAATATATAGTTGTCAACGGTAGTTGACTAGGTTGGTATTGTAGTACGTTGCTATGAACTTTGTTGCTTTCTTTATAATGTTCGTTGGTTATAAGTTGTAAAATGTTATGATATTTTTATGATATTTGTTGGTCAGTGGTTGACTATGTTGTTATGCTCGAAACTTTGGTTATCGACGTACCATCAGATTAAAATAAGTGACACGATAAATAATTCAGATGACAATGGTGATTTCCTTATCGATGTAGCAGAACAGTCATAAATGTAATCATCAAATTCAAACAAGTCCCAAGGGTGATTTCCTTATGCGACTAGCACAAACACTCAGAAATGTAAACATCAATTGAAACAAGTGCCAAGGCAAGGGTGATTTCCTTATCAAAGTGCCAACCACAGAAATGTCAAACATCAAATTCAAACCAGTGACACGTTACTCCTTTTATCTGACACGAGAATACAAACCGGTGACATGGGTTATTTCCTGAACCCACCCCCAAAAGTACTACGCAGTTCTTAACCACTTACCTATAGTTTGCTGTAAAGTTTGCCAAGTATGTAACTCGTTTCCAAAATTAAAGCAAAGTTCTTAACCACTTACCTATAGTTTGCCATATGTGCATGTACCCAAAAAGTACTACCAAGTACTTAACCCGTTCCCAAAAGAACTACGAAAGAAAATGGTCTAACCACTGACCCCAAACTTCAAATGCAAAGGAAGACCCAACTTTTGAGGTAAGGCGTTAGACCACCAATGGAGGAACACATCTACGAACGATGACACTTGACATGGGGAAATTCTCATCGAGATGGGTACCGGCAAGTCTTAGGGTGACCAGGGTGCCACTTCACGTCTGGGGGGAGGCACATCGCACTGGCCATGGCTCTGGGGATTCGCCAATCTGCTCTTGAAGGAAGCGAATATAGCACATTCTCGTAACACGCCTTCCATGCTGCGACTTAGTAGAAGTCATTCACAAGAGAGAAGAAATTGGTACCTCAAAACTTGGCAGCGGCTATGGCATGCGGGCACGGAAACTGGTCAATGTCGAACCGCTTGCATGTGCAGGTACTGACACTTAAGTTCACAACCCAGGAGGAGAACCCTTTGCGGACATTGTACTCGTGTGGGCTGAGCGGTCTAACATCCAAGCATATTGCCATCGCAAAGTTCGTTTTCAGAGCATCCTCAACGTAATTGCTCATCGACTTACCCGGTTTGGTGGTGGTTTCCTGTCGCTCGTAAAACCACTTGGCTACGATTTCGATGATAGCATCAATCAGGGCAGTGATGGGTAGGTCGCAGAGCTCCTTGAAGACATCGTTCAGACACTCAGAGTTGTTCGTCGTTAATATGTTAAAGCGCATCCCCAAGAAGTATGCTCGCACCCAGTTCTGGAAACCAGCCCCTTTCAGGTATTGGCCCGCATGGGCTGATTGTGCGTAGAAATCAGCGAAGAGCTTCTCGAACTCTGCCCTCGTGTATGCCCTTGCCATCTTGAAGAACAATGTCTACAGGCCCGTGACACCCTTGTACCTGCACCTCGCATTCTGAAATAGATGTCATTGGCAGACCCCTTGCTTGGCAAACACATAGTTGTCCCTCAAACCTTTGACGATACTAAGATGGCGATGAGAGACAAACATTACGTCCGGTGTGTCCGCTACAACATGTAGCATGTTCTTGAAGAAAAAGCCCCATGACTTGTGATTCTCACCATTGACAATCGCAAACACGATCGGGTATACTTTGTAGTCTGCATCTTGGGTTGTGGTAAAGAGAAGCGTGTCCCTAAACTTCCCTTTGAGGAAACTTCCATCCACTGAAATCACCTATACATGTAAATCGATAACAGCTGGTTTGGTGACATGGTCTTTTGTATTAGGTGACATGCAATATCATACTACCGACATGGAGTTTTACCTTTCGAAGGTAGAGGATCGCCTTGCGCCATACCCCGAAGCTAACAAAAGGCATACGTGAATCTTTGGGATGAGTCCAGCTCTAACCTAGTATATGTCCCGGGGTTAGTTTGCTCCAACATGTGTAAATATGGAATAATACCTCGTTAGCTGTCTTTGTCGGTCCCATGCTTCACCTCCCATGCCGCCAGTCGTGCCCTTTGTGCCTTCCAGTAGCTACACGTGACGCCATACTGAGACTTCGTCATTGTCTGCACTTGCTCGAGAACGAGGTTCTTTCGACTCCCGGTGAACCTACATATAATCGTGTGACAGATTGAGTTACATTATGTGTCATGTGGAATATTATCATGTGACATAAATAACAGTGTTCGCAACTAGAGTAACATTTACGTGGTCATGAGGTTCCGTCCAATCATGTTCGACGTAGCATGTCGGTTATGGTTGTGCTTAATGTTCATGTCACATGTATGCTCCATGGCAAATCATGAAGACAGATCTGCAGATCGGGATCGGCGTCGGCAAGATCTCATCACTGCCTCTGATCTCCAGAATCCGTTGTTCATACATCCCTCTGAGAACTCTGGGATGGTTCTCACAACGATTCAGCTCACAGGCGACAACTACAGACGCCGGAAGAAAGCCATGGCCAAAGCTCTCTTCGTCAAGAACAAATCGGGTTTTGTGGATGGTACTCTCATAGAAACGTCGGAAACTTCATCGATGTGGAATCGATGCAACGATATGGTCTGTTCATGGATACTCAACAATGTATCCAAGGAGATTTATGCAACTATTGACGAATTTGACACAGCGCGAGAGATGTGGTTGGATCTTGAGGAGAGTTACGGTCAAAGAAATGGACTTCTGATCTTCTCCATCAAGAAAGACATCCAAGATTGCAGTCAAGGTACTGCTGCGATTACTGAGTATTTCACTAGGCTCAAAGGTCTCTGGCATCAGTTATCCGACCTGGTGTCTCCCATTCACTACTCCTGTGGGAAATGCGAGTTCAATATTCAGGCTCAGGTGGAGGCGCAAGATCGGGAAAACAAACTCATGCAATTCCTTATGGGCTTGAATGAAGATTTACTCTGCAGCTCGCCGTCAAACAGCTCGCCGACTACACCGCTCACGATTCCGCTCTTTCTTACTCACAAATCTGGCACTTCCATCCTACAATTGAGAACCAAAAATTAGATACAGTTGTGGGAGAGAGATCGTGGGAGAGAGAGACGGCCAAAGGGATCGGAAAGAGCAGGCAAAAACAAAAGGAAAGGAGAAAAAATTAGAGCTCCATGTGGATAGCTCATCTATCCTCTAAAAGACTCAGTTTTAAGATATAAAAGCTAGGATCATATTTTGAGTTATGTTAAATTTATTGTCAATTTATTTTTAGATCTCATTTCACTGAACTTATACTCTAAGGGCTCGTTTGTTTAGATACCTAGGAAAAGGAAAGGTAAGGTATTAAATTTTACACATAAAATGTATATGATCACCAATTTTTGTGAGCTTGGAGGAGAGGATGGAGGGGAATATTAGCTCATCCTAGAGGTATTAGTTACCCCCCTCAAAATTAGGGAATAGAAGGGTAACACATTTGTATGGAAAATGGGAGAATGAGGGAAATGATTAGAATAGGGATCAATGAATCTTAACTTAAATATGGACTATATTCATGAGGGTAATCATTACTTTTCCCTACCAAAAAACAAACGGGGGATAAATTCGTTACATAATACATATATTCTGAATTCGTTACATAAATGCACGCGTATAACAAATTATTAACCCACTTAAAACAATTTCAAATAAAGATATTTTAGTCAAACGACTCAAACTAATACAACATCTTCAATAATTGTCTTTCAAGTGTCGAAAATTAAAATGGGCGTCCTTTGTTTACCTCCATTTATTTACTTGACATTGTCGGTCGGTTTGAAGACGAATAAGACCATGTGTGTATATGTGGTTAAAAGTTTCAAGTGGGGGTCCGAAAATGAATTAACAATGACAGAAGTGATCTATATATCTATCTATATATAACTTTAAATCAGAAGACTTTTCCTATATGTCTTCTCCACCTCGATTTTAGTTATTTCAACTAATAACAAATTTTCTCTTTTTTTCCTCCTATCTCCTTTTGATTTTAGTTTCAGTTTCTAAAAACAATCTTCTCTTCACTAGGATTACTCTACTTGCCTCCTTCTATTTGCAATGGAACCTCATTCACATCGAACTACTTCAATTCAATATATCCCTTTCCTCTATCAATTAGTTTCTTCATCGATCGCGACGGAGGACACTGATCGCGACGGCTTACCAGCGGCGGCGGAGGGGAACAACAAGACGGTAATAATCGCGGACATCAACAATGCCTACGTGGAGCGGATCGACGACGATCAGTCGTCGGACATGCTCGACCTCTTCTTGGAGAGCTTATGGCTCGACGAGGGGACTCGACCGCTGATCAACCACCTGCTCATCGTCGCCGCCGATCGGACGGCGTACGAGCGGCGCGTTTTCTAAGGTCTCCACTGCCACTTGCTGGAGTCCCGAGTTCGCCAGCGGGAGCAGGCCGGTGTACATGTCGAAGGGCTTTATTGACTTCATGTGGAGACGGACTTCGCTTCTTGCAGTTCTCCGGAAGGGTTACAGTTTCATCTTCATGATACGTACGGTTCTTCGTCTCTTTGTTTATATTTTCCGTAATTTTCGTAGAAAATAACTAAGCCTGTTATGATTTTTTGTTAAGTTGAATATAATTTATCTTTTTGCTTCGTGTTTTTTTGGTAATGGTACAGTTTTCTTCTAGATACGATTTAGAGATCTTAATTGATAAATCATATCTAAATCTACTAATATAATAATATACTCCGTAACTGCTATTCTTGATAATTTTAAATCCTAATATTTCTATACTAAAAGTTACCATTTTTTATTGGTCGACAATACTAAAAGTTACCATGATAATAGTGTAACTAATTTTCTAATTATAATATTAATAATTAATAAGATCTATAAAATTTGATTTTTAATTTTTATTTTTTCTTATATCTTATCCTTTATATCTGGTTTTTATCATTTTTATTTATTTTTCCCCTATGACATGAAAAGATTAATCTAACTTAAAATTAAAATTTAGATACAATTATTGTAGAGATATACAACCTCCGTTTAGAAATAATTGACGTTTGACTTTTTGACACATTTTTTAAGGAGTTAAAAACTATATAAAATAATAAAATATAAAGTTTTTAATTGATTTTTTAAAATAATTTTATACATATTAGTTATAAGTTTAAAATTATTTTATAAAATTAATAAAAAAAATTAATATTTTATATAGCTTTTTTAATTTTTACCATTATATTTTTTATTTTTTCAATAATTGACTCATTTTTAATTTATTACGAAACATTGATATTTTTTTCACACTCCCGATTTTAGGAACATCAAGAATATTCCAGAATTCCAGAATTAAAAGTATAACTTACCTACTATCTAAAATGATTTTTATTTATTTTTTATATAAACGCGCCATGGCGCGGGGATTATACTAGTTTGTCTTAAATTTAAGAAAACTTTCCTAGAATTTGCCAACAAATAAAAGTGCAGTTGATTCTTGAGGAGCTCAAACTGTATAAAAAAAAGCTTAAATTGAGCTTAGATAAAGTGTTATAAACAAGTGTTTCTCATCGGAAAATATAAAATTCAAGCCTAATATATAAATTAGTAAGCGACTCTTCTTATGAGATGAAATCCCATCAAATTTATGTAATAGCCAGAATCGGACTTTGATATCAAAATATGATATTTTTCAAGGAGATTTTGATTTTAACTGGAGTTTGCCAAGAAAACTTGTTTCATTTGGAGGACACGTAAGTTTCCTGAAATGGTAAATATATAGATTTGGTAATTAACCTGATTACAAAAAATAGAAGACCATACGGACAGTCTTCTGTAAAAGGAATCGTATATCAAACAAAAAGGATCCCCTAAACATACCCAAAAGGCAAAAGCCCAATATGTCCAACAACCATCTCTAACCCGACCTCTCCCATAGTTGCTCTAACGCTATCCTATTCCTAGTTGAGTTTTCGTTCTAAGTTTTTCACTAGTGATTTGTACTACTGTAAAAGGACACGTATGTTTCACAATTAATAGGAAAACAAGCAAAATGTGGGTCAGTCATTGGGGGGCGCCTTTCATTTGCATTATTCACATGTCTTAATTTTAAGAAAATATATAGCATTTATTTATGAGTATTTAAAGAGCTAATAGGGCCAAGTGTTCTTGTGAAAGAGGCAGTAGATTGTTACATTTATAGGGTAATATTTGTCAAATGGTTTTATCATTCATGCATGCTTGAAACTTGAAAGCATCTCTCCACCAACTACACTTATTTAGTAGTAGTGAATTGCACATATTATATACACCTTGATTTGTTTGTACAAGCTATTCAAAATTAAATCTACAAAACCGTACCTATCAACTATTGGTGGGCCCATATTCTATTAGGAAGGAGAATATGAGCCCATTTTGGAGGGATACTGGAAAATGCTAGCAACCCAATAATATACCCCAATGGCCAATACCAACCCCCTTTTTTTTTCTTCTCCTAATTTTTGTTCCTTGTTCATACTTAATTTGCTATTTTCTACAGGATATAGACAATACTACGTATAACATATTATTTATATTTTTGTAAACAAAATAATTGAAGGATATTGCATGCAAAGAGTCAATCAGATAAGATTGCCTTATAAAATCATTGCAGAATAAAATGCTGAAAATTAATGCAAAAGTTTGTTCCTTTGGATGAGATTAGAATAATTTTCATTGGAATGCTTTAGGGTCACCCTATATACACCGCAAATTCAGGATTAGCGCTGTTAATGAAACGTCGAATTTGACGTTGTAAAAACGTTGGATTTCACGTTGCAGCAACGTTCGTTTTGACGTTGTCATTTGTCCTACACGACGTTGTGAATTGAAGGGAGTTGGGCGGGTCGGACACTTTAGCAACGTCTAATCCGACGTTGTACAAGTGGGCCTCGTCGGGCCAGGCAACAACGTTCAATACAACGTTGTAATATAAACACAACGTTAAGTCTGACGTTTTGAACATCAACACTTGGATCAACTTTGAAGTTCTATTATCTTTGTTTTTGTTGGGTAGGATGTTCGCCCAAAACACGTTACATGAAGACGTTTAGACTGCCTCAGTTTTCATATTAATGATAGAAGATTACAACAAAAATAACTTAGTTAAGAAGTTTTCCGGGTCCCTGCCATGTCCCACCTCAGAGGACATCATTGTTGTTCTCTTCCTCTGATGGTGAAACATTTTCCGGCGGCACTATGACGACCCGGAAGCGAGCGTTGCCTAAGTAGCTAAACATCAAACCCGTGCCTACCCGCACGCCACGCGATCTCGCGAACGTATTCCATCCTTGTGCGAGCCAGAGTGCCCCGGAGCTGTTGCGCTCTACCCGGATGCTGGTGCCTCTCCTCCCTGGCACATTAGTCAGCGTTATTCTTTCGACGCCCCCCAGCCCGTATTCTTCCTCGAAGTTGGAAGGCAGAGGCTGCAGATGTCAAGATCTACTTAATGAGTTGGGTCCGTTGTAAATCGGATGTGAGACCGAAGGGGGCTTACCAGTATTTCTGTGAGCGAGACGTCTTCTACCCACCAGAAAAAATCCCTAGGGCCACTCCCTGTGACTGAGAAGAAAGGTCTTGGTGTGTTACCGGCCGCCATCTCTTCTTCTGTCAAACGAGATGTTGTAATTTCGACCCTAGCATGGCGTAATTTATAGTGAGAAATCCTTTATCGTTTTTTGTGAGGCCTCCTTTATACAACGCCAAATATGACGTTGCTGAAAAACGTTACATTAAACGTTGCAGCAACGTTTAATTGGACGTTGTTACAACGTTAAATTGGACGTTGTGTTATGTGAACTCCCATGACAACGTTTAATTGGACGTTGCTAATTACGCCATCTATAAATACACCAATATTTTGCGTTATTGGCATACACGAAACACACGTAATGGCATCAAGCCCAAATTCCTTTGTCAAATATGCCAAGTTCAATGATGGAACCCGTTTCGTTGTTGAAGTGGGGAGACACCCTCGTCCGCCTAAGGAGGATGCTTGCAACTGCAAGCATATGAACTATACACATTATTTTCGATGCAATCTACTTTCTGTGCAGGTTTACCGTATCCTAGAGATGTCAACACAGTTGCAGTTCGGGTGTCAGGAGTGTGACGACGACCCTGCATCGTACTATACACGGATGATTGAGCAGATAACGGACATCCTGGTCGTTTTGTACGACGACATGTCTCCGTCGCGCTGTCGCAGAGTAGCAGAGTATGCAGTTGATACAGTAGTGCGCCCTGCCCAAGATCTGATGACGATATATGCGTTCCAGCAGGTGCAGATTAGTATATACCCAAACATTCTTGAAGAGTCGGTCGGTAGTTGTTCCGTTTAATACAACAACCCTTGTTGAAATGTAACATTAAAACTCGTTTGTAAATTTAGACATGGGGCCAACTGATGTTTGTTTTGGTCGAACGATTGCTTTTTTATATTGTTTCTACGTCTTCATAACAACAAACATTCAACTTTCAACTCTGAACTTCATAGAAAAGAAAACAAACAGATTCGACACAGATAATTCCAACTTTCATGACTCCTAAACATGGTGTAGAGGGCGACCTTCCTGAATCCGCAATGCTCTAAATCTATCAAATTGGTCTTGGAAGGGAGTATCCCATCCGTTGACGCTCGGGTGATGGTATGCCGTCCATTCATGCGTTGGATGAGGTAAAGGGGCGTTGTGATGTAGCCATATCTGCAAAAAGGGCAAAAAGTATAGTATAATGTTAAGTGGGGTAATTAATGATAGTTAATTTATGGTTGGAGTGAGATCATACTCACCGCTGCCAAATGATCTTGGTTCCCGATGCATGCCATGCCCAGTATGGCCTCTTGAGGTGCGCCATTTGGTTGTTCGGTGTACATAGGGAGGCATGTGAAGGGCATGTGCCAAGATAAGACGACAAGGGGTACCTGGTAGACGGTTGCGAACACAAGACCCATGATAGGCAACTCGATCCAGTATCTCCGGTCACCTCCCACTCTGCCGGACTCCCGGACCGAATACCCTCCCATGTACCAACCAGCGTAAAGGTGATCGTTATGCTCCAGATGGTTACACAATAACCCTTTCATATCTGCGAATCGTGCCTCCCCTGGCCGTAACATCAGCTGCGCCAAAGCTCGATATCCGCAGTGACCATCTCCCACGGTGTTGACGGCCGCCGTAATGTGCCTGAACATGAAAGGGTCCACATTGTTGTCTCCCCAACTAAATCCCCAATATTGTGCGTCAGACGGATGTCCGGACTATCGGTCCCTACCGTGGCGACCTGCTCTGGCTTCCTCCCTTTCAAAATTCGCCCGACGTTGCTCAGATCGCAAGGGATTCGTTCTGCACGGGTTCCTCCTCCCTCTAGGTCCGCCCTTTGACCGTATGCTACCCCGCTCCGGTGGGTGCAAATCAGGGTCACAAGCTTCATTAGATGCAGTGTACAAAGCCAACCTGCATAGGGTAAGATCGCATTGTCCGATTCATCCCACGTCAGATCCATCCAGAATGGGTGGATGTCGTCAGGTGTTATTTGAATTCCTTCATCAACAAAACGCTGAACGTCGTGCACACAAGGTATCCCATGGCATATTCTCCAATGACGGTCGACGCACTCTGGAGCTACTGTTTTGGCGACGACTTTCCTCCAATGACCGTAGAGAAGTTCGAAATACTTCTTTGAAACCACGTGCTTAATCTGATCGAATAAGGGGACTTCGTGTGCGTTAGTTGGCCACTTGAAACGATCTATCTCCAACGCAATCTGGATCTCATGCACCTGACATTCATTCACCCGATGAATGGCATCCACCACGACACAGAAATCACCAGTGGACGAGTGTAATGCTTCCTTCAACACTTTATGTTGGCCTTCAACCCTACACAATGCATCATGTGCTTGAGGTGAACGCCTGTCGAAATGTAGTAAAGGAGTGACAAGGGTAACGACGAAAACGATATGCGTACCTATTGGTTGTCCTCGTTCCAAAGTGTAGGACGTGGTCGGTGTAACATCTGACAAGGCTCGTCCGGTGGATGAGCCATACTGTTTCCAGATACCCCATGACCCCGGGAAAGGGCTGCCATTGGGCGTGGAGAAATCTACGCCGCCTCTCGAACGACTCCTCCGTCGAAGACGAGAATAAACCCCACACCTGATTCTTGAATAGAGTTGAAATTTCCAGATTTTTTGTAATCTTCAAAGCGGTGTCTTCACAGTTGCGAGTTACATGTAACCAGCACAGTAGATGTTGCACCTCGGGGAAGACGGCCCTAAGTGCAGCCATAAGGCCCAGCTCTCGATCTGTCATAATCGAATCGGGCACCTTACCCTGAAAAATAACACGTAGGTTGTTGAGCACCCAAGTGTACGTGTCCGTGTCCTCGTGGGCCATAAAGGCATATGCGATGCAAAAGTTGTTTCCCGTTGGCGTTAAGCCGACTATCTCGCACAGCGCGACGTTGTACCTGTGGACGCGGTGCCGCAATGTACGCACATTAGCATATCACTATTTATGGAAGAAATGTAGGAAGACATAGGATATAGTACTTACGCGTTTGTCTTGTACGTACTATCCATGACGACGACGTAAGGGTATTTGTTCAAGAGACGAATCCCATCCGGGTGTGCGAGAAAAAGGTCATTCAATACATTGTCATCGTCTGGGCTCCTCCTGAATTCGTAGTAGTAGCCCCTTTCTCGGAGACGATGGAGGGTATCTTGGGTCATCGTTCGATTTCCTCTCTCTTCAACGGCGAGCTTGTTGAGGGTGTTCTCCAGTGATCGCGATGAGGTGACGCTATTCGCATCTGCTTGTCGTAGCCCGTACGAGATGGCCTTCGGCGGAGTTCCTATGTCTTTCATCCACTTGCACATTTTCTTCTCCCCTGGTGTCATTCTTCCCACGTAAGCATGCCCCTTCAATCATTGAGGGAGCCCATGGTTGTGCGTTCCATTTTGCACAGTCATCGTCCACATATTCGGCCCCCTCTCATAACCGAGTAAGGAGAATGGACAGTTGCTTAGTTTGCTCTGCGTGCTGCGAATCTGCTTCCCCCTTCTGCGAAACACTCCATATTGCTCGCACGCTAACAACACGCCACCCGGTCGATTTGAAGCGGTCGACCACGATCGCTTGATTACTAAGACCATGTTGTTCTTCAAGCCGAGTTGCTTGAAATGGTCGACCATTTCGTTCCGGGATTGCCAAGTACGGGTGTCGTTAAACGTACATGTGAAGTCTCGAAACTAGATAAAGGCATAACAACGTACATGCACTTGATGTTACTTAAAGGGTATATATTTACTTCGGGTTAAATAATGGAAAAACACATACGGACAGATAATACAGCCATAGGATTTTACCTGATGTACGCAATTGTTTCGTCGTGGGGGGGGGGGGGGGGGGGGCGACTCGTACCACCTCCATCGCTTCTTCACTTTCTGAGGATGACATTTTCAGATCTACGAATGAAATAGTAACTATTGTCTTGAATTGTGAGGTAAAAGGATGCATTCAATCGGTCTGATGGTGGAGGAATATAAGGGCAAAGGAGGGGGACCATACATGACGTCAATTACGCGTTTTATGTGTCAGTCGTAACAACGTCACACCAGACGTTGTAATTGGGACCATTCCCCAATTACAACGTACATTCAAACGTGGTAATTGGGAACATCTCCCATTTACAACATTGGAATAGACGTTGTAATTGGGAACGTTCCCATTTACATCGTCTAATTGGACGTTGTAAATGGAAACGTTCCCAATTACAACGTCCATTTTAACGTTGTAAATGGGGGATGTTCCCAATCACCATATAAGGCCCCGTTGGCCCCCCCTCCACTTTATCACACCAAACACCCAACACCCAAAAAGCCCTCTACCATGCCTTCAACTCCGTACAGTTTCGTGAAGACAGTTGAGTTCTCGGATGGCACCCGTTACACTATTACAGTGACGAGGCACAGTGTGCCGGCTGAACGTCACATTTGCAATTGTAAGCACAGGAAATATCGCATTTTATTTCCATGCTGTTTATTCTCTGTGCAGTGTCATCGCCGGTCTGAGATGTCAAGGGAGGTGTATTTCCGTTGTATGGAGTCCGACCGAGACCCCGAGTCGTACTATACTCGCGTGTTGGCCCATACAAAAGATAACATCAAAAGTCTTTACTGCGATGTGAGCCGGGCGCGTATTAACAGCATTGCCGAGTACGTGGTTGACTTAGTAGCGCGGCCCGCCCAACAAACTAAGGAGACTTACGCGTTCCAGCAAGCGCTGATTGAGATTCAACCAGCGGGACCTGCAGAGTCTGTTGGGAGCAACTAATCCAATTGATTTTGTGTATTCAACGTTCGATTAGCGCTGGAACTTTATATTTATTATATAAGTTATATATTTGGTAATGCGCATTCGATGTGAACTCTATGTATTAACCTATCAATCATTTTCATATTCGCTTGAATAGAACTTACTAAGAACATCGAAACATTAACATATGAATCATTTTCATTTTCGCTTGAATGGAACCTACTAGGGTATATATTAATTCTATATGTTCATATTCACTTTCAAAATCACTGGATATCGGTTTAATTAACTCGAAATCGAGAAAATAATAAGGTCAACAGGAAACGTCGGAAACAACGTTGTTATACCCTAGCAACGTTTAAAGCAACGTTGCTATCAACCCTTCCAACCCTAGCATATACCCTATGCAACGTTATATCAAACGTTCCTAACCCTATACAACGTGTAATTAAACGTTGCTAAACCCCACCCCTAGGGTTCCCCGATGTAACGTTTAATCCAACGTTGTAAACCTTATGCAACGTTAAATTAAACGTTGTATGCTAAACTGCCTATAAAGCCACCCACACCCACACCCACACTCCATCCACCACAAACCCTTCCACACTATTACTACCTAATGGCGGGCCCCAATCGTAGACTTCCCACGTACTTCATAAAAGACGCAGAAACGTCCGAGGGGATCAACTATCAGATTAGAGGGACGAAACACCGTTATCCACCCGATGCCACCGACTGCAACTGCCAACACAGGAGGTACAATGGGGCATTCCCATGCTGCCTTTTCCGCATCTCATGTCAGAGTGGCTCAAGGAGATCGGTTGCGGGGGAGTTCGGATGCTGGACACGTTCTACGCCGATGTATGTCGGCATTGTATCCGTGAAGTTACAGCGTACGTAATTGATAGGGTGGTGGGTCCGGGAAACGATAGGTTGCGACCGCAATGCGCCTCCAGATGCAGTAGAGGGCGCCGATTCGCAGGAGGTCATCATCACTCACTCTTCTTCGCAGACGGTGTCAGATCTCATGGGTATTGCAGAGCAGGAGACTTTGACCGTGAGAGATACGACGGTTCAGCCTGATACAGCCCCGCCACCGTTCAGACCGGAGGACGGTACGTTCTTCCACATGCATAAAGATGTGGAGCCCACATCACATGTTCTGATGGACATAGAACCGCCAGCGCAGCCGACGTCAGATCCAATGGCTGTTGCCAGTACTTCCGGACACGCTCATGGAGACGCTGCTTGGGATGCGGTCATCGCAGCAGCAGCTGACTGCCTCACACCTGCTGTGGGGGCGAATGTCACACAGGAGGAGCATGCGGATATACCGGAGGACCTTGAGTTCGAGCAGGAGGACCTCGATGACGAGAGTGACGAGGAGCATGAGGCTCAGGAGCAGGAGGAGGGGGGCGACGAG
This sequence comes from Persicaria maculosa, assembly GCA_963922045.1. Classification (NCBI taxonomy): domain Eukaryota; kingdom Viridiplantae; phylum Streptophyta; class Magnoliopsida; order Caryophyllales; family Polygonaceae; genus Persicaria; species Persicaria maculosa. The sequence continues at coordinate 48,803,232 of OY998259.1, read as the reverse complement.
GAGGAGGAGGGGGGCGAGCAGGAGGAGGGGGGCGAGCAGGAGCAGGGGGGCGACGAGGAGGAGGGGGACGATGAGCACCCTGATGGCGACTTGCCTCCAGGAGATCTTTTGGTCTCGTTTATGAACCATAGGGCTCAGCTGCTATGGACGGACCCGACCTATCGGTATAAATTGCTGAAGGTTCATCATCGGGCTTCACACCTCCATCCGTTCATGTACTACATGTACGAGGGTCCAGGGACATGGGTGCAGGCGGCAGCTCAGTCTGGTCTACTGGGGCTGCTTGATTTGAACTGGGACGGAGTGAATGCTCAGTTGTTGACTGTGTTCATAGAGCACTGGCAGCCGGAGACGAACTCTTTCCACTTTCCATGGGGCGAGATGACCATCACCCTCCACGACGTCACCTGTCTGATGGGGCTGCCGATCGAGGGACTGCCTTGCGAGCCTCTCCCTGACTATCTTCCACTACAGCTGGAGCCTCTACTACAGGATTTATTTGGTTGGACCCCGGCTCTGCTGAAGAAGCATAGGACGGCTTGCGGTTTTGCCATCCCGTTGTTGACGGAGTGGTGGGTGGAGAGGCACGGCCACCGTCGGGAGCAGTGGCCCGACCTTACCCCAGATGGCGTAGTGCCAGAGAGCGTAGAGTGGCAGCACGACCTCGCCGTTTCTTTCTTAGCTACGCTGTTGGGTGCGACGCTCTTTATCGACAAGTCCCAGAGCCGCGTACACTTCTCGTTGTTCGGGCTAGTTTGGGATTTGCCGCACGCCGGGAGACTAGCTTGGGGAGCAGGAGTGCTTGCCTTCCTTTACCGGGGATTAGGGGAGGCCACGAGAGGCGATGCCAGAGGCCTACGTGGGTGTGCTGCACTGTTGCAGGTAACACATTTCTTTAATACTGTAAATATGTTCCTCTGCTTGCGATTTACATTTAATAAGTGCTCTAATGGTTTATAATTTTCAGGCATGGATCTGGTCGTACTTCCCTTGTTTTGCGGGTCGTCTTCGCTCGGACAAGGATGCATTTGATCATGATCCCCGATACATGGCACGGTTCGACCCGTCGACGGCCGAGATCAGGGGGAACGACAAGACGAGGCGCAAGAGGGAGAAGAAGCTTCGAGCACAGCTTGAGCGCATGACCATCGATAAGGTAACCTGTTTATAACTTTCTTTGATTTTAACTACATATGTCGAGTAAGATTGTTTCCCTTATATCATTTTCTGAACATAGGTCGAGTGGATGCCTTTCGGCAGAGACTTGAATTTCGCTGGTCAGTTTCGCTCCTCCACCTATCGAGGCACCCTCAGATTCTGTGGCATCTTTGAGCCGTACATGCCAGGCAGGGTGCTCCGACAGTTCGGCCGCGTGCAGGAGCAGCCATTGGCTGTCATCCCTCCGTCCTTCATGCAGCGCCCGTTTCGCCTGCAGAGGCGTTACATCTTGACGTTCGACATGCAGCACCACCGTTGGGCAGCTCCGGACGATGAGAGATTCTACCCTGTCACTGGTCACAGGAGGACGATCGAGAGCTGTCAAGGAGGAGTCACAGCTGACTACCTCGCTTGGTTCCAGTCGCAGAGTCGAGGTCATGTGTTGCCCACGACAGTGGTACTACCTGGTGCTCCTCCGGCTGCGCCTACCCACCCAGACGACGACATCGGACCAGATGGGGATGGGGATGAGGTTGACGCTGAGACTGCTGCTCGCCAGGCCCGGGTCGATGAGATGACCCATGCCATTCAGGCATTGGTCGGGCATCCCCAGCTAGACCAGATGTATGAGCATTTCATGGGCTACATTCGATCTCTGCAGTAGATACATTATCGTCCCTTTGTTTATGACATACATTTCGTATTTTGTCGGTATGCTATATTTGTGTATTTCGTATTGTATGCGTTATTATTTTCGATGGTTTCTACCCGATCACAACAACAAACAATCACATGCAAACGCTTCACTTCATAGATAACGATCAGATTTCACATCGAGGCATAACAAATTACATACATCGAGGCATTACTAAAACTAACAAATTACATACTTCGACGCATTACCACAACTAACAAATACAACATCGATAACAACATAATTTTTTCTTCATATCGACCATACTATTCTTAGTTCGTCTTCGGAATTATTTTAATCTTTAACTCATTGAATGGAAAGGTGGCGACCTCTTTATTTGCTCCCCTCATTATTATTCCTGCCGTTTGAGCCACGTCAACGTGGTCACATCTGTTTACATCGGCGAAGAATGACCGGATATGTTGAAGTAGAAGATCACCAACCTTCCACTCGTAGGCTCCACGAATGCCCGGATGAAAATCATTGCACTCCAGACACCCGACCCGCAAGGGTGCAGAAATGTGATTCTCTTTTTCACATACGACCTAAAACAGTGCGCATGGATGCATGCCTCTGTATTCTGGACTGCTGCAAGCACATTTGGACTCCTCCGGGGGCATTGGGTACCGAACCCTTTCGATTGCATAATCAATTCTGCCCGTGGAGCCTACTACTCCAGATGTAACCGGCTCCATGGAAGGATTGAAAATGTGGAGGGAATGAGAATGTGGAATTATTGTGTTGAGTTATTCAAGGTCCTCATTCCCTTTTATAGGAGTGGTTGGTTACCTGGAAGTAGTCACAACGTCAAATCTGACGTTGTGACAACGCCAAATCCGACGTTTTTAAGCCTGCCCCTAGTTTGCCGCTGGGGAGTTGGAGGTAGCAGCAACGTCAAATGTAACGTTGTAGCAACGTTCAAATAAACGTTGCTAAGCCCGACGGAGCCCGTTGGCATCCAGGGTACAACGTCCGATCCGACGTTGTAACAACGTCTGATCTAACGTTGTTACAACGTCGGATCCCCTACACTTGGGCAATTTCCCCAACAGATGACACGTCAAATTGGACGTTTTTGCAACGTCTAATCCAACGTTGCTGTAACGTCCAATTCGACGTGTCATTTGCGGTGTATATAGGGAACGCGATGCTTTATAAAGTTGATAGTAAAAGAACAGATTGATACATTTTCTGACTTATTTTTATTTAAGATTCTTTCTAGTTGCTTTTGAATTCTCTAGCCTTAATGGATAAACCTCAAAATCTATATCTATACTAGGAGGGCAGATCCGTGCTCCGCCCGGGACGTGTTTTGTAAAAAAATATCAAGGTGGAAACAAAATTGGTAAATAGTGTAAGAAATAACACATGAGGTTGATAGTAATGAAACCGAACATCCAAGTGAAAAAGAATCATTGATGATCAAGAATCCACTAATCAAATATGAAATACTCTCTTAGAGTACATAGAGTCTGGCCTAATCAACAATTAACAATATGTGTCTAATACTCGCACTTGTTGGTTCAATTGGTAAGGACGACCCACTTCCTATAAACAGGTTGTGTGGGTAAGACTCGAGTAGTATAACTGGAGAATGTCGAACCTACCTAATGAGTTGGACCTTAACTTCTTGTAACAATCTATTTGATTTTTCTTTCGCCTAACATATTTCACATTGATTTCTCCCTTGAAATATACGTTTCATTAAATCAACCTTGACATATTATACCCTTGATACCCTTTAGTTCTAATATATATGACCAAAGTATGTAGAATACACACACACATATGTTGACAACATGCCTGAATGTTTAACATAATCGATTTTCATAACAATAATAATTTATTGCATAGTTTTAATATTTTTAGTTTTATAACTAATTAAATTTTAATATGAAGAGAGTATAGAAATCAATACCCGTTATAATTGTAATTGACTTTCAAAAAATATATTAAAGATACTCATAAAAATATTAAATTATATCTAAAATGATAGAGACAAGCTTAATTCTTACTTATAAGTAAAACTATAAATAATGATTAGCTAGAGTAAGATAAAATAGTTTAACAATACTTATAATTAGATAGATATTTTTTTTTCCTTCATATCACAGACTTTCGAAGTCGAGAGAAATTTTGCCAACATATAGCCATTTGAAAACGATAGAAGTTTTTCCGAATGCTCGGAATGTCACTTGCGTGGATTGAAATTGTCAATGTGTGGTTGAATGTTTTTATCTCGAATTGAAATCTCCGTATGAGCTTATGATGATTCTCTGCGAATTAACAAAATTCGAAGCAATTTATGCCCCATTAAAAGTACGGGTTAAAATATGAAATTTTAAAAACTGAAAAGGGCATAATTTGGAAAGAATAGAAAGTAGGGGAGGTTTGGGTAATTAGTTCCCCTTCTTCCACTCCCCGTCACTTCTACTACATTCACCTTTCTCAGCCGCTCCAATGGATGGCAGCACGGTGGCGGAAGCTTGGCAACGGCACGGCAGCTGTGCTTCGTGGATAGCAATCGGTGTCCCTCCGGCGGCAATGGGAGGCGGTACTGGCACACGGTAGTCCGACGAAGGTGAGTTCGAATTTGGGGTTTTTGAATCGGGATGTTTTTTCTCGGAAATTTCTGAATGGAATAGCAGATTAAGCCCTAAGGTGATTAGAAAGTGATGAGATGGTTAGGAGCTCGTCTATTGGCCTCCAATGGCGCAATGAAGCTCTTGCAGGTTGAAGCCCCTTTTAGAATCGATCTCAAACCGTGCGCGAAATATCAAATTAACTATATCAATCTCTTCATCTCCTTCTGGTGATTTATTTCGTATACTCAATTGTAAGAAACGGTTGCATAACCATCCCAAACGACACCTATTTTAATTTAGGCCAAAATGAATTCGGACGAGATTGAGGTTGAATCCTTTGATTAACATTCAAATCGAACACTTGATTATGATGAGAGGATTGAAACGAACTTAATGGAAGCGTTTTGGAGGTGAAGCGAATGAACATTAAAACCACCATTAAAGGGGCTTGAACTGTGTAAACAGGAAGAGGAAGGAGGAAGAAGGAAGCGGTTCAGTTGAACTGGTTCTCTTCTTTTTTTCTGGTCGGTTCACCCGGTTTACAAATTAAAATGCTTGCGTATTAAACTTTTATTATGTAAGTATATTAAGAATTCGAAAACATATGGATGAAGTAGTCCTTTATTATTTTTTTGAATTAAAGACAATCCTTCTAATGAAAAAAATAAAGTTAAATTAATAAATAAACATAATTTTTATACAATTGGAGAAATAATCGAATTGACAATTTATTAAATTGGTAAAAAAACGAACATTATATATTATATATTACATATATAAATTTAATGACAAAAATAATAATAAAAGATGTAGCTATGAAGAAGTGGAAAATGAAAATAAAAAATGTAGCTATGAAGGTTCGAACCTTCAACCAAGAGGTAATCCCCAACAACTATAACCATTGAGCTAAAGAAAGCAAGTTGATTCAAATTGAATAAGAAAACAAAAATAGTGTAAATTTTCATGTACTTAATAGTAGCAATAAATTGCTCTTGAACACAACTTTTATCTATCTATATCTATATCTATCTATCTATCTATCTATCTATCTATCTATCTATCTATCTATCTATATATATATATATATATATATATATATATATATATATATATATATATATATATATATATATATATATATCTATAAAACTCAAAACACTTCTGCAGATATAGATATCTATAAAACTCAAAACACTTCCGTCGCATGTCATCTCCTCACGTGAAGCTATTTTTGACAATTTATTTTTAGTTTTTATAATATATCATCTTCAATAATTATGGTAACTAAATTATCTAATATTAATACACGATTTCTGTTTAGCGCAGGGTCAAATTTCCGTTTAGCGCATGTCAAGTGGTCACAATGACCATGTAGTCAATTAGTCGCAACGACATGTCACTGAATAATCTTGCCGGTGGTGGTCGCAACGACCAGGTTTTGGTTTGGTCGCAATGACCATCTTTTTCATCTCGGTTTACACAAGAACCGGGCTAAAAACCATTTTTTTAATTAAAAAAAAAAAGAAACACTTTCTTCATCCTCCAGGTCTCTGCATCTCGGCCTGTTCTTTCTTGCAAGACTGTAAGTTCCTGTAACCATGTTGATATCAATTTGGAAATTAACTCCTCCCATCTTCCAATTAACTATCTAATAACGAGTAAAAACACCCAATTTCAAAATTTTCAAAGACGTAGAGAAACACAAATTTTTTCATCCCAGATCCGATTCTAAACACCCCAAATTTGAACTTGTTCACCAACCCCTCCGACCTCATCTCCTGACTTCGCCCATTTTGGTTAACCATGGTTACTCTATGAGAGTATACAGTGGGATTGCTCTCGACATTTTGACACTTGAAGCTTCAGGGGCAAAATGGTCATTTGACCTCTGACAGTTGGGCAAAACAGAATTATAAATAGGGGGTATGTGCTAGGCGGGAACTTTGGTTGTTTTGGTTGTAACAAACCCAGATGTTCTTGAATCCAACTGATTGCTTTCCTTTGTGTTCAATTTCGATTCAATTTGGCAGATTTTCATTTTTCACTTTGATTCAATTGTTCAAATGGCATCAGAGTTGTGACTGTAAAGGCCCGGATTTTTAAATCCTAATTTTCAAAAAAAAAATATATATATAATAATAATAATAATAATAATAATAATAATAATAATAATAAAAATGAATTTAAATCGGGTTATTTAAAATCTCTTAAAGCGAATTCCGGCCCAATTTTTAACCGTGAAGGACAATTCTATCGTTTTGCCTCGGGATTTGAAATAAACTTTGGGATGTCGATATCTTCATAATCATAAAGCGTTATTTTAATAGAGTCGAATTTTGGTTCGAGCGAGCGGGTTTCAGAGTTTATTGTAGGGGCTTTTTTTTTTTTTTTTGTGATTCGGGGGACCATTTGAATGGTTGTCTTCTTCCCCTCTTTTGTATTCCTCCTCCTCCAGCCAAGTTGTGGAGCCCCCTTTTCCTTGTGTGTTGTCGACAGTAGCTGAAGCCAACCCCTCTCCAGCTTTTATTTTCCAGTTTGGGCTAATCACTCCTCCTCCTACTCTCCTCTTTCCCTACCTTGTTCCTCTATTGTTGGCAAGAGGCCAAAACGGTCCTGCTTTCTCTACGCCAGTCACACCAAGCAGCACCTCCCTCCCCTCCTTCTTTCTCTGAGATTCAAACACCCAGTAAAACCCACAAACCCACAATTCTTATCCTATCCTTTTCTTCCACTTCAGCACCACCACCAGCCACCATCTTCCTCCTCCATCTCCCCTGTGAAGCCGCCATCGTCTCGCATCCTTTCCCCCCTGTCCTCCGTTGCCGAGTAGCAGCACTGGGAGTCGAGCTCCTCGCTCCTCCGACGTCCCAGGTAGGGGACCGACCGGCCAGGAGCCGCCGCCGAAGCCGGAGCGCGAGCTTCCTCCTCTGTTTCCATTCAAGACGCGAGCCCGAGCGCCCAGGAGCAAAGTCGATGCAGTCGTGCACATTCCTCGTCCCCTGTCCCGATTGAAGGTCGGTTTTCAATTCTGTTTCGTTGTCGATTCCAATCCCGTCAAAATCCAACTTTATTCATCTCTCGCCATTCCTAGGCCCTCAAGCGACCTCCTCTCGAGCCTTGCCGTCGGAAAATCGCCATCGGAGCCGAAGTTGCCCTCGACATCGCGTTGTGAGTCTCCTTCTTCTCTCCCCTTCTTTCTGTGCGCGTTTCATCCTTTCGGTGTGGGTATTGGCCGGAATATGGCTCCGGTTGATTTGGGAATGGTTATTGGGTTGAAAGGCCGCCGGAGATCTGGCCTTCATCTCCCTTCTTTGCTTCTGCTTTCGTCCGTCAGTTGTGCAAATCTGGGTTTGTGTTTTGGGGAAGACTTGTGTGGCGGGTCGTGGGCCTATTTCTTTTCGGGTTGGGTTTCTTTTCGGTTCGGGTCTCCTGATCCGGGTTGGGAAGGTTTGGGCCAGGCCTTTCTTTTCTTTCTTTCTCTTTGGGCACAGGGGATCCGGGTCATCAGTTGGGCCTTTTCTTGTTGGGCTATTTCCTGGGTTGGGTTATTGTGTTGTTGTTTTATTAATTGTGAGATTGGTATGTTACCACATATGAGAGTTATTTGATGGTTGTTATTGTGATTCCGACCATATTATTATTATTTTGTGGAAATATACATATTATCTGAAATTTATTATATATTATGAAATTATTCTAAATTAATGCTAATTGAAATACGTATTTTATATGCGATTTTTGAGATGAATCATGGGATTTGATTTATAAATATGATTTTGGGGATTTGTTAAAGATTTAAATGATAAGTATAATTTGAGAAATTATTATGAATATGAGTTGGCTTAATTTGGGATTTAAGAGTTGGGAAAATATAGTTGGTACAATTTTATCAATGGGTTTGAGTGAAAGTAAATGAATTTGGTTGATGTTGATCGTATCGGAAAGGTTTTGGAAAATGGTTTTACTATCGGTTGGTTTTGAGTATGTTGAGAACTTGGGATTCATATGTATGAATATTAGTCCGGTAGCTTATGGAAATGGCTTGATGATAGGTGTGTATTGCTTATGGATTGCTTTGGACTTGCATTTGGGCCCTTGCTTGTGTTATCTTGCTATTCTGCATTTTCAGGTAAGTTCCCTAGGGGGCTTACTCAGGTTGGACATTCATGCCTGTTGTTGCATTTTATGTTAGGTGTTGCATATGCATAAAAGCATGTCATGTAGTATCATGTTTAGGTTGCACTAATTGATTGAGCATCTGTTTACTTTATGCGTTTGAAACAGAACGGCCGTTATCTGTGATAGTCCTAGAGTCTTTGCTAGGGTCATAGGGTAGCCCAGTCTCATCGGGTACCCTGAGTCAATCGAGTCATGAACTTCCTTATATTATGCCTGCGGGCTTTATTGTGGAGCGGGTTAGGCATGCGTGCCGCCCGATTATGATGGAATGCATTCACGAGCTGGTCAGTCTCCGCCCTATCGGAAGGGGGTGGAGGTAGGAGAGGGATATGCCACTTGGCATTGTCTTGGGCCCTTTACAGTATTCTTACACATTATCATGACTAGGAGCATGTTAGTGTGTTCAACTTTCGTACTGCATTAGAGCATCTTTATTAGGTATAGCACATACTATGTGGCCTCAGCGAGGACTGCCGGTCCCGCATGAGTGGCTCGATCTGACTCCTTTCCCCGTTCTTCTTTTAAAGGTATTTTCTGCAGATTCTGAGTGCTCGATGTCTATATGACGGGGTTTCCTTTTGGCGAATTGGAGAATCTGGCTAATATTCCAAGTTGGTAAAATGGTACACTCACTTATGATTTGGTTTTGACCCGGCTTTGCCGTGATATTTGTATCTTAACTTTGCTTCCGCTTTACTTTCGTTTGAATTGGATTTCGCGACATAGTCTTAGGACAAGTTAAGGGTACCCAACGGCCCTTCGAGATTTTTAGGGTTTGAAATCCCTCTTCCTACTAATCTTAAAATGAGTTTGAAACCTCGACCCGTACCTGGATTGCAAGATCCGGATAAGGGGTTTTATCCCTTGAAACGTAACCCGGAAATCATAATTCTGGGCCGTTACAGTGACAATCTTCCTATCGTTTTCTCGATCTGAAGCTGGTGGTGCAGGATCTGAAATCGCCAGTTCCAAATCTAGGTTTTTCCGCTTGATTACTTTTCAGAGTTCGCTTGAAATTGATTGGTGTTTCGTTGAGCGAGATGTCTGGGAGAGGAAATACGTCATCACCAGGTCAAGGATCTGGTACCGGAGGAGATGGACATGGAGCAGGTAGAGGTGCAGGACGAGGATTTGTTTCTGTTACACCTCCGGCACCAAGAGCTGGAAACGGTGTTGGTCGTGGATGGAATTTCACACCCCAAGGGGTTCAATTCGGTGATATGTGGCAAGGTATGAATCCTGTACATGTGAATCCTTATTTTCTATCAAATTCAGACCATCCGGGGATGGTGTTAGTTTCAACACATTTCAATGGGATGAACTTTACCGGAGTAGAGGGGTGAAAATGGCACTCGGTGCTAAGGCCAAGCTTAGCTTCATAACCGGTAGTTGTGTCATGCCGAATGAAAATAGTGAAGACTATGAGAAATGGCTAAGAGCCGATTCTATGGTCAAATTTTGGCTAATAAATTCAATGACTAGTGAAGTTGCCGAAAGTTTCATGTATATTGAAACTGCTAAGGAACTGTGGGATGATATAAAGGAGAGGTTATGTGAATCGAATGATCCCCTTGTGTATCAGTTTCATAGGGATCTTGCTAACACAAGGCAAGAAAACCTATCTGTTGGGGATTATTTCGGAAGGCTGAAGAAAATCTGAGATGAACTGTTATTTTTAGATGCTACTCCTAAGTGTGAATGTGGTGGATTCAACCAGTGTGGTTGTGGGTTGATTACAAGAATTCTTGAAATATATGAGAAAGCTAAAGTAATGCAGCTTTTGATGGGGTTAAATGATGTGTATGAACCCCTTAGGAGTAATGTGCTTTCCAAGGATCTCATGCCTGGACTGAACAAGACATTTCAGATGGCTACACAGATCGAGAGGTCCAGGGGTGTTACTGGTGCTGTACAGGGTGATGCTTCTGCATTAGCTCTAACCAGATTTGGTCAGTTTGATTTAGAAGCCAATGTTGTGAGTAAGTATAGAAGTGGGGATCAGTACAAACACTTAGAGCAAGCTAAGTTTGAGCAAGCTAAGCAAGCTTTCAAAAAGGCTAAGCTTGAGAGAAAGTGTGATTACTGTGGTGAGAGAGGCCACACCAAAGATTACTGTTTTAAGTTGGTTGGATACCCCGAGTGGTTCAACGGACCGAAAGATGATGACAAGTCCAAACCTCCTGGGAAATTTGCTGCTCAGTTAGAGAGCACACAACAAGACAGTCCACTTGATGGAAATTTTTCTAAAGTCAAACCAGATCAAGCAGTTGTTAATGCAGTGTTTCGAGAGGTTTGGAAGCTTCTGAAAGGCAAGGCTCCTGCAGAGAGCATTGATAGCTCAGTCAATCAAGCTATGGTGCATTATGCAGGTACTCTTAGTGCTTCATTTCTTATTGGTATTGATAAATCTCATAATGACATTTGGATCATTGATTCTGGAGCAACTGATCACATTGCTTTTGATAGATCTATTTTCACTGAGATCTTTGACTTAAGTTCTGTGATCAATCTTGGTCTACCGGATGTCAAACGTATTATAGTTAGACAACAGGGCACTATTAGATTAGACAAGGATTCAATGCTTAGCAATGTGCTGTTGGTTCCTCAATTCAGACATAATTTGCTTTCAGTTTCAAAAGTTACTCAGGCTCAGACTCTCAGAGTCAGTTTTGATGATATGAATTGTTGGTTACAGGACCCTACAACTAAGGTTGTAATAGGAAAAGGCTATGAAGATAGAGAGATGTACAAGATGAAGGCCTCTGGTTGTCAGTCCTTCCTTATTCAGACTTTTCCTTTACTGAATAATGTCAGTTTGAATTGTAATAAGTTGCATCTTTTGCATGCAAGACTTGGTCATATGTCAGCTTCTAAGTTTCCACACTTACCAAACTGTGGTGTATCTGATGTAAAGACTATTTCGTGTGATACTTGTGCAATGACAAAAATGCACAGGTTACCTTTTGAAAGAAGTACTGCTTTAGCTGAGAGTCCTTTTCATTTGCTGGATATTGATGTTTGGGGTCCATACAGGACTCCATCCTTGTGTGGTGCAAGATACTTTCTCACCATCCTTGATGACAATTCAAGGACTACTTGGACATATCTAATGCAAGACAAAATGCAAGTGGTAAGAATTTTAACTGGGGTTTTCAACATGGTGGAAACTCAGTTCCAAGTTTCAGTGAGGTCCATTAGAACAGATAATGGTACAAAATTCACTCAAAAGGAGTGTGGGAATTTGCTATTGTCCAGGGGTATTATACATCAAAAGACAGCCCCAGGTGTTCATGAACAGAATGGTAGAGTTGAGAGGAAGCACAGACACTTGATAGAAACTGCAAGGGATATCAGGTTGCATGCTGGTTTGCCTATTAAGTTTTTTTTTTTTTTTTTGGGGGGGGGGGGGGGGGGGGGGGGGGTTGTGTATTGAGTGCTACTCACCTAATCAACAAAATGCCATCTCCTAGCTTACAGTGGAAATCCCCTTTTGAAGCTTTATTTCAGAAACCTCCTTCTTATGATCAGTTGAGAGTAGTGGGATGCTTATGCTATGCTCTACAACCCAATGACTACAGAGACAAGCTTGGTGTCATTGCTAGGAGATGTGTATTCCTTGGGTATCCTCCAGGCCAGAAGGCTTATAAGTTGTTTGATCTGAATCTCAGAAAGGTGATCATTAGTAGACATGTTCAGTTCCAGGAGAACATTTTTCCCTTCAAACAACTCTCTTCAACACAGTCTCCTTTACAACCGACACCTCATATTTTTGACAATGATGATGATGTGCAATGGTCTCCCACGAGTGATCATGCTCATCCTTATCATCCTATCGATACTACAGATCATGGATATCATCCTATTAATGGATCCAGTACTGTTGGAAACACTACACCTCCTTCTGATTCTAGAGTGGCTATTGATCCTTCTCCTCCTATCCCATCTAATGGATCATTTGTATCATACACTCCCACTTCCTCTCATTCACCTACACACCCAGTTATTGTTCCTATTTTGCCCAAGAGAACAACTCACAGACTTGCTCACTTACAAGACTATGTGTGCTCTAATCTCCCTTCTAGGGATATTTCAGATTCTTCTAACTCTGAATCATTTGCTGTGTTTTCAGTCCATCATTTATCCCATCTTTCCCTTGAGTTCATACAGTCACACATAAACATGTGCTCCACATTTGAGCCCAACTCTTATTCTCAGGCTAAGGGTGTTCCTGAATGGGAAGCTACTATGCAAGCAGAGTTGAAGGCATTATCAGACAATCATACTTGGACTACAACCCCATTGTCACAAGGTAAGAAAGCTATTGGTTGCAAGTGGATTTTTAAAATAAAATACAGACCAGATGGCTCAATTGAGAGGCACAAAGCAAGGTTGGTTGCCAAGGGATATAATCAGGTCAAGGACAAAGATTATAAACAGACATTCTCACCAGTGGCTAAACTTGCAACAGTTAGGGTGATTTTAGCTATAGCTGCTACCGAAGGTTGGGTGCTTCACCATCTTGATGTCAACAATGCTTTCTTACATGGGTATTTGGATGAAGAGGTGTACATGTCTCCCCCTCAAGGGTTGATGGTTCCTAGTGGTCATGTTTGCAGATTGAGGAGATCTCTTTATGGGCTTAAACAGGAAAGTAGGCAATGGAATTATGAGCTCACTAAGTTCATGATTCGTTTGGGGTTCAAACATTCCACTCATGATTACTCTCTATTTGTCAAAATTTCTGGTTCTCATATGACAGTGGCATTGGTCAATGTGGATGACATGTTGATCTTAGGTGATTCGAGCTCTGAAATTGCCTTCACTAAGGCTGCTTTACACAAGGAATTCACCATCAAAGATCTAGGAAAAGCCAGGTATTTCTTGGGAATGGAGATTGCTAGATCATCCCCTGGCATCTTGCTTAACCAAAGGAAGTATGTGCTGGATATCCTTAAGGATGCACATATGGAAGCTTGCAGACCCTCTGATTTCCCTATGCAGCATGGGGTTAAGCTCTCCTCACATGATGGTGAGCCTATTTCGAATCCTGAGGATTACAGAAGGTTGATTGGGCGCCTCCTCTATCTGACTTTAACAAGACCAGATATCTCATACACTGTACAACAGTTGAGCTAGTTTTTACAACATCCCTTACAACCTCATTGGAATGCCTTGGTTTACTTGCTTCGCTACCTTAAAGGAAGCTTCAATTTTGCTCTCTCATATTCAACTTCTTCTTCCTTTAAGGTACGTGGTTACACTGATGCTGGTTGGGGCAATTGTATGGACACAGGCCAATCTCTTTCATGTTACTGTGTGTTCCTAGGTTCTTCTCTGGTATCTTGGAAGATAAAGAAGCAACAGGTTGTCTCCAAATCATCAACTGAGAGTGAGTATCGTGCTATGTCTCTTGCTGCTAGTGAGTTGGTCTGGATTCAAGGCCTGTTATCTGATTTGTTCATCCCCATTTCCTTGCCCATCACCTTATATTGTGACAATAAATCTGCTCAACTCCTTGCTCTCAACCCTGTCTTGCATGAACGTGCCAAACACGTTCGAATTGATTGTCATTTCATTCATGAAATGGTGCAGCAAGGGTTCCTTAAGACGGATCATGTGGCCTCTTCACTGCAAACAACTGATATCCTTACAAAGGCCTTGGGAGCAAAGCAGCACTGCTTTTTTAGGTCCAAGCGAGGACTTGTTGTTCCTAGTGCAAGTCCTGCTTGAGGGGGGTATATGAGGGTATACAGTGGGATTGCTCTCGACATTTTGACACTTGAAGCTTCAGGGGCAAAATGGTCATTTGACCTCTGGCAGTTGGGCAAAACAGAATTATAAATAGGGGGTATGTGCTAGGCGGGAACTTTGGTTGTTTTGGTTGTAACAAACCCAGATGTTCTTGAATCCAACTGATTGCTTTCCCTTTGTGTTCAATTTCGATTCAATTTGACAGATTTTCATTTTTCACTTTGATTCAATTGTTCAAATACTCAAATTTAAGAAAAGGGGATCAAATTAGCACAGTGAGGATTTTGGGATTTTGGGGAGGGAGGACCTGCGTGAGGGAGGAGAGAGAAGAGAGATGAGTGGAGTAGGGGTAATTTGTTATAAGTATAGGGGCATTTTTGTCATGTTATAAAAAGTAAAGCCCTATTAATATTTACACATTATCATTTCATACTATAATTTTAACCAATGAGATTAAACACACCCCCAGGTGATATTTTGACATTAGTAAATCAAATAGGCTAAAAAGTGAAAAAAAATTATACCAAGATATCAAATTATATTGATATCGAGTTATACCAAACAATAATATCGAGTCCATATTTGATATCAAATATTAAATGAGGCTTAAATGAAATTCTTGTATTTACAACACAAAAAGAACTATTCATGATACAACACAAAATGTAAATTTTATACGAAGTTCAAACGACAGAAGCTTGTGGTAGATCGACACTTCTCTTGCAACTCTATCAATTAGAAGCACACCAAGTTTCCAGATACTTCTCTCACTAGTTTTCTAATGCAAACAAAGTTTCCAGATAAATCAAAGTTAAATTGTAAGCTATGCCCATCTTAACATGGTCTAGAGTCCCAACCAAAGTTACAGTTCACCTCCCTCTCCACAAAGAAGCCAACCTCTCCCCCTTTTTTTATTGAAGCATTTTGCCTACATAAAGTAGAGGATTTTCACCAAGAGGAGATCAAAAAGATCGATTCATGGTCTTGCTTTATAAGTAGGAGTTCAAGTTTAAACTTCATACCAACAATAAAAAAAGTAATTAAGCCTGACATTGAAGTGCAGTGCAACTACATGAACACTACGACGTTCAAACATAACAACCAAATCACAACCCTCTTTTGCATATCAACAAGATTCGACAATCAAAACTCCTTAAAAATAAATAAAACCATGTCCTATGAATTCAAGAAAGCTATAGAATGACTGTATCTATGACAATTCTGAAAAGGAAAAAAAAAATGAAGAGATGCAAAAATTCGCTTTTAGGTTCTGATACCCACAAAGAAGCGAAACCAATATGGACACAACTAAAGACTCGTAATGATGGTAGGCCTAATAAAAAGTGATCGGACTTGTAGTTTCTAAGTAGTATTAACTATATAAGTAATATCTAGAACAAGTCCAACTTCTTCTTTTGCATGTCTTGCTTCCATCTGGGCAACTTGTTGAACTCTTCCTTTGTCATTCCAAACAGAGTTCGAAATTCCGAATAAGATAGATAAGCCTACACAGCAGAAAAGAAACAAAAAAATAGACAGATGAAGAGCATGAACTAGTTATGCTTCGTAAATCAGTGATATGCATGGGGGACAAACCTCTCTACGCTTGAAATCAATTCCAGTGACCGGATTGCCAGAATTAGACCTGAGTTGCTCGTAACTGAATGTATTTTGACTTCCATCAAAAGCACTTTCTTTCTGGTTTTCCCGCTGCTTTGTTTCTGATTCCACTTCATTGGTCTCTGCTGCATGTTCTCTAGTATGTGACTGTGGGGTTCTGCTGTCTGCTGGAGCTGCTGGGAGAGTGCTCTATCTGTTAGGTTGAAATTAAACAATATTTTTTTTCTTTTTGGGGTGTGTGTGTGTTTTACAACTATCATAAACAAGTGAAGTAGCAAAGGATGCATACTTCATTATCCTTAGCAGAGTTATTTGACAAAAGATGTAAATATAATCTCTCATCATATAAAGCAAAAGGAAATAACAGCTATAGCTTGCTCACCGGCATGGTTAAATGGCAAGGGACTCCAACTAACTCGAGCTGACGATGCATCAGGTGTCCCTGCATTCTTTTCGGCAGTGAGGGATGATGAGAGAGCAGCCAAAGCAGCAGCTCTTTGTGATCCTTGACTAGTAACTGATGATGGCTTAGGAGAAGCAGATTTCTTCTCTGAGGGGGAGTTGAAGGCAGATGATAAAGCAGCTAAAGCAGAAGCCCTTTGTGTAGGTCCTCCTTGATTTGATCCATCTGATTTAGTTGGGCTCTGAAAAAATGGAAGCAATGAATGCAGTACATTCTTTCAACCTCCCACACCCCAACCCAACCCAGCACAAAAACAATAAACCAAGGTAAAGGAAGTAAGGCTGTCACCAAGGTGGGAAAGATGCAAGTTTTTTAATAACAGAAATAGAGCCTACCGAAAACTGCTTCTCATTGGAAGAGGGGTTGAATGCAGATGACAGAGCAGCTAAAGCTGAAGCCCTCTGCGTATTTCCTCCTTGATTTGACCCATTTGATTTATTTATGTTCTGCATTAAGAAGTCAATTCTTGACTAAATTAGTAGCAAGTCTAGAAAAGGAGAAGCAAATCATAAATTTAATCTCCCCCCCAGTAAGCAGATCCTGTTCGTTACCTTAACAAAGCCCAACTCCCCCAAACACCAAGAGCATGAATTATTAGACATGGTTCGTTTCCAATTTTTCAAATCTCAGATAATTGAAATGGAGTTGCAAATTGGGCTTGTTAGTTTTATAGTCATGTAGTTAAACAAGAGCATGAATTATTAGACATTTGTGTTTTCCAAATTTTCTCAAATCTCACATAATTGAAATGGAGTTGCCAATTGGGCTTATTAGTTTTATAGCCATAAGAAGAAATGCGGCCCCCACCTACATAAACAACTAAAATTTTGAAAACCCTGAGAATTTGATCTTACCTCTGCATGATGACCTAAGCCAAATAATAAAGCAACCTTTTTCTGAAATGAGTTTCCTGGGACCTGTGTTTTAGAAACTCAAGCAAGAACATATAAGAACAATGAAACCAATAAACAAATACCATAATTATATTTCCTGTTCCACAAAGGCACATGATGTTTTAGAAATTTGGGCCATTTGGCTTCTAAAAGTATATTTCAAGAGTGGGGCACCAAAAAGTGAAAAGAAAATGAAAATAAAGGATATTACTCCGTATTATTTTAAACAAACAAAACTTGGATGCATCAAGAAATTCATATCAGCAATGGTAAGCCACTGTTGCACTGATTTGTCTGCACCAAATATGAAATTTACGAAGTCATGGTTCTGAAAATAAATTGGTTAAAGAAAAGATTCAATGTGCATACAGTTGCTTTAGCATGGTCCCATGAGAAATATGTGGTGAAGAAGCAAGGTTCATGTCCTTCACTGATCTTGTATAATGGGACTTGAGGGGGCAATCCTTCCAGAGAATTGGCCAGTCCAACATATTTCTACAAGTCAATACACAAGCTAAGAATATGTCTACTCATTGTGCTGTTAGTATGTCTAACCCCCGCAGAGCTTGTGCATACCTCTCCCATTTCAAAAGCCATCTGCTTCTCTTTTGGGTCTACTGACTGACCAACCCAAACAAAAACTTCAGCATGAGTATCGAGTATCAACATATCTTCGGACAAGAGATCGTCTTGTGTGAAATTGTATAATTCCTCAACCTGCAAGGTATAGTCACAGAACTTGATTATAAGTTGTCACATACTGCGATGAATATGTAAGAGAATTGAAGAAAATTTTGAAGCTCAAGTATACCTGAAACTTTCCTGTGATTCCATGAAGCAGGAGAGCAGAATAAACACAAGGTATTAGAGGGATTTAAACATCATCTTAACTAAGGTTTAATGAGACATTCAGAACTCGACCTTTATTGACAGAAAATGCATATAAATGAGGATTTCTAACAATGCTCTGAAATGTTTTGTTGCTGGTATAGTTTTCTTTTCCTTTCAGAGCAGACCAGAAAGTTGAGTTTTCAGTCCCTTCTTTAGCATGCTTGAGAGGACCTCCTGGCTGAAAGTGAAAATAGAATAACACAGTTCAGTTATGGTAACTATAGGTAAGCTCAGATATTTTATGCTCATGCTTACAAAACAAGGGGCATTTTGACATGAGCCCATTTCCGTAATTTAACCAACCAATCTTTAGTTAGCCGGATATAATAGTTTATTAATACTTTAAGTTCAACTGGACATTGTATCTGCCTGCTTTAATGCGGATGCAACTATGCAAGCATGCAACATTAATTACCCTACACTAGAGAGCAGCATTTTCCACCACCAGGATCTTGACATTCATTTGTTGGTAATGCTCTCTACATTTTTCAAATGCTACTTTTGAGCTTGATCCGCTAATAGATACAGTTTGAGATGCCCTTCTTGGATTTATTTGCAATCTAGTCAAACAAACTTCAGTTTTTCGATATTTTTTTTGTTCACAACTTCCACTAGAACTACAAATTTACTACAGGAATTTCAATCTTTTCCAGCTTACAGAGGAAGTTTCAACACAACACTTCTATCATAACAAATATCATTTTTACTTATTTCTTTCGGCTACCTGAAGCAGGAGATGACATGGAAACTATACCTTAAGAATCTCTGCCACTTTAACTGCTAATTGTTGTTGCTCAAAAGAACTTTGGTTTCCTTGCCAAGTAAAAATTGAAGTGCCAATTTGCAATACAAAACACTCGTAAGAATTCAATGATGTTGCCACCTGAAAATGGAGAACTGAAGTCAGTCGAAGAATAAACAACTTTGATGGTAAGTGCTGAGAAGACCTCAGTGACAATACCTAAAGAATTTAATCGAACTATAATCCTAAACGAATTGACTGGAGCAACAGAAGAAACTAGAGAAAGATCCTTGAATCTTGATATGTCTGTAACTAACTCGCAATCAATATGAGGAAAGGACCAAAAGACTTAAAAAAAAACTTTTTATAAAGGAAACTACATTACTGGGGTATATAGAGTATTGTCTCCAATTAAGAAAAGACTGTTAATAAAAGAAAGTGTGTACGAATATACTAAATAACTATTACATATACCAAGTCTAGGAAAAGATTTTATCTCCATTATGAGTGTTGTTTAAGGATCATAGCTTCATTTAAAAAAAAAAATTCGTACAAAAGCCACGCAAAATGCTACTATACACGGTAAATGAAGACTTCATAATAAATTAGATCAGGATTATAACACTACCAACACTAGTGTCTGAATAGGTAAATATATAGATAGGTGGCTAAAGCCAAGGTACAACAAAACAAAGTAAGACCAAGACAGGGGTCTTACGTAAAACAGGGGTAACCCACAAGAGATCTATCACATCTAACCACACAGCACGCCAAAACAACATACATCTCATCTAACACTCGCTAAATGATCCCTCAAGACACAAACCCAAGAGCAAACACATAAGCTAACACAGGCTCAAAAACCCCCTACCAACACTAGTGTTCAGATGAAGTTAAGACATACAACAAGAGCAATTTCCACACATGAAAATTTGCAATATCAATGCAGCATTAATATGAGACATCCGTGTTCAGAGTTTATTTTATCGAATCATCTATCAAATGTGATAAATACAAAGTATTTAATTAGAACATACCGTGTCAACTTGAACAGCTCTACTGTTATGAGAAGATGTCCCTGATACCCGGAAGAGAGAAACTGCATCAGCAGCATAAGTCTCATCATTTAACTCTTTGTCTTTCAAAAGCTTTCTGTAACCAGAGCTTAAACCTCCCTATTCGTACCACCAATTATTAATAAACACCATAATTAAAGTCATGTAATAATGCAGTAACAGTGACTTTGTATTGTATTCAACTTTATAGTACCTTGAGCACAATCATAGGGTGAAACAATGCAAGAAACTGAGGTGGTTCTCTTCCTTCAAATAGACGACCCTGTCAAAAACATGCCTCAATAAATTCAATATGGACGTCAAACAAATTGCAGCTATCATATTATTAACAGATAAGACCATACCAGAACAGGTCTTCCTTTTAGTGAATTAAACATTGTATTAGCTAACTGAGAAGCTGCCTTCCGCTCCTCCTACAGAATGACACCACGTAAATATCATGTCCTGTGAGATTTGAAGCTACAGACACTAAACAATAATCAGAGTAGTTTAATAAATGACACAAATTATAAGAAGATACTACTTTGGGATCAGGAAACACAGTTGGCACTCGAAAACACTAGTATAATATTCTGTAATAGCTTCGACTCATTTTCCATGTACAAAACTGGTTCTTTTATCTCTAAATAGGATGTTTGTTCATGCACATTCTGAATTAGCAAATGATCTTGATGACTCAGTCAACTTAAGTCTCACCTCGATACTATCTTTCCCAGTCCACCAGCATAAAAAGTAGTCCTCCTTTTTATCGCCGGAGTTGCAGGCATACAGAATAATATAGCAATCTCCACTGTAGAATTTACCAATATCCTCTTTGGGCACTGAAGTCTTGGCACTGCCATTGATTCGCCATACCTAAAAGCAACACTACATTATTAGAGAAGTGATAGGAGACAATACTAAGAAGTCCTAAAGGGACTTATAATTTTAATACCTCGATCTTCCCAGCAGCATGAAGCAAAGGGGGAACTTCCTCATTCACAGCTGCACTTTTTGTTGCACCCTTTGCACCAACTCCTTGTTGCTTTAGAAACGCTGAAGTGGAGATAGAATTCAAATTACAAGATACACAGAATGAAAAATATTATTCACAAAGGAGAACAGTACCTGCTACTTTCCCTCTTCCTTCTTCAACAACAGGTGTTGCTGATCCAGCTGGCCAGGAGTGAAAATGAGACTTGAATGAATGTGACTCATACCCTTGAATAACCCTCATTACACGGGTTGCTTTCGGCCTGCTTTGGCTAGTGATAAAATCCTAGGGCATAATGCTGTAGAATAAGAATCTTATATGAAATGAAAAAAAGTGAAAGGAGTACTCCAGAAGCAATACCTCTGCAACTTGGCATGCAGACTTCCTCTCCTCAACTTGTGTAGCTCGTCCAAACCAAAGAAATATCTCATCACCACAGTCTAGCAAGTAGCAACTGCTATTTTCCAGCATCCCTTTGGAAAGTTCACCTTCCAAGGGATCCACTTGCCCCTCCACGATGCTACATACATCAAGATAAATTAGTAAAAACAATGCCTTGTTAGCCTGCAAAAGATCTCCCTCCAGACTAGTCATTCACCAAGTTCTTCAGTAGAATTATTAACGAGTACACCAATTTAACCAATGAAAATAAGAATATCACCATCAAGTAGAAAGCAAAAAGGATCTTTTAGGGCCAAAAAGACTATCTTAAGTCTGGGTAGGATCAACCAGACCTACAGGCATAAATTCAAAGATCCTATGGAAAACCTCAAGCATCATCATGTATCCTTATTTGATTGATAATAAGATGTTGGGCCAATATGATTATATCTAGCAATGAGTTATATTTATATCCAGTATGAACAAGCAACAAACATGGCCAACTTTCTTTGCACTTGTGCAATTGAAAATGTGCGCGAGAATCAAACACATCTTAGGATAACTTCAAGAGGCTGGCTACCTAATTGGATATTGAATTCATACTCCCTACACTCGGGGGCAGAACCAGACTCTTGGTGATGAGGAGGCCGAAACTTTTGGATTTATTTTTTGTTTGTCAAGAACAAAAGTTTTTAAAAAATATTGAAAAATTGAAAAATTTGTAGTTTAAATATGCAACTAGAAATAATTTCATAATTTTTTTAAATCTCATTTAAAGTAGCATATATAGATATAGATATTTTAAATCACTTTTGGATTTATTTTTTGTTTGTCAAGAACAAAAGTTTTTAAAAAATATTGAAAAATTGATAAATTTGTAGTTTAAATATGCAACTAGAAATAATTTCATAATTTTTTTTAAATCTCATTTAAAGTAGCATATATAGATATAGATATTTTAAATCACTCTGTTTGGTTGGTAAAAAAGAATAATATCATTATAACTTTGTTTAAAAAATAGAGTACAACAAAAACAACAACAACCCAGTAAATCCCGCGTAAAGGCAGGGTCTAGAGGTCAGGATGTACGCACTCTTACCCCGACCAAGTCAGGAGAGTGTTTCCAATAGACCCAGAAAAATAAGACACGGAAACTACAAGTCAGGAGACAGGAAAGAGGCGAAAACATAAGCAGGGCCGTTCCCTTATATTTTGAGGCCCTGTGCAACTTGATGTTGAGGCTTTTTTTTTTAAATAATTCAAAGGGAAAAAAATAATCCACCAACAAAAGAGATGCTCTTATAAATGCTACAAAGAATCATTAACTAAAACTAAACTTTACACTAAAAAAAACTAAAACTAAACTTTTACCAGAGGACACGATAATATATCTAATGCAAAATGGGCTGTTGTTTCGTCTATTTTTTTGGAAAAAAATACAAAATGGGTTGTTGTTTCGTCTATTTTTTTGGAAAAAAAAATACAAAATGGACGGTTGTATGTGATTTTTTGTGGAAAAA
Organism: Persicaria maculosa; assembly: GCA_963922045.1. Classification (NCBI taxonomy): domain Eukaryota; kingdom Viridiplantae; phylum Streptophyta; class Magnoliopsida; order Caryophyllales; family Polygonaceae; genus Persicaria; species Persicaria maculosa. The sequence continues at coordinate 48,780,306 of OY998259.1, read as the reverse complement.
AAAGGGACTGCTACTGCTGTAAGTTCTATATGTACTTTAGGCCTATATCCTGTTGCCAACAAAGTGGGAGACTTTAGGCCTATATCCTGTTGCAATGTCACTTATAAAGAAATCTCTAAAATCCTTGCTAATAGGTTAAGCCATGTTCTTAAAAGCATCATCTCCCCGGCCCAAATAGGTTTCATAGAAGGCAGAATTATGAGTGAGAATATTATGTTGCTCCAAGAGCTTATTAGGAAATACACTAGGAAGAGAATTAGCCCAAGATGTATCCTAAACCTGGATCTAAAAAAAGCCTATGATACAATATCTTGGTCCTTCATTGAACAAATGCTTTTCCACCTGAATTTCCCCCATATCTTTATCAAATGGATTCTGGAATGTGTTTGTTCCACTTCTTTCTCTATCAATGTCAATGGTTGTTTGCAGGGTTACTTCTTGGTAAAAGGGGGTTACGGCAAGGGGATCCTATATCCCCCTTAATATTTGTGTTATCAGTGGATTACTTGTCAAGAGTGCTGCAGTGCAAAACCAGGCTTCCAGCTTTTAAATTCCACCCTAAGTGTAAGTTATTGCAAGTGTCTCACCTTGCCTATGCAGATGACCTCGTTCTACTCTCTAGAGGAGACAGAAGCTCTATAACTATCCTACTAGATGCACTTGACCACTTCTCCGCAGTGTCAGGACTAGAGGTAAGTCCTACCAAATCCTCATACTTTGTAGCAGGTGTCAAGGAAGAAGATAGAGCCTTTCTGGCCTCAAGGTCAGGCTTTACTCAGGGAGTCTTCCCCTTTAAGTACCTAGGAATACCTATATCTTCAGGGAGGTTAACACTCTCACAATTCTCCCCCTTCTTAGATAAGATTTTGGCTAACAGAAGCTATTGGAATACCAAGACACTTTCTTATGCAGGAAAAGTGGAATTAATTAGAGCTGTGCTCCAAGGGATTCAAGCTTTCTGGTTTTCAATACTACCATCCCCCTCCACTCTCGTTCATAAAATCAATAGCCTTTGTGCAAAGTTCCTTTGGAAATCTCATAGGATTAGATGGAGTGATGTCTGCTTGCCAAAGGAGGAGGGTGGACTAGGCTTGAAAGACCTCAAGAGCTGGAATACAGCCTTTCTCTCGAGACTCCTATGGGACATCATAAGGAAAAAGGACAGCCTATGGATAAAATGGATACATCATCAGTACATACAACCAGGGAGTATTTGGAGCTGGAATGTTCACAGGAAAAATGATTCTCCTCTCATTAAGAAAATCCTATCTATTAGAGATGACTTGTTGATTTATGCAGGATCTGAACAAGAAGCTACCCAGCTCTTAGAATCATGGGTTCAAGGAGGAAAATTTCGAGTGAATGCTGCATATGAACATTTTAGAAGAAAAGCACCAATGCCTCCTTGGACCTCAGTGGTTTGGGACAACTCTATACTTCCCAAACATGCATTCATCCTGTGGCTAGCAGCTAGAAAGAGGCTTGCCACAAATGACCTCATCAGGACTAGGGAAGTGAATCTAAACTGCCACTTTTGCAACCAAGCAACTGAGTCACATGATCATTTATTTTTTACGTGCAACTACTCCTCTAATGTTTGGTCTCAGGTCAAAAGCTGGCTAGGCATTTGGAGAGGAATGAGCTCCCTAAGCAGTGGTCTAAAATGGATGAAAAAGGAGGCACGTGGTAGGAGCTGGCAATCTAAGGCCAAAAGAATATCCCTTGCTGCAACAGTCTACCACCTTTGGAAGGCTCGCAATGAAAAGCTGTTTGAAAACATAACCAAAAGCCCAGAGGAAGTCACACGTTTGATCAAGATTCATGTCTTCAGTTTCCTATCCCATGAGCACTCCCTTCACTTCACCTCAGCGGATACCTTACAAGAGGGCTTGCTGCCTAGCCTCGGTGACCCCTCAAGCTTAAATGAATGAAGTTCAATGGAGACATAATGCTGAAGAAAAGCGGCTAAAGAATGATGTCTTTCCGCTAACTTTCAAAGGTTGTTTTGATTAGAAGCTTCGGCTAGTTCATGGATACCCCTTTTTTGATGTAACAAACTTTAAGTAATAGGGTTCCATTTAATGCTTCAGGTGTGCTAAGGTTGTGGTAGGATAAGACCCTTGATGGCTGAGCCGAAGGGGGTTTTATTCTTTCACAACCTTAGGGTGCGGGCCCGACTTCGGATAGCCTTGGCTTGACGAGATAGGGGTTGCACCGAACCTATGAGTTCAACACACCTTATGGATTGGGGTCCCTTAAAACCGAATCCCATGATTTTGATGCCCCTAGCAAGTGGATCTAGAACACTAGTCCCCCTTGCAAGACCTTTGTATATATTCTATCCCAAATTTTTAATATATTTTAACCCTTAAAATCAAAAAAAAAAAAATCTATATGTACTTTTTTTTAGGAAAAAAAAAAAGGACTGCTAAAAAAATTGGGTTTTAGGAAAAAAAAAAGAACTGCTAAAAAAATTGGGGAAAATGGGCTGCCGTTATTGAGGTTCGAACCCCGCATTACTTTGAAACAAGGGAAGCCCTTTACCACCTTATCTACCGCAAAAACTTGTCAAACATTGTAATTTATATATACATATATAGACTATAAAACCTATATGAGGCCCTCAAAATTTTGAGGCCCCGTGCGATGGCACGTTTGGCACGGGCCATGGGCCGGCCCTCAACATAAGTAAAAGAAGAAGACAACAGAAAAAAAGCATAGGCGGCATGGCTAAACACCCTAGCCCATCACTCTACACCTCACTGGCCCGAATGGCCCTCCTCCACTGGGTTTTCACATAACCACCCATAAATTATGCTAGTTTTCACATAACCATCCATAAATTTATTAATTACAAAAAACCACCCATAAATTAGATTTATTTTCAAATGATCATCCATCCTTTAAACCTCAATTTGTTTTATTTGAAAAGCTTAAAATACCCCAAATTCAAACTTTTTTAAATGTAAAGCAATTGTATATATTTTACTTTAATTTGACATTTCACCTTGAAAAAAGTAAGGAAATTAAGCATTGTAAAAAAATATATAAATGCCTGAACCAATATATATGCATCAGATTTGCAATGTTGAATAAGATATGAATAAGCTCTAAAATAAATCTAAATTATTACTCCATTTATTTGGAAAAATATTTTTTTTAATTACTATTTACACGTTGTTTTAGGATGATAAAAATTATATAAAATATCCATTATTTATAAATATTTTTAAAATTTTCATACTTATTAATAACAATTTCACACTTATAATGGGTGATCCATGATGCTTATGAGCTAAGTCAAAAATTTAATCGACTAAATAAATACACACATCACACATCATATTGTTGAATATCGAGGCGGGGGGGGGGGGGGGGGGGGGGGTTTGTAGTTATATAGTGAAAATCCATGAAAAGATGTGATACCTCAATTATTTAACATAAAAGTCTTCCTCAATTGTTGCTTCAAAAAAAACAAAAAGGATGGTAACAATTGTGAGCCTTAACAACAATGATAGAGTTAGGAATTGTTTTAAAAGGGAGGCTCAATTTTTATAAAAATAATTTTTCTTTATACCCATATATGAGAAGGAATATTACAAAAATAATCTAAAAAACCTTTAAATTTATTATTTGAAAATAATTATTATAATTTAATAATATTTTTATATTAAATCCGTGCATAGCATGGGGAATAGACTAGTATAAAATCATTATAAAAAATTTATTAAAAATGAATATTTTATATAGTTTTCATCTTAAAAAAACGTAAATAGTAAACGGCATGTTTGGCCAAACAAATGGAGTACTTAAAAAACCCTAAATTATTACTTTTAAAAAACTAAAATATGGGGGCATTTTCATATTTACAAATGAAACAAATGGACATTTAACAAATGGATGGTTTTTTTAAAACAAACCAAATTTATGTGTGGTTTTCTGTAATTTATAATTTTATGGATGGTTATGTGAAAACCAACCTAATTTATGGTTGGTTATGTGTAATTTGCCCTAAAAAATATAATATCATTAAAGGAAAAAATATTTGATGGGTTTAAATAGCTAATTGAAAAAAGGGTAAGGATAAAACGTAGGCTAAAACTCTTCTGTTTTAGTAACATATAGATAGATATTTAGATGCATAGATATAGATATAAAGATTTACATATTTATTAATAGTAGAGATTAGATTGAATTTAATGTTTTGAATTAAGTCCAATTATATGGATCAAAAATAATATCATATAGTAATAAATATATAAATTATTATTTGAACGATGACGTTGGGAATGTGGTGTTTTTGACAAAAGTGAATGACATATAATAAATTAATTTATATAGGGAGGTGTGATTAGGTTATGGTGAAATAAGCAAAGAATTAAGTTAAGACATATATAGCATCAAAATATAAAACTAATAAAACTAAAAAATTAAAATGGTTTCTCTAATAAAAAAATAAACCATGATTTAAGGTAGAGATATTTTAAAAACTTTTTATATCACAATCTCTTTCCAATCACCATCTTTATCCAAAAAATTGGTTAATGGTTAGTATAGTAGATGATAAAAGAGATTAATGAAAAAAGATGTAAAAGAATGAAAATTAATGATTGGATAAAATTCCTAAAAATAAGATGGAAGGACACAAAAGCAAAATCTATTCTCTTTTAAGAGTTTATATAGAAATAAGCTGAGATTAATCTATTCTCTTTTAAGAGTTAATTTAAATGTTTAATTTCTTTCAAAAAAATGGTAAAGACAAAAATGGAAGGCATACTAAAAATTTCTTGAGAAAATATTTTTTTGTTTATCATCAAAAAGTATTGGAAAAAAACTACAAAAGTTTAGTTTAAATATGTACTTTCTTCTTTAAAAAATCACCAATACAAAAATTTGCCCAAATAAGAGGTATTAAGGCTCAAACCTTTAATCTCTAAATTAAAGTGGTTACCGTTTAGCAAAAAAAAAATGTGGGGGCCAGAGCCATCCCTGGCCCCTGAGTAGTTCCGCCTCTGCCTACAATGAAAATACCTGTGAAGTTTGGGAGGTGTAGCCTCTGGAACAATGTCATCGTCACTCGCAACCTTTCTTGCAATTGGGGCAAAACCACCAAAAAGGACCCAGAATTCACCAGAGTCTGACTCAGCTTGTAGATTTCCATCATCTATTGTATGGAGAAAAAACAAAGCAATGCACAAACATCAAGACAAAATAACATACCAACAGAATCGAACATGCCATTCAAGAAGACACGCTTTCTCACCAACAATTGCAACATCACATTTCCCTTCATGATATGTATCCTTAAGGAACTGAATTACTTCCAATGCCTTTGCTCTTTCTTGGATGTTTGAATTTGCACCATTAAATTGATAGATCTTGTCCTTTGTGTCCAAAATAAAAACATCATCGTGATTTAAAGAGGATCTCACAAAAGGAACCTGCAGTAGAAAGCAATGCACATGTTATCCCACAGCACAACAGATCTAGTTCATCTCTATTAAAACCAATATCATCTTGCACCACAGTACCAGCTTCAGTTTAACAGATCGTTTCCCTTTGCAAATGTACAACCTTGTTTCAAACCCTTCTTCCTCTGGTTTCTTAAATCCAGAAGCAACTCCACCTTCCAAAGGTATTATACATGGTTTAAAGTATGACAAAAACTTGTCTGACTCATGCCCTTGTAATTCTCTATGCTGTACAGCCTTCCCTCCTAGGGATGCATCCAGTTCTACTGTCTTGATAGCTGCAGTACCAGCTTCATCCTGTGAAATATCCTTCATAGTAAGAATCCCTCAAGAGAGAGAATAAAAAACCAAAGCAACAAGCACTTACTTGGCTAGTATCCTTTCCCAGCCAAAAATGTATATCATATAAATAAGCACCTCCTCTACCAGGACTTGTCTACAAAAGCACACACTGGGTCAGCTACAATAACTTCAGAACACCAAAGATGCATTATTCTACATGTCTTGCAAATGATCACAGCTGAGCTGGGAGAAAGGTAAAAGAAAAAATCAAACTTCAATTCATTACAGATATTATATTTCAGAGTTTTATCAATCTTAATAACGTTACTAATAAGCCCTGTTGCTTATGAGTTAACCTCATGGATATGTATTCTTTAATTGTATCACATCGATGTGTGGATTCAATGAAATATAGTATAGATAAGCAAGCAAACAACAGTAGGAAAGACAATGGAGATATTTAATGAAATGAATTATGATGTAGAACAAGTGTAGATGCATGCACCTCGAAAATTGTAGAAATGCCAATGAAAGAAGGTTAAGCCCATAAACCATTAAAACTATTTAAATGCACAAGGACACTTAAGCAATCGTACAGATCATTTTTCTTGCCCATTATTGATAGTTTTCTTCGTGTGATGATATTGCAAGCTATACAATGTTTTTTATTCATATACTTTGTAACAACCTAGGCATGACAAGGACAAAATAAAAATGATGCTCAAATAGAGATCAATTTAAACAAGTACACACACCTGCAGAATAATGTAAGAGTCTCCTGAATAGAATTTACCATGATCAGACTTTGGCAATGGTACAGGTTGAAAGTTTTCAATCCTCCATATCTCAATCCCACTACAAAGAGTTAAGATTATGATTGCACATTATGCATACACAATTGAACAATTTAGCAATTAATCATAAAATTTTCTTTAAAATAATCCTTTAACCTCTATATTTCATCTAAAAATTAATATTTCATTCTAGATGAGCTAGGGTTTCTGCTACATAAAAAGGTAAAATAAGACTGAAAAAACAAGTGAATATCAAAATAGCTCTCCCTTTTCGCTCTTCCGATTTCAAATCCCAATAAATCCACCAAAATTTGAGTTCCAGTCAAATATGAAAAGGATACAGTTTTTGCCCAGCTCCCTGAAATGCTGGGTCCAGAGCTTTTGTTGCGCCAGACATTTCTGGATCCTAATGAACGAAACAAAATAGAAAGTGGATATGGACAATTGGGATTGCCACGTTCCGCTACTCAAATGCTAGATAAGCAGCACCTGCAAGGGAAGGGGGTCATAAGAGAACATATAATCACCACACAACCAGGCTGCAATACAACATACAGAAAGGATAGGAGCACTTGAAATTCCTAATAATAATACCATTCACAACAACAGTAGTAAGGGCTGTCAAGAAAGAAGCAAGTGAAGTGAACACAGATGGAAACACAAAAGAAAGCAAATAAGCATAGACCTTAATCTGTTCGTCTAACTAACTATCAACGATAAAAAAAGAAAAAGAAAAAAACAGATACTCAACCATAAGATGCGCAATCAGAGCCTAAGGCAAATCCATCTTCCTCATCTGGGCACCTTGACAGTGAAAATACATTTGACAATGTCAGCTTTCATATAAATAATTGAGCTATTTGGCAGATAGTTTATACATAACCTGATTTGCTCAACGTTAAGATTAGATATCCTAATTAGACTCTGTTCTGAAATCGTCCACAGATGCATTGAAGAGCCAACAACGCCTATTCCAACTTAAACTAAGGAAGCAACATCAAATCAACAATCAAGCCACGAACGAGCAAAAAAAAAAACGCTATTAGCAGCAAATCACGACAAAGTGTCAAAATTAGCGAAAATTGAAGGGGGCAAAAAAAAGGTAAAACGATCATACCACGGAATTAATCGATAGGGGTTCTAAACACGAAAATTAGCGAAATAACAACTGTGATAAGGTGCAGAAAAATAAAATTCGGAATCGAATTTTTCTGACAATCAATCAATCAAACACACCTGAGTCAATTGACTGGAAACGATTCGCTTTGTACGGCAAGGAAGAATGAAGAAATGGCCTGGAGAGCGAGAAAAAAAAGTGAGGAAAAAATAGAAAAAGAGGGAAGGGAAAAAAAAGGTGAGAGGAAGGGATATACTTACAAAGAAGGTGATAATTGCTCGCGATACGGATTCAGAGAGACACGGATAGGGGGGAAGAAGATTTAAGAAACAGAGATACGTTGCCGGAAATGGAAACCGCAGTCGCAGTTGCAGAGAGGTTATTGTAGAAGACGAAAGCGGAGAGAGGATTATTTCTAAACTTAACTTCAGACAAAACCAACAAATTTGAAACAGGGGATTTTTCATTTTTCTCTCCATGTTTCTTACAGTATTTTTCATAATTAAGGCAATATTTGATATCTAGTAGAGTAAAATATACTTTTATTGAGTAAACTATCTTTTTTTTTTTTGGGTACTTAGTAAACTATCTTTAAAATTGAAACAAAAATCAACTTTTAGTGATATCATTATAAATTACTTGATTTTAATTCTGATAACCTATAAAGAAAAATAATACTAGTATTGTTAAGAAATAAGAGGATTATGGCAAAACAAAAACTACATAATTAGACAGGTCATAACTAATAAAAAAAAAATCATTACAAATTGGGATATTTGGAAATGAATCATGGTGAATTGGTGGTGAAGGTTTTGTGGAATCACGAGAAGTCAAGCTGTAGTTTCAATTGAAGCTTTTTTTTAAAAAAAATTAAATGTTTAGTAGCTAAAAGTCTTAAATAGAAACAAGATAAACTTAGACAACGCTTTTAACACTACAACAACTATGAGTGAAACTCTAATTACCCTAAAAAATGACTTAGGTCTCCATGGGTTATCCACTGTGGCTATAGCTTGGTGGAGCCGTTTGTTCTTCATAAACAAAAAAGATTTCGATAACATCAAACCCAACTCAAAAGAAATCTTGTCCTTCGTCTCTGAACATATCTTCAACTGGAAGAAATCTAAAGAGCTAAACTTAGACCTCAACATAAATTCAATACAATCCAACACCAAAATAAATAGAACAACTTTTCGAAAACACTGTAAATGGAGGACACCTAGGCAGAAATCGTGCAAACTCAACTTTGATGTGGCCCTTCCCTCTGGTGCTCCATCTTCTTACAGATTCATTATCCAAAATGAGTATGGGCCTGCTCTCTTCTCTGAGGCAGGGTCATCTCCTATCCCTACTGTACTTATGGCTGGATGTCTGAACCTATGGAAAGGGATCCTTAAAGCAATTGACCCTAAAGTAAATAACATTATTGTTGTGGCGAGATAAAGATGCTTTTATATCTGACTGTCTTCTTTCTATTCATCTTTTCTGAGGTTGAGATTCTACATGTCTATAAGGAAGGTAACGGTGCTGGCGATCGTCTATCTCATCTACTGATTCCATACTATGGCACCTCTCTCCCTCCTGACGCTGCTCTTCGCAACATCATCTTTCGGGATGCTCTTGGCTAATTGCTTTGGCAACATCCAAATTCTTTTCGGTTAAAAAAAAAGATAAATTATAATCACTTATGTTAAAGAGGTAAGGAAATTACCCCCAAAAAATAATTCAAATACAATTTATAATTTTCATTTCAATACCACCTAAAGTTTACACTTTTCTTCTTCAAATCATACCAAAGGAATATATTTTTAAACATACCAACAATAGAATAACACATTTAACTCTATTTTTAGAAAGTTAAAAGCATATACGGAGTATATTTTTTATGCATTGAAAAATACCCCTAAAAAAAATTTAAGCAAGTTGTTCACGACCTGATTTTAAAATCTTGTACATTGAAGACGCAAAGATCGCAGCTATTTCAAGCCAAATTGTTAGTATTTGAAGCAACAATTTATTACTCATGGATGCATAGAAACAAACTTGTATGTTGTGGTGAACAATTCGAACCTAAAGTTTGTGCTTTACACATTATTACTAGTTGTCGTTCCCGTTTTTCAGCTAAGTGGAAATGCAAACCACTGGTTAAAAGATTGGAACAACAACTTAGGTGGGAAGTATAGGGTGGTTAGGCTTACTTATAGTAGTGGGTGCGTGTTGGTAGTATATGGTCGAGTGGGAGATATTAGAAGTAGGGTGGGAGGATGATGATGTATTGGGGGGTATATAGGGACCCTTTTGGAGTTGGTCCCTTACTTTTGTATAAGACTCATAGTTTGGTCTTATTTTTTATAACTTGGTTTTACACCATATCTATATATTTACCATTTCAAAAAAATCTTGTACATTGTTGAACCAAAAAAAATCTTGTACATTATTGATTGAAACAGTTTTGTTAAACGATTTATTCACTTTCTCGGTTTCAACGGATTACCAAAATAATCACTATTCTTATCATTCTCAAGTATTAAAAAAATATATAAAAATAAAATTGGATGCAAAAATCAAAATCAAGACTAAATATAGAGCTGCTTTGGAGTTTGAAGGTGTCCAACATTACTAAAGTGGCGGTAAAGAATATTGAGAGAAAAAATGCTAAGAGTACGCGCTAGAGCACGCGCCCCCCTCTTTCCGACTTTGAGCGAACAAGAAATCGCCCCAAATCCTCCCAGAAAAAACCCTAATCCCAGTAGCCTGTCACCCCTAAATCTTTCCTTGAATCAAATCTCTTCCCAATTTCAGCCTACAATTGAAAATAATGATGATTATCTCTTCCCCAAGAAATCGATTGTGTGGAGAGAAGGATGTCGATGTCTTGTTCTTGTGGTTTTCTTGGCCAAAAAGTTGATCGATCTGGAAGAGAAATTGGGAGCAAAGAAGTACGGATTGGGTGACGGAAGTTGTTTCGGTGCCGTGCTAAGGTGGTACTGTAGTGGTAGGGGAGATAGGGTTAGGAGCAGGCGTCCACCTCCTTGGCCTCACCTCCCGCTCAGAGGTGTACGGCTTCCCTTGCGGCCCAAGTTCCTCTGTATACTCCGTACGACCGATGAAGTGAGTGATCGGGAGTACCTCTGCTGCAAGTTTCCGATGGGGCGGTATGGTTCGTGGAAGGTCAGCGTTTCTGACCGGCATCTCTCTCCTCTCTTTCAAATCTATATAAGGCAAAGCGGGCTTGTGGGATCTCCCCACGCCCTTGCTCACCTTTTCTCTATCTTGTTCTAAATCTGCTTTCCTGTTCTAATCTTTGTGCTGTTTCTTTTGTCTTCATGGCTCCGCCTGTTTTGGACAAAGGAAAAAAACCCATGGATACCGAATCCTTCGGTTATCCACCAACAAACACCCGCAAGGGCCAACAAAATCCGATCTATGGCTCCGATTCGGAAGGAGCTCCGGCTCCTCCTGAGTCTGTGTCGTTGATCTCACAAAAAACTCTGGAAAAGCAGTTTAAAAAAGCGAAGATTGATGTCCAGAGCTTGAAGGAAATCCAGGCAGATGTTCAGGCGAATATCTCGAATCTCAACAACACATCTTTGTTCGCTACTGTGATTGGGAATCCCATTGAAGCCAAGGAGATTAGGAGGAAGATCAAGATCGATTGGAAATTCCTAGCTGCGGGTTTCCAGTTGTTTCCGCTTGCAAACAGTTGGTTTGAGCTCAGGTTCGACCGGAAAGAAGATAGGGACAAGGTGTGGGAGGGGAGGCCCTTCCATGTGCTTGGACAGCTGCTGTTGTTCCGGCCATGGAGGCAGGACTTCAATCCTTTCACTGAGTCGGTGGCTAAGCTTGATATGTGGGTTCGTTTCCCTGGTTTGCCTACAAAGTATGTGAGTGACTCTCTTCTTAAAGCAATTGTTGAAAGAAACCGTTTGGGTGATGTGATAAGGGTTGCTGCTTTCAACCCCAATGGAGCAAGGCTCCGTTATCCAAGGGTGTGTATAAGTGCAGACTTGTCGAAAATTCCTCACAAGAGGGTGTTGGTACCTAATGAAGCTGGGGAATTGGAGACTTACCCTGTGTGGTTTGAAGACTTTCCCGAAGGATGTGGGAGCTGTGGAGATGCTGCACACTCTTTTGAGCATTGCCCAGGGAGAAGGGTATGTAGCAATGGAGGAGTTGGTCTCATGGGACCTGGCCCTGAGGATCCTCCTGCGACTGACAATCAAGGGGAGCAATCCAATGATGATGGCGTTTTGGTCAATGTGTCTAGAAAGAAGAATTCTCTCCCACCTCCTTCCTTTGGTCATTCTAAGGGGGAGTTGTGGAAGAGCTTTGGAAAGAATGTTGAGTTACTGTCGGATTCATCCTCGGAGGAGTCGTCCATTGCAACAGGTGTGATCTCTTCCACATCTGTCACTGAATCTGTTGTTGTGGATGATCTCCCTCCAGTCCCTGAGATTGAGGAATATGTTGTGGTTGACGAGCTCCAAGAGAATGAAGTAGTGGCCCCTGATGCTGAACACCCAGATGATGCAAACCCAATAGCGATTGAGGCTGACTTCCAAGATCCCGAATATTACGAAGCCGACGATGAAGAGATGCTTGAAGTAGATGGTGACCATGATGGTGAGATCTTTTCGGGTGGGATCCCTGCGGATTTCACTCAGGCCGACTTCGATCGTATGTTGGGTAACATTTCTGCCTATACTGAATTTAATTTGCCCAACCTCTACAATCCTGAGTGTCACCTCTCTGCTGCTCTCAACCCCCTTGTTGCTCCCTCTGACTCCCCTTCGGCTCAGAGATTTGAGCAGCAGGTGGTTGAGGGGGCTGTCAAGTCCGAGTCAGGCAAGCGTAAATACGGGATCGAGGAGGGTGAAACGGCCAGCTCTAAGCTGATGGGTGGAGGTAGCAAAAGGGGTAAGAATCACTACTACAATTAGGACTTATTGTAGCACTTTTTTGCAACGGTTCAACTACTGAAGCGGTTTATGAAGCGGTTTTCTTTATTGCAGCGGTTCTAGTGGCAGTTTTGATAATCCATTATATGATAGTACCTATGGTAGCGGTTATGTGAGCTGTTGTGGCGGTTTTCAAAACATTTTTTTTTACGTATCTATTGAAGCGGTTCTTAAAATCAATTGTGGCGATTTGCGTACTCTATTGAAGCGGTTGGGTTAATATTCCCTTGGCGCTTAACCATCGCGGGCTTCCCATTCTCATTTTCATTTTTATTTTGCCTTTCATCTGAGAGAGAGATAAGTGATGGGGATTTTGATTTAGGGTTCCGACTTGTAAATTCCCAAACCACCACACCACCGCCCCCTCAGCCCTAGGCCTCCAGCCGTGACCCTCGCCCTCGCCGCCCCACCTCCGCATCCGATTCCCCTGCACCACCGCCGACGAAGGAGGGATCTTCATCCCCCTGCAAGGCATGGTCTGGGCAGAGGCGACCTCTTTCTCGACTCCGTCATCCCCTACACCCTCTTCTACTCCCTCTAGCTCTACCTAAAGTGGAATCGCTCAAACGACTTCGATTCTCACTCCAATACCCCTCCGCCTTCCGCCCGCCTGCGTTGAACCACTCCCCGTCCTCCGTCTTTGTCTCCGGCCTCATGAGGTCCCTCTCCATGTTTCATCTTTCCTCTAGGGTTTCTGCCAGATCCGCACCTCTTTCTGCCAGGGATGAAGTGGGCTGCTAAGGATTCGTATGAGCATGAAGGGAATCCCGACAGGATTATCTAGCTTCGGTTCTCCGAGAGCACGGTATGAATTTCTAGGTTTTGTGTGTTTTAATTTTTCTTTTCAATTTATTTGCTTCTTGCCAGTGATTTTGGGTTTGAATTTCGTTTTTCCTTTTTTTTTATGTGATTTCTTATTATCTTTGGGTGTCTTGGGTGATTGGATGTTTGGCGGTGAAGAAATGACTATCAGTAGGATTTCTAGGTATCAGCCAATTGATGGAATTGAAAGTGGTATGAATAAATATATGCTTTTTTAGACTATAATATAGGATTAAATATCTTCCTTATTTTGGCCATGAATTCGGCAATTTATGTGTTTGTTGTTATACATTTATCATTTTCACAAGCTGATGATGATGATGATGATGATGATGATGTCTATATATGTAGAGGTTGAGTTAAGAACCTTGTAAATGCAAGTGTTAGGTTCATATGGTTAGAAAATGATTTTGTCAAGTTGCGTGGCTGGTTGAATTTGGAATTGAACTGAACTGAACTCAGTTCAAACAATTATGCCTGTGATAAAAATATTAGGGTGCTTTGGAGCCTAGAGGTACAAACCTCTTAGCAGTTACTTGATATTGGCATGGTCAGGTTTCTTCTTTTCATATTTAAGCTTATTATACAGTCCCTCAAGTTGTGGACTTATTTATGACTAAGTGTTTTGATCTCTGTCTGCCTATCTGTTTCTGAATTGTGGCTTTTGGAGCAATGGATATCAAATGTTCAAGTATTGTTTAATGATATCAAATGTCCGAAGAGCCTTGACTAAGGCTCTCAATACAAGTTTTTTCATCTCCCTTACATTACATCTATGAAAAATTCTTTGACAGTTTAGATTTAAGTTGGATTTGTTATTGAGCATCTTAATTTAGTGCTGAAAAGTCCATTAACATTTTAGATTTAGCTTTGATTTTTTTATGGTGAAAAACTCCTTTGTATTCAAATATCTTAACAGATTAGTCCATCACAATTTGAAGCAGCCAACCATGAGTTTTTTTTGTGTTTCTTGTGGTGATGTTTCATTGTAAGTGATATATGTCAAAATTCTTGTGGCGATGTTTCCAATTCATTATGTGAAGTTCAGCCAGCTCATTGCAATTAATGCTAATTCATAAAATATTCCATTATTTCTATGTAATCTTCAGGAATTAGTCCAGAGTGAACAAGAAGGATATCTAAACGAAAGCTTCCTTTCTGAAGTGAATGCACAGCTACGACAAGTAAGAGAACTCTTCTGTACACCTTTAGTTTGTTTTCATTTTCACACGAAATGATGAATGCATCAAAAGGCTGAAATAGCATAAAATTCTGATATGCGTGTTCATATTGGAAATCCTAGAATATCTTCAAGTTTTATCTTGAAAGTCCTATTATTTGAACATCTTATCTGTCATTGCTTATTGCTGGATATTAAACTTATCCCGTGCTTAGGCAACAGAAGACGAGGAAAAACCTGGCCTTGTGGCTATGTTGCAACAGGTTTTGCAGCTATATATATATATATATATATAGAATTCTTCCTAAACGTGCCTATGCAAAGAAAGGTAGTTTGCAGACACTAAGACTTTTCTGTGAAAGTTATCTCTTACTAGATTGTACTATTTAAGTAGGGAATGCAGAGTGTATACTTCCTAGTTCCTATTCCTATCTACTAGAAATATGAGAAATTCTAGCTGGAAGGAAAATAAGTATAATTTGGTACAGATGCAATATAATTTTCTTGCCGGACAAAGTCTTCCAGGATTCTGATTGGTGAGCCTCCCTTTATGTCAATGCTGCAGGAAAGGAGATCGTTCTTGCTATCTTTTAATATTGAGATATCTTGTTTAAGCCCTGCATTTGTCCAATTCATTATATAATTTCAAGTATGTTTTTTATTTTTTGTTTCCATGTTGCAAATCCATTGAAGTGAGTTGTGTATTTGTAGGCTGCCGGTTAAAACTTTGCTACTGTTGCATGTGGCTCATGCTATTTTATTCTTGTACAGCTTGCCTAGGCTGACCCGTGTTGTCAAAGAAGTAGAGTCTGAAAATGGTGGTTGTCATTTGAAGGTTTGTTCCTCTGTTTGTTCCATTTTCTTCTTTGCCGCTGTTTAATGTACCTGTACTGCTTTTAGCCCTGTGTTTTTTGGCACTTATTCTCTGCTAAGATGAAGCTTGGTAATTGTTGTTATTACATTCTTCTTTTCTTTTCCAAATTTTTATGTTTAAACCTAGATTTCTCATGAAATATGTAGTTGCAAGTACCTCCTGTAAAATGATAGTTCATTGTTGGATTTTGAGTAGTAAATAAGAATTTACTTGCTTGAGGTTTTTAGTAGGCAGCAGCTTCAGTTGGTTTATTTATTCAGCTTGCTGCTTCAATGAGTTAATTTATTCAGATCGGTTCATTTTTGTTGTCATATCTAATTATCTTTGGTACCTGGCTACGCTTAGTGTGATAGTGTCTCTTATATCATTTGAATATTTATATACAACTTTACTTTTGATTAATATAAACTACCTATGTCATATATGCATAATTAACATTTATTATTTTATTTTTTTAGTTGTTTTGTTTCAGATTGACACCTACACAAGTTACTTCAACTACACAAGGTGTTGGCCTAAGCTACTAGGAGATGAATCCTTTCAGTACACAAGTGATGCTACTTTTGAATTTAGTGTGTATATATATAGGATAACACTTAAATGTGTTCTATAATTTGTAAATGAATTTTAGATATCGATACTTTAGTGGGAATATTTTGATATAATGTATGGTTATATATATATGATTTATTTTGGTTAATGAAATATTTGAGTTAATTATTATTCTAGATTTTATTATTATACATTTTATTTAATTATTATTCACAAATTATTTTACAAAATAAGAATATCAAAAACTGCTACAGTAGCTAACATTTATGTGAGAATGACAATGTAAAACCGCCACAGTAGCATAAAAAACCATTGCAGTAGATCTATAAAACCGCTTCCATAGCTCTAAAACCGCTTCTATATGACTATAAACTCTTAGCAATGTGTTAAAAAACCGCCACATTAGGTAAGAAAACCGCCACATTAGATAAGAAAACCGCTACAATAGATATGAAATAACCGCCACACTAGATAGGTCTATTGTGGCGGTTTACTTACCTATTGTGGCGGTTTTTAGCTTTCATAATAAACCGCCACAATAGACATAAAAACCGCCACAATAGACCTAATGCAACTCGAGCAACAGAGGCGGGTAAAAACCGCCACAATAGACCTATTGTGGCGGTTTTAGAGCCTATTGTAGCGGTTTTGGTCCGCCACATTAGCCCTTTATTGTTGTAGTGAATGGAGAGTAAGTTTCTGTGGAATCAGTTGCTTGGTGTCCTTGGTAGGTGGGATGCTGAGAGAACTGCTTTGATCGTCACCTCCTCCCTTGTGCAGTTTGTGACAAGCTTCAATGGTGTTCATCTGCTGCAGAGTGGCAGCGTAACTTTGAATGAAATAAAACTTTTTGCTAGGATTGTATATAGTAGAATGCATCTTTGGTATGGTTCTTGTTCTTGTTACAAGTGGTTTATGCTTATGGATCGGACATCATGGAATCAAGTTATCAGTAGTGTAAGCAATTCTCAGCAAGGTTATATTAGTTTTATTTTGAATCTGAAAGTGTGGTGTAGGTGGAATTGTAATGGAAAGATAATGAATGAAATGCTTTGCTGGTGTTATTTACCCTTTGGTTATGGTTATGTGGTTATGAATAACCTGGGTAATAAAATAGTAATAGGTCTTATTAAATTCTTCCTAATACAAATCTCCAAGAAACAAAGTAGAGGGTTAGAGAGAAAATTTTTATCACTAACAACAACAAGGTTGGCGCAACAACCCATTCGGAATTTTTTACATATGGAGCATAGGTCAAGTAGAATTAATGCAATGATACACAACAGTTCTAACATTACACTAATCTCTGCGAATGATCCAAGTTCCCAGAGTGGGGCGAGTAGGATTAACAATATTTGTAGGTTAGTCGAGCTCTTTCTCTGTAATTGGTCCAATAAATCCTGGGAAACATGGATTACTACAAATCCAACTCATGTATTTAATCTACAACTTCTATGTCGCTTTATCAAAAAACTTGCTCCTAGTAGAATTGGATGGTGTAAGAAGTTTAGGGAATGGGTTAAAGGGGGTGGTCTATGAAAATTGGATCTTGGAATGTCCGGGGGTTCGGCCGTCCCAATTTCTGGGCGGAGGTTAATACATTCTGCAAAATCCAAAACATCCAGCTTTTGGCAATAATGGAAACAAAATCGGAAAATTTACCTGATGAGAAACTATGGAAGCAGGCGGGTTTTGACTCTGCTTGTTGGGTCCCAGCAAGAGGAAAATCGGGAGGGATTGGTGTTCTTTGGAAGGCCAATCAGTTGACCCAAGAAACCCTATCTGTAGTGATGGTAGGGGAAAGATACATATGTCTAGATTATGATAATTTTGAAGTAAATTTCAAATGCAGAATATTCATGGTTTATGCCCCTGCCCAGGAAAGCGAAAAATCACTATTCTGGGAAGAATTGAGTGGTGCGATAGAAGAATCACCCTGGCCATGTATCGTGATGGGGGATCTTAATGAGATTGTGGAAAGCAGTGAAAAACAAGGTAGAGCAGAGGCGTCAATGTCTAGATTCCGCAGATTAAATGAATTCAAGGAAAGAGGGGAGCTCTTCGACATCCCCTTCATTGGGAATACATTCACTTGGAGAAAAAAGAAATATGGAGAGGATAACATACTAGAGAGGTTAGATAGAGCGCTTGTGCAAAACGGAATTATCGAAAAATGCCCAACAATCAGAATAATGCACTATGCTTTCTCAACGTCTGATCATTGTCCGATATCTGTTGACTTGCAGTTTGGGTCGCAACCGAGACCTACTCCGTTTAAATTTGAGAATATGTGGCTACAACGTAAAGATTTGAGAAATATCGTTAAGCAGGCATGGCGAGCAAGTTGCGGGGGTTCTGCCATGTTCCAATTAACTTTTAAGACAAAAGTTCTAAAAGCAAAAATCAAGGAGTGGAATAAAAAAACATTTGGAAACATTTTCAAGCAATTGATGGAAGTAGAGGAACAATTAATTACAGTGCAAAAAACTCTGAGTGAACAAGAAGATAATACTTCGATCAATAAACAATTTAGGCTATTAAAAAAGAAAGATGCCCTAATCAATTTCCATAAAACTTATTGGAATCAACGAGCTAAAACGAAACACATAAAACTTGCGGATACAAATTCAACTTATTTCCATAAAATCGCCTCTGGAAGACGAAACAGGAAAATCATTAGATCTATTAACTCTGCGGAAGGAACCCAAATATTAGGAGAGGAAAATATTATGGTAGAAATACAAAGAGATTTTGAGAAACGATTTAAAAAAGAAAGGGATGATCGAATTGGTTGGAGCGATTCGTTAGAACTAATCGCTCCGAGTATTTCGGTAAGTGAAAATGAAGAACTAATAAAGCCAGTCTCGAATAATGAGATTAAAAATGCAGTTTTTAGCCTAGGAAGGAACAAATCCCCGGGACCAGATGGATTTACAACAGAATTCTATAAGCAGTATTGGGACATTGTGGGCCCCTCGGTTACGCGGGCGGTAAAAAATTTCTTTATCTCCGGGAAAATGCTACGACAAGTGAACCATACTTTTATCACACTTCTTCCAAAGATTGACAATCCAACCACAACAAATCACTATAGACCGATAAGCCTATGCTCTATTATATATAAAATTATCTCCAAAGTCCTGACAGAAAGACTAAAGAAGGTAATGGGTAAATTAATCAACCCTCTGCAAGGTGCCTTTGTAGCTGATAGGGCGATCCAGGATAACATACTTATAGCACATGAAATTTTCCACTCATTCAAAACGCGTAATGGTCTGGAGGGGTGGATGGCTATTAAATTGGATATGGAAAAAGCATACGATAGGGTAAACTGGGATTTCTCATGGGAAATAATGAAGCGATTTGGTTTCCACCCAAATTTCATAAATTGGATAAAAGAGTGTATCTCAACTGCATCTTTCTCAGTATTAGTGAATAGCTCGCCGACTAAGGTATTTCAACCGACTAGGGGTGTCAGACAGGGTGATCCTATTTCCCCCTACTTGTTTATCCTTGGGGCGGAACTATTGGGCCGGAGACTACTAAAAGAATCGATGCAACCAGCAAGCAAAGTAGGGTTTAAATTTGGCAGAGGGGGACCGTCGGTGCCTTTTCTGGCATTTGCAGATGACATAATCATTTTTTCAAAAGCTTCTTTAGAGGCCAGCCAGAAAGTGAAAGAGATTGTTGAAGAATACTGTCAGTTGTCGGGGCAAAAAGTCAACTACCATAAGTCTTCTTTCCAAACGACGAAGGGTGTTCCAGGAAATAGAATACAACTGTTACAAAATTCGCTTCTGGCTCCCCACACTAGGGCTATGGAAAAATATCTAGGGTGCCCACTCATTAGTGGGAAAGTAAACAAAGAGACTTTTGAGGAGATAGTTCTTAAAACAAAAAATCAGCTAACTAAATGGAAAGCAAACTCCATCTCACAGCAGGGGCGGTCCATACTAATTAATGCGAATCTATCTGCAAAACCGTTGTTTGCTATGCAAAGCTTCATGCTACCTGCTTCGATCCACAAAAATCTTGACCAGATTAATCGATCTTTCTTCTGGAATAAAGATCTCCAATATAAGCCACTTATAAGCTGGGACAGAATATGTAAGCCTAAACGCAAAGGTGGTCTAGGGATAAGAAGGTCAGAAACGATGAATGAAGCACTTCAAATGAAGTTACTATGGAGAACACTTGCTGAGCCGGATAATATGTGGGTACAAGTAGTAAAACATAAATATCTGAAACACTCAGACATCCTCAACTATGAACACGTGAAAAATACCTCCTGGTAGTGGAGAAATGCAGCTTCCTTAATAGAGAAATTTAAATCGGGGCTAGTCTGGGCAATAGGAAATGGGGAAACGGTCCGTTTTTGGACGGACAATTGGATAAACAAGACTGCTCTCGGGATTAGACCTGGGGGAACTCCAGCACACGATAAAAACACGCCAGTGAGCAACTTTATCTCCAATGGCCAGTGGGACAAAACCAAACTTCTGAGTGTGCTTGATTCTTATACGACCCAGACAATTATGGATATCCCTTTACCATCGAAACCTATGACGGACAGACTATACTGGTGGCCAGATAAACACGGGTGGTTTACAACGTCCAGTGCTATTAGATTAATTTCGAATACGGAAGCCTTTACAGATGATCCCAATGAATGGATATGGAAGGTGGATACTATGCCAAAAATCAAGAATTTTTTATGGAAAATTGCACAGAATGGATTACCTAAAGATAGACTGAGCAGAAGAGGAACCCCAGTCCCGACACAGTGTGTTCTTTGCGAAAGTTTTGCTGAGGATGAACAACACCTCCTCATAGAATGCCCATATGTTAAACAGAATTGCCTAACAACAACAAGACTACACAACTTGGTCAACCAACGCACCAACTCAAGACGGGATGGGAGAAGTCTAATGAATCTTATTGGAACTCATATGAATAAAGAAGAAAAAAAGGAACTGGCAATAAAATGGTGGACTCTATGGTATTATAGAAACCAAGTTGCGTTTCAGGGGAAGAGTAAACCATCTCAGATAGAACTGCAGCAGTTCCTACAAAAAACAAGAGAACAGTGGAAAAAAGCCGGTATGGATGATGGGAGTCTGTCAAACCCAAAGTCTAGTCAGAGGGTGAATAGGAAAAGGGCAATTAGCAGGAAAAATGTAAAATGGAGAAAACCGGAGAGGGGATTCCTCAAGATGAATTTTGATGGAGCAACGGATGAGTTAGGTTTATCCTCAGCTGGCTACATAATAAGGGACCATGAAGGATTAGTAATAAAGTTAGGAGCAAGTAGACTTGGGCAACTATCCCCTCTCCAGGCTGAATGCATGGCCTTGAGAATTGGGCTAAATGCGATCAAGCAGATAGATTGCACAAACATCATCATTGAAGGGGACTCTAAAACGATTATCGATAACCTCAAATATAATAGCCCATGTCCGTGGGAAATAGAACTTATTATGGGAGACATCAAAAGACAGATTACTGAAGTCCAAAATGTGGTTTTTTCGCATGTGCCCCGCGAGGGTAACAGGTCGGCTGACAAGGTTGCACACCTTGGCCGCCTTGTTAATGGGGCGGCCTTGACTTTTAACACCGATCTTAATGATCTCATCCATCGGGATGCTATCGGTTAGATTTTATCCAACCGAATTATTACCTATTCAAAAAAAAAAAAAAGTGGCGGTAAAGAGAAGAAAAAGCATGCATCATCCACCAACGCCCCACTTTCCCTTTTCCCTTTTTCCCTTTTCTTTAATGCAGCTTTGAATAAATTAATCCCACTTTCCCCTCTTTTATTCTTAATCTCCAATTGAATCAATTTTATGATTTGTGTTCAAAGTTGCACCAAAGCTGACATTAGAAGCAAAACTTAAACTAAATAAGATGTAGAGATAAAAGTTGCACATATGTGATCAGTCAAAAGGAATTAAAATTATATTAATCTATTCTTTATAATTGTTCATCTTGAAAGGATATGGGCAATAGCTGGAAGAAATTGACAACACAGAGCCACTAAATACAAATAAATGACCATATATATCAAGTTAAAGGTACAGTTTGATGATAGGTTATACAAAAATGTATGCAGATAGAACCTTCTCAAGTAGTTGTGAAGTGTGATGTTATTTGTCTTTATATTAGGGATATATAATAGAGAACATGGACCATGAAGCAACATTTGTTGAAGCACATGGATGGGGTTCATGTTCAGTGAACTACAACATCCAAAGGTGTCATTTCATTTGCCATGTACTTGAAACCCTTCATGAAAACTACTACTCATTATATTCATCTTGTAACTGGCAAACATTAGATTTAAATTCCAAGACCAACTAAGTTCCTTACTCCACCTGGATGCTTGTTCTGTATGATTTAGGGTCTAGGGCTACGATTTCGTTACATTACAGCAATTAAGCTCAACAGCTTCCTATATCGATTCCGATTGATGCAAACATGACCGCCCTTTACCGAAGAGTGTAAAACGCATTTCTACTTGTCAATGCAGCAAGGTGTGTGTCTCCTCCTTTCCCTTGTCTTATGATTTTTATTTACTGTTCAGAGTTTTTGCAAAGAGAGGACAAACAGTAAAGAGGACCAAAGTAAGTAGAATTGTAAAGCAAGCATACTTAGTAGTACTTACCTGGACACTTGCATCTGCTTCATATAACCAATCCAATCACCACATTGCATCAAACAAAACAAAAGCATTTTATTTCAGGTTCACATCACCATAGTCAGCATTACAGCAAGAAAATGTCCTAACACAAACAATAGTTAGACAGCAATGGAAGGAATTGAATGAACTTTTACTCTTCATTCCTTTTTCCTTTTGAATTATCAGCCATGTACCTTTCAATGATACAAAATACAAAATCTACAAAAACTCCTCAAGCTTTGAGGGTAGACATAACAAAAAACAAAAAGGAAACCTGAAGAGAAGAAAAAAAAAATCAAAGAATAAAAACTTACATTAACACAGTTTTCTACATGCAAATTTTTCCATTTTGATCAATTTTTCTTTGGTGCATCCATTTTTGTTTTTAGATCGTTTTTTCTGTTTTTCAGTCAGAAATGAACTTAAACCAGTTCCATGAGGAGAGGATCTCCAGCAGCCATTAATCTGACCAACTTTATAAATTCTTGCTCACTTGTAACACTCCATGGGTGAACAGCTGGGGCATGGGCTGAATACATGGTTGAAGAGTTTGATGGAGGTAGTTTTTCTTCGTAAACCATTGTGTTTAGAACTGTATCGAAATTCTGAGGAGAATCCATTGACAGAAAGATCAAAGGAGTTGCAACCTTTTGGTGCATCTCAACATCACCGATCATGTTGACCAGGTCAAGATAATCATCCACATATCTCCTGGGAACATAGAACACCTCAGAGTTGCATATGATCAGATCGTCTTCGCTTGCAGTTTCCTTGTAGTTGATTTGGAAGTGGGCTGGCATCATGTTAACAACGTTCTTAACCATCTCCGCCTGTTTCGCAAACCAGTCTGTATTGTCTTTGGTTGAAACTGTACTCCAGGACTTGGACACCTACGGGAAAGACATTAAAAATGTGAGGAAAGGAGATTTATGAGTTTACCATTCAGCTCAACTGTGAGGAGAGTGTGCTTTAAAGGAAGTTCAAGATCACAGTGGTCGCACATGGAAAGGAACAGCTGATTTCATGCTTACAAATGCAATGATGGAACAATAGAAGATAATAAAAATGAAGATCATATTACCTTGTCAGTGATCCAAAGCTTAGTCTTGTCTGCTTGCAGCAGATTCCAGTAATTAAGAATAGTATTATCATGAAGGAAGAGAAAGCCTTCGGCGCTTGAGTACCTCTTCATCACAATAGGAAGCTTCCTGCAGGACAATGAAAAGAATAATTAGAATGCACGAAGAAATATCACTAATAGAATACCAGGCAAACCAATTCAGTAGAAAAAGGAAGCAGCATACATGGAAAGCATAGATAACTTACTTGTAAATGTAATCCAGCTGTCCCTGATGAACAACAAGATCTTTGTTTTTGTGTTCTGACAGAATGATGACAGTTTTGAAGATGCGCCCATAGAGCAATCGCCACTCAAGGGCAGTGCGTTCAATAGGCCCGCTACAAAACATAACAAGCACCACGTTTCCAAAATTCTTCCTCCACCGAATCAAGTTTCCAATTTCATAATTCACTGTTCCTATCTCCTCAACTCCAAGATGGAAAGACGGCAACTTTTGCGGAACAAACTCTTTCCTATCTCCGTGACCGACAGTTGCACGAGGCCGTTCCAGCTCTAATGACATAAGCCTTGGCTGTTGGTAACCAACAGCGAGCAAGTCTTGAAGCCAAGCAGCAGTCAGTTTAACGTCATTTTCGCTCCAAAACCTCTCCTCTGCCATGGCAAAGCTGAGTTCCAAAATCTTCTCAAACAAACTATTCTTTCTAGATCTCCACGAAACCAAAAACTTCACTAGACGGCCCACATTCACATGGAGATCCTTCTCTTCAGAGAAAGGGTACCCTTCAATCCTGTCATACCTATGAACAGTGGGAGGATAAACCACAACATACCCTCCAATCTCCCACAAAAGCCTTTGCCCCCAATAACCGCGAAGAACATCAGAAGCCATTGAACTAACTGAAACAGGAAGCATCAGGGCCCAAAACGCAGAAGAGTGGAAGAGCGTATTGAAAGAGTTAGCCGGTGCCATCACACCCTGTGGCAATGCCACTTTGGGTGCACGATCATCAAACCTAATATCGAAAGGTTCCAAACCTGACTTCCTAGTGAAATAGAACACAGAATCCACATCAGGAAGGCCACTAGAAATCCCCTGTTGTATGAATTGCTTCCCACCAAACACCTCAGTGTAGTAGTCCTCATCTGCAACTTCGCCCACATTTTCAAGTGGCAAACCTCTAGGCCATACTGATCGTTGCCCGAAATGTATATATGGATTAACAACTGTTCGATTCGGGTTCTCATGAGTATATTGCAAAATAATCTCCTGCCTAGCTTGCTCTCCCATCAACTCCACATCAAAATGCTTCCCTAAATCCCCATCAATCACATCCCCTCTATCGTCAGCATCAAAAATCTTAGTAGCCCCATGTTGAATTGCGAACAAATACCCAATAGTCTTCCTAACATGGGAATTATAAGGCAGAAAATCGAAAACTCGAAAACCTAGCTTGGATTGCATCTCAACAGAAAGAAAGATCGCACCTTTGAGTTCCCAATCAGAGGGCGTCTCCGAATTTCCAACAGCCAGCACCTGCCATCCCCTAATCTTCACCAGATTCCGAAGCGAATCGGAGGGGGATTTGGAAACGGAGACAATGATCCACCGATCTGCTCGAAAATTCGTGAAGGGAGTGGACTTGTCTTTGATGGAAGGGACCGAATTCCAGTTGATTTGGGGGAAGTGGAGGGTTTCGAGCTGCTGGGCGGTGGACTCAAAGCAGCGGAAAGCGGCGGTATCTCCGACGTTGCGGAGGAAGAAGAGAGCGGCAACGGTGGCGATGAGGAGGATAAAGGAGACGATTTTGGAGAAGTTGTCGGAGGCCCATGTGGAGAAATCGAGGTTCTTGGTGCGGGTGAAGCGAGAAGGATCGAGGGTGGGTAGGGATTTGGGATGATTAAGGGGTTTTGGTTTTGGCTGCGGGTTTGGGTTTGGGGATCTCGCAGGTAAACGATCTTGGACTAGCATTTGATAGCACCTGGAATAAAGCTTCAAATTTTAGAATTGAATCCGCCAAATTACAGCAACACTGACTCAATTCAGTGGCAGACAAACAGGAATTGGGGAATAACGGAGTGCGGATGGGCTCCAAATCTGTTTCAAGTGTTTCGGCAACTGTCGTTGTTCGAGTTTGTGGACAAATAAGGGTAGCTGCCGACAGAAGATGAAGAGGAGGTTGCTTGAGAATGAAAACAAAAGCTGATCAATCAACGTTCACCAGCACGGTTGGTGTGGGTGTTAGAAGTGTTGAGTGCGGTAGAAGAACTGTCTCAGGATTTGGCCTTTCCCTTTCAGTTCTTCTTCTTCTTCATCTGTCTCCTTGATTTCTTATTCTATTATTGGATGAAGAACTTCACAAAACCACCCGTTATTTCACCAATTTTGCTTATACCAACCTCTTATTTTCGAAATTATATACTCAGTATGAAATTGTTTGCGCTTCGGATATATACACCGCAAATCCACACGTTTATTATGACGTGCATGCATGTCGTAATCAACGTGCATGTTGGATACGGAACACGACGTGCCTAAGTGTGTGCACGCCATTTTTTTTTAAAAAAAAAAACATGTATGCATGTCGTTTTGACGTGCATACACGTTTTTTCAAAAACGAGAGGACGTGCCCCTTCGTCTCACATTTGGCATTCCAGATCGAGAGAGAGAGAGAGCAACGCTGGCGAGAGAGAGAGAGAGAGAGAGAGAGAGAGAGAGAGAGAGAGAATCCGACCGAGCGAGAGAGATGGAGACGGAGATGGTGGTGGCACAGGAGGTGGGGGCGGCGCCCATGGCAGACACGGAGATGGTGGAGGAGGTGGCCATGGCGACATAGGAGGTGGCGGTGGCGGCAGTGGAGGGTGGTGGTGGTGGTGGGTTGGTGGTGGAGGGTGGTGGTGGAGCGGTGGCGGAGGCGATGGAGGTGGCGGCCGACGATCAGCCGGAGGTGGCGATGCAGCCTCTATTACCGCCGCGGAAGCGGCGTAATATGGAGGTGTCTCCTGTCTCGACCCCACCGGTATGTTATTTGAATTATTTATTTTATTTGATTGTAATAATTTTATAGTTTTATAATATAGTTTGATAGATAATATAGTTTTATAATATAGTTTGATAGATTATAATTGATAGTATATAGTTTTTATAATTTGTTATATGTTTATAATTTTATAGTTTATAAAATATAGTTTTATAATGTAGTTATATAGTTTAGATTATTGTTTAATAATATAGTTGTTAATATAGTTTGTATAATATAGTTTAAATATTTGTTTTATGTTTGTAGTTTCAAATATTTATAGTTTAAATAGTTTGTACAATATGTACAAACTACATTAAAATACATTAAAATAAATTCAAATACATTAAAAGATATTTAAAAGTAGTATAATACATTACAATATCGAAAATACATTCAAACCCAATAAAAACATTAGAAGCGATTAATATATATTAAAATATATTAAAAGACATTAAAAGATATTAAAAGACTTTAAAAGATATTAAAATATATTAAAATACATCAAAAGACATTAGACTAACATTAAAAGTCATTAAAATACATTAAAAGACACTACAAGACATTAAAAGCCATTAAAATCCATTACGAGACAGTAAAAGTCATTGAAAGTCATTCCAAGACATTAGAAGACATTAAAATAAATTCAATCCCATTAAAAGACATTATAACAAATTGAAAAGACATTAACAACCAACTACATGAAATGAATTAGCATAAGTAATACAGAAAGTAACATATTCTTAAACATTTCACAATAAAAGGCAGGGAGGCTCATGAGGAATGATGGTAACCTACGGTCGGTTAGGGTCAACGACTAGGCAGCGGTCAGTCAGATTATGGTAGAGGGCGGGGGAGAGCATATGGTTGAGGGACGAGCAGAGGGGGAGACGGTACCCCATGTTAGAGAGGATGAGACACATACAGTACATGATTTACTGATGTCTGCAGAGGGCTACCAACAATACATGATCTACTGATGTTTGTAGAGGGCTACCAGCAGTCCATGGGGACCCCCCCCCCCCCCGGGCCGACGAGGATGACAACTTCTGGCGGGGTCTGCCTGATTTCCGCTCTTCTGGTGATCCGACGGATGGGCAGCAGCCTTCGTTTGAGTCCGCCTATGTACTCAGCAGCTGCGTCACTGATGTAGTTGCGGATCGATGGGCCCACGGGGTAGACCGCCTGCTCGGCTACCTCCCACCATCCACGAGGCATCTACTTCAAGCGACCACGAGGCTTCTACTTCCGCCACCCACGATGCTGAGGCTTTGACATCCACACCACCACCGATTTCTTTGGCTTCTACAAATGACACCATCCCTGACGTCGTAGAGGGGGTAGACGACGGGCAGGATAGGCAGCAAGAGCGGCAGGAGGAGAGGCGGTCTGAGGGGCAGACTGATGGACAGGGGCAAGGGGCATGAGAGGGGGGGGGGGCAGGAGCCCGCGCCCATCCCTGCACAGGCTATTGCAACGGCTGCGCAGGTCGACCCATTCTTTCCGCCAGGCGATTTGCTGGTCTCTTACAGGCACCACCGAGCGTACCGGGTGTGGAGGGAGCCGACTGTGGATCTGCCGCTGCTGAAGTTCCACCATTGGGCGAGTCACCTGCTACCGTTTGACCCGTATATCTTCGAGAGCCCGGGGACCTGGTGGCAGGATCTGATTCCATCGGGCATCCCGCAACTGTGGGCCCTCCATTGGGAGGGTGTGAACGAGTTCACGGTCACCTCATTCCTGGAGCATTGGCACCCGGAGACCAGCTCCTTCTATTTTCCGTGGGGCGAGATGACCATCACGCTACACGATGTTGCCTGCCTCCTAGGGGTTCGGATTGAGGGTCTGCCGTGTTTGTCACACCTGGGGCCGACGGAGCTGATCCACACGGTCGCCGCGTACTACCAGTTGACTCCAGAGGCCCTGCGCTCATATAGAAATGCTGACGGCCCTCCCGTTGCGGTGGTGACGGACGAGTGGATCGCGAGACACGGGCCGCTCATCGACCCCGCGCTCGCTGATGACCCCGAGGCCGCAGCTGATCTTGAGCATATTCTGATCCGTACGCATACGGGAGGAGGGCAGCCAGAGGATGACCCTACACAGCGTCGGTTTCTACACCTTGGTTATTTGGCCACCGCTGTCGCTGCGACTCTGTTTGTAGACAAGTCGCAGAGCCGGATCCCATGTAAGATGTTTAGCCTTGTTTGGGACATCCCCCGGACGGCCACCATTGCATGGGGTGTAGGTGCCCTTGCCTGTCTCTACAGGGGCCTAAGCGAGGCTACTCGAGCAGGTGCAAAGGGTATAGATAGCTGCACACCGCCACTACAGGTACGATATCGCTGAATTCGTTTTATAGTTTAGTAATATTTATATTATATTCTAACCACATTGTGTTTTGTGTCAAGGCTTGGATATAGGCGTACTTCCCTCGCTTCCGAGGCGATCTATCCAGCGATCCGGCTAGGAAGGCCAATCGACGCTGGTATGCGAAGTTCATCCCTCCGAAGGCGCCTACCGGCGCGAACCCAGCGGCCAAGCAGGCGAAGGTGAAGAAGATGCGGGACGAGGTCGACCGCCTTACCATCGCCGATGTATGAATTCGAGGCTCTAATTATATGACATATATTTCGTAAATGTGAATTGCGACTGATTTTTTTATTTATAGGTGGAGTGGATGCCCTTTGGGCGTGATCTAGACTTCGACGGCGAGTACCGTCAGTCACCTACTGGGGCACCATCACATTCTTCGGGGAGGAGGAGCCATATATGCCCGATAGGTGCCTTCGGCAGTTTGGACGAGTCCAGGGGGTCCCGCAGGCCATCATCCAGCCGAGGCAGTTCACCCGCGACGCCACATTGATGCCGAAGTACGTTGCCCTGTTTGACGCCGCGCACGGCAGGTGGCAGGACTTGCAGGACGAGGGTCGCTTTTACCGGTTGGCTGATCACAGACGCACCAGCGAGGACTATCGGGCCGGTGTCACTGCTGAGTACATGACCTGGTACGCATCTCAGAGCCGACCGTACGTGCTGCCCACCACGCCACCCCATCCGGACCCTCCAGTGCCCGTCTACCCGATCGCCATGGATCCATAGGTGGACCTACCTTATCCTGTAGTTATCCCTCCGGCGGTAGCGGCTCGAATGCGGGATATAGAGGGCTATATACGGGCCTTGGTCACTCACCCTCAGATCCAGCAGTTGTTAGACGGGGTGACTGATATATTGGATGATGTTGTACGGTCCACTAGATCACCGTGATGTACATGTAGATTGATACAACTTTTGTAGTATCTAACTTTATATTATATTCACTTTTTTATATTATATTTCTATGTTACCCTATATTATCTATCTTTATATTCACATTATATTTTTGTCAACTCCTGTTACAGTAATTGATTTTGAAGTCCAGTAAATATATATAGGTGAATTTTAATCTGTCAAGAATAAATCCCTTGTAAATTCAATACAACGACATGCAGGGTAGGTAGGGTTTAGGGTTTGTCTAGGGTTAGTGCTAGGGTTTGAACGTCGTATACGAAGTGCAGGGTTTGCATGTCGTATACGACGTGCATATATTGCACGTCCAATACAACGTGCATGCACGTCGTTGATCACGTGCAGTGTTGCACATTGTATTGGACGTGCATCTTCGCGTAAATTTGACGCACAACTGCCTATTTGAAGCGGAGCAGGATATCCTGATTCCGCATCCTCCAAAACAAAGTCCGATGTAGTTCGATATATTCCGTCACAGTTAGAGTAGCTATGGCCAAGTCGCAAGGCAATCGTCGTCTCCAAGTTTGCCAGGTACGAATACGTTTCGTATACTTCAATATATTCCATATGTATTGCATTATGTTTATATTTTCACTCATGTTATTATAGTTTCGAGACTTCACACCTGAGTTCTCGGACTCAAAGGTTTGGAATGACCGTAACGAAATGATTACGCATTTCAAGGACTTGGGTCAGAAACACTGCATGATTTTAGTAATCAAGCGGTCTTGGACGGGGGCGTCAAACCGTCCAGGTGGTTGCGAGCAGTATGGGGAGTACCGACCACAAGGAAGGAAGCTCCAAAGCACGCAATCGAAGATAAACGGATGTCCATTCTCTCTACACGGGCAAGAAGGCTCGCCGGGTCACTGGGTTATGACGGTAACCAACGGTGTTCATAACCACGGGCTTCCCATCAGCTTGAAGGGTCACGCCATCGCCGGACAGATGACAGAGAGGGAAAAGAAGATGGCTAGGTGGATGAAGGAAATTGGTACTCCTCCAAAAGTCATTGGGTACGGATTGAGGCAGTTGGATGAGACCAGCGTCACGTCATCGCGTTCCCTTACTAACTCTCTCAACAGGATGGCCGCCGAAGAAAGGGGTAGTCGGATGATGACCCAAGATACCCTGCATCGTATGCGGGAAAGAGGGTACTACTACGAGTTCAGACGACATCCAGATGACAACGACGTCTTGAGCGACCTCTTCCTAGCGCATCCTGACGGGATACGGCTACTCCGAAGGTTCCATTACTTCATCATATTGGACAACACGTACAAAAAAAATGCGTAAGTTACTTAATTACGATTACATTATTACACATCTATCCAATTATAAAGTATTGCACATTTAACATATTTACACTTGCAGATATGGGATTCCATTGTGCGAGGTGGTCGGGTTCACACCCTCAGGCCATACTTACTGCATCGCCTATGCCTTCATGTAGCACGATGACAAAGGATTTTCAATCGCCTTAAATCCTATCAAATATATCCGACTAACCTAACTAATGTAGTTTGGCAAGTACGGGTCGATCCCACGGAGAGTCAACGATTTGTATGCAAATCAGAGTGTGTCAATAAGAACCAGAAACAAAAAAGGGGGGATTTTGATGGTTTGAACTAACTAAGAATGCAAAAGTAAGCAAAACAATAACGTAAAACAGATTGAGTGAACAAATATGAGAGAATAGCTCAGGTTAATCAATCTCAGCAATCAGGTTTGTTCATTGATCATTGATATCAAAAAAAATAACTTCCTCTCGAATACTTTGTTGTGGAAAGACTATGTCTTTTGAATCCAATTCCTTATCAAAAAAAATAACTGATCGGAAGCTAAGGCTCTTGGCGGCGCTAAATGTTGTCTTCCCCAACGTCCAACATCTCCTTTACTGGTTACACATGACGAGAAGATGCGAGGAGGATGCTCTGAAGATCACAAAGAATTTAAACCACGCTGACATCTTCAAAGGCAACTGTTGAGGGTTGTTCCAATCGAGGTCGGAGGAATCATTCAACCGACGTCGTCGGGCGCTACACGCTGCATGGCACCCATTCTCAGGTGTGGTGGCGTATTTAGAGGCGGTGTGGCTTCCGTACAACAGGAACATCGTACGATGCTACGTAGATAATGTCTTCCATTTCAGCACTCGTACAACAAACAGGTACACCTTACTTCATATCTCCCATTACAATATGATATGACATCAAACATTTAGTGGTATGAACTTCAATGTTTACGTGAAACTGTTTACAAAATTGAGGGTCAACACAAGGTTCTCAAGGAGGCACTGCACTCATCGATTGGTGACTTTCGCATCGTGATCGATGCAATCCATAGAGTCAACGATTGCCAACTGCATGAGCTGCAAGCTGCTTTGGAGATTGACTGCTTCAAATGGCCAACAACGGCGTATAAAATCAACCTTTTTGATGAGGTAAAGACTTTAATCTCCAAAAAGTGCTTCGACTATCTGTACAAGTTGTGGTAGGATGTCGTAAACCAAAACATTCCTCCGGAATGCACGATCCGACATTGGAGGGTTTGTTTACGGGATCCCTTGTGTCCATGAGATTCAGGCATACGTCAATTTCGGTACTCCGATACCCGCTGAGGACATCCACCCGTTCTGGATGGATTTGTCATGGACTGACATCGACGACACCCCACTGTCGTTTGAGTTATCATCTTCATACACGGATTCCAACAATTTATGCGACGATGAGCTCCACCCACCCTCATTTGCAAGCGTCCGATCGAAAGGGAGGCTTCGGGGATCGAGGAATGCCTGCAGAACCAACCCGTTGCCATACGAGGAGTTAAGGGAAAGATTTGAGATTGAAGAAGCACTTGCTGCTCGAAATGCTGCTCTACATCGTCCACAAGCGACCTCATCTCGACGTGGACGTGATGATGTGTTCGGAGGGTTCAACTGGGGTCGAAACAACGTTGATCCTTTCATGTTCAGACATATTGAGGGTGTGAGGGACACTATTGGAGATGGTCATTGTGGCAATCACTTGGAGGATCACACCGATCTCTACGCCGATTGTTATATGGGAGGGTACCCATTCCAGCAGTTCGTCGACAACCAGAGATGGGCGGGACCTATGCATGGTGATAGAAGACGGTGGATAGAGCTACCTATCATGGGTTTAGTATTTACAATGGTATATCATATTCCTCTCGTCGTCCTAGCTTGGCATCATCCGTTCACATGTCTCCCCATGACCTCGCCGACACCTGCTAACAACCCTCAATCAGCAACCCTTGGTTTAGCCTGCATCGGAAACCAAGACCATTTTGCCGCGGTATGACTTCAAACGTCTTATATTATTACCTATTTTACTTTTCATCTATATGTCAATACTCTAACTCTAATTTTTCGTTCTCATAGGTCTGGTTGCGTCCTAATGCTCCTATTCCGCCGCCTGCGCCAGAATGGGTCGCACATCATCATCCGAGCGTCGAAGGATGGGATCCTCCTTTTCAAGCTCGGTTTGACAGATTTCGAGCCTTACGTGTCGAGTCTGGCCGCCCTTTACATTTTGCCTAGATTTTTTTCCACCAATTTATTACAATTATGGATGTAAACTTTTTTTTTTTCTGTTCCTTGTAACATTGTTCGCATATTATCCGAATGAAAACCTTAACAATTATTGCTTGCCATTTAATTTCTTTCAATTAACCCCAAAAAACCCTCGAAAAACCCTAAACCCTAAGTAGGGTTTGCACGTCACTTAAGACGTGCACAATTGCACATCGTTAACAACGTGCAAAAATGCACGTTATTAATGACGTGCAATATTTGCACGTTGTTAAGGACGTGCAAACCCTAGTTTGCTAACGACGTGCACAGTTCCACACTTTCACGTTAATAATGACATACATGCACGTTAATAAGGACGTGCAAATCCTTAATGATCATTTGCGGTGTATCTAACAAGACCCAATTGTTTGTTATTTATAGGGGTGGGCATAAATCCCTAAAATCTCGCAAATCTTGGTCCCGTTACGGGCCTGTCCCAATCCCGATGGGATTTCGAAAAAAAAAAAGTGAATCACGTTTCGAAAAAATTATGTGGGACGGATGACCCGTCCCATTTCTTCATATCTCATTCCGTCCCGTCCTAGTCGACTAGTTTTAAAAAAATGATTGTCCATTTACAACTAACATATTTTTTTTCTACTATCTTTCTCTGATATTTTAATTAGTTTCAACTTTCAAGCATGTGATAGCATTATCTAAGTTTGTTGCATTTTTCGTTTCATAAAGTTGATAACTTTTATCACCAATCATTTTTTAAACTTGTCGGTTGGATGACCGTTGGTTATATTACAATATGGATCTTTATTCAAGGATATTTGTTGTGCACCCATTTGTCTTGCAACTTTCTAGGTTATTATGATTGCCAGAACCCTAGAGCTGCATATTTATTTCTATAAATTGCGCTTGGACCTTCTCTTAACAAAATTCATACATGATAACATTCAATATGATTAAGCTATTTTAGATTCATATAAGTATGTTATCTTATTGCTGCTTCATTTGTTTTGTGCAATTAGGGTAAAAGTATCTATTAGGGAAAACAATAGCAACAAAGTCCGTAAGAATGAAAGCTGTTAACAACTACAATTCTGTTATGTCATTTTATCTTGTATAGTTGTATAGATGGGGAAGAAAGACAAGGCTTCGCAACAAGTTCATATCCTAGAAATTGAACAACAAATTAAGATGAAAACAATAACAACAAATTCCGCAAGAATGAAAGCGGTTGATTTGAACAACTTGGTGAGCAACGAGTTGCAAGACAAGTATGAAAGACAAAGTAGGGGTTTATATTATGGATGCAGCTCTGGAAGAAGAAGACAAAGTAGGGGTATGAATTGCCAATTTGAGGTATCCAAATGTTACTAATTATACTAAC
This sequence comes from Persicaria maculosa, assembly GCA_963922045.1. Taxonomy (NCBI): domain Eukaryota; kingdom Viridiplantae; phylum Streptophyta; class Magnoliopsida; order Caryophyllales; family Polygonaceae; genus Persicaria; species Persicaria maculosa. The sequence continues at coordinate 48,745,260 of OY998259.1, read as the reverse complement.
ATGATAAAGATGATTAAATCAGTACTTTAGTTGTAATCATACTCATACCACCTTTATTGAAAATCATATAGAAATTTTTACTTCGAAAGTATGAGAATCTTTGCTGAAAAAAGTGTTGGGTAGCTTTTTTTTTTTTTAGTCAAGTATGGAAACTTAGAATCTAGAAAGCAAAAAGTATAAACACACATACCTTACCCAAAATGAGGAGATTGTAGAGAACATTGTAAGTGTTTTTCTTAATTGTTGAAGCCTTTTATCATAAGTTAGATTGTAAGTAAATAATTAAAAGGGGAAATACTAGTAAATACCCCACTTTGATAATTGGTTTGCAAAAATACCTAGGTTTGAAAATAATTGCATCAATATATGAAAATTTGCAAAAATACCTTATTTAATCATCAAAACTACCCACCACCCCAAAAAATCAGGAAAAAACGGTTAAATATTTTTGGTATTTATCATTTTTCTTATATTTTTAAATTATATTAAATAATTAAATAATAAAAAATAATGGAATTAAAAAAAACTCAATCTCATGATTTAGGTCCAAACCGTATCTTTACTCAATCTTCCGCCGATTATTGATCAAATCATGTCAATGTTCGTATTTGGGATTGTCAAGAACGATATTCATCCTGTCAATGTGATATTATTATGGTTTCAAGATATATATTGACAATCCTTTTGTAAATATGGTTAATAATCCAGAAGATATGATTTACCGTATCTTTAGTGATTCTCTACAGCCTTGTCACTATGAACATTACTCATGTCGTTGTGAACATGGAACTTTGTCATCTTGGACATGTCTTTAATTTCTAGTTATGGTATGGATAAAATCTTATCTTTATTCTCTTCCCTATTATAGACTTCATCCTGTCAGTATTAATTATCAGCTTTGTCATAAATAACTTATATCCTATCAAAAAGAAATTTTATTTATGTCAGTATTAATTCTCTTACTAAGGCAATGTTTTTCATCCGACTAGTTTTATTATTTTTAAATTCTTGGAAAAATATTAAAAGCATTATTTTAATATATATTTCTTTTTTTAAATATTTTTTTACTTTTCTTTTAATTTATAATTCTCCTTTTAAATATTTTTACATTTAAATTTAAAGGTAAAACCAATCATTAATTTTTAGCACAAATGACTCACCTATCCTATTTTTGCTATTCTCACAAAACGGGTATACTTTTGCAAACCGAACACCGATTTGGTGTATTTCTGCGAATCAGCCTAAATAAAAAGCACAAAAAATATAATGGTATATTTTGTGTTATTTCAATCATTATTAGATGCGTTGTGGTGGTCTTAACATCTTATCTTTTGCATTATTAGGAGAAAATGAAAGAAAGAGAAGCAACCTTGGATGATACAAATATAGCAAGAGTGATCCATATTTTGATGTTCTGTGAGGGGAGACTTTCTATGTAAATAAATATAGAATATAAGCACACAAGCAAACCAACTCGATCAACCAAATAAATACAAGACTCCCTCGCTATAGTATAGAGGAATCAGGATCGATCCACGGGGAAGCGTGCCAATGGTTCCAATGTAGTTTCAAAACGTTATGTTCTCGACCAGAAGTACTTGATATCGATTAGGAGTAGCCGATGGAGACAATCAATTTCTAACCCGCAAAACAAAAACAAGCAGTCGATATTGACTAAGGGCGGTCGATATTGAGTAAGCACAGAACAAGTTGACACAGATAACCGTTGACCGATATGAAAGCAATGGCAGTAGCAGTCAATGTCGAATAAGGCAGTCGATGTTGAGCAGTAAAACAGACAAAACAGAAACATTAGCAAGAGTGGGAGAAGAATATAAGGATGGTTGAGGATATGATGATCAAGAAAGGCTAAAGGGTTTATTGGGTTTCACCAAACACAACGAAAGGCTCAACTTTAGGGTTTCAAACAATAATAAGAATGCTTCCATGGTATGTGTTGTGAGCCTAATTCGCCATGTTTTATACTATCTTTTATATCAATATCTACATGCATTTTATACATTCGGGCTAGAATAGTACAGAATCTATGTAGTTTATACTTATTTGCCAAATTATGGAGTCTACACCAGTTTTTGTTTAATTTCGCAGAAATCGAGGTATTTTACAGCAGTTCAAAGGAAGGAGGAAAAACTCGAAGTCAACTAAAGAAAGTCCGAGGTCAAGGAGTAGCGGAACCAGGACAAATCGAGCTGGAAATGAGAAAATCGAGTCGACACCATCTGGTCGATATCGACCACACTTGGCCGATGTCGAGGAGTCTAGTCGATTTCCACCAGAAGAGCCAGAATCGACTGAAGAAGGAAAAAGTTGGTCGATATCGACCACACTTGGTCCATATCGAGTTGACCAAAACCGAGCCGAGATCCAGGAATCGACTCGGAAAGCTGGATCAGGAAAATGCAGGTCAATATCAACCTAGGCTGGTCGATATCGAGTCACAGTTGGTCGATTTTCATCCCTGAAGTCGAGATTGAGTATCTGAAGTGAAGCTGAGAAGACGAGCTTGATATCGACCTATGATGGTCGATATCGACCTGAACCCAGTAGCCGATTTCGAGCATATCCGAGCTCTAATCCAATTTCTATCCAAAGTCCAATGGAGATGTCCTCAAGAGGAGATTTATCAATTTCTATCAAGATGGAAGAGATATTTATCTACTTTAGATATAGTTCTCTTTTAGATTTATTTCTTTTATTTCCATAATTTAATCTTTAGATATAGATAGATAGATTTAGATAGAGATATAGTTATTCTTTCCTAATTATCTAGGGAATGAACACTATAAATAAGGCATTAGGGGCAGGATTTTATTCATTCAATCAATCCAAGAAAGCCACATAGAGAGAGAGAGAAAGTCGAGTAGGAGTAGAGAGAGAGTCTTGGAGCCGAGTGGAGTTTGTGAAGCGATAACGGAGTTGGCTTTATTCGGTTGTAAGTCTTGTTTGATTTTATTTAATGAAATTTAGTTCCCTTTTATTATTGATGAGTTTCTTGATGATGAAGAGCGAGTAGTCACCCAACTTCTAGGGTCGGGGTGAGCCCGACGGTAGCCATGTGAGGTGATGCGGTAAAGGTACAATCTTTTGATGCGAATTCGTCTTCTATCCCTACGAGCATGATTCTTTTGCGAAAGTTGAAGGTGATCCTTGTTTGTGTTATTGAAGCGAAAGTGATCTTAATACAACTTGGATTAATTATGTGAAAAAGGGTCAGTAACAATTAGGGTTTATGCGAAAGCCTCTATATTCCTATTTGTTAATAACGAAAGTTATTTGATGAAAAGCATGATCTTTTTTGCCTTTATGTGTTATTTTACATGGTTATCGTTGCGGTGTTGAAGCCCTGATCTTGGAAGTCTTTTATTTTACTGATTTATTTCACAAATTTCGAGTTTCAAGTTTCTGTTCTAGCCGATATTGAGTTTCTGTGGTCGATATTCCAAGTCGATATCGAGTGCATTGGGTCGATATCGACCAAGTTTCTGTCTTTGTGCTATTTTCTGTTTTTCTCTGTTATTTTTGTTTTCTGTCGACGTAGTGCTCGATATTGACTGGTAAGGTCGATATTGAGTACTCTTCTGGTCGAAATCCGCTGAGATCTGGAACTGAAAAGGCGGGCGCTTACACGCTTCCTCGTGGATCGATCCTGACTACCTTCTACTACATCGAGAGGAAGTCTTGTAATTAATTTGCGGAGATCAAGGAGTCAAATTTGAGATTTATATTTCATACTTGATTTTCCTCCTAACAGTAGGGGATAACCATGACAACAACCACGTAGCCAATAAACAGGAATCATAGATAAGGTTATGCTTTTGTCATCAAAAGAGAAGCTTTCGCATACTCAACAAATAGATCATAAAGGCTTTGACATAATAACCTATTTGTATCTATCCTTTCTTAATTAGGGTTTAATCAACTCTTGCAAATCAATCCTAATTACTATCCGGTTTCCAATCAATTCACTTTCGCTTCAGAATTGCAAACAAGGAATTTCCTCTACTTTTGCAGTAGATTAAGCACAAGATAGATGTTGAGAATGACATGTAAAGATCATAGATTCAAGCATACACACATGACTATTGTCGGGCTCACCCCGACCTTAGAAGTAAGACGACTACTCACTCATGATCAAAGAGAAAGACATCATAAACATAGAAAAATAATATTTGAATTAAGAAAATTAAACTTACAATTCCAAACTCAATCTCCAACCCTTTCTCTCTATTCTCTCACTCGGCTCTCCTCTCTATATCTAACTTCTTGATTTCTCAAGTGCATGATTAATGGATCCTCTAAACCCTAGGCTTAAAGCCTTTATTTATAATAAAACCTAAACTTATTCTCTAAGTAAAATTAATAATAAAATCATAAGAAACTCTAATTACCTTAGGGTTAAATGGAAATTACCCCAAGGGTGAATAATCTATCTAATGATAAAAGATATATGTAAATCTCGAATATGAAAAGTCCTAAAAATCCGTCTCTATCCAAAAGCGTTTGCCCGTGTGTGAACCTCGAGTCGACATCGACCGGAGTAGTCGATGTCGAGCACTCTTAGCTTTGGTCGACCTTGAGTAGTGGTTGACATAACTCTCCTCTTTCCTTCGCTCTGGAACAAGTATCCTCTCTGGTCGACATCGAGTACAACAGTCGATGTTGAGTGCTGATGTCCACTAAAGTAACCATGTTTTTATACACATTTTAGCTCCTTATTCTAAGTACTTTGCATATTTTGGGTTGGGAATATGTCAAAGTTGTGTAGTATATGCGTATTTGTTAGAAATGGAGGTCTACACAAGTTTTTGGTTAATATTGCAGGATTTGGAGCCATTCCGGACGAAACTAAAAGGGGGAGACGAATGCAGGATTCTACTCGACGTCGACAATTCTACTCGACGTCGACTAAAACTAAAGGCTAGATCGACTAAGGAAAGCAGACGCAAGCCAGCTCGAGTTCGAAGACTACTCGACGTTGACAAGGGTACTTGACGTCGACCACTACTGGACCCCTACTCGAGCTCGACGAAAGGAACACTACTCGGGACACACTGAAGTCAACTCGAGGTCGACAACTCTACTCGACGTCGTCAAGAACTGGTCGATGTCGACTACGCTATTTTGGGCCGAAGGTCCATTGGGCCAATCCGAGGACGTGTTGATGACTTGGGCACGAAGGAAGGCCGATTCTACCCGATTTCTATCAAGATATATCAACGGAAAGAGGATTATTCACCACTTGAAGAGATTTAGATATTTACCTTTTTAAATTAATGTTTTATTTAATTAAGTTTTATCTTTAGAAAATAGATAGATTTGCTTTCCTTGATTAGCAAGGATTAAGCCTTATAAATAAAGCCCATGGGGCTGATTTCTATTCATTCAATTCTAGAGCTAGTTAGTACACACATAGTTTAGGAGTTCAAAGGTTTTAGGGTTTTGGCATTCTACGAAAGTGTGAGTGCCGAGATTGTAAAGACTTTGAATTTAGTTAATGCAAGTTTCTTTTCATTCAACAATGTCTGCGATTGCGATGAGGCGCGAGTAGTCCACTTACTTCTAGGGTTGGGGTGAGCCCGACGATAGCCATGTCTGTGGATTAGCGAATTGCAAAAGAAGGTACTTTATCCTATTCTATTCCTTGTGCTTCATCTTTGATTGAGAAATTAAAGAACTCATGTTGTGAAACTTGGGTAGTAATTAGGGTTTCTATTCGAAAGATTATAAATTCTAATTATGAAAAGGAATAGATACAATTAGGATTATTTATTGAAAGGTTCATATTCCTACTTGTCGGATTTGGTGAAAGCTTAGTCCTTTATCAATAAAGTTGCAATCTTTTGTGATTTATGATTCCGCTTTTCATGGTTATTGTCGTTGCGAACCCCGATCTTGGAAGTCTTTTATTTTATTGAGTTTAGTTTCACCAATTTCGTGTTTGCTTTTACTTCAAGTTGCGATTTTTGATACTGTCGTACTGGAGATCGACGACACTGGTCGACATCGAGTATAATACTTGAGATCGACTAGTTCATGCTTTGTTTCTGCGTTACTTGCCTCTATTTTGCAGATTTTACTCGACTGAGTGGTCGACATCGAGCACCTTACTCGACGTCGAGTACTTCCTGAGTCGAAATCGATAGGAGATTTTTCTGCTACCTGAGATCCGCTGACCAGCTTCCTCGAGGATCGAACCTGACTTCCTGCTGCTATATTGGGAGGGAGTCTTGAACATTATTTGCTGGGAACTGAATCGATTTGCCTATTTTATTTACATTCTATTTGCAATCTCGATTTCCTCCTGTCAACAAGTGCTCCCCATGGGTGGTCGACTTCGAGCAATGGTCGATGGAAGGTTTGAATTTCGACCACTATTCTCTCGATTACAATAGCTTCACTTTTCTCAATCTTCAAAGTCCTCAGTCGACATCGACCAAGTCTAGTCGACATGGAGCACTCCTGTCCGTGAACTCCTTGGAATTGCTTCAAATTGTCTCTAAATCCTGCAAAATTAAACCAAACTCATGCAGACCTCTATATCTTACAATTCATAACATTCTACACAAATGTTTAACATTCCTAACCCAGAAACATATATAATAGACAAAAATCAGAGTGAAAATAAGCATTAAAACATGGTAAAAAACATGGACATTAAATCACCCCTTACTTAAGTTTGCGTGTTCCCAAGCAATAACTTAGATGGTCACACAAGGAAAGTTAATAAAATTCTCAACATTGAAGATCGATTCTTATATTACCAATTACAATCAATTGCCATCTTCGCAATGGTACTTTTGCCATTAAATTCACGCCTGTCTATAAAAGCAACATCTCACATAAAAGGACGGTTAGGAAAACAATTTCCTACGACATAGCAACAATAATCATGAGAACTTTTAGGCTCAAAGAGAAGTGAAAGGTAAAAGGCATAATGGTGGGATTTTTGGGCTATGTGGTGCTAATCCGGGGAGATAGAAACTTCAATTTTCATGTTGTTCTTTAGCTTTGTGTTCTTTCTCCTTTCTTCATGCCGCATCTCTTATCCTTTCTTTATATCACTCTTTGCTCTTTTCACTATATGCTTTTACCTTTCTAACCTTAGCACTGTCTTCTCGCGAGTCACAAACATGGGTGTCATGAATGACCTCAGATACTTAGTGCTTCAGACTCCTCACCTTGGTGTCCCATCTCGCTCGAACTAACATCTCAAGCAAGCAGGGCCGATCACTTTACTCCTTGGTGACTGGATTTTCTTTCACTCATTAAATTTTCCATTACAATCATCCACCTGTCAACAAACTCAATATAATCCCAACACAAAATAACCATATAATCAACTCCATAACATAACATCCATTCTCTTCCAAACTCCCTGGATAGGTAATAAGGTAGAAAATAGGGAATAAGTAATGTGTGGAGCAAATATGATGTAAGGCTCAAATATGGATTATCGTGTGAGGCTAATAAGCATGGGTAGGATGTAAGAATGTAATCTCAAATGGAAAATATAAGTCTTCAATCCTTTTATCACTGCATATGTCAAAAACAACATCAATTTACCTCATTTTATGATTTTTCTCAAAAATAATATGCATGTCATTGTGGCTTCCCTTTACTAGGCAATTTAATTGCAATATCCCCAATGGAATCTACCTTTGCATCGTCGAGTCTTGTCTAAGCTTCCATGGCACTTTCTTTGAACTCATAAGCGGGGTATGTCCTTCACAACTCTCAAAACAAATCCTTTGGACTAATAAAAATTAAGAACAAAAGAAAACATAATCCAAAGATAATATCTAAAACAACCAAGAGTTGAACCATGTCAAGCAACAACCTAAGAAAATAGCAAGTAGCAAGTTCTTCCCCCACCCCATATTTAAACGATAACATCGTTTGTATCTTTTAGCTCAACCTTCTTTTGGGCTCTCTAGCTCAACCTTGAAAATAACATCGTTCGTATCTTTTAGCTCCATCTTTCCTGGATAGACGCGGTGTACACTTACGAGACCCTTCCATTAATCTTCCGCTTGAACCCCTTGGTGCTTACCCTGGAAAGGTATATTTGGTTGCCCACTTCGTAGTAGGGATGGCAATGGGTCGGGTGATGGGTGGATGATCTACTTCCGTCACCCGACCTACCACCCAAAATCCTTCACCCTACCCGACCCATCACCCACCAAATATTTCACCTGCCCCGTCCACCCATCACCCATCGGGTGATCGGGTGGATCAGGTGATAATTCGGGTGAAATAGACATCAAATTCATCAAAAAAAATTATTGAAAAATATACGTCGAACACATCGACAAATAAACAAGTACCAAATATAGTCAAATTCGGTCAAATACGTGTAAACATCCACAACTTTCAACACTTCAAGCTAGAGAAAACATTACAGCAATTATGAATAAAATGAAGAGAAAACATAATCTTCAACGACCAAAGCCTTCATGCTCGAAATCATTTATAGATATCTTGAATTAGGGTTTATGTGGGTATATTAGTAATTTAACATATAAAATATAATTATATAATATAAGTCGGGTGACGGGTCGGTGACGGATCAGGTGATGGGTCGGGTGACGGGTGGGGAATGTCTTCACCCAAATCCGACCTGACCCATCACCCATTCACCAATCACCCATTTAATATCCGCATTATTTCGGATTTTCACCCACTTTTTCGGGTCGGGTGAGACGGATATCCATAGGGTGCGGGTGAAATTGTCATCTCTACTTCGTAGACTTTTGGCTCTTCATCCTGAACCTTGCAATGTTTGCCATACCAAGGAACCTTCCTCATAGAAATACTCTTAATGGAAACAGGGGAGGAGGGATCCTTACTTGGACTTACCTTGTCTGATGAGCCATCTTTAGCTTCGGTCGGGGGGGGGGGGGGGGGGGGGGGGAGGGGGGTTACCCGACCCGAAAAAGTGGGTGAAAATCCGAAATAAAGCGGATATTAAATGGGTGATTGGTGAACGGGTGATGGGTCGGGTCGGATTCGGGTGAAGACATTCCCCACCCGTCACCCGACCCATCACCCGATCCGTTACCCGACTTATATTATATAATTATATTTTATATGTGAAATTAATATACCCCCATAAACCCTAATTCAAGATACCTATAAATGATTTCGAGCATAAAGACTTTGGTCGTTGAAGATTATGTTTTCTCTTCATTTTATTCATAATTGTTGTAATGTTTTCTCTAGCTTGAAGTGTTGAAAGTTGTGGATGTTTACACGTATTTGACCGAATTTAACTATATTTGGTACTTGTTTATTCGTCGATGTGTTCGACGTATATTTTTCAATAATTTTTTTTGATGAATTTGATGTCTTGTATTTCACCCGATCCACCCGATCACTTGGTGGGTGATGGGTGGACGGGGCGGGTCAAATATTTGGTGGGTGATGGGTCGGGTAGGGTGAAGGATTTTGGGTGGTGGGTCGGGTGACGAAAGTAGATCATCCACCCATCACCCGACCCATTGCCATCCTTACTTAACGTCGAGTGCTGACTTTCAGATTTCTTAGCTCCCTTCTTCTTTTGTGGTCGATGGAGCTAGTTATGTCGATAGGGGCAGGTCGACATCGACCAACTTTGTGCTTCTAGTTGTTTCGGGGTCGGTGTTGAGTGGGAGGTAGTCGACATCGACAAGGGTGGGTTGACGTTGATGGGGTTGTTAATGAAAACCCCAGGCTCATCATCAGAGGTCGACATCGACTACTTCTCCAAAAGTGTTCTTGTCTCTGGGGTTCAATGCAGCCAAGATCTCCTTCATTTGGGCCTCTATGGACCTCAACTCTAGCTCCTCATGAGTCATAGTCCTCTCCATGGGTTCCTCGCAAGGTATGATACCTACCTTTGCACGCAAAGACTTGACCTCCACCATATTGACATCCTTTATGGTGGGATTGAAGGAGAACTCAATAACTTCATTCCCTATTGTGAGAGTGAGAAGTCCCTTACTGACGCTAATGTTGGCATCGGCTATGACTAGGAAAGGCCTACAAAGAATGATAGGCACCACAGGATCCTCTGCCATGTCGAGTACTATAAAGTCAGTGGCCACAAAGAACTTTCCCACCTCGACTAGAACATCATCAATTATGTATGTGGGCTTTACCCATGAGTTGTTGGCCATGAATAGCTTCATATCCACAGGCTCAAAAGCTCCAATATTAACCTTCGACCATATAGACAAAGGCATAAGACTCACGCTTGACCCTAAGTTGCAGAGAGCCTTCCAGCGATGCTGGCCAAATCCCACCGTGATAACAAATTTTTCAAGATCACTCTTCTTCTCTAGGAAGTCAATCTTAGTACATTCTTCAGCGGTCTCAACCATTTATTGCTTGTTGCTCAAAATATCCTTAAGGAATCTCACATATGCATTTTGCGGAGAACTTCTATAAATGGAATAGTGGCATTCAAGCCCTAAAGCATCTTCATAAAACGCTGAAACTTTTTGTCGATGGGATCCCTTAATGCCTTGGAGGGAAAAGGGAGTGTCTTCTTCAAATTAGAGCCCAAAATATTATTTAAAGGTGGAGTAGATGGGTCGACATCAATTGTAGGGTGTTCGACATCGACCTCGTTGGTAGGCTTCCGGAGAGGGCTCCGAGTGTGGTCGACGTCGACCTGCTGATGGTTGACATCAACTGTAGTGGATGATCGACATTGGCCATGAGATGGTCGTCATCGACTGCTCCTCCAACTCCATTGCTCTTTTCCCTTTCTTCCGTCTAGTGCTAAGGTACCGGTAAGTGACGTTCACTCCTCAAGTGGATAGTAGCTATATGTCCAGAAGGTTGCACTTTAGGATTTGTCTCTGGTTGCCGTAGGAGTATTCCGGATTGCCTTGGGATATGTGCTACTAATTGACCCAATTGGGTCTTCACGTTCTTCCTCCAAATGTCTATTTTTCCAAACCTAGCACTGAGACTATGCAGCTAAGTACGAATAGCATTGTTGGAATGGTTGGTCTTAGCTTGGTTTCTCCGCATCTCATCGAGGATAAGATGTAGATCGTCCTTCTGTTAATCTCTCTCTAGATGTCCTATGTCCAGGAGCTGTATAGAGTGGGGGGTCCCTAGGGTGTTGTTGGGGCTGCTGATATCCCCAATTTGCTTGATATCCTCCGTGGTTAGGACCCCTCACAAAGCTCACTTCCTCATGGGTCTCTGCGAGTTTCACTTGCTCCGTGTATGGGCACTCAATGCAAGCGTGATTGGCGAATATGAACCTCACTTGCTTTTGCAACCTCTGCACTTGATCCTTCATGATCGAACTGATCCTTGACATTTGGATCAACTTCTTTAGATCGTTCATAGAGTGACATAGATGGGGCATGCCTCGCGTGAGAAGCCACAAGTGTCCCATATGTGTTGTCAAACTCAACCAACCTCTCAATGGTATCCCAAGCTCGTTGTGGTGTGAGCTTAAGATACCTATAAGAAGTATATGTGTTAATTAATTCTATCATTGGTTGGCATATCCAGAACATTGTAGATAACTTCTTGAATCACGTACACCGGTTGCCCATGAGTAGCGCGTGATCTAAGCAAGTCTTTGTGCCTCTCGAGCTAAGAGTCTCACCAGACTTCTGCTTGAAAGACATAATCTTCTACCTGATTTGCGCCATCTTTGATGGGGGAAAGAACTTGTTTAGAAACAAGTCCCTAAGCTCAACCCACTTGCGGATGGATTGTGGGGTCAAGCTCTTCAATCATTGTAGTGCATTCCCCGTTAGTGACCACCTAAAAGCCTTAAGACACACCTATTATAAGTTAGCACCATTAACAATTGCATCTGTTGAACAAAAATGCGCAAATAATTGTACAACCCATTTTATTTGATTTTTAATATTTGAATTCGACCCCTTTTGGTTGTCCTCTTTATTCGAAGTCTTATCGATACCAAGATTTGAATGGTTTTGGTGATTTGGGCTGCACCCGAAATTTATCGGGTTGCCTACGTATCTCTTGGAAGAGAATCAAGCCTCACGTAGTTCAGAGTGTTTGAGTTTGTATGTTTTAACTTTGTAAAGATTTTCATGCATCACTGGATCGTATTAGAACCCACATTCTCGGAAGGGTAGCCCTAACATAAATCGCACTATCATATGCATGAGATTTTCTTGTGTATCACCCGAATAAATTGAGCACACCTTCTCGGAAGGGTTTTCTAACTTAACGGCTATCACTTACATGAGAAATCATGTTTATTTAATTTTAACCTCATTTTCATTTTTAAGTGAATTTAGAGGTTAGCGATCGTGCCCGACATATTTTTTGAGATTTAATATCGGGTTACCTACGTAACGGTTTTTACGGCGTCAAGTCTTTACGTAGTTCTAAACGGAACCGATTTGATTTTTTTTTTTATTGGCGATTGTACCCGACGAGCTTAAGCTTTATGTCGAGCTACCTACGCACCCGTTTGGACGGGATCAAATCACCCGCAGTTCTTTTTTATAAGCAAATTTGATTTAATTTGATACGGACGACTGAATCCGATATATATTAAATTTGATACCGAATTTCCTACGTAACTCCTAAAAGAGCATCAAGTCGTTACGTAGTTCTTTTTTTGAACCCGTTTGATTTGCTTTTAAAAATTTGATCGTTTAAGGATCGTGTGATTGAACCCGAATATCGATAGCTTTTTATCAAGTTTTCTACATATCCGGCAAAGCGGAATCAAATCTTATGTAGTTATTTATAAAACCAAGTTTATATTTCGTGAAACTTGATTTGAGATTTTGACTTCGTATTTATTTAAGAGTCGATTTTGCGGTTGACCCACTAGCGTTAATTGGCGAAGAATTTTTACGAGTTTTAACTTCACATTTTTTCAAACTCAAATTCTTAATTTGTACCAATTAAATAATTCTTATACTTTAGTGGGCTAATTTTATAATTATAAATATAAGGAAAGATTCAATGCCGTATACATATATATAAGGCAGGTACTGGTTCAAATGAAAAAGAGCCTTAAAATGAAAATGCTCTTGTAATGAAAATGAGTCCAATTCTCGGATTTGGGCCGCGGATCTGCTCAATTAATGGCCGCTCCGACCCGTTTCTCTTTCCAATTCAACATCTGTGCTTGCTCGTTGCCCCCATGGTAGTCCCTCTCTCCCAATATCTCATCTCTCTCCTCCTTCCTCATCGGCATCCTCCTCTCACCCCTCGCTGCTCCTCGTCGTTCCTCGCCGTCCTCGTCTGGCTCACCCTCGTTCGCTTCCTCTCTCGCCCTCACTCACCACCACCACTTTTCGAATTCAATCTAGTCGATTTCCACCGCCCCTCATCGTCCTCCGGCTCCCTCCTTCGCTCGTCGTCTTGTTTTAAGGTAATCTATTTGTGATTTCTCTATATTTGGCCTGAACGATCAGTCCGCTTCTGAATTTATAGAAATTTGGCCTAAACGATCAGAAGGCTATTGTCGTTCTATTTTGTGGTTTCTCTATATTTTTCACAAAATAGAGTTTTTGTCGTGTTGTTGCTTCTGAGTTTTGAGTGCTTTTGTTGCTTTTGACTTTCTTGTTTTCAATTGTTGTCAAGTGCTCTTGTTGCTTCTGAATTTCTTGTTGTTGTTTCTTGCTTCTGAATGTTTCTTCTTGTTGTTCGAATCAGTTGCTTCTGAATTTTTTCGAGTGCTCTGTTGCTGTTTGAATCAGTTGTTATAGGTTAGTTCTTGCTGAATGCAGTTGTTGTTCGAATCAGTTGCTCTCTTCCGTTGAGATGGAATCAGTTAGTTCTTGTTGTCTTCAGTCGCTTCTGAATTTTTTCGAGTGTTTTCGAGTGCTCTGTTGATGTTCGAATCAGTTGCTGCTGAATTTGCCTCTCGTAAATTTCCAAACTGTTCATCCACCAGTAAAATTTTATGACTGCAGGTGGCTGTACTCCCTGGTTGTGAAGAATATGGTGAGTGGTCTGTGGGGTGAGATTCATGTGATTGGGTTTATATACTAATGGAATTTCAACTGCACAATATGGTGAGAGGTTTGTGGATTGAGATTCATGTGATTGTGTATATGACCTTTACAACTAAGATGTTGGCTGTGAAGAATGAAATGAAATGCCCTTTCTTATAAGAATTCTTAGTGTGTGATACATTGTTGTTTTAAGATTCTTAGTGTGTGATAAAGTGTTGTTTGGCTTGAGGTTTAACCATATTAAAATGCCTAAATTTGAGCAAAGAACATGACGAGTTGACTATACAAGAGCCAATTAAGATAAAGTGCATTTCACATACATATGTAACACATCTGAAAGTTCACTTCAGTGACTATTATATAACACACATCATCACAAAGTAACAAAAGAATAAGAAAGAAGAAAGTTTTCATTCAGGCTATGTAAACAACATGAATCCTGTATGTTTGGTTCAATGTTGATCGTTTTTTGATATCAAGATTTTACTTGAAATGTACCTGTAGAATGATAAAGTTTCTATTTGGAAGAAATTCGTCTTCTGTTAGTATTCTTTTATGTTATATTTTTGCAGAATTGGTTTTTAGATCTCATTTTTCAGGTGCACCACTGAATTTTCTTTTTCTTGCATTTCTTTATGTTATTTTTGCACATTTGACTCATAAAATGGCACTGATATATCTTATTTTTGCACTTGTTTAATGTTATACTAGAATATAGTACACGTATTAGATTTCTATCTTTCTTCTAGTACTTATTGAGCATTAAAATTGGTTACTGCTGATTGGGATGTCGAATTGATGTCATTTGGGGAGGTTGCTGCAACATCTTTTCATTTCTATCTCTTACCTGAAATCTGGATCAAATCTTGACAACTATCATGTTTTTTCTCATCTTTGAACGGCTGAAAGTTAGATTTGAATCAGAGAAACATATATCGATGTTTTAAAAGTGCTCATTAGTTTCATTGGCTGACTGAATTTCGATTTGAATAGGATCAGCATCAAGGATCTGTGATAAACATGTCGAGATCCAGGGTGGAGAATGTGTATCTATCCAAATTGGCTGAGTAGGCTGAAATGTATGATTAGATGGTAAAGTTCATGGAAAACGTTGTCAAGGTGGTTGATGTTCGATCAATTAGTACGTGCAATCTAAAAACAAGTTGGAAGAATATAGGAAGAAATAAAGAGCATGAACATGGCAATGCTGATTGCTAGAGAAAGTAGAAGTAGCAATATGTTTTGGGTTATCATACATGACAATTTAACACATTTGCAGTTACTTGAATATTGAGAAAGAGCCTTTAACTGTGCTTGTCACTGCTGTTTCAGGTATTTATGCTGAAATTTCCACTTCAATGGCATGATTTCAAGGGCTGGATTAGAGGAAGCTTACGTATAATTTACCATTGTTTAGCCTATTGCATTGCAAGGTGCGAAATCATAGATGCTTTCGACAACCTGTGGTTCGTCCTTGGAACCTAGGCAGAGCAAAATTCCTATCTAATATAATGTGCAATTTTAGTTTGATAAAGTGCATACATAAGGTGATAAAGTGCAAGTATAAAATGATGAAGTGTATGAATAAAATGATGAAGTGTATGAATAATAATATGAAGTGCATGGATAAGACTATGAAGTGCACAATTAAGTTTATAAAATGCATAAATAAGATGATAAAGTGCAAGAATAAAATGATGAAGTGTATGCATAATAATATGAAGTGCATGAATAAGAGTATGAAGTGCACAATTAAGATTTTAAAGTGCATAAATAAAATGATAAAATGCATTAATAATGCACAAATAATATTATAAAGTGCACACTTAATAATTTAAAGTGGACAATTAATATTATAAAAGTGCAAGAATAATATTATAAAGTGTATAACTAATATCAATAAGCATTCACTTCTACTTTTGATCAAATATAAAGTGAATAAATAAGATTATAAATGTATAAATAAAACTATAAATTGCATGAATAGATCTAGGTGGAGTCGAACCACCAACCTCTTGAACAACAATTTGTCCAGACGCTCTTTGCAATTTGAGCTTATAGATCTTAGTGCTAGTATATGATTATAAAGTGCAAAAATAAGATTATAAAGTGCGCAAAAAATATTGTAAAGTGCATATATAATATTAATTTATTTTTCAAAAAATTAATGCCATGTTATAAGCCTTTGGCCTTAAAAAAACTTTTCATTCATAGACTGAAAAAAACTCACTGGATCATGCTGAAATCCTGCAAAATCTATAATGCATCTAATATTCAATAAACTCTCGTAATTGAACTTGGTAGCAGGCCAAAATGTCTATACTCTGCGTTTTGGGGTTACTGTAGTGCGTATTCTTATTCTTCTTCCTATTGCTTCTCCTTCCTTCCCATGTCGACTTCATCCTCGCTCAACCCGCCTCACCGCCCACAATTGCCCTGATTTCTCTCTGACATCGTCCGAAACCCTAACCCACATCCACCACCTCAGATCTCGCGGGCGGAGCTCACCACTGCTAGAATCCTAGCCGATGGACTCATTCACACACTTTTTGCCGCCTCACCGCCAACAAATGCCCTGATTTCTTTCCGACCTCCTTCCGAAACCCTAACCCACATCCACCACCTCAGATCTCGTGGCGGAGCTCACCACTGCTAGAATCCTAGCCGACGGACTAATTCACACACTTTTTTGCCGCCTCCTGATGCTTTCAAAAGAGACAACCCGATGCTATTTGCCCAACTTCCGACCACATTTGATTCATATTGGCGTCCTTCAGTCGAGCGAATCCAAATCCCCATCAATTCTGGCTTTAGTAAGTGAGGAGGGTCGGAGACTCGGAGAGGCGAGTTATAGGCTATTGGTTTTATTCTAAATATTTCAAAATGAGTTACGGCATTATTTAGCTGAAAATTAAAATTATGTTCTATCCCGCTCCCATATACGGAAATTTAAAATAATATTTGGAGTTCCTTATTAAATTCTGAATTGGAAATTTGAAAATCTTTTTGAGTTGAGTCGGATAAGATCGAAAGAACGGGTTATAATTTTGGATATTTTAAAATTGGGTCTTGGGACCACTTCTATTCTCTTTCCCCATTTTTGTCACCTTCCCCCTCCCATATCCGAAATCACCTCTTGTTTGTTTCCCAAAGTGAACAAGTTCCAGCAACTTACAGAGGCCTATTCTGCAATTGAACTCGCACCTCCTATTACCTCATTCCCCCATCTCCATTTCCCTGTATTCACCCATTCTCTTCTCTTTCCATTTTCAATCCCCTTAACCACAAACCCCAAGTCTTTCCTCCATCCCCTTCCCGTGAACTCGCACCACCACTGAGCACTAGCTCCTTCGCTGTTCGGAGCAATACCTGCACCACCATCCTTGCACAACCGCCGTCAGCCTTCCCCCAGGCCGAGCCACCCTCTCGCATCTCCCCTGTTTGCCGAGCCGAGGAGTCCAGCTCCTACCTTGCTCCTTCACTCCTCCTTCCACGAGACCAGTAGCAACAGCACCCAGACGTCGCCTGAGAGTCACCGCCGGCGCTAAGCTTCCCTCCTCTCCCCCGTCGCCCCTGCTTCACTTTTACAAACTCGGTAACAGCCTTGTCTTCCCCTCTTTTGATTCGAAACTCCGCAAAGCTTCACCTTTATTCTATTCCTTTCCGTCCCAGATCCAGATTTCTCGATTCCGACTCCGATGAAGTTCAATCGTGCCTCCGACGAAGGTTCTCCGACGATATTTGACGACCTCGGTGAGCCTCTTTTCCCTCTCTCCTCTCCTTCCGCGCTTGTTTCCTCTTGTGTGGGTGAGGGTCGAATTGGGTTGTCGGTCGGTTGGGCGAGGTTTTGGTCGGAGACGGGACGCCGGCGAGGAGCTCCGCCTCCCCTTCTCCTTCTCTGTTCGAGCTTTGGGCGCAAAGAGGGAGACGGGTCCAAGGAACCCGGTTCCTTCTTTTCTTTTTCCCTATTTTCTGGGTTCGGTTCAGCCCTTTTTTTTTCCCAGAAAACCGGTTCAGCTTTTGGGGATGGGTTGGGCTTTATTTGGATTCGGGTTTGGGCTTCGGGTCCAGCTTCCATTCCGAGTTGGGTTTTGTTGTTATTTGTATGTATTGTTAAATGTTATGTGTTATAATATGTTGGTATATAGTTTTATATAATTGCTTTTACTAGCTTAGTATTATTACATGTTAATGCCGGGTTTGGTGATAAAATTAATTCTGAAATTTCTATGCATTATAAATTATTTGAAAGTAATATTATGTGTAAAATGTTATTATAAGATGTATTTTATGCGATTTTGGAAATTGTAAAATGATTTGTTAATTCTTGCTTTTGATAAGGTTTGTGAAGAGAGATTTATTTTGGAAATGTTTATCGTTATTACTTGAAACATTTAAGTCAAGGTTTTGAAATAAAATGTCGGAACTATTTCTATAATATGATTTGAGAAATTGTTTTAAAAGTGAGTTGACTTATCTTGAGACTTAAGAGTTTGGAAAACTTTGGGAAATGAGTTCGGAAATATGGTTGGTACGATTTTATCAATAAGTTGGATTGAAATAAATGATTTTGGTTGATGTTGATCGTATCGGAAAGATTTTGGAAATGGTTTCACTATCGGTTGGTTTTGAGTATGTTGAGAACTGGGTTTCGTGTGTATGAATGTTGGTCTGGTTGCTTATGGAAATGGCTTGATGATAGGTGTGTATTGCTTTGGACTTGCAATTTGGGCCCTTGTTTGCGTTATTTAGCTGTTCTGCATCTTCAGGTAAGTTCCCTAGGGGGCTTACTCAGGTTGGACATTCATGCCTATTGTTGCATTTTATGTTAGGTGTTGCATATGCATAAAAGCATGCCATGTAGTATCATGTTTAGGTTGCACTAATTGATTGAGCATCTGTTTACTTTATGCGTTTGAAACAGAACGGCCGTTATCTGTAATAGTCCTAGAGTCTTTGCTAGGGTCATAGGGTAGCCCAGCCTCATCGGGTACCCTGAGTCAATCGAGTCATGAACTTCCTTATATTATGATATGCCTGCGGGCTTTATTGTGGAGCGGGTTGGGCATGCGTGCCGCCCGATTATGATGGAATGCATTCACGAGCTGACCAGTCTCCGCCCTATCGGAAGGGGGTGGAGGTAGGAGAGGGATATGCCACTTGGCATTGTCTTGAGCCCTTTACAGTATTTCTGCACATTATTATACTTAGGGGCATGCTAGTGTGTTTGACTTTCGTACTGCATTAGAGCATCTTTATTAGGTATAGCACATACTATGTGGCCTCAGCGAGGACTGCCGGTCCCGCATGAGTGGCTCGATCTGACTCCTTTCCCCGTTCTTTTTTTTTAAGGTACTTTCTGCAGATATTGTTTGCTCCTTGCTTCTGTGACGGGAAACCCTTTGGCGAATCGAAGAACCTAGCTAATATTCTAACTTGGTAAAATGGTAATCACTCGCTTATGATTTGGTTTTGACCCGGCTTTGTCGTGGCATTGTATCTTAACCTTGCTTCCGCTTTACTTTCATTTGAATTGAATTTCGCGACATAGTCTTAAGAGAGGTTAAGGGTACCCAACGACCCTTCGTGACTTTTAGGGTTTGAAATCCCTCTTTCCACTAACCTTAAAATGAGTTTGAAACCTCGACCCGTACCTGGATTGCAAGATCCGAACAAGGGTTTTCATCCCTTGAAACGTAACCCGGAAATCATAATTCTAGGCCGTTAAAAAGATGGTATCAGAGCTGAGGTTGTGCAATTCGGGTACGCAAGGGTCGAGTGTATGTTTTGGAAAGCCGCCCATGAATTTCAAAGGATTTGAAAGGATTTTGAAAAGGGGCAAAATGAACTTAAGATGCCTAACCGAAATTTGACTAAGTAATGAACTTGACTTGTAATAAAAGAGGAAACCGACCAAATGGGGACGCGAGTGGGTAGTAAAGGCGCTAGACCACCCCTATTGGGTGTAGTTGGGAACGGTAGGCAAAATATTAGCTTGTTCTTTACAGATGGGTTGGGAGACTCCGAGGAGATCATTATGAGTGTTATTAACTGATTCTATGCTGAGTGCTTGATATGCTAAGGTCTGATTGGTATGTCTAACAATTAAATGTGTATTGACTGATCTGTGCAAACGGGATAGTGGGAGTACCCTTGTTTCTGTGTGGTCAAGCTCAGCTTGTGTGGAACAGTCCCTTCCACTATGTTAACCCCTTGACAAATCTATCTAGGCTTTCCCTGGATGTCGGTGTCTTCCACGGGGAATTGGGTTGGTAAACACATTGTGTCGGGGATCATGGTTGGATATTAAGATTGTCTAAGTGAGTATTAGACGTTCTCGATGTCACTTTGAGTCAAAAGTAAGGTGTCATGGGGTTGTCTTTCTTGATTTATATGATGATCAACCTTTATTTTCTTACCACAAAGAGTCGTACCAAAGTCCCACGGGAAAGAGGGGTGATGAGTCGGTTGGGAAAAGTCAATGGTTGCCCTTAGGGATCTCTGTCCGGTTGTAATTGTGACTCTCTCTGAATTGCATGACATGATTTTGTAATCTTTGGCATGTACCCTGTGAATGATCATTGGTAAAAAGCTACTCATGTTGTTGCATCTATGATTGGTTGCATTGCTTAGGTCTCGTGTTATGTCTTGGCTTCTACCATGATTATAAGTTGTCGTAGCATGTTTGCTTGGCCTATTGATCATAGGATTGAATGGAAGTGTGAGCTGCATGATTTTACTCTACTAGGTTCATGATAGTGTGATCGTTAAATTTTGATACCCTGATGAAGCAAGTCCTTTGTTTGATACATGCTACAACTTGATGTCAACATGCCTTATATGATATGTTACTTCCAATACATGTTATTGTGATGATCCTTAATGTAAATTCTTTATTGTATAACATTCTGTATCCATGCTAGTCACATTGTTTAGGTCTCGTATTGCATCTCGCTTTCTGTCATGATTATGTTTGGTTTCGCGTGTCTGATTGACCTCTTGTAATGATCGTACTACTGATTGGTTAGAACCATGAATGGCATGATATGAGTCTATATGAATATTGCTTTCCCTGAATTAGGTCCATGATAGTGTGGTAAACTCCTCTTTGTACGAATGCCCCGTAAGATGATCTCCTCGGCATTTTAGTTAGTGTTGCCCTTGGCCTTGCTTGATTAAATTAGTAGTTCTATCTGTGACCATGCTAGCGAAGTAATATCTTGATATATGTGTGTCTCATTTAGTATTATTAAATTGGAACACATGCCCCCGCATTCTGCTTACATTGCCATGTTACGTAGGCTTATATTATGCACTGCTACATTCCTCACATGCTTTTGTATCGCTGGACTATGTCAATGTGGTCTCTTGTGTATCATTGTGTTAGTCAATCAAGCGCATGTATGTATCAAATGTTGTATTGCGTCATTAGTACCACGTAGGACTCTTGGTTGCGAGTTGTGCGGATTTGTACCTTGGCTACATTATTGTTGATTCCTTCTCGAGATATGTCCTTGATAGTGTGACTCTTCCCTTCTGCTATTCTCTTAAAATGTTGTATTCGCCCTTATTAGTCCTAGCATGTTTACATGATCATCTAGCGTTCCCTATTACTTTATGATGCCCTCTCGTGCTTACGTGAATATATGACTTGACACTTCGCATGATCACACACCACGCTATATCATGTTTCCGCATAAACATGACATCGGAATGTTAGGGTGGGTCTAGTCGAAGTGCCTTGATGAGTTCATGTTCGATATGTGGTAGTAGTATCCTATAAGGTTTATGAATTCCGATATGACTCCCTAGATGGTAACTTTTCGTACTTACTGCATTGCGTAAACATGCTTCGTGAACCTTATGCTGAGTTCTCTTAGGCCACTCTTAACTATGTCATGCCTCATCGTGTATCGCTAGCATCTTGTAGGACCTATGCTTTCTGAATGTGACCCTTCGTCTGATTGCATGCCATTCTTGACTTATTATATGATCATGGTTGCCATATGTGATAGATACTATGCTGCTCTTATGTGTTCTCGTATAACAGTAAGTCGGATTGTTACGATAACCTCATCATGATGCATTGACCTTGATTGTTGATATATATACCCCGCTAGTGCATTGCTCATGCATGTGATATTTGCTCTGTTTGGTAAATCCCGCATATCTCGCTTAAGACTACTAGGCATTATGGCTTTCATGAATTGATAGACTGTTAGCTTGTCTCGCATGCCCCTCAAGGTAGAACTCGAATGTGTCTTCTGAATGTACATGTATGTCGTTGATCTTCGAGATAGGTACATGTTAGTGTGGGTTGATATGGTTGATTGCTTGAGACGAACCCTTGCTGCTTGTCACAAATTGTAACCTCATAGATTCTCATAGGGGCAATCGTTGTCATTCTCGGGTCAAAGTCTTGTCTCTAGTCCTGTCGTTATTTAGCCTTGGTCTATGTTTGGTTCCGAAGTGAACATTGGGTTGCCCGTCCTTGTCACTCCCCTATCTCTGCTAACTTAGACTCCTCTGCGATAATTGGTGAGCGACTGCTTGAAAGAGAAAGGAAGTTGCATGACGATAGAGCTGTGTGGCGGAAGCGTGGGCCCATAACCCACAAGCCTCATGATCGACGGTGTTGGTGGGACAAGTATGTTTTGAGGATTGCGGCTATCGAGTACGATATGACTTGCAGGCGGGAGTGTCCTCCGTTTGAATTGCTAACTTTTCTGAATATGTTGATAACCATGTTGCAATGCTTTGATGGTGACGTTTATGTGTTGATGTGCTGACTTGGTAATAATTATTGTCAGGTTGTCTGTTGTTTATGATGATATGATTCGGTGCCTTACAGTTCTAATGTACATGATGTCTTGATGCATTGATGCTTGAGTTGCTAAACATGATCTAAATTCGTTACCTATAAAATGTGAACTGCAAATGCTGAGAAACTTGAATTGTTTATTTGATAAGGTTTTGATGAAAATTTCTAGCCTAATTTGATGATGTTCATATATGATGTTTGCTATAAATATTGAGCATGATAGTAAATTGAGACTTCTTGATAAGATTGTAAAGATTGAGGATGTATTAACGATGCTATTATAAATGTTAGCTAAAATGATGCATGCCTTAGGTGTTATAATTTTGATAACTGCTTCTTTTTTTTTAACATGTGGGGGAGATTCTCTTGTAGAGTGGTTTGAGGGCAGTGAAAGAGTTGGAGTCATTAGGATGTTCGATGGTGGTGTGAGGTAGAGTTGATGTGAGGATTGTTGGCTTAAGTAAGACTGAGTGAGCTTTGGGATTTTTGGGAGGCAATGTTGGTGGTTCTGATGAGTTTCTAGGTGATGTTGGTGATGCTTCGGGTAGTACGAGAAGTGTAAGGAAGGGCTCGTGAATATTGAGGACATGGTATTAGAGGTACTTGGGTGTGACGTTAGGGATAGGAGTTGGATTCTTAGAGGTGGATGGTGCGAGGTAGTGCTTGGTGGAATGAGGGGCGAGATTTGAGCATCGAGATGAAGTGGGATTTCTTCAAGGGATTTGGTCGGAGTTAGTGTTGTTGAGTCTATAAGAGGATTAATCTTGGCTTGAGAGTGGAGATGGGTGAGTGGGGATTGTGTTTCATTTTGACTGGTATGATGTGAGGAATTTTCTTGATTTTTGTGATTTATTTAAATCTGCTGGCATGATGTTAGATAACGACCATGATGAACCTGATATGGAATAACATTACCTATTGAAACGCAATGTTAAAATATAATTGGTAGTGACTAGTGTTATCATGATATATTGATGTTTTGCTACCCTGTTATGTTGTGTTAGAAGCATGTTAGGACGTGTTTTGATATGATGTATGAAATAATGATGAGTATGAACTATGAGATAATGATGTGCTATTATGTGAAAGCATTATGTTTTATTATGTGGTAATAAGCATGATGTGCACTATATAGTTGACAAGCATGATTATTGGTTATGTAAATGATGAATATGACGAAGTATGACCATGATTAGTATACATGAGACATGAGATAATGGTGCATGATTTCTAAATGATTGTCATTCGATATTGTGATGAGTTAAGATGATGTCTTTCAGAGCATGCTAACATTTTGGTGATTTATATACTGCTCGATCTTCATTTTTCCGAATCTTGGTAACATGACTTGTTGTGTTGATTTGTTGGCAATGAGTTTTGTTTCGTTGACTTATGAGGAAATTTCGTTATGACTAACCTTGCAAGTGCCCATGTTTGACGTGATAAATACGTTATGATAATGCTGGATAGAAATTGGATAGGATGACTATGTGAATTTATGCGTGAAATAAGATCATTTGTTGTGACTGGCCCTGCTATGATTGTGGTGTTGATATGTAATAGTGTGATACCTTTTATGACTTCTGGTGTGATGTCGAGATGTGTGTCATGATTTAGGCATATATGCATATTACGACCTTTAGTATGACGTGGAGATGTTGATGTGACCTTGTGGCACTTTGTTGGCATATGTTTGAGACTTGTCGTATGATGTACTGGTTAGAGATTGGTTGGTTAAGTGGTTATGCATTTCTTATGGCTTATGCATCTTGCTTGAATTGAGGTTGATAGCTTGATTTGATTCTTGAAACTAGGAATAGGATATGGGATTAGCTCTTAGAGGTGGATGATTCCACCTCCGAGCTTCTGAATTTGATTAATTGTTATGCGGGAAATTGACGAAATTTGATTGAAAGGATTTGACTTGTCTTGGTGTAAAGTTGTCTGGTTAAACGTCAAATTGGAAGATTTTGAACGGTCTTGAAAAGGACTAACTTTTATTTTAAAAGAATAAATGTACACTATCGAGAATTTGAACGATTTTGAGGTTAATCTTTTCCAATTGCGGAATCTCTTTCGTGACTTTTAAAACCCGGTATTATATTATAACGCCTCACGAAGTGGATACAAGCATTTTATAGGGGCGCATATAGAATGCTTGCTAAGACCCAGTAGAGACGCTATGATTGCTTTTCGAGTTATGATGTGACCGAAAGGTCGGAGTAAGGGTGTGATAGGGGCCCATATCACATACTTGCTATGACCAATTGGAAATGTTATGATCACGTCAAGGGTGCTGTGGGGATCTCATACGGGCCCCTATGAGATGCTTACAGAATCAATGGCGTGATCCTTGGACTCACCAATTTAAAACTTCATCCTCTTGTTTTAGAGTGATTTTAGTCTCGAGGACGAGACTTGTTTTTAGAGGTGGATGATGTAAAGGCCGGGAAATTTTAGAATATTTAATTATCAAAATAGTGATTTATAATCATTCTGCTTTCTAAGATCTGAGAGGTTTGGAATTTCCGTCCTGAAGCTATTGGTTTTATTCTAAATATTTCAAAATGAGTTACGGCATTATTTAGCTAAAAATTAAAATTATGTTCTATCCCGCTCCCATATGTGAAAATTTAAAATAATATTTGGAGTTCCTTATTAAATTCTGAATTGGAAATTTGAAAATCTTTTTGAGTTGAGTCGGATAAGATCGAAAGAACGGGTTATAATTTTATTTTGGATATTTTAAAATTGGGTCTTGGGACCACTTCTATTCTCTTTCCCCATTTTTGTCACCTTCCCCCTCCCATATCCGAAATCACCTCTTGTTTGTTTCCCAAAGTGAACAAGTTCCAGCAACTTACAGAGGCCTATTCTGCAATTGAACTCGCACCTCCTATTACCTCATTCCCCCATCTCCATTTCCCTGTATTCACCCATTCTCTTCTCTTTCCATTTTCAATCCCCTTAACCACAAACCCCAAGTCTTTCCTCCATCCCCTTCCCGTGAACTCGCACCACCACTGAGCACTAGCTCCTTCGCTGTTCGGAGCAATACCTGCACCACCATCCTTGCACAACCGCCGTCAGCCTTCCCCCAGGCCGAGCCACCCTCTCGCATCTCCCCTGTTTGCCGAGCCGAGGAGTCCAGCTCCTACCTTGCTCCTTCACTCCTCCTTCCACGAGACCAGTAGCAACAGCACCCAGACGTCGCCTGAGAGTCACCGCCGGCGCTAAGCTTCCCTCCTCTCCCCCGTCGCCCCTGCTTCACTTTTACAAACTCGGTAACAGCCTTGTCTTCCCCTCTTTTGATTCGAAACTCCGCAAAGCTTCACCTTTATTCTATTCCTTTCCGTCCCAGATCCAGATTTCTCGATTCCGACTCCGATGAAGTTCAATCGTGCCTCCGACGAAGGTTCTCCGACGATATTTGACGACCTCGGTGAGCCTCTTTTCCCTCTCTCCTCTCCTTCCGCGCTTGTTTCCTCTTGTGTGGGTGAGGGTCGAATTGGGTTGTCGGTCGGTTGGGCGAGGTTTTGGTCGGAGACGGGACGCCGGCGAGGAGCTCCGCCTCCCCTTCCCCTTCTCTGTTCGAGCTTTGGGCGCAAAGAGGGAGACGGGTCCAAGGAACCCGGTTCCTTCTTTTCTTTTTCCCTATTTTCTGGGTTCGGTTCAGCCCCTTTTTTTTTCCCAGAAAACCGGTTCAGCTTTTGGGGATGGGTTAGGCTTTATTTGGATTCGGGTTTGGGCTTCGGGTCCAGCTTCCATTCCGAGTTGGGTTTTGTTGTTATTTGTATGTATTGTTAAATGTTATGTGTTATAATATGTTGGTATATAGTTTTATATAATTGCTTTTACTAGCTTAGTATTATTACATGTTAATGCCGGGTTTGGTGATAAAATTAATTCTGAAATTTCTATGCATTATAAATTATTTGAAAGTAATATTATGTGTAAAATGTTATTATAAGATGTATTTTATGCGATTTTGGAAATTGTAAAATGATTTGTTAATTCTTGCTTTTGATAAGGTTTGTGAAGAGAGATTTATTTTGGAAATGTTTATCGTTATTACTTGAAACATTTAAGTCAAGGTTTTGAAATAAAATGTCGGAACTATTTCTATAATATGATTTGAGAAATTGTTTTAAAAGTGAGTTGACTTATCTTGAGACTTAAGAGTTTGGAAAACTTTGGGAAATGAGTTCGGAAATATGGTTGGTACGATTTTATCAATAAGTTGGATTGAAATAAATGATTTTGGTTGATGTTGATCGTATCGGAAAGATTTTGGAAATGGTTTCACTATCGGTTGGTTTTGAGTATGTTGAGAACTGGGTTTCGTGTGTATGAATGTTGGTCTGGTTGCTTATGGAAATGGCTTGATGATAGGTGTGTATTGCTTTGGACTTGCAATTTGGGCCCTTGTTTGCGTTATTTAGCTGTTCTGCATCTTCAGGTAAGTTCCCTAGGGGGCTTACTCAGGTTGGACATTCATGCCTATTGTTGCATTTTATGTTAGGTGTTGCATATGCATAAAAGCATGCCATGTAGTATCATGTTTAGGTTGCACTAATTGATTGAGCATCTGTTTACTTTATGCGTTTGAAACAGAACGGCCGTTATCTGTAATAGTCCTAGAGTCTTTGCTTGGGTCATAGGGTAGCCCAGCCTCATCGGGTACCCTGAGTCAATCGAGTCATGAACTTCCTTATATTATGATATGCCTGCGGGCTTTATTGTGGAGCGGGTTGGGCATGCGTGCCGCCCGATTATGATGGAATGCATTCACGAGCTGGCCAGTCTCCGCCCTATCGGAAGGGGGTGGAGGTAGGAGAGGGATATGCCACTTGGCATTGTCTTGGGCCCTTTACAGTATTTCTGCACATTATTATACTTAGGGGCATGCTAGTGTGTTTGACTTTCGTACTGCATTAGAGCATCTTTATTAGGTATAGCACATACTATGTGGCCTCAGCGAGGACTGCCGGTCCCGCATGAGTGGCTCGATCTGACTCCTTTCCCCGTTCTTTTTTTTAAGGTACTTTCTGCAGATATTGTTTGCTCCTTGCTTCTGTGACGGGAAACCCTTTGGCGAATCGAAGAACCTAGCTAATATTCTAACTTGGTAAAATGGTAATCACTCGCTTATGATTTGGTTTTGACCCGGCTTTGTCGTGGCATTGTATCTTAACCTTGCTTCCGCTTTACTTTCATTTGAATTGAATTTCGCGACATAGTCTTAAGAGAGGTTAAGGGTACCCAACGACCCTTCGTGACTTTTAGGGTTTGAAATCCCTCTTTCCACTAACCTTAAAATGAGTTTGAAACCTCGACCCGTACCTGGATTGCAAGATCCGAACAAGGGTTTTCATCCCTTGAAACGTAACCCGGAAATCATAATTCTGGGCCGTTACAGTACTTGTGATCCTCCTTTTTAGGCACAAGAGAGGTCCAAATGTCACTATGAATGATATCAAAGAAAGCAAGGGTAGAGGTCAAGGAGCGTTGGAATGACAGTCTGGCATGTTTGTCTAGTTGGCAGGAAGAGCATAAACCAGAGCGTGGGTCTTTAGTACAGGTGACAAGACTCTGAGAACGGAGGACATCTAGAGCGTGGGTCTTTTATTATTTGATTTTTTTGTCTTTGTTTGCGTAGGGATGATTGTCCTCAGATTCAAGGCAATGAGATTTTGATGGACAAGTCCTTCTTCTATGAACTTGTTGGGAAGCATCAGTGGCTTCGTGATGACGTATGTATCTTGTATTATAACATTTTTCATTTTTTTCTTGTTGTTATCTGTTGACATATATATTAACTGTCATAATTATTTATGTGTGTTTAGCATATAGGAGAGGCCTTGTCTCACTTTAGGAAGTATATTGCTGACAATGGTGAGAAATACAGTGGGATTGTGATAATGGATTGGGTGTGGTCTGCAAAGTTCACCAATGGTTTTTTAAGCGCTATAAGATGGGAGCATTGTTCCAAAAAACGGTCTGGGCGGCCGCCTAGACCCCGCCTAGGCGCTGGGTGGTCCTTGACCTTCGAGCCAAGGAGCTTGGCGGGCTTGGCTTGGCGGATAGCTAGCTTGGCGGGTTTCTGGGCGGGTCTAGGCGGTTTTGGGCGGGTCTAGGCGGTTTTTGGCGGGTCTAGGCGGTTTAGTTAAAAAAATAAATTCAAAGGTTTTAACCCAAATGAATACATAAAAGTCTAGAAGATTAATGTGCAACCATAATTATATTTTAAAATTTAAGTTTTATTATACAACTTCTAGGTTCTTTTAGACTTTGATTATATTTTATGTTATTAATTTTTTCCCGGTTGAACAGGAAACATTATGGTTTATGCTTATTGGCTTTGGAAAAGGTTGAACAATATGGACTATGAAGATTATGAAAGTTTATTAATTTATATAGCCTTTATTAGGTCTTTGACATGACTTACAAGTAAAAATACATGTTAAAATAAAAAGTCCACCTAGACCCCGCCTACTCCGCCTAGACCCTTGAACTCACCTCTCCGCCGAGCATCCGCCAAACGTTTTTTGGAACATTGGATGGGAGTAATGCCTTTTACCTCTGGTTTTTTCGGTTATGTTCATGGGATGTTGCCAAGATTCCGTGGGAAGTCTTGGGTTGCTGCAACCACTGTCTATGCACCTTTCAACATCCAAAATAAACACTGGGTGGCTTTGCAAATTGGCTTGATTCAAGGGAAGGTGAATGTGTGTTATTCCAGTGTGTTTATTTACTCTGAGGAGCAGCTGCAGTCACATCTGGAACCTCTCTGTGTTATGCTTCCTGCGCTTTTAAAGAATCAGGTCGGTTTTCACATTTGGGAGAAACCCTTGAATCTCCTTTCAAAATTGAGAGATTCCGTGATCTTCCTCAAAACAGTGATGGGTATGTGCATTCGTTATTTGATAAAGTCACATAACCTTTTATTGTTTTAGTATCATTTGAATTTATTGTTTCTGATGATGCCTTTTGTTGTGAGCCGAATCCGCCATGTTTTATAGTTACTTTTATATCGTTTTCTGCATACATTTCATGCATTTGGGCTAGAATAGTACATAATCTATGTAGTTTATGCTTATTTGCCAAATTATGGAATCTACACTAGTTTCTGTTTAAATTCGCAGAATTCGAGGCAATAATTTTTTTCCTTATTTCATATGTTGATTATGGAATCAAAGTGCAGTCCAAATACTTGCCATAAGTGGGATAAATAGTATCCTTCAAGTGCAAAAAGAAAACAAAAGTGTCACCATGACATAATAAACAATATAATCAACATATGAAATAAGGAAAAAATAGATAACAAAGAGAAACAAAATGAAACTGGAAAACAGAAAAAAAGGTAAAAAATACCATGCGAGTCTTAGCAAACCCAAGCTGAATAAGGCGAGCTTAATCCACCAAAAAAAGTTACGCCACAACAAAAAAAAAACAAACGCACGTGTAATCCAGCAGGTGGGCAAGGAAAGAGGTGGGTCTCATTAATTTTTAATTAAAGAAAAAGCCAAAATTGACAAATAATCTCAGCCATCCATTTCATTTAATCAAATACCCAGATTTGTTAACATTTAACACCATAAGGGATGTTAACACAGGACCCAACCTCTCTCTCTCTCTCTCTCTCTCTCTCTCTCTCTCTCTCTCTCTCTCTCTCTATATATATATATATATATATATATATATATATATATATATATATATATATATATATATATATATAGTGTGGATCGGATGAGAACACCCCTTAGGGTGAGAACGTAGGAACATTTCTGGATCATCGAATAATCTCTCAAAATTAACCGAATAAACTCTGTATTGTAACCGAATAATCTCTCAAAATTAAGCACTTAATGATTATTAAATTATCTACAAATAAATTTTTATACATAATTGTTTCAAACTTCCTCGTACCTATAAATACTCTTTTTGATTTTACCAAATAATGTACAAGTTTATTGATTACTATTTTAACATTCCAAAATAAATAAATATGTAAATAATCAACCTCTTACATACGAATAATCTCTATAATATAACCGAATAATAAATCAAGTGTAACCGAATAATATAATTTTAACCGAATAATATTACTAATATAATTTTCATCTTACATACGAATAATATTTATAATCAACCTGAATAATCTCTCAAATTTAACCGAATAATATATCATATTTAATGGAATAATCTTTTTAATTTAACCGAATAATATAATTTTAACATCCATTCGGACGAATAATTTATGATTTCCTATGAATAGTCTTTCTTTGGTCGATGAATCATATTTTGAATTTCACGCCATTTGCACAAACACTAATTATTTCCGAATAATGTATTCATTTTCACACTTTCTCTTAATATATAATAAAACTAAACTATCCTATTCGGACGAATAATGTTTTCATTTCCCACGAATAATCTTTTGTTCCTACGTTCCCATCTTAAGGGATGTTCCCACATGAGCCACCCTATATATATATATATATATATATATATATATATATATATATATATATATATATATATATATATATATATATATATATATATATATATAGAGGATAGATCATATGTACTCACCTCTTATTGTGTAACATGAGAACACATCTAGGCCATTGATTGATGCAAAATAGAGGGCTGAGATTATTCAAAAATAATTGATTAATTGTAATTTTGGGTTTTCACAAAATAAAACACTTTCACCCGAGCGCGTGATATCACTTAAATCCCTAACCCTATTTATACTAATTGACACAGAGACGATGAAGCGAAGAGGCAATTCGGCGCACGCTGAGGAGAGGCGATGGAGATGACTTCGATTGGATCGCAGAGGATGGTGGCCGGTGGAATTCGCCTCGATTGGACTTCGATTGGCGGTGGAAGATGGCAGAGGCAATGGCGGGCGAAGAAGGACGACTCCGGCGATGGTGATGATGACGACAATGGCGATGACTTCAATTATATCGCCGAGGGCACATCAGCGGAGATGAGCGAAGGCGACGAGGGCACTCAGCGGCATCGATTGCGATTGCGAAGGCGGCGGGGGCTCTACAATGCGAGTCTCCCATGGCGGAGATGAGCGGTGATTGAAGGTGAGGGCTCTACACTGAGTCTCCCATGGTGGAGATGAGCGAAGGAGGCGAGGGCACATCAGCGGCATCGATTGCGATTGCGAAGGCGGCGAGGGCTCTACACTGCGAGTCTCCCATGGCGGAGATGATCGAGCGGCGATTGAAGGCGAGTTCGATGCCGGCGTTGAATCGAGGACGAGTGAATGCGGACTCAATCATCGGCAGATCTGGGCGTTGGAGAACTTTCAAAAGGCAGCGACGATTTCGAAGCCATCGGCGACTCCCTGGTGGTGCCAGTCGGGAGGTTTTCTGGTGGGCGGAGGATGGCTGAGGGTCCATTTCCGAAGGCGGCGGCGTTGTTGAAGCCATGGGCGACTCCCTGTGGTGGTTTTGTAGTTGGCGATTTGTGCTGGTAAGGGTTTCATTCCTAATGCTTTCAATTCGGGTTGTCAGGCATAGTTTTCACTGGATCTGGGTTCAAAATGTACCTCGGACGGCTTCAATTGCAGCCATATGTGTGAGATTTTGTAATTGGATCTGGTTTCGTTCCTGATGCTTTCAATTGAGTTACATTTTCGTTCCTAATGCTTTCAAT
This sequence comes from Persicaria maculosa, assembly GCA_963922045.1. Taxonomy (NCBI): domain Eukaryota; kingdom Viridiplantae; phylum Streptophyta; class Magnoliopsida; order Caryophyllales; family Polygonaceae; genus Persicaria; species Persicaria maculosa. Next base: position 48,712,779 of record OY998259.1, on the reverse strand, counting down.
TGGTTTTGTTAATTGGTTTTGTGAGTGGTTGCACTATCGAATAATATCGTTATACCATCGAATAATCCAGCTTTACCATCGAATAATCAAGCAATACCACCGAATAATTTTTAGTTAAAAGAGATGTCATCGAATAATTAATCAATACCATCGAATAATCAAACTATATCATCGAATAATCAAGCGATACCGTCGAATAAAAGTTCAGGGCGTTTTCATGGTGCTAACCGTTTAGAAAAGTTCATCGATATCATCGCATAATCAATTGATACGATCGAATAATTTGGCGATACAACTGAATAATTTAAAGTTACGATCGAATAATTTGGCGATACAACTGAGTAATTCAAAAGAAAAAAACCCAGCCCCACAAAACCCAAAACAAACCCACGCACGCTAAAAAGGAGAGTGAAGCGGAATTATTGGTGGGTCCCACCATTTTCTCAATTAAAAAAAAAACAAAATTGCATATTAATCTCAGCCATTCATTTCACCAAATCAATGGCCTAGATGTGTTCTCATGTTACACAATAAGGCATGAGTACCTATGAACCATCCTCTCTCCTATATATATATATGTATATATATATATATGTATATATATATGTATATATATATGTATATATGTATATATATGTATATATGTATATATGTATGTGTATATGTATATATGTATATATATATGTATATGTATATATGTATATGTATATGTATATATATATGTATATATGTATATGTATATGTATATGTATATGTATATATGTATATGTATATGTATATATATATGTATATGTATATATGTATATATATATATATATATATATATATATATATATATATATATATATATATATATATATATATATATATATATATATATTCCATTGCCACATTTGGACAAGTGAAGTAGCCTTCGGGCTTATATGTCCAACACGGAATCGGACGTAGCCCAGGCTTTTTTTTAAAGCCCATCTCATCATTTTATCTTTTTGATAACTCAGCCCCAATTCTTCCCTTTGCAACAGTCTCCACACTACTGCAATCGAGGTTTCGTTTCCGGACTCGGTAGCTTCAGCCCTCAGCCCCGCCGCCCGCAAGCTTCCACAGGAAAACCACAACGCCGCGGCAACAGAAGGTTGGATTCGGAGGAGAAGCCGATTCCGAAGCACATCGTCTGAACTGGCAGGGGCGGATCCTGGATCGACATTTCGGGGATACTTGAAGGTAATTTTTTCATCATTCCGAGAATGTTTAAAGGTAAAAAAAAAATTCTTTTGTAATTTTTTTCCTGGGTTTGGAATGCTTGACGTAAAATACTAGGAAATTAACACTAAATTTTTTTTTTTTTTAATTTGAGGATGATTGAGCATCCCCACTAATACAAGTGGATCCGCCACTATGAACTGGTAAATATATAGATGAGGCAAAATGCCCAAGAGTAACGATAACGCAAGACCATACGAAGGATCTCACGCTAAAAATACATCTCTCAAATTACCACGTGCTACCACAATACCACTACAAAAGGCTACTCCACACATAAAGTCCCACACTTCCTACGCAAAAAGGGAAACCACTCTCACTTTTGGGAGAAGCGGACCCAAACCGAAGGGATGTCGACGAGTGGAGCTCTAGGGATTTTGCAAATTGAAGAACAAAGAAAGAAGAAAAGAAAAAAACAGGTTTGTTCTCCTTTCATTTCCCTTATTTTGTTTTGAATTTGGTTTGATCTGTTTATGCCGATTTGAATGTATTCCAGATTCTGAAATTTCTCATGACCACCCAGTTTCATTTGTTTGGGATATTTTTTAGTGAAAATTTGAGGGAATATACTCTTTTTCAAGTTTCTTTTTAGTAATTATACCATTTAGTTTTTCTTTTTAGTGATTGTACATTTTTTTGGTGGATTTTACATAAATACCTCAAGTAGAATTTTTATCTTTTTAAAATTAGAATAAATTTTTTTTAAAAAAAATTAGAAGTAAATAGAATAAAAGTAAATAGATATAGATAAGATTTTTTTCTTTTAAAATTAAAATAAAAGTAGGAAAATTATTTGAATGATTGATTTACACGTAAAGTAAATAGATATAGATAAGATTTTATTCTTTTAAAATTAAAATAAAAGTAGGAAAATTATTTGAATGATTGATTTACACGTAAAGACCTACTTCTTTCATAAGAGGTTCAATTAATTCGTGAATTGTCTAGGGTTACAAGTAATTCAATTTTCTTGTAACCGATTGTAACCCTATAGTACTACAAGAAACTTAATTATTGTAACAATTATTCTTGACACATTATTATTATTGAACCCTATTTTGCTTATTACCTGTAACCGACTGTAACTCTAGAGTACTACAAGAAACTTAATTATATTGTAACCATTATTCTTGAAACCTTATTATTATTGAACCCTATTTTGCTTATTACCTGTAACCGATTGTAACCCTATAGTACTACAAGAAACTTAATTATTGTAACCATTATTCTTGAAACCTTATTATTATCGAACCTTATTTTGCTTACCTGAAACAACAATCTTGAGGCATAATTTATCCTACAAGAAACATAATAATAATTGTAACCATTATTTTTGAAGCTTTATTATTCTTGAAACCCTATTATTCTTGAACCTTATACAACCATTCATGTAACTATTTTATAGTGACCAAATCTTCATGTAAGTAATTTCAATACGTATTGTAGTCACATTCTTGGACTAATATATATTCATCATCATTGATCAGGCCTACTTAATCATCCATCAGCCTAGATAATCATTGAATTCCTCTAATGAGCGAATTCTTGTAACCACAATTGACGTATTGTTGGACTTTGAGTTTACAAGAAATTGTCCACATGAAGCAATTATTGTAACCACATGTAACGATTACAAATTCCTAAAATTATTGTAACTACAAAAATCAATTCATCAAATAAGGATTTACATCACGATAAAACTCATCCTTGAACAACGATTCATCGAAAAAAAATTAGCGACTCATCCAAAAAAAATTCTTTTAAAAAGTTGTCGACCTAAAAAAAATTGTCGATCTATCAAAAACATTGTTAATTTCTAATATTAGGTTATATCGTGATAAAAATCATGGTATATATCACATGAAAAAAACAAAAACCAACCGAGATGCGAGAGAAACCACAAAGACCATTTAAGAACTGGGATCGTCGATCGACTAATGGCCCTTGCATATGCGATGGAACAAAACCTGCAGCAATCAACAAGTGCAAATTCTGCATGATTTGGAGGATGAATATGAGGTTAATTAATTAGAATAAATAGCACAGCACGAGACGACTCAACTATGATCCGTTTCAATATACGAAGAAAGATACGTATTTGGAATAAGAGTGTGGAATTAGATTTGGTGGAACGGAAAAGATTTGTGATTAAAATATACGTTATTGAAAATATGGGCAAAATTGTCATTAGAGGAAAAAAAGTATAATTACCAAAATAGAAACTTAAAGGGTACATTTACCAAAACAAAAACTGAAAATAGTATAATTACCTAATTATCCCTATTTTTTATGCTTCCCCGAGAAATTGATCCTGGTAAAAATTCGACAGCATCTCGCCTTGATTTAGGGTGATTTTGTGATTCCGGAACCCAGGCCACGAGAAAAGCTCGTAAGGTTTTCAAGGGAGGGGTCCTGGAATCAAAACAGAATACGTCTCCATGTCGGCTCAATTTTAACAGCAACCCAACCTGATTGAGGGATTTAATGATTCTCAAACCAGACCACCGGAAGAAGCTCTCAAGGTTCTCGAGGGCTTGGTTTTAAGAATCGAACCAATACTGATTGGGGTGGCTTCCTGATTCTCTGCACTTTGTTTGATTTTTTCTGCAGGTGTTTTGCTTTCTCTCTTCTGCTTCTGCTTCGTGCTTGTGTGTGCTAATGATTTGTGTTTTGCGTTCGCTCAGGCTGCATCAGTAGCTTTTATAGGGTGAACTTGGGGAAGTATTAGCATGCCCAACAACTTCTCTAAAAAATTCTTCAAAATGGAGAATTAAAGAGCACATATTCTGAACTTTTTTTGGCTGAATTCCAACAGATGCTCTATTATACAAATTGCTACATTTATTATATACTATAATAGATGCATAAATTCATAATTTAATAAATAAAATTTCAATAACTTCATTAAATCAATAGGCAACAACCAATGAACAAATAAGTAGACATAGAAAGGAGTGAATGCATTAAATTTTACAGATTCTAGCCCTTCCTCTAAATTTAGAGATTTTTTCCTTCTCTCCATCATTTTCTCTATTTTAGAGATGAGTTTAGAGAAGCTGTTGGGGAGAAAAAATGAATTTTTTATTTAAAATCTCCCATTTTTTCTATTTTAGAGAAGCTGTTGGACTTGCTCTTACTTTTGTAAACTACCCTCTGCAGTTGCATCATTTGTACTGCAGTTGCATCTTTTTTGTTTAACGTGTCATTGCCGTTTTTCCTTTGTTAACTGCAGTATAAAGTCAGCAATTAATTGTTGTTTACTGATGGGCTGATTGGGCCTTTTGACATGTATTGGGCTTAAATCTTACTAATTAATTGCCAAGCTTTATGTTTAAATAGGGAAATCCATCGCTTTTTTAATGGAATTTTATAGAATGAATGCGACAATATTATTTATAAAATCATGAATCAATAAAAAAAAATTTATGAAATTTTACTCTCCAACAGTTTCACGTACACAAATCAATATAAGTAGAAATATGTGCCATAGGGCATTAAGTGGTATTCCCCTTAAAACTGTCTTCTAATCTCTACAATAAAGTTAGTCTTAATCTCAAAACTGATTGCAAGGAGGACTATAGGAGATTCTGGCACCGTTAGCGTCGGGTGCAGATAATCCTTGGCGGTCTGGGGAATAAGGTTCAGCAACTCATGAGCTTCCCTCCTAGGCTAGGCTTCATGATCAACCCTTGCTTTTGCCCGTTCATGAGCCCGAGTGTTCTCGGCCTCTCTTATAGCATGATCCTCAACTTGCTTTCGAAGCCTCTCAAGCTCCTGTTGGACGGTCTTCTGGTTGGCCATTGCTCTTTGTAGTTTTTCTCTTAGACGAAGGTAACACTCTGGTTCGTCTAATGGTTCAAACTCGGGTGTGTGCGATCAACACGTTGCATGCACCTATAAAACAACACTAGAAAAGAACGTTAGATAAACTACTAAACACCAGAAAAGAACGTTAGATAAACTACGGGTAAAATCCACCCATAGTCCCTGAACTTTGATCAAATGTTCAAACGGGTCCCTGAACTTTATTTTTGTTCATTAAAGTCCCTGAACTTTGATATTTTGTACACATTTGGTCCCTCTGTTAGTAAATTTATTAAATATGTGTTAAAATAATGATATAGAATCAATGTATTTTGGTATATTAATGGAATAAGTTAGGTTATACACATGTAATCGCTTGATATTTGTTTTACTAAAGTAAAAAAATTATATTATATTAAAAATATATGTTTTTAAAAAATATTTTTGATAATAAAAAAAAACTTTCTACTTTCCAACTAAATGGTATAATTTTCCGTTGATATTTTATTTTAAAGTATTTTAATGACCGAAAATTTCTTATTTAATTAAAAAATTAAAATATGTTTTGTTAAAAAAATAAACTCTACTTTTGCTATAAAAAATAAATTCTATTTGTGTTAACAAAATAAACTCTGTTTTTAATTAAATAAGGAAATTTTAGTCACTAGAATACTTTAAAATAAACTATTATTGGAAAATTATAACATTTGGTAAAAAAATAGAAAGTGTTTTTGATAAAAATATATTTTAAAATATGCTTTCTTTTAAGAAAACTCTATCATATATGATAACTTTTGAGAAGAAAAAAGCTTAATTTTTTACTTTAGTAAAACAAATACCGGGCAATTACAATTGTATAACCTAACTCATGTAATTAATACAAAAATACATTGATTCCATATAATACTTAACACATATTTAACAAATTTACTAACAGAGGGACCAAATGTGTACAAAGTATCAAAGTTCAGGGACTTCAATGAACAAATATAAAGTTCAGGGACCCGTTTGAACATTTAGTCAAAGTTTAGGGACCATAGGTGGATTTTACCCGATAAACTACTAAGGGCGCGATTAATTGCTTCCCCGATAATGAAGCCAATTTTTTTGAGGAGAGACTTGCTATGTAAATTAATATAGAATATAAGCACATATGCAAACCAAATCGATCAAGCAAATAAATACAAGACTCCATCACTACAGTATAAAGGAATTAGAATCGATCCACGAGGAAGCATGTCAGCGGTTCCAAAGTAGTTTCAAAACGTTTTGTTGTCGACCATAAGTACCTAGCTAATATTGACTAGGAGTAGTCGATGGAGACAGTCGATTTCTAACCTACAAAACACAACAAAGTAGTCGATATCGACTAATGGTAGTCGATATCGAGTATGGACAAAACAGGTTGACATAGAAAACTGTCGACCGATATGAAAGCAATGGCAGCAACAGTCAATGTCGAGTAAGGCAGTCGACGTCAAGCAGTAAAACAGAAACATCGGCAAGAGTGGCCGAAGAATATGAGGATGGTTAAGGATGTGATGATCATGAAAGGCTAAAGGGTTTGCTGGATTTCACCAAACACAATAAAAAGCTCAAGTTTAAGGTTTCAAACAATAATAACAAAGCTTCCAAGGTAGGGGATACCCATGACAACAACCATGCATACAATAAACAGGAGTCATGGATATGGTTATGCTTTTGCCATCAAAAGAGAAGCTTTCGCATACTCAATAAATATATTATAAAGGCTCTCGCATAAAAACCTATTTGTTTCCATCCTTAATTAGGGTTTAATCAACTCTCGCAAATCAATCCTAGTTACTATTCGGTTTACAATCAATTTACTTTTGCTTCACAATTGTAAACAAGGAATTTCCTCTACTTTCGTAGTGGATTAAGCACAAGATAGACGATGAGAATGACATGTAAAGATCATATATTCAAGCATACACACATGGCCATTGTCGGGCTCACCCCGACCCTATAAGTAAGACGACTACTTGATGTAGGGGAGAATCAAATATGAAAATATACATATACAATCAAATCGCAACTCCTAGCCGATCAAATAAATTCAAGACTCCCCCGCTGTAGTGGAAGGGAACCGGGTTCGATCCACGAGGAAGCATGTCAGCGGAATCTCAAAGTAGCTCGAAAACACTCGTTCTGTAATCGACCAAAAGTCACTCGACGTAGACTAGAATACAGTCGATGTCTACTGGCTGCTGTCGATTCTTAGTGAAAACCTGCAAGGACAAAAAAAAAATAGTCGATGTCGACTAGAATGATCGATGTCGAGTAGATCAGTAGCAGAAATCGAATGGCTCAGAAAACTATTAGTCGATCCAAGGCATTCGATGTCGACTGGGACAGTCGATGTAGAGTACAAAAACAATAACCACGGGTGACGACAAAGATGGCCGATGAAGAAAAGGATGTAAAAGAAGGGTGATCAGAAATAAGCAAGGGTGTCGAGTTTTTCGAGGACTCAACGAACGGCAAACTCGAGTGTAAACAATATAAGAAAGGCCTTCCAAAACCAGGCTTTACCACGACGATAACCATGCAAGTAAAATCAATAAATTGTAAAAGACAAATACTTTATCGATAAAGGACAAGCCTTTCACCGAATCCAACAAATAGGTATATAAATCTTTCAATAAATAAACCTAATTGCATTACCTTTTTCATAAATAGAGTTAATAAACTTTCGAAGAGAAACCATAATTACTACCCAAGTTTCGCAACATGAGTTCCTTAAACTTCCATTTAAAGATGAAGCACAAGATATAACAAGATAAAGTACATTCCTTTCGCGACTTACCAATCCACCAACATGGCTATCGTCGGGCTCACCCCAACCTGACAAAAGGGTTTCTCGATCAAATAAATTTGTAGTCAAGACCCCTGCTATAGTATAGGGGAGTCAGGTTCGTCCTCAGGAGAGAAGTCAGCGGTTCTAGGTTTAGTGTGTTCTGGGGTTCAGGGATAGCGGGAAAAGGTGAGGAGGTTGCTGTCGACGTCGGCTAAGAGTTGGTCAATGTCGAGGGATGGAGGGGGAATGGTTGTCGATGTTGGGTATCTGTGCAAAAACTTTAAAATAAAGAAAGTAGAATAATAAATGTGCAAACTTCCAAGGTTAGGGATCACTACAACAATAAACATATGTGTAGATTTATAACTCACATAAAGATCTTTATATCAAATAACTTTTGTTATTAACAAATAGGAATATTGAGGCTTTCGTATAAACCCTAAGTGTTACAACCTTCTAAACGTTCCTCCTCCTCTCCTCTCTCGCCTCCTCTCTCTCTTCTTGCGCCCGAAGATGACTTGGCTTGAATTGGAACTAGAATTGGAATGATTAAAACTCAGCCCCTAGGGCTTTATTTATAGGCTTCATTCCCTAGCTAATCTAAGAAAGAAATATTTATCTATATCTAAATTTATCTATCTAATAACATTAAGATTAAATTTGGAAATAAAAAAATTATATCTAAAGGGAAACTAGGACTAGTTGTGGATAAATCCTTCTTGACTTGATAGATCTTGATGTGGATGGATAGAATTCCACATATTTTCTCTTGAGTTGATAGAATATCTCATGCTTCATGTGGAAGAAAGCCAGCTCAGCACTCGGACTCGCTCGAAATCGGCTTCTGGGGACTGGTCGATATCGACCAAGACCTATCTTCTCGGATTCGGCTTCTGTCACTCGATATTGGCTCCCAGGAGGAATTTCGACCAAAATCAGGTCGATATCGACCACTTTTTCAGTTCTTAGCATTCTGCTCAGATTGACGCATATGAATATGCGTTGAAAAGCTCTTTTAGAGGGCTACAACTCTCATGAAGACATCAAAACTTGATTCAGAATGATGAATGGTGAAAAATGGGCTTTTCTCCAGCTACACCATCCTTAGCTTCATCATGACTTTCCTTTAAGCTCCAAAGTGCGTCCGATTTCTACAAAATTAAACAAAAACTAGTGTAGACCTCCATAATTGGAAAATAAGTGTAAAGTACAAAGATTCTGTATTTTTCTAACCCAAATGTATGAAATGATGCAGAAATCGATATAAAAGTAAGGGTAAAACATGGCAAATTAGGCGCACAACACAACCCTAGAAGAAGGGAGACTACTCGCTCATAGTAACGAAAGACACGATAGAAAGATAAATATCTTGCATAAAATAAACTCCGAAGTCTTCACAATTGTAGCGCTCCAACTTTCGTAAGAACACTAAACCCTAAAGCTTCGAAAACACCTAAACTCTATTAGAATTGTTTGCTCTGAATCTGAATGCCTAAAATGTAGCCCCAATGGATTTATTTATAGCTACTAATCCTTGCTAGCCAAGGAAAGTAATCCTAATCCTACCATAACTTGAATTAATAAAAACTATATCTAAATAGGTAAATTCCCTAGGGTAAATAGACATTCACCCATAAGGATAGGAGTTTATAAGGTAAAATAAAGATCTTCTCCTTCGTGCTTAAGTAAATCTTCTTCAACTCGAATTCTTCAAAACACATCCGCAACCCAACAAGATTTTCAGTCGACACCGACTGCTGTTCACTCGATCTCGGGTGCCTCAGTAGATCTCGAGTGTTCTTCTCTCTTTAGCTTCTAAGTCTGGATGGTCTTCAATTGACATTAGGTAGCTTCCACTGGATGTCAAGTACTCCAGTAGATCTCGAGTGGTCAGTCGATCTCAAGGGCCAATATCGACTTCAGTTACAGTAGCTTGCTTGTCCAACACTTAGCCAAATTCTAGCTTTGCTCCAGCCGATACCAAGTGCTCCCACTAGATATCGAGCGCTTTCCTGCAGTCGATCCTTCGCTCTCGTTTTGCTCCGGAATGACTCCAAATTCTGCAAAATTAAACCAAAACTTGTGTAGACCTCTATTTCTTGCAAATAAACACAAATTACACAAATTCAACATATTCCCAACCTAGAATACATAAAATAACTAGAATACGGAGCGAAAATAAGTACAAAAACATGGCAAAAAATATAGACATCACTACTCACTCATGATCGCAGAGAAAGACATCTTAAACATGGAAAAATAATACTTGAATTAAGAAAAGTAAACTTACAACCAAACTCAATCTCCAACCCTTTCTCTCTACTCTCTCACTCAGCTCTCCTTTCTCTATCTACCTTTTTGATTTCTCAAGTGCAGGATTAATGGGTCCTCCAAACCCTAGGCCTAAAGCCTTTATTTATAATAAAACATAAACTTATTCTTTAAGTAAAACTAGTAATAAAATAATAAGCAACTCTAATTATCTAAGGGTTAAATGGAAATTACCCCAAGGGAGAATAATCTATATAATGATAAAAGATATATGTAAATCTCAAATATGGAAAGTCCCAAAGATCCGTCTCTATCCAAAAGCTTTTGCATGTGCATGAACCTTCAGTCGAAATCGACCAGAGTAGTCGATCGAGCATTGTTAGCTTTGGTTGGCCTCGGGTAGTAGTCGACATAACTCTCCTCTTTCCTTAGCTCTGGAACAAGGATCCTCGCTGGTCGATGTCGAGTGCTCCCCATGTGTGACCGACTTCAACCAGTGGTCGATGGAAGGTCTGAATTTCAACCACTATTCTCTCGATTCCAGTAGCTTTACTTTTCTTAATCTTCAAAGTCTTCATTCGACGTCGACCAAGTCTAGTCGATGTTGAGCACTCCTGTCCATGAACTCCTTGGAATTGCTTCAAATTATCTCCAAATCCTGCAAAATTAAACCAAACTCATGTAGGCCTCCATATCTTACAATTCATAACATTCAACACAAATTCCTAATATTCCCAACCTAGAAACAAATATAATAGAAAAAAATTAAAGTGAAAATAAGGATTAAAACATGGTCAGAAACATGGACATCATGTTCTCACCAAGAAGGAGCATTGTGGACATTTGAGCTTATATGGGCGTAGTGTCTCAAAGTCAACTCGGGCTAGCAAGGATGTGAAAATCTCATTTATACTCCCCCTTGTATTCTTGGAGAGCATCACTCAATAGTTTGAGCAAAAGATAATAGAACAAGTGGATCAACAAGTAAAAGTAAGGTTAGAGGAAAAAGTCTCACATCTATTATCAAAGCAACGAGAAGTCAGTCCTAGAGTTGAACTCGTAGTACCACACTTACTACATCCTAAGGAGATGGATTTATTCCACATGAGAGTTTAGGTGGAAAATCTAAGTCATTATAAAGGTATTCATTTTTTTTATTTGACTAATTATATACATTCTCATTGGTTCCTACTGCAAGCTATAATGATATATGCTGGTATATACTCCCTCCGAATGGAAATATAAGGCATTGGGATTTTGTGCACGTTAAGTATTATAATGTACAAAAAATTAATAAAAAACATTAATATTTTATATAGTTTTAAGCTCCTTAAACTACGTGCACAAAATCCCAATGCCTTATATTAAAAATCAGAGGGAGTATTTTGGTTGTGCTTAGTTATTCATATTGTGTGTGAACATTTTTGGTGGCGGGCTTGATGTTAGAAAGTGGTAAAGAAGAGGCCTTGTGTTAGGATGAGGTAGGGTTCATGGTTTAGACTTGGTGGTTTATAAGAAATGAATATGGAACTAATTCTGACAGTGTGATGAGTGCTGCCCATTTTTTGTTAATTGGATGAGAATGTGGATTAAAAGTTGTGATGTTGCTGGATATGGTGTGATGTTGTTGGTTGCATTGATATGTTGTGATGTTGCTAGCTATATTGATATGTTGTGATGTTGCTAGATATACATGGATCTGCTGCTAATGCCTAATTTTCGTGCTTAATTATTCATATTGTGTGTGAATATTTTTGGTGGTGGGCTTGGTGTTAGAAAGTGGGAAAGAATGTGCCTTGTGTTAGGATGAGGTGGGTGGTTCATGGTTTAGACTTGGTGGCTTATGAGAAAGGTATATGTAACTAATTCTGGTAGTGATCAATTTCACTACTACATATAAGCACACCTAATGTGACGCCTAAAAGCTTTACATTACCACTTGAATATGTTACATTAGGGAAAATGTAATATTTTTTATGGATTAGATTTGCACCCGTTGCATTTGAATTAACGTAACAGTTTGTATTTGCGAATGTAACATTATTTCATTCTTGAGATTAAGTGTTATGTTTGATACTAAAACTATTACTTTTGAGTTAAATGTTACATTTTGGGATAAATATGTTACCTTAATAGGACTTGTTACATTTAAAAAAAAATGTTACATCAAAATAACAATGTTACATTTAAAGAAAAATGTTACTCTTAATATCAACTATTACATTTCAATTCAACCAAATGTGTTCAATAATCAGTACTTGCCCTTTAATCATGCACATATAACACTTGTTTATACTAAGACACCTAAAATCCCTAAGAGTTGATGACATTCGATACACCTTGGTTGTTGCTTCCTTCAACTGAGTCCTCAACTGAAAAATGGCTTGTCATAGACATTGGAATCAAGCTCAGCCCTGTACTTCTCAAGTTTGGATATAACTTATCGGGATCCCCGTGCATTAGCTGCGCAATTTAATGTTTTGAAAACAATATTGAGCTTAGAAGGAATTAAAGAGCTGATAAGTACTTGATTCTACGATTCTTTTTGATGTAATTGAATGAGGATTGGCTCTAAAGACAACATCAAAAGAAGACAGAATCTCAATATATTTGTCGAAGATATTGCGAGCAATTGCATCTGCAAGGCTAAAAGTCGAGACACAAGACAATATAATCAAGAGCTCAAAATCATCAATAGTGTACAAATCCAATAAAAAAGAAAGAAAGAGAGTTAACCCATCTTGTTTCATCAAAATCAAATTCTTAAAGAGTATCTAAATAGAGCCTAAGTTTATGTACATCGAAGTACATGAGCACCCATTTGATTTTTCAAGAGAATAAGACAAAGAAATTCTCATTGTTTAAGTATTGATAATACACAAAGATATGGAAAAGATTGATACATATCCTTTTACACATAATCTCCTAATAGCTAGGATATATTTGTCTTGCAAGAGGATCTATTGGCTTAAAAAGGTCGGTGTCAAGTATATGACACCATAATCACCCAAATCGTCGAGGAGAATACTTGACTCCGGTCCTAACTCCAACCGAACCTTCCATCTACATCAGAAGGACGAATAATAAACAACCTTCATGATATAATTATTAATCTAGACGAATCCTATTTTGCATGAACTTGAATTCGGAACCACCTCGATGAAACAAAAACCCTTCTAACTAAGATTCCAAGGGTATCACTAGCATCAGCTTCCCTCGAACTATATATGTAGGAAAATCCCAAGAATTTGATCCGCCCAATGAAGAAGCATTACCTTGTAGGAGGGCCTGGATCTCATCTAAGAAACTCCACTTTTGCCAGAATCCATCATGACTGGGGTTGAAAGTTGAAACATTGGTATCCCAATATCTAAAAGCCATAAAGGATAAGTTTCCTAGGATTCCTGGAGTTCTTAGGCCAATCCACAACAATTAGCAGAAGTCTGACAATTCACCCTTTGCTAGTAATATGTCCAATGTCTGGATTCCATTCATTGTCCCATCCAAGCTAGGTTACGATGGAAAAAATGACCCGTAAGAGCACATCATCATCTACAAATAGAAATGCTCACTAGTATCATCGTGCCGAATTCACTATTTTTTTTTTGTTTTTTGATTAGGAAAAAGTTCGGGTGAGCATGCTCTACCCGAAGGCATCATTGCAGATGAGGTCTGTAAGACCGGAATTGTTATAAATATCGGCACCCCAGGCAGAGTGGCAAAGGTGTGAAACCTTATCAACCACTCTATTGCTAAGACGGGGTACATGAAAGAAAGATGCTTTTTTCAGAGTTGCTAGCAGGAGTTTTATGTCAGAAATAATGAGTTCGATCTCCCATAGACAGCTTGGCTTTTTATTTAGATGGTTAATAATTATACTGGAGTCTCCCTCAATTTGAATTTTGTCAATATGAAGTTGGAGGAGAAGTTGTACTCCATGTTTGAGAGCTAAGGCTTCCGCTTGCAACGGGCTTTTTGTTCCTAACCTTTTATATCCTATGTCTATTGGGAGTCCATTCCGGTCTCTGATAATAACCCCAGCGGTGCTGCGGTTATTAGTGATTTTCGATCCGTCAAAGTTGAGTTTGAAAGTACCCGTTGGTGGCTTGTGCCACAAAACATGGCGTGCCTTGACCTTCTTTATGGGATGGTTGATGCAGCGTGATTGAGGGGTAATGTTCTCGTCTAACATACTATCATGTTGGTGCGTGTTGTTCCAATTTAACTCATGAGTTTTGATAAGTTTCAAGGCGGGGTCCCTAGTAGGGATTGGAACCTGTTTGAACACATACTGGTTTCGAATATACCAAGTTACCCACCAGGCAAAAGCAAGTTTACCTGGTGCCACCTTAGATAGGTTATTACCTATAAATGACATGATGGGGTTTATGTCTCTTGATCGAGAGATTTGGCTGGATATTGCAGAGTTAATGTGACCCGAGAATTGAAGGAGAGATCTCGCGTATTGGCATTCTAGCAGCAGGTGAACGTCATCTTCCATAGAGCAATTACAGAGACTGCATGTAGTGGGGATAGGAACCCCACGAAGGGCGAGACGAGTTGCTGTAGGTAGGCCGTTTTTGCAGATTTTCCACAAGAAATTTTTGACCTTAGGTGGGATATCAAGACGCCATATCCAAGAGTTGCTATCTAAGGGGATGGATGATTCGGTTGTTACCAATTTGTATGCACTTGAGGTGGTGAACCACCTGGCTCGGTCAGACCACCAGTATAATCTATCCTCACCACCAGTATAATCTATCCTCAAAGTTTGAGATTGGAAGAGGAATGTCACATATTTCCTCCATAATATTGGGTGGGAGAATAGCAAAGAGTTTCTCCTCCCACCATATGCCCCCTAGAATGTAGTCGCTAACTTTATCGTCTATGTTCTCAATAATTGGGCAGTCATCCCTTGACTGAATGGAAGAGGTTGTAATCCAATGATCAGTCCAAAATTTGATATAGGTCCCGGAGCCGACCGAGCAAATAAGGCCCGTTTTAAACTTGTCACTTAGAGTTGTAAATTTTGTCCATTGCCATGAGGAGGGGTCACTCTTCTTATAATCGAGAATGTTATGTGCTCGAAGATATTTATAATTAATGATTTGTACCCATACATTAGCAGGTTCTACCAGCGTTTTCCATAAGAGCTTCATTTGTAGGGCTTCATACATTTCTTTGGACTTTCTAAGCCCTAATCCCCCACACTTTTTTTTGTTCTATAGACCCTATCCCAGCTAATCACCGGTCTGTGTTGGAGATTTTTATTCCAAAAAAAGGTTCTATTGATCTTATCAAGTTCTTTGTGTATTGAAGATGGCAGTAAGAAGCTCTACATCGTATATAGGGGTTTGGCTAATAGATTTGTGTTTATGAGAGTAGCTCGGCCTTGTTGTGATAAAGAATTAGCCCGCCATTTGCTGAGCTAACCTCGAGATTTGCAAATAATATCTTCGAAAGTCTCTTTGGTTACTCTTCCATTTATAATTGGACAACCAAGATATTTTTCCAAATAGATAGCGTTGGGAATGTTTAAGCAGGATTTATGGTAGTTTACTTTTTGCCCCGAGACTTTACAGTATGAGTCGATAATTGTTTTAACTCTTCTACAAGCATCAAAACTACCTTTAGAGAATATGATGATATCATCGGCGAAACAAAGAAAAGGAATTCTCGGGCCATTTCTTCCAAAAGTGAAGCCTATCGGGCTTCTAACACTGTTTGCATCAGCCGGCAGGTGACACGCCAGAATTTCTGCACCGAGAATAAACAAAAATGGGGAGAGGGGATCCCCCTGGCGAAGTCCCCTATAAGGCAGGAACATATCTGTAGGTCCATTATTAACAAGTATAGAGTAAGATACCGTTGTTACGCATTCCATGACCCAGGAGACGAATTTAGGGTGGAACCCAAACTTATCTAGAATCGTTTTTGTGAAGTTCCAATCTACCATGTCATAAGCTGTCTCCATATCCAGTTTGATTGCCAACCAACCTTCTCGAACTAGACCCGATCGAAAGGAATGGAATATTTCGTGGGCTATCAGCACATTATCTTGTATTGACCTATCTGACACAAACGCTCCCTGTAAGGGATGAATTAGCCGACCTATTACGGCCTTTAGTCTTTCTGTTAGGATTTTTGAGATGATTGTGTATAAGGTGGAAGACAAGCTTATAGGCCGGTAGTGGTTAGTAGTTGTTGGGTTATCTTGTTTTGGTAGTAGCGAAATAAAGGTATGATTGATTTGTTTAAGGATTTTCCCGGAGGTGAAGAAGCCTTTAATGGCTTTAATGATCAAATTGCCTAAAATATCCCAATATTGCCTATAGAATTCATCAGTCATTCCATCAAGACCTGGTGATTTATTTTTTCCTAGGCTGAACACAACGGACTTTATTTCTCCATTAGTTGGGATGCGTATAAGGAATTCATTCTCCGTTGTGGAAATGGAGGGTTGAATAATGTTGGTCATGTCATTAAGGTGTGTGTCATCAATAGCTTCCTTCTTGAATCTTTTTTGAAAATCCTTCTTAACTATGAGGGTACCTTCAGTGGTAGTAATGTTTCGTATTTGTTTCATGTGTCTTCGACCATAAGCGACGCGGTGAAAATAAGATGTGTTTGAATCAGAAAGCCTGAGATTTTTTGTCTTGGCTCTTTGATTCCAACATGTTTTTTGGAAAAGCGGAAGCTTTTCTCGTTTTCTTCATAAGCGACTTTCTTTACTATTTTGGCTTTGGACGTGTCCGCTAGAAATTTCCGATTGAATTTCCACCAATTCATTCTCTACCTCAAACAACTGACGAAAGATATTGCTAAAGGAACGCTTGTTCCATTCCTTAGCTTTTTGTTTTAGGATTTTTTGCTTAAAAACGAGTTGAAACATAGCGGATCCTAGACAAGAAGCTCGCCAGGATTGTTTAACTATATTGTGAAAGTCCTTGCGTTGAAGCCATGTGTTTTCGAATTTAAATGGGGGTGCTTTAAAGGTGGTGCTACAGTCAAGGTTTATTTGTATGGGGCAGTGGTCTGAGGAAGAGAACGCACCATTTTTGGGGATGAGATTGGGCAGTTGATCGAGAATTTGGTGATGAACAAGCACCCGATCCAGTTTTTCGTAAATATTATCCGGGGCCTCAGGAGATTTCCTCCATGTAAAAGGATTTCCGAAAGTTGGCAAATCCAAAAGAGAGCAGGTGTTCTTAAAATCAAGGAGACGCGTGAACCTAGACGGTAAAGTGGTAGCATCGCCAAGTTTATCTTCCCTACACAGGATTTCGTTCAGATCTCCCATAACAGTGCATGGGATGGACGACTCGGTTACGATTCTTGTTAACTCGACCCAGAACGGATCCTTATCCCGAGGGTCAGGCGGGGCATAAACAAACAAAAGGAGGATTGTGAGATTATCACTTAGATTTTTCATATCGTAATCCTATGATTCTCGAATGGTGGAACATAATTGAGAGGGTTTCGTTTGACAGTTGGTAGGATTTCCATAATACACCAAGACCACCCGACCGACCAATGCTTGGTGACCAGACAGCCGAATAAAATCCAATATGTTTCCATAGATTTTCAGCCGGCAAGGCTTCCGACTTTGTTTCTGCCACGACCAACAAGAGAATATGTTCATTTCTACACAATGCATCAACTTCTGTCTAGAAAGTTTTTTTTTTCTTTTCCCAATGCCTCTGCAATTCCAATAGCTTATTTTCATGATCCACTTAGTAAGATATGAGGAGACCCGGTAAAATTCCTCATATCAACGCGTTGTTTGTGGTGGGTTTGTAAGCGAGTGTGTGTGTGAATTAGATCCAAATCAAACACACATGGTGAACGCAACCAGGTAACAATGTGGATGGGATGTGCAAGGCACACAAACACATTATAGATGAAGTCTTTTAGCCATTGCCTAATCAATCCAACAAAAATTTGTATTTTAGAAGTAACCAAATAATGCATATCGATAGAGCTGTGTAATGCTATAATGAACAGGTTAAACCCCTGTAAGGGAGCAAGAAGCCAAACGCCAAGTTCAGCTAGATAAATCAAACCAGATAATTTTGGATCATTTTTCACAGCACACCAGCGCAGGACTTTTTTTATTGCGTGATGATTTTCACAACAATTACATACGAAGAAGTTGAAACTGTACAGCGAGAGAGTAAACAATCGGACATCCATACAAGGGAAGTACATACCATGATGTTTTGTATTATACAGGAATTCCAAAGATGTTATAATCATTAAAAGATCTTCCAAATAATAGAAGCTCATCAGTAAACAATAGGACAACCATGAAACCAAGTTTGTTGAAGAGTGACGACGAAGAGTTTTATCCATATTAATGAAGGCAAGAGCATCTATGCAGAGGGCTAGTTTGACAAAGCTAACATTTTCTTTATGAATAAGTTCATCCAATGACTTAGCCATCTTGATAAACACATGCATGGTAACCATGGTACTCCAAGTTTGATATAAAACAGTTCTAGACTTGATATGCACTATAAGAAAGATCCCATTTCCAGGTATCCAAAAACAAATAGAGTAAGATATGAGCAATAACTTTTTAACGAATTGAAACAGACCACCTCTTGTTTGTTTAGAGTACAATCCTTTCAACTCGGATGACACCAAGGCAGGTTCACCTGCGCCACATTTCCTGCTGCTCAAAGCAAGTTTTGATAACCAGCAGATAGGTATAGAATACATACCAAATCCGAAAATCAAAGGCTTTGTAAACTTCAATTTGTAATAAGAAAGGTGTGTAATAAACTGATTCATTATACGCCAATACACAAAATAATGTATTAATAGAGAATTAGATTGAGTACCAAGGTGATGAAGGAAATACAGAGATCGACTCAAGCAATTGAGTTTTTCTAGATTGGGGAATTGAAATTTCCCAAAGAGCTTCCTTTTGTCTGCCAACTGATCACAACAATCTGCACCAGGAACTGAGACATCTACTGGTTGTTTTGCCTCATTACAAAGATTTGGGCCCTTGCGGGATTTAGATGGGGGACCTCTAAACGAGTCAATATTTCTCATACCTTTCATGGAGCGTTTTTTGTAGACTCCCTTTAGTTGGGACAATTTCAAGTCAGATTCTCCTATTACATCCTTGAACTTACCTACCATGGGTGTTGATGAGGGTCCTACTCCTTGCTGTTCACACTGATCCCTATCAGAGGTATTTACGATCCAAAAAACAAAAGGGATCAGGTGAATAAGGCAAAACCGCCTGTAATACACACAACACTTTAACCTACCAAGGATCACTAAAGAACCACCAAAGAGAATATTTCCAAGGCACCATATGATCCAAAAGAGATTTAAAGCAATTTTAATATTCTGGACCTTACCAAGGATGAAGTTGAGATTTGCCCTATCAATGGACTTTCGCCTAGATTTTCTACCTGCCTTTCCAGACAAAGAAAGAACAACCTCGTCCTTGGGGAATTTACTCCCCTCTGAGGTGTGTACACCGCCGAAGCGGGATTTGGGGCCCGAAGATCGGGGGTTGTTCAATGGATTAGCAATGGATGCTGAATCCGTGGGTTTTTTTGTCGGTGTCTTCTCCCATCGAGAACATCTCAAACAAAGGACAGAACACTTTGTTATTAGAATTGTTGATTAAAACACTTTTTTTGAAACTCTATTGAAACACTATGAAGCTTCTCAAGATACCTGGGAAAGAGAAGCAACCAAGACGCCCTCCAACAACAAAGCCATAGAAACAGAAAGCCCAGAAGCCACCCTTGTTGAGAGCGAACAAGCCACAACCACCGGCCCCGGGTGCACCGAACAAGATTCCTTACCCTAAGCACAGCCGGACCGGCACATTCACACAAGACCACGCACCACTAGGGACCACGAAGCCGAAAACGCCGCCCCGGAAAGCGAGATTCCAACCCTAAGGGTCTGAACGTTCTGCTAATCGAATCGGAACCCATCCAAGCAAGCCAATCATCTCCCGGTAACAAGCCGATACTTCTCCCTAACCATCGAACCTCCTTCTTCCTAACCCTCTTTCTCGGAAATTTTGAACTACCCGGACGCACAGAGACGAAATCGAGCAGGGCTAGACAAGGAGAGGTAGGATTGTGGTTCGATTTACAACACTTCACCCAGGGTTCGGCGTAGTCTCTGACCGATTCAGCACTCCAAGGAAGAAACCGGCACCCAAGTGCCAGAAACTCGTCGGAGAAGGAATCAAACGGAGGATTCGATTTGAAGAGACGATGAATTTGGGTATGGGAGTCGGGAGTAAGAGGAAGGGTTTGGAGGGAGGAATTAGGGGCGCGTGAAGCGCGTTGTTTGCGGCCCATTCGGGATTTTACAATCCGAATTCACTATTATATTATATTGAATAAAAGTTTTGTTTTGTATAATTTGTATTTTATTACTTTCAACTATCTTATAATATACAATATACAATATATAGTATGTAATATATAATAGGTTCCTAAATATCTATTGTAACAAATTTCATTGATATGTAATACTTGAAAGTCAATGTAACATTATTCTTCAAATATAACATTGTTATTAAGATGTAACATGTTTGGTTAAAGGTAACAAACCCTATTGAAGTAGCATTTACTTTGAAAATGTAACATTTCATGCAATTATAATAGTCGTGGTATCAAATGTAACATTTAATCTCATTAACCAACCAGTATGATAAAAATAATCTTAATATTAAAATTTCTTTAAAAAAATCTGACTAGAGTTTAATTGGCTCAGCGGAAGGGAAATACAGGAGCCTTGCCATAGTCCCGAGTTCAATTCCTCCAACTGCTCCTTTCTCTTTTTATGTCTTCATTTTCCCCCAGTTATATATTTCTTCCATTTTTTGAATCATTTAGTTTCCTAAAAAAATATAATTTATCTACGGGTTATTTTGTTATTTTGTTTCGATCTCTTATGCTTATAACTTCTTCTTTTTTAATCATTTAATTTGCTAAAATATTTAATATAGAGTGACGTTTAATTAATTATCACTTTATTAATAAAGTCTAAATATTTAATATTTTTAAACGTAGTAGTACTTTAATATTATAAAATATTTTGTAAGAATTAAATATTTAAAGTCAATTTTTTTAAGAAAAGCATAATTTATATTTTGTTACATATAATTTATGAATTTGTTAATGATTTAAAAGAAATCTTCTTAATTAGGGAGGGTTTTGTAAGTTTTAAAATTTTTTAATTATTTTAATTTCACTCGTAATGTCTAATATTATTCCAAAATTTTGGTAACTTGTAGAAACTATTACATTAGGTCATATGCAACGACCGCAAATGTAATTCACAAAAAGTGTTACCTTCTTCCTAACGTAACATATTTAAAGGATAATGTAATATTTTTTCGTGTTACATTATGCCTTGATTTATAGTCGTATATATTATATAATAAATGTAGAAATCTTTATAATAAAGAAGCTTTTGGAGTTATAGTGTACTTTATTTAGAGATTTTGCTATTTAGTTCTCTATTTTAGAGAATTTTTAGAGGAATCATGGGAGATGCTCTAAAATAACCTCAAGTTCAACTTACTCTGCTCTAAAAACATTATCAGTAATTAATTGGAATTCTTTTCGTTTTTTTTTGGGTTCAAAAACAATAAAAGGACATAAATTTACAATGTTTAACGAACCTCAAAGATATAAAATTGGGTTTTCAGATGCAATCACATACGTAAGTGATCGGTCTTATATACGAAGTAATTGGACTAAATAGTGTTACCAATATACTTCCCCGATCGAATCAATAAAAAGAAAACTTAGGACTCAAGCTTGTTGTTGAATAGGTAGCATGGGTCGGGTTGCCCCCAATGGCCCAATGAATCTCTCCTTTAAGGGTGGTTGTAAGGTTCATTTCAAATATTAGGATCGATGAAGAGATGTAACATCAAATTAAGTCTCTTTTATAGCTAATTAAAACACGAATTGATCTCTCGATCAATAACCACTTGTCGTCTATGGTAGGGACCTTCACCTCGGCCCGTGATTTATCCATTTACAAATGCAATATTATATGAGGAAATGGTGGTAGATATACTATTTTTTCCCACTTTGCTATATTTCCTTACCTCATAAAAAAATGGTTAATTGTCAAAAAACAACATTTTTTTTTTCACAAATAGCCGGTCACCCTTGAACATTATAGTGGGTTAAAATTTTTGGCGGGAGTTTGAAATTTTGGAGGTTTATTTGGACGGGATTTAAGGTAAAGCAAAGGAGGGAGGGAGACAACTTCACAACAGTTGAACATGAGAGAGAAGAGAGAGAGAGAGAGAGAGAGAGAGAGAGAGCGGCGAAGAAGGAGGCTGTCGACAGAGGAGGACGCGGAAGAGGCTATCGACGGAGACGAATCAATTTAGTGGGGAGGAGAGGAAGCTGTAACCGGCTGAGGATGGAGGAGGAATCCGGGGCGGAGAAACCAAATCCGGTGAAACAAATTTGAAAACAAGTAAACAAATTCGTTCTTGAATATGTGAAACCCTAACTAAATCCGAACAAATTGTTCTGCAATGTGTGATTTTTGAATGAGGATTTCAGTTTCAAACCCTAACACATTGAGAAATTTGGGTTGGAATTTCGGTGTCAAACCGTAACTCCATTGAAAAGAGGGATAACGGTTGTTGGGACCCAGATCGCCATCGAGAGAGGTTAGTTCCCATTCTCTATCTCTATTCTACCCCTTTTTATGACATTTTGGAGTTTTCAATTCATGGAATGTCGAGTTGGGGTCCTTGGGGAGAATGATGTGAATAAGGTTGAAATTGTTTGAATGTACGAACCCTAACCTTATGGGTGTTAGGCGATTTCATTTGGGGATAAGGGTGGGGAATCGCCATTGATGCTTAGATGAGGATGAAATTGAAGGTCCAAATAGGGTAAAAAGGAATTGAAAACCCCGATGAAAGATTGAAAATTGGATTTTGAAAACTTATCAATGGCAAGCGGAGTCGTTCATCTGGATTGGGGAAACAGTTGAATGGCTAGGTTTAGTAATGTCTATGTTGGTTTCAAATTGGGGAAGTAGGGGAGAGGTGGGTTTCTATTTCTAAGGATGTTGGATACTGTAAAGGAGAATGTAAATGATATACGAAATGGGTGCATATGAGTTTGGAAATTGGGAACTTGGGGTGGATTTCGAGATCGGGGGTGTTTGGTAAATAGTTGCCTAAAAATATAATGCTAACAATGGGTGATAGTAGTACATCGTTGTAAGTTTATTTCTATGTGTTGAAGTATGTTGTGATTGAAGCCGTCGATGATAGACTGCACGATTTCGATGTCATTTGAGAGTAATGTAGGGTTGTCATATATGTCTTACATAAGTTTGTGATACTTGACACTATTGTGTAGTTGTGTAGGTGTGTCGTTTGTTGCATTTGTTACTTGTGTCAGTTTAGAATTTGAGAGTATATGAACATGTGTATTTGTGGCATTTGTTTAGTTGTGTCATGACTTTAATGTTATATGTAGTGACATACAAATTATTTTGATTGGCATAAAATATGGATATACTGGCAAGGATTATTGCTAAAATGGGTATTATGACTCATTTCATTTGGTTTAATGTTCGATATCCTTCTGATGGGAAGTTTCTGAGATAGATAAGATATGTCAAGGGTTATTCTTTTATTGGCCTAGACATCGATTTTATTGGAAAGTAAAAATCATTCACTGGCTAGTAAGCAAAAAAGACAAACTCGTGTCTGACCTGCAACCGGCTGAGCAAGTGGCCTTTTTTTTTTTTTTGCAAAACTAACGTTTTGCACACTCTTTTCGATTTATCATATGGCATGGACATTTTAGCAATGTTTTTTTTTGTATATCCATACAATTTACCCATGATTTGTGATGTGCGCTCAAATAACCATGATTTTCACATATATTCATATCGATTTCCATCGACATTTTATATTTCTGGGTTTGATTTATGCAGAATTTGTGTAGTATATGCATATTTGTCAATTATGGAAATCTACGCTAGTTCTTATTTAATATTGCAGAAATCGAGACAAATTCGGGACAATTCAGAGAGACGGAATTCAAGTTGCAAAACCACTAGATGTCTACTACAGAGTCACTCGACGTCTACCAAGTGACTCGACGTCGAGTGGAAATTAGACCCAGCACATCGAGCACAAGCAAGGAGGACATCGCACTCGACATCTGAAGTCGAGGTCGACTATAATACTCGACGTCGAGTAAAGACCTCAACACACACATGTCGAGTGGAGCCAGAGAAGACGGGGTCGAGTTGGAGCTGAGCCAAGACACGAGATCTGGTCGACAATCCGAGCTGGCCATTACTTCCACACCAAGGCGCGAGAGATCTATCAAGTTTGAAGACATTTATTTGTGTTATTGAAGCGAAAGTGATCTTAATGTCAATTTGGATTCATCATTAAAAAGCTAGTAACAATTAGGGTTTATGCGAAAGCCTCTATATTCTTAATTGTTAATGACGAAAGTTATTCGATGAAAATGTATAAACTTTTATACTTTGACATGATTCTTACATGGTTATCGTTGTGGCGTTGAAACCCTGATCTTGGAAGCTTTTATCTTATTGAATTAAATCAATGAAATTCGAGGAGGGGAATCTAATTGTGAAATAAATATGAAATAAAAATCATGCCACAAATTCACCGCCTGACCGCGCCATTCGTCACCGGAACCGTCGAGCCCCTATAGTGTAGCCTTTCCCGGAAGACGCCAAGGCCGAACCCTGCCGCTTTCGCCTCCGATTGGCACACCCACGAACAGCGGCCGAGCCTTGTTGCACTCGTCTCAGAATGCCGCTGCCTTGCCACCTCCAATCACCGTCCGAGCCGCCGCCTCCGATTGTCATCCTTGCTGCGCCGTTAGCCATCGACGCCGGAGGAAAACCGCGTCGAGCCCTCCCCTTCACCTGTTCCTTCTTCTCTGTACGAAGACTCCATTGAAGCAAAGTTGAGATTTTAATCTCTTTTGGTATAATTGCAGAAACTCCCTTCTTATTTAGGCTATTCTCGTTTCTGGCCCTATTATAATTATTTATTAAGCTAGGCGGCCAATATTTCTAAACTATTCGATTCTTGCCCGTTTCAGCGACATCAAGCAATCTCGAAGCACCCACGCCGGATCCCGCTCCCCGAGGAATTCATATTGGTATAGATTCTTAACTTTATAGAATTAATTCAATTTCAAATAGAGTTAAATAAGGTTAATCGTATGAAATATCAATATTAAATATTCCTTTTTCCGTTGGATTCAATATGTGCTAAAATCTCGTCTTGTTGTCGTCAATCGATCGTCGAAGGTTAAGGCAAGTGATTTCGTTCAACGCCCTTTGCGTGTTTCGTGATTCTTTTGATGTGCCTTTTAAATATTTTCGTGTCGAATGCGGCCCTATGGCTAATTTCCTTGCCAATTTTGATAAATTGCATATCTGATTGATGTAATTTATCTCCTTATTCATAAATTGGCATGAGTGTAAATTAATTGGCAATTATCAAATTAATTATAGTGATATGTGTATTAAATATGTTATTTGTTTATAACTCGAGATAAGTGGAAATTGCCCATTTTCTTCTTCCTAATTGCATAATATTTTGCTTGTCTCTTTCATGCAAATTAATAGCATGCGGTATTAAGATCCTTGAAATATCTGTGCTAGTACGTCCTTGTTGGTTGAATGTCGTTATTATGATAACCTAGTATGGAATGATTATGTATGATAAGTTAAAATGTGCACCATGTGATGCTTATGTATGATAAGTTAAAATATGCACCATGTGATGCTTAGGTATGATAAGTTAAAATGCGCACCACGTGATGCGAGTGATTGTAGGTCATTGGCAAGTTTGCAGTAGACTGGCTTGTAGGTTGTTGTTCGTTAAGCCACCGCCTTACAAGGTTTCATGTAACATCCATCCCGGAATGCATTCTCCGCGGGTTGGTAAAACAACGATCTGATGTAGGTCATAGTCCTTTTAAAGGCTCGACCGGTACCACATATTATTATTATTGTGTGTAGTTTTGTTATCATTATGATTATTATTATTGATATCGATTATTAAATAGGTGATCACTTCAATTATTATACTCATCTGTTTCGGGTCTAATTCCTTTTTTTTATCTTATAATCGATCATTATGATCATCTGAGCAATGTTGCAAGTTTCTACCTTCTTATTCAGTTTCCAATTTAAATTTAAATATTCGTGTCTTTCACTTAACCTATGACATACCGTTTTATGGTCACTGTAAGGTTAAAGTCATAACATTTTCCCTATCATTTGCTAGTCTTAATTGTACTAACCATCCTATTTATTGGATGGTCGGTGTCCTTCGTACTCATGAAACACCCGACCATATTCCACAGGTCTAGTGAGAGCAGCAGAGCAGGAGAGAGCTGAGGAGCGGACTATCATCTGTGTATTTTTACACTACAATTTTTTTAGCCTTTAAAGTTTCCGCAATGCTACTTTGATTTTAGCTTTTTTTTTGGAGTTTATTTACACTTTATGGTTTGGCATTTAGTTTCATTGTTGGGATTGGATATTGCAAACTTTGATATTTAATTCACTTCCGCATTATTTTATTCAACTGCTTGAAGTACCGTCTTGTTTATGGGAGCATGATTGCATGTCCCTATAAGTCTCAGGTGAATGCAAAGACATTAAAGTCTGCGGATTCACTAGTGCTGCAACAATCCCTTGGGATTTAAAAGGGGTGTTACAAAAGGTGGTATCAAAGCCGACTCCGGGCTCGGAGGTGCGTCGACAGTATGCTCGGGTATGCTCCTCTTGGAGGGCAGTCCCTTTGGCCGGACGGGGTCGTCAGTGCTTTAAGCGGGGGAGATTGTAACACCCCCGTCCCACATCGGATATCATAAGGATGTTGGGAGTAATTTATAAGTGATTCAAGCCCTACCCATGTTACCAGAGCTCTTCCTTTTCAGGTTCCAAGTGAGGACAACGGACCTGAGAGGGCTAGGTGGCATGACCTGGTGTCTTTTAAGACCCCGAGTCTTATATTCAATTGCTAGGGTTTTGTTGATTCCTGATTGCGAACCTTAATCCAAGTAGCAAACTTGTCCCTTTAGGGCTGATTGAACTAATTGCAAAGCACGGAAAATGAACTAGTAATTAATAAAAAAATTAGCGGAATGCAAGAAGTGTATATGGCGGAAACTCTCTCCTATCTCTTCTCTTAGAGAGAGGGAGACTTGTGAATACCCAAATGTGAAACCCTAGCCTACAACCCAGATTTGTAAACCCAAATTCATTTATCTCTTGCTCTCAAACAATCCCTATTAACCAAATCTCTGCAAATCCCCAAATGCTTATCCCATCTGTTTGGCCACTCTCCGCCTCCTCGCTTACTGTCTACGGCTTGGTGGTGGTGGTCTGCCGTCGAAGTTGGTTCTCCGTCGCCTTCTCTGGTTGCCATCTTCGACGCCGACCTTGTTTCCCCTCTCTCATACTCCCCCGGCCACGCTCGGCGTCTGTATGGGGCGGGGGGTTGGTTTTGGGTGGGCCGCGTTCGCGCGCCATCTTCCTCCGTCCCCCCCCCCCCCTCTCCCCCTGTGTCGCCAGTGTGCCCTCCTCCGTCACCGCTGTCGCCCATCCTGGCTCCTCTTGGCCTGCTGCCAGTTGGGGGTGGCCTGTAAGTTTGTCCTTCGGGCCCAAGGCTTAGCCTTGGGCTCGGGGCAGCCCAGGGAAGTTTGGATAAAAATAAAATAAAATAAAGTATATTTTATCTTCATTTTGTTTTGAAAACTTGTAGCGTGGGGCCGAATTGCTTGTGGTGTTGTTGTTTGGTGCTGGAGTCTAGTAGTATTGAGCGGTGTTCTCCTCTTTGGTCGACATGCGAGAGATTGTGGATGTGATCGAAGCCTGAAGGCTCGTTGACTGAGTCCAAATATGAGGTTTCCACTTTGTTATCCAGGGATTCCCTGCGTCGCCTCTACCAACTAATTGAAGAGTTGTTTGCACACTGTTTCAGATCGTTTTAGTTTGTAGTAGACTGTATCTGCAACTTCACCTTTATATTTTGGCTTTTCTGCTTGGTTATTTGCTTTTGTCTGTAGCATGTTTGACGGTTTATCCGTCGTCGTTTTTTGGCCTATCTATCCACTTGGCCTGTTCGGGTCGTTGAAAATAGCGGATAGTGATACAGTTGATGCTTATTCATTTGAAATTGAAATAAATTAAAATTGAAAATCGACCTGTCAAACAAATTACTAGAAAAATAAATAAAAGCAAGTAATAAATGCAAAATTAGACGTTCCAACAGCAAATGTTTCAGCACCATGCTTGCTAGCTTTATCTCTTCTACCAAACTCAAAACATTTCAAATCTTGATTTGGACGGACCTTTATACTTTATTTCGTAATTATTTTTAAATTTCTCCATTGCGATGAATTGTGAAATTCCTCAAAATTTAGCGGTTATTTTGATTTGTGATCCCTTTTCGCGATGTGCACTGATGCGCCTGCATCGGCAGCAGTACAAATTGCAAGACAATTGTGAATTTGTGATTAGTTGATTACTTGATTAGGATGCCGATTAGGTTTTACGGAGTATTTGTGAATTGTGATTAGTTTTCCTGTCGATTATGTTTGTGAATTGTGATCAGTTGGCCTGCTACCTCTTGTACTGCTGTTGGGTGTGTAATTGACAAATTTCAGTAAATCAATTATTGACTAATTGCTTTGTCACCATGTATCACCACTAATAAGGGTTGTGACGGTGAACCCGTAAAATAAAACTCTTGAAACGAAACTGTCATAAAAAAAAAATTCATATCACCAAATATGTGTCACAATTGATAAGGGTGGTAAAAAAAAATTCATGTCACTAAAACGAAGCTGTCAATTTTTTTTTCATGTCACCACACATGTCACCACTGGTGACAGGGACCCGTAAAAAAACACTCTTGAAACGAAGTTGTCATCTAAAAAGTTTCATGTCACCACACATGTGTCACTACTGTTAAGGGTGGTGACAGTGACCCCGTAAAAAAAACTCTCAAAACGAAGCTGTCACCAAAAAAATTTCATGTCATCACACATGTGTTACCAAAAGTCATTATCCCTGACCAGTCAATGGTCAATGATCAAATTAAAAATTAGGAAGAAAGATCAAAATTGTCAATTTGGGACAATCACTTAACTCTTTAATAAAAATGGATAAGGAGCAAAAAAAAAAAAAAAAAAAAAATTGGGTCTCAAATAGATATTTACCAAATTTTACCAATTATTTTTTCCTCTTTGTTAAGAAATCTTGATCTTTTTTCATTTTCATTAATTTTGTATCAACTCATTCGCATGGTAATGAAGTTGAAAAATGGAAGTGTGGATGCATGCATGGATACCTATTTTGTACAGCTGTATAGAGAGGGACAGATTAAGAAAAGCTCCTATAACTAATATTTTTAATTATTTAGCAATATACTTATAGTTATTATATTAATTAATTAATATTATTTTTTATGATAAACCTTATCATGCACTAATGCCTAAAATAATTGCTTGTGTGGTGTAGCTTGATTAATTGAGATTTGAGAGGCCAAAACAATTGATGTTTGACTAGTTAAAAATATTTAATTATTACTCCCTCCGTTTAAAATTAAATGTCGTTTTAGCTAGGGGCACATATATTAAGGGGGTAATTAATGTTGCAGATTGGATTGTTATCAAGAGTAGTCAGTGGCGCCATTGGAGATTAACCTTTCACCTTCCTACCATTTAAACTTTGGAGCCAAAATACCCATTTAAAAAAAATCAAAATTTTTATAAGATCCCCTGCATTTGTACAAACAGAGTAGATGAGCATTGGAGAATTAGGGACTAGAACAAAATGAATGTCAACAGTTCAACAAATATAAGGAGTGAGATTGAATACGAGTACTTATTTGATCTAAATACGACGCCATTACATGATGAGAGTGAAGATGAAAGACATAACAATACTCACCCTCGAGATGAGATTGGTGAGCACCGTCTAGAGATACGATCGGAAGCTGAGATGCGAGAAGAAGATCTCAACAACATTCAGCCGCTGATCAGCTCATCACCTAATAGAGCGTTCTCGATCGATCTGAATCTCATATCGAATGATTATGACGAGTTGGAAGCTACATCAATGGAATTTGATACACATCAGTTGCATGATGAAGTAGAGGCACAAGAAGACTTTGAAGCTCCTAATCCAGGTAATTTACAATCACTAATTTAAAGTTTGTCAATATGTATTTTGTCAAAAGATACGTCAATGGAATTTAGAGTTTTTCTTTCATAAAATTTCTTGTAGACATATCTCATGAAACACCACGAGTGACAAGAACCAACCTTTCAAATGGACAAAGATGGGCAATCTACAATGCGTTGTTGGAGAAAAGTGTCAATGGAAAATTGAAACGGGATACTACTAATGAGGTGGCTGCTTTATTTTCGGTTTCGCTCAGAACAGTACAACGGATATGGAAACGAGCAAATGACACTCCACTTGGTGAGTTCGCTGATGTGTCACATAAGAGAACGGGAAACTGTGGTAGGAAGAGAGTTGAGGTTAACTTAAGCCAAATCAGTGACATCCCTTTGCGTCAAAGAACAACTCTAAGGTCACTTGCAACATCTTTGGGTGTTAATCTTGCAACATTACATAGACGGTTGAAGCAAGGTCACCTACGACGGCATTCAAATGCCATCAAGCCTCTTTTAAATGATGAAAACAAACGAGCTCGATTGCAATACTGCATTTCAATGTTAGATCCACACAGCATACCTCATGAACCGAAGTTTGTCGATATGTACAATGTAGTGCATATTGACGAAAAATGGTTCTACATGTCCAAAAAATCGGAAACTTACTATTTGCTCCCTAATGAAGACGAGCCTCTACGGACTTGTCGAAGCAAAAATTTCATTGGAAAAGTGATGTTGTTAGTTGCTATGGGGCGACCAAGATTTGACAATGAAGGCCAAGAAGTGTTTTCAGGGAAAATAGGGGTATTTCCTTTTGTCACAACACAACCTGTGCAAAGGAGAAGTAGGAATAGAGCAGCTGGGACGCTAGAGATGAAGCCACTCACTTCAGTAAAAAGAGAGACAATCAGAGCATGTTTGATTGAAAAAGTGTTACCTGCAATTCAAGCTAAGTGGCCTTTAGAAGAGCCAAGGAGAACCATCTTCATTCAACAAGACAATGCGCGGACTCATATTGATATGAATGATGAAGAATTTCATAGGGCAGCTTCACAAAATGGTTTTGACATTCGCATATTCTGTCAACCACCGAACTCTCCGGATTTGAACATCCTTGACCTTGGCTTCTTCAGGGCCATCCAAGCATTACAACACAAAGAGTGTCCAACAACCGTAGAAGGCCTTGTCCATGCAGTCCAGAAGGCTTTTCAGGAATATCCGGTAGAAAAGATAGACCACGTGTTCTTGTCACTGCAGCTGTGCATGCGAGAAATCATGAAGGCGAGAGGATCCAACCAATATAAGATACCACACATCAGTAAAGCTAGATTAGAGAGGAATGGTTGTCTTCCCAAACAAATTGCTTGTGATCATTCCCTAGTTGAAGGTGTTATGAATATGCTAGCCGGTTGAACTGTGACAAGGCTTAAATAGGGTTGATTATATGCTGATATGGTGTGCTTTTGCTGTTTTGATTTTTGTTGGTTCATTCAGATGGAAAATATGAATTTTTGGATTTATATTGGGTAGTCCTGTCACAAAACATCCTGCTATTAATATCTAGTTGAAAGCTTTTGCTTGTCTTTGGTTCTGTTTGTGACATAATTGGAGTTTCAATTTACATATTACTGATCGAGTTTCCATGAATGGCCTGAGTTTGCTTCATGTTCACCTAAAAAAGTGTTGTTACTGTCATAATACCATACATATATGTTGTTACTGTCATAAGATGGGGTGAAATTTTGTTCCCTTTAATCCTATGTTAGCTGCTGTTTTCATGTTGTTGGGGAACTTGTCTTCGTGTTACATGGCCCGAGTTTTCCCGAACAATGGCCAGTGTATTCAACTAACCTCAATTTATTCGTTGACTGATTGCCTTTTCAGAGTGTTACATTTCCTGATTTTTCCTGAACAAGGGGTCTTAGTCTCACAGATTGTTGAACGTTTATTACTATCATAACACCATACATATATATACTGACAGTTTAGTTCAACTTGTGCAAACTAATTTGGACAATGCTTCAATCTTCTGCTGTACATTGGAAAAAAAATATATAGTGCAAAGTGAGATCACAAATTCAGCATACATATATGATCAATTACAATTTCACTCCCTCATTTCACAATGACAGTATACTACATAATCTGATAGACAAACCTCTAATCCTTTACTTCAATTTACATCAATTCTAGTATAAAAAATTTAAATTCACCAGCAAAACACCTCAGAAATAAAAAAAAAATCATATTCTAAAGATCACTTCTTTATCCACTTGTATGGATAACATCTCTTGAATTCAGGTGCACATTAGGCAATATCATCTTTAACTGGCTGGAAGCTGCATCATGTGTTTGAAATTCTCGTTTGTCACAGTTGTTTCAAATCGAGTTAATGTCTGACCTCCTCTTGAATGTGAAACTCAGCAACCTCTTGTTTAATTGAACCTTCAGTTGAAATTGATTCAAGTGGCCGTACTCCTTAGGTTGTGGATCTTAGGTTCAAATCGAATTGATGCATCTTGAATATGAAGATAATGTGAAGAGGCCGGATATTGTATTGAGAGTGAGAATGATTACTCCTCTTTGAAATCTCAGCGACATGGCATTCAAGATCGAGGTGCGTGGAGATCGGAAGAGTTGCTCTCATCATCTACGGTAAGGAGTACGGCCACACAATTTTTGACTCATTTCGGGCGGTAAATTCGTCGGCATAGTCGATGTCATCCGCCATAACAAAGCTCTTGTTGATGCTTCAGACATGGTGAGGTGCCAGATGAACTTCAAGAGACGCATGGTAACCCTACGATCCCAAATAAGAAGACACTAGTTGAAGCCATGGAAGCTGTTGATGTGAAGAACAAGTGGGAGAGCAGCTCATGGGGCCGGAAGTTGATTGTTCAGTAGAAGAAAGTTAGGGATTTTTGAAGAAATTGAAACATGGTTAAATAAAATGGGGGCAGAGGA
This sequence comes from Persicaria maculosa, assembly GCA_963922045.1. Lineage (NCBI taxonomy): Eukaryota > Viridiplantae > Streptophyta > Magnoliopsida > Caryophyllales > Polygonaceae > Persicaria > Persicaria maculosa. The sequence goes on along the minus strand of OY998259.1, from coordinate 48,679,434 downwards.
GAGTCTTAGGAGAAAAGAGGAAGATAGATGGTAGTTCCAACAACTTAGGAGGGAAAGATGCTAATGAAGGAGATGGAGAATTAAAATGGTGGGAGAAAGAGATACGGAGTACAGTAGAAGCATATTACTGTAGGAAATTGGGAAAGAAATTGGGGGAGGAAGATAATGTACTCCGTACAGGAAGTGGGAAAGAAAGTGATTACTAGGAGAGAGAGGGGAATTTGTACTAGCTAGCGTCAAATATTGTGAAACAAGGTAATGGGCCTAAAACGACTTTTAATGGGAGACAAAGGGAGTATTTATCATGGCATTATTCTTATATCCATTGCGAGTCCTGGTTTGATTGACCTTTTCACCATTCCTTTGAATTGATCGATATCTAGAGATAACTCCAATTGCATTATCAAATTTAGTGGGTAAAAAACAAGTAATTCTTTGGTACTTTCACATACTAGGTAAGTATCCACGTGCAAATGCGTGCGGTATTGCTAGTTTTTTAAGTATGTATAGGGACGGAGTTAGAGAGACTCCTCCCCTCCCTACGTGCGTACAGGGTCACGTGCACCCACCCCTTCATTTGACGAATTAGTTAGGTGTATTCTCTCCGACAATAGCTTCATTTTGATATATAATATACCTTAATCCGACACTTGAGTAAACAGTTATGAAGGTTTAAAAATTGAAGATATATTAATCATTTTAATTTTTATTTCAATAGAATATAATGTTTTTATATTTTACTTAAATTAACATTCACAAATTATAAGGGTGACAGTTATACAAGCCATACATGTACATCCTCGAGAATCCTCCCGTCCTCATCTTCTCCCAAAATTTTTAAAGCCTTGACTTCCAATATATACTTTTTTTTTAAGATGACTGATGAAGATTCGCGTGAAACGACGCCGCTCCTATTAAACAAGAAGCAAAAGCTATGAAGACTAGGCCATGGTTCATAACAAACTTTATGGTCTCAACCATCACTGCTGTGTTGCTGTGGTCCTATAGCCACTTTCACTCTCCTCGCTCTTACCTCATAATTTGCTATTTTATTGCTTTGTTGCTGTAATAAGCCTAAGAGCATGCTTGTCACGTGATGTTGGACCCTAGGACTATAAAAGGTCACTTGTCACCTGATTTCTGTAGGGTTTTTGGGATCAACATTTGCAGCTTTGCTGTTATGCCGTTTTTGGCTTTTTCACCTCCATTGAATGAGGTTGCCTTGGAGCATTTATTTTGCTTGAGCTCTTTACAGTTTGTAGGTGTAGCTCGGACATTTGGAGTCCTTCACATGGTATCAGAGCTTGTGGGCACAGATCAGTAATTTTCTTTTCGTGGAAAACAGACAAGGGAGATGTCAAATGAAGCAGATCACTCGGTTAACTATGGGAATGATGGAAATCATCAAGGTAACCTCAATGATCCATTATACTTATCTAACTCAGATCATCCAGGGGCTCAGTTAGTGGATATTTCTTTTGATGAAAGTAATTACATGACATGGAGTAGAGGGGTTATGATGGCATTAGGGGCTAAGCATAAATTGGGGTTTATTACTGGTGAATGTGTGAGACCAGATGATACTAATGCTGATTTGCATAGGTGAATAAGGGCAGATTTCATGGTCAGATGCTGGATCTTAAATTCCATGAACAAGAGCATAGCACAGGGGTTCATGTTTATGGATTCATCCAAACAGCTTTGGGATGAATTCATTGAGAGATTTGGGCAAACAAATGCTCCTTTGATTTTCCAGATCCGGAGGAAACTGAACAACATAAGTCAAGGGAGCATGAGTTTAGCTGAGGTCTATAATGCCTTGAAGAAGCACTGGGATGAATTGCAGGTTCTAGAAAGGATACCTGGGTGCTCTTGTGGAGCATTAAAACAATGCACATGTGATCTTACAAGGAAAGTAGTAGAGATGGATTCGAGGACTAAGGTTATGCAGTTGTTGGCCAGTTTGAATGAGAACTATGATGGAGCCAGGAATCAGATATTAGCAATGGATCCTCTTCCTACAATCAACAAGGCTTACTTCATCTTAAAGCAAATTGAGAGAGGGTCAAATGCAGCTGGTATGACTCATGGGAACTCAACGGATGCTAGTGCTTTTACTGCTGCAAAGAACAATTACAGAAGCCAGCAGAGCTCATCTTCAGGTTTTGGGAATCAGAGTTCTCAGGGTCAGAAGAAGGATTGGAAAGACTGAAAAGAGCTTAAGAGGCTCAAGTATGAACAGAAGTGCACTCATTGCAACTATAGAGGGAACACTGCAGATCAATGTTTCAAGCCTCATGGGGTGCCAGAATGGTTTAAAACCTTGAAGGAGGAACAGAAAGGGACCACTGGGGGAAGAGGTTCTGCAAATGCAACAGGCTCAGTGAACAACAATGTGATGAGCACACCTCTTGATGACATGGGAGGAACTGATAAGGATGAGCAGATGGATAGTGATATGGTCAATGCAGTTTTTCAAGAGGTGATGAAAATGATGAAAAGCAAGGCTTCCACTGAGAATGCATATGCCAACTTTGCAGGTAAAGTTTCATCTTTCACTCATGAAAATAGTTGTAATAAAGGATCCCTTTTGGAATGGATTGTTGACACAGGTGCCACAGATCATATGATATCCAGTGATCACATAGTATTTGATAAAGTCAGACTAGATAAACATGTTCTCATTGGACTGACTGCCTGATAGATCGATTAAGACAGTTAGTGAGATGGGGAAACTGCAGCTAAATGATTCTATTTGTCTTGATGAGGTCTTGTTGGTGCCAGGGTTTAAACATAATCTGTTATCAGTGGGAAAGTTGCTTGATGCTAATGAGAAATTGATAGCTGTATTTACAAATTCTTCATGCTATGTTCAGGACCCTCCCCTGGATGCCGAAGGCGTCCTTGGGGTGATCGGGAACTAGAAGAATTTTGCTAGCTGGGAAGAGAAGGCATGGGCTATATAAGGTGATGTCAGATGAGCATGCTAAGGGTTGGAGAAGACTGAAGAAGATGGAAGCTAGTCATAGCAGATGTTTATTTCCTGAAGTCTCTTGTAATAAAGTTAGCAGTACTTTAGTTATTGCAAATGCTAGACTTGGCAGTGTTCTAAAAATCGCGCCTAGGCGCCGCCTAGGCGCTAGGCGGGACGGGACCTAGGAATTTTTAAGCCTAGGCGGACCTCTAGGTGGAAATTCGTCCAAGAACCGCCTAGTCCCGCCTAGGCGCCGCCTAGGCACCGCCTGGTCCCGCCTAGGCGCCGCCTGGGCCCGACTAGTCCCGCCTAGGCGCCGCCTGGGCCCGCCTAGGCACCGCCTAGTCCAACGATTATTCAATTTGCGCTTCTAAGCATATGATTAGTTGACTTAGGGTTTTTTTATCCCCCATGTCGGGATGCATTTGCTTTTCAGTCGAACTTATAGTTTTGGATTTTAGGAGGTTTAGAGTTGTTAGTCAGACATGTACTTTTGCGTTTATTTACTTTAGTGTTAGTTAACTACTACAAATTTGGGTTTATGAGTGATATTATGGATTATTATTACATTATATGAATTATTGACAAGTGTTATTCGTCAAAATATAAGGAAATAATCAAGTTTGTTCTAAGTCCGCCTAGGCGCCGCCTAGGCACCCGCCTAACCGCCTAGGCGCTAGGCGGTCACCCACCGCCTAGCGGCCGCCTAGCGCCTATTAGAACATTGAGACTTGGTCACACTTCTATATCCAAGATGAGGCACTTGGATTTTGTTAATGAGCCAGACTTGAATGGTTTTCACTGTGAAACTTGTGCTCTTTGCAAGCACCATAGACTTCCTTTTGAGAGAAGTATGAGCATGGCAGAAAAGCCTTTTGAATTGCTTCACATGGATTTATGGGGTCCATATAGGACTCAAACCTACAATAATTTCAGTTATTTTTTAACTGTTTTGGATGATTGTACAAGGGTCACTTGGACCTTCTTGCTCAGAGATAAGCTGAGTGTTTTTAAAGCTATAAGTGATTATGTAGCTTATGTTAAGAATCATGCTTCAGTCAAATGCATTAGATCTGACAATGGGGGTGAATTCAAATCAAGGAGGTGTGAGGAATTCCTTGCAGCAAATGGGATATTGCATCATAAAACAGTGCCTTATACTCCTCAGCAAAATGGAAGGGTAGAGAGGAAGCATAGACACTTGTTTGAAACAACAAGGTCTATGAGGATCCATTCCTCTTTGCCTATGGAATTTTGGGGAGAATGTATCTTAGCTGCTACTCATGTCATTAACAAACTGCCAACAGAGGTCTTGGGGTGGAAAACACCTCATGAAAAGCTGTTTCAAAAAAGGACATCCTACGATGAGTTGAAGGTAATAGGATGTCTCTGTTATGCTCCAGTTGGAAATTCAGAAAAGGAAAAAAATGGGAGTTAAGGCTAGAAGATGTTTGTTGCTAAGCTACCCACATGGTCAAAAAGCCTACAGGTTGTGGGATATAAAGAATAGAACTGCATTTGTTAGCAGAGATGTCATATTTCATGAAAATGTATTTCCTTTTAAGGAATCTGTGACTGATGGGGGTGTTGTAGAGAATGAGAAAGACTATATTTTGCAATTAGTAAACCCTGCTGATGATGTTGATAATGGCTACACACCAGTAAGCACAGCACCCAATCATATGGATGCTTCCCGTGTAAACATAGAAGAGGGTCCAGTGAATTCTCCAACAGGTAATAATGGATATGTTAGTGATTCTTTATCAAGAATTAAGCAGAGTGGTTCTCATGTGATATCAGTAGATATGTTGAATGATTATAATGAATTCCCACCATTGAGGAGATCCACTAGACAGATTGTGCAACCCAGGAGATTGAATGATTTTGTTTGTCAAGGACAAAGAAGAAATGAGTCTTCATCACAATCCTTTCTTGCTGCTTGCTTAGATCCTATAGTGAATTTTGAACTTGGCTTTGTGAAATCATTTGTCTGTATGGCAAGTGTTTATGAGCCATCACATTATTGTCAGGCAGTTAAATATGATCACTGGAATGTGGCTATGGATCAGGAAATTAGAGCATTTGAGGAAAATAAGACCTGAGAAATGGTTGATCTACCACCAGGTAAGAAGGCTATTGGTATTTGGTAGTAAATGGGTTTACAAAGTGAAATACAAGCTTGATGGAACAGTGGAAAGGTTCAAGGCTAGTCTGGTAGCCAAGGGCTATAATCAGATCAAAGGGAAAGATTACAAGCATACATTTTCCCCAGTTGCAAAATTCAGTACAGTAAGAGTTTTGCTTGCTATTGCTACTGCTAAGCAATGGCCCTTACATCAACTAGATGTGATGTAGATTGGGGGACTTGCCAGTTCAGTGCAAATTCATTAACAGGGTATTGTGTGTTCATTGGAGATGCTCTAGTGTCATGGAAAACTAAGAAACAAGCCACTGTTTCTAAATCATCTGCAGAAGCAGAGTATAGGAGTATGTCAACCACCACAAGTGAGTTGATCTGGATTGAAGGTGTGCTTACTGCCTTGAGGCTCAATGTTCCATTGCCAATCCCTCTTTATTGTGACAACAAGGCAGCAATCCATATTGCTGAGAACCCGGTATTTCATGAGAAAACTAAACATCTCAAGATTGATTGCCACTTCATTAGACAGTTCCTAGTGGCAGGATTTGTTCAACCTCAGCATGTTCGTACAGGGGTTCAATTAGCTGATATTTTGACAAAGCCTTTGGGAGAGAAATGTCATTACTTTTTCTCTTGCAAGTTGGGAGTTGTTGGCTTCGACACCCGCCCAACTTGAGGAGGGGATATGAAGACTAGGCCATGGTTCATAACAGACTTTATAGTCTCAACCATCACTGCTGTGTTGCTGTGGTCCTATAGCCACTTTCCCTCTCCTCGCTCTTACCTCATAATTTACTTTTTTATTGCTTTGTTGCTGTAATAAGCCTAAGGGCATGCTTGTCATGTGATGTAAGACCCTAGGACTATAAAAGGTCACTTGTCACCTGATTTCTGTAGGGTTTTTGGGATCAACATTTGCAGTTTTGCTGCTGTGCCGTTTTTGGCTTTTTCACCTCCATTGAATGAGGTTGCCTTGGAGCATTTATTTTGCTTGAGCTCTTTACAGTTTGCAGCTGTAGCTCGGATATTTGGAGTCCTTCACAAAAGCAAAGGGGAAATTTTTATTATATTGTAATTTATGTGATCTCTCATCTCTAATTAGAAGGAATGGTTTTAAATTTTTCATATACGAGTCCACTGTCTACTTTTTCCTCGAGTAAACCAGTTTTGAAGAAAGATATGTCACTTAAACAACTAATGGCATTTAAATGGCATATCCAAGTAAATAATTCATAAAGCAGATTCGATCTCGAGTGGAAGCTGCATCTGCAAAAGATGCTCAGTGAGAACTCAAAAGATATAGCAGCATAGAGTAATATGACCCCTTGAAATCTAGGAAGTTTAGGGACTTCTTGTCAAAGAGAGGATCCCTATTCAAGTTGAAACGCTATTGTGAGGAAACAAGTAAATTCTTTTTAGAACTGCCTAATACATTTTATAACCTCTAAATAAGTATTAAAAAATAAACGAGTTTCTTTAGTGTCACAATTCTAACATCTTTCAAGAATCACCGAATAATGTTACATTGGATGTGTGAAACACACTGTCAGATAAATGACTTCTCTAATAGCTTCTAATCTAGTCCCACGATCATCTCTTAATTTAAATTCTACCTCACTATGGGAAATTACCCCATTTATTTTCCTTATACTAATATAGGCTTTATTAAATGCACCCACCTGCAGTAAGTGTTTTTGTCCTTGCTAACCAGAAGACCCAATCATATGAGAGTAGTGAGGAGCCATAACCTATAAAGTAAAAGGAGATGAAACTATGATATCGGTAATGCGCTTGATGTGCGCTTAATTTTTTATGTTTTGCATTAACTTTCATATCAATTTATATCCACATTTTATATTTCTGGGTTAGAATAATACAAAATCTATGTAGTTTATAATTATTTGTCATATTTAGATATCTACACTAGTTCTTGTTTAATTTCGCAAAAATCGAGACATTTTCGGGGCAATTCGGAGAAGGGGAATTCAAGCTGGAAAACTACTCGACGTCTACTGAAGAGTCACTTGACGTCTACCCACTGACTCGACATCGAGTGAATGTGAGCCAACATAGCAAGCCAAGTGAAGAAAGCACTCGACACCTACAACTCGACTCAACATCGAGTGGACCATCACTCAACCCCCACACCAGGACTAGATGTCGAGTAAGCAAGGAGCCAGAAAAGAAGAAGTTGACGTCGAGTCCCTGACTCGATGTCGAGTGGATCCCATAAGCTATCTGACGGCCCGATTCGAGTCTGAGTCCAAGAGGGCTTTACTTGGCCATGAAGGAAAGAGATTTTATCAACATTGAAGACCATCTATCCTTTGTGGTGAATTCCTAATTTACCAAGGATGTTTTATTTGTTTCCAATTTATGTTTTATCTTTAGATTTAGATAGATATAAATTAGATATAGATAGAGTTGTTCCTTTCTAGAATAGCTATGGTTGAGCACTATAAATAAAGCCCTAGGGGCTGAGTTTTTATTCATTCCATTCATCAACACAAAAACAATATAGAGAATATGAGAGACAGCTTGAGGCCGAGTAGAGTTGAAGCGAGAAGAGACGTTGCTTTGTTCGGTTGTAAGTTGTCGTTTATTTTAATTAAAGTTAGTTATTTTATGTCAAATAATTATGATGTTTTTCTATTGTGATGAGGCGCGAGTAGTCACCCTACTTCTAGGGTTAGGGTGAGCCCGACGATAGCCATGTGAGTTTATGCATCAAAGGTATGATCTTTATTGCGATTTCATCTTCTATCCCAATTTGGATGATTCTTTTACAGCAGTAGTAAGTAAATCCTCATTTATGAAAAATGTGTAGTGGGTGTTAAAAATACGTAGTAATAAAATTTATGAAAAATTAGTGCAATGATGATGTTTTTTTTTAATGTAAAACATTTTATTAAAACTTGTGCAAAATGCTAAAAGACTATATATTTTAAGACGGATGTAGTATAATTTATCTTTTTAATCATACTGATAAATCGAGTTTCTCCAACTTTATTTATTGAAAATCAAACTAGACCCTCTAACTATGGCATTAATTATCAACCCTAACTAACCACTCCGCAATTAATTCATGAAATGACTACTTGCAATATAGTCTACATAATACATGATATTGATTAACCTTTTTAGGCCCAACCTATTAAAACTTTTAATTTTTTTCTTAATGCTTAATAATCTAATAGAAGGATCGTATATATCAGAACAAAATAAAGTATATAAATCTCCCAAAATATTTTTTTTATAAGAAAATAACAACGAATCCTACTAGATGACGAGTGATAAAAACTTGTTGGTCACTCTTACATAAGGGAAGATCAACGAGTCACAAAAATGATCAAACACTACGCCATTTTGCATTTCTGGTGACAGACATCTATGACTCTGTCGCTTATGAAAACATCAAACGACGAATAAGCTCAACATGGTCGTCTGAATATCCTAGGATTGGAACTCATCCCTAGTCACCTTTGGCCGACCAACTAACTTTAAGGGCTTGTTTGGGATGGGTATATAGATATAGGCTATGGGTATAGAAAGCCCAATATCTATATACCATGTTTGGTATATTTAACCAAATTAAGAGATGGATATCAATCCTATATCTCCTATCTACCAATTCTAGGTATTTTTTCATTTTGGATATCTGGCAAATTTTGGGGCTATAGAAAAAAGAGGTACGAGCGGCTTCTTCTTCTCCTCCTTCCTCTCTGTAGATTTGCTCGCTATCTGCTTGCATCTGCTCGAATTCGCGGCTTCTTCTTCTTCTCCTCCTCCTTCTTCCTCTCTATGGATTTGCTCGCCATCTGCTTGCATCTGCTCAATTTCTGTCCGAATTGCTTCCGATTTCTGTCCGAGTTGCTTCCATCTGCTTGCATCTGCTTGCATCTGATTTCTGTCCGATTTCTGTATGCTTGCATCTGTATGATTTCTGTCCGATTCTTCACAAAATTGTTTGTGAAAACTTGTGTTCGAATTGTTGTTCGATCTGTTCGAATTGTTGTTTGCATCTGTTCAACCCTAATTTGTTCGAAAATTATCAGCTGTTCAAAAAATTTGGGTGAAGCTGCTTGAGGTCTGCCTATATCATCTCCTAAATGTTTGCAATACTGAATTGATATATTACAGAACGCAGTACATTAGTTCATTGAGATCAATTGTTCGTAACCTAGAAGGCATGTTGAATCACTTTTATTTACGGTTAGGCAATGTATATATATTTGGGTTGTTCAAGTATCTTTGTGCTAATATCTCATTCAAGAATGGTTTACGGATTGTCCGTTCATCATAACTCCAAGAATAACCTTTGAAGTAGGGTTTAAACACAAGTTTGATATCTATATACCCTTTTCAAACAGAGATATAAGATATAGATATCAATCTCATACCCATACCCTATACCCATAGCTTGATATCTATATCTCATACCCATAGCCTATATCCTATATCTATATACCCTTTCCAAACGGGCCCTAATATTCCTTGCGCCAATATATCTAAGGTGACGAACTTGAGTAAACATGTCGCCAAAAAGGTTGTCAAAATTTTGACTATATTCAGGTGACGAACATGTGAAGAAAGTTGGTCACCCTAATGGAGAAGGCAACTGTATGTGTCAGGACTAACTTCTAAGCGACGAAGAAAGTAGCATAGTTTGTCGCATGAATAAGTATTCATTTAATGCCCTTTCCAAGTGACAAGCATTAATTTTATGTTCTTCGCCTGAATGAATGGCAAAGATGAACCCCTAGTTGGCCTATTTATTACTGTGCTATGAGGCGACCTACATAGAACTATACGTTCATCGCTTGAATATGTATTCATTTAATGCACTTATCAAGCGATGAGGATATAACAGAAGTATTTGAATGGTTTAGTGAAGTGAACTGCCCCCATGCTTACGCCAGACACAAAGGAAAATGGACGACTCCCTCATTCCCCATTCTTAGTAAAGCCAAAGGATATAACAGAAATATTCGAATATATGGTTTAGTGAAGTGAAGTTCCCCCATGGCTACGTAGCGCTTTGAAGAATAAGGTAAGCATTCGAGAGAAAATTTTCCATGGATTGAATACTTATGATTGTCATGTGATATTTCACTATCTTCTCCCGGTAGTAGTTCATGTATAGCTACTAATGAGGGTTGTGAAGCCTCTGGTTGCACTATCCAAATGGTTTTAGAAATTGTGTGCTAGAGAGTTGAGAAAGGAGGATGTATGACTAATGCAATAGGAGATAGTTAAAATGTTATGCAATTTAGAGATGATTTATCGATCATTCGCTGGAATGTGGCACCAGCGTTTTTGAGACCAAACGACATCACTTTGTAACAAAAACTGCCTTGATTGGTGATGAAGGCGATGCATTGCTCATCGCGAGGGCTCATATTAATTTGGGTGTAACCAGAATAGGCATCGAGGAAGCTTAAAGTTGCATGCCTTGCGGTGGTGTCCACTAGTTTGTCAATGGAAGGCAAGGGATAACTATCTTTAGGACAAGCTTTGTTCAAATCTTTGAAATCCACGCACATTCTCCATTTACCACTGTTCTTTTTAACCAGGACCGGTACCGCATTTGACAGCCAGGTAGAATCATTGATCTCGCGGATGAGCCCGTCCTGTAGGAGTTAGTCCACTTCTTGCTTGGCTGCTTCGGACTTTTCCGCGACCATCTTTTTTTTTGGCATATGGGTTTGGTATCATGATTGAGCTTGAGGGAGTGTTCTGCGATCTCTTGAGGGAGACCTTTCAAGTCTTGGGGTGACCAGGCGAAGACGTCTCGTGAGTTTTTCAATATTTCCTTGATGCGATCCAATGCGGGAGCCTCTAAGCTGTGCCCGTGATAGAGGGCTTCTGTGCTGTTTCAAAATGAAAAGAAGACCATTTTTTCTTCAATGATTTTATCTGCTATTTTTTCAGGTCTCACCTCTAGCTCTGCTTGTAGATTCTCAGATGTGGCTTCTTAGCCGTTGTCGTCGATTGTTTAGATTTTAACGACCCATGGCCTGGATTTCCAATTGCGAACACCCGTCTGTGGCCTTTTTTAAGCGATGTCAGGTAGCAAACTCTGCTTTCTACTTGCTCCCCCCAAGCTTGCCCTACTTTTTCTTCTGTTCATTGGAACTTGATGCCAAAATGGTAGATAGAGCACGCGGCTTGGAACTTGAAAAGGCTGACCCGACCCATGATGGCGTTGTAAATAGACAACATGCGGAATACAGTAAATTCTATCATTTGAGTTCTCCTGTAAGGGGTGGTTCCCAAGGTTAAGGCTAGATCGATGGTCCCGGTGACTTCAATAACATCTCTTGAAAAGGAGACGAGCTTTCCTGAGTACCGGCGTAGGGCGCTTTCCGTGATTCCTAGTTGTTCGAAAGTGTTCTAGTAAAGAACATCTACTGAGGAGCCGGTGTCTACCAACATGCGTTTGACCTTTTTGGTTCCTAATTGCACATGAATCACCACAGGATCCGAATTTGGTATCCTAAGGTCACGTGCATCAGCAACAGAAATTTAATACCGCGTGTTCGGTGGATGCTTGTCTAACTCTAGCTTTGGAAGGAGGTTGTCTAGCTTCTCTTTCATAGTTTTCCTTTCCTGATTGCTTGTGCCGAAGGAGGCATATCCCCCTACGATGGTGTTGATGCACCCGTCGAGGAGTGGTGGGTTTCGGTTGTTTCTGTTGGAATGTTTGGGCCGATTTGATGAAGATCTTGCATCAGGGGCATTTTATGTATCTCTTGGTGGGGGTCGGTATCCTCCTCTTCTGTTCTCATTTCATCCTCTTCGGCCTCGCGGGTATGATCCTCTACCCCTCCATTTTGCCGCGTATGGGGGATTATATTGTTGTGGCGGCGCGACTGGTGGATTGGGAGTTACTAGGGGAGTGAAGATTTACAGGGCCCATCTTTTTTAGGAGGAGGGGCTGGTGGTATTCCATAGACAGGGGGGGAGATCATGTCGGGGTGTGCCATCATCGCATTCGTTGGGGCATCGTGCGGGCTTGGGCCGGTCCGTTGGTTGTATTGTACCTCGTGTTGGGGAGCTCGTGGTGGAGTGATGGGGTTTTGCCAATGAGGGTGGTTGCGTGGATGAGCATCTGGTCCTTCCCTCCCACGAAATCTATTAGTGACCTTATGGAAAAAGGATGGCTTTGCCTCATTTGGCCGCGAGCTCGAGTTAGCAGCCTCCATAACATGGATTTGTAGAGTCGCAAGCCTTCGTAGCTTGTCGTAGTTTTGAGGCTCTTTTCGGAACAGATAGATATTGAAATCGCCTTCGGTTAGGTTGCTCATCAGTATAGTGCTCGCGGATTCTTAATTGAATTTCGGGATTTTTACGACCATGTTGGTGAATTTCGGGATTTTTTTTTATAGAATTAAGGTCTAGCATGGTTCGCTTTCGCGTGCAGGCGCTGCCAAAATGAGCGACATAGATGCCCAATAGTTGCGTGATTATGCTAATGGATGATCGGGCCAGGTTGGTGAACCATCTTAAAGCCACTCCACTCAGCGTAGATGGGAAGGATCGGCAGAACATAGCATCATTGTTTTTGTTCATCCCCATCGATGTTGTGAATCGGTTCAAATGATCGTTGGGGTCAGAGTTTCCTATATACTTCACAATCGACACATCTCTTCATCTTTTAGGAGCAAGGGCTTCGCGTATCGCCTTGCAGAAAGCAGATGGGAATGTGGGCTCATCCTTGTGAACCATGTTAGGTGTCCCTAAGGAATTAGACCGCAATGAAATATCCATGGATTTGCAGTCGTGGGCTCTTTTGTCGATGTTGTCATTATCGCGATTTAACTCAGGGTTGGGCAGGTAATTGGCCGAGTTGGGGAAGTGATTGAAAGTTGTAGGCACCTAGTCTTGCTGCCGATAATAACTGTAGGGATCATACTGAGGTGGCATCCCGTTTGCTGGTTGTCCGTAGTATGGATTTTGAGGATAAGCGACCGCGAAGTATTGATATGGGAAGTTACCTACCCCACGTTCCTACTGACCGAACGGAGGGGGTGGAGCTGTATTCCAAAAAGGCTATTGGGAAATGTTTTCGTCATGGTCGGGTTGGGCCTCTTCATTGGGGGGATTGTTGAGATTCAATCCGTTGGTCCCTCCTTCGTCATGATGCTAATTCCCGAACTCCTCGCCAAACACTGAAATTCATGATTGTTGTAAAGGGTTAGTGCATAGAGTAAAAACTAGTATTCATCGCAAGGAGCAAGAAATTATAAACTCAATAATTTTAAAAAAATATATAAAAGATAAAGTGTATTTCTACGAGGAACCTCTCATCGTGAAAGGTTCCCATAGATAGCGCCAATGAAGCGATCCTGGAATTTAACCTATACTTATTACCTCAATGTGACGACAAATATCCTTAATTAGTGTAAATCCAACTGAGATTGATGATAATATAAGTTCTTTATTAGTTGGTGCGTTAAGGGTCTAGGTAATCCTCGCGATATCTTTCGCTCGCGTTCAGGTAATCACTGTTCAATCGTCGTCTTTAGAGGAAGTTCTTCATATGACATTCTTACTCCAGGTGCGTTCTTCTCCGATCAAGGACTGCAAGAACTCAACTCCGAGGGTTTTATGTCAGGGATAATCGCAGAGCTCTTCTACTTCTCTCTTCAATCGGATCTCCTCCTTGAAGGTTCAAGGGGGTTATTTATAGAGATGCTAAGCGAGCAGCTGGCTAGTGACCTCGTGCGCTAACAGGAGACACGTGTAACGCATGCCCTCATATCAGAGGGTTGGGTGGTTACACGTGGCTATGTTAGTGGAGAGGTGCTAGACCAGCGAGCTGCTTGCCTTTGTCAAATGGGATGAGAAAGCATGTGGACCCCGATTTCTCTAGCGGTATGCTCGTAAGTGTCGGGATGTTGATTTCGGTTTTTAGGTGTTTGTTCTATTTAGGGGAAGACCTTGGTCACGGTCTCGCCAGACGTAAGACTCGCGATGTATAATGCCGTGCTTAATTAAGATGTCTTTTGCGTTGGGTAACCCATTTATGACGTCATATCCTTGTTAATTAGGGGGGATATTTTCTAGGGCATCGTCAACTTTCGCTTCAATATTATAAATAAGGATCACCTACTACTCTCGTAGAAGAATTATGCATATATGATAGAAGATGATAAAGATATATAAATTCATAAATTAAACACACATATCTATGTTGGGATCACCCCAACCTTAGAAGAAGGAAATTAGAAATAAGACATAATAAAAGAAAATAACTTTATCATTAAACGAAAACTTAACTTACACAACCTTCCAATCTCTTCCTCCTCCTCTCTCACTCGACTCTCTCTCTCTCTCTCTCTCTCTCTCTCTCTCCTACCTCATTCCTACCTTATTGCGTCCGAAGACGACTTGACTTGAATGAATGAAAAACCAGCCCCTAGGACTTTATTTATAGGCCTTAATCCTTGCTACCCAAGGAGAGCAAATATCTATCATCTATCTAATACTATCTAAAGATAAAAGTTCCCTAATTTAAATAAATAAAAGAAATAAAATTCCCCTAGGTAAAATAGGAATTGAACAAAGAGGATAGATGTTCATCAAAGTAGATAAAAGATCTTCATTTTGTGGCTAAGTAATCTCCCTTTGATTCGGACTCCAAAAACGCATCGTACAACTTTTGCAGACCACTCGATATCGAGTCAAGTGACTCGATATCGACTCATGTGCAGGTCTCGAGTTGTGCAGAACTCGACATCGAGTCTCTAGTGTATGTTGTCGAGTGGTCTTCACTCGACATCGAGTCATATGACTCAATATCGAGTCATCTTGGTCGATTTCGAGTGCACTGTTAGCTTTCAGGATTCTGCTTCGTTTTGAAATGCACTTTCCCGAGTCCTCATTTGTCCGATTGATGCATATGAGTATGTGTTAGAAAGCTTTTTTGGGGGGATACAACTCTCATTAAGGCATCAGAACTTGATTCAAAATGATGAATGACAAAAAGTGGGCTTTTCTCCAGCTGCACTATCTTGCACTCTTCCTTAGCTTCTCTAATGTCTTCATGTTTTTTCTTTAAGCTCCAAAGTGCGTCCAAATTGCTTCAAATCATCTCTAAACTCCTGAAAATCAAATCAAACTTTGTATAGACTCCATATCTTGCAATATTAAGCTTAACTACATAAATTCCTGATAACTCCATCCTAAAATGCAAATATAACATAAAAATTAGCATAAAAGATAGGCATAAAACATGGTGAAATGAGCGCACATCTGCCAATGGGATTTCTAAGTCATCGTCATCCGCTAAAGGAGAAGTATTTGCAGGAACAGAAGAATGAGAAGGAAATGTACAAATCAAAGCTCCATCCACATCAAAACTCATCATAGAACATTGCTTTCTCACACGCGTAACATAAGCCCTAGACATTTGTTGAGTTTCAGGAAGAATTGGTTGACACATAGAATCAAAAAAATCATCAGCCTCTTCATCTACAAATTTCATCCCAGGTTTCCTTACAAACTCACCATATGTTAGGTACACAAGAGCATATTATTAAAAAAATATAAATGCAGATAGATAATCAATGAAAACTACAAATACTGACAAATAATTCTTACACTAAAGATGTTGACAATAAATAAAAGGGACAAATAAAAAGCATACCACTACTCCATCAAATAGTGAACTTGTTTTATCATAACTAAATTTAACACCATACTCTCAATGTAAAGAGGTTGGGTCGTTCTCAACATGCTTAAATGTGCATTTGAATTTATCACTAATGGAAGGGAATGCTTCCAATATTCAGACCTGTAAACTACAAAAAAAAAACATTCTGATTTTTAATAAGTGCTGACATTTAAAAATAATAAGGGAAGAACAAAATGAAATAAAAACATCACCTGGAATACTAGAGGATATCCAAACAACTCATATACTCCCTTAGGATTACATCCAGGATCAATAAAAGACGCCCTCCTCGACCCTTTTAACTAGAGGTGGAAACAAATCCTACAAATCTCGGGCCTGTCCCGGACCCATCTCAATCCCGATGGGATTTGAAAAAAAAAATAGTGAGTCCCGTCCCAGTCCCGTACCGCAAAAATTATACGGGACGGGACGCAGGATGAGGATTCCTTGTCCCGCAAGTCCCATCTCGTCCCACATTTATTTACATTTATATTTATATACTTACATGTATAAAACATATATGTGTATATAGTGTATAAACTACATGATATTATATAAAGTGTATTTATATCAGTATGTGTTTGTACACACACATTATGTGTATTTTTTTATTAGGAAAGAATTCGGGCGAGTGAGCTCTACCCGATGGCATCCTTACGGATGAGGTCTAGAAGACCAGAATCGTTGTTAATATCGACACCCCAGGCAGAGTGACAAAGGTGTGCAGCCTTATTAGCCACTCTATCACATTATGTGTAATTATATATATATGATGTGTCTAGTCTGTATATATATATAAGGAAAATCGTAAAAAGATTGTAAATCTATATATGTTTCGGCTTTGAAAATCGTAAAATATATAGGAATTGTGGACGTTTTTTATAATGTTTTTTCTTTGAGGAACAAGGTCCGTCCCGTCCTGGTCCCGTCCCGTCCCATGAGGGACAAGGCCCGCATGGGAATGAAAAAAAATTAGTGAATTCCGTCCCAATCTCGTCCCACAAATATTACGCGGGACGGGACGCGAGACGACCCCCGTCTCGTCCCATCCTGTCCCTCACCCAACCCTACTTTTAACAACCGAAAATAAAATTCCCTCCCCACGTGATATCTTTCAAATTTCTTTGGATAACACGCAAGAGCCAAATGTGTCAAGTCAATAATAACATACCTTTTATATAACAAAACCTTCCCAAATATAAGAAGTCTTTCCATGATTAACTTCTAGAGGTGGGAATCGGGCGGGTCGGGTCAGGTTCAGGTTCAGTTAGTCGGGTTTTGGGTCATTCGGGTTCGGGTAATGTCTAATAATTTGGGCAATCGGTTGGGTCGGGTTCGGGTTTTGGTTTTTCGGGTTTCAGTTATTTTGGGTTTGAATTGTCTCAAGTTTTCATTATTTCAATATTCATTTTAAAAAAATTTCTAGAATGTATCTTAATGTTCGGATTATTTCGGGTTTCGGTTATAACGGGTTCGGTTCTTAATGAGTTTTGGTTGAATCGGGTTCGGTTCATTCGGATTTCGGGACCAAAATAGACGGGTTGGGTCGGTGTTCAGAACAATCGGTTTTGAGTCGACCGGGTTGGGTTTTCGGGTTTGGGTTTTCCTTCAGGAGTTCTTAGGCTTAGATTTAAATATCTTCAATATATCACCATAATAGACCGTATTCCTCCAAAAAAAATCCTTATATGTAACATCCTTCAAAGGTGCAACATCAAATTCAATAATAGGAAGACCGATTATGACATGGAATTCCAACAAAGAAAATCGAGCAATAAACCCATTAACTTTGAACCATATTTCATTATGCTTTTTTGTTTTCACCTCATGCATAACCATCTGATAAATTAACTGAAAACTAAAATGCATCTATGCCCCCTGTATAAAAACTAAGCCTAAACAACTATACTTCACCTGTTGAAAATCAGATATTGACAGCCCCTGCTTAATATCATGACAAACTCCGAGATAGGAATATATATTAGCTCGAGCACTAAATCTTTCCTCCAAAGGTATCCAGTACTTTACATTCTACAAAACAGAGACATGACAACACATAAAACACAAAATAAAACCGAGAAAACAAAAAAGAGCGAACAAATAGAAGAAGCAAAAACTCACATGAATTGAAACTGATATTTATAATATTACAGGTCTTAAACAATGCCAACTACATATTTCAGAAGACATAACAAAGCATAAAAAATACATTAAAATCGAATTTAACAATACCAAAACCACATGTTAAGTTACTGAACGGACAAACCCTAAGAAAGAGAAGAAGAAATCGATAAGGAATCCCCTTGAAAGTACACTAACGTTCGTATCTTATCCTTGATTTAGCCATTGTTAGTATACAAACGAAGACAATGATCAAGAGCAAACACGAAGACAGTGATCATTGAAGTGAAGACGAAATTAAAGAAATAAACAAGGCGTTGGGCACATAGAGAGGGAAAGGGGAGAAGATGAACGGTACAACACAAAATAACAGCCCGGGTGGATAAAAACTTAATTTGGCCTACCCGATGGCCCTATACTCAAATGAGGGAGGAGATTGGGTCTGCCGGCCAAATTTCCTCTCGCCAAAAATCTAAAGAGACGAAGAATATTGGTCCATACATGTTCAAGCGATGATAATTGTTCGTTGCCTAATTAACACTAATCCATGGTCGACTGAATGTCAATGGGTGGGCTTGAAAAGCCCTTGCAACTCTTACAAGATTTCAGGCGACGAACAGATTTATGGCCGTTTGAAGAGGTTCATGGGACGGAGCTATTTACACCATTCGCCTAAATATTCTCGGGATGAATTCGATGCGACGATATATCAGGCGACGAACGTTCGTGATACGGGATTAGCCGGAGGATGGCCCGATCTTCGACAAACAAGCAAGAAACTAAAGAACGGAAGCAAGAACTGAACAAGACTCAACAAGAAAGCAAAGAAACGCAAGATCTTGACCAAGAACAGTCCAAGATTGACCAAGAAACTAAAGAACGCAGCAAGAAACAAAGAAAGACTCGAAATTGAATAACAAGAATTGAAAGATACAACCTGATATGGACTGAGTCGATCTATATAGAACAAGATAAAGACCCCAGGCCTCCTCAGAGGGTAGGAACCAATACCAATGACTATATAACCCGCCTCTACAACCCTACACAACCAAGCGGACAACTTGGAGGCACAAGGAGGGGGCTCGTGGATACTAGGATCACCAAGTCTTGCGAAGTTGATGAACACAAAGCAAACCAAGCTGAGACAAGATACCAATCGATGATCAACGACCACAGCTCTAGTTGGATCAACAAATACTCAAACGTGTAAAAGCACTCTTTATGAGAGAATTTCTATTATCAATGTTCCAACTGAAACAATGGAAGATGTTCGACATATATAGGCTATTCTAAGGCCTGATGGGCCGGTTCTCCTAATTAAATAAAATAAACTAACATCTTAATGGACTTAATAAAATAACACCTAAAAACATGAGTAAATAAGGTCTTAAAACTAACAACTTAAATCAGCCCGAAATCGGCCCAATAGGAGATGTTCCAACACTTAGCTAAAATCGACATAACTAAGGTGGATCAGCTTCGTCTTGAATCCCTATGCACATATAGGTCTTCAATGTAGGCTCGGAGAGTTGAACCTTGCTCGAGAACAAAGCATGACTCACAAAGTTGAATGCGTCTCTCTGAAGCTTCTTAGCTCTAGCTCGAGTCATTGGTCCTTCTCCAAGAATGATGGGTGTGTTTGGAGCTGTAGAAGATGGTCCCGCATCAACCTCCCCTTCTGGAAAAGGATTTGACCACGAATCCAAGTCTTCATCCACAGCGAAGTAAGGGATTAGATCCACGACGTTGAATGTAGCGCTCACGCCCATGTCGCCAGGAAGCTCCAATTGGTAGGCATTGTCGCCCACTCTCCTCTTCACCTTGAATGGTCCATCACCACGAGGTGCTAGCTTGCTTTTCCTTGCTTCTGGAAATCGCTCATTCCTTAAGTGCACCCATACAAGATCTCCAGGCTGAAATGTGACCAAGCGACGTCCCTTGTTGGCCTTGGTAGCATTGTATTCAGCCTTTAGCTTAAGCTTCTCACGAGTCCGCTCATGTAGCTCCTTAATGAACTCGACATGCTTACCTGCCTCAAATGATTCTTTCTCTCTCATAGGATATGGAGTAAGATCAAAAGGGGTTAGTGGATTAACACCATACACACATTCGAATGGGGTTAGTTTAGTAGCCTAATGCATGGTTCTATTATATGCAAATTCCACATGAGGTAAGGCTTCTTCCCAAAGTTTCAAATTCTTCCTAATTATGGCTCTAAGGACAATAGTGAGTGTTCTATTAGTCACCTCAGTTTGGCCATCAGTTTGGAGGTGGCTAGAAGTAGAGAATAACAATCTAGTTCCCAATTTATTCCATAAAGTTCGCCAAAAATGACTTAAGAATTTCACATCCCTATCACTTACTATTGTTTTCGGCACACCATGTAATCTTACTACCTCTCTAAAGAATAGATTGGCAATATTGGTAGCATCATCAGTTTTGTGGCATGCTACGAAATGAGCCATTTTAGAGAACCTATCCACTACCACAAATATAGAATCCCTCCCCTTCTTAGTTCTAGGCAACCCAACTATAAAATCCATAGAAATGTCTTCCCAAGGGGCTGAGGGTGTAGGTAGTGGCGTTAACAAGCCATGGGGCATTAGCTTAGATTTGGCCTTTAAGCAATCAATACATCTTTTTAGGCAATGTTCTACATCCCTAAGCATATGTGGCCAATAAAAGTGTGATTTCAGTGTATGATATGTTTTATCTCTACCAAAATGTCCCATTAATCCACCACTATGGGCTTCACTAACAAGCAATAATCGCAGAGAACATCTAGGAATGCACACTTGATCTTTTCGAAATAAGAACCCATCATGTATATAAAAACCATCAAATGGACCAGATTCCATGCATTTTTAAAAAGTATTACTAAAATCCAAATCAGAATCATACAATTCCTTTATGTAAACAAAGCCTATGACTCTAGAATCCAAAGTGGTTAAAAGAGCATGTCTTCGAACTAAAGCATTAGAATCGAAATCAGTGTTAAGAACATGTCTTCTAGATAATGCATCAGCAACCACATTGTCTTTGCCTTTCTTATACTTAATCACATAAGGAAATGTTTCAAGGAATTCCATCCATCTACCATGCCTCCTATCAAGTTTATCGTGGCTTTTAAAGTGTTTCAATGACTCATGATCAGTCCTAAGAATAAACTCGCTAGGTCATAGATAGTGAGACCATGTCTTAAGTACTCTAAACAAAGCATATAATTCCTTATCATAGGTAGAGTAGTTAAGACAAGCACCTTTCAACTTTTCAGAAAAGAAAGCAATAGGCTTACCTCCCTGCATAAGAACTCCACCAATTCCAACTCCGCTAGCGTCACACTCTACCTCAAATGGTCGAGAGAAGTCGGGTAGTTCTAGTAATGGGGCGTGTGTGAGCTTGTCTTTAAGCATATTGAACGCCTCCTCCTGAGCTGCTTCCCATTTGAACTCACTTCTCTTCTTTGTAAGCTCGGTTAGTGGGGCTGAAATAGTGCTGAAGTCACGAACGAACCTCCTATAGAAGCTCGCCAATCCTTGGAAGCTGCGCACATGGCCGATGTTTGTGGGTGTTGGCCAATCTTGGATTGCCTTGATCTTAGCCTCATCGATACGCAGTCCACTTGAACTCACTACAAATCCAAGAAAAGACACTTGTTCATTACATAGCTCACATTTCTTTAAATTAGCATACAAGCGTTCAATTCTCAGCGTTTTAAGTACTTCTCTAAGATGTGATTCATGTTCATTAGAAGATTTGCTATAAACCAGAATATCATCAAAGTACACAACAACATATTTTCGAATGAAATCTCGAAGCACATGATTCATTAAGCGCATAAAAGTACTAGGAGCATTAGTTAAACCAAAAGGCATAACCAACCACTCATATAAGCCTAGCTTAGTCTTAAAGGCTGTTTTCCATTCATCACCCTCTTTCATTCTAATTTGATGATAGCCACTCCTAAGATCTATTTTAGAGAATATAGAAGCTCCATGCAATTCATCTAGCATATCATCTAATCTAGGAATAGGATGACGATATTTAATAGTAATGTTGTTAATAGCCCTACAAACTACACACATTCTCCATGAACCATCTTTCTTAGGGATAATAACACAGGTACAGCACTAGGACTTAAGCTTACTCGAATATAACCCTTATCCAACAGTTCATGGACTTGGGTTTGGACCTCTTGGGTCTTAGTGGGATTCTTACGATAAGCAGGTCTATTAGGTAATGCAGCCCCCGGAATAAGATCAATTTGATGCTCAATTCCACGAATAGGGGGTAGACCTGCTGGTATGTCATCGGGAAACACATCCTTAAATTCCTCAAGAAGAGCGAGAATGTTTGCTGGAAGAGAAGTTTTAAGCTCTTCACTCAACATGTTCAAGCTCTTACAAAGACGCATAAGGATAGTTTCTCCATCCGCATAATCGCCTATGAATGTGCTGTTGGAAGCCAAGAACACACCCTTAGGCCGATTTTGAGGATCCACTTGGCTCGACTGAGCGTTCTTATCTAACTCACCTTTACTTACCTTGCGCTTCTCAATCTCGTCAGCCACTTGTGTAGGCGTCATAGGCTTGAGAATGACATTCTTTCCCTGAAAAGTAAAGGAGTATCTATTAGTAAAACCATCATGAATAACCTTACGATCAGATTGCAAAGGACGACCTAATAGAATATGACAAGCTTGCATAGGCACAATATCACATAAAACATCATCTTCATAATGTTCTAGTTTAATATGCACTTTAACTTGCCTATTTACTTTCAAGTTTCCACAATCATTCATCCAATGCAATTTGTAAGGTCTTGGGTGTTGGACAGTAGATAGGTGTAATTTTTCAACCATTTCTTGACTAGCTAAATTACAACAACTACCTCCATCGATGATCACATTAACAACCTTTCCTTTAACAATGCAGCGAGTATGAAACAAGTTTTCTCTTTGATTATCATCACAAGGTGTAGGAACAACACTTAAGACTCTCCTAACTATCAAAGATTCTCCATGTTCATATTCGACCTCATCATCATCATTATCATAGCATACAAGGTTGAGATTCTGATCATTATCATTATCAGCATGCTCATCATGTTCATCACAAGAATTTTCAGATTCATATTCCCCTAAGTGATTAACCATGAGAGTTTTCTTATTAGGACAATCCTTCATATAATGACCTCTACCTTCGCATTTAAAGCATACAATATCTCTAGAACGAATGGTGGAAGGGTTAGGATTACTTCCTTTGGGACCAGTAGATGTCCCAGACGATTCACGTCCATTCTATGGACCTTTTCCCTTGTCGAGGGGCTGCTGGGGCTGTCGACCATCACTCCTCCCTTGGGGCTGCTGAGCTCGCTCTCTAAAACCCATTTCCGAGTGCCCTTGGGGCTGTTGTGACCTAGATTGGCGCCACCCTTGCTACTGGCCACTCGACATCTTATTACCTTGGCTCTTGTAGCGTTGTCCCTTTTCTACTTTCATAGCTAGATGTAACAAATCAGTAGGAGTAGTATAGGGAAAATAATCAATTTCATGAGCTAAAGCAGGATGCAAGATCCTAAGATATCTAACATTAGTTTTCTCATGAGATTCTACCACATTAGCTCGAGCCATGGCTTCTTGCATAAGATTAAATGTTTCCTCAACAGTTTTGCTACCTTGTTTTAGATTTTCTAATATGTGCAAAAGCTCTCTATCATAATGTTGAGGTACAAATCTATTTCTCAATAATACTTTTAGTTGTTCCTAAGAAGCAATAGGTGCATCAAGGTTTCTTCTTCTTTCCTTAACTAGATTATCCCACCAAATTAATGCAAATCCTTGAAATTCTAGGGAAGCTAGTTGTACTTTCTTAGTATCTGAGAAATTTTGACAATTCCAGATTTGTTCCATTTTAATCTCCCAATCAATATAAGCATCTGGATCAGTCTTACCATCAAAAGGAGGAATCTTTATCTTAACCTTACCTATGCCGTCGTCATCATTGTACCTAGGTGATCGGTTCTGATTTCCTCTTTGATTCTGTCTTGGGCGTTGCTCCCAATACTCCTCTTCTTGGAAGTCATTGTCTTGCTCCGAGTAGTAGAAACGCTCCTGGTAGCCTCGGCCTCTTCCCCTTCCTTGTCCTTGACCTTGCACATTAACAAACTCATTATTTCTATCATTTCTCCCACCTCGTGGAGAGTTGTTTTCATTTAATAATGGGTTATTGACATTAATATTATTATTAGGAATAGGATTAGGGTTAGGATTAACGACTTCCCTTTCATCTTGAGGCGTTTGATTATCTTGACCACCAGCTGTAGTAGAGCCACTCGGCCTAGCTTCCAAAGCTGTCAACCGATCCAATATGGTTGTCAAGGTGTTGGTAAGATTGTTGAATTGCTCGGGTGTCACGGTTGCACTCGAGCTACCTCCATTGTTGGGGTTGTTCTCATTGTTAACCTGATTATTAGACATTGTAGCAAAAAGAAAAGAAACAAGGAACTATGTTAAGATTAGTTAAAATATAAACAGCTCACAATTGTGTTTCGCTCACACTCTCTCTCTGATTGATATGTCACGCTTGCTAGGGCAATCCGCTTTGGGCAAATCAACAACCAAGCAAAAGAACTTAATAATCAAAGTATGCAATTCAAGAGGATGAATGAAACAACAATCAACAAGTACTCGACAAAGGCGGAGTACTCGACAGCAGCTATAAACAACTTGATTCAAGCAAAACAGATGGGTATTTGCAAGGAATCAATTCGACAAAGACCAAAAAAAAGTACTCGACAGGGGTCAATGTACTCGACACAACAAAGAGAGAACTCGGCAAGGGCTGAGATCTTCTCGACACTAACTCAACAGCACTCGACGATGGGTATAAGTGCTCGACACAGCCAGCAAATCAACTCGACAAGGCTGTAATAAAAGAAAAATAAAGAAAAACTAAGAAAGAATGGAAATTTACCTCTTTTTGATTGAAAACCTTAAGTTAGGATGTTGTAGTTCCAGGGTAGGGTTTTAATTTTGTGGAGGTTTGTGTTTGGGATAGGGTTGTCGACTAAGGGCTGTAGAAATCACCAATAGATGTCCTTGGAGCTTTCTTGCACTAGATCAAACAAACTCTTTCCTTTTTTTTTTGACTTACTTTTGCCCCTAGTGAATTTTATCCTCCTAGGTCCAAGTTCAATCTTTTTTTTTTGAATTTTTGAAACTGATTTTTTTTTTATCTAATGCAAGAAAGAACAACTAAAGAGAGAAGGACTCGAAAAACTGGAAGAAATGTCATAAAAGAATGAAAATTTCAGCCCTAAGATAAATAAATAGACACCCTTTTAGATAAAATAGGAAAGTGGATATATCTTTAGCCTTTTTAGATAGTTGATAGATATAATGGGATTTAAATCTAACAACTTAAATAAATCTGATTTTAATAGGCAATGGATAAAAGATAAACCAAAATTCCCAAAGATAGAACAATGGATAGAAAAGATAACAAACTAGGGTTTGTCTTTGTGTGGAGGACTGATTTCGGCCAAGCAAGGCTATGGGGACACAAGAGTGCCATCGGCTATGGTGAACACAAGGGGTTGTGCGCACGCAGTGGTCGACTCCACGGTCTCGGCTAGGCTTTGTGTTTAGGCTATGCAACCACAAACAATCACAAACTCAAAGTTAGTGCAAGAATCAATAAAGAATGCAAGAAGTAAAAGACAAAACAAGAAAGGACTCTTTTTTTTTTGTGTTTTTGTGTTTAGGAAAAGAAAAGACTCAATCTTGATGTCGGAAACCAAAGCTCTGATGCCAATTTGATACGGGGTTAGCCGCAGGATGGCCCGATCTTCGACAAACAAGCAAGAAACTAAAGAACGGAAGCAAGAACTAAACAAGACTCAACAAGAAAGCAAAGAAACGCAAGATCTTGACCAAGAACAGTCCAAGATCGACCAAGAAAGTAAAGAAAACAGCAAGAAACAAAGAAAGACTCGAAATTGAATAACAAGAATTGAAAGACACGACCTGATATGGACTGAGTCGAACTATATAGAACAAGATAAAGACCCCAAGCCTCCTCAGAGGGTAGGAACCAATACCAATGACTATATAACCCGCCTCTACAACCCTACACAACCAAGCGGACAACTTGGAGGCACAAGGAGGGGGCTCGTGGATACTAGGATCACCAAGTTTTGCGAAGTTGATGAACACAAAGCAAACCAAGCTGAGACAAGATACCAATCGATGATCAACGAGCACAGCTCTAGTTGGATCAACAAACACTCAAACGTGTAAAAGCACTCTTTATGAGAGAATTTCTATTATCAATGTTCCAACTGAAACAATGGAAGATGTTCGATCGACATATATAGGCTATTCTAAGGCTTGATGGGCCGGTTCTCCTAATTAAATAAAATAAACTAACATCTTAATGGACTTAATAAAATAACACCTAAAAACATGAGTAAATAAGGTCTTAAAACTAACAACTTAAATCAGCCCAAAATCGGCCTAGTAGGAGATGTTCCAACACTTAGCTAAAATCGGCATAACTAAGGTGGATCAGCTTCGTCTTGAATCCTTATGCACATATAGGTCTTCAATGTAGGCTCGGGTAGTTGAACCTTGCTCGAGAACAAAGCATGACTCACAAAGTTGAATGAGTCTCTCTGAAGCTTCTTAGCTCTAACTCGAGTCATTTGTCCTTCTCCAAGAATGATGGGTGTGTCTGGAGCTGTAGAAGATGATCCCGCATCAGTTCGTCTTTTGAATGTCGGAGTAATTAACCAAATCCGTGTATATCAAACGACGCATAAGTTTCGCCATCTAAACACTAATCTGGCGTAGTGAATAACAAATCAATATGTTGATTCAATATGATCGATTCAAGATAGCTACAATATGTTGATTTAATATGATCGATCACTCGATCAGTATACAGTCATTACAACATCATTTCAATTTAAACTTAGCTAGCTACCAAATCACACTCTAGCTAGTTCAAATTTCAAAAGCTAGTGATCGATAGATGGTCCCTAGAATTTGACATGCAACAAAAATGCAAAAAATGTGACCCATTTTCTTTTCTCACCAACTAACTTAGCACAATAAACCCAAAGAAACCAAACAAAACTTAAAAGCTTAGCATTGGCCAGCTGTGATTGAAAAATAAGGCACTACATGACAACTTTTCCTTTTCACAACCTCGATCTATACCAAAAACTTAATTTGTGTGCTCCTCTCCCACCACTTGTCTTTAATTAAATTGAAAACTACACCCCCAGAGAATTAATTAACTTCATCCACGAACTCAGTGAACACATTAGACATTCCAAAGGCTTAAAATACAATTCATTAAGGTGCGTACATGACATATTTGAAATTAAAGCTATCTAGATCACTTGTAAAAAATAACATTCCGTCACAATTAGAAAATTAGCTTTCATATATATATATATATATCATCTATAAATTGAGAAAAATAATACTGTAATTGAATACTGTGGATAGCTAAATAACTTATATTATAGTGTACGTACAACAAAATTTGGATTGCCCAAATAGCAATGCATCTTTTGACATATAACCTGAAACTACTGAATTCATAAATTGCATGACTCGGAAACAATTGACGTATTAGCTGGTGTACGTTTGCCCCAATAATAACTAGAAATTAAGGCCACCGTGCACTTAAAAGTTAAACCAGTCCCACAACACGTACACAGTTAAAAAGCCACAACCACAAAACAAAGTTAAGCTTGCTCAGCTCTCACGTACCCTATAATTAAATTCATAACCCCTAGCCTCCATCCAACCTATAAATACCACATATATCTTCCAAGCACTCTCTCCCATCTCCATTCATATTGACTCATTCAACTCCCTAAAAACACACTCTCTCTCTCAATCACTATATATAGCTACTTAACCTACCAAATTCAATGAAACCGGCGATGATGGACTACCGGCCTCCTAGTCCTAGAGTCCTTGTTCCTACCATCGTGATCGTCATCCTATCTGCCATCCTGCTGGTCTCGTCCGCATATGCCTCAAGCTTCACTCAGGATTTCGATGTCAACTGGGGAGGTGGACGAGGCAAGATCCTCAACAACGGCCAACTCCTCTCTCTTAGCCTTGATCGGGCCTCTGGCTCAGGTTTCAAGTCCAAGCAGCAATACTTGTTCGGTAGGATTGACATGCAGATCAAGCTCGTCCCTGGAAACTCCGCTGGCACCGTCACAACATACTATGTAAGTTAATAACCTTAACTTTACAGTCTTTACGTACGTACGTGTATATCGTGTACGTATTGATCCATATATTAATTAATTAATTACTTTGGTACTGTGTTTCCGTAGCTATCTTCATTGGGAGGTGGGCATGATGAAATAGATTTGGAGTTTCTGGGGAACTCAACAGGGGAACCATATGTATTGCATACAAATGTGTTTGCAAGAGGCCAAGGAAACAGGGAACAACAGTTCTTTTTGTGGTTTGACCCAACCGTTGACTACCACACCTACTCCATCCTCTGGAACCCCCAAACTATCATGTAATATTATTATTGCATTCATACTCTTTTCTTTTTTTAATTTAATTTATATTCTCTTTCGACTCTCCAGCTCACTCCTTTTTCTTCATCATTTATTTTAGTTATGAGTCTCAAAAGCATATACTCCTTGTTAAAAATATAATCTAAAAGTAATTTCAGTTTTTTTTTTTTTAAATCTTAGTACAGTTTGATCATGATTAATTAGTCGTTTTAAATCAGGATCGATCGAGTACTTTCGGTTTCTTTACTTTCTTTTTTTTTAATTGGTTTTTTTTTTTCTTTCAAAAACTGTTATTATTGAATTTATTTTTTAAATTCTTTCAATTAGGCGACTCTTCATCAGTTTTAGATGTCTCAAGAAGTGATACCTGAGTCTAACAAATGTTTGCACAATACGGAGTATACTTTCTTTGCAATTTGGGATCACCATGATCATCCTGATTTAATATATACTAGTATGATCCCCGCGCCATGGCGCGATGTTTTTATAAATAAAATCTTACTAATATATTAAATTAATATTATAACATAATTGTAAAAGTTCATATAATTAAATATTTTGAATTAAACTCATGGGGAGAGAAAATGATTGAAGTAGTATATATAGATATATATAGATATAGATTACTAATATTAACTTTATGTTTTCTTATTATTAACTTTATGTTTTGAATTAATCCCATTGTTTTTTTAGAGAAAGAAACTACTAAAATTATAATTTAGGCTAAGATCAATGTTTTGAATTAAGCTCAATAGTTAGTAAAATTAAAGAAAAATGAGAATTAAAGGAAAAAGATGAGAAAATAGAATTAAAGAAAATCAAAGAAAAATGGCAAAAAAAAATGATTGGTCGAGACTCCTAAAATTACTCTAACCTTGACAAATCATCCTAAACTCTTCTAAATTAAGAGTTTATATAGATTTTTTTTAGAGAAAAAAAACTACTAAAATTATAATTTAGGCTAAGATCAATGTTTTGAATTAAGCCCAATAGTTAGTAAAATTAAAGAAAAAGAGAATTAAAGGAAAAAGACGAAAAATAATAGAATTAAAGAAAATCAAAGAAAAATGGCAAAAAAAAAAGATTGGTCGAGACTCCTAAAATTCCTCTAAGCTTGACACACCATCCTAAACTCTTCTAAATTAAGAGTTTATATAGATATAGATAGTTAGTAAAATTAAAGAAAAATGAGAATTAAAGGAAAAAGATGAGAAAAATAGAATTAAAGAAAATCAAAGAAAAATGGAAAAAAAAATGATTGGTCGAGACTCCTAAAATTACTCTAAGCCTGACAAATCATCCTAAACTCTTCTAAATTAAGAGTTTATATAGATATAGATTGTTTTTTTAGAGAAAAAAAACTACTAAAATTATAATTTAGGCTAAGATCTATGTTTTGAATTAAGCCCAATAGTTAGTAAAATTAAAGAAAAAGAGAATTAAAGGAAAAAGACGAAAAATAATAGAATTAAAGAAAATCAAAGAAAAATGGCAAAAAAAAAAAGATTGGTCGAGACTCCTAAAATTCCTCTAAGCTTGACAGATCATCCTAAACTCTTCTAAATTAAGAGTTTATATAGATATAGATAGTTAGTAAAATTAAAGAAAAATGAGAATTAAAGGAAAAAGATGAGAAAAATAGAATTAAAGAAAATCAAAGAAAAATGGAAAAAAAAATGATTGGTCGAAATTCCTAAAATTACTCTAAGCTTGACAAATCATCCTAAACTCTTCTAAATTAAGAGTTTATATAGATATTGTTTTTTTAGAGAAAAAAAAACTACTAAAATTATAATTTAGGCTAAGATCAATGGTTTGAATTAAGCCCAATAGTTAGTAAAATTAAAGAAAAAGAGAATTAAAGGAAAAAGACGAAGAATAATAGAATTAAAGAAAATCAAAGAAAAATGGCAAAAAAAAAAAGATTGGTCGAGACTCCTAAAATTCCTCTAAGCTTGACACATCATCCTAAACTCTTCTAAATTAAGAGTTTATATATATATATATATATATATAGAATGGGTATAAAGTGCACACCTCTTAGGGTGTACTTTGTACACAATCGAGGACCGTTGATCTAAAAGAAATAAAAGGCTAAGATGATGCCACGTCAATTGGGTGGTTTTAAAAAAAAAAGTGAAAAGGAAGCCCAAACTCAATTTTAGGGGGTGTAGCGCGTGTAAAGGAATTGCATAAAACCCTAGATAATGATTCTTCTTCTTCGTGGAGCACTGGAGCCCAAAGGCGAGTTGAAGGCGGCAAGTCGAGGAGGAGACGAGCGGAGGCTAGGCGGCGGTGCACGGAGGCGATGCTTGGTCCGGCAATTGGCGTCCGAGTGGCGCTGCGAGAGGCTCCGCCCGAAGCCGGAGTTGTGGATCCGCCGCGCTCCCGGCGCACTGACTTTCGCCTTCCTGCCGCGCGCAGGGGAGAGCACGGTCGCCGCGCTCCCGACGGACTATCCGACGCTCGCCATCTTATCGCGAGGATGGGAGGACACGGACCTTCGCGGCGGAAGCAGAGGTTACCTGCGGCTGGCGGACTCGGGACACGATTGGAGCGCAATTTGACCAGTCATCGCGATTACGATCTAGATTCGCATAATCGGAATCGATGGAGAGGGTCGGCGACCATCTCAGACCTCCTCGCCCTATCGCCCTTTGCCGGATCCAATCCCTCTCACTCAGATCCGGGCCTCCTCCTCCCCTATCGCTCAGATCCGGGCGGTTCCGGGATATTGCCATTGGTCGGCATCCTTCAACCGTCTCCGTTCTCCGAGATCTGCTTGTTATCTTTTTTTTTCTTTTTTTCTTTTTTTTGTGGGGTGGGGTACTGGGGTGGGTGGCGGCGGTGGTTGGGTGGGTGGTGAGGGTGAGGGTGAGGGTGAGGGTGAGGGTGAGGGTGGAGGGTGGTGGGTGGTGGGTGGTGGGTGGTGGGGTGGTCGGTTCGAATCCATTCTACTCCGTATTCAATATTGTTAATTATTCAGATGAATATGTCGATTTTTGGTTGCTAGTGTTAATGTTTTGTTAATTATTCGTTGAAATTTAGATCATTATTCATCGGTATATGGAGGTTTGGGATTGACAAATAACATAAAACCTCTCGTATACGACCGAATAATAATGCATATACGACCGAATACAAATTAACTCGGAGTCAAAACTAAAATTGATTGACAAAAAATTAAACATTATTCGGTAGTATGTGACAAATTATTCAGTTGAAACAGTAAAATTTGATCTCAAATGGATGGAAAAATGACATATAACATTATTCGGTTGAGTCTGAAACATTATTCGGTGGAATGGGCAGATTTTTCACAACAGCGAAATCAGATCTGGAAAAAAAAAACCGCGTCAGACCTTTTTAGGTGGGTCCCACCAGTTTTTCTATTTAAAAAAAAAAAGAAACACTCTTTTAATCATGGCCTTCCATTTCCTCTCCATCAATGGCCAGGATTTGTGCACTAGATACACTCTAAGGGGTGTGCACAAGGGAACCACTCCCTATATATATATATATATATATATATATAGAAAATAAAAAATATTACTGTAAACAAGTTGCAAGAAAAGTTTTAAATAAAAAAATAGATAGATATATTACTATATTTTATTATGAACTCAATAAAATGAAAAAAAAATATAATGAAATGGAATGGGATGGAAATCATGGAATGTATATAGTGATCAGAAAATAATACTGTTATTATTGAATTTATTTTTTAAATTATTATGAAGTTTATAAAAACAAGTACTAATAAAGATTAGGAGAGTCAAAACCTAATTAATTCTATACGTATCCTACAAGGCTATAATAACAACATTTATTCAGACCAGAAAAAATAGCAATAACAATATTTATCCTAATAGTAGGATAAGTATAAGATATGATCCGAAATTATTTGCTTTATCTGTCACAGAAATGGCTGATTTAAATTTAATGGAGTAATCATGGTTTTATTTTGACCCCAAATTAATGGAGTATATAGCTTGACGACTGATATTTAATGGCCCCACGTGTACATAATTCATATCCTCGATATAAATAAATAATTAATTAGTTGACGTAAGTCTTGCTAAGTTTGTTGAATTGATTAGTTTATAATATACTCCGTATTTAATTAATAATAATTTGATGTGATAATTAACAGCTTCTATGTGGACGGGACTCCCATAAGACAATTCAAGAACCTAGAATCGAGGGGCATACCCTACCCAAAGTCCCAGCCGATGTGGATATGGGGCAGCCTGTGGGACGCGGAGGACTGGGCCACACAGGGTGGTCGCGTCAAGACAGATTGGAGCAAGGCCCCTTTTGTCGCCTCCTTCCGAAACGTAGCCATCCAAGGTTGCGCTAGCCCAACGTCTTCTTGTGCCTCCTCCTGGATGAGCCAAGCCCTTGACATTGCAGGACTCCAGAGGATCAAATGGGCCCAGAAGAACTACATGATCTACAACTATTGCACTGATTTTAGGCGTTTTCCTCAAGGGATTCCCGCTGAATGTGCATTCAACTAAACATCCACAAGAAACCATATATATATATATGTGTGTGTGTGTGTGAATGAATACATATACATATATATTGTGTGAATATATATGATACTATATATATAAAGTTTGGAAACATAAATAAACGCAAAATAATATGTACGTACAATCCATAAAAGGATACTCTGTCCTGTCGTATAGAATTGAAATATTTATATAACAACATGTGTATAAGTTTGTACTTTCTTCTTGTAAAACAGCGTATTATTGTTACATGTATATGTCCAAATGAATAATATGCATATATTTACAATTCCTCTTATTCAGGGGAGGGGCGGAGCCAGGAATATGTCCATCAGGCTTAAAAAAAATTTCGCTACTTCATGAAAAATTGCAATAGTTGGTTTCTTAGATTGTGTAATAAACTTATCAATAATCCTAAAAATAAAATACCACAAAGCACAAATTTAATTTATACATCAAAGTTCATACCATATTAGAGTGAAAAACCAAATGAAAATGAATTTATTTTTTTAAAAATAAAATAAATAAGAGGCGAACCGGGTTTAGAAGGAGGTTAAAAAAAATTGAATAAAGAGGGCGGAAGGTGATTCAAACTCTAGATCTTTCCTCTCCCAGACACGCCTGCTACCAATTGTACTGCATTTTACTCTTGTGTTATTCAATATCAGCTTTCCTAGAATTGGGAATTCCCTTAGTGGCCTGGAAAGCAGACTTATGAAAATTCACCTTCTGACCCGAGATTTTACAATAGTTGAAAATCACCTCCTTAACTTCTTGGCAAGCTATTATACTACCTTGGGAGAAGATAATAATGTCATCTGCAAAAGTAAGAAAGGGGATACAAGGTCCTTCCTTACCAAATCTAAAACCAATCAATGTCCTTTCCATTGATGCTTTAGCTAAATTTCTTGTTCCCTAAGACCTCGATCTGCACCTAAGATGAAGAGAAAAGGTGAGAGGGGGTCTCCTTGTCAAATGCGTCTAAATGGCTTAAACGGTTCCATAGGACCGTTTTTACAAGCACTGAAAAGGTAACTGTCGATATGCATTCCATGACGAGCTGGATTAATTTTTCGAGGAAGCCAAATTGCTAAGCCCTTGTTTGATGAAATGTCATTCTAACCTATCATAGGCTTTTTCCATGTCGAGTTTAGTTGTGATCAGCCTTCGGTTCCTTTCCTAATTTTGAAAGAATGAAAAATCTCGTGCGCAATGAGCACATTATCCTGAATTGCTCTATCTGCTACGAACGCCCCCTGTAGGGGGTGAATGAGTTTTCCAACAATTTTCTTGAGTCTTTCGGTAAGTATTTTTGAAATAATTTTATAGATGGTATTGCATAAACTGATAGGCCTATAGTGGGAAGTGGTTGATGGATTGTCTGTTTTGGGCAACAATGTGATAAATGTGTGGTTCACTTGCTTGAGAAGTTTACCAGAATAGAAGAAGCCCTTGACAGCACGAATGACATCCTTTTAGACAATGTTCCAATAATTTTTGTAGAATTCAGCAGTCATTGCATTGGGTTTTGGAGATTTGTTAGAACCTAAGCCAAGAACTGTCGCCTTAATTTCTCCGTTTGATGGTATTGAAATCAATGATTTGTTCTCCGTTTGGAGGGGGTAATAAATTGAAGTGTGTGTGCGTGATCAGTGGAGTTGTTATATTCAGAACGAAACCTCCTTTCAAAGTCCAAACGGATTTCTGTTCTTATATTATCTTCACCTATAATTTGGGTTCCTTCTGAAGTAGTAATCCCGCGAATGATTTTCCTGTTCCTTCTACCAGAAGCAACTTTATGAAAGTAGGAAGAGTTTGAATTAGAGAGTTTGATATGGTTCGCCTTAAATCTTTGGTTCCAAAAGCTCTTATGGAAAATAATAAGAGCTTCTTTCTTGCGTATCAGATTCCTTTCTCTTTGGGCCACTCTATCAGGGGGGTCAGATTTGTGTTTTGTCTGGTTTGTATGGCTAATAGCTGTGCTTCTAATTTTTCGAGTTGTCGAGATGAAATTTACTTTGAAGTTAAGACAAATCTCTAGCTATTGATTTGAAGAAATTGCTAATACTGGAGGGTTTTTATATTGATATGATGCATTTAGATGATAATATTATGTTATATTCAACTTAGTTATATTACATATTGTATATTGTGCATCAATTAAGAATTTGTATATTAGGTCATATTTAGCTTAGTTATAGTGCAAGTAAATCTAGTGTGGGACAATGAGGCTAATGAAGTCAGAAGAGTCCAAAAAGAAACATGAGTGGAGGCCCAATAAGATGGAGAGTGCATAAATGAAGAATAAGTTAGCAAAAGTTGCCTTCTCGACAAGTTGATTTTGTAATATACTGTATAGAGGCATCGATGGTCCGATTGACTATTGTGAGTACGCGTTGGAAAACTCTCTTCAAGACTTGCAACTTTTTTGTTGACGTCGGAATCAAATTCAAAGAGGAGGTGAACAGTAAACCGCAAATTCGCACTTCGTGATTGCAATTCCCTGCGTATTTGCTAAAAAAACAACTTGTACATGCATTGCGAATCCGCTTTTATGAAAGAACACCCCCCCCCCCCCCCGGCGCGCAAATTCGTCATTTGTATTTGTTACCATACATTTTCCATTCCATTTTAATGAAATTATTTTACCCGTATTTTATGTGAGAGTTAACTTATACAAATTAAAATCTCAAAAAATCGAGCTAAAACGCCCTGGTTTAATAAAGCGCGTAACATCAAGTAATAAAGCTAGAACTATCCTACGACGTAGTACAAAAATCATGAATTTTTTTCTAAATAGCCAAAAATCAAAAAGTTATTAGCGAAATAGCCAAAATCTAAAAAAAATTAGCAAAATAGTCAAAACAGAGCAAAGTCGTTGTTTCAAACAGCGACTTTACCCAAGGTTTTAAAAAAAATTAATAAAATAGGTAAGTCGTTGTTAGAAACAACAACTTACCTCTATTTTTTTAAATTTTAGATTAAAAGAAATTGATTTTATCTAAAAACTTTAAAAATATATATAAATATTGGGAGAGTCGATGTTTCAAACAGCGACTCTCCCCTTTTTTATTTTTGAGAAATTTTAATTTGGTGAAATATCACCTTTTGCTAATTCAATTAGGTTATTAGCAAAGCCACATAATCTAAAAAAACGCTCTCTTTGAGAGCCTGGAGAAAAAACCCCATTCTGGGGTAGGTGTTCTTCACCAATAAACACCTCTTCGGAGGAATCGAACTCCATCTCCGGACGTCGCTGCGACGCCGCGACACCACCACTCCGATGATGTTCACATCCTATGAAACCCTAAATCCGATTTTCTTTCTTGGATTTTCGTCGATTACCATTTTTTTGTTGGGGCTTTTGTAGATTCGGGACTATTGTCTTGGTTTCTGCACTTGTTCTTGGCAAATTCAATCCTTCTATTGAAGATTCCCCACCAGCCTTGTCTCTCCCGTCCCTCTCGGGTCGTCTTCTCGGCCGCCGTCGGGTGGCGTTTCATGCCCTGCTGCTTGCCCTGAAACCCTTCGTCGCACATCCTCTGGTTCCGGTTTGATTCACGCCGGTTCTGCCCTTGGTTGTTCTCCTCCAGCTCTAGTTGTGGCGTACTGTCTCTGTCGGGTTACTTTCCTTCTCCGGCTTGGGCTCCTCCATCAGTCCTGTCGGTTGGGGTTTCTTTTTCCTGCAGTGGGCTGGACTCGTCTGCGCTGGATCTCGTCCGGCTGTCCTCGGCGGCGCCGGTCTGG
Organism: Persicaria maculosa; assembly: GCA_963922045.1. NCBI lineage: Eukaryota > Viridiplantae > Streptophyta > Magnoliopsida > Caryophyllales > Polygonaceae > Persicaria > Persicaria maculosa. The sequence goes on along the minus strand of OY998259.1, from coordinate 48,642,700 downwards.
TGTTTTGTCGTCCGGCGGCTTCTTGTCCTCCGATCTGGATTTCCTTGCGTGCAATTTGCTTGGGTTTGGGATGAGTGTCCTCCGTTTGTCCTTGGGCCCAAGGCTTTGTCTTGGGCCCGGGGCAGCCCGAGGTTAGGTCAATAAATAAAAAAAAGATTCTTATATGTATATATATAGTTATAAAATCCTGTAAGGGCTTGAAATCTTGCTCGAAAGGCGTATACTAAATCCCGTAAAGGGTTGAAAAATAATTATATATCTATAGCATAATAATGCTCCTCGAACCATCCTATTTGGTTCGGGGAGTTCCGTTCACATTTCTGACGGTGGATCAATCTTCTCTTTTTGGCCCGTATTTGGCTCGTCTTCTAGTGTCTGGTCGGTGCTTTGGTGTGGCTGTGTCTGCTTTGTGTTGGGTTGCAGTATCGGGCGTCCTGATTGATCGACGACGGATTGTGGTGGTGTTCGTGGTTTTCGAAGATCCTTCATTTAGGTGGAGGAAACGTCGGTGATCCACACCTCCGCATGAGTCGCCCTTTCCGACTGGGGTACTGTCTTGAGTCATTGCACTCTCCCAGGTTATTAGCACTCGCGGTGCGTCTCGGTTCTCGGTCGACTTCTCCGCTGGTTAACGACTTATATGTGTTGATTGAGATTTTCTTTCCTCTCTGATGTTTTGTGTTATTATGTCCTATTTGTATTAACGGTTTTCCGTCTGTCGACTTGTTCGGCCATCAAGTTTCAGGTATGCCTAAACTCTAATTTTTACCTAATAAAAAAAATATAGGTTATTAGCACCCTATGAAATTAAATTGGCCACTCTAACACCTTATTAAAAAAAATAGCCGCCCTAACCCTCCTACTTGTTCGCTCTCTCTCACGCTCTGTCTCTGTACGCTACGCTCGTGGTCGTTCCATTTCATTCCTCAAATCTGAAAGTGCTCCTCCGTTCGTACCGTACGTTCCCATGGCTTCTGCTCGCCCTCGCCCTCTCTCGTGATTTGGGATCAGCATCTCTGTTGCCAAACCCCCTCCTTCCATGAATGTCACCCTCGAATCCGATCTGTCAAACCTTAGAATTCCCCTGAATTCTACCGCTGTGAAAGCGTCTCCTCCAAATCCCAAATTCTCGGCTCTCTCCAACCGTACTCCCATCATAACCTATGTGGATTCCTGTGCACCGTCCTCAGATCCCCGCCGGAGTTTCCCCCCGATTCAAAGTCCCTTGAGCTCGGCACTCGTTGCGGAACGTTCTCTAATGGTATTCCTCACCTGAGTTTCGCGCCGGTGCCAGCTCGCAATTGTCCTGCCTCCGCTTCTTCCATCCCCGCCGCTCCCTCCGTAAAGGTTCGTTCTCTTTATTTTGTTCAGTTTCGACCCCTAAATTACCTAATTCTTCGCCAGTGAAAGCATCGCGTTTGTCGACGGCTCTCAAGAGTTACTGGTTGCCCCTGGTGATTTTTGCTTTGTCCCTCTTCTTTCAGCTCGTCGTCCTCCCCAACTCCTACTCCTTCGCACTATGATGGTCCCTCCATCTGCCTCTCCGTCTCTTGATTGTGGATTTTAGTGTTTTTGAAGCGAATTTGATGTTTTATAAGCTTAATTTTGTATTTTGTTTCTCAAATTTTATAGTTCTTGGCATCAGCAGAGGTTGCCCCATTGAGGAAGTGAAAGATGCATACGAGAAGCTCTCCTCGAATTGGTACTGCTGTCAAATTTACCTTTTTAGTATGTTTTTCTTCTTCTTGTTCTTCTTCTTCTCCGTCTTCTTCCGTTTGATCAATTGATTGAATAATCCGTATCTATGAATGCATTGCCATTGCACCTGAGATTTATCCATTACGCATGCACAATGTTCATCTTATTTCTAGTGTGTTGAATTTCCATGGGAGACCAATTGATATAAGTGTAGAATCGGGAAATTGCAATAAGTATAATTGGTTGGCATCATACTAGGGTAGTGAGTGAATTGTAGATGTAAAATATTGATTACTGGCATCAGGCATATAGGCCTTGTTTGTGGCTTGGCATTAATTTGTAGTTTAGCATTAGTTTGTCTACTTGTAAATAAATATTGAAGAGTTCCTTGAGTTTGAGCTAGACCCTTGCTTCTGTTTCTACTTTTCTTATGCTTGTTTGCGAGTGAAGCTATTGATCTTTGTCTTTTAGGTTTTGGTGATTCTCATATCTTGGTTTTTCAAATTTCCATTACACCGGAAGTTCTCTGTGAGTAGGCTTAGTTAGTTCTTCATGTCCATTATAGTTCAAGTATCATGCCAAAGAGACAAGGTACTCCTAAAGAAACAATTCAATTATTAAATAAGAAGTAGTTGATCCCTAGCTTTATGTTACATACCAATCGCAAGGGTACCTATATCCCACATTCAATAAGTAGGCTGAAATTTCTGGCTATTTCCACCTGTAACTTTAGATGCCATATTTTTTATTTTTATTTTGCTGGATTTATTACACCCAACTGATTCAACTATTTCCATTGGACACGTTATGAATTTTGCAACAATTCTCTTCATCTAGCCTAGTAAAAATACTTCCAATCTTGTACTAGTAGGAGTTTGTAATATGAGATGATAAGCTATGTCATGTCTATTTATATTTCCCATTTTTCATTTGTCTATCCATAGGGCTAATTGACTTGTCTATTTCCTCTTACTTTGCTTGTTGTTGGAATGTTAAGATCTTCTGTGTGAATAAACAAAGCCCAGTATGGTAAAGAAGACAAAAGATTGCTATCATAAGTTAATCTGTTACTAGAAATAGATGTCATATGTTGCATTTAAGCTTCTAACAATTTGCTTCTATTTTGTAAAATCTATTGAAAATTATCATGAAATGTGATGCAAGTTGCAACTTATCTGGATGGAATCATACGTGTTATATCATATAAATTGCTTGTTTCTGCTACATTTAATGTTTGATTCAACCTAAAAAGGTAATGTGAAGGCAATGGATTTCTCTTTATTCAACGTAAAAGCTTTTATTTGATGTTTATACGTGTTATATGATATAAAAATGCAGTGATATGCAGTGAAAGCTTCTGGAATCAGCCAAGTTCGAGAGACCTGGGAGAGCCTAAGAAAGACTTAAACTTTTGACTTCTTTGAGCTTAACCCTTCCATGGTTTGATAGCAAATACCAGAAATCTTCAACTTGAAGCTGTTGATATGTTCTTGGTTTGACAATAAGTTAAATTTGAGCTTTGGATTATTGAAGTTTTAATGTTTCGAATGTCAGAGGATCTAATGTATTGTCATAGTTATGTATGACTTTGTATTCTTGTTATTAACCTGCGTTTAGGGGCACAAGGTGGTGGGGTACAAATACCCCTATATTTTTTTTAGATAAACAAGTACATTTTAGCCTAGGTCTCTTGAGGGTCGAGCTCAAAAGCATGCAATTACATTTGGAAAATCTATTTAATGTCATCAACAACCAATGTCATCACAAATGATTGAGATTAACGAGGTGTAATCACAAATGTCAACAATGAATAAAAGTCATCAATAAAATATGTCATCAATCAAGTTTAATCGCATTTTACGCTCTTATGTCATCACTTAAATAAAAATGTAATGAACATGTCACCATAAGTGATTGCATCAATGAAGTATAATTACAAACGTGTCATCGGTGAATAAAAGTAGAATCGATGAAAATATATCGATATACAATTGATTAAATTAAAAAAAAGTGGCATCAAACGATTTGATTAAAAAAATGGCATCAAATAATTACATTCGAAAAATGGCATCAAAACACTGCTTTGAAAAAGTTGCATCACATTAAAGAAAAAAAATGTCATCAAAACATTACCTTGAAAAAATATGGCATCACGAAAACACTACCTTTAAAAAAATGGCATCACGGTAAAAAAAATATCATCAAAAAATTGATATAAAAAAAGTGTCATCAGTATTCAACGGCAAAAAAAAATGGCATCAATGGTCGATGTGGCATCACAGTAAACAAAAAAATGTCATCAAGATTTGAAAAAAGTGGCATTAAAAAAGTGTCATCAATCAATTTTATTAGAAAAGTGACATCAAAGCGAAAATAAAATGTAATAAAAAATGGCATCAAAACGACAAAAAATGACATCACAAAAAATATCACAAAAAAAAACCCTAAAGAGCCGGTCAACGGTAACCGATTGACGGTCAAATAGGTTGACCGTTGACCTTAATAGTCCATTTGGGGAAGGGTGCTAGGTTAGATAATTAATTTTGTTTGTGTGCTAGTTAGCTAATTAGATCTTCATAATGTGCTAGTTGTCAAAATTACCCTTTATTTTTTTTTCAAAACGTTGAAGGTTGAACAGCAAAATAGAGGCGAAAAGGTCGGAGGTCGAACAACAAAACAAAATTACCCTTTATTTTACATTTGAACCATTGCATATATATATATATATATGCAATGGTTCAAATGTAAAATATCCTTAGGGTGTAAAATTTGCTTAAGGTGTAAAATTCTCTAATGGGCCAAATTTTTGTAAGTAAATTGCTAATGGGCCTAATTTAATTACTAATGAACCTAATTTAATTAGTAGAATGTCTGTCCCCTTGTCCATGCGTGTGCCCCCCTTCTCGGGCCAGATTTTTTTTCTTTCTTTCTTTCTTTTGTCCCATGATTTTTTTTTTCGTGTTAACACTTTCTGCTGTGCAAGTATAACTTGATTTTGTGCACATATAACATCCTGTTGTGCAAATATAACTTTATTTTGTGCAGACATAATAATTCATTATGGGGTAAATAGGTAAATGTGCATATTTCAATTATAAAAATTTATAATTAAAATATGTTTAATTTATGGGTAAATAGGTAAATATGTCTAATTTTATGGGTAAATGCACTTTTTACCATTTTCGACACCTTTTGTTGTGCAAATATAAAGTGTATAAATAAAATGATAAAGTGCAAGAATAAAATCACGATGTGTATGAGTAATAATATGAAGTGCACAATTAAGGTTATTGTTAATGTGTCTTGAATCATTTTTCATCGGCGACGCATCGGGGGGTCCGGGGGGCGGACTTATCGTCTATTTGTTTTTAAGCATTTAACAATTTTAAATTAAAGTGCATAAATAAGATTAAAATGTGCAAATATAATATTATGTTGTGCAAATATAACATTATGATGTGCATATATAATAGGCTTTAAATTAAAGTCCATAAATAAGATTAAAATGTGCAAATATAATGTTATGTTGTGCAAATATAACATTATGGTGTGTATATATAATAAGCTTTTAAATTAAAGTGCATAAATAAGATTAAAATGTGCAAATATAACATTATGGTGTGCATATATAATAGGCTTTTAAATTAAAGTGCAAAAATAAGATTAAAATGTGCAAATATAATGCTATGTTGTGCAAATATAACATTATGGTGTGCATATATAATAGGCTTTTAAATTAAAGTGCATAAATAAGATTAAAATGTGCAAACATAATGTTATGTTGTGCAAATATAACATTATGGTGTGCATACATAATAAACTTTTAAAATTAAAGTGCATAAATAAGATTAAAATGTGCATAATTAAGGTTAAAAAGTGCATAACTAAGATTATGACGTGCATGATTATCAATTTGCGATTTTTGCGCTCTTGTCTATTATGTAACCTATGTTATGTTGTGCAAATATCACATTATGGTGTGCATACATAATAAGCTTTTAAAATTAAAGTGCATAAATAAGATTAAAATGTGTATAATTAAGGTTAAAAAGTGTATAACTAAGATTATGATGTGCATGATTAACAATTTGCGATTGTTGCACTCTTGTCTATTATGTAACCTATGTGGGATTTGAACCCACATCTTTGTGCAAACGCACATTGCTCTACCTATTGAGCTAATAGACTAAATTATGATTTTCGTGTTAAAATAGAAGAATCTAATCGACCTAAAGCATATCGCAATAAAATTCTAAAATCCAATTAGCTCATGATTCACAAACAATTTGACAATGCTATGAACATGAAATTAGCTCCAAATCAACCCAACATCACAACCATATCATCAATTTCAATCAATTTGGATGTTGGCAAAAAACCCCAAATTCTAAAATATATTGCAATAAAATTCTAAAATCCAATTAGATCATGATCCATAAACAATTTGACAATGCTATGAACATGAAATTAGCTCCAAATCAACCCAACAACACAACCATATCATCAATTTCAGTCAATTTCGCTTTTGGCAAAAAAAACCCAAATTCTAAAGCATATCGCAATATAAAATTCTAAAATTCTATTAGATCATGATCCATAAACAATTTGACAATGATATGAACATGAAATTAGCTCAAATCAACCCAACAACCCAACCATATTATCAATTTCAATCAATTTGGCTTTTGGCAAAAAGCCCCAAATTCTGCTTCTAAATCAAACCCTAGGTTTTCAGTCTCAACCTAAATCTTTCAAACAATCTCAATAATTGTAATAAACAAGTTTAGGGTTAGAAATCATACCAAATTCAAGTTGAAACAAGGATAAAAATCGGGATTTCGAATGGTTTCGAGCAAAAAATGTCGAGCAGGACTGTTGGGGGAGATGGGCTCGGTGTGAGCTCGGTTGGGCACCAACCAAGGGGGTTCCGGTCTCGGGTGGTGCGCCTGAGGGAGGTGGTTCGAGCGGGTGGTGGCGGGTGGTCGGAGGTGGCTCGTGGGTGGCGTGGAGAGCGACGAGAGAAGATGCGACGTGGGGCTTCGACTGGGCAGCAGGTGGGCGGGGTGTGTGGCTAGGCGTTGGTGGCCGGAGGTGCGCACAGGGCTCAGGGGGTGCGCCTGAGTGAGGGGGTTCAAGCGGGTGGGGGATGGTGGCCGAAGGTGGCTCGTGGGTGGCGTGGGAGGCCGACGAGCGAAGAAGCGACGTGGGGCTTCGAATGGTCAGGGTGGGCGCATTTGGGCTCGAACCAAGCCAAGTCCGGGCTCGAGGGGTGCGCCTGAGGGAGGTGGTTCGAGCGGGTGGTGGCTGGTGGCCGGAGGTGGCTCGAGGTGGTCAGGTGGGTGTGGGTGCGGGAGTCGTGACACTGCTCCAACGGGAGTCCGAGCGCTTTGTGGCGCGTCTGTGGATTTGAAAACGGGGGTTGATTAAAAAATTAAATTTTACACCTTAAGCAATTTTACACCCTATGATATTTTACATTTTAACTCTTCCCTATATATATATACGTTGCGGCTATATACACCCCAAATCATGCACGTCCTTAAGGACGTGCATGATTAAAAGCGGTTAATTTTTTTTAATATTAATCAGACACAAGACTTGCACGTCATTAAGGACGTGCAATTTTAACCTTGTGATTTGTGGTGTATCTAGCAACACCATATATATATATATATATATATATTAAGTTTTCAGATAAAACTAATTTCTTTTAACCTAAAATTAAAAAAAAAAACAAATTTGAGGTAAGTCGCTGTTTGTAACGGCGACTTACACTTACCTATTTTATTATTATTTTTTTAAAACATTTGATAATGTGGTTGTTCCTGTTTTGACTATTTCGCTAAATTGTTTAAGATTTCGTTAATAACTTTTCGATTTTTGACTATTTAGAAAGAAAATTCGATAATCATGCTTGTTAATTTACACAAGTTACCCATCTCCAACTCTCCGTATCACTGTCAGTGTCGGTGTGAGTCTCCGATGGGAAACTCGGAGCCCGACACCAAACCACCGGCTAGGGCGAGATCGAGACTCTCAGCCCGTCTCTTCTTCATCTTTGCTTCCTTTTCTCTCCTTCTCCTCTTCCTCCTGTCCAGCACCCGTAATCCCGCCCTCTTTCTCCCACTTTCTCTCTACAGGGACCATTTCTCCCTCCGCACTTCCTCTCCAGCCGAATCTGCCGCCTCCGCTCCCCAATCCCAACCTCACGCATATCCAACCACCGATCGACCCAATAAGACCGATTCCTTCAGCATCCAGATCCCAATTGCTCCAATTTCGGAGCTGATAGTTGACGGCGTTGGCCCCTCTGACATTGCTGAGGGTTCCGATTCGATCCTCTATCGAGCAATCCCCCAATTTCTCAGGAATCGGGGAAGAAGGGAAGTGTTGGTAGCCCTAATTTGGTTTCTCAGGAACCCGAGCTAAGCAGCAATGCCGATGGCCCTTCTGTCAGACAGAATCAGGTGGACGTAAAGGATGTAGAGATGAGTAGTATCAATGGCGGATCCAGTGGATTGAAGAAATATAATCTGTACATGGGGAAGTGGGTGAGAGATGAGAGTGGCGGGTATCCGCTTTACAAACCGGGTTCTTGTCCGTATGTTGATGAGGCTTTCGTTTGCCAGGGTAATGGGAGGCCTGATTCTGAGTACTTGAGATGGAGGTGGAAGCCTGACGAGTGTGATCTTCCCAAGTGAATGAGTGAATTTCTTATGATCTTGCATTTCTTGTTATTTGATTTCTGTCTTGTGTACATGTGTTTACCACATCGAATTTTAGTTATTAGTCTTAGTAGAAATGATATTGATTGACCTCAATTGTAGTTGAATTTGCATAAAAAACCTGATGAGCATGTTACCTTTGATAAATTGCACCTTCAAGGTTTGTTTTGTAAATTGGTATTTAGAAGGGTTAATTTTGCAAATCACCTTTAATAGTATTATTCTCTGAGCTGGATTACATTGGTCGAAGGTATTATTTAGTAGATGTAGTACATTGCTTTTGAGGTTAAGATATACTGGGTGTTTTTGTTTATGCAGTGTTTTTGTTACATGTTTTGTTTAATGATTTTAACTGATAAGTGTTTGTCCTAACTACATATCAAATTAGGGGTTTTTGGGGTCCTGTGAGATAGATACCTATCATCATTTCCCTAAATGGAATAGGTGTATTAGGAATATCAACTTGCAATGGAATACCTGAGATTTATATTCTGTCTCATGTGTTTGACCCACTCACCAGCGTATAAGAAAGGGTTAATAGGAGAAAGCCATGCTTAATCGGGCACTTTGTTTTTTTTTATGTTTCTGCGTAAAACATCTTATTCTCAAACTGTAAACAAGATTACAAAAAGCAGTTATTGCAAACTATATTTTCTTGGTACTTACTTCTTGTTCTGCCTTTGTTTTTGTTTTTATTTGATAGCTGTGTTCATCCTACTATCGGTGTCTGATTTTGCTCTTCTCGATTAGTAGGAAATCATGTGTATTTTTGTGTGTTGATGAGATCCAATGATTGTTAAGACAAATATCCCACAAAAAGCAGTTCTCACTTCTCAGGGCATCAAGCTCTTTTATGGTTGTCCAAGGAAAAGGGATGAATTTAGTGGAAACTAGAGCTCAAGATTGCTCAAGTCATATATTACGTCTTACCTTTGAAACTGTTAGAATAGGAAATACCCCCCCTCTACATATCCGGCTAATGCTGCTGTTCATACATGTGATTTGATCTGTAAATGGTTTACTTAATCCTATTTCTTTTTCTGCTGCATTTCTTGTTCTGAAGGAGTTTCGTTTTTCTTTGAATATAGGTTTAACGCAGCGGACTTCTTGGAAAGACTAAAAGGTAAGAAGCTGATGTTGGTCGGAGACTAAATGAACCGAAACCAATTTGAGTCTATCATATGCCTCCTCCGAGAGGGCCTTGCTGATAAAAGGAAGATGTTTGAGACCCATGGTTATAAAATAACTAAAGGGAGAGGCTATTTTGTCTTCATGTTTGTGGTAATTGCTTGCTTCTTCAGTTCTCTGAACGAAAAAGTCTTCTTATACATATTCGTTTCACTCGTGATCCCCGGGGTACTATGTCCAATCATATAGCATCATTATTTGGGTTTCCATGTCATCATTTCTTGATTGGTTTTGGCATGCACTCCTTTCCGTATCAAGGGTAAAACCTCAATATTGATCTCTTGCTTGCTGCACTCTGCTTGGGCAGGATTATAACTGTACAGTGGAATTTATCCGGTCCCATTTCCTTGTTAGAGAAGGAGTTCGCATAAATGCGCAGGGAAACTCGAATCCAATATTATCAATAGATAAGATTGACAAGTCATCGAAAAAATGGAAGCGGACAGATATTCTCGTCTTCAATAGCATTGGTGGACTCATGGCAAAATTGCAAGGGGTGGGTATGCTGTTATCTTTGTCTGAGGCCTCTGTTCTTTATTACAATTCAGATAACCTTTGTTGTCATTCAGTTGTAATGAGGCTTTGTATGTTCATCAGAGTATAACGAGTGAGGTTTTCTTTCCAGCAAAAATTACTTCAAGGAAGGAGATCAGGTCTACCCTCAATTTGATGCCGTTGAAGCCTACAGGAGAGCCATGAAAACATGGGGGGAATGGATAGATCGAAATGTGAATCCAGAGAAGCAGTTAGTATTTTACCGTGCCTATTCCTCCGCGCATTTCAGGTACATCCTTGTTTAGCTTTGCTTTGTCCTCATTTCCCAAATTGATGAACAACATTCAGATACCAACACAGAATGCGCATTCTTGACTTTTGGGGAAAAAGAAAAAAGAAACAATCCTTTTCCTGTGTAGTTGCACTTGCGCATTTCTATGAAGACTATGATTTCTCAAACTCTCTAGCGCATCTTTGAGCAAACTATTTGAGAATTTTGGTGGAAGTGGAAATTTTATTGACACAATTATGCTGTGTATCAGAGGAGGAGATCGGGACTCAGGAGGTACTTGCAATGGTGAGACTGAACCGATACTAAGTGGGGCCTTCCTGGAGAGCTACCCTTTGAAAATGAAGATAGTAGAAGTGATCCACAAGATGCGGGTTCCTGTTGTGCTTCTAAACATTACAAGATTGACAAACTTCCGAAAGGATGGACACCCTTCAATCTATGGTAAGAACGCTACGGCTGGGGTTAGGGTGTCTCGGAGGCGGCAAGATTGCAGCCACTGGTGTCTTCCTGGGGTCCCTGATGCATGGAATGAGTTAATTTATGCTACCCTGGTTTATCATCAAACACCAGCCAGTTGGTCACTCTGAGCAAACACGGCCTCTCACACGAGCCAGAGGATACGAAATAGTTGAGTGAAAGCAGGGTTTCTCAAGATGGTGCTGCAGATTAACGAGGGGAGATGGAGGGTGAGGTTGCAATGCCCGGTTGGTTAGTCTACCTGTGTTACAACGTGACAAGATTCTCAAAACGTAGAACAGTTGAACTAGCTGTATTGTGAAGCCGGAAAATGCCGATCATACTAATGCAATTTGCAAACACCGGTGATCGAAGCTGGAAGGGTTTAAGACTTCAGATGGAGGTTGTGTTTGATTTGCAATATTTGGGTTTGGATTGTTTCATCTCATTATTTGCGAGAGAGTGATTAGAGACTGCACAACCTTCACCGGGGAGACTGATCTTGTTCCCATCCTCGTTCGGTTATGAAAAATCATCGTCATCCATAGTTGGGAAAAACATGTTTGAACCTGGTGTGGAGAAGTGGAGTAAGAGAGAAATAAGGAGGTCCTGCCGTCCTGGTTTTGAGAATTGATGGGAGTAGAATCGAAAAAGTAAATATTCTATTTTTTTAGGTGTTAAAGATTATATAAAATATAACTTTTTAACTTTTTTTTATAATTTCATAATTGTTATTATTAAGTATGAATTTCTAAAAAAATATTAAAAAATATTATATATAGTTTTTTATTATTCTAAAAACTATTCATAAATAATAACTAACATGTTTTAATTAATAGAGCAACTATTAGGGCTTATTTGGTATGGGTATATAGATATAGGATATGGGTATAGGATGCTCCATATCTATATTCCCTGTTTGGTACATCTCTGTTTGGTATATCTGAACAAATTAGTATATAGATATCAATCCTATATCTCCATATCCTAATTGTAGGTTTTTTTTTTTAGTTTTGGATATCTGGAAAAATTGGGGATATAGGAAATGCTTTTCAACTAGCCCCTCAATTGAAAGAGAGCAAGCGAGCAAAAGAACCTCCCATCTCCATTGAAAGGGTTCTTCTTCTCCTCCATTGAAGAGCTTCCTTCCTCCATTGGACAGCAAACGAGCGAAATTGGGGGATGTAGTGTTTGTTGGCAGTCTCTTTTTTTTGAATATGCGATTATTCCCTCCTCCATTGAAGGGGTTATTCTTCTCCTCCATTGAAGGGGTTCCCTCCTCCATTGAACAGCAAATGAGCGAAATTGGGATTTATAGGGTTTGCTGGTAGTGATTTTCGAATCTACGAGTATCACTCTCCCGTGTTGGATAAGGATTTGAATCTGTGATTAGGGTTTTTTGAAAATCCTTTTTCGAAATTCAGATTCTTCAGCTTTTTCGAATCTATCAGAGGTGTGATATTGTGTGTGTTGGTGTGATTTTGTTCAAAATCAGATTTATGAGTGATTTTTTGCGTTGAAAGTTTCTTCAGCCTTTCTTCATCCAATTTTGGGTTCATTAGCTGAACAATTTCTTTCTTCTTTTTTTTTTTTTAAAAAAAAAGAAAACTAGCCCATACCCTATATGATATCTATATACCCTTTCCAAACAAGGATATAAGATATTAGATATCAATCTCATACCCACACCCAATACCCATATCTTGATATCTATATCTCATACCCATACCCTATATCCTATATCTATATACCCTTTCCAAACAGGCCCTTAGTTATTCTTTCATATGGACTTTTCGTATTCCTAATACTAGTTCACCACGTGCACCATGTGTAGTTTTTTTTTAATATAAATAAATTTGATATTAATACTCTTTCAATCAGCTAATTGATTTGATTTCTTCTAGAAAATTATATCACAAACGATTCTCATTTATCTCTCACACACACATAACGGGTAGATAGATTGTCTGCACATGTGAGGCAATTTGAGCCTGAATTGGTATAAATAAAGTTTCCCAGATAATGACTTCCGGGGAGAGAAGATAGAATAAAAAAATCAAGCCTAGGAGGCTAGGAATAGAGTGCCTGATGTAACACCAAGAAAGAACGACAGGGTCGACACTCCTAACCTAACACATCCATCTCAGGGTCAAGTCCAGTGGGAATCCTTTAAGAGAACTTAAAGATCAACAAAATGGTCAGCGGACAGGTCCAGTGGGATTTGATGTTTAAACCATTGAAACAAAAACCTTACATAACTAAGCAAATTATTGTTGCTGAAATCTCTTAATTTACTGAAATTGTTGTTATGCTGAAATAATGAGATTAATTCTTATAAAATTGTATGATCTGATATATATCTTACACACAAGCATATATTTCAGCATTTCAACATTTCATCATTACCATTTCAGCATTTTTTGGAAAAAAAAACTCTGGTTTCAGCAACTTCGGTGTCGAAGTGGTGACGCGAAAAAAAAGAAAAAAAAAGCAAGTGGTGACGTGAAAAAGAAAAGAAAAGAAAAGCTCGAGGAGGCTGAAAACGTGGATGGAGAGAGGGGTTTGGTGGGTAATGTGGCTGGCACAGCCGCACAGGAAGTGATAGATTATTGGCGGGGATGTACGAGTTTGGGGATCAGAAGGTAAGGACAGGAGCCAAGGGTGGGGGAACGATTTTGGTGAGGAAGTTGGGCTCTACTCTTTGTTGGTTGCAAGTGCAGGAGGTCAGTGCTGGTGTTACCGGCGATAACGACAGACAGGATCGTCACCCGACGAAGAAGGACACCCCTTGATTTAGCACTGATTTGAAGATCGCCGGACATGGTGGAGACTGGGGTTTATTGTGGCTAATTTTATTTCAAAAGGGGCCATTGTGGCCAATTTATTTTTAGAAGGTACAATTGCTTAATTAAGGTTTTGAAAAGGTATATTTTCACACATTTTCTCTTTTTTTTTTTTTACGAAAATCTAATTTATACTTTTTGGGCATTTTTGTAATTTTATAGGTATTTTTTCAATATTTTTTAGCTAGAGTTGTAAGATTTGATAAAGTAAGGCATATTTATAATCGAGTTTTATTTATTTATTTTAGGGTATATAATGTCGTTCTTGTTATAATATTATTATATATGGATGGACAAGATATATGTATATTTACTTATATAGAATTTTTATCTTTTAGATAAGATCTTATTCTCTGAGACCAAGGAGATTACTTCTATATATATTGTATTTGGTGGATTCCCCGGGACACACAATTGAATACAATCTCTCATTCTCCTCTTGATTCTTCTGTTTTATCACACGTTATCAGCACGATAGTTTCTCAAAAGGCTAAAACCATAATCCCCTTTTTCTATCTCGATGCCGCCTATTCAAACAACGACACGTCAGTGGTCGGCCCTCGACGGTTCGGCCGTTTGGACTTCCAACCCTGAAAATCATTTCCCAGAAGAGAAGCAGAGAAGGCGAAGGTTTGCTTTTTGAGACTATCTAATCTAATGGCCAACCTTAGGGTTTACTTCGACATGACCGCCGGCGGCTAGCCAACCGGCCGTATTTTCATGGAACTTTACGCCAACGTCGCTCCTCTCACCGCCGAGAACTTCCGCGCTCTCTGTACCAACGAGAAGGGCGTCGACTGCTATGGCAAGCCCCTCTTCAAAGGATCCGTGTCCCACCGTGTGATCCCCGGATTCATGTGCCAGGGTGGCGACTTCACCAGAGGCAACGACACAGGAGACGAATCCATCTACGACTCCAAGTTCGACGACGAGAATTTCATCAAGAAGCACACTGGCCCCGGCATCCTCCATATTTGTGAATGATATTTTTTATTGAAACAAGTGATATATATCTAAATTGATAATTGTTATATTAGTTCAATTTAGCTATTTTAAAGTACATGGAATCTTTATTTTATTTATCTATTTGATTTGATTTACACTTTATGCATATGTATATGCATTGCAAATGTTTCTTGAAGAAACAATTATGAGTAGATAATGCCAATTTTATTCAACAAATGATGATTTGGGAGAAGAGTTTGAAGCACATCCTTGTTAAATTGTGTAAAATTGATAAAATTAGTTCATGAGAGCTCGAAGACTCTTTATTTTAAGATCTTGTTCTTAATCTACTTGGGTATGGTAGAACTCAAATAAATAACTAGCTAAATGACCTATGGTTCATAACAACCTATTTTATTACCAGATGCAATATACTCCCTCCATTCGGCAAAACTTGTCATTTTAAGGTGTTATTTTTGTTCAAATAAACTTGTCATTGTATCTATTTTGCCCTTCACTTTACAAAAATACCCTTAATATGATTGATGGTTTGTTAATTGTAGTTTTCGATAAAGTAAAAAAAGGAGGGTAATAATTGAGGGTAAATTAGTACATTTGTTAATTGCCTTAAAACTTGTGAAATAAGCTAAAATGACAAGTTTTGCCGAACGGAGGGAGTATATTGTTACCTGTAGCAGAGGACATAAATAGGATACGGTGCGCGCGACTGTTGTTAGGATACTAGTCATAATTTTGAAAATGATTATGGATAATCATGTATATGAGTCGACTCCCACATCAAGGAGAATGTGGAAGAACAAGTCAAAGATGATGGTTTACCTAATTTGGATTTGTAATCTCCCAAATTGTGAATGGATCATCGTATAAAAATGTTAGGTTTAGAGCTTAGTATCTGATGATATGGAAAACCTGAACTTTTCAAGATGAAATAACTAATGAGTATTTGTATAAAGTCTATACTTGGCATAATTAAACCTTATACATATCTCCAGAAGAGCATCTAAATTAGTCCTCGAATGGCTGTTGATATAATCAAGCAATAAGTTCATATGAGAAGATGACTCTAGAAAAGTGTCAAAACACTACAAAGGGAAGGAGTGATGATAGAAAAATTGGGATCATGAAAGTCGATAATTGCAAGAAGCAGTGGTTTTCCTCTAGTCGAGGATGTCAAAAGAAGATATGACATATAATAAATAGATCACCCATGTTGGCAATATAGATGTAATATGGAAATGCTATCAATGAAATTGATATGTTGGATAAATGAGCATGGAGAAGTTGGCGATTAAATCGACCAAATGAAATCGTTAATTATGAGATTATCATTTAGGATAATGCTAACGTATGGAATGACCCAGTAGAGTCGTCAATAATAGCTAACAAGCCTGCATGAGTATCAAGAGATTGATTCGATTTCGGTCAATAATAGAATAAATTCTCCTTTATAATTTATCTCTAGGAGAGAGCTTTATATTTACAAGTTTTTAAATGTTCGGTTTAGGCATCGAAATCTCCCCAGATTACACTAAGTTGTTGTAAATCAAGAAAGATGATGTATATGGAGGATTGGGTCCCCATAGATGATCAAATACCTAGAGTTTATCATATATGATAAAATACTCAGTATTTAGGGGGAGAGGAAAAGGAGATCAAGAAGTAATATATTGCATGGAAGAGAATTGAACCAATGCACTAGCATGATTTAGATCGAGGTTCTAGTAGTAACTTCAAACAATGGTGATATGTCCACTAGTATAAAACTCTTCAAGAGATTTCGTGAATGTTGACAGTGTTAGAATTGATTATGAGTTGTCTTGAAATGACCAGATCCTTGATTATCCAATAAGCAGAGGATTAGTTGGAAATTAGTTGAAAGCTCTAAAAATATCTCGACCTGTAGTTCGAGTGTATAAAGAGAGACATATTACAATATGAAGACATATGATTTTTTTCATCTTTGATTAGATTGTGGAAGGATATTAAATCCAGAAGTACCATGTCTTTATAAAATTGGTGATTTATATGCTAAATTGAGGGGAAGAAAATTTGTACTCGGTCTTTTCCTTAACTTTGGTTTTTGTCCCATTTGGGTTTTTCCAAAGCAAGGTTTTTAACGAGGCAACTCCCCTCATAAAGATACATTGTATATCCCAAATTCTAGAAAGAAATAATTCATGCAAAGATGGATTTAAACATGAAGTTTTTGGACTTGTAGCTCCAACATTGAAAAGTGTAGTATTAATTGGTTTTAAGTGGGTATTCGTACAAAGGAAAATATAATGTCAAATTGATTGCACAAAAGCCTATTAAAGGTTACATAAGAATGTATTCACTAGGAGTGAGTATAATTTTGGCTCCAAATGTAAATGACTGACATTGTAGGTGCATACCCATATAAATGGAAAGAATCGATTGAAAATGCATGAAGCATTATTATCAAAGTCCTGCCACATGCAGTTGGTTAAAGATTCATATTAGAGTACCTGAATTACCTATAATTGTGAAAGTGGTGACATTTTATTAGGCCCCGAAGTACCATACAAAGTTGTACTCTTTTCCTTAGCTAGGTTTTATCCCACTGGGTTTTTCCAAGGTAAGGTTTTTAACGAGACAACTTAAGCACCATTTAATACATCAGATCCCTGGATCAACAAGGAAAAGCATACTAGGTCCTGATGTACCTTATGCTTGTGCATCCAAAGCAGCTCAACACCAATACATGGAAGTCAAGTGCGTCAAAGTCAATCATGAAGACATTCCAGCTTATACACATCAAAGACAATGTTGCGATTCAACCATAAGCTCACGAAGACGGCGACATTAAGAAGAATGAGAAGACTTTGAGAAGGATGTTGAATTCAAGGGGAGTATACACACACTGCATTCTTTTTCCCTTCGATCAGGTTTTATCCAACTAGGTTTTCCTGACAAGGTTTTTAATAAGGCAGAACAACAAGAGCGTTCATAGAAGGCTGCACTCTTTTTCCCTAAGCTATGGTTTTGTCCCATTGAGTTTTCCTAGCTAGGTTTTTAACGAGGCAGTAAGCGGAATAAAGATTATACATCCGAGGGGGAGTATTATAATATTATTAGATATGGATGTACAAGATATATGTATATTTAGTTAAATAGAGTTTACCTTTTAGATAAGATATTAATCTTGAAAATCAAGGAGATTACTTCTATATATATTGTATTCGGTGGATTCCCCAAGACACACAATTGAATACATATCTCATTTCCCTCTTGATTCTTCTGTTTTATCACAGTTCTCCCTTTAATTTTTTTTGTTAAAAGTGTAATTAGCTATATTTTCTTTTTTTTTTGGTGCAAATGAGGGCCAAGCCCGGTATTATTATTAAACTGGGAAAGTTCAGCCTGATGACCCAACAGATGGGGTTAGGGTTCGGAATAGATTCAAAAATAATAAGGGGGGTAGACATATTGATAGCCGAGTTAGCAAGCGCATCCGCCGCTATATTTGCTTGTCTTCGAATCTGATGGAAAGAGACCTCCCAATGAGTCTCTTGGATAATCCTCTGGCATCTCCCTATCAGCTGGCGGTTAGCATGAATCGCCCCATCATGAGCAGCTCCTCCGTCCGAAGTAAGATGGTTGTAGATGGACGCACTGTCCAGCTCTATCATTAGTTTCGAAATTCCCATGTCTCTCGCAATCTGTAACCCCTGTAGCACGGCCCAAGCTTCCGCCGTGTCCGCAGTACAAATGCCACACTTGAAAGCAAAAGCTCTGATGAATGACCCATCGACTCCCCGGAAAATGCCACCACTTCCGGCCAAGCCTGGGTTACCTTTCGAGGCCCCATCGGTATTGAGTTTGAGCCAGCCCGGATTTGGTGGTGACCACACGACTGGCTCCTCGGTGCGTTGGGGACCCGGGATTGCTAGTCGCTTAGATTTTCCTTTCGAATGAGCATATGCAGACACCGTCCTCCAGACTCTAAATGCAATTCCCCGTATTGTGTCCGATCCGTTGAATACCAGTTCATTACGAGCCTTCCACGTCCACCATAGCATTGTGGCGAAGGTGGCACTCCAACGATCTTCCTTCCGAACACTAGCAAAAATCCACTCCTGAATTCCTTCGATAGAAAAGAAATCCCTGGGTAATTTATAATCCCCCAAAATTAGCCATACCCGTTGGACTTCGGCACAATCGCGGAGCACATGGAGCCCTGTCTCTTCTAATCCACATCTAGGACAAGCTGCATAAGACGAGAGGTGACGCCTCACTCGGTTCGTATTGCACATCATGGCATCGTGGGCTGCCAGGAAGGTAAACATTCTCGCCCTCTGCTAAGCTGCTGTCCTCCACAGATGATTCCAGCCAGCCGAGTGATCCCGATTACCCACTCCCCTGATCAGATCCACAGCCGAACCCGTGGTGAAGCCCCCCGATTTTGTGTGTCCCCAGAACAGCTTGTCTTCAACCGTCGATCCTTTCAGAACATGGATCGAACGAAGTCTCTGTCCAACCTCCTCTGATAGGAAGGGTGTGAGAATGTCCCAACGCCAGTCCTCTCCTCCCCATAGTTCCTCCACCGTTTGGCCTAAGAGCTCCTCCGGGATCTGTTGGGGAGCGACATCCACCAAAGGCTCCGCCTGCAGCCACGGGTGAAGCCAAAATAAAGTGGAGCATCCATTACCAATGTCCACTCTCAGTCCCGGGGTGAGGACACTTGCTCCGTGTGTGATTCCTTTCCATAATTGAGACGAGTTTGTTCTTCTTACAAACATATCTACGTCTACTCTACCTTCACAATATTTACCTCGGATTAGGCGGCTGCATAGAGAGGTTGGGTTCTGCACCATTCGCCAAGCGAGCTTAGCTAACGTTGCTTGGTTCGTGTCATGCATTGATCGAATTCCCAACCCACCCTCTTCCTTCATAGCATATAGCACTTCCTTTTTCAGCAGGTGAATTCGGCGGTGTTCAGGGGTTGAGCCCCAAACAAAGCCACGTACAGCTTTATCGATACCTTCGCAGACCCTTTTCGGCACTAGAGAAGACTGCATAGTGTAGACCGGTAGGCTCGTTAGGACTGATTTCGCCAAGGTCACTCGGCCAGCTAGTGATAGTGATCGAACCTTCCAACCATTCAACCTGGACTTAACCTTGTCCAGCAGAAACGAGTACCGTTCGGCCGTCAACCGGCTGCCAGCAGTAGGTACCCCTAAATAATGACCGAACTCCGTAGCAATCGGCATTCCCAGCTCGTCACTTATGTCTTGCTTTACCCCGGCCGGCACATTTCTAGAAAAGAACACAGAGCTCTTGGTGACGCTCACTTTCCCTCCCGATGCACCGCAGAACTTGTTGAGACAGTCATTTACCACTATGCTTTGAGCTACCGTTGCTTCCCCAAATAGCACTAGGTCATCAGCAAATTACGCAAAATTTATTTACTTATTTAGTGCTGTATTAAAAACAGCGAACTAATGCTTGATTTGTGAATCTCCTAACCCCAAATAGAAAGATTATTCATAATTAATCTCACAGTCACAGCCGCTCTTAATACTTTTCCCAATATAACCTTTTCCACTTTATATATAAAATCTGTCCCATAAAAAAAGTACAAACGAAAACAAGAAATAATTAAAACCCCAGGAAAAGGAAAAGGAAAAGAAAAAAGAAAAAAAAAATAGAAATGGGTGTTTCACCCCAACATTGTTTGGGCGCCCTTGCCACCGGCACCCTCCTCCTCCTAATGGCATCCGCGGCCAACGCCGACGTCCCTCCGGACTCAATGGCGAAGGTGTTCCTTGATGACCACAACGCGTTCCGGGGCAAGCAGGGGCTGCCGCCCCTGGAGTGGGACAACAAGGTGGCGGCGTTCGCGACAGGGTACGCCAATAAGAGGAAGGCGGACTGCGCGCTTGATCACTCCGACGACACGGCCTACGGCGAGAACATCTTCCAAGGGGACGGCGACCAATGGCAGCCCTCTGATGCCGTCAAGTCGTGGGCGGACGACGAGATGAAATTCTACGACCCCAAAAAGAACGAGTGCGTCGGCGGAGAGTGCGGCCACTACACGCAGGTGGTGTGGCGCGAAACCACCAAGCTCGGCTGCGCCCGCGTTGTATGTGACAACAACGCCGGCGTGTTTATGACTTGCAACTATGATCCGCCCGGTAACGTCGACGGCCAACGCCCCTTCTGAATTACTGAACGGGATTATTTCATTACTTAATTAACATTTATTTTTTATACTTTATATCACCAATATCCATCATTTTTCTTTTTTTTTGAATGAAAATCATTTTTCTATTTTAGGAATGTAAAATCCGATAATTTGATGAATTTTTGTTTACAATTCCGGCCACTATTCTCTGATATGAAGATTTTAAAACAATTCTTCAATTTTTTTTCAAAAAATACGTGTGTGTTAAGCTTTGAGGAATTCAATTTTCTTTTCATCACATTCTCAATTTCGGAGAATGCTCTTACCAATGCAAGGAGAATATATTTGTTTCAAGGAAAGTTTAATCCACCTAGCTATTGCAAAGTACGTACTAGTGCAATTTAGCTCCCCTGAAATAATTTGGTAGATTGTTTGAACTTGTGTGAATTACTCAACAAACACAAGCTAGATTGAACATCGAAAATCTCATAACAACTTGCAAAGAGAGAGTTTTACAGAATGGAGAAAATGAAACAAAAAGGGGTAAAGGTTCGTTCTGTTCTTGGCGCCCAAACCACCAACACTATAAGGTTTCTAACAACCTTACTTGAAAGGACGAAATTACCCTTTCTGATTCCCAACATACATCACCATAGGCCCCCCTCAAGCTGGACTGGCCATAGGTATCATAAGTCCAAGCTTGGCTCGAAGGAAACTGTGTTGGGAAGCTCCTAAAGCTTTGGTCAAGATGTCGGCTAACTGCAGAGACGAAGGCACATGTTGTGTTTTGATGAAGCCTTGCTGGATCATTTCTCGAATGAAATGCGAATCAATTCGGACGTGCTTGGTCCTCTCATGAAACACTGGGTTGATAGCCAGTTGTTGTGCCGATTTGTTGTCACAGTGTAATTGAATTGGAAGAGTGACTGAGATGTGGAGATCAGATAAAATGCCTTCTAGCCAGACCAATTCACTAGCTGCAGTTGACATTGAAGGTTCGATAATGTAAAACAAGGTAATATAGAAATACTCTAGAAGGGGGGTTGAATAGAGTATGCCCGGTTTTCGCAAATAGTCTCAAGACTTTTGGAGCTCGTATAAAACCCTTTGAGATTAAACCTGAATCACAAAGTTAGACAATCGAACCAAGTGCGGAAATAAGGTAAAGCAATAGATAAAGGACACGAGTGATTATTTACGAGGTTCGGCACGAACTTGGCCTACGTCCCCGCCTAGGGTTCTTCCACAACCCTAAGATTCAAAAGGCTTTATTGATTCGCAAAGCTTAGGATCCTAATAGCTCACCGAGAAGCCTCTCTCCTATACAATTGCAATCTAGTCAACTCACGTTCCCTTGGAGTCCTAGACCAATCTAGAAGAGCTCCACCTCTCTCAGCTATCTAGTACAATCCTCTTACTCTCACAAATCAATAGCCTAGTGCTTACTTCCCGAGTTACAAACTCTCGAGTATAACACTATAAATGAATATATCCTATAAGCTCACAGTGTAACTCTCAAAGGCTTTGAAATGAAATAACAAACTCTTGAGTGCTAGCAGAGAGTACACTTGGAAGACAGATCTCGCTTGAAAGAATGAAAGCTTGTGTTCAACTGGTGTGTTCTGTCTTCTTCTTCCTTTCCTTTATATAGAAGCAACATGGCGCCTAAGGATCTTCAACAACGGCTAGTTCGGATCATGGCGCGCCCAAGGATCTTCTATTTTTGGACACTTCGAAGACATGATCTCTCCAATTTGGATCTCCTCAATATGCACCATAAGGAAAGAAGTAATTCGAATAATACTTCCTGAAAGGTTAGTTAGGCATATAATATAATGGAAGTATATAATATTAAATAATATTCGGACATAATAATATATAGAATAGGTTTTGAATTTCATCAACTGTTAAAGCTCCAAGACCTTGCATTGGTAAGAGCATTGGTAAGAGCATTGGTAAGACAAATGTTCTTACCCATGCAGGTACTTAGTCCGATTTCACTTATATTATTTAGTCTTGTCGATCAACCCCCTTTTAAAATCATTTTCTAAAAGATATTTTGACAAGCGCTCGTACCAAGCTCTTGGGGCTTGTTTCAAACCATAAAGCGCTTTGTGAAGCTTATAAACATGATTGGGAAATTCCAGACTTTCAAATCCTGGGGGTTGAGCCACATAAACTTCTTCTTATAAGAAACCATTGCGAAAAGCACACTTGACGTCCATTTGATATAACTTTATGCTCATAAAAGATGCAAATGCTAATAAAATGCGAATGGCTTCAAGCCTGGCTACGGGAGCAAAGGTCTCCTCGTAGTCAATACCTTCCTCTTGATTGTAGCCTTGAGCAACAAGCCTTGCCTTGTTCCTCACGATCTTACCATTCTCATCTAGCTTGTTTCGAAATACCCATCGTGTTCCAATGACTGATTGATGCTTTGGCCTAGGCTTCAAGGTCCAGACTTTGTTCCTTTCAAATTCGTTAAGCTCACTTTGCATAGCAATGATCCAGTCTGGCTCTTGAAGTGCCTCATCTACCTTCTTTGGTTCAATAAGAGAAACAAACGCGTGAAAAGCACAAAGATCTTTAAGTTTAGAACGAGTTTGAACACCAGAAGTAGGGTCAGAAATGATATCCTTTAATGAGTATGATGAGGAGTATTTGAATTTGCTCTTGCTAGTCTCAGCTCCTTGATTCGTCACACTGGTAGGATTGACTTGTGGTACATCTGACTTCGTGGTCTTGTTAGGTTCAGTTACAGCAGTTTCTGACGTCTCAACACTGTTGGATTGGACACCAAGGGCTTTGGACGAATCTTCAACACCTTGGGCCAATTCTTCAGTGTTAAGAATCTGTTCCTGCATGTTCCTCTTCTCTGTATTCTTGGTAGCAACATCATCACCTTCCTCGTTCTCTGCATGGATGTTAAGATCTATATCTGCAACACTTTCACTCAAAGCACCGTCATTGCATTCATCAAAAATAACATGTATACTTTCTTCAACTAACTGGGTCCTTTTATTGAAGATTCTATAAGCTTTGCTACTCGTGGAGTAGCCAAGAAATATACCTTCATCACTACACGCATCAAATTTCCCAAGGTTATCTTTTCCATTGTTATGAACAAAACAAGTACAGCCAAAGGGTTTAAAATAAGATATAAGTGGTTTGCGGCCTTTGAAAAGTTCATAAGGAGTTTTCTTTAAGATGGAACGAATAAGATAACGATTCAAAATGTAGTTAGTTGTGTTAACAGCTTCAGCCCAATAGGTTTTAGGTAATGCATTTTCTAAAAGCATAGTCCTGGCCATATCCTCTAAGGTGCGGTTCTTGCGTTCCACAACCCCGTTTTGTTGAGGTGTCCTAGGAGCAGAAAAGTTATGGGAGATGCCATATTTATCACAAAACAAATCAAACTGAAGTTGATCAAACTCCCTACCATGATCACTCCGAATTGATACCATTGGCTCGTTTCTTAAAGTTTGCAACTCCTTACAAAGTTTTGAAAACTCAAATTAGGCCTCTGATTTTTCTTTTAAAAATGCAACCCAAGTATATATAGAGAAATCATCAACGACAACTAGCATGTACTTTTTACCATTAAGAGATTTGACTCGCATAGGACCACATAAATCCATATGTAAAAGTTCAAGGGGTCTAGAAGAACTTACAACCTTTTTGGGTTTGAAAGAGCTACGTGTTTGTTTACCTCGTGTGCATGCATTGCACATATCAATACCTTTGAATTCCATCTCAGGTAACCCTCTTACAAGCCCTTTGGACACAAGCTTTTGTAGTGTATGTGGACTCACATGACCGAGTCTCCTGTGCCAGAGCTTTGGATAGTCCGTCAAAGCCTTTAGACAGGTTAAGCTTCCTTGTGCCACTTGATCAACATTTACGGCGTATATATTGTTGTAACGATATGCAGTTAATATAACTTCACCTGTATCTTCCCTGCATACTATACATCTTTTCTTGTTAAATCTGACATTGTTGCCACTATCACATAATTGAGAGACACTAAGCAAATTATATTTTAAACCATTAACAAGATAGACATTTTTAATACTATGGCTGGAATCGCTTCCAACACTACCAATACCAACGATGTCACATTTCTTTTGTCACCAAGATTGATTGTTCCCGTGGATTGCTCATTTAGATCATGAAAGAGAGAACTCTTTCCACTCATATGCCTCGAGCATCCACTATCAATGATCCATTTATGTTCCTTCACCTTGGTGTTCTCCTGCAAGACAAACATCAACCTTTGTGGCTAGACCAATAAGCAAATTTGGATCCATTGTTGGGTTAAACCATATTTGGTAAAATAGTGCCTTTTGGAACCCAAACTTGTGTTATCCGTTCTTTTCTCAAATGAACAGGAAATGTATTGCGAATAATATATGGATCCTTTCTTCTATAAGGACAGGTCTCTTTTACATGTCCCTTTCTAGCACAGTGGTGACATATAGGAGAGGTTCTGCTTCCTTTTGCCTTTACAAAGGTGGTAATGTGCTGCTTCTTTAAAAACCTTGGATTGTAACCAATACCACTTTTGTTTAGATAACTTTGTTGCTCGCCCAACATCCTATCAAGAGTGCCTTTGGATTTGGTAAAACTTATGAGGGTTGTCTGTTGGTCTTGAATCTTATTATTCAGGGAGATCTTCTCGTTCTCTAAGTCATGATGCTCATTTCGTAGAGAGGAGAGATCTTGCTTGAGTTCAGATTTCTCTAAGTCAAGCGTCTTGACTTTAATGTCAAGACCTGAATAAGAAGCTTCAAGACTTTTAACCCTCATAGACAGATCCTCAATAGTTCTTTCCTGATCCACAATTCTCTTAATAAGAATGTTAGTTTGGGCAATAAGTTTCTCTTCATTGGCAATCATATTGGAAAGGAATTCCGATAATACCTCTTTTGGACTTGCCATAAGTTCTCTTACAGTAGCTTCAAGCTTTTCATCGTGGGATTCATCTTCTGAGGCCATAAGACAAATATTGGCCTTCTCATCATCGGAGTCAGAGTCAGAATTGCTCCAAGTTGCCACCATGGCTTTCTTCTTCCATTTGTCACCCTTCTTGGACTGCCTCTTTGTCTTTTGAGGGCAGTCCTTCACGAGATGATCTGTTTCACCACATTCAAAACAAGACAACGGTTTAGTCTTCTTTTCATACTTGTTGTATTGAGGCTTACCTCGAAATTTTGAAGACTCTGATCCATCCTTGTTGTTGAATTGCTTCTTCATTTTGAGAATTCGAGCAAGGCCTCTTGTGATAAGAGCAAAAGGATCATCCTCATCGTCATCCTCATCTTCGGAATCAGATCCATCTTTAGGCTCATCCTTCTTAGACTTGAGGGCCAAGTTCTTAGTGCTCGCTGGAAGTTCTCCATCATCTTCATTAAGGATCATCTCATATGTGATCAGCTTCCCAAGCAGGTCATCGAGGGGTAGAGTGGTGAGGTCCTGTTTTTCCCTCTAGACCTAGCTGCTATCCAGAATTCACATGGTCCCTCATCAATGGCGCTTTTTGATATTCCTGGTGAGGTTCAGGAGCAACACTGGAGGAGTTGTCACCACTGGTGTAACCAAGAGAAGAAGGTGACAAACTGATCTGGTTTTCAGAAGAACCTGAAGATGGATAGCTGTGACCAACACTTCCAGGTGGACTGAGAGTATGACTTGGATCAGGTGGAGGAGTATGCCTGTGTGTATGGAATGATGGGAACTCCTCATCATCAATCAACTGATCAAATGACATCTGAAATTCAACTTTGGACTCAGGTGTTTACAGTTTGTAGGGAAACACATGCTCCACAAAATTCACATGCCTGCTAATGATGATAACCTTTTTGTCAAGATCATAGCAACAGTGCCCATTTTGTCTTTGTAATCATTTGGTTGAACTGCATAGCATAGACAACCTATGACTTTCATCTGATCATATCTAGGTGAGACCTTGTACAATACCATAAATGTGGCTTTCCAGTTGAGAATAGAGGATGGCATTTTGTTGATGATGTGTGTGGCACTAAGGATGCATTCCCCCCAAAACTGAATAGGTAAACCTGCATGAACTCTTATGGCTCTTGCAGTTTCAATAAAGTGTCTGTGCTTCCTTTCTACCCTTCCATTTTGTTCATGAACCCCAGGTGCAGACTTTTGATGAATTATTCCTCGAGAACTAAAGAGTTCAACACACCCTTTCTGAGTAAATTAAGCACCATTGTCTGATCTAACAATCTGAACTGAAGTGTGGAACTGAGTTTCCACTAAGTTCAGAAACCCTGTGACAATCCTAAGCACTTGTTGTTTGTCTTGCATCAAAAACACCCAAGTAGACCTTGTGTGATCATCCAAAATAGTAAGAAAATACCGAGCCCCACACATAGCAGGAACTCTATATGGACCCCAAATATCCATGTGAATCAAGGCAAAAGGAAGTGCTGCTAAAGAGTCACTTCTATCAAATTTCAGTCTATGAGACTTAGTCATAGAACAAGTGTCACAAAACATGTCTGATACATCACCACAATTACTGTCTGGAACATGATGTAAATTTGAAAAGGACATATGTCCAAGTCTAGCATGAAGCAACTGAACACACTTCTGCTTATTACAACTTGAAGTAACATGACTTGAAAAACAATGATTTGTCTTGATCACAGCATCTCTCATGGAACCAGATGCTCTCAAGATGCATAGCCATCTACTTTCAACTTTTTTAGCCACATTGTGTTTAGTTATAGGGTCCTGTATCCAACAAGACAACTCATCAAAACTCACACAAAGCTTCTCTGTACAGGCTATCTTAGACAAAGAAAATAAATTGTGTCTAAACCTAGGAACAAGAAGAACATCCTTAAGGCAAAGTTGGTCACTGATCCAAATAACCCCATTTTTCTCTACTGAGATGCATGTACCATCAGGCAGACCAAGTCTAATGGGAGTATGTAAATCACACAAATCAACAAAAACGCTGCTATCAAATGCAATGTGGTCAGTGGCACCTGAGTCCACAATCCACACACCATTCTCAGCTTTGTTCACACCAATAAGAAATGAAACACTTAATGTACCTGCAAAGTGAGTCTTTGCCTGATTAGCCGAACTGTCCACTGATTCCACAGGTGCCTTGCCCTTCATCATCTTCAAGACTTCCTGAAATACAGCATTAACAATGGCCTGATCTGGCTTATGAGATGACTGGTTGGACTCAAAACAATGGTCAAAAGGGATATCCTGTTGGTTGCTCTCGAACTGAGCCACAAACTTCCCAAGTTGTTTAGGCCTTTCTTCATCCTTGGGTCCCCTAAACCACTCAGGGTACCCAATCAGCTTGAAGCAGTAGTCCTTAGTATGACCACGTTCCCCACAATGATCACATTTCTTGTCCATCTTAAATCTTTTATAATCTTTCCTACCCTGATCACTCTGTATGTACTGCTCATATCTGAACTTAGAGGCTGCATTAGCTTCCACCTCAAACTGATCATCCCTATTTGCCATAAGAATGTTAGACTCTGAAGGAGTAATAGAAGTAACTCCTTTTGATCTCTCAATCTGTACATCCATTTGATACACCTTGTGAAGTCCTGGAAAAGGATCCTTTGACAACACATTTCCCCTTAGATGTTCATAAACATCATTCAAACCTAGCAGAAACTACATGATTTTAGCCTTTTAATCCCTCTCAACTATTCTTTTAAGCAAATTACAAGTACACTGATTCAATCCCCCACAGTTACAAGTAGGAATTGGATCAAGCAATTGAATCTCCTCCCAATCTTCTTCAATTTCATGAAATACGCCCCAACTGATAGGTTTTCTTGCTTAAGATTGCTCAGATCACGTCTCAACTAAAAGATTAAAGGATCATTGGATTCATAATACCTATCTTTGATTTCATCCCACAACTCTTTCGAAGACTGAGCATACATCAGACTTTCTACAATCTCACTGTTTAGCGAATTAACTAACCAACATTGAATCAGATAATCGGCTCGCAACCATTTCTCATGATCTTCGCTATCCTCACTCGGTCTAACACAGCTTCCAATTATAAATCCTAGTTTAGCCTTGGCTCCCAGTGCCATTCTAATACTACGACTCCAACTGGTGAAATTAGCACCATTGAACTGTGTAGCTACCAGATTCATGCCTGGATGATCCGAATTGGAAAGGAAATAGGGATTAAACATGAACATTGTTCATACCTTGATTGATATCTCCAAATTGCATTCCCGGAAACCCTGGATTTCTAATGTTCCAGCCTCGTCCTACTCCTGGAGCCGGCGGAGTAACGAACACTCCTCTCCCTGCGCCGTTGCCATCACTGTTACCACAAGATCCATGTCCTGGCATGCTCGTCGAACCACGTCCTACCATGTAAACACCGAAAGCAACGATTCCAGCTCGTCGGAAAAAAAAACCGAAACCAAGATGTGAATTGCTCAGATCTAACAAAGATCAACAATCGAAAACTTCAGAAAACAGAAATCGTTTCCCAGAGCTCTGACACCATTTGAACTTGTGTGAATTTCTCAACAAACAAAAGCTAGATTGAACATCGAAAATCTCATAACAACTTGCAAAGAGAGAGTTTTACAAAATGGGGAAAATGAAACAAAAAGGGGTAAAGGTTCGTTCTGTTCTTAGCGCCCAAACCACCAACACTATAAGGTTTCTAACAACCTTACTTGAAAGGATGAAATTACCCTTTCTGATTCCCAACATACATCACCATAGATTGATTAACAAGAATCTACTTATGATGGCCGGCTGCAACTAATCAAGGTTGTGATGGGGAGGTTTGTTCACGTTCTGGGGACAGAATCTACACGTATGCCGAAGCTTTCTATATATAAACCGGACACATTGGAAGTAAACAAGGGGTGGTTGCGTGGGACATGGTGACAAAGCCATATATATATGCTGAAGGAGGTGTAGGAATCAAACAGTTTCGTGTTTGGAATAGAGGTGATAGCTGCCTTACTTTCCCTTGATGAAATACATTGGCTATGATACTAATCTTTGCAGGATTGATAAAAGAAAAAAATATAAGGTATTATAGCTTATACAAATTGGATATATTATTGGCAGATTATTTATTTTCGGAATAATAATTAAAGGATAAGTAAATTTATATTCTATATGTTTTATATCCTTTTATAGGATTTTCGGTTAAGGATAATATTGGATAAATATTTTTGTTGTTCTAGAATTAGTTTTTACAAGATTTGTTTGAATTTAAATTAGAGATAAAAGGATCTCGGCACCAGGATCTCGGCTAGAAGATCTCAGCAACAATAATTCAAAAGATAAAGAGCAAGATCTTCGAGCATATCACACATACATTTCGGCAGCATTATCTTGGATATCCCCAGCGGTTTCAATATTCAAATTGTTGTTTTAGACTGATCGAGATTTGGGGATCAAATCAGCAAAACATCTAAGAGCTCTCGGCTATAAGAAGAGAAGGAGAAAACGATTGATCTACACCTTCACCAAGCCTTCTCTGTGAATCAAAAGACCTCTCAAGTCTTCCATCGCCATTGCTGATTTACTTTCTTTTCTTTCTCTCTATTTTGTATTTGATATATTGCTTTCGAGAGTTAGGAAGTTTTGATCTTCATAGTATAAGTTAATCCATGTTATACTAAGAGTATCATATATGCCAACGTATCACACTTCTGTGTGACAAAGGGGACTTTTATTTCTCTGTATCTTGGGTTGATAAGATAGAAGCGAGGTAGGCTTCGGGTTATAGAAGAGAGGAAGTTCTTCTAGGTTGTATCTAGGACTCATAAGTAAAGAGGAATAAAAGTTGTTGAATCCTACGGGTTGGATAACCCTAAGCGAGGACGTAGGCTGGTTAAGAGTCGAACCTCGTTAACAAGTCAAGTGTTATTTATTTTTCTGTTAAGTTATTTAACGTTCTTATTGCTGCAGAAAATTCAAGACACAAAAAGTTCAGTTCAAGACCTTGAGATCGAGTTCAAGGCCTTGAGAATCGATATCAAGCCCTTGACAGTGCTGACTCTTGAGACTTTACGAAAAGCGCTCATACTCTATTCAACCCCCCTTCTAGAGTATTTGGTTATTATTATTAATTACTTTAAGTACTCAATTCTTCAATTGGTATCAGAGCTTGACTCACTTATTTGATTTAACAATCTGTGAGATCGATCATGAGTACTGTAGGAGAAGGTGGATTCGCTCAAGGAAGGTCGTCTAATCGCCCTCATCTCTTCTGTGGTGACAACTTTGTGCACTGGAGGTCTTTGATGAAAATGTTCGTCATCGATCAAGACATGGAGCTCTGGGAACGCATAGTCAAAGAACCAACTATTCCAATGAAGCCCGGTGCTACATCAGGAGAACAAGTGGCGAAAACAGAAGCAGAATATACCCAGACTGATCTGGAAACCGTGGCAAAAAATTATCGAGCAATGCATGTACTTTATTGTGGTTTGAATACTGACGAATTTAATCGTGTCTTATATTGCAAGAGTGCTAAAGAAATCTGGGACAAACTCGTGGTAACCTACGAAGGCACTAGCCAGGTTAAGGAAACCAAAATCAACATCTTCTTACGGCAATACGAGCTATTCAACATGCTGTCCACGGAAACAGTAAAGGAGATGTTTACCAGATTCACTCAAATCGTCAACAACTTGGACTCTCTCGGCAAAACCTTCACAAATGAAGAAAAGGTGAGGGAAATTTTGAGGAGCTTACCGAATGCCAAATGGGGACCAAAAGTAACTACAATAGAGGAAGCTCAAAATCTATCAACCTTGCCATTGGGCGATCTCCTCGGTAAGTTGATTACCCGCGAGATGGTTCTTGGTGAAGAAGATGGAGAAGTAGCCTCTATTGTAAAGAACTTGGCTCTAAAAGCAAAGAAGGAAGAAGCTACCTCGGATGATGACGAGAGTGATGATGAAGAAGATCCATTTGCACTCATCACAAGAGGATTAGCAAGGATACTCAAGATGAAGAAGCAATTTGCAAACCGAGAGTACAACGGCACATCAAAACAGAAAGGTAAGCCATATAATTCCAATAAGAAACCTAAATCAATGGCTTGTTTTGAATGTGGAGATACAGAACATCTAGTTAAGGATTGTCCATAAAAGAAAAGGAACAAGTTTCGAAAGGACAATCGAAAGAAGAAGGCTATGATGGCGGCATGGAGAGATTCTGACTCTTCAAGCGAATCTGAATCCGAGACCGAACAGGCAAACCTTTGTCTGATGGTTGATCAAGAGGAAACTCCAAAGAAACATCTTTGAACTATCGTAAGAAATCTTATCTCCAGTCCTACTGTTGTTTTGTCAGAATTTCTTCAATATATGATTTTAAATGAAGAACATTTTATAAATGAAACTTACATCTTGAAAGAAAAGCTTTTGGAGCAGGAAAGAAGCCTGAGTGAGATGTCGCTGGAAATGAAAAATCTAAAAACTTCCCAGTTAGACCTTGATTGTAAAGTCAAGGCCTTGGAGACAGAAAATTCTGTCTTGAAGCAAGATCTCTCCTCTCTAACTCGTTGCACTAGGGAGCAAGAGAAAGAGAAGATCTCGATGACTGATAAGTGTAGAGACCAGCAGACCTCTCTCATGCGCTTCGCTCACTCCAAGGCCAATCTTGATAGAATGTTAGGTGATCATCAATCATCTCTTAACAAAAGTGGTATTGGATATAACAAAAAAATTTCCAAACAAAGCCCCTACCACTTTTGTGAAAGCTAAAGGGAATTGGCGCACACCCACATGTCATTTTTGTTGTAAGAAGGGTCATGTTAAAACTACTTGTCCATATGGTAGAAATGATCCTTATATCATACATAATACTTTTCCATTATCTCTAAGAGAACATGTAAAGCAAATCTGGGTTCCTAAAGGGACAAGACCACCAAACATGGTCCATCCCGAGTACGAATCTAAATTTGTAATTTGGTCTAGCCGGAAAGGTTGAATTTGGTTGTCTTGCAGGATATCGCCAAAACTGAGTATAAATGGATACATGATAGTGGTTGTTCACGGCACATGAGTGGAAAAATTTCACTGTTTTCGGATCTAAAGAAGCAATCCACTGGTACAATTACTCTTGGTGATAAGGGAAAATGCAACATAATTGGGATAGGTAAGATTGGTAAGGATTCTTCTAACTATATTTATGATGTATACCTTGTAGAAGGATTAAAGTACAATTTACTAGGTATTTCTCAATTATGTGATAAAGGAAATATTGTTATTTTTTACCCCGAAAAATGTTTAGTAAAAAATAAAAAATCTGGAGATTTAGTCATAACGGCTCCTCGCAATAACAACGTATATTCTATGAGCACTAACAAAGTTGCAGGAACAAGTTTAAAGTGCCTCAAGGCCTTGACAGAAGATCCAAGGTTTTGGCATAGAAGACTTGGGCATGTGAGTATGCACACGTTGAACAAACTACAATCAAGGGACTTGGTTCGTGGTCTTCCCAATCTCAACTTTAAGGCAGATGAGTTATGCAATGCGTGCTCACGAGGTAAGCAAACTCGAGGGTCTTTGAAGCCCAAGAAGGTAGTAAGTACATCTCGCCTATTGAATTATTACATATGAATTTATGTGGACCTATGCGCATCAAATCTCCAAAGGTAAACAATATATTCTTGTCATTGTTGATGATTTCTCACAATTTACTTGGGTGTCTTTTCTTCGAGAAAAATCAGAGGCTTTATTTGAATTTTCAAAACTTTGTAAGGAGTTACAAACTTTAAAAAACTTGCCTATTGTTGCTATCCGTAGTGATCATGGGCGTGAGCTTGATCACCTTAAATTTGATTTGTTTTGTTCGAAATATGGTATTTCACATAAATTTTCGACACATAGAACTCCTCAACAAAACGGGGTTGTGGAACGAAAGAACCACACCTTGGAGGACATGTATAGAACCATGCTTTTAGAAAATGGTTTAGCAAAATCACTTTGGGCCGAAGCGGTGAATACGACAAATTATATTTTAAACCGGTGCTTAATTCCTCCTATTTTAAAGAAAACTCCTTATGAACTCTTTTAGAAGAAAGCCTACTGTTTCTTATTTGAAACCTTTTGGATGTAAATATTTTATTCACAACAATGGCAAAGATAATCTAGGAAAATTTGATGCTCGTAGCGATGAAGGTATCTTTCTTGGTTATTCTTTAAATAGTAAAGCATATAGAGTCTTTAACAAACGCACAAGAATTGTGGAAGAAAGCATTCATGTAATTTTTTATGAAAGCAATAATGGTGCGTTAAGTGATAGCTTTGCAGATCTAAATTTGAACCAGCATGAGGAACAAGGATCCGACATTGAAGAAGAAAAGGAGAAATCACAATGTCGGAACATGTAGAAACCAATACTAGACACATCCGAGCAAGCCCAAGACCTTGACATACAGGTTCAGGATCTTGAACAGAGGTTTCAAAATCTTGACTTAGGAAATGCAGAACCAGAAACACATGTTGAACCTGAGACTCAAATCCTTGGAGAAGCCTCAACATCACAAGATCCTAAGAGAAGAAATTTCAAACACGCTTCATCTCATCCAATCGATAATATCATATCAGATTCGAAATCCGGTATCCAAACTCGTTCCAAATTAAGAAATTTGTGTGCCTTTTATGCATTTGTGTCTCTTGTAGAACCAAAATCGCCCGCCGAAGCACTTCAAGATCCAGATTGGATTATAGCAATGCAAAGCGAGCTTAATGAGTTTGAAAGAAATAAAGTTTGGACGCTCACCTCAAGGCCCAAGCATCAATCTGTCATCGATACTAGATGGGTCTTTCGAAACAAGTTAGAAGAAGATGGAAAGATCACTCGTAACAAGGCTAGACTCGTGGCTCAAGGGTATAATCAAGAAGAAGGTATTGACTACGAGGAGACATTTGCTCCCGTAGCAGGGTTAGAGGCTATTCGTATCTTACTTGCATTTGCATCATACATGGGTATTAAACTTTTTCAAATGGATGTGAAATGTGCCTTTTTAAATGGTATTTTAGAAGAGGAAGTATATGTTGCACAACCTCCTGGTTTTGAAAATGAAGAATTTCCTAATCATGTTTTTCAGTTAGATAAAGCATTTTATGGTCTCAAACAAGCCCCTAGGGCATGGTATGAGAGATTATCAAAATATCTTCTTGAAAATGGTTTTAAACGTGGATTGATCGATAAAACCCTTTTTTATCAAAACACGAGGTAATGATTTATTAGTTGTGCAAATATATGTTGATGACATTTTATTCGGTGCTAGTAATGATTCTCTTTGCAAGGAATTTTCTAATATTATGTGTAGAGAATTTGAGATGAGCCTTATGGGAGAATTGACATTCTTTCTCGGATTACAAGTTCATCAATCAAAGAAAGGAATTTTCTTGAACCAAGGTAAGTACCCGAGGGATCTACTCACAAAATACAAGATGGATCAATCAAAGGTTGCTAAGACTCCTATGAGCTCGACATTGTCCTTGGATCAAGACAAAAACGGTAAGAGTGTGAACCAAAAGGAATATCGAGGTATGATTGGTTCACTTCTCTATCTCACGGCAAGTAGGCCTGACATCATGTTTAGTGTATGTATGTGCGCAAGATTTCAGGCTGACCCTAAGGAACCGCATCTCATCGCGGTTAAAAGAATCTTTCGCTATTTAAATGGAACTCAAGACCTTGGTCTTTGGTATCCAAAGCGTGGAAATTTGCATCTAATTGGTTATTCAGATGAAGATTTTGCAGGTTATAAGGTTGATAGAAAAAGTACTTCATGATGTTGTCAACTATTGGGATCTTCCCTAATTAGTTGGCACTCAAAGAAACAAAATTATGTTGCTCTCTCAACTATTGGGATCTTCATGATGTTGTTCACAAGTCTTATGGATAGCTCAACAGTTACGAGATCTTGGTTTCGACTTAAAAGGTATCCCAACTAAATGTGATAATACAAGTGCTATATCTATCACTAAAAATCTTGTGCATCATTCTAGAACAAAACACATTGATGTGAGACATCATTTTATTTGAGATTACGTCGAAAAAGGTGATGTATCTATATCCTTTATCTCCACTGATTTACAACTTGCTGATATTTTACTAAACCATTACCTGAGGATAGATTTAACTTTATCAGATTAGAGCTTGGTATGTTAAATAAGGATGCATTCGTTTAGGGGGAGCATAAACGAATTGACTCTCAAGATCTCGGAAATCAATTTCAAGACCTTGACCGTTCATATCGTATACAGAATATATTGGATCAAATTTTCTGGCTTTTATTTTATTAATATTAGCCAGAGAAGATTTTTTTTGGTTGGTTTTCAAATTTTTAACGAGATTTTCTTGTAGATTTGAATATTTAAAAAAAAAGGGTATTTTTTTAACAGATTTATCTTGTAAAGATTTGCTTTCAAATAAATGAATTTATTTTGACCTCTTCATGGATAAGTTTTCAAGGTAAAATATCTTCCCTAGACTAATTATACCCGGTTATGATTCTCCCCCCCCCCCCCCCCCCCCCGTTGGAAAGATCTCAAGACGTTTCACCTCCCTCTCTCTCTCTCTTCCCTCTATTAACTCACATGTCACTTCATACTGCTCCACACCTCTCTCTCTCTTTCTCCTTCCCAAGAGCCTTCATCATCTCTTTCCATGGCTCCCAAAACCTCAATCAGCAACCCAGGCTCCTCCGGCAAAGGAAAACGGGCAGTGGCAAGGAAGGCAAAGGAGTTCGACGACGAAGACTCATTTAGCATCCATTCCTGCTCGTCTAATGACGCCCCTTCCCGGACTGAGACGAAAACGTCGGTGCCTACTCTCCCTTCGTCTTGGTTCCGGAACTTCGAAACCGCAGGTAAGTGGCTCGATACTTTCAGTTCTCGCAAACTTCGCCTGTGTGACTCCGTTGATCCCACTTTCCTTGAGTCCTTTTACTTCCCATGCATCACAAATCGCAAGGCCTCCGGTCTTTGGCCGATTCTAAACCTTGGTGAAGTCCATTACCTCCGTCTCACTCGCCTGTTCTTTGTCAATCTCACCTACTCAAGAGACCGAGGCAAACAAACTGTCAAAACTATAGTTTGCAACTTCAAAATCGAGCTCACCCCTAGTGTCATTGTTGAAATTTTTGGGCTTCTAACAGAAGTCTCTACCGATGGTCACCCCCCCCCCCCAAAGCAGATTGCATCTCCTTGGCCAAAGGAAGATACTTTCTTCCGGTGTCATCCATTCCCACTGCCCGTCAATTGACCCACAACGTCCTAAATCTAGAAGCCAAGATTGTCTTCACCATCATTGCGCATTGTATCTTCCCACGGTCTCACTCCAGGGAGTTGGTCACCGACCAACTTCTTTACTTGGTGTACTTGGTACTTTCCGCGTATCAGCTTGATGTCCCAAACCTAATCCTCAAACACATGATCAATTCAATCTCCTCGGCTCGTGACATCCCCTTGCCTTATGGTAATCTCCTTCCCCACATCTTCAAGCATTTTCGCCTTGACACCTCCCTTGAGGAAAAGGCCTTTCACTCGGGCAAAGTGGATGCTAAATGCTTCTAGGGAATCGGAATTATCAATGTCTCTAACACCTGGAAACTACGGACCGATTTGAGCCCTGAAGAACTTGCTGCTACCGGTCTCCTTCTCCAATTGAAATCTAGCCACTCATCTTCAGCAATTGAGGATCGCATTGAGGAATTTGAACTCGGCCTTGATGCTCTGCAAAGGGACATTATTGATTTCCAAGACGAGGTGTCTGATAAGCTGGATGCAACACATGAGCTGCTCGCCATGGTCAATGCCAAAATCAACAACATGTTTCACCTCAACGCGTTGACATTTGCTTGTGCGGGTAACATCCTTCCCCTCGCCGAAGAAGCTGCAGAGCTGTGCAGATCCAAGGCCTCAAATGTCCTCTTTAACTGCGAGCAATTAGTGCGGGGCCGGGAGATCCTTCGCTCAGTGGTGCCTGAGCCAGCCATCATCACAGTCGAGGCTTATGGCGTGATCAAGCGCTATCGCCGAGAGGATGCCCAAAAGCGCTAGGTTGATGAGATGAAGAAGGACCAAAAGGTCAATCATGCGCAAAGGCGATACAAAAGAAAGGCTGAAGCGGACATGGAGGCTAGGAAGCGCGAGAAGAATGGAGGAGATGCCGGCTATGGCAAATGGCAGGAAGAGTAGTATTACTAACATATGCTATGTTTTCTTGTGGTTTTTGAACTTGTTCTCTGGATTTTCTGTAAGCTTTTGGACTTAAAAACTTGGTCTTTGACCTGTTTCTGGTGATCCTCCCTTGTCGAAAGACAAAAAGGGGGAGATCATCTGTCTGTTATTTTCTGGTTTTTGCTGGTTGCTGCTATGTGTTTTAGGTTTTCAAAACTATGGGATACAACATAGTTAGAACTTGCTATTTGCTACTTGCTCAGTAGATTATGAATGTCCGACCTTGCTTGTTATGTTTTGGCTAATCTGCAGGAACTTAAAAATCCAATTTGTTTTGTCTTTCATCAAGGGGGAGATTGATAGCTCCCTTACTTTCTCTTGATGAAATACATTGGCTATGATACTAATATTTGCAGGATTGATAAAAGACAAAAATATAAGGTATTATAGCTTATACAAATTGGATATATTATTGGCAGATTATTTATTTTTGGACTAATAATTAAAGGATAAGTAAATTTATATTCTATATGTTTTATATCCTTTTATAGGATTTTCGGTTAAGGATAATATTGGATAAATATTTGTGTTGTTCTAGAATTAGTTTTTACAGGATTTGTTTGAATTTAAATTAGAGATAAAAGGATCTCGGCACTAGGATCTCGGCTAGAAGATCTCAGCAACAATAATTCAAAAGATAAAGAGCAAGATCTTCGAGCATAACACACATACATTTCGGCAGCAGTATCTTGGATATCCCCAGCGGTTTCAATATTCAAATTGTTGTTTTAGACTGATCGAGATGTGGGGATCAAATCAGCAAAACATCTAAGAGCTCTCGGCTATAAGAAGAGAAGGAGAAAACGATTGATATACACCTTCACCAAGCCTTCTCTGTGAATCAAAAGACCTCTCAAGTCTTCCATCGCCATTGCTGATTTACTTTCTTTTCTTTCTCTCTATTTTGTATTTGATATATTGCTTTCGAGAGTTAGGAAGTTTTGAGCTTCATAGTATAAGTTAATCCATGTTATACTAAGAGTATCATATATGCCAACGTATCACACTTCTGTGTGACAAAGGGGACTTTTATTTCTCTGTATCTTGGGTTGATAAGATAGAAGCGAGGTAGGCTTCGGGTTATAGAAGAGAGGAAGTTCTTCTAGGTTGTATCTAGGACTGATAAGGAAAGAGGAATAAAAGTTGTTGAATCCTACGGGTTGGATAACCCTAGGCGGGGACGTAGGCTTGTTAAGAGCCGAACCTCGTTAACAAGTCAAGTGTTATTTATTTTTCTGTTAAGTTATTTAACGTTCTTATTGCTGCAGAAAATTAAAGACACAAAAAGTTCAGTTCAAGACCTTGAGATCGTGTTCAAGGCCTTGAGAATTGATATCAAGCCCTTGACAGTGCTGACTCTTAAGACTTTGCGAAAAGCGCTCATACTCTATTCAACCCCCCTTCTAGAGTATTTGTTTATTATTATTAATTACTTTAAGTACTCGATTCTTCAAGAGGCATGTACAACTCTTCCTTGCTTGGAGACATCCTGTTGCAAAGAGAGGGCATATGGAATAGATGGGTGCAATGTAACCACCTAAAGCATGGGGACATGTGGTCCATGGAAACACGGGTGTATGATACATGCAATGTTCTAAAAAATGGACTTGGCGGCCGTCAAGATGGCGCCAATACGCTTGGCGGACCCACACTGTCCCGAATTCGGCCTTGGCGGGTGCAAATCGAGCTTGGCGGAGAAGAGTTTTGACGGATACGGGACGGAGGCTTATCGATCTTGGCGGTTTTAAATTGAGATTATTTAGTTTTTATGCTTTCAAATTTCTCTATTATGAAGTCATGATACTTATTTGAATATATATGATTTTATATTTGATTATGACAAGTTTAAAAAGGGTCATGATTTTTTTATTTGATATGCTAAAAACATAAAATTAATACATAGTTTATTACATAATATATGTTTTATACATAGTTTATGGGATAAATATAACAAAATAATCAAAAACCGTTTTATCCGCCAAGAACCGCTAAAAAGGTCATCAAACCGTCTTGGCGCTTAGCGGTACCCTGCCGCCATGCATCCGCCGAGCGTTTTTTACAACATTGGATACATGGATTTGGAAGGGCATCATTGGGGTGAGAAATGAACTCCGAGAGGTACGTAGCTATTCTCTCAGATAGACAAGTGGACGAGCGATTTATGAACACCCAAGGAAGGTTGGACAACAGACTAGTGTACGAGGATCGAGCTCCGGCTGAAAAGTCCATTAGTCGATTGGGGAGGGCCTTTTGTGGAAAGGTGCTCATTTAGAGAAATGGTTCTTCACATTACTTGGGTTGATGTTAACCGGAGATAGAAAACCGGGTCAAAACATTATCCAAATACGAAAATCCTAACCGTTATTAATTCAGTGTAGTCAGATACTCAACTCTCTCTTTCCGCCAAGTCAAAACCATGCGGTCATGGAGTCA
The DNA here is from genome assembly GCA_963922045.1 of Persicaria maculosa. Taxonomy (NCBI): domain Eukaryota; kingdom Viridiplantae; phylum Streptophyta; class Magnoliopsida; order Caryophyllales; family Polygonaceae; genus Persicaria; species Persicaria maculosa. Next base: position 48,602,198 of record OY998259.1, on the reverse strand, counting down.
ACTTAGAGTCAATAGTGGTAAGTATAAGGATACCTAAAAACGTTAATAGTGGGCCGGAATAGATGATGCCCACTTGCTTTTTCCCCACCTTAAGTATACACATACGCTATACCTAATAATAATGATTCTAGATGCAAGGCAAAATATTAACACACTAGCATGCCCCTAATTTCAAGTGCATAATGATAGATTACATGGGCTTTATATTGTATAGTGGGTCAAAAGGCCCAAATCCATTGTAACATATATATATCTGTGTGTGTGTGTGTGTGTGTGTGTGTGTGTGTGTGTGTGTGTGTGTGTGTGTGTGTGTGTTTAATCAATGAATGAAACCCTCAAGGAGGACTTCACAATCAATCTCATTATCTCACATGAAACCCTCGTCGCTTACACTGATGCGGATTGGGGTGGTTGTCCTGACACACGTCGCTCCACGTATGGCTACTGTGTCTTCCTCAACGACACCCTTGTGTCGTGGTCCGCGAAGCGACAGCCTATGGTGTCTTGCTCTAGCGCCGAGGTAGAGTACAGAGGTGTTGCCAACGTTGTCTCTGAGTGCTCTTGGCTCCGCAATCTCCTTCTTGAGCTCTGTTGTCCTCTTTAGAAGGCCACCCCGGTCTACACCGACAACGTCTCCGCCGTCTATCTGGCTAGCAACTCAGTCAAGCATCAGCGCACGAAGCACATTGAGCTCGATCTCCACTTCGTCCGGGACAAGGTTGCTATTGGACATGTCTGTGTTCTACATGTCCCGTCCTCCTATCAGTACGCTGATATATTCACCAAGGGTTTACCTCGTCAGTTGTTCCTTGATTTTTGGTCCAGTCTCACTGTACGGGACCCTCCACTTTCGACTGCGGGGGTTTGATAGATTACATGAGTTTTATATTGTATAGTGGGTCAAAAGGCCCAAATCCATTATAACCTATATACTCCCTCCGTCCTAAAATACATGGCCTTTTAGGCCTTGAACTTTTGTCAAAAATACATGGGTTTTTAGGTTTATAGGGTAATAATTACACCTAAAAAGTACAATAGTAATTAAAGTTAAAGAGTTCTCATCTCTATAATAATAAAGAGATTTAAGTATAAATAGGTTTCCTTAATTAACGTGTACGGGTCTAAAAAACCATGTATTTTTGGACGGAGGGAGTATATGTTTAATCAATGAATGAAACCCTCAAGGAGGACTTTACAATCAATCTCATGATTACACATATAAGAATAATGAAGGTCTTAACACAAAATACCAATTGGAATATCTTGCTTCCTAACCACCGCCCCCTTCCCGATAGGGCAGAGACTGGCCAACTCGTGAATGCATTCCTTTCCATTAATGGGATGAGGTCCGTATTGACCCCATATTACATGCTTATCAATCGATCATGAATGTGGTCTTACAAGAGAAAATAAGAGTAATGCGGATAATAAATAAAGTGTGGTAATAATGTCGTTGCCATGACTCGAATGACTCAGGACGAGACTCGATGAGACTGGGACATCCTATGACCCGAGCAAAGACTCTAATTACTTTACAGATAATGGTCGTTCTGTTTAAACACGCATACAGAAATAGAATGCTCAATGGTCAATGCAACCTAGCATGATACTACATGGCATGCTGATCATGAATGCAAGCACCTAGTATCATGCACGTAAAGCAGAAAGTTCTCTCTATCGATCGGAGTAAGCTCCGAATAGACTTATCTGGCTATGCAAAACAGCATAATAGAAGGTCCGACATAGATCAAACATAATCACAAAGTATCAACTAGATACATATCAGAACACATATATATAAGTCTACGTCTAATCATTCAAGCACTCAAAGCATACATCATTCAACAAAATTAACAACCATATCGCAATCGTCGTTCCATCAAGTTCAACCATTCACTACATTGTCACATTATTTAAAACCACATCATTCTCATCGTTCCATTAAGCCACATTCATATATTCACAATAATAAATCTGCAATAATAAATCTGCATGGTCATTTATCTTAAGGTTCCTAATACTCATCATATCTCATAAGGCATAAATCAAACGATACATAACTCTAGCATCTCATCATGTCGTTAGTCATTCATACATGTCATTAGTCCACACAAATCATGCTATTAGTCAATCAATCACATCGTCATGCTAGTTAGTCATCGATCGCATAATTCCCATGTTAATCCCGAAAACCATTTCAAAAGCCAAATTGTCGTTTAGGATATTCGACATTCATCGCTTATGACATTCGTTTCCCAAAACTCCAAATCAGATCTTTAAGTCAGTCCTTGAAAACCCCAAAACCGTTGAAAATGAGTCACGAAAACATTCGTCAAAAACATCGAGAAACGCATTCAAAACCATCGGACAGGAGTTCTGTCGCGACCGCAACAGAGGCTCTCGCGCCCGCGAGACCTGGGTGTCCGCGAGACTCTCACGGCCGCAAGCATCTCACGCCCGTGAGAGCTCGAGTTCCGTCCGCAAGTCTGGGGTGTCCTTTAGGGCACCCCAGACTTTAGCGCATCATAATTGATGGTTCATAATCTAATCGTTCTTGCTTGAGCCATTCTGTCTCGTAGTCCAAAGCGGGGGTAAATGGTCTACTAGTCCCATTCAACTAGCCTTTGGATGTCTAAGGGGCAAGGCTTTTTCTTGACCCCAATGAATCTTTTTCTTTCTTTCGGAATCTGCTTTCGTGTCTTTCAATAGTCTTCGAAGGAGTCGTAGCAGGGTCCATTCCGTCTTAGGTGGACGGTTACTTTTCCTTGAGAATTTGAACCCTTGAAACATCAAGTACTTATTTTCTCTTATAATACGACTAAGGTGGGAGCAGGAAGAATCACCATTTTTACCTTTTTTGATGAACCACTGACTATAGATTAGATCTCGATTTTCGGTCTATCATTGTGGAAAGCGAGGTTAGTTTACTAATCTCTGATTCTCCTAAAAAGTATGAGTTGTTAGGAAACACGGTATCCTCCTCATCTTTTCTCATCCAGATGTCATCTTGTCGGGCACTACTTGTTGAAAGGTCCCTTAAAAGACCAGTGCTTCTCCTCCTGCCCCCGAGGCCAAGAACCCTTGACTCATTCGATTAACCACATGTAGAAGATCTTGTTCGGTATTGTGAAATAAGAAAGGAAAGAGCAGACCAAACTGCCAATGAAATCCATCACTATACCGAGCAGATCACGGGCATTCACATCTCGCAGAACAGTGCGCGATTCTCTCATGAATCGCCTTCAGCAAGGTATGGCATTCAGGGCCGGGGAGAAATCTTTCTTCATAGATACAAGACATTCATTGCTGATATAAAAAAGATCTTATCCCGTGGGCGTTAGCGAACGTTTTTCATTCTTCACCCTGTCTTTAGTAGCCTTTCAAAAGTAAACCTAACTGCATTGGAAGGGTGCTAAAGCAGGCCTATAGGTTCGCCTTTCTAATCTATAATTAGATAGAAGTATATAGAATTAGCCAGATCGTCTGAAGCATGAAAAGAAGAACCTTTGTTCCGATTGTAACCGTTAGGTTAAAGCGAGTTCCTTTTTTTTTCAAAGGCGGTCCTTTTCTTTCCCCGGACCGATGACTCGCTTATTCAGTACTTCTAACTATTATTATAGGAGGATGCCGTCCTCTCGGGACTACTAGTAGCTTCGGCTATTGAATCTCGTGCAAGTTAGGTTGTGGTGGTTGTATTGGCTGCAAGCAGAACGTAGGAGCTTTAGGTCTGTATTGTGTTGACCATGCACTCTCGCATCGTGTAATTTTGTATGTATGATAGAGGTGTTGTGGTGATTTACCTCAATGCTAATGGTTATCCCCAAGGTTCAACTAATGAATAAAGCTATGATCGTACCCGGATAGAGATGATGGTCTTTCTCTGATGTCTCCAAGCCGGCCATAATAGAATAGCAGTCTGTTCTTGCCTACCGATAGATAGCAGGTTGCTTCCAAGCTCAAACTAAAACTGAATTGCTACTTTTTTCTTTTTATTAATAGAGTTCTCCGCTCCTGTCACATAAAGTAGAGGAAGAGAACTGGAAGAGAGAAGAAAAAAGAGAACAAAATGGACAAGTCTAATGTGAGAAGAATGGCTGACACGTTTACTGCCCTCGAGACTAAAAAAAAAAAGAACCCAAGCCAAGGCACCGAAAGGCGCTAGACAGACTTCCCGCAAGATAAAGAGGCCAATTGTGTAAAAGCTTGTCGTAGGTTTCTCCAAGGCCGTTAGATGAGAATAAAGAAAGTTTTTGGACAAGAAAGGAACTCGCCCTTTGACACCAAAGGATAAGAGCTGATTGCTGGCGATGACTTAGTGAATCAAATCTATGAAACAAAGTTATCGAATCAGGTTCCGGCCGATGCAAAGCCAACGAGTTCTGTCGAACAGCGTAAGGAGTCTAAGGGCAGGCAATCGCTTAGATTGGAATGGACGGGCGTAGTAGGCTTAATAGTGAATGCAGACCCCCTGCTTATAGATGATCAATGACTTAAAAGAAAAGACAGATGCCGAGAGAAACTCTTAGAATTCTTTATTGCATTGGTTGCGAAGAATGATCGAAGACGGAGATTTTATAACGCGGTGCGGGCATTGAATTGAAAAAACCGATAAGGGAACAACCCACCAGAAGGGTATACCTCAAAGAGCACCAATCTCCCCCGGCAAACATCTATCTGCACAAAGCCGACCTATGGATAGAAAGAAAAGAAAGAATATACTTTGAGAGTATGACATAGGCGGACGGAGAGTACGAAGCCAAACAAGCGCAGAAGCTTCCAGCAATGATAGTTGAACTAACCAGATAGGCTGCCCAAAGCCTAGAGCTAACATTGAAATCGGAAATCAACGTCGGATCCCGTCTATCCGAAAAACGCAGACTAAAGCAGAAGATCCAAAAAGAAAACACAACAAGGCAAGCGCTTGTCGCTTGCGCAAAAAAAGCGAATCAATCAGAATGGAGACATGGAAAAAGGGCGACCATTTTCGAGCCTGCAAGCAGCAAGCAACAACGGCTTTTTGTTGCGCGCTAGCCTGTAGTTTAGGAGTATAGTAGGCGTATCGGATGTCCAAGCCTAGTTTTTTTTTTAGCCCTTACTAAAATAAAGGGGCTTACTTCAGCTCCATCGCATTGCCGCATTAACAATGAATCCGCTGGGCTGGATGAGCAACCTTCTATATGGCCTCTATACTAGTAGTGAGTGGCTTGCTACTTTCAATCAGAAAAGGAAGATTGAGCAAGGCAAGGTGCGTAGTGCTGATCGTAGACCACCCTCTTCTCTGGTAACCCGCCCCCGGTCATATAGAGCGCTCCGCCCGCCACCGCATATGTAGAAAAAAAGGGAGCGGGGAAGGAAGAACAACCCTTTGACTTTGACACATGAGATGGCTAGTTTGGCTAGGTAACATAATGGAAATGGAGATCGCGAGTCCGCGAGTAAGAACCCTAGATCGTGTGTTATAACTCGCGGCGGCGAGTCCAGGGCTGAATCCTAGATTCTAGCCCCGTTTCCGGCCTTGTTCGACGTTGTTAGCCTCTCTCCTTTTTCCCAATTTTTCCTAAGGCTTCTAGGCACATTTTAGCACAAAAATAAGCCATAAAACTCAAGGATTTTGAAGAGATTTCTCACCCAACTCTTCCTCGCTTCACTTTTCTTCTCTCGGGTGGCTTGAGGTACGATTTGTTCTCTGATTTCTCTAGATCCAACATTGGGTGAGCTGGGAAAGTTAGTATGAGGTTAAAGGAGGGACCTTTGAGAGTTTGGAAGTGAAAGGAGGAGGAAAGAACTATCTTACCCTTCCTAGGCTCGAAAATGGCCAAAAAGGACTCCGAGGCTCGGATCTTGGATCTCCGGGGTGTTGAGACTTCTTCTTCCACTTGGAGGATCGCAGGCAACGGGGCTGAGCATCAGGTTTGGGAGAGCAACCCCAAGAGGAACAGGGCACTCATCAGTGCAGTCAGGGCCGCCAGACTTCTAGATAAGGGTTGCATCGGATATTGGTGTTACGCCTTAGAGGTGGATCGCGTACACCCCAGCTTGTCAGATGTTCCCATTGGCAGAGACTTTGCAGATGGGTTTCCAGAGCTACCAGGACTTCCCCCGCCAAGAGAGGTCGACTTTGCGATTTAGCTAGAGCCGGGCACCAGGCCCATTTCGCGTGTCCCTTACCGCATGGCACCGATGGTGATGGCTGAGTTGAAGGCTCAGCTAGCTCTAGCGGAAAAGAGCTACATCAGGCCCAGTGCATCACCTTAGGGAGCACCGGTGTTGTTCGTCCAGAAGAAGGACAGGTCATTGAGATTGTGCATCGATTATAGAGAGTTGAACCGTGTGACGGTGAAGAACCGTTTACTTGGTAGATGAGTCGATGTACAAGAGACCTTCTCCCCTAAATTGGAACTCTAGATTTCCATGCCAGCTAGGAATGGAAAACCTTTAAATTAACTTGTGAAAGAAACCTAGCGTTTTACTCTCTTACTGGCATGGACTGTGTGACTGTGAACCAAGCCACCACTGGTTTCGACCCAAAAAACACCCTACCTTCGGCTCCAAGGATCGATGCTTGTCATAGTCATAGATCCCCTTGAACTCCTTTCATTAACAAAGTTATCTCCCAATCCATTTGTGCTATGTTAATTTTATGTTGGGCAGGTTCGGCTCTAATCACACCACCGGCCACCGCCCAGAATCCATTTATTTATGTTAGTTGACTGCCAAATTAGTATCCACAAAACTCAAAAATAAAATAAAATAAATTATTCAAGGATTAACATCATGACTTGCCTTTACAAGTTCATGATAGAAGGCCAACCCAGAAGAAATACATTAGCTCACAAATAATGCCTCAGTTGATTAAAAAGTAATATGGCCAACTCACGTAAAGGACTGTATGTTACAGAAGCCCGGCCAGCTGACAGTAACAATCAAGTTAGTAATGGTAATAGTAATACTGAATAATGTGAGGAACTCCGATCCTCCAATTGAAGAACGATGTACAAATTGGTCAGCAACGATGAAGATGAAGTACTTATTGCGGAATGTCTCCACTTATCATGAGAGACTGAAAGGGGATCCTCGTAATTTCCACAAAGGTAGAGTAGCAATCATCCAGTGGCTGTCTCCATGGTTCCCCGTCCAGTTGCAAGAACGATTGGTCTACAAACTCCGCTCCTCTGATCTCCATTCTAATAGCTGCTGCCTGCACACAAGATATTGTGTTTATTTTTATAATTGCCTCAATAAATACATTTTAAATAAGTAATTGACAATTTGGTGCTCCCAAGCTAAGGTAGGAAGATGATTTTGAATTCATAAAGAATGGAGGAAATAATTATGTAGACCTGAGCTATGTGCTTGGCGGATATAAGTTCTACCATAACAAAGGAAGCATGCCAACCATCCTTCAGGCCAAAGATTTCGAGAATACCATCATCAGCATGGGCCTCAACAAAGCCTCTCTGAAAATGTGCCACCAAAATTTGAGTTTAACGAAGCTGTTACGCTAGTACAATGGGCTATGGAATAAAATGCCGTAACGCCCATGAAAAATGTGTAAACATAAATATCAGAGCAATTATATTTTGAAACCCCACTCCACGGATATTCCATGAACCAAATTTTAAGTGTGGATGACTAGAAGTTGAAGGTGGATTTGGTAAATTTTGTCATGGATGAGAAAATGTACAATGGAAATTGATTATGAATGCATGAACAACACAAATACAAGTGTGCAGAAAATACCTTTTCTAAATATTCGGTACTGAGATTGCCCCATGGATGCCTTCCACTGGCATAATTATGAAGATTCAAACAAACAATGGATCTCAAGCTGCAGATTATAACAAGGTAAAAAGTAAGACCTCAAGATGAAGTCAACATTATTTCCTTCCAAAGATGGAGTCAGCAAGCAGATAAACATCAACAACAGAATAATGGAGCTGGTAAAGTGGCCAAAGCACTTCAATGTAGAACACTTGGCTCCTGTCTCAAATAGTATCACAAGGAAGATTTTATGAAATACTTTCATTAAATGAAGAAAAGCAAAGAAGTTTAATCTCACTTTGAAGGAACGGGAACCACCTCCCAGCCTGATTCTTCGTCTTTTTTAATGTAAATCTTCAGGATGTTTCTTAGGCCCCTGCATGAAAGATATGTTGTTTCACTGTCACTAATTGCACAAGATTTTTTGAGAATGTACCTAATGAGTTTTGAAAACAAAAGCACAAGAGCATACTTTTTTTTTGGGAATTCAAAACAGAATGTGATTAGGACGAATTTAGCATTGAACAAATAAATCAAAGTAGATGCAGTTTCAATCTACTATTTTGATTTAAAATTTTGGGGTGTGGGGTTGGTTTACCTTAAACCTGGATCACTGATGCAAGGCGTGAAGAACCAACCTTGAGTACAGCTATATCCAGAGTAGATAAGCTGCCAAAGTTCAACCGATAATTAAGGCACCACTATGAATTTCTAGACTGAATATTAAACAAGAGAGATTAACAAAGCAGGTAGGCAATTAACAAACAATGTAACATTTCTATGTAGGAAAACTCAATCTGCAATAAAATCATTAGCCAAACTCCCCAAAGCTTCCAATTTATTTTTTTACTCAGTTAAAAAGGAAAAGCAATTCCTATATTGAGAAAGCCAAGAGGAGCAATACTCATTTCACTGTCCAAATTTACAGTTAATTCGTTGGTTCAAACAAAATGTGTCTACTCTTCCATTTCAGATCAATTCTCAAGGGTGGCCTGGTCCGATGTAAATTTGTACCACAATTGCTAAGCATAAGAATTTTGGAACATTTTGAAACGGAGCAACCATATATGCATTCAAAGATATTATATGCATAGTTGATAGTAATCGGGTTACAGCCCAGAAAGAAGGAAAAAAGCATCTCAATATATTACATATTGGTTTAAAAAATGGCTCATCAGTTAATGGAGATTCCTTACTGATTATATGTCTATAGAATATAGATTCCCTAATATGCATGGTAAATAAATAATAAAAGAAGAAACTCTATTTAAATGTAAGTGACCCAAATTTTATGGCCAACTGTTTATATAGCTTCTTCTAGTGTGGTTAAAAATAAAGTTCAGTAAGTTGGGAAGGAGAAACAATCAGACCTTATTAGCAATTGGACCCTGTGCAAGGTAAGGCTTTTCATTACGCAAATTATGGAAGCCATATGCAACTTGAGCATCCATTCCTATATGGAAACATACCAGACGCAGAAAGATCAGTTGTATAGGAATAATCTGAAAATTTTAGTCTTACAGCTGTCAACCATTTTTTTACCAACTTGATATTAGAAAGTATTCTGGCCTTCAGGAACAGCCTCCATGGGGCAGGGGGTACAAGTGAGTATATTCCACAATGCTATAAGATAGAGAGACTATAATATGTACCGACTAGATTATATCTCATTTTAAGAGAAGAAAGAAGATTTTACCTATGCTAAAGTAATTATAGAACACTCCATCATAGCAAGTCACTTTCTCCGGCACTGGACTGTCCATTTCAAGATCCTGAAAAATTGCAGATTTGTCTCATAAAAAAGGACTTTGAAACATCAAAAATAAACTAACTTTAAAGGAATAGAATAATCAAATATTTCATTAGCAACAAATTCCAACAATAGGATACATAATACTTGTACAATTGATTTTCCAAGATGATTCCTTAATAAATGCAACCATTTTCTCGAGAGAAGGCAAGTGATACATATTAGCTCAAATAAAACAGCAGGTGGCTACTGGCAACAAAATCGATGGCCTTGAGCACAACTGGGTAAACAACTCTGAGGTATAGAAGTTAAGTGTTGTTGAAATCAGAAGATCTGAGGCCAGCTTAAAGGTTTTGCACCCATTTCAGTGCATTGTCTAAATTTTAGTAATTTTTGCTCAATAGTCTGAATGTCAGCAGAAATTGCTAAAATTTAGACAATGCACTTAAATGAGTGCAAAACATTTAAGCTGTCCTAAGATCCTCTTGTCCAACAGCAATTAACAGGAAAAGGGAAAAAAAAGGGGGAAACACAGGGCATCGTTGTGTAGGATATACAGGTTCCATTGCTTACTATAAACAGAAAGATGCCTTGTATTTTCTTTTATCTTTTTCCTTTTCCTTTTCAGATGGCGCTCCATTATGGAAGCCTCTACACCCTGCCTTGAGGCCTTGCAAATGGTAATGGTTTTTAGTACCAAAAGAAGCAATGATTACTTGTGCATGCAAGGTAACAATGTAGTTGATTAGTATGCTCATTCTCTTATCTATATAGCAACAAACCATCACCCAGCCAAACCATGCAATTATGGGGCCAAATGCATGTCTGCAAAGCTTGAATCTGCTCGAAAATTTGTCAAATATAAATAAAATTACCGATTATGCACTACGTAAATTACTGATGTAACACACTCCATGGTGATTGGTATGTACGTGACTAATTTAGTAACAAGTAAACCAGAATAAGATTGAAAATCAAAACAAGAAAGCCTGTTCATGAGAGAGTAGATTGAAACCTCATCTAGGGTACATTGTTCTGAAAGATTCAGTGAATGTGGCAGTTCCACGACTCCAGCAGGCATTGTTACTGAAACTTGCCAACTGCAGCAATCAAACTCCAAGTTGTAAAATTAATACAAACAGCTTAAATAGTTAAGGATTCATGATAAAGGAAGTCAGTAATTCTGTAAGTATAACTGATAAACCCTGTGAAATTTTGAAATATGGTTGGTCTTAATTAATTTTGGGTAAATTTTTAAATTTGTTGTTTCCACATATTCACAAACCCCTTTGAAAGATGCCATATGGTAATCTCAACTGAACACCTTTTGCACATCAAAAGGTTTCAGATAGATAACAGTATTCATTTTGAGTATTTTCACATTCCTTCTAAAATTTGAGGTTTACAAAAGGGCCTTCTCATGATCCAGAAATCAGAAAACAGTACTCATTTTGAATATATTCTTGTGTTTCAGCAAATAAATTGTTTATAGTAGATTCAAGTTTCTGCTAAAATTTCAGGAAAAGTGGGAAACCTTTTATTAACATTCACGATGAGACACACCAACTAGACTCCACATTTCACATCTTTTCATTAGTACAGGTACCAGTTAAAGAGGATAATGTTCCAAGAGCTTGGAACCAAAAACAAATTGCACAGATTCGCTGCAAATAAGCCTACAAGTGGAAAATGCAAGCACAAAGCAATCCTGAATCTAGATGTGTAAGGGAAAATTGCAGCCTTCCCCAATGTTAGAGATTCAGCCAATGTTATCACTTTGCATTTAGCCTAAATATAATGTCAGGGCTAACAGGAACCTGCAGAAGTTCCGATTGAATTTGAATGTGTTCTACTATAGCAATGCAGGAAAATATAAAATAAAGACACCTCAATTTGGAGCCAGCTACTGCTGATGGGGGGGGGGGGGGGGGGGGGGGGGGGGGGGGGGGGGGGGGGGGGGGGGGGGGGGGGGGGGGGGGTGGAGTACAAGTTCCTTCAAATGCTTACCTATCTAAACGACAAATAGGAGCTGAACTAGCCGTAAGAAGAGATTTTTTTACAGCAGCTTTCCAGCCAAATGGGAATGAGCCACCCTGCAAAAGTTGAACGTCACAGATGATAAACATTATCAATCAGATAATTGAATTCTTGAATCAAGGATAAAATGAAAACTTTACCCAGCCAAAGCTTCTAGACAAATCATTCCCTGTGCCAAGGGGAATAATTGCAACCGGAGGGACGGGCTTTCGTTCCTGCTTGTAAAGTTCTCCCAGACTCCCAAGGATCCAACCCACTGTACCATCTCCTCCTGCAACCTGTGATTCAACACAGGTTGGGCTCAAACAATCACATTGAATAGCTAGATGTAACTTTGGTCTTTCATAATTGCAACAACACTCAATTGGATATGCTAAGATACCACTATTCTCAACTTGTCCCGGGTGTCTTGGGCACACTCATCACCGTTCCTAGCTAGCTGCTCTAGACAACCCAATCCGTACTCTACGAATTCTTGCGGCTTCACATTTGAAAGGTCGAATACCTAAAAACACCATCAGAACTGTTAGCTGAAAATTCAGAAGCTTCCAATCAGTATCAGTCCATGTCTTTTGTACAAGAAATTTGAAATGAATGCAAAACTCGCTATACAAGTGATAATGTCATATTCTCAATGACCCTTGTTTCTCAACTTCACAACAAAGACAAAATAGCCAGAAAAATTCTCAAAAATTACACATCAAACAAAAATCACCTGGAGCAAACATTCTTATTTTTACAAACAATGAATTCACAGAAAAACACATCTCCGCCATCAAACCAAAAACATTCAACAACTCAATCACGGGTAAGAGAGAGAACCTGTTCCTCGCCCATTAACTGCTGGAGGCGTTCTTTGAGCTCGGGGCCGTGGCGGCCACCGCTGCGCGAATTGACGAAGACAACCATGGGGCAATCAACGGCCTCAGCGCCATCATTACCGAGGACGAGCTCGGTGGATTCGACACCGGCGGAGACGTCCTTGGAATTGACGGCACGGCGGACGGCGAGGCGGAGGTACTGAGGCATAGAGATCCTGCGCCTCAGATCATCCTTGTCAATCCGGAGCCCCGCAATCGCGCAGCTGAATGTCTCGATAATCGACGGCCGATGTGTCGGCGGATCCCGCACTTCCGGCGAGTCCATCTATCCGTCCACGGTTTACCACCACAACTCCGGGACCGATTCGGGACAATGCCACCGGAAAAACCGCGTCGTTGCGAGCAATTGATTCTTGTTAATGTTTTAAGACATTAATTATGCGTTTTTGTATTAATTGTGATTGTGAATTGAATAAAAACTTAAGAATCGGAAGAGGAAGAGATCGTTAACTTGGTCTGAGGGATTGATAAATTCTTGAGAACGTTCCAGATTAACGAAGGTGAGGGAAGTTGTTGACTATACAACGATATAGTGATAACGACATGGACGGAAATGGAGATTAAAAAGAGACTGTTTCGGTTCGGCGACGGATTTAACAAACAAAAAACAACAACAGAGAAATCGGGAAAGAAAGCAAACTCGTTTTGTGAAGAACAACCGTCCTCAATTCGGTGGTGGCGCCATGAGCTTAGACGTTCCGCTAGAACAGGGGGAATGTTTTGGGCCGTTCTGTATTTACCTATGGGTTGAGTTAAAGCCACGATTCATTTGGGCTAAAGGCCCATTTATGTAAATTTATCTATTAGCTCCAATTTTAACTATTAATATTAATATACTCCCTCCGTCCAAAAATACATTGCCTTTTAGGCTCGTGCACGCGAAGTAAGGAACCTATTTTACCTCTTAATTTTTCCCCATCATTAGTACTCCCTCATCATTATTTTAACAAAGTAAAAAAAATAGAGATTGGAAGTTAAAGAGTTTTCTTTAATTTTCCAAGAGTTTTCTTTATTTTAACAAAGTAAAAAAAAATGTACTTTAGAGGTAATAATTACTACCTATACATCTAAAAGTCCATGTATTTCCGACAAAATTTCGAGGCCTAAAAGGCCATCTATTCTTGGACGGAGGGAGTATTATTCTATCTTTATTGAGATTTAACCAATTTTATTTAATTATAATTTCCTATCTATGATAATAGAGAGAGTAGAGAGGAAAAGTAGAGAATGAATTGATGTGTTATTGGGGGTCTGCAGGACCCTTTATAGATGTGTTATTGGGGGTTTGCAGGACCCTTTATATAGGAGTTTACATATGGAACTAGGGTTTACTAGTGTTTATCCATACCTAATATAATAATAAAAGATAATCTCATAACACTCCCCCTTGGATAAACATCCTTACAAACTGCCTCATTAAAAACCTTATCTTGGAAAAACCCAGTGGGACCAAAAACCAAGATTAAGGGAAAAAGAGTGCAGTCGTTATTCTCCCCCTCAACTTAGCTTACATCCTTCAAGCGCCGCATACCAATATTGCGTATAAGCTGTGTAAATGTTGTAGTAGGTAAGGCCTTGGTAAATACGTCTGCTAAGTTCTCACTCGATCGAACTTGTTGCACGTCGATCTTGCCTTCTGCTTGGAGCTCGTGGGTGGAGAAAAACTTGGGGGAAATGTGCTTGGTCTTGTCGCCTTTGATATATTCTTCCTTGATCTGGGCGATGCAAGCTGCATTATCTTCGTATATCACCGTTGGCTTTTGTACACTTGATTCCAATCCACATGATGCTTGGACATGGTGTATGAATGATCTGAGCCATACACATTCTCTTCCGGTTTCATATAATGCGATAAGCTCTGCATGGTTTGATGATGTAGCAATCAGAGTCTGCTTTGTTGAACGCCATGAAATAGCCGTTCCACCATACATGAACACATACCCTGTTTGTGACTTGGCTTTATGTGGATCGGACAGGTAACCTGCATCAGAATAACCAACCAATTCTGCATTGTGTACTCCCTCGGATCTTTTGAAATATAGTCCCATGTCACTTGTTCCACGTAGATAACGTAGAACGTGTTTGACACCATTCCAATGACGTTTTGTCGGCGTTGAGCTATACCTTGCTAACAAGTTAACTGCAAAAGCTATGTCCGGTCGGGTATTGTTAGCGAGATACATAAGTGCACCAATTACACTAAGATATGGTACTTCAGGACCTAATATCTCTTCATTATTAGCTCGAGGACGAAAAGGATCCTTTTCCACATCAAGCGATCTAACGACCATTGGTGTACTCATTGGATATGCCTTGTCCATACTAAATCGCTTTAGGACCTTTTCAATGTAGTTTGATTGATGGATGAAGATTCCCTTCTCTTTATGTTCGAACTGCAGGCCGAGACAATACTTGGTCATTCCAAGATCTTTCATCTCAAACTCCTTTTTAAGATAATCTGCTGTCTGTTGGATCTCTTCTGGAGTCCCGATGATATTCAAGTCATCAACATAAACAGCGATGATCACATAACCCGACTTTGTCTTCTTTATAAACACACATGGGCTTATTTCATTGTTTATAAAATCTTGTCTCAGTAGATATTCACTAAGACGGTTATACCACATACGCCCCGATTGTTTTAATCCATAAAGGGATCTCTTTAGTTGAATGGAGTACATATGACGGGGTTCCGATTTGAATACTTCAGGTATTTGGAATCCTTCAGGGATTCTCATGTGTATGTTGGTATCTAAAGATCCATAGAGGTATGCAGTTACCACGTCCATTAGTTGCATTTTAAGTCGTTCAACAACTGTCAGAGCCACTAGGAATCTAAGTGATGTCGCATCCACTACAGGTGAATACGTCTCCATATAGTCAATTATAGGCTTTTGTGTAAAACCTTGTGCAACTAGTCTGGCTTTGTATCTTACAACTTCATTTTTCTCATTTCTCTTTCGTACGAACACCCACTTATAGCCGACTGGTTTTACATCTTCGGGTGTTGGAGCTACTGGTCTAAATACACCACGTTTGTTTAGAGAGTCTAGCTCTGCCTGGATTGCTTCTTTCCAGCTCTCCCAATCATTTCGATGTTGACATTCTTCCATTGTTTGGGGATCATTATCATCCTCATCCATGACTTCTAATGCAACCGCGTATGCAAATATATCATTTAGGACCACATCATTTCGATGCCACACTAACCCAGTGTTTGCATAATTGATAGACATTTCAACATTATCCTCAATGTGATTGTCGTTATCTTTAAAGTCCTTAGATAAGTTCTCTCCGGGAGTTTTATCTTCATGGATGTTATTAGTCAACATTTCAATTCCTGCTTGATTTAGGATTGATTTTTTCCTCTTCTGGGGAATAGCATCTTTAGAGCCTAGTGGTCTCCCGCGCTTCCGGCGTATCTGAGAGTCACTAGCTATTTGTTGGTTAGGAGTTACTGCAGGAATCTCCAAACGAGCTGGAGCATTTTCAGCTGGTATATGTGACTTGGTCACTCTCTTGGCATCTGTGAGCGCATCTGGTAATCTATTTGCTATGTTTTGCAAATGTATGATCCGTCGAACTTCAAGTTCGCTTTCATTTGTTCTCGGATCCAAGTGAGATAATGATGGTGTGTTCCATTCAATCTCCCTTTTAATTATCTCTTTTCCTTCTCCCCCTAGAATTGGAAATTTTGATTCATCAAAATGACAATCTAAATACCGAGCTACAAATGAATCACCTGTCCTAGGCTCTAGGTACTTAATGATCGATGGGGACTCAAACCCCACATATATTCCCAATCTTCTTTGTGGTCCCATTTTTGTTCGTTGTGGGGGAGAGATAGGGACATACACCGCGCATCCAAAAATCTTCAAGTAGAAAAGATTTGGCTCTCTTCCGGAGATAAGTTGCAATGGGGAGAATTGGTTATAAGCAGTTGGTCTTAGGCGAATTAAAGCCTCGGCATGCAAAATTGCATATCCCCAAGCCGAGGGAGGTAACTTGGACCTCATTAGCATCGGCCTTGCTATCATTTGTAACCGCTTAATTAACGACTCTGCCAGGCCGTTATGTGTATGTTGGTGAGCTACCGGATGCTCAACCACAATGCCAATCAATTGGCAGTAGTCATAAAATGACTTTGAAGTGAATTCTCCCGCATTATCTAACCTGATTCTTTTTATAGAGTAATCAGGAAAGTGGGCCCTTAATTTGATAATTTGGGCTAAAAGCCTTGCAAATGCAACATTCCGTGTTGATAGCAAGCTTACATGGGACCATCTTGTTGATGCGTCAATCAACACCATAAAATATCGAAATGGTCCACAAGGCGGTGTAATAGGTCCACATATGTCTCCTTGAATTCGGTCAAGGAACATTGGAGATTCTGCGTTCACCTTTGTTATTGACGGTCTTGTTATGAATTTGCCAAGTGAACAAGCCATGCATGTCAAGTCACCCTTTGATAGGATCTTCAGGTCCTTAAGTGGGTGTCCGTGTGAATTTGCAATGATCCTGCGCATCATTGTTTCACCTGGGTGACCGAGTCTATCATGCCACAAAGAAAATTTGGCGTTGTTGGCTAACTTCTGGTTAGAAACATTATATGATTCAATGGGGCAAATTATTGTGCCATATAAACCAGATGTATGCATTCTCATCTTTTCTAAGACTTGCTTCTGGCCAGTCTCATGAGACGAAAAACACAAGTATTCGATTCCATGTTCATTGTTGGTTTCTATATTATAACCATTTTCTCGAATATCTTTGAAACTCAATAAATTTCTCTGTGATTTGCTTGAGTATAGAGCATGCTTGATTTGTATCATTGTTCCTTCAGGTAACAAGATAGAGGCTCTTTCGGAGCCTTCTATGAGGTTGCTCGTTCCAGAGATAGTATTCACACTGGTTTTTGTCATTTGCAGGCTTGAGAAAAACTTCGGGTTTTTCAAAATAGTGTGAGTAGTGGCACTGTCAATGAGGCATAGTTCTCCACCATTGAAGATTCCATTTGATTGAGCCATTCTATATAAAGACAAACAAGCATATATAAATAAGACAATACTAAATATAATAAATAAGCATGCAAAAGTTCAAAGACTTAACCAAACAACCAAAAACAATCCGAAATAGTTCAAAAAACCTAGCAAAACAAGCAAACCCAATCTGAAAATAGTTCAAAAACAATCCTGAAAGAAATTGAATGCTAAACTGAAAAAGATATAAATTCAATTGATGAAATAGTCGTCATCTTCCTGGGGAGCAAGCGCATTTGAGTTAACGTCAGGCAAAAAATTGCCATCTTCACTTTGCTGTAAGAAATCGGTGACATCGAGATGAGTATTCTGAAGTCCCTCAAAGAAATCAGCATCAGCAAAGTTTGTCTCTACTCCTTTTCCCTTGGCCTTCAAGGAGTTTTGATATAATGTCACGAGATGGTTGGGCGTACGACAGGTACGAGACCAATGGCCAGGGGCTCCACAGCTATGGCATGGATTATCTCCTTTCGGTGCAACTTTCTCTTGCTTCTTGGGTTTGTTCCCGACATTCTTCTGGATATCAGGATTGACCCATGTACGGTGGTTTCCTTGGTCTTGTCCATGACGACCATGACCATGACCACGTCCACGATCGCGACCTCGCCCACGACCTCGACCTCGGCCACCACCTCTTCTGGAGGAGGTAGCATTTGCTTCAGGCATTTGAGATTTGTCAGGAGGTGGTGCTGAACCAGTGGGTCAGCTCTAGTGGTTATTCATGAGCAGCTGATTGTTCTCTTCAGCTAAAAGTAAGCAAGATATGAGTGTTGGATAAGTCTTGTACCCTTTCTCCCTGTACTGCTGCTGGAGTACCAAGTTAGTTGCATGAAAAGTGGAGTATGTTTTCTCTAGCATTTGATCATCAGTTATAGTTTCTCCACAAAGTTCCAATGTGGAAGTAATTCGATACATTGCAGAGTTGTAATCAGAGACACTCTTGAAATCCTGAAGTCTCAATTGAGACCATTCATACCTCGCCTTGGGTAGAATTACCGTTTTCTGATGATTGAAGCGATCCTTCAAACTCTTCCAGAGCTCGGAGGGATCCTTCATAGTCAAGTATTGAGCTTTCAAGCTCTCATGAAGATGGCGACGGAGCATGATCATCGCCTTGGCCTTATCCTGCGGGGATGAGTCCGATTTTTCAATGATCGTATTTTTCAAATTCTGGCTATCCAGGTGGAGTTCCGCATCTAACACCCATGTTAGATAGTTTCTTCCGGAAACATCAAGTGCGATAAACTCCAATCTTGTGAGATTCGACATCTATAATAAAAAACATAAAGTATAATTACAAGATGCAGGTATGAATGCCGTATATATGTACGTGTATGATTCCATCCAAAAATATATGTATATGCCGCAGTAAATAAAAATATATGCCAAGTTTTCCGAACGTCGTAGCCGAATACCGTAAAATATTGCAAAGTTAACGTGTTTTTGATTGTATGTAAGCTAAAGTCGTACGTAATCAACCCAAATCAAGCAGGAAACTAATTAATCAAACAATTTGCCGTATGTAAACTAATTAATCAAACAATTTGCCGTATGTAAACTAATTATACCCAAATCAAGCAGGAAACCCAAATATACGTGTTTTGATTGTATGTAAACTAATTAATTAACAAATTGCCGAATGCTGAGGTTATCAATTCAATTTGTTTCAAGATGCAAATAGTGATCAACCGAGTAATCGATATAATAAATATAACATAACTGCATTAAAAATAATAATATCCGCTTCAGGGGATATGGTAGATTAATCAAACACTTTAGGGATTGACAAATTAGTTTATATCCACTTCAGGGGATATGAAAACTTTTGATTAATTCAACACTTCAGGGTCGAAATTAGTTTATATCCACTTCAGGGGATATAAAAATTTTGATTAATTCAACACTTCAGGATCGAAATTAGTTTATATCCACTTCAGGGGATATGAAAATTTTGATTAATTCAACACTTCAGGGTTGAAATTACTTTATATCCACTTCCGGGGATAATGAAAAATATATAAAGAACAACGAAGCAAATAAGTATATAAAAGGGTATATGCTACCGAAGTCATCATCATACATGTATAGGGAACATGTTGAATCAACTAGGTAGGTCAGAAGGGTTAGAAGAAGAGAAGGGATCGAGATTGATTCGATCGTTATTATACCTTTTTCCTCCTTAGAGCAACTCGTGCTGATAACGTATGATAATAGAGAGAGTAGAGAGGAAAAGTAGAGAATGAATTGATGTGTTATTGGGGGTCTGCAGGACCCTTTATATAGGAGTTTACATATGGAACTAGGGTTTACTAGTGTTTATCCATACCTAATATAATAATAAAAGATAATCTCATAACACTATCTAGTTATATAAATTTATCGGAAATTTTGTGACGTACCCTTGAGGTATAGCTTATTTTGCGGGGTGTACAAAAGTTTTACCTTATTTTGCGGGGTGTACAAAAGCTTATTTTGCGACGATTCTTTACACACTAGAGAGACTCCATTGAATCCGCCAGTGCCAGAAGGACAAACGAGAGGAGCGAAGATATCGGCAACTAGGAGCTCTTGACTGCCGTGGATAGCACGATAATCTTACCAAGTTAACAAGCGACTTTCCGGGCGACGACTAATTCCCAGAGGTAATTAGTTACAATGCCTCCTTAATTACAAATCGAAAATCCCATCTTTAGGGAGTTACTGATTAAGTTTTAGTTTTAGTGATTGTATTGGTTCCAATTAGAATTTTTAGGGTTGGAATTTGGGAATTTATGATGTATCAATTTATGAATTGGGGGGTTTCGTTTGTCTAAAGTTGGCAAAAAAAAATTAAAATGCATGTTATTTTTATCTAGGATACTTAATAATACTAGAGAGATTTGTAAATAGGTTTTTAAAAAAAAACTCAATTTAATTTGCAGCTTCTATTTCATGTTTTAAATGTGTATGTTTTAAAGGCTTTCAAGAACCTTACATATGATGACATCTCATGAAGAGCTTCGGTAAAGGGTATGATGACATTAAACCCTTGAAGTATCTTCACGAAACGCTGAAATTTGTTATCGGCGGGGTCCTTCAAAGATTCGGACTCTCCAAAACGTGTCTCAGCGGCTAGGGTTTCACTCGACATCGGGTGCATCAATGTGTCACGAGTGCTTCTTTCCTCTTAGCTAAGTGTGGCACATCTTCAATCGACGTCGAGTCAATTCCAGTAGACGTCGAGTGGAATCTCAGTAGCTTGCCTTGTCCAACACTTAGCAAATTTCTGCTTCACTCCAGTAGGTGTCAAGTCAATTCACTAGACACCGAGTGAAATTCCTGCTTGGTTCCTTCTCTTCCAAATTCCTCCAAAAATATCTCTGATTCCTGCGAAATTAAACCAAAACTTGTGTAGATCTCTATTTCTTGCAAATATGCATAAACTACACAAATTCCATACTTTCCCAACTCATAAGTATAAAGTATAGATAGAAATCGAAATAAAAGAAAGTGTGAAACATGGTAAAATATGCGCACATCAACTAGTTCTTTTATCGCCATGGAAGCTCCCAATCTGTTGGCTTGACATCCATTGCATGTGGGGTGGACTAAGCTTAACGCTGATGGGGTTTTAAAGGGGAATCCAGGTTGAGTAGGGGGAGTAGGTATTCTGCGCAATCACTGGGTGTGCTCATAGGGCTTACACGTTTTCGTGTGGTATATGTTTTACATTAACCCTTGAGCTTTGGGCCACTTTTCATGGTTTATGACTTGTTGCACAACTCGACATTACTTGCTCATCATCGAATCGGATCCAAGCACTGTTTGTGAGTTGCTTGGGGATAGGAATGTGGCAGCCCATCCAGACTTCCATTTGATTGAGAAGTGTTGACACCTCTTGTACAACTGCAGTTGGGAGTTTCGTATTAGACATATATAAAGGCGAACTAACACCTTCGTGGACGAGCTAGCGAACTGGTCTCTTCTCTCGTCCCCTCTCTTACACTAAATATGTTGAACCTCCTATTTGTATTGATGAGACCTTGATGTATGTAGCTACTTGCTACCACAGAACACTTAGGGCCCGTTTGGTATGAATGTTGTAATCGGAATAAGAATGGAAATCAGAATCGGAATCAAAAGTTGAAATAAGTCATTACCAAGTCATGTTTTTTGGTATAATCTCGGGATGAGAAAATTATCAAATTCAACCTAATATCTCAAATTCATTCTATCCAAATTCAATCTACCCAAATTCAATCTATTCAATTAAAAAACATACAAATTAATCTAATCTTTGAAATTAAGCACAAATATACACAAATTAAAGTGGGGGAGAGTAAAAAATTCCAGTAGTGGCAAGACAAAGGGTTGAGGAGAGGAGGTAGGGGTGGCTTGAGCTTGCGATGGGGAAGGGAGGAAGCGGTGGCTGGTGCTTGCGATGGGGAAGGGAGGCTGGCAGTGGTGGCAGAGCAGAGGTTGAGGAAGGGAGGTAGGCGGTGGCCGGAGGAGATAAAGGGTTTGGAAGGGGCTGTGTAGATCTGGAAATAGGGGCATGAAGAGAGAGAAAGAGATGGTGCTTGGTGGATAACGGCGGCGCTGGAGGGAGGTTGTCGATGGTGCTGCTAGGGCGGTTGAGGTAGAAGGACGAAAGAGAGATGGTGGGAGGTCGTAGATCTGGTGGGTGATGACGGCGGTGGTTGGAGGTGCGCGGTGGGTGGACGATGGCGGCAGAAGGAGGTGCTTAGTGGGGGGAATGGTGGATGGTGGCCGCATGGCCGTTCCGTTATACTTTGAGGCTTTGTGCAACTAATATTTTGAGGCCTTTTTTTATTATTATTACGATAGTTCGAAGGGAGGATTGCAATAGTTAAATAAGTTGAATTGATTTATCTACAATAGGGTTTGTTTTCTATTTTAGAGGTGGAATAGCCTGCTTCTAAATGTTTGTGACATTTAAAAAAATAAGAAATTGGGTTGTTGTATTTTTTTTTGGAAAAAAATCAAAATAGGTTGCTGTTATAATTTTTTGGGGAAAAAAATATAAAAGGGCTGCTGATTTGGTAAAAAGAAAAGAAATTGAGCTCAAAATAGATTACTGCAGTAAAAGGGGTTGCGAATGCTGATAGCGCGATTCGAACTCGGACAACTTCCAGAAACAAGCGTGCCTCAAAAGCCCTTACCAATTGAGCTTACGAAACAATTTTTTTTTTGATATAAGGAAAGAAATTCGATTCTCTAGACAGGCCTAGAGAAACCGAGAGCCCAGACAAGCCGGGAGATGGACTAACCATCATGTACAACCTGAAGCAAATGACAGAAGCAAATGACTGAAAGTAAATAACAAGAAGCAAATGACGGAATTGAAAAAGCAATAATAAAGTACAAGCCATCCACACTGCAACCAACAAGCTAGCAGAACCAACGACCGACGAGCAAAACGGAAGACGCGCACAGAGAACTCTGGGGATCACTAGCTGACACCACAACATGGATTCTAAACAGAATCAAAAGGCATCATCACATTTCCACGACGTCTACAAGCTCGACAAATCAGTCACCGTTCACGTGAAACCTGTACCACAGCAAGAAAAGCAAAGTACACCAACCCGCACACCAAAATTCTAGCCAAACCATTGCCAAAGTAAATCCCAAAAACCCATCTCACACCCTCAAGGACGATAACAAGATCGTAAAGGCTATCACAAGGGAAATCAAAATAGAGGAAACATATAAGACGGGAAAGGAATAAACAAGCAACAATAGTAAACAAGCTAAAAGACCAGAAAGCGGTTAGTAAACGAACCAATAAGGCTCACAAATCCCCCTTAATTTGTTTTATCCAAACTAATCGTTCACTTTTTTTTGGGGGGGGGGGGGGAACAACACAATCGTTACAACAACGCTGATCGGAGGGGATCAACTCCAACAAGAACACACAGGGCAAGCCGGCGACGTTTGAGGACGGATCTAGGCCACCGGTGGGAGGCATGGCAACGGAGTATCACCGGAAAAGCCGCAAATAGAGGGCGTCAATGACAGGGCAAACGGGTGGGGGATCCAGGCTGCGGTGAGACAAGGCGCCATAGCGATTGAACCGGAGCGGAGAGCCAAGGAGGTGTTGGGTTGGGGGGCGAAGACACCCTGTAGAAGAAAGGATGTGTTGGGACAATGGGGTGAAGGCCCTGTAGATGAGATAGGAATCGACGGAGGCCGACGAGACGCAACGGAGTTCGGTGTGTGACGGTGGTGAGTCGAGGGCGAATAGCGGAGCCAAGATTGTTGGTGGCGGCGGCGGTAACCAAGGGCAACACGGGCGTTGCAGGAGGCCCTATGTCAAAATGGGTGGCAGCAGGCTGGCCAAACGCTCTCAAAAGAGAGCGTTAGACATAGCTAACGAAACAATATGTTTCACTGTGCAATATATATATATATATATATATATATATATATATATATATATATATATATATATATATATATATATATATATATGGATTGACTCGGGTGAGGACCATTTCTTATAGTGAAAACCGAAAGGACTAATCCTATTGGCTGCTTTTTAACAGTGGACCCCCCACTTTCAACTAAAATCCAACCATAAAACCAAAAATTACATAAAATAGCCACTAGTTTTGGAATTTCAATTTGTGTGTTATTTTAAGTTTTCTTTAATATTCCATATTTATTTTATTATTATTAGTGATCTTGTAATTTGGTATCAGAGCCTAGTTAATTAAAAATAATCTGTATTTATCTATAAGACAATCTGGAGGTGTCTACTAATTACCCCCATAAGACTTATCCTTATGCTTTACATTTAGATGTAAACGATAAGCATTTTGGAGCAATTTTAAATGCCATTTCAGACCAACTTATAGATCTAAAACTCGAAGTTAAAAAATTAGAACAATTATATATTGAGATTAGCAGTAAAATATTTAAGACTGTAAAAGAAACAGGCGAAGTACATCATTCAACAAATCTAAAAGCCATTAACGAAATTAGCCATCAGATAAGCCTAACATGAGGTGGTGAAATCAAGAAAGGAGATCCTTTTAAATATAGTTATCCATTTAAAAAATCCAAAAAGAAGTTTTCTACTAAACTAGATAATATAAAGAACAAGGCAATGGTAGAAGAAGATCAAGACGAAAATCAAAACCCTAAAAATGAATCAACATCCAATTCAACAAATAAAGAGATTTAGCACTAAGTTGGATGACCCAGAATGGAAGATGAAATTACAAAAACAAAAAGCCATTGAAACCAACTTTATGAACCAAGAGGTCATGAGCGACGACGAGTCTGAAAAGAATTCAGATGAAGAAGTTGTGTGTCAACAAATGGGATTAATTAACCTAAAAGATATGGAAAACATTCCCATATCTAGAGTCCAAAAAAGGTTAAATGAAATTTTAAGACAAAGAAAGCTGAGAGAGAATGAACCTGTAAAACAAAATGAAGCTAGAAGATATTACAGACGATATGAACATGGTTCTACCAGCAATTACAGACCTAAGGTTAAAGCCTAAAGAATTTCTAGAGAAGAAGGAAAGATTTGGAGTAAGCATCATGCCAAACCATAGACCAAATCAAACAGAAATTAACCTAGAACCCATAAGTGAAACAGGTTATAAATTAAACCTAGATGGTGTAAGAAATAGGCGTGAAATCATAATTATGGAAGAAAAGTATGATGAGTGTATTAAGCATGAATGTAGGTTGGAACTCTTCTCAATTCCTTAATTACATAGAGCATAGTTTCTATGGATGTATTGCCGACTGGTATGGAGCAATTGATGATGACCTAAAACAAGAACTTAGGAATTTGGCAAACCCAGTAACGATGTTCACGTTAATATGTGATTTAATAGAAGACGAATTCATTGGAGAAAAAGAAGATGAAGATAAGGAAGCTTTAAAATGGCAAAGAACCCTAAACAATCTTGAAATCTGTGACATGAAATATGTTGATAATTACATAACAGAATTCGAAAAGTATTATTATAAGATAGGGGAAAACATGACTAATCTGCAAATGTTCTTTGATAAACTTCCTGCCCCAATTAATGAACAAATAAGTGAAGAGTATCGAGAGTTAATTAAAAATGGAGATAAAGATACTCTTGGTAACAGAATTTCCTATGTTAGGAAATGGGTCGAGAAAAAATGTCGAGACATAAAAAGCACCCAAAAAATGAAAAAACAATTCTTAACTTGTTGGGAGACGCCAATAGAATGGGGATGTAATAATAGAGATTACCAAGGAAAAAGAAACTATAAGAGAAAAAGTTTCAATAAACAAAGAGGTGAAAAATATTATAAGAAGTATTATAAAAAACCATTCTCTAAAAACAGAAGGTTTTTCCAAAAAGCCTCGTTTTGTCCTGAGAAAAAGAAAAACTGCAAGTGTTGGGCATGCGGAGAATCCGGTCATTATGCTAATGAATGCAAAAACAAGAAGAACAATAGATTAGCAGAAGCCCTAGGTAGTTTGGATTATATCGAGCTATCTGAAGATGAAGCAGTAGACCTAGCCCTAAGAAATAACAAAGGGATAGTAGAAATAATAGAAGAAAAGCTTGAAGAAGAAATAGAATCTGAAAATGAGTCAATAGAAGGTGAAGAGATTAATGAAATGATGGAAGGAGAATCTCCTAGTGAGTTCTCTGATGAATATGAAATGACTACTTTAGCTCAACTTCAACAAGGTGAAACCTCTATTGATGAAGAACAAGTTGAAGAAATGACGAGGTCAGGGGTTGATTTCCCGATCATCGCTAAAGAACAGTTTGTTAAAAAATCATTATTCTCTAAATATGCTAAATATGTTTGCGAAGACATGTCTGGAAATGTAACTGTCAAGAATAATGAAAATCAAGCAACTGAAGTAAACTTAATCAATTGGGAAAACATTCAGAACAAGTTTAAATATATTTTCATATGGGCAAACATTCAGAAACATAACAAAGATAAAAAAAAAAATTAAATATATTTTCATATGTGGCATCCAAGTAATTATAACTCCATTACATGACTATGGAAAATATGTGCAATGCATTAATTTTGTTTGTGACATTAGGCATAAAAAGTTTAGCGATCAATACATCAGTGGTATAGTCTGTAATTTGAGTCAAGGAGCAGTTTCTTGGATCTTTAGGCCTAACTATTATGTTAGTCTAGAAGATCATTATGCATCTAAGTTCTTAGCTATAAAATTGTTAACAGAAGGTATTAGTATGCATAAAGGAACTTGTCCTTTACAATTAAAGTGGAAGGTAGTTTATAAACTTGAGAATACTACAAATCCTCCACAAAAGTGCCATATAGTAGAAGCTGAGAAATACGAGGTTGTAGGTCCAAGCAAAGAGGTTGTACCTGTTAAGCTAAAACCTGATCAAATAAGACTTAAGACCATTTGGATAAACACATTTGAAAATTCTACAAGCACTAGCGGTAATAAGGTTTTAACCATAGATGAAGAAGGTAGAATTCATACAAATGCTAAACCACTAGTCAGTCTCTCTAGATGTCCAAGTTTATCTAGAAACACTAGTTTTAGGTTCAATCCTAATCTTAGTATTACTCCAAAGAATCAGGGAGCTACTACAAGCAGAAAAGACAAATCGTTTGGGGTAGATGAAGACATAGCGAGCATGATAGGAGCATTAAACAAAAGGTTATAAAATAAAATTATAAGAGAACCAGCCAGACATAGTCTAGATCTAGGTTCCAGTCCATTTAGGGAAATAGTAACAGCAATTCCTCCAATAGTTCACAAGGTTAGAAAAAATCAAGAAGGATCATCTAGTTCCGAACAAAAAGGAAAGATAATAGGATATCAAACTAAAACCTTTAGTGAACCTATTTATGAAAATGATCCAAGAGCTAAGGATTTCAAGGAACCTCTCAACGAACCATTCCCAGACCCAGTTTTTGGAGACGAATTAGGAATGAGAATGGAAGTATTAGACCTCACACATCTCTATGGAGATAATATGAGGGTAGAGGAAAGTCTTGAACATGTCAGCAAAGAGCCACTAAAGAAAAATTATAGAATTACCAACCCAAATAGCATTTATATCCCAATAAGTATTTGCTTAGAATGGTTCAATAAATATGAATTATGTGCCTTTGTAGACAGCGGATGTTCAGTATGCTTTAATAAAAAGGCATTATTTCCTGAGTTTATTTGGTAGAATTCTCGTAGACCAATTTAAGTTAGAATAGCTTATGATAGTATCATGGTTCATTCAGAATTAGCTTCTGATGTACCTATCACGATAGGAGGAGTCCAATGTGTAATTCCTACACTCTAGGCTACTGATCAGCCCTCACATGATATGTTAATTGAAAATAATTTCCAAAGACTCCATGTTCCAGTAACTCAGCACATAGACATGATGGTCTTCAATATCAATGGAGAAGACGCTTGGGTTAAAAAGATTAAACAAGCTTATACACACCAAGCAATAGAGTTTACGCGCACTAAGCGTGGTGAGGAATATATTCTTCCTACACAAAGAGAATTTGCACTCTCTATATGTGAAGTAACATTAAAAGATAAAATTCTTAAACAACGAGAAAAAATATGTAAAGAGTTATATTATGAAAATCCTTTAAAATTTTGGGAAAAAGATAAATCATTTGCTACCATAGAACTAATAGATCCAAAAGCGGTCATTAGAGTAAAACAAATGGTTTACACTTATAAGGATCAACAAGAATTTAAAGAACAAATTGATGAACTCTTAAAGAAGGGTTTAATTCGAGAAAGTAAAAGTCCTCATTCTAGTCCTGCCTTTATGGTCAGGAATCATGCTGAAGAAAAAAAAAGGAAAAGCTAGAATGGTTATCAATTACAAAAAGCTTAATGATAATACTGTTTTTGATGGATAGTATATCCCTAATAAGACAGTCTTATTTAATAGAATACAGGGAGCCACTTGGTTCTCTAAAATGAATTGTAAAAGTGGTTATTGGCAGGTAAGAATGGATGAAAAAATTATTCCACTTACTGCATTTAGTGCTCCACAAGGACACTATGAATGGATAGTCATGCTCTTTGGTTTGAAAAATGCACCACAGATATTTCCGAGAAGAATGGACAATGTCTTCAAAGAATTTAAACATTGTTGTCTTGTTTACATTGATGATATCTTAATCTTTTCTAAAACTATAGAACAACATAAGCATGACTTGAAAGCTATAACTCAAAAATGTATTGACCATGGAATCATTTTAGGACAGAAAAAATGCATTTATGCTAAGCCTGAAATTGAGTTCTTAGGATTAAAGATTAAAGCAGGTCAAATTATTTTGCAAGAACATATTCTAAAAAAGGTAGAAAAATTTCCTAATGAAATCAAGGATAGAAAACAACTAGAAAGATTTCTAGGTTGTCTTACTTATGCTTCTGATTTTATTAAAGATCTAGCCAAGTTGAGAAAACCTCTACAGGTTAAATTAAAGAAAGATCAAGTTTGGAGTTGGACTTACTTAGATACTAAAATAGTCAAAGAGCTGAAAAGAAGATGTGAAAAACTTCCAATATTGACTTTACCTAATGAAGATGATGAGATGGTTCTAGAAACAGATGTTAGTGATTATCATTGGGGAGCTGTTTTAAAAATAAAGAAAGATAACAAGCTTTGTAGGTATAGCAGTGGCAGCTTCAACAAATCTGAGTATAATTACACTGTCATGGAAAAGGAGATTCTTGCAATTTCTTGTGGAATCCAGAAGTTTATAATATTCCTAGCTCCTAAACCTTTTACATTCAGAACAGATTGTAAAGGAATATTAGGTTTCATAAATAATAATCTTGATAATATGAAAGCACATGGGAGACTCCTGCGTTGGCAATTAGCCCTTAATCAATTCACTTTTACCATCGAACATGTGCAAGGATCTAAAAATTCTCTTACTGACAGCTTAACAAGAGAGTTAGCTGATGGATCAGAGAAATCAAACTCGGTGGGAAAATCCGCAGTGGGTGTTCCACCCATGGGATATTAATCTCTTAGGAGAAATACGAGGATACCAAGGATGGGTTTCCCCTCCAAGTTTTTATATTTCTGTTGATTTTGGAAGATTTACTGAGAATAGATTCTGTCGTGGACTCTTACAAGCGAGACACAGAGCGGTTATATGAATGTTAACCCTAGAGATAATTATAAAAGTTCTCCAACTACCTATTGAATTCCAGGAAGATATCTGTAGAAGATGGAGGATGAGAGATTTCAAAAACTTCTACTGGATGGTAGCAATGAGAGATCACGATACTCCAGCAAGGATAAGAGAATGGTGTAACCATTTTTGTGTAAACAATGGCGCCGGATCGGGAGGATTATCTTTATCCATCATGCCAGATGAAGATGCAGATTACTTAAAATCATGGAAATATGGAATGTGTAATGGAATCTACAATTACAGGCGACCATGGCCAAAGAAAGAAGAAGAGAGCATCTTGTACAAGTACTTCGCTAAGTTCCAGAAGGAGGTCTTCCTCAGAGCAGCAAAATTTGAAAAGATAGAAGACATAAACTGTTGTCGTGTTATCAGTGCCTGCATGGATGTTAGCCAGGGAAAAACCCGGCTACCACATTACCTAATCTTCCTACTATTAAGGGAAGACTACTAGTACGTGAAAGATCCAGTAGTGGAAGGAAGAATTGACATAGTAAGGTATACATGGGAGGCAAGATCAAAAGGATTCTTTTACATCTACTACAACATCAATAAGTTTAGACTGACTGACTGTGGGATATTCAAAGTTGGAAATACAACCTTCATCGTAACCCCACAACTCAATCCATTAATGCAGCAAGCCATAAATAGGACCGAATCCATCGAGCTTTACTTAGCAGAAATAGAGGCCGGTCACTTTTTAGATAAAAGAGGACATGAGAGGATGATCGATTTACTGATTGCATGGGATCAAGAATATACTGAAGGATTAATGCTTGATCTCGATCTAGACAACGATCAAGATCTAGAGTTTGCTAATACTCTCGATCTAGTTCAAGATTACAATAATGATGACCTAGAAGCCAACATGGGTGAAGAAGGAGTCTGGAACCTGGATGAATGCAGCTAAATTATTGAAGAATCTAGTCAGCCTTTACATGATTTGTCTTTTTCTTTTTACTGTTTAGCATGTGAGTGGTATTATTGAGTCAGCACTGTGTGCTTTTATTGCTTTCTGAGTAAGGGCCCATTTGTCGGCCATTTGTAAAGAAGACGTTGGAAGGCATCCAATGCTCTCTACTCAGCTCTATAAATAGAGTCATTCTCAGACTTCTCAAGACACAAAAATCCAGAGAGAGAAAAAACCATATGAGAAGAGAGAAAGAGTCTTGTACCATGTCACGCAGAGAGTGCCAACTGCTTATCATCCGCAAACCAATGGTCAAGCAGAGATATCAAATAGAGAGATAAAGACCATTCTAGAGAAAACAGTGGCACCTAACAGGAAGGATTGGAGTCTATGGCTGAATGACGCTCTTTGGGCCTATCGGACGGCCTATAAGACTCCTATTGGTATGTCCCCTTATCGAATTGTCTTTGGAAAGGCAGGTCATCTCCCTGTAGAGCTTCAGCACAAGGCGTATTGGGCTGTAAAGAATTGCAATATGAGGTTGGATGAAGTGGGTGAATTCAGAAAGCTTCAACTGCAAGAGCTGGAGGAATTGCGTCTGGATGCTTATGATAATGCAGTGATCTACAAGGAGAAGACCAAGGCTTGGCATGACAAACACATCCTGCGGAAAGAACTAACAATCGGAGATAAGATTCTTCTATACAAATCACGCCTGAAACTCTTCCCTGGAAAGCTTAGATCAAGGTGGGAAGGACCCTACACCATCTCAAGGATTTTCTCTCACGGAGCAATTGAACTCCATGATCCCAAGTCTAATGAGCTCTTTAAAGTCAATGGTCATCGGGTTAAGCCATACTTTGAGAACATTCTGCATCGCGAAGAAGAGGAGTTGGTGCTTGCTGAACCAACCCATTAGGCCACTTAAGGACCATCACGTCGAGCCAACGACTTGAAACAAAGGCGCTGCTCGAGAGGCAACCCGAGGTAAGTTCTCATTTCTTTCTCATCTTTATTATTTTCTTAGGTAGTTTTCATTAGTTATTTATTTTAGGATTAGTTAACATAGGTAGTGGTAATAATAATTAAAAAAAAAAGAAGAGACGGAAATATGAACCCGCAACCACCTCACTGGCGGCGGCCGCAGCATCCAATGCGGCGGCCGCCGCATATCAATCCGCGGCGGGGGGACAGATGCGGCGGCCACAGCATATGCTGCGCCCGCCGCACATCAGGACTGTGACAAATTCTTAAAAAAAAATCAATTAAAAGATAGATAGATCACGGGAGCCCTTCTTCAAACCCTATCTACTTTCTCTTCTATGACACCTGCCGCCATACACTATTGTGTACACACTCACCATTGTCTTCTTCCTCTTCAACCTTCAAGAGCCCCATTGTTGTCTTCTTCCTCCACTTCTCTCCTTCCATCACCCCCCTCAACCCACCTTTCTCACCGGATCCGGCCTCCCACCGAGCAACCAGACCCGGATCTACAGCCATCCACCGGAATCGCGGCCACCGACCTCCACAGAACACTCCGCTGCGCCGAAAAAGAGCGTCTGCTGCGTTTGCTGCGCCCGCCGCCACATTTGCTGCGC
Source organism: Persicaria maculosa (assembly GCA_963922045.1). Classification (NCBI taxonomy): domain Eukaryota; kingdom Viridiplantae; phylum Streptophyta; class Magnoliopsida; order Caryophyllales; family Polygonaceae; genus Persicaria; species Persicaria maculosa. Next base: position 48,570,048 of record OY998259.1, on the reverse strand, counting down.
CCGCCGCACCGTCCGCAGCCGCCAGGTTTGACCGTGGTTCATTGGATTGAATTTGTTTGGTGTGTTACTTTCTTCAGCTTTATTGTGCTATTGTGAGTGGTTGGTTGAGAAGTCATATATGTGCTTTAACATTGTGAATTTGGGTTGTTGATTGAAGAATTGGGATTTGGTGATTTGGTTGAGATATATTGGTGTTAGTAGGCTGATTTGATTGAGATACTTGAGGTGTGTGGAGTTTGTTTCGGTTTGGTGGATTGCTTGAGTTTGTTGAGCTTGAGCTGGAATTCTAGATTTATTTTTGGGTTAAATTCACTGCTGAGATTTGATAAGCATGGTGCGCCGCTTGAGGAATGCGTCTGATGAACAGAGGAAGTTCTGTAAAAGCTTTGATCCAAAACGATTCGTTCAGACGAAGTTTTTCCATATTCCGACCTTACACACATTGGGCATGTTAGATGTTACAAGGCGGATGCTTAGCCATGGCGGTTTGGGGGGATTTATAGACCGCAGTGCCCCTACGTATCCTGAGCTGGCATGGGAGTTTCTAGCTACGTTGCAGCAGGTGGATAACTCGAGAATTAGGTTCACTTTGTTGGATCAGCCTCACGTTTGCACACATGACGAGCTAAGACAGATTTTTGGGATCTCACGGGCGCCCACCCCAGATTGGTATTTCATGGCAACAGAGCAGCAACGCCATGATGTATGGTTCAAAGCGACTGGAACTCAATTTGACGGCTACAAGGGAGAGTATAACTACAATGTCGTCCACCCTTGCCTCCGTCTAGTTCACAAAGTCTTGGCCATGTCTTTCAGCGGCCAAGGCGACGTGAACAAAGTGCCTGCTGGTGATCTAGCTTGGTTGTGGAGCTTTGCTCCCCAGTCCTGTGGTACGCCGGACTGGGTTGAGATCTTTGTGGAGAGATGTGTGAAGATTCAAGGGAAGAAATCAGGGAAGATTGGTTTGGAAGGCATGATTAGCCTCATCGCCTACCAGTTTCTACAATCTGAATAGTGCGGTGCACCCATGTCTGGTGGGTACACCTATACAACAAAGCAGCTGAGGAGGGCTTTCGTGCTTGAGGGCTCTGATGTGGCCGGCTGGTTTTGGAAAACGGGGAAGCGTGGGGAGCAACAACTACGCCTTCCTAGGCCCTTACCTTATGGGCCTTCCAACAACACCCTATACATTGTCGTTGACCAGGCGCAGACTGAGGATAATGATGAGGATGATGAGGACGATGCTGATGTAAAGACCGGAAAATTTTAGAATATTAAATTATTAAAATAGTTATTTATAATCATTCCGATTTCTAAGATTGGAGAGGTTTGAAATTTCAGTCCTTGAGCTATTGATTTTATTCTAAATATTTTAAAACGAGTTCCGGCATTATTTAATTGGAAATTTAAAATATGTTATACTCTGTCTTTATATACCAAAAATTAGAAAATAATGTTCGAATTCCATTATTCATTCGGATTTGAAAATTTAAAATCCATTTTGAATTGGGTCGGGTAAGGTCGAGAGAGCGGATTTTGAGGTATTTTGTTCGGGTATTTGAATTATCTATTTGGGACCACTTGTTTAGGAACTCTTCTTACCCATCGGATTTCCCAACACTCCAGCAGTAGAAGACAACCCTTCCTTGTCCCATTGCTCTTCTTCCCTTTACAAATGAGACACCTCTTTTCCCAGTGCATTCTAATTATGGCTCAACCCATCACCATCCTCTGCCTCTCTCCCACACTTTCCTATCTATTTTGGTGAATGTTTCAGACAACACCCACACCATTACAGCTCCCCACCTTTGTCTGCTTTGCCTGCAACCCACCCTTCATGTCTTTAAAAGTTCCCTTGGAGATTGGATCCCAAGCAAACCCACCAGCCCCATTCTCTTCTGTTCCTCCTTTCATTCCCCTGCCGTGAGCAACAATAGCTACCCAGAAACCCACAAGACAACTCCATCCTCCTTGAAATTTCCGAGCTCCCCTATTCGCCCTTCGGCGGAGCCGAGCACCACCATCACTGAGACTACATTCATTGGAACCTTCCCCGCCTCTGTTTTATGGAAGAAACCCCCGAGGAGAGCAGCCGAGCAGCAGCACCAGACCTCCGTCCACCTTCAGTATCCGGGAGGACCGCCAGGAGCCACCGGAGCCGTGTTTCGCCCCCTGCATTCCGTTCGAAGGTCGGTCATAGTTCTCCTTCGTTTTCCGATCGTTACCCCTTAAAGCTCCACCTTTAATCCATTTCCTTCCTTCCTAGGCCCTCGAGCCGCTGTCCCTTGCGTCCTCGCAGTCGGGACGCCGCCGTCGAAGCCGGAGCCGCCCTCGGAGTCGCTCGGTAATCCCTCTTTCCTTCCTCTGTGTGCATTCGAATCTGTGTGTGTTGGTTGGGGTCGGAAACTCCTTTCGGTCGGGATTGGGTGAGTGTGGTGTCGGAAGGGAGCCGCCGGTGGCCTGAGTTCTCTCCTCCCCTTCCCTTCGCTTTTCGCCGTCGCTCTGCAGATTGTATTAGGAAGGGGATGAAGGGCGCCGGTTTGGTTCTTTCCTTCTTTTCTTTATTTGGACCGGTTCAGTTGTTTTCTTTCCACAAAACCGGTTCGGTTCATTTCATTTAAAAAGAGAAAGGGGCTGGGCCATCTTACATCCGAATTGAACTGGGCCTATTCGTTCCTTGGGCCTGGTTCTTGATGGGTTATTTGGGTTTTGTTAAGTGTTGTTGTTATTATCCCTTTATACTATATATACAGTATTAATTTGCTAAACCGTTATCAATATTATTATCATTGTTATTGTTGGGAAAAATAAAAATATATATATAATTCTGGGATTTTATATATTTCAAAAGTATTTGGAAAATGTATTTAGTGATGTTAAAATTTGTGATTTTAGGAAATTCGAAAAATGGGTTTTGATTTATAAATATGGTTGTGAAAATAGCATTATTTTGTGACTAATGTCGGAATTTATTTATGTAATGATTTTGAAAACAGACATGCCGGGATTGTGTTAATAATATTATTTTGGGAATTTGTTAAGGATTTAAATGATAAATGTCGGAAATTGGCCAAGTATGATTTGAGAAATTATTTTGAATATGAGTTGACTTAATTTGGGATTTAAGAGTTTGGAAAACATTGTTGGTAAGATTTATCGATGGGTTTGATTGGAAATGAAATGATTTTGGTTGATGTTAGTCATATCGAAAAGGTTTTGGAAAATGGTTTTACCATCGATTGGTTTTGAGGATGTTGAGCACTTGGGTTGCGTGTGTATAAATGTTGGTCCGGTAGCTTATGACAATGGCTTGATGATAGGTGTGTATTGCTTTTGGACTTGCATTGGGCCCTTGCTTGTATTATCTTGCTGTTCTGCATCTTCAGGTAAGTTCCCTAGGGGGCTTACTCAGGTTGGACATTCATGCCTGTTGTTGCATTTTATGTTAGGTGTTGCATATGCATAAAAGCATGCCATGTAGTATCCTGTTTAGGTTGCACTAATTGAATGAGCATCTGGCTACTATATGCGTTTGTTGTTAGGAGTGAATCAAGTATGAAATATAATGAAAATAGATCAAACCAGACTTAGGCCCCAGCAAATAAATACAAGACTCCTCCAATGCAGTAAGAGAAAGTCAGGATCGAATCCACGAGGAAGCACGTCAGCAGTTCTCAGGTAGCTGTAAATTCTCACAGGCAAAGCAGCAGAAAGACAGAAACACAGGAAAGAAACAGAAATAAAAGCAGAAAAAACAAAAGCAAAGGCAGAGCAAAACAGAATAGACAAAGCAAAGCAGAAACTAAAAGCAAAGGCAGAGGCTTGTCGATCTCGACAAGAGTCAACTCGAGATCGACCACAGCAGTGAACAATAGAAACTCAGAAAGTGAAAATCGATGAAAACAGAAGAAAACCAACTCGACCTAGACCAGCTCCTACTCGAGATCGACAAGGGCAGTACTCGATCTCGACAAAGGTCTACTCTATGTCGACTGGAAACAGAAACTTAAATTTGCAGAATCTCGAACAAAACTCAGAATTTTGACAGAAATAAATCAATATGCTAAAAGACTTCCAAAGCCAGGGTTTCAACACCACAACGATAACCATGCAAAGTAACACATAAAGGCATAAAAGATCATGCTTTCCATCAAATAACTTTCGTCATTAACAAATAGGCATATAGAGGCTTTCGCATAAACCCTAATTGTTACTAACCCTTTTTCACATAATTAATCCAAGTTGCATTAAGATCACTTTCGCTTCAATAACACAAACAAGGATCACCTTCAACTCTCGCAAAAGAATCATGCTCATAGGGATAGAAGATGAATTGCACAAAAAGATCTGACCTTTATCGCATCGCCTCACATGGCCATCGTCGGGCTCACCCCAGCCCCAGAAGTGGGTGGACTACTCGCTCTTCATCGCAATAACAGATATTGATGTATAAAAAGAAACTTGCATTAAAACTAAATTCAAAGCTTTTACAATCCTGGCGATCAACTTTCGCAGAAAGCCAAAACCTTAAAAACCTTAAAACTCCTAAACTCTATGTGTAACTAAAGTCGTCTCTGAAATTGAATGATGAAAACTGAGCCCCATGGGCTTTATTTATAGCCTTCTAGTCCTTGCTAGTCAAGGATAGAATCTTCTATCTCTATCTAAATTTATATCTAAAATGCTAAAAGATAAATAAATTGCTTAATGGAAATAAATCAACTAAGGAAAAGATAAATCTAACTAAGGTAAGTCTTCATGTGTTGATAGATTCCCTTCCATGGATAGAATTGATCAACTTTGGATAGATCTCTCGGCCAAATCAACTTCCTTCACGCCCAAGCAACTCCAATTCGAATAGGACTGATCAACTTGACGTGTTTCTGGAACTTGAGCTACTCGACCTCGACAAGGGCTCGTCGACCTCGAGTAGGATTGATCGTCGACTGGACTTCCCGGCTAGCTCTGCTCGATGTGGCTCGATCTTGGCTCCTGACGCTCGTCGACCTCGAGTAGCCCTAGTCGATGTCGAGTAGGAGTGGGTCATCGACTAGGTCTCCTCGGGTGGCTCTACTCGACTGGCTCGGATCTGGACTCAGGGGCTCGTCGATCTCGACTAGGGCTTGTCGAGATCGAGTAGAGTGGTGGTCTCCCCAGGTCGAGCATCTTCTCCTCGGCATGGACTCGGACTGATGTTGGACGGCTCGTCGATCTCAACTAGGGCTTGTCGAGATCGAGTAGGGCTGTGCTCGGCTTCTCGTCCTCGGCTTCTCGGGAAGCTTCTCGCCTCGTCGACTCCGGGTGTGGCGCTGAGGCGTAGTCGATCTCGACTAGGGTTTGTCGAGATCGAGTTGGCTCCGGAAGTTGGGTTGACTCAGCTCTCTTGATCAGGCTTGCTCGACCAAGGTTGCTCGGACATGCTCGTCGAGGTCGAGTAAGGTCTACTCGAGATCGAGTAACCTTGACTCTCAGACTGATTCGATTTGTTCCGTTGCTGCTTTGACCTTGGACTTCTGTAGCTGTTTTCCGAGCTTTTCTGAACTTCTGTAGAATTGCTGTAAAACGCCTCGAATTCTGCGAATTAAACAGAAATTGGTGTAGATTCCAAAATTTGGCAACTAAACATAAACTACATAGATTCTGTACTATCTAAGCCCAAATGAATGCAATGTATGCAGAAATCGATATAATCTTAAGTGTAAAACATGGCAGATTCAGCTCACAACAAACACCCCATACTTAAGCTTGCTTGTCCTCAAGCAATACTTTTAATTGTCATTCAGGGGAAGAAATCAAAACTCTCAACATCTTAGATTCATTCTTTATATGTCCCTGCAATCAATTACCATCCTCGAAAAGGTACTAGTGTCACAGATCCATGCATGTGTAAATATATCAAAGCAACATCTACTCACAAAAGGAGGTTTATGCAAAAACAATTCATGTGACAAAGCATTGATAATCAAGAAGACTTTAATTTAAGCTCAAATAAGGAGTAGATTGGTAAAAGGCTCAAGGTGGGCAATTTTTGGCAATGTGGTGCTAATGATCCGGGGAAATGGAGTATTTCCAAACTGAATTTCCACATTCCTTCTCTTTGAGATTCATCACCTTTCATAATGCTTTTTCTCAATAATAATGCTTTTACCTCTCTAACCTCAGCACTGCCTTCTCGCGAGTCGCAAACATGGGTGCCATGAATGGCCCCGGATACTTAGTGCTTTGGACTCCTCACAATGTGTCCCATCTCTCCAAACTATTATCTCAGCGAGCAGGGTCGATCTTTGATCGGATTTTCTTTCACTCATTAAATTTTCCATATAATTCAAACAATTTCCTTCCAAACTCCAATAATGATAACAATCACACAAACACCATATAACATCTCCATAATGTAACATCATTCTCAACATAATCCCCGGATAAGGTAAAGAATGGAAATATTTAGATCATGTGGAGCAATAATTGAAATAAGGCATAATATGGCTTTTGCAATGCATAAGCATAGGTAAGGCTTGGAATTTGAACATATGAGCATTATATGGAAATATAAAGTCCTCCATCATCTTATCATGCAACATGTCAAAAGCGATTTCAATTTTTACCTCCTTTCATGGCTTTCAATAAAATAATGTACTTCATTGTGACTTCCCTTTACTAGGCAATTTCATGCTATATCTCTAATGAATCTTAATTTTGCATCGTCGAGTTCAATATAAGCTTCCATGACATTATTCAAAGTTTCAATGGGGGTCATTTTTCTCATTTTTGGAAATCATGCATATAAGCACATAAATCAATAATGCATTCTAAAATAGCCATGTAGCAATTCTAAGAAATAATGCACATGTAATGTCAAATATGAAAAATATGCATAATGTAAGCCCTTCCCCCACCCCATACTTAAACATTACAGTGTCCTCACTGTATAAAAATAAGATAAGGGTAAAGAAAGAAACTCACTAGACAAATGTGTAGGGCTTCATAATATCGAGTGGAGCACCTCCTGGTCGAGATCGAATTGTTTCTATCCATGGACCTGAAAAGTATGGAAGACATATATCCACAATAGCAAAACTAAAAGTGTTCCAAAACAAAAGCAAAAAGCAACAACGTCTCAAAAGTCCTAAAAAGTCTATGTACATGCTCTAGATTTTATAGTCGCTAGGCCGACTTTTCCATTTAGCTCAAGGTGGCATTTGCAGGGCCCATGTAGCTTGGGCCTCAAATAGAACTCCATTCTTGTCCCTTAGCTGTAATCCTCCAGAATGGACTTTGTTCACCACGAAAGGTCCCATCCGCTTCTTGTTGAATTTGTTGGGAAACCAATGATCCTTAGATTTAGAGACATAGAGCTTGTCTCCAACTTCATATTCTTTAGGCTCATCATTGGATATCCTACATAAGCGCACATACCAAGGCAAACCTCTCCCATGTATAGATAGATCTTTAATGGAAATAGGAGAAGAAAGATCCATACCTTGGCTTACCTTCGCAGAGACGGAATCGGGGACTACAGTGTTTGGTCGATCTCGACTAGGGTTAGTCGATCTCGACGAGACTGCAGGTTCTGGTGGTGGTCTGCTCGAAGATGCAGAAGTCGATGAAGGCAGGGGCTGGTCGATCTCGACAAGTCTGGTCGATGTCGACGAGGGTTCTGCTCCTGGTGGTTTGCTCATCGAGGAAGGCGGATCTGGTGGCGACGGGTGGTGGTCGATCTCGACAAGGCTGGTCGAGATCGACGAGGCTGGTCCGTCTGGTGGAGTCAGTGTCGAGGAAGAAGGATCTGGGCTCCCCGATTGGTGGTCGATCTCGACAAGGGTGGTCGAGATCGAGGACGATCCTGGCTCTGGTGGTCTCTGCGTCGAGGAAGCAGGGTCTGGGCTCCCCGAGTGGTGGTCGACCTCGACAAGGGTGGTCGAGATCGAGGAGCCTGGTTTGTCTGGTTCGCTGCTTGATGATGCTGGTGCTGGTGGAGGCTCCTTGGTTTGGTCGAGATCGACTAAGGTCCGGTCGATCTTGACCCCATACTTAGCTCCTGTCAAGGCATCCGAAAAATAATTAATCCACAACGACTTACCTTGGTCCGTGTCGATTGGATTCTCTGTGTTCTCCTTGAGGATTGCCATGATCTCCTCCACCTGGGCCTCCATGTCCCTCTTTTCTATCTCCTTAGGGGTCATATTTCTGACCTTGGGTTCCCCGCAGGTGATGTAGCCAGCTGAGATAGATTTGACCTCTTCCATTGGACCTGTATGCCTTTCAGTTTTATTAAAGGAATACTCAATTACCTCATCGCTGATGTTGAAGGTGAGCACTCCTTTCCTTACGCTTATGTTGGCATCCACCGTCGCCAAGAAGGGTCTTCCTAAAATAATTGGACAAGCAGGATCTTCTTGCATATCAACAACTAAGAAATCAGCAGGGACAAAGAATTTACCTACTTGTACTGGCACATTGTCCACCATGCCTGTTGGAATGACCACTGTGTTGTTGGCCATGTAAAGTCTAGCATCCACAGGCTTTAGGGCACCTATCTTAATCTTGGACCAAATCGTTAAAGGCATTATACTCACACTAGCTCCAAGATCACATAAGGCATTAATTTTATATGGGCCAAATCCAATAGTTATAGCAAACTTACCTAGATCCGGCCTCTTCTCCAGTATGTCCAGATGGCTGCACTCCTCTGTGATTTCAGCCATCGATCGCTTTTTGCTCAGAATCTCCTTTAGGAACTTGACATAAGATGGCATTTCATTGAGAGCTTCTGTGAAGGGGATGGTGACGTTGAGTTTCTGAAGCATCTTGATGAAGCGCTGAAACTTCTTTTCTGCCGGGTCCTTTAGAGATTTTGTGGGGAAAGGCAGCTTCTTTTTCTGAGTCGGAGCCAGAACAGACGTCGGAGGTGCTGCAGGCTGCTCTATGTCGACCAGGGGCTCCTCGACATCGACTACAGTCTTGTCGACATCGACCAGGTTGGGCGCAGTCGAGTTGCTGTGTGGTGCAGACGAAGATTTTTGCAGGTTCTCCTCGAGGTCGAGTAGGCCCTTGTCGAGATCGACCAGAGGTTTGTCGACGTCGACTAGCTGTTTCTCGCTGTTCTGCTGCTTTCCGACCTCTGGCTCTTGCAGTTGATGGCCGCTTCTGAGTTTTACAGCAGCGACGTGTCCAGTCTTTCCCTTAGGATTTGGTTCTGAAGATCCAGGGAGCGCACCTGACTGTCTGGGAATTCCTGCTGCCAGCTGACCAATCTGTGTATCAACTGATTTCCGCCAGATATCAATTTCCCCAAGCCTAGAGTTGACACCTTGCATCTGAGTATAGACGGAGTTGAAGGACTGCCTAGTTTCTGAGTGGTTCCTCCGTATTTCCTGTAGGACTGTCTGTATATCATCCTTTTTCTGGTCCCTTTCCGGATGTCCTGGAGCTCTGTAGGGCGGGGGGTTCCTAGGGACACCTTGGTTCCATTGTGGTTGCTGAAACCTTTGGTCCCCCATGTAGCGATTGGGACCCCCTGCGTAAGCTATCTCCTCGTGGTGCTCTGCCAGCTTGACTTGCTCTGTGTGTGGGCACTCAGGAGTGGTGTGCCTTTGCGATCCGCATTCAATACAAGGCTGGTTGACAGAGAGATACTTTACTTGTTTGAGGAGCTTCTTATTCTGGTCTCTGTAGTACTGCTCCCTAACATCTGGATCAATCTCCTTAGGTGGATCATATAGGGGCATGGATGGTGCTGGCCTGGCGTATGGGTTCTCTTCATAAGTTGCAGTAGACCCATACTTGTTGTCATAGGTGGTAAGCTTCTCTAGCACACCCCACGCGTCACTTGGCGGCATTGTCAGATACTCATAGCGAGTATAATGGTTGATTCTGTCCTTAGTGCCTTGATCAAGAGAGTTGAAGAAGATCTCCTGAATGACGTAGGGTGGCTGTCCATGAGTAGGGCAAGATCGCAGAAGTTCTTTGTAGCGCTCCCATGCCTTTGCCAGCGGTTCCCCTTGCTTCTGTCTGAAGGCGGTGATTTTCTGGCAGAGATGTGCTGTTTTGGCGGGTGGGAAGAATTTGTTCAGGAACTCTTGCTCTACTTGGGCCCAGGTTGTGAGTGATTTTGGTTTCAGCCCTTCCAGCCATTTCAATGCAGGCCCAGCGAGAGACCAGCGAAAAGATTTCATCTTGACATATTCCAAAGTTGTACCTTCAGCAAGAGTACGGCACATGTTAGCAAAGTTTGTAATATGTTCAAGATGACACTCATTAAATCTACCATAAAAGGCATTATTTTTAAGCTCTATAAGAAATTGAGTGCGAATTTCAAAAGAGTTATCAGGGATAAGAATCGCCGATTCAGGCACGACGAGAGTTGGGTGCATGTAGTCCTCTGCCGTGGTTGGATATTGGGCCATCTCAGCTTGTGCTTGTTCCCTTGCTGCTTTCTCAGCGGCGATAGCAGCATCTTTAGCGTCCAATTCCCTGGTAAGCCTAGCGATCAGCTGTTCCTGTGTTTCAGCGGCCGCCATGGCTCTTTGTAGTTTAGCTCTGATGTGAAAAAGGCGTTCCGGTTCGTCTAAGGCGTCAAACTCAGGTGTTTGACCAGAACGACGCATACACCTGCAAAGTAACTCAAAGAAACAGTGAGAACTGACTACCTAAGGCGCGATTGATAGCTTCCCCGACAACGGCGCCAATTTGTTATTAGGAGTGAATCAAGTATGAAATATAATGAAAATAGATCAAACCAGACTTAGGCCCCAGCAAATAAATACAAGACTCCTCCAATGCAGTAAGAGAAAGTCAGGATCGAATCCACGAGGAAGCACGTCAGCAGTTCTCAGGTAGCTGTAAATTCTCACAGGCAAAGCAGCAGAAAGACAGAAACACAGAAAAGAAACAGAAATAAAAGCAGAAAAAACAAAAGCAAAGGCAGAGCAAAACAGAATAGACAAAGCAAAGCAGAAACTAAAAGCAAAGGCAGAGGCTTGTCGATCTCGACAAGAGTCAACTCGAGATCGACCACAGCAGTGAACAATAGAAACTCAGAAAGTGAAAATCGATGAAAACAGAAGAAAACCAACTCGACCTAGACCAGCTCCTACTCGAGATCGACAAGGGCAGTACTCGATCTCGACAAAGGTCTACTCTATGTCGACTGGAAACAGAAACTTAAATTTGCAGAATCTCGAACAAAACTCAGAATTTCGACAGAAATAAATCAATATGCTAAAAGACTTCCAAAGCCAGGGTTTCAACACCACAACGATAACCATGCAAAGTAACACATACAGGCATAAAAGATCATGCTTTCCATCAAATAACTTTCGTCATTAACAAATAGGCATATAGAGGCTTTCGCATAAACCCTAATTGTTACTAACCCTTTTTCACATAATTAATCCAAGTTGCATTAAGATCACTTTCGCTTCAATAACACAAACAAGGATCACCTTCAACTCTCGCAAAAGAATCATGCTCATAGGGATAGAAGATGAATTGCACAAAAAGATCTGACCTTTATCGCATCGCCTCACATGGCCATCGTTGGGCTCACCCCAGCCCCAGAAGTGGGTGGACTACTCGCTCTTCATCGCAATAACAGATATTGATGTATAAAAAGAAACTTGCATTAAAACTAAATTCAAAGCTTTTACAATCCTGGCGATCAACTTTCGCAGAAAGCCAAAACCTTAAAAACCATAAAACTCCTAAACTCTATGTGTAACTAAAGTCGTCTCTGAAATTGAATGATGAAAACTGAGCCCCATGGGCTTTATTTATAGCCTTCTAGTCCTTGCTAGTCAAGGATAGAATCTTCTATCTCTATCTAAATTTATATCTAAAATGCTAAAAGATAAATAAATTGCTTAATGGAAATAAATCAACTAAGGAAAAGATAAATCTAACTAAGGTAAGTCTTCATGTGTTGATAGATTCCCTTCCATGGATAGAATTGATCAACTTTGGATAGATCTATCGGCCAAATCAACTTCCTTCACGCCCAAGCAACTCCAATTCGACTAGGACTGATCAACTTGATGTGTTTCTGGAACTTGAGCTACTCGACCTCGACAAGGGCTCGTCGACCTCGAGTAGGATTGATCGTCGACTGGACTTCCCGGCTAGCTCTGCTCGATGTGGCTCGATCTTGGCTCCTGACGCTCGTCGACCTCGAGTAGCCCTAGTCGATGTCGAGTAGGAGTGGGTTATCGACTAGGTCTCCTCGGGTGGCTCTACTCGACTGGCTCGGATCTGGACTCAGGGGCTCGTCGATCTCGACTAGGGCTTGTCGAGATCGAGTAGAGTGGTGGTCTCCCCAGGTCGAGCATCTTCTCCTCGGCATGGACTCGGACTGATGTTGGACGGCTCGTCGATCTCGACTAGGGCTTGTCGAGATCGAGTAGGGCTGTGCTCGGCTTCTCGTCCTCGGCTTCTCGGGCAGCTTCTCGCCTCGTCGACTCCGGGTGTGGCGCTGAGGCGTAGTCGATCTTGACTAGGGTTTGTCGAGATCGAGTTGGCTTCGGAAGTCGGGTTGACTCAACTCTCTTGATCAGGCTTGCTCGACCAAGGTTGCTCGGACATGCTCGTCGAGGTCGAGTAAGGTCTACTCGAGATCGAGTAACCTTGACTCTCAGACTGATTCGATTTGTTCCGTTGCTGCTTTGACCTTGGACTTCTGTAGCTGTTTTCCGAGCTTTTCTGAACTTCTGTAGAATTGCTGTAAAACGCCTCGAATTCTGCGAATTAAACAGAAATTGGTGTAGATTCCAAAATTTGGCAAATAAACATAAACTACATAGATTCTGTACTATCTAAGCCCAAATGAATGCAATGTATGCAGAAATCGATATAATCTTAAGTGTAAAACATGGCAGATTCAGCTCACAACAGCGTTTGAAACAGAACGGCCGTTATCTGTGATAGTCCTAGAGTCTTTGCTAGGGTCATAGGGTAGCCCAGCCTCATCGGGTACCCTGAGTCAATCGAGTCATGAACTTCCTTATATTATGAGATGCATGCGGGCTTTATTGTGGAGCGGGTTAGGCATGCGTGCCGCCCGATTATGATGGAATGCATTCACGAGCTGGCCAGTCTCCGCCCTATCGGAATGGGGTGGAGGTAGGAGAGGGATATGCCACTTGGCATTGTCTTGGGCCCTTTACAGTATTTTTACACATTATTATAACTAGGAGCATGCTAGTGTGTTTGACTTTCGTACTGCATTAGAGCATCTTTATTAGGTATAGCACATACTATGTGGCCTCAGCGAGGACTGCCGGTCCCGCATGAGTGGCTCGATCTGACTCCTTTCCCCGTTCTTTTTTTTAAGGTATCTCTGCAGATTTTGATTGCTCGATGTCTATATGACGGGGTTCCCTTTTTGCGAATCGAAGAACCTGGCTAAATCTCTAACTCATTATAAATGATAATCATCCGCTTATGTTTTGGTTTTGACCCGGCTCTGCCGTGGCGCTTTGTATCTTAATTTTGCTTCCGTCCTGCTTCCGTTTGAAATGAATTTCGCGAGTTAGTCCCTAGGACAGGTTAAGGGTACCCAACGGCCCTACGATATTTTCAGGGTTCGAAATCCCTCTTTATTACCGACCATAAAAATGAGTTTGAAACCTCGACCCGTACCTGGATTGCAAGATCTGAACAAGGGGTTTTATCCCTTGAAACGTAACCCGGAAATCATAATTCTGGGCCGTTACAGCTGAGGAGACTGCCCCTGCACAGACGGACTATCATATGGGGGATGCACAACACGCTGCTGGCCCTTCTTCAGGGCCTCGCTTCTCTTCTGCTGAGGACGACCCCTGGCGGGACCATTTGAGCACTGAGTTCCACCGTATGTCCTTACACCAGGATGCCTTTGAGTTCACCCTCAACGACATCGGTCGCACTATGCGGGAGACGGACTACAACGTGGAAGCGATGCGGAGGGAGACGATCTACAATTTGGAGGAGATGCGGAGAGAGCAAACTTACTACTTCCGCCAGCAATATCCTCACATCCCGCCGTACCAGTCGCCGCCATACCAGCCGCCGCCTCAGTGAGTGGTTAGTTCTACCTCCTTCACCCTGATTATTATGTTTATTTTGGTTGTCTGTACTGTTTCAGTGAGGACACTGAAAATTTTAAGTGTGGGGGAGAGATTTATATGTATATTATGTCAATTCTGCATTTTCTAGGACCATGTTTTATTTCTGCACAATATATTAAGTTCTATAATAATTAGTTGATTTAATTTCTGTTAAGTTTAATTTTTGTCTATCATTTATTTAGTTTTTCTGCATTTTCGGAATTAAAAAAAATCGAAAATCCAAAAATAGAGCATGCATTGCATACATATGTGTTATTTAAATACCCATTTGGCTTAGTTTGTCCTCTATTTTAAATTTCAAGCATGATTCATAAAAATCCCATGGAGTTCTGGATGTTTTGATTATTGTCTTTATTTGATTTTTGTGGAACATGAGCTAGCAAATATAATTGAGCATGTATGATTGAGCTAAAAGTATGATTGAAGTCCTAAAAACATGACCCTGTGAGAATGTTTGGCCTTATTTGAATTCTTTTGCTCAATTGTGTGAATTACTCTCCTTGTGTTGCTACCTCTTGGCATTGACTGCAGTATCTATTTTTAAAGACCGATGCACATGTTTGATTGCTTGCGGAGTTTATGTTTATATTTTGAGTCTTTTGTTTGAATTTGTACATATTTAGTGAATAAGGTGGAAATGGTTGATACACTTAGTAACCGGATCTATGCATGACACCCATGGGTATGATTCGCGCAAAAAGGTGTTGAAAACTATCCACTGGGAAAGAAAGCTTGATCATTGAGTAACCAGGTTCATTCATGACACCCATGTTTGCAACTTGCGTCAAAAGATGTTCAAGTGGACTTCATATTAGAAGGTTGAGGTGTTGATAGACCGGGGCCATTCATGACACCCATGTTTGCGCTTCGTGTAAGGAAAGCACCAAGACAAGAAAAAGGAAAAAAAAAAGAAAAGAAGACAAAAGAAAAAGAAAAAAAAAGTGTTGCATTTTATTTTATTTATTGTGTCCCGCAAGTAATGACATTTCGGTAAAGAATTTGTGATATGGTGGTCAATGTCTATGAGCTTAGTGCATGATTGGTTTGAGTTGAGAGTTGTATCTTAAAGCCTAAACACATGAGTGAAACACATACTTCTGGTGAGGTTGGATAATGTCTACTTCTAAGCTTTTGATCACTATAATACATGCTATGACGTTTGTTTGCTTGATTTATGTTTTCACCTGCTATGATGTTGTTTTTTGATAAAGTTGAAGCTTGAAGGGATTTCCTGTGGGATACATTGATTCATGTTCATTCTATTATTGCTTGAGGACAAGCAAAGGTTAAGTGTGGGGGAATTTGATAATACATATTTTAGATAGGCATTATAGGCATTTTTAGTTTAGTTAGGTTGCATTTCTTTCTTACTTTGTTGCTAAATTGCATCTTGTGTGAGTGAAACACATACTTCTGGTGAGGTTGGATAATGTCTACTTCTAAGCTTTTGATCACTATAATACATGCTATGACATTTGTTTGCTTGATTTATGTTTTCACCTGCTATGATGTTGTTTTTTGATAAAGTTGAAGCTTGAAGGGATTTCCTGTGGGATACATTGATTCATGTTCATTCTATTATTGCTTGAGGACAAGCAAAGGTTAAGTGTGGGGGAATTTGATAATGCATATTTTAGATAGGCATTATAGGCATTTTTAGTTTAGTTAGGTTGCATTTCTTTCTTACTTTGTTGCTAAATTGCATCTTGTAATTATTTTAGAAGAGTTCGGATTCTGCGCAATTTTGTGTTTATCTCGCAGATTGAATCGGAACACATTTGGGAGATGCAATATCTCGAAGAGGAACACAAGAAACATGGGAAGGAACAAGGAAGGAAAGATGCAAGACAAGAGGAGAAAACCGCAAAGGAGGACAAGAAGCTACGGCAAAACAGCATGCCGGGGGCGCCGCAAGTGTGCGGCGGGCGCAACATGGCCCGCTGCAGCGGGGCTACAAAGCAACAGTGTGCGGCGGGTGCAGCACCTATGTTGCGCCCGCAGCATTGGTCGGCCGCGCCTGTGCGCATCGTTTTAATTATTAAAACCCTAGAACCTATTGATTTCTTTAGTGGCCGACTTTGGATGATTGATAAGGCCACTTTTAGTGATTTTTCCAGCACTTCTATTCTATTTTTTTCATCAGACGCTTTAGAGATTTTGAGCGATGTCTTCTATGAGGAACTAAACTCATCTATTCTGCCTGCAATTTGAAGCTTTATTCGGATTGATTGTGAGTTTCTAATTCTCGTTCCTTGTTTCCTATATTTGAATGCTTCAACTTCTTTGTGCTTGATTGTTTATTGATTTGTTCTATCTTGTCTGGCCAACTTGTTAGATCAATTCAATTGCTAAGGTTTTGTAGATTCCTGGTTGCGAACCTTAACCTAAGTGGCAAACTTGTTCCTTTAGGGCTGGTTGAACTAATTGAATGAGTAGGAAGTTGAATGTGTTGTTAAATCCCTCTTTAGGGACTGCAAATACCTTGGTTAATCTCTGAACTTAAAGCTATCAATTGGGTTAAATCCTTCTTTAGGGACTGTTCGATTGATAGGGGTTGCTAGGACTGGTTGGACTAGTAACTATATTAGGTCGGGACAAGGGCATTCATAGGAAACTTAATAGGACGAGAAGAAGTTACAAGGATCGTTTCAATCCAATAAAGTGGAAAATTGTAGGTAGAATTGCTTCTCCTAATTGTTTAAAAACCAAATTCGTTTGCTTTGCTTTCTTTACTTTGCTTTGATAAAAGGCGAAACTTTCACACTCAAACCCCCCTCTTTGGTTACTTTGATTGACACTTAAGTCATACTTGAGTTATAATTTTCCCTGTGGATCGACCTCTTGCTTATCGCTACACTTGCTATAGGTTTGAGTTTTCTTTGGCGGTATTCAACGATAGGTTTTACCTCCGTCATGTTTCCATCACTCTAAGGTTCAAAACCTTTCAATGGATCTTCTTATATGAGTGTTAAGTGTGTTTAAGTTCTAAGTTAAGAATGCTTGTGTGTTGTAATATTTCCCAGATTTAATAAAGTTTGTTTTTAAGAAAGGGAAAGCTACTTAATTGAACACTATGTTCTGAATACTTTGTTTTCTTGATACAAATCCCTTCACCCTCTCAAAATCAAAACCAAAAGCTATAAACTACGGTCTGAGGTAGGAAACGAAACAGATCTGTGCTCAATCTGAACTAAGGAAGGCATGGTTGAAGGTTAGCCACCTCTAGAAAGTCGGAAGCTACAGGAACACCGGCGGTCCAGAGTAACTACGTTCAGGTATGGGTCAAACCTCTTTAGCTTAAAGTTTTAGTTGCAGAGCGTAGTGGGCTTAAAACCACATAAAACTTATTATTCATAATATAGTTAGTAGATTATGGTAGTTAGTACCACTAAAAGTCATTTATAAATCTTCGTTATTTCACTTTGATAAAATTATAAAAAGTTTGAACAATTTCGTAATTTCTATAAAGCTTGGGTAAAGTTGCAATTTACTATCAGAATTGCCCCACCTGTGAGCCCCACAGTATCAACCAATCAAAACGCTCCTCACGGTTTCTACCACAATATTGGTTTTCACCGGAGTGCGACCCTATATATATAATCTATACGAGGCCCCTAAAATTTCGAGGCCCTATGGGAACGCACATTTTGCACAGGCCATGGACCAACCCTGGGTGGCCGGCGACGGACGAATGATGTTGGTGGATGGTGGCCGGCGACGGAGGAAGGATATTGGTGGCAGCGGGACAGTGGAGACGAGATAGCAAGAAGAGATGGGGGTTTAATTTGATTTGGGAATGAGAAGATCCCCCGGTATATTTGTGGGAATGAAATTGGCCCAAATTTGGGAATGATCCATTCCCTGGTAATCATTATAATTCCCACTTTTAACCAACCAAACAACTAAACTAGTAATCAGTGATTCCGGTTACCTCTTTTTTATTACCGGGAATGGATACCAAACAACCCCTTACTTTAATTAGTTTATATAGACCAGCATTTGGATAAAAAAATTTCTCTAAATAAGAGATAAAAAAAGTAGAAGTAATGTAAAGAAAAAAATATATAAGGTGTTAAATTATGATATCCGATAAAATAAAGAAGGAGTTATGTTTGCTCGAGTCATGCTCTTAATCTCTTCTTTTTTCATTCATTCTCTTTTTTGTTTCTTTTTATGATATTCTTCTTCTTTTTTGAGAGGATTTGAGTAGGATTGGGCAAAAATTCCCACGGAAATCGAACCAACACGTACCACCCAGAACCAATTAAATTAGTAATCAATTAATTGGTTACCAATTTAATTAGTTCGATATACCGAACCAAGTTTCGGAAATCGGTACGGTAATGGTAATTAAAACGAAAATGTTGGTTTACCATTACCAACCGATTTGAAATTGGTTGGTACTTGGTACGGTAATTATCAACCAATTCCTACCAATATTTGTTTTAAGTTTAAACCGTAAGTCCTTAACTTTTCATGTAAAACACTAAAACTTAAGCAAATAAAGAAGAAAAAGTCTAGCCTTAATTAGTTCACATTGAGAAATCAGATCTAGATTTTTCACTCTTCGATTTCATCCCTTCAATGGCGACCACCCTCTGAGATCTGAGTTCATTCACTAATGTTATGCTAGAGCTCAAAAGGTGTATATTGTTTTACTGTTTTGTATATATTAAGTATTACCTATAAACTTGATTTCTTTTTGTATTTGTTATTTTCATAAAATGTTTTTAATGAAGGGAATAATACTAGCTCAACCTCGGTTCAGACTAAAACCTAAACTTTATTCAGAAGTGGACATATCATTTTGAATATTGTCGGGACTATTTAAGTTTTTATTTTGTTTTAGTGCTTAAATGCATGAATAATTTAAGTATTTATGTTGTTGCTACTTGAATTGTAATAACTTATACTCCCTCCGTTCGGCAAAACTTGTCATTTTAGAGTGTTAGTTTTGTTCAAAAAAACTTGTCAATGTAGGTATTTTGCCCTTCACTTTACAAAAATACCCTTGATATAATTGATGAGTTGTTAGTTGTAGTTGACTATTTGTATATTTTTTCATCAACATGCAAAACATGGTAAAATATCATTACCAACACGTACCAACCAACTTAATTGGTAACCAATTAAGTTAGTACAACCCAGTCGGTGGTTGGTAATGGTTTGGATTTTACGATTACTAATTCAAATTGGTTGATACATGGTAAACGAAAAAAAGAATTGTGTGTCCATGCGAACGAGCTCATCGACAACAGCATCAGACTCTAGTCGGTAGGAGTCGGTAGCAGACCAAGGTGAGCGAGACGATCCGCAACATGGTTGCCCTCTCTGAATATATGGGAGAACGACACGCTAACAAAGTATCTACCGAAGGCGAGCGTATCCAACATCGTCATCTCAATCTCCCACGGGCAGCTCCACACACCTTTGACGACGTTAATAGCCGTCAGACAGTCACCCTCAACCTCGAGATGAGTAATCCCCGCCCGACGACCGATGAGCTTCCTGCACCCCATAAAGCACACCCAGAGCCTCTGCTTGCAAAGCTGATGACTTTCCGCAACTCTGCACCCCACAATTGAGAATTTTACCATGGTCGTTGCGGATGACGAATCCCCAAGCACCATTTCCACTGGTGGTCCTAGCCCTGTCAAAATTCAGTCTCATGAATCTTTCACGTAGTTTTTTCCATTTTATGATTTTTTGTCTAAGTGATTTTTTCCGGGTGTTGCTCGGTTCTTTGGTTATCTCTTCCTCATCTAGATCTTCAATTTGTGTCTTCTTCCAGCTATTCCGTTGTTGCTTGATGTAGTTTATCCACATTTTCGGACCACGGTAAATGTGTTAATGTGGTCATCAAAGCTCAGTAGGTGATTGCTGATTGGGTGGTGTTCTGTCTCCAGCGGTTCTTATTTTTATTTTTTACGGAGTATTTTTTATCCTGGTGATACACTGGTAGGGGTAGCGTATGCTTCAAATTGATATCTCCATCTATGACGAGATTGATCACCCGTGTCTTGATGTCCTCCGTATCGATCTCCCTGTTTATATTATTCCTATTTTCTCTATCTGGATGCTCCGATTTATCTGGAATTGTTAACGGGCTACGCTCCGCTGATGCCTATTTGCTCGCCCCAAATTTCATCCCCCACACAGATCGATTAATTCACCACTTTCAGCTCATATTCGGCAGGTTTGACTTCCAAATTCATCTTGGTTTTATCTAGGTCAATTACCTCTTGAATTTCAGAAATTGCACCACCTAACTTGAATTCCGCTTGCGGGTTGTAGGAAGCTAGCTGAAGGGTACGAAAAGAGCAACCCTAATATGGTGGGTGAGCACTTGAACATGAAGAACAGCCCAGTCATGTTGTATATGGCAGCACAAGAGTTCACATTTAGGGCAAACTCTGCGCCATTTAATAGCTGTCACGCTTCCACCATTGTTGAGGTTATTTGGGTTCTGATAATCTTGATCAAATTGCTTTTTCATATTTTTAAATGTTATTTGTGGGATGCATAGATTGAGAAGGACCACTTTCTGGTTGCTTATTTCGGGGGCTCAGCTGAGGGTCAACCGGATGTGAAAATTTGGGTGCAAAGATGTAAGGTAATCAAATGGAAGTTTGGATTGTTATGAGGTGTTTAGCAAGACAAATTTTGAGTGTGGATGTTGCACTAACCATGAAGATGATGATCACTGATCTTGGCATCTAAAAATGTTTTGCAGGATGGTAATTGGAGTACGCCCGAGGTGGCAGATGAGGAAACTGATGTTCCTATGTGGAACCCTGTGCTGTTTAAGCTTTCTGATCAGTTGCTTCTTTTTTATAAAATTGGTCAGGAAGTTCAAAAGTGAGTCTTATCCTCCCTGGTTAATTCACAACTCACAAGGGTTATCTTGCATCCTCTTTAGGTTATTTTGGTGGTAATGGATTATGTATTAACATGAGAGATTTGTAGGTTATAAGGAGTTTTTGTAACCTTTTCGTCGTAGCTGTTAGAGTCTTCATGGAAAGAACTCATCAAATTGGTCTTAACCTTGTTCATCCCAGCCACATTCAAGGATCAGTTGGCATATGAACACATTGTAGCTTTTAAGATAAAGTGAGATTGTATTCAGATAAAAGAATGAAGAAACTGCAGCATTCAGCAGTAGCACTCAGTGAATCTATCCTTTTCTTTGCTAATATAGTACCACATCCACGGTGAAAAAGTTGGGGAGAATCAGCTCCTTTTGATACCTATCCGGTTGATGATTGGTTATCATTTACTGCAGGTGGAGTGGATGCATGAAGCGTTCATTTGATGGAGGTTACACTTGGTCGGAAAGGGAACAACTTCCTTCTGGTATTCTAGGACCTATCAAGAACAAGGTTCAGTTATATACTCAATGATACATAAATTATTCTGGTTTGTTTGATTTTTAAATTTCTTTTTCTGTTGCCACTTTAGTATCCTCAACTGGTTTTATTACTTTTTTGTTCAGCCTTTCTTGCTAGAGAACGGGAAACTGATATGTGGTTCGTCTGTCGAGAGCTGGAACTCTTGGGGTTCTTGGGTGGAGGTTAGACTTCTAGCTGACATATTTTTAGTACTTTTTCGTTTCTCTATTGCAGGTGAGATTGCGAAACTATGTGTGCTCTCATTTGGTTTGCTTCATTAGGTCACTTCAGATTTAGGCAAAACTTGGAGGAAATATGGACCAATTTACATTGAGAATGAGACCCTCAGTGTTATACAGCCAGTGCCTTACCAAACTGCAAAGGGGACTCTACGTCTTCTCATGCGATCTTTTGATGGAATCGACAAAGTTTGTATCTCTGAATCTTTTGATGGTGGTGAGACCTGGAGCTATGCCATACCCACAGAGCTACCAAATCCTAATTCAGGTAAATGGCAAAACATATTGTATTTTTGTACTCTTTCAGTGCAATTGTAGACAACCATAAAAGGAACTTTTTTTTTGCCTCTTTTTACTTTCTTACAACAGGAATAGATGGGGTTAAGCTGAAAGACGGTCGCCTTGTGTTGGCTTACAACACTGATTCGCGGGCAATACTTAAGATTGCCATCTCCCAAGATGATGGTGACTCATGGAACGAGGCACTGACCTTAGAAGACACCCCTGGAATGGAATTCTCATACCCTGCTGTTATTGAGGCCGATGATGGATCAATACATGTTACCTACACATACAATAGGACTCAAATAAAGGTAATGTGATAAGTAACACAAAGCTCCTTAGAGAGACAAGCACGTTATCCTTGCATAAGATCAGTTGTTTTTAGACATGAAACACACTTAAATTTTATCCAACTTCTGTCGTTTTGCAGCGTGTAATACTTGAAAGCGCGATTCTTCAATAACCTTTCTGGTGCTGCTGGAAGGTAAAATCTTTGTAAACATGTTGTATTATCAGCCAAATGACGGTAAATCTCAATTTGTGGCTTCATTGATTAATCATCAATTTATGAATATGTGAATAGGTATTTGTGTTGTATCATCTGTTTTCGGATTTCTCTATGAGAATATGAGGGGATATCTAAATGTGTTTATGGGTTATCTTACTATTTTCTCATTCCTTGAACTATGGTGTTTGCATTAAGCTGTTCAATCTCGTCACTTTCAGTGATATATACTGGACAGTAAGAAACTGTAACTTCTTAAAATCTGTTTCTGCCACACTTTTCATAGTAAAATATGCATTCATTTTTTATCTGTTTACATGGATATTGTGCTTGCAAAATTGCTTTCTTTTTCCGCACTTAACACGTTGCGGGGTGCTCTTCCTTCTGTGGCTCTCTGTTAGTCTGTCTATTTCATGGACGCTTGATGATGCACATGTTTAAATCACTTCATCTTCTATGTACTGTTTGGCGCAATGCAATGTGCTAATTCCATCAAAATGGCCATGTTTGGCAAGTATAAAAATGAACTTGTGTTCAAAATGTAAAATGTAAAACTGCAGAGATGTAAAAGATGCACTTTTGTTGGGGGTTTTAGAGACTTTGTCAAAACAATATCTCAAGTGTTTTTTTTTCAACATACATAAAACGTCTCTAAATTCAACTCCACCCTGCAAAATGCCAAGGAGTGTCTTCTTTTTAAAAATAAAAATAAAAATAAAACTCATTTTATTTTGAATAAAAGTAGACAAAAAATAGGGAGGTGAGGCAGGTGGTGGGTAACTGGATGGATACGTGGGCATCTTCTGTCAGGAGTCAGATGTGATTGGGAATATGTTCATATTCTTGTGTTTGGGCGTGCAGGAATCCTCCTTTGCATCCAAATACAAATACTTTCCCACATCAGATTTTGTACAGATCCTGGTCAATGGGGTTCCGGTTTGAGTCACTCTATCTACTGTGCCTAGTTCTACACGGATTAAAGCCTTTAAAGGCTATCATCTTCAATCATATTTTTAGCATTTCCTTAATTCATCATGTTGCATCCACTAGCCATCACGGTGCTAACAAGATTTCCTCCCATTAAGGTGAGTCTGTCTAGTAATTTGCCGTTTGTCATGCTAATATAGACAATTAGTTAATAATCTCCTGACCTAAGTCATAAAAAAAAAAGGTTTTTTCTCATATATCCATATTCTTTAATTTTTTTTAACCAAACCGTCTACCAAGCTATTTATAATTTTATAGTAGCTCAAAATCCACCACTTTTTCCTAGGTGTTATGCGAGCCGAGTTACTCGAGCTCGACTTGTATAAAACTGGGCTCGAGCTCGTTTATATTTAAAAATGAATGAGTATGAGCAAGATTTCGAGCTCGTCACAAGTTTGAGCTGAGTTCAAGCTTTATACAAGCTTGCTCGTATAACTCGTTTTACATTGAGTCGAGCTTGTATTAGTATGTTTACATAAAATGAGCTTAAAACAAGTTTATAGATTGCGTTAGTTTAGGTTTAAATGAGTTTTGTAAAGCGAGCTTATGAAAACCAAGTACTAGAGTTAGAGCTTGACTCGTAAAAAATGAGCTCAGGCTCGGTTAAATACTCGCAAGCTGAGTATGAGCATAAATTTTTAGCTCAAATCTAAAATCAGGCTCGACTTGAACTCGGGTCAATTAAAAAACGAGCAAAGAATGAGTACTTAGGTAGGCTCGTTCAACTCTAATAACAACCCTACCTTTTTCCATCCTTTCATTTCCTTTCTTCCTCCCACTTTCCCTCTTTTTTTTTTTTTTTTTTTTGATATAAGGAAAGAAATTCGATTCTCTAGACAAGCCTAGAGAAACCGAGAGCCAGAACAAGTCGGGAGATGGACTAACCATCATGTACAACGAGAAACAAATAACAGAAGCAGATGACTGAATTTAAATAACAAGAAGCAAATGACAGAAAAGAAAAGGCACAAATAAAGTACAAGTCATCCTACACCATAAATTACAAGCTAGCAGAACAAACGAACCGATCTGGCAAAAGGAACTACTCTACCGCTAAGTCTGAAAAAAACCCTAGAGCCCACTTTCCCTCATTTATCTCCTGCTACCTTCTTCCCACTTTTCCTCATTTTCCCATTTGTTTCCATCTTACAATTTTTGTTAAAACTAAAATTCGATTTTTAATTTTTTTTCTAAATAAATTCCACCCACTTTCCTCCATTTATTTACTCTTTCATTCTCTTCATTCCTCCCGATTTCCCCTCATTTTACAATTATTATTATTTTAAACCCAAATTTTATTTTTTTTAAATCACTAACATCGAGGTTAACGCCGCTAATGTCGGCGTTGCTGATGCCGACGCAAATGTTGCCAATGTTGTTGACGTCGATGACGATATTGCTGATGTTGACGTCGATGTTGCTAACGTCGAACCCCACTTCGTGATATGTTGCTATTCCCGATCCTTCGCCTATGGGCTTGGAATCAAGAACAAATCTGTATATTTGTCCCGGCCTTGCAATATTCTTTGATTTCTCTTGATTTGGAACAAGTTCAAATAAGTAGGAGTGAAGGATTTAATTGCGACAGAAAACAAAACAAAACAAAACAAAACACAAAGGGAAGAAGGTTCGGCGACGGAGACGCTGTAGCGACGGGTGTGCAGCGGGTACGCAGCGGCCTGGCGGCGGGATGTGCAGCGACCACTACCACTATGCGGCGGCGGCCGCCGGAGCGGGTGCAAGAGAAGCAGTGACGGAATCGGCCTCCTTTCTGCGACGGCACCTGCTCCTGTTTTTGCGA
Source organism: Persicaria maculosa (assembly GCA_963922045.1). Classification (NCBI taxonomy): domain Eukaryota; kingdom Viridiplantae; phylum Streptophyta; class Magnoliopsida; order Caryophyllales; family Polygonaceae; genus Persicaria; species Persicaria maculosa. The sequence continues at coordinate 48,544,747 of OY998259.1, read as the reverse complement.
CGGTTCCTACCTAGGGTTTCTTTCTTTATGTTTGGGTTTGTGTTTGGGATTAGGATTTGGATCTTTGTTGGAAGAATCAATAAGAACAATAACTTGAGTGCAAAAGCTTTGAATTGGAGGATTGAAGAACCTTTTAGCCAATAGGTTTTTTCAATATAATTTTCCGATCTAATTTTATTAAATGTAACTAATGTTCTTAAATAACAATGCATTGTCAATCTTTCCATGCAAATGATAGAATTTGGCTAGATAAATAATAATTAAAGTAGATAAATCTTAACTAAGATAGATAAAACCTAGATAAGGATAGATAGACCTAGCCTTAGTGGTTAAAGAAAAACCCTATGAGATATTTTCCATCCCACAATTATTTCCTAATTGCATAAAATAATAAATATAATAAAAATAATGTTCCAACAAGATATAAGAAATCCGGCCAGCCTAAGCACCCTCGGCATTGACCCCCTGGCCTCAGCATCGACCCCTTAGTCCTAGGCATCGAGTCGCGGTGGATGTTGTCGAGTCCTCATGAGCTCTGTGTGAGGTCTCAAGAGCACCTCCTGGGCTGGTGGTCTAGTCCTGAGCAAAGTGATCCAAGGTGACCTAAATCCTTGCACCATAGTTCCTTAGTAACGAATGAGAAGTGCCTTGGTAGCGTCTTGAATCTCTCTTGACCCTTGCACGAGTGATAGGACCATCAAATGTCACCTTCATGTTGTCCTCAATGTCATCAGGAGTCCTCGTCATTTGCACTGCATTATCCTCCTCCACTTCACTTGAAGTTATAGGTTCCTCCAAAGTCTCCTCCTCATAGTAGTGGTCCCCCAAGTCATTGAGGAGAACCTTCCGCTTCTGAGGACAATCGCGAAAAAGCATGTCCAGAACCTCCGCAAGTGAAGTAACGAAGCTCTTTGGTGCGTTCTTTAATAAAATATATAAAATACTTGATTTTTATTATTTCTCAAAATTTTTAATAAAATATCAAAATATATAAAATATCAAAATTTTAATTAATTTATTAAAAATAATTTCATGCAATTAGTAATAAGTATAGAATTGTTTTTAATATTTTAATATTTTTAGAGTTTTTATCTTCTTAAAAAAAAAGTGATGAAAGATCAAAAATAAAATACTATAAATCGGAGGGAGTATTACACAATACAAAAAGAATATAAAAGTTATTTGAAAGATCAAGTGATTGTTATTATAAAAGGTAATAAATTGAAATCTCCATAAGAAAAATTTAATCATATAGAATTATAAATCAATCGTGGGTCAACCTGGTCAATCGGGTCAAAATTATCAGGCCAATCGGGTCACCGGGTCAGACGGGTTTAAACCCAGATGACCCGGAAAATTACCGGGTTTTCAGGTTCGGGTCGGAAAAAAATGTCAGGTCAAAATTTCCGAATCTTTGACCCAAAATTTTCCAGATGTACGGATCGGGTCAACCGGGTCGGGTCGTGACAAGTCTACACTAGGGATGGCAACGGGGCGGGTTCGGGGCGGGGAGTACCCTCCCCGTCCCCGTCCCCGTTTGCAAAAAGTCCCCCCGTCCCCGTCCCCGTCCCCATTCGGGGATCAAAAATGCCCCCCGTCCCCATCCCCGTCGGGTCCCCGTCCCCATCGGGGAATCCCCGTCCCCGCGTAATTTTTCCCGTTTGCATTCCCCGCGGGTTTCCCCGTCGGGTTCCCCATAAGTTTTATGGTTTGCCTCATTTAATAAAAAACTATAAGATATTATTAAAGTTATGTAAAAAATATGATATAAATATTACATATAATATCTCATAAATGAAAATTATAAGGTAAAAGTTTAAAAATAAAAACAAAATTATTTAAAAGTAGGTAAGATGTAAATAAAAACGGGGATTTCATACTCCCCATCGGGGATCCCCGCGGGGTTCTCCAACGGGGGCGGGGATCGGGTTGAGGACTACTATCCCCGTCCCCATCCCCGTCCCCGCGCGGGGAATCAGTTTGGCCCCCATCCCCGTCCCCGTCCCCATTTAATTTCCCCATCCCTGTCCCCGCAGCGGGGATTCCCCGCGGGGATCGGGGAGTCCCCGCCCCATTGCCATCCCTAGTCTACACCTAGGTGATGCATATCACTGTCCACCCTGCCATTAGGGATGGCATAGTAATGAATATCATCCAAATGTGGCAAGCTAAACTAGCCACTTATAAATCACTCTCTCACACAAGGAGATGTAAATAGACTAGATGATCATCGCCCTGTACATTGTTTACTGTTAGTGTAAAACTCTATACCCCTATCATATGATCCTCCTCTACAACATTACAACAACAAATAAAAATGCGGTACAAAACAAAACACCAACCTATACATTTGAATTAATCCCGCTAATTTCATGTATATATGAATGCATCAACCGCCCATCTCCTCACCCAAAACACACACCTTTATTCTACTGGTCACCCAATTACCCTCATTACTCCGGTGGTCCTCTGACGAGTCCTTTTCATCGATCTCAAGCCGGGCAACCAAACCACCCTGGAGCGAGGCGATCGGCAATTCAAAAAGCCTCGATTTCAGCTTATGGATTGTTGGGGCCAACACTTTCTCCACCCATGAATCCAACCCATCATTGCTCCCCATCCATGCTCCGCCAAGGATCCTATCAGCCGCTTCACTCTCTATTCGCACCGACATCTTCTCTCCGAAGACTGTTCCGAACCTTGCTGTGATGGTCCTCTCTATGTTTTGCCGGATCAGAGTGATGTCCACCGGCTTAAACGCAATGCAGTCGTCCACTGAATCAAGCATTTGATCATCGGATGTTGAGGTGTTAGTCGCAGGCGAGTACATGTTGTCCTGATCATGTTCCGCTGTGAGGTTGCTCGAGTTGTGTGACCTTTCGAGCCAGTCTTCCTCGGTATCTGCTACTTCGTTGAGGTCAAAGGAGAGCCGACAACTCCCCATCTCCCTCCTCTGCTTCGACACTCTCTCATCCTCATTGACAACGCGATCAGGATGTCGCTTTCCGGCTTTCTGATTCTCAACTGATAGCTTTAACTGCCACCCACCTCTCGCCATTGACAAAAGCTTGTCTTCTTCGTCGAGCTGATCTTGGCTGCAGGAAGAGATTTGTTGTTTGTTCACGGTGAGGACGAATATGATATTTCCTAGGTTGATCTCTCTCCCGTACGAATCTGTAAACCGACCCATTTCCATTGCACGTTTGATGCTCCCACGTACCAACATATCTGCCTCGTCAATGTCTTGGAGCATTATCACAGAAAACGGGTTCCTCCTGATCCCCTCCGCAATCCGATCAACCACTGTCTTCCCGCGGAACTTCATACCTGATTCCTCACTATCTCGCCTCAAACCAAGACTTATAACTACCAGAGAAGCACCACAGAGCAGCTCAGAGAGAGCAGCAGCCATCTTTTTCTTACCAGTCCTGTCTGGGCCTGAAAATAGCAGCCAGGTATGGCCTTTGGCTCCACCAGAGCGCCTTCCACCATTGCCCAGCTTGCAACGTGTGACGATGTTGGCAACAGCCAACGCAGCATCCCCCTGCCACCACACATTCTCGATCAGACCCTTGAGAAGCTTCTTGAAGGAATCCGCAATCAGCAGCTTATCATGACACTCCATTTCATGGACTTTGCTTGGAAAGTCCTTAACGCCATCATTCTGAGTCTTATTGGTTTGACCAAGCACAAGATCAGTCCTCACCGGGCTCTCAGGAGGGGTTTGCAGACGCTCCACATGCTGCATTCCAAGTGTGTCGATGTTCAGCTTCAGATCATCCCCTAGTGTTTTGGTTTGGTGGGTACTGGACTGCAAGTGTTGTCGCGCGACCAGTTTTGGGTTGGCATACAAGCTTGCAAGGGAGAGGGGTGTCGGATTGTTTTTCGATAGGCTGCAGGTGTTCTGGTGAAAGCTAGGGTGAAGAAGACGACATCTATCACTCCATTTCTTCATCAATTCTTCCGTCTTCCGCTTCAACAATGGATCACTATCCTTGATCTGCAAATTGTAAAAGCGAAACTAAGACCAACATATACATCAAACTAAGATCACTAAACATGATAGTTCTCAAACACTATCGAAACCACACCTTGTTAGAATATTGTGATTCAAAATTAATTAATTAGTAAGAGATATTACTTAGGTTGTTAAGATTTGTATGTGAGTGGGCAAGTGACTCACGTTTAGTTTTAGGTTTTTTTGGGTTAATTAATTAGAAATTGTAGGGGGGTTAATTAGTGATGAGTGTGGGGATGAACGTGACTCAACTGCATCAAGTTTCAGCTTTTAGGATTTCTTTAAATATGTAAGTTTGTTCATTAGATCAATAGAATTGAGGAGGAGGACTCAGAGAAACCGTCTTGGCTCCTCTCTTCCAACACACCTGAGATGAATTGGAAATGCATTGAACACCATTGTCACTAACATTGGCATTCTGCTGCAGCCACTGTGGCAACTGCTTTCGTGTCGCTTGCAATACATCGCCAGAGCCAGATACTGGCCTATCCCCCTGCTGCACAGACAGTTCCGAGACCTCCTGCTCATAGACTTGCATACATTCAGAACAGCATGTACTCTTCAACGGGCTAAGTGGCTTCAAAGGACTCCCACCGACTCCATTCTTTCCGATCCTAGGAAGAATGTTGAACTACGAAATCAGTAACGATACAAGGTCTTGTTTTGCTAGTTGTTTACTTTCATCGAACATACACCGAAAAAAAAAAAAAGCAAAGTGTATATTATAAGGTAAGGAGCATATATACCTATGAAATGTTACAGGCAGAGGGGATTTAGCCACAACAGAAACAGCCTGAAGATCCCATTGAACCTCCATTGTTGGATGATAAACCTGACACCTCAAATAAGTCTCACAGGTAGCAGTTCCGATCACCCGAACTCCACCACCGAATCTCGCTATTATCTTCCCCATCTCCGCCACAGCCTCCCTCGCATCTTCGGAGGCTCCGCGGTTATCCGCTAGCCACTTCAAATCGCCCAGATCAACAATCAAACCACCACTCGGCGTCGTCCTCTTCAAGACAAACCCGGCCAATTCCTTCAGATTCGCCAAACCAAGGTCCTTCTCCACGGAGACTATCTTCATATTGGTGAGCAACGATCCAGTGTCTCCCAATTCGCGGGCTTTGATCCTTTTCAGGACCTCTTTTAGGACGAGCTGGGGTTCGGATTCACCGACGATTATAGGGTTTTTGGTTTCCGATTTCCACAGGACTTCGATTACTATGTTGACGTACTCATCTCTGATGCTGTGCTGACCTGAATTCACGGAATTCGGGTTCCGATCGTGCAGGCGGGGGTTCAAGTAAGGGTTCCGAGCCGGTGAGGAGGTGACCTGCCTGGACTGTTCGACAGCGGCTTTGACGGCCGGGCTAGAAAATCGGGCCTCCCTCATGACGCGGCTCACGCTGGGGTCATCGAGGATGGAGACGACGAGCTGGTCGAGCTCGACCTTCACGGCGAGCAACGGCTGCTGCTGCTGCTCGGGGCATCCTCGGCGCTGGTGCGCCTGCGCGCGCTTCAGTGCCGCGGTTAGAGCGTTCGAGAGCGGCGGCGGCGGCGGGGACTCGGGGTAGGCGACGGCGGGGAGGCGTTCGAGGGCGACGGAGAAGCAGAGGTCGAGGGCGCGGCACTGGAGGGGGTGGGAGGAGTGCGGGTGGGAGGAGATGCAGGCCTGACGGAGGAATCCGGAGGGGCAGGCTAGGAGCGCAGCGGCGACGTGGAGAGGGGTAGTGTGGCCATGGCAGCGGCGGGAGGCATCGGCGATGGACTGGCTGAGGACGCTCGCCGCCTCCGGCGTTAGCGTCTGGTGGATTGTTGTCAGCGAAGCCGCAGCTCTCATCGCGGTTCGTCGAATAGAAAATTAAACCGAAATTCAGAGAATTATCATCCCCTGTTTTGTGAGTGTGTGCAGCTTGAGCTGTTTTATGGGGAGGAGAGATTATAGAAATTGGGGATTTGTGTCAACTGAAAAAATGGTTGTTGAACTGGAATTGGGGCTGCCCTCTAAATTTGAATTGTCTTCACTTCAGAGGTGGAATTGCAATTTCAGATTTTTGTTTCAAGAAAATTGAGAGATGGTTATTGGGGAAGAAAATCCAAACTTGTTTGGGAGCGACAGAGAGCCAGCCGACCCTAATAAATTTGAAGGGGAAAGGAGTGATAGAGATGTGAAGTTAGCGAACCTTTGTTTCATGGCAACAAATGAAATGTCTGTAAAAGATGGAGTAGTGGATTCAATAAAGGGTCACTTAAACTTAAAGGTGGACTTTAGTGAGATTTCCACGTACTGAAAAGTTTTTAGACCCCATCTAAGGGCGTGTTTGAGAAGCAGATTATGGTAAATTAGGAGATTAAAAAAAAAAAAAAAAAAAAATATCCACGCTGTGGTCTTTGGCGGTACCAAGGAGATGGAGATTATGCGTATTCCATCAGATAAAAAATTGGCAAAACTGAAATCTACCAGGGCGAAGATTATGAAGATTTGGAGATTTCTCCCCACCCCCCACATAAATCGACAGGATTGCCCCTCCTCAATTCACACGTCTCTCTTCCCTCGGATATAGAGAACACCCGAGCGATTCCTCCTCCATTGGCAACTTCTCCGAGTTTAAAGGTATGCTCTTCCTCTCCGTCACCTCTACTGTCCTCTGTAGTCTCACCGTAGGTAGGTTTGAGGGTTAGTGTTCAACCATGGCGGATTGAAGGGGGATTTGGGTCTAGGGTTTGCTGAAAGGGGCAGATTCGAACCCGAATCGGTCGAATCGAAGTCGACGGCGACTGCTGAAGGTTGCACCGGTGGATGGGTAAGGCGGCCCTTGAAGACGGAGCGTAGCCACCAATGTAAACCCCTGCAGACGAGCCCCCTATAGACGATACCCCTGTATAAGAGGCCACTGCAGACCACCCCTGTAGTCCACCATTGCTACCTTTCGAGCTTGAATCCCCATTCCTCAAATCTCGCCTGTTCGAGCTTCAATCCCCACTATTCGAGCTTCAGATATGCTCGCCTTGTCCTCATGCTAACGGTAGTGAACACTATCTCTTTCAAGCCGCAACCATCGAGGTGGAGTGGGGGTCATCGTAGCAGCCGCCGGCGAGAGGCCCTCAAGGAGCGGTCGCCACTTAGGAAGATCGAAAGGAGGACAATGGAAGGGTGCTTCAGGTGCTGGCTATCGAAAATATGGGGGAGCTATGGGGGTATAGGGGTTTTTAATTTTAGGGGCAAATTTGTAATTTTTCACCAACAAATCCACAAAATCTTCTACCCACCAAACACTTTTACGAGATTTCTGGCCAAATAAATCTCCATCTCATACCATCTACTAAAATCCCATTAATCCACAAGAATAATATCCATCTCATAACATCTACAAAAATCCCATTACTACAGAAATACAATCTACTGTCAAACACGCCCTAAATCAAGTTGTAGCGTATAAAATAAAATAATAGTGGGTTATAAGATGTCATTTAACCCTTAATACATTATATGGTAATTTTTCAAATGGGGAGTTTGCAAAATGTCCAAAAAAGTTGTCCTAATTGGTGATTTGTCCACACTTTGGGACAATTTGGTGAAAAGTCCACAATATAACACATCTCCTATGCGCTCTCCTCCTACGCGCGCGCTCTCTCTCCTTCCGAACTGCTCGTCGCCGATCATAGTGATTCAGTCTCGATCATCTCTCCGATCACATCAAAACCGCCGATTTCAACGTTTCTTCAATCGAATCAAGTATGTACAGCATTCCATTAATCATTGAATTCGAAACTACATAGAAATCACAGAAAATTTGCGCCTTCGACGCAAATTTTCTTCAATTTTTGACATTTCTGAGAAAATTCTAAAATATACAAACGAATTTAGTAATCAGAAGATTGCAATCACAGACGAATCAAATACAGACGAATCCAGTGACTAATGCAATGGAATGCCAGAAAATTTGCGCCTTTGGCGCAAATTTTGTTTGATTTTTGAAGTTTCAATTACTGTTTATGATCGTTTTTTCTATATCTATTTGATTTTGAAGTGTCGACTCGAATCTTTGCTTGTTTATGCTCGTTGATGTGTTACATTGCTATATCTGTATCAAAGACATTCGAATCCAGTGATTACTACAATGGATGCGATTTTAAAGTCTCCATTCGAATCTATGGTTGTTTATGCTCGTTGATATGTCACATTGCTATATATGTATCAAATACATTCGAATCCAGTGATTTCTGTAATGATTCCAGTTGAATTGATGATCCATTACTGCACTTTCATTCATTGTACTTGAATCCATTACTGCACTTGCATTCACATTACTGTGTCAGCAATACTGCGCTTGAATCCAGTACTGAACTTGCATTCACTATTGCATTCAAATCCATTACTTACTTCTGCACTCTAATACTATAGAATTGATGATAAAGTTGAATTAATGATCTCCAAATTACAATTGGTTCTTATACTACACTTGAATCAAAATCTAATATGGATTTGTAGGAATCAAGTTTATTGCACTATAATCATTCTCTTGACTTGCTAATCTCAAGACTACAAGCATTCAATAATAGATTTGATACATTAGACATTGATTTCTTGAACAATATACTGAACTCCCTATCCCTTATGTCACCACTACATTATACTTTGATTGCTCATGTTAGCACTCCACTGAAACTGAATCTATTATTTAATAATGCACTTGAATCATAGAAAATTTGCACCGCATGTGCAAATTTTCAAGGATTGTATTTGTAAATAATGCATTCTATTTATCCTCCTCAATTTCTATTCTACATATTACAATGGCACTGCACTGAAACTGAATACATTATACTTTGATTGCTCAAGTCAACACTACATTATACTTTGATTGTGTTTGTAACTGGTGCATTCTAATCATAGACTTGAATTGATGATATCCATTCCTTATTATTGCATCAAATATTGCATTCAACAAACTAAGTTTTGATCCCTACACCAATAGACTTGATTTCCCTGCCTTATGCCAACACTATATTAGACTTTGGTTCCTTGTGTTATCACTACACTGAATTTGAAAAACCATTCCTTAATACTGCACTTGAATCATAGAAAATTTGCACCGGAGGTGCAAATTTTCAAGGATTGTGTTTATAACTACTGCATTCTATTTATCCTGTTCAATTTCTATTCCACAAATTATAATGGGAACACACGTTATTACAGTTGTACATTGTGGGGATTGGTTATTTGCAGAATCAGGTCCAACATATATTTGTTGGAGACACTACTTCAAAGGCATTTATATTGGATAACTCCATAACACTAAGGTTTCGTGCTAGTACGTTTATATAGTAATTGAAGGTTCGATAATGTATAACAAAGTAATATAAAGATACTCTAGAAGGTGGGTTGAATAGAGTATGCCAACTTTTCGCAGATAATCTCAAGACTTTTGAAACGCTTGCAAAACCCTTTGAGATTAGACGTAATTCTTTGCTCTGGAAAACCTGAATCACAAAAGAGTTATACAATTCGAAACAAGTGCGGAATATGGTAAAGCAATAAGTAAAGGATGCAACGAATTGTTAACGAGGTTCGGCACGAACTTGGCCTACGTCCCCGCCTAGGGTTCTTCCACAACCCTAGGATTCAACCGACTTTATTGATTCACAAGACTTAGGATCCTAATAGCTCACCGAGAAGCCTCTCTCCTATACAATTGCAATCTAGTCAACTCACGTTCCCTTGGAGTCCTAGACCAATCTAGAAGAGCCCCAGCTCTCTCAGCTATCTAGTACAATCCTCTTACACTTCGTGAATCCATCGCCTACTATCCACTTCATGAGTTACAAACTCTCGAGTAAAACACTCTCTCGAAATATATATCTTATAAGCTCATTGTGTAACTCTCAAATGTTTTGAAACAAAAGATACGACTCTTAACAACTAACAGAGAGCACACGAAAAAGACAGATTGACTTGAAAGCTTGAACGAATGAATGCTTGTGTTCAACGATTGTATTTCTGTCTTCCCTTCTTCACTTCCTTTATATTGAACAAATCAGCGCCTCTTTCAAAGAAGAATCTTCTCTTCAACGGCTAGAACAGATCATGGCAATCTTCACAATCTTCTATTTGGGGAAACTTGGAAGTCATGATCTCCGATTTGATTCTTCTCGACTTCAAGCTTAAGGAAGGAGATTTTGTTCGAAAAACTTGATGCATATGTTAGTGCATAAAATATATAATAATATTTGAAAATATATATATAACAATAACATATGATAACATTCGGACATAATATGCAAATTACAGGTTTTGTGTTTCATCAACACAATTGTAGCTTCAAGACCTTTGACACAAGCCATGTGTCAAAGCCTTTGAAATCATTTCCGATTTTCATCAAGGGAGTGGAGTTATAAATCTCCCCCTTGATGAAAGACAAAACATGTGCATCCCTGTAACTTAGCCAAGCAAAAATGTCATAAGCTGTAACGGCCCAGAATTATGATTTTCGGGTTACGTTTCAAGGGATAAAACCCCTTGTTCGGATCTTGCAATCCAGGTACGGGTCGAGGTTTCAAACTCATTTTAAGATTAGTAGAAAGAGGGATTTCAAACCCTAAAAACCTCGAAGGGCCGTTGGGTACCCTTAACTTGTCCTAAGACTATGCCGCGGAATCCATTTCAAACGAAAGTAAAGCGGAAGTAAAGTAAAGGTACAAGTGCCACGGCAGAGCCGGTCAAAACCAAATTATGAGTGTGTAATTACCATTTTACTAAGTTAGGATATTAGCTAGATTCTTCGATTCGCCAAAAGGGGACCCCGTCATATAGACATCGAGCACTCAAAATCTGCAGCAAATGCCTTAAAAAAAGAACGGGGAAAGGAGTCAGATCGAGCCACTCATGCGGGACCGGCAGTCCTCGCTGAGGCCACATAGTATGTGCTATACCTAATAAAGATGCTCTAATGCAGTACGAAAGTCAACACACTAGCATGCTCCTAGTTATAATAATGTGTAAAAATACTGTAAAGGGCCCAAGACAATGCCAAGTGGCATATCCCTCTCCTACCTCCACCCCCTTCCGATAGGGCGGAGACTGGCCAGCTCGTGAATGCATTCCATCATAATCGGGCGGCACGCATGCCTAACCCGCTCCACAATAAAGCCCGCAGGCATATCATAATATAAGGAAGTTCATGACTCGATTGACTCAGGGTACCCGATGAGGCTGGGCTACCCTATGACCCTAGCAAAGACTCTAGGACTATCACAGATAACGGCCGTTCTGTTTCAAACGCATAAAGTAAGCAGATGCTCATTCAATTAGTGCAACCTAAACATGATACTACATGGCATGCTTTTATGCATATGCAACACCTAACATAAGATGCAACAACAGGCATGAATGTCCAACCTGAGTAAGCCCCTAGGGAACTTACCTGAAGATGCAGAACAGCAGGATAATACAAACAAGGGCCCAAATGCAAGTCCAAAGCAATCCAAAAGCGATACACACCTATCATCAAGCCACTTCCGTAAGCTACCAGACTAACATTCACACACACGAAACCCAAGTTCTCAACATCCTTAAAACCAATCGACGGTAAAATCATTTTTTCAAAACCTTTCCGATATGATCGACATCAACCAAAACCATTTAATCAAAATCATTGATAAATCTCACCAACAATATTTCTCAACTCTTAAATCCCAATTTAAGTCAACTCATATTCAAAATAATTTCTCAAATCATACTTGGCCAAATTCCGACATTTATCATTTAAATCCTCAACAAATTCTCAAAATCATATTATTAACACAATACCGGCATGTTTATTTTCAAAATCATTACATAAATAAATTCTGACACTTAGTCACAAAATAATTCTATTTTTACAACCATATTTATAAATCACAACTCATAATTCATTTCAAATTCTCTAAAATAACATATTTAAATCATCACTAAAAACATATTCCAATAATGTCTCTTTGAAACTATTTTATAATATATATAATAATAATTTCATAAATATATTTCCTCAAAACAGAATATTATAGTAATAATAATAATAATCATAACAATAATTATAATCATATAACATCACCTTAATATAACTCAATAGTATAAAATAACCAATGCTCTCAAAAGCCCAATCTCACAGCCCAAGATGTAACCCGGAATAACAAGCCCAAACCCGAATCCAGTAAAAGAAAAAGAGGAAGGAGGATCTGGCCCAAGTTTAATTCTCCCAGCCCCAGACCCGGTTCGAAGCCCAGAAGAGGAAATAAGGGTTGTGCCGTCTCCCACCTTTGCTCTCTGCGGAAAAGAAAACGGAGGAGGAGGAAGGAACCCCAGGGCTCCGGCGGAAACGAAGGAGAAGAGAGAAGGAGGAGGAGGGCTTCCTCGCCGGCGACTCTCACCCCGACCACCCTCACAGGCCCAGTCCCGACCTCGAATACACATACGACTCACAAAGAACAAAAAGGAGAGGAGGGAAGAGAACCCTCACCGAGGTCGAAGCTCTCGCCGGAAAAAGTCCACTCGAAGTTGCTCTGGCCTCGTCGGAGCCGGTTTGTCGCCGGAGATGACCTAGGAAGGGAAGAGGAGGCTTAAAGGCGCGACCTTTATCGGGTTTGAGAGCGAAACAGAGAGGAGAGGGGTGTTACCGCTGCGCGATTCTCCGACGCCGGGATGCTTCGAGGGCGGATCCGGCTGCAAGAACTCGAGGGGAAGCGGTTCGAGGGCCTCGATCGGAAACAGAACAAGCGGGGAAGGGTGCTCGTCGTCGGCAGCTGAGCTCGGTTCTCCGGGGACCTCCGGGCTGCTGTTTCTGGCTCAGATGGTGGTGGTCCTGGCGGCCTGTCTTCGTCGTCCTTGGCCATCGGAAAGAGGAGTGGCTGCTGGGCTTCGTTGCTCGGAAACAGGGCTGCTGCCCGACTCGAAGGGAGAAGGTGGAGTGTGGTGGTGCTGGGTGGTGGCGTCCGAGAGAAGCAGCGCTGGTGGCTCGGGAGTGATGAGCGCGGCGGAAACGAAGGGAAGTGGAGCTGAGGAGGAGCTGGCGGTGGCTGAATTGGGGTGTAGCGGTGGTTGCCTGGGCAGTGAAGAGTGGGAGAGCGACCTATATGGAATTGGGTTTTTCAGCTTGTCTGCAGAGAAAGGAACGTGGTAGAGGATCTGTGGGTTTTTTTTGATGTTGCAAGAATTCAATTAAGAGGAGGGGGCAGTCTTCGGTCAAATTAGAGGATGCAGTAGGGTGTTGTTTGTTTTCTAAAACAAGAGACTGCAGGGTTGGGGAAAAGGAAAGTGAAATGGACATGCCTAACCCAAAGAATCAAGAGGAAGGTGGATGGAAATGTCTTGGGTCAATTTCATACAAGAGAAGGATCACAAGGCTGGGATTTTCGGATTTCATTGGGAAGAAGAGACAAGGTAGAGGGAAAGAACCAAAGTAAGAGTGGTCCTGAAAACATAAATTGTAAATAGAATATACCCGACATTCAAATTTGAACCCGTTAATCCCGAAATGAAAGACAGATTCGATCTTTAAAATTTAAAAATTGGGTCGGAATTCACTTTAAATTCAATTTTTAATTTCCTTTTTCCAAAAATTAATATTTGAAAATTCGGGCCTTTACATCATCCACCTCTAAAAACAAGTCTCGTCCCCGAGACTAAAACCAAAATAAAGTAGGGGATGAGGTTGAAATTGACGAGTCCAAGGACCATGCCTAAGGATCTTGTAATCATCTCGGTTGCGTCTTCCGGGATTCTCACAACATCTTACTCACGGTCGTGACATCTCCAATTGGCCTTGACAAGTATGCGATAAGCGCCCCTATCACATCCTCGTTTCGACTTCTCGGAAGCACCACAACTCTAAAGGTTCTACAATAGCATCACTAGGTCTTAGCAAGCACCCTATAGGCGCCCCCGTAAAATGCATGTATCCACTTCGTGAAGTATCATAGAGTTGTCCGAGTTTGAAAAGTTTCTAAAGGGATTCCGTAATTGAAAATAAAGATTAGCCTCGAAATCGTTGAAATTCTCGGTATCGTTCTTTCTTTTACAATCCAAGTTGGTCCTTTTTTTCAAAATCGTTCAGAATCTTCAAATCCACGTCTAATCAAGCAACCTTACTCTAAAACAAGTAAAATCAAATCAAGATTTCGTCAAAATCTTCCAACCACCAGATCAATTTCTCGCATATCAAACAATCAAATTCAGAAGCTGGGAGGTGGAATCATCCACCTCTAAGGGCTAATCCCATATTCTCTTCCTAGTTTCCAGAATCAAATCAATCTATCAGTCTCCATTAGGGGTGGGCGCGGGACGGGATGGGACGGGATGAGGGTCGTCCCGCGTCCCGTCCCGCGTAATTTTTGCGGGACGGGACCGGGACGGGATTCACTACTTTTTTTTCAATCCCGCGCGGGCCTTATCCCTCACGGGACGGGACGGGACCGGGACGGGACGGGCCTTGTCCCTCAAATAAAAAACATTATAAAAAAAATTCACATTCTTATATATTTTGCGATTTTTAAAGGCAAACCATACATAAATTTATAATATTTTTTTGTATTTTACTATTTTCCCACACACACAAATAATATATACTATACAAGTATATATACTGCATACAAAGTGTACATATGCACTGTTTTTTTTTTGGGTAGAATGTGTGTATATATACGTACACTGTAAATGCATGTGTATATATGTAATATGTATATAACGGTAAGTATATGTATATGCACGTGTGTATATTATAATATATATGTGCGGGAGGGGACGGGATTTGCGGGATAAGGAAACCTCGTCCGCGTCCCGTCCCGCGTAATTTTTGCGGGACGGGACCGGGATGGGATTCATTATTATTTTTCCAAATTCCACCGGGATCGGGACGGGCCCGGGACGGGACCGGGACGGGTCCGGGATTTGCGGGATTTGTGCCCACCCCTAGTCTCCATTCAAGCAAGATTCACAAGCCATAAGCAATGCATAACCACATAACCGATCGATCCTCAACGAGTACATCATACGACAAGTCTCAACATATGCCAACACAGTGCCACAAGGTCATATCAACATCTCCACATCATACTACAAGTCATAGTATGCATCTATGCCAAAATAATAACACACATCTCGATATCACACCAAAGTCAAAAAAGGTACCTCCTTATCATAGAGCCAACGAATCAAAACTCATTGTCAACACATCAACACAACAAGTCATGCTATTAAGATTCCGTAAAAGGAGAGGTCAAGCAGTATACCAGTCATCGAATGTCAGCATATTCACCAAACATCATCTTAACTCATCACAATATCATATAACGATCATTTAAAAATCTGGTATCATTATCTCATATATACAAATCATATTCATCCTTTAATATATCCATAATCATGCTTAACGATCATATAACATAATATCATGCTTATCACCACATAACATACATCATGCTCTCACATAATATAACACATCCTAACATGCTCTTAAAGCAACATAGCAGAGCATAAATATATCATGATAACATTTGTCACTGTCAACTAGATTTCAACATTGCACAACATGTAATATCATTCTGTATCAGACTCATCATGGTTGCTATCTAACATCATGCCAACACATATTAATATATCACGTAAGCAAGAAAATCCTCACGTCATCACCACTCAAAATGAAACGCAATCCCCGCTCGCCCGTTTCCAATTCCCAAGTCAAGACCCGCCTCATCTCAATTCACCCACATCAGCTCAGATTATATCCTCTAAAAGGAGTCACAGTTCATCTCGATACTCCAATCTCGCTCCTCATTCCACCAAGCGCTCTCACTAGCCATCCACCTCTAAGAATCCAACTCCTATTTGTAACATCACACCCAAGTACCCTCTCATACTATATCCTCACTTCTCTTAAGGCCATTTCTTACACTTCCCACACTTCCCACGATATCACCAGCACCATGCCCTGCTAACCGAATCTCCTCTAGCAATTCCTCGATCACCGCCTAGGCGACCTATTGCTAACCATATCCCCACCCAAGTTTCACCTAAAACCTCATCGGAACCACCAAGCATTTCCTCTCATAAATCCCAAAACTCACTTGGTCTTACCCACGCCAACACTCCTCTCCTGCGACTTACCTCATAATATCATCGATCATCCTAACCACTCAAGCTCTTTCACCACTCTTCTACCATTTTTCAAGATAATCTCCCCCACAAGTTCAAAGAAGAAGCAATCATGGACATTATTACACATAAGGACCACATCATCTCAACTGGCATTTATATCAATATCACCATTAAACATTGCAACTGTAACAATAAGTCTCAAATTACCGGCATGCTTAACAATTATTGCAAACATCATACACGAGCATAGTCAATTCTGTCTAGCAAGTTTCATCATAACCTTATCAAATAACAACTCAGGTTCTCAGCAATTGCAGTTCACATTTTATAGGCAAGGAATTTAGATCATGTTTAGCAACTCAGAGTATCAACACATCAAGGCATCATGGCACATTAGAACTATAAAGCATCAAATCATATCATCATAGACAACAGTCAATCAGGCAACAATAATCACCAAGTCAGCACATCAACACGTAATTCCCATCGCTAGGTCAGTGCAATATCATCAACAAATTCAGAAGGATTAGCAATTCGAACGGAGTACACTTCTGCCTGCAAGTCATATCGTATTCGGTAGCCGCAATCCTCGAAACGTACCTGTCCCACCAACGCTGTCGATCCTAAGGCTTGTGGGTTATAGGCCCACGCTTCCGCCACACTCCTCCATCGCTATCCAACTTCCTTTCTCTTTCCCGTGCGTTCGCTCGTTCAATGTATCGCGAGGGAGCCAAAGTTAGCGGAGATAGGGGAGTGACGGGAGAAGACAACCCAAATTCCTTTCGGGGACAAACACGGACCACAACTAAAGACGACAATACTAGAGACAAGACTCTAACCCGAGAATAGCAACAATGCCCTTATAGAGGTCTATTAGGTTGCAATGGTGACAAGCAGACACAATTTCATCATAAGGGCATATCAATCATTTTAATCCACACTAACATGTACCTATCTCGAGGAGCACGACATACGTATTCATTTCAAAAAGACATATTCATGTGCGACACGGATGCATGCGAGACAAGATAGTAGTCTATCATCCCATGAAAGCAGATAGGCCTAGCAACTTAAGCAAGATATGCAGGATTAAATAGGCATCACAATTATCACACTTATGAACAATGCACGAGCGTAGTGTATGCATCATAAAAGGACATGTAAGAGCAACATAGTAACTATCTTATCTGACACAATAATCGTATAATAGGTCAAGCATGGCACGTAATCATATGACGAGATACATTTAGAAAGCATGGGTCCTACATGGTACTAGTGATACATGATGTGATACAAGCATAGTCAAGAGTCATCAAGAGGAGTTCAGCATAATATTTACGAAACATGAGACATCGTCAAAAGTAACAAGAAATACACCATGGGCGATACATTATAATCATACTAAGAACGAACCATCATAGAGCACATTCACGATACAATAATCATCACATCATAGAACAAGTACAACACGTGATCATTTGGCGAGTCATATTGGGAATCATAAGCCCTACATGACACTACTGGCACATATCGAACATGCACACAATCAAGATAACTCGACTAGATTCATTCTAACATTCAGGTGTCATGCGTATGCGGAATCATGGTATAGCGTGGTGTGTGATCATGTGAGGTGTCAAGTCATACATCTATGCAAGCACGAGAGGATGTCATAGAACAATAGGGTAACACTACCGAGCGATAACATGTAAGCATGCTAGGATTACCCAATTACGGAGAGCAAGTCAATCATCGAACTCAACATTAATCTAATCAGGGTGAGTAAAACAATCTAAGATGATAGGAAGAGAGAAGGATCACACTATCAGGGACCTAGCTCAGAGAAAATCAAAAGTAATGTAGGCAAGATGTAAATTCGCACAAGTTACAATCAAGGGTCCTACATGACACTAATGGCCCAACACAATATTTGATACATACATGCGCTTGATTGACTAACACAACGATACAAACGAGACCACATTGACATAGTCCAGCGATACAAGGCGTGGGAGGAATGTAGCAGTGCATAATATAAGCCTACGTAACATGGCAATATAAGTAAGATACGGGGGCATGTGTTCCGATTTAATAATACTAAATGAGACACGCATATATCAAGATATTACTTCGATAGCATGGTCACAGATGGAACTACTAATTTAATCAAGCAAGGCCAAGGGCAACACTAACTAAAATGCCGAGGAGATCATCTTACGGGGCATTCGTACAAAGAGGAGCTTACCACACTATCATGGACCTAATTCACGGAAAGCAACATTCATATAGACCCATATCATGCCCTTTATGTTTCTAACCAATCAGTAGTATGATCATTACAACAGGTCAATTAGACACGCGAAACCAAACATAATCATGACAGAAAGCGAGATGCAACACGAGACCTAAACAATGTGACTAGCATGGATACGGAATGTTATACAATCACGAATTTACATTAAGGATCATCACAATACATGTACTGGAAATTACGTATCATATAAGGCATGGTGACATCAAGTTGTAGCACGTATCAAATAAGGAACTTGCTTCATCAGGGTATCAAAATTTAACGATCACACTATCATGAACCTAGTAGAGTAAAATCATGCAGATTCATTTCATGCAGCTCACACATCCATTCAATCCTACGATCAATAGGCCAAGTAAACATGCTATGACAACATATAATCATGGTAGAAGCCAAGACATAACACAAGACCTAAGCAAGGTAACCAATCATAGATGCAACAACATGAGTAGCTTTTTACCAATGGGCATTCACGGGGCACGTGCCAAAGATTACAAAATTATGTCATGCAATTCAGAGAGAGTCACAATTACAACCGGACAGAGATCCCTAAGGGCAACCATTGACTTTTCCCGACCGACTCATCATCCCTCTTTCCCGTGGGACTTTGGTACGACTCTTTGCGGTAAGAAAATAAAGGTTGATCATCATATGAATCAAGAAAGACAACCCCATAACACCTTACTTCTAACTCAAGTGACATCAACAACTTCCAACACTCACTCAGACAACAACTTAACATCCAACCATAATTCCCGACACATTGTGTTTACCAACCCAATTCCCCGTGGAAGACACTGGCATCCAAGAAAAGCTAGATAGACCCGTCAATGTGTTAACAAACATAGTGGAAGGGGCTGTTTTACACAAGCTGGGTTTGACAATGTAGAAATAAAGGCACTCCCGCTATCTCGTTTGCACAGGTCAGTCAATACACAACTCATTGTTAGGCATACCAAATCAGATCCATAGCATAGCAAACACTCAGCACAGAATCAGTTAATAACACTCATAATGATCTCATTTGTGTCTCTCAACCCATCTGTAAAGAACAAGCTGATATTCGCCTACCCATTCCCAACTACATCCAATAGGGATGGTCTAACGCCTTTCTACCCACTCGGTCCCTCTTTAGTCGATTTTCCTCTTTTATAACAAGTCGAATTCATTACTTAGTCCAATTTAGATTAGGCATCTTAAGTTCATTTTGCCCCTTTAAAACACTTTCAAATCCTTTGAAACTCATGGGCGGTTTTCCAAACATACACTCGACCCTTGTGTACCCGAATTGCACAACCTCAGCTCTGATACCATCTTTGTAACGGCCCAGAATTATGATTTCCGGGTTACGTTTCAAGGGATAAAACCCCTTGTTCGGATCTTGCAATCCAGGTACGGGTCGAGGTTTCAAACTCATTTTAAGATTAGTAGAAAGAGGGATTTCAAACCCTAAAAACCTCGAAGGGCCGTTGGGTACCCTTAACTTGTCCTAAGACTATGCCGCGGAATCCATTTCAAACGAAAGTAAAGCGGAAGTAAAGTAAAGGTACAAGTACCACGGCAGAGCCGGTCAAAACCAAATTATGAGTGTGTAATTACCAATTTACTAAGTTAGGATATTAGCCAGATTCTTCGATTCGCCAAAAGGGGACCCCGTCATATAGACATCGAGCACTCAAAATCTGCAGCAAATGCCTTAAAAAAAGAACGGGGAAAGGAGTCAGATCGAGCCACTCATGCGGGACCGGCAGTCCTCGCTGAGGCCACATAGTATGTGCTATACCTAATAAAGATGCTCTAATGCAGTACGAAAGTCAACACACTAGCATGCTCCTAGTTATAATAATGTGTAAAAATACTGTAAAGGGCCCAAGACAATGCCAAGTGGCATATCCCTCTCCTACCTCCACCCCCTTCCGATAGGGCGGAGACTGGCCAGCTCGTGAATGCATTCCATCATAATCGGGCGGCACGCATGCCTAACCCGCTCCACAATAAAGCCCGCATGCATATCATAATATAAGGAAGTTCATGACTCGATTGACTCAGGGTACCCGATGAGGCTGGGCTACCCTATGACCCTAGCAAAGACTCTAGGACTATCACAGATAACGGCCGTTCTGTTTCAAACGCATAAAGTAAGCAGATGCTCATTCAATTAGTGCAACCTAAACATGATACTACATGGCATGCTTTTATGCATATGCAACACCTAACATAAGATGCAACAACAGGCATGAATGTCCAACCTGAGTAAGCCCCTAGGGAACTTACCTGAAGATGCAGAACAGCAGGATAATACAAACAAGGGCCCAAATGCAAGTCCAAAGCAATCCAAAAGCGATACACACCTATCATCAAGCCACTTCCGTAAGCTACCAGACTAACATTCACACACACGAAACCCAAGTTCTCAACATCCTTAAAACCAATCGACGGTAAAATCATTTTTTCAAAACCTTTCCGATATGATCGACATCAACCAAAACCATTTAATCAAAATCATTGATAAATCTCACCAACAATATTTCTCAACTCTTAAATCCCAATTTAAGTCAACTCATATTCAAAATAATTTCTCAAATCATACTTGGCCAAATTCCGACATTTATCATTTAAATCCTCAACAAATTCTCAAAATCATATTATTAACACAATACCGGCATGTTTATTTTCAAAATCATTACATAAATAAATTCTGACACTTAGTCACAAAATAATTCTATTTTTACAACCATATTTATAAATCACAACTCATAATTCATTTCAAATTCTCTAAAATAACATATTTAAATCATCACTAAAAACATATTCCAATAATGTCTCTTTGAAACTATTTTATAATATATATAATAATAATTTCATAAATATATTTCCTCAAAACAGAATATTATAGTAATAATAATAATAATCATAACAATAATTATAATCATATAACATCACCTTAATATAACTCAATAGTATAAAATAACCAATGCTCTCAAAAGCCCAATCTCACAGCCCAAGATGTAACCCGGAATAACAAGCCCAAACCCGAATCCAGTAAAAGAAAAAGAGGAAGGAGGATCTGGCCCAAGTTTAATTCTCCCAGCCCCAGACCCGGTTCGAAGCCCAGAAGAGGAAATAAGGGTTGTGCCGTCTCCCACCTTTGCTCTCTGCGGAAAAGAAAACGGAGGAGGAGGAAGGAACCCCAGGGCTCCGGCGGAAACGAAGGAGAAGAGAGAAGGAGGAGGAGGGCTTCCTCGCCGGCGACTCTCACCCCGACCACCCTCACAGGCCCAGTCCCGACCTCGAATACACATACGACTCACAAAGAACAAAAAGGAGAGGAGGGAAGAGAACCCTCACCGAGGTCGAAGCTCTCGCCGGAAAAAGTCCACTCGAAGTTGCTCTGGCCTCGTCGGAGCCGGTTTGTCGCCGGAGATGACCTAGGAAGGGAAGAGGAGGCTTAAAGGCGCGACCTTTATCGGGTTTGAGAGCGAAACACAGAGGAGAGGGGTGTTACCGCTGCGCGATTCTCCGACGCCGGGATGCTTCGAGGGCGGATCCGGCTGCAAGAACTCGAGGGGAAGCGGTTCGAGGGCCTCGATCGGAAACAGAACAAGCGGGGAAGGGTGCTCGTCGTCGGCAGCTGAGCTCGGTTCTCCGGGGACCTCCGGGCTGCTGTTTTTGGCTCAGATGGTGGTGGTCCTGGCGGCATGTCTTCGTCGTCCTTGACCATCGGAAAGAGGAGTGGCTGCTGGGCTTCGTTGCTCGGAAACAGGGCTGCTGCCCGACTCGAAGGGAGAAGGTGGAGTGTGGTGGTGCTGGGTGGTGGCGTCCGAGAGAAGCAGCGCTGGTGGCTCGGGAGTGATGAGCGCGGCGGAAACGAAGGGAAGTGGAGCCGAGGAGGAGCTGGCGGTGGCGGAATTGGGGTGTAGCTTGGTTGCCTGGGCAGTGAAGAGTGGGAGAGCGACCTATATGGAATTGGGTTTTTCAGCTTGTCTGCAGAGAAAGGAACGTGGTAGAGGATCTGTGGGTTTTTTTTGATGTTGCAAGAATTCAATTAAGAGGAGGGGGCAGTCTTCGGTCAAATTAGAGGATGCAGTAGGGTGTTGTTTGTTTTCTAAAACAAGAGACTGCAGGGTTGGGGAAAAGGAAAGTGAAATGGACATGCCTAACCCAAAGAATCAAGAGGAAGGTGGATGGAAATGTCTTGGGTCAATTTCATACAAGAGGAGGATCACAAGGCTGGGATTTTCGGATTTCATTGGGAAGAAGAGACAAGGTAGAGGGAAAGAACCAAAGTAAGAGTGGTCCTGAAAACATAAATTGTAAATAGAATATACCCGACATTCAAATTTGAACCCGTTAATCCCGAAATGAAAGACAGATTCGATCTTTGAAATTTAAAAATTGGGTCGGAATTCACTTTAAATTCAATTTTTAATTTCCTTTTTCCAAAAATTAATATTTGAAAATTCGGGCCTTTACATAAGCAAAATCGGACTAAGTACCCTCATGGGTTAGACAAATGTTGGATCATAAATTTTTAAAGCCAAAGAGAAACATCCAACAAAGTAAAACAAAACAAGGTCTTCCAAGACCCTTGGTTCACAACAGTTTCAAAGTCTAAACCATCAAACCATCTCCCCCTCTTTATCTTTCAACAAAGGGAGGAGTGTGGAAACAGTCACCAAAAATTCAAATTTTAAAAAGATCCTTGCAATCCTTAATGGCTAAGGCAAGAAGATATTTATCCGATTTAAAATAATTTACACAAATAAAATATAGTCGGATAACATGCAATAAAAAAGATTTTCCCGAATAGGTAACAAATAAAGTAAAGATATTTAAAATTCCCTTTTTTAAAAAAAATATTTGATCAAATATCTAAAAAGATACCAACCAAATATATGATCCGTTATATGTGCTCTACTGTTTAGTTCACGACCTTTGAAATGAGGTTCAAGGATCTTGACACTGAGTAGAATTTTTCTTTCGTAAAGGGAAAGCTCCCCCTACGAAAGTGCATCCCTGTTAAGCATTCCGATCTCACGTCTAATGAAAGTGAACCTGTCCTCTGCCAAAGGCTTAGTAAAAATGTCAGCCAATTGATAATCAGTTGAAATAAATGATATGGACACATCACCTTTTTTGACATGGTCTCTAATGAAATGATGCCTTACATCAATATGTTTGGTCCTTGAATGCTGAACAGGATTCTTTGTAATGGAGATGGCACTTGTGTTGTCACAATTAATGGGAATGTCTTTGAGGTTGATGCCAAGATCTCTCATTTGTTGAGCTATCCAAAGGATTTGGGAGCAACATGCTCCATCTGCTATGTATTCGGCTTCGGCAGTGGATAGAGCAACTGAGTTTTGTTTCTTTGAGTGCCAACTAATCAAGGATGCTCCTAAGAATTGGCAACATCCCGACGTGCTCTTCCTATCCACCTTATAGCCTGCAAAGTCTGCATCAAAATACCCCACTAGTGTAAAATCTCTTTGCTTTGGATACCACAAGCCAAGCTCCTTAGTGCCATTGAGATATCGAAAGATCCTCTTCACAACTACGAGTTGAGATTCTTTAGGGTCAGCTTGAAACCTAGCACACATGTAAACACTAAACATGATGTCAGGTCTACTAGTAGTAAGATATAATAAAGATCCAATCATCCCTCAATACTCCTTTTGATTGACACTCTTTCCGGTCTTGTCTTGATCTAGAGACAAGGTTGAGCTCATGGGTGTCTTGGCTGCTTTGGATTGATCCATCTTGAACTTCTTCAAGAGATCCTTAGTGTACTTGCTTTGGTTGACAAAGATCTCTTTCTTAGACTGATGAACTTGTAATCCCAAAAAGAAGTTGAGTTCACCCATCAAGCTCATCTCAAATTCACTGCACATAATGTCAGAAAATTCCTTGCACAAAGATGTGTTAGTAGCTCCAAACAATATATCATCAACATATATTTGAATAACCAAAATGTCCTTTCCTATGGTCTTGATAAAAAGAGTCTTGTCGATCAACCCCCTTTTAAAATCATTTTCTAAAAGATATTTTGACAAGCGCTCATACCCAGCTCTTGGGGCTTGTTTCAAACCATATAGCGCTTTGTCTAGTTTGTAAACATGATTAGGAAATTCCGAACTTTCAAAACCTGGGGGTTGAGCCACATAGACTTCTTCCTCTAAGAAACCATTAAGAAAAGCACACTTGACATCCATTTGATATAACTTTATGCCCATAAAAGATGCAAATGCTAATAATATGCGAATGGCTTCAAGCCTGGCTACGGGAGCAAAAGTCTCCTTGTAGTCAATACCTTCCTCTTGATTGTAGCCTTGAGTAACAAGCCTTGCTTTGTTCCTCACGATCTTACCATTCTCATCTAGCTTGTTCCGAAATACCCAACGTGTGCCAATGACTGATTGATGCTTTGGCCTAGGCTTCAAGGTCCAGACTTTGTTCCTTTCAAATTCGTTAAGCTCACTTTGCATAGCAATGATCCAGTCTGGCTCTTGAATGGCCTCATCTACCTTCTTTGGTTCTATAAGAGAAACAAACGCGTGAAAAGCACAAAGATCTTTAAGTTTAGAACGAGTTTGAACACTAGATGTAGGGTCGGAGATGATATCCTTTAATGAGTGTGATGAGGAGTATTTGAATTTTCTTTTGCTAGTATCAGCTCCTTGATTCGTTACACCAACATGATTGATTTGTGGTACATCCGACTCTGTGGATTTGTTAGGCTCAATTACAGCAGTTTCTAAAGTCTCAACACTTTTGGATTGGTCGCCAAGGGCTTTGGATGGAGCTTCAACACCTTGGGCCAATTCTTCAGTGTTAAGAATCTGATCCTGCATGTTCCTCTTCTCTGTGTTCTTAGTATCAATGTCATCACCATTCTCATTCTCTGTATGGCTGTTAAGATCTAGATCTGCAACACTCTCACTTAAAGAACCGTCATTGCATTCATCAAATATAACATGTATACTTTCTACCATTGGGAGATTTGACTCGCATAAGACCACATAAATCCATATGTAAAAGTTCTAAGGGTCTAGAAGTACTTACAACCTTTTTGGGTTTGAAAGAGCTACGTGTTTGTTTACCTCGTGTGCATGCTTTGCACATATCAATACCTTTGAAGTCCATCTCAGGTAGTCCTCTTACAAGTCCTTTGGAAACGAGCTTTTGTAGTGTATGTGGGCTTACATGACCAAGTCGCCTGTGCCAAAGCTTTGGATCGTCCGTCAAAGCCTTTAGACAAGTTAAGCTTCCTTGTGCCACTTGTCAGCTTTCACAGCATAGATGTTGTTATAGCGATAGGCAGTTAGAACTATTTCCCCTGTATCTTCTTTGCGCACTAGACATCTTTTCTTGTTAAATCCAACATCATTACCACTATCACATAGTTGAGAAACACTAAGCAAATTATACTTCAAACCATTAACAAGATAGACATTTTTAATGTTATGGTTAGGATCACTCCCAACACTACCGATACCAACGATGTCACACTTTCCTTTGTCACCAAGAGTGATTGTTCCAGTGGATTGCTTCTTTAGATCATGGAAGAGAGACCTCTTCCCACTCTTATGTCTAGAGCATCCACTATCAATAATCCACTTTTTCTCTTTCACCTTGGTGATCTCCTGCAAAACAAAAATCAACCTTTGTGGCTAGACCAGTGAGCAAATTTAGATCCTTTATTGGGATAAACCATATTTGGTAAAATAGTGCCTTTGGGGACCTAAACTTGCGTTATCCGTTCTTTTCTCAAGTGAACAGGAAATGTATTGCGAATAATATGTGGATCATTTCTTCTATAGGGGCAGGTCTCTTTTACATGTCCCTTTCTTGCACAGTGGTGACATATAGGAGAGGTTCTGCTTCCTTTTGCCTTTACAAAAGTGGTAATGTGCTGCTTCTTTAAAAACCTTGGATTGTAACCAATACCACTTTTATTTAGAGAACTTTGTTGCTCACCCAACATCCTATCAAGAGTGCCTTTGGACTTAGTAAAACTTATGAGGGCTGTCTGTTGGTCTTGAATCTTCTTATTCAGAGAGATCTTCTCGTTCTCTAAGTCATGATGTTCATTTCTTAGAGACGAGAGATCTTGCTTGAGTTCAGATTTCTCTAAGTCAAGAGTCTTGACTTTAATGTCAAGACCTGAATAAGAAGTTTCAAGACTTTTGACCCTCATAGACAGTTTCTCAATAGTTCTTTCCTGGTCCACAGTTTTCTTAATAAGAGTGTTGGTTCGGGCAATAAGTTTCTCTTCGTTGGCAATCATATTAGAAAAAAAACTCCGATAATACCTCTTTTGGACTTGCCATAAGCTCTCTTACAGTTACCTCGAGTTGCTCATCGTGGGATTCATCACCTGAGGCCATTAGACAGACATTGGCCTTCTCATCATTGGAGTCTGTGTCAGAATCACTCCAAGTTGCCACCATGGCTTTCTTTTTCCATCTATCACCTTTCTTGAACTGACTCTTCGTCTTTTGAGGGCAATCTTTCACTAGATGGTCTGTTTCACCACATTCAAAACAAGAAAAAGGTTTAGTCTTCTTGTCATATTTGTTGTATTGAGAATTACCTCGAAATTTAGAAGACTTTGATCCATCTTTGTTGTTGAATTGCTTCTTCATCTTGAGGATTCGAGAAAGACCCCTTGTAATAAGATCAAAGGGATCATCCTCATCCTCATCCTCATCTTCAGAATCAGACATATCTTTCGGCTCATCCTTCTTAGACTTGAGTGCCAAGTTCTTACTGCTTGTTGGAAGTTCTCCATCGTCTTCATTGAGAATCATCTCATGTGTGATCAGCTTCCCAAGCAAATCATCAAGGGGTAGAGTGGTGAGATTCTGGGCTTCTTCTATGGCTGTCACTTTCGGACCCCATTTGTCTTTTAGGAGAAACCTCAATATCTTCCTCACTTTCTCAACATTCTAAAAGGTCTTCCTCAAGACTTTTGAAACGCTTGCAAAACCCTTTGAGATTAGACGTAATTCTTTCCTCTGGAAAACCTGAATCACAAAAGAGTTATACAATTCGAAACAATTGCGGAAATATGGTAAAGCAATAAGTAAAGGACGCAATGAATTGTTAACGAGGTTCGGCACGAACTTGGCCTACGTCCCCGCCTAGGGTTCTTCCACAACCCTAGGATTCAACGGGCTTTATTGATTCACAAGACTTAGGATCCTAATAGCTCACCGAGAAGCCTCTCTCCTATACAATTGCAATCTAGTCAACTCACGTTCCCTTGGAGTCCTAGACCAATCTAGAAGAGCCCCGCCTCTCTCGGCTATCTAGTACAATCCTCTTACACTTCGTGAATCAATCGCCTAGTGTCCACTTCCTGAGTTACAAACTCTCGAGTATAACACTCTCTCAAAATATATCCTATAAGCTCACTGTGTAACTCTCAAATGCTTTAAAACAAAAGATACGACTCTTAACAACTAGTAGAGAGCACACGAAGAAGACAAATTGACTTGAAAGCTTGAGTGCGAATGAATGCTTGTGTTCAACGATTGTATTTCTGTCTTCCCTTCTTCACTTCCTTTATATTGAACAAATCGGCGCCTCTTTCAAAGAAGAATCTTCTCTTCAACGGCTAGAACAGATCATGGCAATTTTCACAATCTTCTATTTGGGGAAACTTGGAAGTCATGATCTCCGATTTGATTCTTCTCGACTTCAAGCTTAAGGAAGGAGATTTTGTTCAAAAAACTTGTTGCATATGTTAGTGCATAAAATATATAATAATATCTGGAATATATATATAACAATAACATATAATAACATTCGGACATAATATGCAAATTACAGGTTTTGTGTTTCATCAACACAACTGTAGCTTCAAGACCTTTGACACAAGCCATGTGTCAAAGCCTTTGAAATCATTTCCCATTTTCATCAAGGGAGTGGAGTTATCAGTAATGATGACAGAATTGTGCTGACAGCCTTACTTTGAATGCTTTATCCTCCTCTTGAACTCTCCATCGAAATCTTCCTCTTGAACTCTCCATCGAATTGTTCTGACAACCTTACTTTGAATGCTTTTATATAGTAGTGATGACACTTGATAGATTTTATGACATCGGGGACATTTTCTTCATCTTCTTCCAGCACTGGATATATTATTTCAGCATATGCGCATGCCATTTTCCAAGCGTCACTAGTATAAAAACTTGCAACGAAATCAGACACATTTGTCTTTATATGGGTAATGGCTGATAGAGCATGTACACAAGGGATCTTCTCGACGTAAAAATCTTCCATGTACATGTCTTCGCTGATTTATCAACTATAGCTACAACTCCTTCACCTTTGACCTCAAATTGTGATTCATTCATCCTCTCCACTCTATATAATCCAACTTTCTCTTGTGATTTCCTTATCACATTAAGTATTTCAGGAGTTATTCTATCTTGGTTTTTTAATTAGTGCTTTATCTCTCCTTTCCTGGAATCATGATGTGAGCTTTGCTCTAGCAAACTCCAGCAGTGCCACAATATATAGGATAATCCTTCTTCCCTTTGAAAATGGAGTTCAAGCTCTCAACATTGTTGGATGTCATCATATTGTATCTATTGCAATTTGCATGTGCTCTAGCCCACTTGTCAAAACCTGCTGACACTAAATATGCCGACAGCTTTGGACATTTTGCTTGTATCCATGCAAAACAGCTGTTGAATTCTGAAATAGTGTAACTCTATGATGCTTCCTTGAACAATCTTGCCAGTTGTTTTTTCTTGAATGTTGCTCTTATATCTTAAACATGATGAATGACACTTATGTTCCCAAATAAACATTAATTCGGTATTATAGAATAATATTTTAGATTTTATCATGTAATCAAACAACTTTGTGTATTTTTTCCTCTGTGTCATCAGTAATGCAATACAAACACTTTGGGCTCAATCATCAAATTTCAGATTTTATTATCATTGTTTACTTAAAAAACCAAACTACCCCATACAATATAGGGTTAAAGGGATCAAATACAGATGACCAGATATAAAATTATATATAGCAAATGTAATATTATGATGATCAGTTTCACCACCCCCACCCCCTATTGTGCAAATATAATTTGTAGTTGAGCAAAAATAAGATCATGTTGTGGAATAATCTATTGATGAGAAAAAATAAGATCATGTTGAGCACATTTCCACCAATCCCCCATGGTGTGCAATCATAGTCTACTGATGAGCAAAAATAAGATCATGTTGAGCACATTTCCACAAGTCTAAATTGTTGTGCAAATATAATATAGTGACGAGCAAAAATAAGATCATGTTGAGCACATTTCTACCAATCCCCCATGGTGTGCAATCATAGTCTAGTGACCAGCCAAAATAAGATCATGTTGAGCACAATTCCACAAGTCTAAATTGTTGTGCAAATATAATCTACAGATGAGCAAATATAAGATCATGTTGAGCACATTTCCACCAAATCCCCCATGTTGTGCAATGATAGTCTATTGATGAGCAAAAATTAGATCATGTTGAGCACAATTCCACAAGTCTAAATTGTTGTGCAAATATAATCTATTGATGAGCAAAAACAAGATCATGTTTGAAATACCCCGATTGTATTTTCTTTTTATGACGTCATCATAAGGGATTGTGTAAATTAATAAAATATCAGGGATGAAGTTTTATGGTGAAAATTTTTAAATCTTACCAAGTTTGGAATTTTATGGGATCTAGGGAAGATTCGCTAGCATGTCAAAGGTTAAGTAAAGAAACTATAAAAATTTATTGGATACTTAAGACATGCTTAAGAATGAGTTGGTAAAATATTCCCAAAGTGGTGGAGTGAAAGATTGTTGGAATATATATTTAAGGATGATAAATTATGTAAACTTATTTAAAACGAGACAATTTCCGCGATTATTATATAAAGTGGGTCACAAAAGAAAACTTAATCAAATGATGGGGGTGATGATAAACATGAATGTGCAAGTGACGGGTGTACACTCCTTACCTCCACCAAGTTGGATTTGATCGGATGCACTCTACTATATATACGGGGATGATTTAGGTGAACTTGTATAATACAATCACATAATCCCATATAGCTACTCCGTACGTACAGGCCATTCGGCCTTCATTACTCCTCTATATTGGGTGACGTTGATTATTATTTAGTCGATGTATTTTGGGACGATTCGACATTATCCTACTGGTAAAATCTCTTTCATTTATTTTAAAATCTTAGATATTTTATATCGTTATAATGCCCGTATAAAATTCAAGGTATTTCCTTATTACCTGTTATGATACTCGTTATTATTAAGAAATTTGGGTATTTCTTAAGATGATATAACATTAGGTAAAACGGGTATTTCTGTTAAGTCGAGATAATGCCCAATTATTTTGGATTATATGACATTTCTAAGTCGTTATAATGCCCAATTAAATTTAGGAAAGGAAATCCTAAATTAAGTTTGCAAGTCTTAATACTACCTGGGCATTTTATTTTAAAAATAGTGTTGGACAAGTGATTATCAGAAAGTAAAGGATATAAGTTTTATCGGGTTAATTAAGGATTATATTAAAAGGAGACTCTGCCGAAGTTTAAGGTAAAATTATTGGACATAAGCTAATTAAATCATTATTTGTCTGCTATGTACGAAGTGGCTGGATGCACTTGGATATATAGTTGGGGACATCAATTGAGATCATACGTCTTCGCAAGGAATTAAATCTCTTGGTTAATCCTAATCTTTATTATCCGTAGACTTTGAGTCTATAACCATGACAAGTGACTTTGTCTCATTTATTCATTTACAGGTTTGTGCCTTTCATTTTAATTTATACCGTTTATTTTTATCAAACATGTCTATCCTTGAGAATAAATTACAAAATCCATTTATTCTTGTAATTTATTTATAATTGCACTCTAAGGCATGTTTAGAACTTGGACTATGTTAATTGTTAAATTGCATAAAATGCCCAAAATTCCGTTATAGCGTGAATTGTTCTTTATTCATTCATGCTAAGTTATAAGTATGTGACATTAAGATTTTCTTGAAATATCCATACAAGTCATTTTGCTTACTTCATCCACTTTAATTCTTTAATGTTCTAATGTGGATAAAAATGAGTCGATCACCGAGATGTGAACTTGTGATTTTAATTGTGATAGGGTGTGATGTGATTATAAATAAAATTATTATTAAAATGGTAAAGTTAGGTCAAGGTTGTTAAGCCTTGCTCTATAAACATTTCATGAAATGCCCATTCGAACTGCAGATTTATCGAATGGATACAGTTTACCCCAATGGGGTATCTAGGCCGTCTTGTCAGTATACGGTAGAGGCTGGTACCACGTGTTCTAAATGAAATATTTTATATAATTTCTAGGTGTGTGTATGTGTGTGTAACGGTGATCATTATTCTTTTCCGATATCATTTTTCAGTTCTTTTGGGAATATGATTCTTTAGAAATTAAATTTCTCAAATATCTACTGTTATTTGACTATCTTATTTCTATTTCTTTTAAGTGTCCAAAGATCCACAAAAATTCCATTCCTTGTCATTTGCTAGTTCTTCACCGAACTAACCGACCGTGTTGTGAAATGGTTGGCTGGTGTGCTTCGCCTGAATGCGATGCACATCCGACTAAATTTTGCAGGTTATGGAAAAAGGCCTTGAGGATTTGAAGTTGAAGGAATAAAGATTTTCAAGTTTTTTATTGTATAATTACATCTTTTGGTAAACGAGTTTTCTGGTTTATTTCAATTTCTTTTGTTGAACGTGTTGAACACATATATATGTAAAGGTTTTAGATAATAAGAGTCGCTTTGTAATAAAAATAATATTCCTGTCTTCCGTTGTCATTCTGTTAAATTATTTATTTATCGTCTTGTTTATGGGAGCATGGTTGCATGTCCCTATTAGCCTAAGGTAATTATGAGTCCATTAAAGTCTGCATAATTACTGGCACTGCAACATTCCCTCGTTTACATAAGGGGGTGTTACAATGTTGAACACATTTCCACCAATCCCCCATGGTGTGCAATCATAGTCTATTTATGACAAAAAATAAGATCACGTTGATCACATTTTCAAAAATCTCAATTGTTGTGCAAATATAATCTATTGTTGAGCAACAATAAGATCGTGTTGAGCAAATTTCCCAAAATCCCTCATGGTGTGCAATCATAGTCTATTTTTGAGCGAAAAAATAAGATCATGTTGAGCACAATTTCACAATTCTCAATTGTTGTGCAACTATAATCTATTGTTGAGCAACAATAAGATCATGTTGAACACATTTCCACCAATCCCCCATGGTGTGAAATCATACTCTATTTATGAGCAAATAAGATTATTTTGAGCACAATTTCACAATTCTGAATTATTGTGCAAATATAATCTATTATTGAGCAAAATTAAGACAATATTGTGCAATAATCTATTGAGCAATTATAAAATTATATTGAGAAAAAAATAAGATCATATTGATCAGAATTTCACAAGTCTCAATTGTTGTGCAAATATAATCTATTGTTAAGCAAAAATAAGATCATTTTGTGCAATAAACCATTGAGCAATTATAAAATTATATTTAGAAAAAATAAGATCATGTTATGCAACATAATATTATGATGCCTAAATAAAGGATCATGTTTTGCAAACATAAAGTTAAGGTGTGCTAATTGTTTTCCAGAATATTCACAAAAATAAAATAACTGTCAAAATAATCAGGGTTTGAAACATTTTGCCAAAATTTTCAAAAGTGTCAGGGGCACCAGAAAACCACGGGTTGAAACCGCGGTTATTCTTTTAATTCGAAGTCATATCGATGCCAAGATTTGAGTGGTTTTGGTGATTTGGGTTGCACCCGAAATTTAGCGAGTTGCCTACGTATTGCTTGGAAGAGAATCAAGCCTCACGTAGTTCCCAATGTTTGAGTTTGTGTGTTTTATGCCCTTAAAGATTTTCATGCATCATTGGATCGTATTAGGACCCACCTTCTCGGAAGGTTAGCCCTAACATAAATCACACTATCGTATGCATGAGGATTTTCTTGTGTATCATCCGAATAAATTGAGCACACCTTCTCAGAAGGGTTTCCCAACTCAACGGCTATCACTTACAAGGAAAATCATGCATATTTAATTTAAATTTAATTTTAACCTTGTTTTCATTTTAAAAGTGAATTTAGAGGTTGGCAATTGTACCCGACATATTTTTTGAGATTTTGATATCGGGTTACCTACGTAGCCGTTTCATGGCGTCAAGTCTTTACGTAGTTCTACTTGGAAAACCAATTTGATTTTTTTTGGATCGGCGATTGTACCCCACAAGCTTTTAAGCTTTATGTCGAGCTACCAACGTAGCCGTTTGGACGGGATCAAATCATCCGTAGTTCTTTTTAGGGACAAATTTGATTTACTTTGAGACGGGCGACTGAACCCGATATGTATTGAATTTGATACCGGATTTTCTACGTAACTCATAAAAGGGTCCCAAGTCTTTGCGTGGTTCTTTTTAAAGAACCAAATTTATGTTTGGTGAAACTTGATTTGAAGTTTTGACTCCGTTTTTTTTAGGAGTCAATTTGAGATTGACCCACTAGAACAAATTGACAATGAGATTTTCACGAGTTTAATTTTACGGTTTTATTAAACCCAATTTCCAATTTATGTCAGTTATAATACTTATATTTTAGTGGGTTGATTTCGTAATTAAACAAAAATTTCTTTAAAACATGTCAAGCCTATACGTACATGCAGTACTATATAGTTGCTATGCTTTTTTAGGCGAAAATGCATAAAACCACCCATTATTCCTTGTTGTTTGCAAATAACTACCCCTTATTAAAAAATTGTCAAATAACCACCCATAAAATATAGGTTGTTTGCAACTAACCACCCATACCCCTTTTCTTTTTAAACCTCACTTAATTTAATATGAAAAGACAATTATACCCGAAAATCCGAAAATTTTCCGGGTAATCTGGGTTTCGACCCGGTGACCCGGTCATTTCGACCTGATTTACCCGATTGACTCAGTGACTCGATTTGCCCGGTTGATTTATAATTATATATGATTAATTTTTTTTACGGAGATTTCAATTTATTACATTTTATAATTACAATCACTTGATCTTTTATTTTCAAATCAACTTTTATATTTATTTGTATTGTGTAATACTCCATCCGATCAATAGTATTTGATTTTTTATTTTTCAAAATATTTTTTAAGAAGATAATTTTTTAAAAAAATATTAAAATAATTCTATGCTTATTACTAATTACATGAAATTATTTTAAAAAAAAAATTAAATTTTTGATATTTTATATATTGTTACATTTTATTAAAAATTACATAAAATAATAAAAATCAAATGTTTTTAATAAGATATAAAAATATATAAAATATCAAATTTTAAAAAAAATTATTTAAAATTATAAAATTTATATATTATTACATTTTATTAAAAATTACAAGAAATAAAAAATGAAATATTTTAGATCAGATATAGTATATAATTACAAGTACTAGAATTTATGAACAACGTCTATAATTTTAGAATTTTAAAATTATCCAAAATTATCAAATCATGATTTTTTTAATTTAAAAAAGAAAAAACTAGCAAACCCGAAATGACCCGAAACCCAGTCAAACCCGGGTTCGAGTCAACCTGGATATACCCGGAACCCGTTTTACCTGGAATCCGTTTTACCTGAGACCCGAAGTGACCCGACCCAAATGATCCGTTTGACAAATCTAATTGTAATACCTGAAAAATCAAGCAACAGATAGAAGTATAACGGTATTTTTTACTAAGAATGAAACATTAAATAATAGGGGTATAATTGTTTTTTCATATTAAATTAAGTGAGACTTAACAAGAAAAGGGTATGAGTGGTTAGTTGCAACCAACCTATATTTAACGGGTGGTTATTTGACAAATTTTGAATAAGAGATGGTTATTTACATACAACAATGAATAAAGGGTAGTTTTATGCATTTTTGCTTTTTTTTTTTACGAACATGGCTTGTTTTTGGCAAATTGAGTCCAATTAAACCCCATTCTTGTTTTTTTTTTACAGTAGGCAATAAATTGGATGTACTAATGACATCCATGATCATCTCGCAAGATGATGTTTTGAAACTCACAACAACAGGAACTCAAAATAAAAGTACAATTCAACTGAGATTTAGCAAGAAAATCAGCTGCACCATTTGCCTCTCTAAAGCAGTGCTGAATTGTGACGCTCTCAAAATCTTTGCTTAACGAATGGATCTCTTGGATTATTTGAGCGACCTCCCATGGTATATTGTTCACTTGATTGATGACATTGACGATGATTGCACAATCACTTTCAACTATTACTCTACGAATCCCATCTCCACTGCCAGTCTTATACCTGTATAAACTGCAAAAGCTTCTGCTAGAATGACCGAACTCATCCTAACGTTACATTTATGAATCCGAAGAACTAGACCATCATTATTCCTAACAATACAACCAACCTGCGATTGAGTAACAATTTTCACTGAAGCATCTACATTGATCTTAATGACATTTATAGGAGGGCATTTCCAAATCAATTTATCAGGAGGTCTAACACGTTTAGGTAACTTCGTTTTTACCTGCTGTTTATTCCAACATGATAATTTGTCTATAGTTTGAGTGTCATCTGCAAAGGAAAGAAATGGAATAGGATCACTGTTATTTGTAAGTTTGATTCCAACCAAAGGGTCACATTCCAAAGATTCCTGTTGCAACATTCTCCCTAATAGTTCCATAACCAATACAAAAATATATGGAGCAAGAGGATCTCCTTGTCGAATTCCCCTATAAGTATGAAAAGTACGGCCGGCAAATTATTAACTAAAACTGAGAAACTAGTTTTAGTTAGACAGGTCATAACCCAATTAATCCATCTGGAATCAAAACCAAATTTGTTTAGAATAATACGAATAAAATGCCAGCTTATTTTGTCATAAGTTTTCTCCATATCTAGCTTTAAAGCCATCCATCCAAGTATATTATCCTGAATATTTATACCTTGAACAAAAGCTCCTTGAAATGGATTAATAATATGTGGTAAGATAGGCTTCAAACGATTAGCCAAAAGTTTCGAGATAACCTTATAAATAGTATTATACAAACTAATCGGACGGTAGTGGTTAATGTTACTAGGTGTATCAATTTTTGGAATAAGTGCAATAAAAGTTGAATTTACTTCATTGAGTAGTACACCAGAATGAAAGAAAGATTGAACAACTTTGCAAACTAATTTACCGACAATATCCCATTATTTTTTTATAGAACTCTGGTGGAAACCCATCAGGACCTGGGGACTTGTCATCTGTCATTGAAAATAAGGTATCCTTAATTTCTTCATCTGAAAAAGGTTGTGTCAACATTATGTTTTCAGATTCAGTAATGGTCTGATCAATTAAATTTAGGAAATATGGATTACTACTAATCGGTGCGTTATTTGAAATAAATCTTTCAGCCAATTCAGTCGTAATTTCATCTCTAATTTGATCCTCATCCTCAATCAATAAACCATGTTTATCTGTAAAATTACGAGTGACATTTTTATAATTTCTTATTTTAGATATTGATTGGTAGTATTTAGTATTTCTATCTCCAAACCTTAAAAAATTTGATTTAGCTCGTTGTTTCCAAAAGGTATTATTAAAGTGATCCATGAGAGCTTCACGTTTACTTAACAATCTATTACGCCTAATGTTTATGGTATCATTTGAATTCCCATTAATTTGTTGTGTTTGAAGTAACAGAAGCTGATCTTCAATATCTGTTATATGTCGAAAATTATTATTTGGGTGAGACTTACACCAGGTCTTTGTATTTTTTAAGCAGTTTCTGTTTTTGTAACAGTGTAAACATAAACGACCCA
The DNA here is from genome assembly GCA_963922045.1 of Persicaria maculosa. Classification (NCBI taxonomy): domain Eukaryota; kingdom Viridiplantae; phylum Streptophyta; class Magnoliopsida; order Caryophyllales; family Polygonaceae; genus Persicaria; species Persicaria maculosa. The sequence goes on along the minus strand of OY998259.1, from coordinate 48,507,378 downwards.
TGAAGCTTATTCTGTCAAGTTGATTTAACTAACCTGTTATAATTATCATTACTAGCCCAAGACATTTCAAATTTAAATGGTGAACCAACCCTAATTTTCGTACTTCCTATTGACATAGATATTCAGGAATGATCAGAAGTCGTAAAAGGATGATTGGGTACTGATAAATTAGGGAACTATGTTAAGATATCTATATGAACCATTACTCTATCTAATCGTTCATAGATATTATTAATAGGATTTTGACTCTTCCTCCACGTTATTGGACTTCCTGTACAAGAGATCGTATGCATATCTAATTCTTCCACAATCTGTCGAATTCGCATAAATCTATTAGCCTGCGGAATTAGCCCTCCAATTTTGTCAGAAACTAATTCGATTTCATTGAAATCTCCCATAATCAAACATGGGAGAGATTGGTTATGAATAACAATGAATAACTCATTCCATAACCTATTTTTATCTACTTGATTCGAAGGACCATAAATGAAAGTAATAATAAAACTAAAGTTATCAATTTTAACCCGGTAAATAATATACTTATTTGATGCTGAGATTTGTTGAAAAGATTCTGTAAATTTCGGAGTCTTGAATAAAACCCAGAAACCCCATTTTGTTCCAATTGAGGCAATGTGATGAGCATTGTTAAAACCGGCTCGAATATAGAGGGATTGAGTCGGTGGCTCAGTTGATTTGGTTTCAGGCTTTCAACAAGGACTAAAATATCCAGTTTATTTCTTTTTTGAATATAAGCTAAGTCTTGCCCCAGATTAGATTTTCTCACACCCCTAATATTCCAATATGCGATGTTTGTCATTTAATAAAATGTTTTATACATACCTACTTTGTGAGCATTTGTAAGACATCCAATAACCATGATTGACAACCTTGAAGGAAATAAATCTGCATATCAAGATTTTGCAAATCTGTCCACCATTGTTTCTAGATATGTATATGAATTTTTTTAAAACAACCAAACCAGGGTGTTAACCCACCACTCTGGTTGTTAAGCCAATTTCCACCATTTGTAAACCAACTTATTTGGGACCCCTTAATTTTAAACACAGTAAACATCAAATAGGAAGTTTGAACACCATAGCAAGACCTTGGGAACCCAAGGCTAAACACCACACAATCCCTAATTATAAGCCGGATCCAAACCTCCGAAGAGACACCCATATACACAACCAAAACAGGGATGCTTTGAGGAAGACTAGACGACAGACAAACTAAATCCACAATCCTAAAAATCTTACAACACACCGAGACACTGAGAACCAAAAAAACACAGCTATTACAGAGCCAAAATTCGAGGGTAATTCGATTACAAACAGAATAGAACTAATCATACCCAATGAGATCTATGAACCACTGACCTTTAAGGTACCTCCAATCAACACGCATCTTTGCTAGAACTTGTTTGAAATCAATCTGGTTGTTCACAAATCTTCCCACCAGCGCCGTATCTTGAAGCTTGGACTGAACCTCGTTGATGATCTGAATTTCAACATCATCAGTACCATATGTAACAGAAATCATAAGGGGTGTTAGCCCAGATAACATACTGTTAAGCCCTTTAGAATCATATGTAATCCAACCTAGGAAATCAAACACAGCCGACCGAAAACCCCTAAGCATAAACCTAACCTGCACCAATAAGGAGTCACCCATTCTTGTTTTAAGAGAGCCAGTTAATATGGGCTACGTCTTCTTCTTATTATGCCATTGACTTTTTTTTTGTTTTGACTCTTGTGTTTGGAAGCTCAGTCCTCCTCAAACGACAGAACAAAGAGGACGCCTACCTCCATCAACCTCTCTCTCTGAGCAATAGAAGATCGACGCTGCCTTCTTTGATAGCAGTAGGCCATTGACACAGAGCTCTGTCCTTGGGCAATTGAAATGAAAGGGGCGGAGCAAGGGGTTTGACGTCGACAACGAGGCACAACTCAGGGACCTTCCAACCCGAAATCTTTCCAGTTAGGTATATTTTAGGGTTTTTCTTATTTGTGAATTTCACCCCCAATTTGCTATTTGATTTAAAGATTTTGATGGTTTGAACTCCAAATTTCGAATCCTTTCTTTCATCTTCCTAATTGGGCGCTCAATCTGCAAATTACTGATTTTTAAAAATTGTATTTTTTTTTGGGTGGGTTTTTTCGGGCTAGGAAAGTCTAACGAGGCCAGCGCTCGTCCGACTTTGAGCATTTTGGAGGAGGAGCAGTGCGGCGCTATAGCGTCGGAGACGACCCCTACCTTGGCCCCTCTGCATAGGTATGTTTGCTTTCCCTCTCGTCTCCTTCCAAAAATTTGATATCCTCGATTTATCAGTAGTACTGATTGGTTAGACCTGCTGATTTGGATTTCAATTTGTGCTTGGCTGCTGGATTAATCATGTTAATTTTTGAGACGGCAAATTGGAGTTCCAATCTCTTTACTTCATGAAATGCCTAGTTTAGATTCTTGATTCCATCACCGTTTCCCCTTTCATTTCAATTTGTTGACGACTAGGGGCTCCAGGATAATTGCGATTTGGTAGGCAATTAGGAGAATTCATGGGACGTTGTTTTTTGTTGTTTTGTTGTGTAGTTAGAAGGCTAAACCGAATCTGCAAATCAAACTTGTTTAATTATCATTTGATCTGTTTATCCTCCCTTTTTGTCTCTGAGCAATCCTCTTTCTTACACAGACAACCGATTGCAATTGTCTAGTGATCAAAACCATCTATGGAAAATTCGATAGCATTTCCTTCCTGTATTCATTTTACTTTTTGTTATGGAATTCGGCAATTCATTTGCTTGTGAATTCTTGGTAAAATCCGGCAGCCTTTCGGCGCTATGAATCGATCCATGCCAGGATCGGGGTAGCGACGAGAGACTAAACTCTCAAGCCGCTAGTGCTAGGATCGAAGGTCGCGATGAGAGAGTAAACTCTCAAGCAGCTAGGATCCAGTTGATTTCCAATTTTGTTTTTTGTACCTACAAACAAAGAAGAAAGTAAGAAATAGAGTTCTACCCTTTGTTGAGTTTGGAGGTTTTAAACACTTGTGTTTTTCTTCCTCAATCTAGCTTGTTGTAGCCTTCTGTATGTGTACGTGTTCGTTGCTCTCTCCTGCACTCTCTCTGTGTGTTTTGGTGGTTGCAGGTACACGTTTGGAAGGAGGAGGAACCAAGAGGAAGTATTTTTGGAGGAAGAAGAAAGCCAGCCGAGAGGCCAGAGGTTGAAGGGAGAAAGCTCTCTCTGTTTTTTTTTTCCTTTTGCACACAGTAGCCAGTTTGGGAAAAAACCGCCAGTAGGTGATTCATAACTCTATATATTTTGGAGTAAACTCCATAATGGAGAATATGTTGCCATGTTGGAATTCAGTCCAAAAAAATCCAGAATATGTGGTTCATAATTCTCCATTTTGAAGAATTATTTAGAGAAGCTATTGGGCATGCTTTAAAGCATGCCCAACAGCTTCTCTAAACTTCTGGCTCCCTTTTTTACCTCAAAAAAAAACTTCTGACTCCCTTTTACAACAGTTTTTTTTTTTTTTAAAACTGCTCTTATTTGGATTGGGCTTATCTGATATATTGGGCCTTTGGAAAACAACTTGCATTTTTTTCTTCCAAATTTTAATCTAACTCATTTGTAGCCCATTTTTCAATTTTAATAATGTATGCCAATTAAATTAATCACGATTTGATACATGATTAATTTAATATATTAATATTCCAAAGTCGTGAAAATTTACTCTCAAACATAAAAATAAGCCAAATTGCAGAAAACCACCCTTTAAACACTCCAATTTGCTCAAAACCACCCCTAAAACGCATAATTGCAGTAAACCACCCATTAAAATTCAAAAGTTTGCATAAAATCACTCATTCTTCATATGTAGTACCGTTTCAATTAAAATTGCAGAAAATGACAATAATATACTAATTAAAACGTCAATTTTTTTTATGCCATTCAACAACACTCAGCTCATTCTTTTTTGCTCTTCTTTGCAATTCATTAGATTGATGGAGGTTTGGACTGGTTTGTTAACCCCATGATAGTCATTGTTATTTGTGCTCCTTCCTCTTATGCCGTTGTTTTGGTTCACCGCGCTACGTTTCCTCACCCGACGACTTTGCATTCATCCCCGACTTTGCATTTTTAATTGAAACGGTACTATACCGTATGCTTTGGAAGAAGCTTGTACAGTTTGGGAAGGGGTTTTGATTGATTAAAAAGAAGAATCTACTTCAACCGATATGTCCTATGTCTGAAAGATGGGTGGTTCTATGCAAACTTTTAGGTCTTAATTGATGGTTTACTACAATTATGTATTTAATGGGTGAATTTAAGCAAATTGGGTATTTAAGGGGTGGTTTTATGCAATTTGGCAAAAAAAAAATGTTGAATTATGGCCCAAAAAAAGAAGAGCAGTAAAAAGAGACAGTGAATCGACAGCAAGAAAGAAAGACACCTAATATCCTGGTCTTCCAAATTTGCCCCTCTCCAACTCCGTTCCGCTCCAACTTGCCATTCTCTTATCCACTCTCTCCCCTCCGTCCATATCCCATTTCTAAAAGCACACCTTATAAAATAAAAAAGATAAAAGAAAACCCCAAACTTGCACCAAATTACTCGTCAAAGCCCCAAACCTCTCCATCCTCTGCTCCTCGATTCAGATTGCAGGTAGATAGATTCCTTCGCGCGCGCGTGGATTCAGTTTCCTCTCCCTCCCCCTCCCCCTCCCCCTCTGGCCTAACGGCAAAATTTATCCCCCACTTTCTCTTTTGTGTATCGTGAAATCTGGGTGAAACCCTAGCCTACCTACCTTTTTCTCTTGGAAGTGCGTATTTCATCAATTCATAGGTTTCAATCATGGATCGGATTGTTGGAGGCAAGTACAAGCTCGGCCGTAAGATCGGCGGTGGATCTTTTGGCGAAATCTTCCTTGGTTTGCACTTTCATCTTTTTTTTTTCTATTTTTATTTTGATTTCGATTTCTTCTTTCTCCGTTAAATTAAGTTTCCCTTTTCTTTTGGTGAAATTTGCCTGTTTTCAGCTGATTGATTGACGACTTATTGAATTCTTTCTGTTTTCTTGTGCAGCTACTCATGTCGATACCTACGAAATCGTCGCTGTGAAGATCGTGAGTCTACTCTTGCTTTTGATTTGCCGAGTTCAATATGTTTTAGAGCGCTCTTGATTTAGTTCAACTTCAGCTTACAACAGGAAGGACAACCGCCCTTCAGGTTCAGTATATATCGACATAAAAGATGCGATTCTGCAATTGGGATTGCAGTTTTGATCATCCTAGATTAGAAAAAAGATTAGTTAAAAAGCTGAAGGTTTTGCTGATCAAGAGAAATTATTTGCTAAAATGGACAGTATGAAGCTTTGGTTGGTTGATCCGTGCATTCACTTTATCAACTGATTTGGTTTCTCCCTTGGCAGGAAAACAATAAGACTAAGCATCCGCAACTTCTGTACGAGGCCAAGATTTATAATCTTCTTCAAGGAGGAAGTATGTGATCTTCTTTCCATTTCTTGGCAAAGGATTGATTTAGTGTTTACCATTTTATATAGCTTAACTGTTGTAATTATTATTGAGTTGAATTCTACTTATTTTCCCTAAATATATAGGTGGAATTCCCAACATAAAATGGTCTGGGGTGGATGCAGAAGATAACATTCTTGTCATCGATTTGCTGGGACCAAGTCTCGAGGATCTTTTTGTATACTGCGGGAGGAAGTTTTCCTTGAAGACTGTTCTAATGCTTGCTGATCAAATGGTAAGCAAAATAACATGCATCCATAGCTTTGTAGCTTTGGCTGAATAGTTAGTGTTATGTCTTATCTGACTCTTAAGGGTGTGTCTTTACGCCTCATTTGTAGCTTGGCTATATGTGTGTCCTTACGCCTTATTTGTAACAAGCAGTAAAGTTCCTGTTCAAGTTTCGCTCTCATATCTGAAGTTACTTGGGAAACATCATTCACAGGTTGATAATTGATGCTGTTTGGTTTCCTTCAGATCACAAGAATAGAGTATTCGCACTCCAAAGGATTTTTACATAGAGATATTAAGCCTGATAACTTCCTAATGGGTCTTGGTCGCAAAGCCAACCAGGTACTGCTTATTTTGTGTTCATCTTCAATGTTCTTTTTGGCGTGAAATATTAGGTGCAGTTGTATATTTATATTGTCTTCTCTGCAACAGGTCTACATTATTGATTTTGGGCTTGCGAAAAGATATCGTGAGTCGGGAACAAATCGCCATATTCCATACAGGTAGGGATTTCATGAATTCAATCAGCTAAGTTCTAGGCATTCCTTCAGTTGGCACAGTAATATCTTGATGACCTGCTGCAGGGAAAACAAAAACCTAACTGGAACTGCACGCTATGCGAGCTGCAATACTCATCTTGGAATTGGTTAGTGAAGTGCATTTTATGGTTTTCTTTCACATTTGTCTTTGATGATGTATCTGATGTAATTTTTTTCCTTAACAGAACAAAGTCGGCGCGATGATCTAGAATCACTTGGATATGTGCTTTTATATTTCTTGAGAGGAAGGCAAGCTAACAACCCCTCCCCACTTCACGTTTTATATTGTCCTTTTCTTTTTACCCTTTGTTTTCTTAGCTCCTTGGATCATTTCTTATGTTTGGTGTTTCAGTCTACCTTGGCAAGGTCTGAAGGCAGCCACAAAGAAGCAAAAATATGACAAAATATGTGAAAAGAAGTTGTCTACACCTATTGAGGCATGTCTATTCTCTTTTTTATTATTATTTATTTTTTAAAAAGTGTGAGCAGTGTTCTCAATATTGTTAGACTTGAAAGTCTACTTGTTCTTATTGATGGCATTCTGCCTATATAGGTGTTATGCAAATCTCATCCTGTTGAGTTTGCCTCTTACTTGCATTACTGCCACTCGTTAACATTTGATCAGCGTCCTGATTATGGATTCTTGAAGCGTTTATTCCGGGAGTTGTTCACTCGTGAAGGTTCGTGTGTGCTTCATTAGTTTCACGATATATTCTTTCAGCGCACTAGGTTGTAGTAGTTTATGTTAATACATTTCATAAATGATGAAGTCCTCCAGGTTGTGACTTGTGAGTCCATTCATAGGACTTAGTGCTGACAACTGTACTATCACTTAAGTTTCTCCTTTGAAAATCTCGACTAATAACTACTTGTTGTTTTCATTTGCGTAGGATATTCCTTTGATTACATATTTGATTGGACCATCATGAAGTATCAACAAGCACAAAAAAGTAGGAGTCAGCCCCAATCATCCGTAAGAAATCAAACTTGCAACTTATTTTGTTTGTCCATTGATACTAGTTTGATGTTCAAGCATTTTCTTCTTAATATGCTAAACTTTTTTTTTTTTTTTTAAGATTTAAAATATCTCAAAAGCATCCATTTATGTGCTCCTTTCAGCCTTGAAGCATTGTTTATATTTCTTCTAAACCTTGCAGCAAATACCAGCAGGGAGTAGCAGTCGAGCTGTGAAGATGGACATGGATAAGAGTCAAGGTTAGACCTTTTTTATGCACAGTTCAGATCTAAATCATATTATCATCTGGGAATGTTCAGCTATTTTATCATCTTGAGTTGTCTTTGAAAACCACTACAGACTAGCTGAAACTTAAATCTGTGTAAGCTCTAAATCATGTTTTTGGCAGTTGATAAATTTCATCTCACATTTTGCTCTCTTTGCAATGAAAACTTCAATATTATGATCAGTTGATTTATGTGTCCAAAATCTTGCACTCATTTGGTTTATACGTTTTAGAAAGCTTTTTGAATGCTATTTTGAATTATTATTATTATTATTATTATTGTTGTTGTTGTTGTTGTTGTTGTTATTGTTGTTGTTGTTATTGTTATTGTTATTGTTATTGTTATTGTTATTGTTATTGTTATTGTTATTGTTATTGTTATTGTTGTATACGTTTTAGAAAGCTTTTTGAATGCTATTTTGAATTATTATTGTTGTTGTTGTTGTTGTTGTTGAATGAACGAATTATGTAGTATTGCTTTTACCTAAAATCTTGTTAAACTTTATTCTTAATCCTGATTTGCTATCTTGTTGGCATTAGAAAAGCTATCAAGCCCTAACAGGAAATAAATATTCCATATAACTTGATGGGTTAGTCAAGGTTCCTTGATAACCAGCATGAATAGAAGTTCATACCTCAACAATTATATGATTTATTTGGATTTTGAATCACTCTGTCAATGGTTATCTTGTAAATTCATAGGCGGGTCACATCTCTTTCCCACAGCTGGTATTACAGAACGTATCAGACTGGGCAATGCCTCAAGTTCTGATGTTCGCATGCCCTCCTTGTCCATTGAAAAAAGATTGACTTCTGAAAGTCCTGGTTACAAAGAAGTAAGTAATTTCATTTGGAATGCGTTGCATTTAGCCATTTAGGCCATTCTTGTACAGTTACACGATTTCTTTTGTTATATATCTTTTCAGACGGTGAATAATTCACATCCTGCACCTTCATATGCTCATGGTAGCATCACAAGAAAGGGAGCACCAGAGCCTATCTTCTCCCCGGAAGCAACAAATCCCAGTCAAGGAAACGTGAGCAAGACTGGTGCTTCTAGTAGCTGGATTCCACCATTGATGCGCATATCCTCATCGAAGTAAACATGCTGGTAATGTGTGTTTTAACGGGTCTGTTTGGAGTGTATGCATTATAATGTCATAATGCATTTTTGTGCATTGAATAAAAAAGTGCATTATATAGATAATTTTGTGATTAGATTATAATATTGTACTGTAGATAATTGGTGTTTGGTAAACCCCTGTTGTCTATCTACCCCCCAGTCTCACCCTATCTCTTCAACATCAGTGTAAGTTGCCCCCCCCCCCCCCCTCTCTCTCTCTCTCTCTCTCTCTCTCTCTCTCTCTCTCTCTCTCTGTGGCGACTTTGTTCAACCTCTGTTCAATTGAAGAAATCGATGATGGCAATCTTCATGGGGGGCAAGTGTTGGAGAGGGGAGAGGAGGCCATTGGAGAAGAGCTTGTCGGCCGGGGAAGAGTGGGAGGGGAAGGAGGTTGTGTTGGGGGAAAATCCCCCTTCATCTATTCTCTTGCTCTCCGGAGATCAAAATTTGAACAGCCAGTGGAGCAGGGTCGTACATACCAATCCAGTGTTCAAGTTGCAAAGGAAGTGATGGGGTTCGGAAATTCTTGTATTTTCTCATTTCTTCCCACTGAGATCCAAATCTGAATGTTGTATTGTATGAATGTGTGTTTGCGCACTACGTCAAATTTTATGCATGTTTTTTTTTGTGACGAGGATCCTACTTTGGTAAACCCGGGCAAGTGATCCAGCCGGCAAGAGCCACGTACCAGGTAAACTGGCTTGCACCGATCGGCTCGACCCACTGGTAGGGAGCAAGGCAAACCTTGGATAACATTGTGTGCAGTTTTGTGTTGCCCACTTTCGACGCCTTTAGGAAGGCAGGAATAGCCACGGTGGTGGCAGCATGGTTGTAGGAGATGGGAGAAAAGGGTTTGTGGACTAGTCAGTCAGTCTAGTCTACCGTGGTGGAACTGACGGAAGGAGGGAAATGTCTCTTAAATTGAGATGAAAGCCTTCCATAAAATTCACCTTGAATTCAATGCTTAAAAACTAAATCCGAACCCTACCACTATAAATAGAATCCTTCGGGCTCATTCTATTCTGTATTACTACTATAGTATATCCAACTCCATAGTTAGATTGCATCCGAACACCTTCCACTTCTAAATCACATGTGGCATTGAAAAATCCAACAGTAACTAAGGTGACAAGGGATGTGTACTTATATGTAAATTGCATATTAATATAGAGAAATTTTGCTAAAATATCACCCTGTGCTAATCAAATTAGGTAATTAACACCCTTTCTTATATATTTAGCCGCGCTAATACCTCTTTAATGTTTTTTAGGTTTGTGCCACTTTACTCTTTCTCCTCTGTCAGATCTGGTGCCCTCGTCCGGATCTGGTGCCCTCGTCGCGAGATCTCCCTCTCTAAACCTCCGATGGTCTCCGTCCGGATCGTCCCCAAGCCGCCGACCTCATCCTGAATCTCCCTCTCCCTCTGCTCCCCTTCTTCTGTTCTCTCGCCCTCGCTTTCGCTGCTTCTGCTACCGGCCTCATCTCGCTTTCTACGCCACTGTTGGGCTCATCTGAAGACGATGCTAAGCTCGGATGGGCCTCCTGATGCTGAGACGCTGCCGAAGATGACACGCTGATGCTGAGGCACCGCTGGCTGATGCTGAGACGCTTCAACTCGCCCTTGTCTTCTGCTTCTGCTTCTGCTTACTCCTTCCTTTCCGTTGCCGAACTGGTAATCTCCCTTCTCCTTCCCCTTTTGCTGATTCCATTCGCCTTATATTCTAATGGACAGAGATCTGCACGTTGTTGGACTGATTTGTGCTTGCTTCATGCTAATACATGCCTTGTTTTTACTCTTTTCCAAATTCGCTTGCTTGATTTTGTTGTGATTGTTGTTCTTGTATTTAGGGTAGTTAGTTTGTAGATATCAGTTGGTTTAACTGATTAATTCACTGAGTTGAAAAGGACTCGGGGATGCAGTAGTTTCTTTAACATCCAGACATTTTGAGCAGCTCACCTCCGACTCTATACTTGGTACCTTATGGTGTGTATGTGTGTTTTCTTTTTTTTTTGCGATGTTAAAGTGAATTCTATTAGTGTTTGATTGATCTTGATCAAATATGAGAATCACATCTGTCTCGGAATCAAGTGAAGATAAGAAAAGAGAGTAAATAGAAAAGTTATGTAGCTATTGATAAGTGGATTATTAAGAACAAAGTAGAGGGTTGTTTTTCTCATGTAGCTTCTGTGTTGTGCAGTATGAGTAAATTGGATGTGATTTGTAAATAGAAAAGTTAATTAGGATTTGAGTCTTATGACCTGAAATTTGTCTTTAAGGCGATTTGCTATGGACTATGGAGAAATTTGATTTAAAGTTGAATTTGAAATGGTTGTAACTGATCCGTGGTGTTGGACTGTTGGTTTTGTGATATACTCAAAAAGTGAGTTTTGATTTTCAGATTTGCTGATTTGCCAATGCCTAATAGTTCTACTTGGATGAATCCGGGGTGTTGGACTGATGTGATTTAATGTTAGCTAGTTGATCAATTATGTTTTTTACTTGTCATTTGGATATTGAAGTTTAGTAGCAAAGCACACCGCACCTTGTGATTGGATACTATCTGTTATGTCCCGATTGGGATTTATAAACACCCTTACCCATACAGTTATACATGACACTATCCATGTAATATTCAGGAGTGCCTGTTATACAGTTGATGCTCTTACATGAAGTGCCTGATAATTGAATTAGTAAACTGGATGCAGTGCTCCAAAAAATATGATTCAATTTCTAGGAAACATTAAGAATGATTTCTTTTGGTGACCCATTCAATTTGTTGGTTTATATAAATTGAAGCAGCTATTTTTCTGCTCTTGTTTTGAATGATTTGTGCAAGGATTTCAGCCAGATTATGTGATGTCTCAATTTCTATTTCTTGCTTCCAAAATTTTGTCTTTTGCTTCTTCTGGAAAATGAAAAACTTTTGGTTGTTCTTTTTCAATGTCCTAATTGGTTGGTTACTAAAGAAATACTTGATTCCATTGACTAGGATAGCCAAAGACAAAGTTGGAACCATGAAGCATATTTGCTCTTCCCTGTTCATCTGGAAGCACTAGGCAACATAAATCCATTGGCTCCCAGCCTGAAATTTGGTAGATGAAGCTTTCAAAAATCGTGAAAGTAGAAGGCGGAGACGATACTTGGACTCAAATTGGGACATAGAGGTAGAAATGATTGGGTTGATCTTTTGAATTGTCACCACCTTGTTGTGATAGCTAATCACCTGGACTTTGTGTTGGTTACCCATGTAGGCTTTTGTGATGGGTCTCTCGTAGCTTTTGTGGGCTAGGTGAAGTTTTGGAATAGAATTAAGCTATTGGATAAATGGAGTATGATATTGGTGGATGATCTTGTGTGGTCATTCATCCTTTTTTTTACGGTTAGACACTCGTTGGACTAACAATCTCTTTGTAACTTCGTTACTTCGTTACCCATATTTATATATTTTACCCTTTTAAGAATGGTTCGTTTGGAATCTTAGTTTGAAGCTTAGTTTTGAAGTGGTATGAGTTTGCTTCTAAGTTCAACTTGTTTTTAACTAAGTTATCTAGCCCTTTGTTTATTGATTGCTAGTTAGGTAATAACATGTCACCCATGAAGTGTAATCACATTTTTATACCCATATGTTATCAATTGTATAAAAATGCTATCAATAAAAATGCCATCAACAAACAATGTCATCACAAATGATTGAGATCAATGAGGTGTAATCACACATGTCATCAACGAATAGAAGTCATCAATAAAAAATGTAATCAAAGAAGTTTAATCACAATTTACAACCTTGTGTCATGATCAATTGTATGAAAATTGGCGAAACCAACAATAAAAAGCATATGGATAAATATAAAAAATAGTTGAAACAAAGGGCAAAAAGTCATCACAAAAGCCACCCCAAGTAGTGTCGAAATCGTCCGCGGATAGCCATCCAACAAAACCCCTCATCTGCATAAGTCATACCATCCGCGGACGGAAGGAGGGAGTACGTGTCAAGCATGCCCTCATCCCATGAGTTGAACACGTGTCGAACAGCAAACCCCACGTGGTGAAATATCCATAGATCACCCATCACCTATAAAAGGGAAGAAAGAAATACAAAAAGGGGACTTTTGGACGGCAAGGAAAAGGAAAAAACAAGCGGACCTAGGTCGAATATCCTGAGAAGAGTAAAATTAAGAAGAGGAAAAGAGATAGAAGGAGAGAAAGATGGATACGCCCAAAACTCTTTATCAGGAGTAGGAACCGTTCCGCGGACAAGAATCATACCATCCTCGAGCTGCAGTGTTGGACTCATCTTTGCCATTTGGGAGTCCGAAGTAAGAATCAAGAATTTGTGACTATCAAACCCCGAGCTAGCTAACGACGACAGGTAAATGGTTGATTCACGCTTCGTCTGAGGCAACCTCGATGAGGGGATAATATCTCTGAACGCCAAATAAGATTATTCCCGCGGCACAGGTTGGGCCGTATCGATTATTTCGGTACGGGTCAGGTAAGCCCGTTGGGAATATTGATGGCCCCACTAGGTTTATTCCCGGGTCCCACTAAAAATGGAGACCTTTTTTAAGTTCGAGGTTCGTCATTGGCGCCGTCTGTGGGAACCCCCTCACGCTAAGGGGTTCCTCTATAAACCTTTATTCTGAAAAACCAAGCAAAGACCCCCAGATCCTGAAGAGGATGGGGGGTCCGCGTCTGAATATAAAAATATAGATATATATGAAAATGAGTCTTTGACTTGACAGAATTACGACGTTGAGAGAATGAGTGATAATCAAAACAACGCGACACAGGACATGAGCCAGGGGATCCACCAAGATCAAGAGGCCTCAAGTATGTATGTCCCTTTGACACCTCAACCTGATCCAGAGGGAGAAATAGGAAATCAGCCCCACGATACCCCTCTACATCACTATTATAACCAGCACGGAGCGGAAGGAGAGCACATACCTCAGAAATTCTGGTATTATGAAGTTCATCATGAGCAGCCTAATCCCCTACAGCAACAACAAACGCAATATTACTATTATGATCACTGGGACAGAACTCGCGTCAGCAGGGGAATATCCACCATGATGAGCAGCGTGGAAATTTTGATAGATATTATACTGCATACAACAACCCAGGCAACATGAACTACGACTTCTAGGGTCAGGCAACGCCGCACCAAACATGGCATAATGATCAGCAGCAACATGAAAACAAACACCAACGCGGAGAGCGATCCACGGACGTCTCCACCTCCACAAAATCTGATTCAGCAGATAAAAGAGCAAAATGACCGGTAGCCCTCCCATCTGTGTTCACCAGAGAAATCTGCTCCGCGACAGTACCAAAAAGATGGAGAGATGTGGGCCTTATGAAGTATGATGGAACAACTGATCCTGAGGATCATCTCTGCCATTTTACAACCGCGATGGGAATTAATGAATACAACGATGCTATGTTGTGCCGAACTTTCCCCTCAACCCTGACAAAAATCGCCCTCACATGGTTCACTAACCTACCAAAAAACTCCGTGACCAGTTTCACCCAGCTATCCCATATCTTCACGTCCCATTTTGGAAGTGCGCGGTCGCGGAAGAAGACCATGCTTGATCTAAACTCGATCAGGCAAGGAGCTGGGGAATCACTGGGGCACTTTTTTACTCGGTTCACCAGCGTGGTAGTACAAATCCCCAACTTTAATCATGAGTCAGCAATCATCATACTCATGGGAAATTTAGCAGAAGGGGATTTCAAGACATACTTGTTTCGGAAGAAGCCAGCCAGTTACGATGATTTGAGGGATCGAGTGTCAAGGCAAATCGAAGCTGAGGAGGCAGCTGCGTCCAGCTCAAGAGCGAACACAGGCAATCAGGGCTTTTTTGGGAAACTCGCCGGAAAATTCAAGAAAGAAAAAGTTAAGCCGCCCAGACATCAGTCAGAAGAAGGAGCTTTTCGTCCCCACCGCGACGAAAAACACATGAATTCTGAAAGGGGCCAAGGGTCCCATCCAAGGGAAGACTATCCGCGGTCCTATCATCCGAGGTAGAAACTTTATAGGAATACAGAACTGAGATTTCCGCCGCGGAGAGAAGATCGGCTCAATCAGAGACCAGATTGGGAAGTCTGTGGCTCTAGACCCGATGGCCCCCACCATCGACAGAACCATTACCAAGGACAACAAGATCAACGCAGAGATGCCCCATTTTACAATCGAGGAAGAGGCAAGGGACGGAGAGGGCGCGGAGGTAGACACAACCACACACCCACTATGCAAAGATCTGTTAATCAGGAAGGAGCTCGAAGATCAGGAGAAGGCCACATACCAGAACCCGAGGGTTTTATAAATACCCTTTTTGGAGGGTATTCCATGGCAGGATCAAGTAGACAAGAAAAAAGGAATTACGAGCGAGAAGGAAAGCAACCTCCGTCCGCGTCAAGCAGGAAAATCTCTCTGTCACAACATGAAGATATAACTTTTTCACCAAAGGTCGCTGAGGAAGTTAGAATGCCACACTCTGACCCTTTGGTCATCCATGCTCAGATAGCTGCCAAAACAGTCAAAAGGGCCTTCATTGATACCGGTTCGTCCGTTGATATTCTATCATGGGATGCTTTTTCTCATATGGGGATATCCGCGGCATCACTGAAACCATATGTTGGCACTTTGATTACGTTTTCAGGAGGTGAAGTACAGGTGGCAGGAACGATCGAATTAACAATTGTCTTAAGAACAGCCCCAAAAAGACGAATGGAGAACATTGTGTTCACTGTTGTAAAAGTGCTAACCGTGTACAACGCTTTGTTGGGACGCGTCTCGCTCTATAAGTTCCAAATGATAGTATCAATCTATCACTTCGTCGAAAAATTCCCTTTACCAGGGGAGGAGTAGGTGAGGTGCGCGGCCAACAACCTGAAAGCAGAAGTTGTTATCCAACTTCTATCAATAAAAAGAAGGAGGTAATGTGTATCAGCGAAAAATGTGAATCCATGGTGGGAGACAACAACCCGTCGGGACTTTCGGAGGCTGAGCTTGAAGTAAGACTGACAGAGACAAAGGTACCAACCGCAGACGAAAGAGTTATCTATACACCTTTTCCGAACACCAATGAGAAGATTTATATGGGGCAGGCATTAGAGCCAGAGGAAAGAGATCGGGTCTTGGATATCATAGCAAGGTCAAGGGATGTTTTTGCATGGACTCCGCGAGACCTTTTAGGAGTCCCATCCACGACTGCATTACACACTTTGAGGATTCGTCCAGGAACAAAGCCCATAGTACAAAAGAAGAGAAAAATGGCTCCCGATAAGGCAGCCGCGGCAAAAGAAGAGACGGATAAGCTCTTAGAAGCAGGATTTATAGAAGAAGTAGAAGATTCAGATTGGCTCTCAAATGTGGTTCTAGTGAAAAAGTCTAATGGAAAATGGAGGATGTGCATTGATTTCTCCGATCTCAACAAGTCCTGCCCCAAAGACAGTTATCCATTGCCTTCCATAGACGAACTCGTCGACGGAACCGCGGGTAACAAAGTCCTCAGTTTCCTTGATGCTTATTCTGGGTACAATCAAATATGCCTGGATCCGCAAGACAAAAAAGCAACTACTTTCATCACCAACCAGGGAATTTTTTCCTACCGCGTCATGCCTTTTGGACTCAGAAATGCTGGAGCTACATTTCAGAGAACTGTTGATCGAATTTTTCGCAAACAGATTAGGAGGAACGTGTCGATATACATGGGTGATATTGTGGTTAAGAGCAACAGAGCAGAAGATCATGCGGCAGACCTACAGGAGACATTTGATTCCCTTCGCAGAGGAGGTTTGAACCTGAACGCGGAAAATTGTGTCTTCGGAGTTGATTCTGGAAAGTTCCTCAGTTTTATGGTCAGTCATCGGGGAATTGATGTAAACCCTGAAAAAGTGGTGGCAGTCCAGAACCTCTAACCACCGCGGACAATCAAAGAAATACAATCCTTAAATGGAGCAGTGAACTACCTAAGCCGGTTTTGTTCATGTTTAGCGGACAAGTCGTTACCTTTCTTTGCTTTACTCAAGAAAAAGGGGCCGATACGCTAGACCCCAGAGTTGCAGAAAGATTTCGGAGAGTAAAAATTTTTCTTATCAGCGCTCCCCACTCTGCAGCAACCCGAGAAACAGGAGGCTTTACACTTGTACCTATCAGTCAAAAACATTACCATCAGCGCGGCCTTAACACGAGAAGAAAAGTATCCCGTATACTACATCAGTCGTGTGCTGCAAGATGCTGAGACGCGGTATGAACCAGTGGAGAAGATGATTTTATGTCTCGTATTCGCAGCAAGAAGATTGAGACCCTACTTTCAGGATCACGTCATCCAGGTAATGACAGACCTACCTTTGCGACAGATTCTCCACTCTCCATGCTTGTTAGGAAGAATGATGAAGTGGGCGGTAGAGTTGACAGAATTTGAAATTGAATACACCCCATAGCGGGCGGTACTGGCTCAGACTCTAGCCGATTTCATTAGTGAGACAAGTTTTGAGCTAAGTGCTCAAACAGAAAAAAGCGAGTGGACGCTCAAGGTAGATGGCGCGGCCAACAAAGATGGATGTGGGGCTGGAGTTACTCTCACTGCACCCGATGAGCAACAGTACAACTACGCTTACAAACTGAATTTCCAAGCCATGAACAATGAAGCTGAGTATGAGGCCCTGCTCGCAGGCCTAGAGATAGCTTTAATCAAAGGACCCAGACAAGTATCCATTTACACCGACTCAGAAGTGATGGCACGCCGGATAATAGAGGAGTACGAAGCCAGAACCGGATTGATGCCTGACTATCAGAGAAAGGTACAAGCATTGTCAAAAGCGTTCTTAAGTTTTTGTTTGACGGTGATTTCCAGAAATGACAACCAGCAGGCAGATGCGTTGGCTCGAGTGGGGGCGGTCATGCCCGAAGAAGTAGGGAAGGAGGTTGTCCTTGAGAGAATGAACAGTCGCATGCTTATCCAAGAAGTCTATCAAGTTCAGGGAATTGAGGAAGGAGACTGGAAGGACACCACTCGCGGACTATCTGGGTAAAGGCCTGCTACCAGAAGAAAAAGACGCAGCCAAGAAAGTGATCGCAAAGTCAGCTCGTTTCACCATTAGAGAGGGTAAACTCTACAAAAGAGGCTACTGCCTCCCGGATTTGCTATGCATACCAATTGAAGAAGGAGGTCTTGTCATGAAGGAACTACATGATGGAGTTTGTGCACATCACCAAGGATGGAGAGCCTTGGTGGCAAAAGCAACAAGACTTGGGTATTACTGGCCTACTATGAGGCAGGATGTCCAAAACTATATTCAGAAATGCGACGCGTGCTAGAAGTTTGGGAATTTGATGTATCTCCCTACAGAACTAATGAAGAGCATATCTGGAGCTTGTCCGTTTTCCGTTTGGGGAATGGATATCCTTGGTCCATTTCCAACTGCCCCAGGACAATTGAAGTATGTACTTGTCTTGGTAGACTATTTCACGAAATGGGTGGAAGCAGAAGCAATGGGATTAATCACCGTGGAAAAAGTAAGAAGGTTCTTGTGGAAGAACATCATTTGCCGATTCGGGGTGCCTGTCTCAATAATCACAGACCATGGGACTCAGTTTGATAGTGAAACAATCAGAGATTTTTGCGCAGGATAAGGCATAAACCTCAAGTTCTCGTCCGTGGCCCATCCACAGACGAATGGACAGGCGGAAACAACCAATCGGCAGTTGTTACATGGAATACAGAAAAAACTCGGAAGCACGGCAAAGGGGCGATAGGCTGAACTTCTACCTTTAGTTCTATGGTCTTACCGCACATTAGTAAAAACACCGACCGGAGAAACCCCGTTTGCACTAGTTTATGGAATGGACGCGGTCATTTCAGTAGAAAGGTTGGTCCCCTCGGCGCGAATTCTAGCATACAACCAGGAAACCAATCATGAAGCACTGGAACTCGAACTCCATCTTATTGAAGAACGCAGGATGGCGGCAGCCCTGAGAGAACAAGAGTATAAAAGGCGCCTATCTGGATACCGTGATAGGCGAACTCATCCGCGACACTTCGAGAAAGGAGATTTGGTGCTCCGTCAAGCCACCACTGGAGGAAAACTAGATCCAAACTGGGAGGGGCCGTATGTAGTTGTGAAAGAGATCCAAGAAGGAGCATACAAGCTCAGCACCCCTGAAGGCACTAATTTAAACAAAACCTGGAATGCAGATAATCTAAAGAAATATTATGTGTAATAACTGCCGAGCTTGCTTCGCTTCTTTTGGCATGTTTCCTTGATTTCGTGCTTCCTAGCTCATCTTTGACGACTTTTTAGTGTAGCGAACATCATCGAGCCACCTCTTTCTCTTTAAACTCTCGAATCGACACCAAAACCGCTCCGCAACGCCTGAAATCATAACAACCGAGCGGTAGACACCGATTCCACCAAACTAAACCAAAAAGGGCCAAATATATATATAATGCTTACTCAAAGGCCCTAAACCCGATGCAAACATGCCATAAAATCATCACTAAATATATGCTATCAAAATACCCCATACTTAACCTTGCTTGTCCCCAAGCAAGACTAAGACAATAACCACAAAATAGCATCTACTAATGTAAAATATTCGACGAATGCCGTCCTAGAATATCATAGCCAACAACCCAAGCTCAACTAGCTCATCAATTTCCAAACCCTCAAAATGCATTTTGCTCAAATCTCAACCTCAAAACTCATCATCCACAAAGCTTGAAAATCGTCAACAAAATCACCGCTTGAATTTATGCACACAATAAAATCATGAGGGCTTTATACGGTTATGATGGGGCTAAGGTGAAAACAGTTAGGTATGGAAAATTTCAGACCATGTGGTGCTAAAATCCGGGAAAAAGGATCATGCAAGAACAATCGGAAAAACACCAACTTCAAATAATCAAACTCATACCAATCCACCAAACAAACTCCATCACAACAACTTTTTCATCTTCACTCTTGTCAACCACTTCAAAAAAATTCTGTTTTTTTTTTCTTTTCAAATTTTTTTCAAGATTTTTTTTTTCACTCTCTAGTCTCGACACCGTTTTACACGAATACAAACATTTGTGATGAATGCACCCGGTTACTAAGTGTCTTGACCATCTCACTTTGCACTTCTTCCTCCTTGTGTGAATTTTATTCTCCACAAGCAGGATCGGTTACTAACCGTATTTTTTTTATTTCTTGACTTTTGCAAAAGAGTGAATTTTATCCTCCTCTTAACCCAAGACTTTTTCTTTCTCTCTTTTTTTTTCTCCTTTTTTTTCCAATCACAATCAAGAGAAATCATCTCATACTTGAAGCACATCCACACAACAAAACACACTATCATGACCCAAAATCCCGGATTGGGTGAAGGCAAATAGCGGGCTATGAAAACCTTGTGGAGCTACCAAAGAAACAAGCTTCTAAGGCTCAGAAGGCTTCAAGCAGATGGTCAAATGCAAGGGTAGGTAAGGATAAATGGGCTGACAAACTGCCTCAATCATATTTAAATTTGTGCACATAAACCCAATAATGCGGTATCAAGTCAAGCTCGAGTATCCAAGTATGAGGCAAGATATACACATAATAGAGGGTATACATGTTATCTAGTCAAACAAGGCAGTAGCTCAATGCTCAAGCAATCATCAAATATTCCAATAAGCGCGGGCCAAATAGACACAAAAACTGCAAAAATTGTGAAGTATTCACCCCCACCCCATACTTAGACAAAACATTGTCCTCAATGTGCAAAACAATCAAATAAGAGATGGGAATACTCAAAATTTTAACATGTAGAGCATGTGTCTAGAAGGTAGCCAAGCTAGAGCCATTTGCGTCCAAACCTAGACAAGATAACCAACATAAACAAGCAACAAACTCGGCAAGATGGGGGTTAGTAGATAGGTGCCAAACACCTTCAATTCAGCTCAAAACACAAATAATATTCTCAATATAGCGCACTCTGCACCCCATACTGGCACTTTTGCAAATCAACCCCAAAAAAACAAAAGAAAAAAAAAACTGAAAAGTAAAAATAAAGAAAACATACCTCGGGTTGCCTCCCGAGAAGCGCTAGTTTAAGGTCTTAAGCCGACCTTCCATTACCTTCGATTGCTTGGGTCAAGGTGGTTGAATGGAAACAACCTCCGTGGTCGGATCTACAGCGGAGTATTCCTTTAGTCTTTGTCCATTCACATTGAACTCGCCAGTCTGTTTGCTCCATACCTCAACAACTCCATGGGGATGCATTCCTTTGACCTTGAAGGGGCCGCTCCACCTTGATATCAACTTCCCTGGAGCCAGTTTTACCCTTGAGTGGAAAAGTAGCACTAAATCACCTTCTTGAACTCTTTCGGGAGGTCTTCCTTTAGCTTCACTTGTGGAGACTCCGTCATATACCTGCAAATCAGATTTGGAATCCTCCACAAAGACAGCCAAATCTCGAGATACATCAACAAGTAACTCTTTTCTAGCACCACTGACCACACTCTTTGTCAGAGCAAACTTTGGAGGGTCTCGGTTGACCACTTCTTTAATGGCATGAAAGCCCCCTTTACCTGCAACATCAATCCTGCAACACATAGATTCAACAACAGGTGGTTCTAAAGGTTTAGGGAGGTTAAATTCAACCTTCTCCTCCCCTATCTCAAAAGAGAGGGTCCCTTTTCGTACATCAATTAGAGCCCCTACAGTGGCCAAGAAAGGCCTTCCAAGAATGATAGGAATGGGGGTGCTGGCATCCATATCCAACACAACAAAGTCTACCGGTACGAAAAACTTACCCACCTTAATAGAGACATTCTCTAAAACACCAACTGGGTGGGCAATGGACCTGTTCGCCATGATCAACTGCATCCTAACCGGTCTAGGCTCTCCTAGACCGAGTTTCTTACAAATTGAGAGAGGAAGCAAACTAGCACTAGCTCCCAAATCACATAAAGCTTTATAATCAGGAGTATGACCAAAGGAAATAGGGACAACGAAACTACCTGGGTCCTTTAGCTTATGTGGTAGCTTGTTCTCAATCAAGGTGCTGCACTCCTCGGTAAGAAACACCGCTTGACACTCATCGAGCTTCCTCTTGTTAGAGAGGATCTCCTTCAGAAACTTCATATAGGATGGCATTTGGGTCAAAACATCGGTGAACGGAATATTGACGTAGAGCTTCTTCAACACCTCCAAAAACTTTCTAAACTGCGCCTCGGATGGAGATTGAGCCTTTCTTTGTGGAAACGGAAGCGGTGGCTTATAAGGAGGCGGCGGCACATATGGCGAATCTTTCACCGGTTCAGGAACCTTTTCCATTTCAGCTTCAACTCTGTTCTTAGTCTCTTTCGGTGCTATAAGCATCGGATCTTCCGGTTGCTTTCCACTTCTCAAAGATATAGCAGAAATCTGTACCTTGGGATTGTCTTCAGTACACCCTGGAAACTGACCAGCGGGCCTAGGAGCATTGCTAGCTTGCTGAGCTACTTGTATTTCAAGTAACTTCTGACCTCTGCTGAGATTCTGCACCTCTCCTGCTAGGTTCTGAACAGTACCCATGAGTTGTTCCATCATCAACTCCATCTTATCTTTCTGTTGTGGGGGTTTAGAAGGAAATCCAAGTGGTGATCCTTCTGCAGCTTGTCTGTTAGCATAAGAGAAACCGGGGTGATCCCTCGCTCGGGGATTGTAGTTGTTAAAGTTCATATTGTAACCCTGGCCTCTATTCAAATTTCCCATGTAGTTGACTTTCTCATCCTGACTCCCGATACCTTGAGAACCATAAATCTGACAAGCCGAAATGGTGTGGTCTTGGGATCCACAAAATTGACAAGGCACCGGCCTAGAATTCGTGGCACTTACTTCCTTGGTGGGCAAGGACTTCTCCATAACCGAGGCTAGACGTTTAATTTCAGCAGCCAATGAGTCATATCTAGCATCCTTATAAGTTTCAGCATCAACTTCATACATCCCCGCACTTCTTTTAACATTAGAGAGAGCCCTAGGTTGCGAGTACTTTCCACATCTCTTAGCAGTTTTCTCTACAAAAGCCCAAGCATCATCAGCTCCCATTTCCAAAAATTCTCCTCCAGATGAGGAGTCAATAAGCCCTCTAGTGTTGTCACTGACAGCTTTGTAGAAAATCTCCAACAGATTCAGCTTTGATATCCCATGGTGAGGACACTCAAACAAAAGATCCTTGAATCTCTCCCACTATTCATGGATGTTCTCCCCATCTCCAACCACGAAAGAATTTATCTTCCGCCTCATCTCAGCAGTCTTGGCTGGCGGGAAGAACTGATTTAGGAATTCAGATGACAGTTCCTCCCAATTGGTGACTGTGCCAGCAGGGATAGAGTTGTACCAATGTCTAGCTTTCCCTGCAAGTGAGAAGGATAATGATCGCAATAACAACTCTTCAGGAGCGACACCCTGAACTCTCACTGTATCCATCAATTCTTTGAAGGTGGATATATGCTGATGAGGGCTCTCAGTAGGAAGCCCATTGAACATATTCTGCCTTATCATATTCAACAGTGCATGCTTTAGCTCAAAATTAGCAGGTGTCAAAGCAGGAAGGACAACACCTGGTTGTGGTAGGAACTGAGCCGGATCCATCCGCTCTCCTAAGGTTATCGGCCCTTGTGGTTGGCCGAGCTGTAACTGTTGATCAGCTAGTTGTTGTCGAAGTTCAGCATTTTCTTGATCTCTTTGAGCCATTTGCCGCTCTAGTTCTGCCAATCGGGCTATTGCGTCAGCCATCGTATCAGCTCTAGCAGCTTGTTGTTCAACTCTTCTTTTGTGGAATGTGCGTTCAGGTTCAGGATCAAAAGGCAATAGATTGCTAGAGCCTTTCTTTTTTCGCATTCAAAGCACAACCTGAGGCCAAAAACAAAAACAAAAACAAATCAAAGTAACACAGACAACTTAGAGAACTAGCCGTCAAAAGGACGATCGATACTAGCACCAGTCCCCGGCAACGGCGCCAAAAACTTGATAGGCTAAAACCTACACCCACAAGTGTATGGGGTTCAGTTGTAGTATATCGAGTTTCGTATCCACAAGGACCCGAGCAGTATCGATTGTAATTTCAAGCTAGTTCAACCAAGTTCAGAATAGACAAACAGATTTTAGAGAGTGTGTATAAAGTAACCAAGAAAATCGATTTAATGTTGAGAGATATATATGGGGAAGGCGTTCTAGGGTCAAGGATTTACCAACAATGCATCATCAATAGACCAAAATATTTTCTTGCTTGAATGATATCTAATTCAAAAGTGAAGGTAGATCGTCCAAGGTAATCGCAAAGTTCCTCTCGGAATCAAGGCGAATGTGTCTAAATTGGTTAATGATCGCCTCTCGGTCTCAACCAACCAATTTATACCCTTTCCGTGCTTAGAATTCTAGGTAATAATCGTGCAAACATAACCATCTCGGTCTCAGTCGATACAATTATCACCTAAAATGTCTATGACAATCTAGAGATCCATAAGAAGTTCAATTTCTCTTTCGATCAACTAAACTTTAGGCTTAATCCTATGGTTCAAATGGTTCCAATAGCCTCTCGGCCTAAATTCACCATCTAGGTTCTAATTCGGGGTCTTAGTCTCTCGATTTCAAACCCCAAAATCAGTTCTAATCGACTCTCGTCAACTAGGGCTGACGCGATAGGATTAAATCACCAAATAGAATCAAATATCATTCAAACAATACTAAGAACAAGCCTATTTTCACATTGTCGGGACAATCCCAACCCTAGAACAGGAAATCTAGAAACTCATGGATAAGTACATGCTTGATTCAATCAAATTCGGCAAGACAAACATAGAACAACGGAGATGGAACGGAAATTACCGGAATTTGATAGATCGAACAAGTTTTTCTTTCCAAAAATCTCTAGTCTCCAAAGCTCTCAAAAGCTCTCCTACAATGTCATATTTTTCGGCATCCACTGGTCTCGCCCCGTTTCAACCTTTCGAATCCCCTTTTGTTTAGAAAAGAAAACGAATTTAATTCGGAACATAGGAAACACTCGGTCGAGTGGTTTCTGCACTCGGTCGAGTGGACTCTGAAAAGCAATGCCTGTAAAGCACTCGACCAGAGTGAGTCTCAAGTGGTTTCTGCACTAGGTCGAGTGCCTTCTGGCTTGTTCATCTTGACTTCACTCCGGCACCAGTCGGCCGAGTGGTTTCTGGAGCTTAACTTTGCCGAGCTTGCTTCGCTTCTTTTGGCATGTTTCCTTGATTCCGTGCTTCCTAGCTCATCTTTGACGATTTTTTAGTGTAGCGAACATCATCGAGCCACCTCTTTCTCTTTAAACTCTCGAATCGACACCAAAACCGCTCCGCAACGCCTGAAATCATAACAACCGAGCGGTAGACACCGATTCCACCAAACTAAACCAAAAAGGGCCAAAAATATATATAATGCTTACTCAAAGGCCCTAAACCCGATGCAAACATGCCATAAAATCATCACTAAATATATGCTATCAATAGCCCAGGCTTGTAAAAAACAGAAATCTTAGTCGCCCCCGCAAAAGTTAAATAAAGCGGTTAGAGGGCGCTTTTATTATTTTCTTTTAGATGAGTTTTTAAATAAGACCCAAGAACGCTGGAGCTTGGCTCCGCGTCGGGCCTCCGATCGAAGCAATTCTCGGAGATGAGTTCTTGAATAAGACCCAAGAACGCTAGAGCTTGGCTCCGCGTCGGACCTCCAATCGAAGCAATTCTCGGAGACATGTTCTTTAATAAAACCCAAAAACGCTCGAGCTTGGCTCTGCGTCGGGCCTCCGATCGAAGTAATTCTCGGAGATGAGTTCTTTAATAAAACCCAAGAACGCTGGAGCTTGGCTCCGCGTCGGGCCTCCGATCGAAGTAATTCTCGGAGATGAGTTCTTTAATAAGACCCAAGAACGCTGGAGCTTGGCTCTGCGTCGGGCCTCCGATCGAAGCAATTCTCGTAGATGAGTTCTTGAATAAGACCCAAGAACGCTGGAGCTTGGCTCAGCGTCGGGCTTCCGATCGAAGTAATTCTCGGAGATGAGTTCTTGAATAAGACCCAAGAACGGTGGAGCTTGGCTCCGCGTCGGGCCTCCGATCGAAGTAATTCTCGGAGATGGGTTCTTTAATAAAACCCAAGAACGTTGGAGCTTGGCTCCGCGTCGAGCCTCTGATCGAGGTAATTCTCGGAGATGAGTTCTTTAATAAGACCCAAGAACGCTGGAGCTTGGCTCCGCATCGGGCCTCTGATCGAAGTAATTCTCGGAGATGAGTTCTTTAATAAAACCCAAGAACGTTGTAGCTTGGCTCCGCGTCGGGCCTCCGATCGAAGTAATTCTCGGAGATGAGTTCTTTAATAAGACCCAAGAATGCTGGAGCTTGGCTCCGCGTCGGGCCTCTGATCAAAGCAATTCTCGGAGATGAGTTCTTGAATAAGACCCAAGAACGCTGGAGCTTGGCTCCGCGTCGGGCCTCCGATTGAAGTAATTCTCGGAGATGAGTTCTTGAATAAGACCCAAGAACGCTGGAGCTTGGCTCCGCGTTGGGTCTCCGATCGAAGTAATTCTCGGAGATGAGTTCATGAATAAGACCCAAGAACGCTGGAGCTTGGCTCCGCGTCGGGCCTCCGATCGAAGTAAATCTCGGAGATGAGTTCTTTAACAAGACCCAAGAACGCTGGAGCTTGGCTCCGCATCGGGTCTCCGATCGAAGCAAGTCTCGGAGATGAGTTCTTGAATAAGACCCAAGAAAGCTAGAGCTTGGCTCCGCGTTGGGCCTCCGATCGAAGTAATTCTCGGAGATGAGTTCTTGAATAAGACCCAAGAACACTGGAGCTTGGCTCCGCATCGGGTCTCCGATCAAAGTAATTCTCGGAGATGAGATCTTAAATAAGACCCAAGAACGCTGGAGCTTGGCTCCGCGTCGGTCCTCCGATCGAAGCGATTCTCGGAGAGGAGTTCTTGAATAAGTGCCAAGAACGCTAGAGCTTGGCTCCGCGTCGGACCTCCAATCGAAGCAATTCTCAGAGACATGTTCTTTAATAAAACCCAAAAATGCTCGAGATTGGCTCCGCGTCAGGTCTTTGATCAAAATATTTCAAAATTTTGAAAATAAGTTTGCATAAGCCTTTAGAACACCTGGCCTCTTTATTATCATAAAAAGTTGCAACCGTGGTCTCTAACAACTAAGATAAGCAACAAATAACAAAAGTACGCCAGCACATTCAAGAAGTTGTCCGCTTAAAAAACATACAAGTTCCAGCTCATGCCCACCTGGGCCTAGCCGGAATTAGACGAGTTCTACCTTGACTCAAGCGAAATCCATTCAAAGGTGGACCCTCTGATTGGGGGGAAGCCCATTCAGCATCCACCTCATCTCCCACAGCGTCCAAAACATGAACCTCAAAACGGTTTCCTCCTTTATAAATAAAAGTCACAGAAGAACCAACATTAATGCTGTGCGACTCAGCAAAGTCGTTCCAACCGCCTCTCAAAAAAGGGACCCCATAATCGCCGCGTATAACTTCCACCGAGAAGTCGCGAAGGATCCTAGTTGACAAGAGAATGTTCCTAGGAAGATCCGGGCCTAGCTCATCCTCGAAGCGTAACGGCAAAGACTAGCAAAATGCGAAGAATAGGAGTATTGAGAAAAGATAAATTCAAAAGAAGAGAAACTCAACGAAGAAGAAACTAACCAATCGACAGAGTTGCTCTGGAAAGCTAATACGCTCAAAAAATGACCAAGACGGTTGAATAGAAGAAGGCATGCTGAAAGGAAAATCAAGTTTATCACAACCCTATGCTTTCTCTTTATAGAACACTCTGACTGTGCCAATACGCTGCACAGGCAGAGATAGATGCTCAGTAGATTTGAAAGGTCATTCACTAAACCAAACAACTGGCACGACATGCATGAGGCAACAGAAAACACTATTGCTGAAGATAAATTTGAGAGACCCGTGAATAGCATATCATGACAAGATAGTATCGAGAAACTAAACTATAAAATTAATTCACGTGGTTGGCATGCACGATCTTGAAAATCCCCCAAAATGAAAATCAAAAGTTCATAATTAACAGAAGTTTTGGTTGGCATCTCGATTGCTCCATCTTAGAAATAAAGAGCTCGCGTCCAAAAATCGACCCAGGAAAGAAACTAGTTTAGCGGTTAAAGCATGTACTATCAAATATCACCAACATCATAACCGCTGACTCAACAAAGTTACTAAACAAGCTCTAAACTCTGCTCTATTAGCACAGACATAAGATACCAAGCTCAAAAACCATTTGAGGCTGAGCCATGGAAGGAAGGATCGTTACGATTTATCTCGCGCTCTCCTCCACAAGAATCCACCACCTAGACTTCAAAGCACGCCTCACCCATGTGAGTAAAGATCATAGAAGTCCCCCTCTCGAAACCGTGCGACTCCACAAAATCTTTCCATCCGCGGCCAAGGTAGAGGAGACCGCAGTCCCGACGTTCTATGCAAATAGGGAAATTTCGTATCTGATAAGAAGAAAGTAAAACTCGACCAGGAACAACATCCTCATACACTTCCTCAAATCTGAGTGGTAGCAGCTAAAAAATAGGAGAAGGTAAAGATAAGGAAAGAATTCGCGGAGAAGATATGAAAATTAGACATGGAAATCTCACCAAACGCGAAAACTGCTCGGGATAATCAATCGCCTGGAAAAAAGCCCACAGAGATCCTCGCTCAGTGGCCACGTCAGCCCTAAACGCTAAAGGTGGGACTATAATGGATCCTCGCATCTCGAAAAACAAGGGGAAAACAGTAGTTTTTTCTTTCTTGTCTCATCGCTCACGAGGAAACAGTCATATAAAAGGGGAAGAGGTGCATGCATGGCGCGCAACAGGTGACACAGTAACACAAGGCACGCGTCCCTTTTTTCTGAAACCAAGATTTATTTTATTACTAAACGATTGACCATCTCGATGAAACCCAACAAACTTCCCAAAAGAGGCCCTTAAAGTGACCAAGAATAGTTCAGAAAAGAAAAACTAAATGGATTACCCCTCGGCAAAAGGCGATAAGAACGAGGACAAAGAACCTCACTTAGCAAGTATAAAACACATAAGAATGACCAAGGTGATAAACATCCTACAAAAAAATGGATCCAGGTTTGCCACCAAGAGCTTTCTATAGGGTCATCATGAGAGAGGAACAACTTCAAACACTCCGACTCCCGCTCATGTATGTCCTAATCGATGAAGACGCTCACACTCAAGCCAGGCTCTAGTCTCACTCCAACCAGGAACACGAAGTAAAGGTGGAAAGAGATGGAGACGACCTCTTATGGTTAACATAAGGGTGGCACGACTTCACATAGGCAAACCGAGTCAATGTAGGATCAGCTCTGATTTTCACCTACATGGGAGATTCCATCTTTGAAGTCGATGTCGTCAGTCCTGATAGCAAGGAAAACGGAGAGGCAGGACGTCCTTAAGTTTCTATTCCATGTACCGCGTTACCGTCCCTAGTATGATGTATTAGGTTTAAAAGGATCAAACCTCTTAAAAGTTTCTGCATGTTACCTTTTATTATGAATAATAAGAGATCCCCTTTAAGCCTATTAAAAATCGCGAAATATGATAGATAGTGAAAGAAAGTCATGGTCCCCCTCCGAGTCACTCGCGGAATGTAATCCATGAACAAATTACAATCTCTCAAAACATATTATTAGGAAGGTTCAATTTGAACCACATGAAGAGGAAGCAGAGCTAAGATTAGCCTCATTGTCATTCCCAATCTCGCGACACGGGCAAACTTTAAAAGAAATGTTGCCCCTATGAAAAAACATCATGGCACTACCTATCCCGAGAGGATGAAGGGCAAGGAACTCGTCCCATCCACTGTCGATCTGAAAAAGGCCGTTCTCACTCCAAGACACAGACACTGGGAAGTCGCGAACTAGATACGATGAAAGAAAAGCCCATCTGGGCGGTAGCGGCCCATATTCAGCCTCAAATTGAGGGGGTAAAATCTGCACATAATAAAAAAAATATAATTTGGAAAAATAACCTGAACTTTCTAAAGAAGAAGTGAAAAGAAGGCTCACAAGTCGAGAAAGTTGATACACATTTTCGATCTTTTGAAAAAAGGACCAAGGATTAAAACCTCCCGAAGACATGACGCGTATGAAAACGTAATCAATCGTCAACACATGAGAAGTAGTAAATATTACAGAAGGATTGGGTCCTTAAAAAGAAAAAAATCCCATCTTAAGGATTAAAGATAAGTGGGAAAAGGCTTTGCACATTCAGACCAACCTTCTCAACACTTGGAGAGAGGTCAGAGTATTAAAAAGCAAAAAAATATACAAGAATACGAAACTTCATCTAAAAGGTCTCAAGACCAACTTCACAAAAAACGAACGTCACATAGAAGCGCCAAAAAGGAACCATCACAGGTTCTCAAGTCAAGAAAAGTTTCATTTTCAAGTTTCCAACAAAAACTAAAAACATCGAAAATCAAGTAGTGGTTGTTTCGATTTCATCGCCAGCATCCTCGGCATCTTCATCCTCGGAGTATGACTCTTCCGCGGCCATCTCCTCCTTTGAAAGCCCCCAATCCGCACTGGACATGCTTGGCTCAAATTTCTCTAAGGGAACTCCAGGATAAGCGGCCGAACGTGATACACTTTGGTTAATCCTCACGACCATCCCTTTCCGAAAGTAGCTAAAACACTTGTCCTTTAAAATTCTCGCGCCTTTTGGAGTCTGGAGACAAGCTTTGGCTACAGAAGACAAGAAAGATGCGCCAGTTTCAGTTCTAACCCACTCGAAAGACAAATAAGCTAAATCTTCTGGGCGTTGAAGTCATTGAAGAGCCACGTCTTGATCTGAACGTGCTTTGATTTTGTCAAGCTCCTGTTTAGTGATAGTTTGCTCCTCGCGAAGAATCGAAAAATCTTCCTCCCGTTTATCAATACTAGCCTGCTTTGTTTGAAGAAGCTCCCGCGAACGCCCTTCCGTGACCTCAAGTTCTTTGACCCGTGAGCTGACAACGTCTAGTGAAGCTTTCAGTTCGTCACGTTCTTTCTTCAAAGCCTCGTTAGCCTCTTTTTCTACCTGCAATTCTTCATGAAGTGCCGCGGATCTCTTTTTAAACTTCTCAACCGAAGCTGGGTCACCCACTGTGTTCCCAAGGATCCGCAGCTGGTGAGACAGTCTCTTAATCTCCTCGTCCTTCTTGACAAGGTCCTCTTCACCACACACCAAACGTCTTTCGACGTCATGTTGAATCACCCTCAGCTGAAACCAAAAACAATCGAACAAATGAAGAAAAAGAGACCAGAGTCAAACCGCGTTGGATCTTTTCTAAGATTTAACAAGGCAAGAAGTTACGTAAGAAATAAAGGCAACTTACCCACTGGTTAAGACGGTCAAAGTTAGTCGAAAGATTGACAGCATCCAATCGCTTAATATACCCCTGCTCGTTGAAGCAACGCTTCTTGATGGGAAAGGCAAGACCTCGCAGATCAACCATCCCGAAACCTGGAATGGGAAACTCGCGAAGGGTCGCTTCACCCTCAATAAAAAGCCCCATTTCATCTGCGGCAGACGGCTCAACAACTATGCTAACTTTCCTCTTTTTCTTAAAAGTTTCAGGAGCATATTGGCGAACACGTTTTTCCCGAGATACAGGAGCTAATGAAGAGGACTCTACAAGAGCACCAGTTTCTCCTGCTATGGTCATATCAATAATCGGAGCCGCCTCAGGGGCTGAAAGGGGGTCAGGGGGGTCACGAGTGTCTGAACTTTTCTTCTTCTTCTTCTTCTTCTCAGATCTCGCTTTGTGACGCTTCAGGAGGGAGTCCAAGTCCATTGTATCTAGAAAACGAGGACACCCAATAATAAGTAAACCATCAAAATAAACAAAGTATGGGGCACAAATCTTAACACTCAAGGAAACAATAAAAACAAAAGAAGCCACCTAATCGCGGATGAGGCAAACTCAAACCAGCCATCTCAAGCCGGAACGCGGAGATCATCTTAGACCAAAGGAACCTAGGTGTGTGAGAAAATGACTGTTTAAACTCAGGAAGATTGGAAACAATCGGTTTTTTCACGGGACAAAAACTCCCTGGGACGGTCCGACAATTGAAACCGTTTCCAGATCTGTCGCGAACCAGGAACCACTTATATTTCCAGTTAGGTTTGCTAGAAAGCATCTCCATATAACCACAGCTGGAGTTGCACTAATAAAACCTCGAGACCTAGGTCAGGTCCCCTTTTTCAAAGAAAAAATACTAAACATCAACTTCAAAGAAGGAGTAACCTCGATCTCCTTACACCTCATGATAAAGCTAGTAAAAAATATCCAACCATTGGGAACAATCTGAGCAGGGCTTAAGTTGTATTCACTCAAGAACTCTGAGAAAAAGGGATGTAAGGGAAGTCGAAAACCCTGAGACAAGCTAGCAGCGTAAACAACCAAGCAATCCTCATAAGCATCCAAACAACCTCCCCCCTCCTCAGGAAGGCAAAACTCCAGTCCCGCGGGCCATGGAAAAACTTGAGAAATGGCGTCAAGATCGGCCAATCCGAGTAAAGTAGTACATCCCCTAAGTTCTTTCACAGGAGATCGCCACGGGTGGACCCTTTCAGCTACAACTAATGGGCGAGCAGACGGAGGCGGCTGAGGCTGAAAATCTCCAAGAAAGAGACAAGTGTCTAAGTCCTTTAGGTCATACAACGGGGTGTCCAAATCAGTCAAGTTTTCTTTAGAATGGATCCTTTTCGAGGTTTCCGCTACACCAATGGGGGAAGCTTCATAAGGAATCCAAATAGTTTCAGCCTCTTGATCAGCGTCCACAGGGTGAGAAGTAGAAGAGAGACCCGCGTCCTCGGAAGAACGAACACCTCATTCACCCCCATCTTCAGAGTTTTCATCTCCCGCGCATCCCTTCGAAGAAGAAGAAACTGTGTAAGGAGAAGAATAGTAATCAGGGTCAATACGCTTCCGGCGCCTTCTCACCTTAATAGGGCTGCCCGTAGGACCAATCCGATTTGGAGTTGACGTAGATGTGGAAGAAGATGATCCCGATGAGGTACCACTGGAGCTAGAAGAGGAATTCTCAGGAGAAGAGGAAAGAATCCCCTGAGATTGAC
Organism: Persicaria maculosa; assembly: GCA_963922045.1. Lineage (NCBI taxonomy): Eukaryota > Viridiplantae > Streptophyta > Magnoliopsida > Caryophyllales > Polygonaceae > Persicaria > Persicaria maculosa. The sequence goes on along the minus strand of OY998259.1, from coordinate 48,474,594 downwards.
GCAGTTGGGAAGATGAAGCGACATCACCCCTCCACCCTTCTCCTCTTTCAAAATCATCCAACACGTCATGCTCTCCGCTGAGATTAGCCATTCCCAAAGAAACTAGAGAAAATTGTATGAAGATTTACTCACGCGGAATAAAACCTCGATCAAAAACAGATTCAGAAACAAAATCCCACCCTAATTCTCGATCTACCCATCAGAAAGATTAAAAGAAAATTTTTGAAAGGAGAAGAACCTAAAAAAAACAAACCAAAACAAGAAGAAATACCTTGAATGCCAGGAAGAACTTTGCCGGAAACTTCTACCGAGCAGCGGTCGGAAACCAGAGACCACCACCGGAAAACCAAATTGCAGATAAGAACAAAAATCTCTGGAAATCATAAGAGGACAAATGTGAAGTAAAAAAGAAACGGAACGGGGTAACTTATAGGGAAATTACCGTCTTTTGAACTTCCTTAGATAAAATGGGCCTAATGGACCTTTAATGGGCCGACACAAGAAACTAAAAAGCCCATTACTGAAAGGTCGGCGCAAAGATGAGACATCCACAAAGAGTCAGATGTTTTCTATACTAGGGTTATCGGCCCGCATCAATCCCGGAGGGAATCAACCCAGCCCGAGGAGCTGTGACGAAACCAACAATAAAAAACATCTGGATAAATATAAAAAATAGTTGAAACAAATGGCAAAAAGTCATCACAAAATCCACCCCAAGTAGTGTCGAAATCATCCGCGGATAGCCATCCAACAAAAACCCTCATCTACATAAGTCATACCATCCGCGGACGGAAGAAGGGAGTACGTGTCAGGCATGCCCTCATCCCACGAGTTGAACACGTGTCGAACAGCAAACCCCACGTGGCGAAATATCCATAGATCACCCATCACCTATAAAAGGGAAGAAAGAAATACAGAAAGGGGACTTTTGGACGGCAAGGAAAAGGAAAAAACAAGCGGACCTAGGTCGAATATCCTGAGAAGAGTAGAATTAAGAAGAGGAAAAGAGAGAGAAGGAGAGAAAGCTGGATACACCCAAAACTCTTTATCAGGAGTAGGAACCGTTCCGCGGACTCATCTTTGCCATTTGGGAGTCCAAAGTAAGAATCAAGAATTTGTGACTGTCAAACCCCGAGCTAGCTAACGACGACAGGTAAATGGTTGATTCACTCTTCGTCTGAGGCAACCTCGATGAGGGGATAATATCTCTGAACGCCAAATAAGATTATTCCCGCGACACAGGTTGGGCCGTATCGATTATTTCGGTACGGGTCAGGTAAGCCCGTTGGGAATATTGATGGCCCCACTGGGTTTATTCCCGGGTCCCACTAAAAATGGAGACCTTTTTTAAGTTCGAGGTTCGTAAAAAATGTAATAAACATGTCACCACAAGTGATTGAATCAATGATGTGTAATCTCAAACGTGTCATCTGTGAATAAAAGTAGAATCGATGAAAATATATCGATATACAATTGATTAAATTAAAAAAAAAAAGTGGCATCAAACGATTTGATTAAAAAATGACATCAAATAATTACATTAGAAAAATAGCATCAAAACACTACTTTGAAAAAGTTACATCACATTAAAGAAAAAAAATTTCATCAAAACACTACTTTGAAAAAATATGGCATCACGGTAAAAAAATTATCATCAAAAAATTGACATAAAAAATGTGTCATCAGTAGCCAACAGTAAAAAAAATGGCATCAATAGCCAACGTGAACAAAAAATGTCATCACGGTAAAAATATCATCAATGGTCAACGTGACCTCACTACTTTGAAAAAATATGGCATCGCGGTAAAAAAAATATCATCAAACATTTGACATAAAAAAATGTCATCAATAGTCAACAGTAAAAAAAAGGCATCAATAGTCAACGTGACATCACATTAAACAAAAAATGTCATCAAAGTTTGAAAAAAGTGGCATTTAAAAAGTGTCATCAAACCATTTCATTATAGAAGTGGCATTAAAGCGAAAATAAAATGTAATAAAAAAGTGGCATCAAAACGGAAAAAATGGCATCACAAAATATGTCCCCATTAAAAAAAAAAGGAGTTGGTCAACGTTGACCCAATCAATGGTCAAACAGTTGACCATTGACCATTACTACTCTATTTGGGAAGAGTGCTAGCTTACCTAATTAAATTAGTTTGAGTGCTAATCACCTAATGAAAGGTTCAGAATAGGCTAGTTAGCAAAAACACCCATTAATATATATATATATATATATATATATATATATATATATATATAATTGTCCTATTTTTAAGGCATTATCATAGCTCTTCGAACCTCAATCGCGTCTTGATCGATTGAGGTTCGATAAAAAACAAAACAAAAAAAAAACGAAGCCATAAAAAATAGTGCTAATTAAATCGCGTTTAATCAAATTGGACTCTTTTTTCGCGTTCAATCAAATTGGACTAGGACGGTTTCTTCGCGTTCAATCAAATTGGACTCTTTTTTCGCGAATCGTCTCTCTTAGTTCCTCGCAAATGATTCGAAACCCCCCAACCCCTCTCTATTTGTTCACTGATAGTATTGTTGATTGAAGAAAAGAGATTTGGGGTTGAGTTTTTAGCTCTCGGTTGTTCCCCAGATTATGTTGTTAATATTGATGGTGGTGATGTTAGATCATGTTGTTGATTTTGGTTGGAGATAGCTTGTTGATGGTGGTGTACTGGTGTTTGTTGATGGTGGTGTACTGCTCAAGTGTTGAACAGTGTTAAACTCAGTTTCTTTAAGAAGGTACTCCTGAGCAAGACCAATTAGAAATAGTTCAAAACCAAGTGTTCTCCAATTCAATTCAGAATGTCCTAGCTACAACTCTTAAGAGCAGCTCAATCACTATGTGCAGCTGTGAGAACTACCCAGCAATGGTTTGAATTCATCCGCCACATATTCCACTAATAAGCTTAGTGTTCTTCACAGCTTGCAACATTTACATCATACAAAAACCAGAATAATTCAGTTCACTCTACAACATTCTTCAAAATTGGCCAGCTCCTAAATACCACGTAGATGCCGTTCATCTTGTGCTTATATTCAGTTCACCCTGTGCTTTGCTTTCAATACATCAGGAAGCAGGTCAGCAGGGTTACAAGCAGACATCCAGAAATCCAAACTTCAGATGTGCTCTTCATGGCAAAGGAGGTACTGGCAGCGGCAAAGGTGGCGTTGCTTGTGACTGTTTTATTGCTTCTGCACGAGCAGCAATCGAGAAAATCAGCACCACACGAGGTAAGGAGAATTAAATTTCAAGAAAGGTACAATAGAAATGTTTACCCAGTGGTCATGTATATGCAATTATCGTAGCCTGCACAGGTGGAAACAACATTGAACGATCAGTCCAATCATAAAGTTGTTGAAATAAGAACAGGTTCAGACAAATGCAGCAAATGAAAGGTTTAGGGATCGGGCAAAAACTTACTAGGATTCTTGGTGACCTTGACACCTGCGCTTCCGAAGCTACAAGCCAGGTCAGTGGCTCCGTTTTGCTGGTAATAGCTGTTGAATGCATAAGACGCATGAGAAACCAAAGTATCAGGCTCATAACATGGCTGGCTCGGCTGAATTGCAGTACAATCCACATTTCCGGACCCACAAGCCCAATCTAGAGCGTTCTGCAAGTCCATCTCAGAGGCTGTGGATGATGCTATGCACCATGATGTCCCGGTTGTGTTACCAGTCGAGTTTGCACTTCCGTTTGCATCTACTACCATATTTCCACTAAAATCCAAGTTGTAAACACTCGTCTCATCCGGGTAAAACAAACCCCAATTCCTCTCAGATTCAATCCCAGATTTCCGGTTCTCATTAAACAAGGAGAAGATGTAGACGTCAAGCTCCTCCCCAGGCTTGGCTGGTGTGCCAGAGTCATTGATCACATGATGAATCAAGTTGTTGTTATACGTCTGAGCATTGTCTGGAGTTGCGGCTTTCTCCTTTGGGGTACCCTTTGAGGGCCACCCAGTTTCAGTTACCATAATCTTGATGGTTCTGAAATTGAGAGCCATAAGTGCATAGTAAAGTGCATCAATCTGCGCGTCGAACATGTTAGTGTAAAGCAAACCTGTGTTAGGATCAACAACCTCGGATGAAGACTCGAACAAAGCATAATCCAAGGAGACATTGCTTTGCGAATCCCTATAGGCGTAGTAAGGGTAGATGTCAACCATGAAGGGGGACTGATTCTCCGCGAGGAACTCCAACAGAGGTCTCAAAAAGAAGGCGTATTTGCTGCTAAATGCACCAGCAGAGGGCGGGAATGACCGAGACAAGATCCCGAGTGAATGTGTCGTCGACACCTTTATCTTCTTGTGCAGACCCGCTTTCTTGAGAGCTGTAAAGATATTCTGCATCACAGGAACAACCATGGCAGAAACATTGTTGGGGGCTTCGGTGACTTCAGCTCCAACAGTAATGTATGTGATTTTGGCGGATGGGTAGTAAGGGAGGATGCTGTTCTTGAGCCATGTGTCAGCATTCGACTGGAACTGGGAGAAGGCTAGCAAGTCTGAGTTGGAGACACCGACCATGAGCTCGACTCCAGAGTTGGAAAAGGCCTTGAGAACCTGGATGTTCGAATCGTAGATACGCACAGCTTTGATTTTGTGCTGTTGAACCAACTGTGCCACCTTATCTGGTGTAGGAAGATCATCAGCGTTTCGCCCGTAGCAAACTCCAATTGTGCTTCCCATGCAAACGTCTAGCATGAACAACGAAAAAACCCGCGGATCATTTCAACTTTCAAGTCATTCCCCAAGAAATTATAACCTGATATATGCTATTAATCCTCAAGGCTTCCATCAAACTGAATAGATAAAAGATGCATTTTGATGAACCAAAATCAAAATGTTTAATGAATGCTTCATTGTTCATTACGAAAAACAGCATATAACAGTTGAAGACTGAAGCAGACTTTGTTGCCTATTTAAATTTTATCTAACTTGAACTCATCACCTTATAAGCTAAGATAAGCAAGGCTTGCTATTTTCCAATTGATGCTGCATTGTTAATCTCAACATATAAGCCAGCCTACTAAAGTACCAAAATATTCAACCAAACAAGAATCCACAAGTATTAGACTAACTGATTATTACCCAATGTAGGGGCATGAAAGTGATGAAAACTACACAAAAGCTCCAGATTGATTTCACCTGGTTCCCCTTCAATTTCAAGTCTTACTTGGAGAAAAATATTGGGGGCTTCCATTTTCTGAGCATCTTACTTGGTTGAATGGAACAACATTGCAAATAAGAGCCACCCAAAAATCCCAAATCCACAGTTTGAAATTGGGCAAATCACCAAAACACTGACAGAAGTAGTTAAATACACACTCACAGTCACAGGGTATGAAACCAATTTGACACAGCAATCAAAAACCCTAACCACCAAATGAGGTTTAAAAATCAGCCTTCATGGCTCAGAATCAAAACCAACTGCTACCATTTCAGAGAAACACCCGTTACAGACAGAGAGACGAATATAGAGAGTTGGGAGCTAACCTGCGAGTGCTGGGAATAGTAGAACAGCAAAAAGGGAGGCAACCCATTTCTCCATTGCAGCTCAAGGTGCTAGCTTTGTCTCTCTCACACTCTCCACTACTGTGACTGTAACAAGCACAGTAGAATAGACGAAGAAGAATAGAGATAGAGATAGAGAGAGAGAGAGAGAGAGAGAGAGAGAGAGAGAGAGAGAATTTGCCCCAAGGAGACCCTGGAAAGGACCAAAAAAGACAGATTGTAACGTTACAATTTCTTGTACTCCATTGTCACTCCCTCTATAAAAAGCTTTTGCAAACCTCGAGAGAGGGGGTATGTCTGGAGATTGTCAGGGAATCAGAAGTGTTGCCGTCAGTGTAATTTGTAGTTGGGCGGATTTGAGGACGAGTTATGCAATCCAGCGAAGAAGAGGTTGCATCGATTCCGCAAATACCACTGCTTTGGTGGGGTACGTCTTTTTTTTTTTTCTTTTTTAAACGGGTAATAGTTCAGGTAGAAAGATATTACCCGAAAGCATACTTGCGGATAAGGTCTTGAAGATCTTTATCATAGTAAGGGCTTGTTTGGTTGATTGCGGGAAGTACAATTCCCGAGAAGTTACTTCTCATGAATTGAATTCCCGTGAAATATACTTCCAGAGAATTAAACAAAGTTGTTTGGTTGAATTTTGGTGTTTAACAATATAAATAGAAAAACAAAGAAAAATACATTAAAAAGGGGGAAGTTAAACTTACCAGGAATTGAAATTCCTGGGAAGTTTAATTTATGTGTCTTTCTGTCAACCAAACACAGAAAGTTATCCTACTTCCTGGGTTTTTGAACTTCCTGGGTTTTTAATTAAGTAACCAAACAAGGCCTAAATGTCGAGGCCCCATGTCAGTTTGTTGCCAATGCAGGTCACGTGAGAGAAAGCAACTTTTCTCACACACGACAACAATGTCTTGATATCTGACACGATTAATTCAACGGAAATTTCGCGAGATACCCCTGAGGTATTGCAATTTTCGCGAGGTATGCAACTCTTTTGCATATTTCGTGTGGTGCCCCTAAGGTTCTATAACATTTCGTGTCGTGCCCCTCACCGTAAAAATCTAACAGAGCTTTCAACGACGTTAGATTTAAACACAAAAAAAAAAAAAAAAAAAGCTCACCTGCATAAGGAACAAAGAAAGAGAGAGCGAAGAGAAAACCAGAGCGACCCAGTCCGAGCGCCGGCAAAGACGAAGGCAAAGGAACTCCGACTGTGAGAGGAGGCGAGCATCGGCGTCATAAAGAAGGCAGACCGCCGCAGACCAGGCGCCCACTTACCAAGAGTACTCCGACGATGGTTGACAGCAGACCGGTATCTTCCCTTTCTGAATTTCTCCCAGGTTGCAAAAATTAGGGTTTAGGAACTACTCAATTTCTCTAAAATTGAGCTTGTGTTCTCTAATCAAGTGAGTTGTCATATGAATTTGGGAGTTTTGAGTTTGAGTTTGGGATTTATTTTTCTGAGTTTTAATTTGCAATTCTGCAATCCTTTGTGAGGAATTTCTATCTAACTAATTTGCAATTCTGTATTTCTGTAATTTTGAGACGGTGAAATGGAAAATCGCAATTTGCAATCCTATGTTTACAACATTTGAATCATAGTTTGTGTTTATTTTGCTGAATTTAGGTTTCTGAAATCCTGTAAAAAAAAAATCATAGCCTGACTCTGTTTTTTTTTTTTTTTGTGGTTTGCTAACGTTCAAAACGTACACTAATGGTTGAATTTAGGTTTATGAAATTGTAGAATTTGGTTGTTTGTAGACCCTAAACCAATCCATTTTTTGTTATTACATTCTTCTGATAATTGTAGAACTTGGGGTAGTTTTTGTAGTAGTTACTTGTTGAATCCACTTCCTTGGTCAATTATATTGAGTGACTCTACTTGTTGGAATTCATTATTAGCATGAATTATTTTGGTTTAGAAATTGAAATCAAATTTTCGAAGTGATTTTAAGCCTATTAGCTCAAATGGTAGAGCAAACAAAAATGCGGGTTCAAATCCCGCATAGGCTATCCATGGCTATGTGTACTTATTTAAAAAGTAACCAAATGCTTGTTGTTTTTTCTTAGAGGTAGAATTAGAGGGGTAAAGCTTGAAAAAACAAGATCTCTTTAACAACCATGAAAATAGGCATTGCTTATCTTGTCAAAGTCACTTCTATTAATTATTGAAATGAACTCAATAAATTTCATCAAAGATCGATAATCTAGGCTTCTAGTTGAGGAGTTGAATTGGCAATATGCACATGACGTTTATTAATTGCTGATGATCCATATATCTTTTAGACAAAAGAATGAAGTTTATTTAGAAGCAACTGAATTTTTCACTTAATGTGCAGTTAACAGTCATCTAATGAAGTTTGAGATTGTCTTAGACAACCATAAAAAAACCGAAATTATCCTAGGGGACAATACTGATCATAAGCAACCTCAGAAAAATTGTTGTTTTTTCTGTTATTTTACCCTGTTAAGATTCCAATTTTTTTTTTGAAAACTGTTAAGATTCCATTAAATTGCAAGTCTGGGAAGTTAAATTTGTATTGAGCAGTCATATTTTTCCTTAAATATTTTTTTATAAGGTATTATGCTTTGTATAAGTGATCCATCATTGATAAAATTCAGCATCAAATGAAATCGGAAAAATCAAATGGCTCTTGTATGACAAATGGGCAAAGAGAATCAGCAGAATCCGAGGGTAGATATACTCCCTAAATTGCAAAAACGCATAATCTAAAGTCTATAATCTAGATGTAATTAATTCATTTAAGTTCTATAGCCTAGAATCTAAAGTCTAAACTCTAGATGTAATTAATTCAAGATAAAAAGTAGTATGACATCAATACAAATACATAAAAAAAAAATGAACTGAATTTCCTTGTAATAGCCTATGTGGGAATCGAACACACATCATTGTGCATAGGCACGTTGCTCTTCCATTTGAGCTAATAGGTTGTTTTATTCTAAATAGAGAATGGTAGTAACCAAATCAACTACTATATAAGTAAGATTTGTATTCACATCAAGATTAATGAAAGGCTTATACTAGCAGTTTTGTTTTAACAGTGGAAATATGGGATCAAGTGAAAGTTTGATTAACAAGTTGGCAATGGTAATCGACACCTAACACATTGGCAATTAAGAAAGAAATGCACATCAGTCTTGCCCACTTTCGACTTTGTACTAAGGCACTCCCTCTCCTCTTGGCAGTGGTACACATCCAAGCAATAAATTAGCATTTGAAACTGACCAACAATCAACAAGTGCATCAAACCTGTTATCTCTGATCAGTTATTTCAGAGAATGAACAAATTCCAAATCAATAACATATTTCAAAGAAGTGACCAAAAGGACTAGTTAAGTTATTTCAGCAATTTCGGTTTGAATTCCGAATAACCAGCAAACAAATTTCGAAGAAATAGAAGAGAATCAAACCAATAAACCCCTAAATCCGATTTTGAAGAACCAAACCCTAGGTTATGCAAGATGGAAATAATCCCAAAATTAAAAGAACACAAACCTGTTATCTCATCAGTCTTACCGCCCTACAGTCGCAAGCTTTCCCATCCCAACCCGGTCTCCGCCTTCGCCTCCCCTCAGCCAAGTCGTTGGGTACATAATCCAAATTTGCAAACCCCAATCTGCAATCCTTAAATCCCAAAATCAAAATCCATAGTTTACACAATATATAGAAATCAAAACCTTAAATCAACAATTTCTATATACAAATTCCTAAATTAGGCATAATAGATACAAGAGATGCCAACATCTCAACCCTAGAATTTTCTCTTACCACTTTACCAGCAACCGCCTTCAAAAACCTTTGTCAAACTCAGCCATCACCTTCAATTTCGTCGGAATCTTGCACCACCGGCCTCACAATCGGCTCCACCGGCGGGGATCTTCATTAATCACCGACCTTTTCAATCCTCACCTCTCTCTGTGAATCGCCTTCGTCTTCCCCGACGCTCGGACTGGCAGCGGCGCTCGGACTGGCGGCGGCGCTGCTCGCACTGGGTGCTCTCGCTCGGACTAGTTTCGCTTCGCCCTGATTTTCTTTTCGCTCTCTCTCTCCCTGTTCGTTGGTTATGCAGGTGAGCGTTTTTTTTTGTTTTTGTGTTTAAATCTAACGTCGTTGAAAGCTTTGTTAGATTTTTACAATGAGGGGCACGCCACGAAATGTTATAGAACCTTAGGGGTACCACACGAAATATGCAAAAGAGTTGTATACCTCGCGAAAATTGCAATACCTCAGGGGTACCTCGCGAAATTTCCGTTAATTCAAATTCCCTTGGACATGTAGTAGTGTTTAGTCTTAAGTAATTTATGATGTCCCTTTCAATTTGTAACCTGTTTTCCAAGCGCTCGAGATTGTAGTAACTCATGCCTTAGTGCCAGGCTGCCAACGCTGCTGTTTTTAGCGGTGTTTGGTTCTCAATTCTGTCATATCCAATATGGATTGTTTTCCCTTCCCTATCCCAAATGATATAGCCAATTGAGCTATCGTTGCTATTAAGTGTGGATCCATCAAATTTTAATTTAAATGTGCAAACATGTGGTTGGTGATGTTGTGATTAACATAATCCTGTTTTGGAATGGGTTCTTTTATGAATAATATTTGATTCCCGATGTACCATATCATCCACCAAATAACTGCTAATTTATCTATTTCTGGTTTTGTAAAAGTGTTTCCAATTAGAGAGAGGATATGAGAGAAATCTCGCAAATTTGCAATCATGTTGATTATAACCTGATTTGTACCTATAGTTAGTGGGAGGTGGTTTCTAAAAAATTAGCATTCTAGAAAAATATGTGTTTCCTCTTCGATGGCATTGTTACAAAGAGTACAAGTTGTTGGAACAGAAGCACATTTTTGGGATAGTCGAGTAGTTGTTGGGATGCCATTCTGACCAAGTTTCCACAGGAACTTTTTAATTTTTGGTGGTGTGTCGAGTTTCCAAATCCAAGAATTCTTATCTTCATTTTGGCTATTATCTTTAGTTATCAATTTGTAGGTGCTAACTGTTGTAAATCAGTCTTTCCTATCCAGCCACCAGTATAATTTGTCATCAAATGCACTCATTGGAAGGGGGATATCCAAAATTTATTTTACTATGTTTTTGGGAATTATGTTTAGCAATTTCTCCTCCCACCATTTTCCACCTAAAATATAATCACTTAGAGTTTCATTTTCATTTCGAAAGGTAAGGAAAGCATCCCTTTTGATTATTGATGAGGTTGTAATCCAATTATCGGTCCAAAAATTGATAGATTTCCCGTTTTCCACAGACCAAATTAAGCCTTCTTTAAAATTTCCAATAAGAGGAGTAAGTTTCGACCATTGCCAAGACAATCCCCTGCTTTACTTATAATTTAATATGTGTATTGCTTTGAAATACTTGTATCGAATTATCTTTACCCATATATTATCTGGTTCCGCGAGAATTTTCCACATGAGTTTCATTTGGAGTGCATCATTCATATCTTTGGATTTCTGTATGCCTAGACCTCCCCTACCTTTTGTTCTACATATTTTATCCCAGCTTATCAGAGGTATGTATTGTAGATCTTTGTTACAGAAGAATGTTCTATTTATTTGGTCTAATTCCTTATGGATTGCGCTTGGGAGCATAAAGTTTTGCATTGTGTATAATGGTTTTGCTGCCAGGTTTGTGCCAATAAGGACAACACGCCCATGTTGTGATAGGGCATTCGCACGTCATTTACTAAGCTACTCTTTTGATTTACAAACTACATCCTCAAAGGTTTTTCTATTAACTTTCCCATTGATAATAGGGCAACTAAGGTACTTTTCAATCATTTTCTCATTTGATATACCCAGACATCTTACAAGATCCTCAATCTTGGATCTAGGGATTCCTCTCGTTATCTGGAAGGCTATGATAATTCACTTTTTGTTCTTAAATGCTACAATATTCGTCTACAATTAATTTGGCTTTTGCGCAAGCTGAGGAGGCAAGAAAAGGGATATGCAGTTCGTCCTTGGCAAACCTAAATCCAATAGGACTATTTCTCATGGTCGCTTCAAGTGAAAGTTTTGTTGCCAATACCTCAGAACCCAAGATGAAGAGGAAAGGGGAGAGAGGGTTGCCTTGACGAAGGCCTCTAGAAGGTCTGAAAATCTAGGCTGGGTCGTTGTTTATGAGGACGGAGAATGAAACCGTATTTATACCTTCCATAATCTAGGATGGGGCTTCAAGCATGTCTTTTGATTTTGTGCTTTTGAAAATTGGGAATTTAGGGTTTAGTGATTGGATTTGAGGACATTTGTGTTTTAGTCCATTCTTTTTCCTCCGTTAGGATCCTATTCCTCTTGTTCAATTTGGAGGTATAAAGCTCCAATTTTCGGGATTTCCAATTCAAGTTAGTAGTGTTCATCTATCCACACAAAGTGGATGCCCAATCTATGCTCTTCCAAGTGAATTTTTCAATTTCGCACTTCAGGTCCGCACCTATGTTTTAGTGTAAAGGCCCGGATTTTCAAATATTAATTTTTGGAAAAATGAAATGAAAAAAAAAATTTAAGTGAATTCCGGCATAATTTTAACTTTAACGATCGAATCCGTCTTTCACCTCGGGATTCGAAAATTTCTTCCATCAGTGATATCCTATTCGGGTTCTATTAATATAATCGATCGAGACCACAGATTTCGAGGTTATTTTTTTTCTTTTTTTTCCGGGAATTTTAAAGTTGGTTTTGGGAACCGCGATTTCACCTTCTTGTGGGTTTCTCCCCTTTTCTACAATCCCCATTTCAGAGTCAACACACACAGCGGTAAAAAACAGAATAGGGCAGCTGTCCTTCCCTGTTTAATTCCGAAAAGCAGCACAAACTTCCCCTCTCTTTTATCTATTCTATCCCATTAAAAGACAAGAAGAACCATAACTCTTCCCCCTTTTATTATGGCTAGAAGCCAAGATTGCATTCCACACCTCCTGCACTCAACAGCTACCCACGCCTCCTTTCTTTTCTCTGAATTCAAACCCACACACGCAACCCTCCCCTCTCTCTATTCTCTCCCTACTTCACCTCTCCTCCAAAACAACCCCTTTCTCTCCTTGGCATTCAACACCACTCGGCTCCACCTTGTTCTTTGCTTCCGCCACCAGCCCCTGATTCTTCCTCCTGGGCAAACCGACGCCGACATAAGCCACCCCCCTCATTCTCGTCGCTCAGCAGCCGCTGGAGACCTCCCGCTCGTGCCCCGTTTTCCGATTCACCGGCAGTAAACCTCCTTCCACTCCTTTCGCTCTAAAATTCAATAAAGCCTCCGTCTTTAACCTTCCATATCTCTCCCAGAACTCTCGATAGAAGAATCTGCCTCGACGCACCCGGACGCCGCTTCCCCGAGCTCCATTTCCGGCGAGCCCTCGGAACCTCGGTGAGCTTCCTCCTTCCTCCTTCTTCCTTTTCTTCCTTTCCTGCTGTATGTGTGTGTCGGGTAGTCGGGGTTGGGTGGTCGGAAGCTGACGTCGCCGACCAAACCTTTTCTCCTTTTTTTCCGATTTTTCGAACACAGAAGAGGGAATTTGGGGATGATGAACAGTAGAAATTCATCCCCCAACTCTTAACCCGTGGTCCCCCTTGCCAAATCACTTGCCACATCACATGGGGCCCAATTCTTTTTTTTTTTCTAAATCCCCAGCTTCGATTTCAGATGGAAGAAATGAATGGAATGACCCATTGGGCCTAATTTTCTTGGACCATTAGTCGTGTTTTAAATGAAATGAAAGATTGGGCTTTTTTATTCACAAGTTGAGTTCGGTTTGAGTAAAATGAAATAAGGGATCGCTTTTGGTATTTTACGAAATAAAGGGGAGTCTGTTCGTAATTTTTACAAAATAAAGGTGTGTTTGGTAATTTAAAAAGGATGATTTGATTAAATGAAAATGGTAGAGATTTTTAAAGGAGATGGAAATATTTTATGAAAGTCCTTTTAATAAATGGATTTTTTTTGGATGATTTGAGAAAGCGTTTTGAATGGTGATTTGATCTAACTTGAGGTTTTAAAAGAGTTTGGGAAAATCTTGGGAAAATGATTTACCTTGCCTAACTTGGTGAATAAACTCGATGACTTGTGTGTGATATTATATGCTTTAAGTAACGTTAGAAGTAGACTTATTTATATTACTTATATATGTGTTAGGTGATTATCTGTGACATGTTGGCTTTCTGTATACCTAGTTGTTGCCTTTTGCTGTTCTGCACTTCCAGGTGAGTTCCTATATGAGCTCACTCAGATTCGAAAAGAGATCTCCCTGCTTGTAGCCATGTGCATACTAGGTGCTTGCATTCATAATAAAGCATGCCATGTAGTATCCTGCTAGGATTGCACTCATGATTGAGCATTCGTTTACTCATTGCTTTTGTAAACAGAACGGCCATTATCTGTGAAGTAACTAGAGTCATTGCTAGGGTTATAGGACGACCTAGTCTCATTGGGTCCCGTCCTGAGTCAATCGAGTCATGAAACTTCCTTATATTACGAGATGCTTGCGGGCTTTATTGTGGAGCGGGTTGGGCATGCGTGCCACCCGATTATAATGGAATGCATTCACGAGGTGACCAATCTCCGCCCTATTGGAAGGGGGTGGAGGTAGGAGAGGGATATACCACTTGTTATTCGATGCTAAGGCCTTACTATATTTATGCACTTGATCTTAGGAGCATGTTAGTGTGTAAATATTCCGCCTTGCATCTAGAAGCATCCTTATTAAGACTAGCGTGTGTATGTGTCTGCTTGTTTGGGATTATTTGCGTAGGGCTTCGATCTGAATCTGCCCCGCATACATATTTTTTAGGTTTGTTTTGCAGCATGATTGTTCTTTGCTTATGTGACGTGGGAACTCTCTTGGGCGATTGCAAAGAAATGGTCTAACCTTACATTTCGATAAATACGCTTATTGATTTGGTTTTGACCCGGCTCTGCCGTGGCACCCTCTTGTTTTACACATTGATCCCGCTATTTGCATGACTACTGATTCTTCACACTTAGACTTACGACAGGTACAGGGGACTTCCCCGAGGATTCCAACGGTCCTTTCGAATTTTGGGTATGAAATCCCACTAAAAAACGTTAGAGTAGAATTTCAAACCTTCAACCTGTACTCGGGGTGCAAGATCCTAACGAGGGTTTTCATCCCTCGAAACGTTACCTGGGAATCATAATCCCGGGCCGTTACAAAGTTGGTATCAGAGCTGAGGTTTTGCAAACCGAGTATGATAGGTTGAAGTGGTTTTGAAAATGGCCCAAGGTTTGCAAATGGTTTTTCAAAATGTTTTAGAAAGGGCAAAATGAATTTAATATGGCTAACTCAAATGAACTAAGTATGAAATTGACTCAATAAATCCGGTAATCAAACAAATGGAAACGAAGGGGTAGTAAAAGCGCTAGACCATCCCTATTGGATGTAGTTGGGAACGGGTAGGCAAAATATAGCTTGTTCTTTACAGATGGGCTTACAAGACTCCAAAGGATTGCGCCGTAGTGGTTGGAGTGGCGAGTTAGGTAGAGACTGTGAGGTTTTGCCCCTCCGGTCTGTCGCCCCTCGAAAGGCGGCCATAGGATAGCTTGATTGTTGATTGTTACGTGCTGAGTGCTGTTTGCTTAAATTGGAGACCCGGTTGATAATTCTGACTACGAATCATGTGTTAAATGCTTATGTGAATGGAATAGCGGGGGAGACCTTCTGCCATTATAGAGTCAGGATTCCAGTCCTCTTGGGATCGCCTTTGACCTCTTAAGATTGACTACTCCCTTCTTCGGTCTTCTTTTCCCGACCTTACTAAACGTCTTTATTAAGCTTGTCTTGCGATGTCGGTGTGATTTACGGGAATTGGGAGGAATAACCACATTTGAGGTTGTATTGGAGTACGTGGTTTACTTGAGCCCTTTGCTACCATACTCGAGAGTTACACGAATATTCCACGGGAAATGAGTCATGGAGTCAATGGGAAACAAGTCATGGGGATTCATGGAAGTGAGTCAGAGTCGCCCTTGTAGATCTCTGCTGAGTTACTTTAGTTGCTTCATCCATGGTTTCATGATTCTATACATACTACCCTTAGACCTACAGATTAATCTTTAGTGTGAAGTTATGCCTACATGTCGGGATGTCCATGTTTAGACATTGCTTAGGTTCGTGTTACATTTTATGCCTATATCATCCCAGCATAATCTATGTGGTATATCGTATTGTCATATTAGTGCATGAATGTATATGTCAAATGTAGGAAACTGCATGATTGATGTTCCCTCTGCACATAGACCCATGGTAGTGTGATCTTTCCATTTTGATATCTTGATAGAATGAATTCTTTACTTGACGAGTGCGTGGTACAACTTGATGTTCAACATGCTTCATATGATGCCTAAGTTCCAGCATGCTCACCCAATTGTCATGTCATGATGACCTCCATACTTCTCACATACTTTCATGAATACATGACCTGACACGCCGCACGAACACACACCACTATAATCCTTGGTTTTGTATATGCATGACTCAACATGATGTGGTATTCCCAGGATATATTATGATGATGATCCTTAATGTGGATTCGTGGTTGTGTGGCATTATGTATCCATGCTTGGCCACCTTGTTTAGGTCTCATGTCGTACTTCGTTGTATTCCTGTCATACCCCTATGCATGCACAACCTGATTTCATTGGTTCCTTGCATCGTCATACTAATGATTGATTAAATGCATATGTCGCAAGTTACAAACTCGCATGATGGTCAGTCTCTCTTCTGTTTTAGGTTCATGATAGTGTGACCCTTAACATGTCAGTTTTACTCTCGCTACTCATCATGTATGACCACTAAACCATAGCATGCTCATCTTTTGATTCCCGTGATGTTTTCTTCTGCTTTGTGGTATCCTCTCATGGTTCCTTGAATATATGACCTGATATTTTGTGCATGTACCATTTAAATATTTACATGGACCTGTAACTCCGCTACATCATCCTATCCATGCTTAGCTATCTTGTTTTAGACCCATGTTATACTCCGCTATATGCCTATCATGCATGCTTCTAAATCATTACGGTGTGGTTTATTTGGCTCGTTGCAAACTGTTGTGCTACTCAAATGAACGTATGTACAAATCATGAGTTAGTATCACGTTTCCGCACATACAGGACACCTGAATGCTAGGGTGAGTCTAGTCCAAGTAGCGCTATTGTACTTATGTTCGATATGTGCTGGTAGTATCCAATAGGGCTTATTAATTCAGATATGACTCATTGAGTGGTAAATTGTCATGCTTGCTTCATCACGTGAATATGATTGTCCCATGATGTGATAGTTGTTGTACCATTTCATGCACTCATATGACGGTTCATTCCTAGCATGAATTATAATCTATTGTCCGTGATGTTCTCTTGTTCACTCTGTAAAGATACACATGCCTTACCATGTATCGCTAGCGTCATGTAGGATCACAATGTGACTTGATATATCCTTGTGTTAAATACGTGCCCTAGTTGTATACTGTCAATCTATACCTGTGTACTTGCATGCTTTATATTCATGTGAAGTTGTGTTGCCTTAAACTCATGTTGCCGTTTTCGCCATATTCCCCCTTGTCCTCATATGGTCATGTTATGATTGATTGACCCCCTTAAATGCATTCGTGCTAGTTGTCAAATGAACATGTAACCTATGCTGCATAACTTCACCTCTTGTCGTGTTGAACCATATCTTTAGAACACATGAATTATGGCTTGTGTGTATTCATGCCCTACTTGCACTATGATCTACTCTTGCGTGGAATAGGTTCCGCAAAGTCTCATATTCTTTCCAACATCTCTAATGTGCGGTCTTTTTAACTGTTTAGGATTTGATAGACCCAGTTGTTGAGTTAGTGCTTATTTTCGACGCATGTTAAGCATTAGGTGATTATCAATGTACGCCTATTATCTCATCACTCGATGTTGTTTCTGTATGCCCCTGACATTCTTAAGGCTTCCGCAAATGAATAATCTGACACCTCGCATGACCACACACACATCACGATTGCTATATGGCACTCGCATGATTACCCTTGCATATATAATGTAGCATACTGCCCCCTTGAAGCATGGTACCTTAGGAGCATTGTCATGTTCGCACTATGATATGCACGTGACTCCTTCATCACAATCGTTTATATTCCTTTTATATGTGCAAATGTTTGGATGCAATAGTAGTCCTGCTTAAACTTCCATGACTCGTCCCACTATTGTGTGGAGTTGCTCGATACATCTTATTCATATACATCTGTGACTGCCATGTAAAATCTATGCCTGTAGAGATATGACTTGTACGATCGCATGCTCAACTTGCATCTCTTGCAGTTACTCTTTTCATAGGTTGTGATAGCCTTGTTATACTCTCTCTACATGATCTTATGGCTGTCCAAGCAGGTTAGATATTGTTAGTCTAGTTAGAATGCTATGCCTCCACAGAGTTGTCTCATGCTAAGAATGATTAGTGGCATGCTAATGAGTGTTCTCATCTGAATTGTTGTCCTTATCACATGATGCCTTCCGATGCTTGATTGGATAAATTTATACTTTGGTGGGATATGTGTTAATTAGCAATTGAGTATCTAGTTGCGTGTTATACCCTACGACATGGTAGATGCATATGTATGTGAAATGTGATTTTGGTGTTAAATTATTCCTCAACGATTATCCTTGATTGCGCCCATTCCTTGAATCCTTGATAAGATATTAGTAGTATCATGGAGGACTGTTTTCCAACCATAGCTCATTATATGCTGACATCCCGCACTCACCATATCATAAGAACGTTGTTGTTGCATGACATGGTTTCTATACGGCTTTATATGGTCCTTTCATGGTTCTAGTCCGATTGATATGAAACATCTCGATAGGCCTGCATATGATTCCACATTGATTATGACCTATGTGTAATGCTTGTCACGAACAATTTACCCTATGTGTAATGCTCTGTGCTGTTTACTAGATCTTGCATAAGCTTTATGGTGCACAAATCTATTGTTTCATTTGTGTATACGTGTTTCTTATACATATCAAGCTTGTCTGATATATGAAATGAAAATTTGCTAGCTAGTCTCTTATGCCCCATGCAGAACCCGATCATGTTTTTGGTTGTCCCTATTTGTTAACACCTTTCATTAAGGTAGGTACATGTTAGTGTCCAATGATGCAACTAGTTTACTTCATGATTGGTATATGTTTTGCTTGCTGCACTTGTAACCTCGTAGAGTTCCATAAAGGCACCTTACTTCTTCTTGGGTTGGGATCTTTTTTTTTTGTCGTGTCATCATTAGTTGGTCTGTGTTCGGTTTCGTGGGGAGTCCGGGTTGTCCTCCTTGTCTCTCCCCTATCTCCACTAACTTAAAAGCTGCTTGCAATACTTTGACGAATGATGACGTAGAAAAGAGCACGTTTACCCAAATAGCACGGGAGCGGCGCAACGGAAGCACGGTGGGCCCATAAACCCTAGGTCCCAGAACTGACATATTGATTCTTGAAATGACGAACTGATAGTGGACGTTATGTGGTTAACCTCTACTTATAAGGATGGATTTCAGTGCTTGGGTGTTCCTATGTGACTGGCCTTGTGATAGGATTGATGTTAGGTTTCGTTAAGCCTTGCCTGTTCTTTTACTCGTGGAACGTGAACTATGCCTGCTACGATCCTGGCTTTGTGTTTAGTAATCATGATATTATGTGCCCCGTTAATATATGACAATATGTTATTGTGATGCTGGTCTGATATTACCTTTGCTCAAATTATTAATAGTATGATGTAATGTGATAACTTCACTTGCTATGCCAATACTTGATATCCTGCAATACTTGCTGAGCATGATAGTATCTTATGACTTATGACATGTGACTGTTTGAGGCGATGAGAGATAATGATGTATAAACCTAGTGTGAAATCATGTTATATGCTGATATGAAATACTTGGGAATTAAGTGATAGTAGAGTGTAGAGTCCATAGTATGAGGATGCATGTTATCCGGATATATTGGTATGCGATGACCTATTAAGTTAAATGTTGCCGTGATAATATTTTATTGCTTGCTATGGTGTTAGACCTTGCTATTACCAAACCATGAGAGCATGACAGATTCTATGATTGACAACTTGAACTTAAATTGCTGAAACATGATTGTGTTGACATCTCTATGCATTGCTATTTCAAAATTGATTTTCAGCTAGGTCTTTGGCTATGAAAATGGTGGGTATCTTGGCTTGCTGAATCTTGTTGAAATAAATTTTGTTGTGCTGACTTGCTGCCCTTCTATTAGATTGACACCCATTTATGACAAATTCTGCTATGTTGGTAATTGTAAGAAGGAAACCATGCTGATGTGATTTGCTAAGGTTGAGACTTGATGTGTTTGTGTGCTACCCTTTCAAAAATGACATTCCTGCTTGATGCATTCTTATTTGGTTGACACTTAAAACATGAAATGCTAATTTTGAGTGTGACGTTTCTATATACTGGTGTGCGACAATGTTGGTAATGGCTATTCATGTTACGGTTTTGGCGTGGCCAATTTCGGTGGTTGGTTGGTTATGATGTGGCATGTCTTGGTTATACCGATTTTGATAACGGCTAGAGATTCGTAGATTGGAATTGCTTTTGAGATTGGAACCTAGGAAGAGAATATGGGATTAGCTCTGGATGATTTCACCTCTTGAGTTCTGAATTCGCTTGACCAACTTGGGTTTTAAAGGGTTTTGAAAGAGTTTGGAAGCGACTAACTCGAATTTCGAAAAGCTTTGAATGGTTTTGAAGTTGAGAAAGTTTTGGTGGATTTCGAAAGGTTTTGAACGGTTTTAAAAAGGGCTAACTTGGATTTTGAAAAGACCGAACACGATCGAAAATTTGAATGATTTTGAGGTCAATCTTTTTCAATTGTGGAATCCCCTTTGAAGCTTTTCAAACCCTGGCAACTCTATGATACTTCACAAAGTGGATACAAGCATTTTATGAGGGCGCTTGTAGAGTGCTTGCTAAGACCTAGTGATGATATTGTAGAACTTTTAGAGTTTTGGTACTTCCGAAAAGTCGAAGCGAGGATGTGATAGGGGCGCTTATTGCATACTTGTCAAGGCCAATTGGAGATGTCACGACCGTGACTAGGATGTTGTGAGAATCCCGGAAGACGCAACCGAGATGATTAAAAGATCAATGGACATGGTCCTTGGACTCATCGATTTAAAACTTCCGCCTCCTTTGAAGTGGTTTCAGTCTCAGGGACGAGACTTGTTTTTAGAGGTGGATGATGTAAAGGCCCGGATTTTCAAATATTAATTTTTGGAAAAAGGAAATGAAAAAAAATTTAAGTGAATTCCGGCATAATTTTAACTTTAATGATCGAATCCGTCTTTCACCTCGGGATTCGAAAATTTCTTCCATCAGTGATATCCTATTCGAATTCTATTAATATAATCGATTGAGACCACGGATTTCGAGGTTATTTTTTTTCTTTTTTCCGGGAATTTTAAAGTTGGTTTTGGGAACCGCGATTTCACCTTCTTGTGGGTATCTCCCCTTTTCTACCATCCCCATTTCAGAGTCAACACACACAGCGGTAGAAAACAGAATAGGGCAGCTGTCCTTCCCTGTTTAATTCCAAAAAGCAGCACAAACTTCCCCTCTCTTTTATCTATTCTATCCCATTAAAAGACAAGAAGAACCATAACTCTTCCCCCTTTTATTAAGCCTCCTTCCACTCCTTTTGCTCTAAAATTCAATAAAGCCTCCGCCTTTAACCTTCCATATCTCTCCCAGAACTCCCGATAGAAGAATCCGCCTCGACGCACCCGGAGGCCGCCTCCCCGAGCTCCATTTCCGGCGAGCCCTCGGAACCTCGGTGAGCTTCCTCCTTCCTCCTTCTTCCTTTCCTTCCTTTCCTGCTGTATGTGTGTGTTGAGTAGTCAGGGTTGGGTGGTCGGAAGCTGACGTCGCCTACCAAACCTTCTCTCCTTCCTTTCCGGTTTTTCGAACACAGAAGAGGGAGTTTGGGGATAATGAACAGTAGAAATTCATCCCCCATCTCTTAACCCATGGGCCCCCTTGCCAAATCACTTGCCACATCACCTGGGGCCCAATTCTTTTTCTTTTTTTTTTCTAAATCCCCAGCTTTGATTTCAGATGGAAGAAATGAATGGAATGGCCAATTGGGCCTAATTTTCTTGGGCCATTAGTTGTGCTTTAAATGAAATGAAAGATTGGGCTTTTTTATTCACAAGTTGAGTTCGGTTTGAGTAAAATGAAATAAGGGCTCGGTTTTGGTATTTTACGATATAAAGGGGAGTCGGTTCGTAATTTTTACAAAATAAGGGTGTGTTTGGTAATTTAAAAAGGATGATTTGATTAAATGAAAATGGTAGAGATTTTTAAAGGAGTTGGAAATATTTTATGAAAGTCCTTTTAATAAATGGATTTTTTTGGATGATTTGAGAAAGCGTTTTGAATGATGATTT
Organism: Persicaria maculosa; assembly: GCA_963922045.1. Classification (NCBI taxonomy): domain Eukaryota; kingdom Viridiplantae; phylum Streptophyta; class Magnoliopsida; order Caryophyllales; family Polygonaceae; genus Persicaria; species Persicaria maculosa. The sequence continues at coordinate 48,452,551 of OY998259.1, read as the reverse complement.
GATCTAACTTGAGGTTTTATAAGAGTTTGGGGAAATCTTGGGAAAATGATTTACCTTGCCTAACTTGGTGAATAAACATGATGACTTGTGTGTGATATTATATGCTTTAAGTAACGTTAGAAGTATACTTATTTATATTACTTATATATGTGTTAGGTGATCATCTGTAACATGTTGGCTTTCTGTATACCTAGTTGTTGCCTTTTGCCGTTCTGCACTTCCAGGTGAGTTCCTATATGAGCCCACTCAGATTCGAAAAGAGATCTCCCTGCTTGTAGCCATGTGCATACTAGGTGCTCGCATTCATAATAAAGCATGTCATGTAGTATCCTGCTAGGATTGCACTCATGATTGAGCATTCGTTTACTCATTGCTTTTGTAAACAAAACGGCCGTTATCTGTGAAGTAACTAGAGTCATTGCTAGGGTTATAGGACGACCTAGTCCCATCGGGTCCCGTCCTGAGTCAATCGAGACATCGAGTCATGAAACTTCCTTATATTACGAGATGCCTGCGGGCTTTATTGTGGAGCGGGTTGGGCATGCTTGCCGCCCGATTCTAATGGAATGCATTCACGAGCTGGCCAGTCTCCGCCCTATCGGAAGGGGGGGGGGGAGGTAGGAGATGGATATACCACTTGTTATTCGGTGCTAAGGCCTTACTATATTTATGCACTTGATCTTAGGAGCATGTTAGTGTGTAAATATTCCGCCTTGCATCTAGAAGCATCCTTATTAAGACTAGCGTGTGTATGTGTCTGCTTGTTTGGGATTAGATTGCGTAGGGCTTCGATCTGACACCGCCCCGCATACATATTTTTTAGGTTTGTTTTGTAGCATGATTGTTCTTTGCTTATGTGACGTGGGAACTCTCTTGGGCGATTGCAAAGAAATGGTCTAACCTTACATTTCGATAAATACGCTTATTGATTTGGTTTTGACCCGGTTCTGCCGTGGCACCCTCTTGTATTACACATTGATCCTGATATTTACATGACTACTGATTCTTCACACTTAGACTTACGACAGGTACAGGGGACTTCCCCGGGGATTCCAACGGTCCTTTCGAATTTTGGGTATGAAATCCTACTCGAAAACGTTAGAGTAGAATTTCAAACCTTCAACCTGTACTCGGGGCGCAAGATCCTAACGAGGGATTTCATCCCTCGAAACGTAACCCGGTAATCATAATCCCGGACCGTTACATTTAGAATTTTGCACAAGTTTTAATAAAACACTCACCCATCAATCAACATCATCATTCAACTAACTTTTTTATAAATTTTATCACCCACTACATTTTTTAACGAATCAAAACCTTTAAAAAATTCAACAACACACAAATCATTACTATCCTCTGCCTAGAAAACCTAAAATGACAGCTATTTTGATACAAAACTAAACAGCTAAAATGACATCTATTTCGAGACGGAGGGAGTAATAAATTCATACATTTGTTAACTTTATTGTATACATTAATACATGCAGTGCAAAATGGAGGATATGAAAGCCTCGAAGAGGAAGTGGTGATGGATGTTGACTCTAATGTCGATGTTGTACTTATTAATGGCAACGAGGCTGAATAGGAGTGAGGTACGGATAAAGAAGAAACTCCATCAGCCTAAGCACAATTTGGTTGGGACAGTGTGAAAATCCAAATTTTGTCTATGTTGATTAGTTGTTTTATTTTTAGTGCCACCTCTTACTTCTCTTTGCATCTGTTGCCCTTGGTTTTTTGCAGTTTTCACTTGTTAATGTGTTGCTTGAGCTTAACTGATTGAATCTACGGATTCAAATCCATATGCAGGGATCACTAGGCTCTTGATAGTTTTATTCTTTCTAATTAATTGAAGTGAATTTTTTTTGTCATTGCATCAAGTCAATTAAGTATGACTCTCATCTTGTTGCTTGTTTTTCCTACAATCACCATTTGGGTACTTATCATATTTGTCATTTGTTGCATCTGTCTGTTGCACATACTCCCTGATTTTATTTTTTTATTTCTATTTTATGTTGCTTGTTATGCTTATCCTTTGCGCAAACTCCTTCGACAACACACTAATTTTCCTTTTGTTGCGTTGTTGTCATGTGTGCACCTTGGGCCCTTTGTTCTGATTTTTCAGGCACCTTTGTTGTCTCCTTTGAATCATCTTTTGTTGCTGCTATCCTTTTAATCATCTTTTGTTGATGCTATCCTTTTAATCATCTTTTGCTGCTACCGCATGGTCAATTTCTCCTCTTTAGTGATTGACCAACAGCAGCTGAAGCACAACATAACAAAGCAAGAACAACACAACATAGCACAAGTATGGGTGCAAAACATGAGATAACATGGAGGTTCTGTTGAGTCCAATTGTGGTCTATATTGGTTGGTTGTGGTCTAGTTTATTGTGAAGTCTCATCCTTTATTTTGCTCCTTTATTTTGCTACTTCAATGCTCTCTGTTTAACATGTCAAGTTGGCAACTTCATTTTTTTTACCTTATGAATGTTATTTTGTCATGTGCTTGAACTCAGAGGGAGAGCAAAATTTCTTCCTATATTGTGTAGAAAATTTTATGGCCTATTAACTCAATCGGTAGAGCAATGTGCTTAGGCCCAAAGACATGGGTTCAAATCTCACATAGACCACAAACACTAAAACTTATGGGATTTCCTAGAATACAATTCTCATTATGGTGTTTGATATTGAGTTTTATGGATACTGTTTTTTTTTTTCTTGTCAAAAGATGAGTGAGGAATTGATTGGTTTTGAATAATTAGCAAGCATTTAGTTAATTAAAATAACAACCCATAATCATAGATAGTCTAGGCTATGCGAGACTTAAACCCGCATCTTTGTGTGTAATCACAATGCTCTTTCATTTGAGCTAATAGCCTTAAAATCCCTTTAAATTTTTATTTCAATTTATAAACCAAAATATTTCATGCTAATAACCAATTCCAACAATTCATCAAGTAAAATCACTCATAGACTCTTATAAAGGGCAACTTTTGCTAGTAGAGTAATCATCTCTACATATAGTGTCTTATTCGCTCAATAATACTAAGTACTAATATTTGTCAACCAAAATATTGGGAGTAATCATCTTTAAGTAACTTGAAGGCAAAAGTTAACCACGTCAAAGTTAGTTGATTTAAAGTTACAAAATCTTATTGAAACATACCTTAATTAACAACCCAATTCTTATCAACTAGAATATCGGGAGTCTTTAGAGATCTTGACACCCTATCAACCCAATTTGTGATTCACAATTCTCGATATTCCGGTAACCAATTTTAGGGATCTCTATACACATCAACCAAATTTTGGGGATACATTGTTGTAGTAGAATGGCTTATCAACCCAATTTTGATGTTGATTTCTCATTCCAGTAGCCGAACATTGACAAAAATTTGTGATTCACAAACCAAGAATTCCCTAAGGCCCTAATTCTCAAACTAATATATCCTTACAAAGTTACAACATCCCTAATTTTAAAAAAAAATCCTCAAATCTCAAACCCATAAACCCTAGTTCTAAAAAAATCCCCAAACTGAAATGCATATCCTCCAGTCGTCGCTTTCGTCACTAGCATCATCCTCCTAGTGAAAGTCAGTCGTCTCCCTTTCCTCTTCTTTGTCAGGGATAATTCTGGACGAAATAGAGGAACACGTCTTGGCATGGGTTTTGATTTGTTTTCAACCTTCTTCGATTTCCTTTTTTCCCCAGAAAAAATAGCTAAGGTTTTTTTTATAAAAGATAACGGAAGGGCATGAGCCAAAAATTATACTAACCTTAGGGGTATAATGACGAAATATACTAAACGTTTGTACACTACGTGAAATATCCCTTACTTTAGGGGGGTTACCTCACAAAATTTCCAGAAAAAAAAATTGCATCTCATATAAATTTCAGCAACCAAAAATATATAACAAGCAGAAGTGCAATAGAAAAAACGGTACATTCAATCTCATAAAATATAACAAAAGTTGTTAATAGCTCCACTTTCGGTGACAATACTTGTCTTGGTAAGGAGAAAGAGGAGACTACATAACCGAAACAGAAGTAAAAAAAAAAGGGTGAAATGAATAGAAACAAATAATTAAGGTTTAAATAATTTTTGCATCCAAAACACCAATTGTTGCTATATTAATTTATCCTAATATAAGGGGAAGGTTTGGGTCGCCTAGAGGCCTTGGTCGACGAGGTAATCACCCAGCCTCTCAACAACCATGTTGCACTGTCCTGGGGTTACGGGCTCCTCATAAACTCCGAACACGAGAGCTTGGCCTGTCTTCTTTATCGTCACGCCTCCTGGTCCCTGTTTGCATCACAAGAATAAATAAACATTTAGTTTGTTACTCGCAGATTTTTAGAAATATAATAGAGTCAAGGGAATACCTTCTTGCCACGGATGACAGCTCCCGGTTCACCCTGAATGACCATGTACTTGGTACCAGCAAGAAACAATCCTATGGGAGCAAGGCCTCCTGGCTCATCGAAATCTTTAGTTATGGCAGTGATCTCCGCGGCTGTGCACTGCCGACACGTACAATGTGGGATGGACATATAACACTACATAACGCAACACAATGTACGTACAGTAAAAGTAAAAGGAAGAGAGAGGTGTGGAAGACCTGGGGGAAAGCGGCGCTTTGAGCCCAGACGCTGCCATCGAGGCCTAGAATGGCCGCAGAGGTGAGATGTTGGCCGGAGCCTTCGATGTCGCACATCAAGTGATCGTCAACATAAGTTTGCCACGACATCTTCAATCTTCTTCTTCTTCGTAATCGAGTAGTTGTTCTTGTTTTTGAGATTGATTGATTGATTCAGATTTGGTGGAGGCAAAGGAAAGTGTGTTGCTATTTGAAAATTCGAATGCAAATTTAAATAGTGGTGAATCTGAATCTCCTCCCCTTTCTTCTCTTTGTTTATATTAATTTGGGAAAATCCCAAATTGTGAATTGTGATGGAGAGAGAGGCAGGGGGCGGATCAAATCTGTGCCACTCATTATTGTATAGTTATAACACCAATTAGCAACCCCAATGTCACTTTCCTCTTATAGTTTATCCGTTGCGTTTTGACTCTATTGCCCTCATAGTAAGTTGGACCCATCTACCAATTCGACAAGATCAGGATCGACTTTTTGTTCCAATTATAATGGTGGATATGGTTTCGATCTATAAGATCCGGTTCGAATCGGCTCATATTAAGTTACTTCAACTAGAGATTATCCTAGTCGATTAATCTGCTCCTCACACGCCATCAACTCGCGTCTTTGCTCACCCTATTCTCTTTTACCCTAAATTGAACACCCAATCTAAGTCACTAGTTGGAACATCTAAACGACTAGCTGATCTATCATTGAAATATAAAGATTTAATTTCAAAACCTCCAAAGATTGGACACTTAAATATAAATTGACACCTAAAATCTAAGTCGCAACTGACAATACGGTATATATGGTGAGTGATCATAGGTACTTTATTGATTTTCCGCAATTGTCCGCCAACGTCTTTCTCTGAAACAATAACTCAAAGGCTAGATCTCTTCCTCTTCTTGTATGCGCTTTCGTTTTGTAAGCATGGGCCTTTCCCCTTTTTTTTATGAAAATAATATTATTTTTAAGTCATTTCTTGCAATTCGCAGAATTAAATTTTAGCATTTTGGAGTTACTATAAATTCATTAAATAATGAATATTGATTGAAAATGCATAAATCGACTAACCCGAGGCCATGGCCACGATCACTGCCGAAAAAGTATGCAAGTTTCAATGGAAAAATATGATTTGTCGTTTTGGAGTTCCGCAAGCTATCATCACTGATCACGGCCCTCAATTCGATTGCGAAGGGATCCGCGATTTCTGCACCGGGCTCCATATTGACCTACGTTTCTCATCTGTGGCCTATCCTCAGTCCAATGGTCAAGCCGAGACCACGAATCGCCAAATCTTAAACGCTCCAAAGAAAAGACTAGGGACAACAAAGGGGGAATGAGCAGAAATCCTACCTCTGGTACTATGGTCATGTAGAACCTCAGCCAAAAATCCAACAGGGGAAACACCTTTCGCGATGACATTTGACGTCGACGCGATTATACCCGTCGAATTATTGGTACCATTGGCCTGGGTGATTGATTTTAGCAAAGACACCAACGACGAGGCCCTCGAAATGGAGCTCCAGTTGCGAGAGGAAAGGAGAAACACGGCTTGTCTCAAAGCAAATGAATATCAATGACGGCTTACTGAGGTATACAACAAGCGCGTTTTCATACGCCCTCTATAGAAATGGGACCTGGTCCTCTGACAAGCCACAACATAAGGAAAGCTTGAACCAAAGTGGGAAGGCCCTTATGTCATCCACAGAGAGGTGGGAAGAGGCTCTTTCAAACTTCGAAATTCAGAAGGAGTTATCCTCGCGAAGTCATGGAATACCAAAAACCTCAAAGCATATTTTGCGTAAGTTAAACTATGTATTTTGGAAACCTGATGGCTTAGATTTTTCTATGTATAGGAGCCAACAGGGATCCCGATTGGGTACACCTCTTCATATATATAAATCAAATTTTCAAACCCACTTTGACCACTCTACATAGAATAAATTTAGCAGTCGCGTGTCTTTTAACACGGATGTGCAAACAAGCCTCTACGGAGAATAAATTTAGCAATCGCGTGTCTTTTAACACGGATGTGAAAACAAGCCTCTATGGAGAATAAATTTAGCAGCCGTGTGTCTTTTAACACGGATGTGCAAACAAGCCTCTACGGAGAATAAATTTAGCAATCGCGTGTCTTTTAACACGAATGTGCAAACAAGCCTCTACAGAGAATAAATTTAGCAATCGCGTGTCGTTTAACATGAATATGCAAACAAGCCTCTACGGAGAATTAATTTAGCAATCGTGTGTCTTTTGACATGGATGTGAAAACAAGCCTCTACGGAGAATAAATTTAGCAATCGTGTGTCTTTTAATATCTCTTCTTTAAGAAATACGACTTATGACGTCAAAAATAGGCTACCCCTCGAAATAAAAGGGACGGAAGACATTAAGACAAACTCTTCTCTGAATACCCACAGAAGGTCGCGAAACAAACAATTGCCTGTATATGCATACATCGCGACTATTTACACCCTACACCTCATCAAACAGCTCGCTGGGTATAGCCCATCTCGCTGGCACCCCCTCCAAAGCCCAAACGCTAGGCACAAGGGCATGTGCTACACGTGTCCTCAAGCAACCCATGAGGTCGTCAATCAACTACTAGCTTAAGCCCCTATAAATACCCCTCCTAACCCTTCAAAATGGGGATCCGATTTTAAGAAGAGAAATCGAAGAGCTCTGCAATTCTCCTTGACATAAAGCTCTCGGAGTTGAGTTCTTAAGGTCTTTAATCCAAGAAGAACGCACCTGGAGTAAGAACATCATCTGAAGAACTTCCTCTAAAAACGGCAATTGAACACTGATTGACTAATCGCGAGCAAAAGACATCGCAAAGATTATCTTGACCCGTAACACGCCAACTAATAAAGAACTGGTATTATCACCCACCAATTTGGACTTGCAGGTAATTAAAGACATTTGTCGTCACCTTGAGGTAATAAGTATAAGTGAAATTCCAGGATCATGTCAGTGGCAACTAAGAATAACTGGTCTATGTTCTAGTTAGATATGAATAATGCTTTTTTACATGGTGATCTATATGAGGATGTTTATATGAAGATAACTCAGGGTTATTCACTTAAGTAGCAATCTATTGGCACTAATGGTTGCAAGTTAAACAAATCTCTATATGGCCTAAAACAAGCCTTAAGGTAGTGGTACTCTAAACTGTCTTCTTTTACTTCTTGACAAAGTATTTCATTCTTCTAAGAATGATTATTCTCTTTGCACCATAAAAATCTTCAGTTCTATTATCTTAGTAACCGTTTATGTTGACGATGTGCTACTCACCAGTGACGATTAAGTTGAGATTCATAATTTAAAGCAACCCCTTGATAATCAATTCAAAATCAAGGACTTAGGGTCTACTTAGCTACTTTCTTGGAATGGAAACCCTTTATGCAAGCAATGATGCCATCTTATCATAGAGCAAATTTATTATTAATCTTCTTTGAGATGCAGGTGTTTCTACGTCAAAGTTGTTCTTGCTCCTCTTAAGCTCAATTGTAAGTTCTTTCTTGACCAGGGTCCTTTATTTGAAGATCCGTTGTTGTGCATGCAGCTAGTTGAGAAACTAAATTTCCTCACTAATACTAGGCTTGATCTTGACTTTGTTGTTCATTACATCTTTAAGTCTATTCATGAAGACTCCAAGCATTTCTCACTTTCATGCTTTGCAGCACACTCTCAAGTACTTGGCTCATTCTCCCTCCTTAGGCCTTGTCTTCACTAGAGTAACTTCTCACTCTAGGCTTACGGTGATAGATTGGGGTGCCTGCCCTTTAACTAGGATATCTGTGAGTCGGTATTTTGTCCTTCTTTGTGGAAGCAATATTTGGTTGAAGTCAAAGAAATAACAACGCACAATAGCTCTATCATTAGCAAAGGTACATTATAAATCATCAATGTATTGTGTTGTAGTTGAATTGACATGGTGATCAAGGCTTCTTCATGATATGCGGGTCTCATCTATCATACCTATTCCTAGTCAAGGTGACAATCAAGCAGCAATATACATTGCTTGCTAAGAACCCTGTCTTTCATGAGCGAACCAGGCATATCGAGTTGAGTTGGACTGTCATTTTGTAATAGAGAAGCTCATCAATGATAGATTGATCTCATTACACTATACTCCCACTCAGTCCTTCCTAGCTAGCAGCAGGCCATCCACACCCATTGTCCAAGTTGGGTCTGTCTTCACACCTTCCAATATAAAGATAACTTCAAGGAGGTTGTTGGCTCAGCACAGTTAGTTAAATCAGTATAAATAGGCATCTTAGGCTCCTTTATTGAACTAAGAGAGAGACATATGTAACTGGTTTTTTGGTGATCGAATGTATACTAAAGGAGAACCCTTCGGGGATCCTGTTTTCCATCTCTGTTTTTCTTCATTTTTCCTCTTTCAGATGTTGATCAATTGATCAACTTGATCAGCATTTACATTGAAGGCACTGAGATACCTCAATGGCGGATCTCAATGGAGGCAAATAATTTATAACTTGATATATATAGTGGGTGAGTATTTTAATTTATAAATTAGGGATTCAACCAAATCACAAGCTACACTTTATTAACCCGGTAACTAAATCCTCCAAAAATGACCAATTGTTTCCACTACTGAGAATGTATGATAAACCGTGCAAGCATATAAAATCAAAGGAATGCAATTAGCCAAACTCTTTACAAGCAACAAAAGCTTAAAAACTGTCGAGTCTCCTTTCCTTTATCTTGCGGATGTAGTATCCATTTTCAGTCACGTGACTCAAAGCTGCATCAAGCTAACAATGTAAAATTCTGTGTGTTTTAAGATTATAATTCTAAGTAGCTCTTTGACTTATTCGCCTAAATCGTTAATCCAGTGTCCTGTATCCCATGGAGTCTGATCTTGCATTGGAGGTGACAAACGATGGATCAATCACTTAGCCGATAAGCTCTTCCACTGAAAGCGCCAGTAGAACGTTCAGGTGCTGCTGCTGGTTGTCCGCGAGCTACCACAGGAGGTGCTCCGATTCTCCATCTTGCAACCAGTTTATTCCTAAGAAAGATGAGTTAAGGCCAAAAAGGTTTTTACTGAAAAACTAATAACAAGAAGTAAATGTGCAATAATCAGCAGAAGTAGAAAACAAAGAAACTGAAGTCTAGCAATTATACTAATGTACTGCGATTTAGAATTCACACAGAATGTAAGGAAGCTATTTAGTATTTTAAGGATACACCCATCTTGGAGTCTTCAAAATGTCCTTCCCACCCGAAAGAGGGTGCAACACAGTCAAGAAGTAATATAAATGGCCAGCAACAATTCCCAAAAGATCTGGAATGGGAGAAGACCCAAAGATGACATCCAAAGCAAGTAAAGCCCATGGCAAATAGAAGGCCTGCAAATTGGGAAATCAAAAGAATGTTCACTAGTGTAGAAGGTAAATCTGAAGGTGAAGAAATGAAATTTAAAACATACCTTTATAGCCATAAGGCCATATAAGCTTATTTGAGCATTAGGATATTCCCTACTCCAGACATAAAGAAGCATGAAGACAAGTGATATTCCTAAGAATGGGTTTTGAAAACCAGGGATGACCGATAATACCTACCATACAAGGAAATGCAATAAAACACATCTGTTAAGTCAGTTGGACATACAGCTGCTTTAGAAACAGAAAGAATAATGTGAAACACTATCATCATTCAAGTAAAATGTTCTGTCTTGAAGTCCTATGCTTTTGAGCAAAACTATTGTAGGCAAAAAGAAAACGGTGCACGCATAGTATGAACTATTGTGTCAGATACCAATTCCTAAAAAATTATCCTGCAAACTTGTATAAATAATAGAAAATTTAACTTTTCAGGTCTATCTATGTCGCTGTTCATGGGAAGGAGGTTCTCATTGGGAATATAAAACCTAAACGGCCAGCAAAAAGGGAAAGTAAAAAAGGATTAATAATGTAAACAGACCAGCAATGTTAGTGCTCCAAACATCACCATCCATAGGAAGTCTGCTGTTCTCCTTGCAAATGGTCCCTGCTCCAACTGAACCCCATACCTCGCTCTGCAACATCAAGTGCCAAAAATTAATAGTCATCATGCACTATAGGAGGGTGTTTGCAGTAAAATACAACAAGATGATCCAAATGTTTACTTCCTTTGATTAAAAAAGACCCATTTAACAAATACAAATAAATATAAGTTAAAAAACTAATACATCTACTCAAGATAGAACACAGTCACACTTAAGAATTCTAGTTGTCTCCCATGTTCTACGTAACTCTAAAACATGAGTATTCATTAATTTTTTTTTTGACAATCATAGTTGTAGGTAGAGCTGGCAATCGGTCTTTTTAGGTCAGGTTCAGGTCAGGTTCGGGTATACCTATTCGAGTTCGGTCATGTATCGAGTGGGTCATATGTCAAATATATTGTATGTTCGGTCGAGTTCGGATCGGATAAGTTTTCGGGTTGGGTAAGTTTAGATTAAATGGATTTCAGGTTGGATTGGATTCAGGTTGGGTGAAGTCGAGTCACATTTAGTTTTATTAAAAAATGATAATTATTTTTTGTTTATCTTAATTATTGACCATGAACCTTCATTTATTTAGTTATATTAGGTCTCATTACATGTAATTCGTGTTAGTTGAGTGTTTAAAAATAAAAAAATTACAGTAATTATAAAGATGAGTCGGTTCATGTGCATGTCAGGTCAAAGACGGGTCGGGTATGGGTCGGATTTGTCTACATTCATGTTCATTCATGTATCGTGCTAAAATGGATCGGGCTCGGGTTTAGGTTGTGCATGCCACTAGATTTTCGGGTTTCGGTCAGGTTTGGGTTTGGGTAGGTTGGATTATCAGGTCTGGTCAGATTTTGCCAACTCTACTGGTAGGAGAACCTTCCTTCATCAATACATTAGGATGTGGATCAAAGATTTTTGGGTTAGGATATGGAGGTTTCGATGACAGTCAAGAGACAACTAGGATAAGGAGGTTCTTATTTCTTATATAACAAATAAGAAATATTAAGATGCTGATATTAAATGAAGCTGAAGTTTAGAGTTAGAGAACCAATCACTAACACTAGAATGCAATTACTTTTCTGATCACAGAGAACAGACCGGAATTTCTATATAAATCCATGACCTTAGTACCTCACCATATTCAGAAAGGAAAGAAGTAAAAAGGATTGAACTCATTGCAATTTCCCCTACATCTGTTTTTACATAAAAGAAATTCTATAAAGATTATCATCTGCCTTGTTAGTATAAGAGTATTAGACATTCAACAAGTTGTAAATAAGAATAAAAGATACTACAACAAAACAACAACAAAAATCCTCAAGCAAGTCCAAGAAACAAACTTAAAGTTCATAAACATTACTCACATCATCAAAAGACGGATTCCAAAGTTTATGGAGAACTTTCCCAGGAACAAGAACGTTGTAAACAGTCTCCATATCTAGATACCAGCATAAAATAGTAAAACAGTACCAAATAAGCGTTAGCAACAAGCATCACTGACAAATGAAGATGAACTATCAGTAATGACACGATTGACAACAGAAAATCTATGGCTTCCTCATTTTCATCTCAGAATAGTTTCTGCTTAAACAAGCTATATAGAAGACAACTTCATCGGCATTCTCTAGAAAAAATATTGCACATTGGAAATTCTAAGTAATTAGGTTGCTTCAGAAACTAAAACTGTAATTCGCATTATTAGAAGCTCGTACCTGAAATTGTTTGAACACGTATGGGTATAGCAACGCAACATAAAAGGGATCTAAGATCCCTAATTTAGATAGTGTAGTGAACACCAGACAGGTGGTTCCATAAGTCTTGCTTATCGGCGGAAGCGAATGATACCATCTGCAAGAAAGGAGATCAACAACCAAAACGCGATCACCAAATATGCAAAAGTCCCAACCATCTTCCAAAATCTATCATTCTGCATTATAGCAATAGATCCGAAACAAGAATCTCTACGTAAGCTAAAGAGCCAAACACTTCACTTCCAATTACATACATCCAATTGCAATCGAAACAAAAACTAGCAAAATTGCAAAATCGAATCTGAAAAGTAAACAGCATAAAGGCGAGTAATTGAATTGCTAACTCGACTGAATCTTACAGCCGATCCAGAAAGTAGAAAAAGAAGATAAACAACAACTGAACTCAAAATTGTCTGAAATAAAGAGAAACGTACTCAGCGGGAGATGACATTGTTGGAAAAGAAGTTGAATCGGGGAAAGATTTCGCAGCTTCGGGCGGCCTGTGCCTTCTGTTATAGAAATTACGAATTGTTTTGTCTTTAGAGGAGAAGAAAACGAAGGAGCTCCGATGCTCGCTCGCTCGCTCTGAGAGTTGATTCTGGAAATTGCAGTCAACCACGCACCGGGACTAGAAGTTTCTCCTCTTCCAACTACAGGTTTATTGAAATTGGGCCTTGATTTCAGGCCCAGTTCTTTGGCCCACTAAATCAATGCCCAAATCTATTACATATATCTATTATACTCTCTCCTTTCCAAAATATATGGATTTATACTTTTTGGCACGCTTTTAAAGGAGTGAAAAACTCTATAAAATATTAATTTTTTTAATTAATTTTTTTACATAATTTAATACTCATTAGTAATAAGTATCAAATTATATAAAAATATTAATGAAAAGAAATAATATTTTGTACTAATAAGTATCAAATTATATAAAAATATTAATTGAAAAATTAATATTTTATAGACTTTTTCGCTCCTTAAAAAGCATGTCAAAAAAGTAAAAGACCATGTATTTTGGAACGGAGGTAGTATCTATTATATCTATATCTACGGAGTATATCAATATATATCCATCAATCAATTCATCAATCATCACCAATCAATCAATATCTATATCTATATCTATCTATCTATCTATCTATATAAAAAACTAAAGCAGAGGCCGATGGTGCGATCTCGCATCCACGGAATTTTCTGGGTTAAAACGGGATTATTTTTGCTTACGTGTCATATTCTGGAATAAATTGTTTTATATTTTGGGGCAGTTTCTACTTTCTATACATGCCATATTTTTTGCCTACATTAGGAAATTGTCCACCACCCTCTCCTATTAGCTAAATGTCCACCTATGTTGATGAAACTGTTAAAACCGAAGTTGCTAAAATTGGGGGGGGGGGGGGGGGTTCCGCGAAATTGAGTTTTTTTTTTCTTCCGCATTGCTGAAACCTGGGTTGTTGAAACCCCGAATTCAGCACTGTTGTTCATGTTGAAACCCCCATTTCAGCCCTGTTGTTGATGCTAAAACCCCGATTTCAGCACTGTTGTTGTCATGTTGATGCTGAAACCTCGATTTCATCAACTTTGTCGATGCTGAAATTATTGCTGAAACCGGAGTTGTTTTTTTTTTTCTTTTTTTTTCCCGCGTCACCACTTCAACACCGAAGTTGCTGAAACCGTGTTACGAAATATAAAATTTAGCCTATGCGGGATTCAAACCCACGTATTTGCGCATAAGCACATCGCTCTTCCATTGAGGTAAGAGGCTTTTAAAGGAGATTTAAAGTAAGAAACATCAAAATTCATTGCAGTCCTCATTTCAGCAATTGCTGAAACTACAGTCCGCATTTTAGCAATTGCTGAAATTACTAAATGGACATAAAAAAAAACCGAGATTGAACTTAATCAGAAAGCAAACGAAATAGATCGTGATATATATGTTAATTAGTTTTTAACTATGCATTCTTGAAGAGGAACCTCAAGTTGAATGCATTGCCATACCACTTGACGTTGTTTAACTATATCCTTGTCGGTTCAATCAATGCTCAGCTCACCACACTCCCCAATTCAGGTACAGAATGAATTGATTTTCATCAAAATAAAGTACTAGGAGTATCAGTTCATTCAACTGTCCACGGAGATGTCAATTTTAAGTAAGGATTGGTTACCAATTTGCCATTGAATGGATCAGTTGTCTGGATAAGCCAACAATTTAGAAAATAATATAAAGATAAAGATAAGAGATTCAGCCACGAATATTTAAGTAATTGACTTACATATTGTAATGTTGAAAGCAATGCGCACAAGTTTCCTTCTTTGCCACTCTCATTTTTCCATCCCAATTCATATCATTTTGTGGAAGCGAAATTGCACCAAATGCCATTTCAAGCCTCTGTTTTAGTATATTACTTGTAATGGCTCGGGATTATGATTTCTGAGTTACATTTCGAGGGATGAAACCCCTCGTTGGGATCTTGCGCCCTGAGTACAGGTTGAAGGTTTGAAATCGAAGATGTGTAGTTTCAAGTGGGATTTCGCACCCAAATCCGGAAGGTCCGTTGGAGACCCCAGGGTAAACCCCTGTACCTGTCCTAAGTCTACAATGCGGAAAATCCTTTATCATGCAAAGGGCATAAGTTTTAAAAACGATACAACATGCGCCACAGCAGAGCCGGGTCAAAACAGAGTATAAGTAGGGAGAAATCCCAAAAGTATAAATTTGGTGAAGTCATGGTTCAAACTAGGGGTTGGCACGGGACGGGACGGGACGGGATTGGACCGGGCCGGGACTCGTCCCGCGAAATTTTTTCGGGACGGGATCGGGACGGGATTGACATTTTTTTTTCGGGACGGGATGGTGTCTGGACGGGATCGGGACGGGACGGGCCTTATCCCACATATAAAAATAATAAAATATTATATAAATTTGCAAAGTGAAAAAATGCTTTCATAATTCATTATTTAGTATAATATGTTGAATACGGTATTATTCTCAACTATATTATTCAATAATAATAATATTATTATTATTATTATTATTAATATTAATATTATAATACTATTATTAATTCATACAATGATTGTATAATTAATTATAATGTTCAACATATTTGGCTACATTATCTTACTAGATCAGGACGGAAAGGAATTGAGACGAGATTTACCAATATTGTCTAATTATCGATTGATAGTTAGGAAGAATACCGTATTTAATTAGCTATTTGCCTCTTGTAACTCTAAATGGGCGGGATGTGTGTGTCGATCTGACGGGATCCTCTCCATTGACTCAGTCTGGAATTTCTGACTTTATGCCTGGTCGTGCTGTTGTTGATGCTGCTCGACGTAAGTGTGTCAAGTATCGAGATTTGTGTATGGCGGCTGGTTATGGTTTCCTACCCTTCTCATTCTCTTCATTGGGGGAGTTGGATACAGATGCGGTTGCATTGCTGAAGCGGATTCAGAAATTCTCGGTATCTCAGGATGCTGGGGCTCGTGCTACACGTTATATTTTTACTAGACTTGGCTTTGTTATCGCTAAAGGAGTGGGTGCCCAGATAGTATCTCGGTTGCCCACTAATTTCTTGTAATCTTTTTTTATTATAATAATAATAATAATAATAATAATAATAATAATAAATAATAATAATAAAATAATAATAATAATAATCCCACGTTATAATTAAAAATAAAATAAAATAATATTACTTATTTTTATTGTTATTATTATAAAATAATTATACTTTACAAGAAAAAAATATAATATGATATAATAATAATAATATAATAATAATAATTTTATTATAAATTAATATTTTTATTAAATTATATTATAATATTATATATTATTATTATTATTATTATAAATTGAAAATTATTATTATAGTTATAAATAATATTTGCTCAAAATAATAATACTAATAATATATTATTATTATTCTATAATATTATAATATTATTATTATTATAAAAATTATTATTATTATTATTATATGCGGGACGGGACGGGATTTGCAGGATCCCACCGGGATCGTCCCGCATTTCGTCCCGCATAATTTTTGCGGGACGGGATTCGCTATTTTGTCCTAAATCCCACCGGGATCGGGACGGGATTGGGACGGGACCGGGATGGGATCGGGATTTGCGGGATTTGTGGCCACCCCTAGTTCAAACACTCACTCTCTGCGATATGAATGGACCCCGTCATAACAGCACGAAATCAAGCAGTGGAACGGGTACTTGAAACTATACCACAAAGTCAGGCCAAGTGTTCTCCCGCGGGTCCTTTGACCGCGCTGAGGACATATAATACTATTGTAGGAGGAAATCAAGAATTTCAATAAAATATAAATAAAGTAAAGCAAACCAGATTCCGTCCCTTACAAATAATTACAAGACCTCCTCCTGATGTAGCAGCAGGAAGCACGTCAGCGGATCTTAGATAGCGGCAAATCTCACAGCAGAAGTCGACTACAGATGCTCGACCTCGAGTAAGGTTACTCGACAGAAGGTCAGGCAAGTCGAAACAAGCAAGCAGCAGCTCCCGGGTTTTGGTCGATATCGAGGAGAATTTACTCGATATTGAGTAAACCTTTTGTCGATGTCGAGTTCATGCAAACCAGAAGCTACAACGATCTAGGCGATCGAATATCAGTAGTCGATGTCGACCAGTTTTGGTCGATATCGAGTAGAACAGAAACTAAAACGAATGCAAAACCTTGAATCGGAATTAACTCAATAAACTAAAAGACTTTCAAGATCAGGGTTTCAACACCACAACGATAACCATGTAAAATAACACATAAAGGCATAAAAGATCATGCTTTCCATCAAATAACTTTCGTTATTAACAAATAGGAATATAGAGGCTTTCGCATAAACCCTAATTGTTACTAACCATTTTCACATAATTAATCCAAGTTGAATTAAGATCACTTTCGCTTCAATAACACAAACAAGGATCACCTTCAACTTTCGCAAAAGAATCATGCTCGCAGGGATAGAAGACGAATTGCATAAAAAGATCGTACCTTTACCGCATCACCTTACATGGCTACCGTCGGGCTCACCCCGACCCTAGAAGTGGGTGGACTACTCGCTCTTCATCGCAATCGCAGACATCTTTGATGAAAAAGAACTAACTTGCATTAATAAACTCAACCAAACTTACAATCTCTTCTCCTTCTCTCTCTATGTAACTATTTGTCTCTTTCTGAAATTGAATGACTAAAATCCAGCCCCATAGGCTTTATTTATAGGCTTCCAATCCTTGCTAATCAAGAAAAGAAATCTATATCTATTTCCTAAAGATAGAATTAAATAAAAACATTAATTTAAAAAGGAAATATCTAAATATCTAAAAGTGTGGATAAATCTCTCAACATAGATAGATCTTTGATAGGACTTGATAGAACTTGGATAGACTCTCGGACTCCTTTGCTCCAAAGCAAGCCAGCTCGACACGGACAGCCCAACAGCAATGCGGCCCAGAAGAGTTTTGCTCGATATCGAGTAATTTACTCGATATCGAGGAACCATGTCGTCGACTTCGGCTTCACTAGTCTTCTCGGGTAACTTCTCTTTGACACTGGCTCGGACATGCTATGTTGGTTTACTCGACATCGAGTAAATTCCTCGATATTGAGTACATGGTGCTCGGTATGTCCTCTCTTCGGCTTCTCGATCCGGTGTTGCTTCCTCGAGCACAGGTGCGGTTTCTGGTCTTGGTCGATATCGAGTTAATTGCTCGATATCGAGTAAAGTTCTGTACTCAAGTTGTCTTGTCCGCTCAGCTTCTCGATCAAGCTTCTCCTCGACCAGGCTTGGGTGCATCCTTTTTGTCGATATCGAGTAACATTTGGCTTCAGCTTGATTTGTACTGATTCCGCCGCTCTTTGACCTTGGACTTCTGTAGTTGGCTTTCGAGCTTTTCTTCCTTTCTTAGAATTGCTGTAAATTGCTTCGATTTCTGTGAAATTAAACAGAAACTGGTGTAGATTCCATAATTTGGCAAATAAGCATAAACTACATAGATTTTGTACTATTCTAGCCCAAATGCATGAAATGTATGCAGAAAACGATATAAAAGATAGTGTAAAACATGGCAGATTCGGCTCACAACAAACACCCCATACTTAAGCTTGCTTGTCCTCAAGCAATACTTTTTAATTGTCATTCAGGGGAAGAAATCAAAACTCTCAACATATTAGATTCATTCTCATATGTCCCTGCAATGAATTACCATCCTCGAAAAGGTACTAGTGTCACAAATCCATGCATGTGCAATTTAAAAAGCAACATCTACTCACAAAAGGAGGGTTGTGCAAAAACATCATAAGTGACAAAGCATTAATAATCAAGAGGACTTTAATTTAACCTCAATAAGGAGTAGATTGGTAAAAGGCTAAAGGTGGACAATTTTTAGCAATGTGGTGCTAATGATCCGGGGAAATGGAGTATTTCCAACTTTCTTAACCACACCCCTTCTTCATAAGATTCATCACCTTTCATAATGCTTTTGTCAATAATAATGCTTTTACCTCTCTAACCTCAGCACTGACTTCTCGCGAGTCGCAAACATGGGCGTCATGAATGGCCCCGGATACTTAGTGCTTTGGACTCCTCACATTGGTGTCCCATCTCACTAAACTATTATCTCAGCGAGCAGGGTTGATCTACCTTTATCTCCTGAGGTGATCGGATTTTCTTTCACTCATTAAATTTTCCATATTTTCAAACATTTTCCTACCAAACTCCAATAATGATATATAATAACACAACAACCATATGATAATCTCCATAATGTAGCATCATTCTCAACATAATCCCCGGATAGGAAATAAGGTAAAGAATGGAAAATATTTAGAACATGTGGAGCATAATATGAAATAAGGCATAATATGACTTTTGTGATGCATAAGCATAGGTAAGGCTAGGAATATAACAATATGAGCATTATATGGAAATATAAAGTCCTCCATCCTTTTATCATGCAACATGTCAAAAGCAACTTCAAATTTTACCTCCTTTTCATGGGTTTTCAAGAAAATAATGCACTTTATTGTGACTTCCCTTTACTAGGCAATTTCATGATATATCTCTAATGAATCCAATTTTGCATCGTCGAGTTCAATAAAGCTTCCATGACATTAATCAAAATTTTCAATGGGGGTCATTTTTTCAAACTTTGGAAAACATGCATATAAGCACATGAATCAATAATGAATTTCAAAATAGCCATGCATAAGCAATTTCAAGAAATTAATGCACATATATGTCAAAATAGATTAAATATGCATGAAGTAAGCCCTTCCCCCACCCCATACTTAAACATTACAGTGTCCTCACTGTATGAAAATCAAACAAAGCGAGAGTAAAGGAAGGAACTCACCGAATAATGCGTCGAGGAAAAAACAGGAGCTGTCGAGGAACTGGTTTGGTCGATATTGAGGAATGTTGTCGATATCGAGTAAATGTTCAGCGTCGAGTGGATTGCTGAAGTCAAGGAACTTTTTGACTTGGTCGATGTCGAGTTGGCCTACTCGATATCGAGTAAAACTTGGCTGCTCCTTTTTTGTCGTTCTCGACTGGCCTAGTCGATTTCGACTATCTTTCAGGGACTTCTTATTCCACCTTTCGTGATCCTTTTATGCTTGCCGACCTAAAAGTGTTAGATTTCACACGAAGACAAGACTTTCCACAAGAAGTATTCTAAACTAAAGAACAAAAACCAAAACCAAAACCAAAATTAAAAGTTCCAAAGTCCCAAAAGAATAAATGTCTATTTACAAGCTCTAGACTTTATAGTCACTAGGCCGACTTTCTCCATGAAGCTCAAGGTGGCATTTGCAGGGCCCATGTAGCTTGGGCTTCAAATAGGACTCCATTCTTGTCCATCAGCTGCAGTCCGCCTGAATGGATCTTGTTCACCACGAAGGGTCCCATCTTCTTCTTGTTGAATTTGTTGGGAAACCAATGATCCTTTGATTTGGAAATATAGAGCTTGTCTCTAATTTCATACTCTTTGGGCTCATCATTGGAAATCCTACATAATTGCACATACCAAGGCAAACCTCTCCCATGTATAGATAAATCTTTAATCGAAATAGGAGAAGAAAGATCCATACCTTGGCTTACCTTTGTAGAAATGGATTCGGGGACCTCTGTATTTGGTCGATTTCGAGTAAAATTACTCGATATCGAGTTGGTTTCTTCAGGTGGTGGGCTACTGCTCGAGGATGGGGGAGTCGAGGAAGCCAGGTTTTGGTCGATATCGACCAATTTGGTCGATATCGAGTAGTCTTTCTCGACTTCCACTAGGTTTCAATTTGTTGTAAGAGGAAATCGAAAATTGCAATAAAGTATAAATAAAGTAAAGCAAACCAGATTTCGTCCCTTACAAATAATTAGAAGACCTCCTCCTGATGTAGCAGCGGGAAGTCAGGATCGATCCTCGAGGAAGCACGTCAGCGGATCTCAGGTAGCGGCAAATCTCACAGCAGAAGTCGACTACAGATGCTCGACCTCGAGTAAGGTTACTCGACAGAAGGTCAGGCAAGTCGAAACAAGCAAGCAGCAGCTCCAGGATTTTGGTCGATATCGACCAATTTCCTCGATATCGAGGAGTCCGTGGCTTCAGGTTGGCTGCTCGACGAAGCTGCTGCTGGTGGAGGGTTCTAAGTCTGGTCGATGTCGACTAAATTCGTCGATGTCGAGGAATTTTGTTCGACTTCGACCCCATACTTGCATCCTGTCAAGGCATCCAAAAAATAGTTAGTCGACGTCAACTTACCTTGGTCGATATCGAGCAGATCCTCTGTGTCGTCGTTTAGGATGGCCATGATTTTCTCCACCTGGGCTTCCATATCCCTCTTTTCTAGCTCTTTAGGAGTCATATTTCTTACCTTTGGCTCCCCGCAAGTGATATAACCAGCTGATATAGACTTTACCTCTTCCATTGGACCTTTATGCCTTTCAGTTTTATTAAAGGAATACTCAATTACCTCATCGCTGATGTTGAAAGTGAGTACTCCCTTCCTTACGCTTATGTTGGCATCCACCATCGCCAAGAAGGGCCTTCCTAGAATAATTGGACAAGCAGGCTCCTCCGCCATATCAATAACTAGAAAATCAGTAGGGACAAAGAACTTACCTACTTGCACTGGCACATTGTCCACCATGCTTGTTGGGATGACCACCGTGTTGTTTGCCATATAAAGCTTGGCATCCACAGGCTCTAGGGCACCTATCTTAATCTTGGACCATATCGTTAAAGGAATTATACTCACACTAGCCCCAAGATCACATAAAGCATTAAATTTATATTGACCAAATCCAATGGTTATAGCAAACTTACCTGGATCTGGTCTTTTCTCAAGTATGTCCATATGGCTGCACTCCTCTGTAATCTCAGTCATTGACCGCTTCTTGCTTAGAATCTCCTTGAGGAATTTGACGTAGGATGGCATTTCATTGAGAGCTTCTGTGAAGGGTATGGTGACATTGAGCTTCTGAAGCATCTTGATGAAGCGCTGAAATTTCTTCTCTGCTGGGTCCTTTGGAGATTTTGTTGGGAAGGGCAGCTTCTTTTTCTGGTTCGGAGCCATAACAGATGTCGGAGGTGTTGCAGCTTTCTCGTCGTCGACTTGACTCTCCTCGATATCGACTAGATTCTCCTCGATATCGACTACTTTCCTCGATGTCGAGTTGCTGTGTTGTGCAGACGAAGGGTGGTCCTCTTTGTCCTCGACATTGAGTTGGCCTTTCTCGATATCGACCAAAGTCTGGTCGACATCGACTTGCTGCTCGTCGATATTGAGTTGCTGTTCAGCTCTGTCCTGCTGCTTTCCGACCTCTGGCTCGCGTAGTTGATGCTCGCTCCTGAGTTTTACAGCCGCTATGTGTCCGGTTTTCCCCTTGGGATTGGGTTCTGAAGATCCAGGGAGTGTTCCTGACTGTCTGGGGACGTCTGTTGCTAGCTGGCCAATCTGTGTATCAATTGATTTCCTCCAGACATCGATTTCTCCAAATTTTGTATTGATGTTCTGGAACTGACTGTTGATGGTGCCCTGATTCCGGCGCATTTCGTCAAGGATAAGATGTAGGTCATCCTTCCGCCAGTCCCTTTCTGGATGTCCTGGAGCTCTGTATGGTGGGGGGTTCCTAGGGGCACCTTGGTTCCATTGTGGTTGCTGAAACCTTTGGTCCCCCATATAACGATTGGGACCCCCTGCGTAAGCTACCTCTTCGTGGTGTTCTGCCAACCTGACTTGCTCTGTGTGTGGGCACTCAGTAGTGGTATGCCGCTATGATCCGCATTCGATGCAGGGCTGGTTGACAGATAGATACTTGAATTGCTTGAGGAGCTTGCGATTCTGATCTCTGTAGTACTGCTCCTTGACATCTGGGTCAATCTCTTTAGAGGGTTAGTAGAGAGGCATGGATGGGGCTGGCCTGGCATAGGAGTTCTCATCATAGTTTGTTGTAGCCCCATACTTATTATCGTAGTTGGTGAGCTTGTTGAGTACACCCCATGCGTCAGTTGGTGGCATCGTCAGATACTCATAGCGAGTATACTGATTGATCCTATCCTTAGTGGTCTGTTCAAGAGAATTGAAGAATATCTCTTGGATGACATAGGGTGGCTGTTCATGTGTAGGGCAGGATCGCAGTAGTTCCTTATATCTTTCCCATACTTTTGTCAGCGGCTCCCCAGGCTTCTATTTGAAAGTTGTAATCTTCTGACGGAGGAGTGCTGTCTTGGCAGAAGGAAAGAATTTGTTGAGAAATTCCTGCTCTACTTGAGCCCATGTCGTGAGGGATCATGGTTTCAGTCCTTCCAGCCACTTCAATGCGGGACCAGCGAGAGACCATCGGAAAGCCTTCATCCTGACATATTCCAGAGTAGTACCTTCAGCAAGAGTACGACACATGTCATAAAAATTGGTAATATGTTCAAGAGGGCATTCATTAAATCTTCCATAAAAAGCATTATTTTTAAGTTCAATAAGGAAGTGAGTGCGAATTTCAAAGTTATTCTCAGGGATTAGAATGGCCGATTCAGGCACGACGAGAGTTGGGCGCATTTAATCCTCTACAGTGGTAGGGTATTGGGCAAGCTTATCTTCCAATTGCCTCCTTCGCTCAGTTTCATGTTGCCTGCCTGTTCTCTCAGTGGTGAGGGCAGTATCTTTGGCGGCTAGTTCTCTCCTGAGCCTCTCAATCAGCTGTTCTTGTGTTTCTGCAGCTGCCATGGCTCTTTTTAGTTTAGCGTGGACATGTAGAAGGCGTTCCGGTTCGTCTAAGCCGTCAAACTCAGGTGGTTGACCAGAACGGCGCATACACCTGTGAAGTAATTCAAAAGAAAAAGTGAGATCTGACTACCTAAGGCGCGAATGATTGCTTCCCCGGCAACGGCGCCAATTTGTTGTAGAAGGAAATCGAGAATTGCAATAAAATATAAATACGACCAATAATTTCATGTTTTTGCATTCGTTGTTCTTGAGGACGAGTAAAGCAAACCAGATTCCGTCCCTTGCAAATAAGTACAAGACCTCCTCCTGATGTAGCAGCGGGAAGTCAGGATCGATCCTCGAGGAAGCACGTCAGCGGATCTCAGGTAGCGGCAAATCTCACAGCAGAAGTCGACTACAGATGCTCGACCTCGAGTAAAGTTACTCGACAGAAGGTCAGGCAAGTCGAAACAAGCAAGTAAAGAAATCTATGTAACTACTTGTCTCTTTCTAAAATTGAATGACTAAAATCCATCCCCATAGGCTTTATTTATAGGCTTCCAATCCTTGCTAATCAAGGAAAGAAATCTATATCTATTTCCTAAAGATAGAATTAAATAAAAACATTAATTTAAAAAGGAAATATCTAAATATCTAAAAGTGTGGATAAATCTCTCTCCATAGATAGATCTTTGATAGGACTTGATAGAACTTGGATAGACTCTCGGACTCCTTTGCTCCAAATCAAGCCAGCTCGACACGGACAGCCCAACAGCAATGCGGCCCAGAAGAGTTTTGTTCGATATCGAGTAATTTACTCGATATCGAGGAACCATGTCGTCGACTTCGGCTTCACTGGTCTTCTCGAGTAACTTCTCTTCGACACTGGCTCGGACATGCTATGCTGGTTTACTCGACATCGAGTAAATTCCTCGATATCGAGTACATGGTGCTCGGTATGTCCTCTCTTCGGCTTCTCGATTCGGTGTTGCTTCCTCGAGCACATGTGCGGCTTCTGGTCTTGGTCGATATCGAGTTAATTGCTCGATATCGAGTAAAGTTCTGTATTCGAGTTGTCTTGTCCGCTCAGCTTCTCAATCAAGCTTCTCCTCGACCAGGCTTGGGCGCATCCATTTTGTCGATATCGAGTAAAGCTTCTCGATACCGAGTAACATTTGGCTTCACCTTGATTTGTACTGATTCCGCCGCTCTTTGACCTTGGACTTCTGTAGTTGGCTTTCGAGCTTTTCTTCCTTTCTTAGACTTGGATAGACTCTCGGACTCCTTTGCTCCAAATCAAGCCAGCTCGACACGGACAGCCCAACAGCAATGCGGCCCAGAAGAGTTTTGCTCGATATCGAGTAATTTACTCGATATCGAGGAACCATGTCGTCGACTTCGGCTTCACTGGTCTTCTCTAGTAACTTCTCTTCGACACTGGCGCGGACATGCTATGCTGGTTTACTCGACATCGAGTAAATTCCTCGATATCGAGTACATGGTGCTCGGTATGTCCTCTCTTCGGCTTCTCGATCCGGTGTTGCTTCCTCGAGCACAGGTGAGGCTTCTGGTCTTGGTCGATATCAAGTTAATTCCTCGATATCGAGTAAAGTTCTGTACTCGAGTTGTCTTGTCCGCTCAGCTTCTCGATTAAGCTTCTCCTCGACCAGGCTTGGGTGCATCCTTTTTGTCGATATCGAGTAAAGCTTCTCGATATCGAGTGACATTTGGCTTCAACTTGATTTGTACTGATTCCGCTGCTCTTTGACCTTGGACTTCTGTAGTTGGCTTTCGAGCTTTTCTTCCTTTCTTAGAATTGTTGTAAATTGCTTCGATTTCTGCGAAATTAAACAGAAACTGGTGTACATTCCATAATTTGGCAAATAAGCATAAACTACATAGATTTGGTACTATTCTATCCCAAATGCATGAAATGTATGCAGAAAACGATATAAAAGATAGTGTAAAACATGGCAGATTCGGCTCACAACAAATACGCCTATACCTAGAATAAGGGATGCCTTCATGCGATACTGAAATCTTAACCACACTATCATGCTCCTAATTTATATATGCAAAATATTAAGTAAGGCCTTAACAAAGAATACCAAGTGGTATATCCATCTTCTACCACCACCCCTCTTCTAGATAGGGTGGAGACTGGCCAGTTCGATACTATAGCATATCAAATCTCATCATCATATTGTATCTCCTGCTCATCTCATATCTCATGATATATAAATATATATAAATGACTCAAGGAGGACAACACCCGATGAAGCTGGGCTGCCCTATGACCCTAGCAAGGACTCTAGGACTCACAGATAACGGTCGTTCTGTATTCAAACGCATACAGAATAATAATGCTCATTCATAAGTGCAAGTCCTAAGCATGATACTACATGACATGCTTTTATGCATATGCAACACCTACATACTATATGACACATCAGGCAGGAGGTCCTGGTTACTGAGTAAGCCCAGGAGGACTTACTTGGAGAAGTGCGGAATCTAAACAATGATCAGCAATGGCAAGCAATCCAATAGATCAGAGATCACCTAGTAATCCTATAAATAACATAATAAGTCTAAGTCTAATTTACACAAAGCACACAAGTCACATATGAAACATATAAGATACACACATATGATAATTGAACCATCTCGTCATTATTAACATTATCATCTCATCTTCAGTTCTCATCTTGTCTCATCATATCTCATAAATTAACATCTTTCTCATTTCGATCATAACATCATCCTCATCAGCTCATGACAACCTCCATACCATACTTATCCAATTTCACTTATTATTATTTCATACTCATACTTTCCATAAGAATATATCATCATCATCATAATTAATATTGAACATTTAATCTCTTCTAAAAATCATCACAATACCATGCTATTAATCACACATATCATACAGTTAGTCAAACGATCATATTATCATGATAGTTAGTCATCGAATAAGTCTTATTATCATGTTAGTTTCAAAACCGTTTCAAATCCGAATTAAACAGTTAAGAATTTCGACCCTTGAAGATACTCGCTAAATTCCTTTTTCAATTTATTTATTAAATTACTTTCCGATCTTTGAACTTCTTTTCCAAATTACTTTTAAAATCTATAAGTCCAAATAATATTTTAAACCCCTAGTAATATTTTATTTTATTTTAAATACCATTAAATATTTAAATAGGTAAACGGAAAAACCCGGACCGAACCAAACCCATTTAAATCCAACCGAACCGAACCCACCTATTTATATGACTCCCAACCGGTTCAACAATGAACAAAATAAGGAGGTGGGGCCCACGAGTGCTGACTGGGCAGGGCCCCACGACTCATCTTCTTCCTCTTTCAAATGGAGAAGCTCCCGCCGGCCCGCCTGCACCCGCGCCCGCTGGCGACTATGGATCGCTCCTCCGCCTCGCCTCGCGTGCTCGCTCGCTTGCTCGATGCTTGTCCTCGCCCCCTCGCGTTCTCGCCCCATCTTCTTTGTCTCGCGGTCGCTGCCCGCCTCACTCTCGAGCTCGCTCAGCCTCGACGCTTGCTCACGCCTCTCACGAGCTCGCCTCGCCGCTCTCGATGCTCATCGGACCTCTCGATCTCGCCCAACCTCTCCACACTCAGCCCTCACGTACACTCCGAACACCCAAGGACAAGAAAAGAATTGAAACGAACCATGGAAAAGGAAGGAGGTTCGAATGCTCACCGAGGACGTTCGCGACTTCGATGCTCTCGATCGGAGTTCTGGACTTCGTTTTTTTTTTTTCCGAATCTCGGTTCCTTGATCAATTAGATTTTTAAAATCGAAAAGGATATCGTCATCCGATAATTATTTTGAATTTTCGAGGTCAAATGACGGAAATTGTTCGTCAATTTTTTTAATTCCGGTCGGAATCCGCTCAACGAGTTTTAAATTCAATTTAAATTAATTTTTAATTCTCTTTTTCTGAAAAATTAGGATTTAAAAATCCGAGCATTTACATTACTAGTCTTACTACCCGCCCGTTGTGCAGTTTCTTAATAAATAAATTGATATTTAATTTATATTTTCTTTTTTGAAATTTGAAGTTTAAAATAGTTTGTTTGAGATCTTTGGATCTTTTAATAACAATAAACTAAACTAATAGTATGTTTAGTTCAGATCAATATATATATATAATCAACATATATATAATAGATAAATAAATTATGTTTGATTAAAATTAATATGCTTAAAATTTTCTTAAATAAATAAGGATAAATTGCAACTAATGATGTCATCCTCAAGCGAAAGAAGAAGGCTCCACCTTGGGAGTCGTTGAAGAAACGGCATTAATTATTTTATTATTTATATTTCTTATTTTTTATATATATTCTATTTTTAGTAACTCCTATGTTAGTTGGAGTCTAATTATAGAATTGCTTATTTTTAGTATTTCTTATTTAGATTAAATAAGATGGTTAGGATTTTAGATTAAGTTTTATCTTCTAGGTTTATTTATCTTTAGGATTAAATTTTTATCTTTATCAACCTAAATTCTATCTTGCACGGTAGAATTGGTTCTTAGGTTTTCTATTTAAACATTGTAGTTCTATTGAATTAAATCAGATTGAAATAGAATTGAAGAAACCCTTTATGGATTAAGGGTTCTTCGATTATCAATCCACCCGCTTCCGATTACATTCCGTTCTTCATTCCTTGCGCTCTTTCACTCGACCGAATCAATTGAAGGTCAACCAGTATTGCCGTCATCTTCACGTTCAAGTCTACAAGTGTGACCACGTGAATCTTGGAAGATTAAGGGTTCATTAATTAGCAAGGCTAATTAGTAATTCAAGTGGTGGTAGCAACGGAACTTGGCGTAGTCCATTCGGCCTTCGTATTAGCCGACCCACGTCGAAAATCATCGGTTGTACAAGTCAAGCCGACGTAATTAATTTGGCCTCATCGAGAAGAAATTCAAGAGCATAAGTAAGATCATCCTTTTAATTTAGCAATTGGTCAGCCTAGCCGATTGCTATACATCAACTAATATCCCAACCCTTTAGGGATAGTTGCTTTCAATACTCTAACCTTGTAAAATTTCACAAAATATCCTAAACTATAATATTAGTTGCAATTATCACCCTAAATGAGTTTGTTAAATTAAAAAATTACCCACATCAAACAAAAATTACAAAAAATCACCCATATTCCTAAAACATTTTAAACGAACCCCTAATACATTTTTAAAAAATGAGAATTAAATAGATCTCTTACAATTTAACCCCACCCGACCCACCATCCAAAAATAATTATAATAGATATATAAAATATAATCCTTTAAAATATAATATAATTACTTTAGCATCTACCCATTTAAAATTTTAATATAATCAATCAAAATAATTAATTTTTTATCTAAAAAACATACATTATAATTAAAATCTAAATTTATATAAATCTGTTTCGATACATGCCGATTTGTACATCTAGATATTCCCTGTATATTATTTGATACGATATATACTGTCTTTTTTATTAATATTATGTTGTATATACTAAAACTAATACATAACATCTTATAATGTATCACACATCAATTCCATGGTATTATAAAAATGATTCTATAAGAAATGTTTAACATAATAGTTTTACAAAAATAAAGTAAAGTAGATTTAAAAAAATAAATGGTAAAAGATATGATAACCATTTTCAATAAATAATTATATAATAAAGAGATATTAAAAATTATTAATTTTACCATATTATTTTTGATATCTCTTTATAATGTAACTATTTATTGCAAATGGTTATCATATCTTATACTCCCTCTGTCAAAAAATACATGTATACTATTCATGCATGCTTTTTTAGGAGTTAAAAATTATATAAAATATTAACTTTTTTATTAATTTTTTTTAATAATTACAAACTTATTGATAATAAGTTTGTAATTATTAAAAAAAATTAATAAAAAAGTTAATATTTTATATAGTTTTTACCTCCTTAAAAAAACGTGTCTGAATAGTAAAGTCCATGTATTTTTGGATGGAGGTAGTACCATTTTTATTAAAATCTACATTATTTTATTTTTGTAAAAGTATTATGTTTAATATAAATAATGAATTATTTTGATTAATTATATTAAAATATTAAATGAGTAAATGCTAAAATAATGATATTATATTTTTAAAGGAGTAGATTTTAAATACCTGTTATAATTATTTTTTGATGGTAGGTTGGGTGGGCTTAAATTATAAGAGATTTTTTTAGTTTCAAATTTTAAAATATATTAGGAGTTTACTGAAAACATTTTATGAATATAGGTGATTTTTTGTAATTTTTGTATGATGTGGGTAATTTTTTAAATTTAAGAATCTCATCCAGGGTGTTAAGTGCAACTAATGACATATGTTAGGATATTTTGTGAAATTTTACAAGGTTAGGGTATTAAAAGCAACTATCTCTAAAGGTTGAGATATTAGTTGCAATTTACCCAATAAATAAATCAAAACCTCGGAATTTTTTAAGATAAAAATAAAAAAATACACAAAATCATAGAAAAATGTCAACATATCTATCAAATTATTATGTTGTTGTTATTAATAATATTTAGGTGATCATCAATCGTGGGCCCTTTTCTAGTTTTCCTTATAATAATGTTTATTTTAATTCTAAATCTAACTTTACGAGATTAAGTACAATTAGGGTTTAAGGATTATGAGATAAAATTTTGATCTTAATTGTTGACTCTACGGCTCCGCATATCATTACTCGACCATAGTTTGATTGGGCTCGACCATACATCTCAAAATGAAAGATTGACATTGATCCTAGATTCCTAATGGTGGGGGAGGGGGCTGCCAATGAGGATTCCAAGAGTAGAGAATGATTGGATGTAAGGGTTTTTAACGCCAAAGTCGCTCCTTAAAACCATAAAAATATATCAAATCACAATCCCCTGTAATTGAATAACAAATCGTCGAATTTTTAAGATTTTCATAAATTATATGATAAGGTTATCAAATTCGGTAAAATTCATGTCCAATTCGATCCACAAGCCTTCCAATTTCATGTCTAGCTAGATGCAACCCTAAACTTGAATAAAAAAACAAACGATGTCAATTCATCAAAATCAAATGCAACGAATGCAATCGAAACATTGTAAACATCAATAGATTAAGACGAGCAAATCAAGCATCTAATGGTTCAATGGTTCAAATTCAATCCAAAAGAAACATTGAAATTGTTTCTTTTTTAAATCGAAAGTATTGGGTTTCTTGGTTGTTTTTCGGGCCAAAACATAATTATTTTTGTGAAGTGATAAGGACTAGTGTGTAATTTGTTGAAAATCATTTTGTCAATAGACATTTCATTGTCTTGTCAATAGCCCTCATAAAAAAAAATATGGTTACATTTAATATTTTTTTTATAATATTTTTTTTATCATTCATTAGCTTTAAATTATAAAATTAGATGTACTAATAGGATATTATTGCTATGTGTTGATAAGTTTATGAGATTGAATGAGTTTATCTCTTATATTCTAGTTAGAAAAAGACAATGTTATTTAGGCAAAAATATCACTGATCAGTTTAGCTCTCTAGGGCTTTATCTTGTATAAATACATCTCTTTGTCATCAATAATATCAATCAACTTATCGTAGTTCTATATGGTATCAACTAATCATTCCAAGAGCCTTCATACACAAAACACTCTCCCCACAACATTATGGCCAACCACTCCTTTGTTTTTTAAAGGTAAATATATTAAAATAAAATTTAAGTACAAAGGACCAAAATTAAGGGGGGAGTGATTCCCTAGTAAAGCCGCTCGACTTTACCAGGGGAACCATTACGATATGTCCTACCCAAGGGATGCAACCCCCAAGTACGACCAAACTCAATAGGTTGAGGTGAGCAAGCACCCGATAAATTTCCATAGACTACTAAAGTGAGGATGCATGCAAACATCCAAAATAACCCGCAAAAGCATCCACGGTTCACCTTCAAACCAAAGCATCATGGAGTTCGGATGGACAGGACCCACCAGGACGATGGAGGACAAGTGTGTAGGGGAGTAGAACGCACCCCATGGGAACCCAAGCTCTCGGAGACATATATTGGATAAAAATTTAAATTTGTAATTTAAATAATCATTGTTAGGATAAGAAAATGGAAAATTTATAGAAAACCACCCTTTAAATATGAGTGTTTTCACTTAACCACCCATTAAATTCAAAATTACAGAAAACCACCCTTTAAATGATCTTTGTTTACAATTCAGCACCCATTCATCTATTTTCGTTAATATATCATTAAATATACTATATTTGAATACTTTTAAATGCAAATTTGATTGTAAATATATTCAAAATTTGAATTTAAGGGCTCGATTATATTTTTTAATTTTTTTTTATCAAAGAAAATTAGTGAACAAAAAATACAAACTATAGACAAATAATAACATTTTAAAAATATCTATAAATAAGAGTAATTTACATAATATTTTAAAATTGTATAAAAATTTTCAAACATAAATTAAGATAGAAATTATAGG
Source organism: Persicaria maculosa (assembly GCA_963922045.1). Lineage (NCBI taxonomy): Eukaryota > Viridiplantae > Streptophyta > Magnoliopsida > Caryophyllales > Polygonaceae > Persicaria > Persicaria maculosa. The sequence continues at coordinate 48,420,389 of OY998259.1, read as the reverse complement.
CTATATTTATTACTATTATTTTTTTAAAATAAATAAAATAATCCCTAAAATGTAATCGAGTTCTTAAATTCAAATTTTGAATATATTTACAATTAAATTTGCATTTAAAAGTATTCAAATATAATATATTTAATGATAAATTAACAAAAATAGATGAAGGGTGGTGAGTTGTAAACAAATACTTAAGGGGTAGTTTTTTGTAATTTTGAATTCAAGGGGTGGTTAAGTGACACATCCATATTTAAAGGGTGTTTTTTTGTAAATTTCCCAAAGAAAATTAATTGGAAAAAATTATAAATTCCACTCTTTAACCTATCTTTATAAATTTCATAAAAAAGTTATCTTTATAATTCTTTACTTTTTTAACCTCTTTTTATCCCTAAAATTAATCAAATTATTTTTAAAAAAAGCTTATAAATTTTTTTCTCGAGATCGTTTGTTTTAGATTTGGAGATTTCAATACCCCACCCCCCCCAAATAAAATATCATACTTTCATAACATGTGAGAGAAGTAATACATACTTCCTTTTAAGTTCTATAAAAACACGTCAATTACTATTCACGTACGTTTTTTATATGATAAAAAATTATAAAAGATACCAATTTTTTTAATTAATTTCTAAAAATAATTTTGTACTTATTAATACCATACATGAAATTATTTTAGAAAATAAATAAAAAAATTAACATTTTATACACCTTTATCATCTTAAAAAAGCGTATATATGTGAATAATTGATGAAATATTTTTGTCAAAAGGATGGAGTATTTTTTATTACATTTTTGTTTAAATGCCAAATATTGTTAATTAAGAGATTATATCAAGTCCTTTCGAATCAGTTATATATATAATTTTATTTAAGTCTGATTTGAGTTGTTAACATCATTTTACAACTAAATCGGGTATTATATTAATTCGGTTGTTCTGTTCTATGTCTTTAGGATATAGGATAAGAACCTTAATTTAGAAACATTTTTCAAATTTTAATTAGTTTAGTTTTTTTTAAAAAAAATTAGATTCCTTAAGTTTACTATTTTTTTTAGTGGGAAATATTTTTCTTATTTAGTTTGTTATCCAATATCCTTAGATTAGAAAAACGGTATATGCCCCCCGGGGCATAGTTCACTGGTAGAAAGGTCACCCTACGCTGGGTCTGGAAGCTTCGGGTGGGAGGTTCGATTCCCAGGAGGAGCATTATTTGTTTTTCTTGTGGAGTGGGCCTTGACCGCTTGACTATCCTCTTCCCATTCCCCGTCTGCCCTTTTCAAAGCCAAGATCCTATTTACTGCTCGTCTCACCTTTATAGCTACATGATAAAATCGGGTATTTCTGTCTCCTTCCAACAAGAAATTCGATCGGGAATTTTGAAACCAAAAGAGCTGCTCCTGTTGAAGGACCATTTCAAGCTCCCTACACACCTCCTTTTCTAAATTCAAATAATGTCGAGATATCCTGATCACAAGCTTTTTCCGAATTCCTTCCAATCTAGTCGATATATGTCTCTTCTTATGAAACAAGTTGCCAAATACCTCATTGTTCCATATCGATAGGCTTTCTGACAGCCCTTTCAGCGCCTCACAGGTCTCTACATCTCCTTTCCAGTGCTCTTTAACAAACTTAGTGAAATATTTCTGCAAGAGTCAATTAGCTTGGAATAAAGAAGTATGGTCTGAATGTGGCGATGATAGGTGGTGAAGGGTTGCATTCAGAAACCGCTCCTGCCACTCGCTATTACACAAACCCCTATCCAGTCTAGCCGTAATCTTGGTTTCAGTTTCACGCCATCTCCACCACGTATAGGGCACTCCTGAGTACCCCATATTAAATAGCTGTAGGTTATCCACCTCTCGCCTGAAGGTCTCGGAGGCTCGGTTAGAGCTTACCGATGAGTGGAAAATTGGGCACTAGCCGGATAGGCAACCGGCTCTATTACTTATGCAAGCTCCGTGAGGGGGAGGTGCGGGAGGGTCCTCTAGACAAAGTCGACGATCGAGAAGGCGCGTCGTAGGACACCAAAACCAGAAAAAGCCCAAGCCAAAGGTAAACCAAAGAATGATTAGTGGCCAACCACTCCTTCCTTCTACTAAATCCTCACCAGGTCGATCAGTTGTCCATCATTGTGTTTGTGTGGTTCGGAAATATCCTCAAACCCACCTCTACATACTACCTCGCCCAAAAATCTCATATTGACAGGGCCGACCCTTGGGGTAGGCCCAAGGGGCGGTCGCCTAGGGCCCCAGAAGAAAATTTACGTTATATATATAATTAGGGTATTATGTTTTATTATATCTACATGTAATAAAAGATTTACTTTTTTTTTTAAACGGGAAAAATTTGGCTATAGAACTCAGTTCTATCCGCCAAGAGCACCCTTGCGGATGAAACTATGCAACAGAGAGTCGTCAGGTAAGAGAGTCCCTTGGAAAGCGAAATTGATATGAGCCAATCTATCTGCTACCATGTTTGCTTCCCTATAGACATGACGAATCTCAACAGAACTGAAGAAGCCCAGCAAGACTAGACTGTCTGAGACAATCATTTCACAGTCTCCAGTGGGCTTCCCCAAACCTTTCAGACATTTGATGATGGTGATATTGTCTCCCTCTATTATCAATTTAGTTATATTCAGGTCTTTTGCAGCTAGAAGACCTTTCCAGAGTCCAAGGCTTTCGCAGCCACATACTGAGGGGAAAGGAGAGGTGCCCCCTGAATTGGTAAATATATAGATGAATGGGTAACCCAAAATACAAAAAGCAAGACCAAACCTTGGTCTCACGTAAGACCAAAAGTGTAGCACTATACCGAACAGGACAACGCCCCTACTGTATCCTCCAAAATCCCTACTCCTCCTACTTCACACCCTCCCCTAACCTCCTACCTCTAAGCCGAGGCCCCCTCTAACTACCCCTTCGGTCCCGGATTCCCGCAATCGCCTTGCATTTCCATATCGCGGCAAACCGGGACCGACAACTGTTAATGATAATCGAGATATACACAGAAGCATCAAAGGTCTCATTACAAAAAATACATTTGTTTCTAGCAAGCCAAGTAAAGTAAATGATAGCTTGTAAAACTAGCAGCTTAGGTTGGAACATCTGCGTCTTCTGGATTGCCTTAGGTACGCTCGCAAACCAAGCCATCCACTCCCCAATGGTCTCAAATTTACGTCTGATCCCTATCCAACGCAGCACCTCATTCTGTACTTCCACTACAGCCGAACAAGAGAACCACAGATGTTCCTCGGTCTCAGTTCCATTTCGGCATAGGACACACTCAACTGTTGTTTCTCCCTTCCAATGCTTCACCCTATTTCCTGTCTGTAACCTTCTATGTAACGCTAGCCATGTGATAAAAGCCCAGTTCTTACATTGAAGTCGACCCCAGATCAGTCCACCCCAGTCAACTTCAGGACCCCTTCTCCTAATCCGATGATACACTTTCGAGCAAGAGATGGAGCCGTTGTCATTCAGGAGCTGCTGGAAGTCTAAGTCGGCGGAGTCACTATCATTAGCCAGCTGCTGGAGCTGGTCCCTAACTGTCAGAACACTTCTCCATAGCCAAGTATCGTCATACTTTGGCATCACTTCCCACATACTTCCTCCTCTGATGTGGTTCTGGTTGCACCACCTCGTCCAGATAGATGGTTTTTGGATAATCAGGTCACCAACCAGCTTGGCAAAGATGCTTCTGTTCCACGCACCAAGCTCCCTGACCCCTAGCCCCCCTTCTATTTGCGGTTTAGTAACCACATCCCATGCTACAAGGTGTTTTTTCCCATCTATTCTGCCGCTCCACAGATACTTCTTGAGCATGCGTTCCAACTGGTCAATGACTCCATTCGGCAGAAGGACTGCCTGACTCCAAAACGAATGTACGCCCCCGCGAACAACTTTGATAAGTTGTAGCCTTCCTGCATACGACATTTTCCGGGCCGTCCAAGACTAAATACGAGTGCTGATGTTGTCATATAATGAACCATGCTCCGCCACTTTAACTCTCCTAGAGTGTAATGGCATTCCCAAATATCGGACCGGTAACGAGCCAGCAGCAAATCCTAGCACCTGATATTCAAACGCATACCAGAGAGGGCAAAGAACTCATCAAGACAGTTTTTTATGACCTTAATAGATTTCACATTACCTCTACAGAAGATCAGCAAATCATCAGCGAAGGCCAAGTGTATCAGTTTCAGTTCCTTGCACCGAGGGTGAAAATTAAAATCATGATTTTCAGCAGCCCGGGTCAGCATTCTGCTGAGCATTTCCATACAAAGCACGAAAATGTAAGGGGACAGCGGATCTCCCTGTCGTAGCCCCCTTTTTCCTTTGAAGAATCCCTCTGGCGCCCCATTGATGTTCACCGAAAAGCTGGTAGTTGATATGCATTCCATGATTAGATCCACCAACTTCTCGGGGAATTTCAGATTGCTTAAGGTGAAGCGGATGAAGTCCCATCTGATGTAGTCATACGCCTTTTGTAAATCAACCTTGATAGTGCATCTAGGGGTGACTCTCTGAGTGCCATACCCATTGTCAATTTCCATAGCCACCGCTGTGTTGTGAGCCATCGATCTGCCCGGTATGAAAGCCCCTTGACTGTCGGATATAACATCACTTAACAACCCCTTTATTTTGCCTGCAATAATCTTAGTTACTGCTTTCAACAACGTGTTGCAACAGGAAATCGGTCGAAGGTCTTTTACATAGGTCGGATTAGGGACCTTGGGAATGAGGAATAAAAGTGGCATTTATCTGTTTCAACAGCTTCCCATGTCGGAATATTTCCCTAACAGCTTCGCATGTATCCTTGCCCACGATCTTCCAAGCATCCCGGAAAAACTGACTTCCGAACCCGTCAGGACCCGGCGATTTATTGGCCCCGATAGACCAAATAGCCTTCCTAATTTCATCATAACTTGGGAGTACAACCAGCTGTTCCTCGCATTCTTCATTAATCTCAAGCCCTGGAATCGGATGAAACCTTATCCTACTCTCCTCTTCTGAAGAGAGAAGCTCCCTAAAATATTGGACTATGTGTAGCCTTATGTCCTCCTCATTCTCTATATATAACAGAATCATCCTTGTCCCTCATAGTGATAATGGCATTCCTAGACCTTCTTTCTTTCATACTTCTGTAAAAAACCGACGACGTCTCCTCGCCCATTGTGAGCCAGTGCACTTTTGCTTGCTGGGAAGACAGACTTATCAATCGAGCCACACTCTCCCTTAGCTCCTTTTCTGCCGTAGCTATATGTTCTTCCAGCTGGGCATTGGACTTCTCCGTGCGAGCACGCACCTGAAACTCATGTAGAATTTCCTTATTCAGCTTGATCTGAGTTTGTAGTTCCGGAAATCTGGCCCTATCCCACGGTTTCAGAGCTTCTTTAACATTTTTAAGTTTCTGCACAAATTTATACTGCTTTGATCCCAAAACCTCCATATTCCACGCAGCCCTCACAAGCTCATTGAATTCTGGCTCCTTACCCCAGAAATTCTTGTATTTGAAGGGGTACTTTCGGTTATCTCTCTCATTCCTGATTGTAAGAACAGCCGGAGAGTGATCAGCTACACTCGGCGAGTCAAAGAATGTCTTCGTTCCAGTGTACATATCCGACCAAATGTCATTTACAAGCACTCTATCAAGTTTCCTTTCAATTTTCTCTTCCCCTTTCTTTTGTTACTCCATGTTAACTCAGCGCCTGCATAAGGCAGATCCGACAGTTCACAGTCATCCAACACAGATCTTAATTCTTCAAATTCCTCAAGTCTGGCTCTTCTTACAGGCCATTTCTCCTCTAGAGATAAAATGGAGTTGAAGTCCCCCAAAACAACCCAAGGAGCTGTGCAGTGGGCTGCAAGGGCACTTAAGTCTCGCCAAAGAGGAGCTCTTCCAACTTTAGTAATATCGGCATACACAAATGTAGCAACAAACGCAAATTTTTTGTCCTTTGATTCCACGTAGCAGTGCACATATTGCTCCCTAGCTTCCACAATTTCAACATCAAAGATATCCTGGTTCCAAGTAACCCATATCCTACCTTTCACATTATCACTGTTGTTGGAGAAGACCTCCCATCCATTCATAAGTCGCCTTCTTACTTCATCAAAGTTTCTGTGCAGTAGCTTAGTTTCCAAAAGGCCAATAAGGCTAATATCTTTCTCAAAAACAATAGCTAGTAATTAAATTGTTTTTAACGGGGTCCTTGATGCCCGCTATATTCCAAGAAGCTATTTTGAGTCTATTCATGGGGTTGCTCTATGTGAGTGCTACCCTCACTTAGGTCATGTGCATCTGTACCAGACTTATCCTGGCCCGAGTTCCCCATATCAGTCTCCTGTATCTCAGCTTCACTATTAGAGTTGCCCTCCATCTCAAGGTTTTTCAAGGCTTCAAAACTATTCCCTGTTGCCATACTCTCACTCTTTGTGTTGGCCGACTGGCATTTATCAGCTAGGCTCTGGACCTTCTTTCTATTCATAGGTGTTAACCATATTCCTCTCCCTACGCCAGAGGGCTGCCCAGTCGTGACAGCCATCCCACTCGTGGACTCAGCAGCCCTGTTACTTGTGTTCTGATTCATATTACATTCAGCATTCGATAGCCCAATGATATCGCCAACTGTCACCACATTTCCATCAGATCTCGGATTTGTTATAGCAGCTATCTCCCCCGTCGCCCCATTAGGATCTGAAGCAATCTGCATATGCTGTTCAAGACCTACCATCGGCACATTGGAGCTGTCAGAGCCCCTCAAATCGGAATTCTCCTTCGTTTTCTCAACCCAGATCTGTTGTGGTATACCTCTTCTCCTCAACTGTTGGCCTTGCACTCTGCATCTTTCCGTCCGATGCCCAAACACTTTACAAACGCTGCACAATTTCAGTTTCCATTAAAAAATGAACCTCTGATCATATACTTTACCATCCACATCCTCAATCTCTGTCTTCTGCGCAAGAGCCTCCTCCGCACTAACTTCTATTAGCAATCTTGCATACGAAATGCGCTCTCCCTTCGCCGTCCTTTCATCCATACAGATTGGTGTGCCTACAGCACAACCTAACTGGCTCAGAACAGCATGGTTATAGAATCTCGGATCCAAATCTGGGAAGCAGACCCAGAGCGGAATCCTTTCAAAAGCAGTCCAGTCGATACTCATCCCCGGGTTCCAGATTTTCAGAATTAAGGGTGATGTAGATATAGTGCATTCATCACAGCCGACCCATGGACAAGGCCTAGATTTCCCATTGCTTGGCAAAATCTTGTGATACATATGATCTAGTTGGAGTTTTTGCCCCTCTTCAGCATGGAGCTAGCTGTGTCATCCTCTCCCCCCACAGCTTTCCTTTTGAGAGAGCTCGAAGTAGAAGAATCCTTAGGTGGAGCATCGGAGCTTGTAAGCATCTTCATGAAGGTTGAGTTAGAGTGGAGTGAGTGAAAGGATGGCTTAGACAACAACTCCCCTTATGGTCCTCCATAGGAGCATCAAGCAGGAAGCCAAATAAAAGATTTACTTAAATTTATAGGTCAAAAATATTCATTTGTGATATGACTTATTAATTTATTCAATACTTCGAATCAACGACAAAGAGTGTAAAAAAGTCTTCATCTTTCAGTTTTTGTTATAAATGAAAAACGGGTGGTTTTTAAGTTATCAAGTGATTATAGTATTTTTTGAGGGATAAATTTACAAAATAACGACATGTTTTAAGTGTTTAATCATACTGGTTTACATTCATGGAAAAAAATAGAATATTAAAAAAAAAATATTTTTTACCTTTATTTCTCACTAGAAAATTCACGTATTTTTAATCGGACTTGTAAAAAAATATAATGAAATATAGTAAATAAGTATATTTGTAAATCTAAAAATCACAGTCTTTTATTGTGTTATACGTACCGAGAGATTGTCGTATTGATCATACTCATATACTACATTAAAGTCTATAAATTTCCTTTTTAGTAATAAAAATAAAATCCGAATTTAATAATGGTTAAATAAACTAAAATTTTGCATTGTTTATAAAAAAAAATTTAAAAAATTGAATATATTTATTTGTCAAAATACTCGTATTTTGCCTCGCCTCAGACCCTAAAACTCTCAGGGCCAGCCCTGCATATTGAGGCCACCCTTCATGGCTTCATGGCTTCGGCCTCTTCAAATTTCTAGATGGGTCTCATCCTGCTTTGGGCACGACTATTGTTGGGTTCAACAACACCCAAATTTCCAATCCTGCATTGCATTTCTGACGTGGGAAAGACAAGAACAGATGCTTAATTAACGGTGCTCTTATGGACACACTTGCAACATCGGTGACCAATCTGGTGAAGAGTTCAAATGAAATTTAGGAAAATCTTCGGAGACCTATGCCATGGCTTCTTCTTGTCACAAGAAACAAGTTAAGGCAAACAGAAAAGATCCATGACCATCACCGAGTACATGCAGTCAATGAAGGCCAATCACGACAAATGTCAAATACAATTGAGGGATTTAGTGGGGGGTTTAACCACAAATTTTTTAAATTGACGATAAAGATTTGGGTGAATTACATTTTTAGTCCCTAACCTTTATTACTTGTTTCACTTTAGTCCTCAACCTTTGAAACGTTTCAAAATAACCCTTGACCTCTCTATTTCGTTTTATTTTAGTCTCTAACCTTTCAAAGGTTGTAAAATAGTCCCTAAGCTTACATTTTTTATTTGTTTTAATCCCTAATATTAAAACATTATTTGAAATAATTATAAAAACCACCCTAAAGTTTATTTTAATGTATATAAATAAGTAAATTACCCATATAAAGAATAATTACAGTATAAAATAAATATCCAACTTTATGATTTTTTTAAAAAAAAATCTCTTTTATTATTCAAATTCGTTATTTTAATGGATTAATACACATATATTGGATCTATGTATTGGTAAATAAGAAAAAAATATCCCACCATCTCTCATAATTAATCACAAGATCTATAAATTTTATGAGAGCTTTTGTCGAAAAAAATGTATGGATAATTTTATATAATATGTTCTTATGATAGATACTAAAACAGTTCGAGTATTTTTCAAAATTAAATTTATAGAGTTAGATGATTTTATATAATTTTTCTCTGTATGAATGATTTTATTTAAATTATGATGACTTTAGGGTGGATTTTATAATTATTTCAAAAAATACTTTAATATCAGGGACTAAAAAGGAATAAAAAAATGTAAGGTTAGAGATTATTTTACAACCTTTGAAAGGTTATGGACTAAAATGAAACAAAATAGAAAGGTTAAGAACTAATTTGAAACTTTTCAAAGGTTGGGGACTAAAGTGAAACAAGTGATAAAGGTTAGGGACCGAAAATGCAATTCACCCTAAAGATTTTATAAACTCTACCTATATCTTTTATATAAACTCTATGAAAACAACCCTCGATTATTAGATGTAAGAGCACCCACAATAGGGTGTTTAAGCATCAATATAAGAAACTTAATAATAAAATAACAAGAAGAAGTGATATTTTATTAGGAAGTGATTTGATAGGTTTCTAACACCATGTTTATCAGTGAGCCCCGTTTCGGACTCTTAACTTACTTTTCAATTGTCACATCAGTTAAAGAGCCCAACCCAACTTTTTACCTTTTCAACAAATTATCAGTGAACCCATTCCGGGGCTTTTAACTTCATTTTTTTTAAAAAAAAAAACATATGCAATATGGGTGTCTATGGGTAGATAAAAAGAAATTACATTCAAAAATATTTTTTTTATTTTTTACATTAACAAAAATAGAGTAAAATTGATTTAAAAAAAAATAATAATCAAGCGTTGCCACATGGCAGCGCTGCAGTAGCCCTCCCTGCAATGAGTCCGGGCTCATCTTCAAGGTTGTTTTTCCTTGGACTCATAGGCACCTCATTTCTTCTTCTTCTTTTCTTTTATTTTTTTGCCTATGTGGATTATTAGAGCATGTCCAATGGTGAGCCTTGAGGCTCTAATAGTTGCCATATAGTAAAAAAAAAATGGGGGAAAATAAAAATGTAATGTAAGGGTCCATTGTTTTGGTCTCTTATATATGAGACCCCAAAAGTATGGTTTATAACTGCCACGTGGCAGAACTTATGTTTTATTTACTTTTAAATGATTTTCGGTTGTTTTTCATTTGGTTAAAAAAAATAAAAAATTTATTTTTGAATTTAATTTATTTTTACCTACACATAGACACCCCTCTTGCATATGTTTGTTGGAAAAAAATTCATTTGAATAATACCCATATTTTCCTTTTTAAACATTAAAAAATTATTATTTTTATGCTATGTTATTATAAATTAATTACTTAATATTTTTATTATTAATAATAATAAAAGAATTGAGTAAATAAAAAGGAAAAATAATAAAAGGTAATTTAAGGGCTCAAGACTTGGGCTCACGAATGAAGGTGAAAATTTTAAAAGTTAAAATGAGGCCCTTAAGCTGATGTGGCGTAAGAAAAGTAAGTTAAGTGTCCGAGATTGGGGTTCATCATTGCACATGCTCTTAAGACCATCCGTAACCAAGGGGTAACCTCTTTCCTTTTTTTTTCCATCCGTAAGAGAGAGGGGGTCATTTGGGTAAGAAGAAGGAAAGAGAAAAAGATAGGATCCAGATGGTAGTGGTGGGGTTAGGTGGTGAGACTAATTTTATTTTTATATTACTTAGTTTTTAATAAGGTGGGTTATAGGGATGTGAGGTTAAATTTTGAAGGGGTTTCTAAGGAGAGAAAAAAATAAAAAGTAAAATTAAGGAACTCAGTATAGGTTTCACGGGTGCGGATGCTCTTAGGTTACATACTTAGGCTGTGTTTGGCGGAAGGTTTGGGAGGTTTTCAAGCTTTTTAAAAAAACCGAAAGCTCTTGAGGAGGTGTTTGGCGGAAGATCTCGCTGAAGCTTTTCAAGCTTTTGGCGAGATTATGGTAGCTTGCAAATCGCCCAAAATGAAACCTTGGGGTGCCAAGATTTCGGATATTATGAGGAGCTTTCGGATTTCTCAATCCATTTTTGCCTTCGTCTCGCCTCTCTCCTTCCCAGTTCTCCGCATCGCCGCCTCTGCTCTCTTCTCCTCCTCGTCGCGAAAGGTACGTCACTGCCCTCCTCTCCTCTTCAATGCGGTTCACCGGCGGCCCCATTACACTGGAAACCCCCTACGTCGGCTGGTTATTCGACGACGTCGAGATTTCTAGGTTGTCGGTGGGAATCTGAGTGGCTATGGTGACCGGATTTGGGGGTTTTTGTGGTTTACAGGGTTTCGGTGGAAGAAATTTTAGGTTTTTGGTTTGCACCGATTTGGGGGTTTCACCGATTTCTAGGGTTTGGCTGGAAGAAATTTGGGGGGTTTTGCTTATTGTTTCGATTTGGGGGATTTTTGTTTGTTAATTTGTGTTAATTCGGTTCCAATTTCTTCTCCCTTGATTCTTCGTGTCGGCCATTGTTGTTCATGCTCCCATCTGTCTGACCTTGTTGTTCCTCAGATTGTTGTTCATGCTATTACTATGGTATTTGTTATATGCGATTAGTGTTTTTGAGGGATTCAAAAGTATCATTAAATCAGATACAACTTATCTGGATGGAATTATATATTACTTTATCAGTTTGACTTCAAATATTTAGCTATATGTTGTGATTCATCTGCTGAAATCTGCATTAGCTATAGTCCATTCCACAAATGAGATCTATAGTTGTTTAAGCAAATTGTAGGAAAACAAACTATACAATTATATGTAGCAGAATACCAAAAATAAAAGATCTGTATGAGCTGAAATGTTGGAATGAATAACAGCAAAAACCAGATTTCGCATTTGGCATTGTGTGGTTGAAATCAGTGTTTGGCATTCGGATGTTGGCATAAATTGATTGCTTCTGTGTTGTGTCATTCCTTTTTTTTGCATTGCTTATTTCCGATCTTATTTTTTTCCCTCTCTTTCAAACATGCTGATTTGCATCCCCTGTCAACCAGGATCTTCCTTGTGATTTTGATTGTTGTTGAAAAAAGAGGAATCAAAGTAGTTCCATAATCTCATTGATGTGCTGATCACTACTTGCAATTGTCCATCACATGTGTTGTATTTTGTTGTTGTTTGGGTGATGACTGCTATGTCAATAGACAATGAATTGATGATGGCTACTTTCATCCTTCATTTTGTTTGGGTGATCATGCTTGATTCTGAATTGACATTTGTTCATGGTCTTTTGCATTTGTTCATGGTTGAGCTTATTCTGATGTCGACAATATGCTTTCGATGTCCACGTAGGAATCATGTGGCCTCACTCCGACACCGAGTCCGACACCGACTCCGACAGTGACCGCAGCTACGCTAGCGGTGACCCTCGCAAGTACCCCTGGCTTAGGACGTCATACGAGCAAGGCCAGTCGAGTCGTCGCAAGGCACGACATGACGACGACTCTGACTCCGAGACCCTTGACCCCGAGGACGTGAAGGAGGATAATGCACTGTGGGCCTACGCTACCGACGAACTGAAGGAGCTGCGCGCCAAGATCCGGGGCCTCCTGGCACAAGACGCACTCAGGGAGAACGCTCTCACCGCTGTCAACTACCAGCTGCAGGAGACGAGGGACCACAACGCCTCCTTGACGAACAGCCTCGACGCCTCTGAGGCGCGCAACGAACATCTCGTGAAGAGGGTGGCCGAGCTGTGCTCCTTCATGTGTGGGCGTTGGGTGGACCACGCAAGCGACCAGCTCCGGGCTCAGAGGCTCTCCTGCCTGGTCAGGCTCCTGGGATGGATTATTCTTGGCATGCTGGTGATTATACTGCCTCTGGTTGCCCGCCCGTTGGACATCAAGCCTCTACATTAGACCTGTCAAACGGGTCATTCGGGTCGGGTTCGGGTCGGGTCACTTCGGGTCCCGGGTAATACGGGTCCCGGGTAATACGGGTTTCGAGTATTTTCGGGTCCCGAGTAATACGGGTTTGACCGGATTTTCGGGTCATTTCGGGTCGATTTCGGGTTGGTCAATTTTTTCTTTTTAAAATTAAAAAAAAATTATGATTTGATAATTTTGCGATAAATTTAAAATTCTAAAGTTAAAGACGTTGTTTATAAGTTCCGGTGCTTGTAATTATATACTATATTTGATCTAAAGTATTTGATTTTTATTATTTCTCGTAATTTGAATAAAATGTAATAATATATAAAATATCAAATTTTCAAATAATTTTTTAAAAATAATTTCATACAATTAGTAATAAGCATAGAATTGTTTTAATATTTTAATATTTTTTAGAATTTTTATCTTCTTAAAAAAGTCCGTTGAAAAATAAAAAATCAAATACTATCGATCGGACGAAGTATTACACAATACAAATAAATATAAAAGTTGATTTGAAAATGAAATATCAAGTGATTGTAATTATAAAATGTAATAAATTGGAATCTCCATAAAAAAATTTAACCATATATAATTATAAATCAATCGGGTCAATCGGGTCACCGGGTCAAATAGGTAAATCGGGTCAAAATTACCGGGTCAATCGGGTCACCGGGTCGAAACCCAGATTACCCAGAAAATTTCCGGGTATTTCGGGTTCGGGTCGAAAAAAAATTCCGGGTTGAAATTCCCGGGTTCGGGCCAAAAATTTTTCGGGCGTTCGGGTCGGGTTGGCTGGGTCGGGTTGTGTTTTGACAGGTCTACTCTACATGCTGTTGTTTCCCTCTTTTTGTTAAGATTTCCAACTGTTGTATTAACGAAACTGTGGATTTGGGCCCCCATTTTGTGCATTTCAGGGCCTTGGATGTAGGAACGATGTTTGTGCAACCTCGACATTGCTTACCCCTTTTTGTAAGCCGAGTGTTGTTGCACCCTTTTGCAATGGTGCATTAGCCAACTGTTGTACCTAAACCAGTTTCTGTAAGTTAACGCAGTGTATGTTATATTCCTCCACTACACTTGCAACTGTTATACTTTCATCGTTTTCTTTTGATCATGTCGTAGACAACATCAGTGCACAATTTCCGCCTCTATCGGAGGACCGACGGCCGGCAAAGGTGACCGGAAAGGGGCAAGGTCTTTGGTCCCATTACACTCGAGCAGGAGAAGGGTGCACAGGATAATCTCTCGCACTAGTGTCGGTTGCAAGGGTGGTTGTGTTCGTGGCTGAGGACAAGGGGTAGGGGGAGGGTAGTAATAAGGGCATTTTCGACAATTGGCTAACCAAAACCCCTTACAAATCTTACCCACACCAAACACCTTTCTAGCTTTTAATGAGATTTTCGTTCCCCAAAAAACATAATCTTTGAAATCTCCATAATCTACAAAAAAAACCCATAACCTACAAAATCCAGACAAAATCTACTTTTTACAATCTACTGACAAACCCAGCCTTGAAGGTGATCTCAATTGCAAACTTCAATTTTCTCATCTCCACGTTATGAACAATCCAACTCAAAAGTCCATAGAATTAGAATATTCCTTGCTTCAGTTTTCACCCACACCCACACCCACACCCAAATCGGATCATATCCTATGGTTTAGCGAATTCATATCTTTCTAACCGACTCAACCTTTTTTCGGGACATGAAGTCAACCTGTAAAAGCCCCAACCAGAATACCCCTTTGAGGCTACAAGAACAAGGGTGTTCCGATCAACCTGATTCAAGCCAATTCAGCCCGGGATTTACCACCCACAACTTCGAGGTGAAACTCCTACACACTACTAGCACATTGTGAATCACATGATGAAAAACATAAAACACAATGTAGATTATTCACGTGGCTCATAAATCTCTCCAACTTATTGAATAATATATATATACATAACAGCCAAGTAGCACCTTTCCTTGACAAAAAAAAAAAAGAAGTACAGTAGGGCCTCTACTAGAGAAAGATACGCGAGATCGACTGTTTGCCTAGTCTAAAGGCCACGGTTCCCTTCTGCAAACCTCAATGCCTGAAACTAATAACCCAGCATTGATTCCGCGAGAACACAGGAACATATATCAGTACCCATAAAAAGCAATTACATTTAGCTTCTTGAGAGTGCTTTTGTCAAGCCATCGATAAAGAACTCAAACAATGGAGACAGAGAGAGGGAGAGCGTTGTATCACACTCCTAGAGAGGGAAAAACTATGTACCACTTTTATGCCAAACTATACTGTTCATAAAGTTGAGTTTCAATCTGGAAACGCTGGATTCTTGCTCGTGATCGTGATGTGTCAAGAACTCAACAAGTAAGCGGAGTAATAAGCAGATAACACAGCTTCAGAAGCTTGACTGGTATAATCATTTCACATTCATTGCCGCAGCCATACTCCTCAGCTTCTGCGAGATCTCTGCGAATGAAGGTCTGTCTGAGGGCTCAGCTGCCCAACAGCTTTCCATCAGGGCTTTCCATTCTGGATCACACCAAGCTGGGCTTTGTGGGCGCAAAGAGTTGTTCACAATACCGCCTATGAAACAAGATATTTGAAATAAATCAAAGATCACTGACTGAAACTTTAACACTCAAACCCGTTAGAATTTTGTATATTTTAACAATGCTGCAAGTAGATTTTATAAAACACACAGATTCAAAAGTAAAAGAAAATTAAACTGAATGTAAAGAGACACTTGGGTACAGAAACATAGTAAAGATAATCTAATCGTTGAATTATATTTGTATGGTTCCCAGAAGAGTTCAACAGAACTCTACTGAATCCAAATCATAAAAAGCTGATATCCTGAATAGGTAAATATATAGATGTGGTGAGTTACCAAATTACAAAAGATATAAGACCAAACAACGGGTCTCATGTAAAGCTGATGTCACATAAGTGCAATGAGAAACAAATACAAATAAAATAAAATATCTTGCCTTTCTAGATATATAATAAATCAGATTTTGTCATCTCCTCCTCAAACGGCAAAAAAGAAACAAACATAAATGATTTTTATAACTGCAGCCAAATTAATCAGAACAATGAAGTTTTGTATTCATTTTTTTTATCGTCCACAGATAAAACAATCAAATATATTATGAAATTTCCTTTGAATTTATCAAGAGAATGATGAAAAGTAAGAAGATGGACCTTATAACCACTCAAATGTCAAGAACGCTCCCAACAAACAGCATGACCTGGAAACATGATTAGAAAGCCTTCAAAAGATTTCCTACCTATTATAGAAGCGCAGTGCATGTCTGCATAAGGTTCATCCCCAGTAAGCACTTCCCACATTACGATTCCAAATGAGTAAACATCAATCTACAATACCACAATGTGCACAGAATGAAAATCTAGCAGTAGGGGTTGGTCCAGGAACCAATATTTCAACAAAATTGATATCCTTACCTTTTCTGTCACCATGTTACTCTTTCCGCTGAGAAGCTCAGGAGCCATCCAAGGTAAAGTTCCACGAACACCACCTGATACTAGGGTATGCTGCTTAACCTTTGACAAGCCCAGATCACCAATCTAGTAACATGCACCAATAAAATGGTTGGTCTAATAAAAATGTAACTTGCACTAAATAGTCAACCAAAGATTGCGCTCACATACTCCACAGCAAGCAGGAAAATCAATTTCATGAACCACAAAAAAAGGCTTATAATAGATAATGCAGCTGCCTAAGGAACCTGTCGTATTTGACTTGCCAAAATATTTTTCCCACAATTTCGTACACGTAGAATTATCAACAGTATGAAAAGAAAGATGGAGAGAAGTTTGTAAGTAAATCTGAATACAGAAAACTTGATATACTTCGTCAAACAGCGATGATTAAGTCCAGAATACCTTACATACTGGTCGATGAGGATCCCTCATGTTCACCAACAGATTCTCACATTTCAGATCAAAGTGCACAATATTCTTTCCATGTAAATACTCCATCCCAAATGCAGCATCCATGGCTATGATAAGCCTCTTACGACGATCAATTGTTCTGCTCAACAAGTATTAAATTTGTGAGATAATGCAGTTCTATAGCACATTGATGTTCCAAGATACATAATATTGAAAAACATAGCCTACTCCCATTTCCTCACCCTTTCACACTCTAAACCCTCCCTCCAACCCCAAACCAACCCCCCCCCCCCCCCCAACAAACAAAACACAAAAACTCCTCCTGCGAAAAAATCACCACCTCTACAATCAATGTCATTTTAGTGTGTTGCACATTTTTAAAGAAACTCATACAAAACTAACTACTCCATATTAAATACACTTTTCTTTCTTTTTTTACCCATTACTATTAGTTTATTATTAATAATTCCCCTTATTAATTGACAATGTAAATTGAATCAGAAGAAAATGGGAAAGAGAAAGCCTAAACAACATATTTTGAGACAAACTTAAAAGCCTACAAGCCTAAAAGGACATAATAAAAAAAAATTAGTTGAGAGAGTAAATCTGATAAATATAGATGATGAGAATGGAACAAATTATGCCCCAAGAACACTGAGGTGAAAAAAGGGATTACGGTAAGCACATAAGCAACATGAAACCTGTCCTTTTTCTGTAAATATTGCTTCAAAGACCCATTCACCATGAACTCTGTAACAGTTGCTAATGATCCATCTGGACCATCTCGGACAACTCCATAGAAGGAAACAACATTTGGATGATGCAAGGAACTCAAAAGCAGAGCCTCCTTCCAGAAGTCAGCAATCTAAAATTGTAATATGGAATAAGACATCAATTTGCTGGGAAAAAAATAATTAATGTTTCTCTACCAAGCTACAGTATATAACCATCATCCAATTCTAAATAAATGCTGTAAGATAAAGCTCTATGCATTAAGGAACAAGATACATGGACATGGATGAAACCCTTAGAAAGTAGTATAATGTAAGGAACAACAGCCAAAATGACAAGAAGCACATTGAATAACTGAAGTGAATTGAACTGGAACAGGGACAATGATTGAATATGTATTTAAAGAAATTCCATGGACATTCATGTGATCCCATTTCCCAAGCATATTTCACACTCTAAAGCATAACAAAGCAAAGGACAAAGATCGGCTCCAAATCTACAGTACTGTCAGCATCCTGCCCCTAAAGCCACGGGATATTAAAACCTATAATTCTCCATCATTTGCCAACATTTCTCTAGGTAAGATGAAACATCATACATTTGCCTCGAGTTTGAAACGCTTATGCATAGCCTTCATATCTTATTAGGTCTTATTATTTTTGCAAACTAGAAGTTTATTGTAGATTTTGAATTTTATTGAGGATTTATTTTGGAAAGGCATTAGGATTTAGATCTGAGCCAAATCTATCGTGTTTTAAAAAGTCAAAAGAACCAAGCAGCAAGTTTACAAACTATTGGAACAATGTCATTTCACAGTCTAGAATTTGAACTATATTCAAATCATTCTGTATCTATTGTTCTCAAACAAAATCTCAATAGGAATTTCCCCCCTTTTAAAGTTTTTTACTTATATGCTTGGATTGACTGAAAAATTGTTAGTTCATTAATCACTAAATTCAAACAAACTGTGCATTAGTCAAAGAAGTTTGTTCCATACAGAAGAACCCTGCCTTATTAACCCTTCAAGTTCCCATAAGAGCCTACATTGGACATTATTATATACTATAAATTATCTGTTAAATCAATGAAAAAAGAGCATAACCAATTTTTTCCTCTGTTAGTCAGAGAAGAAGAAAAAGTTAGCTACTCTGAATTCTGAATGGATCAGTGTTTTAAAAAGCTAAAGGCAACACAAGGCGATAGGCATGCTTGTAGCTTAAGCGAGCTTTAGAAGCTAAGGCGATGGATTTTTCATAAAAAATCTCAATACACCTTAAAATTCAGGATAAATACTATAAAACACATCCTTGATGAAATAAAATCAGACTGAAAACATATTATTGAACTAAAATCAAGTTTTAGGTAGTAACCAAGTAAAAAAAAACCAAATCTGAAGCATAACAAAGTACTAAATATAAGTCTAACAATAGAAGATTAAAGAATAGAAAGAAATCAAGCCGAATGGGAAGGATGAATGGTTAGGGAGTGGGTACTGATCCATTCAATGGATCACTACCCCAAACTATTGATGATAAAATTGTGCCAAATGAGGATCAGAACTGGCTCTCAATGTAGGATAGTTTTCAACTAATGCTAGTGTGCAATGGAAGTAGTTGTTGATACCAAACTTATGAAAGCAGGAATGTACAGAATTAAAAGAGAAAAGAGAAAATATAGTGGCCCAAATTTTCAGACATCTATTAGGAAAAAAAAAATATTACTGTGCAAAAAAAAAATCGACTTGTTTTTTTATATTATTGGAAAAGTAACTGCTGAAGTACAAATAAAAACTCATTAACATTTCAAACCCAACAAACTTTCTAGTTGAATTCTAATAAAACTTTAGAAACAACTGATATTCTTAATGAAATTAAACCCCTGATAAAAGTTTAAAACAAACTATTCAAACATCAAGAAGTTCCTAAACAAAAATAAACTAGTAACAAGATATTATGATATGTTGTTGAATCATTTTCCTGTTCATTCCTTTAGCAAATATAATCAATCATAACTAGCAAAAAGTGAAACATCCATGTGACCCATCCATAACAGACTAAGAAAATAAGAGAAAATTGAAGAGAAATGAAAGAGAATTTTTTTTTTGTTGACAGAAAATAAGGGTACAAATACAAGGGGGTTTTGGAGAGAGAAGAGATGATAACTACATCAAGGAATCACAAAATAATTACAGCAGCCTATAAACAATTACAGCAGACCTACACAATTTACAAGACCAACAAAAATATACTATATCAATAATAGGATAAAAATGCTATCCGACAAAAATTTCTCATTCTTTTAAATACAACCAAGAGTTGTTTCAACTAACAAACCCAATACTTTTTGGAGATAGTCACATGGCCAAACCGACAAGGCTCATTTGCAATCAAAAGAAAATCATCTGTCAATACCAGAGACCCAAACTCTATAAAATTTATAAACTAAGTAAGACACTCAATTTTATGGCTTACAAAATCTTAATCTCATGGGCATTATTTGGAATGTAAACTATCAATCTATCAGCCCATAATTCCAATATTTATGCCGGTAAGTTCCATGCTGTTCCTTATTCATGCTTTGAAGAAGCAAGATGACTTAATTGTAACTGTTATAATGAACTAAGTCAACAGGAAACAATACTAAGAAAGCACAGAAAGCCACCATCAGTCCATCTCAGGTTCCCTATTCTGTTATTCTGCCGAAACCATGGCTCAGCCTAATGCTCTTGATGGTTTCTCATTTACTTCCTGTTACAGTCATTGCGGAAGTTCATAGCAACTAGTCTACAATTATTCATGTTTCTCATTCCAGCAGTCTTCTTATCATGTATCGACATTGATTCGACAAGCTGATAAACTACAAGGACCCGAAGAAATACTTAGAAATAGAAGAAGCTTGTGCTTGTTCTACGTAGACAGTGATAACCCACCTAGAGTAAACGAGGAAGTTGATGATAAATGCCATACATGGAAATAGAATGCACAGAAACAAGTCCGGAAGTGTTGGTGAGTAAGTTAGTGAACTTCATCTTAAGGCTCAATGTCAGAAATATTTTTCCACGCGCAAACCGTATAGGTACTTCTTCAAATCGGAATCTATTATTTTCATGTTAAAGGCATAAGTGCTTTACAAAATAGATGTTAAAGAAATAATGTGATTAACAGATCCTGGTTGAGAGATTAACAACTGAATAAAAGCAAAAGCCACGATGTTTTTAAGCCACTTGTAGAAACCAATTAAAAGTAAAGTTGCGTAAGTACCAAGCGTTCTCGTTCAGTAGGACGTCCAGTAAAACAGCTAGCTTTGATTCTCTTTATTGCTACATCAGAACCTTTCCACTTTCCATGATAAACCGCACCATATGTGCCAGAACCAAGCTCTCGTATTTCCTCCAGATCATCATTTCTTATGGTCTGAAAAAACTTATAGACTAAAACTCGGATAAACAATTTCAATTAAGTGCCACCAACAAAAAGATACAGCCTTGTAAGTGCAAGAAGAGGACCTGCAATCCCTTAGCAATGGCTTCTTCTTCAGCTTTTGTCGGCTCGATCTTAGAGGCACTTGAGTTTTCATTGTCAGATCCATACTCAGAATTTCCATGTGCAACCTGAAATAGGACAAAAAAAAAAATTGCTAAAACAAACAAAATATTACATTCTACTGTCTAAAAAAAAGGTTTAGTTTCTCACGGCTGGTTCTTTCTCTTCTGCATTCCCTTTTTCGTCATCATTTGCATCTTTTATGAGTGTCGCAGTATCACTTTCTTGAACTCTAGTCTTAACAGCTTCAACACTCTCCATGTTTGCTTTATTTACTAAAGCAACTAAATCAGGCAAGAAGTCCTCTTTATCAGCTTGATGCTGGGGATTATTATCACTTAGTTGCACATTGCTTACTACAGCGCCCTCATTGCAATCTGAACTGACTGGCCGAAGTGATCCAACAAGAGATTTTGTATCAGCATTATCATACTCCACTTGTGCGTGAGTACTTTTGACATCACCACCATTAACTGTTGATATCAAACAACAGGGGTTCCTCTCTTCAGCAGGTGCTCTCTTCTCATCCAGTATTGTTGATTCAGAGATACTCACATCAGCTTTTATTCCTGGATTGCAAATGTTGGCAATCAAAGGGGCTAGTCTTTCAGCTAAAGCTGCCTCGGTCAAAATCACAGGTTCCTGGGGAGGGGCATTACTTGAAATTTGTGATGCATTCCATGGCGTATCTTGCAAGAGAGACTGCTGCTTGTCCTGATAAAATGTACTTAGATTCACCTTACTAGCATGACTATAAGGGTAATCTGGTACTGCAGCTCCATCAATTCCAAGTCTTCCATATGATGGCTCAACCCAAGTATGCTGGTCCGGTCCAATGGAGAACATTGGACCTCCCTCCACAGCAACCCTTGGCAATCCAGGGCTCACTGTTCCGGATCTTGGGTGAAGATTAGCTGCATCATAAGTTGAAGGTATAGGCATTGCAGCAGGTATGTTCCTAAATAAAGTATGTCCGGATGGATGACCATGAGACAATTGATAGGAATTCTCAACCCCGTATGAGTAAGGCATATTTGCAAGCCTAACATTTCTTTCGTCCGGAGGGACATGAATGTGTGAACCAGTGGTTGGTGCTTGTCCATGAAATACATCATTTCCTAGTTCAGGCCCAGCTCGAATGTATCGAGGCTCCTCATGATGGACAAAATTCTGTGCATGGTGATTATCTGGTACGCTTCCTTGCGCAATAGGGAACTTCATGCTAGTGCCATCTAACACATAATGATCATTAACTCTTCCAGCTCCAGGAATTTGTCCTCTTGGTTCCTCGACTCTAGGAGGTAAAGAATGTTGTACAGCCCATCCTCTCTCAGTAGCCGGTGTTTCAGCATAAAGTGACCTAGGATCAGTCTGCTCCTTGTAGATGCCATGCTGCATTTTTAAATCAGGATTCAGCATAAGAACTTCTTCCTTAGAGGGGCACTCAGCACAAGGACTTCCCACTGGGATAAATTCATTACCCATAGTAGAGTGCTCTATATGAGATTGATGATCATACTTCCACTGAGGATCTGCAGGGCAATGGTTTCTGTGGAAATTCATTCTACAGTGCCCACAAACACTGCTTCCATCAAAAGTATGTGACCCTTGAAGTATATTACCTGGAAATCCACCTTTTTCAACAGGCACACCACCTGGCTGCATCCAAACCACGTTTTCAGAATATGATGCTGGGTGGTCATAGACTGTATGTGAAGTAACTGGTAAACGATTGTATTCGTCGTGCATTCTCTCCGCACATCTTTCTCGAAACTCTGGAAGAGGAGCAAGATATTGAGAAGAAGGCGACGAAGGAATTTCTGCCAAAGGGTGTGGATCTTGAGTGCCAGCACATCGAGGTGAATAGTAAGCTGGGCTCCATGGAGAATCGTCATTAAATCTTTGAGCAACAGACCCAGATTGATTCCCTGATCCCATGTTTGGAATTGCTAGGTGCCGCAAGTTATATTGCTGTGTTGGTAAATCATAGTTCCTCTGATTATGAAGACTACTGTCAAGATTCACTGAACTGAAGAATTGCTCAGCAATATGCGTTTCATCTACAGGAGAATCACCAAGCTGATGCCTCCGGTAATCAGGGGATTCATTAAGGCTGTTCAAAGCATCCACATACCTTCTCTCAGTATCCCTTTCATCCCCATCAATGTAGTGCAGAGAAGCATCATGTTCAGGGTGTGAAAACAGGAAGATTCTAAGCCTTGTGATCCCATCTCCAGAACCCAACTTATCATACTCTTCCATCATATTGGTCACATCATCATCATTGACAACCGAGACAAGGGCATCCAGATCCTCATCAGGCTGTTGATACTTTAAAATTGCAGCCCCATCATAAAGCTCCCTCATTCTAACCATCAACTCCTCATAAGAAATATCTCTAGGGACGCTTACTATTCTTGTCTCACCCCCAACATACCTAAGCTTCCCATCCTGCGGGCGAGGCAGAATACTACCCAAAAAACTACACAAGAACTTCACACGAGGAATTTCATCATTATAACTACCTGCTGCTGCAGCGGCGGCATTCATCGAAGGGCTATCCATTCTGAGGGCAGTCTGGTGGTGTTCTTGATCAACCGAGGTGCCAGAATGTGAGAAGGAAGACTCTGCCAACGATTCAATCTCTTTATTACACATGAGTATGACTAAATCCTAGTAATTCAGAGTTTCTTCGAACCCAACCCGGCATCTGATCGTCAATAGAGCACGAAAATCTTCCTGTTCAACAAGAAAACAGTACAAAAATTCAACAATTGCCAGAGAAGCACCATATTCAACCCCTAGCGAATAACAGAAATGAACACGGGGATACCAGACGAATCAAATAACGGAATGGTCGATCAAAACCCTCGACAAAAACTTAAAATTCATATTCTTGCAACAACGTAATCTCAATCAACAGAGAAAAATCACGGAAAAGGCAAGATTATCTAAAAACAACCAGATGGCGTACCTGATGGAGAAATCCACACCCTCACGGGCGAAACTCGAAATTTCCGGAAAACCTAGAATAATCGGAAGACTTCTGAAAACCAAAACGAATCGTAATGACACTTCTCGAATATTCCCCGAATCAAAAATCCTAACACACGCGCTCGCTGAAAACCTATTTCCCCAATCAAATTACAAACCTCAATCAACTCAATTGCGACATTCGCAGAATCACCAGTCCTCCTCCCCCTGTGCTAATGGAGAGCGAGAGTGGAGAGACGATGAGGGCTGATTGATGATTGAGAGGAGAGAGATACACCGCCATGGCCTTCTTCGTCGCCTTGTTGGGGACTTTTGCCCCGAGAAGAAAATATGCGATGGTCTGGTGCCAGATGGCCTGACACGTGGCCGTCTCTAGTTTACTCCTCTTCTTCTAAGCCCGACTTCATCATTAGGAAAGCCCCACTCGCATGAATGGCGCGTGGTTTTCACGGAGAACTGTGAACCGTTTAGGGCCTGGGTTTTGGAGACACGGGCGCGTGAGAATGCGAAGAGTGTTTGACTTTGTTTCAGTTATAGGAAATCATCCACCACAACACACAAAGAAATATCACTACTTCAAGATGCAATTCCTAACCTGGTAATCGATCATAGAAAGAAACACAAATATAATATATAAGCACAAGATAATCATGAATAACTAAATAGAATCAAATCATCACAATCTATTCAATCATGTTTCCGAATCACATGCGAAAATATGAGTTTAGCAACTCGTAGGCCGAAAACCTCTCTTCTCTCTCAAAACGTCCATTGTCTCTCTCAACACAATAACACAATTGGTCTACGGCGGAAAACAATAAAAATAACCTAATAAAGAGTCGTGCAAACCCTAGAAATATAATAATAGGAAATCGAATCTTCGGATCCAAATTGCAATCGCTAAACACGGCACCACGGCGAGCGCCGTCCTACGCAGTGATGATTTTCCTTCTTTTTTTCAATGTTGTGCTTCATTGCGTCTCTATAACCTCTTCCTCAACCTTCATATGCTCCAAAACATGTCTCCTAAGCTCTTCCAAGATCTCCTAAAACATATGCAAAACTCATATCTAAATACAATAAGAAATACAAATAATGCCTATGTGAAATATGCATTATCAAAGATCTCATCCGTAAGGAGGCTATCGGGTATGACCAGCCCACCCGAATTATTACCTAATAAAAAAAAAGGTGTTGGGAGCTAAGGCTCTTGGCGTCGGACTTCGGGTGGTTGTTGAGAATTTCCAAGTGTTGAGAGGGTTTCTCGACTAAATAAATTAGTGTTTTGGGGTTCGAAAATAGAGGGAAAAGATGGCTTAGGGTTGCTGTCGATGTCGACTGAGACTAGTTGATGTCGAGGGATGGAGAGGGAATGATGGTCGGTGTCGAGTGGCTGCGTATAATTTAAAACAATGAAATAAAATAATAAAGGTGCAAACTTCCAAGGTAAGGGATCACCGCAACAATAAATATATGTGTAGACCATAATTCACATAAAAAAAGCACGCTTTTAGGGCGTGTTTTCTGACGGAAATTTTTTAAGGGGTGGAGATTATTTTTAAGGGGTGGAAGAGGTGGAGATATATTTTACGGGATAGAAAGGATGGGGATGAATTTCTCAAAGTATCTCGTATGGTGTTTGATTGATTGGGGTTTAATGAAGGTGGAAAACATGTAAAATACCAACATTGCCCTTACCCCAAGTGAAATGAAACAAACCCTAACCCTGCCATTTCCCGATCACCACAAAGCACCTCAACAATCCGGAAGCATCTGTGCGCCTGTGGCGACGCCCGTGGACTCCACCGACCAGATCCGGTGCCGATTCTTCACCGCAGGCGACGCCACCAGTTCAGGGGAGGCTGCCGCTACCGCTGCGTCATGTGAGTTTCTCCTTGTCTGTATAAACATTTGGGGATGAATCGGGCTTGTTCATAGCGTTAATTGTGGGCATTCCACGCTTGAACTTGGTAAATTAGATGCAAACTCCACTATTCAATGTTGATTTCATTTACAATTTATGAAAATCTTTGGAGGTTGGTAAAGTTGGAAAATTTCCAATTAACGTGTGCTTCTCCAATTGAACATATGAACTGGCTTCTCTAATATCTGTTTGCTTCTCGAATTGAAGGGCATGAACTTTTGGTAAATTTCCAATTTATGAAAAATCCACTCTTCAATAATGGCTTCTCCAAATGAACATTTGTGTCGTTCCCTAAACCCCAAGCAAAATTATATGGGACATACACTTCGTTCCACAATCTTATGAACTGTTGTAGCTATTTTGACCTTACTGACATGCAATCATTGATTAAAAGTATCAAATGTTTAAACATTTACATATTGCCTATAAATGCTATTGGAATTTATATTTAGTTTCATTCTGTGTGGCTGTTTGATTGTGTCTGTTGTGTGTATGTCCATCTCTCCATTTCTCTGTTGTCATCATTTTGTTTTATGCCTTTACTACGGATTGTTAAATAATCCATTGCCCATTTAGTGTCGTTTGTGGAGGACTGGTTACAATGGCACCGAAAAAACCAAACACTCAAACGGAGACGTCGACCCCTAAGCAAACTCCGTTCTATTGGACGTTTGAACTGTCCAAGACCCTTGTGGAACTCCAACTCGCTCACCAACAGTCGGTTGGTAGAGAGCAACCCATGGTGTGGAAGAAGTTGAAGGATCAATTCGAGGCATTGACCGGGAAGAAGTGCAACTCCCACACATTGAAAAACCATAACCGTGACATGAAGGGTGAATGGAGTAAGTGGAAAGCGCTTAAGCATGGGGAGACTGGACTCGGATGGGATGCCACCAAAGGGACCATCGCCGCCACGGATGAGTGGTGGGCTAAGAAACTCAAGGTACGTGGTCGTGACTGTTGTCGTTAAGTTCATTTGTCCCAATTATTTTTTCAATGTGTGGAGGTCCCACGTATTCCCGTGATGCCCAGGGTCATCCCGAGTTCGGTCGATTTCGGAAGAAGGGTGTTCCCCCCTAGTTGGAGGATTTATGGACCCAACTGTATGACGGAGCGGTCGCTACTGGGGAGTACTGTGTCGCCTCCTCCATGGCCGCCTCGGAAGGCCAGGATGGAGAGCAGACTTATGAAGGCCATACTAGCTATGACGATGACGATGAGGAGAGCGAGTTTGAAGATGATGAGGATGGGGATGACCGTGACCGTGGGTCTCAAGCCGACCCATTGCTTAGGAGGAGCGAGTACATAGAGGAGCTGGACGACCTCTTCCCGCGCCCGGCAGTGAACGTGACTCCCACGCCTGTTGAAGCAGGTGTGGGAGACAGCAACAGTGCGAGGCATCCCGAGGCTTCGGGGCTCAATGCATCTGCTCCCCACAGACGTGTTTCAGGAGGTCAGCGAGGGGAAGGGTCAGCTCCTGGCCATCAGCATAGGGGAAACGCCCTGCAGGGGCCGATTCTACAAGCACTCAGGTACCGGGAAAGCGGAGCCAGCGGAGGTCGTCGGGGTCAAGGCTGTTTGAGCAGCATGTGGAGAACGAGAAGGAGACAAACAGCTTGATACGTGAGCTATTGGTTCCTGATGAGGCATCGCCTACCAAGCATATAACCCATGTCACAGCAGACGCCTTGCAAATCGTCGCTGAAATGGTTAGGGACGGCCTCTTGACCATGGGGGAGCCCCTCTAGTGCTTCACAGTTTCCCTCATGCGCAATGTAGAGCAGCGTGACCTCTTCATGAACCTGCACCCAAATGACGCTAGGCTCAAGTGGTTGGAATGGGTTTACGACATGGAAGATGGCCGCCTCACAATCCCAAAGAGGTAGAGCGTGTAAGGCAGATGCTGGAGGTCGATGGTTGAGATCTCGTTGGCCTCCTCACATGGAAAGATCGAAGAGCCTGAAAAACTCCCGATTGACATCTTTGTGCTTCGTAGATTGTGTGCAATTGTGAGTTATGTTTGTTGTTTGTTGTGTGTGAAGTTGTTGAACATTGCAGAGACATCTCTTATTTGTTTCGGTTGTTGAAATCGGTCGGTGTGGACAGATTCATGCTTGTTGAATTGAGAACAATTTCTGTGTCTAGAGTGTTAAGATTAATGTTAACAGCACTTGTCATCCATGTGTCTCCTGATTTCATATGCGTTGCTTACAAGATCCAAGAAATAAATGGGTGCTTCGTATATAAAAATGAAATGTGTGTCATACTAACAGTTTAGGTGACATTGTGCCCATTTGGTTTGCTATGGCCTATATATCTCGTAATACTCGGTTAACATGCGCAAGACTGCCTCCCCACGCAATAGGGAAGTCCGCACACGTAATCGCCGATTGGTGGCAGTGTTGCTGATCAGGAAGAAGCAGGGGAATCCACTTGTCGAGTACTACACGAAGTACATTCACAAGATACCATGCTACACGTCGACGTACACGGGGGCGAAGTGGGTAGACGACATTCTTAGACATCCGTCAGAGGTAAGGTGTGTCAACTCCTTCCGCATGGAGAAGCACGTATTCCGTCGGCTTTGCGGTGTCTTAGAGCACAAGTATGGCCTCCGTGGGTCAGTGCAGTTGTCGGTCGTGGAGAAGGTTGTAATTTTCGTGAACACGATGGCAGTGGGTTCAAGCCAGCGTAACGCTTCTGAGCGGTTCCAACGGTCGACTCACACGATATCGGAGGCGATTGGTGACGTTCTACACGCCATTGTAGGAAGAGAAAGAGGGTTTGCCGGGCTAGCTTCGGACGTGATCAAGCCGCCAGATCCCACTTTTAGGGAGGTTTCTCCTCGCATTCGAGATGACAGAAGGTACTGGTCGTACTTCCAGGTATGATCTCCTCCTTCCACTCCACATGGTGCAATCGCTGTTGTGTCGGTTGGTGTCGACGGTTAACTGTCTTGGCGGCTATGCAGGGATGTATAGGGGCGATAGACGGAACCCACATCGAGGCTACTATACCAGTTGAACAGCAACAACGCTTTCGGGGACGGAAAGGCATATGTACTTTCAACATGATGGCGGTGTGCAACTTCGATCTGCAATTCACATTCATATCGGTCGGCTGGGAAGGAAGTGCGCACGACGCCCACGTATTCGATCATGCGATTCGGAACCCATGCTTCAACTTCCCCCATCCGACAAAGGG
The DNA here is from genome assembly GCA_963922045.1 of Persicaria maculosa. Taxonomy (NCBI): domain Eukaryota; kingdom Viridiplantae; phylum Streptophyta; class Magnoliopsida; order Caryophyllales; family Polygonaceae; genus Persicaria; species Persicaria maculosa. The sequence continues at coordinate 48,391,236 of OY998259.1, read as the reverse complement.
TCGGTACTACGTGTGTGACAAGGGATACCCAGAGCGTGAGGGATACTTGGTCCCGTTCAGCAACACAAAGTATCACCGTCCGACTTTCCAGGCGGCGGCCGCATCGAACGAGAATGAAGCCTTCAACAAGTTTCATTCGTCGCTTCGAGGTGCAATAGAACGCTCATTCGGCATTTACAAGAACCAATGGAAGATCACGCATTGCCTCTTGCCTTACTCGATTCGAAAGCAGGTGGATATAATCACGGCGTGCTTTGCCTTGCACAACTTCGTCCGACAGAATCGGGAATGCGCTTACATCGATGAGGAGGACGATGCTCGGTTCAGCCACAGAATGGGAGCGAATGACGACTCAGGCAGCGATGACGACGTCGCAACCGCAGAGGTTGGGCGGTATGTGGATCGCAATTCAGAAGGCGTTAGGCGGATGAGACACTTGCGCGACATCATCGCGTCGCAGATATGGAATGATCAAAGAGGTCGTAGGATATGAACTGATATCGTGTTGATAACAGCATTTTAGGTGCAGGATGTATTCGCAAATGACATATGTATCTGGTTTTGGGTATGGGAATATCGATCAAGTACGCATCGCATCAACATTTTGGTGTAGTAATTGTTATGTAACATCGCCCATATGCAGTACTACCATGATATTTTGGAGAATGGATTAATAGAAGATATAAGAAACTTACGTAAAGCACATCTAATGATGTCCAAGATGGGGCTTCAAATAGGTCCTCCCGCCAATCTAACATGATTAGGAAATTAGAAAACAAACCCAACAGCTTGTGACTTTATAGTCGTCACTACCATACAATCACCGAGAAACAAATGGTCCAAACAAACAAGAACATCGTCGAACAGAATCGGCAAGGCAACGACATTCCTAACGCCCTTCTTGATTACCAACCATGAGCTGTGCGAGGATGTCATCAATGGCCGCCGTCCGAGAGGATGTGTTGTCATCAAAGTCAGGTTGTTCCTCCATGGCCACCACATGATCAGCTATCCCCGGGTAAACTTTGTGTAACAATTCTTCCTGCTCTGGGGGGATACACTTCCTTCGGAATTGTGTGAAGCGCACATTCTCCTATTGGGAAAAACAACAACTGTCACAAGTTATGTTCGTAGTGGATGGCATATGGATGAGCAAATTGCGGACACAGGTAGGACATGAGAGCCGATACCCCAATTTTCTTATCCCACCATTCAGTAGGTGCATTCACGCAACCCCTTTCTGCATCCCAACTTAACCCTGTCTCACTATAGGTAAACGAACACCAAAGGGTCCACACTTGCTTCAGGTCTCGATGCTTGTTTTTAAGGGCCTGGAGACGACACTCCGTACCAGTATAAGTATGGAACTAACGTGCTAGACGAGACCAGCTAATTAGTCCCTCTACCCCGAAATCAGCTCGGTAGGCAATCAACGTCTCCAGGAACGCCTTTGTCAACTCGTTAGTCCAAAATGATGGTCTACTGCTGGAGGCCATGTCAACCCTCGAAGCTCAACAACACTTAGGTTGTGCAACATTGTGAATGACAATGAGACAAAGGTACGTTTAGTCGAATCCATGTCATGTAAATGAGTAACGTAGCAACTATGTAAAGGAAAATAGATCATTACCCCAACTGTGATTTTAAGGCAAGTGCCAACATTGCAAGGGGTGGTGTCATCCATTTGCTACTTATCTTTGTGCTTAGTAATTATATGAATAAATATGTGGTTATTATAAGGTTGTTTGATATGTAGATGCTCTTATATTTTTAAGTCGATTGTTGTAGACATGTCAGGTCTAATGTTGTTACAATAGATTAATGTTGATGACAAATGCTTGGTCTTACAGTTTTCACAATAAAGATGTGGGATGATCTAATCCACACACAAATGATGGGGATGTTCGAACTAAAACTAGTGAAGATTGAAGTGAGGTGCACAACGTATTAGCATTGCACAAGGACAGTGAACGAACCTAAAGTTCATCAGGGGAGTCGCCCAAATAAGTCCCACGATGCTCGACTTGCAGCTCGATAGAATCCCCGATGTGCGCCAACAGCCAGCCGAGGAGGAAGGGAGACGACGACTGAGAACGATGGAATACTAGTGGGGTGAATGGGTATGACACGTTATGACCAGGCATTCCAACCCTTTTATGCCTGTTTCATGCTTCTGTATAGATTTGGGGTATATATGGTGTCATTGAGGTGTTGAAAACAAGATGATTGAAGACAAACTTGTAACTGTGGACATATTCATTTCTTTTTGACTATATGAAGGGTAAGTTTCAACCATTGTTTTTTTTCCCATAACAAGGGTAAGTGTAGCTGACGGGTGTGGGGTACAAAAAGATTCGAAATTGATGGAGCAGAAGCATGGAGACTTGGACAAGTACAACCACATATAAGGGGGAGATTACATTCCTACATTACCTGCACATTACATTAACACATAGAACAGTTCCAATATTTGGTCACAACATAAGTCATAAGATAATTAGTCCCCCAGCTACACCGTTGGTTTCGATGCGTGGCCGACAAGCACATTCGAAACCACACCTACGGGGCTTGACTAAAAAAGGGATACCCCGGACAACCAAAACGTACACAATGGTGATGCGGGGGTGTACGGTCAATGTTTTAACATCCACACACAGCTTCACAAAAGGCGTGCAGACATCCATCACATACATACGAGTTTTACCCTACAAACTATACAACATCACCATCAACGACTCCCAAGCATGGACATCAGGTACGACCATCGACAATGACAGCCAACAACGCAAATATGGAGACTAAGGCGAACAGAAGTGCAACCGTGAGGACCATCTTCTTCTCGTCCGACGCCTGAAGCCTCGCCCACAGGGTCACGACGTAGGTGGAGAGGGAGGCGACCCTCTTCGACAACTTCTGGATGGTGGCATCAGAAGCGCCAAGCTGACGGTCACGGTCCTCAACATATGACTCGAGTTGGTGAATGCGATCATGCAGGGCATATGTCGGGTCATTGAGGTCAGGCAGAACAGGGTCTTCGTTCTGGTTGGAGCTTCCATTATCTTCAGTAGGGGGTGGGGGGGAGACTGGTTCAGATGACGGTTGTCCCTCCTCGTAATGACCCCACTGAATTCACAAAACAAAGGATGGTGGAGGTAAAATATGTTACATGAGGTTGGTGGACGTTTATAAATCACAAGCAAGTTAGACTCCGAGTCCACTGAATTCACAAAACAAATAGGTCGGACTCACATTCTCTGGATAACCGTAGGGGTAATCCCCCCGAATCCACCAATACGCATCTGGATCCCCCGACTGGTAGCTAAAGTCAGAGTCAGAGTCCGAGTTCACCATAATCACCTACACAGGTTAATGATCACATAACATAAGTTAGGATATGATACATTTACAAATCAGAAGCAAGGTAAAGACAACATCACATGACGAGAAATGGATCCACATCGGCAATTGTATATGCACTGTCCAAACATCACATAACAGTCTACCTTAAACATAATGTAAAAGTGAACCAAAAAGAACATACCCAAAAGTAGATGCATATCACAACCACAATTCTGGCTAGAAGTCATCCATCCATATTACTAAAAGAAAGATTCGTTGGGAGGGATGAATTTCATGTAACTCATTATAGGTGGGCACTGTCATCATAATCTACAGACCCAAAATGAATCAAATCAAGTAGTCCATGCATAATACAGTTGAACATGGACCTAACATGTCTTCAGTGGTGGTGAACTCTTTCATGGCATTAATGTAAGCTAATGAGTTTTCGAACTTCATTTTCTTTTCTCTTTTTTGTTCCAATAGAAAACATTGTAGTTTGATAGCATTGTAACCTTGCATATGCATATCAGATCGACAGACCCAAACTGAATCAAATAAAGTAGTCCATCAATAATACAATTGAACTTTGTGGAAACATGTCTTCAATGGTGGTCAACTCTTCGATATCGTTGTAAGCTAATGAGTTTTCGAACTCTTTTTCTTTTATCTTTTTTGTTCCATTATAAAACATTGTAGTTTGGAAGCTGTGCATTTACATATCAATTTGCATTTTGCTTGATCCAGGTAAGTAAGGGAAGATTGACGGAAGATGAAGCAAGAAAGTATTTCTAGCAGCTGATAAATGATGTTGATTACTGTCACAACAGAGGTGTTTTCCATAGAGACCTAAAGGTGATTGATTCACGGCCATTATACAATGCTTTTTACTCTACATATTGGTTTCTTGAATAAATTTGACAATCAACTACTCCACTATATCGTACACAGAAACCCAGTTCCCATGGTTCCCCATAGATGACAACCATACAGATGCAACAACGGCAATACCAGAACAAAAAAAAGACCCTATGGGTTGTGCTCAAAGTTGAAAATCACAACTAGAATGACACATTTGTCGGAGTTCTCATAGGCATAAACACAAACAGGTGATATGCAACACACAGTGTACACCCAGAGAAGGGGAAACAAAGAACGACAAGGAGGGGTATGGGAGTCTAACCGAGCCAACACCACACAAACCACTCACAAACACCATAGAAACGATAGGAGAGAGAGCATTACCGTGATTTCGCCGGAGATTGCCTTCGGAAGAAGGGTTTCTGTCGGAATCGTTGGTCGCTGCTCTCTCCTCTCTCCTCTCGCGATGTCGCCTGGGAATGCTGTGGAGAAGGGGCTACGGTTTTGAGATGAGGGCAAATTGGGATCTTTGAAGGATCCACCTCCCTCCACCTTGCCCCCTGAAGGTAGGAAAATTCGCCCATCTCCACCCCGATCCACCCCCGATTTGTTGCCCACCCCCACCCGCGCCACCTCCTACCAAACGACGCTCAGCCGCGCCACCCCCTCCACCTCCACCGGTTCCACCCCATTAATGATGGGTAGAAAACACGCCCTTAATCAAAGAATCAACTTTTGCAAATTCCAACAATTTAGGTAATAGAGGCGCTCGCATAAAAACCTAATTGTTTCTACCTTTTCTTAATTAGGATTAGTCGGCTTTCGCAAATAAACCCTAATTACGATCCAAATTCGCAATCAATTCACTTTCGCTTCATAATCGCAAACAAGGAATTTCCTCAACTCTCGCAAAGGATTAAGCATATAGATAAATGATGATAAACACTCACAAATTCATAGATTTATAAATCCAACACACATATCTATCGTTGGGCTCACCCCAACCCTAAAAGATAGGAATTAGAAAGAAACCATTATAAAAGAAAACAACCTTAACATAAAACAAAACCTTAAACTTACAACCGTTCAATCGTCTCCTTCTTCATCCTCTCTCCACTCGGCCTCTCTCTCTCTCTCTCTCTCTCTCCGCTCTCCCCTAACTACGTGCGCCCGAATGCGACTTGACTTCAATGAATAAAACCTAGACCTAATGCCTTTATTTATAGTAGACTAATCCTTGCTGACCAAGGAAAGTAAATTCTGTCTAATTGCAAAAGATAAAACTTCTTAAATAAAATAAATATCCAAATAAATTCCCTAGGGTAAATAAGAAAATACTCATAAGAAAAGAGTTTGTCTAACTAAGATAAAGATATATCCCTTCATGGTCAAGCAATCCTCTTCTCACTCGGTCTTCTCAACTCGGCTCTGCAGTTTATTGGCTTTTTGGTCGACATCGAGTGGTGCTTGGTCAATATCGAGCACTTCTGTTGGCTTTTTTCAACATTCAGCTCCGTCTTGAAACGCACTTTCCCGAGTCCTTGTTCGCCCGATTGAAGCATATGAACATGTGTTGGAAAGCTCTTTTCGAAGGCTACAACTCTCATGAAGGCATCAGAATTTGATTCAGAATTATGAAAGGTGAAAATTGGACTTTTCTCTAGATTCACCATCCTGTTAGCTTCTTCAATGCCTTCATGACTTTTCTTTAAGCTCCAAAGTGCGCCCAAGCCTCTCCAAATCAGCTCTAAATCCCTGAAAAATCACACTAAACTTTGTGTAGACTCCATATCTTGCAATTTATCAACAACTACACATATTCCATACTTTCCCAATACAAAATATGCAAAAAAGACTCAAATATGGACTATAAACATGATGCAAAATAAGACAAAAAAACAAGGACATCAAATCACCCCATACTTAAGATTTCTTGTCCTCAAGCAATACCCTTAACTCGTCACATAGATAAAGCAAAAATACTCTCAACATCATAGACCTTGTTTTTATATTACCGCTAACAACTTCATCCCATCCTCGCAACGGTACTTTGCCATCCACCATTACTTTTCCTTCCAACCTTTCACACAAAAGGAGGGTTAAATAAAAGCACAATTTTCAATCGATAAATGCAACAATAATCAAGCGGACTCTTAGGCTCATAAAGAAGTTGAGGGTAAAAGGCTTAAGGTGGGATATGTTTGGTCATGTGGTGCTAATAATCCGAGGAAATGGAGTTCTTTCCAAAATTCATACCACATTTCTTCTTCTTTAGATTTCCTCACCTTTCTCTCATCACTCTTTTCTCTTTTAACAAATATTTCTTTTACCTCTCTAACCTTAGCATTGCCTTTTCGCAAGTCGCAAACATGGGTGTCATGAATGGCCCCGAATACTTAGTGCTTTGGACTCCTCACCTCGTGTCCCATCTCGCCTAGACTAATATCTCGAGCAAGCAGGGTTGATCATCCTTAAATCCTAGGTGACCAAATTTTCTTTCACTCATTAAATTTTCCATAATTTCAATCATCCTACCATCAAACACCAATAATGATAATAACAACACAAACAACCATATAACATCTCCAAAGATGACTTCCATTCTCAACATAATCTTCGAATAGGAAATAAGGTAGAAAATGGGCAATATGTATAACATGTGGAGCAAAAATAATGTAAGGCTTAAAATATGGCTTTTGTGATGCAAATAAGTATAAGTATGGCTAGGATATAAAATAAGCTCATATTTTTTTATTTTTTTTTTGATTAGGAAATAATTCGAGACCGGACAGGCCCGGACCTCGATAGGCCGACAAAGTCGGCAGACGGCAAGCCGTCTAAACATACAGCATAGCAAAAGAAAATACAACATAAAAGCATAATACAGACACCTAATACAATAAAAGAACTAAAAAACCCGGAAAACACGAGGCCCTAAGCACACAAGCGGACAGCGAGCGCATGGGACAGAACCGAATCCCGCCGGAACACAAGGCAAAAGCCCTTGGGCCCAAAGGAACACAATCCAGGCCCGGTAAAGGCAACTTGGACAAAGGAGCGCCTAGGGTTAATAGTCATTGAAGCCGGCAAGAATCAACCACGACAGAACCGAATCCCGCCGCCAGCAAACACCTACCACCACCAGGGGAAGGCGGAAAGGGACGCCGGGGAGGGAAAGGAAGTCAGGAAGAGACCAGGAGCCACCAGACACCCCTGGGAAGGGGTAAACAGGACGCCGGAGAGGGGCGAGACTGGATAAAGAGGCCGACGCCCCGAGCAGCGCCGGAACCAGGCGCGAGGCCAGCAACGACGGCGACGAGACGGGGGAAGAGAGGGCAACCAGAGCCACCACCGGCGATAGATGGGGGTCGAGAAGGGAATAGACACCCGACGGAGGATGTCCGGAAAGCCCAGAAAAAGATTCAGCCACCACGGACAGTCGGGAACGGAATCGTCCAGATCCAATGGATTGCGAGAGAGAGGAACCCTCAAAACCGGCAGACAACCGCCACAAACGAGGGATTGAAGGCCCGAAAGCCAGATCTGGCGAGGAGGAGAGTACAGCCGCCGTACAGGGAATCATTCGAGACCCGGTAGGGGTGGGTTTAGGCTCTCGAAGGAGATTTAGGGCTCCCGGAGGAGATTTAGGGCTCCCGAAGGAGATAAGAGAACTCGGCACAACAACCGGCGACGAGCAGCATAGTCGGAAAAGGTGATGCGCTCGGAGGAGGAGGGGTGGTTCTCTCCCTTAGAAAAGAGAGAGTTTTTGGTATCTGGTTTCCTGAATGGTTCTCTTATTCTTATAAAATAAGCTCATATGGAAAATATAAAGTCCACCATTATATATTATCATCACAAATATAAAAAAACAACATCAAAGTTACCTTCTTTTGGTGACTCTCCAACTTTCTCAAACCAAGTATGGCATTTCCTGTCCTAGGAAAATAAGTTGCAATATCTCTAACAAGGTCCATTTTTGCGTCATAAAGTATTTTCTAGGCTTTCGTGAAATATTCCATTCAAAACACATAAGGGTGATATCCGTCCAAAAACGAAAACAAAAACTCAAAATTAAAAACAAGAAACAAACATGCATTTTTTTGTGATTTTTGACATTTTTCTATTTATTTATTTTTGGTATTTTTCAAAAATTTTATGACTCAATAAAACAAAAATAACACCACCAAAAACAATCCTCAAGCCATAAGCATATAATAAGTTGTTACCCCCACCTCATACTTAAAAATTACTTTGTCCTCAAAGTATAATCTCAAAAATAAGAGATGGGTGTAAACGAAGAGTTACAAGATAGGTAGGAGCTAGTTTCGAACCGGAGATAGGTGTCATTGTCCGCTACTAGTAGTCAACATCGACTAAGGGGTAGTCGACGTCGACTGCAACTCTGCTCCAAGGTGAGTCGATATAGGTAGCCTTCCACATGTGGTCAACGTCGACTCATCAGGTCGATGTCAACTGCAATCTATGTTCCTCAGCAGCTCGAGGGTGGTTGATAGACGATTTTTAGTCGCGTAAACCGTATCAAAATAAATCCGAACCTACCTAACTAATGTAGTGTGGTAAGCACGAGTCGATCCCACAGAGAATAAAGTTATTCCTAAGTTAAGTTTATTTACCAATTAATAGGAAAAGGGGGGGTTTTGAATGGTGAAAATAAGAAAGAAAATAAAATAAACTATAAACAAATTAATGGAGATAACGATTAATAAAATAGTTTCACCTACAATTATCCACTTTAGTTGGTTAAATTGATATTGTAACTTCCTCCTGTCCTTTTATGATTCCTATGAATGCCCTTGTCCCAACCTAATATAGTTACTAGTCCAACCAGTCCTAGAAACCCTTATCAATCGAACAGTCCCTAAAGAAGGATTTAACCCAATTGATAGCTTTAAGTTCAGAGATTAACCAAGGTATTTGCAGTCCCTAAAGAGGGATTTAACAACACATCCAACTTCCTACTCATTCAATTAGTTCAACCAGCCCTAAAGGAACAAGTTTGCCACTTGGGTTAAGGTTCACAACCAGGAATCTACAAAACCCTAGCAATTGAATTGATTCTAACTAGTTGCGTGGGCTAGAAAGAATAAAACAATAGACAATCAAGCACAAAGAAGTTGAAACATTCAATATAGGAAATAAGGAATAAGAATTAGAAACTCACAATCAATCCAAACAAAGCTTCAAATTGTAAACGAAACGGGAGAGTTTAGATCTCCATAGAAATAAAACAAAAGACAATTAGGGTTAAAAAGGAATAAGAGTAGTCGGCCGTTCACGTATACCACGTTCGGCCTCCCCCTGTTCGTATTGCTCTATGAATGTATATATAGTATATAGTAGAGCACTTATATCCTAATCTATCTAATCTATTCTATCCTAATTTAAAATATATATAATATATCATTCTAACTTGTATTGAAACTAACGACAAATCACTAAAGTAGTAACAAGCAGCTCCTGCATCCGTGTGTGGGCTCCCTCCGCCTTGCATCGTCCGAACTCACAAGTTGACGCATCGGGCCGTACATGAATCGATATGAGCCATCCCATCTTACTTTCCAATTCGCAAAACAATCCCATAAATTATCATCAATCTCCGAATTCGTACGATCCAGTCCGAAAATACCTGGAATATATAAAAACAATAGTGTAGACTCCGAAAACCAAATAATATAAATTAAGCTATAAAATATATAAAAATGCTCTAAATTAATATGCAAATCTATACCTATAACATGACTAAAATAGACTCTATCAAACTGCCCCATGCTTAGACTTTTGCTTATCCCCAAGCAAACTATCACAAAACAAAGACATCTTGTAATTAAACAGTGCATGATATGCATCATAACTAAGCTAAATGCAACCTATTATGACTATCTAAATGTATGCTATCAAACTCCCCCACACTTAAGCTTTTGTTTGTCCTCAAGCAATGAAAAACAAATATAAAATTAATCATCCCACAAATAAGATCTTCATGCTTTAATTTTATAAAAGCAACATTAAGCAATAGGAGTCATGAATAAGAGAACAAACATCCTAGCAAGTATATGAGCGATCCAATAGTAAAGGCAAATTTTAATCCAACCTCAACGGGATAATGTGTTTCACTCAAGCTCTCATGTGTTTAGGCTTTAAAGTACAACTCACAACTCAATCCAAAATGCTATATACACCGTGAAAGTCATCGCTTGCAAACAACATCATGAGGACTTTTATAGGGTTGTAATGGGGCTTTGGTAGGAACATAAAGTATGAGAAATATTTAGGCTTGTGGTGCTAAAAATCCGGGAAAAAGGAACAGCAATCAACCAGAACAACACCAAAACTTCCATACTTCGTAAACCATTCCAATAACATAAACTCCAATACACATCAATAAACACTTTTCGATTTCAATAACCATACCATTCATGCAATTTTTTCGTCTGGGGATTATGACTTCTTTTCTTTTCTTTTATGCTTACTTTTGCCCCTAGGTGAATTTTATCCTCCCTAGGTCCAAGCTTACTAGACTTTTACTCCTAAGTGAATTTTATCCTCCTTAGGCCCCTAGTAACAAGTCATCTCTATTATGCAAGAAGGGTTACCTTATTTTGGCTGTGCCTCTCACAATACACAACCATACATACATCATCTCCACTCAAAGCAACTCCAACATAAAGATTTTTTCACCAATTCTCCTCCTAATTCTCGGATAGGGTCAGGCTAATCATTGGCTATGATATATTTTTGTGGAGCTATCAAAAAGAATAGGCTTTAAGGCTCAGATGGGCTTTAAGCAAATGATAATGCAAGGGTAGATTAGGGTATAATACGGCTAAAGAAAACATGCCTCAATCATTTGAAATTCACAAGCAACAAACATGTGCAATACGGTATTGAAATAAGAAGCATATGGAGAGTATAATCACACAATAAAAGCAAAAGGGAATAATATGTAAAGTCCCTATAAGGCCAAAACAAACTCACAAGGGTTATATTTTTTTAGATTTCAATTAAACCTCAACTATGAACCATACTTGCTCAATTATATTCTCAAATCATGCTCCAAAAATCATTTCCAAGCAATTCATGGGATTTATGCAATAAGATCATAAAATGAATTAGACGACAAACTAAACCAAGATGGGTATCGTTAATAACACCTAAATGCAATGAAATGCATAATAAAAATTGAAAAAAAAAACTAACATAAATATATAAATACGGAGCTACACTTGAATTCCCCACCCCATGCTTAAAATCTTACTTTGTCCTCAAAGTAAAGAAAAATAATAAAAGAGTAAGGGGAAACTCACTAAGTCATCAGGCATTCCAGAACAACCTCTAAGCTCAAGCGGAGATAGTGGTGCCGTGCAGCCTTTGAACAAACCAAGAAATTCAGCAACTTCTCAAAGGTATAGGACCTATCCAACACCACAAATAGTAGAAAAAACAAGCAAAACTTGCATAGCAATCAGCCACCAAAATCAGTTAAGTAACAAAGGAATATGAAAGCATAAAATTCAGCAAGATAGGTGACTATTCCTAAGTACTAACACCCTCAAAACATTATAAAAGAGTAGAAATTACCGCCCTGGGTGTTCAGCAGAAACTTTCAGCAACTCTTGGATGTAATTGCCAGCCGTGAACCTTCTTGGAGTTGGACAAATATAGGGCTATCCTCTTTGCAAAACGCCTGGCCATGGCACAAAACAAAAAGAATGCACCACAAACAAACACATTCCAACCACCAAGAAAAATATACCATCCAAGAATGAAGAACAACAAAGACCATTCAAACCAAAAAAAATCAGCCCCTACAAGTCATGCTCAATCACTTTTATCAATTTTAAAACATGGAATTCAAGTGATTTCAGGGAGCAACCTAGCTAGAAAAAATTGAAACATGGGCACGAGCACCACCTCAAAGTTAGCTTGTCTTGATAATAGCACTCGAGACTAAATAAAAACATTTAGCTGATTTAAAATATAGCAAGAAGAAATCAATCAGTCACAATGAGTTCAGGAGCCACCAGAGGCTACAAAATTCAGCAATCATCATATCACCTCATGAAAATAACCTCACTTCAAATTCCAACAAAAACCACAAATAAGTCCGCTGCATCAAAATTTAGCAGTGTAGAATCAAGGCATTAAGATCTCAATGTCAAAATTTAAGCAATTTAGTTGCACTTGCCAATCTTGAGCACCAATTCAACTAATAAGCAATCAAAATTTCAGTCATAACCAATCGAATCCAAGCCAAGACAATAATAACCAAGGAATCAAATCATAACCAATCAAATCCAGAAATCGTGAAGTGGAAATTCGATGGTACCTTCACTTACCTGCCGATACTGAAGTCCAGGGAATCACAGGCATGGTCGAGAGGAATCACGGCCACACGGAGCAGCATCGGCGATGGCGGAGTGACGAACAGCGGTGGCGGAATAAGCCTCGCCGGTGGCTTTGGTGTAGGAGGCGAGGGTTATGCTGTTTCTGGTAGTGACCGCGGCACTGAATGGTGGAGGCGCGGGTTGAAGATGCGACCAGGAGAGAGAGAACCAGGCGGTGGTGGTGGTCGGCCGGCGGCTTCAGATGGCCGAAGAGGGTCTGGAGTGGAGAGGAAGCAGACGGAGAGGAAGGTGCGCAATCCAGAGCATCGGAGTAGTGGCTGCTGGCGGCTAGCGGAATCAGTCATGGCGCAAAAGAGATCGATAGGGCTGCTGGTGGCTTGGTGGTCTGGCGAGAGGCGATGGGTGGTGCGGTGATGAGGAAAGCCGATGAGGAAGGGGCGGCGCTCAGCAGGAGAACAGAGACGGGTGGAGAGAGGAAAGGAAGAGGGACACGGGAATAGGTTTTTTTTTTTTACGAAAATAAAAAAATCTGAAAATTATTCCTAACTAAAAATAAAAAGAAATAAAAAGAATCATACCTTTCTAAGATCAGACGTTGTTAACGCCCTCAGTAGCCTATCATATTCTTGTGCACACATCTTACAAGGCACATCATAGCACAATAAATTGAAAGCATAAAATGTGAAACTTAAGACCCCTTTCAATCTATCAAAGAGTCTAGCATGACTCTCTGCAGAAGGAATATGATACCACCAGCACAGTTCCGCTGGTGGCTTTTCAAAATAGCAATCAAAAGGATCAACATAATCACCATTACCTTCAAGATTGCAAAAGTTTACCTTTATTATCTCTTGAGCCTCAGTTGATGGCTCTAGACTTGATTCATCAATGGGCAAGCTCAAAATGGATGGTGCAGATGGAGTAGGAGACACATCACATGTAACCTCATGCGTCGACTCATGAGATTCCAAGTTAGGAAGCACTAGACCTTCTCCTCCATCGTCGAAGACACTATCGTTGTCTGCAACCAATTCCTCTTCTTCTTCGAAGCTCCTTTCTTTCTCACCTTTTGCACTTAAAATTTGAATGAGTTGGCTCATCTGATTCTCCAAGTTTTTACAGCGGCTCATTTGCTCCTCCAATTTTCCGATTCGGCTCATTTTTCTTTCCTTTAACTGATACAACACTTGAGTAAGAGTGTCCAATGGATCCTCCAGGTGTGTGACAGAGTCCTCCATCGGAGGAGAGGACGTAGCGAGCAAGACTTCTTGTGAAACATGGTAATCCGTATAACAGAAAAAATCCCACAACCCCGACAATCCTCCTAACCGTTTCAGGCCTCCGTTACTCATGTACTCAGCAAGTACTCGCGTCTCAACAGTCATCCCATCAAGTATGCAAATAATCATATCTCGGATGCTGAATTGATAGCCCCATGAACCAAGGTCATCAACATACTCATGCAATCTAGTGAAGTATTGGTGAAAGTTCTCACCTTCAAACTGCGCTAATCTCAACATCTTGAAAAAGTTAGTAGCAAGGGTGTTGTGAACCGTAAGATAGGCTCACAACAAAGTTAGATATATGCACAAAAATCAATAAATACACAAAACAAAGAAATAAACTTGATTCCCCGGCAACGGCGCCAATTTGATAGACGATTTTTAGTCGCGTAAACCGTATCAAAATAAATCCGAACCTACCTAACTAATGTAGTGTGGTAAGCACGAGTCGATCCCACAGAGAATAAAGTTATTCCTAAGTTAAGTTTATTTACCAATTAATAGGAAAAGGGGGGTTTTTGAATGGTGAAAATAAGAAAGAAAATAAAATAAACTATAAACAAATTAATGGAGATAACGATTAATAAAATAGTTTCACCTACAATTATCCACTTTAGTTGGTTAAATTGATATTGTAACTTCCTCCTGTCCTTTTATGATTCCTATGAATGCCCTTGTCCCAACCTAATATAGTTACTAGTCCAACCAGTCCTAGAAACTCTTATCAATCGAACAGTCCCTAAAGAAGGATTTAACCCAATTGATAGCTTTAAGTTCAGAGATTAACCAAGGTATTTGCAGTCCCTAAAGAGGGATTTAACAACACATCCAACTTCCTACTCATTCAATTAGTTCAACCAGCCCTAAAGGAACAAGTTTGCCACTTGGGTTAAGGTTCATAACCAGGAATCTACAAAACCCTAGCAATTGAATTGATTCTAACTAGTTGCGTGGGCTAGAAAGAATAAAACAATAGACAATCAAGCACAAAGAAGTTGAAACATTCAATATAGGAAATAAGGAACAAGAATTAGAAACTCACAATCAATCCAAACAAAGCTTCAAATTGTAAACGAAACGGGAGAGTTTAGATCTCCATAGAAATAAAACAAAAGACAATTAGGGTTAAAAAGGAATAAGAGTAGTCGGCCGTTCACGTATACCACGTTCGGCCTCCCCCTGTTCGTATTGCTCTATGAATGTATATATAGTATATAGTAGAGCACTTATATCCTAATCTATCTAATCTATTCTATCCTAATTTAAAATATATATAATATATCATTCTAACTTGTATTGAAACTAACGACAAATCACTAAAGTAGTAACAAGCAGCTCCTGCATCCGTGTGTGGGCTCCCTCCGCCTTGCATCGTCCGAACTCACAAGTTGACGCATCGGGCCGTACATGAATCGATATGAGCCAGCCCATCTTACTTTCCAATTCGCAAAACAATCCCATAAATTATCTTCAATCTCCGAATTCGTACGATCCAGTCCGAAAATACCTGGAATATATAAAAACAATAGTGTAGACTCCGAAAACCAAATAATATAAATTAAGCTATAAAATATATAAAAATGCTCTAAATTAATATGCAAATCTA
This sequence comes from Persicaria maculosa, assembly GCA_963922045.1. Lineage (NCBI taxonomy): Eukaryota > Viridiplantae > Streptophyta > Magnoliopsida > Caryophyllales > Polygonaceae > Persicaria > Persicaria maculosa. Next base: position 48,375,781 of record OY998259.1, on the reverse strand, counting down.
TACCTATAACATGACTAAAATAGACTTTATCAGTGGTCGATGTTGATCACTAATACTCGATGTGGCTCGGCCTAGGCATGGTCGATGTCGACTAATCAGGTCGATATCGAGTGCAATCTCATAACTCTGACTTTTCTTGGTTCATCTTCTTTATGCTTTGCACTTGAAAATATTAGTAATGCAGGACAAAAAAAAAACTCCAAAAATCCAAGGTTATGCATAATTATTATTAACTAAAAAAATAAAAATAAAAATAAAAATAATAAAAAGAAACAAAATAGCGGGTTTCCTCCCATAAGCGCTAAATTTCAAGTCTCTAGCTCGACCAACTTCCCTTTTAGCCTTAGTCTGACTCATCTTTGTCTAGAGGTATAGGTGGGTCTGGTGATTCATCTGGTGGTGGGACTGGGATACGTGGAATGTCATCCAGGGGCATCATATGGAGAAGCTTAAATCTCTCCGAGTGAATGCTCCATGGCTCCACCCATTCATCTTCTCTGGCTCTAACTAGCCTGCATAAGAGAAGACATAAAACAAATCCACATATCTCATAATTGTCTCTCTTCCGCTTTATAGGTTGACTTGATTGCGCATATCCACCATAGCAAAACAATGGAGTGGGAAGAGATACTTCAACCTCATCATGCGAAGCTTCATGCCACTTTGTGAGGACCCCATACTTGAACACGAACATCGGTTGCTCAAAATCATCGGGGATAGCCTTCACCTTGTAAGGTAAAAGCGACCTTGGAATACCATGGGCAACGACATCCATCTTCTTCTTTTCTAGCTCTTCATCTTCTTGGGATCCTTCAAATGATTCGACAAAGATAGATAGCAAAGGTGGAATCGAGATCGAGGAAGGACATACTTGGGCTCCTATAGGATGGTCGACATCGACCAAGGGGCAGTCTATGTTGACTGGATGTTGCGATCTATAAGATGGGTCCAATTTTCCCCTAATCTGGCGGGTTTCTATGACATCAATAGTTGTGCGATGTTTTAATTCCACCGTCTCTCCATCCATCTTCTCTATGCGCTGCTGCGATTCCGCTATCTGTTGTTGTAACTCCGCTATTTGTTGGTGAAGCTCCGCCAACTTGACCTATTCATCATGAGCGTCTGACATTGTCTCTCTTGTAGATCATAATAAGAACACACAAATTAAATAGCAAGAGGCCTCGACACCCAGTTGGTGTCGATGAGGCGGGTAGTGGGAAGTGTGATGTTCAAGAAAATAAAAACTACTAAAATAAAAGAAAAGAAGAATAAAAACAAACTAAAATAAAAAGAGAAAAGAAAAGAAAATAATATATACAAAAAAAAGGATGGGCCATTCCCAAGGTAAGGGATCACCGCAACAATAAACATATGTGTAGACCATAAATCACATAAAAGAACATGATTTTCATCAAAGAATCAACTTTTGCAAATTCCAATAATTTAGGTAATAGAGGCTCTCGCATAAAAACCTAATTATTTCTACCTTTTCTTAATTATGATTATTCGACTTTCGCAAATAAACCCTAATTAGTATCCAAATTCGCAATCAATTCACTTTCGCTTCATAATCGCAAACAAGGAATTTCCTCAGCTCTTACGAAAGATTAAGCATATAGATAGATGATGATAAACACACACAAATTCATAGATTTATAAATCAAACACATATATCTATCGTTGGGCTCACCCCAACCCTAGAAGAGGGGAATTGGAAAGAAATCATGATAAAAGAAAACAACCTTAACATAAAACAAAACCTTAAACTTTCAACCGTTCAATCGTCTCCTTCCTCATCCTCTCTCCACTCTCTCTCTCTCTCTCTCTCTCTCTCTCTCTCTCTCTCTCTCTCTCTCTCTCTCTCTCTCTCTCTCTCCCTCCGCTAACTACTTGCGTCCGAAGACGACTTGACTTCAATGAATAAAACCTAGGCCTAATGCCTTTATTTATAGTAAACTAATATTTGCTAGCCAGGGAAGTAAAATCAATCTAATTGCAAAAGATAAAACTTGCTAAATAAAATAAAGGGGAAACTAATTAAAATACCCCCACCTTTGGGGGTATGGTAAAAATATATCCCCAACTTTCAAATGTAAAAAAAATATCCCGATCTTTGAGGGTAGTGGTAATATATTACCACAATTTTTTTTACGAGTCCAAAATGTTGATAAGGCAGTCTACGTTGATTTTTTTTACAAGGGTTTTCTTAAACAGTGCTCTAAGGGAAAAAAAATAAAGAGTTTGACCGAGTTCAGACCCAACGTCTTTTCCTCCCTCACATCTTCTTTCGTGGTCGCCTCTTGAGTTGGCTTCCTGGTAGCTCATGGTTCCTCTTCAATGTCAGTCTTCCTCCCTCGTGGTTGACTATCTTGAGTTGTCTCTCTCACATCTTCTTCACCTCTGATTCGTTCGCGAACTTGGTTCGGTAAGTTTTATTTTTTTTCCCTCTTCGTTGTTGTAGGTTTAGTTTTGTTGTCGGTTTAGTGTTAGAAATAGTCGGGTTGTGTTAATTTGAGGCAATTTTGACTGGATTAGTTGCTTGGTTGAATCAATTTCGTTTTTCCGGTTTAATTTGTTATCGTTTTATTTTTTCCCTAAGGAAACCATTCAAGAAAACCCAATTTTTGTGTTAATTTGTAAAAAAAGGCTTCCACGTATGTTGTCTTGTCAAAAAATAATCCGCGTAAGCTACATTGTCAACATTTTTTACCCGTGAGAAAACACAGGGTAATATATTACCACCACCCTCAAAGGTTGGGATATTTTTATTACATTTGAAAGTTGAGGATATATTGGTATTTTAATTAGTTTTCCCTAAAATAAATATCTAAATGAATTCCCTATAGTAAATAAGAAAATACCCATAAGCAAAGAGTCTATTTAACTAAGATAAAGATATATCCCTTCATGTCCAAGCAATCATCTTCTCACTCGGACTTCCCGACTCGGCTCTACAGTTTTCTGAATTTTTGGTCGACATCGAGTGGTGCTTGGTCGATATCGAGCACTTCTGTCAGCTTCCTTCAGCATTCAGCTCCGTCTTGAAATGCACTTTTCCGAGTCTTCGTTCATCTGATTGACGCATATAAATATGTGTTGGAAAGCTCTTTTTTAGGGCTATAACTCTCATGAAGGTATCAGAACTTGATTCAAAATTATGAAATGCGAAAAGTGGGCTTTTCTCCGGCTGCACCATTCTGCGCTGTTTCTTAGCTTCTCCAATGCCTTCATAACTTTCCTTTAAGTTTCAAAGTGCGTCCAAGCCTCTTCAAATCAGCTCTAAATCCCTGAAAATCACACCAAACTTTGTGTAAACTCCAAATCTTGCAATTTTCAACAAATACACATATTTCATACTTTCCCAATACAAAATATGTATAAAAGACTCAAATATGGACTATAAACATGATGCAAAATAAGACCAAAAACAAGGACATCACCAAGCTCTCTAAAATAGCATGTGGGAGATTGTCGCGTCTATCTCAACTCTCCCATGCCCTTTCCCACTGACAAATAAGGTCAAACATGCCAAGCTCCGACTATCCAAACCCCATACCCCAGATTCTGTAACACCCCCTTTTAGATCCCAAAGGGGTGTTGCAGCGCCAGTGAACCCGCAGACTTTAATGTCTTTGAATTCACCTGAGGCTTATAGGGACATGCAACCATGCTCCCATAAACAAGATGATAAATTTAAATACAATAAAATAGGCGGAAGTCAATAGAATTTATTAGTTCAAAATATCACCACAGTAACATAAAAATGCCAAAACCATAAAGTATGAGTAATTTCCAAAATAACTAAGACTAAAGTAGCGATGCGGAAACTCTTAGAGGTTCAAAACTTGAAAAAAAATATTCAATAAATGACAGTCTTCTCTTCAACTCTCTCCTGCTCCGCTGCTTGCACTAGACCTGTGGAATATGGTCTGGTGTTTCGTGAGAACGAAGGACACCAGCCATCCAATAAATAGGATGGTTAGTACAATAAAGACTAGCAAATGATAGGGAAAATGTTCAGACTTTAGTCTTACAGTGACCATAAAATGGTATGTCTCAGGTTAAGGGAATGACATGAATATTTATAGTAGAAACTGAATAAAAAGGATAAAAATTCACACATGACTCGGATGATCATAACGATCGATTATAAGATAAGAAAAAGAATTATACTCGAGGCAGATAAGTATAATAACTGAAATGATCACCTATTTAACAGCCGATAATAATCACAATAATGATAACGATAATAATAATAATACTACGTGGTACCGGTCGGGCCTTTAACAAGGACCACGACCTACATCAGATCGTTGTTTTATCACCCCGCAGAGAATGCATTCCGGGATGGTGTTTCATGAAACCTTGTAAGGTGGTGGCTTAACGAACCACAACCTGCAAGTCAGTCTACTGCATAACTTGCCAAAGGCATAAAGCCACTCGCATCACGTGGTGCGCATTTTAACATATCATAACTAAGCATCACATGGTGCCTATCTTATCATACATAAACAATTTATACTAGGTGATCATAATAACGACATTAAATCAAACAGGGACAAGCATCATGCCACTAGTTTGCATGAAAGAACAAGCAGAATATCATGCACTTTAGGAAGAAGAAAATGGGCAACATTTACTTATCTTGTGTTATAAACAAACAATCACATATAAACTGCATATCACTATAATTCATTTAATAATTGCCCATTAATTTAACTCATGCCAATTTATGATTAAAAAGATAAATTACATCAAGTAGACGGGTATGCAATTTATCGAAATTGGCAAGGAAATTGGCCACAGGGCCGCATTCGACACGGAAGAATTTAAAAGGCACGTCAAAGGAAAATCACGAAACATGCAAAAGGCATTGAACGAAATCACTTGCCTTGACTTTCGATAATCAGCTGATGACAACCAGGCGAGATTTTAGCACCTATCGAATCCAACGGAAAAAGGAATATTAATATTGATATTTTATGAAATTAACTTTACTTAACTCAATTTTAAATTGAATTAATTCTATAAAGTTAAATATTATATACCAATATGAATTCCTCGGGGAGCGGGATCCGACGTGAGTGCTTCGAGGTTGCTTGGTGTCGCTGAAACGGGCAAGAATCGAATGGTTTAGAAATATAGGCCATCTAACTTAATAAATAATTAACTTAGGGCCAGAAGCGAAAATAATATAAGAACAAGAGAGATTTCTGCAATTGAAGCAAAAGAGATTAAAATCTCTGTTCACTTTCTTATTCGCAAGCACATACAGGGGAAGAAGAAGACGCAGGCGAGGGCCGATGGCTCGGCGCGGCTCTCCGGCGTCGGTGGCTAGCGGCGAAGGCGGTCGGCTCGACGGCGACGGACTGCTGCAATGGTGGCCGGCCGTGGAATGCGACGGTGGTGGACAAGGGGGCTCCCGATTGCAGTGGCTCGGCGGCAACAGGGTGATTCGAGGCGCAGGGCGGCGGAGATCGGAGGCGGCTCGACCTGGGCGTTCTCCGGGCAGGGGCTGTGGCTCGGATGCTGGCGGTAGGGGACTCTGGGAGTCCGGCACTGGTGCACAGCGGTGGGCGGAGGCGGTACTGCGCTCGGCTTAGCGAATTGGGAGAGGAGAGGAAGCTTTGTTTGACTGATGGAAATTAACGGGGTTCCTCCTCTGATTTATAGGGCTTGGAAATGAAAGAGATAGGGAAGAAGAGGTTGATCCAGTTGCTGAGATCTCGGATTTGGCTGAGGTTGAGGATAATTCCCTTTGGGTTTATCTGAAGAAGATACGTGCTTAGGGAAGAAGATAAAGGTAAAAAGGATCCCCTCTTTTATTTTTACCTTAGTAAAAAAATAAGTGGGCCTTAATTTGGGCTAGAAATAATAGGCCTTTTCTATTGGGTTTTCTCTTGTAGAAAAGAAGTATGTTTTTGACTATATATTATACATATGTTTGGAATGCATATATTATATATTAGCGGAAAGAAACATTATTTAATTTGACTTTATAAATTAAATAAATTAAATAGCAAGAATGTTTAGAGAAGAATATTAAAGTAATATAATTACTCTAATTTATAGTATATATCTTATGTGAATTTATTGGCTTCCCAAATTCACATAGCATAATATAATATTCTTTAAAGAAATATCCCAAAAATAATTTGGGGTGTTTCAGATTCAAGCTCCGACCGTTTTGGTATCACACCCAGAACAACTCCTATGGTTTGACCCTTTCCATCCATGATTTTGTAGTTTGGCCCAGGAGGGCATGCATATGTATATCTTTGTTATGGTCTTCATGCAATGCTCAATGTGGTTGCTGACAATCAAGGGGATGACGCCACTGTCTTGATTCGTTCTGCTGCACCTGCTGCTAGTAACATTACGGTTCATTCTTTTAGCATGTTGTTATATTTCAAATGAAGAATAAATAGGAATTGAGAGTGGAATAGAAGCTGAAAGAAGAAGTCTTTCTTGGTTTTTGAGTGCGCAATCCATCCAATTTCAATAATAGAACCAGCTATTAATCCACACATAATACAAGCAAGGGTTCACTTGCTACATCCCTCAAGCTAGAACTGATTTATATCCCTCCAACATGGACCACATGGTGTATGGGATTCTACCCAGCGTGTCTTGTAACCTCCATAGGTAGATTTTGCAAAATAACTGTCAATTTAAAAATTGACGATAAGGATCTTGCCCCCTCTATCACAACCCCCAAATTATAGAGAGAGAGAGAGAGAGAGAGAGAGAGAGAGAGAGAGGATTTTGCCCACTCTAACCATAAAGTTTTCCAAAAACTCTATTGAATCAACACAATGGTGTTTGACTGTTTGTGGTTTTGCTTTGTTTATTTTTTGGAATGCTTTGTAATGGTATCATTATAGGTTTGAAGACTATTCAACAACGCCGTGATCAGATCACTGAGAAGAATATTCTTCTAACTGGGTCAGGGAAGGTCAATTCGTCATCGTGTTCTTTGTTTATGATATTAATAGACCGTATAATATTCAGTAGCTGGCAATGCAATCATACTTTACTTTGGACTTGATAATTTTCAACATATGCAAACACCTTTTTGTTTCTTTCCAGGTTGGGCAAGCGTTAGGGCTTACAACAGAGTTGTCTAATCATCCCATGTTTGAGCCAGGTGGCCTAGAACTTCTAGATGGATCAATGCCATAAAATATACTGGTTGGTCCACGTGTTGGGATTGAATACGCCTTGCCTGACCATGCGAGTGCACCATGGAGGTAATTACTAAGATCATTGCGGGAAGAATCAAAGCTGATCTGAAGGAGTTGATTTCATACAGTTAGGGAGCTTTCATTCCGGGTCGTTCAATCATTCATAATTGTGTTGTTGCCCTGGAGATTGTGAACAGTTATGGTACAAAAGGGTTTCACCGAGATGCATGATAAAGGTGGACCTGCAGAAGGCTTATGACTACTTGGATTGGGGTTTCATTGAGATAACCCTCGCATATCTCAACTTCCCAAGAAATCTAGTTTTGTTGATTATGGATTGTATCTCCTCTGCTTCTTTCTCGGTGCTCATAAACGGATCGTCGAAGGGGTTCTTCTGGGAAGAAGGGGGATTAGACAGGGAGGCCCGCTCTCTCCTTACATTTTTGTTTTATGTATGAAAATGCTTAGTAGAATGCTTCAGAAAGTTGCAGACAACCCATCCTTCAAGTTCCATCCGAAATGTAAACAACTCAAGCTCACTCACCTTGCTTTTGCTGATGACTTGCTCGTCTTCTACCATGCTGATAGCTCATCAGTGAGGATCATCAAGGAGTGCCTGGACTCCTTTTTTGTTGTTTCTGGACTGAATGCTAACAAGGACAAGAGTGAAGTTTTTGTTGCGGGTACTTCGACTAAGCTAGCGGCCTAGATTACCCAACAGCTTGGGTTCACTGCTAGAAATTTCCCTGTCTGCTACTTGGGTATGTCGCTGCACTCAAAGACGGTCGTTGTTGCTGAGTATGAAGCTTTGTATGACAAAATTGGATCACTTATTCAAATGTGGGCCTCAAGAAAGCTTTCCTATGCAGGTAGGTTGCATCTCCTAAAGTCCGTCTATGGGGGTATCACTACGTTCTGGAGCCAGGGTATTTGTGTGGCCACAAGGTTTCATTGATAGAATAGAAAGCATGTGCAAAAAATTCCTATAGAGTGGGAATTCCGAAGGAAGGAAGTATTTGGTGAAATGGTCAAAAGTTACTAAGCCGCTGGACGAAGGGGACTTGGGCATCAGAGAGCTCCTTTGGTGAAATAAGAGCCTACAAGTGAAACTGATTGGTGATCTGGCATTGGAGAAACAGTGTATCTGGACTAGGTGATGTATATAGAATCATCTTCGGGGTGAGTCCATTTGGAATGTTCAGAGAAAAGTAGATGATTGTCGGCTCTGGAAGGGGCTTCTTGCTACCAGAAATGACTTGCTGGACATCTTGATAGAGGATGGGGTGATCGGCCCCTCACTTGACCAGTACGTTCAGCCATTGGGGGGTATCTTGCTCGAAGATATACCATGCTTTGAGAGACAGAAATGAAGAAGGTAGCTTGGGAAAGATCATCTGGGGCCGCTTACAGTGCCGAAAATGGGCCTTTGTTGTTTGGCTTGCTATCAAAAAGAGATTAAACACCGGTAGAAGAGTTAAGCATTGGAAAGGAGCTGATGCAGCTGAGTGCGCCCTTTGCAAGCAAGCAGAAGAGAGCAAAGATCACTTGTGGTTTGCTTGTCCTAAAATTTGCGAAGTACAGAACCTTGTCTTTGGGTGGATCGGCATCCATTGTTGGTTTGGCACCATTGGAGAATGGCTAGAGTGGTTTGCCAGATAACCTTTGAAGATCAGGAAGACTCAACTATACCAAGCAAAGCTCATGGTATTTCAAGCTACTATTTATTTCACATGGATTCATAGGAACAAACTCATATGTAGTAGCGAGCAATTCCTCCCAAGGACTTCCGCTGCACATATCGTATTGTGTTGTCGCTCTCGCCTTTCTGCTAAGTGGAAAAACAAATCACTTGTAAAAAGGTTAGAGCGAAAGCTTGGGTGAGAAACCTAGGACTCTAGGAGATAGTAGGAGACGATAGGAGGTAGTAGGAGTACAGTGGTAGGTAGTTGAGTAGGATGGTGATATGTGGTTAGTATAGAACATGGGTTTGATGGGTACAGAGAAATCCTTTTATTTGGATGATTCTTTATTTTATATAAGACCCCATGTATGGTCTTATATGCTTTGTAATCGGTTTAATCCCTTCATCTATATATTTAATAGTTCAAGAGTGCACCATGGAGGTTCGCTATTGCTGGGACCCCCTGGATAAGTGCTCCTAAGAATACTCTTAGTCCACCCCATGTGTATTTAGCTGTTGAGCTTCAACCACGACTTCTTCTGCTTCTGTATTTGTTCTAATGTTGGTTGAATCTCGAATTTTGGTCAAGTATTGGAGGTCGGATCCATTCACTCTCCTAAACAAGTCGAATTAAACCCAATTCTAACTTTAGGTTGTGTTCGGCTGCCAAAGATTAGGAGATTTGGGGATGCCATTAGATTAAAAAAAAACACAATCTCATGGAGTGGTGTTTGGCTGCCACAAAATGGTGGAGATTGTGGAGATTTTAGGAGATGAAAAACTGAGGAAAAAGAAATCTTGAGAGGGCAAGATTATGGAGATTTGAGGAATACTGAGATTTGTATCTCACCAAATTGCCCCTCTCCACATTTCAAGCTCCCCCATTTCAGATCTGGAAGCCGAGCCCCGCCACCCCCATCTTCGTCTTCTTCCACTACCAATTCCTCTTCTCCCTCCCCTCTAATGTCCTCGTTTAGCTTCAACGACGGCCGACGATATCAACTGTGGGAAGCGATGGGTGTAGGACGAGCTCGGGTCGCATAGATCTGGAGATGGGAGGCCGAGATGTGGTCGTAGCGAAGCCGACAGTTGCGCTTGGATGGGGCGGCCAGGCGGCGACGGTGGCGGCCGATGAAGAAGCGTCCACCCTCCATCGACACCTGCAGATCTGGCGACGACCCCAAATGCCTATCGACTACAAGAAATCAAAAGGAATTTCAGAACTCAACAATTGCATAAATCAAAAGGAAATCGCAGAAAAAAGTGAAAACAAATTCCAATTACCCTAGAAACCTTTGCCGATTTCCGCCATCGTTGCCGTCAATTGGATGTTCATATACATAATCAATTAGATGCCATCATCATCAAAACAGTTTGAATTACCAATTAAAGATTATAACCTTTGATAGATTTGAAATTCGTTGTTTGACTTTCTAATTTTCGATTTTAATTTCGACAGTAGTTGCCGGCGGCGTCAGAGGAGCCTCCTGGGGCGCTCGTCACTCGGAGAAATCGTAAGGAGGAGAGGGCTGCTGTGTTCCACGACCACGAACACGAACAACTGGGTGGCCTCAACTGGAGACGGGGGTATGGGTTTTTTTAATTTGGGGGTAGAAAGGTAATTTATCACATTTGAAATACAATACAATCTTCTGCCAACCAAACACCTTTTCGAGATTCTTGGCCAAATAAATCTCCATCTCCTTACATCTACACAAATCTCATTAGCGCGTGTTCGGCAGGGTATTTCATTAGATTAAGGAGATTGTCTCCAAAACACAATCTGGTTTTCGGTGTTCGGTAGGAGCTTCCAGGAGATCTTGCGAAGGGGATTAAGGGGATTATGGTAGATCAATTTCGGGCAAAAATGAAATCTCCCCATGGCACGATTCAGGAGATTGTGGGGAGATTTCGAAATCATTTCTTCAATATTGCCCCTCGACCACACAAAAAACAGATCTGGAGAGAGGCACAAGGGTTTGGAGGAGAGACATCGCCATGACGATTCACCATTTCCGACAACCAAGGTAAGCTTCTCCGGCCGACTATAGTGACGTCCTCCGGCCGACATCAGAAGCCGACTGCAGTGAAGTCCTCCGGCCGACCTCAGAACCCGACGGCAGCGGAGACCTCCGGCCGACGACAGTGAAATCCCCGAAAAGTTGGGGACCGACCCCATTGAAGCTCAAAAGCCCCTTTCCTCTTCGATTCACTCCCTGTATTTGTCCATAACCTCCGATTGAATTCGCCTTTTTCTATCTCCTTTCTTCAATCATCCCATTCTTACAGTTGACAGCGTCTTTTCCCTTTGATTCTCCACCTTTATTGATGTCGATTGCCTCAGGTATGTTCATGGCTTCGTCAGCCTTCGAAGGCTGCAAGTAACATGGTGGGGGAGAGACGATGTTGAATTTGGATTGTAATGGAGATTAGTTTTACTGTGATGGATTGAATATATACACAGTTTGAGGTTGAATGTTCTACTGTGCTTGTAGATGCTGCTGAAACTGCTTCCATTTTTAAAGTGATTATGCAGATAAGCTTGAATTTGCTTTGATGAATGTTCTGTTGTGATTGTAGATGTTGTTGAATGTTGCTTCCATTTATATTAATTCATTCTGGTGGTAAGTTTTGTTTGTGTAAAACTGTAAATGCTTTGATGAATTGAATACATTTTAGAAAATTTTGAACAAGCGGAGAGGAGGTAGTCGTCGGTTTCGATGTGCTGCCTGCGACAGATCAAGTCGGAGAAGGTGGGGAGGTGAAGGCGGGGGGATTTCCAGGTGGCCGCAGTGGTGGAATCGACCGCTCCGGCCGTCACCAGCGCCTTGTCTTCGTCTTCGGCAACCAAAGAGTTCTCGTGGATGAGTATGTGAAAGAGGAGGAACAGATGTCACGAGGGATGAGGGCAGTAGCAGGGTATGAGGGGTTAAATTTTAGGGGCACATTAGTAATTTTAATCCTTTGAAATACACCATAATCTTATACCCATTAAACACCTTTTGGAGATTTCCGTCATAAATAATCTCAATCCACAAAATCTCATTAATCTACAAAAATAATCTTCATCTCCTCACATCTACAGAAATCCCATTAATCTACCTAAAAATAATCTAGTGCCAAACACGGCCTTAATCTATACAATCTATTTTCATCTCATAACATCTACGAAAATCTCAATAATCTACACAATCTCCTAGTGCAGCCGAACACAGCCTTAGGCTGTGTTTGGCACTAGATGGAGATTCTGGGGATTATGGGGATTTCTGTAGATTTTAGGAGATGGAGATTATTTTGGTAGATTATTGAGATTATGGGGATTGAGATTATGTATGACGGAAATCTCATAAAGGTGTTTGGTAGGTAGGGGATTGTGGTGTATTTCAAAGTAACAAAATGACTTTACTGCCCCTAAAAAAACAACCCCATACCCCTCGTACCTCCTCCCAATTTCTTCCTGTTTCAGAACCTCAATCGAGTTCTAGACAAACATCACTGCGAAATCGACTTCACTTGCAACACATCAAGAATAATGGAGAAGTTCATATGTGAAAATTCGAAGGGAAATGGGCGATTGAGGAGGGGAAATTGAATAAGGTAATTGAAACAACAGTGAGAAACAAATTTGGGGCTTCAATGGTTGGGATTGGACAGTCGATTGGCGACTGGTGACGACGAAGCTCCACAGCTGCGGTGACATCGCTGGGCGGTAACCAGAACTCCGGGCAGCCATCGCCTTGAACCTTCGGCGACGAAGCCATGAGGGAGACGATGATGTCAGCAGAGGTAGCAGATGAGCAGCTCTTGGAGGCTCTTCCAGCAATCCCCGACTTCATGAAGCCCACGCGCCTCCACCATCTCATCCATAGATCACCGGAAATCTGCGTACGGGTCCGGCAAATACTTCTGCACCACCACGCCTCCCGACGCCGCCTTATCGCTCGGACATGGCTCCAATTCCGAAGATGAGGAGGAGTCGACGATGGAGTTGGAGCGGCCTGGGGAGGAGAAGAAGAACCGGTGGGAGGCGTAGGCGGTGGCGAAGTCCGGTGTGGAGGCGGCAACGTGTAACAAGTCTTCTTCATTGTCGTCGTTGGAGTGGTCGGAGTTTGTTTCATAGAGAGAGTCGTCTTCATTGTCCTCTCCAGATCTGGAATTGGGAATTGTGGAAGGCAGGGGCAAATTTGGCCTTTACAAATCAAAATCCCTTGACAATCTCCAGAATCTTGGAGTAGGAAGATTTCAAAATAATCCCCTGAAATCCCCACAATCTCCATCCCTAAATCTGTAGGAAGCTGCTACCGAACACCATTGCAATGGAGGAAATCTAATTTGTGTTTGGGCAAAAGCTCCACAATCTCCCAAAATCTCCCGGCGAACACAGCCTTAGTCTCGGATTGATCTCGAATTGTTTCTAAACCTGAGCAATCAATTCTGGATTCATTGGACTCGAATCACAGTAGCATCGATGCGCAATCTATCATCTATCAGTTGTCTTTCAAATAAGAAATGGCAGAGCCCACACAGTTGGCCCAATCGGCCCAATTCCACACACTCGACGCGCACTCTCCCTCGCAGTCGCAGCGGATAAGGCTTCACAAAATCCCTTTCTTCTTCATCGTGTCCACCGGGAATCTGCGTCTGCAACCACCCGTCGTTGGTGGGAGTTTCCTTCCCATGGCCATGGCCGCTCTCGCCAGTTGCCCCCTTTTCACTACCCCCTCTTTCTCCTGCTCCGAACTCTCCTTTCCTTCCACTCCCACGCACCTCTCTCTCTCCTACTCCTCCACCGCCGATTCGAAGCTCTTCCCCCTCCGCCTTTGCAACCTCTCCGGACGTCTCCTCTCTCGTTCTCCCTCCTTTCGTCGCCCGGCCGCCTCCAAATCCACTGGCTACCGCCCTGACGACGATCAAGCTCTCGATGTTTCGTCTATCAGGTATTCGATTCACAATTCGGAATTTATATCGAAATTTATCCTCTCTTGTGTTCACCGTTGTTGCTTGTAAATAGGTCAGATAACGTGAGGCTGATTGACGAGCAACAAAATATGGTTGGTGTGGTTTCCAAGAGTAGGGCTTTGCAAATGGCCGAAGATGCTGATCTTGATTTGGTATGCTTGTTTTGTTACCTGCAATTTCAAGTTTTCTGCATTTCTAGCGTATCGCCCGTTTCTGTTTGTTCTATGATTCCTGTAGTGTTTGGGTGGAATAGTTGCTCTCCAAAACCCAATTGGTAGGCTTTATTTTTTAAATGAATCCCTTGATTTGATTGGCAAAATATTCCCATACAAAGAGCTATATGTAGAAAATGTAATGTGTTTCGTCTGTTGTAAGTGCATATTCATCAGTGAAAATGGATCCCTATATTCTTACTGCAGCATTTTTCCATACAAAGAGCTTATATGGAAAAATAACAGAGGAAACCCGTCACTCGGGTTTCTGATATATAATATATGTAATGTGTTTGCCTGTTGTAATTATATGATCAGCATATTGGATATGAAGGCTTTGCCTATTGAACTTGTTATATGCAAGGCCCTACTCACATAGTTGTGTATGCTAACTTTAGGCTGTATTGTGATGCTATAGGTGGTTGTTTCACCAGATGCAGACCCACCAGTTGTGAGAATAATGGACTACGAGTAAGTTGCTTGCTCTGTTTAGTTCTTCTGAGATCTTCAACCACTAACAAATGCACTTATACATCATTCTAACATAACTTTATCATCATTCCAACTTTTTATTTTTGTTCTTCAGCAGTGTGAAGTTTTGATAGTTGTCTGTTTGCCATGATCCTGCATACTTCATATTATCTTTAGCTTTGTTGTGATCTTCAATTAGAAGAATGAGTATGCAAGATTTAATTAGGCAGCCTATGATAGAAACTCAAATTCTGATTGGATTGACATTGTTGTTGGGAAATTCGTTTTTCGTTAGCTCACCTTTTTCCTCTTCATGATTCAGTAAATTCAGATATGAACAGCAGAAGAAGAAACGAGAACAGCAGAAGAAAAGTGCTGGTGAATTTTTCCTATGTTTACATTTGTTATAGTCTGATCCATCTATAACATGTTCTCAGTGGAAAAGAAACTAACCCAAGTCTTTTCTACAATAATAGCCAGCCGCATGGATTTAAAGGAGCTCAAAATGGGGTAAAAAATAAGCCTTTTCTTCTTTCCTGTGCAGTTGGATATTTATTACATAAGTTGTATGATTAAGATCAAGATTCTTGTTTCTTGCAGTTATAATATTGATGTACACGATTATTCTGTGCGTCTGAAAGCCGCAAAGAAGTTTTTGAATGATGGTGACAAGGTAAGCTATGTGTTCCAAACTTTAGTTAATCGAAAGTGTATATGACATAGGGTGATTTACTCATTAGTTAGTACCTAATAACAACTTTCACTAGATGTTGCCCTTTTGCTGATAATGGAGTATATTAGTTGATCGGATTAAATTAAAATTTTGGGTAGGAAAGATATTTCGTAACTTAGGGGTTCAGAATTCTTTTAAATAAATCTTGATATTTTTATTTCACTAATATAATTCGTAAGGATCTTGATAATTTTTTTTAGTGTAGACTGAAAGAAATGGATTAGATTTGTGAGGAATTAATAATGTTCATTTGGGGAAAAATGATTAGGATGAGTAACTTAATACTTAAAAATGTTAGAAGAATGGTTCAAGTGCATATGCTTGTATGGAATTTAAATAGTATGTTTATTTTGTTTTTGTAGTTTGGTCACTTTATTCCCTCATTAATAGGGCCTAATTTTAATTGTAAAACTGGGCCTTCAAAATGGCTGGGGACAGTTTTGGCAGCCCTTGTATTCATAACATGATTTGATTTCTGTCCCTTTACCTTTGGCGGTTGATCACTTGACCTTGCAGGTAAAGATTATTGTAAACTTGAAAGGCCGTGAGAATCAGTTCAGAGATATCGCGGTTGATCTCATCAAGAAATTTCAGAATGATATTGGCGAGGTAATACCGTGATAGTGATTTGAATTTGAATGCATGCCCTCATTTATGTTGGCCTTCTCCGCCAGTCACGTCAACATTTTGGATATATGTTGTGTTAGTGTTCTTTATAGGTTAATCTACTGTGTCATTAACTAGCTTTCAGCTTTCCAATGACCAAAGTAAGAAAACCATTGTTGTGATTCTAAATCCCTCGGCAAACCAGCTATTTAGGTGAATGGCTCACCCAATTAGGTGTATGCTTTGACTTCTTTCCATCAGTCTATTATAAGTAAATGCTGCCCAATATTTGATATTAGCATCCATATATCATAGTAAAATCTAAAGGATTCTTGTTTGTAGTTGCCTCATTTATCCTTTTGATAATTGCATTGCCCTGTATAGACTGTGCATTTTCCATTGTTTTCATATATTATGCAGCTAGCTACAGAAGAAAGCAAGAATTTTAGAGAGAGAAATTTATTCATAGTCATGGTTCCAAATAAGGCCGTTCTACAGAAACCTCAGGAACCACCAAAGAAAAAGGATAAATCAGCAGCAAATGAAGTGTCAGCCGGGATGTGATTGATTGCATTTCGTATCCAGGGTTTGTAGGACTGCATAGCTGCCAATCTTCCTCTGAATTTTAGCGTGACATTGGTAATGTATAGAGTCAGAATTGTACAGCATGTACCATGCAATATCTTGTCTCCATAATATTTAGCCATTTGAGTGCAATTTTGTTTTTCTGTTGTATCACAAGAAACTTTAACCATTTGGCCGGGATAGCAAATTTCACTAGCTCACTTTTAAGACTTTCTAGTTGTTTTACAAGCATTGAGCATCATAACACTAACTTGCAAGTGCGCGTCTGCAAGTTCATTAACGCTCTACTGCCTGTTGCCTCTTGCTGGCACATTAGGTTGTTTATGAGTCCAGACCTGGGCAGGAAGAAGCCACTATGAGAGGCTTCAATTTTTTGCTTATCTCACTTGACTACTTTCATGGAGTTGAGTGATGAAAAGTAAGATATATCCCAAACTTGCAACCTTTTATGTGCTATATAATATATATTGTGGTTCTGAAATTGTGGAAACATTCATGGATACATAACATTTTGAAAGCTTTTACTGAAGGACGAGGATTTATTGAATAAAATTCAAACGTCCTTGGGTGTATACAATATAACTTGACTGAACAATGCCAACGCGCCAAATCTCCAATTCAAATTCTTCAGTGATGCTTCCGTGATTGAATAGATTGCCCATGCTACATATGACTATCTTACAGGTCGCTAACTTGATCCAGGGTTGGCATGGAGGATCCAGCAAGAAAGGCCTTGACGAGGGTGAGGGCGAGCTTGGGCCGATGGAGAGGGACTTCATGGCCAGCTCCTCTCACCACAACAAAGGTAAGTCCATCATATTCTTGAGTCCATCCACCTACCTGCTTCCATTCATCGCTAAGTTGTTAGTAAATGTAAATGTTAATTTTTGCCAAAAAAAATAGCAATTGCTAAGCAACTTCCATACAAATCAATCATAAAGGTTATTTCTGATAGATCACCTGTCCATCGTCATACCAAGCGCGCCAGGACTTGATAGTTGGAAGCTTGAGAGAGTCTATACTGTACCTTGTAGAGGTAACGGGAATAACAGCATCGGTATCACCACTGCCAACACAAAGAAGAAAATTGTGACGGTGTGATACAAACAATTGTTTTTGCTTCTAGCTGTCATCCAAGTGTGGAGTGTGAAAGCATATAAGATTGGATTTGGATAAATTAACACAAGCAAAGAAGATGAAAAGAAGGCAAGAAAACACATGGTTATCAAGGGGGTAAGGGGTGAAAACCTGAACATCCAAATCCGAATCCCTGACTGAATAAGCTCACGGTATACATCCAGGACTGACTTGGGAGAATCTTGCCAGTTGTTGTTTACAATATCACTGTAACAAAAAATACTGGTAAGTACTATAAATTCATTCAATTGTAAGCATAAAACTTATCACAACAACCAGCGTAATTATAACCGATGCTCAAGCTAACAATCCCTACGACAACTTGGATTCTCTCTACACAATAAGTACTATCAATCGCATTTTGAAGATGTACACACTCATGTGCAAAAAGGAGAACACTCGAAAAGGAGAAGAGCAAGTCAGTAACCTACCTGCAGGTTTCCCATTTGGAAGGAGCATAGTGAGGATTGACATGGAGTGCCCTTTGAACATCAACTTGGTTGAAGTATTTAACCGAATGCTTTTCAGTGCAGGGGTCGTATGCTTCGTTCAAGTGGCCTACCATCTAATCGGTGAAAGAGTAGCCATCAGTTGTCTTCAATCAGTACTCAAGCATACATTAGTAGGGATGGACACAGATGATAGATCTAAGGCTTACGGCTTACCAATCTTTTTAGCAGCCTATTTGTGACAGTGGAATTGGTGGAACAAGATGGAGTGTAGATGCTGTATGGATCAATATTTCCCATTTCATTGCTAGCAACATCCAAAATCTCATTGCATTTCTCAGATGAGTGTACAAATGATTCCACATCACAGTACAGATTTAGCTGCTTGTAAGTTTGATCAGAAATCAAACCAGATGACCACATGAACTGAAACACTCCAAGGTGATCATGGTAGTCATCAGTCAAAGCATTTCCCACCTGCATTCAGTTAATGTTCTTGTGATTTCTAAGGGTTCATTATGTTAAGTTTTTTTGGATGACATTCCATCACATACATAGCCCCTACTCCTATCATCCGAATGTTGAAGAGAGAGATTTATATACCATGTAGCCCTTCAAGTTAATTGCTGTCTTCTTAGTTGCCACGTTGTATCTAACAATTGCTTGGCTTAGCTGGGGCACATAGTGTCCTGCAAGGCATGCATGAGTTGTAAATATAAGCAACTTTGAGGATTCTATTCTCTTAATGTCATCAGACCTAGAAAAATCTGAACAAGAGAATACCTCCATAGCTCTCTCCTGTTATATAGAACTCCCTTCCTTTGTACTGAGGAAACCGTTCGAGCCACTTCAACAAAAATACCAATGAGTCCTCAGCTGCGGTGAACCAATCAAACATCATCCACTGAATGGCTTTTCAACCGACTATTTCTGCATAGGCAAAGAGAGAAAGAGAAAGAGAAAGAGAGGCAGTACCACTCCTTTTATCTCCATTGGTTGTCAAATCAGATGAATTTTTCGAGTATGAGAAGCCGACACCAACAGGGGAATCGAGAAACAAGATGTTGGCAACTGCAAAGCAAAGTCAGAAAGGGACATTGGTTGAGTTGGAGTATGGATCTATCTTGGATATGGAAAATTGGTTGAGTTGCTTCATTCATCATTGAGAGAATGAATGATCTCATTTATTCACAAGAATAGTACTGTATGCTACTATTTTGCCGAATAACTTGTTCTTTTTAAAAAAATCTTACAATCCTACAACTCGATTTAACAATCAGATCATGAGTACCCTCAACGATCGGATCCTTAATCCCAATTCTGATAACATTCAATTAACCAATACATGTATTCACATCATCAAATCAAATATAGTAATATACTATAATAAGAACATACCCTGATTCCAAGAATGACGGTTCGAGTAGAGAGTTTTTCCATCCTTTTCTATCTGAAAAGGACCGATTTCTTCTGCTTCCCCATAGGCGATCGACGAACATCCAGGACCTAAAATTTCATATCTTGGATAAGAAATCCATCAAAACCACATCACATAACACCACCAACCCCACTTACACCACAATCCCTCAAATTGAAAGGAAACAACGAAATGAAGCAAGCAACAAAAAATTATCCAAAATTAATCCCACGTCATCACTGTTCTGCACATAAACAAGTAAAACCCTCCCAACTGAGGATAAATTAGGGCTGAAATTCCACTAATTGTGCAAAAAAGCACCAAGCTTGAACAGTCAATCAACTCAAAAGAGTGAAAATTACGGGAGATGAGGGGACCTCCATCAAGCCAAATCACAAGGTTAGGGCTGAAATTCCCCTAATTGTGCAAAAAAGCACCAAGCTTGAACAGTTAATCAACTAAAAAGAGTCGAAATTAGGGAAGATGAGTGGACCTCCATTAAGCCAAAGCACAAGGGGCTTGGAAGAGGGGTCCTCCAGAGCCTCAATCAGCCAGTAGAAGAGATTCCTCCCGGATTCCTCGTTAACAGTTACATACCCAGAAAAGTGGGAGAACGCAACATCGAAGTTTTGACCTGGGAGATATTGAATTCGGTCCAGCTCCTGTTGGGCGATTGGGTCACCGGCGCCGGAGGAGTTTGGATCCAGTAATTCACAGGTGGCCACATAGGGATTTACAAGCAGGAAAAACAGATGCAGCAGCAGCATCACCCAACCCAATTGAGCCATTTCTTTCTCTCGACGATTGGGTAGTTGAGGGGCATTAATATCTGCGCGAGTAATGATTAGTTTATTACTGGGAGTCGGACGGCCCGTGTGATGTGTCCGTCCAAGGTAGGTCGCCGCATTTTATATTTTTTTTTTTTACGTAAATTTCGCGAGGTACCGAGGTATTGGACTTTTCACGAGGTATACGACTCTTTTGCATATTCTGTATGGTATCCCTGTGGTTTTCATTTTTTTCACCTCATGCTATTTCGGGTTAAATAACAGTTTTTTTTTATTATCCGTTAGTTTGCAATAAAAAAGAAAAAAGAAAAAAAAAAGGACGGAGAACTGGAGAGCAAGAAGAATAGCGAAGAGAAGGTCGACGGGAGGAGATTGATGTCAACAACAGGAGGTCGACATCGACGAGGGGAGGCCAGCGAGGGTGGAGCAGATCGTGGTCATGCCATATTTGGAGGTAAGCTTTCATGACAATGGTTTTGGGATTTAGGGTTTGGGGATTTGGGGCTTTTTTCGAAATGGGGTTTTTAGTTGGATTACAATTGGAGGATCTTTGAATTGGGGGTTTTGTTGCTCTGATTGTTGTAGGATCATGATTGCCGCCATTGAGCGGGACAATTTCTATTTGGCTATGTCGATATTCCAAGCAATTCGACACTCAAGCTTCGACCTAGGTCTGAACTGTTTTTTCGCCTCTGAAATAATGTTCTTCAATTGCATTTTGGTTTGCTATTGATGTATGAGAGTTGGAATCGAGTAGAGGGTGTCTTGAATTATTTTCTTATCTGGAATCCGAGTAGAGGTTTCTTTAAAATTACATTCATTCCTGATGTTAAGAACAAGTAAACTTAAATCCAGTTGATTTCATCAACAAACTAAGTCTCAGGAGTGGGTATTGCTCTCATACAAAATCAGTGCAGTCAGTAGCCCTATTTCAAACATGTCGGGAAAATTTGGGCTAATCTCAATTATGAGGCAAAGTAGGGTAATCTTAATTGTTTACCTTAAGCGTCAAATTGATCTATTCGGTAGATTAGGCTGCACTGAGAAATGGTGAAATTGCAAAGTGAATTTGACTAAAAACAACTAGCAAGAGAATAAGTGGGTTTTTGAGTTGGTGATTATTTGAAAGCTCTATGGGTTTTTGAGTCATGGATGAGGGTTTATGATAGTTGAATCCTTTTGCTATTTCTTCTAGTTAAAACTATGCAAGAAAGAAATATTAAGCCTTTATGATTCAACTCTCACAATTCTGTCAGTAGGTTGCAACAAAGAGTTGGACCCTGTCTATTTTTAGCCTATTAGCTCAAATGGGAGAGCATTGTGCTCATGCACAAAGACGTGGGTTCGAATCCCATAGATGCTTATTGAATTCTTGAACTATTTAAGTACTTTGTTGGTTGAATTTGAGAAAATAAATTGGTACTTTGTTGACCATCAATCTAATATATTAGTCTATGTAGGAGTCGAACCCACATCCTATGCATAAGCACATTCTCTACCATTTGAGCTAATAGGCTTTAAAAAAGCTTCAAGATATTAATTTTTTCCCCTGCACTTTATTGTTTTGGCAATCTTATTTTTTCCCCTTGCACTTAATATTCTTATGGCAATCTAACTTATTCTTCCAACCATTGCTTGACAATCTTTCTATACTCACAAGCTTGTTACAATCAGTCCAGTATATCAATGCAATCAGCAATAACATTATGGAGAACTTTCACACTTGGATCACACTAGTCTAGTAAAACTGACAGTTTGTTACCAAGTGCAGCTCTCCCTGAAACCTCAAAACTTAAAAAATCTCAAGGGGCAATAACAAACATGGTTCAATTGATGAGCATTTTGGAACACAATGACACGAGGACCAAACAAGAGACACTAAAAAATACTCACTCCGTCCTAAAATACATGGTCTTTTAGACCCTTACACGTTAATTAAGGAAATCTATTTATATTTAAATCTCATTATTATTATAGAGGTGATGACTCTTTAATTTTAATTACTATTGTACTTTTTTAGGGGTAATCATTACCTATAAACCTAAAAACCCATGTATTTTTGACAAAAGTTCAAGGCCTAAAAGACCATGTATTTTAGGACGGAGGGAGTAAAGGAAAGCTTGTGCACTATACAAATTTAAGCAATCTTAACTTCACAAAACAACAAACGAAATTGTAATTCTATGAAAATATATAGAGTGATAGGTTTCATAAAAAAAAATAGAGAGATAAAAAGAAGTAGCAAACCTTGACCCAATTGACAACTTTTATAAGTTGATTCAATCAAACTCCAAGCACCTGTAGCTTTGATGCATTCCAGAGCTGGAAAGAACGAACAGTTGGCGACGGCAAGCCCGTAGGAAAAGATATATTTAGCCTATTATGAGGAAAGAGCACGAGGGGAAACGATTGAAAACCACAGGGGTACCATGCGAAATATGCAAAAGAGTTGTATACCTCGCGAAAATTGCAATACCCCAGGGGTACCTGACGAAATTTTCGTTTTTTTATTAGGAAAGAATTCGGACGAACGATCTTTATTTATGTGGTCTAAAAGACCAAAATCGTTGTAAATATCAACGCACAAGGCAAAGTGGTAAATGTGTGCAATCTTATCGGCTACTCTGTTGCCTAAACGGGGAACATGAAAGAAGAAGACTTCTTTCAAAGTCGATAATAAGAGTTTAACATCTGACAAGATCAGTTCAATTTTCAAAGGGTATTTAAATGTTTTGTTTAGGTGGTTTATGATTATATTGGAATCGTCTTCAATGTGAATTTTGTCAATACGGAGTTGTAGGGCTTGTTGGATTCCCAATTTCAGCGCCAGAGCTTTTGCTTTCAATGGGCTTTAAAAAAATTCGCATCGTGCCTCTTCGTTAATTTTTAACATGAGTCTATTAAGTTTGTAAAGGGATAGGTAATAAAAAAAAACAAACGAGGAATGATTGTCATCTCCCTCAAATATAAAAGATTAAGAAAGTTAGGCGGTTGCTCGGAGCAATGTCGTCTAGTGGCCAGAGAGATTGGTGGGGCAATGATGATCCTTTGGAGAAGTAGTAGTCTCTTATATCTAAATTGTACAGAGTAATTCAAAAGCTACGGTATTTAGTTCTTAGGTTTTTTTTTTCCAAACTGGGGTTATGGGGGTGGATTAAGGGGATTACGGGGGAGGAGCAACAACGTAGTGGAGGTGTGTTTCAGGGTGCATAACTTATCACCATAAAAAAAACGCACAACAAATGACAATTAATTTATTTTTTTCTTTACCATAAGGTAACCTCTTCCCTTTCAAACTTTTATCCATCTATCATCAATTCACACTTAATTTTTTTTTCTTTAAATAATTTTGTACTTTTTCTACCTCTTCCTAAGAGGTTTACCCTACAACCATGAGGTAACCTTGTTCCATAACTTTTTTATCTCATTAGTTATTTATAAATAAAATTAAAAAGTGCTTGATATTAATTTTTTTTTATTATATTAGATGAAAAATAAAAAAATAAAAAAATTATATTATAAGGAAATCACAAAAATAATTACATTATTGTATGAAAATGGAATATGAAAAAGAAGTGCAAAAAATATAATAGGTCAAGATGAGTATATATAGGAAAAAATTATACTCAAATTATGGATATAAATAAAATAAAATTAATGGTATAATTATTATTTAAAAATAATAATAATAAATATATATTATAAATACATTTGAATAATTAATACATCAAATAAATATAGTAATAAAAAGGTGGGGACCACTTGTGGTAGGAGATGTCACCTTAGAGCATCAACAACCATGGGGTTACCTCTTTCTCTTTTTTATTTTCACCCTCTTATCATCATTTGACACTTCATTTATTTTTTTCTTTAAATAATTTTGTACTTTTTCTACCTCTTCCTAAGAGGTTTACCTTACAACCATGGGGTAACCTTGTTCCATTACTTTTTCCATCTTATTAGTTTTATTTATAAATAAAATTAAAAAGTGCTTGATATTAATATTTTTTTTATTACATTAGATGAAAAATAAAAATAATAATAACATTATATTTTAAGCAAATAACAAAAATAATTACATTAATGTATGAGAATGGAATATGAAAAAGAAGTGCAAACAATATAATAGGTCAAGATAAGTATATATAGGAAAAAATTATACTCAAATTATGGAGAAAAATAAAATAAAATTAATGGTATAATTATTATTTGAAAATAATAATAATAAATATATATTATAAATACATTTGAATAATTAATACATCAAATAAATATAGTAATAAAATGGTGGGGGCAACTTGTGGTGGAAGAGGTTACCTTAGTGGGAAGGGGTAACCTCTTCCAACCTCTTCTCTTAAGGTATGGCTTGCAACCATGGGTTTACTTTTTAAGACCTATAAGGTAAGTAAAATCCATGGTTGCACATGGTCTTAGTAGAAAGAGGTAACCCTTCCAACCTCTTCCCTTAAGGTTTGGTTTGCAACCATAGGTTTACCTTTTAAGACCTATAAGGTAAGTAAAACTCATGGTTGCACATGGTCTTAGAGCATGTGCAACCATGGGGTTACCTCTTCCCCTTTTCAATTTTTATCCCCTTATTATAATTTGTCACCTCATATATTTTTTTCTCTAAATTATTTTATACTTTTTTCTACCTCTTCTTTAGAGGTTACCCCTGCAACCATGAGGTTACCTTGGTCCCCACTTGTGTGTTTAAAAAAATATAAATAACATGTAGTGACCCACTTGTGTATTTAAAAAAATAAAAGAGAAAGTGAAAATAAAAGGGAAGAGGTTACTTTTAGTAGAAAGAGGTAACCCATTCCAACCTCTTCCCTTTAAAGTTTGGCTTGCAACCATGTGTTTACCTTTTAAGACATATAACGCAAGTAAAACCCATGGTTGCACATGGTCTTAGGAGGAAAACAATTTTATTTTTTTAATTGGTTATTCAATGGGTCTCCCTATATACACCGCAAATCCACGAATTAACAACGCTAAACAACGTCGAATTCAGCTTTGTAGCGTTAATTACACTACAACGTCGGATCCGGTGTTGCAATGTGTAGTATGCAACGTTGTGCATTTGAGGACAGAATGGGACGGGTCGAGCACTTTACAACATCGCATTGGACGTTGTGAAGCGGGCATGGTCGGGCCACATAGCAACATCTAATCCGACGTTGTAAAAACGTCGGATCCAACATTGTTACAACGTCAGATCCAACGTTTTCATATGGATATATAACGCCCAATCTGACGTTATTTGACAGTACTTGTTTTCATATATACGAAATATTAATGTTTTTTTAGTACAATAATTCGTTTAATTGAACTATATATGTAAAAAAAAAAGAATAATAAAGACAAAGGAAATTCTGCAATTGAACTTATAAAACATAATATATGGAATAAGATAATATGGATGCTTTTACAATAGATGCTACAATTTGATTTTACAACGTCTAACATAATAGGGCAACGATAACTAAACATCGCGTCATGACTGCTAAACATGATGTAGGGGATTAACGTAGGAGAGAATTGAATATGAAAATAAATAAATATAATCAAACCGTAACTCTGAGCTATCACATAAATACAAGACTCCCTCTCTGTAGTAGAGGAATCAGGTTCGATCCACGAGGAAGCATGTCAACGGAATCCCAAAAGTAGTGCAAATCCACGTTCTGTATCGACTCAGAAGACACTTGATATCGATTGGCCTGGGTTCAGTCGATATCGAGTCAGGGTCTGTCGATCTCGAGTAAGTTCCTGCAAAACCAAAAGCAACAATCGATATCGAGTAGATGACTCGATCTCGAATGGTCAGTGGTCGATGTCGACCGATTCAGAAAACTGCCAGTCGATCCAAGTACACTTGATGTCGACTGAGATACAGTCGAAGTCGAGTGAAATAACAATAACCGTGAACGTCGGCAAAGATAGCCGAAGAATAAAAGGATGGATAAGAAAGATGGTCAGAAATAACAAGGGGTGTTGAGTTTTTCGAGGATCCAACGAACGACAATATAACGAAAGTAAACAAATATGATAAAAGATCTTCCAAAGCCAGGGTTTACCACAACGACAACCAAACACGCAAGAGACAAGATAAGACGGACAATTATGCTATCACATAAAAGGAACAAGCTTTCGCTGCCACCGACAACTAGATCTAACTCTCACAAGTAAACCTAATTGCATATACCGATTTTATGTTTATGATCCAAGTTGTTGGCATGAATTCGTCTTCTTTCAAAAAGGGCTAAACATATAAAGGTAGTAGATGATCAAGGCATAACGAATATCAACATCAAAACTTACCTCAAACGTGCATGACTATCGTCGAGCTCACCCCGACCCTAGAAGAAGGGTGACTACTCGCTCTAGTAACTAAAGGCATGATTGAAAAGAAATAAACTTGCAAAAAATATACTTGAAGTCTTTACAATTCCGACGCGCCAACTCTCACAAGAACGTCAAAACCCTAAAAGCTTCAAAATCCTAAATTCTCTACTAGGTGTGTTTCTCCTTCTGAGATCGAAAGAATGAAAACCAATCCCTAGGGCTTTGTATAGCCTCCAATCCTTGCTAGCCAAGGAAAGGGCAGTTCTATCTAAACTAGAAGATAAAACTTAAATAAAGGAAAGATATAAATCTAAAATAGGTAAACAAAATATCTCCTTAGGGTAAAATAGTGATTAACTCATAAGGATAGAAACTAGATAGTGGATAGAAAATCTTCTCTTTCGTGCATAAGCAATCACTCTCCAAATCGGATTCGTCAAATGCGTCTCGGCCCAACAGAATCTTCATTCGACGTCGAGTAAGCTCCACTCGACGTCGAGTCAGTCACTCGATCTCGAGTCGTCTAAGTAGATATCGAGTGTTTTGTCTTCAGCTCTAAGTGTTGTCATGTGCTCACCCGATGTCGAGTCCTTTCATCCAGTCGATGTTGAGTCCTCCAGTAGACATCAACTGATCTTCAGTGAATATTAAGTAGGACTACAGTAGCTTCTTTGTCCCAACTCTTAGCCAATTTCAGCATAGTCTTCAGTCAATGTCGAGTCATATGCACTTCTTGGTTTTGCTCCGAAATTGCTGGAGCTAAAATAAGCATAAAAACATGGCATAAAACATGGACATCAAATCACCCCATACTTAAGCTTGCTTGTCCCCAAGCAATAATTGGATGGTCATACAGGGGAAACCTACAAAAACTCTCAACATAGTGAACTCATTCTCATATTACCAATAACACTCGATTGCCATCCTTGAAAAGGTACTAATGTCTTCAAATCCATGCCTGTGAATAAAAAGCAACATCTCACACAAAAGGAGGTTATGAAAATAATTTTCCAGCGACAAAGCAATAATAATCAAGAGGACTTTATGTATGCTCAAAGAGAAGTATATAGGTAAAAGGCTAAATGTGGGATATATTTGGCCATGTGGTGCTAATGATCCGGGGAAATGGAGTTCTTTCCAACTTTCATACCACATTTCTTCTTCATAAGATTTCTCACATTTCTCTCATAACTCAATGTTTTTTTCACTATAATGCTTTTACCTCTCTAACCTTAGCATTGACTTCTTGCAAGTCGCAAACATGGGTGTCATGAATGACCCCAGATACTTAGTGCTTCGGACTCCTCATCTGTGTGTCCCATCTCGCCGAACTAACATCTCAGCAAGCAGGTTCGATCATCCTTAACTCCTAGGTGATCGGATTTTTTTTCACTCATTAAATTTTCCATAAAATTCATATCCTGCCATCAAACTTCAATAATAATGATAACAACACAAACAACCATATAACATCTCTAAAAATGACTTCCATTCTCAACATAATCCCGGATAGAAAATAAGGTAGAAAATGGGCAATATGTAGTATATGTGGAGCAAAAATGAAGTAAAGATAACGTAAGGCTCATATATGGCTTTTGTGACGCAAATAAGCATAGGTGTGGCCAGGAATATAAAAATGAGCATCATATGGAAAAATAAAGTCCTCCATCCTCTTATTGTGCATATGTCAAAAGCAACATCAAATTTACCTCACTTTTTTGGTTTTCTCAAGAAAATATTTGCACTTCATTGAGACTTCCCTTTACTAGGCAATTTTGTGCAATATCCCTAATGAATCCAGTCTTGCATCTTTGAGTCCTGTCCTAGTTTCCATGACACTATTCTTTTAAACATCTTGCAAGCTTGGGGGATGTCCTCACAAAAACTTTGGGCTAAGCCTTTAAGCACAAAAAAAAAACCAAAGTTTACCATGTATAACCGAGTACCGCTGTTAACGGAGGAAATCAAGTCTAAATAAATATAAATATAAATTCAAACTAGTCTCCAGCCTTCGCAAATAAAATTACAAGACTTCCTCCCGTTGTAGTGGAAGGAAATCAGGATCGAATCCACGAGGAAGTGTGTCAGCGGATCATAAGCAGCTCGTAATCACGTTCGGTCGAAATCGACTCAGGGACTCCACTCGATATCGACTAGGGTAGTCGAAATCGAGTCAAGTCAGTCAAAATTTTGCAAATTCCTACAAAACAGAAAAGGGAAGGTCGACGTCAAGTCTAGACTCGATATCGAGTCAGTGTCCGGTCGATACCGACTGTAGTGGTCGAAATCGACTCCTTCTGTAGAAACGGGAAAGTAACAGTTTTTGTCGGAAAAGAATGTCCGAAGAATATTAGGATGAATAAGAAAGATGAACAAAAATAATCGCAGGTTGTTATATGAATCAATAAACTTAAAAACTTCCGAAGCCGGGGAATTTACCTCAACGATAACCAAGTAAGTATAATGCCAAATTCATGAAAGGAATACATTTTTTCATCAAATAACTTTCGTTATTAACAATTAGGTGGATAGAGGCTCTCGCATAAACCCTAATTGTTACTACCCTTTTTGATAATTAATCCAAATTCATATTAAGATCGTTTACGCTTCAATAATGCAAATAAGGATTTACCTACTACTGTCGTATAAGAACTATGCAATTAGGGATAGAAGATGAAATCGCTTGAAAAGATCATACCTTTGGCAACTTACATGGCTATCGTCGGGTTCACCCTGACCCTAGAAGTAGGGGAACTACTCGCGCTTCATAAAGAAAGACATCATCTTTGACATAAAGAAACTTGCTTGAATTGAAATAAAGTCCGAAAGATTACAACCGAACTCTCCAATCTCTCTCTCTATTGCCTCACTAGTCGTGTCTTATCGAAATTCCTAAAAACCAGCCTCCTAGGGCTTTATTTATAGTGCTTAACCCTAGCTAATCTAGGATAGAACAACTCTATCTACATCTAATTTATATCCATCTATATCTAATGATAAAATTTTGATAAATAAAAACAATGGAAAGAAATAAAATTCCCTAGGTAAATTAGGAATTCACCATAAGGGATAAATGTCCAACTAAGTTGATAAAATCTCGTTCCTTCATGTAGAAGCAAGGTCCACTCGAAATCGGACTCGGACTGCTCTTTTGATCCACTCGATATCGACCAAAACTGATCGATATCGACTCGTCTTTTCTCCGAATCTTTGCTTCACTCGAAATCGGCTCCCGGGTTAGGTTTTGACTGCCGCTCACTCGATATTGAGTGTAATGACTCGATATCGAGTCTTCAGTGTGGCTCTCGAGTGGCTCGGTCGAATCCTTGCAATGTGTCACTCGATATCGAGTGGAAAGACTCGATATCGACTCCTTTGCGTCGGGTCGAAATGACTTCCTTTGCTCTGCTCGATTCCTGGTGATCAGCTCCACTCGATATCGAGTTGTATGGGTCGATTTCGAGTGCCTTGTCAGCTTTCTTCCTCTTCTCTGAATTGCTCGTAAAATGTCTTGAGATATAAAATGTGGACAGAAATCGATATGAAAGTTAATGCAAAACAAGGTAAATTAAGCGCACATCAACACCCCATACTTAAGCTTGCTTGTCCTCAAGCAATACTTTTAATGGTCATTGAGAGGAAGAAATAAAACTCTCAGCATCTTCAAATAGGTACTTATGCCACAAATTCATGCATATGAATAAAAGCAACATCTACACACAAAAGGAGGGTTATGCAAAAATAATTCATATATGACAAAGCAACAATAATCAAGAGGACTTTATTGAAGCTCAAAGGAGTAGATTGGTAAAAGCCTAAATGTGGGATATATTTGGCCATGTGGTGCTAATGGGAGTAATTTCCAAACTTTTCATACCGCATTCCTTCTTCATCGGATTTCTCACCTTTCTCTCATCGCTAAATGCTTACATGGTTATCGTTATCGACCAGAACCGGTCAACATCGACTCGTCTTTGCTCCGAATCCTTGCTTCACTCGAAATCGGCTCCCGGGGTAGGTTTCGACCGCTGCTCACTCGATGTCGAGTGTAGTGACTCGATATCGAGTCTTCAGTGTGGCTCTCGAGTGGCTCGGTCGAATCTTGGCAATGTGTCACTCGATATCGAGTGGAAAGACTCGATATCGACTCCTTTGCGTCGGGTCAAAATGGCTTCCTTTGCTCCTCTTATTTCCTGGTGTTCAACTCCACTCGATATCGAGTTGTATGGGTCGATTTTGAGTGCCTTGTCAGCTTTCTTCATCTATTCCGAATTGCTCGTAAAATGTCTCGATTTCTGCGAAATTAAACCAGAGCTCGTGTAGATCTCCATAATTGACAAATAAACATAAACTACACAATTCCTGCATTATTCTAACCCCGAAATACAAAATGTGGACATAAATCGATATGAAAGTTAATGCAAAACATGGTAAATTAAGCGCACATCAACACCCCATACTTAAGCTTGCTTGTACTCAAGCAATACTTTTAATGGTCATTTAGGGGAAGAAATAAAACTCTCAACATCTTAGATCCATTCTTATATGTCCCTGCAATCAATTACCATCCTCGAAAAGGTACGTATGCCACAAATTCATGTCTGTGAATAAAAGCAACATCTACACACAAAAGGAGGGTTATGCAAAAATAATTCATATTTGACAAAACAAAAATAATCAAGAGGACTTTATTTAAGCTCAAAGGAGTAGATTGATAAAAGGCTAAAGGTGGGAAATATTTGGCCATGTGGTGCTAATGATCTGGGGAAATGGAGTAATTTCCAAATATTTCATACCACATTTCTTCTTCATCGAATTTCTCACATTTCTCTCATTGCTCAATGCTTTTTTCGCTATAATGCTTTTACCTCTCTAACCTGATCAGCACTGCCTTCTCCCGAGTCGCAAACATGGGTGTCATGAATGGCCTCGGATACTTAGTGCTTCTGACTCTTCACCTTGGTGTCCCATCCCGCGAAACTAACATCTCAACGCAGGCAGGGCCGATCTACCTTTATCTCGCGAAACTAATATAGTATATACTATATTAAAAGAGAAGCATTAATGTCACATGTCGTTTCCTCATGCAATGTTATTTTTGTAACGTATTATTTACACAATATCATTTAATTATGGTAATTAAATTATCTAATATTATTTACACAATATCATTTCATACTACATTTTTTAAACATCTATATCTATATACTATATTAAAATAGAAGCATTAATGCCACATATCGTTTCCTCATGCAATGTTATTTTTGTAAGG
The DNA here is from genome assembly GCA_963922045.1 of Persicaria maculosa. NCBI lineage: Eukaryota > Viridiplantae > Streptophyta > Magnoliopsida > Caryophyllales > Polygonaceae > Persicaria > Persicaria maculosa. The sequence continues at coordinate 48,343,936 of OY998259.1, read as the reverse complement.
TCTTATTTACACAATATCATTTCATTATGGTAATTAAATTATCTAATGTTATTTACACAATATCATTTCATGCTACATTTTTTAAACATCTATATACTATATTAAAAGAGAAGCATTAATGCAACATATCGTTTCCTCATGCAATGTTATTTTTGTAAGGTATTATTTACACAATATCATTTAATTATGACAATTAAATTATCTAATATTATTTACACAATATCATTTCATACTATATTTTTTAAACAATGGGATTTATTCAAAACATTTTTTAAATAAAGTTAATATTATGTTAATGTTTGGTAATAGTTTATTTAATATATTATAGTAATTTTTTATATTTACAAAATTTTATTTTAAATTTTTTGTTAAAAAAAACGCGCCATGGCGCGAAAATTGTACTAGTGTTAATTTAAAATAATGGAGTAGCTGAGTAAGGAGGGGTGTAGGAAGGAAAGTAGAAAATCAAAATCCTGTTTGGTATGTGACCCCTTGGTTTGAATCAAACTTACAAACAATAGTGATCCTATTTATTTCCTCTCCTTTGTAGACGATATGCTCATTTTTGGTCGGGCGGATGAGTTAAGTCTTCATACGATTAAAAATCTCTTGAGTACGTTTTCCACTATGTCTGGACTTTCTATAAATTACAATAAAAGTTCGTTACAAGTTTCTAAAAATATTCCTCTCAACAAATCTCAGTCTCTTGCTCAACAGCTAAATATTCCCGTTACTAAAACAATGGAAAAAAACTTTGGTATACCACTTATCAGTGGTAGAGTTTGTAATGTTGTGTTTGATGAGGCAATTATAAGCCTTAAAAAACAGCTGTCAAAATGGAAAGCTAATACTCTCTCTCAAGCTGGTAGATCGGTTCTGATTCAGGCAAACCTAAATTCTAAAACAAATTATCTAATGCAATCATTTCTTCTTCCAAAAGGAATTCTTCAAAAAATTGATCAGATAAACAAAAAATTCTTTTCGAATAAACTTCAATCTAAGAATTATCATCCTTTAATCAGGTGGGAATATCTGTGTACTCCTAAAAAGGATGGAGGGTTAGGTTTTAAATCAGCCGAGCAAATTAATATTGGTATACAAATGAAGTTACTTTGGAGAATTATGGTAAATCCTGATAATATTTTGTCAAATGTAATCACGGATTTGGAAACTTACTACGGCTCCGAATATTAAAAATTTTATTTGAAAAATTATTTTAGATATCTTACCTATTACTGTTCGTTTAAATAGATATATAAATAGAGTTCCTTCTACTTCTTCTCTTTGTAATTCTAATATAAAAGATACAAATCATTTATTGTTTAATTGTCAGATTACCAAATCCCTCATTCAAAATTTGGACGTTAAATGAAAAAATGTTATGTTATACCAAATTTAACAAGTGATGTCTCAGAAAATATTCTAAATACTAGGGCTCTTAATATAGATTTTACAGACCTGTGTCATTTATGACATTCAATTTGGGAGCTGTGAAATAGAATTATTTTTTGCAACAGCTCTGATAACGGTAATATCAATGTGTTAACTTATACTATTGATAAGATTTCATGCTGGAGTAAAGAACAAGTGAAAACCAAATTAACAAAACATATTAGGCACCCTGATAAAATGATTTGGAAATGTCCCCCAACAAATGTCGTCAAGATTAATGTAGATGCTTCCGTCAAAATTGGTAGTCATCCTCAGATTGGGTGCATTCTTAGGAATAATTATGGTCGGGTTATTCGGATACATAAATGCAATATTAGGATGAGCTATGTCATCCTAGCTGAAGCGTTTGCAGTATATGTAGGGATAAGACTATCATTGGAGCTTGGGATACGGAGAGCCATAGTTGAAAGTAATTTTGAAGAAAATAGTGTCCTTTAATTGATGTGTAAAATACTAATGATATAATAGTATAAAAATGAAGATTTATAATCTGAATAATTTAGGTAATTATAGTGCTTTGCTAGAAGCCAACTATAATTTATGGATTAAATTGGATTTAATCTATTGCTATTTTATTCGGGTCCTATAAGGTCACACACAAAAGAGTATTAGGAATTGGATAATTGATTGATGATAATAATAGGTTATTATTGTCGATATAATATCTTTATGGAAAGATATTGTGGATAGAAGATAAAAGATAAAGGCAACTTATTAGGAATAAGTTTGACCTAGTTTGTGGACTATATAAGGAGACTTATTGAGAATAAGTTTCAACCTAGTTTTTGGGCATTGTGCATCTTTTCTTCTCCCACCAAAACCACTCCCATCTCTTAAGCGTCAGATGTGAGTTGCAATCCTTCGATCGTTCGTTCTAGCAAACGAAGACAAGGAGATCCAATCTCGTGCTCGTGTTGACCAAGTACAGGAGTCGCGCTTGAGGCTCTTTTCTCCAAAGGTGATTTCGAATCAAGGTTCCGGCACAAGAAAGGTACGCCTTTTCCCTTCTATATTGTTCATATCAATTCATGCATGAGATCCCGAATTAGATGTTAGAAAATAGTTTTCTACAATTCCGCTGCGCATCTAATTTTCCTAGAGTGGCATCAGAGCCTCTTGCATAAATTGATATGATCAATTAATTTTCTTGTTCATTTTGATTCAATTTAGCAATATATTTGATATATGGAGTAATTTGTATAATTAAAATTATGATTTTAATTGATTGGGTGTATAAAATTTAATATGTGATGTTAGTTCACAATCGGAATTTGATTCCGATCCTAAGCCGACAACCTTGGTCTAGTTGAATTGGATTCAATGTACATGCGTATTTGATTTGCCACTTGCCGATCACGCTGATCAAATTGTGGATCATGGTGTATCGTGATTGGCCATGGGCAATTGGCATCAAAAATTCTTTTTCGTAATTTTATATCCAAAAAGGTTGTTAAACGACATAAATTATTTATGAGTTTGGAAAATGTTGTTTTTCCTCTTCAATCAATTTGTATAATTTAAAAAAAAACGCTATGTTTTGGCTGATCCAATTCTGTGCTTCTAGGGGGGTCTCTGGGTTCCTTGTTGCCGGCATGCAAATCCCTCCCTTGGAGGTCTGCGACATGCCTGGCTTGTTCTCCGCTATCCAAATGTTACCCAACAAAACTTAACCGCCACACCCGGCACACAGCAACTATTTGTCCAACAGACAACCGAGAATATGAGATCTCAATCCCCTATAGTTACTTAATGCCCATCCCTGCAGTTAAGAATGTGGCTCGGCTACATCCCATATTGTTGTGGCGTGGGGGAAGTCTTAAATATGGACTCCTGGATCTTCCCGAAATTCCAGAGTTCCAACACTTCCCACATCCTTTTTGGAAGTGCAACAAATCTGGGAATAACCTTCTCAAAACCAAACCTTTCAAACAACCCTTTATGAATAACCCTTTGATTAACTCTAACCCTATGATTAGTAGAGTGTTTTCCTGCGGATTAAGGAGTAATTATGAGCATGCAAAGGAGCTTATTGGTCTCTACTGGTCGGCTTTGAAGAGATTAACGGCTACTCCCCAAAATCCCACTGCAATTGATGGAGAAAATATTGAGTATTCCCACACACGCAAAGGAAAGGGACCTCAAGCAATGATTCTGGCCACCCCACAACGAGGTTTTGAAGCGTCGGAAGCAGTTCTCGATGAACTAGGTATGATTGCATCTAAAAAAGATTTCCCCTATTATGATTGTATAGACTTGAGTAATGTGATTAGTTATAGAGATCTTATCAACACTATAAATAACCCTGCATGTTGGTCTTTCAATCCCCACACATCCTCTCTGATCTCCCATTCTCTCCCGCATTCTGATTGCTCTCTTATCATGGATAATCAGTTGTCTTTTGTTGAAGCCTTGATTAGCACCACTAGGCAAGGCATCAACTTTGAGCATGCGTCCTCCCTTCCTCAACCTACTGAACCCACTCTCTCTCTTGCCTTGGATAACTCTGTCACCCATACCCAACCCTCTGAAGCTGCTCTCATCCAGGTGATCCCCATTAGCTCTGCTCTCCCTAATGAAGGCAATCCTTCGGCTTTGCACATTGCCGATCCTTATCAAATCCAGGGAGTGAAAGATCTCCACCAAAAACTCTTTGAATATAGTCTTGTTGGCCGCTTTGTTCAAGCACCTGCGGAGCTGAAACAGGTGGTTGGCAAAATGAAAATGGAGTGGAAGAATCTCAAAGGTAGCTGAGGGATTGACACCATCGGCAACGACTGGTATATCTTCAGATTTGCTAACAAGGAGGACCGTGCGATGGTGTGGTCGAATAGGCCTTACCATGTGCAAGGCTCCCTGCTGGCACTCTACCCCTGGACGGATAGCTTCAACCCAATGGAGGAAGACACCCTCACTGCTGACGTCTGGGTCAGGATCCCTGGCTTACCCCACCAATTCTATACAGCTGAAGCGATTACCTACATGATGAGACCCGAGGACCGGATCGACCAAGGCTCGAGCTTTCGAACACTCTTTTTGTGGGGCTAGTTTTTGGAATATTTGGAAACTGAAAAAAAAGGATATGTGGAGCAAGATTCGCAGGCCTCTCACCCTTGAATCCCCTACACTCGATCTCAATCCTCTCGGAATCACACTCCGAGGATCTCGACCCTTTGACACCTTCGCCTCTCACTAGGGTGTCACCCTCGGCCTCTCACCAAAGGTTTCGCTCTTAGCCTCTCACCAAGAACTCGATCCTTAACCCGGAATCATAGGAAGCTATTAGTGGCTCAAACTTTAACTAAACTCAACTTGACTTGATTTAAAATGAAGGTTTTACAAGCAATATATAAGATGAAAATAGAAGCCCCAAACATCTCTAAGCGATGTGGAATTATTAGGGGCTCAAACTTTAATTCGTCCAGACTTGAGCTTCTGAATTGAACGTCAAATTCGAGCATCTTCGGGGCTGATTCAGAATAAATGTTCTTCATGGAAGTTGTAGCCACTTAAAATATCTTTCCAACAAGTGCTCAACGGCTTCAATCGGAATTTTATACAGCCCGAAAGAGCCAAAATACCACGATGTCGCCATGCTGTTTTCTCAAACAAGAGTTGATATTCGGCTCCAGCGACAAAGCTTTGTAAGATAAATGAGTCGAGATCACTGGCCACTAGGATCACATCACTACATCCTTGAGGCTGGAGGTGTGGGGAGCTTAATCAGGATTGACCAGGTTTCCAACATTCGCAACAAGATGAGGTTTTCTCGTGCCTGTATCAAGGTTTCTCTTCTCTCAAAACTTGTCACTTTCATTTGCATAAGGAAGAATGATTCCGAGTCTATAAGACTGCGAGTGTGGTATGAGGATTTTTCTGATGGATGTGGGTGTTGTGGGGGTTACGACCATATCTATGAGGATTGTCCTCTAAATGCTCTTATACCCCGTAAGTTTAGCTTGATTCTGGAAGAAAACCCTCAAATGGATCTCCTTGTCCACACTCCTGCCAATGCCATCAATAGAAACCCCTCTGAGAACAGATTCCCGGGTGGTGGCAGTGCCTTTATCCCCTACTCTTTCCATGAGGATCATCAGGTCTCTCAGACCATGGTGCCTAGACAAGGTGACTTTGGCCTACTGCCATCCTTTAGCTCTAGCCACCCTAATCCAAAACCGCCCTCTCTTCCCAATGTGTCTGCTAGCTACTCAAATGACCTGATCAACCAACTGATATCTCTCAACAATGCCCATGTTGTGAAGCTTGCTGCTGAGAACAATACCCCTCATTTTGCCATTGCCCCGTCTATCCTACACACCATCCTCTCCTCCAGCAACCCTACTGTTGTCAACAACAATATCCTCATGGAAGGAACTCTTGAAGAGCTGCTTAAAGCCCATCAGAAAGGTAAAATGGTAGCTACCGAGGCTGGAGAAGAGACTGAAGAATCAAGGCTCTCTATCAGATTTGACCATTCTATGGTTAGAAAGATGGGTGGCATTGTCATTGGCCGTTCAGAGCAAGACATGTATGAGGATGATAATGATTCTGCCAAGTGTAGAGATGAGGAAGACAATAGTGAAGCATCTACTCCAGCGTCGAAGAAATCTAGGAAGAAGAAGAACTGATGACTTGGAGTATTGATGCTATCTGGCTCCTTTTCAAGACAAAATTTGAAGATATCAGTAACATCCTTGAAATAAAACAAAGATCTGTAATCATTAAAACAACCATTGAAAATCATGAATTTATCTTAATGTTTGTGTATGCTCCTTCTGTGGAAAACGAAAAGGATGAATTCTGATATGACATCTATGTAACTACCAACAAATATATGCTCCCCATCTTCATCATAGGCGATCTCAACGACATTGAACTAGATACTGAGAAAATATGAGGTTCTCTCCCTAATCTTAGCAGATTTAGGAGACTTAAATCTGTTAAAGATGAATTAGATTTGCAAACCTTACCCTTCATGGGCTCGCCCTTCACTTGGAGGAAGAGCAGATCCTCAAGCAACGATACTTATGAGAGGCTTGATAGAATACTAGCTAGCCAGGTTATCCTAAACCGGTGCCCCAATCTCTGCATCAAACATCACCCCTTTTCTGCTTCGGATCACACCCTTATTTCCTTACAAATTGGTTCACAAGCTAAAAGAATTGGAACACCCTTCAGATTTGAGATGGCTTGGGCAACTAATAATGCTCTTGAAATTATGATCAAAAGAATGTGGAGTTATAAGATGAATGGATCCCAAGGCTTTAAGCTCATCCAAAAACAAAAGCTTCTTAAAAGAAATATCAAAAGATGGTGTAAATCAAATCCAAACAACATAACAAAACAATTAGCGGATGTAGACCTTAAAATACAGAATCTGCAGGATAGATTGCCTTGAGGAAAGATATCTGTAATTGACGAGGAAAAACTTGCTTGATTAGAGCATAAAAAGCTTCGCCTTCTTGAGTTTAATCATAGATTTTGGAAACAAAGAGCTAAGTCTAAGAACCTCCACCTGGGAGATAAAAACACTAAATACTATCAGATCACAGCTAGAATTAGAACAACGAGGAGGTCGACTAGATCCTTTACCACAAAACAGAATGTTTTGCTCACAGATCAAGATCTTATATCTAAACATATTACTAATGAAATGTCGGACAGATTCATAGGTCACAATCAACCCCCAGTCTCTTCAGACGATGTATGGAATATCCAACCTCAAATAACCCCGAAAGAAAATGAGAATCTGATCCAAATGCCATCAAACTTGGAAATCAAAAATACAATCTTCAGTATGGCAGAAGATAAATCCCCGGGCCCAGACAGTTACCCCCAGAAGTTCCACAAACGCTACTGGAATATAATAGGCCAATCATGTTGTAAAGCTGTCAAGGCGTTCTTCCACTCGGGCCAAATGCTTTCTGAAATCAATCAAACCTTCATAGCCCTTATCCCTAAAACGGATAACCCAACTTCCATCAACCACTACAAACCTATAAGTCTCTGTAACACAATCTATAAGACCATCTCTAAAATCATTGCTAATCGCCTTAAACCCATCCTCCCTAAATTGATTAATCCCTTCCAAGGAGCCTTTGTGGAAGGTAGATCAATACAAGACAACACATTTATAGCCCATGAAATTTTTCATACTTTTCATAAACAAAAAGGTAGAAAGGGCTGGATGGCCCTGAAACTTGATATGGAAAAAGCCTATGATAAAATAAATTGGAACTATATACGAGCTATCCTTGAAAAATTTAGTTTCAATCAAACCTGGATTAAATGGATTATGAAATGCATCTCTTCTACCTCGATGTCTGTACTAGTTAACAACATTCCGGGGCCTCAATTCAAACCCAATAGGGGTATACGACAAGGCGACCTCCTAGCCCCTTATCTGTTTGTCCTAGTTATGGAAGGGCTCTCAAGAGAACTACACAGAGAAGCTCTTTTAGATGATGCCTTAATTGGCATAAAACTAGCTAAAAATGGTACCCCTATTCCGTTTTTAACTTTCGCAGACGATACTATAATTTTTGCCAGAGCAGCACACACCAGCCTAAACACAATTCAAAATATAATAAATAAATTCTCCAATAGTTCAGGACTTACCATTAACTACAACAAATTCTCTCTCTCCAATGCTCTAGAAATGTGAACCCAAACCTCACCAAGGATCTGGCTACCCACATGGGCATCCTTGTATCCAAGACTCTTGAAAAATATCTAGGAATTCCCTTGGTCAATGGGAGAATTAAAAACTGTGTCTTTGATGAAGCGATAGAAAATATGAAAAAATAACTTACTAAATGGAAAGCGTCAAGTCTTTCGCAAGCAGGCAGAACGGTTCTCATCCAATCCAATCTTAGTTCTAAGACCAACTACCTAATGCAAAACTTTCTCCTCCCAAAAGGCATTCTTAATCAAATGGACCAAATTAATAGAAAGTTCTTTTGGAACAAATCAGCTGCAGATTCTTATACACCTCTCATAAGCTGGGATACAATTTGCAAAAGTAAGGCCTTAGGTGGACTGGGTATTCACAAAGCAGAGAATCTCAACATTTCTCTTCAGATGAAACTTTTATGGAAAATCTATAGTAATGAAGAAAGCATATGGGTAAGAATCATCAAAGAGAAATATCTCAAACAGGACAACATCAAAAACTACTGCAAGAAAGACACATCCTGGCAATTCGGAAGGCTACTGTCACTTAGGGAAAATTTTGAGGAAGGTTTATTCTGGTTAGTTGGTAATGGTAGTAAAATAAATGTTTGGGAGGATCAATGGATTCCAGAGATTAGGCTTATTCAGTACATGGGATCGTGGGATCCTAACATGAAGGTAAGCTCTCTTTTGAATGACAGGTTTCAATGGGAAGAAGGCGTCATCAAGCAACTATTTCCATAGTTTATTGTAGACAAGATCTTATAGATTTGGGTTCCCCAATGGCATGCGGAAGAAAAACTCATCTGGAAACCCAATCCGGACGGAAACTTCACTACCAGGTCAGTTAAGAAAGTCTTAAATCCTACCACGTCTAATAACCATTCTCTAAGCTGGATTTGGAAACTCAAACTCCCTCCTAGAATTAAGAACTTCCTTTGGAAAATTAAGATTGATGGTCTCCCCACGCCAGATAGACTTAACAGATACATTAATAGGGTGCCAAGTCAATGCTCCCTCTGTAATCAAGCCGATGAAAATACCAACCATCTATTTACTAACTACAACTTCGCCAAAGAGCTTATCGCAAGATTTGAACAAGGATCAGGTATGTACTTTCAAGGTCTCAATTTTAAGGAACCGCTTCTCACAAAATTAGAATCTATCAAGGATAACAATAGCAGATTCGAGGATTTAATCTTTATTTGGCTAGCGATCTGGGAGACAAGAAACAACCAAATTTTCAGGTCTAGGAAACCGATGGGAATAGACGCACTGGTTCAGCAAGTCAAGCAAAACATCAAAGAATTGCACATGGAAGAAGACCAAGGCAAGGTAAACAGGAAGATAGGAAACAGGAGGGCAATAGCTAAATGGACAAGACCCCCCAAGACTATCTACAAAATTAATGTAGATGGTTCTTTTTCTCTATCTGGCAAGAGTCAGGTAGGAGGAATCATTCGAGATTCCAAAGGACAGATCATTGATATTTTCTTTCAAGAAGTCAATGCTGGATCGATCATCCAAACAGAAGCTTTGGCTATGATTTTAGGACTTCACCATGCGAAGTCAAAAGGATTGGGGAAGATTATGGTGGAAAGTGATAACCAGGTTCTGGTTAAAGCAGCTAATGGACAACAAGCGATCAGATGGGAAATTATGAGGCAAGTAGAGGAGATCAACAGATTCAGAGACGAGTTCACTTCAACAGAGATCAGACATATCCACAGAGAAGCAAATTACACTGTTGATTATATTGCTAGAAAAGGAATTATATGTAATCTATATTCTATCCCCTACCACATGGATCTTTGTAACATCATCCTTCAGGATGATCCGGGAGTCAGGTTACTATTTTAGTGACAGCTCTCACGGTTTGCCTACTGTAAAAAAAATCAATTTGTATAATTTATGCAAGCTATATGATTTCTTGTATAAATTATGAAATATTTTATTTCATGAAAATAGAAGTTGATTTGAATATACGAAATTGAGAATTTCATTATTTTGATATCTAAATCAAAGTTGATAACTTTTGTGTGAATTCGATTCATATAATGATTTGTCAAAATTTTAAGTTTTATGAAAACTTACCATCTTGATTCTACAATTGTCAAAAGTTTGTAATTGTTACAAATTTTGAGTGGGAGTTGATGGAGCGGCTATTAGGGTACGTTATGAAAGGTATACTAGGGTTTTAGTGTAAGATCCTAAATTACCTTAATTAGATATGATATATATCTTATCCCTAATTAAACATTATATCCAATTATACAAGGTAATAGTTAGCATAAAATTAATTCCATATATATGATTGCTTATTTTGAATTAAAATATCAAGAATATTGAATTAATTATTTTATGTGATGATTTAATTAGTTTAAGCCCAATAGCCTATTAATATGATTAATAGCCTAATTTTATTTATATTAATTTGATTAATATTTATATACTAATTGTGATTAATATTTATTTAATATTTGATATTATTGCATGCGGTGACTAGTATGGCCCAAGTAGCATATAAATACGATCTGCGTATCTTTATGTATTTTTGTACACGATCTGTGTATCTTTCTGTATTTTTTGTAATTTAATTTTCAAAAGTAAATTTATTTATACATTGTACAAAAGAAGATGCTACAAGATTCCATTATGGAGATCCAAAAGGAGATTCTAGGATGGAGATCCAAAAGGAGAATCAAGGATGAGGATCCAGGAGCAAGAAGAACCTTGAAGATTTGTCTTTTCGGTTTTCTTTTCATTAGGGGTCATACTAGGATCACAATTTATTTTGTGCATGTGTTTGGTTTATGCTTGCATGTTTGATTATGTTGTTTGTTCACTTGATAATTAGACCTGCATGACAAACCTAGTTCCCTTAAAAGAAAATTGAGAGTATGCATTTCCAATTCATAACCTATGAGGCCCTTGGAATTTGATGGATAGGTTTTGCCAAAGCAAGGTGTCCATGCTTTGACCTTGGGATAGTACGGGTAAATCTATATAAGGGATTTGTAACATTGAATTGGTTCTACTCAACAAAACACCAAAAGACAAAGTTTTGGATTTTGAGACATGGGATAGATTTACATAAGATGTGATCTATCAACCAAGAGTTATAAATGTTATAACTAGTAAAAGTTACTTACCTTGTCACATAAGAGTTAGGGTAGTGCCAAAGCACGCTAATGTCTTACCTGTAATAGGATCTTGGAATCATTTTATCTAAAAGGGAAACATTTTGTGGATAGAATGACATTAGCTTTACATTTAAAGCATGTTTAAATTTTAAGCTTTTGCATGACAAACATGATTCATATTTTGCATGTTCTGTGTTGTAGATATCATGAATAGAAATGATAACCCGTCCACTATAAATTTGCGTTCTATTCTTAAGAAGAATAAGTTGAACGACAACAATTTCTTCGATTGGGAAAGAAATCTGAGAATCGTTCTCGGATCTAAAGGAAAAGAGAGTGTACTTGATACCCATATCCCAAAATTGAGTGGTACCTCTACTCAAGTTGAGAAGGATGAGGAACACCAAGTCAGAGAAAAGTTAGTGATTGTTACTTGTCTCATGCTGGCTTCCATGAAGTCGAGCCTTCAAAAGAGGTTTGAAAAGGTGGATGATTGCACTATCATTCGCACCTTGAAAGCCATGTTTCAGGAACAAGCGAGGATGGAGAGGTATGAAACTCACAAGGCAATACTTGATTGCAAACTGAAGGGCACGCCATTTCATACTCATGTGTTAGAGATGATTGGTCATTTCGATAACATGGAGAGGTTTGGACATCCCTATAGCCAAGAGTTGGCTATAGATATCATACTTCCCCATCTATATGATGGATATGCTCAGTTTAAGTTAAACTTCAAGAAGGAGTTCTTGATGATTGACCATTTCGAGAGGATGGGATGCTTAAGACCGCTGAGCAAAATGTAACTATGGAAAACAAGGAGTTCTTGATGGTCCAAAAGGGAAAACTAAGGGTTCAAAAAGGGGGCATCTGGACAGCAGAAGAATACAAAACGGAAGGGTAAACTAGTTACCCAACCTAAGAACACTTCTGAGAAAGCTAAAGTAGCTACTGACCATGATTGTTTCTACTACCATATCAAGGGTCACTGGAAGAGAAACTGCCTAAAGTATTTGAAAGATAAAAAGGATGGAACCGTGAGTTCTCCTGGTACAAATGTTAGTGTTGTGATTAGTAATGACTATATAAAACATTTGGTGTTTACAACATAAGTACCAAAAAGCAAAAATTAGATGCAGGTGGAAATACCTGTCTATGACATTGTCAGTTGTGTCACTTAGACTTAAATTGCATGGAAAATTCCATAAAGATGGACTTTTGATATCAATTGATTGTGAATCATTTGACACATGCGACTCGTGTCTAATGAGAGAAAAATGACAAGGTCACCTTTTACTAGGGTAAGTGAAAGGGCAACCGAGCTCTTGGCACTATACATATGGATATATGTGGGCATATGAGCACAAAAGCTAGAAGTGGGTATAAATACTTCACAACTTTTACGGATGATTTAAGTAGATATAATTGTATTTACTGAATGAATTAGCATAAAACTTAATCATTTTGAAAAGTTCAAGGAGTTTCAGAATGAAGTTGAAAATCAGCTTGGCAAGAAAATTAAGACACTACAATCCGATCGTGGTGATAAATATTTGAGTCAAGATTTTGATCATCATTTAAAGAGTTGTGGGATTGTCTCACGACTAACTCCGCCTAGAACACCACAAATTAACAGTGTCTCTAAAAGGAGAAATATGACCTTGTTAGACATGGTCTAATCAATGATGAGTTTTGCTAATCTTCCAATATCTTTCCGGTGTATACTCTCACAACTATGATGTTCACACTAAACAGGACTCCATCTAAGGCTATAGAAAAGACACCATATGAGTTATGGGCTGGAAGAGTTCCAAGTTTGTCTTTTCTCAAAGTTTGGGGATGCGAAGCATATATAAAATGTTTACTAGCAGATAAGCTTGCAACCAAATCCGATAAGTTCTTCTTTCTAGGGTATTCTTAAGGAATCTAAAGGGTACTACTTCTACAATCCCACCGAGCACAAAGTGTTTGTTGCTAAGGATAGTGTCTTTATGGAAAAAGAGTTTGTTTCCAAAAAGTCAAGTGGGAGAAATGTTGATCTCGAAGAAGTTCGAGAAAATCAACAAACCGAGCAACGTCAAGAAGACATGGATCACTCCATGTCTCAGACTATGGATTTTGAGGACTTAATTTCTCAAGAAGAAAGAACTCATAATCATATACCGGAGGTAGGGGAGTTACAAGAACTCACCCCTACTAACCCACAAATCATTGTGGTTGAACCTTTAGTTGCTCAACCCACACGTAGATTGGATATGCAAATATCGTTGCCAAATAGATTTGTTGAATTCATTTTGACTACATGTCTGAACATTCTGATGTTAGAAATCAACAAGCCTACTACATACAAGTAAGCCACGATGGGTCCAGACTCGGAAAAATGGCATGGTGCCATGGTGTCCGAAATAGATTCTATGTCTGAAAATCAAGTACGGGACTTGATAGATACACTAGAAGGGATAATACCTACTGGGTGCAAATGGGTTTACAAACTCAAAACAGACAACAATGAAAAGGTAAATCTATTCAAAGCGAGACTGGTAGTAAAAGAGATTTAAATAGATTCATGGTATTTACTATGATGAAACCTTCGATTTGATGAAGTGATCAAAGAGTTTGATTTCATCAAATGCGAAATAGAACCTTGCGTTTACCAGAAGTTTAGTGGGAGCAAAGTTGTGTATTCTTGATTTTGTATGTGAATGACATACTACTTATTGGGAATTCAAATGCTTGAGTATGTAGAAGACTGGTTCAAGAAGCATTTCTCAATGAAAGACCTTGAAGAGTTCGAGTACATTTTAGGCATCAATATCTATATGGATAGATTCAGGAGACTCATTGGACTAAGTCAAGAAACTTATATAGATAAGTTTCTGGACAGGTTCAACATGAATGATTCCGAGAAGGGATTTTTGCCTATGCAGCATGGTCTATCTCTGAGCAAGAAGTAGTGTTATGTGACATCTGCTGAGCTAGATAGAATGAGTAGGATCCTTAATGCCTTAGCAATAGGATCCAAATTGTATGCGATGATATGTACTCGTCCAAATATTGCATTCACTTTGAGTGTATGCAACATATACCAATCTGGTTCAGGTGAAGCACATTGGAGTGCAATAAAAAACATCATCAAGTACTTAAGAAGGACTTGAGTTCTTGGTGTCTGGAGGACATGTTGAGTTGATCGTTGAAGCATATACTGTTGCGAGCTTCTAAACATACAGAGATGACTTCCAATCTCAATCTGGATACGTCTTTGTTCTTGTTGGAGGAGTTGTGAGCTAGAGGAGCTCAAAGTATGACAATAGTTGATTCTACAATTAATAGAGGTTGAGTACATTACAACATTGGATGCTGCTAAGGAAGTTATCTGGATAAAGAAGGTCATTAATGAGCTTGATGTGGTTGCCAAAAAGGTTGAAGTCATTAGCATCTGTTGTGACAACAATGGTGTCATTGCTCATTCCAAAGAACCTGGCTCTAATACCAAATCTAGGCACGTACTCAACAAGTATCACATCATACAAGACCATGTCCAGTAAAATGATGTGAAGCTGTGCAAAATACACACAGATGACAATATTACGAATCCGTTGGCTAAACCCCACCTTAGGCCCGAGTATGTTAGTCACACGTAGGGCTAAGGGGCTCGAGTCCATTGATGAATGGCTTTGAGTTTGATGTTTTGAGATTTTAGATATTTGATCAAGATTGTTGAAACATATTTGCATCATGTTTGTTCGAAATAAAGTTTCATTATTATTCAATTATGGTTTAGAATTGAATAAAATGTCCTAATAATTTATAGTTTTCAAATAGGATCGCTGCGAAAGTCGTGGTGGTTGAAACCCTATTAAGTGAACTGATATTATGAATTATGATTTGTCGTAGTCTGAATCATTAAATGAGACATAAATGAGTTAATATAGACTATTATGTAAGTTGATTGATAGCGCCAAGCTTCACGGGCTATAGGGACATGGAGATGTCTAATCAATTGTATAGACAAGTATGATGGATACTTGTTGGACAGACCTGTCTTAAGATTTTTCAAATAAGTTGAATAATTTAAGGTTAAAATATTATTTGTAGGTTCCTCAGACATGAGTGTGATATCCCTCTCACTTGATGATTGGTAGCCTTTGACACCGTCGACCGTTGATCCGTAAAAGGCAGTCATAAAGGCAGTGATTGGGGTTGCTAAAATTTAAGTGGGAGCTATAGTCACGCAAGATTGGAGAAGTCCTCCTATTTTGGATACATGGATATCTGAGTAGGAATAGTGTTCTGGCCACTCGAAGAGTAAGAACTGTAAAATGCATGGTCATGCTCTAATGGATTAATAAGTAATCATTTGTCTATTTGACAGCTCAAGCTCGGGATCGAGAAATAATTTGAATTGATATTGATAACATGAGATGCTATCATATCGTCAAATTGAACATTAAGTGACAAAGGAATTGAAATCGCACATCCACTTAAGGACAAGTGGGAGACTGAAGGAAATAGTGTCCTTTAATTGATGTGTAAAATACTAATGATATAATAGGATTAAAATAGAGATTTGTAATTTGAATAATTTAGGTAATTATAGTGCTTTGCTAGAAGTCAACTATAATTTATGGATTAAATTGGATTTAATCTATTGCTATTTTATTCGGGTCTTATAAGGTCACACACAAAAGAGTATTAGGAATTGGATAATTGATTGATGATAATAGTAGGTTATTATTGTCGATATAATATCTTTATGGAAAGATATTGTGGATAGAAGATAAAGATAAAGACAACTTATTAGGAATAAGTTTGACCTAGTTTGTGCACTATATAAGGAGACTTATTGAGAATAAGTTTCAACCTAGTTTTTGGGCATTGTGTATCTTTTCTTCTCCCACCAAAATCACTCCCATCTCTAAAGTGTTAGATGTGAGTTGCAATCCTTCGATCGTTCGTTCTAGCAAACGAAGACAAGGAGATCCAATCACGTGCTCTTGTGGACCAAGTAGAGGAGTCGCGCTTGATGCTCTTTTCTCCAAAGGTGATTTCGAATCAAGGTTCTACACAAGAAATGTACGACTCTTCCTTTCTATATTGTTCATATCAATTCATGCATGAGATCCCGAATTAGATGTTAAAAAATAGTTTTCTACAATTCCGTTGCGCATCTAATTTTCCTACAACTCAATCGTTATCAATGTCATTAATCAGGGAACAACATACCATGGGAGGCGGGGCAAATAGTTCAAGAAATTCGTTCATTTAGCGAAGGTTTTAAGACCATCACATTCCAGGATTGCTATAGAGAGGTGAATTCTACAGCCGGTTTTCTAGCAAAATTTCAGCTGTGTTGTAATGTTATTTTGAATTCTTTTTGTGAGTTACAGAACATCATCATATTATATGATCATGGATGTCGGTAGAACATTTAACTTTTTGCCTACTTGAAAAAAAAAAAAAAAAATCCTGTTCGGTAGTCGTGTTGTTTGGAATTCAAGAATACAAGTTTTTTCATTAAAAAAAAAAGAATATTTAATATGCAACCGTGTGTGTTTTGGGCCTGACATAGAGAGAGGCAGAAAGATGTTTGGCCTTGAAAAGTGGGTAGCCGAGCTCTAGCTCAGCCCATCAACCACCCCTACAAATTCAAAGTTGGCACCTCTTCTTTTTCATTTTCCACTTTCACCCTCGAAAACTAAAGAGATTGGGATTTGGCCTTTGGGGCCGGGAGCACTTTCCGTCTTTCAACTCCGGTGGCCGGTGCGGTGCGTTCTCTCACTCCTCCCTCCCCCACCCCTATTTCAGCCCCTTCTTCCTCTCGCTTCGTGCTCAGCATCTCCTTCCAAACTACTTCTCCCTCCTCCTGATTGCTCTCCACTCATTTACAACCAGGGGCCCTGCTTTCTCCGCTATCTAGGGTTTTGCCACTGCGTTTCCCGGCTGTTCTTGCTCTCTTCGTACTGCTGCACCGTTTATGTATGCTTTTTTCCTTTCACCTTTTTCGATTATTTCTGTTTGTTATCTTGGATTTTGGGGGTGTGGGGGCTTCTGTTTATTTACTGTAATTGTATTCCAGGATTTGGTTTCTGATAACCAATTGAAAGAAACGATAGATGTTTATAGTCTAATTTCGTCGTTCTGTTTGTGAACTGAAGCTGGGGTCTCCTTTGGAGTGAATTAGGGCATAAGCGACTCGGATTTGGTTTCTGAGCGTCAAATGGGGATTTATTATTTGAACGCACTAGTTATTACCTGACTGACTTTTCTTTCCAGAATTTATTTAACTGATCAAGTGCAAGTGTTTTCCCTGAATCTATGGACGGCCACAATATTTTATGTGTTGGGACTGGGAGGGTTTGGTTCATATCATTACGTAGATATCTGGAATTGTACGGGGGAAGCTGCAATATCAGTGAAATGTTTATTGGAATTTACTCAGCTAAGCTGTTCTCCTTCTACCTGGCTTTGATGAGAGGGTTAGATAACTAATACCCTCCATAACTTTGCACTTTGTTACAGTTAGGGTTGAAATTTGATAATACATTATGTCTTAGTCTTACTACTGTACCAGAGTAGATACATTCCTAAATGTGTAATGATAAAATCGCAGATTTCATTTTTCAGGATGAGTAATTCATCCGGAATTATGTCACTATGAGTTAAGATAAGATGTTACTGGCAAAAAAAAATTACTGGATCTTTTTTAGATGAAATGCAGAAAGCAGTGATGAGTTCTACCACTTTCCTGTTGAGTTCAAATTTATCACATTTCTAGTGAATAAGTTTTGAACTCTGATCCCATTCACTAGCATGCGGCCAGACATGGATGGCCAGATTCATCATCTTGAAAAGGAAGCATACTTCTCAGTTCTCCGTGCTTTTAAAGCTCAATCAGATGCCATTACTTGGGTATGCACAGATTCCATCCTCGGTTTTTCTATCTTTGAGCTTTAAATCTCTATGTTTCATGCTTCATTGATATTATTGCACACAAAATTTCAGGATAAGGAAGCTCTCATCACAGAACTCAGAAAGGAATTGAGAGTTTCAGATGATGAACACAGAGAAGTTCTTGGTAGGGTTAATGAGGATGACTCAATCCGTAGAATAAGGTATCTTTTTATTTTCATATTATTTGTACTAGGCTTATTGAATGACCATGATTGGAATCTGGATGGCCAGCCTAGAAGGTGGGTAGCAGCATGCAATGGAATTTTTAAAGGATCACCCTTCTGATTAACTCTGGGTGGTAACTGTAGGGAGTGGAGGCAGACAAGTGCACATCAGGTTTCAATGCATCACTCTGGTCATGATGTAGCACCAAGTCCAACTGTTTCAGCATCTCGTAAGAGACAGAGGCCTTCATATTCACAGCCCTTGCCTGCCCTTATTGTGCCCTCACCACCAGGAACACACCATCATCATCATTCAGTTGCAACACCTGTGCAACCATCACCTTCAGTAATGTCCCAAGGGAGAAAGTCTAAACCGGTACTTTCCAATACAGAGATTGTGATGGTTGCTACTTTGTTGTCCAGCCTGTTGCTTGTCTTAGTCGTTCAATTTTTAATAACCTACAATTTTCCCCTTAACTCGTGCAGCATTCATCTGCTGTTCCAAATGGAAAGAGCCAATATAGTTACCACCCTTCTTCTGGTGTCGTTACGGGTCATGAGACAGCTGGCCTGGGAAAGGAATTGATAGGCCGGAAGGTTTTGACAAGATGGCCTGATGACAATAAATTCTATGAGGCAGTTATTACTCAGTTCAATCCTGTAGACGTATGTAGAGTGATGATCATGGAGTCTATCTTGAAGTTGTCAAACTTTGAGCAGCAATTCTTACTATCTGCTTGTTTACTTTCACTCTTTCAGGGACGGCATGCTTTAGTGTATGATATACACACACCAGATGAGACTTGGGAATGGGTTGATCTCAATCAGGTGAGATATTTTGGATATATATTCCAGAATTGCCTGATTTAGTTAAAGGAGATGGTTTTATGATTGTGATGCCTCAAGGAGGCATTTCAGTTAATATGAATTTGATATGCCTCCTGAAGTAACTGAAGGGTGAAACCTTGAATTCCTAGATTATTACCTGGATGTAAATCTACCTCTCACTAGTGAGGAGTGCTAATATTTTAATGTTAGGTTTTTATCAGCATCAATTATGTGTTTTGGTTTTTGAATTCATGAGGTCACAATCAGCTCAGTTATGTTGAAAACACAGCTGTGGATTTCCTGTTACTTTGTGCTGTTTGCATTCTTCCTGTGAGTTATTTATTCTGGCAACTGTATCATATCCTGACAAACATGGACTTCCATCATACAGATTTTTCAGGATGACATCAGGTGGGTGGGTGAGGATCCAGGCATTTCTCAGCGAGTAGCAACTAGAGATAAGAAATCTGGCGGTCCTATTATGCCTCAGGCAAGGAGTCGTCATAAGACACCGTTTCGAAATGGCTCTGAAAAGACACAGTCAGATGATATTGAAATACTACATACTGAGACTTTGATTAAAGAGGTATTAACTTAACTGGCTGAAAATACATAGGGATTTACATAAGCGCTACTAGTGCTTTACCAGACTTGATGGTTTTGGACTTTACTGCTGTAGAATTGCAAAATATCACATTGTTTCAACCTCCTGGTATTGCGTTTATTTACTTCCTATTGTCTGTTCATGTTGTGTAATAGGTGGAAAAGGTTATAGCTGCCAGTAACCCTGGTCGCTTTGAGATTGACAATGCAAAGAAATTGCTCAAGGTAAACCCTTTATCATGCAGTATTGCAATTCATGTGAAACCTCTATTCCTACTTTCGTTTTGTGGCCTATTAAACCTGAACTGGATCCTGACTTTGAGCAGGAGCATGAGGAGGCACTGGAATATGCAATTTCAAAGCTCGCGTATGTTAGTGATGGTGAAAGCGGTAATGACTTCATATGCATCAGAGGACCTACCTCACTACATCTCGATTAGTAAATCAATCGTACTGCTTCATTGTGACATTAGCGTAGGGAAAAATCAGTTTGTTTTGCTTTTCCTAGGGGTATGTGCAATAACGCTCTTTTAGTGCGAGGTTACTAGGTTCATGACTTCTCTGCTTGCAGCAGCCGTACCTTCACCCAATTGTAGAAACAAACAAAAAAAAAAGTCACATCATGTGGATGGAATATGTAAAAAGATTAGGATTGCCTTTTGCTGAATTCTCCAATAAAGTGCATTAATTTCCATGTGGAACTTGAATACCTTTTGTTCTGTTAGTATGATCACTTTTCATTCCTTGTAATTACTCAAGTTACTCATTACTACTTTTCTTCTCATATGCTGCCTACCAGATGGTGATCAAGACTTGCATCATTAGCAGAGTACTAGTCCTGGTTCGTTGGGGAAGGCAGTTCTAAAGGCACAGGAAAAAAATGCATGGATGCGTACCTTCCATGGGCGTCGATCATGTGGGTGGTGGAAAAGATGTTGCACCTTTTTCTGTATTAGGAGCTTGAATTGCTATTTGTACACTAAGTGATCATGTTTGTAATTGTGAATATGCCAGGAAGGAATGGTTTGTCAGGTACCAATTTGCTTTAGCAAAGACATTCATCCCTCCCTAACACAACCCAGTTCATTGCTGAGGTAAGAGACTGTAGAAATTGGCTTGCCGAGGCTTTCAACTTTTTATGTAATCAATGATAACAGTAAATCTTTGCTCCTGTTAGACCATCTCAAAAGCTTTGCCAAAATATTAGAACTTGAGTGCCTTTTGTGCTCTGCTAGTATGAACTCAAATGCCATACAAATTGGCTAAACAAGAAGTTGTCTTGATGTCAACAATAGGGTGGAAATAAATTGGATGATGGATTACAGGATTAGTGGAGGGGTTTGAATCTGAATGCCTTTACCTGCACTTAATCCGGTCATGTGGGTTGGTCACGCTCACGCAAACTAATTTCCGATCCTAATCACACAAGAAATTCAGATAAGGGAGATGGCTATGTTTACAAATTGGCTCTCTTTTTAAAGCTTTTGTTTTTTTATTTACAAATTTTCATTATTACCTTAACAATTATGTTTATCAAATAACATATTGACTTATTAACATTTATTTAAAACAAATAATCGATCAACTTTAGTTACTAATCAGTTTCAACTACCTCATTAGCTACCTTTTTACCAAACATAGCCATAAACTTTCTTGAACGTTTTCTTATTTTCCTCGATTAAATTATGATTACTTAACAAATTGGATGCCATTATGTTAGAAATGGGATTAAGTTTGGCGTTGGAAGTAATGCTTGTATTAACGTTTTTCAACAAATGATTTTTTTATTTCTTTGTTCCACATTGATTGCAAGAAGTGTTTTTATAAAGAGGAGTTTTTAACATTTGGTTTAAACCCTAATATGAGGCAAGAGGAACGCGTGCCTACGCGCCCCTCTTTGCTCCCTCCTCGGGCCCTCCAGCCGCCCTACACCACCATCGATGGCGCCCGCCTTGCCGCTCATCTGCAACCGCCGATAGCCGATCCCTCTGCTCCTCCCATCATCCATGTCTTCTCTCCTCTCCTACCTCACCGGTCGAATCGGATTTCCACAAAAACCCCTACCAATTCCTCCGCCTCCCTATTCCTGCGAAAGGTGAAATTTGGGGAGGTGGTACCTCCTGATTCGTGTGTTTTAAGGCGAGATCCGTCTTCAGAGTGGTTTTCTCGGCTTCTTTATGTCTCTGTTTTGTGGGATGGGATCGGCTTGGTTTGGCCGGTAGGCGGTTGTCGCTCCTCACGGTGGTTTGGGTAGTGGTTTCGGTCTCCTGTGCCTGTCTGCGGCTTGTTTCAATCAAATCCCCAATTAAGACTCAGGGGTCGTTTGGTATTGATATCTAGATATCAAGATATCAGATATCGATATCGGTATCAAGTATATCGATATCAGTTGATATCTTGATATCCTTGTTTGGTATATTGCAATCTATAAGCTCTATAGATTTCGAGTACAAGGGCTCTACAAATTTCTGAGTACAGATTTCGACCCTTAGCTCTACAAATTTCGAGTACAAGAGCTGAGTTCATACAAGAGCACACAAATTTCGATTATACATGGTTGCATATCAATTTCAATTTCAGATTTCATCCAAAGAACACCAAACCCTATATCTACAAGCCAAAAATCGCCCCAAGCACAAAGCCTAATCGACAAATCTCACAGCCTAACCTTAGATTTGCAAATTGGGATTGCCCAGAGATTCCAATAAGCCATAGAGGAGGAGAGAAGAGAAGAAGGGAGGAGAGAAGGAGAGAAGAGAAGAAGGGGAGAAGAGAGAGCATACCTGAGAGCGCAAGGCGATTGAGCGAGCATAGCAGAGAGAGAGCGAGCGAACAAGAAGAGAGATGAGAGAGCAGGATATCAGGCAATACCGCCCAAAAAATGGGTATATCACTTTGGGTTTTTTTTAACTAAAGCTGATATCAAGTATATCACTTGATATTGATATACTTCCCGTACCAAACACCGATATCAGATATCAAGGGCTGATATCTGATATACTGATATCGATACCAAACGACCTCTTACTGTAAGTTTTCTCTCGCTTTCTAATCTTCACTCAAGTACCTTGTTTGCCTACAAGCGTGATGTTTATTTAAGGCCTCTACAAGGCACTTTAGCTCACAGCTATTCTAAACCCCTCCTTGATCTCAATTATCTAGTGTTGGAAACTTTCTTTTGCTCTCTGTTCATCTTACCTTTGATTATGGCTTTCAAGACTTTTCCTAGAGCTTTGTCTGAAACTCAAGCAAATCCTGCCCAGGTGTTGCCTGATGTGCCTATGGTTTTTATGGTGTTTATAAATTATAGCTTATGCTTAAGTTGTTTTGTGTGTAGAATAGCGGAATTGATGTAAAGTCCCCATTTGAGGGTTTCCATTCATTGATAATCATATATATATGTTACAAAGGTATTGGGCCCAAAAACCCACTATACAATATAATACCTATGTAATCTATCAAACCCCTGCAGTCGAAACGGGAGGTGTCCGTACAGTGAGACTGGACCGAAAATCAATGAACAACTGTCGAGGTAAACCCTTGGTGAATATATCAGCGTACTGATAGGAGGACGGGACATGTAGAACACGAACATGTCCAATGGCAACCTTGTCCCGGACGAAGTGGAGATCGAGCTCAATGTGCTTCGTGCGTTGATGCTGGACTGGGTTGCTAGCCAGATATATGGCGGAGACGTTGTCAGTGTAGACCAAAGTGGCCTTCTGAAGAGGGCAACGGAGCTCAAGAAGGAGATTGCGGAGCCAAGAGCACTCAGAGACAACGTTGGCAACACCCCTGTATTCGGCCTCAGCGCTGGAGCGAGACACGACAGACTGACGCTTGGCTGACCACGACACAAGGTTGTCGTTGAGGAAGACACAATAACCAGACGTGGAGCGACGTGTGTCAGGACAACCACCCCAATCCGCATCAGTGTAAGCAACAAGGTCAAGCTTAGAGGAAGGAGTGATCGTAGTGCCTAGCTCAAGTGTGCCGCTGATGTACCGAATGATCCGCTTTAAGGCATGAAAGTGGGGTTCCCTGGGTGCATGCATGAACAAGCAGATCTGCTGAACGGCGTAACTGATATCAGGTCTGGTGAATGTGAGATATTGAAGAGCACCAGCGAGGCTCCTGTACAATGTCGGATCATCAACCAAAGGACCAGAGTGAGCGTTGAGCTTGTTGGATGTAGGGCTGGGGAAATTTTCCCATGAAAACCGTACCAAGACGTACCACCCGAACCAATTAAATTGGTAACCAATATAATTGGTTACCAATTTAATTGGAATGGTATACCGTACCAACTTCCAGAAGTTGGCATGGTAATGGTAATCAAAACAGAAAAGTTGGGATTACCATTACTAACCGACTTTCAATTGGTTGGTACGATAATTACCAACCAAATATTACCAATATATATTTGGGGTTTTTAAAATTATTTTTAAAAGCTTATTTCTATTTTAAAAGCTTATTTCTAGACTTCCTACTGTTTGTTATTGATGTTCGTTATTGCTAATTTGCTATCTGTTATTGCTGTTGTTCAACCTTTTTTATTTTTATTTGCTATTTTGTTCAAGACTTGCAGTTTTCACAATTTGTGTGGTTTTTTATGCTATCTGTTATTGCTGTATAGGAGAATCTTTTTATTGCTATTCGTTATTTCTATCTGTTATTGCTATATAGGAGATTTTTTTTTGGTGCAAGCTATTCAAGTTAATTAGTACTAATACCTATTTCTTTTTTATTTATTATTTTGTTTTTGATATTAAGTAATAACTAATAAGTATTATCTATTAACTTGATTTCTTTTTATATTTTTTATTTTTAGAAAATGTTTTTAATCAAGGGAGGAATGCTAGCTCGGCCTCGGTTCAGACTAAAACTTAAATGTTATTCGGAACCTAGTAGACATTTTATTTTGAATATTATCGGGTCTATTTTAAGTCTTTATATTGCTTTTGTGCTTAAATGTATGAACAATTTAAATATTTATGTTGCTACTTATAAAGTTTAAATTTTAATTAAGTTGTATTGCCTTTGATTATTTGTATGTTTTTTTCTTCAACACAAAAAACATGGTAGATTACCATTACCAACATGTACCAACCAATTTAATTGGTTACCAATTAAGTTGGTACAAGCCCTTCGGTGGTTGGTAATGGTTTGAATTTTAAGATTACCAATTGTAATTGGTTGGTACGTGGTAACGACAAAAACTAATTGGTGTTGTACCAATTCCACCCCTAGTTGGATGTATCGACAGGGGTGGCGACAGGATTGCAGTTACTCATCTTAGCCCGAGGAACAATCTCAGCAACATACTTACTCTGAGAGAGAAACAGGCCAGACGCATGCCGCTGAACAGCAACTCCCAAGAAGTAAGACAACTGACCCAAATCTGACATTGCGAACTCAGCACTCAACTGTGAAATAATCGACGTTCGAAGAGCATCAGAAGAGGCGGTGAGAATGATGTCGTCGACATATAGTAATAGAAATGCCATGTCTGAGCCTCGACGGTAGATGAACAGGGACGAATCCGAGCGGCTGCCAATGAAACCCAAGCGAAGGAGATGAGAAGCAAAGCGCTGGAACCAAGCTCGCGGAGCCTGTTTCAGACCATACAGAGAGTGCTTCAAGAGACAGACGTGCTTGGGACGATCAGCATCAGCAAACCCCGGTGGCTGAAACATGTAGACTGTCTCATTCAGGTGACCATGCAGAAAAGCGTTCTTGACATCCAGCTGATAATGCTAAGCACAACACCACTCGGATAGTGGCAGGCTTGACCACGGGGCTGAAGGTTTCATCACAATCAATACCTACTTGCTGAGATCGACCGTTGACCACAAGACGTGCTTTGTAGCGCTCTAACGTTCCATCAGAGCGGATCTTGTGACGGAAGAGCCACATATAGCGAACGACGTTCGCCTCTGGAGGGCTAGGGACAAGAACCCAAGTACCATTCTTTGTAAGGGCCCTGTATTCGTCGAGCATAGCCGCCTGCCAATTCGGGTCGAGGAGGGTTGTTTTGTGGGAGGTGGGAATGGGGGAAAGGGAGGTCGGGGAGGAGGCAAGGGGGGATTGGTAGTCGGGGGGGCAGAGGCGGCGGGGGCTGCTGCGGGCGCAGCGAGCCCGCAGCTAGTTTCATGGCCGCGACCGCGGCATGGTGCTACGGCCGCTGCCAGTAGGTTGGGCGAGGGGATGGGTATCAGGGTTTGATGGGCTGCGACAACCTGGGAAGGGTTGGGCTTGTCGTGTGTATGGTTTTGGACGGAGGGACGATGGGTGGTGGTCATGGAGATGATTTGACGGGGTCGGAAGACACCGAAGATGTTGCGGGTGTGTGGTCTGGTGGTAGGGGGTGGTGGTGGGGGAGGGGGAGAGGCAGGAGCACCGGGAGCGCTCTGGGGAAGAAGAAAGTGATGGAACGGTGACTCTGACTCAGACTGAGACACAAGAGGTGTAGAAGAGGGGAGGAGAAGCAAAGGGGAAGCGAGACTCATCAAATGTGACGTGACGAGACACAATGAGCGTATGGGTCTTGATATCGAGGCAGAGGTAACCGCGATGATCAGACGGATAGCCTAAGAAGACACAAGGAGTGGAGCGCGGGTGAAGCTTGTGTGGGGCGGTGGAGGACTGGTTTGGGAAGCACAAGCACCCGAAGGTACGAAGGTGATCATACCTAGGCAAAGTGCAATAGAGGGCCTGACCTGGCGAGCGATGTTTAAGGGTAGTAAACGGTAGAATGTTGAGGAGATAGCATGTGGTTGTTAAGGCATGAGGCCAATAGGAAAGAGGAATGGATGCGTGGAAGAGGAGAGAGCGCATCATGTTGGTAATGGTTCTGATGATTCGTTCAGCCTTGCCATTCTACTGAGAAGTATAGGGGCAAGACAAGCGATAGGAGATCCCGTTTGCGGCAAAGAAAGAGTGAAAGTCTTTGTTGTCAAATTCACGACCATTGTCACATTGGAAATATTTGATGGGTATGTGAAACTGCGTTTTGATGTAGGTATGGAATTTGGAAAAGACAGGAAACACTTGAGACTTGAAATGCAACGGGAAGACCCATAAGTAATGAGTGTAATCATCAAAAAACAAGAGGTAGTACTTGTGACCCTCCTTGCTAGGCACAGGAGAGGTCCAAATGTCACTATGAATGATATCAAAGGGAGCAAGGGTAGAGGTCAAAGATCGTTGGAACGGCATTCTGGCATGTTTTCCTAGTTGGCAGGAAGAGCATAAACCAGAGCGTGGGTCTTTAGTACAGGTGACAAGACTCTGGGAACGGAGGACATCTAGAACGGCAGCACTGGGATGGCCCAGGCGTGCATGCCACAGGCTAGACGACGATGCCGAGAGGGCGACCGGGAACGGCTGACTGGACGGAGGAGGTGGGGTGACATGGTAGAGCTCTCCGGTGCTGTTACATCTCATGTGAGTAACCCCCGTAGTAAGATCGTTCACAGAGAAACCATAGGGATCAAACGCAAGGGAAACATTGTTGTCAGTGGTGAAACGACGAACAGAGATAAGGTTTTTTACAATCTTTGGGGCAATGAGGACATCGTTGAGGTGTAGTGGGTGGGTTGGGGTCTGTAATTTGGCGTGGCCAATCCCCGAAGTAGCAAGAAGACCACCATTTCCGACGATAATAGAGTGTGCAGGACCCTTAAAAGAAATAGATAAGAGGTTACCTGAGGAGTTCGTCATGTGGGAGGTGGCACCAGTGTCCATGTACCAAGAAGAGTCTGAAGATGTCGGCTACGTAGAGGAGAATGTGTGATGCAGAGTTGCCGGAACATAGCCTGGATCAGACGAAGTCAGATAGGCCTGAGTATCGACATATCGATGGGTAGGATATCCAGAGTATCGGTGCATTTTTTTTTGTCCACCTGAGTTAATAAATAATTAATTCAGGGCCAGAAACGAAAATAGGAAACTACAAGGATGTTTCTGTAAATACTTAAAAAGAGATTAAAAATAACAAAACTAAAATCCGAAGCTTTCTTCTTTGTTGGAAAAGCGGCCTCGAAGGTTCAGCGATGCCGGAGGGCTCTCGGAACTGAACAGAGGTTGGGGAGGACGATTGGTGTGGCTGCTGGAGAAGGACGGCGTGGCTCGTGAGGGTGGTGGCCGACGATTGTAGATCTGTGGTGGTTGGAACGAGCGACGGTGGGGACGACGGCGACGGTGGTGATTGTAGATTTGACGGCGACGGTGTGGGAGAAGGACAGACCAAATCCGGTTCGTGAGGGTGGTGGCCGGCGGTTTGCGGATCTGTGGCTGCGAGAAAGGGAATGGACAAAAGGCAGCGGAACTGGGATCGGATTTGAGGAAGAAGAAGACCGGATCTGAAGGCGGGATCTGACGGCGCCGGAAGAAGGCCAGAGGAAGACGGCGATGGCGAGAGTGCGGGACTCGGCTCTGAGCAGGAAGCGACGCCGGATGTGGTGGTTGGGGCGGCCGTGGGGAGGCCGGAGAGGTGAGGCGGGAGGATCAAATTAGGGTTCCGTTAGGAAGAAAAGGCTGTGATACCATGTAGAATAGCGGAATTGATGTAAAGTCCCCCTTTGAGGGTTTCCATTCATTGATAATCATATATATATATATATATATATATATATATATATATATATATATATATATATATATATATATATATATGTTACAAAGGTATTGGGCCCAAAAGCCCACTATACAATATAAGACCTATGTAATCTATCATTGTGGATTACCTCCAGTTTGCTTATGTTTGCTCCTGCTGTAAGGTTCTATCCGTGGCGGCTATGGCCACTGTTTTCAATCAGATTATGCAATCGTTTGTTTAGGATTGCTTTCTATACCAAGTTTTCTTGTTCATTTTTACTTCTATCTATTCCTTGCTTTCGAGGTTCTCTCGGCTATGTGTTGGGTTTTGCAGGATCTCTTTCTTCATGGACGAGCTCTTGGTTGTTTTGTTTCGGCGCTGTTGTTGTGTGGGCATCAGCTTCTCTGCTCGGCGCCTGCTGCTGGAGCTCTTTGCTTTCATGTTTGTGCACAAGCTACTTATGAAGGAACTCTTGTTGTTGTATTTATGTTACAAATTTCTTGGGCGCTTGGTGTTGTTTGTCCCAACTTGTGTAACTAGCTGCGCTTGTATACTCGCTCTTATTGCACCAACTTTGCTTAACTATGACTGCTTTGGGGTCCAACCCCCCCCCCCCCCCCCCTTCTATTTATTAACCTATATATGTGGGTCTTACAAGACCATGCCATCCTTACTCAATTTTACCCACCAACACCATCGACTATCCTTATTCGATGGACACTACAATTCACATTTGCATTCACACAAATCCTTCACCTTATTCGGGTTTCATCTTACAAAGTCCGATCACTCAAGTCAGATAACGACAAGTACAGATTAGTACAAACAGATCGCCAAATAAGGTTTTTATGAATATTAGCTCTTGGAATTCCCGAGGTATCCGGAGTCGAAACTTCTGGACAAATGTAGACATTTTATGTCAAAACAATAATATCAATGTTCTGGCGCTACTAGAAACAAAAATTGACAAAGTTCCTAGCGAAAACATTATGCGTAAATGCGGAAAGATACCCCGTCCCCGCATGGTTCTATCGAATTAATCTCGGTTCAACACCGATTCATCCATTTCAATTACTCAGAATATGTCATAAAACAGTGCTTTGCTTTCCTAGTGGTCTATGCCCCACCGGACGATCGGTGAAAAACAGTTTTCTGGGAAGCTATCTCTCTTTATATACAGACACTCCTTATTCCCCTCTGTATTATGGGGGATTTAAACGAAATTGCTACGCCGACAGATAAACTTAGCGGAGCCTATCCCTCGCCTGCACGTTTCATGCGTTTAAATGATTTAAAGAATAACCTCTCCCTTCTCGAAGTACCATCATACGGTGGTCAGTTTACTTGGCAACAAAAGTCGAACGATGTTGTTATATGTCTCAAAAAGCTTGATCGTTTACAAATCCACACAGACATGTTAGCCATTTTTTGACTCGATTCGTACACAGATTCATCCATTTACAAGATCTGATCATGCACCCTACCGACTTTCGTCATAACATTCCGTCAAAGAACAGACCGTTCAAATTCGAGATGGCCTGGGCTTCCAGAGCTGATTACAAAAACTCGGTTTCGCAAGCCTACTGGTTACAACATCTCCCCTCCCCCCGGATTTGGTCTCGATATCAACTTGAAAGTTGTAGCTCTCAAAAAGATCTTTCCAACGAATATTATAATAGTCAATCGGACCATCGAGACCTCTAGAAAGTGCATTACAAGTTTAGCTTGTCGGGCAACAAATTAATTTTGTTGACTTGTTCTTCACTTAGGCTATCGAACTTCGACTCCGCTCTCATGCTCTTCACTTTTCTTCCTCTTATTAACTCTTCCTTCATCCATGAGTATCTTCATTCCTCTTCGGATCCATATCTAAATAATCTATAAAAATATGTAGATTCCGACTCCACCAACATAGTGAGTATAGATATAGAATGCTAACTAATTGCTTGTCCTCAAGCAATGAAAGCCCAAATCAAATCAAAACCCCACATACAAGCAAACAATGTAATCACTTTGGTAAAACACTTACACTAAAAAATAGGGAAACAAAGATCGACAAATAATGTCATTTCATGCATAGGTGCAATCCAAGGAATAAAGCAAGTATGTTCATTCAACCTCACAAAGAAAAATGTGTTTTCATTCTCGCTCATGTGGTTAGGGTTAAATATTTACGCTCAGACTCTATCCTTGATACTTAGATACAATAAACTTGTGTCAGTGGTCTAAATCTCCACTGCTAGTGACTTCACATGCAACCAAAATCATGATGTCTTTTGAATGGGTTGTAATGGAGCCATGGTAAGAGCATAGGGTACATAAAATATTTAGGCTATGTTTTTTTATTAGGAAAGATTTTGAGTGAGAATACTTTACCCGAGAGCATCCTTACGGATAAGGTCCTGCAAACCTGAATTATTTGAGATGTCGGTACCCCGAGAAGAGTGGCAAAGGAGAACACAACCGAGAATTTGTCACTGAAACCAAAAGCCAACCGCCGCTACAGAGAAGAAGGAAGACTGTCGCTGCTTCGCTCGATGAATAGTGCAGCGGCCGCTACCCTACGTGCTGCGGCCGCGGCATCCCTTCAACACCCGTCACTATTATTTTGTTGTGTTGTTTGTTTCAATTCCTTTGTTTTTCGTCGCTTTAGTCGAAAACTCACCTTATTATACTTGTTCCAAATCAGGAGAAATCAAAGAATATTGCAAGATCCGGACAAACATAAGACGTTGTTCTTGATTCTAAGCCAACGGGCGAAGGATCGGGAATAGAAACGCATCAATAACTGTATCAGCAATAATCGTGTCAACAATAATCGTGTCAGCAATAACTGAGTCAACAAGAGCGTGGGAAAGTGGTGGACTTTTAGCTAATATGGATAGGTGGCAATCGAGCGAGTCGGGCCGGGTTCGGGTCGGGTTTTTCGGTTTCGGGTCATATCAGACTCGGGTTGATATCGGGTGTGATGACAATTCGGGTCTAATCAGGTTCGGATCGGGTTTATTCGGACATTAGTTTATCGGATACAATCGGGTTTTCGGGTCCTATTCGGTTCGGACGAATCGGGTTTCGGTCTAAACGAGTTTGGGTTAATCGAGTGTCGGTCTAAACGGGTTCGGGTGAATCGGGTTTCGGTCTAAGCGGGTTCGGGTGAATCGGGTTTTGGTCACAACTGTCAAATACTTTTATGCATACCTCTTCTGGTTGATCCACACCGGATTCTATTCTCGTAAGATGGATTGTTTTGTTCCAAAGCAAGGGTATCCACACTTCATTGATATTGAATTCAATTAAAAGACAGGGGCAAAAGATGAAGAATCAAAAAGTTGATTATCCAACATATCTTGATTGAATTGAGTTCAGTCAAATCGAACCCGCAAGAATCATATTGGATAAAACTAATCAATTTTTTCTTACCTATGAGATATGTATTCTTTTATATAGATTAAGCTAATATTTATCAATTCTTAATCAATACTACATTCGTTAAAAAAATGTAAGTCTTCCCACTTTTTATAATATTTAAAAAAAAGTCAAAATCTTATAAAATATTATTTTTTAATATTAATTTCATACTTATTATTCATAACTATGAAATTATAAGAATAACAAAAAATTGATATTTATATAGTTTGGGCGTCTTAAAAAATGCTAAAAAGTTACTTTTTTAATGGAGGGAGTACAAAATTATATTTAATTATACTATATGCATGGTAATATTACCATTCATTATTAAGTAATCAAATACTTATGTTGTTTTAAGTATTTTAGGGAAAATGCTAAGATTTTGGTTGATTTCGGATATAATCGGGTTTGGGTTATTTCGAGTGTCGGGTATAATCGGGTTCGGGTAATTTGGGGTTTCGGATATGCTCGGGTCGGGCAATTTCGGGTTTCAGGTTGATTTCGGGTCGGTTCATTCGGATATAATCTGGTTCGGGTTCTTACTGGGTTCGGATTGGTTTCGGGTTCGGGCTTAACTCGAATTGGGTCGATCGGTCTCGGATCCAAACTTTTTTTCCAATTATTCGGGTGTCGGACGGGCCGGGTTCGGGTCGGATCAATCGGATCGGTTTTCTCGGGTCGGGTCGGGTATTGCCAGCTTTTCATAGGTTGATGGACACTTTAGGAAAAAAAATATATGGACATATGGGTAAATGCTCCAATATTAAAGTACTTACAACAATATCTTTTTTCTAGGGGAATTAAAATAACACAATAACATAACGTAGCTAAATGAAAGAATTAATAGTCATAGTTATATCAAATTGATAAGAGCGAGCTATTGCAATGAAATGGCTATTGCCAAGACAAAATGTATTAAATTTCAAATTCTTTTCCATTAAAAAATTATTTATGGGTTTAAAACCTAGAGTTAATACTTCTTCCATATCAACGAAATCAAAAGCCTCAAATTCAATCGAATCAATACAAACCTTTTACCCCTTTTGGTTTTAGTTTAATTTGATCTTGGAAATTATAAAATCTTCCCATAGTGTTAACGAATTTATAATAATATGAACGGATTTTTGTTTGAAAAAACTCTAAAGGGAAAAACTAGGGTACTTCAACGGCAAAAAAAATAAAAATAAAATCAAACACCATTAAACTAGTACCCTTAAACATCGTTGTTAGGTCACTCATTCTTTGACCCCCAACATTTCTCCCAGGGTGTGGCGTGCGTGTGCGATCACCACATCATTCGGCTAGTTTTTTTTTTTTTTTTTTTTTTTTTTTTAAATAAACGATGTCATTTTTGTTGAAAGAGAGATCTTCAAAAGTATCGACAATGAACCTAGTTTGGAGCATTATTAAGCTATGAGAACCCGCAAGATGGATTTACTTCCTTTATCATCAAAGTGAACTTATATCCTAAACAATACTAAAGTAGAACTTATTTCTGCCACGTGTCAAATTTTGGTGAAGTAACTGCCCCGTGTCAAATTTTGGTGAAGTTTTTTCCCGCCAAAAATTTAACCACTTATTTTCTACCATGTGTCAATTATCATGCCACATCTTTTTTCTAAATTTTTATTTTTATAATAAAAAAACTATATATATTGTATCGACTCATTGTTAATTTAGGACAAAAGAAGATTTGGACGGATATTTCTTCAGCTACAAAATGTCTTTTCTACACTTTCTTATTTTATAAATATTTCGTATCATCACTTTCATTTAATATTTGTTTTTTTAGAATTTTATCATTATATTCCAACAATTCAAATTAAAGCACATATTTTATATTATCCGTGAATACAATATATAGTCGTTAGAAAGTACAAATATATTTTCTAAACTTCATTTATTATATTCAAGTTAAACACATTTTTCTTGCTGCTTCTAATGGATGAAGCTGGACATGATGTGAAGGAAGGTGCTTCGAGCTCTCTTCCAATGGAATTACTCAATTCTAATGACAATGCCTATGTACCTTCTACTGATGACTTGGAATGGGCTGACTCCTGTCTGACCAACTTCACTGAGGCTTCTGATGCTGATTGGAGTTCTTTTAAAGTCTCCTTTTTGGAAATGCTCAATGCTCCAATTGAGCCAGTTAGTATGTTGGATGCTGGTGACGGAATTGAGGATACTATAGAATCGGGAGATAATCACACAGTTCCTTCAGGTGAAAATGTCTTTTCTACACTTTCTTATTTTATAAATATTTCGTATCATCACTTTCATTTAATATTTGTTTTTTTAGAATTTTATCATTATATTCCAACAATTCAAATTAAAGCACATATTTTATATTATCCGTGAATACAATATATAGTCGTTAGAAAGTACAAATATATTTTCTAAACTTCATTTACAGTAAGTTTTTATTTTATTTTATGTTATTAAAAATATTATAAAAATAATAAATAAGTTTAAAAATAATAAATAAGTTTATTTATAACAAAAAAATAGATCACGTCAAAGGAGTGTTGTTTCAAGGTTAATCATTTTTATCAAATCGTGGCACATTGTACTCGAGGATGTCATTTTTACCAAATCGTGTCCAAATCAAATCACACTATCACCTTAATCCCTTTTCTTTCTTTTTTTTCAATAATCTATATTTTTCCTCTATATAAACCATGTCATTCAATGAGACATTTCATCTCCAACTTCGGTTGATTTTCAAGTAATTCACACCGATTATGTTTGTATAAAGATTCATCTGTCAATGTTTATTTACTCTTTTTGTTAGTTAACATGTTTATATGTTGCAACTCATTACTTTTTTTTAAATATGTTAAATGATATATATATATATATATATATATATATATATATTTGTAGCATTCTATAGTAATTAGTTATAATTGATCCCATCTAGACCTGTCAAAACACAACCCGACTCGGTCGACCCAATCCAAACGCCCGAAAATTTTTCGAATCGAACCCGAATTTTTTTCCGACATGAACCTGAAAACCCGAAATTTTTTCGGGTAATCTGGGTTTCGACCCGGTGATCCAATTGACCACGTAATTTTGACCCGATTGACCCGGTTGATTTATAATAATTATATATGATTATGTTTTTTTATGGAGATTCTCATTTATTACATATTATAATTACAATCACTTGATATTTCATTTTCAAATCAACTTTTATGTTTATTTGTATTGTGTAAGACTCCGTCCGGTCGATAGTATTTGATATTTTATTTTTCAACACATTTTTCTAAGAAGATAATAAAAAATATTAAAATATTAAAAAAATTCTATGCTTATTACTAATTGCATAAAATTATTTTAAAAAAATTATTTAAAAATTTAATATTTTATATATTATTACATTTTATTAAAAATTACGATAAATAATAAAAATCAAAAAAATTTTAATAAAATGTAATAATATATAAAATATAAAGTTTTTAATAAAATTATTTCTAAAAAATTATTTAAAATTTGATATTTATAAATCATTACATTTTATTAAAAAACACCAGAAATAAAGAGAATAAAATATTTTAGGTCAGATATAATATATAATTACAAGCACTAGAACTTATGAACAACGTATTTAATTTTAGAATTTTAAAATTATCGCAAAAATATATAATCATGATTTTTTTAATTTAAAAAAGAAAAAATTGACAAACCCGAAATCGACCCGAAACTCGGTCAAACCCGGGTTCAAGTCAACCCGAATATACACGAAACCCGTTTTACCCGGGACCGAAAGTAACCCGACCTGAACCCAACCCGGATGACCCATTTGACAGGTCTAATCCCATCACATGTGTCATATATAACCACTTATTTATTATTTTTATAATATTTTTAATAACAATTTTGAAAATAGAATGATCTATTTTTTTGTTATAAATAAATTAATTCTGTATTTATATAATTTATAATAATAATCTTTTTATTTATTTTTGACAAGGTTCATTGTATCCCACACTTTAAAATAAATAAATTATATCATAATATGATTAATATTTGTTATTTCGTTTGTTTTTTTGTCTTGCAAATCACGTACATCTTTGCAAGCTTAATTGAATTAAATTTTATGTTTTGAACAACTTTTAAATATAAAAGTAAGTTTCAAATCAGGACTATTTTTTTACAATATTTCAATCACTTTTAATTCATTATATATTATTTTCTAAATTTTTGACGTGCTTTATTTGATCCAGTTTACTGCATTTGTCAATAAAGATGTAATCAATATTAAAAGTTTAGTTTTTATAATATTTTATATATAGGTTCAAAAAAAACATTATATATATAGATATATATAATTAATTTTAATCTTTGAATGAATATTGTGGTAGTTTTTTTTGTATAAGAACTACTTACATATTTTAATCTTTAAATTGCCAAATTAAAAAATAAGTTACAAGGTTTTTCTAGCCAAGATGATTTTCGATGGGGTAAACCATGAGATATAATGGGTCATGCACACATGCATGATGCTTATGAGCTAAGTCATATATTCAATCGCTCAAATGGAGTCACGTGTCATACATTGTCCTTGAATGTCGGGAGAAAATGTTGTCAAATGACATAAACCTATGAAAAAATTCATAAAATTCAGTTTTGTTGCCTCAATTAATAAATACAAAGGGTGTGGTATTGAAATTAATTCTCTAAATGAGCAGGGTCAAGAGTGGATTAGTGATGACGGTTGTGAGAGTTATTCAAATAAATTCAATTGCACCTTGGATGTGGTACAAGCAAAAGCAATCCTTTATGTTTTTTCAATTGGTTTTAGACGATGGTTTGCCACATATATTTGTGGATTTTGATTGTCAAATTGTTAAATTCTTTACCTGGAGATTAAAAACCCGTTTGAGGAATGTGTTGAGTATTATTTTGAAGAAGGTGGTGTCTGAGGTTAGAGATTTTTTAGATTGCATGATTGATCTTATGTTAGGAGGGCAGATAATTCAATCGCATGCTTATTTTCACACTCGAACTAGATTTGTTTCTACTTTTTAAACATTTTTATAGTTCTTCTTTATCTATTTGTTATGATTTTGTTAGAAAATTATTATTGTTAACTAATGAGAGAGTTTTAATTTGATTTCAATAATAATCCTCTGATATTTTTTTAAACTATATAAAAATTATAATAAGATTTAGATTATTATTTATGTTTGTAGTTGAATATAGTTTATTTATTTATTTATTTAATGTTAATATTTTTTACATTTAAATATGAAAAAATGTTATAATTTGATCCTCCATAATATTTTTACATTAAACTCGTGCATTGCACGGGAAATGGACTAGTTATGTACTATTTAATCTTCCATATGTATTCACTTTAAATGTCGATTGAACATTTAAACTTATTTGTAGACTTGTATCATTGAATGCTATTTTGTGGATGAATTGGTGATGTTATTATTTTTATATTGAAGACTATAAATTTACAAGTACGAAATTTCACTCCACCTTTTTGAGAGTTTCCTGCGACCACCACTGATCTCACCCAACCTTTCATCAAGTCAAAATCATGTTGGATTCAAGCCTATAAAACCCTGAAATAAAAATACTTTATGTGAAAGCCCATTTTCCCAAATTCGAGGCTAAACTTGTTGAATCTGCCCAAATCCAAGCAAAATATACCATCTAGACTAATGTAGAAGAAGCCGATTTGAAAGTGAATTGACCCAAAAAAAATCATGTCAATGTCTCAAAATAGGCCAAATTGCATAAAATCACCTTTTAAAGATATTCATTTGCCATAAAATACCCCTTAAATAAGGTATTTCCAAAAAACCATTCTTTAAATAACTTTCATCGCTAATCAGCATTCAGCCATCGTCGAAATTATTCTGTTCAAATCTATGTTCAATATATTCTACACCTCCTTTTATATTATATTCTAATAGAATTTTAACAATTAAAATAAATCAATCAATCTAGAGAAGAAACCATTGATGTTATTTTCTGCATCAAAATAACCCACAAAATGATGTCAACTTCTACACACATTCAACTTGGGAGCAAAAACGTCGTCAATTGTATCCTCTCAACTTCATTATTATTACTTATTTACTTTTTCTTTTCTTTTTTTTTAATTGTTAAATAATTTTAGGGGTAGCTGATTGACTATAAAAGTTATTTAAAGGGTAGTTTGCAAGAATTATCAATTTAAATGATGATTTATGATTAAAAAGAAAGAAAGATACATTTAAAGGGTGGTTTCATGCAATTTTGCTCCCAATAATGAGCAATGACCCAACCCCTAAAATAACCCTACTCAATAATCAGTCAGACCCGAATTGACCTCATCCTATAATGACTCGGACCCAAAATTGATCCAGGCCGAAAACAACCTAACTCAAATGATTGCACTCCAGCTGTCTTTAAGAGATGGCATTGATCAGAAAGAATGACATCGAAGACAATGTTACTCGGTACGAGATAAACCCACACCAACCTAAGGTTGCATGACTACAACAACACACCTTTAGATCTATTTACATTTGATAACCATAAGTAGAGTGGTATCTGATGAGTTCAAGATTTAAGTTCGTTTTCGAGTAGCAGTAACTTCTAAAACCATCACACCTCTTTCTGGCCGAGATACAGGCCAAACCTTATGCATATACAATCTGAGTACTTAAAACACGAACAAAGAAGTCTTCATAAATTCATACTCTCATGTCTACTTCTAGTACAATGTTAATATGCGTTGCTGGTTTGTCCATAAAAAAGATGCTTAGTGCAAACTGTTATAGACTAGATCTGAAGACATTACATGATGAGATTTAAAACAATTTGATTTTCCACTATGGATTTGCCTTACATGATGTTTGTACTCCATACCTTTTGAAGAACTCTCTAAATCCGTATGCACTGAGGTCATAGTTGAACTGCAAAAATGTCCAACAAACAAATGCCAATCAATAAAAAAAACACAAAAAAAAAAGGCAGAAACTTTGAGAACCATTCTTGAAAATCAAGCTGAAGCAAGAAGTCAAAAGATTTATCCTGGAAAGAACAAGTATATACATATCAAAAAGTGGTTCAGGCATTACCCTATAAATACAAGATAGATTAAGGGTTAATTTGATTGAAGATCATGAAAATGGAAAGGGAAAGAGACCAAACTAGGCTACTATTGAGGGTCATTCACAAGCAATAATTTTAATCCCAACAAATACTCTCATTTAAATCTGATAGTTGTCTTGAGTCCATCATTTTTAATGGCTCACTTCAATAACTACCATAGCCTAATCAAGACAGCATCTGAGGGGATCCATCATAAGACAATAGCCAGAAACCCAAGCATTCATGCAAAAGGAAATCTAGATTAATGTTTTCCAAATTTATATTTATCTATATTACTTCCATGGAAGTATCACTCTGGTTATTTGATATTATCTATCATTGAAGGCACTGAGGACACAGTAGCGAACAATACCTCAAAACAAACTCTTAGCATCTTTGAGAACCCATTGGACAAATACTATTTGCAGAGGCTTTTAACTTTTTACAATATAAGAGAATAACATATAGTAATTCACCCTCAGGTCTGGTTATAGTATTTCTTTAATACTGAAAACAACAAGGTTCATTCATTTGAAGAGGAAAACAAACTAGGTAATTTGGACAGATGCATACCGGAAGAACTTTCACAGAGTATTTGGTAACATTTTGATCAATATGCTTTCCAGGACTCGTTGCCTGCTCTCAGAAAGATAAATATGGTTAGGGAGAAAAAGAATTTGCTAGATGGTTACAGATTACACAATTTAATAAACCTTGCATCAGTCCCCAATAGAATTATAACATGAGACTATAAGAGTTCGATCATGGCAACATTTTTTTCCAAGGATAGATAGGCAATGACTTTATCGTGTAATTGATTACATAACACAGCATAAACTAATGGGACCAAATATCTGCAACAAATCCATCCCACAATCACTGCTCACAGCCTGGATCTTGCATGGACGAACAACTCCTTCATTTGAAACTTGAAGGAACTACATGTGCTGAGACTTTTTTATGATTTCTTGAAATATTGGAACAACTTGTACCATCTACCTTCGAATTAGATTATTTCCTGTACCATTCGTGCAAAATATTATACGTCATTATCTTGTTCAATTCTTTTTCCATTGAGTTGACTAATTTTCTTTTTCTATTGAGCTAACTAAGCTAAGCCACAGGAGAAAAGCCTTTCTTGGATAGAAGTTTGATAAAAAAATTAAAGAACCATTTTGAGTATAAACAAAGCACTATGCTGCATAAACAGAAAGCAGCCTTGCCTTCAACTTAGAGAACCATTAGAGTATAATTTTTAAATTTTGCCTTCAACTTATAAATCCAGTAGCTGAAGCTCTAAATAGGTAAAGAAATTGAGGATGAAAATCTTGATAGTTGTAGCAAATGGCAATGGATGCAAATTTGCATGGGTGGAATAATGACTAGCAAGAAACCAACTATAAAGTAATATAAAAGTTTGGACATACTTGTTGTGGACTATGAAATAATTCAATGAACGGATATTCCTTCCTTTGGCGAGTTATACAGAAACCAGGATATTTCGGGCACTCAACCTAGAAAGGGTAAAAAAATGTCATTCAAACCTGAAGGATGAACAAGTCCTGCAAAAAGCACCACATATAATGATATGACCATTGCTGTCAAATAGAAAATAATAGGACAATAAGAGAACAAAATCATAACATACCCGCATAAATTTCACACCTGGATAAAATTCTGTTGCAGCTTCTTCCAATACCTTGTCCAAATGTTGTGTATAGTTACCTCTACATTCCAAACAACATGTCAACTAAAAGAACGTTACAAGGAAAAAAAATAATAATAAAAAAACACCACAAATAGGCAAGAGGACATCCCTTATACCTTATGGTGAAGGCAACAACTATAGGATTTCCTTGGTGAAGAAGCTGGACAAATTCACGTTCTGATGTAAAATGAATAACACGAGAAGGTCCCAAGTCTTTCGGATAACCAGTATGATACCTTACAGTAGCAAATCCAAAAGCAAAGAATCAAAATACTAGTCATTCTGCATTTTTTGCAAGCATAACAAGTAAAAGTGTTTAACCTGCAAGTTTCCCGAAGACGAATCATCATCGAACCGAAAATTGATGTTTCTCCCATCAAGAAAGAAGCACTGGAAGCTTCACAGCAACAGGTTACCCCAACAGTCAAACAAATTCTCTTATCCAATTCAACTTAATCTGCAAAACAAAAAAATTATATTCATAATACTCTACGGTGTTCCTAGCATAATTATTCTTCGGAAAAAGCAATTCAAGACAAGCCAAACCAATTCAAACCGGAAAAGGAAAAGGAAAACCATCTAACTCACATTTCCCCAATCATGAAATTCGAATATGAAATTAACACCGAACGAACTATCAAACAACAACAAAAAAGAGACAGAATCACTCAGGGAACTACAAATTATCCCTAGAACGAACTATTATACAATGAAAGACATCTCATCCCGAAAATTTTCTTGTTTCAACTACTTTTCATCAATGTATTGAGTCAATCAGATCTCCATCATAGATGTTTAAATTCAATTAACCTCGCCTTTTGAAACAGCAATATACAATATAAAAGCATATGAATGAATGATCACAAATAATTATCCAGGAGAACCAGCGAATTAAAGAATCGTACAAAACCAACAAACAAACAAAGCACATAATCTAAAATTAAGAAAATTAAATTAACATCTATGGCTGGAAATTTCTTGGGAGGAATTAATATCTTATTTGACCTCCTTTGAGACCTAATCAGACTTGTGATTTCCAGATTTGAGAACGAACAAAGATGAACCTCCTTGAAACATCTGCAATTTTATAACAGCACTAATTTGGTTTCTTAAAAAATGAAAAAAATTGGAAATTAAAAACAGCTTTCTTTGTTTTCCTTTATTTGATCACACGTTTAATTGGATTTAACATGGCTTCTGTTATTGGCAGGACTTTATCCCTACCTTGCAGGATATGAAATCTCTCCACTCACCATGTATCATACGGAAATGAAGAAGGAAGGAGACAAAACACATCGAACCTAAGTAGTTTCCTGGATCTGCAACCCTCATCCCCAAACACACGGTGCTAATTTAGCAATCTGAACCACACGGGGATTCGAATTCAATCAGTAAATCATTTCACCTCCGAAACAACTTTCCCATTTTAGAGGAAATTTGCAAAGCCTAAAGAGAAATTGAAAAGATGGAATCAAAGATGGGAAAATCCTTTCACCTGATGAAGATCTCAAGCTCCATGATTCCACTCGAGCAAAGCTTCCGCCACTTAAGGATCAGCTGATCAACCAGCAACGAGTTGGATTGATCTATGCAGGTAGAAGGATAAGAAGATAAAACGGAGAGGAAAAGGGAAATTGAAATCGACAAGATACGAGACCACGAGGGAGAGGAGAACAGAAGAAAGAGAGGAGGCAACAGATCAAATGCTTGGGCACGACAATGGCGATTCTCGAAGCAGAGATTCAAGTGGAAGAAGAATGAAGAAAAGAGCTGGAAACATTGGCATAAGCGGTGACGGCGAAGGCTCCGACGAGAGAGAGAGGCGGATAGGGGAAGGCAGAAGAAGGAGAAGTAGAAAGGAAGGCGGCTGATGGAAAGACCAAAACAGCCATCTAATTAATTCTAAAGAAAAGTATAGTCCCAACAATTTTAAATTTTAAATTAAAACAATCAATATCAATCAATATGAATATCAATATATCAATATATCAATATATAATACTAAAACAGAGGCGTGGAAATCCTAGGCGGGTTCTGGTGCGATTCGCTTACGTGTCGTACTCTGGTGCAATCTGGTCTGAGTCTTTGACACGTCAATTAATGACGATCCAATATATTTAAGCCACGTAAAACGATTACATTATTTATTTATACACGTGAAGTCCTATGTGTCTATTTTAATTGAAGATTAACTTTAATTTTTAATATAAATATTTAACATCATATCTTAAGTGGTTACAAAACCTATCATTTTTAATATTAATATTCAACTTCATATCTTATTTATTCAGAAAATCTATCATTTTAATATAGATATTTAACGTCATCATATCTTAAAATACCATATAGATAATTTTTTTAAAAGTAACGCAATTAATTTTATCATTTGAACAATAAAATTTTATCATCAAATATAGTTTCGTTTTTAATAGAAATATTAACCATACATATTATTTGGAGGAAAAAAATAACATTTTAAGCCCGTTTGATTTTTTTTAAATATCTTGATTTACAGCTGATTGTGTTTGAAATATCAAAATATATATAATGATGGATTTTGTATTTTAATGTTATCCCTATTTTTTTCCTCCAAAATAATTCACTTACGCTTCAATCTTTTTTTTTGGTTATCTTATCATTTATCTTGAAATAGACAAATAGTATATTTTATGAATTTTTAACTGGATAATATAATTTTTTTTTAAATCATTGAAGTATATATTAAGAAAATACCGCATGTATTTTTTAAACACAGTTTACGTAGAACATACAATAACTTTTTAAATTTTATTTAGATAACACAAAAAAAATGCCATTAAAAATATAGGTTTTAAAAGTTATAATATTTTTAGAGCATATGTTAGTTATTCTTACCTATGTTATGCACCGTAAGAGATATCGGATAAAAAAAACTTTTATTTGATTTTAAGTTGATTAAAAAAAGAAAGAAATCATTATCAAATGGTTTCCAATTTAGGCCCGTTTGTTTTTTTTACTAATTCTAAAATTACTATTATATATATTGTGTTTATTAAGATCTAAAATAGAGTTTAATTTTTATACCTTAAATCATTTTATCTTTGAAATTGCTATTATATTGGCCCCGTTAGTTTCCTTAAGATTTTGTATTAATTAATTATATGTTGAAAAACGAATCTTTTCATCAAAATATACACGGAGGGTGATCGAATATCAAAAATTGTGTTAAACATAAAAAAGGAAATAAGATTAATAAGTGTGTGTATATGTATAGACAGTCACACGCTTATTAATCTTATAAATACATTTTAATTTCAATACATTTAAAAAAAATATGAAAAATCATAAAGAAATAAATTTTATAAAATAATTGAATATTAAAGTTAACATCTTTTAAATCAACATTATTTTAAATTTTAATATTTTTTATAAAAAATAAATGCATATGAATTATCATTTATAAAATAAATAAAATATATTTGAAAAATAAATATATCATGAGGTTATATTCAAATGATATAATACTCT
This sequence comes from Persicaria maculosa, assembly GCA_963922045.1. Lineage (NCBI taxonomy): Eukaryota > Viridiplantae > Streptophyta > Magnoliopsida > Caryophyllales > Polygonaceae > Persicaria > Persicaria maculosa. The sequence continues at coordinate 48,299,803 of OY998259.1, read as the reverse complement.
CTCTTTTAATTAAAACACACCACTTTAATTTTTTAACACTTTTTTTAAAAAAGTTAAAAACTATATTAAATGTTAAGTTTTTCATTTGTTTCTTTATATAATTTAATACTTATCATTGATAAGAATAAATAAAATATAATAAATAAAATAATATATAATTTAATAACCGGCCGCGAAAGTCGCGGGCAATAAAACTAGTTGGGGTAAAATAAGAAGCAAGCGATCCGGGCCATCCAAAATTTTATAAAAACACAATCGGACGGCCGATATTTCACCAGAGCTTTTAGTAAAACCTGGAGGACTTTGCTCCTTTTATGGTAAGATAGATTGGTAGTGGTGAATGGTGATAGTATCATCTATTCATCTGTACTGTATATATAATACTGTAATCAAGAAGATTCAACTAAAATTCCACTGACTGGGATAAAGAGGGGTTTGACCCGGCTTGCCCTGTGCATAAAATAAAATAGTAAACGATTTGATTTGACCAAACCAAAACGGGGAGAAGAGAGAGAGAGAGAGATAGGGGAGGGGGAGGTGCGCGAAGAACGTGAATTTTAGTAGTAGCCATACCCCAGATTCTGCAAGATTTTGTGGGTCGAAGAGGATAAGAAGAAAGGGTTTTTGTGGGATTTCACTGATCTGGGTTTGGTATTTGAGTACTTGACATCTGGGATTCCCCATTTTTAGCTTTTTGCCGGGTTTTCATATGCTTTCAGTTTGGGGAAAGTGGAATGTGAGGTGATTTGCAAGTGGGATTGATCAGTTGAGTGTTTGGCAAATCATGGTGAATTGAGCTTCTTTTTCAGCTGGTTTTTCTTTTCTGAGTTGGGGATAACACTCATGGGGCAAGGGTTTCTTTTGCTTGTATTGTGGGTGTTTGGTTACTTCTTGACTGTCTCTGGGAATGCTGAAGGTATGTTCTTCTCTAATTATCATCTATTCGTCTCTGAATTTAGTTGCTTCTCGTGATTCTGAAGGCATTTTGATTCTCTGGTGATCAAGTATCTGTCATTAAGTTTGCTTGTTTTTGCGTTTGGGGTGTTGTATGGTCCGTTATAGCAATTCATTTTCTTGTTGGAGCTTTGGATAATTCATGTGAGAAATAGGGTGGGAGTTCTATTAATTGGCTGCTTATCAGAGGTATTTTGAGTTTCAGCAAGATTACAAAAATAATGGTTTGGAAATGAGTGTGTTAATGTTCTTTCTTTGCAGGTAAGCTTGCTTGTAAGGTAGAAAAATGGAATTTTTCATAACTTAAATAAGTGATAGGAGCTCAAATTCACTTGGAAATTTGCAGTACTTGTTGGAGCTATAAATTTTCATCTTTGCTCCTTTTCTTTTCCTTTGATTTTCATGTTGATTAGATATGGTTATGATTTTCATGACTGCTTGATGCTGACATGATAAAACAAATCTGAAATCCTGAAATCCAAGCATCATATGGATGATTGGATAACGCCCTTTTTGTCTAATGTTCGGTTGTCTTTCTATTGTTGAAGCTTTTACCATTTCTTCCTACCAAGTTGCCCTTGGTAGTTTTTTAGTCATTTACCTGGATTGTATAGACCATTTATGCTTCTTACTAAAGCTTGGTTGATTCTTGTCCAACAGGTGATGCATTGAGTGCATTAAAGTCCAGTGTATCTGATCCTAATCAAGTGTTGACTAGTTGGGATGCTACACTTGTCAATCCTTGCACATGGTTCCATGTTACATGCAACGACGATAACAGTGTCACACGAGTGTAAGATAGATACTTTCTGGATGGATTTTGATGAATTGTGGTGCTAATGCTTCCAAATATGTTGGTTACAATTAATGATGTAAAAAGTTTATATGATCAGTGATCTTGGAAATGCGAATCTTTCTGGTCAGCTTGTATCACAGCTTGGTTCACTTCCAAACTTGCAGTACTTGTAAGTCATCCTTCTCTTTTTTATATTTTTTTTCTTTCCGCTGAGCGTTGACATCGTGCTTTTGATAAATTGGTTGAAATATGGGATGATGGAAACGGCTCAAATTGATGATGTGAAGCCTTAAAATTTCCAGTGACGTCATGCCTGTGCGCTCTACTGAGCACGTGGATAGTTCTAGCATTCTCTCTCTCTCTCTCTCTCTCTCTCTCTCTCTCTCTCTCTCTCTCTCTTATGTGCAACGATCTAGCTTGTAATTTTCTAATTTGAATCACGATTCATGAACCATACTTTTTGATGTAACCTCTTGTGATGCATTTGGCAGTTTATACATTAAACACACCTTTCTATTTTTGGTGGCAGGGAACTTTATAGCAATAACATAAGTGGGAAAATACCAGCTGAACTGGGGAACTTGACAAACTTGGTGAGCTTGGATCTCTACCAAAACAATTTAACTGGTCCAATTCCAAATACACTCGGCAAGCTTGCGAAACTTCGATTCCTGTAAACAAGCACACCTCTTCTTCTTTTTTTCTGCTTGTGCTTTTTACATAACCTCAATTACAAAGATCTGTTTTTTCCCACTATTTATCATTCTATTTAGTTCATTTTTTCAATAACTTATGTTTAATTGTTATGTCATCCACACTCTATTCAATCCACTTGTTCCATAATGAATCATATGGTTTTTGTTGCTTGTTAAGTAACTTTTGTTATTGGTCATGTATTAATTTCGATCATTAGAAAAATAAAATGAAATTTGTTTATCAAATGAAGAAGATTAGCTGATGTACTGGCCTCTTAACATCAAGGGTTGCTCATCCCTCTGCATATATCTTGAGAAGCATATGAGTTTTGTCAATTTTTGTGAGGTTTGGATTCTTACAAACAGCTAACAGATTTTCATTTAATCTTGTCAACCAACAAAGCATCCAGCTTTTTATATTAGAAAATATTTCAGTCTGTTATTTCTTCATTGAGTTCGCTCTGCTTGCAGTACTTTAGGATTTCTATAATTAAGCTTATACTGCAAGCCTGTGGAATTTGCTTCAAAATGAACCACTTTTCTGAACTTGACTCGTCATTGTACTCGGTGATTGGTTGGGCATATATACTTCTTGAAGACCATCACAAATACTTGGAATCTAACACTTCTCTTTTCTGCCACTTGCTATTAGGCGTCTTAACAACAATTCATTATCAGGAGCGATACCTATGTCTCTGACAAATGTTGGTTCACTGCAAGTTCTGTGAGTATTGAACCACTTGGTTATTCTTTGCTTTCACTTACTATGCTGAGCAATCTAAACTTTCTTATTTATATTGGAAACCCAGTTTCCAGGTTTTGACTAATCATTTACAAAGAATATGATTTCTTTTGGTGTGCTGAGTGCAGGGATCTCTCGTACAATAATCTATCAGGGACAGTCCCTGTCAATGGCTCCTTTTCACTTTTTACCCCCATCAGGTATCCTCCATCAGTCCATCTGCTAACTTCTTAGATAGATTTCTATAGATTGTAACACATTTCCTCTTGCAGTTTTCAGGGTAACACTCATTTAAAAAGTCCACCATCAACTCCGTCTCCTCCATCCCAGATACAACAATCCCCTGGAGGTTCGTAGTTTATGTGGAATTGGGTGATTATTTACTCTCATTGAGCATCAACGTTGCTTGATGTTTCATTCAAATGCCTAACTTTTTCCCACCATATTATTAATGTGTGCATGTAGACAAATTCGGATTGCCTCTTCCTTTTGTAGTGACCCCTGCCCCAGGAGCATGCATGCTGCGAGAATCTCTTGTTCCCTTTTTTCAGTTATTTTTGTCTTTTCAGGGCTTCTCTAGAAACTAGCATTCACCTTTACCGAAAAAAAAAGAAACTAGCATTCACCCCATTCATCATTAGTACTGATCCATTCCTTGGTATTAAATGTCTGGCACTGTGATTTTTCATCCAAGTAACTTTCTTATTCTTTCGTGTCTTCATTTTTTTTAATCTCTAATATTATCTGAGTCTTTTTTTAAAAAGGAATATTTTTAAGTTCATTGGCATGAAAGATATCTTGATTTCATATTTGAATTATTATTTTCATGAGGGAGTTAAGTCTTGTTTGTTTTTATCTTCTGGATAACTTATAATATCAACACAGAATTGGCATATTTTTTTTGTTGTTTTTTTTCCTGCTTCTGATGCTGAACATCTTTCTGTATATTTGTTTCTTATACGTTCCTTTGGACGTGGCAGTGGGCAATGGTGCTACTGCTGCAATTGCTGGAGGGGTTGCTGCTGGCGCTGCATTGTTGTTTGCTGTGCCTGCAATAGCTCTTGCTTGGTGGCGAAGAAGGAAACCTCAAGATCATTTCTTTGACGTGCCAGGTTTGTGCTGTGAAACAAAGACATAAAACTCTATTGTACCGTTCTAGCATAGTAGGTATTTGACAATCTTAAACTATCCATGTAACAGCTGAAGAAGATCCGGAGGTTCACCTTGGACAGCTTAAGAGGTTTTCCCTCAGGGAGCTGCAAGTTGCAACTGACAATTTTAGCAACAAAAATATCCTTGGTAGAGGTGGATTCGGGAAAGTATACAAGGGGCGTTTAACTGACGGTACTCTAGTGGCAGTGAAGAGACTTAAAGAGGAACGCACCCAAGGTGGTGAGCTCCAGTTTCAGACTGAGGTGGAAATGATTAGTATGGCTGTTCATCGGAACCTACTCCGATTAAGAGGGTTTTGCATGACCCCTACAGAAAGGGTACTTGTTTACCCATACATGGCTAATGGTAGTGTCGCTTCATGTTTGAGAGGTACTGCTAATCTCTATTCTTTATCCGTAGTTTCATTCCTACTCCTTTTCTCGTACAAGACCGATAATCGTATTTGGGAGATAACATCAATTGAGAGTAAGGTATCATTATTCCTGGGCAAAGCCTGGCCTAGACCACCTATCACTAAAATGGACAAACATACTCGCCCAGCTCGGATAACTGACAAGCGGGTAGTTGTAGCTTTGGGATGGAAAGAATATAGATGGGCGAGGGAATAATCTCTTTTTATCAATTTTGGTGTGTACATTGTGTATCTTTGATTCTCTATCTTAGAGGTTAAACTGTTCGTTGTTATGATTTTGTGTTGTAGAGTACTGATTTATTTATTTATTTTGGCAGAACGTCAGGAGTCACAACCTGCACTAGACTGGCCAAAACGGAAGCGGGTTGCATTGGGTTCTGCTAGGGGACTTGCTTATCTGCATGAACACTGTGACCCCAAAATCATTCACCGTGACGTGAAAGCCGCAAACATATTGTTGGACGAAGAGTTTGAAGCAGTGGTGGGAGATTTCGGACTGGCCAGACTGATGGACTACAAAGATACACATGTTACTACAGCAGTTCGTGGTACAATTGGACACATAGCACCAGAATACCTCTCCACAGGGAAATCTTCAGAAAAGACTGATGTTTTTGGATATGGAGTCATGCTTCTGGAACTCATAACTGGTCAACGGGCATTTGATCTTGCTCGTCTTGCCAATGACGACGATGTCATGTTGCTCGACTGGGTAGGCTTTATAAACTTTCCAGAATTTACTGAATGTCTTGCATTGTGTATAAACCGGAGAGCTAATTGACGATTTAACCATACGAGAAGCTTAACCTCGGTGTCACTCTGTTTCAAAATACAGGTCAAGGGACTTCTCAAGGATAAGAAACTGGAAACGTTGGTCGACGGTGATATGCAAGGAGACTACATTCAGGAAGAGGTGGAGCAGCTCATCCAGGTCGCCCTTCTTTGCACACAGAGCTCCCCAATGGAGCGACCAAAGATGTCGGATGTCGTGAGGATGCTCGAAGGAGATGGATTGACCGAGAGGTGGGAGGAGTGGCAAAAGGAGGAAATGTTCCGCCAAGAATTCAACCCAACCCACCACCCCACAGGAGACTGGATCGTCGACTCCACTTTTAACCTCCGCCCCGATGAATTGTCGGGTCCCAGATAATCAGGTTTGTTCCGAGCAACCAAACAAACCAACACCTCAAAAAAAAATCAAAAATTAAGAATGAGTCCGGAAGGAATTCAATATTTTGTCCAAATTTGTGCATATGATGCTTTAAGTTGGTGCGATTTGTAATGTTGATATGCAAATTCCATTATGTAATGTAATGGTGGTGCTTCAAGGACAAGAAAATATTTTAAGACTCTAGAAATAATTTTAACTAGTTTTATTACCCGCGTCATTCGCTGTTTTTTAATAAGTTATGTATTAATTTATTATATTTATTACTAAATATAAAATTATATATATAAATAACTAAATAATTTGAGATTTTATATAATTTTAATTCTCTTTAAAAAATATGTTAAAATTATTTTTATTTGAATTTTTTTTTATTAAGTAATAATTCGGATGCGAACCGCTATCCGAAAGCATCCTTTCGGATGAGGTCGATAAGACCTGGGTCAGTGTATAGAGAAGGGATGGAGGCAATATGAGCAAGGTGTGCAACCTTATCTGCCACGCAATTGCTGTTACGAAGAACGTGTGAAAACGATACTTCGTAAAACCCCGTAAGTAGAGTGCTAATATCTGACATAATTAGTTCAATTTCCCATGGACATTTGATTCTAGACTGTAAATGATTGATGATGGTCAGTGAATCTCCTTCAATTATAATCTTGGGGATTTTCATCTCGAGAGCCCTCAGAACGCCCTCTCTCAATGACAAGGCTTCGGACATTAAAGGGGATTGGTGTCCAATTAGTTTACTTCCCATTGCTACTGAATTCCCTATGTTGTCATGAATGATGTAGCCTATCGAGCTTTGTCGTTGGCCGGAGGCAGAACCATCGAAATTTAGTTTCAATTTCCCAGTTGGTGGTTTTTTCCATTTTTCCTTCTTCCTAATACTCACATTTACCTTAACGGTATTTACTCGCTGTTGTATTTTGTTGTTATCCTCTTCGTTGTGCTTTCCTGCTTTACTCCATTCATTAATATATGAGTCGACAAGTTTTTCAAATCCTTTTGCATTTGGCGCTTTTTGTTGTTGGAAAATCAGTTTATTACGAATAATCCAGATGGTCCACCAGTGGAATACCAGTTTCTGTTTTGTTGTGTATCAAGTAGTCTGTCTAATTTTGTCATTAATGTCTCAATATTTCTCATTAATATGATATTGTTTGAAATTTCTGATTTCACTGTTGGTGATAAACTTGAATAGCATAGTGAATATTTGCATTCAAACAATAGGTGAGTAGTGTCTTCTTCATGGTGATTGCACAAGGCACAATAAGGTGGTATTGCAATTCCTCTTCTGGCGAGACGGGCAGCTGTTGGGAGTCCATTATGACAGACTTTCCACATGAAATTCTTAATTTTAGGTGGAACGTTCAAGCTCCAGATCCATGCATTGTTGTCATTATTAAGCTCTGTTGTTTAAGTTTATACGCACTAGACGTCGTAAACCATCCTTTTCTGTCCGGCCACCAGTACATTATGTGCTGTATTTGATTTTTTGGGAGGGGAATCTCTGCTATCTGTTGCGCAATATCATTTGGCATTATCGTTCTAAAATTTTCCAGATTCCATGCCCCATTTCGAATGTATTGATCAACAGTTTCTTCCAAGTTGATTTTTGTCGGGTCGAGACAAGCATTATGAATATTCTTAATCGGAGCCCACTTGTCTTGCCAGAACTTGATTGTTTTCCCATCGCCGACTGACCATGCTAGACCTTCCTGAAATGGCTTAATAAGTTTTCGCAGTTGCGTCCATTGCCATGAGGCATTTCCTTTCTTCTCAAATTTAAGTATTGGCGTTGACTTTAGATACTTATGATTGATAATTTTGACCCAACAATTATCTGGTTCAGCAATTATTTTCCAAATAAGTTTCATTTGTAGTGCTTCATTCATTTCCTTTGTTTTTCTTAATCCCATTCCTCCTTTTGTTTTTGGTCTACATACTTTGTCCCATCCTATAAGGGGTTTGTATTGGAGGTCTTTGTTTCAGAAGAAGGTCCTATTGATTTTGTCTAATGTTGAGTGAATTGACACCGGGAGCATGAAGCTTTGCATAGCGAACAGTGGTTTAGAAGCTAAATTTGAATTTATTAAAACATACCTCCCATGTTGAGATAGTGAATCGGCTCTCCATTTTGATAATTGATTAGTTGTTTTGCCAATGATTTCTTCAAAAGTGCTTTTATTTGCTTTGCCATCAACAATCGGACACCCCAGATATTTGTCCAGCTTAACATGCTTTGATATACTAAAACATCCTTCAATAGTTGTTATTCGCGACGCAGGTATCCCTGGAGAACCTTGAAATGCAGATTTGTTGTAGTTTACTTTCTGTCCTGACAATTAACAATAATCATCAACAATTTTCCTTACTTTTTCACATGCTGCCATGTTGCCTTTTGTGAAAATGATGATATCATCAGCAAACGCCAGAAACGGGATTCTTGGTCCAGATGGACCAAACCTGAAGTCAATGCCAGATTGGTTGAGATTGGACTCCGCTGTTAGTTTTTTAGCGAGCACTTCCGCACCAAGAATGAACAGAAACGGAGACAAGGGTCCCCTTGTCTTAATCCTCGAGAAGGTTTAAACACCTCTGTAGGCCCATTATTAACCAATACAGAAAATGAAACAGATGTTACACATTCCATGATTAAGTTTATAACATAGTCACTAAATCCAAATTTTCTTAATACTGCCTCTGTGAAGGTCCAATCAACTCTATCATAGGCTTTCTCCATATCTAGTTTAATCGCTAACCAACCTTCTGACCCTTTTCTCGTTTTGAATGAATGGAAGATCTCATGTGCTATCAATATATTGTCTTGAATTGCTCTATCAGATACAAACACTCCTTGAAATGGGTGGATTAACTTACCAATCACCTTCTTGAGTCTCTCTGTTAGAATTCTTGATATTATTTTATATATTGTTGAGCACAGACTAATTGGTCTATAATCTGAAGTCTTCGATGGATTGTCACATTTTGGCAGTAGAGTGATGAATGTATGATTAATCTGTCGGAGTATTCTGCCTGAATGGAAAAAATCTTTGACTGCTTTGATGACATCGTTACCGACAATGTCCCAGTAAGACTTATAAAACTCTGTTGTCATTCCATCGGGTCCCGGAGACTTATTGAGACCTAAAGACCAGACCGCATTTTTCACTTCACTATTAGATGGTTGTTGGCTTAGAATCCTATTTTCTTCTACCGTTATAGCCTGTGGTATTAGCTCTAGGTATTCACTGAGAAGTGTCATGTTAATCTGTTCTTTGGAGAATCTTTTCTCGAAGTCATTTTTGACTTCCTCTCTAATATTTTCTTCCCCCACAATCAGTGTTCCAGAACTTGTCGTGATATTTCTAATAATTTTCCTATTTCGTCTCCCAGAAGCTACTCTATGAAAGTATGCTGTGTTTGAATCATTGAGCTTGAGATGCTTTGATTTTGCTCTCTGCCCCCAATATTCCTTTTGGAATTTTAATAGTTGCTCTTTTTTTTCTGATCAGTTGTTTTTCGACTAAATAATCCTTACATGTTCTGGATATAATATTTGATTGGATACTAATCAGTTCTTTTTCCACAATTTGTATTTGACGAAAGACATTCCCAAAGGAGTTTTTGTTCCACACTTCAGCTTTTCCTTTCAGAAACTTTGTTTTGTACACTAATCTGTACATTGCTGAGCCTGTACACCTAACTCTCCAAGCTTGTTTGACAACGTTCATGAAGTCCTTTCTCTGTAGCCACATGTTTTCGAATTTAAACGGTGGGGGCGTAAACTCTCTTCCAGAAGCTAGGCAAATAAAAATGGGACAATGGTCAGACCCTGTAAAGGCTCCATTGAATGTTGCTAGATCAGGGAAGGTTTCAAGAAACTAGTGTAGAACCAGTACACGATCTAATTTTTCCCAGATATTATCCCCCCCTTCCCTTTTTTTCCTCCAAGTAAATTGATTGCCCCAGGATGGGATCTCAAGTAGAGTGCATTGATTTTTGAATTGATTTATTCTAAGATATCTCGCTTGACTATTCGCTACTCCCCCGAGTTTTTCACTGCTGCTACTAATTTCATTCAAATCTCCTATTATTAAGCATGGAAGGGGTTCACTCGTGACAATATTCGAGAATTCATTCCAAAAGATATCTTTGTCCGACTCGTGGGGAGGGGCATAGACAAAAAATATTATTCATGTGAAGTTTTTATTTAAGCATGGGTATTTAACCCGAATTACTCTTGGTAGTACCACATTGACCTCAATTGACTCATCTTGAAGAACGTTCTCATTCCAAAGAAGTCATATTCATCCCGTTCTATCATTTCCTACAGACCAGATAGCATTATTGTATCCACTCGATTTCCAATTCTTTTCCTGAGGAATTTTATTTGTTCTAATTTCTGCAATTGCCATTAGTGAGATGTGCTCATTGATTCGCATGGCTTTGAGGTCTGTCCAAATATTCGACTTTCCTATACCTTTGATATTCCAGAAACACGCTTTCATTATTTGATTACCCGGTCCATCAGAAGCCGAGGGTGCAGTGCTTCTGACAAAGACAGATTGTTCACATTTTTGTAGGTAGTTAGAGCAATCAAGAGTGAGTTTCTGTTTACTACATATTGTCCTCACTTGCTTGTGTCTATGGTTCTTGAGATCTTTAATCATTTCATTTGTTAACATTTCTAACTCCAATATTACCCAACCCACCTTCGCTATAATCTTAGTCATATTTAATAGACTTGGAAAGAAATATACTCCTAAACCCAAACCAAATAGATCATTATACACAGTAATTCTTATGGTAAGAATATTCTCACAAGCACGCAAAAGAGCATCACTCCATTGCAAGTGATGGTCAACCAAAAAATTATAGTCCAAGGTAACCATCAGCACCCAATTAACTTGTGCAATTGTAGTTTGAGACCAACATAACCATAGTAGCAGCCACAAGCATGACACTAGAGCAATTTCATACATCCTATAACCGCAGATCCATTTGCAATATAGTGATCTCAAGGAAGACAAAAAAATATTTATTCAAATGAATATATATGGGACAACAAGTGTAAGAGTATGAAGCATACCACAAGGTTTTGTGACAGTTGACATTTATGGGCAATTTCTCAGCCATGAAACTGATAATTCCATCAGTAGAGAGATTGCCAAGAAATTCCTGCACGCAGTTTCTCATTACCTTGGCATCGCTGATCCACATCCGGATCATCCTGGCCTCAAATGGTTTGCCAAAGAAGGCTGAGAACACAGAGATATCCTCCCTCACGCTTCCAAGAAGCGAAATCTCCCATAGCCAGTTGATGAAGAGCCTCCATAAACCCATTCCAGGGTTGGGCCTCATATTCACAAATCGCTTCACCGTTTTCGATTTCAGCATTTCCACAAGAGCATCATAGGAAACCAGCATCTCCTCTGAGAGTTTAGAGCCCTCCGGCATGTTTGTTCCCTTTCGGGGTTTAGACATTCGGAAAGCAGGATCTTCTGCTTCCATGGTTTTTATGCAATTGTCCACTCCAGAAAAAGCCAGTGAGAGAATAAGAGAGAATCGGTTAGAAAGGAGAAATATACTTATGAGTAGCAGCAAGTAATCAGGAGGAAAGCAGTGAAGAGAACTCCACTGGATTTCCCAAATTATCGAGAAAGAGTTATTAAGAAGTAGAAAGGTGGAGAGGAGGGAGAGAGAACCCACCCTGAAGCGATGAAACCCCACCCCCTCAAGAGCCTTCTTGTTGTAGAAGAACAATCCGGCCATCGTAGGCCAACATAGAAGAGGGTCAGCCAAATTGAAGCAGTAGATCACCCCAGATGCCTCCGATCCCAGCGGATTTGGCCACGACGGAGGCCTAATTGACCAAACTTTGGCAGATCTCATCATCAAACTCCTCCCACAAGTTATCCCCAATTTTTGGATGGTACGGAAACGGAACTGCTCGAGACGAAACTCGCCACTAATCAACCATCGGAACCGAAGGGCGATACGTCTATAAAAGATAGGGTAAGCATCAACCCGAAGGAGGGGTGGCCGGTCATTTGAAAGGAGTTTGTACGGGGAGGAAACTGCATACTCATTGATAGGGTTTCGTGGCCAGGGAAGAGACTCTGTAAGCGATAGAATGAAGTAGGGGTGGAAATGGGTCGGGTGATGGATGGGTGGACCCATTTTTTCACCCGACCCGTCACAAAAAAATTTCACCCGACCCATCACCCACCCGTTTAATGTTTCACCCATCACCCGACCCGTCGGGTGAATCGGGTGGGTCGGGTGGTTAATCGGGTGAAGGAATTAAAAAAAATGAGTCACAAGGCATACCTAAAAATCATCATATTCGATAATTTTATAAACCATGTCAACGTATGAATCTTACTAAATTAATAAAAGATTTATTCATACATTATATCACTATCCTTAACTTACAAAATTAGTATTAGAAATTTAATATCAAACTAAATGAGATGAATTTAACTCGATTACTAGACTCAATATAAAAAAAAGTATAGAAAAACTATGTCTTTAGAAAACAGACTCATGTATCATTTCTTTAATATCTTGATTTGACAATTTCTTTAATATCTTAATTTGCATTAAGAGGATTATTGTTACGAGTCTCATGATAAATTGAGAAAATATGATTTGGTTAATCATGTATTAATACAGTAAATGCTAACAAAGTCGTTGGAAAGAGCCAAATTGCATACAGTCTATCTGTATATGCAAAACAAATAAAAGAAATTTTATTATTTTAAAAAGACATGGAGTTAAATAATGCAAGTTTTTTTTAGACCTTTTTAACAAGAACACTTGGCAAATGGGAGAAAGTAGAGGTAGAAAAGGAGAAATATGTTAGTTATGTTAAATTATACGTAGTATTATTTATATACTAACCTCTTTTTTTTATAATAATCGGGTGGGCTAACGGGTGGTTAAGCGGGTCGGATAATGGGTCGGGTGATGGGTCGGGTAATGGGTGGAAAATATATCACCCATCACCCGACCCATCACCCATTTCACCCGACCCATCACCCATCCGTCACCCGGATTTTTTTGGATTTTCACCCTAATAATCGGGTCGGATGGGTCGGTCACCCATGGGTGATTTCCAGCCCTAGAATGAAGACGAGGAGGCAGGTGCGTGGAGCGCGTTCTTTGCTCCAAGGAAGGGTTCTCATTTTTTGTTTTTTTAATTATTTTTATTTGATAAATGACTCATGATAATTCGTATAGAATTTACTTTTTCAAAATTGTGAAAAAAATCATAAAGAATAAAAATTTAAAATAATTTTTACTTAAAAGCTATAGTAGATGTTAGCTTGAATGTTTTAATCTTAATTATTTTCAAAAAAAAATCTTTAGATTTTTTCATATTTTTTTATTAAAAAAAAGATATTCATATTCAATTTAATTAATCTTAATTAAAGGCGAAGTCAGCTGGAGACACATGGCGACTTCTCCTTAAAATACTCGTATGATCAAATCACATTTTTTGAAATTTTTTGAAAGAAATAATTAATATATGTATAAGATAAAAATTATACCCAATTTGATTAGATATGATATATTTTTGGATAAAATTTCATTCTAAATTTATTTAATCAATATATTTATATATGCATAAGATAAAATTAGACACAATCTAATTAGTATGGATATATTTTTAAAAGATATTAACCAAATTTAAATACTACTTCGTATTATATAAGATAATTTCCTATCTTGAAGTTATTGATATATTTATGAGATATATTTTTTGATTTTATACATCTATAATTATGGATAGATTTTTAGATTTTGACCTTATAGTTTAGATTGTTAATGTTATTTCACAAACATTGGCTTCTTTGGACTTTATAGTTGGGCGGTTTTGCAAAATAGCCACGAAATTTGGCTGATTTTGCAAAATATCCGCGTTTTGGGATATTTTTGGAAAATGTCCTAAATATAAGGCTTCACCGTCTCTCGATACCGGCTTTTCTCTCTCCTCCAGCTCTCCATCTCCGGACGCTCTCTCTTTCTCCCTCCCAACTTGCTCGCCGGAGATTGCTAGGATTTCAGAGAGATTACCATTCCGACATCATCCAAGCGATCGATTTTGAAGTCTATTCTAGAGAATCAGGTAAGTCGATTTACTAGAATTTTAAGTCGATTAGAATTTGCGTCAAAGACGCAAATTTGCGCCAAAGACGCAAATTTCCTATAATTTTTGGATTACTCCTTCGGTTTTGCGATTACTGCTTGATTCTGTGTTTATCTATGCTTCAGTTTTGCAATCACTGCTTCAGTTTTGCGATTACTGCTTAAATTTGCGCCAAAGGCGCAAATTTCCTAGAATTTTTTGGTTTACTACTTCAGTTTTGCGATTACTGATTCAGTCTGTGTTTGTGTATGCTTCAGTTTTGCAATTACTGATTCAGTTTTGCGATTACTGCTTAGATTTGCGCCGAAGGCGCAAATTTCCTGTAATTTTTTGGTTTACTAATTCAGTTTTGCGAATCTGTGTTTATCTATGCTTCAGTTTTGCGATTACTTCTTCAGCTTTGCGAATACTGCTTCAATTTGCGCCAAATTACTCCTTCAGTTTTGTTATTACTGATTGGAATCGTGTGATTACAAGTGTAGATTACGCCAAATTTGTGTTTATCTATGCTTATATATGCTATAACAGTATGGAAATATAGTTGAACAGAATGGTTACTGCTTTTGAATGCATCAAAATTTGTGCCTTTTGCGAAAACTTTAATTCAATTTTTATGCATTAAATGATTAAGGTTATGGATTCACACAAACAGTAGCATCAAAATTTGCGTCTTTGGCACAAATTTTGATTGATTTTTTAAGCATGAATTAATGTTTATGAGCATTTTTTTCTGTATATGTGTAATCTTCAAGTTTCAAATCGAATCTGTGTATGTTTATGGTTATTTATGCTTGTTAATATTTTACATTGCTCAAGTCATCACTATTATTGCTTAAGATGTGATTTCACTATGATTGTTTCAACTAATCAGTAGACCTTAATCATAGAAGTTTTCCACCATAAGTGCAAGTTTTATATAATTCTTCTCACAACAGGTGTATTGTATTCATTTTGTTGCTCATGTCATCATTACACTTGAATCTGTGCTCTATATTGAAATGTTGATTCCTTATTAGACTTTGATTGCTAATGTCATCAACATTGATTGAGCCATGTCATCAATACAAATAACAGGTGTAGTTTATTCACTTTTGGTTGCTCTTGTAAGAATTGTAAGAATTTTTCATAACAGGTGTATTGTACTCACTTTGGTTGCTCGTGTCATTGTTTTTTTAACATTGCCTGAGCCATGTCAGCACTGTATTTGGCTCATAAAAAATTTGCACCGTAGGTGCAAATTTTGTAAGAATTTTTTCCATAACAAGTATATTTTACTCACTTTGGTTGATCATGTCATCGTTTTTACTCAGATTGTGTTTGTTATTACTTAAACGTATTTCTCTTCTTAAATTCATACTCTGCAGATTACAATGGCAACACACATTATTACAGTTGTATGTGGTGGGAAATGGTTGTTTGATGATTCATGCCCAATCTTTGTTGGAGACACTACTACAAAAGGTGTTTATGATTGATGAGTCAATAACATTACAGGGTTTAACCGAAAAAGTGCACAACAGATTCAATATAAATAGTGCATTAGAATTGAAATTCAATCATTTACACCCTTTCAAACTCTTGAGAGCTCCGCTTCTTGTTGAATGTGATGATGATTTGAAAGAGTTTTTAAGGTTGTCCGACCTACAGGATGTTAAATTTGTTGTGGAGTTGTGTGTCAGCATTAAATCAGATAGTGAACAAGTTGAAGATCAACAGGCATCCTCAGCTGAGAGTTTACAGTTGGTGGCATGCAATCCAACTATTACCAATATTGTTACAGGGGAAAATAATCTGACATTGATCGGTGACACCAGGATGAAAGGTGTATTGTTGGAAGATGTTGGAGATGACATGAATTCTCTAAACAGTGACACTGCAAGTGATGAAGAATCTGCAGATGAAATATGGAGAGCATTCTATTCTACAGCAGACAGGAGAGAAACTACATTAGAAGATTGGGATGCTGATAGCTCTACTATGCCTAGTGTGAATCTCAATTCACAAAACTTGATTTGCGTAGGCAAAAGCTTTGCATCAAGGAAAGCAGTTAAGCATGCTTTGGGAGTCTTGTCAATAACCGAGATATTTGGTTTTCGCGTGGCAAAATCAGATACAAAGTATTATAGAGTGCATTGTGTAGATCCTGACTGTAAATGGAAAGTGCATGTTAAAATTTTTGGCCCAACTTGGCATGAGGTCATAGTGTATGTGGACATGCACACCTGCACATGGGATTTCAGGACAAAACACTGCAAACAGCCTTCATCTTCTGTGATTGCAAGTATCATCGAATCAAGGTGAGAACTTTTTTTAAGAAATAGTATTTATATTTTAACTTGCTTTCAAATATATGATTTCTCCTAATTTGACTATAATTACACAGTGTTGACGCTGGATACAGACCAGCACAGATAAGGGATAAAATGAGAACAGAACAAAAGATGCAAATTAGCTACTGGAGAGCATGGAACTCATCAAAAATAGCTCATGAAATGGTTAAGGGGACACCAGAATCAAATTATGCAGATTCACCATCATTTTGCCATATGCTCGTGGAGAGAAACAATGGGACTATAGCTTTAATTTCAAAAGACAAAGAAGATAGATTTCAGTACTTCTTTATGTCATTTGGACAGTGCATCAGAGCATTCCCCCTCTTAAAGAAGGTATGTCTTAAACAGTGTCAACACAAATTCTGTTGTCATCGATTTCCTTAACTTCAATAACATAAGTAATTTTATTTCTTTATATACCAGGTTGTTGTTGTTGATGGAACATTCCTAACTGGAAAATACAGAGGGACATTGCTTGGAGCAGTTGCACAAGATGCCAATAGACAAATCTTTTCACTTGCCTTTGGTATTGTTGACTCCGAAAACAACAGCTCTTGGGAATGGTTTATGTATCAGCTGTTGCAGGTTGTGCCTCTATCAAATGACTTAGTGTTTGTCTCTGATAGACATGCTAGCATTTCAAGGGTTGTATCTTTAGTTTACCCAACAGCTACACACTGCATATGTATGTGGCACTTGAAACAAAACATCAAAGCGACTTTCAGGAAAAAAGAGCTGGGGAAAATGTTCACAAAAGCAGCAGAGAGTTACACTATCCAAGAGTTCAACAACTACCTTGCACAAATTGAAGCAAACTGTCCAAAACTTTCAGAATGTCTGGTGTCAGCAGGTTTTGATAAATGGGCCAGAGCACATTCAAAGTGTGAAAGATACAGCATGATGACATCCAACAATGCTGAGAGCTTGAACTCCGTTTTCAAAGGCAAAACGGATTATCCCATTGTGGCACTTGTGGAGTTTGCTAGAGAAAAGCTCACATCATGGTTCCTAGATAGAAGAGAGAAAGCACTGGCAAACCAAGAACGAATAACTCCTGAGATCCTTAAGGTGATAAGACAATCACAAGAGCAAGTTGGAGTATGCAGAGTAGAAAGGATGAATGAATCACAATTTGAGATCAATGGTCAAGGAGTTGTAGCTATAATTGATCTATCAGCGAGGACATGTACGTGCAGAGTAGTTGATGTCGAGAAAATACCTTGTGTACATGCTCTAGCAGCCATTACACACATAAAAGCAAATGTGTCTGATTTTGTTGCAAAATTTTACAGCAATGATGCTTGGCGTATGGCATATGCAGAAACAATATATCCAGTGTTGGATGAAGATGAAGGAAATATCCCTGATGTGATCAAATCTATCAACTGTTATCCCCCAGTAGTAAGAAAGAGAGCAGGAAGACCACCTACAAATCGAAAGCTTTCATTGGGAGAGTACAAGAGGAGGATGAAGCATTCAAGATAAGGCTGTCAGCACAAATTCTATCATCAGTATTATATAAGAATAATGTTAGTAGATAATACAGTTTATAAATTTGTAAATGACATTTGTTTTTGAAAATAAACATTAAATCAATAATATAGAATAAAATTTGAAATTTTACCATGTAATAATACAAATTTATATACTCTTTTCCATCTATGTCATAAATAGATAAAAATAAGATCTTGTTGCAAACAAAGTGTTGTTTTGTGCAATATATAAACAATCGTTGAGCAAAAATAAGGTGATGCTGAGCAAGTTTTCCCCAACCATAATATGTTATGCAGTTTTATTCTATTGATGAGCAAAAATAAGACCATGTTGAGCAAAAATCTATTAAGCAACTATGAAAACATAATTAGATAAAACTAAGATTTCGTTGCAAACAAAGTGTTGTTGTGCAATGTATAAACAATCGTTGAGCAAAAATAAGGTGATGTTGAGCAAGTTTTCCCCATTTGTAATATGTCATGCAGTTTTATCCTATTTATGAGCAAAAATAAGACCATGTTGAGCAATAATCTATTAAGCAACTATGAAAACATAATTACATAAAAATAAGATGTCATTGCAAACAAAGTGTTGTTCTGCAATACATAAACAATCGTTGAGCAAAAATAAGGTGATGTTGAGCAAGTTTTCCCCTTTGTAATATGTTGTGCAGTTTTATTCGATTGATGAGCAAAAATAATACCATGTTGAGCAATAATCTATTAAGCAACTATGAAAACATAATTAGATAAAAATAAGATGTCGTTGCAAACAAAGTGTTGTTGTGCAATATATGTACTATCGTTGAGCAAAAATAAAGTGATGTTGAGCAAGTTTTCTCCATTGTAATATGTTGTGCAGTTTTATTCTATTGATGAGCAAAAATAAGACCATGTTGAGCAATAATCTTTTAAGCAACTATGAAAGCGTAAATAGATAAAAATAAGATGTTGTTGCTACCAAAGTGTTGTTGTGCAATACATGTACTATCGTTGAGCAAAAATAAGGTGATGTTGAACAAGTTCTCGCCATTCGTAATATGTCGTGCAATTTTATTCTCTTGATGAGCAAAAATTTATTAAGCAACTATCAAACCATATATAAAGAAGGTAAGAACATGATTCTAACAAATTCACAAGGGTCAAGCGTTGTGCAAATCTAAACTATTGTTGAGCAAGAATAATACGATGTTGAGCCAATCTAAGGTATGGAATTATATGTAAAATAATAAGAAATAAATAAAGTGTCACAAAATTCCCGATTTTTGGCAAACAAAAAAAAAGAAAAGGAAAACGGTTTTCCTAAAAAAAATATAAAAAGCAAACATGTGTAAATGCCCAAAACGCTTTTCAAGTTCGAGAAGTTCTCCATCACCTTCTTTAGTTTCTATCTCCAGCTAGATCTACTATCTTCATTTTTCTGCGAGATTTCCTGAGGATTGACTGTAGGCTTGTAAGAAGGAGATCTATCATATACATCAACATGTCTTCAGATCCGAAAGGTTTGATTTCGTGTTTTCTGTGTATTAAAGTTTAAATTAGAACGAGTACTGTTTAGGGCTTAGTTTTCCACGAAAATTAGGAAAAATCACACTTATTCAAGTGAATTTAATGTTTATAATCAAGCAGTTATTCAGCCTTTCAAGACCTACCATTGCTATTTCAATTACTTTCGCATAATAAATTGAAGTTAATGTGATTAATCTGGAGGCTGAATTTGGGAATTTGATAATTTGGGAATTTGGGAATTTGTTCAACATAAACTACAGTCTCTTACAATGTCATCTCTTCGATTATATTTGTAGAAATTGATTGTAAATGTTCATTTTATAGGTAAACGTCCGTAGAGTGTACGTGATTCACCTGTTCTAGACAGTCAAAATAGAAATTCGAAGAGATCAAAACGCTCTGGAGTTAAACCTCTAGTAGTTGATTTATCTAGAGATTCACCTCCCTTCAAGGATGAACTGTCTGTTGATACTGAGACTGGTAAATCATTCGAAGTAGGGGAGGGTTGTAGATCACTTGAATCCAAAGATTCGCAACCGCTTGTAAGAAAAAACAGTAAGAGAGAAGTGCACCCTGGGACTGATCTTCCTGTTAGCACTGTTGCTGTGGAGACCATTGAAATTGCAAGGCTGGAAAACCATTCACCTAATGAGACAGTTGTTCAACATGTAAACCCAACTGTGCATATCATAACATCTGATGAGCAAACAGATACCACAGACATACAACCTATCACAGAAAACAGGCAGCTGGTTGTGAGGAATGAGAGAAACACTAGACAAAAAAATCTCCCATCATTGAAATCACGATCAAGCCCACGCTTGCTGGTGTCGTCCTTGAAAAAAATGAATGCCAAGCAAAGGAAATTGATTGAGGATATTGGCTTTGGATTTTTGTTCAAATTGGATATTGTTACCCTACCACTGCTTCTTTCATATTGGTTAGTGGATCAGTTTGACCCTAACAAGTGTTGCTTGGTGTTGGCTAATGCAGGCGAACTTGAAATTGCAGAAATAGACGTGCATATCACAATGGGATTCCCAATGGGGAAAGTTTTAGTTGGAAGAAAATCAGCTAAGGAGAATTTCAGTCTTGTGCAAGAGTGGAAAACCACATTTGATGTCCAGGACAATATAACAACAGCTATGGTTATGGAAAAATTGATAGCTGACACTGACTGTGGTGATCAATTCCTTCTGAACTTTATTGTTATACTGGACTCTATCTTGGTTGATACACTAGGAAATGGACATGCCAACCATAGTTTAATAAGAGTAGTTCCTGAATTGGGTGACCTGAAAGACCTAAATTGGTGTGCTCTTGTGTTGGAAAGTTTGGTAGATGCAAAGAGAAGCTGGGAAAAGAACAAGAATGGCCATTTCAGAGGGCCTCTATTATTCTTGGTTGTAAGTATTTTTTTCAAACCTTTGCTCTGATGTTAACTTAATTTCTTTACAATGTCGGTAGTACAAATGTCACCGCCCCTCCTTTTATCTACATCTCTACAGTATTCTTTATGTCAGCATTCCCTGCTCCATCGTTATACTGATATATGTTTATCCCCTTGGTGTGCCAGTTGTTTTACATGGATAAGGTGAAATTATTCACAAGCACAGCACTAAGAAGAATGACTCGTTCTTTCCCGGTTTTCGTTGGCATAAATTACAAAATCTTGCGCCAACGAGAAACTGATGATATAAGTACTGGAGGTTTTGGCTATGGCTTAGTCCAGGCTCGCCAAGTTGTTTCTCACCATCAAGACGTACCATCTACAGCTTGTCCACACCCTACTACACAAAACGATGAAAGGACCAGTCACCCTGCTGATCCAGAAAATGAGCCACCCCCAGTTGAGGTTTGTATGAATTATTTAAACCAATTCAATGTAATATTAGTACAGTATAGCAATGTTCTGATATTTACCGATGACTTTTTATTCTTATTTTTTATGTGATGTTATCTTCTAGAGTTGGATAAAGTTGTTTGCTCAAAAGACTTCTGCACTTGCATCTGCTATTTCTGATTTTGCTGAGTGGTCTACGAAAGTCCCGATTGAACTACAACATGATGATAAGGTGAAAAGACTTCTACATGGAGCAAACCAGCTTTTAGGGATGGAAAATGTCAATTATGAGGCTCCTACGGCTACAGATGCTGCTGACAGGTCAAATATGAATGACCCTGTAAGCCCATATTTTACTGAATCCCAAGAGAAATTCTGGGCAGACCCTGTTTTATTAGATTGCATTACTCAGATCGAAATGGCATATCAGAACAAGCAAAAAATGAAATCAAATATCAAAGTGGACGGGGAATTCTCCTTTGATATATTTCTAGATGATCCTGTTTTTAAGAAAAATGAAGGGACATCATTGAACACATCAGTTGAAATGAAGAATGCTAATGAAGCAACCCAGGCTCCCCCAGACAGCCATGGCCAGTCTCCAATACAACAGGGTGTTGAAGCTACTCCTAATCCCCTACCCACTCAATTTAAAGCTGATACTCCACCAGTGAACCCTTTGGGAGATACAATAAAATGCATTCCCCCTACTGCCTTGCCACCAAGGAGGTCGCCACGGATCAACATAGTTGATGGAAATGCTGCAGAACAACTTAATAACATGAAGAGAGAAGAAGCTACAAGGAGAGCACATAAACCTTCTGCATCTTTGAAAAGCCCATATTAATCGCGTGTTGTTGACATTACAGATCCTATCTCTGAAATTGAGCGCACTGTTTCAGCCTATTTAGCAATGAAAACACCTCACAACATGTAAGTTCATTTTAAACTTAATTTTCTTAATGTATGTTCAGTTACAAGTAAAATATTATTTTCATATAATCCATCTTCAAAATGATTGACATTGCAGGGAAATTTTGTTTAAGCATAAG
This sequence comes from Persicaria maculosa, assembly GCA_963922045.1. NCBI lineage: Eukaryota > Viridiplantae > Streptophyta > Magnoliopsida > Caryophyllales > Polygonaceae > Persicaria > Persicaria maculosa. Next base: position 48,277,475 of record OY998259.1, on the reverse strand, counting down.
TCTGTTAAAGTTGTTAGAACAGACATGGCTACGCTTGAGGATGAAACCCACTTGTCTAGTGTCATTATTGATGCATGGACAGCTATCCTCAACCACAAGGAACAGTATAAAAGTGCTCAATCACCAGCAAGACTATTTGTCAATATCAACAAAACTGTAATATTTTTACAATTTTATCTTTCAATTACACTCTATTGTTAGCCGTTATTACAATTTGTCTGTTTTTTTACTAATTTCTATTCTTAATCCAGTTTAATGTAGAGAGTGTATCATTACGAGCTTGTGATGAACAGTTCCAGAGATTTAACCTCCACATTGATACTGTATTGTCATTGTCACCACACCTTTCTTTGAAGGATATAGACATGGTACTCCCTTGCAATTAAATAAATAAAGTTCACAAGACCAATCACTAATGTTTATTTGTTTTTTATTATGTTGATTAGATTGTATTTGGGGTTGAACGAACAGCAGACTATGTCATGGTTGTCTTCAACTTTAAAAACAAAGTGGTCCAAATTGTTGATGTCACACCATCTTGCCCTGATCCAATTAGCCCCTTCCCATCACCCTTTGAATGTTTGGTAAGTTTACTACTGATATCTAATATTTCTTTCCTTGTCTTAATTTCATTTAAATATCAACTCATTTTATAATTAAAATTACATGAATTATAATTCAATCCATGTAGGGAGATATGCTGATCGCTTATCTAACAGATAAGGGACTCCGAGCAAAAGCATAAATAGTGTCAGCTGCACCATCATCAAAAGTCCCCATCCCATGGGCCGGAGAGGAGAAAGTTCAACATTCTAGGGTATGCCTCATGCGCCACATGGAGACCTTCTTTGGGACAAAGAGAGGGTACAAGTGTGGATTGGAAAAGGGAAATTTCAAGAATGTTTCAAAGCTAGGGGTGAAGTATCTGACAGATATAGTATGTTCAGAGTTGAATGAAGTGAACGCAGATGTTGTGAAGGCAGCAAAATCCCATTCAAGAATGACTTCAAAAGGAATTTAGGGACATAAACTAAATCTTGGTTGAACAACCACAACGCAATTTCGTGTTTTATTTGCAAACTTTGGAATGTTATTTGGTGTAGACAGTTATGTACTCTGCTTCTGAACAGTTTTCTCGTACCAATTAAGACAGTTGTTGTCCCTGTGCTTTTTTGATGGATAGTATTTGTCAAGATGCATACAACTATAACTGCTTCTAAACAGTTGTGTTTGTTCTTCAATGTGTCAGCACAATTCTCTGCCCCGGTAATCAAGTGGTCTATGTTATAAAAAAAGTTGATTTAGTGATATACATTCGTTTGTTGTGCAATTATAAACTATTGTTTAGCAAAACTAAGATGATGTTGAGCGAATTACCAATAACATAAAAACTTAGTTAAACAGTGTCAACGCTACTTTTACCAAAACAATCCACAAACTAGTCAAATGTGTCCGCAGTATCACAAGAGATAGACGTAAAACTTCAGTAACACTTTATAATTTGAAATGTGAGGAAGGAAATTACAAAATAATTATATGATTATTATGATATTAATATGTTGCATCATAACAAAAAAAAAATACATTCAACATATAAATAAGTACCAATGTTATCAATTATTAATATAGTAGAACTACAGTCCTAAGAAGTCATTAATCTTCTTCCTCCTTTCCATTTCTGCATCTAAAACCTCTTTAACGCACCCCATGAGATTGTCCTTTGCCTCTTCAAACATCTGTCATTGGTTGCCCAGTTCTCTTTCCATCTACATAAAAGAGAAAATATAAGACTCAATCACAGTATGGAAAAAAAATTTATGGATAAAACTTCAAATATCACCTTTGATAATGCTTCACCATCTTCATCTCTGGACGCAATACGCATGTGATGTTCAGTTGCTATTATTGATCTTTGTAATTCCTCATATAATGTGTAATGAACCACGACGGCTTCCAACAACTCGGCCCTGCGAGCCTCTTTGTTAGTCTCGCATGCTTCATCAACTAGATTCATGTGATAACCACGGTAAACAACACCATCCAGCACGTCCATCAATTGATGGAAACTCGTGCAAAACCCGACAATGTTACCATAGTTCATCTTTTTAGAGAGGGATGTGTTAGCAGTGTGGTTAAAGGGTCTGGTATACTGATTTCTGTTAAAACCAGTTTTCAGATGCCAATGGATAACAAAGAATGATAAATGGATATATATAGGCAACAATTAGACAGTTTTCATCTTGTAACAGTTATTTTTGACAGTTCATTACAGAGTAACTATAAAAAAAAACTGTCAAAAACTGTAAAACTATAAACTGAAAACGGATTACAGTTATTTGAGTTACAGTTATCATTGGAGGACATTACCTAACTCGTGTCAGCACTACTTTTGGCCTTATCCACCTAGTGTCATCACAAAAACATCAAAAACAGAAAACATCCAAAATTATAAGAATAGTGTCACCAATAGATCCAACTACTCTAAACAACAATGTAAACAATGTAACAAAAAGACTTTGAACACTTGCCAATTCGTGCAACATCATACACTTGAAAATCACAAAAAGAATACTAGGCCAGGGTCTCAAGTACATGTACCTAATATCAGTGTCAGCGCTACTTTGGGACTTACCCAACTAGTGTCACACACATAAGTTTCAATATCAGAAAATGTCAAACCATAAACTTCAATAGCAGAAACCACCAATATGATCAACTAGTGTCACACCAAATGTCCTACTTAAATATCAAAGATTACTATAATTTGAATATAAATCAGAAAGAAATGTGATCAAGGACAAATTTCATTCATAAAATGTGTTTTAGGTTACATCAGTACCATACAAAATTACATACTACACTTATATCAAATACAGCTAGAATTCTGCTCGGCAAAGAGGACAGTTGTTTTGAACTAAAAGCCAAGATCGTAAACAATTTGGATGAAAGTGATGTTGGCATGGCGTTTGAAGAACAGGATCTGACTCCAACATTGGAAGCAGGCATATTGTACATTCTTCATCATCAAGATCAAGGTGATATATCTCCCTTAATCCGTCAACAGCCATAGGCTCTGGAGGTGCTGGATGATCTGCTTGGTCAACCTCCATATGAATGTCATCGTTTATGTCGGACTCATAGCTTGAATCAGACGAAGAGTCGTCATAAAAATGTACATTGATGGTGATGTTGGGGCAAAGACCATACTCAACAAGATCAGCATCGGCGTCAAACCAACTTCTAGTGTAATCCATTAGAAGCCGATTTGCTACTTGGTTTCTAACCTCAACAGTTACTCCTGCATCCTGTAGCACTTCGTTGGAGCGGGCTAGACTCATAGGCATACCATTCCAAGTAGATGTGTGATAGAATGTTAAGGGAATGCTGTCAGAGTGGATGTGACGTGCTCGGACCCGGGCTCGAGCAAAAGGACCGGCGACGAGAGTTCCGAGAAGTCGGGAAGTTGTTGGCAGTTCTGGAGCAGCAGATCAGTCGGAAAAGAATGCCGATTTCCTGTCGATTGGATAGGCTTCTGGAAACGTGAGAGTACTAATTTTGTAGATCTTGAAGTCGCGGTCGTGGATTGGGGCAGATCTCGTCCATCGGATGTCAGACGAAGCGGGAAATTGCGTTTTACCGAGACGTCGCCTGGGCAGAGACGATTCCGAAATTGGGTTCGTTTGAGAGATATTGAGGGCTGTTTTGGGAGTGACGTTTTGGGTACAATTGAGGGTGATAATGGGGCTGTGGAAGGCCTTAGAATGGTGGTAAAGAAGGGGAATGAGGTTGAGGGATATGTGATGCAAGATCGCTCTCGGCCTCGCACTCCGAGCTCTCTCCAACACTCGATCTTCCACACTCTCGGCCTCGCACTCCGAGTGTTTCCGACCCTTTGATTCCGTCGTCTCTCACTAAGGAATCTCCTTCAGCCTCTCACCGAAGGTTTTATTCCCGGCCTCTCACTAAGAACGAGATTCTTGACCCGAATCACTGGAAGCTAAAAGGCTTAACTTTTCTCAAATTTCAACTTGTCCAAAACAAATGTCAAGCTTACATATATATAGGACTTGTACTATGGAAGCCATAAAGCTAAAAGAAACCAAAAGACAAATGCAAAATAAATAAATATAGGCCATATACTAAGTTCGGACTTGGCAAGTGAAATCCCAACCGAACAAGGCTATATTTAGTCTAGTAAAATCCCAACTAAAAGTCATATGTTTGGACTTTTTTAGAAAAAAAAGCTTGGCATTCCCTCTAATTAAGTCTCGATTGACGCCAATTCAGACTTAACTTGTAGCAGAGTGACCGTGTGTGGTGGTGACTGCTCAAAGACAAGAACCGATTGACCAAGTAAGCGAGCTCGAGCTCTTGTCAATGGTGGGGTAGCTCGAGGTAAAAGTGGCTCCTCTTCCATCTCCTCATCGTTAGCATCTTCAATAGCATCCATCGGGGCTCCATCCCTAGCATCTAGATCACCAACCCGATCGTCAGATAAGCTAGCTCCGTCGAGGGTCACATCATCCTCCCTCCTTGAAAAGGATTCGACCCCGAATCCGTCAGCTCCTCAAGTAGCCCATCCCCTGCAAGAAATGGAGCTAAGTCATAGACGTTAAAAACATCATGAACACCATACTTACTTGGGAGATCAATTCGGTAAGCGTTGTCGTTGATCTTCTCTAGCACCATGAAAGGCCCATCAACTCTAGACCGCAGCTTAGACTGCCGCAAAGCAGGAAATCGATCCTTCCGGAGATGAACCCAAACCAAGTCTCCAACCTCCAATAATAGCTCCTTGCGATGCTTGTTGGCTTGGTTCATATACTGTTGAGTTCGACGCTCCAGCTGTAGTCGAACTCTCTCATGCAAAGACTTTACCAACTCAGCCCGGGACTTACCAGCAAGGTCCTCGGGAGACGATAGGGGCTGCGGTGCCAAATCCAATGGTGTGTGGGGGTTCCAGCCATAAACCACCTCGAAAGGAGACATCTTAGTAGCAGAATGCACAACCCGATTGTAAGCAAACTCGACATAGGATAAACAATCCTCCCACCTGCGCAAGTTAGTAGCAAGCATAGTACGCAGTAAAACACCTAGAGTCCTATTAACTACCTCGGTTTGACCATCTGTTTGAGGGTGGCTAGAAGTAGAAAATAACAGCTTGATACCTAGCTTAGCCCACAAGGTCTTCCAGAAGTAGCTAAAGAACTTAGAGTCCCTATCAGAAACAATAGATTTAGGCACCCCATGTAGCTTCACAATATGATCAAAGAATAAGGTAGCAACATGAGAAGCATCATCAGTTCTAGAGCAAGCTATGAAATGGGCCATCTTAGAAAACCGATCTACCACAACAAATACAGAATCATGGCCTTTCCAAGTTTTAGGCAAGCCTAGCACAAAATCCATAGAAATGTCCTCCCATGGGGCACTAGCTAGAGGTAGGGGAAGGTACAGACCATTCGGGTTCGATCTAGACTTAGCTTTAGCACAAGTAACACAACTAGCACAACATTTCTCAACATCAGATCGCATCCTAGGCCAATAAAAATGATCCTTCAAAACTCCTAAGGTCTTAGCAACCCCAAAATGCCCCATCAATCCACCTCCATGTGCCTCTAAAACCAACAATGATCGAACCGAACAACGAGGCACACAAAGGCGGGAGGCCCTAAATAAGTAACCATCCTGCACAAAATAACTACCAACACTAGGGGAACCAGCAGATTGCACACATTGACAGAATATATCCCCAAAATCAGCATCAGCAGAGTAGAGATCAAGTAGCATAGAAAAGCCAAGAACACGAGCTTCAAGAGTAGAGAGAAGAGAATACCTACGAGAGAGGGCATCAACGACAATGTTGTCCTTCCCTTTCTTGTACTTGACCACATAAGGAAAAGCCTCGATGAACTCAATCCACTTAGCATAGCGAGCGCTAAGGGTGGTTTGGCTCCAGAGATACTTCAAGGCCTCATGGTCAGTATGTATCACGAACTCACGGGGCAACAAGTAATGAGCCCAAGTCTGTAAAACACGAACCAAGGCATACAACTCCTTGCCGTAGGTAGTGTTAGAGTAATTCTCTGTAGCTCCTTCTAGCTTCTCGCTAAAGTAAGCAATATGTCGACCTTCCTGCATCAAAACACCACCAATACCAACCCCAGATGCATCACACTCAATCTCAAAAGTCTTTGAGAAATCAGGAAGTGCAAGTAACGGAGCATTCGTCAACCGCTCCCGAAGTGTAGCAAAAGCCTCTCCTTGCGCTGGACCCCATTTGAATGACATCCCTTTCTTTGTTAGTTCTGTAAGAGGGGCAACAATGCTGCTAAAGTCCCTGACGAACCTACGATAAAATCCTGCTAAGCCTAGAAAGCTCCGTATGTGAGTAACGGATGTTGGTTGAGGCCACTCTCGAATAGCTCGAATCTTCTCTGTATCCACCTGTAGGCCATCTTTACCTACAATAAAACCAAGAAAGACGACAGTATCGGAGCAAAACTGACACTTCTTCAAGTTAGCAAACAAGTGCTCCTTCCTAAGAACTAGAAAAACAGCGCGCAAGTGTTCAACATGCTCTTCTAAGGACTTGTTGTAAACAAGGATATCATCAAAGTATACGACAACAAATCGACCTAAGAATGCACGCAAAACATGGTTCATCAGGCGCATAAAAGTACTAAGAGCATTAGATAGCCCGAAGGGCATGACCAACCACTCGTAAAGACCATATTTGGTCTTAAAAGCGGTTTTCCACTCGTCACCTTCCTTCATCCTAATCTGATGGTACCCGCTCCTCAAATCAATTTTAGAAAACAAGCAAGCACCATGCAACTCATCTAACAGGTCATCTAAGCGAGGAATGGGATGACGGTACTTAACTGTAATCTGGTTGATGGCTCGACAATCAACACACATGCGCCAGGTCCCATCCTTCTTTGGTACCAACAAAACTGGTACGGCACAGGGACTCAGACTCTACCTAATATACCCCTTGCTAAGCAAATCCTCTACCTGTGACTGCAACTCTTTGGTCTCCGTGGGGTTAGTCCTGTAAGCTGGCCGGTTAGGAATAACAGCACCCGGCACAAAGACAATCTGATGCTCTATGCCCCTAAGAGGAGGCAATCCAGCTGGCATCTCATCTGGTAGCATATCATGAAACTCCTCGAGTACACCTGAAATGACAGAAGGCAACTCAACAGCAGTAGCAGACGATGAACTAGAACTAACATGTAAGTTAGAACTAGTAGAAGTACAGACAAGCATAAAACAAACATCACCCCCCTGAATAGCATGTCGGACATCTTGAACCCGAGCGACCAGTAAGTTCTGGGGTTCCTTGGGCAATCCTTGCTCCAACTTCTGCTTTTCGGCATCCTTTCCGATCTTCTCGTGAGATTGGCGACGCTGTTCCCTAGCAATATAATCAGCGACAACCTCTTGAGGGGTTTGAGGTAGAAGCCTTACCCGCTTGCCTCCAAAGGCAAAGGAATACTCGTTGTTGTAGCCGTCATGCATCACACGCCGATCATACTGCCATGGCCTACCGAGAAGTAAATGGCAAGCGGTGATAGGTAGTATATCACATAAGATAGTATCGGCATAAGGTCCAATGGAAAAGGACACCTCAGCTTGGTCCTTCACCTTCAACGGTGATCCTGAGTAGAGCCATTGCAGAGTATAGGGTCTTGGGTGTACCTGAGTGGTTAGAGAGAAACGATCCACGACTTCCTGACTAATAATATTACAGCATGAGCCACCATCAATAATAACAGTGCAAATCTTACCTCCGATGGTGCAACGGGTGTTGAACAAGTTCTCCCGCTGAGAGGTGTCAAGCTCATGCTTCTCACTGGCGCTCAAAGTCCTCTTAACCACGAAGTTCTCACCAACTGGTGCTCTGGCAACAAGCTCCTCATCCTCATCCACAACTGGCAGCTCATAAGGGTCATCGAGGCCTTCCACCTCACTCACCACTTCTCCGAACGAGTTAAGGAGAACCTTTCGTGGGTTGGGGCATTCTCTAGCATAATGCCCAATCTCATAGCACTTGTAACACTTGACCTCTCGAGGCCTGCTGGACTCTGGTCTAGGAGGTGGAGGTGTGGGGTTAGGGATGACAGGACTAGGGCTTGGGTTAGCTGGAGGTATAACGGTGGAGGGGGAAGTAGGACTAGGGTTAGGCGGTTGGGGACGGTAACTCCGAGGTGGTTCTGAAGGAGATTCAGTTCCCGTCCAACGCCTTGTTGAGGACCTTGCAGACCTTCTTTTGAGGAAGTTTTCATAAACATGTGTGGCATGATGAAGAGCATCAATCACATGGGTTTGTCGCAGTTGCAACACAATCTCAGCCACATCAGAGTTCAGACCTGCAAGAAACTTAGCAAGAATATAAGAGTCCTCATACCTTGTGCCCGATCGCTGCAAAAGGGCGCGTAGATCCTTATAGTAATCGTCTGGGGATCGAGGATCCTGTTTCAGTTTCTCTATCCTCAGCAACAGTTGTTGCCCATGATCCGCTGGAATAAAGCGATCTCGCATCAAACGTGTCAACTCTCCCCAAGTCGTCACTGGTGGAGCTCGAGTGTAGGCCCGATCTGATAGTACTCCTTGCCACCAAGAGAGGGCATAATCAGTAAAGTGGATGACAGCGAGTTCCACTTGCTCCTCCTCTGGATATCGATGGAAACGGAAGACCTATTCAGCTTTGACCTCCCAATCCTGATACGCCTCTAGCCCTGCAGCACCAGTAAAAATAGGAATGCTTACCTTGACCCCATGGGTTCGACGTTGACGACCATCCTCTTGGCGACGCCTAGCATGGCGGTCCTCTCTAGCTTGAGTCTGCTCTGAAAATATGGATCCATCTGATCTTTCATCATCTGACCGTGGATTGTTGCGATTATGGCGATGTCCGTTCCTGTGTCCTCTTCCGCCATCTTGGTTCCTTTGGCCGTCATGGCTACCATGATCACTCGGTGCATCTCTCTGGGCTGGCGGTAATCGTTGTAGTATCTCTGCGATGCTTAGCTCCATTCTGTCCATACGGCGAGTTAGCTCTTGGACAACTGGGTCAACTCTGCCTCCTTCCATGTTCACCGAATGTTGTTGACATCACCACAGACAAACAAACAAACTCGTCAAGTTACCAAAACAGAAACCTCTCTCTCACTTTGGTGGACGCTCACACTCTCTCACACACTCCGCTCGTGTGTTTAAAGTGTTTGCCTCGCTATAATGTATTCTCAGAAAAGAAAGAGACTCGAAAACCTGCAAAATGAGCAAACAACAGATATAATAGCAGTTAGTAGCAATAGACCTCCCCGGTGTTTGGCTCTCCGCTCCTTACTCTAGATGGTACTCTCCTCTCACTCACCTTTTCCAACACCACTCAGTGTTGCTCTCACCTCTCATTTTCCTGTTGCAACATGCAACACTCTCAACTCTCCTTTTCCCAATGCAAGGGCACGACACTCAAGAACCTGATTAATCGCTAGCGGCAACTAGCACAAACAATAGCAATCAACGAAACACCAACACAATAGCCAGCACAAATAAGCTGAAAGTGCAACCTTCGAGCACGAAAAAGGGCCTTTCGACGAGTATTTACCAAATCCCGCTATGGTCCTTAGGCAATGCAAAACAAGTGATCTAGCCCGAATAAAAAATGAGATTGCAAAGTAGGAAGAAACTAAGTAATATCTATGAAGCCCGGAAGACAAGACCAACGCTAATTCACAAATACAAGAAATAGAAAAAAAAATAAAAAATTAAAGAAAAAAATAAAATCAGTTTTTGCAAAATTTGTTTCTTTTTTTTTTGTGAACAAGCTGCTTTTTTTGTTTTTTTTTTTGCTTCTTTTTTTTTTATAGCTATCAAGCTACGGTTGCAAGCTTGCAAGATTTTTGTTAAACTTTTCCAGTTTTCCTTTCCTCCTTCAAAGCAAAGAAGGCCCTTGATTAATAAGCTGCTAATAAAACAAAACTAAATAAAACTGAATGAAATTAAAGAGGGCAGGCTACTGAAGTTCCTGAAACAGCTAGGGAAATGAAGAGGCAAAGACAGATCGATCGACCAACAGGTTCGATGTGCACAGAGACAACAACACCGATCAACCGGCTTGGTGTGGACAGAGACAAGCGCAAGACAAATTCAATCTATAGACGATGAATAGATAGAAGTGACTGGCTTTCAAGGATGAGAGGATGGTAGAAATAGATCGACAAATTACAATCTCTCGGGCCTAATCAAACAAGTTTTGCAAAAACTAAAGATTAAGCGAAGAGATAGTAATTCGTACCCCGAAAGCTTGAGGAACCCTTGTCGTTGCTCTGATACCACTTGACGTGCTCGGACCCGGGCTTGAGAAAAAGGACCGGCGACGAGAGTTCCGAGAAGTCGGGAAGTTGTTGGCAGTTCTGGAGCAGCAGATCAGTCGGCAAAGAATGCCGATTTTCCGTCGATTGGCTAGGCTTCTGGAAACGTGCGAGTACTAGTTTTGTAGATCTTGAAGTCGCGGTCGTGGATTGGGGCAGATCTCATCAATCGGATGTCAGACGAAGCGGGAAATCGCGTTTTACCGAGACGTCGCTTAGGCAGAGACGATTCCGAAATTGGGTTCGTTTGAGAGATATTGAGGGCTGTTTTGGGAGTGACGTTTTGGGTACAATTGAGGGTGATAATGGGGCTGTGGAAGGCCTTAGAATGGTGGTAAAGAAGGGGAATGGGGTTGAGGGATATGTGATGCAAGATCGCTCTCGGCCTCGCACTCCGAGCTCTCTCCAACACTCGATCTTCCACACTCTCGGCCTCGCACTCCGAGTGTTTCTGACCCTTTGATTCCGTCGTCTCTCACTAAGGAATCTCCTTCAGCCTCTCACCGAAGGTTTTGTTCCCGGCCTCTCACCTAAGAACGAGATTCTTGACCCGAATCACTGGAAGCTAAAAGGCTTAACTTTTCTCAAATTTCAACTTGTCCAAAACAAATGTCAAGCTTACATATATATGACTTGTACTATGGAATCCATAAAGCTAAAAGAAACCAAAAGACAAATGCAAAATAAATAAATATAGGCCATATACTAAGTTCGGACTTGGCAAGTGAAATCCCAACCGAAAAAGGCTATATTTAGTCTAGTAAAATCCCAACTAAAAGTCATATGTTTGGACTTTTTTAGAAAAAAAAGCTTGGCATCCCCTCTAATTAAGTCTCGATTGACGCCAATTCAGACTTAACTTGTAGCAGAGTGACCGTGTGTGGTGGTGACTGCTCAAAGACAAGAACCGATTGACCAAGTAAGCGAGCTCGAGCTCTTGTCAATGGTGGGGTAGCTCGAGGTAAAAGTGGCTCCTCTTTCATCTCCTCATCATTAGCATCTTCAATAGCATCCATCGGGGCTCCATCCCTAGCATCTAGATCACCAACCCGATCGTCAGATAAGCTAGCTCTGTCGAGGGTCACATCATCCTCCCCCCTTGAAAAGGATTCGACCCCGAATCCGTCAGCTCCTCAAGTAGCCCATCCCCTGCAAGAAATGGAGCTAAGTCACAGACGTTAAAAACATCATGAACACCATACTTACTTGGGAGATCAATTCGGTAAGCGTTGTCGTTGATCTTCTCTAGCACCATGAAAGGCCCATCAGCTCTAGACCGCAGCTTAGACTGCCGCAAAGCAGGAAATCGATCCTTCCGGAGATGAACCCAAACCAAGTCTCCAACCTCCAATAATAGCTCCTTGCGATGCTTGTTGGCTTGGTTCATATACTGTTGAGTTCGACGCTCCAGCTGTAGTCGAACTCTCTCATGCAAAGACTTTACCAACTCAGCCCGGGACTTACCAGCAAGGTCCTCGGGAGACGATAGGGGCTGCGGTGCCAAATCCAATGGTGTGTGGGGGTTCCAGCCATAAACCACCTCGAAAGGAGACATCTTAGTGGCAGAATGCACAACCCGATTATAAGCAAACTCGACATAAGATAAACAATCCTCCCACCTGCGCAAGTTAGTAGCAAGCATAGTACGCAGTAAAACACCTAGAGTCCTATTAACTACCTCGGTTTGACCATCTGTTTGAGGGTGGCTAGAAGTAGAAAATAACAGCTTGATACCTAGCTTGGCCCACAAGGTCTTCCAGAAGTAGCTAAGGAACTTAGAGTCCCTATCAGAAACAATAGATTTAGGCACCCCATGTAGCTTCACAATATGATCAAAGAATAAGGTAGCAACATGAGAAGCATCATCAGTTCTAGAGCAAGCTATGAAATGGGCCATCTTAGAAAACCGATCTACCACAACAAATACAGAATCATGGCCTTTCCTAGTTTTAGGCAAGCCTAGCACAAAATCCATAGAAATGTCCTCCCATGGGGCACTAGCTAGAGGTAGGGGAAGGTACAGACCATTCGGGTTCGATCTAGACTTAGCTTTACCACAAGTAACACAACTAGCACAACATTTCTCAACATCAGATCGCATCCTAGGCCAATAAAAATGATCCTTCAAAACTCCTAAGGTCTTAGCAACCCCAAAATGCCCCATCAATCCACCTCCATGTGCCTCTAAAACCAACAATGATCGAACCGAACAACGAGGCACACAAAGGCGGGAGGCCCTAAATAAGTAACCATCCTGCACAAAATAACTACCAACACTAGGGGAACTAGCAGATTGCACACATTGACAGAATATATCCCCAAAATCAGCATCAGCAGAGTAGAGATCAAGTAGCATAGAAAAGCCAAGAACACGAGCTTCAAGAGTAGAGAGAAGAGAATACCTACGAGAGAGGGCATCAGCGACAATGTTGTCCTTCCTTTTCTTGTACTTGACCACATAAGGAAAAGCCTCGATGAACTCAATCCACTTAGCATAGCGAGCGCTAAGGGTGGTTTGGCTCCGGAGATACTTCAAGGCCTCGTGGTCAGTATGTATCACGAACTCACGGGGCAACAAGTAATGAGCCCAAGTCTGTAAAACACGAACCAAGGCATACAACTCCTTGCCGTAGGTAGTGTTAGAGTAATTCTCTTTAGCTTCTCCTAGCTTCTCGCTAAAGTAAGCAATAGGTCGACCTTCCTGCATCAAAACACCACCAATACCAACCCAAGATGCATCACACTCAATCTCAAAAGTCTTTGAGAAATCAGGAAGTGCAAGTAACAGAGCATTCGTCAACCGCTCCCGAAGTGTAGCAAAAGCCTCTCCTTGCGTTGGACCCTATTTGAATGACATCCCTTTCTTTTTTAGTTCTTTAAGAGGGGCAGCAATGCTGCTAAAGTCCCTGACGAACCTACGATAAAATCCTGCTAAGCCTATAAAGCTCCGTATATGAGTAACGGATGTTGGTTGAGGCCACTCTCGAATAGCTCGAATCTTCTCTGTATCCACCTGCAGGCCATCTTTACCTACAACAAAACCAAGAAAGACGACAATATCGGAGCAAAACTGACACTTCTTCAAGTTAGCAAACAAGTGCTCCTTTCTAAGAACTAGAAAAACAGCGCGCAAGTGTTCAGCATGCTCTTCTAAGGACTTGTTGTAAACAAGGATATCATCAAAGTATATGACAACAAATCGACCTAAGAATGCACGGAAAACATGGTTCATCAGGTGCATGAAAGTACTAGGAGCATTAGTTAGCCCGAAGGGCATGACCAACCACTCGTAAAGACCATATTTGGTCTTAAAAGCGGTTTTCCACTCGTCACCTTCCTTCATCCTAATCTGATGGTACCCGCTCCTCAAATCAATCTTAGAAAACAAGCAAGCACCATGCAACTCATCTAACAGGTCATCTAAGCGAGGAATGGGATGACGGTACTTAACTGTAATCTGGTTGATGGCTCGACAATCAACACACATGCGCCAGGTCCCATCCTTCTTTGGTACCAACAAAACTGGTACGGCACAGGGACTCAGACTCTCCCTAATATACCCCTTGCTAAGCAAATTCTCTACCTGTGACTGCAACTCTTTGGTCTCCGTGGGGTTAGTCCTGTAAGCTGGCCGGTTAGGAATAACAGCACCCGACACAAAGTCAATCTGATGCTCTATGCCCCTAAGAGGAGGCAATCCAGCTGGCATCTCATCTGGTAGCATATCATGAAACTCCTCGAGTACACCTGAAATGACAGAAGGCAACTCAACAGCAGTAGCAGACGATGAACTAGAACTAACATGTAAGTTAGAACTAGTAGAAGTACAGACTAGCATAAAACAAACATCACCCCCCTGAATAGCATGTCGGACATCTTGAACCCGAGCGACCAGTAAGCTCTGTGGTTCCTTGGGCAATCCTTGCTCCAACTTCTGCTTTTTAGCATCCTTTCCGATCTTCTCGTGAGATTGGCGACGCTGTTCCCTAGCAATATAATCAGCGACAACCTCTTGAGGGGTTAGAGGTAGAAGCCTTACCCGCTTGCCTCCAAAGGCAAAGGAATACTCGTTGCTGTAGCCGTCATGCATCACACGCCGATCATACTTCCATGGCCTACCGAGAAGTAAATGGCAAGCGGTGATAGGTAGTATATCACATAAGATAGTATCGGCATAAGGTCCAATGGAAAAGGACAGCTCAGCTTGGTCCTTCACCTTCAACGGTGATCCTGAGTAGAGCCATTGCAGAGTATAGGGTCTCGGGTGTACCTGAGTGGTTAGAGAGAAACGATCCACGACTTCCTGGCTAATAATATTACAGTATGAGCCACCATCAATAATAACAGTACAAATCTTACCTCCGATGGTGCAACGGGTGTTGAACAAGTTCTCCCGCTGAGAGGTGTCAAGCTCATGCTTCTCACTGGTGCTCAAAGTTCTCTGAACCACGAAGTTCTCACCAACTGGTGCTCTGGCAACAAGCTCCTCATCCTCATCCACAACTGGCAGCTCATAAGGGTCATCGAGGCCTTCCACCTCACTCACCACTTCTCCGAACGAGTTAAGGAGAACCTTTCGTGGGTTGGGGCATTCTCTAGCATAATGCCCAATCTCATAGCACTTGTAACACTTGACCTCTCGAGGCCTGCTGGACTCTGGTCTAGGAGGTGGAGGTGTGGGGTTAGGGATGACAGGACTAGGGCTTGGGTTAGCTGGAGGTATAACGGTGGAGGGGGAAGTAGGACTAGGGTTAGGCGGTTGGGGACGGTAACTCCGAGGTGGTTCTGAAGGAGATTCAGTTCCCGTCCAACGCCTTGTTGAGGACCCTGCAGACCTTCTTTTGCGGAAGTTTTCATAAACATGTGTGGCATGATGAAGAGCATCAATCACATGGGTGTGTCGCAGTTGCAACACAATCTCAGCCACATCAGAATTCAGACCTGCAAGAAACTTAGCAAGAATATAAGAGTCCTCATACCTTGTGCCCGATCGCTGCAAAAGGGCGCGTAGATCCTTATAGTAATCGTCTGGGAATCGAGGATCCTGTTTCAGTTTCTCTATCCTCAGCAACAGTTGTTGCCCATGATCCGCCGGAATAAAGCGATCTTGCATCAGACGTGTCAACTCTCCCCAAGTCGTCACTGGTGGAGCTTGAGTGTAGGCCCGATCTGCTAGTACTCCTTGCCACCAAGAGAGGGCATAATCAGTAAAGTGGATGACAGCGAGTTCCACTTGCTCCTCCTATGCATATCGATGGAAACGGAAGACCTATTCAGCTTTGACCTCCCAATCCTGATACGCCTCTAGCCCTGCAGCACCAGTAAAAATAGGAATGCTTACCTTGACCCCATGGGTTCGACGTTGACGACCATCCTCTTGGCGACGCCTAGCATGGCGGTCCTCTCTAGCTTGAGTCTGCTCTGAAAATATGGATCCATCTGATCTTTCATCATCTGACCGTGGATTGTTGCGATTATGGCGATGTCCGTTCCTGTGTCCTCTTCCGCCATCTTGGTTCCTTTGGCCGTCATGGCTACCATGATCACTCGGTGCATCTCTCTGGGCTGGCGGTAATCGTTGTAGTATCTCTGCGATGCTTAGCTCCATTCTGTCCATACGGCGAGTTAGCTCTTGGACAGCTGGGTCAACTCTGCCTCCTTCCCAGTTCACCGAATGTTGTTGACATCACCACAGACAAACAAACAAACTCGTCAAGTTAGCAAAACAGAAACCTCTCTCTCACTTTGGTGGACGCTCACACTCTTTCACACACTCCGCTCGTGTGTTTAAAGTGTTTGCCTCGCTATAATGTATTCTCAGAAAAGAAAGAGACTCGAAAACCTGCAAAATGAGCAAACAACAGATATAATAGCAGTTAGTAGCAATAGACCTCCCCGGTGTTTGGCTCTCCGCTCCTTACTCTAGATGGTACTCTCCTCTCACTCACCTTTTCCAACACCACTCAGTGTTGCTCTCACCTCTCATTTTCCTGTTGCAACATGCAACACTCTCAACTCTCCTTTTCCCAATGCAAGGGCACGACACTCAAGAACCTGATTAGTCGCTAGCGGCAACTAGCACAAACAATAGCAATCAACGAAACACCAACACAATAGCCAGCACAAATAAGCTGAAAGTGCAACCTTCGAGCACGAAAAAGGGCCTTTCGACGAGTATTTACCAAATCTCGCTATGGTCCTTAGGCAATGCAAAACAAGAGATCTAGCCCGAATAAAAAATGAGATTGCAAAGTAGGAAGAAACTAAGTAATATCTATGAAGCCCGGAAGACAAGACCAACGCTAATTCACAAATACGAGAAATAGAAAAAAAATAAAAAATTAAAGAAAAAAATAAAATCAGTGCTTGCAAAATTAAGAAAACTCGGGAAAATAAAACTTGCTGGAAAAATGTAAAAACCCTAACCGATTTTATAAAGTTTACAGGAGAACGAAAGGGAGAGAAATACATAAGAAAGGGCGCACCTTATGAAGAAAACTCGGGAATAAGGAAGAGCTTGTGGAGGACGACGAAAAGACTTGAAGAGAGGACAATGGGGTAGAGAGTGGAAATGGTTTGAATGACGTTGGACTCTTGAAGAAACAAGGAAGAACACCGCCTTAAATAAAGTTACTGAATTGGGCCAACTACTTTAATCAGGAAATGGGCCACGGTCTTGAGGGTTAAAATAACCCAAACACCAATTTCGTCCAAATCCTATTGTTGTGCAAAATTTAACCTATTGTTCAGCAAAAATAAGATCATGTTGAGCAAATTTTCACAAATCGACCATGGTGTGCATTTTAATTCTAATTATGGCCAAAAAAAGGACAACATCATGAAAAAAATATATTTGAAAATTCAAAAATTATATTAAGGAAAAATAATATCATATTGGGAACAAATTCACAAAGATCAATTGTTGTGCAAAATTTAACCTATTGTTCAGCAAAAATAAGATCATGTTGAGCAAATTTTCACAAATCGACCATGGTGTGCATTTTAATTCTAATTATGGCCAAAAAAAGGACAACATCATGAAAAAAATATATTTGAAAATTCAAAAATTATATTAAGGAAAAATAATATCATATTGGGAACAAATTTACAAAGATCAATTGTTGTGCAAAATTTAACCTATTGTTCAACAAAAATATGATCATGTTGAGCAAATTTTCACTAATCGACCATGGTATGCAATTTCATTCTAACGATGACCAAAAAAAGGGCAGCATCGTAAAAAAAAAAATATATTTAAAGATTCAAAAATTATATTAAGAAAAAATAAGATGATATTAGGCACAAATTCACAATGATCAATTGTTTTGCAAAATTTAGCCTATTGTTCAGCAGAAATATGATCATGTTGAGCAAATTTTCGCCAATCGACCATGGTATGTGTAAGAGGGAAAATCCCGAAATCACGATACAGGGGCAGTTCCGTCTCTTGTCAATTACCGCCTATTCTATTGTGATGACCCACATAAATGTATCGACCGTTTCCTATATTTAATTCCTCGACCGACATCAGTACGGTAACGGTTTCTTTTATTAAATATCAAAACTATTCGAATTCCTTGAATTAATGGCCATGACCGTTTCATTTCTGCTCGACTAATATAAATACGAGGGAACTGACTTGAGCGTCGGAGGGTCCTACGGGGGAGACAAGCCCCGCCCCGACCTCGTTTGTTCTTGAATTGCAGGCTTTCAAGGGGATTTCGGATCTTGATCAACCTACAATCTCCTTCGAGGATTATGGTGCAGATTTTACGCATCACATTTGGCGCCGTCCGTGGGGACTCGATCAAAAAGCTACAAGATCGGACCTCTCAATGGGGAATTGACTGTTTAACGGGCACGATGAAGCGGTGGATGTGCGCTCAGCCTTCGCCCACAAACCCTAGGAGAGGGCGCCGTCGGCCGGGGACCATGAGCCAGAATGCGCCGCAACTTGCCAGATCCGCGGGAGACCAGCTGCACCGTCGCCAACGGTGGCGGGTCTAAGGCCACAACCAACTCGAGAAGGCTCCGCCATTGGACCCGCCGATTCTCCGCCTGGGATACAAGATGATGAAGAAAGCTTCGGGGAACAGCAGATCTAGCCGACCGGCGGTGTTGGAAAATTCACATAGCATCAAAAACCTCTCTTACAAAGTGACAGATCTCACAACACATTCAACAGAGCCTCGCTGGCACCTGTTCGAAACCAAGCCCGGATCCGATTCGTTCAGACTCGCGTCGGCCGGCTAGACTTCGCCGGCGTCTCCAATTCAACACCGCTGGATCCCACTGCCGGATCCCTCGAGGGGCAATAGCAGCTCCGTGCCGGTGCTTCGGTTCCAAGCACGTCGTATCCCACTGCCCCCTTTATCGGATTCGGCATCTTCGCCTCCAGTCATTCACTGATGTACACCCTCTTGCTCGTCCATGGTGAGTAGTCCAACCGTCACCGATGCGGCGTTTGCGATCCCTGACCTAAGCCGTGAAGGAGGAGAAGGTACGTTCTTAAACTATAAATTAATTGCTTATTTTGCCCCAACCTTTGTGCTTGCAGGAAATAAATAAGTCCAGACTTTCACAAATATAAGAATTGGCCCAAATATCTTATTTGAGATATTTGCAAAGTCTTGCCCAAATTTATATTAGCAAGAAATGGCCGATACTTGTGACAAGGTAAAATTCGGCCCCAAGCTGCGTATATATATTTTAGCCGGAATGCAGGTTCTAGCATGAGTATTTATTTTTGGGAAAGGATAATTTCTTCCTCTTTATGATCTGTTTTTGCTCACTGGTTACTTGCAAGAGCATATATATATATATATATATATATATATATATATGAATTGTGTGATTCAAATTGGTGGATATATTGTTTGGTTAATTAGTTGAGATTTAATCTTTTGGGTTACTGAATCCGTTGCTTAGTTAATTGATGTGCGTAGGCGTTCAATGTGCCGCTTGTTATTGATCGAAAATTGATTAAATTTGGCTAGCTTAAATACTTATTTCAACACCGTGCATAAATCTGGTTCATGTCGTTGGTATTTCTATTTTCAAGTACATCTATATGAATGAGTTTGACGAGTATTCTACGTTTTACCTATCTTACTATATATAAAAGTTGAGCATCTGTTTATTTGCAATAGTGGGTTGTACCTTCTGCTTTGTTTTCGTTTGCTCCGTTGGTGTTTGTATTCTTGAATAGGCGTTTATAGAGGAATAAGTATGAGCAACGAGCATTGAGTATGCTCCCAAAGAAAGCACGAATTCAAGTCTCACAACCGATCTCGGGGCAAGCTAGATTCAGTAATTCAAAGTGCCCTGGGGCGACCCAAATGATTCGGGGCATCAAGTTAGGGGTTCAGTATTTTACCCAAAGCCAGCTTCCAGGCAGGTTAAGAATGCCACTACAACAAATTGTGGGTAACGAAGGCCACCAGGACTCCTATTACCCAAACCAAGGAATGAGCTAAGTTTCTACCCCTTTGTTGAGAATTTCTTAATGAAGACATGATTATTTATTAATCTCAGCATATATATATATATGCCATATGGAAAGATGCATGAATGTGTAGCTGCTACAAGTTTTAAGATTTTTAGCCTGTGCTATTTTCTCCGCAAAAATATATAAATTGTGTGCAGGGGCATATAAAATGCTAGGGGCACTACACGTCACAATACTAGTCTTATGATGACTTAATTGCTTTGAATTATGTAGAACTGCGATGTTTTTGATCAGGTCCAACGACTGTAGAGGTCATGAAACGACGCCTTCAAAGCTACAACAATTATTCGAAAAAGTGAAGATTCGCCACTTATGGCCAAGCAAATGCCAGCTAAGGCAGAAAAATCGCCAATTACGGCCACCGAAAATCGCCAATTACGGCCACCGGAAATCGCCAATTACGGCCACCCAAAACCACCGCTCAAGGCCAATCAATCGCCAACTCGCCATTTACGGCCAATGATTCACCGCTTTTTCGGGCTTCCTTCATCATTGAGACATGATGAGGAAACCCCAGGGGCAATTGTAAGAGGGAAAATCCCGAAATCACGATACAGGAGCAGTTCCGTCTCTTGTCAATTACCGCCTATTCTATTGTGATGACCCACATAAATGTATCGACCGTTTCCTATATTTAATTCCTCGACCGACATCAGTACGGTAACGGTTTCTTTTATTAAATATCAAAACTATTCGAATTCCTTGAATTAATGGCCATGACCGTTTCATTTCTGCTCGACTAATATAAATACGAGGGAACTGACTTGAGCGTCGGAGGGTCCTACGGGGGAGACAAGCCCCGCCCCGACCTCGTTTGTTCTATAATTGCAGGCTTTCAAGGGGATTTCGGATCATGATCAACCTACAATCTCCTTCGAGGATTATGGTGCAGATTTTACGCATCACAGTATGAAATTTAATTCGAACGATGACCAAAAATAAGACAGCAGCGTAAGAAAATATATATTTAAAAGTTCAAAAATTATATTAAGGAAAAATAGGATCATAATGAGCAAAAATTCACAAAAATCAATTTTTGTGCAAAATTTAACGCATTGTTAAGCAAAATACAACAACAGTCTCAACACTGCTTGAAACTAACGTCAGTGTCACCGCTATTTTCGTCCTTAGGCACTTGCTGTCAGCCCATAATGTTCTCTTATCTAGTTTGAGCACTTAATTTGTCAGATTACATCCGAACTTCCCCACTTACACAACAACAACCTATCTAACTACTGGTTCTAAAATTTAAAACTCCAAGTTTCTTTGATCAGATCTGCACACATGAGTTCTCTGAAACGAAAGATCTTTTCGTTGTTGAAATTTTTAACATCTCCCCCAAATACAGAAGCTTCAATCTCTTTTAATCTAAATACACCACATGAAGCCCTGTAGACAAAGAAAGAAGCAATGTAATGTAAGAACATAAATAACAAGTATCTAAACGTAACCAAAAAACAAAACAAGATAACAAATATATACCCAGTAGAATCATGCATTAAACCAGGAACCATGTATAGCTGGAAAGGAGAGGAATCGAAGTTTTCAAATAGCCCAACCTTTGCTAAATGAATTGGGAGCCAAATAGGAAACGGTTGCAATTGTTCTTCAAGAACACCTTCCCTAACAGCAGGGACATTGCAATCGAACACGCTGATTACCCTATCCTCAATTTTAATCTCCAACGCCACCCAGTGCTTGTTTATCACGTTGAAAATTGTGTAGATTTTCTTTACAGATGCCCATGGCTTCCCATAATCAGCAGGGCACGTACCGACAAAATAATCCTCGGTGCTGGATTCAAGATCTATGTCTTCCCGATAACATGAAGCATAGTCAGGAAAGTACTTCAGATAAAATAGCCAATCAAGAACAAGAACATCTCGATACTTGACAGGGTCCTCATGAATGCGCTTCCTAATGTGAATCAAACCTGCTTCTAGATGCTAGACAAAGTAATAAAAAAGTGAATTCAACAATCAACTAATACAATAAAAAGTAATCCACACATATATATATATATAATGCAGAAATACAACCAGTTATTACCTGACAATCAAACCACATATTCTTCAATAAAATCCGCTGGAAAAACTTTCTATCAACCCTTGAGATTGGACCAGCAACGGAAAAATTCCTGACAAAGATTAAACAAAGCAATATATATATATATATATATATATATATATATAGGGATTGACTCCGGTGAAAACCTCAAATTGTGGTAAAAACCCGTGAGGACTACTTTATATCTCGGTTTTTTTTAAATCCGTGCTAAAAACCTCAATCACACGGTGACTTTACAACTCGGTTCAATCTAAAAACCGTGCTAAAAACTCCAATTTTAAAATAACAAATGACTTTATAACTCGGTCAAACCGAAAAATCGTGCTAAAAAGCTAATGGTTTAAAATTGCATAATGACTTTATAGCTCGATTTTATTCAGAACCGGGCTAAAATTTATGCCTTTATAGATCGGTTCTATTCATAACCGGACTATAAAGCAAGTGAACCGGGATAAAAAGCCGGTCCTCACGGGTTTCTACCGCAATTTTGGTTTTCACCGGAGCGCAACCCTATATATATATATATATATATATATATATATATATATATATATATATATATATATATATATAGCATGAGATGCTGTAACTAATACAATAACAACAACATTTCATACAAAATACTAAACATAAAAATAAACCATACCTTTGATTCTTTACGAGTCCATAAATAAATTCATGATCTTCCGAGCTGATCAGTGATTTCTTAGGGGCATGCTTTGGCATCCTCACTTTCTTCACTTCCTCAACTGGACTATACAAGAATGTACTGTTTGATGGGATAAGATTGGAAGCCTTTAGTTGGTCAGCTTCGATTTGGATTGCAGGATCCTTGGCGACCGAATCCCAATCAACGCCTGCAACCTTGTCATCATCATTGTCGGACAGACAAATGTACTTTTCCAGGGATGGGTCAACCGTAACTCCAGCAACTTTACCACCAGCGCCTTCACCTTCACACTTTGTAGATTGAGGCACTTCACCTGAAGTTGCTGGAATCCCAACCTCATCTCCAAGAACCTTAAATTCGGTGTCAGCAACAACAGGTGGAGACTCCTTACCCACTCCTGGAACATCAGTACTTACTGATGGCAAAGACACAGGCACAACATCACCAGAAGCGGGAGATGATTTCAACATTAACTCCTCGTCAGGGAAAGACTGTTGAAGATCAGACACAACATCATTCAAAATTTTGTTCACATCTTCAACAACAGCCTTCACAGGTGTGGCCTGGGGTTCACCACTACTGACACGTTCATCATCACCTCTCGCAGGAGTGCCGTCAGGCTTGCCAGGAACGTGCTTGTCATCAGCATTCATAGATGTGTCCTGGGGCTTACCACCCCTGACATGTTCACCATCAACTATCGCAGGAGAGCTCGCAGACTTACCAGCAATGTGCTTATCATCAGCCTTCACAGGTGTGCCATGGCACTTACCACCACTAGCGCTTTCATCATCAACTACCGCAGGAGAGCTCGCAGACTTGCCAGCAATGTGCTTATCATGAGCCGTCGCATGTGTGTCCTTACAATTAGCACCGGCCACTAACACTTTCATCATCAACTTTTGCAAAAGTGTCCTTAACATCAGGCTTGACAGGGTTTGACTGCAACCTCTCAAACAAAGCCTCATAATTAGCAACCCTAACCTCAAGCTCATCGTACCTCTTCGCCATCTCACCAAACACTTGAAGACTCCCATTCAACTCAACAATCTTTGTTTCAATTGCATCAACCCTCGCAGACAACAGATGCATAATTTTAGGGACCTCTTCAAGCTTCTCAATCCTCCTAAAAATCTCCTTCACCCAGTCAGGATGAGATGAGAGAGAAGAAGCAAAAGCATCACCATGCGTTTTTGGAGGCAACTCACAAGTTGAATCAGCGTTAGCATCCATTTCAGGAGAAACATCTTCCATATCTTCCACTTTCTCTGATGACACTGCTATTTTGTCAGCTTCATCACTTGAAATGCGAACGTCTTCATTTTCACAAGCAGCAGATGTTTGCCCAAGCCCAGACCGCCCATCAACAAAATCATGTGCTTCAACACTCCCCAAGGGTGACCTCTGCACAGAAGGGGTCGGTACATCATCCTCTCCATCAATGTCACCAGAAGGTATCTCAACTCCTTCAACGGTGTCACCACAATCAATGACATCTGCAACCTCGGCCAAAACATGTAGCCTCGCAGTTTGAGAAGCATCAAATTTATCGGATTTAGGGGAGTGGGGTTCAGCGGTAAAAACATCACCCTTGTCATCGCAAACAGGAACTTCACCACAAAATTTGGAAGAATGGGTGTCAGCAATAAAATCTTCACCCTTGTCATCACCAACATTGACTTCACAATCATATGAAGAGACTGCAACATGAATATCTACAGGCTCCACTACATGCGCACCCTCAGTATCAACAACAGGAACTGAAGGAATAACAAAAGATTTGTCAACAGTACTATCATATAATAGCCTACCACTACTTACACCACCGTTCTTCTTCATCTTATACCTCCGCTGAAAGACAATATTCAGCGGGACATCATCTTCTAAAAGGTCACATGAATCAGTACCCAACCGACATCGCTTGGAAGGTGAAGCAACCACATCAACCTTCTTATGCAAATCTGTGTCAGCAGTAACTCTCTTCACCTCCTTAGAAGGAATAACTCTACCACATGTCCTCACTATTGAAGCCTTCTGTCGAGGCTTCTTTACATCACTCTTGACAGATTTTTTACGGTCTAAAGCAATGTATGGATTGAATAGAACACGACTTGCAGAACGACCCCTCCTCAGGGGAACCGGTTCCTCAGAGGTATCGCTGGACTCCACCTTCTATTTCTTTTTACCACCCATCACTCCACTGGGTTTCGACCCGGTGACCCAATTGACTCGGTAATTTTGACCCGATTTACCCGATTGACCCAGCGACCCGATTTACCCGGTTGATTTATAATTATATAATTAATTTTTTTTATATACAGTATATAATTAAAATTTATCACAAAATTATCAAATCTTGATTTTTTTAATTTAAAAAAGAAAAATTTGACAAACCCGAAATCGACCCGAAATGATCCGAAACTCGGTCAATCCCGGGTTCGAGTCAACCCGAAAATACCCGAAACCCGTTTTACCCAGAACCTATTTTACCCGAAACACGAAGTGACCCGACCCGAATAACATGTCTACCGTGTACATACAGTGAAGCCTTAGGGCGTCCCAACACGCGCCCACCAACATTTAATTTTAAGGCCTAAAAAACAGTGGGAATGTGTCCGCCAACTCGCCAAGGAATCGAAAACCAGATTTGGGTCTAATTGCAAACGAGACCAACCACTAGACTAAATGAATCCTTTTAATCTTACATGCATCTTTTAATATTTATTACTTAATTTTGCTCAAAATCGATTTAAATATATTCTAATTATAATTAAAATATTTTCATATAAATTAATTAATTAAGCATGATGAAACATTCTTCTTTTATTTCCTTTTAATATTTATTTTTTGATTATTTATTTATTTATTTTTAATATAAAATTGTTCATTAACCAATACTATATATTTCATGAACTAATACTATTTATTTTATGAATCACTACTCTTTCTTTCATGAACCATTACTATTTAATAATTGTAAAATTTTCACTCTTCTTTTATTTTCTTTTAATGTTTATTTTTTAATTATTTATTTATTTGTTTTTAATATAAAATGGTTCATGAACCACTACTATTTATTTAATGAACCACTACTCTTTATTTCATGAACCACAACTCTTTATTTCATGAAACACAACTTTTAATAATTTTAAAATTTTAATTCTTCTTTTATTTTATTTAAATGTTTATTTTTTTAATTAATTATTTGTTTGTTTTTAAAATAAAATGGTTCATGAACCAATACTATTTATTTGATGAACCAATATTATTTATTTGATGAACCACTACTCTTTATTTCATGAATCACTACTCTTTATTTCATGAATGTAAAGGCCCGGATTTTTAAATCTTAATTTTCGGAAAAATGAATTTAAATCGGATATTTCAATGGAAAACTCGTCGTCAATTTAATCAATCGAACTCGAAACTCTTAGAGCGGATTCCGGCCAAAACATAAATTTATGCAAATATATTTTCTTAATGCTTTCTTATGCCGAGAATTGAAAAATGATGTTCGGATTTCATTATTTAATTCGAATAAAAAAAAATATTTAAATTTAGTTTGAACGAGTCGGGATAAGGTCGAGAGAGCGAATTTTGAGATTTATTTTACGGGTATTTTGAATTATAAATTGGAAACACTACATTATCCTCTTCCTCTATCCTTATCCAAAAATTCAGCACTTTTGTTTCTTTCTAAATGTAGTCAAACTCCCAACCTGTAAATCCCCCCCCCCCCCCTTCTAGCAAAAGTCAAAAGAAAAAAGAAAGAAAGAAATTCGGACTACTCCTACACAAGTTAACCCCTTTTTGTGTTTGATTCACATTGAAAACAACCTCCTCTCACTATACACCAACATCCCCCATCTTCATTTCCCCATTCACTCACCCTTTTGATTTCAAAATAAGTCACACCCCCAAACACAAACCCATCCTCCTCGATTGCCGCCAGCCCCCATTGTCACCACCACCTCCTCCTTCTCCTGCCTGAGCAGCACCACCACCACGCCTCGCCACCAGCTCAACCGACGCAGCCCCCGTTTCCTTCCTCTGTTGTACCGATGGAAAGACCCACGCCCCTCGCTCTCTCCTTCTTCCCGAGGCAGCAACGCCAGCAGCACCAACGGCAGCGGTATCCCCGCCACCCTTCCGCAGACACCAACCTCCCTCGCCGCCGGACCACCGCCCACACCACAACTCCGAGCACCCAGACACTGTCCGAGCCGGCCGCGAGCTCCTCCATCTTCCTCTGTTTTCCCGCGAGCTGGAGCCGGACCACAGCTTCTTCTTCCTCCTCCTTCAATCAGCAGCTCTTCCTTTCCACCGTAACCAGAAACAGAAATAACTCGAGCAGTTCAGGCCGCCCCAGCGCCGCCCAGGAGCCGCCATGGACCTCCTCTCCCCCCTGTTGACGCGCATAAGGCCCGGTACGGCTCCCCTTCTTCTTCCTTTGCTTCGAAATCCTGTAAAGCATCCACCTTTACACCTCTTCCTTCCGTCCTAGGCCCGGAATCGCTGAATCCCGCCTCGCCTCCACCTCCGACGAAGCACAATCGAGCCCGACGATGACGTTTTCCGGCGAGAAACTCGAGCCCTCTTCGGTGAGCACTTCTCTCTCTCTCTCTCTCTCTCTCTCTCTCTCTCTCTCTCTCTCTCTCTCTCTCTCTCTCTCTCTATTCTTGCCGATTCTCTGCTGATTGGGTTGGGTTGAGTGGTCGGAAATTAGTGTCGCCACCGGCCGGCCCTGGTTTCCTCCTTTCTCTTCCGTTCTCCCTTCCGTCAAAAACCGCAGCGCTCTTTTCTGGGTTTGGGGAAGAAAGTCTGATGGGTCGGGTCTCCTTTTCTTTCTTTTCTTCTTTGGGCCGGGTATCGGGTCAGGGAACCGGGTTCCCCTTTCAGACCTTGGGCCTTTTCTTCCTTTTCTGGGCCGGATCCGGATTCTTGTGAGAGGAGTTGGGCTTTTGGGTGTTTTAAATTCAGATTTTATTGATTATGTATTATTTATGTGGTTATGTAGTTTCATATAATTTTATTTTCTAGATTGTTATTATTAAGGTATTATTCTGTTTTGTGATAAAATATTCTCTGGAAATTACTATTATATTATAAAATTATTTACAAGTGTGATTAATTAGAATATGTATTTAGTGATGTTTTAAATTGTGATTTTAGAAATTGAAACGAATTGTGGGCTTTAATTTATAAATATGGTTGTGAAAATAGAATTGTTTTGGTGGTTTAATGTCGAAATTTATTTATGCAATGATTTTGGAAATAAACATGCCGGGATTGTGTTAATAATATGATTTTGGGGATTTGTTAAGGATTTAAATGATAAACGTCGGAATTTGGCCAAGTATGATTTGAGAAATTATTTTGAATAGGAGTTGACTCAATTTGGGATGTAAGATTTTGGAAAGTATGGTTGGTACGATTTTATCAATGGGTTTGATTGGAAGAATGATTTTGGTTAGTGTTTATCGTATCGGAAAAGTTTTGGAAAATGGCGTCATTATCGATTGATTTTGAGAATGTTGCGAACTTGGGTTTTGTATGTATGAATGATGGACCGGTAGCTTATGAAAATGACTTGATGATAGGTGAGTATTGCTTTTGGATTTGCATTTGGGCCATTGCTTGTGGTATCTTGCTGTTCTGCATCTTCAGGTAAGTTCCCTAGGGGGCTTACTCAGGTTGGACATTCATGCCTGTTGTTGCATTTTATGTTAGGTGTTGCATATGCATAAAAGCATGCCATGTAGTATCCTGTTTAGGTTGCACTAATTGAATGAGCATCTGCTTACTTTATGCGTTTGAAACAGAACGGCCGTTATCTGTGATAGTCCTAGAGTCTTTGCTAGGGTCATAGGGTAGCCCAGCCTCATCGGGTACCCTGAGTCAATCGAGTCATGAACTTCCTTACATTATGAGATGCCTGCGGGCTTTATTGTGGAGCGGGTTAGGCATGCGTGCCGCCCGATTATGATGGAATGCATTCACGAGCTGGCCAGTCTCCGCCCTATCGGAAGGGAGTGGAGGTAGGAGAGGGATATGCCACTTGGCATTGTCTTGGGCCTTTTACAGTATTTTTACACATTATTATAACTAGGAGCATGCTAGTGTGTTTGACTTTCTTACTGCATTAGAGCATCTTTATTAGGTATAGCACATACTATGTGGCCTCAGCGAGGACTGCCGGTCCCGCATGAGTGGCTCGATCTGACTCCTTTCCCCGTTCTTCTTTTAAAGGTATTTTCTGCAGATTTTGAGTGCTCGATGCCTATATGACGGGGTTCCTTTTGGCGAATCGAAGAACCTAGCTAATTCTCTAACTTGGTATAAATGGTAATCATTCGCTTATGTTTTGGTTTTGACCCGGCTCTGCAGTTACACTTTGTATCTTAACTTTGCTTCCGCTTTACTTTCATTTGAATTGAATTTCGCGACATAGTCTTAAGATAGGTTAAGGGTATCCAACGACCCTTCGTGGCTTTTAGGGT
This sequence comes from Persicaria maculosa, assembly GCA_963922045.1. Lineage (NCBI taxonomy): Eukaryota > Viridiplantae > Streptophyta > Magnoliopsida > Caryophyllales > Polygonaceae > Persicaria > Persicaria maculosa. Next base: position 48,248,348 of record OY998259.1, on the reverse strand, counting down.
TTGAAATCCCTATTTCTACTAATCTTAAAATGAGTTTGAAACCTCGACTCGTACCTGAATTGCAAGATCCGAACAAGGGGTTTTATCCCTTGAAACGTAACCCGGAAATCATAATTCTGGGCCGTTACAATGAACCACTACTCTTTATTTCATTAAACACTACTTTTGATAATTTTAAAAATTTAATTCTTCTTTTATTTTATTCTAATGTTTATTTTTAATTATTTATTTATTTATTTTTAAAATAAAATAGTTCATGAACCAATACTATTTATTTTATGAACCAATACTATTTATTTGACGAACCACTGCTCTTTATTTAATGAACCACTGCTCTTTATTTCGTGAAACACTACTATTTAATAATTGTAAAATTTTCATTCGTCTTTTAATTTGTTTTAATTTTTATTTTATTTAATTATTTATTTGTTTGTTTTTAAAATAAAATGGTTCATGAACCAATACTATTTATTTCATGAACCAATACGATTTATTTGATGAATCATTACTCTTTATTTCATTAACCGCTACTCTTTACTTCATGAACCACTACTATTTAATAATTATAAAATTTTCATTTATCTTTTATTTTCTTTTATTTTTTTAAAGTTATTTATTTGTTTATTTTTAAAATTAAATGATTCATGAATCAATACTATTTATTTGATGTACCACTACTCTTCATTTGATGAACCACTACAATTAATTTAATGAACCACTACTATTTAATAATTGTAAAATTTTCATTCTTCTTTTATTTTCTTTTAATATTTATTTTTTAATTATTTATTTATTTATTTTTAAAATAAAATAGTTCGTGAACCAATGCTATTTATTTCATGAACCAATACTAATTATGTGATGAACCACTACTCTTTATGTCATGAACCACTACTATTTAATAATTGTAAAATTTTCATTCTTCTTTTACTCGTGTGGTTCAACTCTTTTATTCTTAGTGGTTCAGTACTTTTACTCTTAGTGCTTCAGCCATTTACATAGTGGTTCAAGCATTTTACTCTTAGTGGTTCAGTCCTTTTACTCTTAGTAGTTCAACCCTTTTACTCATATCGTTCAGCTCTTTTACACTTAGTGGTTCGGCCCTTTTACTTATAATGGTTCAACCCTTTTCCTCATAATGGTTCAACCTATAAGAATGCTTGACATGGACTTTTAATTTTTTTATTTTTTTTGGCATTTTCACTTGTTAAAAAAATATAAAAATATATTTTTGGGTGTAATTTAATTTTATCTACACATAGACACCCACTTTGTATATGTTTTGTTTAAAAAAAATAACAAAAAATGGTTCACACGTTATAAAGAAGTGGTTCATAAAGTTACCAACAAGTGGCTCAACTCTTTTACTCTTAGTGGTTCGGCTCGTTTACTCATAGTGGTTTAGCTCTTTTACTCGTGTGGTTCAACCCTTTTTTATTCTCAGTGGTTTAGCCATTTTATTCTTAGTGGTTCAACCCTTTTTACTCTCAGTGGTTCAACCCTTTTTACTCTCAGTGGTTCAGCTCTTTGTTGTCTATTTGGCCAAACTTTGGTAATATAGGGAGATCTGCTTGGCATCTCTTGGAAAACAAAAGTTGTCATTACTTGTGTTGATAAAGTGATATTGTATGATATGCTTTGTATTTTGGGATCAAACATTCACAATGTTATTGTTTGGTAGCAGAATCTGACTAAAAAACATACACCTGGTGTTGAAGGGGTTGATTGCCTAAAATGCACTATTAGTTGGAGCAACCAATATCATTGTTCTTTTATATTTCGTTGGAGTAGGTGTGTTATATTCATGTTTTTAGGTTAGCTGTTTTATAAACTAAATTACTTTATTATAATAAGAAAATGTGGATGAACTTAGAGAGATCTTATGATTAACATATGCGAGGTTTGAACCCGCATCTTTGTGCATGAGTACATCGCTCTACCATTTGAGCTAATAGGCTTAAAATTTGTTACATAAAATTAAGGGTATAAAAGTTCAAGAATTTAATACAACAGGTTCAACAAACTATCTTAGATTCATTCAACAAGACTGAGAACCACAAAAACCATAAACTAAAATCAGAAAACTCTAATACATCACAAAATAGAAACCTAGTAAATTAAGTAGAAAATGTCAAATCTAAATTATTAGGATACTCAAATACATCACAAACTCAAATACAGAACCCATTAACAAAATTAGCAGCTCTAATGCCCAACTTCATAAACTCCAATCATGAAATTCTAATGCCCTAACATAATTGAATATATTCAACAAAAATCATCAAATTCACAAACAAAATCAGATCAAATTTAACTGAATTTCTAACTCAAACTGATAACCAGACTTAAGGACTCACAATTAATTGTAATGAAATAAGATTTAACACTAAATCATATTTCATCACAAAAGCCCCGAAATAGGACCTTAAACCCTAAATTTCTTAATCGAAATCCAAAGCCCTAAGATACATGTTATGCGAATAACAAATAGATTCGAAGTTTGAGATGCGAGTTCGAAGGTTTTAGCGAGATCAAACGATATGCAGAAGCAGAAACAACGCACCAAGTTTTACGAGGTTCGGATCTAAGATCCTACGTCCTCGGGGCCTCAAGAGGCCGCCTTAATCCACTATATCAAGAAGATTACAAAACAGGGGCGAGTTTATGCATACAAGGAAGATCTAAGCAAACAAGAATACAAAGCATAGAACAAACAACAAAGGGAAGAAGAACACTCCCTCAAAGACTTGAAATCTCAAAGATACAGTTTCGAGATCCAAAGTCGGAAGCCCATGACAACAGAAGAATGCGACGCCAGATGAGCCTTCGTCTTGCCTTCACTAAAAGGAGAGTCAGAGAAGAAGACCTTCGGCGGAGGAAGCGACGACCAAGCAGAAGGAGATTGAGGAGTGTTGTGAGCTGAATCTGCCATGTTTTACAGTAACTTTTATATCGTTTTCTGCATACATTTTATGCATTTGGGCTAAGATAGTACATAATCTATGTAGTTTATGTTTATTTGCCAAATTATGGAATCTACACCAGTTTCTGTTTAATTTCGCAGAATTCGAGGCAAAATACAGCAGTTCTGAGAAAGGTCGGAAAAGCTCGAAAATCAACTACAGAAGTCCAAGGTCAAGAAGCAGTGGAACCAGTCGAATCAAGCTAGGAGCCCAGCTTAACTCGATCTCGAGTTAGCTTACTCGATCTAGAGGAAAGTTGTCCGAGCACACCTAGTCGAGCAGACCATGATCGAGAAACTGAGTCAGAGACAACCCGAATCCCGGAAGCCAACACGATCTCGAGGAATCTTGTCGAGATCGACAACACTGTGATGCCATGTCCGGAGTCGAGGAGATGTGCCAAGTCGAGAAGCCGAAGACGGAAGACGCTGAGCACCAAGTTACTCGATCTCGAGTTCTTTACTCGATCTCGATAAACCAGAAGCGTCAGTCCGAGTCCGTGCCGAGGAGGGGCTACTCGACATCACCAGGCCACCAAGTCGATGAAGCAAACCTATTCGATCTCGAGGAAGTTTGTCGAGATCGAGGAAACCTGAGAGCCACTTGTCCGAGGATGTCGAGGAAGCTGCTACCCGAGACGTCCAGCGAAGCGAAGTCGACGACTAATTCTACTTGATCTCGAGGAGGCTTGGTCGAGATCGAGGAACGCCATGTCTGAGCCGCGTTACGCGGTTTTGCTTTCCTACTCGGTTTGGGAGTCCTTGGAGCCGAAGGAAGCCGAGTCTATCCGAGATCTATCAACAACTATCCATGAAAGAGAAGATCTATCAACAAGAAGATATTTACCTATTTTAGATATACTTTTCCTTTTAGATCTAATTCCTTTATTTAATTTATTTATCTTTTAAGCATTTTAGATAAAGATAGATATATTCTATCCTTGAATAGCAAGGAGTAGAAGGCTATAAATAAAGCCCTAGGGGCTGAGCATTAGGCATATCTTATTCCAATTCAAACAGAGACAAGTAGTTACACATAGAGAGAAGAGGTTGTAAGTTTGGAGTTTATTTAATGCAAGTTAGTTCTTTTTCATCAAAGATGTCTGCTATTGCGATGAAGAGCGAGTAGTCCACCCACTTCTGGGGCTGGGGTGAGCTCGACGGTGGCCATGTAAAGTGATGCGGTAAAGGTACAATCTTTGTTATGCAATTCGTCTTCTATCCCTATGAGCATGATTCTTTTACGAGAGTTGAAGGTGATCCTTGTTTGTGTTATTGAAGCGAAAGTGATCTTAATGCAACTTGGATTAATTATGTGAAAAAGGGCTAGTAACAATTAGGGTTTATGCGAAAGCCTCTATTTGCCTATTTGTTAGTAACGAAAGTTATTTTGATGGAAAGCATGATCTTTTATGCCTTTATGTGTTACTTTGCATGGTTATCGTTGTGGTGTTGATACCCTGGCCTTGGAAGTTTTTATATATTGAGTTTATTTCGTCTGAAATATGAATTCTGTGTTCGAGATCTGCAATTTGAGGTTTTCTGTGTTTTAGTCGATCTAGAGGAAAAGTTAGTCGATCTCGAGTAAGTTGTGGTCGAGATCGAGTAGGGTCTTGTCTAGATCGAGTTGTGTGTCTGAGTTTCTGCTTCTGTCGTCGATTCTGTAGTTTCTGTTTTTTGCTGTTTTTTTGTCAATCTCGTGTAGATTTTGTCGAGATCGAGTTAGCTTCTGTCTTTACTTTTATTTCTTGCTCTCGTCTGTTATTTCTGTCTTTCTTTCTTTGTTTCTTTGTTTCTGTCTTCTGTTTTCTTTTCTGTGAGATTTACAGCTGCCTAGGATCCGTTGACACGCTTCCTCGTGGATTCGATCCTGACTTTCTCTTACTACATTGGAGGGAGTCTTGTAATTATTTGCTGGGGCACGAATTTGGTTTGATCTATTTCATTATATTTTGAACTTGATTTCTTCCTCACAACAAATTGGCGCCGTTGCCGGGGAAGCTATCATTCGCGCCTTAGGTAGGCAGATCTCACTTTTCTTTTTAAGTTACTTTGCAGGTGTATGCGCCGTTCTGGTCAACCACCTGAGTTTGACGGCTTAGACGAACCAGAGCTCCTTCTACACATCAGAGCTAAACTACAAAGAGCCATGGCAGCTGCAGAGACACAGGAACAGCTGATCGAGAGACTCACAAGGGATCTAGCCGCCAGGGATGCTGCTCTCGCCACTGAGAGAGCAGGCAGGCAACAGGAAGCTTAGTGTGCGAGGCAAGCAGAAGCTGAGCTTGCCCTATACCCAACCACTCGGCCATTCTAATCCCTGAAAACAACTATGAAATTCGCACTCAATTCCTTATTGAAATTAAAAATCATGCTTTTTATGGTAGATTTAATGAATGCCCTCTAAGGCATATTACCAACTTTACCGACATGTGTCGTACTCTTTCTGAAGGTACCACCTTGGAGTACATCCTAATGAAGGCTTTCCGCTGGTCTCTCGCTGGTCCTGCATTAAAATGGTTGGAAGGGCTGAAACCACGATCTCTCACGATATGGGCTCAAGTGAAGCAGGAATTTCTGAACAAATTCTTTCCTCCTGCCAAGACAGCACTCCTGCGCCAAAAGATCACATCTTTCAAACAGCAGCCTGGAGAGACGCTAGCAAAGGCTTGGGAACGCTATAAGGATCTACTACGATCCTGCCCTACACATGGACAGCAACCCTGCGTAGTTCAAGAGATTTTCTTCAATTCTCTGGACTTGGCTGCAAAGGACAGAATCAATACATACACCCACTATGAGTATCTGACAATGCCGCCTGCTGACGCATGGGCTGCTCTCGATTAGCTGACCAACTATGACAACAAGTATGGGACTCCAGTCAACTATGAGGAGAACCCCTACGCCAGGCCAGCACCATCCATGCCCCTATATGAGCCCCCTAAGGAGATTGATCCAGATGTAAGGGAGCAGTACTACAGAGACCAAAATAAGAAGCTCCTCAAACAAGTAAAGTATCTTTCTGTCAACCAGCCTTATATTGAATGCGGATCACAGAGGCACACCACTACTGAGTGCCCACACATTGAGCAAGTCATGCTGGCAGAATACCATGAAGAGGCAGCTTACGCTGGGGGTCCCAATCGCTATATGGGGGACCAAAGGTTTCAGCAACCACAATGGAACCAAGGTGCCCCTAGGAATCCCCCGCCCTACAGAGCTCCAAGACATCCAGAAAGGGATCAGAAAAGGGATGATCTACAGACAGTCCTAGAAGAAATACGGAGGAATCATTCAGAAACTAAGCAGTCCATCAACTCCGTCTACACTCAGATGCAAGGTGTCAACTCTAGGCTTGGGGAAATTGATATATGGCGGAAATCAGTTGATACACAGATAGGCCAGCTAGCAGTAGGAATCCCCAGACAGTCAGGTTCGCTCCCTAGATCTTCAGAACCAAATCCCAAGGGAAAGACTGGACACATCGCTGCTGTAAAACTTAGAAGCGGCCATCAACTGCAAGAGCCAGAGGTCGGAAAGCAACAGAACGAAGGAGAACAACAATTCGACCAGCAGCAAGTCGATATCGACAAACACTTAGTCGATCTCGAGGAACAATTGGGCGACCCTTCGTCTGCACATCACAGCAACTCGACACCACAGAAACTGGTCGAGATCGAGAAGAATTTGGTCGAGATCGAGGAAGACCAAGTCGAGATCGAGAAAGCTGCTACACCTCCGACATCTGTTCTAGCTCCAAATCAGAAAAAAAAGCTGCCTTTCCCCACAAAATCTCCAAAGGACCCAGCAGAGAAGAAATTTCAGCGCTTCATCAAGATGCTTCAGAAGCTCAATGTCACCATCCCCTTCACAGAAGCTCTCAATGAAATGCCGTCCTATGTCAAATTCCTGAAGGAGATTCTAAGCAAAAAGAGGTCAATGGCTGAAATTACAGAGGAGTGCAGCCATTTGGACATACTGGAGAAGAGGCCAGATCCAGGTAAGTTTGCTATATCCATTGGATTTGGTCCATACAAAATTAATGCTTTATGTGATCTTGGAGCTAGTGTGAGTATAATGCCTTTAACAATTTGGTCCAAGATTAAGATAGGTGCCCTAGAGCCTGTGGATGCTAGACTTTATATGGCCAACAATACGGTGGTCATTCCAACAAGCATGGTGGACAATGTGCCAGTACAAGTAGGTAAATTCTTTGTCCCTGCTGATTTCTTAGTTGTTGATATGCAAGAAGACCCTGCTTGTCCAATTATTCTAGGAAGACCTTTCTTGGCGACGGTTGATGCCAACATAAGCGTGAGGAAAGGAGTGCTCACTTTCAACATCAGCGATGAGGTAATTGAGTATTCCTTTAATAAAATTGAAAGGCATACAGGTCCAATGGAAGAGGTCAAATCTATCTCAGCTGGCTACATCACTTGCGGGGAACCCAAGGTAAGGAATATGACCCCTGAGGAGCTGGAAAAGAGGGATATGGAGGCCCAGGTAGAGGAGATCATGGAAATCCTAAAAGAGGAAACAGAGAATCCACTCGACATAGACCAAGGTACGTCGTTATGGACTAACTATTTTTCGGATGCCTTGACAGGAACCAAGTATGGGGTCATAGTCGACCAAGATTCCTCGACATCGAGGACTCTAGTCGATCTCGACCAAAACCAGGAGCCTCCACCAACACCAGCGTCGTCGAGGAGCAACACTGAAGCACCAGACTCCTCGAGATCGAGTACCTTACTCGAGATCGACCAAGACTCTGCTGCCTCGACTTCGCCTTCCTCGACGCTGATTCCACCAGAAAGTCAGAACTCCTCGAGATCGACCAGGCTAGTCGAGATCGACCAAACCTCACCAGCTCCTGCATCCTCGAGCAGCAAGCCACCAGAACCTGAAAACTCGTCGAGATCGAGTAACCCTACTCGAGATCGACCAAACACCGTGGTCCCCGATTCCGTCTCTGCAAAGGTAAGCCAAGGTATGGATCTTTCTTCTCCTATTTCCATTAAAGATCTATCTATACATGGGAGAGGTTTGCCTTGGTATGTGCGCTTATGAAGGATTTCCAATGATGAGCCCAAAGAGTATGAAGTTGGAGACAAGCTCTATGTTTCCAAATCAAAGGATCATTGGTTTCCTAACAAATTCAACAAGAAAATGATGTGGCCTTTCGTGGTGAACAAGATTCATTCTGGAGGATTACAGCTGATGGACAAGAATGAAGTCCTTTTTGAAGCCCAAGCTACATGGGCCCTGCAGATGCCACCTTGAGCTAAATGGAGAAGTCGGCCTAGCGACTATAAAATCTAGAGCTTGTAAATAGACATTTATTTTTGGGACTTTTGGACATTGTTTTGTTTGTTTTTGGTTTTGAACACTTTTAGTTTTTCTATTATGGGTATATGTCTTCTACACTTTTCAGGTCCATGGATAGAAGCGAGCTATGTTCAGACTCGGCCCAGGCATTCTTTTATTCAATATTTGGGAGGCCCTGCACACCTGTCTAGTGAGTTTCTTTCTTTACCCTTGTTTTTATACAGTGAGGACACTGTAATGTTTAAGTATGGGGTGGGGGAAGGGCTTACTTTGTGCATATTTGCCATATTTGACATTATGTGTGCATATTTAGAGTTTAATTCTTGAATTGCTGCTACATAGCTATTTTGGAATACATTATTGATTTATGTGCTTATATGCATGTTTTCCAAAAGTTTGAGAAAAATGACCCCCATTGAAATTTTTTGAATAATGTCATGGAAGCTTTATTGAACTCGACGATGCAAAATTGGATTCATTAGAGATATAGCATAAAATTGCCTAGTAAAGGGAAGTCACAATGAAGTGCATATTTTGATGAAAACCATGAAAGGAGGTAAAATTTGAAATTACTTTTGACATGTTGCATGATAAGATGATGGAGGACTTTATATTTCCATATAATGCTCATATGATTATATTTCTAGCCTTACCTATGCTTATGCATCACAAAAGCCATAATATGCCTTATTTCATATATTGCTCCACATGTTCTAAATAATTGCCATTCTTTACCTTATCCGGGGATTATGTTGAGAATGATGTTACACTATGGAGATGTTATATGGTTGATGTGTTGTGTTTATCATTATTGGAGTTTGGAAGGAAATTGTTTGAAATATATGGAAAATTTAATGAGTGAAAGAAAATCCGATCAAAGATCGACCCTGCTCGCTGAGATAATAGTTTGGCGAGATGGGACACCAGGTGAGGAGTCCGAAGCACTAAGTATCCGGGGACATTCATGACACCCATGTTTGCGACTCGCGAGAAGGCAGTTCCGAGGTTAGAGAGGTAAAAGCATTATTATTGATAAAAGCATTATGAAAGGTGATGAATCTTATGGAGAAGGAATGTGGAAATTCAGTTTGGAAAGTACTCCATTTCCCCGGATTATATAGCACCACATTGCGAAAAAAAAATATATCCCACCTTTAGACTTTTACCAAATCTACTCCTTATTGAGCTTGAATTAAAGTCCTCTTGATTATTAATGCTTTGTCACATAAATTGTTTTTGCATAACCCTCCTTTTGTGAGTAGATGTTGCTTTTGTATAATTGCACATGCATAGATTTGTGACACTAGTACCTTTTCGAGGATGGTAATTGACTGCAGGGTTATATGAGAATGAATCTAATATGTTGAGAGTTTTGATTTCTTCCCCTGAATGACAAACAAAGGTATTGCTTGAGGACAAGCAAGCTTAAAAATGGGGTGTTTGTTGTGAGCTGAATCTGCCATGTTTTACAGTAACTTTTATATCGTTTTCTGCATACATTTTATGCATTTGGGCTAAGATAGTACAGAATCTATGTAGTTTCTGTTTATTTGCCAAATTATGGAATCTACACCAGTTTCTGTTTAATTTCGCAGAATTCGAGGCAAAATACAACAGTTCTGAGAAAGATCGGTAAAGCTCGAAAATCAACTACAGAAGTCCATGGTCAAGAAGCAGCGGAACCAGTCGAATCAAGCTAGGAGCCCAGCTTAACTCGATCTCGAGTTAGCTTACTCGATCTAGAGGAAAGTTGTCCGAGCACACCTAGTCGAGCAGACCATGATCGAGAAACTGAGTCAGAGACAACCCGACTCCCGGAAGCCAACACGATCTCGAGGAATCTTGTCGAGATCGACAACACTGTGATGCCATGTCCGGAGTCGAGGAGATGTGCCAAGTCGAGAAGCCGAAGACGGAAGACGCTGAGCACCAAGTTACTCGATCTCGAGTTCTTTACTCGATCTCGATAAACCAGAAGCGTCAGTCCGAGTCCGTGCCGAGGAGGGGCTACTCGACATCACCAGGCCACCAAGTCGATGAAGCAAACCTACTCGATCTCGAGGAAGTTTGTCGAGATTGAGGAAACCTAAGAGCCACCTGTCCGAGCATGTCGAGGAAGCTGCTACCCGAGACGTCCAGCGAAGCGAAGTCGACGACCAATTCTACTCGATCTCGGAGAGGCTTGGACGAGATCGAGGAAAGCCATGTCTGAGCCGCGTTACGCGGTTTTGCTTTCCTACTCGGTTTGGGAGTCCTTGGAGCCGAAGGAAGCCGAGTCTATCCGAGATCTATCAATAACTATCCATGGAAGAGAAGATCTATCAACAAGAAGATATTTACCTATTTTAGATATACTTTACCTTTTAGATTTAATTCCTTTATTTAATTTATTTATCTTTTAAGCTTTTTAGATAAAGATAGATATATTTTATCCTTGAATAGCAAGGAGTAGAAGGCTATAAATAAAGCCCTAGGGGCTGAGCATTAGGCATATCTTATTCCAATTCAATTTCAGAGACAAGTAGTTACACATAGAGAGAAGAGGTTGTAAGTTTGGAGTTTATTTAATGCAACTTAGTTCTTTTTCATCAAAGATGTCTGCTATTGCGATGAAGAGCGAGTAGTCCACCCACTTCTGGGGATGGGGTGAGCTCGACGGTGGCCATGTAAAGTGATGCGGTAAAGGTACAATCTTGTTATGCAATTCGTCTTCTATCCCTATGAGCATGATTCTTTTACGAGAGTTGAAGGTGATCCTTGTTTGTGTTATTGAAGCGAAAGTGATCTTAATGTAACTTGGATTAATTATGTGAAAAAGGGTTAGTAACAATTAGGGTTTATGCGAAAGCCTCTATATGCCTATTTGTTAGTAACGAAAGTTATTTTGATGGAAATCATGATCTTTTATGCCTTTATGTGTTACTTTGCATGGTTATCGTTGTGGTGTTGATACCCTGGCCTTGGAAGTTCTTTATATATTGAGTTTATTTCGTCTGAAATCTGAATTATGTGTTCAAGATCTGCAATTTGAGGTTTTCTGTGTTTTTTGTCGATCTAGAGGAAAAGTTAGTCGATCTCGAGTAAGCTGTTGTCTAGATTGCGTAGGGTCTTGTCTAGATCGAGTTGTGTGTCTGAGTTTCTGCTTCTGTCGTCGATTCTGAAGTTTCTATTTTTGCTGTTTTTTTGTCGATCTCGAGTAGATTTTGTCGAGATCGAGTTAGCTTCTGTATATACTTTTATTTCTTGCTCTCGTCTGTTATTTCTGTCTTTCTTTCTTTGTTTCTTTGTTTCTGTCTTCTGTTTGCTTTTCTGTGAGATTTACAGCTGCCTAGGATCTTGATGCGGGACCATCCAAGACACCTTCGGACACACCTATACTTGGGGATGGACCTATGATTCGAGATCACGAGAATGATGTCATCCTCAAGAGGAAGAAGAAGGCTCCACCTTGGGTCGTTCGTTTTTGGGTTCGTTCATGCACAGTTGACAGCTTTTCGTCGTCTCAGTAAAATGAGTCGTACGGATTCAATATTAATCGGATTAGATCGTGCCATACCTTGTCGGAACGAGGACGAAGAGATCTACAACTTTGTTGTTGAAGGTTTTTCCAGATTCGACCTAGAGCTTGGCCGAAAATCACATTCTTTGGGCTGTCACTGTTTTAGACGGGAAATTTTAAGTGTTGGAACTCTTTTTATTGTTATTTTTAGAGACCTTATTTACTTAAGTTATTTTTAGTATTTTAGGGATTTAAGTTAATTTCTATTATATTTATTATTTTCATTAAAATCAGCCCTAGGGTTTTCTATATTAGAACGGCTGATTCCTCCATTGTAATTTAGACGTCTCTTTTATGAAAATTTCAGTTTGTGTGAAACACAATTGAGAGAAAGTCAATCGACTCGAAGCATGGCTCGTCGATTGCAACAATTGGTTATAGATCTAACTTGGTTTGCTTTGAGTTCGTCAACCTCGCGAGAGCTTGGTGATCCTGGTAATCACAAGTCCCCTCCTTGTGCCTCCAAGTTGTCCGCTTGGTTGTGTAAGGTTGTAGAGGCGGGCTTTATAGTCGTTGGTATTTGGTTCCTACCCTCTTAGGAGGCCTGGGGTCTTTATCTCGTTCTATTTTAGTTCGAATCAGTCCTTATCGGTCGAGTCTTTATTGTTTCTTTGTTCGAGTCTTGCTGCGTTTTATCTTGTTCTTGAGTCGTTTGCTTCCGTTCTTGTTATTCTAGTTTGATTGTCGAAGATCGGGCCACCCTACGGCTAACCCCGTATCAGATCTGCTGACACGCTTCCTAGTGGATTCGATCCTGACTTTCTCTTACTACATTGGAGGGAGTCTTGTAATTATTAACTGGGGCACGAATCTGGTTTGATCTATTTCATTATATATTGAACTTGATTTCCTCCTCACAACAAGGAGTAAACCCTAGCTAGATCGCCAGAAGCTCTCTCTCTCTCTCTCTCTCTCTCTCTCTCTCTTTGGATTACCTGGAGACTGATGTCCACTAAAATAGCCATGTTTTTATGCACATTTTAGCTCCTTATTCTATATACTTTGCATATTTCGGGCCGGGAATATGTTGAATTTATGTAATATATGCTTATCTGTAAGAAATGGAGATCTACATAAGTTTTGGTTTAATATTACAGAATTTGGAGAGATTCCGGGACGAAACCAAGAAGAGAAGACGGAAGCCAAGAGTTACTCGATTTCGAGGAAAGTTCCTTGATATCGACCAAAAAAGGTGAACCAGAGCCTGCTCGAGGAGAAGCTGCTCGAGAAGCTGAGAAGAGAACCCAACTCGACAAAAAGTTCCTCGACATCGACAAATTTACTCGATATCGAGTAAACTGCTCGATATCGACCAAAGCCCGTAGCTGCTGCCTGCTCTGTTTCGAATTGCCTGACCTTCTGTCGACTAACCCTAGTCGAGGTCGGGTAATCTATGGCAGACTTCTGCCCGTGAGATTCCTCCGTTGCCTAGGATCCGCTGACCAGCTTCCTCGAGGATCGAACCTGACTTTCTCTTGCTACATCGGGAGGGAGTCTTGAACATTATTTGTTGGGATCCAATCGGTTTGCTTTACTTTATTCGTATTTAAATTGCAATCTCGATTTCCCTCCTACAACAGAGACACAACGCAGCAGCGAGCCACCACCAGTGAACAGGATCCTTTATATAGGCACTCAAAGGAACCCTAGGTGGAGCACTACGTTTTGGAGCAAGAGAGAGCTACAACTCTAGTTGGGTCGAGCTCTGTCGTCCATGGGCAAGTGGTCACACAATATGTTGGGCCCAGCATCTTGGCATCAGATTGGTTAGGAGATCAATCCCGAATGGGCTCAATGCAATCCAATCCAATCTGTTGGACTCCCAAGTATCTCAAACCTAAAACCATATTATATATCCACTTACATACAAATTATATACTAAGTATGAAATGTTACACTTATACACATAAACAAGACTTAAGAGAAATATACAAATTCTCAACAATTGCCCCTGTAGTTCTCTAAGTCTGCACTTGGCAAACCAAACCTAAGTGTGGATCAGAGGGTTGTGGCCATCGTCGGCCCAAGAACCTGCAACGTATCAGCTATCAAGTGATTTCCTCCAGGTGGAGGAAATTCCTCCAAAACAAGAACTTGTCAACAGTTACAATTTTTGTTCCAAAATATGCGAGATTAAGAGTACCATCTATTTTCTTTATATGGATAACATTATCATCAACCTTTTCATGAATAAAATGATATCTAACATCTATATGCTTGGTACATTTGTGATACATAGGGTCCCTGCACAAGTATAAAGCATTGCGGCTATCTATATGCAGTTGAGATGTATAATGTTTCTTTTCAATCTCCTTCAAGAGACCCTGGAGCCAAATGGCTTCCTTGTAGGCCTCAGTGGCTGCTATATACTCAGTCTCAGTGGAGGATAAGGCAACAATAGGTTGCTGTAGGGATTTCCATGATATACAGTTACCTGCCCAAGTATAGACAAATGCAGTAGTAGACTTTCTATTGTTCTTATTTGAAGCATAATCTGCATCAACATACCCAAATAGCTCATGTATAGAGCCTTGACCTGCAACATATTTCAAACACAGATTCACAATACAGAAAAGATATTTCAACAAATACTTCATGGCCTGCCAATGCTTTTCAGCTGGGTCAGAAATGAACCTACTCAAAACACTTATAGCAAAAGCAAGATCTGGACGAGAGCATATCATTGAATACATAACTGAACCAACTGCAACATCATAAGGGATTTTTTTCATTCTATAAATTTCAGCAGAGGACAAAGGAGTTCTCACTTTAGTGAGATCAAGATGACCACCCAATGGAACTGTATTGGCCTTAACATCTTTAATATGAAATCTTTCTAACACTTTAAGCACATAACCAGATTAGCATAGATACATAACCTTTTTACCTCTGTCTCTTATGATGTCAATGCCCAAGATCCTTTTTGCATGACCCAAGTCCTTCATACCAAAGTGTTTCTTTAGTTGTTGTTTAATCATATTGAGTTTATCAGAAGATTTAGCATTAAGCTATCATCAACATACAACAACACATAGAGAGGATCAGGCTTTCTGGTATCTTCGAAATATAAGCAAGTATCAAATTTCCTTCTTCTAAATCCTAGACTCCTTCTCATACAAGTATCAAACTTTATATTCCATTGACGAAGAGACTGTTTTAAACCATATATGGATTTAATAAGCAAGCAAGCATAGTCAGGATTAGCAGAGTCAACAAAGCCCTTAGGTTGCTTCAAATAAATGGTTTCATTAAGATCACCATGGAAAAAAGCTGTCTTGACATCCATTTGTTCCAGTTCATAGTCATACACAGCAGACATAGCAAGAAGTAATCTCATAGTCTTGTATTTAATAACTGGAGCAAAAATCTCATTATAGTCTCGACCTTCTCTTTGAGTAAACCCCTTGGCAACAAGCCCATCTTTGTACCTTGGGGGGTCACTCTTATAGATGCCTTGTTTTATTTTAAACACCCATTTACAGTCAATTAACTTAGCACTAGCGGGTTTCTTAATTAATTTCCAGGCGTTGTTTTGATTCATAGAATCTATCTCTTCCTGCATAGCATTTTTCCAGTTCTTAGCATGAGCACATTTTATATCTTGTTCAAAAGTATCAGGGGTATACAAAGTAACCACATCAGAAACAAGACAAGCAAACTCAACCAAATTACTGGAGTACTTCCTATTGGGAATAATATTCCTATGTTCTCTATCTCTTGTAAGTTTCCAATCAGTTAAGTCATGCAATTGCACAGATGAACCACTAGAAGAGCCGACAGAATGAGCATCAATCACATACAAATCAGAAACAGTAGAGGTTGAAGCAGGAGAGACATCAGAAATGGGGGGAGAAGTTTCTAAGGTAGAGGAAGAAGAGGGCTCAGTTTTATGAACCACTATACTACCTGTTGTTTCACCATCAGTACTCACTTGCCCACCTAATTTGTGAGTTTGTGAGTCAGATTTGGCAGTGGAGTAACCAATGTCAAACTCATTGTCAATTTCACCCTCATCAGGGGTATAAAATTGATCATTTGTATCTGGTACCTGCATGTGGTTAGTCTGAGCAGAAGACATAGCATTTTAAAAATGAAACTCATCTTCTTTAAACACAGCATTTCTACTAACAATGATTTTATAAGTTCCAAGGTGTATAACCAATAACCTATAACCTTTAGTGCCATCAGGATAACCAAGCATAACACATTTTTGAGACCTAGGATTTAGTTTACCATCATTCACATGAGAATAAGCAACACATCCAAAAGGTCTTAAGTGACTAAGGTCAGGTTTTTTATTAGTCCATTTTTCATAGGGAGTTTTCAAATCAATAGCAGATGATGGGGATCTATTGATCAAATATGCAGCAGTTACAACAGCCTTACCCCACAAACTGTGTTTAAGCCCAAAAGAAACAACATGCATCTAGCTTTTTCAAGAAGGGTTCTATTCATCCTCTCAGCCGTCCCATTCTGCTGAGGGGTACCAGGAATTGTTAAATGTCTTTTTATACCTTCATTTTTACAATAGGAGTTGAATTCATTGTTGCAAAACTCCAACCCATTATCTGTCCTAAGGCATTTGAACTTTAAACTAGTTTCAGTTTCAACTTTTGTCTTCCAAACTTTAAAGTTTTCAAAAGCATCAGATTTATGTTTAAGCAAATACACCCAAACCCTTCTACTAAAATGATCAATAAAAGAGATGAAATATCTCATGCCCCCTGCTGTGTCAACCTGAGCAGGTTCCCACAAGTCAGAGTGCACATATTCCAAAGGTTGATTTGCAACATATAGAGATGATTTAAAACCAAGTTTGGATTGCTTTCCCATAAGACAATTTTCACATAAGTCAATATGAGAAGGCTTAGCATAGATGATGCCATTTTTAAACAGATTATCAAGACCTTTGTTACCAATGTGACCCAATCTAGAATGCCATAACAGAGAGTCACTCATGCTCATATTTTTCACAGAAATATCAGGAGCAGAAGAAATAGCAACATTGCATTCAGAAGCAACAACATGATATAAACCATTTTTCTTAACACTTCTAATCAGCAATTTACCATTTTTAAAGACATCCCTTACACCATTCTTAATTCTAATATCACATTGTTGGTCATCAAAGGTACTTTCAACAATAAATTCCTTCTCAGATCAGGAACTCATCTAACACCTTGAATAATTCTTATCACACCATCATGCATTCTAAGAGGCACAGATCCTATACCTTTTATTTTTAAATCAGAGTGATCACCAAGCAAAGCTTCACCACAATCAAACAATTTAAGATCAGAAAATCATTTTTTCTCAGAAGTTGCATGCATAGTGCACCCAGAATCCAAAAGCCATACATCAGAATCAGCATGATCAGATACAATAAACACTTCATGAGTGTAATAAGGATGATTTTCAAGGACAGCAGACACATCAGCATATTTTTTACCATTTTTTTTTCATCCTTCTCTCTTTTATAAAGTCCTTTTCATAATGTCCAGTTTTATGACAATATAAGCACTTATAATTTTTCTTTTCAGAATTTGATTTCTCATAAGGATGATTATCACCTTTAACAGGTTCTTTATTTTTCTCTTTATTTTTATCCTTCTTTTTATGGTAATTCTTGTTGTTGTTTTGACCCTTAGATTTAAACTTAGCTATAAGAGCTTCATTTTTAGCCTCTTGCTTAGTTTTGAACACTTTTAAGACATCATTCTTTTGAATAATAGATTCAAGAACAACTTTCTTAGTCAGAGTAGAAGAACTAAACTGAACAACATCCTTAAAAGTTTCAAATTGAGGTGGGAGAGCATTTAACAACAAAACACACTGGTGGGCATCGTCAATTTTATCTCCACACCTTTCCAAATCTCGAGTGATAGCAAGAAATTTATCCAGATTTTCAGGCAAAGAGCAATGCAAGTCCATTTTAAAATTGAACAATTTAACAAGGAGATTTATGCGACTGGGAAGAGATTTTACTAGGTAAAGCTCTTCAAGAGCATTCCACAACTTTTCTGTGGTCTTATAGAAGATTACATGCCTAGCTACCTCATCAGAAAGCCTCAACATGATTTCACTGTGAGCCTGGAGATCCTTTTCCTCCATAGCTTCCTTTTCCATCTTTTCTGGGAACTTTGAGGTCACTGCATCCCAGCACTTTTCCTTGATTAGCACAACTTTCATTTTAACCTGCCACATAGTGAAGTCAGTTGTGCCATTAAAGGGTTTCATACGATAGCTAGATTCACCCATTTTTCAAGAATCAAAAGAAATCGTACAGAAACTCAAACTAATACTGAATAGCGGTAGGAAAGAGAGAAACAAGATGAACTCGTTCTCATAGAGGGCCAGTTTCTTCAAGAAACTTTCAAGGGCCACAAATCTCTAAGAAAGAATCTTATAACACACAAGTAAACAATAATATATTGTAACTTGCAATAAAATCAAGAGGAACAGATCTAAAACATGCACATAGGTCCAGAATCAAGCAATACTGAAATAACAGATGCAAATCAGAACCCAATGAAGCCTCTCAAACATAAAACGAAAGATCAAGGATTAACTATGCTCTGATACCAATTTGTTATGCGAATAACGAATATATTCGACGTTTGAGAAGCGATTTTGAAGGTTTTAGTGAGATCAAACGATGCAGAAGCATAAACGATACACCAAGTTTTACGAGGTTCGGATCTAAGATCCTACGTCCTCGGGGCCTCAAGAGGCAGCCTTAATCCACTATATCAAGAAGATTACAAAACAGGGGCGAGTTTATGCGTACAAGGAAGATCTAAGCAAACAAGAACACAAAGCATTGAACAAACAACAAAAGGAAGAAGAAAACTCCCTCAAAGACTTGAAATCTTGAAGATACAGTTTCGAGATCCTAAGTCGGAAGCCCAGGACAATAGAAGAACGCAACGCCGGATGAGCCTTCGTCTTGCCTTCACCAAAAGGAGAGGTGGAGAAGAAGACCTTAGCTGGAGGAAGCGACGACCAAGCGGAAGGAGCTTGAGGAGCAAACCCTAGATCGCCAGAAGCTCTCTCTCTCTCTCTCTCTCTCTCACTCATTGGATTACCTAGAGACGCAACGCAGCAGCGAGCCACCACCAGTGAACAAGATCCTTTATACAAGCACTCAAAGGAACCCTAGGTGGAGCACTGCGTTTTGGAGCAAGAGAGAGCTACAACTCCAGCTGGGCTGAGCTCTGTCGTACATGGGCCAGTGGTCACACAATATGTTGGGCCGAGCATTTTGGCATCAGACTGGTTAGGAGATCAAGCCCGAATGGGCTCAATGCAATCCAGTCCAATCTGCTGGACTCCCAAGTACCTCAAACCTAAAACCATATTATATATCCGCTTACATACAAATTCTATACTACGTATGAAATGTTACACTTATACACATAAACAAGACTGGAGAGAAATATACAAATTCTCAACAATACCCAATCCAAAAACAAAACCTTCATATCCAAGTCCCTAAACCCTAAATTTCGGAATTTTTAAAGCAAACAAATGAAACATGCACCTGCTCACATCTACTAGTAGTCGATGGTGTCGCCCACGTTGCCGCCACACTGTCTTACACAATTGTCCGCTTCTACTGACGTAATCATGGCCGAGGAGGGAACTTCGAGCAATCGCCTATGTTCTCTCTCAAACCAGAAGGTGCGTCTTTTTTTTTCTTTCTTTGAATTAGTTTATGTTTTTATTTAACAAAATTTAACAGCTTAAAGTTAAAATCTAACGAGACAAAAAAAATTAAAACCTCAAGGGTATAAGATAAAATATGTCAAATTTTGGTACACCACATGAAAAAACCTTACCTCAGGGTACCACGCGAAATTTTCGATGAAAAAAAAAGAAAGAAAGAAAGAAAAAGAGTCCTCGTGTGCACATAGAAAATTTTACACCGTGTGCTGTGCGAGAAGGCGTAAAGCGGCCGTACACCGCTGCTACGTTTCCTCTCCGCCGTTGTTCCTTTTCTCTCTCCACCTGTCACCTGTTTGATTGTTTCCTCATTTGATTTCCCCCCTTTTCCTTCATTCCCACATCTCAATTCCTCATCTCCTCCCTCTTTCCATGGCACGAACCCTAACCCTAGCAAGATTTCCCCTCAAATCGTTCTCTTCTACAGCAACAACAACAACGCCTCGATCTTCCTCCCCTACTCCCCTTCCAATTCGCGCTCTCGCACACAGGTTTTTGTCCGCCTACGGCCCCAAGGCGCAGCTCATCGAGATCGATCTCGATTCCTCCTCCTCCTCCTCATCTTGCGAGTCCGCCGGCGAAATTGAAGTGCTTGCGCTCAGGAAGCTCGAGGACGTCATCCATAGCATCATCGTCCGCCGCTCCGCCCCCGATTGGCTCCCCTTCCGCCCTGGGTCTTCCTACTGGGTCCCCCCCAACCCCCGCCCCGGCAACATTGCTCACCTCGTTGATAAATTGGCGAATCCGCTTACTGAGGACGAGACCCTCTCCCTCACGTCCGTTCGCGGCTGGCCTTCTTCTTCTTTCTTCCTCAAAGGTTCGTTTTTGTTCTCGTTGATTCTTTCGCGTTTATGGATCATGATCAATTGTTTGGATTTTGGGCATTGGAAAGGAATCACTTTTTGATATTAAATGTGTATTTTTTACGCACCATCTCTAAATAAATAGGATTAAACTAAAAAAGGAAAAAAATAGTTGAAAAACAATCCATGGAAATGACTCTACTTTATTAAAAACATGGGGTGATGTGCTTATATTTGAACACCTTGTGTGCAAATGTGCACATTTTGATCAAAATAACCATTGGAGCACAATTTAAATCAAAATGTGCATATTTAAGCATTTGCACCATACCATTGGAGTTAGTCTTATACTCCGTATATAACATTAAACTACATTCTGCAATGGTATTCGGTGTTGTGTATGAACTATGAAGTGAACATTAGACTACCTCTATAGGATTACGGTTGACGGGGTTGTTTTCCTTGACTTATCTCGCTGTCAGGGAGGGAATGTATTGCTGGGTATGAAATTCAGAAATGGTCATGTTTTGTGTTAAGTGCCTTGTTACTATCTTATACATTGGTGGTCTACTGTTTTAAGCACTACTAGATGTCGCTAGAGTTCAATGGGTCTATTTTGGCATGGTTTACTCATTTCAGTGAGCTGAAGAATTGCAGGTATTCCCCCGTCAGATCCAGTTCCAGTTACATTGGATGTAGAGGTACATGTTCAGCCCCATACCGATAAAACATCGGAATCTGAAGATGATGAGTAATTCACTGCAGCACATCCCGTTCCCTTTGCTGCTGTGAGTATATGCCTTACGTTTTGTTATTAGAATAGAAAATAGATCTATTTATCTCACAGGAAGAACTCTGCTTGTTATCATGAACATTCAGAACATACACAAAAACTTCGCTTATAGAATTGTGGCAAGTTACTTCCATATCGGTCTAAATAGATCAACCAATGCCATTTTTGTTGACTGTGAGTGCCGTGCTTTCCTGTTTTCAGGCTTGACATCCTCATGTCAAGGTTGTGTGCCTTACTACTACTAGTGCAATTATTTGCCACTCTGTTGAATGAAGGAAATTAATGTGACAATTAGGACCAGCTAAAGATGAAGGGTAACGCCAGGTGGCTTAGTAAACTTGCATTATAGGTTTAACCTTCTGCTAAATATTAAGCATTAGTTGACGAAATTGCAGGGTTCCACCTGGGTTTTCGGCTGATGTCGCTCAATAACATGGAGTGGAGGGCACTTTGGGGTCGTTTGTACATAGAGGCGAAGGCTGCTGTAGTGTTTATGATCACGCTTATCAATCAATACTGGATCATTTCACGGTGCTCAGTTGACAGTTGTAGCCATGTTTTTATATATAACAGCTTTTCCCCTAATCATTGAATAATTGTGGTTTTGCGGTAAAAGTTTGATGTTACGTGGACATCTTATGTATGAACAGTGTTGATGATAATATATATTTGCAGAATTACTAGTAGAGTTTCATCTTGAAAATTGGAACCAGTAGAGGCTGCAAGCTGGCAGTCAAAGTTATCCCAAGTTCACGTTTCTGGTGAGTTTGGTTTTTGAGTTGGTTTATTTACCTCTGGGTTGGAGTTGGTCACGTATAGATTGAGCAGTTTTCATTTGTTCAACTCTAAAATGCCAGGGCTGCAGTAGTTGAGTTGTGTGGTTGTCGATTGACAGGACAAAATCAGTGGCCAGCATTACATAAATTGAAATTGTTGTACGTTAAGCTGTTAAAGAACAAAAAGTAGTTGATCGAGCAAGCTGGTAATTTCAATAACTGGTTAATAAAATAACGATAATCATACATTTTACAACATTGGAAAAAAAATTGCAAGTATGCAGATTTCTGCTTCACGCTGTCAAATAAATATGAGTTCCACCAAACTCAATACTCTCAGATTGGATGTAGTTTTCAGGTCCGCGAAATCACTGCACACAAAGTGCAAGTGAATTCACGTTTTCAAAAGCTCCAATCAAAGCAATAAATTTCTTAAATGGCAAGTCATTTCGTAAGAGAAAATTGAAGGGGATTTCACAGTAAGCTGATCACCAGTAAGGTTGGTAAGTTTCATAAAGGCCAAAAATGCTAATCATAAGAGCATATTGCAACTAGTGTGAATAATTTCAATTTACAGTCCAGCTGATCATGCCAGGGATTCAATCCGCCACCATATGGAGCAACTTTATATTATTACGAGTATAAGAGATGCTAAATATAATTACAACAATAAATAACAATAAGAACTTTACTTACAGGGGTGTGTGGTGGGGGAGAAAGGCTTTCACATCTCAGACAAAAGGTTGCTGATTTTCCGAAGCTCCTTGAGTGCGGAAACCGGTGTCACTTGTCCCTTCTCTACAAGAGCATTCTTCGACAGGTTGTCTAGGGACTCTGAGCTAGCTTGTCGTATGTCGTGCTGGAATGCTGACTCGATTACCTGGTACCGATTTTCAAGAGAGAGGTTAGGCTGAGTGAGTATCAATAATATGATATACCATAAAAAAAAAAAACTATAGTTCGCACTATTGATTAATCTTGCTTAAAAACATAAAAGGGCGTGAAAGATGGTGTTAATCCCAATCAAGGCCTAGAAAGCACATCACATTTCCTTTTACAAAAGTAAATTAAACTAAAATATTTTCAATTAGCCTCAGCAACAACATTTCCTTGTACTCAGTCTCTCCGACGTCACTGCATATGGCAGAAAATGGCTCTGATACGGATCTACAGCCTATATCACATGAATAGGTTCAAGTTTAGGGCTCGTTTGGTTCAATGTTTGGTTCAATGTGGGAATTGAAATTCCCAGAAAGTTACTTCATGGGAATTAAATTTCCGAGAAGTCTAATTGATGGGAATTGTGAAAATGTGTTTGATTGATTTTTTTGTTTTAGAGGAATAAAAGGGGGAATTGAAAATTTACAAATATAAAAGGGTGGAAGTTGAACTTACCTAGGGGAACTAGGTAAGTGAACTTCCTCCAAATTGGAGGAATTCAACTTCCTGGGAAGTGGAATTCCTGGATTTTCATCTTTCAAAAATGTTAACCAAACGCATGTATTTCTCCGACTTCCTGGGAATTTCCACTTCCTGGGTTTTTTCTCCGACTTCCTGGGAATTTCCACTTCCTGGGTTTTTTAGTTATAAACCAAACACGCTCTTAGTTGTTGGGAATCAATCTTAGTTCCTCAACTTCTTCCTACATTTTAGGCATTTTCCTTGATTTCAATTTTGGATGAACTTGCTTCCCGTAATTACCAGGTTAAGTTGTTCCTTATTTTTAGAAGGATTTTTCTATCTTATGCCCATAATAGCACTAATTTAGAAATATTTTTTAAATTTTAATTATTTTAGTTTTTTTTAATTAGATTCCTAGGATCGCTTATATTTTTGGTAGGAAATCTTTTCTAATTTAGGGTTTTATTCTATGCCTTTAGGGCATAGGATAGAAAAACTGTTTTTAGAATTAAGGTGTTTTAATTTATAAACTAAACAAAAAACAGATTAGGGATTTTTTTTAGGGTAGTAATCCACATTGCAAATATGATTATGAAAATTCAGCAGTGAAGATCATATGGAAGAAGAATCAGTCTCCTAAAACAGTTAAAATCCACTTAATTTACAGAAATTCATGTAAACTTTCCTTTACTCTCAAACTTAATAGGCTAACGAAAATTGGATAAGAAAAGTAAAATATCCAAATTTAAACAACAAAAACAATTAAAATGCACTTTCCATAGTTCAAAATATTTCCAATGCTTTCGTAAGATCATTAGGTTTTTTCATTTTGCGTTTCTAAAATACTTTAATATGTAAATCTGACATTATTGTTTTGGTGTCGATTTAGGTTTCTCAGTTTAAGTAAGGCTGTCTTAGAATAGAATCTTCATCCCTTATTGAAAGTTCTGAAAATGTTTTAAAATTCGAAGGGCCTCCTCCATATTTGATTATTTTTTCTCAGTTAGAAGATGAAGTACAATGAAATGTTTTTTCCTTGAACAACTACAGTAAAATTAGTGAACAGGTGCCAGAAAGTACCTGAATATTTTCTAGCATGGATTGTCCAAGATTCCTTAAACTGTTGATCAGGTTCTGCTCCATGACATTCACCTTCAAAATGACATGGCTGCCATTCTGTTCAACTGGTTCTACTATGGCAGTACCTGTTTGGCTTTCTTCATTCGTATTGTGAATAACTTCAGGAGCATTAATTTCATCAGCAGCTTCCTCCTGCATTGCGTGACGACCAAGCTTCCATAGCCACTGAAACTTACCATGAAATGACCTTCTATCCTGTGAAGTTGAACCAACAGCAGCTGCTTCTGGGGAATCAGTTACAGGAGGAGATAGACTTGTATATGATGGATGGGAAACAGTAAATTGATCTTCTGAAGTAGAATGGAATGGACCATTATACTGGGACTCCTCATTCATGTTATGAGATACATCCGAATCAACACTGCTGTTCTCCAAGTCATCTTCAAGTGAACTTGACCCCCCTGCAGGACTTTCTGCATCTGAAAGGATGATAACGTTCTCAACACGGGAAGTACTTTCCTCGGAAAATTTCGCCTCGGTGCCTCCCATGGTTTTGACATCCTGGGGCCTCATGCAAGAATCATCTGTAGGAGTATCGTTCTGATTCAAGGACTCACTAACTCTTACATCCTCAGTATTTTCCCCTAGATGCTTCGACAAATCATCAAGCAAGTTTCTCCTAACAGATGGCTTCTGCTCCTCTCTGCCAGCTCTCTTTGATGGTATAACGGATGGTTCAGATGCTGTCCTGTATAACCTTGATTTTATTTTCTCTGTCCACCCTCTTTTTGGCATTGCTATTTGTTTGTCTGGGCTTTTATCCTTCTTAAGTTCTTCTTTCTTGTGCATATCTCTCCACTTCTCTTCCCAGTAGCTCTCGGGGGCAGACATGTGTGGGATGGTCGAGGATGTGGAATCAAAAGAAAGGCTATGTCCTCTTACAATTGATGTTTTTATCCGGCCATGAGAACCACTGGCTACATAAGAGGGCAGAGTGTTAGCATCCAGTGCAAGAGGCAATAAAGATTTCGCCTTCCCTATCAGTTTTCCCAAATCTATATTCCATGGGAAGTTGAGCAACCTTTGAAGGCATGCAGTTGCAGTTTCCATGGCAAGCAGAGAAGATCTCAAGTTAAGCATCATGGAAACAGCCATTGCACAGATGAATGCTCCTCTACGAGAATTTAGGACCCCCAAAGAAGACCCTGCCTCCTCCTCAGCAGATGTACTTAGTTTGACATCGTCAAATGAAAATATCTCATCCCATACTATCAACAGATCTTCTAGTGAAAATTCACGTCCAAATAGAACCCTTAACCAACGGAGAGCAAAGTATTGAGGTTCTGCTCCTAATTCAATGAGGTGACTGTACAATGAGGAATCAACAACAGAAAGCAAATGGTACAATGCTGACGATGCCTCAATTACTGGAGAAAGACCAGTTTGGGTTCCAAGTCCAGTTGAGGGTGAGAAAAATTCTGCCATTGCCACTGCCCCACCAGTTCCACTCATCAAAGCATCAAACATACAGTACACATCATGCTCCATAAACTTTTCAGACAAAACAACACCCAACTCACCTTCAGCCCCATAAGGATCACTTAACAAGACAATGGTCTGAATCTCAGTATCAAGTTCATCAAGATTGACAGTCTTTTTGGTCTTCTTTTGAAAGCTAGCACCATCAACCACAAAATCATGAGATCTTCGGAAGTCAAAATTATATGCTAGGTCATTTTCCTGAGATGAAGCATCATCGAACTTGTCTGTGAAATGGCCTTCATGAAGTGTGCGAGCTTTAGTAAGCTGCTGCAAATCAGCATGAAGCACATATAGCAGAGGAGCTAAAAGTTCATGCATACCTACAAACAGAACCCCTGGTTAGAGAAAGAATTAATCGAAATTAGGAATACAGTTCAAAGTAAATCTAAATAGCAAACGCACAGAAACTTCTACAGTTAATATGGGATGCTGGGAATAGATCACTGTTAGAACCCCAAACCATTAAAAAAGGGAGTAAAAGATAGAATCTCAAAGCAAGAATCTTGCTAACAGCCCACTAGAAGCAAGCATCTCACACCTAGGATTGGACAGAAATCTGAGAAGTATTTCCTCAATTATATTCAATTTCTAGTCTGCACAATTGCAAGGTGTTAATCCTCCCTAAATAAGAAACTGCTAATATAAAAAAGTTAGTAATTAATATGCAGGAAATGGTAAACAACATGGAGGAAGTGGCATAAGTGGGGAAAATGCCTAAAAACTAGGAAGTGGGAATCTGAAAAACTGAAGGGAACTAACTAATAAATGGAAAACAAATAGGATGCTAATATTATGGGTTTATAGCAATCATACATCCCTCTAAACCTTAAATGGATTTATCAAAAGGGGTGAAAGCAGCATGAAATTAATTTCAGTAAGAAAATATACTCTTTCAATGTTATTCCTATCCAAACATCTTCTCGCAACCTACTAGGCCAGGATAAATTGTCTTTAATCAGCACTTATTTACGCTAAGACAACCATATCCATCCAACATTCATGGGTAGAAAGTATCCATGCAAACAGCCCTCCTACAACAAGGAGGAAGGGGAAAAGAAATTACTAAAAAGAAACAAAGCAAGCAAAGTACGGAGTATAGGATTGACATCTGCCTAGAATATCAACTTCTTAAAGTAAATGTCATAATGATATGTTTTCAATATAAACAACGACAACACTATAATCTAGCATGCATAACAAAAGCGCTATAATGTAGCAGGCATAGATCAGAGAGTAAAGGTAAAATTTGTTTCCACCACGGACTAATTAACAATGATGTCAATAATATGCAGGCGGCAGGCCCAAACTTTGGGTATGAAAGGTAAGCATAATGATTTGATTGAACTTTTTTTATCGAACAATTATTAAATACCGCAAGTGTAAAATTAAGCTTTTTTTCCTACCTTGCCTATACCCATACTCTGAATGCCTGAGGCACCACAATAACAAGATCCGTCTTAACATGCTCTGGCATCCAAGTGTTTGGAAGTAGCTATCATGTTCTGGATATAGACGTGACAAATCTTGGTCTACGAGTTTTTCCAACTCAGCATTCCGGAAAAAGCGGCCCCACATGCTGTCTGCATTAACAATTGACTAAATAAGAGAATCGTAGCACATTCTATAGGCTATATTAACTCAATGTAGACTATTCAGTGGCCAACATTACACACTGCACTCTCTCGCAATCGAAAACAGACTCAACCCAACTCAGTGGATATTGTGGAGAAATCCATCAGGCTTTCCCTATAGCGCAATGTTCCTTCCTATCCCATTTCCCACAAAAAACATAGCTTGTCTATTCTTACAGCATTTACACATATGTACCAGCAGGCTGCAGGCATGTCCAGTATAATTACAACTAGCAGCAGGCACAAGCAGTTTGCACGTACACCATCCAAGTATGTCCACTTGAATGAGAAAGAGATGTATCTAGAAAACAAGTCCAAAGTAAGACAGAGACAGAAAACTACAACTTTTCTGATCCAAGTTGGTCTCATCCTGATAAGATAATTATATTGTCCAACCCCACCCCCACGGCCCCTCAACTTACTCCTATGTGATTGCGAGCATTCAAAGCACTTAGCAAAGCAAAAAGATTTAATATGTTCAATCTATCATGCTAATAAGCGATAGATGCCAAGATAGGAGCTAAAACCTGCTGTATACACATTGTGACAGCAGAAACAAAATGAAGGACGATTGAAAATGGAGAGTAAGAGTTATGGTAACCATGAGTTATTGATGTTTGAGACCAAGAGCATCTAATATTGATTTCTTCAGTAGTTCAGATGCTCAATGTATATCAAGGACAGCAACACGCATACCTGGACTTTCAGACAGTGGATTGTCCATCACTAGATTGGGGGAAGTACAACCATCTTTGGGAATGTGTGGATCAACAAGATGGCGTTTCCGCAAGGCAGCATACCTAGCAACCAACAGATGTCAAACATAAAGCAATTAGCCGGTACTGGAAGAGTCAATTTAAGCAACAATAGCCAGCAACAACTACGGAAACGCCAATCTTCAGCATAAAGAAACATCGTCTGCAACATGAAACCAGCCCTCGAGTAGTTGAAACTCACTAACAGCAATATGCAAGAGGAGAAATAAGGAACAAAAAAAAAAGAGGGGAAAAACACAAAGTATAAGTAAAATCCTTGAAATTAGATCAGAAGCAATCGGAATTGACAGTTGAGGTAACAACATAAGAAATTCACCTCCGGCGAGAATCGGCGGTGACACGGCGGAGGTCATCAATCGAAGAACGCGGCAAGTTACAGAGGTAGATCCGCCATCGAACGCCCCTTAGATGAGATAGCCGAGAGAGCAACGATTCGGACTCCAAAGACCTGTCAGCCGCCGCCGCCGGCTGATCAACAGCGGTCAGGAACATTCGCTGTTCAGCTCAACCACTCAAAAAACCTCAGAAATCCGAGCAAAAGGACGGAAAATAGAGATTTCGTGAAAGCAACAAACGTTAAAAGTGGAAGAAATGTTGGTGGCCGAAGGATTCAACGAGGGTTACGTGCAAGAGAAGAACGAGATTGGAAAGAGACTGGAGATCTAAGTTTGAAAATCGAATTCAGGAATTGACGAGTCATGTACTTTGCCGGTGTCCACCTCGATTGAAACTTGAAAGCTGTTATCTGTCCTCCATCGCCGGAAGAAGCGACAGAGTAGAAAACGTGAGGGAGAGGGAAGAAAACAGGAACGGTGTTTTTAACTTTTCAAAGAGCCAACAAACAAATACCGTAGACCGTAGTATATGATCTCGTATTCTCATCTCATGATATGGGGAATCACTTTTTTTTTTTTTTTTTGATTAGGTAAGAATTCGGATACGCCGAGGCGTTATCCGATAGCATCCTTTCGGATGAGGTCGAGCAGACCTGGATCAGTGAGTATTTCCGGGTTTTTGGTAGAACGGGCCATTCGTGTAATAAAATCGGCCACCTGATTACCTTTGCGAAGTATGTGAAAGAATCTCACTTCGCGAAACCCACGGAGTAGGCAAGATATTTCTGACATTATTATTTCGATTTCCCACGGGCATTTCATCCCATGTTTAAGATAATTTATAATAATTAAGGAATCCCCTTCAATTATGAGTCTATCGGAACGCAACTCAATTGCTTTCTTTATACCTAAATGTAATGCCCGTGCCTCCGAAAACAGGGCCGACTGTACTCCAATCGTCTCCACCCCTGCTATAATTGGGGCACCTTCCCAATCTCGGATAATGAAACCAGCTGAGCTGTTACGACTATCCGGCGCTGAGCCATCAAAATTTAGTTTTAGAAATCCCGATGGGGTTTTTTCCACTTCTGATTTGTTGTTTTCCGTTTTATGTTCCTTGTTCGTATTTCCTTATCATACCCTTTTTCCTTTCCTTCTACAGAGTCTCTAGTGGCCCTACGCCAATTGATCATATGTGTTTTCACAGTTTGGTTATAACTGTCGATTGATAGCTGTTTCTGTTGTCTGAAAACCACTTGGTTCCTTGTTAGCCAGGCCACCCACCAACTAAATGCCATTTCTTGTTTCTGTTTCTCATTCAAGTGTTCGGCTATTATATTCATAATAGGTTTAATCTTTCTTGATGTATGTATTGTGTCAGTCACTAGCTTTTGGATATTTTTGTCAATCTTTCTAAAAAACGTACTATATTTACATTCCAAGAAGATATGGGCTGCGTCTTCTTCATAGTGATTACAGATTGGACAATAAGGGGGTATGGCGATTCCACGTTTAGATAGGAGTGCCGCAGTTGGTAGTCCTTCTTGAGCAACTTTCCATAAGAAATTCTTCACTTTTGGGGAGATGTCAGATTTCCAAATCCAATTACTGTCATCCGGTTGCAGTTCAGTGTTGTTCGTAACTAGCTTATACGCACAGGTAGCCGAGAACCACCCTTTCTTGTCCGGCCACCAATATAGACGATCTTCTAATGGTACAGATGGCACATGAATATGTGCTATTTGCTCTACCACGTTACTCGGGAGGACATTTCCTAGCTTTTGGATATTCCAGACTCCATTACTCGTATACTTATCCACTGTTTCATTTATGTCTATATTGTTAGGCAGAGTACAATATTGTAATAGAGGAGGAAGATTATTCCACCTATCTTGCCAAAACTTGATGGTTTTTCCGTTGCCTACTGTCCACAGTGGGGAATCACTTTTTCATCGGATTAGATGCGCTAAATATTTCAAAATATTTCTGAACATTTAATTACGAAAAAGCTAAATCTATATCTATATCTATCTATATCTATAATCTATAATATAACAAGAAAAGTTGTGTGCAAGACTCATAGATGCGTACCTAATTATTTCTCCAACTATATAAATTTAAATTTATAATTTATTGAATTCAACAAATTATTCACTCTCTTTTCATCTTCCAATTTATGTATATTTATTAATTTATCTTTATTTTTTCATTTAAAGGATTGTCTTTCATTCATAAAAAATAATAATAAAGGTTTCTCTTTTCATCTTCTAAATGAGTGTTTACTATCTCCATATATGTGCCCAATCAATTACAGTTATTTTAAAAAAAAAATTATTCCCAATTTTTATATTCGTTGTCAAACAATGTTCTAAATGTAGTAGTCAAAGGGGTGTGACTTGCCCCAGTCGGGGTGGCCTAGTGGTAAGGAGCAAGGGGAGGAGTAAGGAGGTTCCGAGTTCGATCCCTGCCTCCGCCTCTTTCCTTGGGTGAAAACCCAAGGTTTACCTTGCTCTCTACCACTGGGTCGAGCCGGTCGGCGCAAGCCGGTTTATCTGGTACGTGGCTCTTGCCGGCTGGGTCACGTGCTCGGGGTTTGCCACCGAAGGTGGGTTCCTCGTCATAAAAAAAAAAGGGGTGTGACTTTTAAAAGAATAATGCACTAAATTAATTTACCTTTTTTTTAAGATGATAAATTAAATTAAATTAAATTAAATTAAGGTAGTCTAAGAGGTGGAGGTTTTTTTTCAAAGATATGTTTTTCCTATAAAGAGTCAAGTCCTAAAAGGCTAAAACTCAATTGCCCTACGAACAAATGGGAGAGATGAATCATATATTGTTAGGTGGAGCTTCTCTTCATTTTTTAACTTTTCTTGCCTATTTTAATTTTTGTTTATTTGTTACTTTGTTTTAAATTGTATTTTAATATTTCTATTAGTTGATCATATTATTTTTTCAATAATTATGCTATTATTTTATATCCTATATATATTTAATTTATTTTTGTTTATTTGTTACTTTGTTTTTAATTGTATTTTACTATTTCTATTAGTGGATCATATTATTTTTCCAATAATTATGCTATTATTTTATATCTTATATATATATTTAATTTCTTTCTTCTTTTTCGTTAAAAATAATATATAATTTTTTTTTGTCAAAATTGATGTTTTTCTAGGTTTGATCTCAGGTATTGATAATCCAAATAAGTCTATGATGAAGACCTTCTAAAAAAAGGTATATGTTTTCAGATTTTATTTTACATTCCCCTGCTCTCCATTTTAGTTGAGATCATGATGGAACAATTCACGAGAAAGACTACCACTGGGAGCGAATTGAATACTTTTTTTTTACAGTAGGCAAACAGTCGGAGCTGCCACTATAACAGTAGCACTACTCCTGGATCATCCCTAAGGATGATGTTACAAAGCTCCCTATGATAGGGGATATAGCGTAAATTACAGATAATACCATTCCTAGCTATATAATCTGCTGACATGTTAGCTTCTCTGTAAATATGATGCACCTCAGCTAACTCAAATTCGGAAAGAAGGATGGAGATTTCATCTACTTGCCTCACGACTTCCCATCTCTGACTCTGTTGCTTCGTTATTGACTTAACCAAGACTTGGTTATCGCATTCCAGCATGATCTTCAGTAATCCCAATTCCTTAGCTCTCTGTAATCCTAGCAGGACAGCTTCTGCCTCTGTTTGGATGATTGAACTTTCACCTATTTCCTTGAAAAAAACATCAATAATACGACCATCGGGATCCCTAATGATCCCCCCTATCTGGCACTTGCTAGAAAGGTTAACAGAACCATCTACATTAATCTTGTAGATAGCACTAAGAGGCCTCCTCCATTTAGCAGTGGCCCTTCTATTTTTAGTAGCAATGGCCTTTTTTGGACGGCCTAATCCTTCTCTCCAATCATGGAGAGTTTGAATAATCTTTCTTACGATAAACACTCTATCTGAGGGTTGTTTGAGCTTAAAAATCAGCTCATTTCTAGTTTCCCAAATGGAGTGCCAAATACATATAAGCTCTTCAAAATTTTTGTTAGCCAAGTTGAGAGTATCCAGATCAGAGTGTAAGGAGGTGACATTATTTAGCTCAGGGAAGAACATACCAGTGTTTTGCTCAAAAAGAGCAATGGTTTCTCTAGTGAAACTGCATTTTGTGAAGAGGTGGGTGGCATCCTCTTCAGCCTGGTTGCAGAGAGAGCATTGACTCGGGACTGTTGAAATACCTGTTTAGTCGAGCCGCTGTCGGAAGCCCATCAATCGCAAGTTTCCACAGAAAGTTCTTAGTCCTTGGTGGTAGAGTCAGCTTCCAAATCCACCTATATCTGTCAGGACCCGTTGCATTATTAGTCAGCAACTTCCTAGCTGATTTTGTAGTGAAATCTCCAGTGTTCTTCGGAGTCCAGATTAATTTGTCCTGGGCTTGGTGCATCGGGATTCTCATCAAAAGGATTTTTTAAACAATATTAGTAGGGAACATATGTCGCAAGTAGTCTTCATTCCAGGTTTTTGAATCAGTTATAAGATCCTTAACCATTAGGGAACAATCATTGTTTCCCACGAACTGGGATAGGTTTGTACCCGGGACCCAAGGATCACTCCAAACATTAATTTTAGAACCATCGCCTACTGACCAAAGTAGGCCTTTTTCAAAATTTTCCCTAAGGGAGAGGAGTCTGGAAAATTGCCAGGAAGTGTCATGTCTGCTAAAATCTTTAATACTGGTTTGGTTAAGATATTTTTCCTTAATGATAGTCACCCAAGTACTACTATCATTGTTATAAATTTTCCATAAAAGTTTCATTTGGAGACAGCTGTTAAGATCTTCAGCTTTTCTGAGACCCATTCCTCCTTGTGATTTCGGTTTGCAGATTTGATCCCAGCCAATAAGGGGAATATACCTATCAGTTGAAGATTTGTTCCAAAAGAAGTTTCTATTGATTTGATCAATTTGGTTTAGAATTCCTTTTGGAAGTAGAAAATTCTGCATAAGATAATTGGTCTTCGAGCTTAAATTGGATTGAATAAGTACAGCTCGTCCAGCTTGAGAGAGACTAGAGGCCTTCCATTTTGTGAGTTGTTTCCTTAGGTTATCCACAGCTTCATTGAAGACACAGTTTTTTATACGACCACTAACAATAGGAATACCCAAATATTTCTCCATGCTTTTTGAGATAGGGATACCCATATGGGTGGACAGATCCCTCACTAGATTAGGGTTTACATTTTTAGAGCATTGTAAAGAACTTTTATTATAGTTTATTGTCAAACCTGAAAGGTTAGAAAAACTATTTATAATATTCTGGACCGTATTCAGGCTAGTATGGGCAGCTTTGGAGAAAATAATGGTATCGTCCAC
Organism: Persicaria maculosa; assembly: GCA_963922045.1. Classification (NCBI taxonomy): domain Eukaryota; kingdom Viridiplantae; phylum Streptophyta; class Magnoliopsida; order Caryophyllales; family Polygonaceae; genus Persicaria; species Persicaria maculosa. Next base: position 48,214,259 of record OY998259.1, on the reverse strand, counting down.
AAATGTTAGAAAGGGAATGGGGGTACCACTCTTTTTGAATTTGAAGCCTACCAAAGCATCATCAAGTAAGGCCTCCTTATGGAGTTCTCTAGACAACCCCTCCATAACTAGAACAAAGAGGTAAGGAGCAAGAGGATCACCTTGTCTTATTCCCCTGTTCGTTTGAAAGTTGGACCTGGTGTATTATTAACTAAGACTGAGAAGGTGGTAGTCATTATGCATTTCATGACCCAGTTGATCCAGGTTTGGTGAAAGCCATATCGAACCAAGACTGCTTGAATATAGGACCAATTTATTTTGTCATAAGCCTTTTCCATGTCCAGCTTTAAGGCCATCCATCCTTGTTTACCTTTTTGTTTGTGAAAGGAGTGAAAAATTTCATGGGCTATAAGAGTATTGTCTCGTATCGACCTGCCTTCCACAAAGGCTCCTTGGAAAGGGTTTATGAGCTTAGGGAGTATTTTCTTAAGGCGATTCGCCAGGATCTTGGAAATAACCTTATAAATAGTATTACATAGGCTAATAGGTCGATAGTGATTAATAGCGGTTGGATTATCCATTTTTGGGATTAAAGCGATGAAGGTTTGATTCATATCTGATAGCAGCTAACCAGAATGAAAAAAGGCTTTGATTGCTTTACAAAAGGAATAACCAATAACATTCCATTATTTGCTATAGAATTCTGGAGGGAAACCATCAGGTTCCGGTGTTTTATCTTGGGCCATGCTTGATACTATATGTTTGATTTCAGCATCTGAAAGAAGGGCAATAAGATCACTGTTTTCAGCATAAGATATTTGAGTCTGGATGTTCCAAACTTGATCCGGAGAGATATGTTTTTGGTTTTGCCCTATAAAACGATCTGACATTTCTTTTGATATATGATCAAGAATGAGCTCTTGATTAGTCAAAATGGTGTTGTGTTTGGTGGTGAAGGATCTGGTGGTTCTTTTAAAATTCCTGATTCTAGCTGTGATTTGGAAGAACTTTGTGTTTCTGTCACCTAATTGTAAGTGTTTACTTTTAGTTCTTTGTTTCCAGAAATTATAGTTGTATTCTAAAAGTCTAGATCTTTTATGTTCAAGTCTGCTGAGTTTGAGCTCATCAGCTGAAGAGATAGATCCCCAAGGCAGGCGATCTTGGAGAGATTTAATCCGGATTTCAACCTCAGTAAGCTGTTTATTAATGTTGTTAGGATGAGCTTTACACCAAGATTTGATTCTTTTCTTGAGAAGCCTTTGTTTCTGCATAATCTTGTAGCCATAAGAGCCTTTTAATTTGAAGGACCAAACATTCTTGATCATATATTCCATTACCTTATTTGAGGTCCAGGCCATTTCAAACCTAAAAGGGGAGCCTGTTCTGTTCCTCTTAGTACCGAGTTCAAGGGAGATGGGGCAGTGGTCAGATTTTGAGAAAGAGTGATGTTTGGTACAAATATTTGGAAACCAAGTTAGGATTTGTTGATGAACTAAAATTCTATCTAACCTTTCAAAGGTATTGTTTTGTCTATTAGTACTTCTCCTCCAAGTGAATGGGGATCCAGTGAAGGGGAGAGTGTGAAGATCAAGATCTTCTTTAATAGCTCTAAGCCTTCTGAATCTGTAACTAGTGGGGTTGATCCCTCCAACATTTTCTGTGGCAGATTCTATATCATTAAGGTCACCAATGATCATGATAGGTAGATTGAATTTTGTAAGAGAGGTAGTGATGTGTTGCCAGAATAAATCCTTTTCACTTTCAACCGAGGGAGCATAGACAAAGGCAATGACAAAGTCATGGTTTTCTATGGAGCATTTAAACAATATAAATCTAGGATCTTCATCAAGCACATTACTAACCTCTATAAATTTGTTTCTCATTAGCAACCAGATACCACCTTTCCTTCCATTTGATCTGATGGTGATGACCTTATGGAATCCAGACATCCTTAGTTGAACATCCGTTGGAGGAGCCTCTGTTTTTGTTTCTGAAAGTGCTATCATATCCAAATTGTTAGAATGTCTAAGTTGATTTAGCTCTTGCCACAGTAGTGGTTTCCTAATTCCCCTAACATTCCAGTAGGTAATATTATTCATAGAGCAATTTATATAAGGGCACCAAATGGTGCTTATGTATTGATTGATAATCAGCTTTTATGTTACAAGAGGTTCTGCCTTGCACAACAAAGATTACATAGGAGAATGAACAACTATCTATATCTGTAATCAGCATGAAATTATTGATGCTTATGAGTGAGGCTGTCTTACTCAGACTAGTTCCCTCTCTGGGCTCCATTTCAGTCCAGTCCTTGCGGTTGCTTTGCCATTTCCATAAGGACTGTGAACCTCATACATACTGCAGAAGATATACTTGTGCTCAAAAGTTTTATATAATGTTTGGTTTATGAGGTTTTGTTCTGAGATTTGGGGCAGCTAACCACCATATGAAAACTTAAGTAATCAGTGGGGATTTGCTTGAGTTTTGGAGTAGGAGAAAGATCAATACCTGTCACATTCTTTCGAAGCTTCCTTAACTCCGAGCAGCAACACCTGTATAGTATTAGTGTATTGTTCTTCATAAGGAAGAGCAAGTTGCAGTTATAAGAGATCACAGTTTTATCATCAGGAGGCAGGTAATAGTCATAATGAAAACTAACATAGATTGCCGCAAAAGGATCCAGGAGAGGGTAATAACCAAAAGAAAAACATGGTACTACCACCCTCCTAAGATCATAATTGTTTCGCCAGTTACATATCCAAATCATCCAAATCAGATTTTTCCAAACAACACAGAATTTAAAGACATATTCAAGGGGATTATTTAGCTTATAGAAGCGAGCATTGTAGTGCTCTTCCCCACCCCAGGAGCTGCAGTCGATCATAATCATCAATTCTTCTTCTTGCGAGACTTCTTCATAGCTGGGGATAAGATTTCAGTGCCACCTTCTTCGTCCTTACGCTTGTTAACCTCTGCTTCACTCTGGGATGTGTCATCATCACTATGCCTGATAACATTACCTCCCATCTTCCTCACCATAGAGCTGTCAGACCTGATAGAGTGCCTAGATTCATCATCATCCTCAGTAGTAGCAATCATTTTCCCCTTCTGATGTGCCTTGATCAGATCTTCAAGGGTACCTTCCATCCCAGGATTGCTGGTGCCAGTGGTTACAGAGCTGGTGGAAAGAAGGGTGTGCAAAATAGAGGGTGCTATAGCAAAGGGAGGTTTGCTACAATCAGCTGAGAGCTTTGAGACATGTGCATTGTTTAAGGCAATCAACTGATTTATCAGCTCGTTGGAAAAGTTAGCAGTAGAGTTGGACATGGGAGGGGCTTTGACATTGGCAGGGGCCAAAGTGGAGAAAGGTAGGAGACCAAAATCACCTGATCTAGGGATCATGGTGTTGGAAACATTGGGATCTTCTTGATGGACATATGGAATGAAAGCACTGCTTCCACCCATCATTCTATTTTCAGTGGGATTTCTATTAACATTGGCATTGGGTGAGTGAGCAAGAAGGTCAAGCTGGGGATTTTCTTCAAGAATAAGGCTGAATTTCCTAGGCCGAGGGGCATTAAGGGGACAATCCTCATAGATGTGATCATAACCACCACAACAGCCACATCCATCTGAGAAATCCTCATACCACACTCTAAGCCTAACAGATTCAGCCTCATTTTTCCTAATGCAAATAAAGGTGGTGAGCTTAGAGAGTAAAGACACTTTGATACATGCACGAGCAAACCTCATTTTGTTCCTGATATTGGAGACCTGATCAATCTTGATGAGGGTGCCAACACCACCAGCTTCCAGGATAAAAGCTATAACCTCTGTCGAGTAAAACTGGTGTGGAAGGCCTGGTATTCTGATCCAAACATCAGCTGTGAGGGTGTCCTCTTCCATTGGATTGAATGAGTCTGTCCAAGGGTAGAGAGCTAGAAGGGAGCCATGGACATGGTAAGGCCTGTTTGACCATACCATGGCCCTGTCCTCCCTATTAGCAAAGCGAAAGATAAACCAGTCATTACCTATGGTATCCAGGCCCCAGCTCCCTTTCAGATTCTTCCACTTCATCTTCATTTTTCTAGCAACTTGTTTAAGCTCAACAGGAGCTTGAACAAATCTTCCAACCAAGCTATAGTCAGAGAGCTTCCTGTGAAGGTTCTTGACACCATGTATCTAATAGGGGTCAGCCACAAGAGTGTTGGGAGGGTTGGATTCATTAGGAAGAGCAGAGCTTATGGGTATGGCTTGGATTGGACATGATCAACCACACTAGTGAGAATAGTAGAGCTTTCTAAGGCCAAGGACAGAGTAGGTTCAACAGGGTGACTGCGGGGAGGCAGAGACTCAAGAGAGTCACCATGCCTGGGGGTGTTGATCAATGCATCCACAAAGGACAGCTGATGATCCATAGCAGTAGAGAATACAAAGAAGACAGAGATGATAGATATGAAAGGAGGGTGTGATTGATTATGATCAGTTAAGCTTCTACTTATAGAAGGCTCAATGTAACAATAATAGCCAATATAGCAAATTTGAAAACTGGAAATCCTTAGGAATTCATAGGCATAGGTAAGGATAGAAGCAATCATACCTATAACCTGGAGATACACAATCGACGCTTCGATAACTTGGGGGAGTAGGAGTAGATTCAATGTTCTGCATTTTTCCTCTCTTTGGTTTTGGTAAATCACAGCCAAAAGATTATCCGTGTAAATTTCCAAGACAGTAATTAGGCTATCATTAGGAGGGGAGGAGCCTAAACATCTCATTCCCGCCCATCTTTGCCCAATCAGGCTCCCTGCATGCACATTATTATACCTTAATCTGCAGCAATATAGATCATTAATGTTAGATTTCATAATACAGGTAAAGCAGTTAGTTTCAGATTTTGTTTGAGATTTGTTGTTGAAAGGGTTGGGGTCGGACATCCTCAAATGAGGAGGCCGAAAGTTTTCTTGGAACTGTGGGATTAGCATTAAATCCAGCAGTTCACAAAAGGTTTTCCAAGCATTCATTTTCTCTATTGAATACAACAATGACATATTCAATACAGAAGACAAAAGTTTTTTGTTGGGACATCGATCGTACATAATGAGAGTTTGGTAACCGGGTTCGAAATCAGATCTATTTGGAGAGAAGTTTGGATTGAGGATTAGGTTTTTGAGTAGTCTATCCTGATCCTGATCACCGCATGCAATCAGCCCATTGCTGGACTCCTTGCATGCGTGATCCGAAGAACACACCAAAAACCCCAGTACCAACCAGACCAAAGAACAAGAAGAAGGGGAAGAAAAGAGAGTTTTTCAGGTCATCCTCAAATGAGGAGGCCCAAAACCTTCAGGGAGCGAATTGAATACTTGAATCTATACCAGACTAGATATTCCATGCAATTCCATCAATTTTCATATAAAATGTTAGACGCCCTTGGATGAACTTCTTGAGAGTTTTGAAGAATCCATTGGCCGGATTCAAGTAGTCCTAACACAAACGAGCACAAATCTTTAATCAGTTGGATTTTTATACAAAAAAACCCATGATTCGAGTAGCGATTGGGTGCGAACCATGTTTGCAACTTTAGTTCCAATACATTGTTTATTTTGTTGCTTGTTTTTAACTGTACTTTTGTATTTTTTAATAACATATATAATATGTGTGTATATATATATATATATATATATATATATATATATATATATATATATATATATATATATATATATATATATATATATATATATATTTGAAATATTTCCAATCTTTATATTGTTAATTTACAAAATATTTCTTACTTCTTATTTTGTTAAAATAAAGTACATAATTTTTTTCTAATTCATATTCTAATTTTATATATTAACTCACATAGTAACTAAACAATGCTTTAAATTTAGTAGTCAAAGGGGTGAGAGTTTAAAAAGAATAATGCATTAAATTAATCTACATTTTTAAGATGATAATGAAATTAAATTAGAGTAGTCTAAGGGTGAGAGGTTTTTTTCAAGGATATGTTTTATCTATAAATGGTCAATCTTCTAACACTCAATTTTTATACAAACAAATGGGAGATGAAGCATATATTGTTACGTGAAGTTTCTATTAACTCACATAATTACAATAATTCTTATTTTATGCCTTTATACTATTAAATTATAGAGGAATTTTGGTGATTTAGACCCTTATGCACATTTGATTAGGCGTTTAGCCTCTTTAATTATTTTTTTAGGTGTGTTAGAACCCTTTAAATGTTTTTTAGCTGCATAGACCCTTCCTCCTAGTGCTCTCATGTTCTCCTGGCCGCCCGTCGATCGTCGTTCCTCCTGTCTTCATCCTTGCGATTCCATCTCTCCTCTCCTCTACTTCTTCACGCGATTTCGATTATGTGATTCCAGGTACACTCTTCTTCTTCTTTTGTTCTCATGGATCTGAGATTGCGGGTTAGGGTTTCAGGTTAGGGTTGAATTTGCTTGCTCCTGGATCGAACATCGAACCATCTTTGGGCTGGCACTGGCACCGAATCGACGGGACTTACTGGATGGGGTTTCAATTGGGAATTCGCTACTCAGAATTTTGATGGCATTTTGTTGTTCCCAATCTACTTGTATTTGATTTTTGGTTGTGATTAGGGTTTTGATGTTGGCTGCAATTGTCCCCAATTTTGTGAAATTGCTTCCATTTTCTTCTCTTTTATGTATTCTTTTTGCTAATTATTTAGTTTTGCCGCTGTACTCTTTGTGTATCTTTAGGTTTTCGAATTTAGGGGAAATTTGAAGGTGCTGAATAGCTTTGAATTGGGTGAGGTAATAGCTGCATCCAAGATGTTCGATGAAATGCCTAGATGAATTGAGTCTGTTTTGTTGTTCCATCTACCAGTCTATATCTTTAATGAATTTCAATTTCCACTTGAACTTTGTACCCGTTGAGTTTTTGAAGGTGTTATTGTCTGATTAGGGTCTATTTGCAGCCATTGTCATCCTAGTTTTGTGGATTTATTTCCCTGTGTGATACCTTATTTTGGTGCTAGTGTGAACTACTGAACTGCAACTAAAGTCTTTCAATATCTAATAAATGCTTTGGCTTGCAAATCTCAATAAATATGAGAATCATGCTTCTCTTGCATCAATTAGGAATATAACCCAAGAGATTTGTATTTCCTTGTTTATGTTATCAATGCAAATAAAAAATAAATTGACTTTTCAACTCATATTTATGATAACTAGTTTGCATGATGTTGCAGATGTTTTCCTTACTAGCTAATACTCTGATTGAGATTCGGGAACAGTCATTGGGTGCAGTTGATGAGGTACTTTATCCTGTCATGTTCTTGTTTCATCAGTCTATCATATGAAAAGATATACTGATTAGTGTTGTTGCAGGAGGATGGTCAAGTATGAAATAAATATAGAATAAAGATCAGACTGACTTCCCTGTCTCAGCAAATAAATACAAGACTTCCTCCCGTTGTAGTAGAAGGTTGCCAGGATCGAATCCACGAGGAAGCACGTCAGCAGTTCTTAGGTAGCTATAGATCTCACAAACAAGCAGCAGAAAAGACAGAAACAAAGGAACAAAGCAAAACAGAAACAAAAGCAAAGACAGAAAATAGCGAAAGAAAGTAAAGAACAAAGCAAAGCAGAGGCACTCGATCTCGACAAAAGGGCACTCGAGATCGACAACAGCAAGTCGACAATAGAAGATAGAAACTGGAAATCGACAACAGAAGAAAACTCAACTCGGCCTAGACAAGACCGTACTCGAGATCGACAAAGGCCTACTCGATCTCGACGAGCTCCTCCTCTGTATCGACTAGAAAGACAGAAACTTAAATTGCAAATTCTCGAACCCAAAACTCAGATTTCCGATGAAATAAATTCAATATAATAAAAGACTTCCAAAGCCAGGGTATCAACACCACAATGATAACCATGCAAAGTAACACATAAAGGCATAAAAGATCATGCTTTCCATCAAACAACTTTCGTTATTAACAAATAGGCATATAGAGGCTTTCGCATAAACTCTAATTGTTACTAACCCTTTTCACATAATTAACCCAAGTTGCATTAAGATCACTTTCGCTTCAATAACACAAACAAGGATCACCTTCAACTCTCGCAAAAGAATCATGCTCATAGGGATAGAAGACGAATTGCATAACAAGATCTGAGCTTTACCGCGTCATCTCACATGGCCACCGTCGGGCTTACCCCAGCCCCAGAAGTGGGTGGACTACTCGCTCTTCATTATCAAGAAAGACATTAAATAACAAAAGAAACTAACTTGCATTAAATTAAATAAAGAAAGCTTACAACCCACAAGACAAATCCGCTTTCGCCTTTCCACCTTGCTTGCTACAAACTTTCTCTCTCTATTCCTACTTACTTGAATGGAATTGATTGTGTTTCTGAATGAATGAAAAACCAGCCCCTAGGGCTTTATTTATAGCCTTCTATTCCTTGCTAATCAAGGATAGAATCTTCTATCTATATCTAAAATTATATCTAAAAGCTTTAATGATAAATAAAATGTTTAGGGGAAATAAATCTTTAAAGGAAAACTATATCTAAATGAGGTAATATGTCTTCATGTTGATAGATCTTCCTTCCATAGATAGATGATGATAGATTTCGGCCTACTCGACTTCCTTCATGCCCAAGGAATCCCAGCTCGACTCGGACTGCTCAACCGCGTAACGCATTTTCGGACTTTGCTCGACAAGCTCGGACAAGCTCCTGGGCGTCGTCGATCTCGACTTGGGCTCCTCGAGATCGACTAGGGGTACGGTCGAAGACGGCTCTCTGGTGATGTCGAGGACTCCTCCTCGGCATGGACTCGACAAGCGCTAGGTGGCTCGTCGATCTCGACAAGGTCTCATCGAGATCGACTAGGGATGTGCTCGGCATCTTCGTCCTCGGCTTCTCGATCAGCTCTTCTTCTCTTCGACTCCGGGTGTGGCACTGAGGTGTCGTCGATCTCGACTAGGTCTTGTCGAGATCGAGTTGGCTTCCGGAGTCAGGTTGCCTCGGACTTGGTTTCCTCGACCAGGCTTTGTCAACCAAGTATGCTCGGGCTCTCTACTCGAGATCGAGTAAGGTGTACTCGACATAGAGTAGCTCTGGCTTCAGCTTGGTTTGTCCTGGTTCTGTACTCTCGGATTCTGGACTTCTGTAGTTGCTTTCCGAGCTTTTCTGACCTTCCTTAAAATTGCTGTAAAACGTCTCGAATTCTGCGAATTAAACAGAAACTGGTGTAGATTCCATAATTTGGCAAATAAACATAAACTACATAGATTCTGTACTATCTTAGCCCAAATGAATGAAATGTATGCAGAAATCGATATAAACATAAATGTAAAACATGGCAGATTCAGCTCACAACAAACACCCCATACTTAGGCTTGCTTGTCCTCAAGCAATACCTTCATTTGTCATTCAGGGGAAGAAATCAAAAACTCTCAACATCTTAGATTCATTGTCATATGTCCCTGCAATCAATTACCATCCTCGAAAAGGTACTAGTGTCACAGATCCATGCATGTGCAAATATGCAAAAGCAACATCTACTCACAAAAGGAGGGTTATGCAAAACATTCATAAGTGACAAAGCATTAATAATCAAGAGGACTTTAATTTAAGCTCAAATAAGGAGTAGATTGGTAAAAGGCTAAAGGTGGGCAATTTTTTTGGCAATGTGGTGCTAATGATCCGGGGAAATGGAGTATTTCCAAACTGAATTTCCACATTCCTTCTCTTTGAGGTTCATCACCTTTCGTAATGCTTTTATCCATAATAATGCTTTTACCTCTCTAACCTCAGCACTGCCTTCTCGCGAGTCGCAAACATGGGTGTCATGAATGGCCCCGGATACTTAGTGCTTTGGACTCCTCACCTGGTGTCCCATCTCGCCAAACTATTATCTCAGCGAGCAGGGTCGATCTTTGATCGGATTTTCTTTCACTCATTAAATTTTCCATATATTTCAAACAATTCCGCCAAACTCCAAATATGATAATTAACTACACAAACACCATATAACTTCTCCATAATGTAACATCATTCTCAACATAATCCCCGGATAAGGTAAAGAATGGCAATATTTAGATCACGTGGAGCAATATTTGAACTAAGGCATAATATGGCTTTTTGTGATGCATAAGCATAGGTAAGGCTAGGAATTAACATATGAGAGCATTATATGGAAATATAAAGTCCTCCATCATCTTATCATGCAACATGTCAAAAGCAACTTCAAATTTTACCTCCCTTCATGGTTTTCAATAAAATATGCACTTCATTGTGACTTCCCTTTACTAGGCAATTTCATGCTATATCTCTAATGAATCCAATTTTGCATCATCGAGTTCAATATAAGCTTCCATGACATTATTCGAAAAATTTCAATGGGGGTCATTTTTCAACACTTTGGAAAACATGCATATATAAGCACATAAATCAATAATGCCTTCCAAAATAGCCATGTAGCAATTCAAAGAAATAAATTCTAAATATGCACACATAATGTCAAATATGGAAAATATGCATAAAGTAAGCCCTTCCCCCACCCCATACTTAAACATTACAGTGTCCTCACTGTATAAAAACAAGGGTAAAGAAAGAAACTTACTAGACAGGTGTGCAGATCCTCTAAATTTCGAATGGAAGCACCTCCTGGGCCGAGTATGAATATTGCTTGGTTCTATCCATGGACCTGAAAAGTATGGAAGACATATACCCACAAAAGAAAAAACAAAAACCAAAAATATTCAAAACCAAAAACAAGCGAAAAAAACAATGTCCCAAAAAATGTCCTAAAAAAAGTCTATGTACAAGCTCTAGATTTTATAGTCGCTAGGCCGACTTTCCATGTATGCTCAAGGTGGCATCTGCAGTGCCCATGTAGCCTGGGCTTCAAATAGGACTCCATTCTTGTCCATCAGCTGTAATCCCCCAGAATGGATCTTGTTCACCACGAAAGGTCCCATCCGCTTCTTGTTGAATTTGTTAGGGAACCAATGATCCTTTGATTTAGAGACATAGAGCTTGTCTCCAATTTCATACTCCTTAGGCTCATCATTGGATATCCTACATAAGCGTACATACCAAGGCAAACCTCTCCCATGTATAGATAAATCTTTAATGGAAATAGGAGAAGAAAGATCCATACCTTGGCTTACCTTCGCGGAGACGGAATCAGGGACAACAGTGTTTGGTCGATCTCGACTAGGAGTACTCGATCTCGACGAGGTTTCAGATTCTGGTGGTGAGCTGCTCGAGGATGCAGAAGTCGATGAAGGCGAGGTCTTGTCGACATCGAGTAGACTACTCGATCTCGAGTGGGGTTCTGCTCCTGGTGGCTTCATCGTCGAGGAAGAAGAATCTGGTGGAGCCGGGTGGTGGTCGATCTCGACAAGCTTGGTCGAGATCGAGGAGCCTGGGTTGTCCGGTGGTTTCAACGTCGAGGAAGACGAAGCCGAGACAGCGGAGTGGTGGTCGATCTCGAGTAGCCTACTCGATCTCGACGAGCCTGGCTCTTCAGGGTTGCTGCTCGACGTTGCTGGTGCTGGTGGAGGTTTCTGTTTTTGGTCGAGGTCGACTAGGGTCCTCGATGTCGAGGAGCCTTGGTCGATCTTGACCCCATACTTGGTTCCTGTCAAGGCATCCGAAAAATAATTAATCCATAATGACGTACCTTGGTTTGTGTCGATTGGATTTTCTGCGTCCTCCTTTAGGATTGCCATTATCTCCTCCACTTGGGCCACCATGTCCCTCTTTTCCAGTTTCTCAGGGGTCATATTTCTGACCTTGGGTTCCCCGCAGGTGATGTAGCCAGCGGAGATAGATTTTACCTCTTCCATTGGACCTGTATGCCTTTCAGTTTTATTAAAGGAATACTCAATTACCTCATCGCTGATGTTGAAAGTGAGCACTCCTTTCCTTACGCTTATGTTGGCATCCACCGTCGCCAAGAAGGGTCTCCCTAGAATAATTGGACAAGCAGGATCTTCTTGCATATCAACAACTAGGAAATCAGCAGGGACAAAGAATTTACCTACTTGTACTGGCACATTGTCCACCATGCCTGTTGGAATGACCACCGTGTTGTTGGCCATGTAAAGTCTAGCATCCACAGGCTCTAGGGCACCTATCTTAATCTTGGACCAAATTATTAAAGGCATTATACTCACACTAGCTCCAAGATCACATAAAGCATTAATTTTGTATGGACCAAATCCAATGGTTATAGCAAACTTACCTGGATCTGGCCTCTTCTCCAGTATGTCCAAATGGCTGCACTCCTCTATAATTTCAGCCATCGATCTCTTTTTGCTCAGTATCTCCTTCAGGAACTTGACATAGGCTGGCATTTCATTGAGAGCTTCTGTGAAGGGGATGGTGACGTTGAGATTCTGAAGCATCTTGATGAAGCGCTGAAATTTCTTTTCTGTCGGGTCCTTTGGAGATTTTGTGGGGAAAGACAGCTTCTTTTTCTGATTCGGAGCAAGTGCAGATGTCGGAGGTGCTGCAGGCTACTCGACATCGACTTGGGGCTCCTCAATATCGACTAGGTCCTTGTCGATCTCGACCAGGTTGGGTGCAGTCGAGTTGCTGTTCAGTGTAGACGAAGGTTTCTGAAGTTTCTCCTCGAGATCGACGAGGCCCTCCTCGAGATCGACTACAGTCTGGTCGATGTCGACTTGCTGTTCTTCGTTGTTTTGCTGCTTTCCGACCTCTGGCTCTTGCAGTTGATGCCCGCTTCTGAGTTTTATAGCAGCGATGTGTCCAGTCTTTCCCTTAGGATTTGGTTCTGAAGATCTTGGGAGTGACCCTGATTGTCTGGGGATTCCCGCTGCTAGCTGACCAATCTGTGTATCAACTGATTTTCGCCATATATCAATTTCCCCAAGCCTAGTGTTGACACCTTGCATCTGAGTGTAGACGGAGTTGAAGGATTGCCTAGTTTCTGAGTGGTTCCTCCGTATTTCCTCCAGGACTGTCTGTATATCATTCTTTTTCTGGTCCCTTTCCGGATGTCCTGGAGCTCTGTAGGGCGGGGGGTTCCTAGGGACACCTTGGTTCCATTGTGGTTGCTGAAACCTTTGGTCCCCCATGTAGCGATTGGGACCCCCTGCGTAAGCTACCTCCTCATGGTGCCCTGCCATCCTGACTTGCTCTGTGTGTGGGCACTCAGGAGTGGTGTGCCTTTGCGATCCGCATTCAATACAAGGCTGGTTGACAGAGAGATACTTTACTTGTTTGAGGAGCTTCTTATTCTGGTCTCTGTAGTACTGTTCCCTTACATCAGGATCAATCTCCTTAGGAGGCTCATAGAGGGGCATGGATGGTGCTGGCCTGGCGTACGGGTTCTCTTCATAGGTTGCAGTAGACCCATACTTGTTGTCGTAGTTAGTGAGCTTCTCCAGCACACCCCATGCGTCACTTGGCGGCATTGTCAGATACTCATAGCGAGTATAATGGTTGATTCTGTCCTTAGTGACTTGATCAAGAGAGTTGAAGAAGATCTCCTGAATGACGTAGGGTGGCTGTCCATGAGTAGGGCAAGATCGCAGAAGTTCCTTGTAGCGCTCCCATGCCTTTGCCAGCGGTTCCCCTTGCTTCTGTTTGAAGGCGGTGATTTTCTGGCGGAGATGTGCTGTTTTGGCGGGTGGGAAGAATTTGTTCAGAAACTCTTGCTCTATTTGGGCCCATGTTGTTAGGGATCTTGGTTTTAGCCCTTCAAGCCACTTCAGTGCAGGTCCAGCGAGAGACCAGCGAAAAGCCTTCATCTTGACATATTCCAAAGTTGTACCTTCAGCAAGAGTACGGCACATATCAGAAAAATTTGTAATATGTTCAAGAGGACACTCATTAAATATACCAAAAAAGGCATTATTTTTAAGCTCTATAAGAAATTGAGTGCGAATTTCAAAAGAGTTTTCAGGGATAAGAATCGCCGATTCAGGCACGACGAGAGTTGGGTGCATGTAGTCCTCTGCTGTGGTTTGGTATTGGGCAAGCTCAGCCTGTGCTTGTTCCCTTGATGCTTTCTCAGTGGCGATAGCAGCATCTTTAGCGGCCAATTCCCTTGTAAGCCTTGCGATCAGCTGTTCCTGTGTCTCCGCAGCTGCCATGGCTCTTTGCAGTTTAGCTCTGATGTGTAGAAGGCGCTCTGGTTCGTCTAAGCCGTCAAACTCAGGTGGGAGACCAGAACGGCGCATATACCTGCGAAGTAACTCAAAGAGAACGTGAGAACTGACTACCTAAGGCGCGAATGATAGCTTCCCCGGCAACGGCGCCAATTTGTTGTTGCAGGAGGATGGTCAAGTATGAAATAAATATAGAATAAAGATCAGACTGACTTCCCTGTCTCAGCAAATAAATACAAGACTTCCTCCCGTTGTAGTAGAAGGTTGTCAGGATCGAATCCACGAGGAAGCACGTCAGCAGTTCTTAGGTAGCTATAGATCTCACAAACAAGCAGCAGAAAAGACAGAAACAAAGGAACAAAGCAAAACAGAAACAAAAGCAAAGACAGAAAATAGCGAAAGAAAGTAAAGAACAAAGCAAAGCAGAGGCACTCGATCTCGACAAAAGGGCACTCGAGATCGACAACAGCAAGTCGACAATAGAAGATAGAAACTGGAAATCGACAACAGAAGAAAACTCAACTCGGCCTAGACAAGACCGTACTCGAGATCGACAAAGGCCTACTCGATCTCGACGAGCTCCTCCTCTGTATCGACTAGAAAGACAGAAACTTAAATTGCAAATTCTCGAACCCAAAACTCAGATTTCCGACGAAATAAATTCAATATAATAAAAGACTTCCAAAGCCAGGGTATCAACACCACAACGATAACCATGCAAAGTAACACATAAAGGCATAAAAGATCATGCTTTCCATCAAACAACTTTCGTTATTAACAAATAGGCATATAGAGGCTTTCGCATAAACTCTAATTGTTACTAACCCTTTTCACATAATTAACCCAAGTTGCATTAAGATCACTTTCGCTTCAATAACACAAACAAGGATCACCTTCAACTCTCGCAAAAGAATCATGCTCATAGGGATAGAAGACGAATTACATAACAAGATCTGACCTTTACCGCGTCATCTCACATGGCCACCGTCGGGCTTACCCCAGCCCCAGAAGTGGGTGGACTACTCGCTCTTCATTATCAAGAAAGACATTAAATAACAAAAGAAACTAACTTGCATTAAATTAAATAAAGAAAGCTTACAACCCACAAGACAAATCCGCTTTCGCCTTTCCACCTTGCTTGCTACAAACTTTCTCTCTCTATTCCTACTTACTTGAATGGAATTGATTGTGTTTCTGAATGAATGAAAAACCAGCCCCTAGGGCTTTATTTATAGCCTTCTATTCCTTGCTAATCAAGGATAGAATCTTCTATCTATATCTAAAATTATATCTAAAAGCTTTAATGATAAATAAAATGCTTAGGGGAAATAAATCTTTAAAGGAAAACTATATCTAAACGAGGTAATATGTCTTCATGTTGATAGATCTTCCTTCCATAGATAGATGATGATAGATTTCGGCCTACTCGACTTCCTTCATGCCCAAGGAATCCCAGCTCGACTCGGACTGCTCAACCGCGTAACGCGTTTTCGGACTTTGCTCGACAAGCTCGGACAAGCTCCTGGGTGTCGTCGATCTCGACTTGGGCTCCTCGAGATCGACTAGGGGTACGGTCGAAGACGGCTCTCTGGTGATGTCGAGGACTCCTCCTCGGCATGGACTCGGACAGGCGCTAGGTTGCTCGTCGATCTCGACAAGGTCTCATCGAGATCGACTAGGGATGTGCTCGGCGTCTTCGTCCTCGGCTTCTCGATCAGCTCTTCTTCTCTTCGACTCCGGGTGTGGCGCTGAGGTGTCGTCGATCTCGACTAGGTCTTGTCGAGATCGAGTTGGCTTCCGGAGTCAGGTTGCCTCGGACTTGGTTTCCTCGACCAGGCTTTATCAACCAAGTCTGCTCGGGCTCTCTACTCGAGATCGAGTAAGGTGTACTCGACATAGAGTAGCTCTGGCTTCAGCTTGGTTTGTCCTGGTTCTGTACTCTCGGATTCTGGACTTCTGTAGTTGCTTTCCGAGCTTTTCTGACCTTCCTTAAAATTGCTGTAAAACGTCTCGAATTCTGCGAATTAAACAGAAAATGGTGTAGATTCCATAATTTGGCAAATAAATATAAACTACATAGATTCTGTACTATCTTAGCCCAAATGAATGAAATGTATGCAGAAATCGATATAAACATAAATGTAAAACATGGCAGATTCAGCTCACAACAATTAGCTATCTAGATTTGATTGTGATGCAGGATTCCGACTGGGAGGAAGTTGGAGATGGGGATTTGGAGACTGATCCAGTATTCGATGTGATGCTACAAAACCTTTTGACAAGCCAACATATGATCAGCTTGCTGAAATGGCTAAAGCTTTTCATGAGGTACTTTTTCTTTTTTCATGCAGTTCAATTCCTCCTTTACCGATGCCCATTTTTTTCCTTTTTATGTGGAATCAAGAACCAAAAGGATGGCGATGAAATAGATTTACTTGGTGGATCTGATCCTCTCAACGAGGTATCCACTCTCAGCTCATGTGTCTTTCTGGTAATATCATCTGGCTTGTTTTATTGAATTTATGGTCCTTATTGTTACTTGGTGAATTTATGGTGCTTGGGCTACATTGGTGAATCCTTGGAACATGATGGAGGTTCCTTTTGCTATTACTTATTCTTTGAACATGCCAGCAGCCGAAAGAGAAAAACGGCATCATCACAACCCTATGCCAGCAAACGAAGGCTTTTCATCTCATATCCTAATTGCATCATTTCATCCTTGTGCTTATTTTGGAGTTTTTGTTGCTTTTGTTTAGTGGCAGCTTAATGAATTGAATGCGACAAGGGTCATTGTGTTTCCACCTTATAAAATTAGTTATCGAAATGCTAATTGTTGTAAACGCCATAAGTTATTGTTGGCATTTTAGTGCAGCTTCTCTTTGAATTAGTTTGTTCTGTTTCCATCAATGTTTGATTTGGCCAATTATGAATTTGACCATTTCTTTCATTTTTTATTTTATTGCAAATAGGTTCCAAGTATGTTTTTGATGCGAAAATGATAAGGACAATGGAGCTACTGGTGCTATCCACACTTGGATGGAAGATGAACCCTGTTATTTATTGCAGGTAATTCTCTTAAAATGAATGGTGATACTAGCTACTGATTATGACATGTTTTCTGATCTCAATGTGGGATTTATCCCTTTGTTTGCAGACCCGGGATACATGTGCTATACTCCATCCACAATGACAGCTGCTGTAGTTCTTCAGGCCATGAGATAACTTGAGCTAAAAAGCCCAATGGAATCTGAAATGCAGCTCATGGAATATGAAATTCCAAATAAGCACCTCTATATAACGTTTGTTGTGTTTGGTCCTTTATGGCTTCAGACTCCAAGTTCCATAAACATCCAAAGCCATATGATTTTGGGTTCTTTTTGGATTTTGTTCAGATGTGCTAAAATCATCCCTTTTTAATCCTTGTGAACTTGACGTTATGGAGTTGTTACTTCTCGCATTTATCAATTTATCATTGACACTAGAGCTGGTAATGCACTAATTAAATTGACAAAAATTCCAGTAGTTATCAAAATAATTAAATAGATTTAACCAAAATGCTCTTGAAAAATTAAGATCCTCAAAACCCTTTTTTTAAAGTTAATCGTACATTGGCAATGCACTACCACGCATGCGTTACCCTACAGGTGCAGGTGCACATCGATCACAAAGTAAATGATACAGACAAATGTGTCACCAATGAAGTGTAATCAAATTTTAAGCTCATATGTTATCAATTGTATAAAAATGTTATCAATAAAAATGTTATCCATAAACAATGTCATTACAAATGATTGAGATCAATGATTTGTCATCACAAATGTCATTAATGAATAAAAGTCATCGATAAAAGATGTCATCAATCAAGTTTAATCACATTTGATCCTATTGTGTCATCAATGAATAAAAATGTAATAAACATGTCACCACAAGTGATTGCATCAATGGAATGTAATCACAAACATGTCATCAGTGAATAAAAGTATAATCGATGAAAATTTATCGATATATAATTGATTAAATTAAAAAAAAAGTGACATCAAACGATTTGATTAAAAAAGTGGCATCAAATAATTACATTAGAAAAATGGCATCAAAACACTAATTTGAAAAAGTTGCATCACATTAAAGAAAAAAAATGTCATCAAAACACTATTTTGAAAAAATATGGCATCAGTACGGTAAAAAAATATCATCAAAAAATTGACATACAAAAAGTGTCATCGGTAGTCAACAGTAAAAAAAAATGGCTTCAGTGTCTTTAGATCATTTCATTAGAAAAGTGGCATCAAGTGAAAATAAAATATAATAATAAAAAAAGTTGCATCAAAACGGTAAAATATGGCATCACAAAAACTGGCATAAAAAAATAAAATAAAATTTAAATGAGTTGGTCAACGTTGACCGGTCAATGGTCAACAGTTGACCGATCAACGGTAAAACAGTTGACCATTGACCATTCTACTCTATTTGGGAATATGGTCTACCACAAACTAATTTAATTAGCTTGGGGTCTAAGTACCTAATTAAATATTCAAAAAAGGCTATCTACCCAAATCACCCTAAATTATACTACTTCCGTCCAAAAATACATTGCCTTTACTATTCACGCACGCTTTTTTAAGAAGGTAAAAACTATATAAAATATTAACTTATTTATTAATTTTTAATAATTACAAACTTATTAATAATAAGTTTGTAATTATTAAAAAAAAATAATAAAAAAATTAATATTTTATATAGTTTTTAACTCCTAAAAAAGCGTGCATGAATAGTAAAATTCCATGTATTTTTGGACGGAGGGAGTATGTAGTATCATATTTCTTTCTTTCTTTTTGTTAAAATATTTTTTTTTCTAATTCGTATTCTTTTTTTTCTCGAAGGATGAAGACTCTACAACCTTAATCATTGCAAGAAGAACCAATATTTCACTATCGATGAAGTCTTAATGAGAAAGAAATATTTTAGTGTGTGGAAAATGTTGTGTGAAACTTTTATTCATCTTTTGTTTCTCTCTCTTTATTTGTTATTGTATTCTTAATAATATATTTTCACTTGCTTTTAATTGTAAACATGGTAGATTGTGAATTTTTGTTATCATGCAAATAAGAAAACAAGTTTACAAGAATGTAAGTTGCAAATAAACAAAAATAATATAAGGGATGGTTTGCAAACTATACAAATAAGGTGGCCAAATTAGAAAAGTATACAAAGTTTGGGAAAAATTAGCAAAGTATATGTTGTAGGGAGGAAAATCGAGTTCAAAATATAAAATATAAATCAAACCAGATTCGTGCCCACGCAAATGATTACAAGACTTCCTCCCGATGTAGCAGTGGGAAGTCAGGATCGATCCTCGAGGAAGCGTGTCAGCGGATCTCAGGTAGCAGAGGAATCTCACAGGCAGAAAATCAACCAGACAGATAGAAATAACAGAGAAAAGCAGAAACAAAAGCAAGCTAAAATCGAACTAGGCCCAGCAACATAGCACTCAATTCTGGCGTTCTGCACACCTGTCTAGTGAGTTTCTTTCATTACCCTTATTTTTTATATACAGTGAGGGCACTGTAATGTTTAAGTATGGGGTGGGGGAAGAGCTTACTTTATGCATGCTTGGTTTTATTTTGCGTGCATATTTGAAGTTTATTTCTTGAATTGCTTATGCATGACTACTTTGGAATTCATCTTTGATTTATGGGCTTATGTGCATGTTTTTCCAAAGTTTATAAAAATACCCCCATTGAAAATTTTTGATTGATGTCGTGGAAGCTTTAATTGAACTCGACGATGCAAAATTGGATTCATTAGAGATATAACATGAAATTACCTAGTAAAGGGAAGTCACATTGAAGTGCATATTTTGATGAAAACCATGAAAGGAGGTAAAATTTGAAGTTGTTTTTGACATGTTGCATGATAAGAGGATGGAGGACTTTATATTTCCATATAATGCTCATATTGTTATATCCTAGCCATACCTATGCTTATGCATCACAAAAGCCATATTGAGCCTTATTTCATATTATTGCTCCACATGAACTAAATATCGCCCATTCTTTACCTTATTTCCTATCCGGGGATTATGCGAAGAATGAAAGTTACATTATGAAGATTATTATATGGTTGTTGTTGTTATCATTATTGGAGTTTGGAAGGATTGTTTGAAATATATGGAAAATTTAATGAGTGAAAGAAAATCAGATCAAAGATCGACCCTGCTCGCTGAGATAATAGTTCAGTGAGATGGGACACCATGTGAGGAGTCCAAAGCACTAAGTATCCGGGGCCATTAATGACACCCATGTTTGCGACTCGCGAGAAGGCAGTGTTGAGGTTAGAGAGGTAAAAGCATAATATTGATAAAAGCATTGAGCGTAAAAGTGAAAGGTGATGAATCTTATGAAGAAGGAATGTGGTATGAAAGTTTGGAAAGTACTTCATTTCCCCGGATTATTAGCACCACTTTGCCAAAAAATTGCCTACCTTTAGCCTTTTACCAATCTATTCCTTATTGAGCTTAAATTAAAGTCCTCTTGATTATTAATACTTTGTCACATGAATTATTTTTGCATAACCCTCCTCTTGTGAGAAGATGTTGCTTTTTAATTGCACATGCACAGATTTGTGACAGTAGTACCTTTTCGAGGATGGTAATTGATTGCAGGGTTATATGAGAATGAGTCTAAGATGTTGAGACTTTTGATTTCTTCCCCTGAATGACAATTAAAAGTATTGCTTGAGGACAAGCAAGCTTAAGTATGGGGTGTTTGTTGTGAGCCTAATCTGTCATGTTTTATAGTTACTTTTATATCGTTTTCTGCATACGTTTCATGCATTTGGGCTAGAATAGTACAGAATCTATGTAGTTTATGCTTATTTGCCAAATTATGGAATCTACACCAATTTCTGTTTGATTTCGCAGAAATCGAAGCAATTTACAGCAGTTCTGAGAAAGGAAGAAAAGCTCGAAGTCAACTACCGAAGTCCGAGGTCAAGGAGCAGCGGAACCAGGACAAATCAAGCTGAAGCAAGGAAAAATCGACTCGACACCACTTAGTCGATATCAAGCAAACTTAGTCGATATCGGGTACAAGAAGTCGATTTCCACTCGGACAACTAAGAATCGAGCAGAGCTGAGGAAGTTAGTTGATATCGAGGGGTTTTACTCGATATCGAGTAACCTGAAATCGAGCTGAGCACCAGGAGTCGACAAGTGAAGCTAGGAGCTGAAGATGTTCCTCGATGTCGAGGAAAAATCAAGTCGACTTTGCTCCTGGAGGCCGGAATCGAGTTGCTGAGCAGAAGACGAGAAAAGTGCTAGTCGATATCGAGCAATTCTACTCGATATCGAGTTGATTCCAGAAGTTGATTCCGAGAGTAGGCCGAGTCTTGTTAAGTTTCTATCCCGAAGCTGATGGAGATATTTTCGAGACCAAATTCTATCAAGATCTATCAAGTGCTATCAAGAGGAGAAGATATTTACCTACATTAGATATAATTTCTTTTAGAGATTTATTTATTTATTTCCATGTTTTATCTTAATAATTTAGATAGATAGATATAGATATAGATAGGTAATTCTTTCCTAATTAGAGAGGGAAGGAAGCCTATAAATAAAGCCTTAGGGGATGATATCCATTCATTCAATTCTAGAGAAAGAGAAGAGGTAGTAAGTAGAGAGAGAGTGAGAGAGAGAGAGAGAGAGAGAGAGAGAGAGCTTGTGGCGAGAGCAAGCTGGAAAGGCGAGAGCAGATTTGGCTTGTTCGGTTGTAAGCTTTCTTTTTAGTTTTATTTTAATGAAAAATTATTTCCTTTTATTATTGATGAGTCTATTTATGATGAAGAGCGAGTATTCCACCAACTTCTAGGGTAGGGGTTAGCCATACGGTAGCCATGTGAGGTGATGCGGTAAAGGTTTGATCTTTTTATGCAATTCGTCTTCTATCCCTATAAGCATGATTCTTTTGCGAAAGTTGAAGGTGATCCTTGTTTTTGTTATTGAAGTGAAAGTGATATTAATACAACTTGGATTAATTATGTGAAAAAGGGTTAGTAACAATTAGGGTTTATGCGAAAGCCTCTATCTTCCTATTTGTTAATAACGAAAGTTATTTGATGAAAAGCATGATCTTTTATGCCTTTATGTGTTATTTTGCATGGTTATCGTTGTGGTGTTGTAACCCTGACCTTGGAAGTCTTTAGTTTATTGAATTAATTTCGTGTTACTGTGTTTGGTTTTGCTTTGTGTTTGTCAATTTCGAGTCTCTATTGGTCGATATTTTTACTCGATATCGAGTACTAGTGGTCGATATCGACCAGTTTATGTGCTTTGCTTTCTTTTCTGCTTTTCTTTGTTATTTCTACCTGTCTGTAAGATTTGCAGCTACCTGAGATCCGCTGACGTGCTTCCTCGAGGATCGGTTCTGACTTCTCGCTGCTGCATTAGGAGGAGGTCTTGTAATCATTTGCATGGGCACGAATCTGGTTTGATCTATTTCATTATATTTTAAACTCGATTTTCCTTGCTACAACAACTCGATATCGACCAAGCTGTTTTGACTCGATTTTCTTGCTTTCAGCTTGATTTTTCCTGGTTCGGTGCTCCTTGACTTCGGACTTCTGTAGTTGACTTCGAGCTTTTCCTCTTTTTTCTCAGAACTGCTGTAAATTGCTTCGATTTCTGCGAAATTAAACAGAAACTGGTGTAGATTCCATAATTTGGCAAATAAGCATAAACTACATAGAATCTGTACTATTCTAGCCCAAATGTATGAAATGAATGCAGAAAACGATATAAAAATAGGTGTAAAACATGGCAAATTAGGCTCACAACAAACACCCCATACTTAAGCTTGCTTGTCCTCAAGCAATACTTTTAATTGTCATTCAGGGGAAGAAATCAAAACTCTCAACATATTACATTCATTGTCATATATCCCTGCAATCAATTACCATTCTCGAAAAGGTACTAGTGTCACAAATCCATACATGTGCAATTAAAAAGCAACATCTACTCATAAAAGAAGGGTTATGCAAAACATTTATTCGTGACAAAGCATCAATAATCAAGAGAACTTTAATTAAGCTCAATAAGGAGTAGATTGGTAAAAGGCTAAATGTGGGCAATATTTGGCAATGTGGTGCTAATAATCCGGGGAAATGGAGTATTTTCAAATTGAATTTCCACATTCCTTCTTCCTTTGATTTCTCACATTTCACTCATTCGCTCAATGCTTTTTTCAATATTATGCTTTTACCTCTCTAACCTCAGCACTGCCTTCTCGGGAGTCGCAAACATGGGTGTCATGAATGGCCCCGGATACTTAGTGCTTTGGACTCCTCACCTGTGTGTCCCATCTCACTGAACTATTATCTCAGCAAGCAGGGTCGATCTACCTTTATCTCCTTAGGTGACTGGATTTTCTTTCACTCATTAAATTTTCCATATATTTTCAAACATTCCTCCCAAACTCCAATAATGATAACAACAACACAACAACCATATGGTATTCTCCATTATGTAACATCATTCTCAACATAATCCCCGGATAAGGTAAAGAATGGAAATATTTGGATCATGTGGAGCAAATATGAAATAAGTCATAATTATGGCTTTTGTGATGCATAAGCATAGGTAAGGCTAGGAATATAAACATATGAGCATTATATGGAAATATAAAGTCCTCCATCCTCTTATTATGCAACATGTCAAAAGCAACTTCAAATTTTACCTCCTTTCATGGTTTTTAAGAAAATATGCACTTAATTGTGACTTCCTTTTACTAGGCAATTTCATGCTATATCTCTAATGAATCCAATTTTGCATCGTCAATTTCAATAAAGCTTCCATGACACTTATCAAAAATTTTCAATGGGGTCATTTTTTTCAAACATAGGAAAACATGCATGTAAGCACATAGATCAATAATGAATTCCAAAATAGCCATGTATAAGCAATTCAAGAAATAATGCACACATAATGTCAAATATATCAAATATGCATAAAGTAAGCCCTTCCCCCACCCCATACTTAAACATTACAGTTTCCTCACTGTATAAAAACAAGGGTGAAGAAAGAAACTTACTAGAAAGGTGTGTAGGATGCCGGAAATCGAGTGTAATGTTGCTGCAGAGATGGTCGACATCGACAAGGGCTGGTCGATTTCGAGGAAGCTGGTCGATGTCGACCAAGGCTACTTGAGATCGAGTAAGGTGATGCCTCCAGGGTGGTTTTCCTCGACCACATGCTCCTTTTTGCTCAATGTGTTTAGTCGATGTCGAGTAACTTACTTGACGTCGAGTAAGTCTGCAACTTTTTCTTCCCTGCAAGATTCGTTAGAAAAGAAATACCCACAATAGAAAAACTTAAAAACAATATCCAAAACCAAAAACAAAAGCAACAATGTCCAAAAATCCCAAAAATAATTGTCTATTTGCAAGCTTTAGATTTTATAGTCGCTACGCCGACTTTCTCTATTAAGCTCAAGGTGGCATTTGCTGGGCCCATGTAGGTTGGGCTTCAAATAGGACTCCATTCTTGTCCATCAGCTGCAATCCTCTTGAATGGATCTTGTTCACCGTGAAGGGCCCCATCTTCTTCTTGTTGAATTTGTTGGGAAACCAATGATCCTTTGATTTGGCAACATAGACTTTGTCACCAACTTCATACTCCTTGGGCTCATCATTGGAAATCCTACATAAGCGTACATACCAAGGCAAACCTCTCCCATGTATAGATAGATATTTCATGGAAATAGGAGAAGAAAGATCCATACCTTGGCTTACCTTCGCAGAATCGGATTTTGGGACCTCAGATTCTACTCGACATCGAGCAAGATTACTCAAAATCGAGGAGTTATCTTCTTCTGGTGGGCTGCTGGTCGAGGGAGGTGAAGTCGAGGAAGTAGTGGTTTGGTCGATGTCGAGTTGTCCTCGGCTTCAGTGGATTGCTCGACGCTGCTGCTGTTGGTGGAGAACTCTGAGTCTGGTCGACGTCGAGTAACTTTGGTCGAATTCGACCCCATACTTGAATCCTGTTAAGGCATCCGAAAAGAAGTTATTCGACGTCGACTTACCTTGGTCGATGTCGAGTAGATCCTCTGTGTCGTCGTTCAGAATGGCCATGATCTCCTCCACCTGGGCTTCCATATCCTTCTTTTCTAGCTCTTCAGGATTCATATTTCTTACCTTAGGCTCCCCGCAAGTAATGTAACCAGTTGATATAGACTTTACCTCTTCCATAGGACCTGTATGCCTTTCAGTTTTATTAAAGGAATACTCAATTACCTCATCGCTGATGTTGAAAGTGAGCACTCCCTTCGTTACGCTTATGTTGGCATCCACCGTCACCAAGAAGGGCCTTCCTAGAATAATTGGACAAGCAGGGTCCTCTGCCATATCAATAACTAAGAAATCAGCAGGGACGAAGAACTTACCTACTTGTACTGGCACATTGTCCACCATGCCTGTTGGGATGACCACCGTGTTGTTTGCCATATCAAGCTTAGCATCCACAGGCTCTAGGGCACCTATCTTAATCTTGGACCATATTGAAAGAGGCATTATAGTTACACTAGCTCCGAGATCAGATAATGCATTAAATTTATATTGACCAAATTCAATGGTTATAGCAAACTTACATGGATCCGGCCTTTTCTCTAGTATGTCCATTTGGATGCACTCCTCTGCGATCTCAGCCATTAACCTCTTTTTGCTTAGGATCTCCTTAAGGAACTTGACGTATGATGGCATTTCATTAAGAGCTTCTGTGAATGGTATGGTGACATTAAGCCTCTGAAGTATCTTGATGAAGCGCTGAAACTTCTTCTCTGCTGGATCCTTTGGAGATTTCGTCGGGAAAGGCAACTTCTTTTTCTGCTTCGGAGCCAGAACAGATGTTGGAGATGTTGCAGCGTCCTCGATGTCGACTTGATTTTCCTCGATGTCGACTTGATGTTGCTCGACATCGACCACTGTAGTCGATTTCGAGTTGGAGTACTGTGCAAATGAATCTTGGCCAAGCTGTTTCTCGATGTCGACTTGATGTTGCTCGACATCGACCACAATTTGGTCGACATCGGCTTGCTATTGGTCGATATCGAGTTGTCTCTCAGCTTCGTCCTGCTGCTTTCCGACCTCTGGCTCGCGTAGTTGGTACCCGCTCTTGAGCTTTACGGTTGCGACGTGTCCGGTCTTCCCCTTAGGATTTGGTTCTGTTTGCCCAGGGAGTTGCCCTGTCGGTTGTGGAATTTGTGCTGCGAATTGACCCATCTGGGTCTCTATGTTCCTCTTTCAGATGTCCAGCTCTCCAAATCTTGTATTGATGTTCTGGAGCTGATTGTTGATGGCGCTTGTAGACTGCTGCTGTTGTGCCTGATTCTGGTGTATCTCATCGAGGATCATCTGTAGATCATCCTTCCGTTGATCTCTTTCTGGATGTCCTGGAGCTCTGTTTGGTGGAGGGTTCCTAGGGGCACCTTGGTTCCATTGTGGTTGCTGAAACCTTTGGTCCCCCATATAGCGATTGGGACCCCCTGCGTAAGCTACCTCTTCATGGGTTTCTGCCATCCTGACTTGCTCCGTGTGTGGACACTCAGTAGTGGTGTGCCGCTGTGAGCCGCATTCGATGCAGGGCTGGTTGATAGAAAGATATTTGACTTGCTTGAGGAGCTTGCGATTCTGATCTCTGTAGTAATGCTCCTTGACATCTGGGTCAGTCTCCTTAGAAGGCTCATAGAGGGGCATGGATGGGACTGGCCAAGCATAGGCATTCTCATCATAGTTTGTAGGAGTCCCGTACTTATTGTCGTAGTTGGTAAGCTTGTCGAGGGTAGCCCATGCGTCAGCTGGTGGCATCGTTAGATACTCATAATGAGTATACTGGTTGATCCTATCCTTAGCGGCCAGATCAAGAGAATTGAAGGAGATCTCCTGAACAACATAGGGTGGCTGTCCATGTGTAGGGCAGGATCGCAATAGATCCTTATATCGTTCCAATGCTTTTGCTAGCGGCTCCCCAGGCTTCTGTTTGAAAGTTGTAATCTTCTGGCGGAGGAGCGCTGTCTTGGCAGGAGGAAAGAATTTGTTGAGAAATTCCTGCCTTACTGCAGCCCACGTTGTGAGGGATCGTGGAGAGAGACCTTCAAGCCACTTCAATGCTGGACCGGCCAGAGACCAACGAAAAGCCTTCATCATGACATATTCCAAAGTGGTACCTTCAGCAAGAGTACGGCACATGTCAGAAAAGTTGGTAATATGTTGAAGAGGACATTCATTAAATCTTCCATAGAAAACATTATTTTTAATCTCAATCAGGAAAGGAGTGCGAATTTCAAAATTATTTTCAGGGATTAGAATGGCCGATTCAGGCACGACGAGAGTAAGAGGACATTCATTAAATCTTCCATAGAAGGCATTATTTTTAATCTCAATCAGGAAAGGAGTGCGAATTTCAAAATTATTTTCAGGGATTAGAATGGCCGATTCAGGCACGGCGAGAGTCGGGTGCATGTAATCCTCTGCAGTGGTAGGGTATTGGGCAAGCTCACCTTCCACCTGCCTCCTTCGCTCTGCTTCCTGCGTAGTGCGTGCTCTCTCAGCGGTGAGAGCAGTATCCTTGGCTTCTAGCTCATCTCGAAGCCTATGTATCAGCTGTTCTTGTGTTTCTGCGGCTGCCATGGCTATTTTCAATTTAGCGTGGACGTGTATAAGGCGTTCCGGGTCATCCAACGCCTCAAACTCAGGCTGTTGACCAGAACGGTGCATACACTGTAAAATCAAAACTTAAAGAAAAAGTGAGATCTAACTACCTAAGGCGCGAATGATTGCTTCCCCGGCAACGACGCCAATTTGTTGTAGGGGGAAAAATCGAGTTCAAAATATAAATCAAACCAGATTCGTGCCCACGCAAATGATTACAAGACTTCCGCCCGGTGTAGCAGTGGAAAGTCAGGATCGATCCTCGAGGAAGCGTGTCAGCGGATCTCAGGCAGAAAATCAACCAGACAGACAGAAATAACAGAGAAAAGCAGAAACAAAAGCAAAGCAGCAATTTTTGGTCGATATCGACTACCAGTACTCGATATCGAGTAAGGAAATCGACTACAGAAACTCAATATCGACTGACAGAAAGCAAAACTCAGCAAAATAACTCAACTTCGACAAAACTCAACTCGACATCGACTAGTTTCTTCGATGTCGACCAAATCTTCTCGAAATCGACTTACACAAGAAACTAAAATTTGCAACTTTTCGAACGAAAACGAATGTAAACACGAAATTAACTCAATAAACTAAAAGACTTCCAAGATCAGGGTTTCAACACCACAACGATAAGGATCACCTTCATGCTTTTCATCAAATAACTTTCGTTATTAACAAATAGGAATATAGAGGCTTTCGCATAAACCCTAATTGTTACTAACCCTTTTTCACATAATTAATCCAAATTGTATTAATATCACTTTCACTTCAATAACACAAACAAGGATCACATTCAACTTTCGCAAAAGAATCATGCTTTCAGGGATAGAAGACGAATTGCATAAAAAGATCAAACCTTTACCGCATCATCTCACATGGCTACCGTCGGGCTCGCCCCGACCCTAGAAGTGGGTGACTACTTACAACCGATCGAAGCCAAAACCGCTTTCGCAAACTCCAACTCTTCTCGGCTACAAGCTCTCTCTCTCTCTCTCTCTCTCTCTCTCTCTCTCTCTCTCTCTCTACTTACTACCTCTCTTCCTTCTCTAGAATTGAATCATTGGAAATCAGCCCCTAAGGCTTTATTTATAGGCTTCCAATCCTTGCTAATCAAGGAAGGAAATTTTATCTATATCTATATCTATATATCTAATAACTAAAGATAAAAACAGGGAAATAAAGAAATAAATCTAAAAGGAACTATATCTAATTGTGGATAAATCCTCCTTGGACTTGATAGCACTTGATAGATCTTGATGGAATTTGCTCTCGAAAATATCTCCATCAGATTCGGGATAGAAACTTAAAAAGACCCGGACTACTCGATTTCGGCTTCTGTGGTCCAACTCGATATCGACATGCAGTACTCGATATCGACCAACATTTCCCAGATTCTTCAGTGGCAACTCGATCTCGGCTCCCTCAGTGAAAATCGACTTGGTTTTTACTCGATATCGAGTTGAGTTACTCGATATCGACTTGCATGTTCCAGCTCCAGCTTCCTCGTCGATTCCTGGGTCTTCAGCTCGATATGGGTTACTCGATATCGACATGCAATACTCGATATCGACCAAGTTGTGTCTACTCGATTTTCTTGCTTTCAGCTCGATTTGTCCTGGTTCCGCTGCTCCTTGACTTCAGACTTCTGTAGTTGACTTCGAGTTTTTCCTCTTTTTCTCAGAACTGCTGTAAATTGCTTCGATTTCTGTGAAATTAAACAAAAACTGGTGTAGATTCCATAATTTGGCAAATAAGCATAAACTATATAGAATATGTACTATTCTAGCCCAAATGTATGAAATGCATGCAGAAAACGATATAAAAGTATGTGTAAAACATGGCAAATTAGGCTCACAACAGTATACAACCCTTGTGCCCCTCCTGCGTGCCCCCCTCCCCTCCGCTGTAGCAGTTTTTTTTTCGCGCGTCAATGCTGACGCCGACGTCGGGAATGCTGACGTTAGCATTGCTGACACCGTTTACAGGGATGCTGACGCCAACCTTTTTTTTCCTTGCACGTCGGTGCTGACGCCGACGTCGAGAATGTTGACGTCGGGAATGCTGACGTCAGCATTGCTGACGCCATTTAACAGATGCTGACGCCAACTTTTTTTTTCCGGGAATGCTGACGCGGTTTACAGAATGCTGACACCAACGTTTTTTTTTTCGCGCATCAGTGCTGACGTTGTTTACGAGGATGTTGACGCCAACGTCGAAAATGTTGACATCAGCATTGTTGACGTTGTCTACGAGGATGTTGACGCCGACGGTGATGACATCGGAGATCAATATATTTGATGTATTAAGTCATTACCAATTATTTGAATTTCACAAATCAAATAACATTAGAAATTTTATATAAAATATAAAAGGGGAAAAGCAAATAAACAAAGGATCGCGGAATGTTCTAGCAAAAAAAACAAGTCTGAATCTTCTCAAAAGTAATTTGCTGACGCCGACACCGGATATGCCGAATTTGCCGACGATGTTGACGTCCTTCTTCCTCCATCTCTTATATTGCAAAAAAGACGTCGGCAAATATATACCTACATAAAAATATGCATAAAAACGATTTCAGCGCTAAAAAATAGGCATAAAAACTATGTCAGCACTAAAAATAGGCATAAAAACGATGTCAACACTAAAAAAATAAACCAATTTTTAAGGACTCAAGCATACATGTATACCTACCTATATAATATCCAACTAAAAACGATGTCAGCACTAAAAAATACGTATAAAAACGATGTCAGCACTAAAAAATAAACCAATTTTAAGGACTCAAGCATATCAATATACCTACATATATAATATCCAACTAAAAATGATGTCAGCACTAAAAAATACGCATAAAAACGATGTCAGCGCTAAAAAAATACGTATAAAAACGATGTCAGCGCTAAAGTTCACATATTATATATATATATATATATATATATATATATATATATATATATATATATATATATATATATATATATATATATATATATATATATATATATATAGAGAGAGAGAGAGAGAGAGAGAGAGAGAGAGAGAGAGAGAGAGAGAGAGAGAGAGAGAGAGAGAGAGAGACCAATTAAAGGCATGCAAGGGTGCAATAATTCCCGCACTCACTCAATCTCTTTCAAATATTCAATCATATCGATCCCACATAACAAATGCACAAATCATACCACATTCAAGAGAGTTTCAGAAAGAATAAAATAGAAAATGAACATGCTGACATACATATTTAGAAAGACGAGGAATGACATACAAGAGGGAGGTCGAAGAGCTTCAATTTGAGTTGAAGGCTGCCTCGCCGGATGTCATTTTGAATTTTGATTAGCATCACTGCAAATGTCATTTTGGGGATGATGACCTCATCCATGACCTAACCTTAAGGTTGAGCTCAAGTTGAGGCTTTCTTCAACCTTAGGAAGCAAGGTTAATGACAGAGAAGATATCACTATAACTTTGATTATAGTAATCACAATTACACATCAGTAAAAGAATAAAAAAAACTCAAATTAATCATCAAGAAGAACAGAAACTGCCAGCAATGAAGAATCAGCATTCCTAATCGTAAAACTTGGCAATTCAAGCAATGAAGAATTCAATCAATGTTCACTAACCAACGAGTTTCAATGAAATCAGCAAATACTAATGTTCACTAACCAAAGGC
Organism: Persicaria maculosa; assembly: GCA_963922045.1. Lineage (NCBI taxonomy): Eukaryota > Viridiplantae > Streptophyta > Magnoliopsida > Caryophyllales > Polygonaceae > Persicaria > Persicaria maculosa. Next base: position 48,182,766 of record OY998259.1, on the reverse strand, counting down.
TCCAGTTTGAAGATGAGCAAATACTAGTTCACTAACGAAAGTTTCAATGAAAGACAAACCACATAAGTATCCAACTAACAAAAGAGTGAATCAAAAAGAATTTGCTGACAGCATCTCATTCGGAGAACAAGGATTAATGAGAACCAAACAAGTTTCAATGAAGCCAATGATTGAGGAACGAGGATCGGAAGATTGAGAGCGTCCGATTTGGAGAAACGACATCGGATCTCGAAACAAGGACATTTCCTCATTGAATTTCAGTGAAGAAAAGGATAGGAGGCAAATTATGCTTTTCCATTGAATTGTGAAGTCAATATATACAAAGAAACTAGGTCAGATCTTTCCTAAATTACAAGAGAAGATATGGCTATACAGAATCAAATAAAATCTCTATACAAAAGATACACTATCTCAATACTCCCCCTCAAGTTGGAGCGTGAAGATTCCGAATGCCCAACTTGCGAAGAAGAACATGAAACTGCGACTGCCCAAGAGCCTTTGTCAGAATGTCTGCCAGCTGCAAAGAGGAACGGATATGAGCAGTGACGATAGTGCCAGCCTGAACATGATCTCGGATGAGATGACAATCGACCTCGATATGTTTCGTGCGTTCATGAAAGACCGGATTCGAGGCAATATGGAGGGCGGCCTGATTGTCGCACCAGAGGCGCATAGGCTGATGATGAAAGACCCCCAGAGAAGCAAGCAAAGACTTGAGCCAAACAAGCTCGCAGGTGGTGGCGGTCATAGCACGATATTCGGCTTCAGCTGACGAATGAGAGACAATAGATTGTTTCTTCGTTTTCCAAGAGATCGGCGACTCGCCCAACATAATGAAGAAGCCAGTGAGGGAGCGGCGATGCTGCGAGGATAAGCAATCATAACTGACATAATTGGCTAGAGGATACAACGTACCTGAAGACGTGACCGAAGAAGGATCTGGCGAGATAGGATGTCCAGAGCGGACTGAGGTATAAACATAGTCCCGAAGGCGAGTATTAGGCTGCAAAGTGCAAGTGCTGCGACGAGGAGGGGGAGGAGGTGGCGGGGGTGGACTCCCCCTAACGTCGACAGTGGGAGTGGGCTCGTCGTCATGGGACAACGGAGTTGGGGTAGTGGCAGATGGTTCGACAGGAGGAGGTGACGAGGGAGTGGGGTTGTTGAAAGGAAACCGATGCTCATGGAAAGAGACATCTCTTGAGGTAAACACAGCGTGGGTTTCCAAATCATAGAGACGCCATGCCTTCTGGCCGAAAGGGTAGCCAAGAAAGACGTAACGTCGGCTTCGAGGAGCGAATTTGTTGGAGCTGCGGGGTACTTGGGCGGAGTAGCAGAGGCACCCGAAAACACGAAGGTGAGAATAGTCAGGAGGTTTGTGAAATAGAAGCTCGTATGGAGTCTAGCCTTTGAGAAGAGGGGTTGGAGTGCGGTTGATGAGATAGCATGCGGTGAGGACGCATTCTCCCCAGAACTTCAATGGCAAAGAGGCTTGAAACAGAAGAGCTCGAGAGACATTGAGGATGTGACGGTGTTTACGCTCGACCCGACCATTCTGTTGAGGGGTGCCAACACAAGAGGACTCAAAGAGAACGCCGTGGTCCTGGAGAAACGGTTTGAGAGCAAGGAACTCCGAACCGTTTTCACTGTGAAAGCATTTCATAGATTTGTGGAATTGTGTATGAACCATGAAATAGAATTTTCGAATCAACACGGCAACCTCCGACTTGTGAGCCATTAGAAAAACCCAAGTGGTGCGCGAATAATCATCAACCAAAGTTAGAAAATAGGAAGCACCACATGTAGAGGGGATGCGATAAGGCCCCCAAATGTCACAATGAACCAAATCAAAACAAACAGTAGCTCGAGAAGTGCTAATAGGAAATGAAAGTCGTGTCTGTTTAGCCTTGTAACATATGTCACAGGGATCACGTTTATTGGAAACGGAAATACTAGGAAAGAGCTGAACCAGGTGGGGAGACGGATGCCCAAGGCGTTGATGCCAAAGCGTGGAAGACTCGATAGATGGGAGGTGACACGAGTGAGCGGAAGGAGATGACGGTGGGGAGAGCCAACGCAGCCAGAACACCCTATCTCGGACTTTACCTGCTCCAATCAGAGTCCTCGAAGTGCGGTCCTGGAGCACAAAAAACTTGTCAGAAGATATAACCAAGCAAGATAAATCGGCTGAAAAATAAGCAGCTGATAACAGATTGCAATCAAGGCCAGGGACAAGCAACACATGAGAAATAGTCACTCCATGGGTGATACGCAGGCTGCCAGACCGAGTGGCAGTAGATATAGAGGCGTTTGGGAGTCGAATATGGCAAGGCGGAATATCAGTAAGATCATGGAGGAGAGTACCAACCCCCGTCATGTGAAATGAAGATCCCGAATCGAAGATCCAAGGCGAAGAAACAATACCTGACACGCGATCAGCATCAAAAGTGATTGAAGTTCCAGAAGAGAGATACTCACCGAAAGATTCAGATGTTGTCAGCAATAGAGCCGTTGATTATGAGAGAGCAAGTTGAGCGATAGAGGCGAGGGAGATGCTGCCAAAGCCGAAGCAAATTGAGCAAGAGCCGGAGCAAGTGAAGGTGCTGCCGAAGCCGGTCCTGAAGAAGCCGCCGTTGGTGTCGGTCAAAACCGCACCGCCAAAATCGGAGCCGAATCAGGCCAAGCCACTGCCGCCGCCAACAATCCTGGAAGACGGCGAGAGTGACGAACTGCTCGAGCTTCTCCGTGAGATGGTGCCAGAGCTTCTTCTGGTACAGATCTGCAAGCGTGATGTACCAATCGGAGAGCTCCCGGTGCGAGGTTCGAAGAGATTCCAAGTACTGTAGAGAAGCCATGGTATCTCTGATTTCTCTCTTCGATTGCAGAGGGGTGGAGAAGGAGGGCAGAAATTTGAAAAGGATAGAGATATTGAAACAGAGGAGATTGAGAGCAGCATATGCGGACGGAAATCTGGAAACGGAGGAGAGCGGCAATGTGAGAGATCGAGAGGGGCACATATCTGAGAATTTGGGGGTGGTTTTGATTTGGAGAGCGGCAATGTAGAGTTTCGTTGACAAAAAAATAATTTAGATATCTATACATGTGTAACTATGAGTGATTAATTATATGAATTTTATTTAAGTTTGGTGTTACATAGTGTCAATTGGGTTGTTGCAATATTGTCATAAATTCCTAATTGACGTGGTCATTATTTAGATACATATTACTAATTCCAAACTATTATTTAATGTCGGAGAACAATAATATATGGAGATTTGTCCATCTTCTTGACTAAACCAATATTAAAAACATCTGTAAAGATATAAAAATAACAGAGTAAGGAACACCAATCAGTTAATGAAAAAGGAAATAGCATTATCCCAAATTCTGTCCGTGGATAATTATCCAAGAGCTGACTCATGAACAATCATCCGCGGATAGCAGAGAATGGGCACGTGGCGGCCATGCCCACCCCCCACGAGTAGAACACGTGTCGAATGGCAAACACCACGTGGCACAACGGACCAGACCACCCAAGACCTATAAAAATGAGAAACCTCGCCAAAGACAGGGGACTTTTCGGAAAAGAGGATAAAAGTAGGCGGATCCGGGCCTAGTGAACTCAAGAAGAAAGAAGAACCAAGGAGAAGAATTCGTACGCGTGAAAAAGAACCTATTTCATAGTAAAATCAGAACCGTTCACAGGACCTACTCCGCGGATACAGATATTGTTTGTCCTTAGTGTAATTTTCTATTAAGGAAAAAGACTGTAGTTGTTAATCCTCAAGATATTCAACAGCGACAGGTAAGCGAACCAATTTTCTGAATTGTCCAGAAAAAACTCGATAAGGGAATCACCTTTCAGAATAGTGGTTAGGTTACTTCCCGCGGCACAGGTTGGGCCGCGTTGATTATTTCGATGCGGGTCAGGTAAGCCCGTTGGGAAGATTGCTCACTTCACCAGGTAGATTCCCGGGCCCCACTAAAAATGGTGGCCTTGAGAGATCGGGACTTTTTCACTGGCGCCGTCTGTGGGAACCCCCTCACACTAAGGGGTTTCCTTTTTGATAGAGATAGACAAAAACCCTCAAACCTTTGAAAAAGTTAGGGTCCGCATCTGAACTTAGAAATACAAATTTTTATATGTAAAATTAAACTTTTGATCAACAACAGATTCACGACATTAAGAAGATGAGTGATAGCCAGAACAATCCAACTCAGGACATGAGTCAAAGGGTTCACCAGGATCAGGAGGCCTCCAGCATGTATATCGCGTTGACACCACCACCAAATCCAGATGGTGAAATGGGAGATCAGCACCTTGGTACCCCTCCACATCATTATGGCAATCAGTATGGACTGGATGGAGGATTCATACCACAGAACTTCTGGTATTATGAAGCACGTCACGAGCAGCCTAACCCTTTTCAGAAGGAGCAGTCTTAATACTTTTATTATGATCAGTGGGGTCAGAATCCGCGTCAACAAGGAAATTATCGATAGGAGGAGCAGTATGGAAATTTTGATAGACGTAACACTGCGTACGATAATCCCAGCAACTTGAACTATGGCTTTCAGAATCAGGAAATACCGCGCCAGACATGGCAGAATGATCACTGGCACCGAGAGAATAAACATCGACGCGGGGAAAGGTCAACACATGTTTCCACCTCTACAAAATCCGACTCAGCGGAAAAAAAGAAATGAAAACGCACCAGCGGGTTTTCCATCGGTGTTTACCCAGGAAATTTGTTCCGCGACAGTACCAAAATGATGGAGAGATGTGAACCTCATGAAATATGATGGAACGACTGATCCTGAAGATCATATTTGCCACTTCGCAACTGCTATGGGAATAAACGAGTATAATGATGCCATGTTGTGTAGAACATTCCCCTCAACCTTAACAAAGATCGCGCTCACCTGGTTCACAAACCTTCCAAAAGGGTCAGTAACCAATTTTACTCAGATGTCCCATATCTTCACGTCCCATTTCGGAAGTGCGCGATCGAGAAAGAAGACCATGCTCGACCTGAATTCCATTAGGCAAGGAGTTGGGGAATCCTTGGGACACTTCTTCACTCGATTTACCAGCATGGTAGTTCAGATCCCCAACTTTAATCATGAATCAGCGATTATCATACTAATGGGTAATTTAGCAGAGGGAGACTTCAAGACATATCTGTTTCGGAAGAAGCCAACTAGTTACGATGACTTAAGAGAGCGGGTGTCAAGGCAGATTGAGGCAGAAGAAGCAGCCGCGTCCAGCTCTAAGGCGAATACAGGGAATCCAGGTCTCTTTGGGAAGCTTACTTGAAAATTCAGAAAAGAAAAGGCTAAGCCGCCCAGGCATCATTCAGAAGCGATAGATTTTCGTCCCTGCCGCGATGAAGTGCACATGAACTTAGAAAGAAGACAGGGATCTCGCCACAAGGAAGATCACCCGCGTTCCTATCATCCGAGAGAAAACCAATATGGAAATCGTGACATGAGGTCTCCACCAAGAAGGGAGTATCGACCTGACCAGAGGCCACGTTGGGAGGACCGAAACCCCAGGTTTGACGAATCTCGCAATCCACAGGAACGATTTTTCAGGCAACCGGATCAACATAGAGATCTCCCTTTCCACAACCGGGGAAGAGGGAGAGGAAGAAGGGGACGCGGAGGTAGGCACAACTATACGCCTACAGTCCAGAGATCTGTCAATCAGAGAGAAGCTCAAAAGATAGAGGCAGGCCAAATACCAGAACCTGAGGGCTTCATCAATACCCTCGCAGGGGTTTTTTCTATGGCTGGGTCCAGTAGACAGGAAAAAAGAAATTACGAAAGAGAAGGAAGACGACCACTGTCCGCGTCAAGCAGAAGAATTTCTCTCGCACAACATGAGAACATTTCCTTTTCCCCAAAGGACGCTGAGGAAGTAAGGATGCCGCACTCGGACCCCCTAGTCATTCACGCTCAGATAGCCGCCAAGACAGTAAAGAGAGTATTTATTGATACTGGGTCATCAGTTGACATCCTATCATGGGAGGCATTTTCTCAAATGGGAATATCTGCAACATCGTTGAAACCATATTCGGGAACGCTAATCACGTTCTCAGGAGGAGAGGTACAAGTAGCAGGCACGATCGAGCTTACAGTTGTTTTGGGGACGTCCCCAAAAAGACGCGCGGAAAACATTGTATTCACAGTAGTAAAGATTCCCACTGTATACAATGCTTTGCTGGGTCGCGTCTCGCTCTATAAGTTCCAGATGGTAGTTTCAATCTACCACTTTGTGGGAAAGTTCCCTTTACCCGAAGGAGGGATTGGTGAGGTTCGCGGACAGCAACCAGAAGGTAGAAGTTGTTACCTAACTTCTATCAAGAGGAATAAAGAAGTGATGTGTATTAGTGAAAATTGTGAATCCGTGGTCGGGGACAACTACTCGACAGAACTTTCAGAAGCTGAACTAGAGGTGAGACCTTCAGAAACAAAGATATCTATCGCGGATGAAAGAATTACGTATACACCTTTCCCAAACCCTGAGGAGAAGATCTAGTTGGGACAGGCGCTGGAGACAGTAGAAAGAGTTCGAGTCTTAGAAATCATAACGAAGTCGAGAGACATTTTCGCATGGACTCCTCGAGATCTGCTGGGTGTTCCACCCACAATAGCTTTGCATACCTTTAGAATTCGTCCGGGAACAAAACCCATAGTGCAGAAGAAGAGGAAGATGGCTCCGGAGAAAGCTGTCGTGGCAAAAGAGGAAACAGGTAAACTTTTAGAAGCAGGTTTCATAGAGGAAGTAGAGGACTCAGATTGGCTCTCAAATGTGGTTTTAGTAAAGAAATCTAATGGGAAGTGGAGGATGTGTATCGACTTCACTGATCTTAACAATTCCTGCCCAAAGGATAGTTACCCATTACCATCCATAGATGAACTCGTTGATGGAACCGTGGGTAACAAGGTCCTTAGTTTTCTTGATGCTTAATCAGGATACAATTAGATAAACCTGAACCCTTCCGACAAGAAAGCTACGACTTTCATCACCAACCAGGGGATATTTTGCTACAGCGTCATGCCTTTCGGACTCAGGAATGCTGGAGCAACATTTCAGAAAATAGTTGATCGGATCTTCCGTAATCAAATTGGCAGGAATGTATCGATTTATGTTGACGATATCGTGGTCAAGAGCGAGAGAGCAGAGGATCAAGCGACAGATTTACAGGAGACTTTTGATTCTCTTCGAAGAGGAGGTTTGAACTTGAACGCGAAAAAGTGCGTCTTTGGGGTTGATTCCGGAAAATTCCTTGGTTTTATGGTTAGCCATAGAGGAATCGATGTGAATCCCGAAAAAGTCACGGCAATTCAGAATCTTCAACCACCGCGGAAAATTAAAGAGTTACAGTCTTTAAATGGAGCAGTAAATTATTTGAGCCGTTTTTGCTCCTGCTTGGCGGACAGGTCATTACCTTTCTTTGCTCTGCTCAAGAAAAAGGGACCGATACGATGGACTCCCGAGTTACAGGAAGCATTTGGAAGTTTGAAAGTTTCCTGTCATCACTTCCCACTCTTCATCAACCCGAGAAACAAGAAGTCCTTCATCTATACCTGTCAGTAAAAAGTGTCACCATCAGTGCAGTCTTGACGCGAGAAGAGAAATTCCCAGTTTATTACATTAGTCGTGTGCTGCAAGATGCTGAGACACGATATGAACCAGTAGAAAAAATGATTTTGTGCTTAATATTCGCGGCAAGGAGGTTGAGGCCATATTTCCAGGACCATCTTATCCAAGTTATGACGGACCTATCGATGTGTCAAATCCTCCACTCACCGTGCTTATCAGGAAGAATGATGAAGTGGGCGGTCGAACTCACAGAATTTGAAATATAATATACCCCGCGGAAAGCAGCTCTCGCTCAGGTTTTAGCCGATTTTATTGGCGAAACAAGTTTCGAATTAAATGCTCAGACAGAAAGAAGTGAGTGGACGCTCAGGGTAGATGGTGCGGCCAACAAAGATGGGTGCGGAGCAGGGGTTACACTAATAGCACCTGATGAACGACAGTACAATTACGCTTATAAATTGGACTTCCAGGCTACAAATAACGAGCCTGAGTACGAAGCCCTGCTCGTTGGACTAGAGATAGCTTTGGTTAAAGGTGCCAGGCAGGTATCAGTCTACACTGATTTAGAAGTGGTGACACGGCAAATAACAGAAGAATATGAGGCGAAAACTGATTTAATGCCTGATTATCAGAGAAAGGCATGGGCATTGTCAAAGGCTTTCTTAAGTTTTTGCCTAACAACTGTTCCAAGAGGTGACAATCGGCAGGCGGACGCGTTAGCTCGGTTGGGAGCTGTTATGCCTGAGGAAGTAGGAAAAGAACTGATCCTCGAAAGAATGAACAATCGAAGACTTATTCAGGAAATCTACCAAGTACAGAAAATTGAGATGGAAGATTGGAGGGCACCAATCGCGGACTATCTGGGCAAGGGTGTTCTACCGGAAGAAAGAAATGCTGCTAAGAAGATAATTGCAAAATCCTCTCGATTCACCATTAGAGAGGGGAAGTTATACAAGAGAGGATATTGCCTCACAGATCTGTTATGCATATCAACGAAAGAAGAAAGTCTCGTAGTAGAAGAATTGCATGATGGAGTTTGTGCGCATCACCAAGGATGGAGAGCTGTTGTGGCCAAAGCAACCAGGCTAGGATATTATTGGCCAACTATGAAGCAAGATGTTCAAGATTATATCCAAAAATGCGACGCGTGTCAAAGGTTCGGAAACTTGATTCACCGCCCTTCTAAGGTACTGAAAAGTATAACTGGTGCTTGCCCTTTTTCTGTTTGGGGAATGGACATTCTAGGTCCGTTTCCAACTGCTCCCGGTCAGTTAAGATATATTTTAGTCTTGGTTGATTATTTCACAAAATGGGTGGAGGCCGAAGCAATGGGATTAATCACCGGGGAGAAGGTGAGGAAATTCCTATGGAAGAATATTGTCTGCCGTTTCGGAGTGCCCGACTCGATAATTACGGATCATGGACCTCAATTTGATTGTGAAACGATTAGAGATTTCTGCGTCGGTCTAGGCATCAACCTCAAAATCTCGTCCGTGGCTCATCCGCAGACGAATGGGCAGGCAGAAACAACCAATCGACAACTTTTATATGGGATACAAAAGAATCTTGGCAACACGGCAAAAGGACGGTGGGCAGAACTTTTACCTTTAGTGCTCTGGTCCTACCGCACGTCAGCAAAGACTCCGACTGGAAAAACCCCGTTTTCCTTAGTCTTTGGTATGAACGCGGTTATCCCAATTGAAAGATTGGTTCCTTTGGCGCGAAAAATGGCATACGACCAAGACACCAACGATGAAGAACGCAGGATGACGACAGGCCTCTGATCGAATCCGCATTCTCAGAGATGATATTTTATGATAAGTCCTGGGACGCTGGAGCTCGGCTCCGCGTCAGGCCTCTGATCGAATCCGCATTCTCAGAGATGATATTTTATAGTAAGTCCTGGGACGCTGGAGCTCGGCTCTGCGTCAGGCCTCTGATCGAATCCGCATTCTCAGAGAAGATACTTTATAATAAGTCCTGGGACGCTGGAGCTCGGCTCCGCGTCAGGCCTCTGATCGAATCCGCATTCTCAGAGATGATATTTTATAATAAGTCCTGGGACGCTGGAGCTCGGCTCCGCGTCAGGCCTCTGATCGAATCCGCATTCTCAGAGATGATATTTTATAATAAGTCCTGGGACGCTGGAGCTCGGCTCTGCGTCAGGCCTCTGATCGAATCCGCATTCTCAGAGATGATATTTTATAATAAGTCCTGGGACGCTGGAGCTCGGCTCCGCGTCAGGCCTCTGATCGAATCCGCATTCTCAGAGATGATATTTTATAATAAGTCCTGGGACGCTGGAGCTTGGCTCCGCGTTAGGACTTTGATCGAATCCGCATTCTCAGAGACGATATTCTATAAAATTCTTGGACGCTGAAGCTTGGCTCCGCGTCATACCTCAAGTCAAATCTAACACCCTAAGATCCAAACTCCACGACGGATCTCTGTGAAGGCAATCTAGAAATAAGAGACATGATTTTCATAAACCCTCCTGGAATACCCAAAGTTTTCTAATTTTCGAAGGAAATTGTGGCTATAGATCCACCATTAAAAATAAAATAAAAACAACCAAGGATAAAACATGACAACACATTCAAAAGGGTTGAAAATTTAGGATGAAAAAGCAAGCGTCCATCAGCTCACACCCGCGGAGCCCGAGCCGGGATAAGACGAGTTCTGCCCTGACTTAAGCGAAATCCATTTGAAGGAGGACCTTCTGACTCCGGAGAAGCCCACTCCGCATCTACCTCATCCCCCACAGCATCTAAGATCTGGACATCAAAGCGATTCCCCCCTTTATGGATAAAGGTTAAAGAGGAACCAATGTTGATGCTGTGTGACTCGGCGAAATCATTCCAGCCTCCCCTTAAAAATGGAACCCTATAATCTCCGCGTATAACCTCCACCGGGAAGTCCCGAAGAATCCTGGTTGACAAAAGAACACTCCTGGGGAGATCTGGCCCAAGTCTATCTTCAAAACATAGTGGCAAAGACTAACAAGAAACAGATTTTGAGGAATGTTAAAAGATAAACCAACCTAATAAAAGAAAAATTCAGTAATTAAGGAACTAACCAAGCGGAGAAGTTGCTCAGGAAAACTAATCCTCTCAAAAAAGGACCAAGGTAAACCAACAGAGGAAGGCATAACGAAAGCATACAACAAGTCTGGTTGTCCTTTCCCCCATACTCTCTTTTATAGAGCACATAAAAAATACTGGACATGTGTCGAAAACAGAAATATGGGGTAAATAAATTCGAAAGGTCAAATCATTGAGACAAAAAACCACAGGCGCCATGCATGAGATAAACAGTAAACACTATTACTGAACTTCTCAGAAATCCCGTGAGAAGTAGGCCATAACAGATAGATCTCGAAAGACTAAAACAATCACACCATTAGCATACATAATTGAAAATTCTCCAGAAACATTTATCAAAGGCCTGACAAACAACAAAGTTATGACCAAAATAACAAAGAAACTTAAAGCCTTATTTCATTATGAAAATACAGTTTAAAATCCATTCGAAGTTGCGACGCGGAAGGTAAGATCATCATGATTTCCCCCGCGTGGATCCACATCCCGAACCTCGAAACGAGCCTCACCCATATGAGTAAAAATCATGGAGACCCCCCGTTCAAAACCATGCGATTCCACGAAATCTTTCCATCCGCGACCAAGGTAGAGAAGACCACCGTTACGCCGCTCTATACAAACAAGGAAATTGCGCAGCAGATGAGAAGAAACTAAAACCTGGCTAGGAACAGCATCCGCATACTCCTCCTCAAACCTAAGTGGAAGCAACTAAAAAATAGATGGAAAATATAAGCCAAAAGGAAATTCTCTAAAAGAAGTGAAAATTTAGTATAATTAGCTCACCAACTGCAAGAACTGTTCGGGATAATCGATCGCTTGGAAAAAAGCCCATCGTGGTTCTGACCCAAAAACCCCGTCCGCCCTAAATGATAGGGGAGGGATTATAATGGATCCCCGCATCTCGATGAAATTAGAGGAAAACATTAAAGACCATCTTGCTTGAATTGTCGATCACGGGGGAACAGTTGAACAGGAAAAAGAAGAATTGCATGCATGACATGCAATGGGTGACACAGCCACCAAGGGCACGCGTCTCCCTTTCTCTAAAAACAAAGTTAACCAGAGAAGAATCTTTTTCCAAAACCAATAAAAGTATATTACAAAGAGGGAAATTAAAATAAAAAGCGATAAAACCAACGGTAGGAAAGCCTCACGCAGCAAGTATAAAACACGCTTGGGTATCCATAAGTGATGAACAATCCTAAAACAAGATGGAACCAAATCCACAGCCTAGGGCTTTTTATAGAGTCATTATGAGGGAGGAACAACTTCAAACCCTCCGACTCCCCCTCATGTATGTTCTAATCGATGAAGATGCTCACACTCAAGCTAGGCTCTGGTCCCGCTCCAACCAGGAACACGAAGTGAAGGTGGAAAAGGATGAAGATGGCTTATTCTGGCTGACTCAAGGATGGCACGACTTTACACAAGCAAATCGAGTCAATGTAGGGTCGGCTTTGATTTTCACCTACATGGGCGATTCCATCTTTGAAGTCGACGTTGTCAGCCCAGACAACGAAGAAAATGGAGAGGTAGGCCATCCTTAGATTCCTACCAGGTTCTTCGCGTCAATGATGTAACAAGCTTAGAGGGATCCAACCCCTGAGAAAGGTTTCTGTACGCTGTTTCGTATTATTAATAATAAGGGATCCCTCCTTCTATTTCATTTCTAAAAACACAAGGGTACAATAAGGAGAATCATGGATTCCCTTTTTTCTTTATTTTACAAAAGCTTATATCAAAAGATCGGTTTACAAACTCCTAAAGCATGACGCGGAAATAACTTAATTAGAACTGCATGATGAAGAAATCGAGTCCAAGGTAGCCTCGTGATCATCCTCGATTTCACGACGCGAACAGACTTGGAAGGAAACGTTACCCTTATGGAAAAACATCATAGCACTTCCTATCCCCAGGTGGTGAAGCATAAGGAACTCATCCCAACCATTATCAATCTGAAAAAGACCATTCTCACTCCAAGATACAGCCACTGGAAAATCACGGATGAGATACGTTGAAAGAAAAGCCCACCGAGGCGGGAGAGGCCCATATTTAGCCTCAAACTGGGGAGGCATAACCTACATATCAATAAAATCAAAATCTAATATAGGAAGCCCAAACTCTGATTGAAGTAAAATTATAGGAAACTCACTAGCCGAGAAAGCTGTTCCACATTCTCAATCTTTTGAAAAAAAACCCAAGGATTAAAGCTTCCTGGAGACATGATGCTTACAATGGCACGATCGGTTAACACAACATGGGAGGCAGCAAAAAGGATGAAGATTAAGGCTTTAAAAAGAAAAAATCCATCATGAGGAACGAAGACAAGTGGTAAAAGATTTCAAACATCCGGACCAATCCATTCAACACTTGGAGAGTTCGGAATATAAATATGTAAATATTTACTACAATCAAAACATACAATCAATACCAATGTTTCGACCAAAGAGATCTTCAACCCATATTCAAAACAAAAGAATTATCTCGATCATATACCAAAAAACAGGAAACCACATACAGGTTCCCAAAATCCATAAAAGTTTCATCCTACATAAACTTCTCCACTGAGGCCGGGTCTCCCACTGTGTTCCCCAATATTCGAAGCTGATGGTTCAGTTTTTTAATTTCTTCTTCTTTCTTTCTAAGATCCTCCTCACCACATACCATACGTCTCTCAACATCCGGTTGAATCACCCTCAACTATAAAAAGCAAGGTAAAAGTAAGAAAGATTGAAAATAAACCGCGCCAAAAAAGTAAGAAAAGAATGTTAACCTACCCATTGAATAATACGATCCAGGTTAGTTGAAAGAGTGACGGGATCCAATCGTCTGATATATCCTTGCTCTGGGAGACAACGCTTCTTAGCTGGAAAAGCAAGACCTTGTAAGTCAATCGGGTCGAAGCCTGGGATAGGGAATTCACGAAGAGTTGCTACACCCTCCAAAAAGAGCCCCCTTTTGTCTGTAGCCGATGGCCCAACAGCAATGGAAACCTTCCTCCTTTTTGATTTAGAAGTCTCAGGTGCGGATGGACAAACACGTTTCTCTCGAGATACAGGAACCAATGAAGAAGATTCAACTAAAGCCCCGGTCTCATCCGCGACACTCAAGTCAACATTCGACGCCACTTCTAGGGCCTGGGGAGGAACAGGAGGATCATTGGCAACCAAACTCGATTTCTTCTTCTTCCCAGATCTGGCCTTATGCCGCTTCAAAAGTGAATCCAAATCCATTTTGTCTAAACACAAAATACATTCCACGATAAGTCATCCATCGAAGAAAGACAAAACATAAAGACACAAATTTATATACCGAAAGAAACAAATACACAAAGAAGCCACCTAGTCGCGGATGAGGCATACTCAAGCCAGCCATCTCAAGACGAAACGCGGATAACATTTTATCCCACGGAAATCTAGGAGTATGAGAAAACGATAGCTTGAACTGAGAAAAATTAGAAATTTTTGGTTTCATCACAAAGCAAAAAGGCCCCGGAACCGTTCGACAGTTAAAACCTTGCCCAGATCTGTCGCGGACCAAAAACCACTTGTACTTCCAATTCGGCTTGCTAGACAACCTTTCCATATACCCACAACTTGAGTTGCACTTGTAAAATCTTGAATCTTGAGTCCCCTTTTTTAAGGAAAAAATGCTGAACATTAACTTCAATGAAGGAGCAACACCAATCTCCTTGCACCTCATAATAAAACTGGTAAAAAACATCCAACCATTAGGAACGATCTGAGCAGGACTCAAATTATATTCCTCCAAAAACTTCGAGAAAAAAGGATGTAAAGGAAGCCGGAAGCCTTGAGATAAACTAGCTGCATATACAACCAAACAATCTTCGTAAGCATCCAGACAACCACCCCCTTCCTCAGGAAGACAGAATTCTACACCTGCTGGCCAGGGGAAGACTTGCGAAAGAGCTTCAAGATCTTCTAAGTTCAAAAGAGTAATACAACCCCTCAACATACTCATAGGAGACCTCCACGGATGAATCCTATCGGGCACAACTAGTGGACGACTGGTAGGAGGTGGAAGAGGTTTAAAATCTCCCAAGAAAAGACAAGTATCTAAATCCCTTAAGTTATACACTGGGGTGTCTAAATCGCTCAAGTTCTCCTTAGAATAGATCTTCTTCGGATTTTCTGCTAAACCAATTGGAGGACGCTCATAAGGAATCCAAACCTCCTCCGACTCTTGATCCGCAGACTGAGAAATAGATGAAGCCCCCGTGTCCACTGAAGAACTAGCACCCGATTCATCCACGTCCCTTGGATTTTCATCTTCCGCGCATTCCTTCGAAGAAGAAGAAACTGTGTAAGACTGTAAGGTGAAGAATAGTAATCAGGGTCAGAACGCTTCCGGCGCCTTCTCACCTTAATAGGACTACCAGTAGGACCAACTCGATCCGGAGTAGACGCGGATGTGGAAGAAGATAACTCCGACGAAGAATCATCAGAGTTGGAAGAAAAACTCCCAGAAGAGGAAGAAAGAGTCTCTGGGGACGGACGCGCCTAAGAGGATGAAGCGACACCACTCCTCCATCCTTCACCCCTCTCAAAATCTTCTAACAAATCGCGCTCCTCGCTGAGACTAGCCATTTCCAAAGAAACTAGAAGAAAATCGCGTGAAATTTCACTTATACAAAGCAAAATCTCATCCAAAAAACACATTCAGAGACAAACTTGCACCCTAGCTTACGATCTAAACGTCAAAAAGTTAAAAAACTTAACAAGGAAAAATCAAGAACAGTTTAGAACAAAGAGAAATACCTTGAAAAGTTGAAGGAAACCGCCGGAAAATTCAAGCAAACAACCGGAAACCTAGAAAACCGCCGCCGGAAAACCTAGAGATGGATAAGGATAAAATCTCCGAAAAAGCAGAAGAAGACAAGTGTGGGGTAAAAAAGAAATGGGACGGAGTAACTTATAGGAAATTACTGACGTTTGAACTTCCGAGCCTAAATGGGCCTGATGGGCCCAAATTGGGCCAAAAATCTATAAAGAAAAGGCCTACCACCTCTAAATCAGAATTAAACTAGTAACAAAACTACAGATGCTTTCTTGAAGAATCTTTATCGATCCACGTCAATCCCAGGATGGAATCAACTCGGCCCGAGGAGCTGTGACTAAACCAATATTAAAAACATCTGTAAAGATATAAAAATAACAGAGTAAGGAACACCAATCAGTTAATGAAAAAGGAAATAGCATTATCCCAAATTCTGTCCGCGGATAATTATCCAAGAGCTGACTCATGAACAATCATCCGCGGATAGCAGAGAATGGGCACGTGGCGGCCATGCCCACCCCCCACGAGTAGAACACGTGTCGAATGGCAAACACCACGTGGCACAACGGACCAGACCACCCAAGACCTATAAAAATGAGAAACCTCGCCAAAGACAGGGGACTTTTTTCGGAAAAGAGGAGAAAAGTAGGCGGATCCGGGCCTAGTGAACTCAAGAAGAAAGAAGAACCAAGGAGAAGAATTCGTACGCGTGAAAAAGGAACCTATTTCATAGTAAAATCAGAACTGTTCACACGACCTACTCCGCGGATACAGATCTTGTTTGTCCTTAGTGTAATTTTCTATTAAGGAAAAAGATTGTGGTTGTTAATCCTCAAGATATTCAATAGCGACAGGTAAGCGAACCAATTTTCCGAATTGTCCAGAAAAAACTCGATAAGGGAATCACCTTTCAGAATAGTGGTTAGGTTACTTCCCGCGGCACAGGTTGGGCCGCGTCGATTATTTCGATGCGGGTCAGGTAAGCCCGTTGGGAAGATTGATCACTTCACCAGGTAGATTCCCGGGACTTTTTCACTTCTATCTTTTATTATATATTTTTTATCAACATATTTCAAAATGGTTAAATTTGGTGAGTATCCATTTTTCATGTCAAAATTAAGTAAATGTCCACTTTTTTACATAATTAAGTAAATGTCCATTTTTTCCAAAAATACCCCTCCTTCCCCATCCCTAACCCTTCCTTCTTCCCTCTTTGACCATTTTTAATTTTAACATTGACTAGTCAACATTGACTATTCCGGTCAACACCTGCATTTGATGACAATTTTTTGCTGACAGTTGAGTATATTTTTTTGGTGACAGTTAATTGTGACAATTATTTTGGTGACAATTAATTTTTTGTGACATTTTATTTTTTCCGGTGACAGTTAGGGAAAAATCTTTTCTAGTGACAATTGATTTTCTTTTTTTCTTGTGATAATTGTTGATGACAAAAAAATTTGGGTGAGAATTGATTTTCTTCCAGTGATAGTTGCCAGT
The DNA here is from genome assembly GCA_963922045.1 of Persicaria maculosa. Lineage (NCBI taxonomy): Eukaryota > Viridiplantae > Streptophyta > Magnoliopsida > Caryophyllales > Polygonaceae > Persicaria > Persicaria maculosa. The sequence goes on along the minus strand of OY998259.1, from coordinate 48,165,765 downwards.
AATACTTTTCCTCGGTGACAAATGGGGTTTTTCTGCTAATAGATGATTTTTCTGATGACAATTGTTGGTGACAACTATGAATGACGAGGTTGATGACAATATATTATCACCATGATATTGTAACCTTAAAAAAATTGTCACCATAACATTATACATTACCAAGACATTGCCACCAACTACATAACATTGTTTTCATATTGTTTAATCAACCGTATTGTCACCAACTTATAAAAAAAATTGTAACCAACCTTTTTTCAGTAATCTATTGACATCAACAATAAAATAGTGTAACCAACCTATTTTCATCAAACTTTGGTCAATAATCTATTGTCACCAATTACAAAACTTTGTCACCAATCTAGTGTCAACCACCTATTTTTAGAAATTAATTGTCACCAACGACAAAACAGTGTCACAAACCAATTGTCACCAACTATAAAACACTTTCATCAAACTAAAATGTTTACAATGATAATGTTATCACATTTTTCATCTAATATTAACACATTTTTGTTACAAAACTGAAACCCTAGAACAAGGGGATCATAGACCCAAGATGGGCTAAACCTGAGCAGACGAAAATTTGATGTACAATATAGTTTAGGGTTTAGGGTTTAGTCTTTAGGGTTTAGGGCCAAGGCCCTAAACCCTTAACCCTAAAATGTGTGTACAGTACCAATTTTATTAGATTTGTCATCTAGTATTAACGCATTTTTGTTATGAAACTGAAACACTAGAACTAGGGGAGCATAAACCCTAGAGGGGCTAAACTTGAGCAAACGAATAATTCGATATACAATACTATAATGACATCACATTTGTCATCTAATATTAACGCATTTTTGTTACAATAATAACCCTAAGTAGATGAAATTTGATGTAAAGTTTAACTTTATAATACTTAATTGTCAGACTACATCAACTTGCAAAAATATCAAAACAAAGGGGAACAGTTGAGACATTCATACTTAACATCCAAAATATCAAGACCCTCTATAGCCATCATCTCTCTCTATACGCATCCATATACTTGTCTGAAATAGCTTCAATACCACCATGAAATGCAAGACCCTCAATATATTTGATGGTATACATACCACAACTTCCACTACAATTGAACAAAAGGATAATGAAAATTACATTATAGCTAAATGAGATATAAATTCCATTTGTCACCAAACCAGAATATATAACTCTACCAATTGTCACAAATCTAAAAAAAACAACAAAATAACAACATAAATTCCATTTGTCACCAAAATAGAATATATAATTCTAGCAATTGTCACCAATCTAAAAATAACAACATAAATTCCATTTGTCACCAAAACAGAATATATAAGTCTACCAATTGTCACCAATCTAAAAATAACAACATAAATTCTATTTGTCACCAAAACAGAATATATAACTCTACCAATTTTTGGTGACAATTGTGTATATTTTCCGGTGACATTTATTTGTGATAGTTATTTTGGTGACAATTGACTTTTTTTGTGACATTTTATTTTCTTTCTAGTGACATTTAACGGAATTTTTTTCTGGTACTAGTGAACATTGTCACCAACCTATTGTCATCAATTATACAACATTGTCACAAATTTTTTATCATCTACTATAAAATATTGTCACCATCAATTTCTACTAACTAAATACTATCACCAACTACAAAATATTGTCACCAACTACGAAACACTATCATCAAATTATTTTCACCAATAAGTGAACACTGTTACCAAACACCAATTGTCACCTACTAAAAAACATTGTCACTAATCTATTATTCCTAAACAAAGAACATTATCACCCCCCTATTGTCACCAACCTACTTTAATAATCTGTTGTCACCAACAATAAAATAGTTTTATCAACCTATTGTCATCAAAATATTATTTCAACAAATATTTATCATCAAGACCATGTAATCACACAAAAAACTGTCATCACCATACTAACTACTTTAGTAATCTGTTGTCACCAACAATAAAATAGTGTCAACCTATTGTCATCAAAATATTATTTCAACAAGTATTTGTCACCAAGACCATGTAATCACAAAAAAAAAACTGTCATCATCATACTAAATATCACCAAGATAGTGTCACCAATAAAAAAAACGGAGAGATCTAGGTATACCATTAGACTTGACCTGTATTTTTTCACAACATATAACAATTGCTGGGGGTGAGAAGAATGAGATCATGATTGTAATCCGTTCATAAATCAATCATGATTGAAGAAATATATATACAAAAAATATAAAGTAATTTGATTTATGATTGGATTTGAATGAAAAAGAAGAAGAGCAATAGGAAGAGAAAGATGAGTCAATATAGTGCAATTACGATGGAGAAGCATCAAGTCTTCCAAATCTCAGGGACGTGAAGATCAATTGATGATAAGCCAATAATGTAATTGAGATCCCTAATTTTTAGAGGAGCGTTATCGAGAGGGAAAGGGATGCCTGAAAATAATCATATCAAAATATCAAAATATTTAATTAAATTTGCAATCAGCTCTGTAAACGACAGAGTATCATTCATTCAACCTTGAAAGTGAACATCCACTGTAAATTAAAGCGTTCTCTACCGGATCTCAGAGACGACTGCGTCACGGTTGTCGCCGGCGATCGTCTCTCGATGGATGCAACGACTGTGTCGATTGGAGACTGCGACGGTACGACGGAGGTTATCGACGCCTAAGAAGGCGATATATGGCGTTGGCAATGGAGATGAAGAGGAGAGGGAAACGGGGGAAAGGATCGCAGATCGCTGTTGGTTACCCTGAGGGATGGGAAGGGAAGGGGTAAAATATAATGAGGGTATTGTGGGTATTATGAAAATATTATGGACACTTTCTTAATTGCTAAATAAAAATGGACATTTACCTAATTAAGCATTCTATATGGACATTTCACCAAAATTTTCCTTTCAAAATTATGATAAAATATAAATAAAAAATAAACATATCATCTACTACTTGAACAAAGAGATCAATTCGAGAATGAAAAAGATTTGAACCAAAAAAAAAAGAATGAAAAAGACAAATCATTTCCCATATGCAAAAATCTAAAGAGGATAATATTTTTTGAAATTAGATTATAAGAGTCATTTCAATAGATATATTAATAAAGATTTCTTTATACATAATTATATAATATCACACTACATGTACTGTGCGTAGCACGAAAGAACATAAACACGATATTTAATAATTAATATATGTTATTGTAGAAATGCACTATTGATGAAAATATAAGAATGGGTAGAAGTTGATAGAGAAAGATCATTAATTTCAATTGAATTTGTTAATGTTTTACATTAATATAGATATACAAAATCTGATTTTCTTTTTGTTTTTATTTTTTTTTAAGAAAGATAATGCTCTTTTATTATGTTTGTTAATGTTATTGTAGATAAGAAAAATTGGTGGAATTCTTTTCATCTTTGATGGAAGACGGAAAGATACACGGAAAGATGGATCGAGTATTAATTTTTTTTCCCAATTTATTTGTATATCATTGCTCTAATGTCATGATATTTTCATTTTTATCATTAGCTAAATCTTTTTTGTTTATATTCAATAATCTTTTTTTGATCAGATTATATTCAATAATTTTAAGTGTATTAGAAAGTCAGATTGAAACATGTCCCGTGCATGGCACGGGCATGCTCACTACACTACTAAAAACGCAGGAAATAGCTATGGAAAATAGCAACGGCTTTAGCCACGAATGTCCGTTGCTAACCAGTTTAGCCATGGAATTAGCCACGGGCGCGCCATCCCTTGCTATTTGCCTCACAGCTAATAGCGACGGGCCGTTAGCCACGGATGTTACCAACGAACTTTCTATGCCCGTTGCTAAATCAGTGGCTAATAGTAGGTGGTATATGCCGTGGCTGTGGCTACGAACCCGGTTTGAAAACAGGGTTCGTGGCTACAAGCTGGTGATGAACCGTGCCGAGTTCATTGTCGATCCGTTGCTAAGGCCGTTGCTAAGGTCATTACTAGTGTTGTTGGTGGGGTCGTTGCTAATTTTGTTGCTAAGGTTGTGGGTAGCGCCAGTTATACTACCGTTGCTATTTTTAGGCTAATTTCGTGTCGTGGCTCATGTTGTTGATGGTTTCGTGTCATTGGTTCGTTTCATTTTGGGGTGATATTGTGAATGCAATATATATAAATACGATACGAAAGACATACATATAAAGTCATAACATGTTACTAGTGCAAACGAAACAGTCATCCAACAAAAACAACATAAGTCTAAACCAAAAGTAGTTGTTCGGGCAGCAAACGAAACACATATAGCCGGACATAGTTGTTTGACATTCCAAAAGAGGCATCCAAATCCAAACAGTTATATATACGAACCAAGCAAAAGAACAGAAGTCCAAACCACCAAACTGCACTTAAGCCTGCAGCTTACTTTGATTTTGATGTGTGTTTGCCCTTGTAGAAATCCCTCATGGTGCTAAGAAGCGTCTCCTGCATTCGATCTCCAAAGGATGACATCTCTTCCCTGAGATTTGTGGCTACCTGCGTCTGCACTTGATCTCCCAACTCCACCATTTCTTTCCTCAAGTCTTCCTTGATTGTTGAGAGTTCAGTCATCATGCAGTCTTTCAGATTGCCACTACTACGAGCTGCAGAATTCTGTCCACCCGTGCGTGCATAACGTCCTGAACGCATGTGTTGAGACTCTGATCCCATGCCATGAACCCGGCCTTTCTTGACACCACCTGTTGCCTTGAGCCAAAGCTCATTCGTGTCAACCGAATGGGATCCATTGTCAAAGACTGCATCATCATCCAATGTTTCTTCGTCAAGTATCTGGTCATACTTGTCCTATAAATTGAAAGGAAACGAAATGAATATCCAAACCAATCATATACAGATATTAACATATCAATATGTAGAAGAATCAGCTTGCAACATCAGTAGCTATAACAAGGATGAATCGTGGAAATCAGTTGGTAAATAACTAACTTCCAACTTAGCAGAAGACAACAACAGTATAGATAGCAACAACAACGACACATTCCTAGCAGAAGACAACATCAGTATATATAGCAACAAGAACGACACATTCCTAGCAGAAGACAACAAGGTGAAATCTTAAGATAATGCAGAAATAACAAGGTCATATCTTAAGACAATGCAGGATTAACAAGGCCAAATCATGGACACGTTCCTTTATGAAACATAACAACAAGATCGACAAAATAGCATCATTCTTAAGACAATGCATTCCTTTCTGAAGGAGAACAACAACAACAGCGTAGCATCAATCAGCAGTATACAGAACAACAACAGCGCAACATCAATCAGCAGTATACAGAACAACAACAGTATACAAAACAACAGGAGCATTAAAAAAAAGTAAGGGTCATCAATAGGATCAATTATGGACATAACACAAACAGTAAGCATTTAAAATATTAAGGGTTTAAATTCAAGTTACCACAGTTTCTTGGCATTGAGTGCCCGTCCAAGAACCATCTCGTTTTCTATGACACCTTTCAAAGGTTTGCTTTGGTGTGGGCTCCTTTCCAAGCTCCGTCCTCTATGAAAACAAAGGTATTCGTTTAGTTATGTAGGAAAATGAAATGCATTGAAAATAAATGGGAAAATAAGTTATGTAGGTAATTTAAACTGCATACAAGTCGATTCTTGATAACAGTTATTGAAACTGAACCACCGCTGAAAATTGGACTGCCCTTTTGTGTTGCTATGGCTCTGTTTTGCTTGTTCACTTCAGATTGATGTAGGAATTTGTCGTATTTTCCCCATTTCTCCCACATGTTCTTCCATATCACTTGCTTGACCCACGTAGGCTTTTTCTTTGTTAGTCCAGTGCGTGCCTTCCCAAAAACATTCCTCAAGTGGTCACCTCCCCTAGTGTTGAAAGCCTTGTGAACTACTGAATCTGGGAATTCATTTTCATCCCATGCACATCGATGCTACACATAGTGAAAAAACAGTGGATTAAAGACTATATATATGTGTGTGTGTGTGTGTGTGTGTGTGTGTGTGTGTGTGTGTGTGTGTGTGTGTGTGTGTGTGTGTGTGTGTGTGTGTGTGTATTCATGCATCCAAAAGAAATAAAAGTAACCAGTAAAGAGATAATTGTATTGTACCTTGAACATTTCCCACCATAGCTCCTTCATTTGGTCAGGGACATCACTCCAGCGTATGTATGGGCCATCGAAATGCGAGTGAATGATATGCGTCAGGACTCCAAATGCAGGATTGGTTGCATCGAATCTTCATCAGGTAATTCATCAGGCCATACATAGAAAGTAGGAGATGTATTAGCATTGGTCAATTACTTATAAATTAATTAGAATATATAACAATACATACAATTGAGATTTATACAGAATACATATAATTGAAATGCACCAATCATAAGGAGCTTTTGATTTCAGATTTATACAGAATACATCCAATTGAAATGCACCAATCATAAAGAGCTTTTTAATTCAGTGTAATGTCAATAAGAGGACTCCAAATTCATTACTTACTCAACTGACTGATCAATCATAAAGAGATTTTTAACTCAGTTTTATACAGAATGCAAACAATTGAGATGATGACATGGGCATCACATAGTCCTAATACATACTCAGTGCACAATACATATATCAAACAGTTAGTTGAGCATCACACAGTCAGTTGAGCAGCCAAGTTCAATTACTTAGAAATTATGAAACCACATCAGCCAACATATACCAATAAATTCAGTTTTATACATAATGCAAACAACTGACTGATCACACAGTCCTACTCATACATACTTAGTGCAGAATACATACAAACAACATCAATCATTGAGCAGCCGAGTTCAATTACTTAGAAATTATGAAACCGAAATCGAAAGACATTTCACTTACGTTCCATTAACGAGTGCAATTGCAACTTTTTTGTTCCACCTAGAAGATTCCTCACTTCCTTGGGCAGCTGAGTCATTGTGGGCAGCTGAGTCATTGTGGTTCTCAGAGATGCTCTTCTCTGTCCTTGACGATGACTGAATGTCATTGTTGTTTGACACTTCAAGCTGAGGTTGAGATTCGGAGGACTCCTGAGTTGCCACAGCGGAAGTCGAGGGCCCAGGTTGAGAGGAGTTGGGTTGGGCGGGCGCAGAGGGTTCAGCGTTCACCATTAGTTGGGAGGGGGCAGGGGTTTGAGATCTTGTCTGTGTTTTGGTCAGGTGAGGTGGGGCTTCAGAGGGCGCAGCGGGAGTAGATGTCGCCGGTGGGGAGGGGCGAATGGGTTGAACTCTCCGTGGTGATGCTCTGGTATTGGGTTTAACTGGTGGAGAGGGGGCAGTGGATTGATGTTTCCGGGGAGACGCTCTAGTAGGAGGTTGGACCGGTGGAGAGGGTGCAATGGAGGGTTTAGGGTTAGGGTCGGTTACCGTTGGAGAGGGGGCGGTGGATTGATTTTTACGGGGAGACGCTCCAGTAGGAGGGTGGACCGGTGGAGAGGGTGGAGTGGAGGGTGGACCAGTGGAGGGTTTAGGGTTAGGGTCGGTTACCGTTGGAGAGAGGGCGGTGGGTGAATGTTTCCTGGGTGAAAACCTTGTAGGAGATGCGAGCTTTGGAGTCCTCGGCCGTACTGCCTTCGTCGGTGTTCTGGTTGGAGCCAGTGGTGGTCTGGAGGTGAAGCTCGTATGAGGAGTAGATTTCCGTGTGACGCCTCCTCTCATGATTGAAGCGATTCAGAGAGTTAGGGTTTGAGCGATTGAGAGATCGAGAGGAGCGATTCAGAGAGAGAAGGGATTGAGAGAGTTAGGGTTTGAGCGATTGAGAGTGAGGAGAGAGAGGATCGGGTTTGAGCGATTGAAATGTGAGGAGAGAGGAAAGTGAGAAGAGAGAGGATCTCTGAAATCCCAAACTTTTCACTTCGAAATTTAGATTTCCCTCCCAACTTTTCGATTTCCCTCCCAATTTTTCACTTTATGGAATTCACACACACACACACACACACACACACACACACACACACACACACACACACACACACACACACACACACACACACACACACACACACACACACACACACACACACACACACACACACACACACACACACACACACACACACACACACAACAATTACACTATCTAAATATGTATATGTATATATATATATCCATATATATATAATAAGAAAGTAAAAATTGTGCACTGCCTATATAATATATAGACAGAGATTAAAATTTTTATTTTATTTTCATTTGATAAGAAATAAATCTTATTTTATTGTCATGATTATGTATAATTAGTAGCATATGTATTATACTATTGATTATATCACTATCTAAATATGCATATATATATATATATATATATATATATATATATATATATATATATATATATATATATATATATATATATAATATATCAATTACGTTGCTAAAGTGGTTTAAAAACAAGTTTTACTATCTAAATACACACACACACATATATACAACAATTACACTATCTAAATATGTGTATATATATATATATATACATATATATATATATATATACATATATATATATAATAAGAAAGTAAAAATTTGTGCACTGCCTATATAATATATAGACAGAGATTAAAATTATTATTTTATTTTCATTTGATAAGAAATAAATCTTATTTTATTGTCATGATTATGTATAATTAGTAGCATATGTATTATACTATTGATTATATCACTATCTAAATATGCATATATATATATATATATATATATATATATATATATATATATATATATATATATATATATATATATATATCAATTACGTTGCTAAAGTGTTTTAAAAACAAGTTTTACTATCTAAATATGTACACACACACACACATATATACAACATTAATTACATTGGTAAAGTTTTTTGAAAACATGGGTTTACTATCTAAATATGTATATGTATACAACAATTACATTGCTTAAAGTTTTGAAAAGTTACGTACTTTAGGTTGTAGATTAAGTATAATACCTTGATCACTACATTAATTGAATACTCGACACTCCACTATATATCTTGATCGAAACTACCTCGACCAATCTCGGTGAATCGGAAATAGGTAAACCCTAAACAATTTAATTAACTCACATTTTGTAAGAACGGAAAGAACTATATATCTCGATCACATGCAAGTCACAACACCAAATATAAGAAATGTGTATGAAAAATGGTTTTTTTTTATTTCAACCCTATAAGAGCCACATATTTTATGAAAAACGAGACAAACTATCTTGATTGATCACGATATCACGTATGACGAATATGTATATGAAATGTAAGAATTATGATAACGTACTAAAAACGAAATATAAGAACCAAATACCACTCGATCTATATATATATTGAGTGTACGTTTTAGCTATCGTCATCTAACCCGAAACCCTAAACCCTACATTGGAAAACACGCCACATGGACGTCGGAAAACTATATTCACCAGTCAATCTAATGAGTGATATCGACCCTAAACCCTAAACCCTATACCCTAAACCCTAAACCATAACCATAAACCCTAAACCTAAACCCTCAACCCTAAATTGGAGGATTACTGTTGGAGAAATTACCAATTTGCCATGTATACTTTCTTTTCCATATTCTTTTCATAGGAAAATGAAAGAACGCAGCTTGGCCGGAGAGAAATGTGTCGAGACGAACGACGCTTGGCCGGAGAGATCTAGTAGATATCGAAGAGAAGAGTCTGCGACCGAGGGGTGGGGACAACAAATTAAAGGGCAGAGGCTTTCTAAGGATGATAGAGGGTTGGGGACAACAACGCTCATCCATGAACTCAAATGCTCGGAGAAGAGTCGACGACGAATCTTCAATCGAAAGGTGCAAGCATGGATTCCCTGCGAGATTGCAAACTTGCAAATACACTAGAAATTCGGGAAGACAATTTTATGTTTGTCCATTATGGAAGGTATGATTCCAATCATTCATTTATCTAACTTTAATTTTGGATTTCGATTTGGGAAAACTGTTAGGGTTTTGGAATTTCATTTAAATTTTAAGGATTCCACTGTAGATATGAAACTGGCATTTCGAATTCGGTCAGATTTCAATTTTAGGGAATTGTTGATATACACAGTTTCAAACTGGCATACTATGGTTGTGATTTTCTGTCAGATTCCCTATGTTTTCCATTATCGGCTTGAGTTTGTACAGGTTTCAATCATAATGCTTGCGAGTTTGGTAATGCTTGTGAATTTGGTTGTGATAATGCTTGTGATTTTCTGTCAGATTTGCTAGGTTTACCGTTTCGAATTTGGTTGTGATTTTCTGTCAGATTTCTGTCACAGTTTCAATCATGAATTGGACTTAATGCATAATGCTTGTGAATTTGGTAATGAATTGGGCTTACTGCATAATGTTTGTGAACTTAATGGATAATGGTTGTGAACTTAAGCTTGTGAACATAATGCATAATGGTTGTGACCTTAAGCTGGTTGTGAACTTAAGCTTGTGAACATAATGCATAATGCATAATGGTTGTGAACTTAAGCTTATGAACATAATGCATTGGGCTTACTACATAATGTTTGCTATGTTTTCCATTTCGAATGCTTGTGAACTTAGTCAGATTTGCTATGCTTGTGATAATGCTTGTGACCTTAAGCTTGTTGAATGGTTTTTCTGTCAGATTCCCTATGTTAGATAATGCTTGTGATTTTCTGTCAGATAGCACTGGTGTATGCATAATATGGTTTTGTTTTTCTGTCAAATCTGTTAGCAATGAAAGTTGAAATAAGCTTGTTACCCTGTTTTGGTCTGATATATTTTTTAACTTGTTTGTAGGAAGATGAAAAGTGCACCTACTTTAGATGGTTGGATGCTCATGACACTAACAAGAGCATGAAGATCCAAAGAGAGAGCTATGGTGTTGTTATCACAAATGAAGATCATGGAGCCTCTGATTTCATTAGGTTGAGCACTGATTTTGTGAAGATCCAAAGGGAGAATGTAGTGCTGAAAATCGTAGTAGGTGTCATGTTTGTTATCTTGTTGATTGTGTTGGTGAAAATTTGAAATTAGTAGTAGGTTTATGTCTTAAGGGAAATGTGAATTATGTAAAACTTTTATCCGCACAAGGTGTATTATGTAAAACTGATCAGACAACTATGACAGTTTCAATTTCAGACTGGAAGGAAGGTTTTCAACTGATTTACTCATATGGCAATTTTTTTTTATTTTCACTCTATGCATGTATGGAAATTTTAGCTTATAAAGTAATAAGAGATCAAGGTACAACTAGAAGATTTTTTGGGATAGCAAACAACAAGGTTGTTAGTTTCATGGAGCCTCTGATTTTTTGGGATAGCAAACAACAAGGTTGTTAGTAATAAGAGATCAAGGTACACCAGCCAGCAAATGCAGTTTCAAGATTTTTTAGCTTCAATCTGATGCAGTTTCAGGAATTCAAAATAACAAACATGCAGCAAGCGGAATCTGATGCAGCTAGAAGAATTTTTAGCTTAAATATGAAGGATGTCGCAAGGTTGTTAGTCAGAGTAGTAGCTTGTTGTGGCCTCAAATTCGTCCTCTTCTTGTTCAACATGAAATTCATCCTCGACGTGGTCGACAAGCCCCACATCGTCGGTATCGTCACAGACTTCGATCGCACCTGAAGGATCTCGCAAGGTTGTGATCGGGTTGTCTACTTCTATGTTGATAGAGAATTCTGGAGTGATGACTTCAGCCGACTGATAAGCATCTGGTACAGCTTGGCCCTCGGTATTCCACCGTTGTTCAATCCGGTTGCGAGGCCGTGTCTTGCACACATGCCACCATTCCATACGCTCACGTGTGGCTTCTGGATATTGAAGATAATAAACCTGCAGTGCTTGTTGTGCGAGTACAAAAGGCTCATACCGTCTATACAATTTCTTTTGATTGATTTCGATAAACTGGTAGATTGGATGAACTTGTGTCCCACGTGTCGTTGGATCAAACCATCGACACTTGAACAGGACAACATTTAGCGGATGAGCAAGTGCACTTGGGTACTTGAGCTGGATGATTTCTTCAAGGAGACCAAAAAAATCCGATTCAGGACTCGCGTAGTTGGACCCTCGAACACAAACCCCACTGTTCATTGTCGATTTCCCAGCACCATGTTGCAGAGTGTGGAACTTATACCCATTGGAGAAGTATGCTGGCCAAGAAATTGCTTTCACGTTAGGACCCCATGCCAAACTCCACAACAGATCTCCATGACCAATTCCATTTCCTCTATCTAAGGCCTACAGAACACATTTGTGAAACTTAAACATGAACAAATTAATGTACGTATATAAGCATTATATTTTGGTAATGTAAACTTACATAATTCTTAAACCATTGCGCGAATTCATTTTCAATGAGGTCATCTCCAACATCATCCCCCATGACAGTCTCAAAGATCCTACACCATAATATAAAGTTGAGCAATCTAAATAAATATATTTATACTTATACGTAAGCAAAAAAAATATATACATGTATACTTACTCAATGTATGGTTGCACCTCCGGACAGTTGAGCAACACGTATGTGTGTGCGGCCCTCCACTCCTCATCTTCGGTCAACCACCGTATTTGCTGCTTCCCACTACCCTTGCCGGGATAATTGAAAATAGAGAAAGCACAATCGCCGTCGTCAACGATGTCATTTCTCGCTGGTCTCCTCAACCTTGAAGGAACATGCGAAGGGAAGTAGTGCACGGAGAAATAAGCTATTTCTTCCCGTAAGTATGCCATCACGATCGACCCTTCCACATTACTCTTTTGAACGATCTTTCGTTTCAACTAGAATAAATTTCTCTCGAACGGATACATCCATCGATAATGTACTGGGCCACCTATCATGGCCTCATATGGCAAATGGACGATCAGATGTTCCATTGAGTCAAAAAATGACGGTGGGAAGATACGCTCCAACTTACAGAGCAACAGAGGAATCATCGATGTGAGCTGCTCCATGACAGAAACTGATAATGTCGACGAACAAATTGTTTCGAAGAAGACACTCAACTCAGTTAAAGGACCCCATACAGTTGGATGCAACAACTCTTTGAAAGCAATCGGCAGGAGTCTCTCCATAAACACGTGACAGTCATGGCTCTTCATCCCACCGAGGCTACAGTCGTCACTCTAAACACATCTTCCTATATTAGACGCATAACCATCAAGAAATTTAACGGTCCTCAACCACTTACCAACCTTTCTCTTCTCCTCTCTTGACAATGTATATATTGCTTTAGGTTTTGCACCCAAGTAGTCATCATCTACCTCCAACTCAGGTCGATGACAATATAGGCGAAGGTCCTTTCGGGCATTCAAGTTATCCTTTGTCTTCCCAGGGATATCCATGACAATGTTGAAAACATTGTCAAACACATTTTTCTCAATGTGCATAACATCGAGATTGTGTCGGATTAGAAGGTCCTTCCAATATGGAAGTCTCCAAAAAATGCTTTGTTTTGTCCACTTATGGGAAACCCCATACTCATCACACTGGAAGGAAGGATCCTCCATGACCGTTGGCAAATCATGGACTCGCTCCCAAATCTGCTCCCCTGATAGCAATGGAGGTGGCAATGCTGTTTCCACATGCCCTTTGTAGAAGTCCTTCTTGTTTCTACGGAAGGGATGAGAAAGATCTAAGAATTTCCGATGACAATCAAACCAACAAGCCTTCCGTCCATGTTGAAGGCGAAAAGCATCAGATCCTGCTTCCATACAAATCGGACAAGCCAACTGACCGGCAGTGCTCCATCCAGACAACATAGCATATGCAGGGAAATCACTGATGGTCCAAAAAGCCGCACGCATAACAAAGTTCTCTCTCCTCGAGGCATCATAGGTTATGATACCAACATTCCACAACTGCATCAACTCATCAATAAGAGGTTGGAGGCAAATTTCAATCAACTTCTTTGGGTTTCGAGGACCTGGCACTATCAACGACAGAAACATGTGCTCGGTTCTCATACACAAATGGGGTGGAAGATTGTAAGGAGTGAGAATCACGGGCCAACATGAATAACTATGACCAGAGTTATTAAATGTAGCAAAACCATCCGTGCATAAGCCCAAACGAATATTACGAGGCTCGTAGGCAAAATCAGGATGCTTTGTGTCTAACCTCTTCCATGCTGCTCCATCTGAAGGATGAGACATCATTCTCTCCTCTGTTACGTGATCTGCATGCCAAGTCATATGGCTGGTTGTCACCTCGGAAGCATATAGTCTCATAAAACCTTTTGTTCACGACGCTTCCCTGTAGCACTAACAACATATCTTGCCTGACCACAACACTTACATGATTCTTCATTCGCATCACTCTTCCAATACAACATACATCCGTTGGGACACATTGCTATTCTTTCCACCAGTAGCCCCAAATTTCGAACTATCTTCTCAGTTTCATAGTAACTGGTGGGAATCTTGTGGTCATCAGGTAGCACTTCATCGTACAATTGCACGAAACCATTGAACAGACTTTGAGGAACATTATAGTCACACTTCAAGCTCATAAGTCGGCTCACAAAAGACAATTGTGTGTGTGTAGTACACCCAGAGAACACATGTTCATCAGCTGCTCTCAGCACATCTGCAAATTGCGTGGATAACAGATTAGCCTCCTCGGTTGCTACCGGGTCTTCCCTCATTTCATCGACCTCGTTAACTTCAGCTGGTTGGAATTGAACATCATCCCCATTATTCGTAACATCGTCGACATTAATATACGGGCTAAACCATGACGGAGGAATAAAGCTTGGCCCCGCAACGTCAAATACCATCCTCTGTTCTGCCTTTAACTGATCATACATAGCCCACTGGTTGCCCCCTACCATCGGCTCATTAGATGGAGGTGAAATAGTTTCACCATGTGCTGTCCAACAATAATAACCGACCATAAACCCGCGATGATATAAATGGTTCTTCACAGTATCTACTTTCTTGAATTTGCAATTCACACATTCCGTACATGGCCCGAACACCGAAACCGAAACCGAACTGAAAATTTCGATTCAGCCCAAATACTAATCAGATCGAGCTACGGGCCGCATTTTTCTAAATTTCGGTTTCGGGCCAAAAACCGAAACCGAAAAACCGAATTTTAGTAGGTTTTTTTATATAAATGGAGAAATACCCCTATTTCATTTCCTAACTCCCCACTCTCCAGTTTGCTCGCTCCTCTGCGCCGCCTCTCGACCTCTACCTCTCCAGTTCACCTCTCCGCCTCCCCTCTTTTCTCCGCCCTATCTTCGTTGATCGTCTCTCGGCCTCCACCACTTAATCTCTTTGGTTCACCTCTCCACCTCCCCACTCCTCTCCGCCTCTCTTTTCGTTGTTGAACCTGAACAAATTAAGGTTGCCTCTTCAACTCCGGTGTCAATAGCGATGGCCTCGTATGTCATGACCTCCCTCTCGATTGATGTTCCCCCTCTCTCTCGTAGTCTCGTTCTCTGTCCGAACTTAGAGATGGACGCAGTCATTCGCTCATATTAGCCCTCGCCTCCTTTTACTGTCGCATCTCTCCTATCCAGTTGGGTATTTTGCAACTATAATTAGTTGTTTATCAATTTTTTTTATGCCAATTAGATAATCAATTAGTATTGAAGACATTGGAATTTTTTGTTTTATATAATGTATGTTTATTGTGCAAAACAATATTTGGTTTCAGTATGTCAATTAGTATTGAAGACATTGGAATTTTTTGTTTTCCAGTGTAAAATGTATGTGTATTGGTAAAAACTACAAGTTTGTAAAGAAATTTTTAGGCAAAAATAAAGGCAAACACAATTCGGTTTTTTCGGTTCATTCGGGCCTCGGGCCGAAAAAAACTGAAAACCGTTTAATCGGTTTCGGGTCGAGCTACGGTCCTACCTTTCCAAAATAATCGGGTCGTCGGTTTTGGCCCGACCCGTTTAACTCGGTTCGGTTCGGGCCGGTTCGGCCCGTTTGAGCAACCCTAGCTCCGGGTGATGCCGCTGAACAGAAAACGAAGGGGTTGTAGCAGTTGTGCGTCTGAGAGGGGTGTAGAAGGGTATAGTGTGAACTTACAAAAAGTTTAGGCATCCTTGTGTAAATAGGAAGGCAATTCACTTAGGAGTGTGGATTGTTTCCCGCTCAAAAGATTGTTAGACTTTATTTGTATAAATAAGAGAGAAGGGGCTAATCTCCCAAGTAACAAACATTTTTCTCTCATCTTCTTGATCAATTTAGCAAAGCTCTCTCTATGAACTCGATTTCATATTAATCCACGTGGTATCAGAGCCGGGTTCGACTAGTTGTGGTCAGGCCTCTATCTGGTGGGGTTGTTGGTCGTAGGCATGTCGCGGGCATTGTGGTACCCATCTAAGCGCATGTGGCAAGTGCAACTTGTTGGCTAAAAATGCCGTTGCACTTGAGGAGGCGTGTTGGAATGTGGTTGTCCCACATCGGTAATCTAGAGAATACTTGAACAACATACAAGGTTGAAGGGCTACTCCTCTCATAGCCAATTGGTTTTGAGATGGAACCCCGTTCGGGTTTATATGTTGTTTGAGTCTCTCGTATGTGGGTCCGCACACACGATCTCCCCCCCAGCGTCTTGACTCCACCGGACCCAGCCGAGTTAACATGGTATCAGAGCGAAATCAGTGATTTCGAGTGAATCATGGCCGCTGATCGACGACTAACGATGGCAGAGATGCAAAGTCCATTGTTTTTGCATCCATCTGATGGTCCCAACTCGATCGTGGTGTCGGAGAAACTTGCAGGGGCTGGGAATTACAGATCTTGGAGGAGGAGTATGGAGATCAACCTTTCCACAAAGCGCAAGATCGGTTTTGTCAAGGGAACGGTGACCAGGCCTTCTGATGTTGCTGTGAAAGCTGATCAAAGGGATACATGCAATAATCTGGTAATCGCTTGGATTATGAACTCCATTTCTGATTCAATTGCAAAATCTGTGTTGTGTATAGAATCTGCTAGGGAAATCTGGTTGCAATTTGAAAAACGATGAAACAGACATGCATTTTGATCAACGAGTATTATACTCGTATGAAGACGATTTGGGAAGAATTAGATGCAATGGATACTATGCCTCATCTAGTTGGGGTGTCGACAGATGTTGTCGAATACCTCAGGAAAATTGATCAAATCAAGCAGGAACAAAGATTGTTCCAGTTCTTGAATGGTTTGGATGAAACTTACAGTGCTCAAAGGAGCCAAGTGTTGCTGATGTCGCCTTTGCCTAATGTTGAAGAGGCATGTGCACTGATTCAACAAGAAGAGAGTCAGTGAGAGGTGTTAGACATGACTCACAACAATGCAGATGAGTCATCTGTGATGTACAACAAGTCTGAAGGAAAATGCAAGGTATGTGGAAACAAATGGCATCCGAAGGAGAAATGTTAGACTATCATTGGAGGCCTCAGGAGATCAAAATGACAGCAATTGCAGCTCAAAAATCAAGGGAACAAAGGGCTTATGGAGTATTGGAAGACATTTGCACCCAATTAGCACTGCTAAACTGCAGAACCGAAGCCAATGTCTTAATCATTCAGAAAAGCTGATGAAGCAACGACTCTGTGAACCCCAGGTAAACGCTTGAGCTTTACCCTTTTTCTTTTCTTAATTTTGTAGCTCGATTTGCAATCGGATCGAGTTTAAGGCCATTTGGGATTTGATTTTGTACGAAGTGGTACTTGATTCATCCCGATTTGAACCCGTATGTGCTGGTATTTGGAGAATCTGAGATTTGACTATCTCAGAGAAGACACCCCCTTTCTATTTAGTTAGAGGTGACAAGGCCATGGTAGGTTTTGGTCCTTCCAATTGATCACAATCAGCCCACAAATTTTTGCTTTGATTTTGTTTTAACTGAAAGGGCAAAGGCGATGTATATTATCCCGCTCTTTCAATTTGATTCTTTTCCAGGACCTCAATTTCGTTTACCTTCTGCGGTTTCAGCCTTGTAAGGCCACTTGCTTCAGGTTTAATTAAGGAGCCGATTGTGTCTTGTTATGGAACTTTAAAATTATTTGTGAGAACCCCAACTTGTATTTGTTCATTAGAGATTTTTTTTTAATCTTTCCAGACCTCAAGGATGACGTATTAGTAGTTGATCAGAATTGTCATTTGGTTTCGGTCTTCATCAATTCTTCCTGCTGTTGATGCTTTTGAGTTGTCAATTTAGCAGAGCTCCGCCCCCAGAAGCCGATCCTCATTGGGATCGAGTGTAGTGGCGAAAGTATTTACTTTCAAGCCAACTACGGGATACCCTCAACCTACTACGTGGTACATTCCAGGTAAGAAAGTTAAACCTTTCGAATCCTTAAGGAATGCAACACTAGGCGAAAGTATGTATAACCGATTAGCCATTGAAGACTGAACCTGTTTAAAGAAGAACAAACCAATTAGTTTTGCAAGGAAGCTAATAAAGCAGTTTAAAGGGTGTACCCTCGGATGCTTCTTGTCTTGCTCTTGAATTACTCTGCGTGTTGTGCCTGAACTGCAGCTTTACTTTCTTTCTTTCTCTTTGTATGCTTTGATTTCTTTTTTGGTGAGCTTGTGGGTTTCTCAGACTTCTACAACCCCTGAATCTGTCTTCCCTTTTATATTACGTGCAATAGGAAGTTATCCCAGGTAACCTCCCCTTGCAGCGGTTCTCTAGGCCACCTCCCCACTTTTCTGTCAGTTACAACCCTTCTAAAAAAAACTGTAAACCAGCCTTTCTCCTGATTTATCTGAATTATATTTTTGTTTTGTTTGGGCTACTTTTGCACTACTACAGCTGGCCCAAGTACCGTAACACACAAAAGCCCATTTCTCCAATCAAGCCAAACATTCTTGGCTTTAGGCTTAATTTAATTTTATAAAATTATGGACATGATGAATTTGCAAAATTTTACATTTCAACAGTTGCCCCCCGAACTTTGTACGAGTGAAATTTGGTTGAGCTCGTTCAAAGTTTGGCATCAGCACGAACATATAGGCCCATACTATGCTGATATCACATGTGTTAAGAGTTTCACCTTGCTTATGATAACCCTCTTCCCCTTTGAACATATTCTCTAAAACAAATCCAAATCAGGATCTTGGATATGGCTTGATTTGTAACAACCCTCCTTATCTTACTGAAATTTGAATTTGAAGGGAATACCATTTTTTTTTTTGCTCTTTGTGAAGAAGCCTTCCTAACTTACAGAGGGAACGTTTTGCTCTTTGTGAAGAAGCCTTGCTACAACATCAACTGGAAAACAATGGCAGATAAGACAACCGAGGTATGAATCCTTCCTCCCCTGGCTTTTCCATAATCATCTATAGGCTTTTTTTTTGGCTTCTGACTAAATGTTTTTTTTTCCAGAAATCTGTTATGAGATCTCGTTGTGAAGTTGGGTCTCAAAGAGCACCTGGAAGGAATGGCAAAGAAGTTTCCGAGGGTCCTCTGTATAATAGAACTCTTTCCTTGACAGAAATTAAGGTCACGCCTCCTAGTAGCGAATTGACCATACTGTTCGAAAAGGAAGAAGTACCAGAGGGAGGCTTAATTTGTTCTCTGTATGAAGATGAAGGTTGTATAAGACCTCGCAAGGAGTTTGGAGCAAGATTTAAGGCTACTCTTCTTGAAAAGGTATGTCTTAAAGATGACTTAAAACTCCCTCAAGCTGAATTTTACCCCACTTTGAAGAGGCTCTTGGACGGGCCTCGAAATTGGGGCGTTGAGTTTGCTTTTTGTGGGTTATCCTCCTTCACTGCATATCTTATGGAGTAGACACAACGCATTCTTGACAACTACAAAGAACCCCTAGAGAAAGCTCGTATTTATGGGCTTGTCGGAATCACCCAGTTTCCCTATGATTACAATAAAAATGTTTGGAAAACATTATGTGAACAGTGGGGTCCCTTGACTAACACCTTTCATCATGGTGGGGGAGAAGTTGGGATTTCTTTGAATGACTTGAAGGTAATCGGTGGTTTGCCTATTTTGGGTGACCCTTACGAGTAGTATTTGCCACCGAACGAGCAGCTATTGGATGAAGCTAAATACCCTCCTACTGTAGTAGAACTTCTACAGATTTATACCAACCTTTGTCGTCATGACAGTACCTCAGAGGTAACACCCATTCCACCCATAACTCCCCCTTTTTTTTAGTGAAAACAAAATTGACCGAGGTGCTAATGTTTTGCCTTTACCTGCTGTTAGGTGTCCTGGCACAAGTGGATTCGACATTTCTATAGGGGTAAACTACAGTTTACCGCCTACGGCAAAGACTCGTCAGGGTCTCGTAAGAAGAAGTCTCATCTTTCTTTGGAGTTAGAAGCGGATTCAAAGGACCCACTACCTTTGCGTGTTTCTACTGAGGGAGAACTCGCGACTTATCTAGCTCTTCTACTAAGCAGGTTCGTTTTACCTTTTGGGCCAAAGTCTGTAAGACCCGAGGCATTTGTGATGGCTTCATTTATGGCTCGAGGGCAAAGAATTTCACTTGCCCTGACTGTCTTGGGGCATATATGTCATGGTTTAGGAAAGATGACCACCTACCCAGGTAACCCATGTAGTGCTAATCCCAACTTTGGCATTCATTTTGTGATTGGTTGGATAGCTGAATACTTCCCTTGTCTGTACATATGTCGCCCCGACGATGAGTTTGATGGTAGTTTTCCCTCTTTATCAAAGTATGCTGGGGTAAATGGTCATGACAAAAGCCTCTACCAAGCCAGACTCATCTTTAGAGGTACTGAACGTGTGCACTACCGGGCTGCAGACTTTGGTTTGGGGACGGGTGATCGAGACTACGATGATTCTGATGAATTATCTGACGAGTGTTTTGAGCAGCTGCTACCTATTCGACATGCCTTTCTACCCGTCCGTTTTGGAGCCACAATGATGCTGGAGCCCTACTATCCGAATAGGTATGCCCGACAGTTTGGATTTGACCAAGGCATTCCTGATGGCTCGTTAGCACTTCCCATAAGTAACCGAAGCAAGAGGTCGCTGGAAAGCATTGCCATTGCATACACACAATTGTTTAAAATATGTACTGGTGCTATATTTCATATCCCACACAACTATCACATGGGAACTTATACTTATGACTATTGTGGATGGTGGGCTAGGGTCTCTGCACCTTATCTGACACAATCCTGCAACAAGATCAACTCTATTTTGACTGGTAGGCCCTGTGTTGAAAGGCCCGTCTTTGTGATTACAGACTCTAGCTAGGATTGTCGCCACTGGTGTAAGGGGAGCCGTAAGAGTTCTTGACGAACATGAGCGGCCCAAAAGAAAAGGTAAACTTGCTTGCTTAATTAATTCCTCACTTTATTTTTGTGGCAATTCACGTATTAAAGTGAAAGAAACTAATCTCCTTGTAGGAAGAGAATCTTCAAACGACAGTCGATACTTCAAACAACAACATCGTCGTAAGGGATCAGAGAGCTCCCCATCTGATGGTCTTCATGATTTGTCCCTTGGTGACAATTTTTCTGTTTCGGACAACTCAATTTTTGTTGAGGATCATGACCCCATTTTCAACATGGTTGAGAACATTGCTGAAACACCTGTTAGGATGCCTCAAGCACCGACTTCAAGCATGAACATGGAGTCTCCAGGCATGATTTCTGCCTCGTCGCTTCCTGTAAGCCTACAAAATCTGCTCGCGACCTCGATGGCCGATTGGATTCGTGATAGTATTGCCACCAACATTAGCAATATTGTGAAGGTGTTTTTAGATTTGCAATCGCCAACAGCTTTGTCAGCTAAGAAAGCCTTCGTATTGCAGTCCTTAAAGACCGTTCAGGCCATGGCAGAAGCTAATGGGGTTGATCTCACATGGTTTATCACCAAAGTTCAAAACCTAGTCGACAACGTTGAAGATGTTGCCAGGATGATTGTTGTTGTGGATGTGAAGCGTATCGAGCATCTTTCGGCTCAACTCGATGAGTGTTCTTCAAAGCTTACATTGAAGAAATATCAGTTTTCCCAACTAGCAGCTCAGTGGTCTTCTGATTTGCAAGAAGAAGAAAAAGGAATTTTGCTTTTGAAGGAAAAACTCCGTGAAGTAGAGCTTAACCTTGCATCCACCAACGATAACCAAGCAGTGCAGGAAAAGGAGTTGCAGGATTCCATATGTGAAGACGAGGGGAAGGTACAACGACTTCAAAATGAGTTGACCCAAGTTGGACCAGACAAGCTCACTGACTTACAATCGAAAGAAGCCGCCGTAAAAGCTCTAACTAACAAGATTATCAACTTTTCTTCCTCTTGAATTATCCCCTGTCTAGCAGCTATGCCTCCAATTTTTTAATTCAATAATCATCCTAGCTTGTGAACCTTGTAACCTTCAAGGATGTACCTATTTATTTCCAATACCTTTTCCCTGGATTAATTGGCGGGACTTCTCTGTTGACTATTATGTATGCAACGACTTGCAACTTTGATTAATTTTCTCTTGCTAGCTTCACTTCCATATGCACCTGCTCTCATCTTAAAGGAAGATTTTATTTCCCTCTAACTTTTTTTTTTGCCCTCTTTATATTATTGCCAACGGAGAGCGTGAAGCAACAAGGACTTTTATAGTCCTATTATGATTCAAGTCTTATCAGGCATTTCATTGCACCACTTGAACAACGGTTGCCTGAAGTAGCTAAGACATGCTATTCCCATATACAACAATTTTGGGGTTTTCTCATACAAGGAACTAATATTGACATACAATTAGAAAGAGTCCTAACTACCAATTTGCATTGATGAAATTAACATCTTATCGAAATAAAAGATGTTATATTAGAGAGCCACTCCAAATAAGTGGGACCAAATTGGTGTTGTGTTTGTTTTTGGGGATGCACCTAGCATTTTTTATTGGCTAGGTTGCCTACGTACCCTTTTCGTGAGGGATCAAGCCTTTCGTAGTTCTTTCGGGCACCCCTTTTTCACATATTCTCCGGGTCGCCTCGATTTCGGTCAAGCCTCTAGTCCTTTTTTCTTCTTTTTTTTTTACCGGGATTCTTTTTTTTTTACCGCATCACTCGGATAACTTGGGCCCACCTTCTAGGAAGGGTTTCCCAAATGACCCGACTATCATATGCGAACCCGGATTTTTTTCGTTCGACTGAATTTGACAAATGATTTTGATGTCAAACGTCCTACGTACTCCTTGTTGGAGATCAAGTCTTAACATAGTTCTTAATATTTTGACTCTCAAACTTCATGTGAAAAAATGTTTTCACAAATTTTCAGTTCACACATGAATATACCACTTTGCCTTCGGTATTTGAGAGCTCATATGCACCTTTGGGAAAAACTTTGGTCACCACATACGGACCTTCCCATTTCGATTCAAACTTTCCTTGCACTTTCCGATTGATGACAATTGGTCGTCGGATGGTAAGAACCAAGTCACCAATAGCGAATGAGCGAAACATGACCCGCTTGTTGAATGCCCAGCTACTTGAGCTTTGTAGATTTCAAGCTTTTGTTGTGTTGCTAACCTAAGCTCATCCAACACTTCAAGCTCGGCCAAACGGATTTTGACATTCTCTTCGGGGTCGGTAAGTTGAACCGCTATTCTAAGAGATGGCAACTGTATCTCCAGTGGTAAAACAGCCTCAGACCCAAAGACCAAGTTGTATGGTGTACAACCTGTCGACGTTTGGGTCGTAGTCCGATAAGCCCACAGTGCCTCCAATAACCGTTCATGCCAATCTCTCTTTGATTTTGAGACCATCTTTTTGAGAATTTTGCATAGCACTTTATTAAATGTTTTAGCTTGGCCATTTGATGACGGGTTATAGCTAGATGAAAAGCTATGCTTAAACCCGAATTTCTTGCTCAACTTCAACAACATTTGATTCTTGAAGTAAAGAGCATTATCAGAGATAATCTTTGAAGGAACTCCGTATCGATAGATCAAGTGAGTCCTTATGAAATTGGCGACTTCTTTAGCTCCCACCTCTTTCAAAGGTATAGTTTCGGCCCATTTGGAGAAATAATCCGTAGCCGCCAAAATATATTGGTGACCTCGGGAAGAAGATGGTTTTATGCTCCCTACCACATCAAGACCCCATGCATTAAAAGGACATGATAAAGTAGTAGGACGTAGCGTCTGAGGAGGTTGATGTATGAAGTCGTTGTGAATTTCGCAAGCGTGACAAGCTTTAGAGAAGTCCATAGCATCTTTCACCATAGTAGTCCAATAATAGCCTAACCGCCTGATTTGATTAGCCAATTTAGGACCTTCTTGATGCGCTCCACACACTCCAGCATGAGTTTCGGCTAAGATATATTTAGCTTCCTAATTGGACAAGCATCTTAGCAAGATTCCATCAAATGTTCTTCGATACAAAGTATCATTCTTAAGTAAGAATCTTGACACTCGTCTTTTAACATCCACCCTTCTTTTCGCATCGTCGGGGAGGACTCTATGACCAAGATATTCAATAAGTGGTTGTCACCAATCCATGTCTTCCTCGATTTCATAAACGGAAGCGATTTCCACTTCTTCTTTTGACTCATCTCGCTCCGAGGATGGTAGGAGCAGATGACGCTCACCGATGGTAACCTGGATTTCTCTTTCATTTGGTAATGTCAACGATGAAGCTAATTTTTCCAAAGCATCTGCCTTGTCATTCTCACACCTCGATATATGTACCACTTCAATTTGACGGAATTGATGTGTGAGATATTTAGCTCTTTGATGCAAAGGGAACAAGTTTGCGTTTCTGACCTCGTATTGCCCATTTAACTGTCTGATGACTAATTGAGAATCACCAAACACTTCTAAGGCATCAACACGCAATTCAAGAGCTATCTTCAAGCCGATAATGAGTGCCTCATATTCTGCCACATTATTTGTGCAATTTTCCAAAAGAGAAAATGAATAAGGCATTATTCCATCGCTTGGGGTAATGAAAACAATACTCACACCATCGCCTCTTTTTGTTGCAGCGCCATCGAAATATAATTGCCAAGACTTTTCTTCCGTCATAAAGACTTCTTCGTCCGGCAAATCATCCGACAACTCCTCATTATCCGGAATAGGATGAGCTGCTAAGAAATCAGCTATGACTTGCCTCTTTACTACCTTTTGAGGCACATATTTGATGTCAAAAGAACCTAGAAGCATAGCTCATTTGGCTAATCATCCCGACAACACAGTTTTTGATAAGATGTACCGTAGAGGATCGACTTTGGATATTAATGTGATTTGGTGGGATAAAAGGTAATGTCGTAGCTTTTGGATGGCAAAGATCAACGCTAGACGTATCTTCTCCTAGCGGAATAATTTTGTTCTGCCCCCACCATTGTTCGGCTAATGTAATACAAGGCATTTTCCTTCACGTCATCATTGTTTTGAGCCAACATAGCCCCTAACGATCGCTCGAGACTTGCGATGTACAAAATCAAGGGTCTTCCTTGAACTGGCGCCATAAGAACTGACGGATCAAACAAATATTTCTTGATGCTCTCGAGGGCATTTTGGCAAGCTCGATCCCAAACGAAGGGAACATATTTCTTCATCAACCTTAGAAAGGGCTGACATCTCCCCGTTAGGTTTGAAATGAACCGTCGGATATAAGCAAGCCTGCCTTGCAAGCCTCGCAGTTCACGGATATTCCTCGGAGCCGGCATTTCCATGATCGCCTTAATTTTATCGGGATCAATTTCTATACCTCGACCTCGAACAACGAAACCAAGAAACTTTCTCGATGTTACACCGAAGGCGCATTTAAGAGGATTTCTTTTCAAATGGTGCTTGCGCAATCTTTCGAAGATAATTTTAAGATCATTTATATGATCCTCCCTCTTCTTCGTTTTCACCACAAGATCATCCACATAACACTCAATGGTGTTGTGAAGAAGATCATGAAAGATGACCGTCATGGCTCTTTGATAGGTTGTCCCAGCATTCTTTAACCCAAAAGGCATCACAGTATAGCAATATGTGCCTAATGGTGCACGGAAAGTCATTAGCTCCTCGTCTTCGGGATGCATTTTGATTTGATTGTAGCCCAAAAATCCATCCATAAAGGACAAGGCTTGGAACCCCGTAGTGGAATCAACTAAGAGCTCTGTTATGGGAAGAGGAAACTCATCCTTGGGACATGCTTCATTTAAGTCCCTGAAGTCAACACAGATGCGCAGTTGACCATTTTTCTTCTTCACGGGAACAATGTTAGCCAACCATATCGGGTATTGGACCTCCCGAATGAATCCGGCCTCGATTAGCTTATTAACTTCAACTTTGATTTGTACAGTCAACTCGGGCCAAAAACGGCGTTGTGCTTGCTTTACCGGCTTCTCTTCTTCCGAAATGGACAACTTATGCATTGCCATCTTTGGATCTAATCCAGGCATGTCTTGGTACCCCCAAGCAAACACATCTCGATATTCATGGAGAAGCTCCTCATATAATCCTTTTTCCTTGTCTGTTAGAAAAGCACTAACAAAAATAGGCTTAGGATTTTCTATACTCCCCAGATTGATCTCTTGAAGTTTATCGACCTCCATTTCCGATGGAGCCGACTGGATTATGTTAACAAAATCCTGTGAGTCTTTGGCCAATTCACTCTCGCTAGAGGCCAACACCATGTTCACCTCCTCCATTTGAGTATCCATTGGATCCTCCGGCTTGCAAGTGTGAGCTTTTGACTTCTTTTTCTTAAGCTTCCACTTTTTATTTTTCTTTCCATTGGCCTTCTTGTTCTTGGACACACTGACTTCTCCAAGTCTCTCAAACACAGAAACTTTTGGAGAATTTACTCCTAGTCTTCCAAAGACCGAGACTCGCGGAGCGTTTGTTGCCTCTTGCAAGAACATACTTTGCTCATGACTTGTAAGAGTCATAGGCTCTAAGACTTTGGCCGGCAACAATTCGCCTTCTTGCGAAAGTTGCAACTCCTCCATCGAGATCTTGCTAGGGGGGGTTTGTTGGCTTTTGCATTTCCACGAGGGTTTTGTCACCTTAATTTTGACTTTCTTATCAAGCTTTGAAGGGACCTATTCATCGGGCAACTTCGACGACTCGCCCTTGAACACTACCCTCGTGTCTTCATTTCTTTTCTCTCCAAAATGTCGATGAATGACCAACTTCTTCTGAGGCACCGATTGGTCAATCTTGCGGAGGGGACAAGTATAACTTGTCATTAAAGAATACATGGCCTTCTCCGTGGCACTTAACGGCTTTTGACCGGGTAGGCGCTTGTCTTTAGGTGTGTATTTGAACAACACCTTCGGACGAGTCACTTACACCTCCTTCTTGCAAACAAGAGAGATTTTAGGTGATGAAGACTCTTTTCGGTCAATCTCTTCTTTTTTAGGGCTTTCACTTCTATTGTCCTCTTTCGCTTCTAAACGAGTGCTAGGACTACAATACACTGATTTGTAGAATTTAGCGTCCGTGTAGTTAACGCTTTCACCTTGAAAAGGATCACTATCGCCTCGTATAGTCCTCTCATTCCCATCCTCATCGGTGTATTTTAAGCACTGATGAAGTGTGGAAGCGATTGATTTGATGGCATGAAGCCAAGGCCTTCCAACTAAAGCATTATAAGAGGTTCCAGCGTCAATAACATGGAAGAGCGCATCTTTGTAAAGATCATCTTGAACCACTTTTAGGGCGATAGCACCTAGTGCCTTTTGCCCCACTTGTTTGAATCCCTTAATAGTGAGTAATGTCGGCGATAGATGATCATCGGATAACCCCATCGCTTCCAAAGCCCGCAAAGGCAATAAGTTCATTGCGGACCCACAATCCAATAGGATTCTATTCAATTTTGTCTCCCCGACCATACCCGTTACATATAACGGCCTGTTATGGTCGTTGCTCCCCGATTGGAGATCTCCATCGGAGAAAGTTATACACGCCATGCAAGAAGCGCAATGAACCGGAGGAGATGATGTGACTTCATCGAACTCGACATGATCAACTTGGTCCTTATAATCCTCCGGATCCATGAGAGCTTGAATTAAAGCCTTCCTTAGGTCGGTCGACATTTGCAGAGCATCATATGCACATAGACATGCAGGAATGCTCTTTAAGTGACCGATAACATCATACTTCACCTTCTTTTTGCAAGAAGCTTTTCGAAGAGACATCGGCATTCGTAGCACAACATCTTTTGCATTAGATGCCCCAACCTCCTTGTCTTTTTGGTTTGGTATGGAAGCTTCTTTGTCAACCGCCTCCTCAAAATTTGTCGTCTTTGAGGTCTCATCAATGGGTGACTCCTTACCCTTTTCTTTTTCATTGGGTTTAGAAGAAGACAACTTTTTTCTTGACCGAAGAGAAATTTCATCGACCTCTTCTTCCTCGACCATGTCGGCCCATGAGGTCATACAACACTGGACAACTTTACCTTCCCAAAATAATTCTTCATCGGACGAATCATCGACAACTTCACCTTCCCGAAACAATTCTTCATCGCAAGAATCATTGACAACTTCACCTTCCCGAAATAATTCTTCATTGGGAGAGTCATCCTCTAAGAACTCTTTTGGAATATAATCTATAAGAGTGAACATTTTACGTCCGGGTTGAGTATACTCTTCGTCGGACTTACTTTCGGGCTTCTTATTCTTCTTACCCTTCTTCTTGTTTTTCTTCTTCTTATTTTTCTTTTCGGACTTTCTATCGATCATCCTAAAGTGTGTAGGTCCTGCTCGTCGGGTGGCCTTTGACGGAGACTTTTTTCGACTTACACAAACCTGCCACTTAGAACCATTCTCGCCATCACCATCTAGCGGAAATGATTCTTCAACGTTTGCTTGCATCAATATGTCATATAAAGACATGCCACCTGGCCCGTCTCTCGGCAAATCCGGATAGGCCCATACAATACGTACCTCATTGCGCATTTGAAAACTGTACAGGGACAGCCTTTGGAGGCAATGATACTGTAGGAATGGAATCCTCTTTGACAACCTCCGATGAAGGGTTGCTCTCTACCTCTTCCGCTATCGATATAGGATTTGACGAAGCAGTTTGGTTTTTAGAGCTTATTCCCTCGATTTCAATCTCAGCCTTATTAATCATCCTCTCGACAATGTCTTTGAAAACATAGCAGTCTTCAATTGGATGGCCTCTTTGACTCCGGGAGAGATATCATTTTCTCCTTTATCAACTCGCTGAATATACCCCTTACATCTTCATCATCAAAGGGGTATTTCTTTTGCTTCCTCTCCTCGAGAGTTAGCCTTTTAGTAGTCTCTTTGGCCTGACCCTTCTCATGTGCCCTAGAAGTATTCCCGGAGGGTTTTCCTTGGGGCTTAATGAAGGTGGCCATCGATTCTCCTTTTTTTGCGGGTTTTATACCCTCATCTTTCCTTACTTCGTTAACTTGAGGCTGATTCGCCCCGATTTTACGCCGAGCCAATTGGCGCTCAACATTGCAGGCCTTCGACACCAAAGCATCGAAAGCTTTAGGTTCCGCACTACCTACATGCACCCCTAGCTCTGGAATCAAGTTGTTGGTGCACATTTGCACACATGCCTCTTCACTCAATTTTTCCGGGCATTGAAGTCTCAAGCTTCTCCACCTTGCAATGAAATCATTTGCAGATTCATTTGGCGTTTGGTGAGCATTTGCAAGATCCATTATGGAAACTTTGGCCTTTGATCTCATAAATTGGGCCAAAAACTCCTTTTGTAGGTCATCTCAAGTATGGATCGACTCTGGCTGAAGCTGCGTATACCATGTAAACGCGAATCCTCTTAACGATTAGACGAACTGCCTTATCAACAATTGATCGCTTAAAGCAGTTTCTCCGCACACGGAATAAAAATGAGCTAGAAGCTCATGAGGCGAACCATGAATGACGTCGAATTTATCAAAAGTCAGCCTTTGATAGTGCGGAGGGAAATGAATTGCATCATAATCCACAAGGTATGGCTTTCTATAGCCAATCACTGGCGAACTTTGGGAGATCTTAAATTCCTGAATCCCTTGAGCAATTAACTCATTTATCTCTTGAGGAGAGATAGAGGAGCTACTTTCCTCTCGTCTTTGCTCTTGCCTGTTTTCGGAATTTTGCTGTTGCATTTTATCCATGAGGAGTTGTATTTGAGCATCTCTTTCTTCCAGTTTTCTCTGTAATTCCTGGAGTTGTTCTTCAACGGTTGAGGCACCGGTAACTAGCACTGACATGCTTTCAACTTCCTCTTCGGATCCATCATTTGATCCGACACCGCTGAACACTACCATCGGAAACTCATCTTCATGGAACAAAGAATCCGAATCTCCATATAAGGGAGAGCTTTGTTTCTTTTTTGGTATAGCTGACGGACTTAGAGAACAGGTAACTACGCCGGCGTATGACGTGGTCTTAGACCTTGACCTTGTCATTGGCCCCTCATACCCCTCCATAAAAATAGGGAGTGAGGTAGCTTTTCTTGGCACCACTATGCTCTTCCCTTTGTCATGAGCTTGAAAAGATGCTTGGACATCCTTCTGAGGCTTCGTAGGCTTCAACACTTTGACGGTCGGAGCTTTGACTTTCCGATCTCTCATTTTTAAAGATCCTTCTTCGACTTTCCCCTCCGAATAGGAGGTAACCATGACTTGTTCCACATGGTTCATATCCAAAGGATTTGGACCAAAGAAAGTATAGCTTGGGCTCACGGTTTGAGGTGCGATGGTAGTCTTGTTTGCCTCAAGGAGGTCTTTGGCGGCCTTCCATAGGGTTGCGTTGGCCAGGTCCAACGCTGGGGATGGGGCTAACTTGCGAAGTGCCCCAGCCTTCCCGCGCTGGGAGCCGCACTTTCGCCCCCTTCTCCTCCGGGGCTTGTTCTTCTTCTTGGTCTAAACCACTGGTGGAATGGAGCCCTTTATCGAATTATCACTTTTATTGATAATTCGAATGATAGGCCCCTGGGAAATAACACGGGTTGGCCTGCTCTCACTACTACTGGCCGCATTGGCTCCCCCAACTCGGACATAAGCCGGCTTCCTCTTGACGAACACTTTGGCGAGCCTCTTGTCACTTTGTCCCGAGGAAGGGACGGATGTTCTTGGGACCCAAGTCAGCACCGTTGCGTCCTTCTGGATGGCCTCGAACACATTGCTTATTGGGATATCGGCGGAAATTGAGTCCCTGGTCACTTCGAACTGCACTTGGAAGGATCTTTTCCTTAACCAACGACCGCCCTCTACGAGGAAAGTCGCAAGCAGCTCATTGAACTTCACGATCGCTTTTGGTGCCATTTTCCTTGCAACCAAAGGCAAAAAGGCAAAAAATATGTTGAACAAAAATGCGCAAAATAATCGTACAACACATTTTATTTGATTTTTTAATATTTGAGTTCGACCCCTTTTGGTTATCCTGTTGATTCGAAGTTGTATCGATACCAAGATCTGGGTGGTTTTTGTGATTTGGGCTGCACCCGTATTTAGCGGGTTGCCTACGTATCTCTTGGAAGAGAATCAAGCATCACATAGTTCCGAGTGTTTAAGTTTGTGTGTTTTAACATCTTAAAGATTTTCATGCATCATTGGATCGTATTAGGACCCACCTTCTCGGAAGGGTAGCCCTAACATAAATCACACTATCATATGCATGAGATTTTCTCGTGTATCACCCGAATAAATTGAGCACATCTTCTCGGAAGGGTTTCCCAACTCAACGGCTATCACTTACACGGAAAATTATGCGTATTTAATTTAGATTTAATTTTAACCTCATTTTCGTTTTTTAAGGTGAATTTAGAGATTAGCGACTGTACCCGACATATTTTTGAGATTTAATATCGGGTTACCTACGTGGCCGATAGAAGGCGTCAAGTCTTTACGTAGTTCTACCTAGAACCGATTTTAATTTAGGAAAATTCGGTTTAGGCTTTTGACTCCGTTTTTGTTTAGAAGCCGATTTTAGAGTGACCCACTAGAATTAATTGGCAAAGAATATTTGACGAGTTTAATTTTATATTTCAATCAAACTCGAATTCTTAATTTATGCCAAAAATAATTCTTATATTTTAGTGGGTCAATTTCGCAATTAATCATATTATTGGAAAGTTTCAAGCCGCATATTACATATGTAATGTAATATGTATATTGATTGCAGGCTTGTTTCTTTTCCGAATCATCACGTGACCGGCCCAAGCCTTTTCAATTTTTTTTTTTTTTTTTTTTTGATTATGAAAGAATTCGAGGTCAGACATACCTGAACCTCGAGGGTCAACTAGTCGGCAGACGAAAACCGTCAAACAAACATAAAAAAGAAAGGTGCAAAAAATTTGGACCATTTCTCGATTTGTGCGTGTCATCCATGCGCAGGGGCCATGCTAATCTTCTATGTATCGTTCCAATTTTATCAGATGTCTCCGAAGAGACGGCCCAAGCCTTTTCATGATTTGCTAGGTTGTCAAGCCCACTCCATTTCATTTCTTTTTTTAACCAATCCCTAATTGCACAATTCGGGACTTCCAGTTCCAGTGCGAGGCTCGTCACTGCGATTCACGCAGAGAGAGCACCAGTCGGGCTTTCTTCTTTCTTCTCCCTGGCTTCCTCCTCCCAAAGTTCACCTGCAAACACTCAAACACAAAAGCATCAGTGAACCTGTAAGAAAAAAAAAACAGCACACACAAACAAAAGAGGATCAGGGGAGAGAATACAGAAAAGAAAATACAAACAGTAAAAAATAGGGATAGTAATCTGTTGTAAGAGGTAGAAAATATATCCCTCCTAAACCTTGTTTCATCTTTGCTTGCAGGTAAAAGAGAAGGGAAGAATGGACGATGACAGATCAAACATACGTACTCTCGCCTATTGTTGCACTCCTTAAGGGTTTGAAAGATTTAACTTTCTTACCTGGGGTGTACCACGTAGTAGGTCAAGAGTATACACTCCCGTAGTTGGCTCGAAAGTAAATACTTTCGCCACTACAATCGATCCCGGCGTGGGTCGGTTCATAGCATCGAAGTGCTGTCGGATTTTTCCTAGAGGGTTTTGATTTTGCAACTAGTTTCCTATATCAAAAAAGAGGACTACCTGTAGACAAAAGTACAGGACATAATAAATCAAAGGGTAGCTTAAACAAAATTGAGTTGCCCCTGTTGTCCTAACCCTCAATCAAAACAAATCCCATAAATTATTCTGGTTGCTACCAAATTGCAACTAGTCTAAGCCTAAAGACTCATAGCTCCAATGTTTCGTCAATGCTCCCACCCACTTCAGGATTCAGTTTCTCCTCTTTGCTTTAAACATAAATCAGCTGTGGTAAAGGGAGAACTCGTAGTCCTAAATCAAATTGCAAAACCGGCCAAAACGGGTGATTAAAAAAAAGGAGGAAGCTGATTTAAATTGACGTTTGAGTCAAACTAGGCGTTATGAAATAAACTCAAGGATTGGAACTCAAATTTCCTATCTCAAAATTATTGTGCTCAAGCCAGCAGCAAAGCAAACAAATTTGAAATCCAAATCAGTAGGTCTAACAAATCAATACTACTGATAAATCAAGGATACCAAATTGTCGGAAGGAAAAGAAAGATGTCGAGCATACCTAATCGGAGAGGCTGAGTCTGTGTTCGGTCTCGAATTAACCATGGCGCATCTGAGGCTTGGATGTCGATTACCCGGAAAAAGAATACCACAAATCATAAATTATCAAACTCATCCCTAGCTGATTTTCCCAAACTAAAAATCAACCCAAATTAGGGACAAATCTCAAGAAGAAGAGAGAACAAACCTAATTCTCCTTCAAGCGGCAGAGGCTCTCGGATCCGCACTCCCCGTTACTTCAATTGTTAAAAGTCGGAGCTACTATGGCGCCTCCTCAAACTGCCCGAGCACTAAAGTCGCCGCCCTCTCTTCCGATCATCCAAGCGGGAACTCATCTGGGTGTTGTCAACCCCGGGAACGTTTGCCCGAGTCGCCCGACTGGTGCTCTCTCTGTGTGAATCGCAGTGACGAGCCTCGCACTGGAACTTGGAAGTCCCGAATTGTGCAATTAGGGATTGGTTAAAAAAAGAAATGAAATGGGGTGGGCTTGACATCCTATCAAATCATGAAAAAGCTTGGGTTGGTCACGTGAAATTGACCCACTAAAATATAAGAATTATTTTTGGCATAAATTAAGAATTCGAGTTTAATCGAAATATAAAATTAAACTCGTCAAATATTCTTTTCCAATTAATTCTAGTGGGTCAGCCTCAAATCGGCTCCTAAACAAAAACGGAGTCAAAAGCCTAAACCGAATTTTCCTAAATTAAAATCGGTTCTAGGTAGAACTACGTAAAGACTTGACGCCTTCTATCGGCTACGTAGGTAACCCGATATTAAATCTCAAAAATATGTCGGGTACAGTCGCTAACCTCTAAATTCCCTTAAAAAACGAAAATGAGGTTAAAATAAAATCTAAATTAAATACACATGATTTTCCGTGTAAGTGATAGCCGTTGGGTTGGGAAACCCTTCCGAGAAGGTGTGCTCAATTTATTCGGGTGATACACGAGAAAATCTCATGCATATGATAGTGTGATTTATGTTAGGGCTGCCCTTCCGAGAAGGTGGTTCCTAATACGATCCAATGATGCATGAAAATCATTAAGATGTTAAAACACACAAACTTAAACACTCGGAACTACGTGAGGCTTGATTCTCTTCCAAGAGATACGTAGGCAACCCGCTAAATATGGGTGCAGCCCAAATCACCAAAACCAATCAGATCTTGGTATTGATACAACTTCGAATCAAGAGGATAACCAAAAGGGGTTGAACTCAAATATTAAAAAATCAAATAAAATGTGTTGTACGGTTATTTTGCGCATTTTTGTTCAACACCATCATCTACATGTTCTTCTATTTTTTCCCACTTTGTGAGTTATATTTTTAGGAGCCCCATAATCTATAATTATTGATCTGTTCTTTTTATTTTTCCCAACTTTGCTGGTTATTTTGTTGGTATAAATCTTTTTATTTTTCTCAACTTTGGTTGTTATTTTTTTGGTATAAAAAAGTCTGTGCAATCCTTCACAAATATGTATCCAATTTGTTTTTTCTCCCACGAAATTTGATATGTTCTTTTTATTTTTCCCAACTTTGCTGGTTATTTTTTTGGTATAAATCTTTTTTATTTTTCTCAACTTTGTTTGTTATTTTTTGGTATAAAAAAGTCATGTGTAAGCCTTCACAAATATGTATCCAATTTGTTTTTTCTCCCACGAAATTATGTTTTTTGTGCTCAGCCGATTCACTGAAGCGTTTACTCAATTAACCATTTGTATTGAGTCATTCATATTTACTTTAATAATAATAATGTAATTAAGGAGCCGTTTAGTATCTTTGAAATTAATTAGGTGTTTAGCCTATTTTACAAATTACAGTTGTTCACAACATTTATATAATTGTACGTTTCCACTATCTCAATTAAATTAGCCGTTTCTTTCGCCAAAATATATAGGGGCATGCCCTGCTAATCACTCATTCACAATCACAAACAACTTATCAAACATCCCCAGTGTAGACAGGTAGAGAGATACCGCTACTAGCTTCCACGACTACCTTCGAGGTCGGTGACTCGGTGGCAATACTGTCGATACATCCGTGAAGGGTCCAATGTCGGCATCTCGACAGATCCAGATACACTCCTGACCTGCGACTAATGAGAGAACGAGAGGAAGAACGAACGCCAATGGAGAAGTTGTTGGAGGTGACGCATCGACAAGGAGCGAGCCCGATCATCGACTGTCGACCTCGAAGAATGAGAAGGTGAAATATCTCGATCAAGGATGAGAGAGAAGTCAAAAGTTTACATGGAGTTGGTGGAGAGAGAGAGAGAGAGAGAGAGAGAGAGAGAGAGAGAGAGAGAGAGAAGGGCAATAGCTATTGGAGGAGACCATAAAAGGGGTCATTGAGAGCTCGATTTGTGGCTATCGATGGTGGCCGAGGGAACTAATTAAGAAGGAGGAAGGGGAGATCAAGACGCAATCCAAAATCTGATATCTCATATCTTTTTCATAACAAATTAAGAATTAAATAATAATATTTTGTACTTTAACTTCAATTTATTACTACTATTATAAAAAAAAATTGCTATTTTTTCTTATATACTCAATCTGTATCAATCTATATCTATATTTATATACTAAAACCGATGCATTGTTGCCTGTATGGCGGCGTGTGAGTGAATCTGCTTACGTGGCGGCACGTGAGTGCATCCCGCAAAACCTTCTCTCGCCAAAAAGGAAATCTAATAAAAATAATAAGATAGTTCTAATCTATACAATTAAAAATAATTATTTTATTTTACCATTAACTCATATAATTGAATAGATGGAATATCTTTTAAAAGAGTAAATATTATATAAAGAAATAAATATATCAATATAATTAAACGCAATAATAGTAATAAATTTGGCATATACCGATATACAAATTGCCATATAAGTGTATCTCCATCTGGATTATAAATAATCTATCCAATGGAAGGTTTATATATAAATTCCACCATATGGACGGGACCTAAAAAAGACATTAGGTTCACCCAATTGCAATATAGACGAATTTTATGGCGAGTCTTTGGGTCTAGGCGGGTCTTGGTGACCTTGAAGGCCTTGGTAGAGGGATGAGGTAAGGGGTTTAGGCGGGAGTCTAGACGGGTCTTGAATGGGTTTTTTAGAACAGTTATCATAATTGCCAAAAACATTAATAGATACATAGTAGTAAATATTTAATAGGTGGTATCGATTATTTTTGGTGGAAAGAATTTATTATTTCATAGTTATTTTATTTATATATATATATATATTATTTTTCAAGAGAATGAGTTATTTAGATCTAGATTAATTTTAATCTTATATTTTCAGTTATTAGTTTAATTATCATAATGTAATTCATATTTATTTATTTATTTTCATATTTATAATAGGATTTTTTTTATAGATAATAAATGTAATTTTATAATACTGTGTTAAAATATTCCCGTATAGAGGACGGGGCATACACTAGTATAATATATTTAGCTCAATAATAGTAGTTGTTGTTGAGAATACTTTCATCGAAGGTTAAAGCCTTAACAACTACATCTTTTAATTTATTTTCCTCCTTTGTCATTTTTTTACTTATTTACAATCTAATCTAATGGTTCAAGATAACATCCATCTTTGTTTTTCCCTCATTAAATGCTAAATTGAAAAGAAAAACTAGCTTTTATGTTTTTTTAAATATAAAAAACAACTCATTTTTTAAACCAAAACTATAATAATAATAAGTTATTATTAAATAAAATAAAATAATAATAATGCATTAATCTATAAAGCTATAATAATGATAATAGTGATATAATAATAAATATACGAAAAGAACATATTTATGTTCATATAAATGAACCATACTAGTTCTTTTCCCGAACCTTGTTCGGGTTTTTCATAATATTTTCGATTGAGTTTGACGTATTAAACAAAATATTCAACACATCAATTTTCTACTAACATATCGCTCATGCTTCTTGTCATGTTATTCTTTGAAATTTTCTTTTCTTGAGATAATCGATACTTCAAATTTGACAAAGAATGGTAAATCAATCACTTTCACACTTCTCCTAACATCCGTCCTAACTGAAGGGAAAGAAAAGAAACCTTATAGTTTTTTGCTTAAGAATATTGAGTTTGGATCCTCTATGATACTTTATCGATTACACATCATGTTACACCTTTTAAATTTGTCTAAATTATTAACCAATTTGATAAAGATACCTTAAGTTTAAATGTATAAACCCTATATAGCTAAAGAATAAAATAATGATATTTAGTGTGTGTTTTTTTTAATGCCTTGGACCCTTAATTAGAAAAAAGTATTTTATGTTTAATTA
This sequence comes from Persicaria maculosa, assembly GCA_963922045.1. NCBI lineage: Eukaryota > Viridiplantae > Streptophyta > Magnoliopsida > Caryophyllales > Polygonaceae > Persicaria > Persicaria maculosa. The sequence continues at coordinate 48,127,965 of OY998259.1, read as the reverse complement.
TGAACCTTAAGAGGCCATAACATTAAACTCATCAAATCACAATGATTAAATACTTTAATTGCAATGTTAAACTCATCAAATCACAATTTATAATATTCTATAATCTTCGATTTCACAAATTTCATCAATGGAGTAAACAATTTATGCATTGCTATCTAAATATTTTTCCCAAAAAAATTCCAACGAAAATATATTGGAACCCTTGTCAAAGCTCCAGGCTTAAATATATGATAGGTTGAGCATCGAATATTTTTGGGTTTTTTCCCAATGTATTTAATATTGAAAATCAATTTTCATAACCATAATAGATTTCACACCATGCTTGTGAAAAGGGCTGCAGAAAATGAATAATTTATGTTTTCACTCATTTTAACGACCGTGTGTATTTTAATTGGAGCCCAATTACTCCATTTTCCCTCTAATAGACTATTCTTTTTAGATTTTTTTTTTAAATTTTTGGTACGTGTTATTATTTAATATTGAAACCTAATTTTCATCGTCATAATATATTTCACACCATGCCCATGAATAAGGCTGAATAAAATGTATGTCCAATCAAGCCATACAACACAATAGCAAGCATAGTATATAACACCACATCCTGTCAGTTTCACTTTAGATCTTAAGACTATAAATAGAAATATCCTAAAATCAAATTCCAGAGTAGAAAGCTTTTTTATATTACTTAGCAAACATTAAACAAAAGTTGTTCACAACTTGAACCGCAAACAAAATTCCACGAGTAGACAATTACCATGTATTCCTGTTCTAGGTTGAACTTGTAGTCCTAGGAGAATGTAGGCATCAGATACAAAGTGAGTATCCTTACCAAACATAATTGGTTCATAGATCACAAGTGTAGTTAAAGTACATACTTCAAACAACTAACACAACCATCGAGACATGAACTCATACAGCTCAAACAACTCCAAAATAACTGGACATATCATTATGCAAGTCTCATCTAAGAAGTAGCTAAGTCGCCCTATAAATCATCATTTGAAGTAAAAATCCATCTTTCTCATATGAGATGGTTGAAAATAATGAAGAACTATAAATTAAAGGATTGTGAACAACTTTGATAAGGTTGGATGGAAAAAAAAGACTCATTTCTATATTTCAGCTGAGATGGTTGATATTGGCGAACCCCTAATAATTTATTTATAAGGTTATAGACCGAATAACATTTTAGTTTGTTGAAATAGTTTTGGGTGTCGACAATATAGTCTAAAATAGTTTCCACACTCACACTCGATCAGGAAGGAAGGCGGGAGATGATCCCGAAAATGCATATCAAATTGACCATAAATGCTCAAAAGCTATATAAAAAAAAAGACATGTTAATCAGGCGTAACTTAGTCTAAAATATTTCAGCTCTAACTCTCTAAGTAGAAACATCACAACCTAAGTTACACCTGATTAACATGTCTTTTACTTGAGAGAAAACCAAAGATCTTACATACATTCCTCAATGAAGGTGAAAGTCCGAGTCTGTAACATGCCTTCCCACATCTCAAAGACTCAAACTTACTGGTTGAAGTAAGAACTTTCCTACAAAATGCAGCAAGTGCCTTCCCCCTACCACCTATCAATAACACTCGCATAAAGTTTAACATCAGTGCAATGTAATAACAATGGGAAGAAAATTTTGATAGTATGATGAATTGAGTTAGAATATCTACCTTTTCCATGTACCAAAGGTACCATAAATGTTGTGGAACCTTCCAATTTAGCATTGAACTCCAAAATCCTTGGTGTAGTGCTTGCAAAGATCTTCAGTATCAAGTTTCTGCAATCCATATGGGTATTGAGGCTAATAGGAATGGACAAATAGAAAAGAAAAATGATTCAGATGCTAAAAGACCAAATTAGTAGATAGGGACACTTCAAACCTCTGTGGACATGGGATCGAATTCATTAAGGTTCACATTGGGAGAATCTAATTGCTAGAATTCAAGGTAAATGTAAGCACTTGATGTATAAAAGAACCTGCAACCATTAAAACACTTTCATTAAATTGGACTAGACATGAATGGAAATTTAACTCTTCCCATAAGAGTCTAAATATCAGTATAGTCAATTACTAACAACATTAACTTCTTCCAAATTTCCAATCCCTAATAGTTCATCGAAAAGTAGAAATCTTTAGGATGTTAGACCTGTTGATTTTGTTTGTGATCGTTTAGGCATTTTTTCGAACACCTTACATGCATTATATAAGAGGCAAATTGAGAAACTAAAGGCATTCATTTCTTCCAAATTTTCAATCCCTAATCATTCATGGAAAATCAGAAATCATTCACAAAGACGTTTTTTCATGAAGCATGTAATCAACTTAGGGTTTGCAATTGGGAGAATGAACAGAGAATAGAGACAAAGAGAATAAATCTGTTTCTGCCTATCCTTGTTGTTGTTCAAAAAACTTAGCATTTTACCTCGATTTGACGCATCCCCCCTTCGATTGCAATCGATTTCCACTTCTAGCCACCAATTAAACCGTCCCGACTGATCACCACATCAAACACAACCAAATACTTGTCATCAGTGCAACCAAGTTTGACGAATTATAAAGAAGAGAGTAGAAAATTGACTTAGGGTTTACAATTGGGAGAATGAAGATAGTAGAGAGAAAGAGAGATTACACGTGTAACTAAGACAGAAAGCAACCTCTAGCCGTCGTCGACTGCATCGCCGCCCACAATCGCCCTCCACCGACTGCCAATCGATTGTGCCCCGCCTCCCCAACGACAACCATCAATCAATTTATCAATTCTATTATGAGGAAGAAGATGATTGTGAGGAGAAGGTAAACGTGGTTGAGAAAATTAATTTCAGTTTTTGGTATTGGGAGTCAAGAGAACGTGGATGAGAAATGTGAAAACTACTTCTTAACTTTGTTCAGAGAATGACACGTGGCGCAATTTTTTACAAAGACATTGCTTCTAAAATGATAAGTATAAGGGGTGGATATGTAAATTAAATTGTGTGGTTAAAATCATACATCTTATATTTAAAAGCATGCATTCATCTATAAAGTATTAGATCTATCTACATTACCTTGAATAGGTAAATAAAGAGCAGTCATTCCGGGGTTCTATCTACATTACATAACAAGACATCAAACGTATTTTAGTTTTTGGAAAATCATCATCATTATAGTGAAATAAAAAGTTGGTCTTTTTTATTTATTTATTGCACATTCCATTGAAATAAAATTAATTAATTAATTAATTGTTGTGAAAAAAAAAATTCCAGACTTTTGAAAATCTATTTATATAACAATATAATAGAGAATAAAGATTAAATAGATGAAATAGATGAAATATCAATCGATCAAATATTTCATAATGTTCAATGTAAAAGAGGTTTTAGATGTTTGCATATTTAATGCTATATCAAATGCATATATATTAACATTATTATTAGCCGGTGTAAAAGATTATTCGGCCACCTTTCAGCCTTTTGTCGTCTAACCCTTCATATTCTACAATTAATTAAGATGAATATATAACTAAAATTGTGTAATTAATTAAACCTAATGAAGTAATTAACAAATACTCTGTTACGTATGGATTTTAATTCTTCACATTACACCGTTTGATATAAATACTCAGTATTTGCTATCAAAATTAGGAAGACACTCCATATCTCCCGATCTACTAAAGTCTTATGCGGTCTATTAATCTCTTTTTTCTTCCGTCTTTTTTACAAAAAGAAAAATCAACAATATGGGCAATTGGCTATAGTTGGTTTAAACCGATACTTGGTTGTTCTATCATCCTAATCTTCTTTTATATGTATGAGGCACTTGCTCTAATTTAGATTTATGCATGTATTATGAGAATGTAAATTAAATAATTTAGGATTTTTTTCCTCAAAAAAAATTGTGGAATTATTGATGGTTCAATTGTTCATTTCTTTAAACTTTGACATTGCAACTCACATTTGCTTTTACATTGCATATTAGCACAATAAAGGTTGATAAAGGGTGGTACGTTGAAATTAGGACCCTGGTTAGTTATGTTAATATGACTCCAATGAGAACTTCTGTTTGTTACATTGACAAAGAGGAAAGAATTCTTACAGTGATATACATTACGCTACCATATTTATATGTAATGAGGGAAGATTTCGTACCATCTATAATTATAATTGAGAAATACATTGATGACAAAGAAGGATTACATGCCATCTATACGCAACAAAATTAAGAAGAATGACGATTTCTTTTTTCAAGAATTTTAATTCATTATATATGCATAAGTTCCATTTTTTTGGTCAAGTCTTATTTAATTATTTTATTTTATTTTGTCTATCACAATGATAATTTGGATGATAATCATTTTAAAAAAAAATAGTACTGACATTGCTATTTTTTCAATGAAACATCCAATATTGCTCATTTACCAATCGAAAAAGTTTTAAATATCTAATATTATCTGTGTTTCATGTGTATAGATGATCTAATTGTTTTTTAAAAAAAATTAAGAAGAAGAAGAAGATTGGTAGCATATCATATGCTGGCTATTAAATTATAAAGTCAATTAAAACTAACTCCTTCTTCGATAACATTCGTAACATAAACGACTTGAATTCTGTCTGTTTTCTGGGTTTGGAAAAGTATGGATTTTCAAGAACGGGAATGCTATGATATGTTGGGAATCCCTTATGATAATCATCCACGCCTGAAACACATTTTAATGCCCGAAAGTTGGATAGGATGGCCTTTACAGAAAGATTATATTGCCCCCAATTTTTATGAAATACAAGATGCTTATTAACTGATAAGAAACTTATATTCACTTCAAGAATTGCAAATTAAACAAACAGATATTCTAAATTCTAAATATACAAAATGTTTGTACACCCCGTTCTACCACTACTAGAAAACTTCAATTATACATCTGTTGTCGACAGATGTCTTTCAAAAAAATTTCCGATCTCTTTGTGCGTGTAGTAAAAGATCAAACTTTTCCACATCGGTTTTAAGCAGATGTCTTTTCTTAATTAGAACCCCTCATTTTTTGTTATGACATATTCACTTGTTGATGAATATCATAATTTGTCATTTGAAAACATGTGAAGATGTCCTCCTAAAGCAAAAAAGTGACATTTACATCTTTATTTATAAAAATAAGTGATGTCTTAATACAAAATACACAACAGTTTTTATTTTAGTGATCACATTTATAATCATGTTCGATATATAATTTATGATTGTATATTGTTTTAATTTAACCAACCACATGAAATATAGGCATAACCGATGTATTTCCATATTATCGACATCACATTTTTTGCTATAACTGATGTGTAAATCTATAATAGCATCTGTTTTAATAGACGGATCTGATGTTAAATGTATGAATGCACTACTATTTTCATATTTAATCCGATGTTTTATTTTGGGATAGGCAACACACTTTTGTCGATAGAACATCACATTTTGTATGGTCTTCAATATGATAGGTCGTTTAATAAAAACATGTACATATATACTACCATCATATTGTCACATTTACAAAATACGTCGCCGCTATTCATAGCCACAAAATTGGCTAACCACAACATCTCAAAACAAATAAAGCATACCTACGAATATATCTTAGGACAAACTAACACCAAACTGCCTGGAAAGATAAAAAGAAAAGACAGGACTAAAAACTGCCAGGAATAGCCATAGAGAATGCATAATAGAGTTTATCCTTCAATCCCCAAATCACCTACAACCAAATTTACTAAAATGGTCTTACACTTTTCACAAGATTTCTCATATTTAACCACCTGACTTATGGTCATTTGCAGACGAACTTTCAGTTGCACCTGTTTCCATATGTCTCTTAAGAAAAGCAACATCTGTACTGGATGAAACATCATCTGCACAAAATTTAAACCAACATATTTAGGAGGATTCCAGAATCAGGCAATCAACTTCCGTCAAAACTTTATGAGAAAAAGAATCAATTGTTCTAACTGGTGATTTACTAACCAGAAAATAGTCCATAAATTAGACAATTAAAGAAAGCAATCCCCAATTATTACACTGAGCAATAACAACAAAGGATACTGAATCACTAGGAAGCCAATCTCTTTGAAGCAAATTACCAGCATGATGTAGGTAAAATTGAAGACCGAAATCTAACCTTGTGAGGTGGGATATTGGCCTCGAAATGAAATGAAGAAATAATATCAGAACGGAGTTTTTCACCTTGCACTCTGAGCAACCCATCCAATAAGAACAGCAGGCCATGCTAACCCCCGAATCTAAGGAAAAAATAAAAAAGTTTGTATCAGCACACATCAGTAAAACAAGATGGAAGGAGAAAGACATGTAATGAGAAAGCCAAGAACGTATGAAACATAACTGAAGATGAAGTAATGCTAGGTGATCATCCTGGAAGGGGAAATAAGATACTATACAAACCTGAACATAGTTGTTCGCAGCAGGCACAAGATGAAGATTAGGTCCAGTAAAGGCTGAGGGGAGAAATCAAACAGGTTAAAGTTTTAGTAACACTTCTTAGTGCCCTTTAATCGAGAAACATATGTAGTGTTTATGCTGATCAAACTTTTTAAGTAAAGTAAAGAAAAACCGCTTATTCATTTACCAGTTAAAGTCTTTGCACCCAGGAATTTCGTGAATAAAAGCATCATCACTCCACAAGTCAAACCTACGAACAACATAATTGATATCGGATGTTGTACTTCTTTTTCATCCTACATCAGAGAAGTTAAATAAGTCAGCTAATAGAACATAGAAAACTGCAGCAACACATCTTTTATAGAGGATAGATCATCAGAATATATACATAGAGACAAACATATCGTATTTTCAATTGCATTTGGCCACAGGATTTTGCACACCCTCAAGTGATCACATATGAGACTAGATAGATTGAGTTCCAATTAGACTGATACTTTTAACAACAATCAGACAGTTGAGAGTTGCAAGAAGAATTAACTGACAAGTTTGAACTGCAAGATCTGATTCGAGTTCCAACTTTCAATCATGATCAAACCTAATAATCCTCTCATCTATACTCTATATATGCCACACCATCACTGTTTCATTCATGAAATAGGGGAAAAGGCAAAGACACTAACCACGCGAGCGAGTGAAGTAGCTACCAAAGGGCGCAGTTTGAAATAAAGCAACTGCAAGTTTGAAATAAAGCTACTGCAAGAACATGGAGTTCCACACATGGAGCTACACTACCTCACATCCTCTTAATTTTCAAGTTTGAAATAAAGAATGTGCAATAATGTTTAAATCTGGACTGACAGATAAGCATTGCTGATTTGCTGCATTTCTACTACTGTGGCAAACTATCTGATTATCGTGGATGCAGCTGCTGCTGTCCAAGAAATATGATCGTCTCAAAATAAGATTTAATAGTATTTTCCTCTATTGATCCACGCAACTGCAAGAACAACCGTCGGGCACCACATTCTAATATGAAAAGAAAGTGTTGTTACCATCTCCTTCAACAAAATTTAACTAAAATAAGATTAGAAAAGAATAAAAGGTCTCCTATACAGAAAAATCTGTATACATGAGTTAAAACTAAGATACAATGCCTCAATGCATTCCCCCAAACGAAATTTAGACCAATGAAAAGGATGAATTACATAAACCTTACACCAATAGCATTTACATAGATGTATCTTAAATATTGTTAGATAGACTAAACTTCTTTAGACAAGCACAACCAAATTGCAAAGTTCTACACCTTAGAGAGTTTTTCTCATCTTAGATTACATTTTCAAAAGGGAATGAATGAATACCAGCAAATCCCTATGGAAAACACCAACATGCAGATAAGCCAAACCCCTAAAAATATATAGAGGTAGCAGATCCAATAGCCAATAGTTGGAGATGAGCAAATAATAACATCAAAAGGGGAAAATATATATATAGAGTACCTGGTATGTGTATAACTTTACATAGATTAGTACCTGGTGTGTGTATAACTTTCTTCAATTCAAAGAGATGACGTTAAGATGATCCCTCAGAGCATTAGTTACAGATCTTGATTCTTATATCTCCTATACTGCATACCCTTCTTTATAGTCATTATTATCTACCCAATCTCCAATCTCTAAACATTAGTTACAGATCAAAATAAGGGAGAGGGAAATAATAACTTGCACTTACCTGTGCCAAAACTAGTGTTTGAAATTCACGATGAGATCCAAAATTAGCTCAGCCCTAGCTTTTGAATCAACAAGATCGGCTTGATGACTGGCCAAATATAAAAACCCAAATTGATCAAACCAAAACCCTAAAAAAACAAGCACAAACCTACCGACCAAACCCCATAAACCTCCATCAAAGAAAAACGTACTCCTACAGAGAGTAGTTTCTGTCTAACTTCTTATGCGTTCTAAAGGAGAGGTTAGAGTTCGGAAGAACGCACCTCTTAGTCTTCCCAATCAAACATCTCCGGATAAGTGACGACGAAATCTGAGCAGATCCAAGCTCACCCCATGCTCGCAACTCAGTTTGCTCGTCGACTTTAGAAATTGACTCTAAAAATAGGATTCGGAACAAAGAGAATTTCAAATTAAACTCGAGCAGAAGGAAGGAGCGAAGATGGAGAAATAGGGAGAGAAATAGTAAAATTCAAAGCACGCATTAAAATCTAGAGAGAGAGGGTGAAGTTTCAGAAAGAAGCTGAAAATGGAAAATGGAAAATCTGGAGAAATTTTCACAGAGGTAGAATGAAGATGATTTGGGTGTTTTGTTCGTTCTGGAGAGAGGAAGCTCGATGGAGTTTAGAGCAGATTGAATGTGAAATTAAACAAGAAACCAAATCAGAATGAAGATAGGAAACAAATGAAGCCAAACAAATAGGTTGGAATGTCGGATACCTCGTCGGCGATATAGGGTTTCAACTCCCATCCATTTTCGTGATTCCTCAGAGTCGGTGATGGCCGGAGAAGTGAGGCAGCACCGAACGCCGGTCGCCGGAGCTGGCAAGGGGATGCTTGGATCTGGCGAGAGAGGAAGAAATTCGGTTGGGGGTTTGGTTCTTTCTGGAGAGAGGAATCTCGAGGGAGTTTAGAGCAGATTGAATGTGAGGGGAGAGAGAATAAGATAGAATTATTTTGAGTTATAAATTTTAGGAAATTATTTTCTAAGTGTTAAAAGTTATTGGAAAAACAAAAGTCAAATTTTTGTCAAGTGTTAACATTACCTCCAAAATTTAAGAAAAAGGGTCAATTATTTTCTAAGTGTTAAAAGTTATTGGAAAAAAGAAAGTCAAATTTTTGTCAAGTGTTAACATTACCTCCAAAATTTGGAAGCCCGGGCTCCGAATTTTTTTCGAAGTTTTTGGATCCGGCCTTGTTCCCCTCTTTTCTAATTGAGTTATAAATTTTTGTCAAAAGTTGGCAATTGAAATTTGCATGGCAAAATCACGTATATAAAGAAAATATATACAATCAAAATAGAAGAGGAACCATAAGATTGAGCTAATTGAATTACAGTGTGTGATGTTTGGTAGCAACAAAATTACAAGACCCGTCAAATAAGGCAAAAGAATAGACAACAAATCACCCACCCACCCACCACTCATCCACTCCCCCAACCTCCCTCTTTTCTATTGTCTCTCAATAACTTACCCTTCTACTCATCTCTTTCTCCACATCTTTGTCTAGGATTAGTGATCCATGAAAGCATATGCTCTGATCTTCTATTGTACCGAGCTTCACAAGAATGAGCTGTAGCTTAAGACCGACAACGGGGACTGTAAGTATCTGTGGAGTTACGCCGTCTAAATGTTTGCATAATTGGAGAAGAGTTGCATCATTATGTCCAGAGTTTCAGGGTGAAATTTCCTGGCGAAGAGGTGGCAAGGGCGCTTCACTCCATTCCATAGGCATGGTCTTGTCTGTACATCGCTCTGCAGTGAAAGAAAAGCACGAGGGCTCGTATGAGACTGTGGAGCAACTTACTATGGATCAGCATTATCAAGGATTTTCAGCAGAACCGAGACATACCCATTTTTCGCTTGTAACATGAACGCTCTCGTCAATTGACTGCAAAGACATTCAACAATGTCAAAATAATGCAAGCCACCATCCACTTTCATATTTTATAATGTAATACGGAGTAAGAAAAAAAGAAGTACAAGGTTAATCGAGGAGAAAAGGATTAGAGGGTAAGAGAGCAAAAACATACTGTAATATTCTGCAGAAGCTCGTAGCTAACATCCTCAATCCGGTATGCTTTGGGATGCCACTTATGCTCAGACCAATCGACGTGTGTGACTGACCAATTAGCTATGCCTCCAGGATCAATCATCTGGTACACAATGGATATTTGTTAGCTGTGATTCGAGAGATATACTGGGGGGGGGAAGTGGCCGTGTTCATACAAATGACTTACACTGAAGAAGGTTGGCAAGTAATGTTCGTCAGAATAACAATTTCGCCCATCAAAACCTGGCTGTTGGAATTAAGAGCTTCACATCAACACAAATCGTCTTTTTTATAGGATATAGGCCCCAATCTTCAGAGGATGATCAAAATTACATAATTTAGTCCACTCTGGTTGCTGTCTTCATTAACATTTTAAACGAAGGTACATCACCAGAGATCTCAAATCAACTTACCATTGTTATATATTGCCAGAGAAAGGGGGAACAGTGTGCAGGAGGATGTATGGAGTACAAGACATAAAGACTTTTGTTAAAATAAATGAAGTTTAAAAATCATTCTGGACAGGCTCACCCACCTTGCAATACTCCCGAAACTTGTTATAGTAGAGATTGTCTGCCATCGTTATCACAGCATGTTGCCGCTTCATTGTGAACCACTGAGAAAATGATAATTGATTACTATTACAGCAGTACAGGATTATAGATGGGAATTGAAACAAACATATTGCATAATGATTGACCCACTAATCAATAGGTGTTAATCTTCATTACTAGTTTTTCAAAAGAGGTAATAATAACAACCACCATATATGAGTTCTGCAACCATGAGCATCAACCTCACAGCAGGCAGAAATTGACATTGTTTCCAGCTCTACTGAGACACAAAAGGAGAAACAAACGCCTTAATTTTTCTTTCAAACCAGCAATCATTTATTTTAGGTAGCTCTAATATGTGTCTTGTTTGGGGTTGTTTCTCTGTTCATTAAGTTTAACTCAATGTGGATTTTGTAGTTTATTCCATCAATTTTCCACCTAGGGCCAATGAATAAAGCCACACTAGGCATACAGTTCTGACCATCCTGAACCTTACTGATGCAGTAGGAGCCTTGTTTGGCAATGCATGGTGGTAGCGGTGGTAGTCATTGAAAGCCTACATGAATATCTCAGGAATTTCCTTCAAATTTTAAACCATCTAGTTCTATACTAGGATTTAAAGTTCTATCAATTAATCTATACACATTTCAATGCATGGTGGTAGTGGTGGTAGTCATTGAAAGCCTACATGAATATTTCAGGAATTTCCTTCAAATTTAAAACCATCTAATCAGTTCTATACTAGGATTTAAAGTTCTATCAATTAATCTATACACATTTCAATGTCTGTCCAAATGGCTTTTTATATATATATAAAAAAAATAGTGAAGCTCGTTTGTGTTCCCTCTTTTTTCTACAACTTCTATCCAAGTGTCAATCTCTCCTTATTGATCTTAATTCTTAAGCAACTTTTGATCTTTAGGTGAAAAGAATTCATGCTAAAAGAAACTTAAGGTGCATATGGGCAATGGACATAACAAAGCAAGCATACATCCTAAACACAATATGACAAGGAATGCAAGTGACAAAATAAAGTATTTCGGGACATGTTTATTTATCAGCAACATCAGGTTTTAAGCTCCCAAGTGGCCAGTAACATGAGTTTATTACCTGTGCACCCTTCCGAAAATGTTTCTCTTCAATTTCAGGTAACATATGTTCAGTATAACGTGCATTTCCATGTGGACCCGGATCAGTGAAGCTGAAAGGGAAAAGAGAGTTCGATTAGGTATTGGAAGATATCTCAATGTGTGCTAACTTATGGCATGCCCTTGACCGAAGCTAACCGACAAAGAACTCAAAAAATTGTAACAACTACTATTATCCATTTCATTTGCACTTTGCCAGTATGCTAGTTATATCGACAATTTTAACAGGACTAACCTGTCAATAAAGCTCATATTTGCGTGCAAGAGATAGTGGTGAACATAGTTGAAATCATGCAAGGGGACACAGCTGCAGTTGACACAAATAACAAATCAGCAGGTTAAATGAGCAAGATACATACTGCCTGCAATGCAGGAGAGTGGGAGAAGTGATCAGGAAAACATTGAATACCTGTCAGAAAGTAAAACAAAATGCATATTATCAGGGTCTCTTAGAGCATTAGCTAAAAGTCGTCTCTCTGCATCAACCATTGAGATTTGACCCCATACAACCTGCAGTATGAGCAAACACCGCAATAAGTTTTATTGAGTGCCGCTGGTTTATGATGCATCCAACAAAAACAGCTACCTTATTCATGCAATCTATATAAAAACTTTTAACAAATATTTCATCCAAGAGCAGCAAGAACTTCCTTGTACAGAGAAATTTAGATAACATATTCAGAGTGATCCTGGTTAATAAACAGTATATACACTTTAAACAGGCAAAAAGTTGGGTGAAATGGTGACCTTATCACTGCGAATATCACTATTCATGAAGTATCGACTACGATGTACAGGCTTTTCCTGAGATGCATGTACATAGACGCTGAATTTCCCCTCATGACCCTGTCAAGAACAGATGAAGAGTTTCAGAGGTCATGTCCACATAATTAGTGCAGAGAGAACTGATGTTTAGCAGTCAAGAGTTTTTAATTTTCTGTCGAAATTCTCTAAATACCCCAGATTTTAACTAAATTGCAAATTTATGATCACGCCAGCTCAACAAACCAGATAAATAAAAAAAATAGTGTATATCAATGTAGCAATTTATTGTTTAAACCAGGACACACGCGAACGGATTCGTGAATGTAAAAGTTGAATTGCACAAGAATTATGGGTGTGCTTTATTCTTGCATAATCCAATTAGAATATAGGATGGGAATCTGGCTAAATGTAGGAATATAACTTTTTTTTTCTCATTATAATTAGTATAGAGTAAATGCCACACCTAACTAATTCAAGTTGAGTAGGATAAATCAATGACAAGGACATCAGGAAGCATATTGATAAATGGTGATGTACCAAGGACTTTAATCATAATCTAAATCTAAATGGGATGATGCACACGCCTAACTATTACCATGACTAGTTGCTCATTTACAACAGTCAAATTAGTCAATTACAAAGAATTATTTTCAAAGAACATATCTTACCCATGAATGGGGCGAGAAAAAAAAGAGGAAAATGAATAGGGAAAAGCTCAATAATGATACTTACATGGAAGAATAAGTCCCATAGCTCCTCAAAAGGTAACGGACCACTAGTTAGGAACATGAAGGCAATTTTAGGATTTTTTGAACGAGAAGGTTGCATATTCAAAATTTCATTAATGACAAGCTGCGATGCGACTTCTTCATCAGTTAACTCCCTTCTGATCAATGGTGGAAGCCAGTCAGAAAAGGCTCTGCAACCTCTTGAAGAAAACATATAGCAAGCAGATGAACCCCGAGGTGGAAGTATATAACCACATATTAGAAACAAGCTAACCAAGGAAACTAATATCATGATCCACACAGGCCGTTTAGCATGATGACGATTGCGATGCATTGGTAATATTTGCATCCCTAGCTGCCAAGCGTCTGTTTGCTTCATCTTGGCGAACTGCATGTCAACTTCATCTAAGGATGATTAACAAGTTTCTGTCAGTCTACACCCAGATCACTCTTGCAAATGGTACAATAGAAGCAACTTAAACCTGCAAATCACAGATACTACAATATGAAATTTTTTGTACTCATGTTATCAACATGATTGTAATTATTTTTTTCACCATTATCCAAGAAGTATCCCAGAACCTCGCAAAAACGACCCTCTCAAAAAATAATATGAGCAAAAACAAAAATTAGCCACACAAATCAATGATCTCTCTAGCAATTAGGAAGCACCAAGGAATAATAAAAAGGGAGGTTTTAGAGAATGTGTTGCACCAAAGTTGGTAAAAACTCAATAAATATGCAAATTACCGAGATTGACAATAAAATCTCATAAAGACAAGCAGCCAAAACAAGTATCTTTGAAAGAAAAAGGGCAACCACAATTTCCCATTCCCAGAGCCCCTTAACCAAAAATCATCCAACATCATCTTAATAGAAGCCACTGAAAATGGGCAAAACAGTGAAAGTCAAACCAACCCATCAAACCACCACGGAAGCTTCAATCTCACACCCCAATTTCAAGCTCCACATACAAACTACCGAACAACTCAATCATCAGACATCAAACAAGCAAAATCGGCTTTGCGTCAGATTCGTCAATTGCACAAAATCAAAGCTCCGAGAAGTAACAAAAATGTGGAAAATTCAAATACCTGAGAAGCACGAGAAAGAGAACTGGGGGAAGTCAAAATCTCCGATCCAGAAGCACCGGTTTTGAGATCTAGGGCAAACGCAATATCAGAAGATAAAGCCCCCCACAACACCAGACCCCAATCACGAAGAGAGAGACGGACAAATCACAGAAATTGTTTATTAATCCACAAATCGGGACAAAAGTAGACCTCAATCGTTCCACTTCCGTCCTCTCTCTCTCTCTCTCTCGCCCAAATTTCTCGCTGACAAAACAACGAAGAGAGAGAAAATAGGGGATTTAAACTTATCAAAGCTTCTGACTTTTCTCCTTTCCCACTAGTTCCTTACCACTTCCAGATTCAACGACACCAACACCAACAGTAGCCCGCCTCTTCTGATTTCTTAATTCCCTTTGAAAGCTTCAACTGGGATTTTTGCAGAGAGCGACCGGGGGAGAGAGAGGGAGAGAGAAATAGGGGTTTTAAATTGGGGGGTTTATTGAAAAAAAAAATTTATTCAATTAGAAAATTCGTAGCCGCTATGACTTCGTCCTCTCTCTCTCCATCGCTCTCGCAATCTGCAGAAATATGTAAATTGTCAAATTGTATAAAAATTAAATTGAAAAATAAAAATGAAGGGCATGTGGAAGAGGTCGTTATGTGCTTTGATCCAACCAGGTCACCAACAACCTCTTTGCTGGCGGCAAAATTAATATTGTATATGGGCTGTTTTTTCCTTTGTTTATTCAGTTTTTATTTTATCAAAACTAGCCTATACCACGTACGCTAGGCACGGGATTTTTAAAAATTCTCTATTAATCCTAATTATAATTTTCAAATGTTATCTTATAAATCAATGCAGTTTATATGATGGCTGAAACATAGTGCTCACGTGTCACACATGAAATTTATACAATATTTTAAACAAAATTACATATAAAAAAATTATAAATATATATATATGTTAATATTAATTATGATAATATAAATATAATTTTCCCCAAATTACTTATTAAATATGTTGAATATGATAATATAAATACAATTAAGTATATATGTTGATAATGATGTGATGAAAGTGAACAAAAACTACGTAAATGCACGGGATTTATACGAAAATACATATTATATAAAAATTTATTTTTTTATAATGGAATAATGTAAAATTAGATTTCTTTTACCCATTGAATCCTACCATGTTTTTATATGTTTTCTTGATGTCTTTTATACTAAAAATCAGCTTTCTGGATGTCTTTTATGCTGAAAATCATCCTTGTTGTCATGGTTCATGTGACAATGTCTATTGATTGTTGGGTATGTTGTTGGATTACGTTGGTACTAAATAAGCCTATATTTGTTTGAATTTCATGAGTAAGCAAAAGCTAAATCTAGAACTGAATGAGTAGTAAAACCGAACCTGCATCCATTGTTATTAGAATCTCGATCCGGATCTTTAGAATCCTAAGATCCTACAATCATACTCAGGAGCCCGATCTGGATCTATGCATAGAATCTTTTTTTTGTAAGATCTACTATTGGATCTGTAGAATCTTAATGGATCGATAGGATCTTACGATCCTACTTGATTCTAAAGATCCTATTTTTTTATTAACAATATGTATTTTTTAAACATTTGTTTTGTATCCTTTTGATTTCAGGGAGTTTAAATGTATACATTCATGTACAAAACGCGAAAAATGGCTTAGAGACAATTGTTTTCGATTCTTTTAATCAATATGATGATGTTTAAGGTCGTAAATGTAGCTTTTTATCTCTTGAAACCAAAATATATTGTGTGACTAACATTTTTTCCCTCATTTTAGAACTTTAAATTAAGCCATTTTGTGATATTTATGTTTTATATTTTATTATATTTCGAAGATCTTACGATCCCCTAATGGGATCTTACGATCCGATAGACACACCCTGTTGTGATTCGATCCTAGAATCCCGATCCTAATAACCTTGCCTGCATCAGCAACAGAATCATGTCTTAAGCATTGGTGCAAAATTGCCAATAAACTCCAATTTCGTGCTTCCTTGCTCCTCTCTAGCTTCATCCTTAGCCTTCATATGCTCCAAAACATGTCTCTTAAGCTTTTCCCAAAGTCCATTCAAGGTCGGAATGTAATTCTGCAGAATAAACACTAAAAAGGCTTAGATTCCGAACTCGAATACTTCACAAGCAATATACGAAACTAGACTCAAACAATAGCAAAACCCCTACCTAATTGTCATAAGAAATACCTATAATGTCTATATGAAATATACATTATCAAATCCCCCCACACTTAACTATTGCTTGTCCTCAAGCAACCATAAAGCAAAACATCATCTACGCATCCCACAGGAAATTCTTTCATAACTCTATTCATTAAAAGCAACATCATCAATAGTGCAAATATCATCAAAGCGTATAAACGTCATAACATGTATATATGGGATCAAGTTGCTTGCATGCTTAAAAATCCAACCTTACCAAGGATAAAATGTGTATCTCTCACTCTCATGTATTTAGGCTTTAAGCATACACTCACCTCAGTTCCATATACAAGCATCAACTCAAATATTGACATTTATATCACAAAATCTCCACCGGATACGTCAATGCAAAAATAAGGACATCAAGAGGACTTTTGCTCAATGGAAACCTTCTTAGAATATTCCATTCGGCGGGGTTGTAATGGGGCTTGGTAGAAACATAAGGGCAAGGAATTGTATTTGATCTTATGGTGCTATGAATTCCGGGAAAACAAGATTCCAACAACTCCCAACATAACACAAACCAACTCAATAACATCAAGCTCACAAATGCACAACATCTCTCAATATCATCATCAAAACTCAAAATATCTCATAACTCATCATATCATCATCTCAAAATATCTCAAAATCCCATCATCTCACATATCATGAAATCTCCAACACCTAACCAATTTAACTTCTAGCCAAAATAAATCTAATTCTTCCTCATTATGCAAAAATTAAATAAATGGCTCTTTATTCCTTTTTTTTGGATTTTTTTTACTTACTTTTACCTCTATGTGAATTTTATCCTCCCTAGCTAGGTCCAAGGTTTTTATTTCTTCTTCTTGAGCCAAAATACATGAAAACCAAGTGCATAAAAATGAGGGAATAAATAAGCACATAACATTACATCTTCTCAAAACCATAAACCATAACATCACACTTTAGCTTCATTCTCCTCAATCTCTAAAATAGATTTCATAACCCACTCAAAATCTCAATTCCCCCAGAATAAGGGTAAGGCTCATCATAGGCTACGAATAATAATTTTGTGGAGCTATCAATAAAAAAAGCTAAAGGTTCAAATTGGCTTCAAAGCAAGATATAACATAAGGTAGACATGGATAAATATGTGGCTAAAAGCTAGGTTGCCCCTATCATTTGAACTTATCAAGCAATGAATATGTATATAATCGGCCTTGAAAATAGATAACCATGGTCCATGGCAATATGATGTCTCCAAAGTAGCCATGTTTTTATGCATATTTTAGTTCCATATTCTTTACATTTTGCATATTTCGGGTTGGGAATATATCGAATTTGTGTAGTATATGCTTATTTGTTAGAAATGGAGATCTACATAAGTTTCTGTTTAATATTGCAGAATATGGAAACATTTCGGGAGAAAACCAAGAAGCAAAGACGGAAGCAGCAAGTCTACTCGATCTCGACTAAAGTCTCATCGAGATCGACAAGGGCCAGCCGAGCCATGTCGAAGAGATGCTGCTCGACAACACCAGGCCAAGCTATGATCTACTCGAGATCGACAAAGACCTTGTCGAGATCGAATAAGCCAGGAGCCAGTGTCCGAGCATGTCGACAAGGGCTACCCGACACACCAAGCTGGCCAAGTCGATGATCCATCACTCGTCGAGATCGACGAGCGTCTTCGAGGTCGACAAAGCTGAGAACCCACATCCGACTCGACAACCTCGGAAGACCAAGTCGAGAACACACCACTCATCGAGATCGAGGAGCTCTCTTCGAGATCGACTAGACCTCCGAGCCTTGTCGAGCACCAGTCACCCGAGAAGCCGAGCCACACCCGTCGACGACTTGCCTACTCGAGATCGTGTACGCCGTACTCGAGATCGACGAAGACTCCAGAAGGCCGCGTGACGCGTTGATGCAGTCCTACTCGGAATTGGAGTCCTTGGAGCCGAGGAGAAGCCTAGTCTATCCGGATTATCAACATCTATCATGAAGAAGAAGAGTTTTATCCACTTGAGACAATTTAGATATATTTCCCTATTTTAGATTTAATTTCTTTGTTGCTTTTATTTATCTTTAAAGTCTTAGATATAGTTTTAGATTTAGATATAGATATTCTATCCTTGAGTAGCAAGGATTAGAAGCCTATAAATAAAGCCCTTGGGGCTGAGTTTTATTCATTCAATTTCAGAGAGACAGTTAGACATAGAGATTTAGGAGTTCGAAGGTTTTAAGGTTTTGGCAGTTTACGAAAGTTGATTGCCGGGATTGTAAAGGCTTTGAATTTAGTTAATGCAAGTTATTTCTTTTAATTCAATGTCTGCAATTGCGATGAGGCGCGAGTAGTCCACCTACTTCTAGGGTTGGGGTGAGCCCAACGAGAGCCATGTCGGCGAGTTAGCGATTGCAAAAGGAGGTATTTTGTCGTTATCTTAATCTATTCCCTATGTGCTTCATCTTTGATTGAGAAATTAAAGAACTCATGTTGCGAAACTTGGGTAGTAATTAGGATTTCTATTCGAAAGATTATAAATGTTAATTATGAAAAGGAATAGATGCAATTAGGATTATTTGTCGCGAGATTCATATTCCTACTTGTCGGATTAGGTGAAAGCCTTTTCCTTTATCGATAAAGTCGCCACCTTTTGTAATTTATATTCCGCTTGCATGGTAATCGTTGTCGCAAACCCTAATCTTGGAAGTCTTTTTAATTCATAAAGTTACAGAAACCGAAACTGCTTTGTTTTTACTTTTCCGCCCTCGTCGATCTCGACCAGCCTCTGGTCGATCTCGACTACTAATCTCCGATCCCAGATCGTCATAGCTCAATTGTGCAGGAACTCGACGAGCCCAACCCGAAGTCGACGAGGACCGTACTCGATCTCGAGTAGCCCCTTGTCGAGATCGAGTAGACACTGCCGAGAGCTTCTGCGTTGTTCGACCAGCCTGATCTCCTGTCGACTAACCCTAGTCGAGATCTAGCACCTGTTGTCGACTTCTGTCCGTGAGATTCCACTGCTGCCTAGGATCCGCTGACCAGCTTCCTCGAGGATTCGAACCTGACTTTCTCTTACTACATTGGAGGGAGTCTTGAACATTATTTGCTGGGATTCGATCGGTTTGCTTTACTTTGTTTACTTACCGTTTTGCATTCTCGATTCCTTCTTACAACAAATTGGCGCCGTTGCCGGGGAAGCTATCATTCGCGCCTTAGGTAGTTAAATCTCACGTCTGCCTTGAGTTACTATATAGGTGTATGCGCCGTTCTGGTCAACCACCTGAGTTTGACGGCTTAGACGAACCAGAGCGCCTTCTACACATCAGAGCTAAACTACAAAGAGCCATGGCGGCCGCTGAAACACAGGAACAACTGATCGCAAGGGTTACAAGGGAATTGGCCGCTAAAGATGCTGCTATCGCCACTGAGAAATCAGCAAGGGAGCAAGCACAAGCTGAGCTTGCCCAATACCCAACCACGGCAGAGGACTATATGCACCTAACTCTCGTCGTGCCTAAATCGGCAATTCTTATCCCTGAAAACTCTTTTGAAATTCGCACTCAGTTTCTTATAGAACTTAAAAACAATGCTTTTCATGGAAGATTTAATGAGTGCCCTCTTGAACATATTACCAATTTTCATGACATGTGTCGTACTCTTGCTGAAGGTACAACTCTGGAATATGTCAAGATGAAAGCTTTCCGCTGGTCGCTCGCTGGACCTGCACTGAAGTGGCTAGAAGGACTGAAACCAAGATCCCTTACAACATAGGCACAAGTAGAGCAAGAGTTTCTCAACAAATTCTTCCCTCCTGCCAAGACAGCATTCCTCCGCCAAAAGATCACAACTTTCAAACAAAAGCCTGGGGAGCCGCTAGCAAAGGCATGGGAAAGGTACAAGGAACTACTGTAATCTTGCCCTACTCATGGACAGCCACCCTACGTCATTCAGGAGATCTTCTTCAACTCTCTTGACCAAGTCACTAAGGACAGGATCAATCCGTACACTCGATATGAGTACCTCACGATGCCACCAATTGACGCATGGGGCGTGCTAGACAAGCTCACGGCATATGACAACAAGTATGGGGCTTCTGCAAACTATGATGACAACGCCTATGCCAGACCAGCCCCATCCATGCCTCTCTATGAGCCATCTAAAGAGATAGACCCTGATGTCAAGGAGCAGTACTACAGAGATCAGAATCGCAAGCTCCTCAAACAAGTCACATATCTCTCTGTCAACCAACCATGCATCGAATGTGGTTCACAACGGCATACTACTACTGAGTGCCCGCATACGGAACAAGTCAAGATGGCAGAGATTCATGAAGAGGCAGCTTACGCAGGGGGTCCCAATCGCTATATGGGGGACCAAAGGTTCTATCAACCTCAAAGGAACCAAGGCCCTCCTAGGAACCCCCCACCATACAGAGCTCCAGGTCATCCAGAAAGGGATCAAAGGAAAGATGATTTGCAGCTTATACTTGACGAGATGAGGAGAAATCAAGCACAACAGCAGCAGTCTACAAGCGCCATCAATAATCAGCTCCAAAACATCAATGCAAAATTTGGGGAGCTAGACATCTGGAAAAGGAACATCGAAACTCAGATGGGTCAGTTCGCGGCGCAGATTCCACAACCATCCGGGCAGCTCCCAGGACATACAGAACCAAATCCCAAGGGGCAGCACGGACATGTAGCTGCTATAAAGTTGCGGAGCGGTCACAAACTGCACGAGCCAGAGGACGGAGAAGGGAAGGGCAAAACTGTCATCGACATCGAAAAACAGAAACTCGACATCGACAAAAGCCTAGTCGACATCGACAAAGCTCTCCTCGACAAAGAGGAGAAAAGAGGCTCTGACGCAGCTGCACAGCCAGACAAGCCGAAGTCGACTACCCAACTCGAGATCGACGAGGCTCTTGTCGAGATCGACGAGCCTGTTGTCGAGATCGAGAAGGAGCATGCCAAGATCGATGAGCCCTCACCACCTCCGGAAGCTGTTCTGACTCAGAAAACTAAAAAGACGCTCCCATTCCCTTCCAAAAACCAAAGAGATCCAACAGACGGTAAGTTTCAGCGTTTTGTGAAATTGCTTCAGAGTATGAATGTTAATATTCCTTTTACAGAAGCACTACACGAGATGCCTGCCTACGTCAAGTTCCTCAAGGAGATTCTCAGCAACAAGCGATCGATGACTGAGATTGCTAAGGAGTGCAAAAAGAAGGATTTCCCTGAGAAGCGACCTGACCCAGGTAAGTTTGCTATTACTGTTGGACTTGGTCGTCATAGATTTAAAGCACTGTGTGACCTAGGAGCAAGTGTCAGCATCATGCCTCTATCCATCTGGTCGAAGGTAAAGATAGGTGCCCTGGAGCCAATTGATGCCAAACTTTACATGGCCAACAACACCGTGGTAATCCCTACAGGTATTGTTGATAATGTTCCTGTTAAAGTTGGTAGATTCTTTGTCCCTACAGATTTTCTTGTAGTAGAAATGGCAGAGGATCCAGCTTGCCCAATCATCCTAGGGCGACCTTTCCTGGCAACTGCTGATGCCAACATTGGAGTGAAAAGAGGAATCCTTACATTCACCATCGGAGATGAAATTATTGAATACTTCTTCAACCCAGACACAGAAGAGGTAATGGAAATTAAAGCTATATATTCAAAATTTAATTTTATCTCCTGTGATGAACCTGCAGAACAACTCTTGATCCAAGAAGAAGGAAAGGCATAATCTGTACTAGCAGAGGAGGAGCTGGCTGCAGCAGAATTAAGGGAGGAGGAGGTCTTCGACGACGCATTATCGGCGGAGCTGAACGACTCACCAGAAGCCGAGCAGATCCAGCCGACTTCTACAGACCTCCTCGATCTCGACAAACCTTCCTCGAGATCGACAAGCACCCGCCCTCCAGAAACTGTAAGTCTTCTGAACCTACTCGATATCGACCAGTCACAGTTGATATCGACTACCTTGTTCCCTGCAGGCACACCAGAAATCGACAAAGTTGACTCGACGATCCTCCTCGAGATTGAGGAGCCCAACTCGAGATCGACCAGCCCTGTATTCAAGGTAAGTTCTGATTTTTTGGTCGATTTTGATCTTTCTAACCCATTGTCGAGTAGCTTCTTGCAGTACAGTCCTATGTCCAATTCAGCGTTGTCATCGATGTATGCCTTGTCGACGCCAACTCCTGTAGCTGATTTGGATGCTTCTTCTATGAGGATTGAGACAGATTACCTAGGGGAGATCATGAAGACGGAGGAAGTTGAGCCTATCTTGATTCCACAAGGCCCTTCTCTAGTGCTGAAACCCTTACCTGACACCCTTAGGTATGAATTTCTTGGTCCTAACTCTACTTTTCCTGTAATTATAAATGCTTCATTGAACCCACAGGAAGTAGACAGGCTAATAGATGTCCTACGCACTCATAGAAAGGCCATTGGCTATTCCCTAGAGGACATAAAAGGTATTTTACCCATTACTTGTATGCATAGAATTCTGTTGGAAGATGATCACAGGGCAACAATTGAGCATCAAAGAAAGCTTAACCCCAACATGAAGGAGGTTGTCAAGAAGGAGATCCATCGCATGCTGGATGCAGGAATCATTTATCCAATCTCCGACAGCAAGTGGGTTAGCCCTGTTCATGTTGTTCCTAAGAAGGGTGGAATGACCGTCGAGGAGAATGAGAAGGGAGAGCTTGTTCCTAAAAGGATGACTACTAGCTGGCGGATGTGCATAGACTACAGAAAGCTTAACACCGCCACCAGGAATGATCATTTTCCACTCCCCTTCATTGACCAGGTACTCGAAAGGTTAGCTGAACATGATTACTTTTGTTACCTGGATGGATATTCTGGCTTTTGGCAGGTTCCCATTCATCCTGATGATCAAGAAAAGACCACCTTCACTTGCCCCTATGGAACTTTCGCATATAGGAGGATGCCCTTTGGCCTTTGCAATGCTCCTGCTACTTTTCAGAGGTGCATGATGGCCATCTTCTCCGACATGATTGAGGACATAGTGGAGGTATTCATGGATGATTTTTCAGTTTATGGCACTACTTTCGATATTTGTCTCTCTAACCTACGCAGGGTACTCAAGCGCTGTGAAGAGACAAATTTGGTTCTTAACTGGGAAAAATGCCACTTTATGGTAAAGGAGGGGATCGTGCTAGGTCACAAGGTGTCCAACAAAGGAATTGAGGTAGACAGAGCAAAAATAGAGCTAGTGGAGAAATTGCCCCCACCTTCTTCCATTAAAGAGATAAGGAGTTTTCTTGGTCATGCTGGTTTTTATAGAAGATTCATTCAAGATTTTTCTAAAATTGCCAAACCATTGACTAACCTGCTTATGAAGGATGTTAAGTTTGTATTTTCTAGCGAATGTCTTGAAGCGTTTAACAGGTTAAAAGAAGCTCTTATCTCAGCTCCAATTATTCAATCGCCGGATTGGTCACTACCGTTTGAGATCATGTGTGATGCCAGCGATTATGCTGTGGGAGCAGTTCTAGGACAACGGAAGGACAAGAAACTGCATGCCATCTACTATGCAAGCAAGACTCTGGATGTGGTTCAGGCTAAGTACACCACAACAGAGAAGGAATTTTTGGCTGTGGTTTTTGCTTTTGAAAAATTTTGTTCCTATCTTGTTGGTTCTAAAGTTATTGTCCATACTGACCATGCTGCTCTTCGATATTTAATGACAAAGAAGGATGCAAAGCCAAGGTTGCTACGGTGGGTGCTCTTACTTCAAGAATTTGACGTTGAGCTAAGGGACAAGAAGGGCATAGAAAATTCAGTCGCCGATCACCTATCCAGGCTTCCCAAAGACATGCTAGAGGAGGCCCAGGACGCCATACCAATCGACGACTCTTGCCCAGACGAGCACCTAATGCAGACTACCACTGTCTTCCTCGACATCGACGAAACCTCATCGATCTCGACTAAAACAGGTGAGTTCTCTAGTGATCATTCTTCTTTGCATGGTTTAGAGCTGCAGGGCTACTCGATCTCGAGTACACCTTCATCGAGATCGACAAGGGCTGACGTCGAGGAGCACCAGGAGCCGAGCACAGCGTAGGCAGACACCACAGCTGTACTCGAGATCGACGAACCTTCATCGAGATCGAGTACGGTCGACCACTAGACGCCTTGCCCATCACCAGTCGTCACTGCAGCCTCCTCTATATCGATTAGCTCTTCTCGATATCGACAAGCTCCAGGTGAGATTTCAGGTGAGGTTCTTCGATTGGATTCCGGTGATGATTTCTTCTTTACACCTCCTACTAGTCCTATTCATGATATATATGCTATAAAAGGACCAAAGGTACCCTGGTATGCGGATTTTGCTAACTACCTTGTAGGAAATGAGATTCCGTCAGGACTATCTTCACAGGGAAAGAAGAAATTCCTCTACGACGTCAAACAATACTATTGGGATGATCCTTACCTATTCAAACAAGGGAAGGACCATATCTTCAGACGTTGTATTCCGGAGGAAGAGGTGGAAAGTGTCATTCGCCATTGCCATACTCTCCCTACAGGCGGACATGCCAAAGGCTTCAAAACTGCATCTAAGGTACTTCAATGTGGTTTTTACTGGCCTAATCTTTTCAGGGATGTGCAGGCTTATGTCACTTCATGCGACGAGTGCCAAAGATCAGGCAACATTACTTGGAGGAATGAGACACCACTCACAGGGATTTTGGAGGTCGAGCTATTTGATGTATGGGGAATTGACTTCATGGGACCATTCCCTGCTTCAGGACCTTACAAATACATCCTTGTGGCGGTTGACTATGTCTCTAAATGGGTGGAGGCTGTTGCAACTAGGACCAATGACGCGAAGGTAGTTTCAAAGTTTGTTAAAACTAACATATTTCCTCGCTTTGGTGTTCCTAGAGTTCTTATTTCAGATGGTGGCTCACATTTCATCGAGAGAGGATTTGAGGCTCTTTTGGCTAAGTATGGGGTGACACACAGGGTGGCAACACCTTATCATCCCCAAACTAGTGGTCAAGTGGAAGTTTCTAATCGTCAAATAAAGGCCATCTTGGAGAAAACAGTCTCTCGCTCTAGGAAGGATTGGTCATCTAAGCTTGATGATGCGCTCTGGGCTTATAGGACAGCTTACAAAACACCGCTGAGAACAACTCCTTACAACAACTTGGTTTATGGCAAGTCTTGCCATTTACCTGTCGAGCTGGAGCATAAGGCAATGTGGGCTCTCAAGGAGCTCAACATGGATCTCGATGAGGCAGGTAAGAAACGCTTTATTGATTTACAGGAGTTGGAGGAATTGAGATTGAAAGCCTATAAGAATGCTGAGATCTACAAGGAGCGCACCAAGAGATGGCACGATAAGAAACTGGTGCCAAAAACATATGAGGTAGGTGACAAAGTGCTTTTATATAATTCTAGACTGCGTCTATTTCCAGGAAAGCTAAGGACAAGATGGAGTGGACCTTTCTTGGTTCACCACATATACCCTCATGGAGCAGTAGAGTTAATTGGCACTAACGGCACCACCTTTAAAGTAAATGGGCACAGGGTCAAGAAATATTATGACAAAGAAGACCCGGAAGAAGAGATTCGCGCCACTCTGGCGTTAGTCAAAGCCTAAAACAGGGAAGTAGGTCGAGCTAACGACTTAAACCTTAGCGCTTCCGGGAGGCAACCCGCTTTTCTTACTTTTTCCTATTTTTTCTTTATTTTCTTTCCTATTTTCATTTTCTTAGAACTCGTGCATAATCTCTTCTCATGGTTACATTCAGGCATTCAAGAGGAATCTATATCAGTTAGGTTCGTCTAAATCAAGTAAGCCACGCAGGTAAGTAGGAGGTTTCAGGTAAGTTTTCTTTCTTTCTAAAAAAATAAAAACAAAAATGATAATAAATAAATGCATAAAATATATAGGTAATTTTTCCAGATTTTCTAGAATTTAATTTTCATTTTCGAAAATTATATTTACTTTTTACTTTATTTTTCGGAATATTTTTTATATATAACCCTTACCTTGATGGAGCCTCCCCTTCCTTCCGCTTACCCGACCTCGACCAAAACCCTAGCCGACATAGCCCCCAGCTTCTCCCTCGATCTCTCGCTCCCTTCCTCCTTAAGCTCTCGCTGCCCAACGCTGTCCTAAGCCGTCTCTCCTCGAGTCCAGTCCCCCAAGACGAGCCCGAGTACCCAGCAGTATTGCCGCCTGCCTTCTCCTCCACCTCCGCTCCTGCCCAGATCCACCATCGACAGCCACATCCGGCCACCTCCCTCCCTTTCCGGCCCACTGAGTTCACTGCCGAGCCGGATCTCGCCCCTCCGACCACCCAGCAGCACATCCAACTCACCTCTCTCCCTTTCCGGCTCTCGCTTCACCGGATTCGCTCTCCCTTCACCATAGCCGAGCCGGATCTCACCCGCCACACCCGGATCCGCCCTCGCCGAACCCAGATCCGCCATCACCAGAGCCGATTCCGGCCTTCCCTTCCCAAATCCAAGCCGGACTTCCTTGATTTCGGCCTCCCCCGCCCAGATTTGACCGGGATCCACCACCCAGTACACCACCACGCCAGATCTGAAAACCAGCGGCACCCACCAACGCTCTCTTTTTGAAATCCCAAGAACAGCCCCTAATTTTACTCTAATTACAGTTTCTACCCTCTATTTTTAGTTCAAGGTATGATTTCTCCCTCTTTGTTCTCTAAATTTCAGATTCATATATTTTTGAGAACCTAGGTAGAGATTGGATCTTGAGTTATGTGTTGAATATTTAGGGTTTGAAATTTATGTGGAAATTTGTTATTTATGATTAGGGTTGCTATTTTTGGTAATATTTATTTTTGGTGGGCTGATTTTATATATGATTCCATATTCTCCATACTTAGTTCATTTATATTATCAAAAGGAATTTATGAAATTTATTGACCAATATTATGCCATATATGGAAATTTCATGGATTTTTGTGGTTTTTATTTAAATTCATATATAAGTTACATTATTGTTTCCTTATATGAATTATTTCATGCTTTGATAATATAAGCTTCCATATACTTATTTGGTACATTTTAAGGATAGTTCATGAACTAAGTATGATGTTATTTTATTTGAAGTGGTTATCTTATAAGGGTTATGTATATATGGCAGGAATGGACAACCTACATATTCCGGACGCGGACAAGTTGGCTTTCGCCTGGCATATTGCAGAACGGGCCGAAAATGCCCGATGGTATGACCAGCCTGCCATGGAACAGCTGGGTATGCATTACTGGATGGAGCAGGCATTCCAGTGGCTCGATGCAGAACGCTTATTACAGCCGCTGGATGTTCACTACCCAGTCCTGACAGGGGAGTTTTTGGCCACTCTCCGACGGGTACCTGACTCGCCTGCCTCAGAGCAGTGAGTCCACTTTCAGCTGGGCAACGCCCCCCGCACATGCATTTTACAAGAGATCGGTGCAGCATTCAACTTTCCCCCCAACACCGAGCCGTTCAACATCCGCAACACAGCAGAGATGTGGCGCTATTTGACTGGGGTTCTACATCCGTCTAAGGAGACCACCCGCACCTCCTGCATCGCCAACCCCCTCTTTGCTACCATCCTTAGAATTCTGAGTAGCACTATATGGGTCCGGCTAGAGCTAAGCCAACCTGTCCAGCCAGAGCTCGAATGCCTCAGACGGATGCTATTCCTGTCTGACCCATTACCACTCACCCACGCTTGGCTTCGGCACTGCCTTGCCCGCCAGAGAGACCTCACAGGAGCAATATATGATGGGTGTATGGTGGCTATTCTGGCTCACCACCTGGATGTCCCGGTCGCGGCATACTCTTCACGGCCACTAATGAGGCTCGACATCGGGTCCCTGCAGAGGGGACGCATCATAGCTCGCCGCAACAGCATTTGGGTCCACCACGTACACCACCTGGACAGGGGTGGAGTATCACCCCACCATTGACCCGACTGCCGACCCGACACTGAGGGATGAGCCTATGTATACAACAGATATGGAGGAGGATGATGACGACGACGAGGCGGACAGTGTCCATGCCTCCCACCACTCTCAGCACTCCCATCTTCCTTCCCAATCCCCACAGCAGCTCCATTCCCAGCACTCCTATCACTCCCAGCGGCAGCATCATTCTAGCGGACCATCTGATCCAGTGTTCACAGAGTTGGCGTTCCTCCGGGAACAGATGGCCAACCTACAACTAAGCCATGACGCAATGTGGACAGAGATGAAAGAGAGCCATGACGCAACAAGGACGGAAATGAGGGAGCATTTTCACAGACTGGAACAACGGGCCTGGCCACACCCCCATCAGTATTTCCAGCAGCAGCCTGGTAGCTCTTCCCACGGAGGAGCTTCTGACTATCAGGCTGGCCCTCAGTTTCCTCACTATGGCCCACCACCAGATCCCCACCAGTGACACCTCTGTGAGTCTCCTTTTCTCTCCCTTTGATTTTATTTATTTAACAGTGAGGACACTGTATATTTTAAGTACGGGGTGGGAGAAAGGACTGTACAGGGGATTTTTATGTGGTTATGTGCTGCTAGAAATTTATGTGTATCTTTTAAAAGTCTTGTTTTATGGTCTGTAATAGATTTCTAAGACATGGCACAACTTTGGTAGTTAAGTTATTAGTTGCACTTTATTTGTTCCTTTTTGCATGTTTAAAATTTTATGCATACTTTAGTCTTAAAAAAAAAATAAAAAATAAAAAATAAAAAATGTCGAAAAATGAAAAAAAAAATAAAAAATGAATGTTTAATTTTTGCATTATTTTACTTTTATACCCTAACTTAGATGTCCTATGATGATACATAATGACTGACTTGATCATATAAACCCTATGGCATGTTTGGAAGGTTTAGCCTAAGTCCTCAAAATGGTTTTTATGTGGATTGTGAACTTGTGATGAAATTGAGCACATATGATCCTAAGCTAAAGGTTGAAATCCAACAAAAATTGTCCCAGTGAGAATTTTGGCCTTATAGGGAGAACATTAAAAATCCCTCTGCTTTCTTGAGTGTATTTACTCTTCCTATGCATCTCTAAATGTTGTGATAGTTATTCAAAACCAATACATTTATATGTTTATGTTGATGAGAATTAAGTGATGGAGGCACCTTTTAAGCCAATTTTATCCTCTCTTTACCTACCCTGCATTATCCCTGCTTGAAGCCAGAACATTAGCCTGAGACTTTTATTGTAAACTCCACAAAATTATCCTTAGCCAAATTGAGCCTGACCACCATTTGGGAATTAAGACTTAGAGTTGATTGGAATGATGATTTGTGGAAAGAATAAGCTTATGTCGCATTACAAGGAGGATCATGGAAATTATTGAGATATGGGTTGGTTGCACATTTTTATCTTGCTAGACATATTATGTAAAAGGATTTTTGGCTCACATTATAAATGCACCTCTAGTATTATTGTATATTTTCGTTTAAAAAAAAAAAAGAAGAAGAAAAATTATACATATGTTTATGAATAAAGTGCATGAGCCAAATTTACCTTATTTCTTTCATTATTTTGCAAGATACATATTTTGGAAAGATTTAGAAAGTTTGAAAGGTTATATACTCCATTGAGACAAATTGGAGAGTTTGGTTGATACATATGATTAGGAGTCTTGATTCCCGAATTTTATTTAGCACCACATGGCCAAATAATTCCATACCTTATTATTTCTTACCAAGCCCCATTACAACCCCGCCGAATGGAATCTCCCTTGAAGACTTCTATTGAGCGAAGTCCTCCTGATAATTCTTGTTGCATTTTCATAATTGGTTGCGAAGTGGATTCATGTTTAAATTACAATGTTTATGAGATTGTGTATGGAATTGAGTTGAGAGTCGATATACATAGCCTAAAACACATTGAGAGCTGAGTGTAAACACATTATTCCTGTGAGGTTGGATTTGTATTGCCTATGCCTATGGATCGCTCATATATGTGTGATGACGTTAAATTCACTTGTCTTACATTACTACTATTTAAGATGTTGCTTTTGACAAAGGCGAAGACTTGAAGGATGTGTTGTAGGTCTTGGTTATTGTTCGGTTATTGCTTGAGGACAAGCAAGTCTAAGTATGGGGTGATTTGATGTCTCCAAAGTAGCCATGTTTTTATGCATATTTTAGTTCCATATTCTTTACATTTTGCATATTTCGGGTTGGGAATATATCGAATTTGTGTAGTATATGCTTATTTGTTAGAAATGGAGATCTACATAAGTTTCTGTTTAATATTGCAGAATATGGAAACATTTCGGGAGAAAACCAAGAAGCAAAGACGGAAGCAGCAAGTCTACTCGATCTCGACTAAAGTCTCATCGAGATCGACAAGGGCCAGCCGAGCCATGTCGAAGAGATGCTGCTCGACAACACCAGGCCAAGCTATGATCTACTCGAGATCGACAAAGACCTTGTCGAGATCGACTAAGCCAGGAGCCAGTGTCCGAGCATGTCGACAAGGGCTACCCGACACACCAAGCTGGCCAACACACCACTCATCGAGATCGAGGAGCTCTCTTCGAGATCGACTAGACCTCCGAGCCTTGTCGAGCACCAGTCACCCGAGAAGCCGAGCCACACCCGTCGACGACTTGCCTACTCGAGATCGAGTACGCCGTACTCGAGATCGACGAAGACTCCAGAAGGCCGCGTGACGCGTTGATGCAGTCCTACTCGGAATTGGAGTCCTTGGAGCCGAGGAGAAGCCTAGTCTATCCGGATTATCAACATCTATCATGAAGAAGAAGAGTTTTATCCACTTGAGACAATTTAGATATATTTCCCTATTTTAGATTTAATTTCTTTGTTGCTTTTATTTATCTTTAAAGTCTTAGATATAGTTTTAGATTTAGATATAGATATTCTATCCTTGAGTAGCAAGGATTAGAAGCCTATAAATAAAGCCCTTGGGGCTGAGTTTTATTCATTCAATTTCAGAGAGACAGTTAGACATAGAGATTTAGGAGTTCGAAGGTTTTAAGGTTTTGGCAGTTTACGAAAGTTGATTGCCGGGATTGTAAAGGCTTTGAATTTAGTTAATGCAAGTTATTTCTTTTAATTCAATGTCTGCAATTGCGATGAGGCGCGAGTAGTCCACCTACTTCTGGGGTTGGGGTGAGCCCAACGAGAGCCATGTCGGCGAGTTAGCGATTGCAAAAGGAGGTATTTTGTCGTTATCTTAATCTATTCCCTATGTGCTTCATCTTTGATTGAGAAATTAAAGAACTCATGTTGCGAAACTTGGGTAGTAATTAGGATTTCTATTTGAAAGATTATAAATGCTAATTATGAAAAGGAATAGATGCAATTAGGATTATTTGTCACGAGATTCATATTCCTACTTGTCGGATTAGGTGAAAGCCTTTTCCTTTATCGATAAAGTCACCACCTTTTGTAATTTATATTCCGCTTGCATGGTAATCGTTGTCGCAAACCCTAATCTTGGAAGTCCTTTTAATTCATAAAGTTACAGAAACCGAAACTGCTTTGTTTTTACTTTTCCGCCCTCGTCGATCTCGACTACTAATCTCCGATCCCAGATCGTCGTAGCTCAACTGTGCAGGAACTCGACGAGCCCAACCCGAAGTCGACGAGGACCGTACTCGATCTCGAGTAGCCCCTTGTCGAGATCGAGTAGACACTGCCGAGAGCTTCTGCGCTGTTCGACTAGCCTGATCTCCTGTCGACTAACTCTAGTCGAGATCTAGCACTTGTTGTCGACTTCTGTCCGTGAGATTCCACTGCTGCCTAGGATCCGCTGACCAGCTTCCTCGAGGATTCGAACCTGACTTTCTCTTACTACATTGGAGGGAGTCTTGAACATTATTTGCTGGGATTCGATCGGTTTGCTTTACTTTGTTTACTTACTGTTTTGCATTCTCGATTCCTTCTTACAACACAATACTCAATGATAAATGCATAGGAAAAGTAAATCACACAAGAAAAGCAAAAGGAATATAGATGTATCCCTTATAAGGCCAAAAATATCTCACTGGAACAAATTTTTGTCGAATTTCAAGCATACTCCCAAACTTAGATCATACATGCTCAATTACATATGCCTAATCATATTTCACATAAAAAACAATTTTCAAGATAAGATCAAATCATTCCAGAATTCCATGAGATTTATAAGATCATGCAGTTTAAAGGAAAAATAGGACAAACTCAAATTAGATGGAAATCTTTGATAACACAATATATCCTTTTTTTTATATTAAGTAAGAAGTCGACGCCCGGACAGGCCCGGGGGTCGATAGGCCGAAGAACTCGGCGACGGATAAACCGTCAAAATAAGCTAAAGACATAAACCAACAATAAGGCAGAGCCGACAAATTACAAGAGTGCAAATAAAGGCAAAGACTAGTAAGAGATGAAAGAACCGAAGCAGTGTGCGGCAACTCATCCATCAGTTGGTAGAGGCAACGCAGGGGATCCCTGGGGAACTAAGTGGAAACCTCAGATTTGGACTCTGTCAATGAGTCATCAGGTCTCGATCACGTCCACGACCTCTCGCACGTCGACAAATAAGAAGAAACACCGCTCAGAAACTGCTAGCCTCGAAAGCCCCACCATCGCACCACCAAGCAATTCGGCAACCTGCAAAGCCCTTACGGGATTTACTCAAACCCTTTTAGGCTATTGCTCTACTGAAGATTTTTATTTTGATTGATTTTTTTTCTAAATTATTTGTATTTTATTTAGAAAAATCATAAATAAAATACAAATAAGCATAGGAGTATAGGACCAAGGATGCTTGGGCCCAAAGGATTATATAAATATATACTCCGTATATATCTATATACTCTGTAATACACTTCTTTTTTTTTTTTTAATTGATGCTTGGCGTGCAAGGGGAAAGAAACCCATGCACGCCATGTTCTGCAATTCCGTACACTACCAAAGAATACAGTGCACATGTTGACATCCAGGAACAGTCCACCGCCAGTAGGAACCGGAGATGGAATGCCCGGAGGTGAAGCCGTCGGCAAACCCGGACGAAGTCGGAGTCGGCAAAAACGACCAGATCGAACCAAGAGGCCAAAAGGCCCGGAGGATGAGCGATGAGCGGCCGGGAGAACGCCGGCAACCCAGGCGGGTGTGCGATGAGCGGGGTCGAGATGACTCCGGCAAGGAACAGGAGAACCACCGATCGACGGCCGTAGACAAGAATGACGCCGAAACGGACCCCCTGTGCAGCCAGAGACATGGGAAGGTCGGGGAGAGGACTCTCGACAAAGCCGAAAGAACCCGTCGATGGAGAAAACCTGGGAGGCGAGCCAAACCCCGCCACCAAGGGTGATGAGCAAGAGGGGAGGTGGGGAGATGACGAGGTCGAAAAGAGGGTACTTGCACATAACATGTTCGACGAAAAGCCACAACCAAAAGCTGCACAGAACAACCGTGGAAAGGGGATTGGTTTTGTCACCCTCACACAAGGGCGGGTGTTAGTGAAAAAGGAATCAAAACCGAGCCAATCGACGAGGTGACGAATTGAATCCTACACCAACTCTTACGAGTCGTCGGAGACCCAAACTGATTGAATGAGACACCCACGCCGGAAACGAAAGGAGTCTAGGAGGAAAGAGGAGGGCGAGACCTCGATTGAAGGCGGCCGGAGCCGGGATGCAGCGGCCGAATCCGAAGATTGGGCGGCCGGAGCCGGGTTGGGCCGGACTAAGCCGGAGATGAACCTCCCTCTCTCTAGAAAATCTAGAGAGAGGAGAGAGTAAGTACAATAACACAATATACAAAACAACAAAACAAGACTCATTTTTTTTTCTCTAATTTTTTTAACATTTTTCCATTTTTTTTTCATTTTTGACATTTTCTATAACATTAAAGAA
This sequence comes from Persicaria maculosa, assembly GCA_963922045.1. NCBI lineage: Eukaryota > Viridiplantae > Streptophyta > Magnoliopsida > Caryophyllales > Polygonaceae > Persicaria > Persicaria maculosa. The sequence goes on along the minus strand of OY998259.1, from coordinate 48,093,380 downwards.
ATAACATAAAAGAAATAACAAAAAAATCAAAAACAGAAATTCAAACATGAACTAACCTAACTAATTCACTTCACTTCTCCCCACCCCACCCCCACCCCTCACACTTACATGTTGCATTGTCCTCAATGCATAGAAACACAAAAGGGAACAATGAAAAATAAAATTAAGGGTTTGAATGAAGCAAATAACTAACCAATTAATGTGAAGGCGGGGTCTGGGGTCCAGACTGCTGATTGATCAAATCCATCAACAAGAGACAAGCCTCTTGTAATTGATCGATCTTCCCAACCAGAATCGCATGGGACTTTGTCAACTTCATCAACTCAGCCGCCTGCTGCTTTTCAAATTCCGTCAATTTCTTCTCCAAGCCAGCGGTGCGCGAGGCATCTCGAACCATAGGCGGTGTCATCTCAATCTGCATATCTTCAAAATCGCTCATAGGGGTCATAGGCTCATCAGGCTTCCGCAAATGAGTGTCAATAGGAACATGTCTCCGGCGGAACTCCACCAATTTCAGCCCCATAGGTAAAATAGTAGGCAGATGCTGATGATGAGACTGCTGGGGTCCAGATAGCCAACGAAATCTCTCAATAGTGTAGGGCAACTGCAGCTTCTCTACCATCCATGCAGACACAAGAGCATCAATGTCCCACGTATAAGAATGACTCACATGCTGCAGTGAACTAACATCAACACCATAAAATAAAGTGCGATCATGCCTCCAAAAGGGGTGACAAGAGGATAATTCTCACTGCGCTGGTCACGGACCCTCTCACACATCCTTAAAAACAAGAGTATCCAGTCTGGTACTACAGTAGACTCAGGAGTCAGGCAATATATGAAAGCAATCACACCAGGATCAACAATAGTAGTGCTCTCAGAATCATATAAAGTAGAGCCCAAAATCCAGTCTGGTACTAAATATCGAATGGAGCACCTCCTGGCCGAGTATGACTTGGGTCTATCCATGGACCTGAAAATGTAGAAGACATATACCCACAATAGAAACAACAAAAACCAAAGAAATGTTCAAAACCAAAAACAAGCAAAACAATGTCCAAAAAGTCTATGTACATGCTCTAGATTTTATAGTCGCTAGGCCGACTTTCCATTAATGCTCAAGGTGGCATCTGCAGGGCCCATGTAGCTTGGGCCTCAAATAGGACTCCATTCTTGTCCATCAGCTGTAATCCTCCAGAATGGATCTTGTTCACCACGAAAGGTCCCATCCGCTTCTTGTTGAATTTGTTGGGAAACCAATGATCCTTTGATTTAGAGACATAGAGCCTGTCTCCAATTTCATACTCCTTGGGCTCATCATTGGATATCCTGCACAATCGCACATACCAAGGCAGACCTCTCCCATGTATAGATAAATCTTTAATGGAAATAGGAGAAGAAAGATCCATACCTTGGCTTACCTTTGCAGAGACGGAATCGGGGACCACTGTATTTGGTCGATCTCGACTAGGGCTAGTCGATCTCGACAAGACTGCAGGTTCTGGTGGTGGTCTGGTCGAAGAGGCAGAAGTCGACGAAGAGCATGGCTTGTCGATCTCGACAAGACTGGTCGACCTCGACAAGGACTCCGCTCCTAGTGGTTTGCTCATCGACGAAGGCGGATCTGGTGGAGCCGAGTGGTGGTCGACCTCGACAAGCTTAGTCGAGATCGACGAGGCTGGTTCGTCAGGCGGCTTCTGTGTCGAGGAGGGTGGAGTCGAGTTAGGGCACTGCTGGTCGGCCTCGAGTAGTCTACTCGAGATCGAGTAGGGTGGCTCCTCTGGTTTGCTGCTCGACGAAGCTGGCTCTGGTGGAGTCTCCTTGGTCTGGTCGAGATCGACTAGGGTTCTACTCGCAGTCGAGGAGCCCTGGTCGATCTTGACCCCATACTTAGCTCCTGTCAAGGCATCCGAAAAATAATTAATCCACAACGACGTACCTTGTTCTGTGTCGATTGGGTTTTCTGTGTTCTCTTTGAGGATTGCCATGATCTCCTCCACCTGGGCCTCCATGTCCCTCTTTTCTATCTCCTCAGGGGTCATATTCCTGACCTTGGGTTCCCCGCAGGTGATGTAGCCAGCTGAGATAGATTTGACCTCTTCCATTGGACCTGTATGCCTTTCAGTTTTATTAAAGGAATACTCAATTACCTCATCGCTGATGTTGAAGGTGAGCACTCCTTTCCTTACGCTTATGTTGGCATCCACCGTCGCCAAGAATGGTCTTCCTAAGATAATTGGACAAGCAGGATCTTCTTGCATATCAACTATTAAGAAATCAGCAGGGACGAAGAATTTACCTACTTGTACTGGGACATTTTCCACCATGCCTGTGGGGATGACCACCGTGTTGTTGGCCATGTAAAGTCTAGCATCCACAGGCTCCAAGGCACCTATCTTAATCTTGGACCAAATTGTTAAAGGCATTATACTCACACTAGCTCCAAGATCACATAGGGCATTAATTTTGTATGGACCAAATCCAATAGTTATAGCAAACTTACCTGGATCCGGCCTCTTCTCCAATATGTCCAGATGGCTGCACTCCTCTGTGATTTCAGCCATCGATCGCTTTTTGCTCAGAATCTCCTTCAGGAACTTGACATAAGAGGGCATTTCATTGAGAGCTTCTGTGAAGGGGATGGTGACGTTGAGCTTCTGAAGCATCTTGATGAAGCGCTGAAACTTTTTCTCTGCCGGGTCCTTTAGAGATTTTGTGGGGAAAGGCAGCTTCTTTTTCTGATTCGGAGCCAGAACAGACGTCGGAGGTGCTGCAGGCTGCTCTATGTCGACCAGGGGCTCCTCGACATCGACAAGGCCTTTGTCGACATCGACCAGATTGGGCCCAGTCGAGTTGCTGTGTTGTGTAGAAGAAGGTTGCCTTGCCGAGTTGTCGAGGTCGAGTAGACCTTCCTCGACATCGAGTAGGCTCTGGTCGAGATCGACTACAGGTTTGTCGACCTTGACTTGCTGTTCCTCGTCCTGCTGCTTCCCGATCTCTGGCTCTTGCAGTTGATGGCCGCTTCTGAGTTTTATAGCAGCGATGTGTCCAGTCTTTCCCTTAGGATTTGGTTCTGAAGATCCTGGAAGTGACCCTGACTGTCTGGGGATTCCTGCTGCTAGCTGACCAATCTGTGTGTCAACTGATTTCCGCCAGATATCAATTTCCCCAAGCCTAGAGTTGACACCTTGCATCTGAGTATAGACGGAGTTGAAAGATTGCCTAGTTTCTGAGTGGTTCCTCCGTATTTCCTCCAGGACTGTCTGTATATCATCCTTTTTCTGCTCCCTTTCCGGATGTCCTGGAGCTCTGTAGGGCGGGGGGTTCCTAGGGATACCTTGGTTCCATTGTGGTTGCTGAAACCTTTGGTCCCCCATGTAGCGATTGGGACCCCCTGCGTAAGCCGCTTCCTCATGATGCTCTGCCATCCTGACTTGCTCTGTGTGTGGGCACTCCGGAGTGGTGTGCCGCTGCGATCCGCATTCAATGCAAGGCTGGTTGACAGAGAGATACTTTACTTGCTTGAGGAGCTTCTTATTCTGGTCTCTATAGTATTGCTCCCTAACGTCTGGATCGATCTCCTTAGGGGGATCATATAGGGGCATAGATGGTGCTGGCCTGGCGTATGGGTTCTCTTCATAGGTTGCAGTAGACCCATACTTGTTGTCGTAGGTAGTGAGCTTCTCTAGCACACCCCATGTGTCACGTGGCGGCATTGTCAGATACTCATAGCGAGTATAATGGTTGATTCTGTCCTTAGTGCCTTGATCAAGAGAGTTGAAGAAGATCTCCTGAATGACGTAGGGTGGCTGTCCATGAGTAGGGCAAGATCGCAGAAGTTCCTTGTAGCGCTCCCATGCCTTTGCCAGCGGTTCCCCTTGCTTCTGTCTGAAGGCGGTGATTTTCTGGCGGAGATGTGCTGTTTTGGCGGGTGGGAAGAATTTGTTCAGGAACTCTTGCTCTACTTGGGCCCAGGTGGTTAGTGATTTTGGTTTCAGCCCTTCCAGCCATTTCAGTGCAGGTCCAGCTAGAGACCAGCGAAAAGCTTTCATCTTGACATATTCCAAAGTTGTACCTTCAGCAAGAGTACGGCACATGTCAGCAAAGTTTGTAATATGTTCAAGAGGACACTCATTAAATCTACCATAAAAGGCATTATTTTTAAGCTCTATGAGAAACTGAGTGCGAATTTCAAAAGAGTTATCAGGGATAAGAATCGTCGATTCAGGCACGACAAGAGTTGGGTGCATGTAGTCCTCTGCCGTGGTAGGGTATTAGGCAAGCTCAGCTTGTGCTTGTTCCCTTGCTTCTTTCTCAGCGGCGATAGCAGCATCTTTAGCAGCCAATTCCCTGGTAAGCCTAGCGATCAGTTGTTCCTGTGTCTCCGCAGCTGCCATGGCTCTTTGTAGTTTAGCTTTGATGTGAAAAAGGTGTTCCGGTTCGTCTAAGGCGTCAAACTCAGGTGTTTGACCAGAACGACGCATACACCTGCAAAGTAACTCAAAGAAACAGTGAGAACTGACTACCTAAGGCGCGATTGATAGCTTCCCCGGCAACGGCGCCAATTTGTTGTTACAGGAGGATGGTCAAGTATGAAATAAATATAAAGTATAGATCAGACTGACTTCCCTGTCTCAGCAAATGAATACAAGACTTCCTCCCGTTGTAGTAAGAGAAAGTCAGGATCGAATCCTTGAGGGAGCACGTCAGCAGTTCTCAGGTAGCTGTAAATTCTCACAGAAGCAGCAGAAAGGACAGAAACACAGAAAGGAAAGAAACAAATAAACCCGGCAAGGGCAACTAAAACAAAAGCAAAGAAATAAAGCAAAGACAAAGCAAAACAGGAAATAAAAGCAAAGCAGAAACTAAAAGCAAAGCAAAGGGCTACTCGATCTCGACCACAAGCTTGTCGAGATCGACAAGACAGTGAACAATAGAAAGTGAAAATCGACGAAAACAGAAGAAAACCAACTCGACCTAGACCAAGTCCTACTCGATCTCGACCACAGCTTCCTCGAGATCGACCAAGCACTACTCTAGATCGACAAGAAACAGAAAATATAAAATTGCAGATTTTCGACAGAACTCAGAAATTCGACAGAAATAAACTTCAATATATTAAAAGACTTCCAAAGCCAGGGTTTCAACACCACAACGATAACCATGCAAAGTAACACATAAAGGCACAAAAGATCATGCTTTTCATCAAATAACTTTCGTTATTAACAAATAGGCAAATAGAGGCTTTCGCATAAACCCTAATTGTTACTAACCCTTTTTCACATAATTAATCCAAGTTGCATTAAGATCACTTTCGCTTCAATAACACAAACAAGGATCACCTTCAACTCTCGCAAAAGAATCATGCTCATAGGGATAGAAGACGAATTGCATAACAAGATCTGACCTTTACTGCATCGCCTCACATGGCCACCGTCGGGCTCACCCCAGCCCCAGAAGTGGGTGGACTACTCGCTCTTCATCATCAAGAAAGACATCAAATAACAAAAGGAACTAAATTGCATTAAATTAAATAAAGAAAGCTTACAACCGACAAGACAAATCCGCTTTCGCCTCTCCACCTTGCTTGCTACAAACTCTCTCTCTCTATCCTACTTACTTGAATTGATTGTGAATTGGAATAAGATGCCTAATGCTCAGCCCCTAGGGCTTTATTTATAGCCTTCATTCCCTAGCTATTCTAGGAAAGAAGATATCTATCTCTATCTAAAATTATATCTAAAACTTGAAAGGATAAATAAATTGTTTTATGGAAATAAATCTATAAGGGAAAGATAAAACTAAATAGGGTAAGTCTTCATGATGTTGATAGATCTTGTCTCCTTGATGATAGAACTTGATGGAATCGGATAGAATTTCGGCCAAATCGACTCCTTCGAGCCCAAGGAATCTCAATTCTACTCGGACAGGTCTCGTCGAGAAGTTTCTGGAAACGGCTCTACTCGACCTCGACCACGGCTCGTCGACCTCGAGTAGGGTGGTTCGTCGACTGGACTTCCTCGGCTAGATCTGCTCGATGTGCTCGGACTTGGCTTACTGGGCTCTCGTCGATCTCGACAAAACCTTCGTCGACCTCGAGTAGACTGGCTTGCCGACTAGGTCTTCTCGAGTTGCTCTACTCGATGGACTCCGGATCTGGACTCAGGCACTCGTCGACCTCGACAAAGGGTCCTCAAGATCGACTAGAGCGGTGTCCTTCCTTTCCGCTTCCGCGAGTTGCCTCTTCCGCTGGCAGCGAGTTTTTCCGCGGCAGCGAGCGGTCCGCTGCAGCGAGTCCAGTCGCTAGCAGCGAGTGCTGCCTGGTCGTCCTCGGCTTCGTCCTCGGCTTCTCTCCTTGTCGGCTCCGGGTGTGGCATCTGGGCTTCGTCGATCTCGACTAGAGCTTGTCGAGATCGAGTAGACTTCCGGAGCTCGGGTTGGTCTGGCTCTCGATCAGGCTTTGTCGACAAGGCTGTGCTCGGACATGCTCGTCTATGTCGAGTAGGGCCCACTCGAGATCGAGTAGCCTTGACTTTCAGCTTGGTTCCGCTGCTTTGACCTTGGACTTCTGTAGCGGTTTTCCGAGCTTTTCCGACCTTCTGTAGAATTGCTGTAATATGCCTCGATTTCTGCGAATTAAACAGAAACTGGTGTAGATTCCATAATTTGGCAAATAAACATAAACTACATAGGTTCTGTACTGTTCTAAACCCAAATGAATGCAATGTATACAGAAATCGATATAAAAGTTACTGTAAAACATGGCAGATTTAGCTCACAACACCAAGCTCCAGCATCCTAGGGACTTATTGAAAAGCTAATCTCCGAGAAATAGATTATTTCGATTGGAGGCCCGACGCGGAGCTAAGCTCCAGCATCCTAGGGACTTATTGAAAAGCTCATCTCCGAGAATTAGATTACTTCGATCGAAAGCCCGACGCGGAGCCAAGCTCCAGCATCCTAGGGACTTATTGAAAAGCTCATCTCCAAGAATTAGATTGCTTTGATCGCGGCCCGACGCGGACCCAAGCTCCAGCATCCTAGGGACTTATTGAAGAGCTCCTATCCGAGAATTAGATTGCTTCAATCGGAGGCCCGTCACGGAGCCAAGCTCCAGCATCTTAGGGACTTATTGAATATGATGCGATAAAGTTGCGAGAAAAGCGCCCACTAACCGCTTATTTAACTATTGCGGGGGCGACTAAGATTTTCATACTTACAAACTTGGACCTTTACACGTAATACTTTTTCAAGTTATCTGCATTCCAGGTTTTATTTAAAACTACGCCTTCTGGGGTCCCAAGTTTATATGCTCCCTCCTGGATCACTTTCATGACAATGTATGGCCCTTCCCAGTTGGCCTCAAGTTTTCCTCCGGTGGATATTTGTCGGAGTACTAGGTCACCTTCTTTGAACCGTCGCGGATGGACTCGCCTATCGCGGTATCTGGATAGACGCCTTTTGTACTCCTGCTCTTTTAATGCCGCTTCCATCCTGCGTTCTTCTATGAGATGCAATTCAATCTCCAGAGCTTCATCATTGGTCTCTTGGTTGTATGCTAGGATTCGTGCTGACGGGACCAGTCTTCCCACCGGAATGACCGCGTTTGTCCCATAAACTAGAGTGAATGGAGTTTCTCCGATCGGGGTCTTTGCTGTGGTCCGGTAGGACCAAAGGACCAATGGCAAAAGTTCCGCCCAACGTCCTTTCGTCGTGCCTCCAAGTTTTTTCTGTATCCCATGTAATAACTGCCGGTTGGTTGTTTCTGCTTGCCCATTTGTCTAGGGATGGGCAACGGATGAGAACTTGAGGTTTATGCCCAAACCTACGCAAAAGTCTCTGATAGATTCGCTATCAAACTGTGGACCGTGATCTGTGATTATCGAGTCAGGTACCCCAAATCGGCAGATTATGTTCTTCCACAAAAACCTCCTCACTTTCTCCGCGGTGATAAGCCCCATTACTCCAGCTTCTACCCATTTTGTGAAGTAATCGACCAAAATAAGCACATATTTTAATTGTCCTGGAGCAGTCGAAAATGGACCAAGAATGTCCATTCCCCAAACAGAAAACGGGTATGCTCCAAATATACTCTTCATTGGTTCTGCGGGGAGATGCTTCAAATTTCCAAACCTCTGGCACGCGTCACACTTTTGAATGTAGGCTTGGACATCCTGCTTCATGGTAGGCCAGTAATTTCCAAGCCTCGTTGCTTTTGCTACCAAGGCTCTCCATCCTTGGTGGTGTGCACAAACCCTAACATGCAATTCTTTCACGACAACACCACCTTCTTCTACTGAAATACACAGTAAGTCTGGGAGGCAATAGCCTCTTTTATAAAGCTTTCCCTCTCTGATGGAGAAGTGGGCTGCCTTCGTGACCACCTTTCTAACCGCGTCTTTTTCCAACGGTAGTAGGCCTTTCCCCAGATAGTCCGCGAGCGATGTCCTCCAGTCTCCTTCCCCGTTGCCTTGGACATGATAAACTTCTTGAATAAGCCTGCAGTTGTTCATTCTTTCAAGAAAGACCTCTTCTCCTACTCCCTCAGGCATGACGGCCCCCATTCGGGCTAGCGCATCCACTTGTTGATTGTCATTTATGGAAATTACTATCAAACAAAAACTCACGAAAGCTTTTGACAGTGCTTGTACTTTTCTTTGATAGTCGGGCATCAAACCAGTTCTGGCCTCGTATTCTTCTGTTATCTGTCGTGCCATAACCTCTGAGTCAGTGTAGATGGACACTTGTTTGGCTCCTTTGATCAGGGCTATCTCAAGGCCCGCGAGTAGGGCGTCATACTCAGCTTCATTGTTCGTAGCCTGAAAGTTTGGTTTGTAAGCATAGTTGTATTGTTGTTCGTCAGGTGCAGTGAGGGTGACTCCGGCTCCACGTCCGTCTTTATTGGCTGCTCCATCAACTTTGAGCGTCCACTCTGGGCCAATGCTGCTTGTCGCGGGGTGTATTCAATCTCGAATTCCGTTAATTCTACCGCCCACTTCATCATTCTTCCTGACAGGCACGGGGAATGAAGGATTTGTCTCAAGGGTAAGTCTATCATTACTCGGATGATATGATCTTGGAAGTAGGGTCTCAGCCTTCTCGCCGCGAATATGAGACATAAAATCATTTTCTCTACTGGTTCATATCGTGTCTCGGCATCTTGCAGGACTTGACTAATGTAGTACACAGGGTACTTTTCTTCTCGTGTTAAGACCGCGCTGACAGTGATGCTCTTGACTGCTAAGTATAGATGCAAAGTCTCCTGTTTTTCTGGTTGCTGCAGGGTGGGCAATGTTGACAAGAAGACTTTTAAATCTCTGAAAGCTTTGTGTAATTCTGGGGTCCACTGTATTGGACCCTTTTTCTTGAGTAAGGCAAAGAAAGGTAGGGATTTGTCCGCGAGACATGAACAAAAGCGGCTCAGGTAGTTTGCTGCTCCGTTTAGGGATTGTACTTCCTTGATAGTCCGCGGTGGTTGGAGATTCTGGACTGCGACGATTTTTTCGGGGTTTACATCAATTCCTCGATGGCTGACCATGAAACCAAGGAATTTTCCAGAATCAACTCCAAAGACACATTTTTTCTGCATTGAGGTTCAAACCTCCTCTACGGAGGGAATCAAACGTTTCTTGCAGGTCTGCCGCGTGATCTTCTCCTCTTTTGCTCTTAACAACAATGTCATCCACATATATTGACACATTTCTCCCAATCTGTCCGCGAAAGATCCGATCAACTGTTCTCTGAAACGTTGCTCCATCATTTCTGAATCCGAAAGGCATGGCCCGATCGCAAAATATTCCTTGGTTGGTGACGAAGGTCGTTTCCTTTTTATCTTGTGGATCGAGGCATATTTGATTGTACCTAGAGTAAGCATCAAGAAAGCTGAGGACCTTGTTGCCCGCGGTCCCGTCAACGAGCTCGTCTATGGATGGTAATGGGTAGCTGTCCATGGGGCAGGATTTATTGAGGTTGGAGAAATCAATGCACATCCTCCATTTTCCATTAGACTTTTTCACCAAAACCACATTCGAGAGCCAGTCCGAATCTTCCACCTCTTCAATGAAACCGGCTTCTAAAAGTTTATCAGTTTCCTCTTTTGCAGCGGCTGCCTTCTCGGGGGCCATTTTTCTTTTCTTCTGTACTATGGGTTTCGTTTCTGGACGGATCCTTGAAGTGTATAATGCAGTCGTGGGTGGGACTCCTAGGAGATCTCGTGGAGTCCATGCCAAAACATCCCTCGACCTTGCTATGATCTCCAAGACCCGCTCTTTCTCCTTTGGCTCTAGCGCTTGTCCTACATAGATCTTTTCTTCTGGATTCGGAAAGGGTGTGTAGACAGTCCTTTCATATGCGGTTGGTATTTTCGCTTCTGTTGGTCTAACTTCAAGCTCAGCTTCCGATGGTTCCGATGGGTTACTGTCTCTCACCACGGATTCACACTTCTCACTAATGCACATCACTTCTTTTTTCCTCTTGATGGAAGTTAGATAACAGCTTCTGCTTTCAGGCTGATGTTCGCGGACTTCGCCTACTCCCCCCCTCCCTGCAAAGGAAATTTCCCAAAAAAATGGTAGATGGACACTATCATCTGGAATTTATAGAGCGAAACGCGTCCCAACAAAGCATTGTAAACAGTCGGAACTTTATCTACCGTAAACACAACATCCTCCATTCGCCTTCTTGGGACCACTCCCAAGACTACTATTAACTCGATTGCCCGGCCACCTGTACTTCTCCTCTCGAGAAGGTGATCAAAGTACCCGCATAAGGTTTTAATGATGCCGCGGAGATTCCCATCTGAGAGAAAGTGTCCCATGACAGTATATCAATAGAGGAGCCAATATCAATGAAAACTCTTTTGACTGTCTTGGTAGCTATTTGAGCATGGATGACCAAAGGGTCGGAGTGCGGCATCCTCACTTCCTTAGTGTCTTTGGGAGAAAAAATGATCTCCTAATGCTGTGTCAAAGAGATTTTTCTACTTGACGCGGATGGTGGTTGTCTTCCTTCTCGCTCGTAGTTCCTCTTTTCCTGTCTGCTTGATCCTGCCATGGAGTATCGTCCAGCTAGGGTATTTATGAATTCTTCGGGTTCTGGTATGTGGCCTTATCCCAGTCTTCGGGCTCCTTCCTGGTTTCTTGGCGCTTGGTTAACGGATCCTTGCATGGTGGGGAAATGATTGTGCCTACCTCTGCACCACCTTCGTCCCCTGCCCCTTCCTCGATTGAAAAAAGGGGCATCTACCCGCTGATCTTGAGGTCCTCGGTTTCGGTTCCGTCGGTGGTGAGGGCCAGCCGGTCGAGAGTCACAAATTTTCCTAATATGGTCTTCGGTTGTATCGATCCTCTCTTTGTGGTGGATATCTCTGTTCCTGATTTCGGTAAACACTTTCCCTCGGATGATAAGACCGCGGATGATCCACCCCGTGTCTTCGAACATCCTCTCTTTGGCGGGATCCTTGACCTCTTTCAGAATTCATGAGCACTTCATCGCGGTAGGAATGGAAAGCTCCTTCATCTGACTGATGCCTGGGAGGTTTAACCTTTTCCTTTTTGAATTTTCCGGCGAGTTTCCCAAAGAAACCTTGATTGCCTGTGTTTGCTCTTGAACTGGACGCGGTTGCCTCTTCTGCTTCAATTTGTCTTAATACACAATCCCTCAAATCATCATAGCTGGAAGGTTTCTTACGAAATAAATAAGTTTTGAAGTCTCCCTTTGCTAAATTCCCCATGAGAATGATGGTTGCCGACTCATGATTGAAATTAGGGATTTGTACTACCACGCTGGTGAATCGGGTAAAGAAGTGTCCAGTGTTTCCCCAGCTCCTTGCTTGATTGAGTTTAAATCAAGCATTGTCTTCTTCCGCGAGCGTGCGCTTCCAAAATGAGATTTGAAAATATGAGTTAACTGGGTAAAACTGGCCACAGAGTTTTTCGGCAAGTTGGTAAACCATGTGAGGGCTATCTTCGTCAGTGTTGAGGGGAAAGTCCGGCACATCATGGCATCGTTGTATTCATTTATTCCCATCGCGGTGGTAAAGTGACACAAATGATCCTCGGGATCAGTCGTTCCATCATACTTCATCAAGCCCACGTCTCTCCATCTTTTAGGTACCGCTGCGGAACATACTTCTCTGGTGAAAACAGAAGGTAAGACTGCCGGACCTTCGATTCTCATGTTTGCTGAATCTGACTTGGTGGAGGTTGAAACGTCCGTAGATCGCTCTCCGCGTCGATGTTTGTTCTCATTTTGCTATTCGTCGTTCTGCCAGGATTGATGTGGCATTGTATGGCCCTGGCTCTGAAAACCATAATTCATGTTGCCGAAAGCATTGCCATGGTTGTTAAACGTGGTATATCGTCTATCAAAGTTTTCATGCTGCCCACCGTGATAGGCCGTTCCCTGTTGACCCGGGTTGGGTCCCCCATAATCATAATAGTAATAATGCGCTTGCTCTTGCTGCTGAGGATTAGGTTGCTCATGATGAATCTCATAGTGCCAAATATTCTGAGGTATGTATTCCCCCCCCCCCCCCCCCCCCCGCCCCCATGTTGATCATAATAATGATAGAGGGTGGTAACATGAGGCGGCTCCCCTGCTTCACCTTGAAGATCAGGTTGAGATGACAACGGAACGTACATACTCGAGGCTTCATGATCGTGGTGGACCTCCTGGCTCATCTCTTGAGCCACGTCATCTTGATTAGCACTCATTTTCCTGTCACCGAATTAGTTTTGGTAAGTCAATAATTCATTGGTTTATTACTCCTTCAAAAAAGTCTTTTTCTTCTATATGTGCGAACTCCTTGCCTCCTCCAGGAGTTGGGAGTCTATTTGATTTCTCAGATTTTAACTTGCAAAGGAACCCCTTAGCGTGAGGGGGTTCCCATAGACGGCGCCAATGACAAAGCTCGATCTGAAAAGGTCTCCATTTTTGGTGGGACCCGGAGATGGACCTCGTGGGATCCGAAACACTCCCAACGGGCTTACCTGACCCGCACCGAAACATTCGGTACGGCCCAACCTGTACCGCGGGAGCTAAAATACCCTAATCGAAACTATCCCCTCACCGAGGCTTTATCAACGAAATGGGGATCAATCGTCTACCTGTCACCGCCCGTTGGATTTGAGTAGGCGGTTACGACTTCTTGATCCTCACTTCAGACTCTTGACTCGCAAGAAAGAGCAGAAGAGTTATCCTCGGATGAAGTCTGATCTTATTCGCGGAGCGGTTCTTCTTCCTGATTAGTAACTTTCACACTTTGTTTCCTCTCTCTCTCTCTCTCTCTCTCTCTCTCTCTCTCTCTCTCTCTCTCTCTCTCCTTATTTAACTTCTCCCTTGACGAGAGGTCCCTGGGCTGTCGCCACGTGTCGTCTTCTGATCGACACGTGTCTTACCCGTGGGATGTGGGCATGTTGGGCACGTACCCCCTCTTCTTGTCCGCGGGCGAAATGGCCACCTTTTCTCTCTCTCTCTCCTTATTTAACTTCTCCCTTGACGAGAGGTCCCTGGGCTGTCGCCACGTGTCGTCTTCTGATCGACACGTGTCTTACCCGTGGGATGTGGGCATGTTGGGCACGTACCCCCTCTTCTTGTCCGCGGGCGAAATGGCCCTAAAGGTGGAGGATCCAATTCTGACCGCGGTTGCTTTTATGACGTTCTTATTTCTCTTTTTGTTGTTTCTTCTCTTTATTACTTTTTAAATGTTTTCTTGACCGATTTCGTCAGAATCCGAGTGAAAACGTTGGATAAATGACGTCCACACCCATTGAAACCGACATCCACACCCCTCCAAACTTGAAACTTTGATGAACAACTTGGTTTCAATGGGTTCTTAGGTGAAAGGTAGGGGAATGGTATGGGAAAGGTTGATTTTTGTGGATGTAGGGTAATGGTGGAAAGTGTTTTGGTGGATAGAATCAATTGAAACACAAGACTTTAGGTTTTTGGAATGGATTCAAGTAGGCTTTTGGGTTTTGTAGAGTCCTTTGGAGCAAGTTTGAATGATTCAAAATAGGGAATGGAAATATATATGAGTTGGAGATGGAATATCTATCAAAAACAAAAATAGAAAATATTAAAACTAGATATATAGAAAATAGACAAAAGATAGAAACTCTAAATCCTAGAACTAAGAAATAAGGAAACTAACCCTAAAAAGAAAAATCTTATCCTAAGATAGATATAAATAGGCAAAAGATAAAATAAACTATCCTAAGGTAAATAGAAATAATCTAACCCTAAAAATAGATAGAAAATAATCTAAACCTAAAACAAAATAAAAAGAAAATAATCTAATCCTAATACGATATAAAATAAATAAAACTAACCTAAAACGAAAATAACCAAAAATAAAAAGATAGAAAACTCCCCTTCCAAGTTTACCAAAATTCGGACTCGTCAGGCGGACAGGGGGCGGCGGGTGTCGTGTCCACAGAACGTGACTCTGTCTTTCAAGTCAATCAAAACTCAATCCAACACAGGTTTTTAACTTACCATCACTTCTGAAATTCAACGACACGATTGATCCTACTTTATTGAATTGAAAACTAATTGCAAAATAGAAATAATACTACCTAACTACCGTGGGTTGCCTCCCAAGAAGCGCCTTTATTTCACGTCTTTGGCTCGACGTGACGCATTTCTTGATCAAGTTATTCCACCAAAATCCTCTACACTTGTCCTTTTCAAAACAAGAAGGGAAACTTTAGGAATTCCTCCAACATATCCATCAATTGCATCCATCGACTCCTTCTTGAAATGAGTTACTCCTGGAGGTTGTCCTGTAATTTTAAAAACTCAACATTGTTAGGAATCAATTTCTCATAGGAAATAGCAATAGAATCATTTGAATAAGACACACTGTCATGTGACTTAAACAAATTCTCAATTTTTCTCTCAATGTCATCTTTCCCTAATCCAATTTCATCTTTGTTAGAAAACTCAAGATTCATAGATTCAGTTTCAACAGAAGCATCTAACAAACCATTTGATTCATTCCTGTGATTATTTTCATTAGAGTCAAGAACATATACAGAATCATTGGCAGAAGAGACAATAGGCTCAAATATCGAAAACTCAATCTTTCTACCATCAAACTTCATAGTTAGTGAACTTTCAAAACAATCAATCTTAGTCTTATCTGTTAGCAAGAATGGCCTTCCCAAGATAATTGAGGTTTCAGGCGTACCTTGTTTCATATCTAGAATGAAGAAATCAGCCGGAAATATCAAATCATTCACCTTAACCAAAACATCCTCAACAACTCCTCTAGGCTTAATATTAGAACGATCAGCGAGTTGTATAGTAACACCAGTTTCAGATAATGTATTGAGACCCAAAAACATGTACAAGTTATAGGACATAACATTGATTGAAGCACCTAGGTCTAACATAGCTTTGGTGAAGCTAGCATTACCTAATGCACATGGGATAGTAAACATACCTGGATCTTTGCACTTTTTAGGCAATCTTTTTCCGAAGTAAAGCAGAAACATTATCACTTAAAATTACCTTTTCTTTCTTTCGCATCCTTTGCTTGCGTTTCATCGTGCATAGTTCTTTCAAAAACTTCGCATAGCGAGGCACAGTTTAAATCAAATTGAAAAGTGGAATATTTACCTCACAATGAGCAAAGGTGTCATAAAGAATTTGTTCATCTTCCCACTTACGATCAGATCTTAAGGCATGAGGAAAGGGTGGTGCAGGTCTTGAAACCTCAGAAGACCACTCTTTAGAAGATTTCTTCAAGGATTCAACAACGTCAGAAATCAGATCTGTCACTGGCGGAGGCGGCGGGCGCCGTGGTGAGGGGCGGCGGGCGCCGTCTATGCAGTGTGTCTCTAATTCCATCTCGTCCTCTTTTCCCAAATCAACTTCTTCCCTAGGCCTCTCTTCAATATTCCTAGTGGGCACATTCACTTGTTTACCTCCTCTAAGGATCATGACGCTAACATTCTCCTTCGGATTCACTACCACCTGTGATGGTAACTTCCCCGAATCTTTCGCTTTCAATTTACCAATTTCCTTAGCCATCTGACTCAACAAATTTTATTGAACACCCATCTTGTCCAATAATAACCTCAATGTCTCATCTCTATCTTTTTGTTGAGTGTCTCTTGGACGGTTCTCAAATTGTCATCTCTGAAAAAGAACTTGTTGCTGCTGGCCTCTACCGTTGAATCCACTTTGATAGTTTGAATTGTAGCTCTGATTGTAATTGTTACTAAAGTTGCGGCGAGGTCCATAGTCCATAGCATTCACATCAGCGATGTCCTCCTGAATCAAGGGATACTTATCATTCGGATGAGTTGGATCTCCACAAACACCACAAGGTCTAAGCTGATGGGATTGATTCATTTGCATAGGCATCTTATTCACTATCTCCATAAGCCTATCGATATCATCCTTGTGACCATTTCTCGAACTATCCAACTTATGAACTCCTCTAACTCCTTGGTGTCTCCCATATTGTTGCCATGCACTAGCCAACCCTTAAAAAATCTGCATTGCTTCCTGGGGTGTTTTATCCAAAATATCTCCTCCACTAGTAGCAATGATGAAACTCCTATCAGTGTCAAGCAATCCTTCATAAAGATATAGCACTAGATCATCCTCGGGTATACCATGTTGCGGACAACTACCCTTAAGCTTCTTGAACCGCTCAACATACTCATAAAGACTCTCTGTAGGTGATTGCTCAATACTGGAGAGCTCCTTCTTAAGTTTGTTGAGGCGAGTCGCAGGAAAGTACTTTTTCATGAAAACTTTCTTCAATTGCACCCAAGTAGTAATGCTTTCTGGGGGTAGGTAATAAAACCAATCGATTGCAGAATCTTTCAAGGTAAAAGGGAACATTCTCAACATCAATTGGTCATCGTTTAGGCCTTGGGGTCTAAGTCTATCACACACACTTACAAATGTAGCAAGGTGTTTGTTTGATTCCTCCCAAGGAAATCCATGAAAGTAGGGTAAAATAGAAGACCAATTCGACTTATACTCAAATCTTGAACCCTTAGGGAGATCAGGAAGACTAATTGCAAGTGGTTGAGCACTCAAATTAGGTTCCTTTAGGTTTCTCAGGGTCCTTCTTGGCGGATCAACAACTCCGTCTTCTGTCATCTCCTTATTTGTCTCAAACTCAAGCTTTCTTTTCCACCTAAGAGATCTTTCAATCTCATAATCAAAAGACAAAGGCAATTAATTAGAAGATCTAGTTTGAACCATACAAGAACACAAAAAACACAAAGTAAAGAGTAATTGAAAGAGATAAAGAAAAGCAAACTCCTTTCTTCTCCCCAGCAACGACGCCAAGAATTTGATGCGGGACGAACGTCGTTGGCACTTTTGCCCTTTATCAAATAGTAATAATATCCAAACTCAAACACAAAACCAATAGTGTTGAACGAAAATGCGCGAATAATTGTAAAACATATTTTATTTAATTTTTTAGAATTTGAGTTCGACCCCTTTTGATTATCCTTTTGATTCGAAGTTGTATTGGCACCAAGACTTAAGTGGTTTTGGTGATTTGGGCTGCACCCAAATGTTAGTGGGTTGCCTACGTATCTCTTGGAAAAAAAATCAAGCCTTACATAGTTCAGAGTGTTTGGAGTTTTGGAATTTGTGTTTGGTTTGGATTTGGTTTTGTTTGGATAAGTTTGGATTTGGTTTTATTTGGATGAATTTGGATTTGGTTTTTGTTTCCTTGTATGCATCAGAGGATGAAGTTCAAACCCACCTTTTAGGAAGGGTAGCTTGAACAACACTCCACCCGAGTAACCCGAGCCCACCTTCTCGGAAGGGTAACTCATGTAACCCGCCTATCATTTGCATAGGAAAACGGTTTGACTTTAAGTTGGAGTGGAATTTGAAATTTGACTTGTGATTTAACTTGAGTTTTGACTTGTAACCCGCCTATCATTTTTGGATGTGGCTATACTCGACAAGCAAAAGCTTTGTATTGAGTTAGAGTATACACTTTGGCTTTGATGAAAATTTGATATTTGCGATGACTAGGGTCGACAAAGGAATTTGAGGAGATTTGATGAAATGTTTGGGTGTGACTGGACTCGGTGAGAATCTGATTTACACTGGGTTTCCTACGTATCCACTTATCTGGCGGAATCAAGTCATTGTAGTTCGGGACAAAAATGAATTTTGTATTTGGATTCATGAGATCATTTGAGGGTGGTGATTGAACTCAATGGGCTTTGGCTTGGCACCGAGTGTCCTACTTATCTCTTAGAAGAGAAATAAATCACTCGTAGTTCTAAACGAACCAATTTATTTTGAATTTGGAGATTGAACCTGACGAGCTTTAGCTTTGTGTCGGGAATCAAATCTTATATAGTCCTTTTGAGAACAAATTTAATTTGATTTGAGATGGGCGACTGGATCCAATGTATATTTGAATCTTGACATCGGATTTCCTACGTAACTCATAAAAGAGTATTAAGTCTTCACGTAGTTCTGTTTGGAGCTAATTTAATTTTTTTGGTTGGCCGATTGAACCAGACGAGGTTTAGCTTTATGTCGGGTGACCTACGTATCCGACAACTCGGAATCAAATCGGGCGTAGTTCATTTGAGAACAAATGATTTAATTTGGTTGGACTTTGACCTCCTATTAATTTAAAAGTGAATTTAGATGTTGACAACTGTACCCGATACAATTTTAGGATTTAATATCGGGTTACCTACGTAGCCGATATAAGACGTCAAGTCTTTACGTAGTTATTTTTCAGAACCGTTTGAATTTGGAAAATTTGATTTGAGACTTTAGCCCCACTTTGGTTTAGAAGTCAATTTTGAGATTGACCCACCAAAATAAACTGCGATGAAATTTTACGGGTATAACTTTATGATTTTTGTTAAAGCCAATTTCTAATTTGGGCCAAATATAATTTTTATATTTCGCTGGTCAATTTCATAATTAATCACAATTTGATCCTAACAAAACCGATTTGGATTTGGTGAAGTAACTTTGTTTCAAATGTGATGATTTGTTTTTTTTAAAACAAACGGACTTATATTGCCCACTTTCAAATTGATCAATCCAGCCCGTATTTATTTTTTTACGAAAGCAAGGATGATGCAGTGCAATTATCGATGACTCCTGGTGACATTGAGAACAATATGAAGGTTCCGTTCGATGGTCCTATCACTCGTGCAAGGGCCAAGAAGATTCAAATTGCAACTAAATCCTTTCTTATCCGTCACCATGGAACTTTAGAGCAAAGGTTCAGGCCACCCTGGATCACTTGGCTCAAGGTTACACCACCAGCATAAGACGTAAGCTTGCGTCCACACACGGAGCTCATGAAGACTCGTCAGCACCCACCATGAACCAACCACACTCGACATGGTCTTGGATCACTTGACACCACTACTAGCCGAGTGGGCCTAGATCTTTGTCGAAATGGATGGGCCGAGTTACCCTTGTGCTTGGGCCGGATTTATTTAATTAATTAAAGTTATTATTTTATGCAACTTAGATTAATAAGGTGGAATTAATTATATCTCTTCTAGATATAATCCTTAGCCACCAAGTTATTAAACATTTATCTTTATTAGGAAATATTTATCCTAGATTTATTTTATTTATCTTTAGATATAATAGATCAATCCCAACCCCTTTCCTTTGCAAGGAAGGATTGGTAAGATCTCTCATAGCTTTTCTATATATTCATGTTTATGCACTTTGAATTAATCATATTGAATAGAATTGGAGAAACCCTTTATGGATTAAGGGTTCTTCGATTATCAATCCCAAAAGCTCTTGTGTTCTTGTTACTTTCGGCATCACTATCACAACCATCACCCTCACTTTGGTTCATCGACATCGAGCAAACCAACAACCAAACCCTAACCTTGAAGCTGTCGCAAAGGAGGAAGCCAGCGCTTGGCGACGTCCGCAAGCAGAACCGCTCCCAGCGAGCGCGGCGCGCCCAGCATCGCCAGCGCCTCGCTCCCGCGTCCTCGCTCTCGTCTTCACTCCACGCATCCCCACTCGCCAGCACGCTCGCTCCCAGCGAGCGCCCTCGCCTTCACACATCCGCCCGCACACCCTGAGGACCCGTGTCCTGTGTGCCCAGCTTCAGCGATAACGCTTCCGGACACCTTCGCAACTCTCTCGCTTCCCTTGCTTATTTTTTGTCGCTATTTCATAGTTAGAAATTGCTGGAGTTTTATCAAGTCTGAAACTGTCGCTATTCCAGAATTTTAATCACTTGTTTAAATTGTTCCAAATTCAGGAGATATCAAAGAGCATTGCAAGATCGGGCAAATATACGGCGTGGTTCTTGATCTTGAGCCCACAGGCGAAGGATCGGGTATCCCAAACCTATCAAGTGGTATCGGATTTCAGGTGTATGCAAGTTCTTTACTCTCTTGATTCTTTAATTGAGTGATTTATTTTTCGTGCCTATTTTTCACCATTCCCGCTGCATAAAGTTAAATCTTTATTACTCACCCATAAAAATTGGCACTTTATTTTAGTTATTTCTTGTTTGGATCTTTAATTTGGAAGATATTGAGTTCTTGACTGCAAGTTTTGATCTTTTATTCCTATTTGCTACATATCATGCCTATGACTGTGATTCTTGGATTAAAAGCATTATATAAACTTGCACCACTAAAGAACCCTAATTTCTCCAGTTTCTAGCCTATTTCCCTTATTTCTTTATTTTTGCTTACTTTTAGATCATCGTAGCTTTGTTATTTTATTTTTCTATTTTTTCTTTGCTCTTTATTTCAGCACTTTCCAGCCTTTACAGCAGCTATTTCATAGCCAAAAAAAAAACAGAAAAGCCGAGAGCTTCAAAAAAAAAGCATTCTTTCATCTTACATTGTTGAGTTAGTAACTCTTCCTTGTTATTTCTTTTCTTGCTACATGTTAGATGATCTGATCGGTTTTAAGCATTACAAAAGAACCCTACTTTGTGTGATTTTGTGATGTGCCGACACAGGAGCCTTGGTCACACCCCTCTTTCTCTGAACCGTGTTGCAACCGTCAGATAATAGTTGACGGAGTGTGTGCACTTGACTGCCCTTGTGATTGCTATTGTCGATTACTACATATTCATATATTTCGAGCATCACATTGTATATCTTATTTTAGACACATTAGCCGCTTGTTTATACTTGCTATCCTTGATATCCGACTTGTGGCTGATTTAATTTGCAATTTTGATTATTACTTGCTGTTTTCAATATTGCAAAATTCTGTGTCCAGGGGAATTGCTTGAATATAGTGCCTTGTTTTTCTCGCTCTTTGATTTCTAAAACCTGAATCACTCTTAGGAATCACTAGAGCTTGCATTACTTGGTTTCTGGTCTTTGCTTCGTTTACTTGTCGCTCTTCTGATATTGTAGGAACATGTCAAACGATAGTGATCCCCCTTCCACCCCTAGCCCTA
Source organism: Persicaria maculosa (assembly GCA_963922045.1). Taxonomy (NCBI): domain Eukaryota; kingdom Viridiplantae; phylum Streptophyta; class Magnoliopsida; order Caryophyllales; family Polygonaceae; genus Persicaria; species Persicaria maculosa. Next base: position 48,071,962 of record OY998259.1, on the reverse strand, counting down.
TTTCGGATGCTACCTTAGAGCGTATTATTCAGTCCGCTACTAAAGCTTCGATGGCTGAACACAAAGCACTCCTCGATGCTGCTGAGGAACGTTGGAACAAGCGCTTCCACGATCAATTGGTTCAACAAGCAAACCTGATTACTACTCGCGCTATCGGTGGTGTTCTGGGCCACCTTGAGGAGAGCAAACAACAGGAGGCTTCTGGTTCTACACCCCCGGGTGGTATGCCGCCCCCTACAGACACTACTCCTCCTACAGGTAATACACCACCTAAAGGTAACACTTCTCATTCTGTTCAACCTCCCCCTTCTGGTCAATTACACTTTAAGCTTAAGTCTGCTACTCCTAACCCTTTCAATGGAGAGAATGACAACGATCATCTAGCGGGCTTCAATGGCAACCAAGATCGTCGTGAGAACACCCCCCCACGGCATCAATAGCAAGGGAGGTCGAACCAGCGTCACCAGCAGCAGCTGCTCAACCGAATTAACTGGGATGACAGCCGCAGTAATGCTGATCTATATGAGACGCCTCATTTGGAGGATGCTTACCATGAGGTAAATCCTGACTTTGATGATTTACCTCCTCCTAATTTTGGCCGTCCTAGATTTGATAATGCTCAAGCTATACAAAGGCGTGATGTTAAGCTTAAGTTAGAAACCTTTGATGGTAACACTGATTCTGAATCTTATCTTGTTTGGGAAAATCATACTGACTATCTGCTTGAACATTTGCGCTATGAGGAAACGGAGAAGTTGGAAGTTGTTATATTGCATTTGGTAGGTAAAGCTCGCACCTGGTTGTTCCGCACTCGTGAGATGCACCGTCGTTAGGATAAGCAACCTGTTGAGACCTGGCCACAACTTCGCTATCTCCTCAAGAAGAGACATGTGCCTGAAGACTATATAGAGTCCATGCGGATGCAGCTCGATTCCTGCCGCCAAGGGACTCGTTCTCCTAATGATTACAGAGATGAGCTTGAACGGCTCTCTCATCAGGCTAATGTTTATCTTACTGAACGTGCTTTATGTACTCAATTTCTTGTTGGTCTTAATATTTCTATTAAAAACCCTTTGTCTATCCATTCTATTAGAGATATTAACACTTTATGTCATAAAGCACAACTTCTGTATGAACAACAGCAACAGCAGCAACAGCAGCTTCGCCAGAGGGCTAGATTCGACCAGACCTCTCAAGGTCGCAGGTTTGTTCCCTTTAACCCTTCTAGTCAATCTAAACCTTCTACTTATAACTCTTCTATGCAGCAAAAGGGAGTTTCCAACTCACCTCAACAGGGTTATCAGGTTGAAACTAGAAGAGTTGCTGCACCCTCTACAGATCGCAATAAGGATATCCGCTGCTTCACTTGTGGTGGTTCCGGGCATGTCTCTCGCAATTGCCCTCAGATTTGGGAGACCATTACTATGAGGAGGAGACTATCGAGGACCATGTAATTTCGAGTGGAGTGGAGGAGGACCAGCCGTTTGAGCCTATTGAGGAGATCGACACAACAGAGTGCGACAATTTACTTTGCATTATCAATCGGCGGGTCCTACACATTCAGGAATCTCCCATGGCTGATCAAAGGGAGAACATCTTCCACACCGGGTGTGTGGTTCACGAGGCTACCTTAAGCGTTATCATTGACGGTGGGAGTTACTGCAATCTCATCAGTGAAAAGGTAGTGGATTTCCTCCATTTAACTACTACTCCTAGAGCTACTCACTATGGATTAAATGGCATTACTGATGATGGATCTGATATAATGGTCACCAAACAATGTTTAGTTTCATTTTCTATTGGATGATATCATGATAAAGTATCATGTGATGTTGCTCGCATGGATTGTAGTCATATATTATTAGGTCGTCCTTGGTTATATGATCGTTTTGTTCTTCATGATGGTCGTGTGAATACAATGGCCTTCACCTTTGATGGGAGGAGAGTTACTCTCCTACCCCTTTCGCCTCAAACTATTCTGAAGGACCAGGTTCGCAAGAAACAACAGCAGGACGCTCAGAAGGAGGCCCAAAGGAAGGAGAAGCTCCAAAGGAGCTCGGCACAGCAAGCCGCCCCCGCAGCTCGGACAGCCGCGCCCGCAGCCAACCCACCCGCGCCCGCAGCCCCCTCGGCATCACCTCCTTCCCACTCGACGTCCTCGCAGCCCTCTTCCTCTTCACTAAAGGGCTCTGTAGAACGTCGTTCACTGGTCTCTCAACCTCAGAAAGAGACCGTCACATGGAATGCTCATCGACCTCATATTCTACTGGTAATGAAAGAGGTATTGCTTAATGTTGTAGATTTGAGTCATATTCCTGCACCTATTGCTGCTCTTCTGCAGGATTATTTAGATGTGCTTCCAGATGACCTACCCCAAGGCTTGCCTCCTATTAGAGGTATTGAGAACCAGATTGACTTTGTGCCTGGGGCAACCTTGCCTAATCGCGCCGCTTATAGAGCTAGTCCTGAGGAGACATGGGAGCTCCAACACCAAGTCACGGAGTTGATGGATAAGGGCTTTGTGCGAGAAAGCCTGTCCCCCTGTGCCGTGCCTGTTATTTTGGTTCCAAAGAAGGATGGCTCCTGGCGCATGTGTGTTGATTGTCGCGCAATCAACCAAATAACGGTTAAGTATCGTCACCCTATTCCTCGTTTAGATGATATGCTTGATGAACTTCATGGTGCTTGTATTTTTTCTAAAATTGACCTTAGAAGTGGATATCATCAAATTAGGATGAAACAGGGAGATGAATGGAAAACGGCTTTTAAAACTAAGTATGGTTTATATGAATGGTTAGTAATGCCTTTTGGATTAACAAATGCACCTTCTACTTTTATGAGGCTTATGAACCATGTGCTTAAAAGACACTTAGGAAAATTTGTCGTTGTCTATTTTGACGATATCTTAATCTATAGCAAGAATATGCATGATCACTTAAGTCACTTAAAATTGGTCTTTGATTGTTTTAGGAAAGAAAAGTTATATGCCAATTTAAAGAAGTGTTCTTTTGCATCCGAGTCTACCATTTTCCTTGGTTTTGTAGTGTCTGCATCTGGATTGAAGGTGGATGAGGAGAAGATTCGTGCTATTCAGGAGTGGGCTCAGCCGCATACACCCACTCATGTCCGCTCATTCTTGGGCCTTGCTGGATTCTATCGACTCTTTGTCAAGGATTTCAGCCTCATTGCCTCCCCCCTACATGAGCTGACTAAGAAAGATGTGACATTTCGCTGGACAGACTCGCATCAGAAGGCTTTCGACTCCCTCAAAGATCGCCTGACTCATGCCCCAGTGCTGCAGTTACCTGAATTCGCTCAACCATTTGAGCTCGAGTGTGACGCTTCTGGCACTGGCATTGGTGGAGTTTTGCTTCAAAACAAGCGTCCCATCGCCTACTTCAGCGAAAAATTGGGCCCCGCAGAGCTCAACTATTCTACCTACGACAAGGAGCTGTTCGCACTAGTTCGCTGCTTACAGACATGGCAACATTATCTCTGGCCTAAGGAGTTTGTGATTCATTCGGATCATGAAGCTCTAAAGTACCTCAAAGGACAGGCGGTGCTCAGCAGGCGACTTGCTCGATGGGTGGAGTTTATAGAGACCTTTTCCTATGTGGTTCACCACAAAAAGGGGAAGGATAATGTGGTAGCTGACGCGCTATCACGCAGGTATGTCCTCCTTAACAATATGGATGCACATGTGTTGGGTTTTGCTTTAATATGGGTGAAGTTGATTCATATTTTCTTGATAATGGTTTGTTTAAGATGGGCAAGCTTTGTATCCCATCTTCTTCTATTCACCGATTGTTAACTCAAGAAATTCATGAATCTAGAGGACATGGGGGTTTCGACAAAACCTTAGCAGGACTTAAGGAACATTACTTTTGGCCTAAAATGTCTAATTATGTGCTAAGATTTGTCAAAAGTTGTGTCACATGTGCTAAGGCTAAATCGAAATCTAATGCTAATGGTCTATATCAACCTTTGCCTATTGCTAATGCACCTTGGGAAGATGTTTCTATGGATTTTATTGTAGGATTGCCTAGAACTTCTAAGGGTCGTGATTTTATCTTTGTTGTTGTAGACAGATTTTCCAAAATGGCTCATTTCATTCCATGTCACAAAACTAATGATGCTATTCATGTTGCTAATTTGTTCTTCAAAGATGTTGTTCGCTTACATGGATTGCCATTATCTATAGTTTCTGACCGTGACTCTAAATTCTTAAGCTCTTTCTGGAAAACTTTATGGTCTAAATTGGGTACAAAATTGCTATTTTCTACTTCTTGTCACCCACAAACTGATGGCCAAACTGAGGTCACAAATAGAACTCTTGGGGCTCTCCTTAGAGTCATGTTGCGAACTAACCTCCGGAGGTGGGAAGACTGCCTACCATTTGTAGAATTTGCTTATAACAGGTCTAGGCACTCTGCAACAAAGCTAACCCCCTTCGAAGTGGTGTATGGCCGAAATCCACTCACTCTTGTGGACATGATGCCTCGGCCATATAAGGAGAAGGAGAGCATGGATGCAGCTAAGCAAGTGGACTTCATCATGCGCTTGCATAAGCGTACCAAGGCGCAACTGGAAAGAAAGAATGCGCAATACAAGGCCGCGAAGGACAAGCATCACAAGGATGTGCAGTTCAACATTGGTGATCTGGTATGGCTGCATCTCAGGAAGGAAAGGTTTCCGCAACAACGGAAATCTAAGCTGGACCCCAGGGGAGATGGACCATTCAGAGTGGTTCAGAAGATGGGTCCTAATGCATACAAGCTGGATCTCCCTGCCGATAAGTACAACGTCCATTCTACATTCAACATCGCCGATCTATCTTTGTTCGTGCCTGACGATGACTCTGACGACGATTTGAGGACAAATCGAAGTCAAGTGGAGGAGAATGATGCAGTGCAATTATCGATGACTCTTGGTGACATTGAGGACAATATGAAGGTTCCGTTCGATGGTCCTATCACTCGTGCAAGGCCCAAGAAGATTCAAATTGCAACTAAAGCCTTTCTTGTCCGTCACCATGGAACTTTAGAGCAAGGGTTCATGCCACCCTGGATCACTTGGCTCAAGGTTACACCACCAGCACAAGACGTAAGCTTGCGTCCACACACGGAGCTCATGAAGACTCATCAGCCCCCACCATGAGCCAACCACACTCGACATGGTCTTGGATCACTCGACACCACCACTAGTCGAGTGGGCCTAGATCTTTGTCGAAATGGATGGGTCGAGTAACCCTTGTGCTTGGGCCGGATTTATTTAATTAATTAAAGTTATTATTTTATGCAACTTAGATTAATAAGGTGGAATTAATTATATCTCTTCTAGATATAATCCTTGGCCACCAAGTTATTAAACATTTATCTTTATTAGGAAATATTTATCCTAGATTTATTTTATTTATCTTTAGATATAATAGATCCATCCAAATCCCTTTCCTTTGCAAGGAAGGATTGGTAAGATCTCTCATAGCTTTTCTATATATTCATGTTTATGCACTTTGAATTAATCAGATTGAATAGAATTGGAGAAACCCTTTATGGATTAAGGGTTCTTCGATTATCAATCCCAAAAGCTCTTGTGTTCTTGTTACTTTCGGCATCACCATCACAACCATCACCCTCACTTTGGTTCATCGACATCGAGCAAACCAACACCCAAACCCTAACCTTGAAGCTGTCGCAAAGGAGGAAACCAGCGCTTGGCGACGTCCGCAAGCAGAACCGCTCCCAGCGAGCGCGGCGCGCCCAGCATCGCCAGCGCCTCGCTCCCGCGTCCTCGCTCTCGTCTTCGCTTCGCGCATCCCCACTCGCCAGCACGCTCGCTCCCAGCGAGCGCCCTCGCCTTCGCACATCCGCCCGCACACCCTGAGGACTCGCGTACTGTGTGCCCAACTTCAGCGATAACGCTTCCGGACACCCTCGCAACTCTCTCGCTTCCCTTGCTTATTTTCTGTCGCTATTTCATAGTTAGAAATTGCTGGAATTTTATCAAGTCTGAAACTGTCGCTATTCCAGAATTTTAATCACTTGTTTAAATTGTTCCAAATTCAGGAGATATCAAAGAGCATTGCAAGATCGGGCAAATATACGGCGTGGTTCTTGATCTTGAGCCCACATGCGAAGGATCGGGTATCCCAAACGTATCAAAGGAAGTCATTTTTTTTATCTGCAGGCTCAACATCTCCTTTCCATTTGTTGCTTTTATTTCTTTGAGAAATGAAACTACAGCTGCTCTCTCTGCTCGTCCTTCAGCACCCGCCGGAAGTTTCAGGCCTGGGCGACCTGACCAAGGCAAAGAAGGAGAGGTCAAGGCTTCAATCTTTTCCCAAGAGACCCGAACAAGTCTTGATTCAAAGGTTTGCTCAGGTAATTTGTTTTTAGGGTTTCTCCAATTCCGAATTATCTAGGCCACAAATTTCGAATCCCCTCCTACCTCAACCTCCCATTGGATACTCAATTTCTGAGTTTGATTTATTTATTTGTTTTTAGGATTCTCAATTTCAGGGTTTTCGGATTTGAACGAAAACAAGTTTTTGGATTTCGGCGAAAGTGAGTTGAGCGGAGCTGTGGGACGAGTGGCCGCCAGTTGAACATGAATGGGTTCTTTCAAAGAGAGGGTGCGACAGGTTCGCTTCCAATCCCTCCTTTGTGATTTGCCCCTAGCTGTGAACAATTTGTCATTTGGGAATTTTTCGGTTTGGGAAAGCTGAAGCAGGAGGCTGACTTAGGGCTGAGGCCCAGAGAGTCTCGACGAGAAGCCAGCCAGGCAACGCAGCAAGGACGAATGTGGGTGCAACGTTAGAGAAGCCCCCCACCTCGGTTTCTTGGCTTGGTATGTCAAGCTTTAGCCTTGCCCTATTGTTTTTTTTCACTGAATTGGAAAATCAGTTTGTGGTAGACAATAACTTGATTTTTATTTAGGGCTCTTGATTTAGGATTAGATGCAATTTGGTAGCAACCAAGGAAGATTTGGGACTTGTTTGATATGGATGGACAACAAAAGGAGCAGGAGAACTAGGTCGGGCAGCTTTAAGAAGGACGAAGGACAGGTATATTCAACCCTCTCCCTTTCGCTTTGATTTAACCCAACATAACTGTGCTTCAATCTTTTACTGATTGAATTCTACTTGCTGATTTGATTTGAATTTTTGTCATCTCGATTGCTTGATTTGTGCAATATGGGATGATTAATCCTTCTGGCAATTTGGTTAGGTTTCCAGCTATTAGCCCCCATCTTCTCTTTGTGAGCTTTGCTGGCCAATTTGCACAGATTTAGCTTGAACAGAAAATCTGTGTGGCTGGATTTTGTGAATTTTGTTTGTTTGTTTGTTACTTGCTTCTTTTTTCTCCTTGCAACTTGTGGACAGCCTTGAAATGAGGCTTTGTGCCTCTGCAGAAACTTTGACAGGGATTCACCCTCATTTAGGGTAGATTCCTGACTCCAGAATCAGAGCCTTAGAAAAGTTCTAACTTGAGGATTTTGTCTTGAGGATTTTTTTCTTGTGTGAAACTGAATCCTTTTCTTTGCTTTCAATTTCTTTGCCTTAGAAAAGTCTTGACTGTAGTGAACTTGTCTCCTTTCAATTTTGTCCATGTGAACTAGCTGACCAGTTTAGGGATTGAGCAGCATTTCTCTCAGTGCCTTCGATTTTCTCACAAAGACTTGGTTTGCTAAGATACCAATTTGTTTGGTTTATTTGGGATAGAAATTGATTCCAACTTGGGGTTGCTTTGGGCTTGCAGGAAAGTTTTTTTCTTTGGCTTGCTTGAATTTGCTTGAAACTTGTAGACTTAGCCTTGGAATGAGCCTTTGAGTTTCTGCAGAAACTTGGGCAGAAATTCACCATCGTTTAGGGTAAACCCGTGACTGCCTTAGAAAAGTTTTGACTTGAGGATTTTGTCTTTTGTGAAATTGAACTCACTTTCTTTGCTTTTAATTTCATTCTTCATGTCTTGTTGCAATGAATTTGCTTCCTGTTGACTGTTGCAATTTGTCTGCTTGAATAGTCGCTTAGTTTAGGGGAAAATCCAGCAGCATTTTGCCCTCTTTTAGGGCTATTGATGATTCCGAAACCCAGGCCACGAGAAAAGCTCGTAAGGTTTTCAAGGGTAGGGTTTCGAGAACCGATTTCTGTAACACTTCAACTTGATTTGAGTGATTTGATGACTCCGAAACCCAGGCCACGAGAAAAGCTCGTAAGGTTTTCAAGGGCGGGGTTTCGAGAGTCGATTTCGACGATCCTTTGACTTGGCTTGAGAGTGAGTTGATGACCCCAAGACCCAGGCCGTGAGAAAAGCTCGTAAGGTTTTCAAGGGCGGAGTCTCAGAGTCAACGGGAACCCCCACATAGAGAGATAGAGAGAGAGAGAGAGAGAGAGAGAGAGAGAGAGAGAGAGAGAGAGAGAGAGAGAGAGAGAGTTGCCTTCTTCTTTTCTTCTTCTTGACGTTTGGTGTTTGTGTGCTCTGCTGCCTAAGCTTTGGTGGCTTTTTTTCTTTCCCTCTTCCTTTTTTATTCCTGCAACTGTCCCTCCATTTCTCCTCAAAACTGTTAAGCATTTATAGAGGTTTATAGGGAAGAATGCAAGCCATACTTTCCTTGTTTTTTCTGCACATGATACCCCCCTTTCACCTTTTTTTATTTGGATAGTACAGAGTAGGGGGCTGAATTGGGTGATCTGTTTTCCTTTTTTCAGCTTATTTTATGTCCTTTTTTATGACATATGTGAGCTGCCGATTTAGGGACTTTAGAGGATTTCTTTCCTCTTGCTCTGGGTGAGTTTCTAGCTTTGATTCATTTATTTATTTATTGCTGATTTATTTATTTATGTTCAGCAATTGTATGGGCCATTTTAGCCCTCCTTTTGGACCATAGGAGATAGAGCTAGGCACATATTTGTTCTGTGTGAATTATGAGCACTCATTTAGTTTAGGGGTGGAATTGGTACATTATCAATTTATTTTTTCGTTTATCATGTACCAATCAATTTGAATTGGTAATTGTAAAACCCTTACCATTACCAACCACCGAAGGGACCAATTAAGTTGGTTGGTACATGTTTGTAATGGAAATTTACCATGTTTTGAGCGTTGAGAAAAAAAAACATACAAATACAAATATAACTTAATTAAAACTCAAAAGTTATTGCAACGCTTAGGTTTTCGTCTAAACCGACAATATTTAAACACTAAAGTAACATAAAAATTATAAGTGATTACAATGTATTTAAGCACTAAAGCAACCTAAAATACAAATAAGCCTGACAATATTAAAGATGTTCACATGAGAACTGCCTACGAACGCTTAGATTTTCGTCCGAACCAAGGTCGAGTTAGTATTTCTCTTTTGGTTAAAAGCATTTTTTTGCAAAAAAAAAAAACAAAGTACAAAAACTAATCAACTTAATAGTTGATATCGATTAAAAGCATTTTATGCAAAAAAAAAGAATTAAAAATAACATAAATTTCGCGAGGTACCCTTGAGGTATTGCAATTTTCGCAAGATATACAACTCTTTTACATATTTCGCATGGTACCCCTGAGGTTTTCAATTTTTTCACCTCGCGCCCCTCCACGTTAAATCTAACTGATTTAGTATATGCTCCGTTAGTTTCAATTAAAAAAAAAGAAAAGAAAAGAAAAAAAAGGAACCAGAAGCCAAGAATAGAGAGCGAAGAGAGCGAAGGAGAAGAGTATGCTCGTTGCTTCCGCTTGATGATCTTCTCTATTGCGGCGACATAGGCGTCCTCATCGAGCACTGTCGGCTGCTTCCACGACGATGGCGGTGCTCCATCAAGGTTGGTGGAAGACGAGGACGTGGAGGGGTCGGAGGAGAGAGAAAGAGCTAGGAAGGACAGATGGCGAGGAGAATTCCCCAGAGAAAGAAGCATAGCGATCAAATCGGAGTTTGAACTTCTCCTTAGGTTTGATGCGAACGGTTTTCAGGGTTTTGAGATTGGGGATTTTTGGGTGATCGATGGAATTAGGGTTTCCAGATTGGGGATTTTGATCGGGGATGTAGAGGAAGCAATTTGTTTTGTGGCGGCGATCGATTTAGTGCTTCAGAGCGAGATGGTAAGGTGGAGGATCACCGGCCGGAATTCGATGGTCGACGCCGGCGACAGGGTGGTGTGTTTGGATCGAGGATGTGTCGATGGAGTTCGATTCTGGCCCGACTAGCTTGGCTTGACGACCACCTTCGAGCAGCAGCGGAGAGGGGGAGAGAGAGCACGCCGAGGATGTTGGCTGGGTGTTCTTCCACACTAATGTCACCGAGACATCGATTGCGGAGCGAAGCATCTGCAGGGAAACAATTCCAAGAACCTTGTCATTTCCAGTTACCTTCTTCAATGAGCACACAAAGATTGGATTTGCCTTGTTCTTTCCCATCAAGAACACCGTTGTTGTCTCGCTCCGTGGTCCCAAGGCCAAGTTCAATTTCCCCCAATTTCAGATTCAAACCCTAGCCATTTCCAATCGCATCCGCAAGCCATTTTCCCCCAATTTCAACTTCAAACCCTTACGATTATCATCACCACCGATTCAACGATGACAATCACGACTTCAACAATGTCGATGACAGTGGCTTGAGCAGCACCTTGTCGGTGATGAGGAGGCTGCCGAGGAGGAGGAGGAGGGAGGGGAAGGCGGCGCCGCCGAGGGGGTAGCGCCATCTCTCTCCGATTTCATCTTTCATCGTTCTGACTTCTGAGCCTTCTTTCTTTCTTTTCTTTTTTTTTTTAATTCTAAAAGTAACGGACCAACCATTCCCCCGTTAAAATTTAACCCCGAGGGCGCGACACGAAAAAAATCAAAACCTCAGGGGTACCACGCGAAATATGCAAAAAAGTTGTATACCTCGCGAAAATTGCAATACTCTAGGGGTACCTCGCGAAATTTCCGTAAAAATAAATTTAAAAATATATATAAAAAAAATTAAATACATATTGGTAGGAATCGGCTGGTATTACCTTTGCCAACCAATTTCAAATTGGTTGGTAATGGTAATACCAACTTTTTAGTTTTCATTACCGTTATCGTACCAAGTTTCGGAACTTGGTTCGGTATACCGAAACAATTATATTGGTAACCAATTATGTTGGTTACCAATTTAATTGGTACGCATTGGTTTGGTTTGTCGTGATACGTTTTCCCCAGCCCTAATTTAGTTGCACCTTAAGGAAAATTAGCTCAAATATTTTACTTGTTTTCTCATTTTCTATTTTTTTCCTTGGTGGTATTTAATTTCTCACGTATTTGGAATTGATTAACTTCACAGCTTAAATAATTCCATTACGAGAGCTTAAATGAGGAAGATCAGTTGCCTTCTGGATTTCGAGCAAAGTGATCAAGCTGCTGACTCTACGATCTCGTTGGGCGGTGTTAGCGGAAGCTGACGAGTTGTGATTGCACTTCACAAGCTCGACCTTTGTATTCCATTTCTGTACTCCAGTTTGTGAGCTTGTAATCTGGCAAAATGATGTATTTGATATGTATCGCACTATCATAGCCCGCGCACTTCCTTTATTTGTAATTGTTATCAATAGCTCGTATTTGTGTTTGCCATTCAAATTATCAAATGAAAATTTTCATGAAAATAATTTCACGAGCGTATATAGTGTCTTTAAAAGACGAAATTTTACACCCAAACAGATGCCCCCGAACTTTGAATTTGTGAGAAGGTTGTCGAACAAATTCAAAGTTCACCCTTGATCCTTTGACCTCAATTGATTGGGCCTTAGGTTAGGATTTCATTTTAGCTTCTTTTTTCAAGTAGAATGAAAGTTTACTATGACGATCATTCTAGAAGGGCTTTAGAGAAACAATGATCTTTTGACCTCATTTGATCTAGCCTCCATTTCAATTCTTTTTCAATCAGAATGAATGTTTATGGAGACAATCATCCTAAAAGGGTTGGGACAACATGAAGCTCATATATAAGTTTAGACTTGAATAGGCGTAGTTGGACAACTTTACTCGATAACCAATGTAAATTTGATCCCACATCGGCCGGTCATGAGAAGTACACACGTATTCCCAATGAAAAGGGAAAATTGGTGATTTTTTTTTGAGGCTGCATCTGGCATTCTTGACTAGTTAAATTGCATACGTACCCTCTTCATGAGAGATCAAGCCATTCGTAGTTCATTTGACCACCCTTGAAGAGGAGGGAGGGTTTGGGAACCCTTTCCTTCACATATATGATATACTACAAGGTGCTTCAGTTTCGGACTAATTTCAAGTCCACGTTTCTCTTTTTGTTGAACTGGGATCCCTTTTTTTTTACCGCATTACTCCAATTGTGTAGGCCCGCCTTCTAGGAAGGGTTTCCTAAACACTTCGAATATCATTTGCGAACCTAGATTTTTTTTCTTTTTTTTTCTTTTTTGCGTGACTGAATTTGACATACTTTGGTTGTTAAATGTCCTACATACTCCTTGCTGGAGATCAAGTCTTGACGTAGTTCTGGGCAGTACTATTTGTTTTCCCGCCTGAATGGTACTTGATCATTTTGACACCGTTACATATTTCCAGGTGTCCATGACTTGTTTGAACTTGTGAATGAGAACTCTTAGTTGCCTCTTCTAAAGCTCTTGCTTTTAGTCCTTTTCACTTGGACTTTTTTTGTTTTGTTTTAGGCTCATCAACTTGTCCGAGCCTTTCAAATATTGGAGCTTTAGACTCTCCATTTATTGAGGCTAAATTAAGTCTTTGAAACACCGAAGGTTTATATTCTTCATATGACAAGGCCATATCACGCCTTTGAAATAATGAAGAATTAGATGCTTCATTTGTTAAGGCCAACTCGAGTCTTTTGAATGTTGAAGATTTTGGTGCTTCACATGTAGAGGCTAGATCAAGCCTTTTGAACACCGAAGATTTAGGAGTTCTACCTGACGCCCTCTCGAGCCTTTCAAATATTGACACTCTATGCTCTATCACGTTTGCGGTTAGAACACCCTCGTCACATGAGATTTAAATTTTTTTTGACACAAGCCTCGCCGACAAATTTTTGCGAAGTTTTACTCTTGAAAGAGGGTTTTAGCTTCTGCACTTGAACTTTATGCTTCTTGTGTGTTTTTAAAGCTTCCCCGAAGCCTGATGATAGAGCATGTTTAGTGTTGCATAATAGATTGCATTTAGCATAATTTAGGTGTGAATACTGCATTTATTTAGTTGAATTTGCATTTTCACTTGTTGAGTTAGAAGAGGCGGAATCTACATGATTTTATGGTTTATTTCAGATAAAGTAGATTGGAGGTGAAATGGATTTGAAAAGAGCACAAATAAGCTAAGGAGAATACTTAGGAGCTGTTGGAAACAAAGAAGCAGCAGCCCGGAAGAATCGCAGGCCGCCCCGCGGCTCGAAGGAAGAAACGAGGAAGTTCGCTGATCGCCGGCCGCCCCGCGGCCTGGCCTGGCCGCCCCGCGGCCCATACAGTAGCGGAACATTTAGTCCGGTTTTTACTTAGGGTTTTCATTAAGCTATTTTTGGGCCGACTTTCTCTAGACTATTTAAGGTTTTTTTAGTTATTCTTTCATTCACCTTATGCACTTTACACCATTGTTGAGAGCGCCGTTGAGCATGAGCAACTAAACTCTCGAGGTTTCGCCTACAGTTTGGATCTTTGATTGTTGAATTGTGAGTTTCTTAATCTAGTTCTTATTCCTATTGCAATGTTTTGACTTCCTTGTGCTTAATTGCTTGAATGTGTTTTATTCTCTCTGGCCTGGCCGACTAGTTAGAGTAGATTCATTCAATTGCTAGGGTTTTGTAGATTCCTCGTAGCCAACCTTAACCCAAGTGGCAATCATATCCCTTTAGGACTCGTAGGACTAATTGGATGTGTAGGAAGTTGAATACATGTTGAATATCGACTCGTAGCTTGATATTATGTGTACCTTGGTTAATTCATAATCTTAATGCTATCTCTAGGTTGAATCTTAACCGTGTTAGGGTTATTTAGAGATAAGGGTTGCTAGGACTCGTAGGACTAGTAATTTACATAAGATCTGGACAAGGACATTGATAGGAAAAGACAAGAACTAGAGGCTGGAACAAGGATCGAATTCATCAATCGAAGTGAGAAATTGTAGGTGAACCTATTCCTCTCCACTGAATTTTACAACTTATTTACTTTGTTTGCTTGCTTCTGCTTTGCTAAAAGGCAGATCTTTTCACACTAAAAACTCCCCCTTTTCTATCTTAGCAATTAGAATTAGACTCGAATTTAATAGATTTCCCTGTGGATCGATCTCTTGCTTGCACGCTATACTAGTTAGTGAGTTTGAGTATTCTTTGGCAAGAACAACGAAAGGTTTTCCTCTTGTCAAATTTGGCGCCGTTGCCGGGGATTTCTTTTGAATTCTTGTGTTGTTTTAATTGCTAATTTTGGTGTGGACCACTTATATGGTCCACACTCGTGCTACTAACTCATCTTTATTGTCTTTAGATCCAGAGATTGAGAGGACTCTCTCTAGATTGAGGCGAGAAGCTCGTGATCACTTTCGGGAGTTACCTTTCGATCAAGGAGAAGAAGAGAGTATAGAGATGGCCGGTAACGAGGATAATCGAACGCTGAAGGAGCTCACTACACCAAACTTAGCCCAACAACCATTGGCTATCGTGCTCCCTGAACTTGATGAAGGTGTCCATTTTGAGCTAAAGTCTGGGGTGATTCATCTCTTACCCAAATTCCATGGGTTGAGTGGTGAGGACCCCCACAAGCACTTATCTGAGTTCCATACTGTTGTGGTGGGTATGAAACCAGGCGATGTCACGGAGGAGCAAATCAAGTTAAGGGCATTCCCCTTTTCGCTTAAGGACACCGCTAATGAGTGGTTCTACTACTTGCCACCAGGTAGTGCAACAACATGGATACAATTGAAGCGTCTCTTTCTGGAAAAGTACTTCTCTGCAACCAAGTTGAACAGTCTGAAGAAGGAAATCAGCAGCATTGACCAGCAGGCTACAGAGACTCTCTATGAGTACTTTGAGCGCTTCAAGAAGCTTTGCTCTAGTTGCCCTCACCATGGTTTTTCAAAGAAGGATTTAGTGCTCTTTCTATTCAATGGATTGCTTGACGAGGAGCGCAAGACGGTGAACTCTGCTTGTGGAGGCAACATCTTGAACAAAACACCCGTTGCTGCTTGGGAGGTGTTTTCAGAGCTTGCTGATGGCTCTAGGCAATTCAGCAAGGGACTTCATGCTAGAGGGGTACTCGCCGTTGACTCCTCAACTTCCGCATTACATAGCGATGTGGCTGAATTGAAGGATATGATGAAAAGGTTCATGCTACAAGGAACCCCACAACAACTTAAGGCATGTGGCATTAGCGCTGATCTCTATCACTCGACGGACACTTGTCCAATGCTGCAGGAGCCAAATGTAGAGCTGAATGCCATGGGGAACTTTGTTCCTCAGCGACCTAGGTATGGTAACTATGCCAATCACAATCAATTCAATAATAACTATAATGCAGGTTACCAGGGGTATGGCTATGGTAATAACCAAGCCCCTTTCAATCAACAAGGAGGACCCCATTTCAGACCTCAGCAACAATTTGATCAAAGACAGAGGGGACCTCCACCAACTGATGATCAATCTAATGAGGATCCTCTCAAATCTCTCACAAAGATCGTCCTGGGTCAAGCTGAGCACCAAAAGAGACAAGATGAGCATCAAAAGAATATGGAGAAGCAACTTAGCCAAATGGCTCAATCGCTGAGCGAACTGCTGGCGAAGGACTCAGGACAGCTACCATCTCAAACGGTGGTGAATCCCAAGGAGAACGTCAGAGTTGTGACGCTAAGAAGTGGTAAGGAACTAATTACCACTCCCCATAATGAAACTAACCTTGATAATTTTGAAACAGGTGCGAACGAGGAAGAAGAAGGGGTACGAAATCGCCAGCCGCCCCGCGGCCAAGGCGATTCTGGCGACGCGGAAAATCGCCGGCCGCCCCGCGGCCTCTCCAGTGACGCCTCTGACAAATATGTTCGACCTGATTTCCCCCCTTTAAATTCTTTTAAACCTGTTCCTCCCTTTCCTGAAGCACTCAGAGACACAAAAAGACCAGACAATGACAAAGAGATCTTTGAGACGTTCAGTAAGTGCGAGGTAAACATCCCTTTACTCAATTTGATTAAAAGTATTCCTCGTTATGCCAAATTTCTCAAGGAACTTTGCACAATAAAGAGGAATCAAAAGTTGAAGGGGAAGCAGGAAATTAAGGTAAGTGAACATGTGTCTGCTGTGTTTCAAAAGCGTCTGCCTATGAAATGTAGCGACCCTGGCATGTTTACAATTCCATGTGTGATAGGTGAAACTAAGTTTGATAAAGCTTTGTTAGACTTGGGTGCATCTATTAATGTTTTACCTTATTCTCTGTATGAATCATTGGGTTTAGGACCTTTGCATGAGACTAGAGTGGTAATCCAACTAGCGGATCGATCAAATGCTTTTCCTAGAGGCATAGTTGAGGATGTTTTAGTTATGGTTGACAATTTGATCTTTCCTGCTGATTTCTTTGTCTTGGACATGGAGCATGGGAACCAAGAGGCTCCTATTTTGCTAGGAATGCCATTTTTAAAGACTGCTAGAACAAAAATTGATGTGTATTCTGGTTCTTTGACTATGGAATTTGATGGTGAGAAGGTTGAATACAATATATATGATGCTATGAAATTCCCTTCTGATGATCATTCCTTATGCTTTATGGATGCCATTGATACTTGTATGCAGGATACCTTTGATATGAGTTGTGTAGATGACCTGCAGGTAGCTTTAGAATCTCCTACTGAGGAATTTTCATTGAACTATGTTTTGACTACTAACCTGCAGGATACCATAAGAGATTTGTCTTCCCTCCCTTCCAAATCGCAAGAAGAAACCTTTATGGCATTAACTATTCCAAATGAAAAGCTCTTACCTTCTATCGTACAGGCACCTGAAGTTGAGCTCAAGCCTCTTCCTAAGCATCTGAAATATGCATTTGTGGGGGAGGGTGACACCCTGCCTGTTATCATCTCTAACAAGCTTACCAAAGAACAGGAAAAGAGGTTGGTAGGAGTGCTCAAAGAGCATAAGACAGCTCTGGGATGGACCATAGCGGATATCAAGGGAATCAGCCCAGCTACTTGCATGCACAGGATCTTATTAGAAGAGGGAGCCAAACCTTCAAGGCAACCTCAACGGAGACTCAACCCACCTATGATGGAGGTAGTGAAGAAGGAGGTGTTCAAACTCCTTCAGGCAGGTATGATCTACCCCATCTCTGATAGTCAATGGGTTAGTCCAACGCAGGTAGTACCAAAGAAGGGGGGCATTACAGTGGTTGAGAATCAAGAAGGTGAGTTGGTCCCTACCAGAGTCCAATCAGGCTGGAGAGTTTGCATCGATTATCGTAAGCTGAATGCGGTAACTCGAAAAGATCACTTTCCCTTACCTTTCATTGATCAAATGCTTGAAAGACTTGCTAGTCGTCCATATTACTGCTTTCTAGATGGATATTCAGGGTACTTTCAGATAGCCATCGCACCAGAGGATCAAGAGAAGACAACATTCACTTGTCCGTTTGGCACTTTTGCATATCGCAGAATGCCTTTTGGCTTGTGCAATGCTCCTGGAACATTCCAACGGTGTATGGTAAGTATCTTCTCTGAATATATAGAGCAATTTGTTGAGGTCTTTATGGATGATTTTACAGTCCATGGTGATAGTTTTGATGCTTGCCTCAACCATTTGGCGCTTGTGCTTAAAAGATGTGTTGACACTAATTTAGTGCTCAATTCAGAAAAGTGTCACTTTATGGTTGAGGAAGGCATTGTTTTGGGTCACATTGTCTCCCATAAAGGGATTGAGGTTGATAAGGCAAAGATTGACATCATTCAATCATTGCCTTATCCTACTAATGTGCGTGAAGTTCGTTCCTTTTTAGGCCATGCAGGATTCTACCGCAGGTTCATTAAGGACTTCTCAAAGATCACCTCACCCTTGTGCGAGCTGCTGAAGAAGGAGGTTACATTTGCCTTTGATGAGAAGTGCAGGACGGCGTTTGATGAGTTAAAGACTTGTCTTACCAGTGCACCAATCATACAAGCACCAAATTGGTCTCAGCCGTTCGAATTGATATGTAACGCTAGTGACTATGCTGTGGGAGCCGTGCTTGGACAAAAAGAAGGGAAAAGCTCACATGTCATATACTATGCATCTATGACCCTGAATGGAGCTCAAAGGAATTACTCAACCACAGAAAAGGAACTTCTTGCTGTAGTTTTTGCACTTGAGAAATTTAGATCTTATTTACTTGGTACCAAAGTTATTGTGTATACTGATCATGCAGCACTTCGTTACCTTTTGACAAAGAAAGAGGCTAAGCCAAGACTGATTAGATGGATCTTGCTTTTAAGCGAATTTGAAATTGAAATCAGGGACAAAAAGGGTGCTGAGAACCTAGTTGCTGACCATCTAAGTCGTATTGTGCAAGAGGAGAATGGACAACAAGGCATATCGGGGAGCTTTCCTGACGAAGAGCTTCTACAGGTCTTCGCAATCGCCAGCCGCCCCGTCGCCACTCCTGGCCGCCCCGCGGCTGAGTCATCAGAGGAGGAGTTCTCCGCAATCGCCGGCCGCCCCGTCGCCACTCTAAGCCGCCCCGCGGCCGAATCCTCGGAGAAAAATCCCCTCACAATCGTCGGCCGCCCCGCGGCCCCTGCAGACTCTGAACTCGAATCTCTCCTCAAGGTTAGTGCTCTTCCACGCCCTTGGTTTGCTAACTTGGTAAACTTTCTAGTGTCGGAAGAGTTTCCACCCAACTTTTCAAAGGCTCAAAAGGACAAGATATGCCACGATGCTCGTTTCTACATTTGGGATGACCCCTACCTATGGAAGCATTGTGCAGATCAGGTGATACGTCGGTGTCTTCCCGACAATGAGGTACAATCTGTCCTTAATTTTTGTCATTCCCATGAATGTGGTGGACACTTTGGACCACAAAAGACAGCTAGGAAGGTACTTGATGCAGGATTCTTTTGGCCTCATATATTTCGTGATTCTTATGCTTTTTGCAAATCCTGTGATCGCTGTCAGAGAGTTGGGAATCTTTCTAAGAGGAATGAGATGCCACAAACTCGCATGATATTTTGTGAGATTTTTGATGTTTGGGGCATTGACTTCATGGGACCATTCCCTAACTCCTTTGGAAACCTATATATTTTGCTTGCGGTGGACTACGTCTCCAAGTGGGTGGAGGCGAAGGCCACCAGAACTGATGATTCAAAGGTAGTTGCAGGTTTCCTCAAGGAGCTATTCTCTAGATTTGGAGTCCCAAAAGCACTAATCAGTGATAAAGGGACCCATTTCTGCAACAAGACTGTGAGTGCCCTCTTAAAGAAGTATCATGTGACTCAAAGGGTGTCTACTGCATACCACCCCCAGACCAATGGGCAAGCTGAGGTGTCTAATCGCGAGATAAAGACTATCTTGGAGAAGACTGTTGCCCCAGACAGGAAGGATTGGAGTGTCAGACTTGATGATGCTCTATGGGCCTATCGAACGGCTTACAAGACTCCCATTGGGATGTCTCCGTTTAGATTGGTCTATGGAAAGGCTTGTCATCTTCCTGTCGAGCTCGAACATAAAGCATATTGGGCGGTGAAGCAGTGCAACATGCAGATTGATGAAGTTGGGGAGTTCAGGAAACTACAGCTGCAGGAGCTGGAAGAGTTGAGATTGGATGCCTATGATAACTCCGTCACCTACAAGGAGAAGAAAAAGGCATGGCACGATAAACATATCTTGAGAAAGGACCTCAAAGTTGGGGAAAAGGTCCTTCTTTTTCAATCGCGCCTACAACTCTTCCCAGGTAAGCTTCGTTCTAGATGGACAGGACCATATGTGATTACTAATGTCTTTTCTCATGGTGCAGTAGAACTACTAAACGAGAGGAATGGAGACATCTTCAAGGTAAATGGTCATAGAGTTAAACCCTATTATGAGAATTTTGTCAAACAGGACGGGGACGAGTTGGTTCTCACTGAACCAAATGCTGAGGATCATTAGGGTGTCATAACATCGAGCCAACGACGTTAACTAAAGGCGCTGCTTGGGAAGCAACCCAAGGTAATAGTTTAGGTATTTTCTTTTTGCATTAAGTTTTTTTTTTTAGTTTATTTTTGGTTTGGTCTGGAGGACTAACAGTGCAGGTAGGAAAAGAAAAAGGAATTGGGCGAAAAAGAACGGGCCGCCCCGTCGCCAGCTAGGGCCGCCCCGCGGCCAAGGCGCCCAGCGAAATCCTTCGGAGAATCGCCGGCCGCCCCGTCGCCCACCCTGGCCGCCCCGCGGCTCCATCCGGATAGAAAATTTTTTAGGGGCCCGTGTGGGCCCCCACTTTCTACCAAAATTAAAACCCTATCCATCCTTTTCTTTCCTATCTCTATCACCCGCCGCCACTTTCCTTTTCATCCTCTATCTTCTTCCTCTTTCAAGCCCCCTCTTAAACAAAGAAACATTGCACCACCAAAGCTTATTTCTTCTTCCTCCTCCAAAGCTTATTTCTTTCACCAAAACTCACCCTTCTTTGCCATTTTTCTCATCTACCTTCTACAAAACTCCATCCCACCACCTCTTTCTTCTAGATCTACACAGAAACCGGCTTTCCCCTACGAAATCTCCAAGTTTTCTTTCGGATCCACTACGAAGAAGGAAGGGTTGGGACGTCGAAGGGCAGATCCGACATCGGAAGTTCCAGATCCGGCGGTTCTTAGGCCGCCCCGTCACCTGACCCGCCGCCCCGCGGCCACCCCTGTCGCCGGCCGCCCCGTCACCCTCCTCGGCTGCCCCGCGGCCACCGCAGAAGCTGAATTTTCGTGAGTTCTTCTTTGATTTCAATTCTTTTGGGTAATATTTGTTAGCTCCGATTCACTATGTCGAGGCCACATGGAATGAGTAGAAATCAGAAGGAGAGATGGACTGCTTTGAACACTAGAAATTTTTTTGTCACGAAATTTTTTCATGAGCCTACCTTGAGATTATTACAGATGGATGCCTGCACTAGGCAGCTATTAGAGCATGGGGGCCTAGGAGGGTTTTTAGAGAAGAATGCTCCCACTTACCCGAGTTTATGTAAGGAGTTTCTAGCTACTTTGAGTGTGGGACGTACATCCGTTGAGTTTCGATTATTGGGGAGGGGTCATGAGCTATCAAAGGAGAGATTGGCAGAGATTCTGGGTGTTACTGCTGCGCCGACTGCTGGTTGGCTTGATGTCTGCAAGGGAGAGGGCCCTGTGGCTTTCTGGATGGCATCTACTAGGGTGCCCTTTAAGGCTAAGAAGGGCCAGTACAACTCTAGCATTCGCCATCCTGCCTTACGACTGATTCACAAGGTTCTGGCGAACACCTTCTTCGCACAGGCTGAGGTCAACAAGATCTCGCTGAAGGACATGTCTTTTCTGTGGTGTCTGACGCCAGAGAGTCCTGTGGTTCTAGGATGGGTAGATCTGTTTCTAATTAACTGCAAGGATATCCTGGACAAGCGCAGCAAGGCAACCATTAGCTTTGGGGGTCTTATCACCCTCATAGCTCGCGCATGTATCGATATGAGCGCTGTCCATGACATTCAGCATGGATCATTTCTTTATGATGAGGCCCAGTTGAGGAAAACTGGCCACTTGGAGGGCAGAGCACCGATGTGGATCTGGAGGGCAGGCCATCAGGGGAGGATCCAGTTGAGATTGCCCCATCATCTCCCATTTGGCCCTACAGCTGCTGATTTCTATATGGGAGATGAGATGGATGAGGATGATGATGAGGAGGAGCAGGTTCCTGATGCTGAGCAGGAAGATGATGAGGATGTTCCCAGAGTTCAGACGGATTTTGGAGGAGCTGGACCTTCTGGCACAGCTGGAGGTGCTGGTCCAGATTACTACACGCTGGCACAGCAGATAGCTGATATGTCTCTCCAGCAGAACACCATGTGGGAGCATCAGCAGATGATGTCGCGTCACCAAGACGCAATGTGGGAGAACCAGCAGCGGATGCACCAGCGCCAGGACGCGATGTGGGACCACAACCAGCAGCTGTACGTGGAGGTCGGCGACATTCGTCGAGATGTACGTGGCTTGACTTCCCACCTGGACGAGGTCTCTGAGAGCCAGGCGGCGATCCGACGGATGCAGGAGCAGATATGGCAGAGACAAGAGGACTTCTATCGATTCGCCTATCCACAGTTCCCACCATATCAGCCACCTCCACCCCCTCAGCAGTGAGCATGTTAGTTTTTTCTTTTCTTTTCCCTTTTATTTTTATTTTGATGTTTTTGTTCTCTTTTCTACATTGAGGACAATGTTCGATTTAAGTGTGGGGGAGAAGACTTGAAAACTCTCTGTATTTTGGTTCTGATTTGCACTGCATTTTAAGTTTTAAGGTTGCATGTTTATTTCTATTGGTTGTTGCATAGTTAGTTTCTTCCATTATTTCTTACTTTAAAAAAAAAACAGTTTTAGTTCTTGCATTATTAGGAATAGGTCTTATTTCCCCATATGGATGCCGCTTGTCCTCTATATTTTCTATTGAGATTTATGCCCCATGATGTGCTTGGATTGTTGAAGCCTTCGATATATGTTTTCTACACTATTTGGTGGGCATGATTGATTGATGATTGAGCACATAAAATCTTGAATTTTTGGGTGATCTTGAAGTTCTAGACATGTCCTGGTGAGCTTATTTTGGCCTATTCAGGACTACACTTTATTTAGTCCTCTTGCTTGTTGTGTGTACTCTCTTCAATTACTTCCTCTTTGACTTGCATTGAGATATCTTGTTCAAGACTGCATATTATGATTTCTGCACATGACTTAAACATGATTGAGGCACCTTTATTAGCCCTATTTGACTCTATTCCCACCTTACATATTGTCCTCTGCTTGAAGCCAGTTTGAGCCTAATTGCCTATACTTTTATAGCTCCACAAAAATTTTCCATAGCCAATGATAGCCTGACCCCATCCGGGAATTTAGGAATAATTGGCGAATATTTATAGTGTGGATGATGGTTTGTAGTGGTGGATTGTATGTTGGAGGTGTATTATTGAGATGTTTGATTCTTGCTAGTATTTTTATTACTTGGGACCTAAGGAGGATAAAATTCACTTAGGGGTAAAAGTCAAGGAAAATCATTTGATATAGCATGAATGAAAAAAAAAAGAAAAAAGAAAAAAGAAAAAAAAAAGAAGAATAAAGGAATGAGTTGAGTATGGTTTCTAAAGTTTATGCTTGAGATTGGTGTTGTTTGGCATTATAGAGATATGGTATGAGATGTTTTATGAGTGGTTGTATGATTTGGTTGTTTCCTTAGTTCCCGGATTATGAGCACCACATGACCAAAATTGTTCCATACCTTATATGTTCTACCTTGGCCCCATTACAACCCAATTGAAAGACCTCATGATTTTTGTTGTGTGTAGAGTCACCAGCGGTGGAGATTTAGAACACTGGTGCAAGTCTCTTGTAGCTAAGTTTTTGAAGATTTAGTTTTGAGCGTAAACATTTAAACCTAAACACTTGAGCGAGAGTGAAACACATCTCCTTTGTGAGGTCTAGAATGGATATGGTTGCCTGATTTCATTGATTATTCCAATTATGTGCTATGATGTTATTAATCTTTTGTGTTTGCTAGTTTTCATGCACTTAAAGAATATTGAGGTGTGGATACATGAATTGCTATTCTGTGGGGCTGCAGAGTTAAGTTTTCTATTGCTTGAGGACAAGCAAAGGTTCAAGTGTGGGGGAATTTGATAGAGCATGTTTAGTGTTGCATAATAGATTGCATTTAGCATAATTTAGGTGTGAATATTGCATTTATTTAGTTGAATTTGCATTTTCACTTGTTGAGTTAGAAGAGGCGGAATCTACATGATTTTATGGTTTATTTCAGGTAAAGTAGATTGGAGGTGAAATGTATTTGAAAAGAGCACAAATAAGCTAAGGAGAATACTTAGGAGCTGTTGGAAACAAAGAAGTAGCAGCCCGGAAGAATCGCAGGCCGCCCCGCGACATCGCTGGCCGCCCCGCGGCTCGAAGGAAGAAACGAGGAAGTTCGCTGATCGCCGGCCGCCCCGCGGCCCGTACAGTAGCGGAACATTTAGTCCGGTTTTTACTTAGGGTTTTCATTAAGCTATTTTTGGGCCGACTTTCTCTAGACTATTTAAGGTTTTTTTAGTTATTCTTTCATTCACCTTATGCACTTTACACCATTGTTGAGAGCGCCGTTGAGCATGAGCAACTAAACTCTCGAGGTTTCGCCTACAGTTTGGATCTTTGATTGTTGAATTGTGAGTTTCTTAATCTAGTTCTTATTCCTATTGCAATGTTTTGACTTCCTTGTGCTTAATTGCTTGAATGTGTTTTATTCTCTCTGGCCTGGCCGACTAGTTAGAGTAGATTCATTCAATTGCTAGGGTTTTGTAGATTCCTCGTAGCCAACCTTAACCCAAGTGGCAATCATATCCCTTTAGGACTCGTAGGACTAATTGGATGTGTAGGAAGTTGAATACATGTTGAATATTGACTCGTAGCTTGATATTATGTGTACCTTGGTTAATTCATAATCTTAATGCTATCTCTAGGTTGAATCTTAACCGTGTTAGGGTTATTTAGAGATAAGGGTTGCTAGGACTCGTAGGACTAGTAATTTACATAAGATCTGGACAAGGACATTGATAGGAAAAGACAAGAACTAGAGGCTGGAACAAGGATCGAATTCATCAATCGAAGTGAGAAATTGTAGGTGAACCTATTCCTCTCCACTGAATTTTACAACTTATTTACTTTGTTTGCTTGCTTCTGCTTTGCTAAAAGGCAGATCTTTTCACACTAAAAACTCCCCCTTTTCTCTCTTAGCAATTAGAATTAGACTCGAATTTAATAGATTTCCCTGTGGATCGATCTCTTGCTTGCACGCTATACTAGTTAGTGAGTTTGAGTATTCTTTGGCAAGAACAACGACAGGTTTTCCTCTTGTCACCTGACTTCTTTCCCCTTAATTTCCCTTTTGCTTTTGAGGAGGGAAGATGACGCCTCGGGCGAAGAAAAAGCTTATCGGTTTTTCCTTCTTATTTGCATACGTTATCGGTCCCTGAGACCATACAACATTGAGCATTTTCTTTGTCTTCCAAGGACTCAACTTTCACCAACGTCTTAGGAACAAAATCCTTTAAGGTAATCAGTGCCTGATTTGATAGGGCATACTCTTCGTCGGAATAAGTCTTGGAGTTTCTTTCTTTCTTGCTCTTCTCGTTGTTGTTAGGCTTCTTTAACCCTGGAGCTCTTGAGATGTGAGTCATAACCTGCTGAGGCTTTTTGTGACTTGTATGAGTTTGCCACTCGAAGTCACTTTCATTCGCAACAGTATAACCATTGCAAGAGCAAAACATCGACTTGTATGAGGTCGGTTGCCCCGGCCCATCTTGTGGCATGTCGGGGTGTGCCCATACAATTTGGACTTTACCTTCCGTAATAACTTTTACGGGTATCGCCATAGGAGGCCATGAAACTGTGAGGATGCCCTTAGTTTCCATAGCGACGACAGATGCTTTTTGTATTTGAAGAGACACGTGGAGCCGGGGGGTCCAACTTCATAGCTAAGATGCAATTCCTAATATAATCAATAAGTACAAGATGATAACTAAGAATATGAATAACCAACTAGAATCAAATTCTAACAATCCAAACAACCATGTCTTCAAATCACAAGCGAAACTATGAGTTTAGCAACTCATAGGCCAATTCTCTCTCTCTCTCTCTCTCTCTCTCTCTCTCTCTCTCTCTCTCTCTAATTGTGTTCATAGTCTCACAATAGCCAACCACCACGGCGATCATAGAACTGAAATAATCTAATAAAGACTCTCTAAGAGTCGGCCAAACCCTAGTAGGAATAGGAATAAAGTAATAGAAAATAATGTTTTCGGATCCAAAATCGCGAAAACTGGAAAACGGCCCATGGCAGGCGCCATGCAAATGGCGACGGGCGCCGCCTATGCAGTGTCCGACTTTCCTCGATTGACTTCAATAAACTCCAATGTCGTGCTTCCTTGCTCCTCTCTAGCTTCCTCCTTAGCCTCCATATGCTCCAAAACATGTCTCTTAAGCTCTTCCCAAAGTCCATTTAAGGTCGGAATGTAATTCTGCAGAATAAACACTAAAAAGGCGTAGATTCCGAACTTGAATACTTCACAAGCAATATACGAAACTAGACTCAAACAATAGCAAAACCACTACCTAATTGTCATAAGATTTTGAGGAAATGGTACTAAATACCACTTTTTTAAAAATCTTTGCAAAAATGCCACCGTTTTGGAAAAATTGGCAAAAATACCATTTTTTCCCCAAATTTGCAAAAGTGTCCAGGTTAAACCCCCCCCCCCCCCCATAACCGGCTATCCCTTGTTTTTTTGGCCAAAAAAAAAAGAAAAATAAAATGGAGGCATCAATGGCAATCCAATCACCATCTCTTTCCTGTTTCAAACCAATACAATAGCAAAGAGAGAGAGAGTGAGGGAAACCCCTTCATCGGCAGTTGCAGAGACGCCAGGAGATAGAGAGAGAGAGAGAGGGCGGTTGCGGTTTCTTCCTCAATAGTTGCAGACAACAAAGGAGAGAGAGCGGGCAAGTCCAGCGTGCCGGAAAGGACACACCAGCCACGACCGCCGACGAAATAGAGAAGAGGTACGCCCTACTACTCTTCTTCCTTTGGTGGTACTGTACGTGGGTGTGGGTCGGGGAAGCGGTGGGTGAAGGGGTTAGGGCAATGGTGGGTCGGGGTGGTGGTTTTCGTGTTTGGAGAATGGTGGGTGGTGGTGGCATGGGTGGTTTTCGGGTATGGAAAGGGGAAATCGGTGGCTAGGGTTTCCAGTTGGGTGACAGTGGTTTTCGAAATGGGTTAGGGCAACGGTCGGGGAACTATGGATAGGAGAAATTGGTGGTTTGAGGTTCGAATTGGGTGACAGGGGTTTGACATTGGGTGACAGGGGTTTCCATTTTGTAGAGAAGGGTTCCGAAATGGGGTGACAGGGGTTTGACATTGGGTGACAGGGTTTTCCATTTTGGAGAGAAGGGTTCCAAAATTGGGTGACAGGGGTTTGACATTGGGTGACAGGGGTTTCCATTTTGGAGAGAAGGGTTCCGAAATTGGGTGACAGGGGTTTGAAATTGGGTGACAGGGGTTTCCATTATGAAATTGGGTGGCGAGGTGTGGAAATTGGGATATGTGGATGTCGTAGGTGGCCGATTGAAGGAGGTTTGATGTTCGAATTGGGTGACAGGGGTTTGACATTGGGTGACAGGGGTTTCCATTTTGTGGAGAAGGGTTCCGAAATGGGGTGACAGGGGTTTGACATTGGGTGACAGGGGTTTCCATTTTGGAGAGAAGGGTTCCGAAATTGGGTGACAGGGGTTTGACATTGGGTGACAGGGGTTTCCATTTTGGAGAGAAGGGTTCCGAAATTAGGTGACATGGGTTTGAAATTGGGTGACAGGGGTTTCCAGTATGAAATTGGGATATGTGGATGTCGTAGGTGGCCGATTGAAGGAGGTTTGATGTATTGGTTATATAGGCTTCCGATTCATAAGGGGTGACATGGGTTTCACGTTGAGTGACAGGGGTACAGTGACATGGGTTAGTCTGTTAGGTGACAGAGGGAGATGAATATAATTTGTAAACTGACTTTGTTGTGGTAGGCGGAATAAGGGAAATGACGAGGTGTGGAAATTGGGATATGTGGATGTCGTAGCTAGGTGGCCGATTGAAGGAGGTTTGATGTATTGGTTATAGGTTTCCGATTCATAAGGGGTGACATGGGTTTCACGTTGAGTGACAGGGGTACAGTGACATGGGTTAGTCTCTTAGGTGACAGAGGGAGATGAATATAATTTGTAAACTGACTTTGTTGTGGTAGGCGGAATAAGGGAAATGACGAGGTGTGGAAATTGGGATATGTGGATGTCGTAGCTAGGTGGCCGATTGAAGGAGGTTTGATGTATTGGTTATAGGTTTCCGATTCATAAGGGGTGACATGGGTTTCACGTTGAGTGACAGGGGTACAGTGACATGGGTTAGTCTCTTAGGTGACAGAGGGAGATGAATATAATTTGTAAACTGACTTTGTACGTCTTTGTTCGTCTGATGGAAATTGCAGGAAACAAATGGTGAGGACAAAATACACAAAGGAAAGAGAGTGGCTGAGAGAGAGAAGATGGGTCAAATCGTGAGGAAGAAGAAAGGCAGGCCGTGAAGATAGATCTGGCAGCTAGGGCGGCGGCTGAGTCGAACTCCGGCCACCGCAGCCATCATCGGCGGGATACTGAGGAGGAGGAGCGGCGAGAAGCTTGTCGGAGCCTCCGGCGACGGAGTTTTGTCAGGTACGACCTCATCAACTACGACGACGAAGACTACTTAGATGACGACGATGACGATCTCGACGAGGATGACAATACCGACGCGGAGGACGGCGGCCGGAAGAGAGAGAAGAAGCTCAAGTTTGTGCTCAAGCTTCCGAATTGTTCCAGACTCTGAAGGTGAAGGGGACGAAGAGGATGAAGAAATTAGGGTTGTGAAAATCCCCCACCAAAACTCTCTCTCTCCTTTCTCTCTCTCTCTCTCCTTGTGACAACCTGCAACCGGCTTAGCCCTTCCCTAGTTTTATTTGCAAAATACCACCAATGGTAGTTGTGCAAATTTTCCAAAAAAGTGGTATTTTTGCAAACCCACAAAAAAAGTTGTATAGTTGTGCAAATTACCCTAAGAAATATCTATAATGCCTATGTGAAATTTCCATTATCACTTAGCATTTGGGTAAACCAACTCTAACGCTCTTGCAATGCTTTGATGACGGTCAAATACAAAAACCAGCTCTTCACTTGATGGGATGATTGTTGCAAGCTTTCTGAATAACCACTCATAAGAGTTGTTGTTTTCAGTGTCAACCACTGCAAAGCTAATAGGGAAAGTCTGATGATTTGCATCTTGTGCAGAATCTGTGAGGAGAGTGCTTTTGTATTTTCCTTTTAGAAATGTATCATCTACCACTAGTACTTGTCATATTGAGTCTGATTACAGTTTTGCAGATATCAAACTTATCTAAAAAATATTGAAAAATATTTGGTTATAGTAATCAAACTCACTTTTGATGACATGCATGTAATTTACCTATTGAGATCAAAATTGATGACAATATTCCCATCTTGATACGTTTGGAATCCCCGATCCTTCGCCTATGGGTTCAGGATCAAGAACACCAAACTATTGATGGTCCGATCTTGCAATTATCCTTGCTAATCTCGATGCCTACAATCAATTACAATAAAGACTTTGAATTTATCACGGCGGAAGCAAGTAAGAAAAACAAAACAAAATGCAAAGGTAAAAACAATGAACAGCGACGGCTAACACAGCCAAAATCCAGCAGACAAACACAGCAGTAGGAGCGACGGAAACAGTGGTGGCGACGGATGCTGCGCCCGCAGCATATATTGCAGCAGCCGCCGCAGCGACGGTTGTTGGGTTCTGCAGTAGCGACGGTTCTGGCAGCTTTGTCTTTGTTGAGTTTGACATGTGTTTTGATGAATGGGTTTCTCCTTTGGGCGTGGTTTGGGATTGTGTTTAGATCTTGATTTAGTATCAGATGAGCAAGAACATAAATTGATTGCGAAGGCTTTTGGATTGGGAGATTGAAGAACCTTTTTAATCCTAAAAAGGGTTCCTCAATATAATTTCCAATCTGATTTTTATTAAATGTAAAACATGAGTTTAAATAGACAATAGACCAATTCTATCTTGTGCAAAAGATAGAGTTTTGGTAACTAAAGATAAATCAAATAATCTAAAGATATGTAAATCTTTCCTAAGATAAGTAAAACTAACTAAGGATAGAAAATTAACAACTTGGTGGAAAAGGAATTACCTAGATGAGATATTTTCCTTCCACCTTATTATTTCCTAATTGCATAAAACAAATATATCTAATTAATTAAAATTCGAAATTACTAAATAAATATGTGGAAATTCGTCCAAACAGTGACAGGTGTAAAGATGATGAATTTCGGCCATTCTCGAGGTCGATTCTGGAGAAACCTTCAACAGCAAAGTTGTAGATCTTTTTCATCCTCGTTCAAACAAGGTATGGTACTACCTCATCCGATAAATATGGACTCCGAACGACCCATTTTACTGAGACGTCGATATGCTGTCAACCCATTAAGAACGAACTCAAACTTGAACATTAGATCACCTTGCTCCTTTGAACCTTGTTCCATGGTGGAGCCTTCTTCCTCCTTTTGAGGATGACACTCTTCGCCATCAATAGCCCTCGAATCGGTCTTGAGAGCTCGCCTGGATCAAGATCATTGTTTGACCCACAAAAGGCCATCTTGATCTGCATCACATCTCAAACAACAATTGTACTCGAGATTACATAAAAAGCATGTATTAGTTATGATTAAATCTAAGAAATCCATTGATGACAGACATACAAATTAATCAAACCCAGCTATCATAGTGTAAGAATTTGTAACTTTCGCAGAATTGGGAATGCACGAATACATTGTCCAAATGTAATGAACAAATACTTGAACCTTGATTGGGAGTCAACTTGAATGAAGGTGACAATTCCAGCATTATGTTGCTTTAGGACACAACAATATGCTGGTAATAATTCAAAGCTTTCTTTTGATGACCCCTTTACCATCGGTATTGCTGCATCACGAGCTTTCCATGATTTCCAGTAGGTCACATTTATTTTGAAGTCAGTTCTTATGATGTTTCTAATCTGACTTGGAGTTGGCCCCTTTTTGATGTCTTCATATATGTTCATATGATGTAAAAGAGTCAATAAAATATCAAAGAAGGAGTGATTACAGGAAGAAATTACAGTATATTTCACTTTGGTTTGACCTTTTCAGCTACAAGTTTGTAGTTAGGAGCGCGATGTTTTCCAATCCTTAGTTCCAAACTGCAACTATGTTCTTGATTGTATTTATTAATTTGAAATATAGTTGACCCACTTAATATGACACCGTGAATTTTCCAATCGCAACGCTCATCAACACAAACTATTATGTAATAACTTTGTGTTGTCTTTTAGATCTTCTTTTGTTTTGAACAGTTGTCCCAAAGCTATAAGAATGCCCCCCTTTCTTGAACTTATAGATTCTGCATAATTTGTGGACATTGTAGTGCTATTGATGTCACTCTCAATCTCGGTATCATTTCCATTATCACCTGTATCATTGGCATCATTTATGGAGTCTACATCATCATTCTGCACACAAAAGTCGTCTTCAAAGTATCCTTGAAATAGATGTCAGCATGTAAAACCAACTGATTTTCATCATTCATAGATTGTGTAACCTCATCTTCAATGATTTCCTTTACAATAGTAGCATATAAAAGGCAATGTCCAATTCACTTCCTTCAATTCACTAATTTGAAAGAAACTCCTCAAATCACTGTCATTCTCAATCAAAAAAGGCTCTATAGTTTTCTTGAAATGGTGCAAGTGACTGAACGGAAGATTAGGAGCCAAACTGTCACTGTTGATGAATCTATTAATTATCTCAGTCTTCATCTCATACATACTCATAGGCTGATTGATGACAATCACTTTTGATGACACATCCCCAACAACAACAAAATCATCGATCTTCTTCCATTTTTCATTCTTCTCCAAATTTTACTGTTAGTAGATTGATATCCATTATACATGTTCCCTGTTGACATCTCTTAAATTTAATACATATACTCTGATGGAACAATTTGAATCAAACTCAGATAATATCATGACATGCATCTAATTTTATTCAAACTGAGATCAAAATCAAATTTAGATACCGTGATGACATACATCCAATTTTATTTAATCTGAGATCAAAATCAAATTGGATTTAGCTACTGTGATGACAGGCATCAAATTTTAATCAAAATGAGATCAAAATCAAATTTAGCTATTGTGATGACGGACATCCAATTTTATTCAAACTGAGATCAAAATCAAATTGGATTTAGCTACTGTGATGACAGGCATCCAATTTTATTCAAACTGAGATCAAAATCAAATTGGATTTAGCTACTTTGATGACAGACTTCCAATTTTATTCAAACTGAGATCAAAATCAAATTTAGCTACTATGATGACAGACATCCAATTTTATTCAAACAAAACTATCATAATGTCGAAAACAGAATTCGGGATTACAGTACAACAATCACCAAATTAGATACTGAGATGAAAATCATCAACCGATATCAAAATCGATGACATTATTCCCATCTCGAACAACAAACGAGCACAAATTCGATATTTACCTCTTTTGAAATTTGAATTCGGGATTACAATGCTATAACCGAGCACAAATTCGTTCAGGTTTGATGACTGATGGCGAAATCGACGATGCCTAATGAAGAAATTGGCGTTCCTGCTCCAAATCGAGATCGAAATCTTCGAAATCGGGGAGAACGGGGATGCCTGGTGTTTCTTCTTCGTTTCGTGAATCTGAAGAAACGGGAGGAGGCTGGTGCAATAGAAAAAAGAGAAGGGTATTGAGCCTAGGGGTAAAAATGTCATAATGGACATTTTGCAAAATGCATTATAAAAATGGACATTTTGCAAAATGCCCTTATATATGAAAAGGGACACTTACCAAAAAAATCCTTTTATATATTATTACATTTTATTTAAAAAAAATTGATTTTAGTATTTCTCGTAATTTTTAATAAAATGTAATAATATATAAAATATCTAATTTTTTTAAAAAAATTCATGCAATTAGTAATAAGCATAGAATTGTTTTAATATTTTAATATTTTTAGAATTTTTATTTTATTAAAAAAATGTGTTGAAAATAAAAAATCAAATACTATCAATCGGACGGAGTATTACACAATACAAATAAATAAAAAAGTTGATTTGAAAATGAAAGATCAAGTGATTGTAAGTATAAAATGTAATAAATAGGAATCTTCATAAAAAAAATTTAATCATATATAATTATAAATCAACCGGGTCAATCGTGTAAATCGGGTCGAAACCCAGATTGCCCGTAAAATTTTTAGGTTTTTGGGTTCGGGTCGGGAAAAAATTTTCGGATCAAAATTTCCGGGTTCGGATCAAGAAATTGAAATTTTTTTCAAAATATTCACTAAAAAATAATTAATTAACAAAATATTCAAACATTTAAAATATTTACAAAAATATTCATTTTTTGCAGGTTTGATAGAAAAACGCGATCTCAGACCGCGTTTTATTCACAAAGGGTAAAACGTGAAATTGAAAAAAAAGTGACAAAAAATTAACACAAGAAACGCGGTCTCAGACCGCGTTTCTGTTTTAATTTTATATAGAGGATGAATTTCTAATTTTGTAAAATATTTTACCTAGAGACGCGGCCCGCGTCTCTTTTTTATTTTATTTTTTATTATCGGAATTGAGAGAAGAGGGCCGCCATCTTCCTCCTGCTCGGCTGCTCCGAGTCCGACAGGCGACATCGATCGCCTTCTGCCTGTTGGAATGGAGGAGATAGGGAGGTCGAAGCCCGGATTTCGATGGGAAGGAGGAGAGAGGAGGCCGGAGAGCACCGGAGGCAGAGGGAGAGAGGGTTGTCGGGGTCGGAGGTCGACGGCCAGAGAGCCCTGGGAGGTGTTGTCGGGGTCGGAGGTCGACGACCGGTGGTGCTCGAGAGGGTGCTCCGCCGCTTCCTGCTCGAGAGGGTGCTCGATCCGCCGCCTGCTATTGCTCGAGAGATCCACGGCAGCTCCTCTCTCCTCCTCCGGCAGGGCTCGGTTTCAATCCGCACTTTACCCGTGCTTTCTCCTTCCGTCCATCAATGGAGGTCGGCGCCTGTCGAAGGGTGGGCTGGTACGGAGGCTGCTTCGGCGAGGGTGGGCGGGATTCGCCTGTGAAATTGGTGGATCCGGGGAAGCGGGGGACCGGAGGTGGAGGCCGGGATATGGCACCGGAGATCTGGCAAAGGGAGGAGGCTGCAGCGGGGAAGAGGACGGGGACGAAGGCTGCAAGGGTGGCCGGGGAGGACGGGGGCGATGGCAGCAGATCTGGCGCCGGCCTCCATGGATGAAAGGAAGGAGAAGAGACGCTTTACTTTTTGAAAAAAAAAAGAGAGAGAGAGAGACGCGGGCCCGCGTCTCTAGGGTAAAATATTTTACAAAATTACGAAATTCATCCCCTATATAAAATTAAAACAGAAACGCGGTCTCAGACCGCGTTTCTTGTGTTAATTTTTTGTAATTTTTTTTTTCCAATTTCATGTTTTACCCTTTGTGAATAAAACGCGGTCTGAGACCGCGTTTTTCTGCCAAACATGTAAAAAATGAATATTTTTGTAAATATTTTAAATATTTGAATAATTTGTTAATTAATTATTTTTTAGTGAATATTTTGAATTCCAAGAAATTAACGGGCGTTCGGATCGAGTCGGGTCGGATTGTGTTTTCTAGCTAAATTGGTTACACTTTTTCTTTGGTCAACGGTTTCTCTGATTTTGACTCGTAGCGACTTTTAATCACTTGTTAATGGTTTGTAATTACCATCGTCAGTAGTTCCTCGTAATAAAAATAAAAATAAAAATAAAGAATTAAAGAAAAGGGAAAAATGAGTCTCTCCCGCGCATCCATCTTGCACTTTACCAGCGGCCACGCCAGCCAGCTGTTTTTGTTTCTTCAAGCGGCGGTTTTTATTCTCTTTCCTTCATCCCTATCTCCAAAACCCAACTCCTATAAAAAAAAAAAACCCTTTCTGAGTTTTGAATGCACGATAAGATCCTCAGTTGCAATCAAATCTTTTTCCTGGTTTGATATTACAATCAAGGTGGAGTAGATCTGAGGCTTTCTGATTGTTAGCACTACCGATCTAGTTTCCCCCCTTAGAAGCATAAAAGTACTGTTAAAAAAAACAAACTTTCTTTTTCGTGGCTGAAATCGGCGAATGTGTGAAATGGGATCCCTCAGTGACACACAGCCAAAGTTTCCTGATGAAAATTGTGGGTATGTTCTTCATGATGTTCCTCACTTGTCTGATTACCTCTCCAACCTCCCGGTAATCTTACTTATCTTTCTTCCTGCACTTGAATAGTTTAGGTTTTGAATGAGAATTGAGGGTTTAGGGTTTGGTTTCAAATGTTGGATTTCCAGTTCTTGACACCCTTATTTCTGGTTACTCGGATGGATTTTGTGCATCTTGTCTTATATTCAGATGAATCTTCTTTTAGCCTTGTAAATCACCCACCTGCTGATTCTTGTTAATTGTGGCAGACATACCCAAATCCTTTGCAAGAAAACCCTGCTTATGCTGGTGTGAAGTGAGTTGATCAACAGGCCCCTTATCAAAAAAATAAAAAAAATTGTTGCTTTGTGTTTTTGATTATTTGTAATTTTATGTTTATTGCTGAAATCCATGCTTTTGGGCCATTCCAGGCAATACTTTGTGGATGATGAAGACACAGTGGTGTTAGATGTGAGTCCCCCCGCCCCCCAATTCATTAGATACACTTCCTTTCCTAAAAGGCTAAAAAGTAAAAATCAAAGGAAAGTTGCTAGACTTTTCAGATCTCTTGTTGTGCTTCTGACTGCTGAGGTTTGCTGTTGTTGGACCTTCTGTAGGCTATTCAGCATAAGGATGGCGAAAGAGGGATACATTTTCGACGAGCTGGGCCTCGCCAGAAGGTAGTGAATTTTGAGCTCTAGTTCAGTAGTTCTTGTGTCAATATGGGTATCTCTAGTACTTTTGAGCTCCAGCCGTAGCTATAAGTGTGTCTTTCAAGCTCTTACCTTTCTTAATAGAAGCGAAATTTTGTATTTTTCAGGTGTATTTTGCTCCAGATGATGTAAAAGCATGTATTGTCACATGTGGAGGTCTTTGCCCTGGTCTGAATACCGTGATCAGGGAAATTGTATGTGGCTTGGATTACATGTATGGTGTGACGAGCGTCAGAGGAATTTCTGTAAGCTCTAAATCCATTACTTTTCAGTACATGATGTTCATAAAGAGTCTAGTAGAGAAGTCAGTTCCAGTGGTGATTTGTGATTTGAATCAGGGTGGCAACTTGGCCTATATATTGCATAGTGAAAATCAGGAATCCCTTAATTCCGTGAGTTCTTTGGAATTTGTAGGGAGGATACAGAGGCTTCTACTCTAAGAACACAATCCCTTTGTCACCCCAGTCTGTCAACAACATCCACAAGAGGGGAGGAACTGTGATTGGGACCTCTAGAGGTGGTTATGTCACTTCTAAGATTGTTGACAGCATCCAAGATAGGGGAATTAATCAGGTAAAGATGTATGTTATTTAGTTCTTTGCTCTGACGGTGATTCGTGATATTAATATTCTTATAATGATTCAGTGTTGAGACTGAGCCGTGTGAATTGTGTATAATATCAGGTTTACATCATTGGAGGAGATGGTACTCATAAGGGTGTAGCTGTTATTTCTGAGGTGATCTCTTGATAACCATGCCGGAAAATTCATTTCCTACTTCATTCTCGCAAGTGTTTGCAGTGACCTAATTGTGCCATCATACTTGCAGGAGATAAAAAGACGAGGCCTGAAAGTTGCAGTCGCAGCCATTCCAAAAACTATCGACAATGACATTCCGGTACATGGAAATTTCAAATTGGTTACTGTAGACCATAGTTTTGTCTCACCTATTCACAGCACTAAAACGATGGGTTGTATATCTGATTGTTGCAGGTAATTGACAAATCCTTTGGATTTGACACTGCTGTTGAGGAAGCCCAGCGTGCCATTAATGCTGCTCATGTTGAGGCTGAGAGTGCTGAGAATGGCATCGGTCTTGTCAAGCTAATGGGTCGCGATTCTGGTATGCTCATCCAACTATTCCAATCCCGTGATTAAAAACTACTTTTCCCCCTTTATGATCGACTTTCTAGTCTTGTTATGGAGCAACGCTGATATGAAAACCGTGGTGACAGGATTCATTGCTATGTATGCCACCCTAGCCAGTCGAGATGTTGACTGCTGCTTGATTCCAGAGTCTCCCTTTTATCTTGAAGGATCTGGTGGGCTCTATGAGTTCATCGAGAAACGGCTGAGAGAGAATGGTCACATGGTTATTGTGGTGGCTGAAGGTGCTGGCGAAAAGTCGGGCAGTATTGATCAGTCAGGAAATAATCTTCGTAAGGATGTTGGTCTCTGGCTGTCCAATATGATCAAGGTATTAGCTTTTCCAAACACAATCTAGCCCCTTCCATTCAAATCACAGGGGTCATTCTCATTCAGTTAATCGGATTTTTCTGATCTTGTTTCTTTGTAGGCATACTTCGATCAGCCAAAGAAGATGAATATAACACTGAAGTACATAGGTGGGAATCAGTTGAATTTCGTTCATGATTTAATTGCTTAACATATTAGATGTGATTAACTAGAATATTTTTGTGGGTTTTGCAGATCCTACATATATGATCCGAGCTGTTCCAAGCAACGCATCAGACAATGTATACTGTACCCTTCTTGCTCAGAGTGCTATTCATGGCGCTATGGCTGGATTCACTGGCTTCACAGTCGGACAGGTGAACGGAAGACAATGCTATATACCCTTCAAGGTGAGTTGTTCATTACAGCTGGTTTACACATATTTCTTTTATCTAACTTGAAAATGAACATAAAAACGGTGATTTTCCTGGCAAATTTGTGCAGCACATCATAGAGAAACCAAACCAGGTAGTGATAACGGACCGAATGTGGGCTAGGCTCCTGTCTTCGACCAATCAGCCCAGCTTCTTGTCGAAACCAAAGGACGCCTCTGAAGGCAGCGTCTAAGCAGGTGCAGAAATCATCTTCCAGCCAACAAACGGTTTCAAATGATGTGTTGGGTTAACGATTTTCTTACATTTAGATAAGAGGAGTAAGTGGCTAGAGAGACACTTTGTCCACTTGATGTGAGATGATGATTTTGAATAAGTTTTCAGAGTGGTTGTGAATAATTAGGTTCAATACATGACCTTCGAACGAAACTACCCCTTTGCTCGAGGGCGGTGAGGTTTTTTTTTTAGGGCTCATTTGGATGAAGTGTTTTTTATGTTGATGAATCAATAAAAATGCATCCATTTTTTGAGCTCAATGAAAAAACTCTCTTCGGATTCTAGACAGAGGGAGCTACAAATCCCTCCTATGGGTATTCACCACCCTGCAGAGCGGGTCCGACCTCCTTCGTCGAACTGTTCTCGACGTGTTCGGCTCTGGAGTAGCCGATCTACCTTCATCCGCCCTGGCTTTGGTGTCTTTCTTGACGGCACCGTTGATCTCGTAAACCGAGAATGGGATATCCCTAACCCCGGATTACCGGTGTTGGTTTCCATCCTTTCCAAAAATTGGTTTGGGGCTTTTGTCAGGCTTCCGCCAACAGCAGCTTGAAATGAATTGTGTAAATCCATCTTCTTCCGTCATTCGGGTGTTCCATCCAACCCTGTTTCAATCCCGATTGCCTACCCTCCCCTCTCTTACCTCCGATGGTGCCTTATTCATCCGTTTGCGAACCAGGGAGGCATGGTGCCAGGGCCGGACCCGAGAAATTACTTGCCTGAGGCGAGTTTTGAAAGTTGTGCCCCCATGATTAAAAAAAACGAATACCAAACCATCAAAAAAGTATATAGCTATTCAATAATGTTATATAAGTGTTAACATTTCGGTTTCAAAATACATCAAACCGTAAGGCTATTGACAAACAAAAAATATACATCAAATCTCAAACAAAAGATTATAATCTTAGGACATGATTCGTTGCCTAAATTCAAATTCTAAATCCTACAAATTCAATCCTAAATTCAAAACAAGTTCAAATCCTAAATCCTACTAATTCAATTCCAAATTCCTAATTCTCCTAAATTTAAAACAAATTCAAATCCTAAATCCTACCAAATCCAAATTCCAAATTCCAAAACCTAAGTCTAAAACTAAAACTAGAAGTTACTGATGGTTTCCAAATAATCACAACAACCTAGATGAAATTGAAGAAAATATACCTGATTTCGCAATAGAACTTAGAAGAACTGATTTTGTCTTGAAAAATTGAAGAGTGAGCCACTGAGATTGAGTCGAGATGCGAGATTACAATCGAAGACGGAAGACGGCGACAGGAGGAAGGGTTGAAGGAGGTCGGCACTAAGCAGGCTACGGTTGGAGGAAGTCAGGAAGAGGCCGACGCCGAGAGGGAGACCTTGGCCCCTGGATGCCAGCGGGTGAACCAGTGAATGATGCCGGCGGTCGGCCCTCTCGAATCGCCCAGAAAAGAAGAGACACCCTCCTGAGTCCCGATTCTTCGACTGTTCACGTTTTTTTTTTCAATTTGGTGCAACGCAGCGTTTAGCCATATTTTCCCTTTCCTTTTTTTCCCATTCAGCGTGCCAGAGGTAAGGTAAATGTGTATCCGCTTTTTTTTTAATATATACACAGATATACTCCGTATAACATATACGACCCCCCAAGGTCAATTGGGCCCGAGGCGAGGGCCTGTTGGGCCTCGCCTCAGGTCCGGGTCTGCATGGTGCGCCTCCTTTGTCGTCGCAACCTCGGTCAGCACCTCTGGGGTGGTGGAGGTCAGTTCGGTCTACTGCCGTTCCTCATGCTTCCGCTACCTTCCTCCCCTCCGGATTCCCCCCTCCTTCTATCCAATGGCTACTCGGCCTACTTATTCACCACTGACGGGTCTGCTTCAGTCTGTTGGGCTCAAAGAACGGTCTCCGCTTGTCTCTCCTCGGCTTGCCATCTCTCCTCAGTTTTGGGGCTTTCGGGGTTTGGTGGGTCGGTTTCGTGGGGGTCTTCACTTTGTATATCCTCACCTCCGGTGTTGGTTGTCCGCCCTCACGTCGTCGTCTTGCTTCGGCCATTAATTCCAGTAGTGCTGGTAGAGTCACTAGCGTGTAACGGCCCAGGATTAGAAATCCCGAGTTACGTTTCGAAGGTTGATATCTTCATTCGGATCTTGCGCTCCAAGTACAGGTTGAAGTTTATGAAAACGAATATTAGTGGCGAAAAGTGGGATTTCGAACTCAAATATCGTGAGGCCCGTTGGAGACTCGGGGTAGAACCCTTATACCTGTCCTCTAACCTAAGTCATCAAAACCTTTTGACATTTAACTCAAACACAAGTCTTAAACAAAATACATAGGTGTGCCACGGTGGAGACGGATCAAAACGAAATCCAATTATTCAAATCCAATACCATAACAGTTTGGTGAAGTCAGAGTTTCAACTCTCTCTTTCCGCAATGCAAGAACCCCGCTCCTAGAGACACCAAGCAATCAAGTATATGCAATCATACCTTAAAATAATACAGGGCCCGCACACAGGGCCAGATCCTACTGTAATCACACCATATACGCTATTTCTAATATTATGCTTCTAATGCAGGACAAGAATTTAAATCACGCAATCATGCTAGCAGTATATATATATATATATATATATATATATATATATATATATATATATATATATATATATATATATATATATATATATATATATATATATATATATATATATATAGGGTCGCGCTCCGGTGAAAACCAATATTGTGGTAGAAACCGTGAGGAGCGTTTTGATTGGTTGACACTGTGGGGCTCACAGGTGGGGCAATTCTGATAGTAAATTACAACTTTACCCAAGCTTTATAGAAATTGTGAAATTGTTCAAACTTTTTATAATTTTATCAAAGTGAAATAACGAAGATTTATAAATGACTTGTAGTGGTACTAACTACCATAATCTACTAACTATATTATGAATAATAAGTTTTCTGTAGTTTTAAGCCCACCACGCTCTGCAACTAAAACTTCAAACTAAAGACGTTTGACTCATACCTGAACATAGTTACTCTGGGTTGTCGGCGTTTCTGTAGCTTCCGACTTTCTAGAGGTGGCTAACCTTCAACCAGGCCTCCCTTAGTTCAGATTGAGCACAGATCTGTTTCGTTTCCTACCTCAGACCGTAGTCTCTAGCTTTTGGGTTTGATTTTGAGAGCGTGAAGGGATTTGAATCAAGAAAACAAAGTATTCAGAACATAGTGTTCAATTAAGTAGCTTTCCCTTTCTTAAAAACAAACTTTATTGAATCTGGGAAATATTACAGTACACAAGCACTCTTAACTTAGAACTTAAACACACTTAACACTCATATCAGAAGATCCATTGAAGGGTTTTGAACCTTAGAGTGATGGAAACACCAATCTACTCAAATTCAAAACGCTTCTACTTCTCTTTCTGATTTACAAGACTCTTTCTCTCTTCTCATATGGTTTTTTCTCTCTCTGGAATTCTGTGTGTTGAGAAGTCTGAGAATGGCTCTATTTATAGAGCTGAGTAGAGAGCATTGGATGCCTTCCAACGTCTCTTTTACAAATGGTCGACAGATGGGCCCCTACGCACTCAGAAAACAATAAAAGCACATAGTGCTGACTCAACTCACATGCTGAACAGTAAAAGCAAAGGTACAATAATGGTGTTAGTGCTTGATGATGGCTTTCAGTCATCCAGGTTCTGGACCCCTCGTCTCACATATTGGCTTTCAGGTCATCATCATTGTAATCCTGAACTAAATCTAGAGTATTATCAAACTCTAGATCTTGATCGTTGTCTAGATTGAGATCAAGCATTAATCCTTCAGTATATTCTTGATCTCATGCAATTAGTAAATAGATCATCCTCTCGTGTCCTCTTTTATCTAAAAAGTGACCAGCCTCTATTTCTGCTAAGTAAAACTCGATGGATTCGGTCCTGTTTATGGCTTGCTGCATTAATGGATTGAGTTGTGGGGTTACGATGAAGGTTGTATTTCCAACTTTGAATATCCCACATTCAGTCTGTCTAAACTTGGTGATGTTGTAGTAGATGTAAAAGAATCCTTTTGCTCTTGCCTCCCATGTATACCTTACTACGTCGATTCTTCCTTCCACTACTGGATCTTTCACGTACCAGTAGTCTTCCCTTAATAGTAGGAAGATTAGGTAATGTGGTAGCCGGGTTTTTCCCTGGCTAACATCCATGCAAGCACTGATAACACGGCAACAATTTATGTCTTCTATCTTTTCAAATTTTGCTGCTCTGAGGAAGACCTCCTTCTGGAACTTAGTGAAGTAGTTGTACAAGATGCTCTCTCCTTCTTTCTTTGGCCATGGTCGCCTGTAATTGTAGATTCCATTACACATTCCATATTTTCATGATTTTAAGTAATCTGCATCTTCATCTGGCATGATAGGTAAAGATAATCCTCCCAATCCAGCGCCATTGTTTACACAAAAATGGTTACACCATTCCCTTCTCATTGCTGGAGTATCGTGATCTCTCATTGCTACCATCCAGTAGAAGTTTTCGAAATCTCTCATTCTCCGTGTTCTACAGATGTCTTCCTGGAGTTCAATAGGTAGCTGGAGAACTTTTATAATTATCTCTAGGGTTAACATTCATATAACCGCTCTGTGTCTCGCTTGTAAGAGTCCACGACGGAATCTATTCTCAGTAAATCTTCCAAAATCAACAGAAATATAAAAACTTGGAGGGGAAACCCATCCTTGGTATCCTCGTATTTCTCCTAAGAGATTAATATATATCCCATGGGTGGAACACCCATTGCGGATTTTCCCACCGCGTTTGATTTCTCTGATCCATCAACTAACTCTCTCGTTAAGCTGTCAGCTAGAGAATTTTTCGATCCTTGCACATGTTCAATGGTAAAAGTGTTGATTAAGGGCTAATTGTCAACGCAGGAGTCTCCCATGTGCTTTCATATTATCAAGATTATTATTTATGAAACCCAATATTCCTTTACAATCTGTTCTGACTGTAAAAGGTTTAGGAGCTAGTAAGATTATAAACTTCTGGATTCCATGATAAATTGCAAGAATCTCCTTTTCCATGACAGTGTATGATACGAGGTTAGCCGTGAGATGGCCCGATCTTCGACAACAAGCAAGAAACTCAAAGAAAGACTCAAGAACAATAAAGGCTCGATCAAGAAAGCAAGAACGCAGCAAGAAACTAACAAGAAAGATGCAAGACTTGACAAGAAACACCAAGATTCAAGGAAACTCGATGTCGACTAAAACAAAGGACACGACGCAGCAAAGAACAAAAGGAAAGACTCGAAATTTATGAACAATAATTGAAAGACACGACCGATAAGGACTGAGTCGATCTATATAGAACAAGATAAAGACCTCAGGCCTCCTAAGAGGGTAGGAACCAACACCAATGACTATATAACCCGCCTCTACAACCCTACACAACCAAGCGGACAACTTGGAGGCACAAGGAGAGGGCTCGTGGATACTAGGATCACCAAGTCTTGCGAAGTTGATGAACACAAAGCAAACCAAGCTAGATCAATACCAATAGTTGCAATCGATGAGCCATGCTTCGAATCGATTGACTTTCACTCATGTGTTTAAACACAAACTGAAATTTCATTCATAATGGAAGACGTCTTATGTTTTACAAAGAGATCAGCCTC
This sequence comes from Persicaria maculosa, assembly GCA_963922045.1. Classification (NCBI taxonomy): domain Eukaryota; kingdom Viridiplantae; phylum Streptophyta; class Magnoliopsida; order Caryophyllales; family Polygonaceae; genus Persicaria; species Persicaria maculosa. Next base: position 48,028,430 of record OY998259.1, on the reverse strand, counting down.
TATTTATAACCCTAAGGGCTGATTTTAGATAGAAATAATAATTAAAGAGAAATTAAAATAATCCCTAAATTACCTAAAATAACTTAAATAAGGAAGGTTACTAAAAATAACAAAAGAAAGTTCTTTATTCCCGTCAAAACAGTAACAGCTTACAAAGATGTTGATTTTCGGCCAAGCTCCATGTCGAATCTGGAAAAACCTTTAACGGAAAAGGTGTAGATCTCTTCGTCCTCGTTCCAACAAGGTATGGTACGATCCAATCCGATTAATATTGAATCCGTACAACTCATTTTACTGAAACGTCAAAAAGTTGTCAAATATTCTGAACGAGTCTAAAATGTCATTTGCACCTTTGGATCTTCTCCCAAGGTGGAGCCTTCTTCTTCCTCTTGAGGATGACATCATTCTCAAGAGCTCGAATCATAGGTCCATCCCCAAGTATAGATGTGTCCGAAGGTGTCTTGGATGGTCCGGCATCAGTGTAATTATACTCAGATTTGTTGAAGCTGCCACTGCTATACCTACAAAGCTTGTTATCTTTCTTTATTTTTAAAACAGCTCCCCAATGATAATCACTAGCACCTGTTTCTAGAACTAGCTCATCATCTTCATTAGGCAAAGTCAATATTGGAAGTTTTTCACATCTTCTTTTCAGCTCTTTGACTATTTTAGTATCTAAGTGAGCCCAACACCAAACTTGATCTTTCTTTAATTTAACCTGTAGAGGTTTTCTCAACTTGGCTAGATCTTTAATAAAATCAGAAGCATAAGTAAGACAACCTAGAAATCTTTCTAGTTGTTTTCTATCCTTGATTTCATCAGGAAATTTTTCTACCTTTTCTAAGATATGTTCTTGTAAGACAATTTGACCTGCTTTGATCTTTAATCCTAAGAACTCAATTTCAGGCTCAGCATAAATGCATTTTTTCTGTCCTAAAATGATTCCATGGTCAATACATTTTTGAGTTATAGCTTTCAAGTCATGCTTATGTTGTTCTATAGTTTTAGAGAAGATTAAGATATCATCAATGTAAACAAGACAGCAATGTTTAAATTCTTTGAAGACATTGTCCATTCTTCTCTGAAATATCTGTGGTGCATTTTTCAAACCAAAGGGCATGACTACCCATTCATAGTGTCCTTGTGGAGCACTAAATGCCGCAAGTGGAATACTTTTTTCATCCATTCTTACCTGCCAATAACCACTTTTACAATCCATTTTAGAGAACCAAGTAGCTCCATGTATTCTATTAAATAAAACCGTCTTATTAGGGATATAATATCCATAAAAAAAACAGTATTATCATTAAGCTTTTTGTAATTGATAACCATTCTAGCTTTTCCTCTTTTTTCTCCAGCATGATTCCTGACCATAAAGGCAAGACTAGAATGAAGACTTTTACTTTCTCGAATTAAGCCTTTCTTTAAGAGTTCATCAATTTGTTCTTTAAATTCTTGTTGATCCTTATAAGTGTAAACCATTTGTTTTACTCTAATGACAGCTTTTGGATCTATTAATTCTATGGTAGCAAATGATTTATCTTTTTCCCAAAATTTTAAAGGATTTTCATAATATAACTCCTTACACATTTTTTCTTGTTGTTTAAGAATTTTATCTTTTAATGTTACTTCACATATAGAGAGTGCAAATTCTCTTTGCGTAAGAAGGATATATTCCTCACCACGCTTAGTGCGCGTAAATTCTATTGCTTGGTGTGTATAAGCTTGTTTAATCTTTTTAACCCAAGCGTCTTCTCCATTGATGTTGAAGACCATCATGTCTAGGTGCCGAGTTACTGGAACATGGAGTCTTTGGAAATTATTTCCAATTAACATATCATGTGAGGGCTGATCAGTAGCCCAGAGTGTAGGAATTACACATTGGACTCCTCCTATCATGATAGGTACATCAGAAGCTAATTCTGAATGAGCCATAATACTATCATCAGCTATTCTAACCTGAATTGGTCTACGAGACTTCTGCCAAATAAACTCAGGAAATAATGCCTTCTTTCCAAAGCATACTGAACATCCAGTATCTACAAAGGCACATAACTCATATTTATTGAACCCTTCTAAGCAAATACTTATCGGGATATAAATGCTATTGGGGTTGGTAATCCTATAGTTTTTCTTTAGCGATTCTTTGCTGACATGTTCAAGGCTTTCTTCTACCCTCATATTATCTCCATAGAGATGTCTAAGGTCTATTACTTCCATTCTCATACCCATTTCATCTCCAAAAGCTGGGTCTGGGAATGGTTCGTTGAGAGGTTCCTTGAAATCCTTAGCTCTTGGATCATTTTCATAAATAGGTTCACTAAAGGTTTTAGTTTGATATCCTATTATCTTTCCTTTTTGTTCGGAACTAGATGATTCTTCTTGATTTTCTCTAACCTTGTGAACTATTGGAGGAATTGCTGTTACTGTTTCTCTAAATGGACTAGAACCTAGATCTAGACTATGTCTGGCTCGTTCTCTTATAATTTTATTTTCTAACCTCTTGTTTAATGCTGCTATCATGCTCGCTATGTCTTCATCTACCACAAATGATTTGTCTTTTCTGCTTGTAGTAGCTCCCTGACTCCTTGGAGTAACACTAAGATTAGGATTGAACCTAAAACTAGTGTTTCTGGATAAGCTTGGACATCTAGAGAGACTGACCGGTGGTTTAGCATTCGTGTGGATTCTACCTTCTTCATCTATGGTTAAAACCTTATTACTGCTAGTACCCGTAGAATTTTCGAATGCGTTTATCCAAATGGTCTTAAGTCTTATTTGATCAGGTCTTAGCTTAACAGGTACAACCTCTTTGCTTGGACCTACAACGTCGTGTTTCTCAGCTTCTACTATATGGCATTTTTGTGGAGGATTTGTAGTATTCTCAAGTTTATAAACTACCTTCCACTTTAATTGTAAAGGACAAGTTCCCTTATGCATACTAATAATACCTTCTGTTAACAATTTTATAGCTAAGATGCATAATGATTTTCTAGACTAACATAATAGCATGTTAGGCCTACAGATCCAAGAAACTGCTCCTTGACTCAAATTACAGAATATACCACTGATGCATTGATCACTAAACTTTTTGTGCCTAATGTCACAAACAAAATTAATGCATTGCACATCTTTTCCATAGTCTTGTAATGGAGTTATAATTACTTGGATGTCACATATGAAAATATATTTAAATTTTTTATCTTTGTTATGTTTCTGAATGTTTGCCCAATTGACTAAGTTTACTTCAGTGGCTTGATTTTCATTATTCTTGACAGTTACATCTCCAGACATTTCTTCGCAAACATATTTAGCATATTTAGAGAATAATGATTTTTTTAACAAACTGTTCTTTAGCGATGATCGGGAAATCAACCCCTGACCTCGTCATTTCTTCAACTTGTTCTTCATCAATAGAGGTTTCAGCTTGTTGAAGTTGAGCTAAAGTAGTCATTTCATATTCGTCAGAGAACTCACTAGGAAATTCTCCTTCCATCATTTCATTAATCTCTTCACCTTCTATTGACTCATTTTCAGATTCTATTTCTTCTTCAAGCTTTTCTTCTATTATTTCTACTATCCCTTTGTTATTTCTTAGGGCTAGATCTACTGCTTCATCTTCAGATAGCTCGATATAATCCAGACTTTCTAAGGCTTCTGCTAGTCTATTGTTTTTCTTATTTTTGCATTCATTAGCATAATGACCGAATTCCCCGCATGCCCAACACTTGCAGTTTTTCTTTTTCTCAGGATAGAACGAGGCTTTCTGGAAAAACCTTCTGTTTTTAGAGAATGGTTTTTTATAATACTTTTTATAATATTTTTCACCTCTTTGTTTATTGAAACTTTTTCTCTTATAGTTTCTTTTTCTCTGGTAATCTCCATTATTACATCCCCATTCTGTTGGCGTCTCCCAACAAGTTAAGAATTGTTTTTTCATTCTTTGGGTACTTCTTACGTCTCGACATTTTTTCTCGACCCATTTCCTAACATAGGAAATTCTGTTACCAAGAGTATCATTATCTCTATTTTTAATTAACTCTCGATACTCTTCACTTATTTGTTCATTAATTGGGGCAGGAAGTTTATCAAAGAACATTTGCATATTAGTGTTGTTTTCCCCTATCTTATAATAATATTTCTCGAATTCTATTATGTAATTATCAACATATTTCATGTTATAGATTTCAGGATTGTTTAAGGTTCTTTGCCATTTTAAAGCTTCCTTATCTTCATCTTCTTTTTCTCCTATGAATTCGTCTTCTATTAAATCACATATTAACGTGAACATCGTTACTAGGCTTGCCAAATTCCTAAGCTCTTGTTTTGGGTCATCACCAATAGCTCCATACCAGTCGGCAATACATCCATAGAAACTATGCTCTATGTAATTAAGGAATTGAGAAGAGTTCCAACCTACATTCATGTTTAATACACTCATCATACTTTTCTTCCAGAACTCTATGATTTCACGCCTATTCCTCACACCATCTAGGTTTAATTTATAACCGGTTTCACTTATGGGTTCTAGATTAATTTCTCTTTAATTTGGTCTATGGTTTGGCATGATGCTTACTCCAAATCTTTCCTTCTTTTCCAGAAATTCCGCAGGCTTTAACCTAGGTCTGTAATTGCTGGTTGAACCATGTTCATAACGCCTGTAATATCTTCTAGCTTCATTATGTTCTAGAGGTTCATTCTCCCTCAGCCTTCTTTGTCTTAAAATTTCATTTGACCTTTTTTGGACTCTAGATATGGGAATGTTTTCCATATATTTTAGGTTAATTAATCTCATTTGTTGATACACAGCTTCTTCATCTGAATTCTTTTCAAACTCGTCTTCGCTCATGACCTCTTGGTTCATAAAGTTGGTTTCAATGGCTTTTTGTTTCTATAATTTCATCTTCCATTCTGGGTCATCCAACTTAGTGCTAAATCTCTTTATTTGTCGAATTGGATGTTGATTCATTTTCAGGGTTTTGATTTTCGTCTTGATCTTCTTCTACCAATGCCTTGTTCTTTATATTATCTAATTTAGTAGAAAACTTCTTTTTGGATTTTTTAAATGGATAACTATATTTAAAAGGATCTCCTTTCTTGATTTCACCACCTGATGTTAGGATTATTTGATGGCTAATTTCGTTAATGGCTTTTAAATTTGTTGAGTGATGTACATCGCCTGTTTCTTTTACAGTCTTAAATATTTTACTGCTAATTCCAATATATATAATTGTTCTAATTTTTTAACTTCGAGTTTTAGATCTATAAGTTGGTCTGAAATGGCATTTAAAATGGCTCCAAAATGCTTATCGTTTATATCTAAATGTAAAGCATGAGGATAAGTCTTATGGGGGCAATTAGTAGACACCTCCAGATTGTCTTATAGATAAATATAGATTATTTTTAATTAACTTGGCTCTGATACCAAATTACAGGATCCCTAATAATAATAATATAAATGCGGAATATTAAAGATAACTTAAAATAATACACAAATTAAAATTCTAAAATAGTGGCTATTCTATGTAATTTTTGGCTTTTTGGTTGGATTTTAGTTGAAAAGTGGAGGGGTCCACTGTTAAAAAGCAGCCAATAGGATTAGTCCTTTCGGTTTTCACTATAAGAAATGGTCCTCACCCGAGTCAATCCTTGTATATATATATATATATATATATATATATATATATATATATATATATATATATATATATATATATGCAGAATGCGATTAATACGTCCAAGCATGCTAGCCAGCAACAGGTTTGTTGGCTAGTATGTGATTCCAGTTCTTTAATTTTTAAGCAAGAGATATGGAAAGACAAATGCTTCAAAACTGTCATTGTTGAGGCAATGACACATTGCATTGCACTAGGAAAAATATTTTGCAGAAGTTCATCATATTATTTGAATCGAGTTAGTTCTTAATGGATAATTGTGATATTTATATTACCAGTCTTCTCTGTATTTATAATATGAGTTCCCTCCTTTAATAATTTCTCATATGGTGCATTCGTTGTTTAAATATCTTGCAAATGGTTATATTTTCTTTAGAAGTTGCTCATGTGATATTTTTCCTGATTTATTTTAGCTGATTGAAGTTTCTCTGTATGATTATGTAGCAAATCCTGTTGGTCCTAGATCAGTTCTTGGACGTATTTTCTCATTTTGCTCACTCTTTTTTCGTACCAAATTGAAACTGCCACTTTTTCTCTGCTGGTGAATTTGATAGATAATTTTCATGTGGCTTGTGTAGTAAACATCTTTCTCTTATAAAGTTATAAAGCATATCAGCTCAAGTGGTAGAGCGATGTGTTTATACACAAAGATGTGGATTCAACTGCCACATAGGCTACAATACAAGAACAAACAAATTTTCCATCAAAATGACGGTGCATATATATTTCTGCTCTGCAGGTTTTTCATATGCTTGAAAGAGATGTTTTACTGAATTGAGACTTGATTTTGGAATTGTCTTTTAATCCAGGCGATGTTATTTAATGCATTATTTTTAAATGAAATGGTCCAGTACACAGAAGGAAGTGACTTGAAAAAATCTATTACCAAATGAAGACGACAGTCAACCACATGGATTCTTTGCTTCCCTTAAATTGCCTATTACATATCTTCGTATCAAAATCAGCAGCACTTGTTTTGGGCTACAACATGTTCCGAGCCAAATTAGCCAATGAGTAAATTGTTAAAAAAAATCACTAGTTTGATATTTTTGTGGTTTCTTCTTAGGTAAACCTAGATCGAATTGATGCATATAACCTTGATGTCATACCATTGTACATTGTTTAAGAGAAGCCATGGGTTAGTTTGTAGATTCAGTTCCAAGAGCCTCAAAATGAAATCAAACCTTGTTGTCATAGTTTTAAAACCTAGAATTGATGCATATAACTTCATTTGAAATGAATACCATTGTACATTGTTTAAGAGAACATATGAGTCTATGTGGGATTCGAACCACGTCTTTATACGCAAACACGTACATCGCTTTACCAATTGAGCTAATAGGCTATTTGTCAATCTAAATTTTAATACTCCGTATTAGTTAGTCACATACAAAGTGAATCTCAATCATAAAAAGTTCAATTATCATGAAGAAGAAGAAAATTTGAGGGGAATCGCAGGGGGGGGGGGGGGCATTGAGGTTAAAATTTTAATTTCGATAGATTATATATAACTTAAATATATTTTATTTAGATTCTCTAAATATATTAAAAAAAATCACATTTATAAGGTAAATGTTTTTTTTAATCTAACATTAATTGAATCTCATGGAATTTATTAAAATATTTTAATATTTTTATTAAATATATATGATATATTTACTATGTTATTTTACTAAAATAGCTATGTACGGATGGATTGTGACTACATATATAATATTTTTATAAATTATTTTAGGCTCAAAAAATAATATAGATATAAATAAAATAAAAATTATTGAATAATTAATTTTTATATAAATAATTTTTATCACCAAAAAATAATCAAAATATAAATAAAATATCACTTATCAAATACTACATATTTATTTATTAATATTTTTGGTAAGTATGACTATGAAATATTTTTTATTTATATTTTTGCCAATCAACTAAAATATATAGATAGATAGATTGTGACTTGTATAACTATCTATAAATTATGACAACATATTATTTCATTAATTTTTATCTTAGAATCAACCACAAAGCGCCACATAGGAATTTTTATCATAGAATCAACCACAATGCGCCAAATAGGACGCTATGCATCGGTTTTAGTATATGTATGTAAAGGCTCGGATTTTTAAATAATAAATTTTAATAATAATAATAAAAAAAATATTAAATTAAAAATGAATTTAAATCGGGTTATTTAAAATCTCTTAAAATGAATTCCGGCATGATTTTATCGGATCAATTAATTCGGTTTTGGAAATTCAATTTGAAATTTCGAGTTGGGACGGGGTTAAGGGTTTAATTCCAGGTATTCCAATTTTGATTTTTGAGGGCCACAAAAGGGTTGTCTTCATCTGCTCTTACACTTCAAAAATTCGACAGATATGAGTCAACAACAGCTCTTCTGTTTCCCATTGTAGCTAAACATTCACACCACTTTCTCCTTCCCCTCTTTTGTTCGGTAGTAGGAGTAGCAGGATGAGCCTCCCCTATTACTTTGAATCTGATTTTAGGCAGAACCTACTTTCCCTTCTTTTACTTGTACTTGGTTCAATACAATACAACCCACCCTCAGCTTTCCTCCTTGGTCTCATTCAGCAAACAAAACACGATCCTGAAACTTTTCCCCATATCTCACCTCCTTGCGCCGCCGAGCAACCCAGCTCCTCCTCCCTCTCCTCTCTGTCGAACACAGCAGCTCCCCCACCTCTTGTCCTCGCCGTCGACACCACCACTGCACCGCCTCCCAGCAACCAGCAGCTGAGCACCCCTGTCCCGAGAACCCCGAGCGCCCTGTTCGCAACACCGAGGAGCCGAGCAACCCGGCAGCAGCAGCCCAGCTCCTACTCGAACACCTGCAGCCTCGCCTCCGGGCACCACTGAGCACCAGTCGAGCGCCTCCCGGGCACCGCCGAGCCATTCCCCTCTTCCCTTCCGCCCTGTTTCTTCCGCTCCGATCGGTAAGCCACTTCTTCTTCTCATTTCACCCGATAAGGTCGTAAAGGTCCCACCTTTTGACCCTTAGCTTCGTCCTAGGTCGTCCCGACTTCGATCCATTTTCGACGACGCCCAACAGGCACCCAAGAGCCCTCGGAATCGCCAATTTCGCTCCCGTCTTCCCTGTTCGTTAACAAGGTCGGTTTTCGTTTTTGTTCAAATTCCGACTTCGAGACTGTATAAAAATGGACCTTTATTTACTTCCCTCTCTCCCAAGGTCCAGAATAGAGAGATCCAACTCCGACGAGGCCATAGGAGCACCGATCGAGTTTTCCGGCGACACTTTCAAGCCCTCGGTGAGTTCCTCTTTTTCTTCTCCTCCCTTGTGTGTGTTTAATTCTGGGTCTGGGGTGGTGTTCGGAATCCAGATTCGCTCAGATTGGGTGAGCCTGAGTCGGAGAGGAGCCACCGGCGGCCTGAACTCTTCCCCTTTTTCCTTCTTCCGTTTTTCCTTGTGTCGCCAAGCACTGTCCGTTCAGAGGAGGGAGGCGATGCTTCCTCTCTTCTTTCTTTGTTGCGCGGGAACTGGGCCTATTTTTCCGGATTTGGGATTAGGCTTGGACTGGGCCTCCTTCCGGATCCTTTTCTTTCATTTCTGGGTTAGGGGATCCGGTTTTAAGATTTCGGGTTGGGCTAAGCTATTGGTTTGGGCCTTTTCTTCTTTCAGAATTTTGGGGTTGTTTTGTTGGGATAATTGTTTTATTGTTTTATGGGTTCTTGGTTATCCGATTATTATTTATTTAATTATTCTGATTTAATTGTTATGTATTAATCATACCTTTATTTAATGATTAAATGTTAGAAATATTTAATAAAAATAGTTGATGTTCATGAGATTTATATTTATTAATGATAGATTATTTAAAAAGGTCTTCAAGTCTCATAAATATCTCTTAAATGACTTATTGTTTGAAATCCAAATTGCCGGAATATTTTGATAAAATAAGACATTGGGTTGACTTAGAAAATTTGATACTTCCTCTTGATTTGGACAAGTATGATTTGAGAAATTATTTTGAATATGAGTTAACTTAAATTGAGATTTAAGAGTTTGAGAAATGAGTTGCAGATATTATTGGGATGTTTTATCAATGGTTTTGGTTGAAAGAATGATTTTGGTTGATGTTGATCGTATCGGAAAGGTTTTGGAAAATGGTTTTACTATCGATTGGTTTTGAGTATGTTGAGAACTTGGGTTTCGTGTGTGAATGTTGGTTCAGTAGCTTATGAAAATGGCTTGATGATAGGTGTGTATTACTTTTGGATTGCTTTGGACTTGCACTTGGGCCCTTGCTTGCGTTATTTTGCTGTTCTGCATCTTCAGGTAAGTTCCCTAGGGGGCTTACTCAGGTTGGACATTTATGCCTGTTGTTGCATTTTATGTTAGGTGTTGCATATGCATAAAAGCATGCCATGTAGTATCATGTTTAGGTTGCACTAATTGATTGAGCATCTGTTTACTTTATGCGTTTGAAACAGAACGGCCGTTATCTGTGATAGTCCTAGAGTCTTTGCTAGGGTCATAGGGTAGCCCAGCCTCATCGGGTACCCTGAGTCAATCGAGTCATGAACTTCCTTATATTATGATATGCCTGCGGGCTTTATTGTGGAGCGGGTTAGGCATGCGTGCCGCCCGATTATGACGGAATGCATTCACGAGCTGGCCAGTCTCCGCCCTATCGGAAGGGGGTGGAGGTAGGAGAGGGATATGCCACTTGGCATTGTCTTGGGCCCTTTACAGTATTTTTACACATTATTGTAACTAGGAGCATGCTAGTGTGTTTGACTTCCGTACTGCATTAGAGCATCTTTATTAGGTATAGCACATACTATGTGGCCTCAGCGAGGACTGCCGGTCCCGCATGAGTGGCTCGATCTGACTCCTTTCCCCGTTCTTTTTTTTAAGGTGTTTTCTGCAGATTTTGAGTGCTCGATGTCTATATGACGGGGTTCCCTTTTGGCGAATCGAAGAATCTGGCTAATATCCTAATTTAGTAAAATGGTAATTACACATTCATGATTTGGTTTTTGACTGATTCTGTCGTGACACTTGTATCTTTACTTTGCTTTTGCCTTACTACCGTTTGGAATGGATTTCGCGACATAGTCTTAGGACAGGTTAAGGGTACCCAACGGCCCTTCGAGGTTTTTAGGGTTTGAAATCCCTTTTTCTACTAATCTTAAATGAGTTTGAAACCTCGACCCGTACCTGGATTGCAAGATCCGAACAAGGGGTTTTATCCCTTGAAACGTAACCCGGAAATCATAATTCTGGGCCGTTACAATGTATATAGATAGAGATATAAATAAATATAGATAAAAGGAGACAATTTGAGAATTAATTACGGTTAACCCACCACTTAACTAACCTAAGAGCATCGAGACGAACTACAGGTCAGTTTGGAAACACTGAGCTGAGTTTGGAAACACTGAGCTGATGGGGCAGCTGTAGCTAATAAGATAGATGAAGCTGATGGATTAAGTGTGTTAAATATATGTTAAATTAAAGTTTTCATAAGCTAGTAAGGTGTTTGGTACCCAGCGGATAGAATAGCTGATATAAATTAGCTAATCAGAGAGAAGAAAATGAATAGAATTCTACAAACCTTGTGGTGAGTAGCGGTTGAAAATTCAATTTCAAAAGCTATTTAAGTTAAAATCTTATATCTAACTTATTTAAAATTATCTATATCTATATCTATATCTATATAAACTCTTAAAACAGAAGAGTTTAAGTCTACGTGTCACACCCACCTTAATTCTCTCATTTCAACCAAATATTTTTTTCTTTTTCCTTTTTTCCTTTCCTTTTTATTTTTCCAATTGATTTTCATCTTTAAAAAATCAATCTATCTATATCTATATCTATATCTATATAAACAGAAAAGTTTAAGCCTACTTGTCACACTCACCTTAATTCTCTCATTTCAACCAAATATTTTTTGTCTTTTTCCTTTTTCCTTTTTTTTTTAATTTTTCCAATTGATTTTCATTTTTAAAAAAATCAATCTATATATCTATATATAAACTCTTAAAACAGAAGAGTTTAAGCTTACGTGTCACACCCACCTTAATTATGTCATCTCAACCAAATATTTTTTTTCTTTTTCCTTTTTTCTTTTTTCTTTTTATTTTCCCGATTGATTTTCATCTTTCAAAAAATCATCTATATCTATATATCTATATATCTATATCTAATATATCTAATATCTAATATAATACTAAAACAAATGTTAAAGATGCCACTTGGCGGTTTCTCCTTAAATATAGACCTAAAATTCCTATGTGGCGATTTTTTATGGCTATTGGACCCACCTTAAATAATTATTTAACTTAATTTTTATGGCTCTTGAACTAAATCTTCATTATTAATTATTCCATTTTAACTAATTTCTTTATTACTAATTACTGCATCTCATTTTCAAAATATACAAAATATATATATATATATATATATATATATATATATATATATATACACACACACACACTTACATTCCCTAAATCAAATACGCATTTTGACAAAATATTTAGTAGTTTGTTAAAAATCATTGATTTAAATTTTTGATATGATTCACCTTCCAACAAATTTTATTCCAATTTATTTTTAAAAATTATTATTATTATTATTATTATTTATTATATTAATTTGAAAATGTGATAAGATATATATAGGAGGAGATTTGAAACCATTAACTACCAAATTTGTTAAAATTATCTCTCCTTTCAAATTTGTTTCCTCCTTATAATATAAACCATGTAGACAACAATGTAGAATTCAGTTCATCTATTAATGTTTAATTTTATGTCGGATCTCTTTATGTTTTTACCCTTTATTATATTCTTCTAATAACTCTATATATGTTTTCTTAATTTTATAGGTTCTTTGGTGGACATTCGAGAGATTTTCATTTTTAACATATCAATTAAGGTACGATTGAATGAAAGAGTTTTGAGCCCACAAAAAAATCAAAGAGTTGTGATCTCTTCCAAAATATTTTAGACATTTTCAACCTCACATTAATGTTAAACAAAGCTACAACGATTCAGGTTTATTTTGTAGTTTGTGAGATTGATTGCTGTAATATTATAATTTTCTATATTCTAAAGACCTAATGATATTTAAAAAGTTTGTTTCTTTTGTGTACCAAATTTTTGCAAATTAAGTATGAGAAAATATAATGCTATTGTGATACAATTTTTCCTTGATAATAATAATAATAATTCATTGTGAGTTGTGACGTTTCTTAAAAATATTCAATATATCCAAGTATGTTTCTTAAAAATATTCACCTTTTAAATTTTGTGTCCTAACATATTACATGAATATGATTATTATAAGTGCGTGTGCACATACGCCATATATATGGTATTATATGCAACTTATAACTTATATGCAAAAAACGTTGATAACTTATATAGTTATCGTAGATGTGATTCCATTTCTTGAAACAGAAATCTCGTGCCTCAACTACAATTTTGAATTATTTATTTTAATCAATCAACTTACTAATAAACTTAGAAGGCTCAAAAAATTAAAACATTATCTACATGCATGCAATCGTTTCTATCTAGAAATATGAGACATTGATGTTTTGCCGCATATATTATATACTAATATAATATAAGCATTATTTTTTTCCAAATTAATATTATTTGTCTATGTTGTTTTTTCATATTACTATGATATTATAATATATATATAATGTAAATATTTTATAATAGTTTCTTCTAAAAAATATAATATATTTTACATATCCCGTGCGTTACGCACGGGCACTATGCTAGTATAATACTAAAACAGATGTTAGAAGATGCCACATGGCGGCACATCCTTAAACCAGACTTACGTGGCGAGTTTTCCTTTAATGTGGCCCCACCTAAATAATTAATTCAATTTACTCAATTATGAATTAAAATAAATCTCATATCTTTTTTTTCGAATTAAAGTGATTTAAAAAATTTTAAATACCAAATAATTATTTTTCTATGATAACTTTAATTTATTTTTTGTCATTTATTTTGAATTAAAACTCAATATATTTTTGTAAAGGCTCGGAATTTTAAAAATATTATTTTCTAAATTAAGATTTAATTTTGATTTAATATTGATTAGTTTTGATTTAATTCCCAAGGATTCGGAAAATTTTGAATAATTCTGTCCTCGAGCAAACGATTTGTTTGAACTCTTTCGACCAAATTCCGACATAAATTTGTTATTTAATTCAAAGATGAATTTATTTCGCCCTATTATTTTAAGGCTTAGAAATATTTTCGGGTTTCATTATCTAATTCGGATTCGAAAGTTTATTTTAAATTGATATTAATTGAGTCGGGTTAAGGTCGGAAAGCGGGTTTCGGAATTTATTTACGGGTATTAAATTTGACTTTCTTTTACCCATTTTCACACTCAACCTTATACACCTACTCCCTCCTACCTACCTTACCCTGCCCGTGAGACACCCCTCCCTCACCTCACCCTTCATTTCACCTTCACCCTCCCCGCACACCAGCTCCCCTTGTCACCACCATTCCATCCCCTATAACTTTCCACCTCAATCACCACCTCGGCTGACCATCACCTCCACGCCACTCTACCATCCTCCTTCACAGCACCTTCACTCTTCCTCCATCCTCACCGGCTTCGTCGCCACCACCACCGAGGCACCCCCACACTCCACCTTATTCCTCTGTTTTTCGAAGAGGAGCAACCGGCATACTCCTCCACCACCCTCCGAGCTCCGGCGTCCGACGAACCGAGCCAAGCAGCGGATCGATCTCCTCGTTCAATCACTCCCTCTGGCGTCAAAGGCGGAGCCCAAGTTACAGCCGAATCGAGCCCATCGGCCCTGTTTTCCGGCGAGCCCAAGGGTCCCTCGGTGAGCTTCTCAATTCACCCACCTTATCCCGCTTTCGATTCCGTTCCCTTTTTGTTTGAATTGGTCGGAGAGGGAGAGTGAGATCGGGTCGGAGAGAGGTCTTGTGAGGTCGAGAGCGAGCTTGGGCGAGCGGGAGCTGAACCAGGCGCACCAAAACGCCCGAGCTGGAGGAAGAAGAAGGCCGGGTGGGCCCCACTTTGCCCCGTCACCTGCCCAGTCAGCAGGGCCCACTCTTTTTTTTCTTTCTTTCTTCTTTTCTTCCTGGTTTCGGGTTCGAGTGATTGGGTCGGGTCCGGGTTTAGTGAATCGGGTTGGGTTTTCTTTTTTTTTTCTGTTGGGCCGGTTTTGGATCTAGGTTATGAGTTTGGGTTTGGGCCATTCTTTTGGGTTTTCTGGGCTGGTTGGGTAAATTGTTTTAAGGGTTTAATTACTTATTTTATGCATATTATTTACTTATGTATTACTTGATTTTATATTATATGTTTATTAGATGTTATTTTATAATAATGTTAGTATTGAGTTGATATTTATTATAATTAAATTATTAAGATTCAATTTGAAAGTGTTAGTTATATGATTATGTTAAATGCTTACTAAAATTGCTTTACATGTTTATAATTTTTATTAGATTATTATTATTATCATTATCCTGGTTTATTGATAAACTAATATTTTCTGTAAATTATTTATATATTATAAGTTGTTTTAAAAGTAGAATTATTGGTATATACTATGTTATGATATGATGATTTTAACCTGTGTTTTTAGAAAAGTTTAAGTAATTTATTAATGTTATTTTATTTATGTGGTTTATTAAAAATGGGATGATTTGGTGTTTTATTTAGTTGAATAATGTTTGAGGGATTGTTTAAAGAGGTTTAAGGTTTCCCACACTGTTTTAAAGGATGTTGAAATCATAGTTAATATTTTCGATAGTGATCTCTGACTTGTATTTTGAGATATGTTTCTCAAATGGATTATTGTTTTAAAACCGATAAGCCGGAATTATTTTAATAATATAATTTTTGGAAATTTGTTTAAGGATTCAAATGTTTAATATCGGGAGTTGGCTAAGTATGATTTTAAAAGAATTGTTGTTTATTGAGTTGTTTATGAGTTTATATGTTGAGATCTTGAGATGCTTTATAAGAATGAGGATGGAATTGTGATGATGATGATGATGATGATGATGACGATGTTAATATGAATAAGATGTGATGATGAGAATATGTCCAAGTCGTGGAAACGAGATGAGAAATTGAATTAAGACATTAATGTTGATGATGATGGGATGGTTAACTTATATGTGTTTTATGTGGATCTTATGTGTGTTATTTGATATGTTTTGTGTGACTTAAACTTTGACTTATTATGTTATATATTGAATTACTAGGTGATCTCTGATTTGTGTGGACTTGCTATTACTTTTGTTGGTTGCTTGGATTCTGCGCTTCTCCAGGTAAGTTCCTTGAACTTACTCATGATGGGCGCTTTATGCACTGGGTGTTATATAGTAGGCTAGTGTTCATGCACCATACGACTTAGAATCATGCTTAGGATTTAAAATGGAAACCATATGTCTTGCTACCTGTCTTTGCTAGAAACGGCCGTTATAGGTGTTTATTGGTTGAGACCTTTTTCCTTATTCTTGTCATCCTAGTGGCGCTTATATAGGGAGTTGCTTGCACTCGATGATGCGGTAGGCTTTTGGCATAGAAAGTTGCTTGCACTCGATGATGCGGTAGGCTTTCTAATAAGTGCATTAGGACTCTTAGAGCCTTAGGCCTTATATAAGTGTCATTACTTGCCTTCCTTTCATAGTTAGTAGGCTCATTGCGTGGGGTTGGCCTGCACCGTAGGGTGAGGTAGCTCCTTTAATGGTGAGTTGCTATAGGATTTCTTAGGAGCCTAGAGGGACATGCTTTTTGGCATTTCTTGTAATTGGCGCGCTTCTTTATTTATTTCTGCATTTACTTATCCGCATGCTTATCTGTTTAAATTCCGTCTTGCATTACGCATTTCATCTTAGGAATAGGATGCTTATTATATGACTCTCAGAGTGTTCACACACGCGCAGGAGTGACCCGATGATTGACCCAGATCCCCTTCTTTTTTTTAGATTCAGGTAACCGTTAGCCGCTATCTTTGCTCATATGGATGCTTGGCGGGTTCAGACTTTTGGCGTTAGATCGAGAGCTTGAGAGACCACTAAACTTTCTTTCTTTTAAAATATTTTGCATCGTTTTAAACTTTCTTCTTTTATTGCGAAAACTTGTGACTCGTACTCGGGTTGTAAGATCTAGTTGGAAGGTAACCTTGCCTTTTTAAACGTAACTCGGATAATTAGGTTTTCTTTCCTAGGCCCAAGGGAGGGCAAATAGGGGAAGGAAGATCCTTATTTTCTGGGCCGTTACAGAAGTGGTATCAGAGCCTAGGTTGCTCAATCCGAGTACACATGAGTTGCAAAATAATTTCAAAACTGCCCACTGATTTCTTATTTTAAAGAAGTCTCAAAATCATTTCAAAAAGGGCAAAGAGAATTTCAGAAATAAAATTGGTAGGATCTTTTAGTTGAGAGATAGGATCGTCGGGGTAGAACGAGGCGATAGCTCATCCCTTATGGATGTAGACTTGGGGAATGGGTAGGCGAAACATAGCTTATACTTTAGAGATGGGCCTAGAAGACTCCAAGGAGTTTGCACCGTGGTGGTTGGAGTAGCGGGGTTAGGATGTAGGGATCGAGAGGTAATTGCCCCCTCCGGTCAGTTGCCCCTCGAAGGGCAACTTTTAGGTAGCTTTGGTGAACTTGTATGATCTAAGCCTGAGGGCGATCCCCCTTGAAGGGGATCAGATTAAACTGCGATGATCGCTTCTGTGATATGTGATTAAGGCTCGCCCTTTTCTTGTCTAGTAGTTATGGTTGACACGCGTCATGGAGCAGTTGGGCGTGGGGGCCCAGTACGTCGGGGCAGGGGACGACCCCCTCGCCGGGTAGTCGCTGACGATGCTACTACTGGAGTTCAGACACACGAGACAGAGCAGGTCGAGATACCAATACCGCCACCGCAGATGCCAACGGACAGAGTAGGCCTTGAGGAGATGATTACCGCTATGATTCGAGGAGTTCTTCGGGAGGCGTCAGGACGTCAGACTCCAGAGGGTCCACAGAGAGTCGTTGCACCAGAGGATCAGGTTCAGCAGCCGATGCCTATAGACAGGGCCGGATTCGAGCAAGCGATACTAGAGATGATTCAGAGATAGAGGGGACATCGGCATGCACCACAGCCAGTGGCAGATGCGACCGCAGTTGGGATTCAAGCAGAGAGGCGCATTGATTGGGTGAAGAGGTTTTCACAGAGCAACCCGCCTCTATTCACTGGAGATCCGACGGCAGACATCGAGCTATGGTTTAGAGTCATCGATGGACTCTTTGAGCTGATCGAGGCACCACCAAGGGAGCGCCAGAGATTGGCGGCCGGCCAGCTACGAGATGATGCTTTCGACAGATGGTCCGTATACAAGGCGGAACGAGCAGATTGGACGTATGATGAGTTCAGATCCTTGATGCTTCGCGAGTACAGCCCTCCCAGACTGCAGACTGCTAGAGAGATCGCCTTCTACAGGGGGGGTTATGATGAGACGCTATCAGTTGCTGAGGTTGTTCGCCAGTTCAAGAAGGAGCTGGTATATTGCGGCCATTTATGCCAGACGGACGCGAGTCGTATTCGACTGCTATCTATGAGGCTCTCCCCAGCCGTGCTTCTACATGCTTCCAGCTTGGGCGACGTCCCTTTTGATAGATTCTTAGAGGTTATCTTGCGTTACGATACACAACGTCTTCTGTCAGCTGCGACCTACCAGTATTCTCACCCTCCTTGAGGTGAAAAGAGGCCGAGAGCTATAGAGTCTAGCCAGGATATGGCTGATAGAGGAGACCATTTCAGAGGAGCGTTCAGGAGAGATACACGTCGGGCACCAGCAGTACCCCTCCAGGAGATACGAGTTCGGAGCATTACATGCCAAGGATGTTATGAGGATGGACACCCCACAGAGAGATGCCCGAGGAGACAGATGGTATGTTACACTTGTGGAGTTAGAGGACACCGAGCAGCTTATTGTCCCCAGGATGGAGGGTCTATAGATGCACCAGCACCTCAAATTCAGGAGCCGCCTAGACCAGCCCAACTGACATACCCCCAGGGACAAGGGAGAGGGGCACCGGCCGACAGAGGCCGAGGAGATGGAGGAGCTAGAGGCGGCCGAGGTAGCGGTCGAGGAGGCAGAGGATCTACTGTAGGGCTTGCGCATTTATCAGTTGAGCCATTTAGGTTAGCTTGTGAGGGAGGACAAACGTCAGGAGGTATAGATCTTGGCTTGCCCCCACCGCCTCGCGTCTACCACATGGGAGCTTCAAGACGCTCCGACCCTTCTACATCAGGTATTATGACATGAGGTGTTTATCGATCTCGATGCTTGCGTGCGCGTACATGGTTGATGATGTTGTGTTCCATGCCTTGTTATTGCTGTTTGATATGCTTGGCATGACATGTGTGATAACTTGCAAATAGGACGCTAGTACGATGTTATCCTTGATGTGCTTTTGATTAGTTATACGACTTATGATTCATGATATGGCTTGAGATTGATAGGATTGAAACTGATTTCTAAAAGATGAACCTAGGATGAGAATATGGGATTAGCCCTTAGAGTTGGATGACTCCACCTCTTGAGTTCTGAAATTGCTTGATTAACGTCGGATTTGAAGGATTTTGAACGATGTTGAAAATGACTAACTTGGATTTTGAAAGACCAAACGCGATCAAGAATCTCAACTATTTTGAGGCAAATCTTTTCCAATTGCGGAACCCTTTTGAAACTTCCAAGTTCCGGGTCAATCTATGATATTTCACGAAGTGGATACAAGCATTTTATGGGGGCGCTTGTAGGGTGCTTGCTAAGACCTAGTGATGATATTGTAGAACTTTTAGAGTTGTGGCACTTCCGAAAAGTCGAAGCGAGGATGTGATAGGGTCGCTTATTGCATACTTGTCAAGACCAATTGGAGCTGTCACGATCGTGACTAGGATGTTGTGAGAATCCCGGAAGACGCAACCGAGATGATCGCAAGATCCTTGGACATGGTCCTTGGACTCACATTTTAAAACTTCCTACTCTTACTTTGAAGTAATTTTAGTCTCGAGGACGAGACTTGTTTTTAGAGGTGGATGATGTAAAGGCTCGGAATTTTAAAAATATTATTTTCTAAATTAAGATTTAATTTTGATTTAATATTGATTAGTTTTGATTTAATTCCCAAGGATTCGGAAAATTTTGAATAATTCTGTCCTCGAGCAAACGATTTGTTTGAACTCTTTCGACCAAATTCCGACATAAATTTGTTATTTAATTCAAAGATGAATTTATTTCGCCCTATTATTTTAAGGCTTAGAAATATTTTCGGGTTTCATTATCTAATTCGGATTCGAAAGTTTATTTTAAATTGATATTAATTGAGTCGGGTTAAGGTCGGAAAGCGGGTTTCGGAATTTATTTACGGGTATTAAATTTGACTTTCTTTTACCCATTTTCACACTCAACCTTATACACCTACTCCCTCCTACCTACCTTACCCTGCCCGTGAGACACCCCTCCCTCACCTCACCCTTCATTTCACCTTCACCCTCCCCGCACACCAGCTCCCCTTGTCACCACCATTCCATCCCCTATAACTTTCCACCTCAATCACCACCTCGGCTGACCATCACCTCCACGCCACTCTACCATCCTCCTTCACAGCACCTTCACTCTTCCTCCATCCTCACCGGCTTCGTCGCCACCACCACCGAGGCACCCCCACACTCCACCTTATTCCTCTGTTTTTCGAAGAGGAGCAACCGGCATACTCCTCCACCACCCTCCGAGCTCCGGCGTCCGACGAACCGAGCCAAGCAGCGGATCGATCTCCTCGTTCAATCACTCCCTCTGGCGTCAAAGGCGGAGCCCAAGTTACAGCCGAATCGAGCCCATCGGCCCTGTTTTCCGGCGAGCCCAAGGGTCCCTCGGTGAGCTTCTCAATTCACCCACCTTATCCCGCTTTCGATTCCGTTCCCTTTTTGTTTGAATTGGTCGGAGAGGGAGAGTGAGATCGGGTCGGAGAGAGGTCTTGTGAGGTCGAGAGCGAGCTTGGGCGAGCGGGAGCTGAACCAGGCGCACCAAAACGCCCGAGCTGGAGGAAGAAGAAGGCCGGGTGGGCCCCACTTTGCCCCGTCACCTGCCCAGTCAGCAGGGCCCACTCTTTTTTTTCTTTCTTTCTTCTTTTCTTCCTGGTTTCGGGTTCGAGTGATTGGGTCGGGTCCGGGTTTAGTGAATCGGGTTGGGTTTTCTTTTTTTTTTCTGTTGGGCCGGTTTTGGATCTAGGTTATGAGTTTGGGTTTGGGCCATTCTTTTGGGTTTTCTGGGCTGGTTGGGTAAATTGTTTTAAGGGTTTAATTACTTATTTTATGCATATTATTTACTTATGTATTACTTGATTTTATATTATATGTTTATTAGATGTTATTTTATAATAATGTTAGTATTGAGTTGATATTTATTATAATTAAATTATTAAGATTCAATTTGAAAGTGTTAGTTATATGATTATGTTAAATGCTTACTAAAATTGCTTTACATGTTTATAATTTTTATTAGATTATTATTATTATCATTATCCTGGTTTATTGATAAACTAATATTTTCTGTAAATTATTTATATATTATAAGTTGTTTTAAAAGTAGAATTATTGGTATATACTATGTTATGATATGATGATTTTAACCTGTGTTTTTAGAAAAGTTTAAGTAATTTATTAATGTTATTTTATTTATGTGGTTTATTAAAAATGGGATGATTTGGTGTTTTATTTAGTTGAATAATGTTTGAGGGATTGTTTAAAGAGGTTTAAGGTTTCCCACACTGTTTTAAAGGATGTTGAAATCATAGTTAATATTTTCGATAGTGATCTCTGACTTGTATTTTGAGATATGTTTCTCAAATGGATTATTGTTTTAAAACCGATAAGCCGGAATTATTTTAATAATATAATTTTTGGAAATTTGTTTAAGGATTCAAATGTTTAATATCGGGAGTTGGCTAAGTATGATTTTAAAAGAATTGTTGTTTATTGAGTTGTTTATGAGTTTATATGTTGAGATCTTGAGATGCTTTATAAGAATGAGGATGGAATTGTGATGATGATGATGATGATGATGATGACGATGTTAATATGAATAAGATGTGATGATGAGAATATGTCCAAGTCGTGGAAACGAGATGAGAAATTGAATTAAGACATTAATGTTGATGATGATGGGATGGTTAACTTATATGTGTTTTATGTGGATCTTATGTGTGTTATTTGATATGTTTTGTGTGACTTAAACTTTGACTTATTATGTTATATATTGAATTACTAGGTGATCTCTGATTTGTGTGGACTTGCTATTACTTTTGTTGGTTGCTTGGATTCTGCGCTTCTCCAGGTAAGTTCCTTGAACTTACTCATGATGGGCGCTTTATGCACTGGGTGTTATATAGTAGGCTAGTGTTCATGCACCATACGACTTAGAATCATGCTTAGGATTTAAAATGGAAACCATATGTCTTGCTACCTGTCTTTGCTAGAAACGGCCGTTATAGGTGTTTATTGGTTGAGACCTTTTTCCTTATTCTTGTCATCCTAGTGGCGCTTATATAGGGAGTTGCTTGCACTCGATGATGCGGTAGGCTTTTGGCATAGAAAGTTGCTTGCACTCGATGATGCGGTAGGCTTTCTAATAAGTGCATTAGGACTCTTAGAGCCTTAGGCCTTATATAAGTGTCATTACTTGCCTTCCTTTCATAGTTAGTAGGCTCATTGCGTGGGGTTGGCCTGCACCGTAGGGTGAGGTAGCTCCTTTAATGGTGAGTTGCTATAGGATTTCTTAGGAGCCTAGAGGGACATGCTTTTTGGCATTTCTTGTAATTGGCGCGCTTCTTTATTTATTTCTGCATTTACTTATCCGCATGCTTATCTGTTTAAATTCCGTCTTGCATTACGCATTTCATCTTAGGAATAGGATGCTTATTATATGACTCTCAGAGTGTTCACACACGCGCAGGAGTGACCCGATGATTGACCCAGATCCCCTTCTTTTTTTTAGATTCAGGTAACCGTTAGCCGCTATCTTTGCTCATATGGATGCTTGGCGGGTTCAGACTTTTGGCGTTAGATCGAGAGCTTGAGAGACCACTAAACTTTCTTTCTTTTAAAATATTTTGCATCGTTTTAAACTTTCTTCTTTTATTGCGAAAACTTGTGACTCGTACTCGGGTTGTAAGATCTAGTTGGAAGGTAACCTTGCCTTTTTAAACGTAACTCGGATAATTAGGTTTTCTTTCCTAGGCCCAAGGGAGGGCAAATAGGGGAAGGAAGATCCTTATTTTCTGGGCCGTTACAATTTTTTAGTTACCACATTTTACCCAAAAATTAGTTTTTTTTTTATTTAGTAATTCTTTCACAATGATTGAAATATCTAATCTAATATCTAATATCTAATATAATACTAAAACACATGTTGGAGATGCCACATGACGGATTATCCTTCAATCATCCTATGTGGCATGATGTACTTAAAGATGGGTCCACATTTGATTTAAAAAACATTTTCTCAAATTAAACTTTTATTTATCAAACTAATTCATCCAATATTTATAACCATTATCTATTTCTCGAATCCCTCAAAATGAGGGATGTTTATCTCTTTACTAACCAAAATATTTCAATATCTAATACAATTACACACTTGATAATTCAGATTGTAGAGAAGTGATTTTAGTTACAAATGAGATTTAATAAGATTTTCCAATCTGACCCAATAAAAATTTTTTGATTTTTTTTAAAAATTCGGATGCTTATCACTTTTTATTTAAAAGATTGTATATTTATCTAATTAATTGCTAACTTAATTTTCTAATTACTCTCGAGCATATCTTTAATTTTTAAAACAAAAAACGATTTGTTTAACTTACCATACAATTTATGTTGACATAGATTTAACATTTTCTCATTAACCCAAATAAAAAAAGAATAATTTTTTAAAACAAAATTAAGGCTCGACCATCTTCATAACAAACATCAAATAATTATAATGAATATTTTTAATTGTGTCATCTATTTCACTTATCATACAATCTACTCTAGCTCATATTTTCCATTTTTGTTCTCTATACCCAAATCAAACAACAATATTTTTTAATCCGCTTTTTTCCAACAAATTAAGGCTACCTTCATAACAAACCTGAAATTAATAATTAAACATATTTTTTTATTATGGATTGATTTAAAATAAAATGATTTGTTTTAAAATTTTAATTATTATTTAATTAGTTGAATTTTTAATTATATATTATGTAATGATTTTAATTATGATTTGATTTTAACAAATATTTGCAATAAAGATGATGACATTGATGAGTACAAATGTAAACGATGGTCGATTGCATAGTTAAATTATTCAAATATTTGTACATATATTTTTTCAATTATATGTACAACTATTAGTCAAACATTATAATGAAAATGGTATTATTACTTTTTTAGTATTCAGTATATGTTATAATTGATAGAATATGAAAGACGGGGGATATTTCAATTATATACTTGGATTTGAAAAAGATATATGCTCAATGTAAAATATATGGGATATCAAACATTTCTTTTTGAAAAATAGGATTAAGTTTAAAAAAATGAGAATATGAAATAAATGAACAGATCGAATACAATATATGAAAGTTTTGAAAAAATATTATAAATAATTTTTTTAATAAATTATGTTATAAAATTTGGATAATTTTTTAAAAATTAAATATTTTTCTACGTATATTATATTATATTTTAAATTTTAGGTTGAGATAACTTAAAATTATTATCTTTTACTATATAATTCATACTTATATTTTAATTAAATAATTAATAGTTTAAATTTTGTATTATATGTAGCGCGCACTACATGTAATGAAACCAATTTTATATCAATACTCGCACAAGGTGTGGATACCAAACTAGCTTCTTAAGATAATAAATGATAGTCATACGTTAAAAACGTCACATCGCGATCAAAAACTTACGTCACATCCCCATAGAGTTCTATAATTTCATTGGTTTATAATTACTGGTGGATCCTTCTTTATTTTGATAAATCTAATTTTATTAATTAACATATATAATCCAACTTTAGATTTTCAGATTTTTTACTTTAATTGATTTACATGGTTTTGTTAGCCTGAAGAATCGGTTAGCTTTATATATTTAACTACTTTTTTATAATAAAAAAATACTTAATTATTTGAAATGTTGAACAGTAAAAAAAAAGCTTACCTTCTTAATAATTTTTAATGGTTTATTAGGGTTAAATCTTACACAAATCACTTTTGCTAATTTTAGATTTTTTTTACCATTTTAAAATTAGTAATCAATCAAATATCAAATTTGTAACACCCCTTTTATAGACCAAGGGAATGTCACATCGCCAGTGATTACTCGGACTTTAATGTCTTTGTAACCACCTTAGGCTTATAGGGACATGCAACCATGCTCCTATAAACAAGATGATAATAACTAAATGTATAAATGAAATACAATTAAATAGCGGAAGACTTGAATAAAATAACTATTTATTAATCTTTCCTCTAAAACGGAGGATTTGAATTTACAACCTGATAATCTTAAAGCGGAAGACTTTTAAATAAAATCAAACATTAAAACTCCTAAACAATATACCTAGAAATTTTAAAATGTAAATACAATGTTAAAATAACTTAAATGTCTTCTCAACTTCTCTTCAGAGACTCGACCTAAACCTGCCGTCACAAAAACTGGACGGTTAGTTCGTAAGAACTAGCAAATGACGGCTCGAAAACTGGTACAACTTGGGATTCAAGTGACCATGAAACAGTAAGAATTAAATCCAAATGAGACTTGAATATTTGAAGTGGATTGGCTTATTTATAACCCGACCCTCCTATGACACGGATAACCTGAAAGGGTTGAGTAAGAAAAGATGTATTAGGAATCATATCCCGCTTACGGATGGAATATGACATAGCTTGAAACAAATTATGATTACTACCCATTACAATAATACATTATTTATTATACGATCTAAACTAAGTATTGGCTCAAAAGGTACTCGATGTGGCCCAAAATCGACTTAGAGGGCAGGACTCTTCCGGAGAGTTTTAAACCGCAGGCTGAGACAGTCGATTAAGGGTTGATCTTGTGTCCCCCAATACCTAGTTCAAACCATGTTTGTTACTTGTACATTACTCTTCACTCACTTACTCACATGATATGCATTTTACGTCATTTATCTTTCTATCGACTACTACCGGTCCCACTCTATCTATAGTGGATAGCGACCTACAACCTCTTGGGTTGTGTAACACCTCGCATGGAAGTGTAGTTTCATGAAACCTTAAGACCGAGGAGTAACGGCCCCGACCTCAACACTTCACTTTACAATTTCACATTGCTTTTCGTTAATTGAAACGTTTT
The DNA here is from genome assembly GCA_963922045.1 of Persicaria maculosa. Classification (NCBI taxonomy): domain Eukaryota; kingdom Viridiplantae; phylum Streptophyta; class Magnoliopsida; order Caryophyllales; family Polygonaceae; genus Persicaria; species Persicaria maculosa. The sequence continues at coordinate 48,002,312 of OY998259.1, read as the reverse complement.
ACTTTGATTGATTTGGATTTATGATTCAATTGAGTTTCACTCGCAACAAACAATCCTCACATTGTTACTACTTATTTAAAACAACCTAGGTGATCACATCGAAATAATCAGAATGGATACATAAAAGAAACATATCCCTTTCTTAACCGATTAGCATGAAAAAACAAAATAAATCATGCTTTAATAAAAATGTGGGTATCTATGTCATTATTTTATATAGACGTCGAATAATATCAATTTATTTTAATTTATTTGGCAAGCATTCCAACGGAAAGAAACAATTGTAGACACGAAAGGCACAAGTGAGCATAAAGGCTTGGAAGGTCACTTGCCTTGATCCGAAGTTGCAAGCTTTGACTTGGTTGGTTGAACTTGAATTCCCTCGTATGGGCGTAAGGGTTGACAAATCTCTGCGATTTAACGGAATTGGAAAGCATTTATGCCCATATAAAAATACGGGTTAGAATCTGGAATTTTAGAAAACTGGGCAAGGGCATATTTTAACAAAACTGAAAGTATGGGAGGTTTAACACAATTAACCTTCTTCAACCTTCAACCCGTCACTGCTTTCAACAGAGGAATCCAGGCGCGACAACGGCTCCACTTCGGCGAATCGTAGCGGCTTCGATAGTGCTCGGAATGACACGCAACCAGAGGCTGCAGCTTCGTGGCGATGAGGTGCACCTCCGGGTGGTCCTGTACGGCGGAGGCGGCGACTGAAAGCGGTGGACAAGAGAGGCTCCGACGAGCTTCAATCGGTAATGGAGGATTGCGTTTTTGCAAGGATTTGAGAGGGGTTTTCTTTTAACGATTACGATGCTTGAGGGACGGGGAATGTGATGAAGTGATCAGAAAGCTCGGAACTTTGAGAGAACTGGTGGTGGTGTGCTTCGAAAGTGATCCGAAAGGGGTATATATAGGGGAAGGATTAGGGGCGGATTGAATTAAAATAAATCCATAAAAGTCCAGGATAAGGTTGTTAGAGTGAATCCCATATCCCGATTTGTGCAAATCCAATCTCCTTTACTCGGATTTGGTGAAATCCTCAAATTAGGGATTAGCTTGTTTGAGCTCGTTTCCATCCGAAACCTCAAAATTGGTTAAAGATATTCAGATAAGAACACGTGTGGAACTTTCTAGAAGCATTTTGGTTGAGCTTTGGGCGAGATTTGAGGGAGGGCAAAACTAGTTTTGTTCAACAGTGAATCGATAGGGGAGGAAGGCAGGGGACGGGTCTGGTGAACCCGGTTCACCATTTTTTTTCTTTATTTGATGGTTCGGTTCACTTGAACCAAAAGAAAACCGGTTCAAACTCTTTTTCAATTTATAAATATATATGTATATCCGAAAATTTATTTATTAAAATTCTACATAAATTAAATAACAAAACATTTAATAAAATACATTTTATTTTGCGTAACACCATTTTTCTAAAACGTTATATTAAATATTTTACGTAAATTAGAATAAATTATAATTATGAATCCTTCCTTATTTTTGAAGAAATATATCACTTTGTCTCAAAACAATATAACTTAAGAACTTATTTATTTACTGTAAATGCACTTAAGATGTTTAAACTAGTTATAAAAATATTTATATATTCAATTTGAAAGAAAAAAAAATATTTCTAAATTCAAAATAAAAGAACTTTTATTACCGAAATTATATTATATATTTACTTAAAAAAAATACCCAAAGATAATTTTGGGGTATTTCAAAATTAAGACTAATGAATAATACAATTATGATACTCCGTACCCACACCTTAAATAACTCATAATTAATATATAGTTAGAGTATATGAATGTTTGACTTTAAAAAAATTAAAGATGTTTCCGTTAAAGGTATTGATATGAGAGTGGTAATTCAACCATTTTTATTTCATGTAATTTCAACTAATAAAATTGCACAATTCAAATAGCTTCACGTACGCTCCATTTTCGGCTAACCATATATAATAGCAACTTCTTTGTCAATCTTAAGCTTTAATCCCTAAGTTATTAATTAATTTATATTAAGGTATGAGTGTATGCGCGCGCGTGCCTTAGATACAATTATTGGAATAATTGTGAAAGTTTTACTTGAATAAACTTGGTCTCTTTAGACTTCTTTTATAATCCCAAATATATTGACGTTAAAATGATACAACAAATATTTAGAAAACTATATACATGCTTTTATAGCTTAAGTTAAAGTAGAGTTGTGTAACAACTATATGGGCAGAGTTAAAAAAAATTATAACCACTACAAACAATTGAATGATTTACTTTTTAACAGTCATTAATTTTATTTTAGCTTTTCTAGGGTTCACTATTTTCTATTAAGGTAGCAGATAAATTGTATATCTAGATTACCTTAATAGAGCAAGATTAGCTTTATATAGTTTTTTTCTGTATAAATTAAAAGTCTTCCGTATACTAATACGTTTTTTTGTTTTGGTTTAGGCAATGATTCGGGAGGGATGACCTACCCGATAGGATCCTATCCGGTTTTGTATATCAATACGTATTCATTGTTGACATGAGTACATCTAAAATAGTAAGCCCGTGCCTTAGGCACGGGTACTGTACTAGTTTACTCCTAAAACAGAAGAGTTTAAGCCTACGTGTCACACCCACCTTAATTCTCTCATTTCAACCAATTATTTTTTCCTTTTCCTTTTTTTTTTTTAATTTTTCCAATTGATTTTCATCTTTAAAAAATCAATCTATCTATATATCTATATATCTATATCTATATCTAATATAATACTAAAACAGATGTTTAAGATGTCACGTGTCACAAAACCCTTAAAATTAGGCTTATGTGGAAGCTTTCCATCAATCACGGGCCCACCTTCCTATTTAATTGACTTTTATTAATTAAATTATTTAATTATTCATCAAAAATATTTGTTTTTAAGTGAACCTATTTTTAATTTGTTTAGCCTACTTTTATTATAAAAAATAAATAAATCATGCTTGATGTGCGAGATTTGAACTCACCAAACAGATTATGCCAATTCCGAGTATATTATCTAATCTAATCAATTAATTAATACTTTTCTTTTACTTATCCAATTAATTCAACTGAACGGATCCTTATACTTTATAACCAATTAATTGATAATTACCAAATTACTGCTTATTTTTATTCATAACAAATCTAAACAAACTAAAATCCTTCAACTATATCCTTTTTCTTAAATCTTAGCATGGCAATTTTTTTCCTCATTTTAAAATTTGAATTCATACTAATCTATACTTCTTCCAATCATTTTTATTAGATGTTTTTTTTTATCTTGACACAATAATTAAAAAAAAATTCTCATATAATTAATTGCATGGTAGACTCTTACACATCTCTTTTTTTTTAACTTGCTTGGCAAGATTTTCATTCAATTAATTACGAAAATTTAACCTAATATAAATTTAAATTTGACCTTTCAATTTTGAAAATGAGAATGAAGCAAATTTTAATTATCCTTTTCTTAATAGTTTTTAAGTATATGCTTATGAATTTTTATATGGTGGAGGAACATTGCTTCTTTTTCTTTAATTTGCTTATGTTTATCAAGTTTATCGATCGATCATATGGGGTGCTTGATCGAACGTTGTTATATGTTGGTGTTCTCTTCACTAAAAAAACAGGACATACCATACAACATCCAGATTATTTCTAATTAACATTTTTGGTTAAAAAATATGACATACCATACATGATCTATATGTCAGGTTTTGAAGCTTGATTAAACCAGAGTAAGAACAAAAAAACTAATGCTTGATTTGATTTCATTGATTTCAATTAATCCGATTTGATTTAAATAAATAATAAAAATATTAGAAGTTTTATAATGTCTAATTATTCATTAAAATTAATCATTTACAAGTTATTTTAAAAAAATAAATGAGAAAATCAAGAGATTTCATAAACTTCTTTATTTGGTTAGTTGATCCTCATATTTGGGTTATTAATTTTCTTCATTATATTTCAAAGATAATTATTTAGTTATAATTTCTTTTTAAATTTTTTTGAGTTCTAATTTAAAATTTACTTTGACCACGTAAATTTATGTTAAATTTGAACATACCTACACTCTCTCGATCTCACACACACATATTAGTATTAGTCGGCCTCTTCGTCTCCTCTTCTGCACTGTCGTCTTCTTCCTCGCCTTTGCTTCTTCTTTTCCTCTCTCGCTTTGTCGTCTCCTTCCTCTTCTTCTTCCTTCTCTTCTTGTTTTCCTCAGGTTTGCATGTGGAACTGTTGCCTTCTCTCTCTCTTCCTCTTTTGTAAGCCGTGAGAGGCAGTTGGGGGTCGACAGCTTTCAATTCAAACTGCTTCCTCTCTCACTCTTCTACTCTCTCTCTCCACAATAACTTCCCCCACTTCCACTCTCTCTCTCCACAATAACTTCCCCTTGCCTCTCTCTCTCCACCACGCTTCCTCTCTCTCTCCTCCTTTACCTTCTCTCTCCTCTGTCCCGGTAATTTTCAACCAGCAAAGTTGCAATTTTTTGGTGGGGGGGTTTAACCTTTGCAAATGTTGTGGATAATGGGTTAGTCTAGCAAACATTTCCAGGGCAAGGGTTATTTCCTTACATTCTTTCTTACTTCTATCATGTTTGTACTTCCAATTTCATTTTTTTTCATTTTCTCCAGATTTATCAATATATCTATATTTTTCTTTTTTCATTTTACTAAGGTTGTTTTATTTATAGTAATTTTTACATATAATCAATAACGAATAACCTGGATTACAGTAAAGAACTAACAAACTCTAAAGATTCGAAGATAACTGTAACGGCCCGGGATTATGATTCCCGAGTTACGTTTCGAGGGATGAAACCCCTCGTTAGGATCTTGCGCCCCGAGTACAGGTTGAAGGTTTGAAATTCTATCATAACATTTTTAAGTGGGATTTCATACCCAAAATTCGAAGGGATCGTTGGAATCCCCGGGGAAGTCCCATGTACCTGTCATAAGTCTAAGCGTAGAAAACCAATAGTAATACAGATAGTAGACTCAAAATGCAATACAAGAGGGTGCCACGGCTGAGCCGGGTCAAAACAAAATCAACCATTCAAATTCGAGCCGTAATTAAATTGGAGAAGTTGGAATCTCAACTCTCTCTTTCCGCCATGTTAGACTCAGCGGTCATGGACTCAAATCAGCATCAATAGTAGTAAGCATAACGGATACCTAAAAAAATTGATATGGGGCGGGATCAGATCGATGCCCACTTTAGCTCTGCATCCCAACCCTAAGCACACATATACGCTATACCTAATAAAGATGCTTCTAGATGCATTGCGGAATATTAACACACTAACATGCTCCTAAGATCAAGTGCATAATAATGATAAGGCCTTAGCACAGAATACCAAGTGGTATATCCCTCTCCTACCTCCACCCCCTTCCGATAGGGCGGAGACTGGCCAGCTCGTGAATGCATTCCATCATAATCGGGCGGCACGCATGCCTAACCCGCTCCTCAATAAAGCCCGCAGGCATCTCATAATATAAGGAAGTTCATGACTCGATTGACTCAGGACGGGACCCGATGAGACTAGGTCGTCCTATAACCCTAGCAATGACTCTAGTTACTTCACAGATAACGGCCGTTCTGTTTACATATACACAGAGAAATAGAATGCTCAGCGATCGATGCAACCTAGCATGGTACTACATGGCATGCTGATCATGAATGCAAACACCTAGTATATCATGCACCTAAAGCAGGGAATAGCTCTATTCAATCTGAGTAAGCTCCAAAGAGACTTACCTGGCGGTGCAGAACAGCAAGGCAAGCATTATAATAGATTAAAGATCACCTAGATACATATCAGAACACATATATAAGTCTACGTCTAATCATCCAAGCACTCAAGCATATCATTCAACGAGAATAGCAACCATATCGCAATCATCGTTCCATCAAGTTCAACCATTCATCATATTGCCACATTCCACAAGACCATATCACATATATCAAGTTCATCATATTCGTCGTATCTCGAAAGCATAAATTAACGATACACAAGTCTAGCACTTCATCATGCCATTAGTACACACCAATCATGATATTAGTCAACCATTCACATCAATCATGCTAGTTAGTCACCGATCACATAATTCCCGAGTTAGTCCCGAAACCGCTTTAGAATTTGAATCAACTAGTTAGAAATTTCCGATCCTTGAAGACGTTCATCAAATTCCTTTTTCAATTTAATACCGACAATATACTTTTAAATCTCCAAGTCTCATAATATTTCATTGGTATAAAATCACTATGATATTATATAATATTTTAAATACCATTTATCAACAATTTCATAAAACATTTCCAAATCCTCTAAAAAAATTCCCAACCATTTTTTATTTTATAAAATCAGACCTTTCTAAATTACCAAGCCGACCCCTTTATTTCGAAAAATACCAAAACCGAGCATTTATTTTAAATTACCCCAAACCAAACTAATTTTGTGAAATTGCCCCATTTGTTTGATAAAATAGGCCCAAGTCTTTGTCCTCTGATTTTGAAATGGAACTTGGCCCACCAAACAGGCCCAATAAGCTAATCCAATTCTCACATTCTTTTTACGAAGCCAGAAGAAGAAAATGAAAGGAGGGGGTCCACGCCTATGTGGCAAGTTGAGTTGGCAAGGGGACCCACATACCCTCTTCCTCCTTTCTTTTTGTTCGAAACAAATCAGAACAGGGGGGCTTCATTGCTCAAAGAAGAACGACGGAGGAAGAGCCGCCGGCGTTGGAGCTGGGCTCCGGCCACGTGACCCGATTTCACCGACACACATACATGACAACAAGGAAGGAAAGAAGGAGTGGGAAGAGGGCTCACCGAGGGCGTCGACTCGCCGGGAACGTTCGATCGGAGCTCGATTCAGCCTCGCCGGAGTTCCGATTGGGGCCTTCCGAGGACCTGGTTCGAGGGTGGTTCGATGAGAAGTGCGGACCTTTACTAGGTTTTGATCGAAAAGGAGAGGGAGAATGTTACCGGAGATCTCGGATCGAAACAGGGGGAACGGGACTCAGACGCCGACGACTGGGCTCCTGGGCGACTGCTCGGCTCAGGCTTCTGCTGCTTCTCGGGTGGGGCTCGAGAAGTGTTCGAGAGGTGCTCGGAAGAGCTGGGGAGCGGAAGGTGAGGTAGCGGTGGCGTGGTGTCTTGATGGTGGCCGGCGGAAGCCAGAAGATGAGGAAGAAGAGGAGGGAGGTGTCTGAAATTGATAGAAAGAATGTGGAGAGTGGGGCTGTGTTCTGATCTCCTTGAAGCACTGTTGGGTTGTTTTGAAATCAAAAGGGAGAGGGAATGGGAAAATGAAGATGTGGAGATGTTGGTGTGCAGAGGAGTTTGTTTTCAATGTGGATCAAACACAAAAGAAAAGGGGTCAATTTGTGCAGGAGTAGGTTGCACAGATTTCTTTCTTTTTCTCTTGACTCTTTGCCATAAAGGGGGAAAACGTGGGTAAGAGAAATGAGATGGTGTGTGTTGGGTTTAATTGGGAAAAGAAACAAACAAATGAGCTGGAAAAGGAGGTTTCCTGGAGCTGCTGCCTCTTGTCGAAAATGGAGAGGAAAAGGCATCTTGGTTGATCCGAAAGATGTCAAGGGGGAAAGAGACAAATAGGATATGTGGTCCCCCAAATTCTCAGATTTACGAGTACCCGGAACAAATTCCAAAACCCGTTCTCTCGATTTTATCCCGACTTGTTCAAAATAAATTTTTAAAATTTTCTAATCTGAATTTAATAATGAAATCTGAACATCGTTTTCTAACTCTCGGCATAGGAAGTGGAATAAAATCTATTTTGCATAAATTTCAAAATTTGGCCGAAATCTGCTTTAAGAGCTCTAAAATCCGAGTTAGAGAGTTTTCCGTTAAATTTCGCTTTTAAATTTATTTTGACTTCTCTTTATTTTATTTATTTTTTGAAAAATTAGGATTTAAAAATCCGAGCTTATGAATTGATTTAAAGTTATATAATCAAATTTACTATACTCCCTCCGTCCAAAAATACATGGACTTTTACTATTCATGCACGCTTTTTTATGAGCTAAAAACTATATAAAATATTAACCTTTTTATTAAATTTTTTTAATAATTACAAACTTATTATCAATAAGTTTGTAATTATTTAAAAAAATTAATAAAAAAGTTAATATTTTATATAGTTTTTACCTTCTTAAAAAAGCGTGCGTGAATAGTAAAGGCAATGTATTTTTGGACGGAGGTAGTACTATTTACAAGCACATGTAGAAGGCAAACATGCAATATTTGGTGATGGTGAAGCTGATGAGGATTATTTAACTGAAGAAGTTAAGGAAGATGGAGATAAATAGGATTATAAGGGAAACATTATAATAAAAGATGGCCGGAAGTGATGAGGAGGATGGTGGCAATCAAGATGAGAATGAGAATGATAGCATTGATCAAAACAATTATGGTTAAAAATCTATATATGAAAATGGACTTCCTGAAAATGCATGGTAAATTAATTAATCGCATAATATTTTCTAAATTCAAAATTTATAAAGTATGTCACAAGATCGCAAGTTAGAAAAACTAATTATAACATATGCATATTGATTACAATGTATTCGTGTACTCCCGTGCCTTAGGCACGAGTACTATACTAGTAAACTCTTAAAACAGAAGAGTTTAGGCCTACGTGTCACACCCACCTTAATTCTCTCATTTCAACCAAATATTTTTTTCCTTTTCCTTTTTTCTTTTTTATTTTTATTTTTCTGATTGACTTTCATCTTTAAAAAAAATCATCTATTTCTATATAAACTCTTAAAACAGAAGAGTTTAAGTCTACGTGTCACACCCACCTTAATTCTCTCATTTCAACCAAATATTTTTTTCTTCTTCCTTTTTTCTCTTATCTTTTTATTTTTCCAATTGATTTTCATCTTTAAAAAAATCATTCTATCTATATCTATATATAGACTCTTAAAACAGAAGAGTTTAAGCCTACGTGTCACACTCACCTTCATTCTCTCATTTCAACCAGTTTTTTTTTCCTTTTCCTTTTTTTCGTTTTTTTTTTAAAATTTTTCCAATTGATTTTCATCTTTAAAAAACTCAATCTATCTATATAAACTCTTAAAAAAGAAGAGTTTAAACCTACGTGTCACACCCACCTTAATTTTCTCATTTCAACCAAATATTTGTTTCTTTTTCCTTTTTCTTTTTTTTTGTAAAAAATCTTTCCGATTGATTTTCATCTTTAAAAATCAATCTATATCTATATAAACTCTTAAAACAGAAGAGTTTAAGGCTACGTGTCACACCCACCTTAATTCTCTCATTTCAACCAAATATTTTTTTCTTTTTCCTTTTTTCCTTTTTCTTTTTATTTTTCCGATTGATTTTCATCTTTAAAAAAATCAATCTATATATATCTATATATATCTATATAAACTCTTAAAACAGAAGAGTTTAAGCCTACGTGTCACACCCACCTTAATTCTCTCATTTCAACCAAATATTTTTTTCTTTTTCCTTTTTTCTTTTTTTTTTCTTTTTATTTTTCCGATTGATTTTCATCTTTAAAAAAATCAATCTATATATCTATATCTATCTATATAAACTCTTAAAACAGAAGAGTTTAAGCCTACGTGTCACACCGACCTTAATTCTATCATTTCAACCAAATATTTTTTTCTTTTTCCTTTTTATTTTTCCGATTGATTTTCATCTTTAAAAAAATCAATCTCGATATCTATATATAAACTCTTAAAACATAAGAGTTTAAGCCTAGGTGTCACACCCACCTTAATTCTCTCATTTCAACCAAATATTTTTTTCTTTTTCCTTTTTCCTTTTTTCTTTTTATTTTTCCAATTGATTTCATCTTTAAAAAAATCAATCTATATATCTATATCTATATAAACTCTTAAAACAGAAGAGTTTAAGCCTACGTGTCACACCAACCTTAATTCTATCATTTCAACCAAATATTTTTTTCTTTTTCCTTTTTTCCTTTTTCTTTTTATTTTTCCGATTGATTTTCATCTTTAAAAAAATAAATCTATATATCTATATCTATATAAACTCTTAAAACAGAAGAGTTTAACGTGTCACACCCACCTTAATTCTCTCATTTCAACCAAATTTTTTTTTCCTTTTTCTTTTTTATTTTTTCTTTTTATTTTTCCGATTGATTTTCATCTTTAAAAAAATCAATCTATATATCTATATCTATATAAACTCTTAAAACAGAAGAGTTTAAGCCTACTTGTCACACCCACCTTAATTCTATCATTTCAACCAAATATTTTTTTCTTTTTCCTTTTTTCTTTTCCTTTTTATTTTTCCGATTGATTTTCATCTTTAAAAAAATCAATCTATATATCTATATATAAACTCTTAAAACAGAAGAGTTTAAGCCTACATGTCACACCCACCTTAATTCTCTCATTTCATCCAAATATTTTTTTTTTTACCTTTTTTCTTTTTATTTTTCCGATTGATTTTCATCTTTAAAAAAATCAATCTATATCTATATCTAATATCTAATATCTAATATAATACTAAAACAGATGTGAAATATACACGTGACAGCCTCACCTTAAACCAAGGCTAACGTGTCAGTTTTTCAGTAAGTGTGGCCTCACCTATATAACTAACAGAATTTAATCAATTATTAATTAAAATAAATTTAATGATAAATTAACAAATTTGCTAGAATATTAACTTCTCCCAAAAAAATTTTACTCGTTTGAATTAAAGATATTTAAATTTTTTTAATTAAATTAACCAATTAATTACTTTCTATTGTATTTTTTTTTCTCATTTATTTTGTGTTAAAACTTAATATCTTTGTTATTTAGAAGATCATTGCCCAAGTTGAATTGGAGGAAGCCTGACGTGTTCGAGACAAAGGCACGCTTCGAAAAGAAAGTGCTCAAGAAAGGGGGATCCAACATTGTAATCGACCACTTTTCAGACACTAAGTTAGATTTGTTGCTGGGTGATTGTAAAGGCCGAAAATATTTTCTATATTATTTTAATATTATTCTAATAGATATATTATTATTCCATTTAATTTGTAAAAATGGAGAAAACTCGTCCTCGAGCACTAGTGTCGATTTTAAAATCGTTCCGGCATCAATTTAGAATTTAGATTTTAACGGAATTTGATTCTGCTTTCGAGCTCTGAATTGAGAATTCAAGTCGATTTCGATAGTCTTAAATATATAATTTGAAAGTATGATTAATTTTATTATTTGGTGTGGTTCTAGAATCTAAGTTATTCGTTGAAGTCGAGATTAACGAGTTTTGAGTTTGTAATTTCGGGATTTAAATTTTTATTGTGGGACCATTCTTGAAATTGTATTTACCTTTTCTTGACTCTCTCTCTCTCCCTCTCTCTCGTTCTCAGAATTTCAGTTGAGGAATCCTCACCTTTTCACCCTTGCCTTGCAATTCACATCTATAGAATTGTCCTTTTGTGCACAATTTCACCCTACAAAACCCACCTCCTCCTGCCTCCTTTCCCTTATCATCACACTAAACCCACAAAGGAACGCCAATCCTCACTCCACTCTCCCTATTGTCTACAACTTCCAGCAGAACTCCGGAAATAAATCATCCACCATTGTCGCCTTGCCCAGCCCTGTTTCCCCCTTGCGTTCTCCCGTTTTCTTCGATCCTCCACCCACATCTCGACGGCGTGCAGCCGACCATTCCGAGAAGCCGAGAGCGCAGCAGCAGCGGCATCATCTCTTCCTTCTCCCTGTCATTCCCCGTCGCCGTGACCAACACCAGGAGCGCTTGTGTCCACGAGGAGTCAGCGGAGCACCCCAGGGGGCTTCTTCCTCGCCGTCGGAGACCAGGAGTTGCCGGAGAAACCGCCGCCACCAGTTTCCCCTTCCCTGTTTGTTCCAAGGTCGATTCCGTTTTCTTATTCGATTTTGGTTTAAATCTTGTCAAAATCCGTTTTTGCTCATCCCTTACTTCTCATAGGACTCGATTGGAGCTCCTTCCTCGTCAATCGCAGCCGAAAATCCGGCATTGACGCCGGAATTCTTCCTCGGGGACGCGCGGTGAGTCTCCCTTTTCACTCTTCTCCCTTGTGTCGCTTTGTTCTTTCTGTGTCGACGGTGGTCGGAATCCCATTCCGACCTCCGGGGTGGGAGTGGGAGGCCAAAGGGTGGCCGGAGGCCGGAGATCCTCTCCTCCTGTCCTCGTCGTTTTTCCCAGTCCAAACAGAGCTCCGTTCAATCTGTGAGGAAGAGGGCAGGGACCCGTTTCTTTCTTTCTTCTTTGGGCCTTCGGGTTGGGCCTGACCCGATTTTCGTTAAACGGGTTATATCATATTTCATGGGTTTTTCAGGTGGGGAGTGAAAAGGTCCGGGTTCGGGTCTCCTTTCTTTCCGGGTTGTGGGCTGCATCCGGGTTCATTTTCAGATTTGGGCCTTGTGTTGTTGTTGTGGTATTGTTGTTGTGTTACATATTATAAGTTATGATTATATGTTGGGTTTTACATTTTGATTATTGTTAGTTATTAGATTATTATTGATTTTTGGAGATAATTATATTCCTGGGAAGTATTATATGTTTTAAATCGTTTTAAAAATAATATTTGTTTTAGAAATGATAAAGTAAGTTAGTAATGTTGTTTTATAGATATGGTTTGTGAAATTAGAGTTATTTTGGTGATTAAACGCCGAAATTTATTTATATAATGATTTTGAAAATAAACATGCCGGAATTATTTTATTGGTATAATTTTGAGAGATTGGCTTTAAGATTTAAATGTTTAATGTCGGAATTCTTTATCTTGGTTTGATGATGTTGGTTTTGAGAAGGAAGTTTGGAAAATATGGTTGGTATGCTTTTTTCAATGGGTTTGATTGGGAGTAAATGATTTTGGTTGATGTTGATCGTAGCGGAAAGGTTTTGGAAAATGGTTTTACTATCGGTTGGTTTTGAGTATATTGAGAACTCGGGTTCGTGTGTGTGAGAATGTTGGTTTAGTAGCTTATGGAAATGGCTTGATGATAGGTGTGTATTGCGGTTGGATTGCGTTGGACTTGCATTTGGGCCCTTGCTTGCGTTATCTTTTGCTGTTCTGCATCTTCAGGTAAGTTCCCTAGGGGGCTTACTCAGGTTGGACATTCATGCCTGTTGTTGCATTTTATGTTAGGTGTTGCACATGCATAAAAGCATGCCATGTAGTATCCTGTTTAGGTTGCACTAATTGAATGAGCATTTGCTTACTTTATGCGTTTGAAACAGAACGGCCGTTATCTGTGATAGTCCTAGAGTCTTTGCTAGGGTCATAGGGTAGCCCAGCCTCGTCGGGTACCCTGAGTCAATCGAGTCATTGTTACTATAGCCCAGCACCATCGGGCAAGATTGGTTACTTTATGATGATGATTATTCCGTGGTCCGTGCACCACCACGATGAATTGCTATGCTATAGCACCGGCTGGCCAGGCTCTGCACTAATGGGAAGGGGTGCAGAGGTAGGAGAGGGATATGCCATTTGGCATTGTCTTGGGCCCTGATGCCGCTCAATTATCGATGACTCCTGGTGACACTGAGGACAACATGAAGGTTCCATTTGATGGCCCTGTCACTCGTTCAAGGGCCAAGAAGATTCAAAATGCAACTAAGGCCTTTCTTGTCCGTCACCATGGAACGTTAGAGCAAGGGTTCAGGCCACCCTGGATCACTTGGCTCAAGGTGACACCATCAGCACCGGAAGTGAACTTGCGTCCACACACGGAGCTCATGAAGACTCGTCAGCACCCTCCTTGACTCCACCAAACTCGGCACCATCATGGACCACTCGACACCATCACATACCGAGTGGGCCAAGAAGATGTCGACTAAGGCCCATGTCGAGTACAATAGTGGTGTTGGGCCGAGTTACATTAGTTAGTTAATTAAATTGTTATTTTATGCAATTAGATAAATAAGGTGGAAATTAATTATATCTCTTCTAGATATAATACTTGGCCACCAAGTTATTAAATATCTATCTTCTTAGGTTTTATTTATCTTAAAGTTATTTCACTTATCATTAGATAAAATTAATCTATCCAAACCCCTTTCCTTTGCAAGAAAGGATTGGTTAGATTTCTCATTAGTTTACTATAAATTCATGTTATGCACTTTGAATTTAATCAGATTGAATAGAATTGAAGAAACCCTTAACGGATCAAGGGTTCTTCGATTATCAATCCCCAAAGCACTTGTGTTCTTATTATTTTCGGCAACCACAAATTATCACCATCACCTTGTTCTAATTCGGCAACCCTAAACCCAACACAGCCCTTACCTTTTCTTGTCGAGACCGAGGAAGCCAGCCGTCCCTACTCGCTACAGCCAGCGCTTCCGAGAACCCAGGCCTTGGCGTCGTCCGCGAGGAGATCCGCTCCCAGCGAGCGCGGCACCCGCGCCCTCGCTCCGCGTCTCCAGCGCCCAGCTCCCTGGCGTCTTCGCTCCGGCCCTCCCGCGCGCTAGCCCTCGCAACCTCCAGCGCCAGCTTCGCTCCCGCGACCCGCGCGCGCCTGATCTCCGCTCCCAGCGAGAGAGATCCCTGAGGCGCCTGGCTCCGCACTTTGTCCCTCGCTTCTCTCTCCTGCGCTGTCTTTGTTTTCTGTCGCTATTTCCCTGTTTTAAAGTTGCTGAATTTTGCTAAGTATAATTCTGTCGCTAAATCAGAATTCTAATCACTTGTTTGAATTGCTCCAAATCAGGAGATATCAGAGAGCATTGCAAGATCGGAGCAAATATACGGCGTGGTTCTTGATCTGAAGCCCACAGGCGAAGGATCGGGTATCCCAAACGTATCAAGTGGTATCGGATTTCAGGTTAATGCAAGTTCTTTACTCTCTTGATTTCTTTATTGAGTGATTTCGTTTTCGTGCCTTATTTTTCACCATAGCCGCTGCATAAAAATTAAATCTTTGTTATTCACCCATCAAAATTGGCACTTTATTTTTGTTATTCTTTGTTTGGATCTATAATTTGGAAGATATTGAGTTCTTGACTGCAAGTTGTGATCTTTTATTCCTAGTTGCTACATATCATGCCTATGACTGTGATTCTTGGATTAAAAGCATTATATAAACTTGCACCACAAAAGAACCCTAATTTTTCCAGTTTCTAGCCTATTTTCCCTATTTTCTTTATTTTTGCTTACTTTTAGATCATCGTAGCTTTTTATTTTATTTTTGCTCTTCAATTTCGGTTGCTCCCTCCATATTACAGCAACTTGTCCCATATATAAAAAAAAACAGAAAAAGCCGAATTCAAAAAAAAAAAACAAAAAAAAAACAAAAAAAAAAATAAAATAAAATTATATAGAGCATCCTTTCTTTACATCATTCAGTTAGTAACTCTGAGTTCTTTGATTGCTACATGTTAGATGATCTAAACGGTTTTAAGCATTACAAAAGAACCCTACTTGTGTGATTTTGTGCTGTGCCGACACTGGAGCCTTGGTCACACCCCTCTTTCTCTGAACCGTGTTGCAACCGTCAGATAATAGTTGACAGAGTGTGTGCACTTGATTGCCCTTGTGATTGCTATTGTCGATTATTACACATTCATATTATTCAAGCATCACATTGTAGTTCTTTTTCTATACACATTCAGCCGCTTGTTTATACTTGCTATCCTTGATATCCGACTTTTTGGCTGATTTAATTTGCAATTTGGATTATTACTTGCTGTCTTCAATATTGCAAAATTCTGTGTCCAGGGGAATTGCTTGAATATTGTGCCTTGTTTTCTCGCTCTTTGATTTCTAAAACTTGAATCACTCTTAGGAATCACTAGAGCTTGCATTACTTGGTTTCTGGTCTTTGCTTCGTTTACTTGTTGCTCTTCTGATATTGTAGGAACATGACAAACGATAGCGACCCCAACCCTTCCCCTACCCCACCTGCTGGCATTTCTGCTGAGGCTATGCAGTTTATTATTGACTCTGCTGTCCAAAAGTCTACTCTGGTGACGCGACAGGAACTAGCAGAGGCTGAAAATCGTCGAGCTATCGAACGCAAAGAGGACCTCCTACGGTTATCTGACATCATCAAACAGGCAGTTGCTCAGCAATGGGAGGAGTCCAAACGGGCGGAGGCTTCTGGATCTACACCTCCTTCTGGAGGAAAACCGCCTCCACCACCCCCAGATACTACACCACCTTCGGGTACTGTGCCCCCTACAGGTAATCAGCAACCTGCAGGTAACACCTTTTATTCGGGTCACCCTCCTCCTTCTGGTCAATTACATTATCAGCTGAGATCTGCTACTACTAATCCTTTCCCTGGAGAGCATGACAACGATCCTTTAGCGGGCTTCAATGGCCACCAGGATCGCCCTGAGCACCATCACCCACGGCAGCAGCAGGGCCGACCCAATCAGCGTCCACAGCAGCCGTTCTATACTCGTGCTAACTGGGATGATAGCCGTAGCAATGCTGATCTGAATGAGACACCACATTTGGAGGATGCTTACCATGAGGTAAATCCTAACTTTGATGATTTACCCCCTCCTAATTTTGGTCATCCTAGATTTGATAATGCTCAAGCTATTCAGAGACGAGATGTTAAGCTTAAATTAGAAACTTTTGATGGTAATACTGATCCTGAAGCTTATCTTGTCTGGGAAAATCATACTGACTATCTTCTTGAACATTTACGCTATGAGGAAACGGAGAAATTGGAAGTTGTTATATTGCATTTAGTAGGTAAAGCTCGCAACTGGTGGTTCTGCACTCGTGAGATGCGCCGCCGTCAGGACAAGCAACCTGTTGAAACTTGGCCACAACTTCGCTATCTCCTAAAGAAGAGACATGTGCCTGAGGAATACACGGAGTCTATAAGGATGCAGCTCGCTTCCTGCCGGCAAGGAACTCGCTCGCCGAATGACTTCAGGGATGAACTTGAACGACTCTCCCATCAGGCTAATGTTTATCTTACTGAACGTGCTTTGTGTACTCAATTTCTTGCTGGTCTTAATATTTCTATTAAAAATCCGTTAGCTATCCATTCCATTAGAGATATTAACACTTTGACTCATAAAGCACAGCTTCTGTATGAGCAACAACAGCAGCAACTGCGGCAACAACGGAGCAGATTCGATCAGACCTCCCAAGGTCGCAGGTTTGTTCCCTTTAACCCTTCTGGTCCATCTAAGCCTTCTACTTCTAACCCTTCTATGCAGCAAAAGGGAGTTTCCAACTCACCTCAACAGGGTTATCAGGTGGAAACTAGAAGAGTTGCTGCCCCCTCTACAGATCGCAACAAAGACATCCGCTGTTTCACTTGTGGTGGTTCTGGGCATGTCTCTCGCAATTGCCCTCAGAAAAAAAAGGTTCTTCTCAATGATTTGGGAGACCATTACTATGAGGAGGAGACTGTTGAGGACCATGTAATTTCGAGTGAAGTGGAGGAGGACCAGCCGTCTGAACTTATTGAGGAGATCGACACATCAGAATATGACAACGTCCTCTGTCTTGTCAACCGGCGGGTCCTACACATTCAGGAGTCTCCCATGGCTGATCAAAGGGAGAACATCTTCCACACCAGATGTGTGGTTCGCGAGGCTACCTTAAACCTCATCATCGATGGTGGGAGTTGCTACAATCTCATCAATGAAAAGGTAGTAGATTTCCTCCATTTAACTACTACTCCTCGTGCTACTCACTATGGATTGAATGGTATCACTGATGATGGATCTGATATAATGGTCACCAAACAATGCTTAGTTTCTCTTTCTATTGGATCATATCATGATAAAATATTATGTGATGTTGCGCGCATGGATTGTAGTCATATATTGTTAGGGCGTCCTTGGTTATATGATCGTAATGTCCTTCATGATGGTCGTGCAAATACATATGCTTTCACTTATGACGGGAGGAGAGTTACTCTCCTACCCTTATCACCACAAATTATTCTAAAGGACCAGGTGCGCAAGCAGCAACAAAGGAACGCCGAAAGAGAAGCTGAAAGAATGGAGAAGCTCAAAGGAAGCTCGGCTGCACCAGCCGCACCCGCGGCCCCAGAAGCCGCGCCCGCGGCCCCAGCAGCAGCACCCGCCGCCGCCCCTGCAGCCCCCTTGCCGACTTCTCCTCCCCTTCCGACGTCGACTAAGCCCCCTTCTGCTTCAATTAAGGGCTCTGTGGAACGTCGATCATTGGTCTCTCAACCTCAAAAAGGGACCATCACCTGGAATGCTCATCGACCTCACATTCTTCTGGTCATGAAACAGGTATTACTTAATGTTGAATTGAGTCATATTCCTACACCTATTGCTGCTCTTCTGCAGGATTACTTGGATGTGCTTCCAGCTGAACTTCCCCAAGGCTTGCCTCCTATTAGAGGTATTGAGCACCAGATTGACTTTGTGCCTGGAGCAGCCTTGCCTAATCGCGCCGCTTATAGAGCTAGTCCTGAGGAGACAAAGGAGCTGCAACGCCAAGTCACAGAATTGATGGACAAGGGCTTTGTTCGTGAAAGCCTGTCTCCCTGTGCCGTGCCTGTCATTTTGGTTCCAAAGAAGGATGGCTCCTGGCGCATGTGTGTTGATTGCCGTGCAATCAACCAAATAATGGTTAAGTATCGCCACCCTATTCCTCGTTTAGATGATATGCTTGATGAACTTCATGGTGCTGCTATTTTTTCTAAAATTGACCTTAGAAGTGGATATCATCAAATTAGGATGAAACAGGGTGATGAATGGAAAACGGCTTTTAAAACTAAGTATGGCTTATATGAATGGTTAGTAATGCCTTTTGGTTTGACAAATGCACCTTCTACATTTATGAGGCTTATGAACCATGTGCTTAGAAGACACTTAGGAAAATTTGTCGTTTTCTATTTTGACGATATCTTAATCTACAGTAAGAATATGCATGATCATTTAAGTCACTTGAAATTGGTTTTTGATTGTCTAAGAAAAGAGAAATTATATGCCAATTTAAAGAAGTGTTCTTTTGCATCCGAGTCTACCATTTTTCTTGGTTTTGTAGTGACTGCATCTGGATTAAAGGTGGATGAGGAGAAGATTCGTGCTATTCAGGAGTGGGCTAGGCCGACTACACCCACCCATGTCCGCTCATTCTTAGGCCTTGCTGGTTTCTATCGACGTTTTGTCAAGGACTTCAGCTTGATTGCCGCCCCCCTACATGAGCTGACAAAGAAGGATGTGACATTTCGCTGGTCTGACTCACATCAAAAGGCTTTCGACGCTCTCAAGGATCGCCTGACACACGCCCCAGTGCTGCAGTTACCTGACTTTGCTCAACCTTTTGAGCTAGAGTGTGACGCTTCTGGCACTGGCATTGGAGGGGTCCTGCTACAGAACAAGCGTCCGATCGCCTACTTCAGCGAAAAGTTGGGCACCGCTGAGCTCAACTATTCTACCTACGACAAGGAGCTATTTGCATTGGTTCGCTGCTTACAGACTTGGCAACATTATCTCTGGCCTAAGGAGTTTGTGATTCATTCGGATCATGAAGCTCTTAAGTACCTCAAAGGACAAGCAGTGCTCAGCCGGCGACTTGCTCGATGGGTGGAATTCATAGAGACCTTTTCCTATGTGGTTCACCACAAAAAGGGAAAGGGTAATGTGGTAGCTGACGCGCTATCACGAAGGTATGTCCTCTTAAACCATATGGATGCACATGTTTTGGGTTTTGCATTAATAAAGGAACTGTATGCTTCTGATAGTTTCTTTAAACCTATATATGCTCAATGTGTGTCCAAAGGTGAAGTAGATTCATTTTTTGTTGATAATGGGTATTTGTTCAAGATGGGCAAGCTTTGTATCCCATCTTCTTCTATTCGCCGATTGTTAACCCAAGAAATACATGAATCTAGGGGACATGGGGGTTTCGACAAAACACTAGCTGGACTAAAGGAACATTACTTTTGGCCTAAAATGTCTAATTATGTGCTGAGATTTGTCAAAAGTTGTGTTACATGTGCTAAAGCCAAATCGAAACCCAATGCTAATGGTCTATACCAACCTTTGCCAATTGCTAATGCACCCTGGGAAGATGTTTCTATGGATTTTATTGTAGGATTGCCTAGAACTTCTAAGGGTCATGATTCCATATTTGTTGTTGTAGACAGATTTTCCAAAATGGCTCACTTTATACCTTGTCATAAAACTGATGATGCTATTCATGTTGCTCATTTATTCTTCAAAGATGTTGTTCGCTTACATGGATTGCCATTGTCTATAGTTTCTGACCGTGATCCTAAATTCTTAAGCTCTTTTTAGAAAACTTTATGGTCTAAATTGGGTACAAAATTGCTATTTTCTACTTCTTGTCACCCACAAACTGATGGCCAAACTGATGTCACAAATAGAACTCTTGGGGCTCTCCTTAGAGTCATGCTGCGAACTAACCTCCGGAGATGGGAAGACTGTCTACCATTTGTAGAGTTTGCATATAACAGGTCTAGGCACTCTGCAACAAAGATGACCCCCTTCGAGGTAGTATATGGCCGAAATCCTTTAACTCCAGTGGACATGATGCCTCGGCCATATAAGGACAAGGAGAGCGTGGATGCAGCTAAGCAAGTGGACTTCATCAAAAGCTTGCATGAGCGTACCAAAGCGCAGCTGGAAAGGAAGACTGCGCAATACAAGGCCGCGAAGGACAAGCATCGCAAGGATGTGCAGTTCAACGTTGGTGATCTAGTATGGCTGCATCTCAGGAAGGAAAGGTTTCCGCAACAACGGAAATCTAAGCTGGACCCCAGGGGAGATGGACCATTCCGAGTGGTTCAGAAGATGGGTCCAAATGCATACAAGCTGGATCTCCCTGCCGATAAGTACAGCGTCCATTCTACATTCAACGTCGCCGATCTATCCTTGTTCGTGCCCGACGATGACTCTGACGACGATTTGAGGACAAATCGAAGTCAAGTGGAGGAGAATGATGCCGCTCAATTATCGATGACTCCTGGTGACATTGAGGACAACATGAAGGTTCCATTTGATGGCCCTGTCACTCGTTCAAGGGCGAAGAAGATTCAAAATGCAACTAAGGCCTTTCTTGTCCATCACCATGGAACGTTAGAGCAAGGGTTCAGGCCACCCTGGATCACTTGGCTCAAGGTGACACCATCAGCACCGGAAGTGAACTTGCGTCCACACACGGAGCTCATGAAGACTCGTCAGCACCCTCCTTGACTCCACCAAACTCGGCACCATCATGGACCACTCGACACCATCACATACCGAGTGGGCCAAGAAGATGTCGACTAAGGCCCATGTCGAGTACACTAGTGGTGTTGGGCCGAGTTACATTAGTTAGTTAATTAAATTGTTATTTTATGCAATTAGATAAATAAGGTGGAAATTAATTATATCTCTTCTAGATATAATACTTGGCCACCAAGTTATTAAATATCTATCTTCTTAGGTTTTATTTATCTTAAAGTTATTTCACTTATCATTAGATAGAATTAATCTATCCAAACCCCTTTCCTTTGCAAGAAAGGATTGGTTAGATTTCTCATTAGTTTACTATAAATTCATGTTATGCACTTTGAATTTAATCAGATTGAATAGAATTGAAGAAACCCTTAACGGATCAAGGGTTCTTCGATTATCAATCCCCAAAGCACTTGTGTTCTTATTATTTTCGGCAACCACAAATTATCACCATCACCTTGTTCTAATTCGGCAACCCTAAACCCAACACAGCCCTTACCTTGTCTTGTCGAGACCGAGGAAGCCAGCCGTCCCTACTCGCTACAGCCAGCGCTTCCGAGAACCCAGGCCTTGGCGTCGTCCGCGAGGAGATCCGCTCCCAGCGAGCACGGCACCCGCGCCCTCGCTCCGCGTCTCCAGCGCCCAGCTCCCTGGCGTCTTCGCTCCGGCCCTCCCGCGCGCTAGCCCTCGCAACCTCCAGCGCCAGCTTCGCTCCCGCGACCCGCGCGCGCCTGATCTCCGCTCCCAGCGAGAGAGATCCCTGAGGCGCCTGGCTCCGCACTTTGTCCCTCGCTTCTCTCTCCTGCGCTGTCTTTGTTTTCTGTCGCTATTTCCCTGTTTTAAAGTTGCTGAATTTTGCTAAGTATAATTCTGTCGCTAAATCAGAATTCTAATCACTTGTTTGAATTGTTCCAAATCAGGAGATATCAGAGAGCATTGCAAGATCGGAGCAAATATACGGCGTGGTTCTTGATCTGAAGCCCACAGGCGAAGGATCGGGTATCCCAAACGTATCAGGCCCTTTACAGTATTTCTGCACACTATTATAACTAGGAGCATGCTAGTGTGTTTAACTTTCGTATTGCATTAGAGCATCTTTATTAGGTATAGCACATACTATGTGGCCTCAGCGAGGACTGCCGGTCCCGCATGAGTGGCTCGATCTGACTCCTTTCCCCGTTCTTTTTTTAAAGGTATTTTCTGCAGATTTTGAGTGCTCGATGTCTATATGACGGGGTTCCCTTTTTGCGAATCGAAGTATCTGGCTAATATCCTAACTTAGTAAAATGGTAATCACCCACTCATGACTTGGTTTTAACCGGCTCTGCCGTGGCACTTGTATCTTTACTTTGCTTCCGCTTTACTTCCGTTTGAAATGGATTCCGTGACAGTCTTAGGACAGGTTAAGGGTACCCAACGGCCCTTCGAGGTTTTTAGGGTTTGAAATCCCTCTTTTACTAATCTTAAAATGAGTTTGAAACCTCGACCCGTACCTGGATTGCAAGATCCGAACAAGGGGTTTTATCCCTTGAAACGTAACCCGGAAACCATAATTCTGGGCCGTTACAGTGATGACAATAAGTTATCCATTGATGGAATCATGCTTCTTGATGCACATCTATTGTCGCAGTGACTTCTCTTGATGCATATGCCGATCCAGCATTGTAGTCGATCATTGCCCAGGTTGAATTGGAGCTCTATCTTGATGCATATGTAGGAACGTTGAATTGGTGTTCTTCACATCACTGCTAATCTCCCAAACATCAAAGATTGTTGAATTATGTGGGTTTTACTATTTGATTCAAACATAACCGTTGTTAAAATCCATCTTTTTTCTATTTACAAACAAAAAACGATTATAATCTGATTTTACCCGTTTTTGGTAAGATTTCTACTTATCTAGAAAAATTTGTGGGATTTTTTCTACTGAATTATTTATAAAATGATTTTTTTAATCTAATTTTTTTTCTATTTACAAATAAAAAATATTGCAATCTCATTTTACCCGTATATAGTAGGATTTCTAATGCTATCTCAAAAAATTTGGTGGGATTTTTACTGCTGAATTATTTATACAATGATTTGTTAAAATACAATGTTTATCTAATTACAAACAAAAAAAATTACAATCTCATTTTACCCTATCTTAAAATTTTGGTGGCATTTTTATTGCTAAATTATTTATACAGTAATTTGTTAAAATCCAATATTTATCCATTTACATATAAAAGAAGTTCATCATATATCTCTACTCACACTTGGTAGAGTTGATCTTATCGTGAAGAATGATAGGCAATTTCATTTTTATATGCATTGATTTATATATTTTGTTATTAGTTATTTGTTTTACCACATTTAATATTGAATTCTTTCACCAGAATCGTATATTGAAGTGACCTATTGGTTCGAAATTATTTAAACAACTATATATACCCATCAATATGGAGCTGAATAGATACATCATTGATATATTTCTTTTTTTTTTTACAGTAGGCAAGAAGTAGATCGACTAAGCGATCTTGAAGCCATCAAAAGATGGCTTGGTGAACCCTACGTAGAGGGTCGCCAGTAAAAAAAAATTTACTTAAACCTAAAATTACAATAAGATAACTTTAAATTTAAAAAAAAACATTAAAATTATTGATCACTAGTTGCATGCAGATCGAGGAAAATTAAAGTTGACGCTGACATAGTTGGAGGTGATGGTTGCAGATCTGATTCCGTTGCCCGGCGGAGCAAACGCCTTGACTTGCAATTTTGGGCTCACTATGTAGTTTGATAGAAAAATTTGTAGAGATTTGTGGACATGAGAGGGGTTGGGTTTGTTTTTTGAGTTGGGTTTTTTGGATGGTTGTTTTTTAACTGGGGAGGGAGAGAGATTTGAGTTTGCATGTTGGTTGAATCAGGGTTATTGGTTTTTTTTTTTTTTTTTGAGATTTCAGATCCGTTGGAGGGGCGTTTGGAGTCCCCAAGTGGCGGCTCAAAGGAGAGAACCGGCAAGGGGAAGGGGTTGAAATGGATGGTGGGGGCTTGAGGCGGAGAGACTTAACAAATACCTGCATGTTCCAGATTTGGAGGCTGGTGGCCTAAGGCTCGCCGGAGAGGGGAGAGAGACGGGAGAGAAGGAGTCTTGCGGTGGAGGAGGAGGAGGCTCGAGAATGAGGAGGAGGCCAACGGCGACAGGGTCGGATTCCCCGCCGAGGCCGTAGTAGCATATGGCCGGAATGGTGAAGAGCGGGCGATTAGGGAGATGTCGATTGGTGTGAGGATCAGGGCGGCAAGGCGGATACACCTGGTGGAGGAGGCGGCGGCGACAGCGGAAAGTTGGAGGAGGAAGCGGAGGCACCAGTTAGGAGGTCGAGGAGCACAGACGATGCTTCGACGTCACTGGGGACCCCGACGAAGTCTTGAATGACGAGGCGATGGAGAGGGAAGCCGCTCTGCCGAAGGAGGATGTACCAGGGGCGGAGGCGGCGACGGCTGTAGGTTTGTGTTAGGGTTGGGTTTGTGGGCTGGGTTTTTTAGGTTTTTTCACCTGAGTTTGAGAATTGATTTGGGTAAAAAAAAACATCATTGATATATTTCAATTTCTTATTGTAAAAGATGTTGGGCATAAGTTTCAAATCATATTTCTTATTTAATTATATTTATTGACCTTATTTCTCAATATTACCAATAATTATAATTTCTAATTACCTTATTTCTCAATATTACCAATAATTATAATTTCTTTTATTTTGCCTCGTGAACATGCATTCTTTACTTTTATATGTTCAACTTTTGTTGTGTGTAGATGAGAGAATATTGTCAACTTTAATTTAGCCGATGTGACAAAGTTGTATATAAATCTGATTTTTTTTCCGACACTAATGCATATCAAAGAAGATAATGCGCGCATTATTTTACTTATTTGTTGTATCTATTCTTTTTTTTTTGTTATAGTAGGCAAACAGTCGGAGCTGCCACTATAACAGTAGCACTACTCCTGGATCATCCATAAGGATGATGTTACAAAGCTCCCTATGATAGGGGATAGAGCGTAAATTACAGATAATACCATTCCTGGCTATATAATCTGCTGACATGTTATCTTCTCTGTAGATGCACCTCAGCTAACTCAAATTCGGAAAGAAGGATGGAGATTTCATCTACTTGCCTCATGACTTCCCATCTCCGACTCTGTTGCTTCGTTATTGACTTAACCAAGACTTGGTTATCGCATTCCAGCATGATCTTCAGTAATCCCAATTCCTTAGCTCTCTGTAATCCTAGCAGGATAGCTTCTGCCTCTGTTTGGATGATTGAACTTTCACCTATTTCCTTGAAAAAACATCAATAATACGACATTCGGAATCCCTAATGACCCCCCCTATCTGGCACTTGCCAGAAAGGTTAACAGAACCATCTACATTAATCTTGTAGATAGCATCTTAATATGAACTATATTTATTTTACAGGTTTCTTAAACCCGACAATACCTCCAAAACCAAAACTGTGCAACGACGCTATGAATTCTCCAACATTGTGGATTAATGAAGTTATCGTGATCTATATAGCACACTTTTAATTATTGATCGAAGATGTGAATCGAGTGAGCAAGACCAGTTTAGTATATTTATCACTTTGATGTTTGGATTTAATATTATTTTTCTATATCGTTTTCATATTATCATAATATTATTATTATATATATAATGTAGATAAATTATGATAATATCTTTTAGAACAACATAATATATTTTACAAATCCCGTGCGTCACGCACGGGTACTGTGCTAGTAAACTCTTAAAACAGAAGAGTTTAAGCCTACGTGTCACACCCACCTTAATTCTCTCATTTTAACCAAACATTTTTTTCTTTTTCCTTTTTTCCTTTTCCGATCGATTTTCATCTTTAGAAAAATCAATCTATATATCTATACATAAACTCTTAAAACAGAAGAGTTTAAGCCTACGTGTCACACCCACCTTAATTCTCTCATTTCAACCAAATATTTTTTTCTTTTTCCTTTTTTCTTTTTTCTTTTTATTTTTCCGATTGATTTTCATCTTTAAAAAAATCAATCTATATCTATATAAACTCTTAAAATAGAAGAGTTTAAGCCTACGTGTCACACCCACCTTAATTCTCTCATTTCAACCAAATATTTTTTTCTTTTTCCTTTTTTCTTTTTTCTTTTTATTTTTCCGATTGATTTTCATCTTTAAAAAAATCAATGGGTTTAATTCAAAATATCAAATTAATATAAATCTATGTCTATTTGCAAATCTTCATATACTATTACAATGAAGTTTATTTTGATTGAGCTTATTATATCTTAATTTTATAAGTTTGTTTTTATAAGTTTAATTCAAAATATTAAAACAATATTTTATTTCATTACATAATACATTAATTTTATTTTGATTTTATACTATCAGAATGAAATCAATCTTGATTGACCTTATTATATCTTACTTTTATGAGTTTGTTTTTATAAGTTTAATTCAAAATATTAAAATAATTTTTTATTTCATTGTATAATACATTAATTTTATTATATCTTACTTTTATGAACTTATTAATTTATTTTCTTATTAAAATTCTAATTTTCAAAAATCGCGTAATGACGCGGAAACTATACTATTAAAATATTAAAACTAAAAGTTCTAAAAAGCTACCTATAATTGTCAAATGGACCATGCGTCAGCGCACTTGGTAGGAATACATAGATCGACGAACTGCCAGGAAAGAACAACGTGAGCATCCGAATGAGATAATAGATCTAAGGCTGCACTTCTTGTGCGGGCTCGTGTTGGAGACGCCCTAATAAAAGGAAAAAAATAAATAAGCCGGTGAAATCAGAAGAGGAGAAATCGCAGGTGGAAAGATGGGGATACGATTCGTGTTGATGGTAAACAAGCAGGGCCAAACCCGCCTTGCCCAGTACTACGAGTACCTCACCCTCGAAGAAAGGCGTGCCCTTGAAGGTGAAATCGTTCGCAAATGCCTCGCCCGCAACGAGCAACAGGTTCCCACATCTTTTCAATTCGATCTATTTCTCCACCAATTTGGTTTCCCTTTTTGTTAATTTTGCATCACCGTGAACCATCGCACAAGGGTTTGAATTGGCTTTATAGGATTTGTGCCCTAGTTCTTTACCAGATCAATGAAATTCTCTGAAAAACCTTCGCCGATCTACCATATTTGGGTGGGTTGTTTGGAGTTAGAGCAATGTCGGTATTCCAGTCAGTTTTGCACTTTTTACTGAATTTGCAAGTTTCCATTTGAATTGTGAATTTTTAATCGGCAAATGGCGGTTTTGCACGATCGGAACTTATTGGATGCTGAACTTCAACTATTGTATTGTTTGAATCGAAACTTATTGGATCTAGTTTTGTATTGAGTAATTGAAGTTGCTATGGTGTATTCCATTTCCAAGTATGGATTCATGTTCTTCCTTTTCTTCAAACCTATTGATTTTGTTGTTCATTTTATGTCATTAACAGTGTTCTTTCGTTGAGCACCGGAACTATAAGATTGTGTACAGACGCTATGCATCACTGTTTTTCTTGGTTGGGGTTGACAATGAAGAGGTAAAGTGCCAAGCTCTTTCTATAATTCTATGGGTGTGAATTTTGGAGATCTAATTGTCCAAGCGCTCTTGCATCTACAATGTCAGTAGGATCTAATCCGCCGCTATTAAGCTTTAGATGAATCGTTGACTATACAGTTCTCTTCGCATGCTTTTTTAATCCTTTTTGTAGTCCTATTTATGTAGGCATCTTGCATTTAAATATCTTCAATCTAGATTCAGCATAGAGAACACATTGCAGCTAAGGATAGATGGATAATAAGGACCTGTTTACTTTTTGTAGGTTTTAGATTCAGAAGTTTATAAATTGCTTGTTTTGAATTCTTGAAGAGCGCTCTTTGTTTAAGCCCTAATTTGTTTAGGGCTATAATTTTCTCTTTCATCATTTTCTATTTTGTAGAATGAGCTTGCGATACTGGAATTCATACATCTTTTGGTTGAGACTATGGACCGCCACTTTGGCAATGTGGTAAGTTTGTCTCTACATTTCAAGATCTGTAAGTTAACCACAGTCCGGTGCCTCTTTGCCCCCTACAAATCTCCTTTGCATTTTGTTGCATTGATTTCTGCTTATTATCCCGGTAATTTGCAGTGTGAGCTGGACATCATGTTCCACTTAGAGAAGGCGCATTTCATGTTGGAGGAGATGGTGATGAATGGGTGCATAGTTGAGACAAGCAAAGCAAACATCTTAGCTCCAATACAGTTGATGGACAAAGCTTCTTGATGGTATAACTCAGATCATGTAAACCTCAGTTTCTATTTCCTTGGTTCGTAGGATGGTATCACAAGAACCCCACCCTCTTTTGCCTGAAAATTTGAGCTAATATTATCCTCTTTCTCGTTTGATCTACATAATATCTCAGCACTTCGTATCTAAATACAGGAAAAGATCTTGTTGTTATGGATCGGCCATTTGATTCAGTGAAGTCACCCAGGAAAACCCATTGTAGCTTCATCTGTTTACTTGATAGTTCTTTCATTTCACGACCTAAATGATGTTCATCTCCAGATAATTAATGTGGTAGTGGAATGAAATGGACGGCAATTTTCTCATGGCAAAGTTTATATATATTCTTCCATCAACACAAGATTTAATCAAGCCTTGTGTTTGATTACACAACGAAAAACCTTGTTTTCGCTATGGGGTGAAAAAAATTACATTAAGGTTTCACCGACAGTTAAGCTCACTGTTTGCAGAATCAAAAGCATCAATGGCATTAGCTTTTTTCACTTTCAAAATAGTTAGTTCATTGCCGATCTTTCAGCCCCTCGATCCACCAATGTATGGTCTGTCAAATTCCTTTCCATTTCGGGGAAAAAAAGCAATGGCATTTACTTGCCGAAAGGGTTGATATTTTCAAGATTCTCATGTCAAAATGAAACTGCAGAATAAACTTCTCTTTGTATAGAAGGATTTGTGTTGCAAACTATCGAAGTCTCCCAAAGCTCCTCCGAACAAAACAGTTAACAAACCAAGAAAACTTGTTGCATCGAGAAACAAGTAAATGTTGACTAATCTGGCTATTAGTGAACTTGTTGGGGAAACACAGTGGTTATGCAAAAGGATTGGTGAATAAATCCATGGCCATGCTAGAATAAAAAGCATCCCTTGGGCCTTATATGTACGAATCGTACAACGGTTTTTCTATCTTATACCCTTGGGGCATAGGATAAGAGCCTATAAATAGAAAGATTTTTCAAATTTAAATGATTTTAACTGTTTTTAATAATGCTTTCTTAGGGTCTATGCATCCAAATATAGAGAATCTTTTCCAATATGAGTTGTTTATCGGTTAAATTCCTTTGGTAGTCCCTAACCTTTAAATAATAGCCACTATCAATCCCTAACCTTTTTAAGTGTTAATTTTAGTCCCTAACCTTTTACATATTGCTACTATTTGGTCCTCTCATCCAACTAAATGCCAGCCTTTTATTAAATGTACATTTTCTAATTGCCTTTTCTAAATGAAAAACTATTTTAATTATTAGACCTTCTTATTAACTATTTTTATTTGTTATTTTAATACAAACCTTTGTATTAGAGTATAATTTATGATGTTTTAAGATTTTCCACATATATATTCAAAATTTTATTTGTAAATTATAACTTCACACAATAAATGAGTTTTTAATGTGAAAACACTATAACACTTACAAACCTTTGTATTTGAGAGGGCTAATCTCGGACTGCCAGGGGGCTTTTATACCTGGACGTTCCCTAGCACATAATGCAGCAGTTGCCATGGAAGTGGTGAATGGGTATGGCACAAAAGGTATTTTCCCTAGATGTACAATAAAGGTAGATTTACAAAAAGCATATGACTTGCTTAGTTGGGATTTTGTGAGAGCGACCTTGGTGCAGCTGGATTTTCCTTCTAAGTTAACTACGCTGATCATGGAATGTGTGACCACTCCATCATTCTCTGTTCTGATCAACGGGGAGCCAGAAGGGTTCTTTCGAGGGAAAAGAGGAATCCGTCAGGGAGATCCTTTGTCCCCTTATCTGTTTGTTTTGTGTATGGAAATGCTCAGTAGAAAATTACAAGCTGCGGCCGAGGATCCGTTGTTCAGATATCATCCAAGGTGCAAGGAGATGAAACTGGTGCACCTAGCGTTTGCAGACGACATGTTGGTGTTCTGCCGAGCTGATATGCAATCCATTAGGGTTGTAAAAAAGTGTTTGGAGGAATTCTTTGATATGTCTGGATTAAGGGCAAATCATGCCAAGAGCACAGACTTCCTGGCGGGGGTTAAAAGATGATATTGCAGCTGATATAGTGCAGGAGCTTGGCTTCGTGAGGGGGCAATTTCCAGTCAAATATCTTGGCCTTCCTTTACAAAGCAGAAACATTAGAGTGCATGAGTTCTCGATGTTGTATGACAGAATTGGTGGAATGCTTAACTCTTGGACAGCACGACAGCTTTCTTATGCCGGAAGGTTACAGTTACTCAAATCAGTTTTCTCAGGTGTGCACAATTTCTGGAGCCAGGTGTTGCTACTCCCTAAAGGAGTTATTGAGAAGATTGATGGGTTATGTAAGAGGTTTCTATGGAGTGGTAATTTGGAAGGAAGGAAATACTTAGTAGCATGGGATGATGTAACAAAACCATTCAAAGAAGGAGGGCTAGAGCTGCATGAGTTGCTGTCATGGAACAAAAGCGTCCTAGCTAAGTTATATGGGGAGCTTATATTTCATAAAGACGGTGTTTGGTATCGATGGTGTCACAGCAACCATACTCGGGAAGATGATGGCTGGGATATGAATAACAGAAGTCGTGACACGGGTATCTGGAGACGAATCATCTCGATTGAAAATGATTTGAAGGAAGTGTTAGGAGTTGACAGAGTTACAGAACACAGCCTGGAGCCGATCTGCAAATCCGAAGGGGTTCTGTCGTGTGCTTTTGTATATCACTTGATACGACCCAGATCAGAGGAAGTGGCTTGGGGAGATCTCATTTGGGGAGGATTGCAGAGTAAGCAGTGGGCATTCATTGTCTGGCTGGCTGCGAGAAAAAGATTACAGACAGGGTCCAAAGTTAAGCACTGGAAAGGGCCAGATGCCGCATGCTGTGTGCTTTATGGGAATGCAGAAAAAACCGAAGATCATCTCTGGTTTAGCTGCCCAGCAATCCAGGAGGTTCAGTGCATGGTCTTTGATTGGATTGGGATTCATTGCAGATTCAATTCGATTGGAGACTGACTGGCTTGGTTTGCTGGTGAACCGATTTCAACTCAGAAGAAGCAGCTTTACCAGGCTAAACTGATGGCCTTTGAGGCTTTGATTTACTTCACATGGAAGGGGAGGAATGGTGTGAAGTTCAGAGAGGAGCAGTTCATCCCGAAGAGCTGCGCCGAGCAGATTATCGCTAGCTGTGGATCGAGATTCTCTGCCAGATGGAAGTGTACGCATCTGGTTAGGAAGTTTGGCTCACAGAGGATTGGAGAGGTATAGTACCGGGTTCTTTTATTTTGAGAGGTGGAGGTATATGGGGACACTGAGTCTAAATGTAGTTCTCAGCAAGTAGATGGCTGATTTTTGGTAGGATTGGTATACGTGGGTAGGCTGTTTTTTGGTTAGTGGTCCACGTTTATTTCTTCGTTTCTTTTCTCTGTATGACCCGTTGTTTGGTCATGCAACTTTTGTACATCTCTGGGTTAGCCCCCTTATCTATATATTTACCGGTTCAGACTATAACACACATCTATATGTATTGATACACAATTAAATAGTTAAAATATATGACTTGAAATCTAATGGGATTAGTCCTATATTAAATTTATTTGGGCATTTTTTATTATCTTATTTAAAGAAATATATTTATTTTACATAATTTACATGCTACATGTTTTTGAAAGATCGGTAAATGTAATAAGTACTGTATTCGTGTCAACATAGTCAATGCTTAACTAGTTGACACATTTTTGAATAGGTTAAAAACTACACATAAAATATTTTTTTAATAATTAGCAAGTCGAAAAAAAAATCAAATATTTTAAGATTAGGATAATATTAAACGGGGCTCCTAAAATTCATTTGACGGCCTTGCTTGTAACCCTAACCCTTCTCTAATCTCTCTCGGATTTATTTAGAAAATTAAATAATTTTATCGTTTAGTTTAACAAGAAAATAGACGGGAGGACCAAATAGTGGCAATATGTAAAAGGTTAGGGACTTAAATTAACACTTAAAAAAGGTTAGGGACCGATAGTGGCTAACCGTTAAATGTTAGCGACCACCAAATGAATTTACCCTGTTTATCCTATGCCCTTGGGGCATAGGATAGAAAAAACCAATCTTACAATGATAATTAATCGCAACCACCACCACCTGTATAGTTCATCTAAAACAAACACAATTGACATATTTGATCACAAACATAATGGGATAGTAAGAGGAACCATCCACTTCATTCTATCGTCAAAATCCAAGAACAAAAATGTTACTGCACATCAAACAGCCAACTGTCGAACCCCAAAAAAAAAAATTAGGCAATGGACATGAAAGAGAATAGTCCCAATGCAAATCTAAGTTATGCAGTGGAATACCTTTTTCTCAAGCTTTACAGGGAGGAGAAGGAATGAGGATGAAATTACCCATTGGTAGGCAATGGGTTACTCTAGCATCACTCTATACCTGGCAGTAACAAAAAAAAATTATGATTGCCAAAACTCCTCAGCGTCTTTACTATACAAGGAGTGATCTTGAATCTCTTGGTTAGCGACATGGTAATCTATCAGGCGAGCTTGAACAAGTTTGCAGATAAATAATCCAGCAGGGAGTAGCCACCACTCGCTCTCATATCTGCACCAACAATGCTTTAGCACTGGTATTGCAAGGATATTAAGGTACATCAATTTTTGTTTTCTTTTACAATTTCTCCTTACCTGCTGAAAGTCCAATTACGGGAGCCTGAAGGATTTTGATCTGCTTGGGTTTGGTCGTGCACAAATCCGCATATGAAAGCTGTCAACTGGTAAAAAGAATGGAAAACCATCAACTTCGGTCGTTGCCACAAATATGAACGCACTGAACTTAAAAATCATCAATAGAAAAGATTAACAGAATATACTGAAAAAGTAAAAATATCTTATAGGCAATGAAGCCACCAGCAATTTCCCATTAACACTTAACAGTACCAAACAATTGAGATACAAGTTTCAACTCACAGTGATTCACTTGAAAGTTATCAACATAGCAAATTTCAAACTGAATGCACAATGCCCACACGGTTAAGCAGGATGATGAAATCAATAATTTTTCTGAAAATTGGGAGGGAAAGATTAACTTACAACATTAACTAAGGAGGTAATATTCCAAAGAGCATGTATCCGGGCAAGACTAGCTGACTTCTTTGGCTCATGACTAAAGAGTGCATTCATTCCAGCAGGGAATGGAAGTATAACACCAAGTGGGAGAACAAAGAGAACTAGAAAAAAGTCCAACAGTGAAACTGAATACAACTGAATCAACATGAGCAGCATTAAGCAGAAATCTCCTAAAAGAAGAACCGAGAGGCCTAAACCAATTAAATCCTGCAATAAGATAAAATTATTGGAAGAAAACAGAAAAATGAGATGTAACATCCATAGACGGTAAGATGTATAAATCTCAATCTAAAACGCAATAGCGCTGACATTACCTCATGACCTACTGGTGTTGTGTTTCCCATTACGATTGTTATGAGTGAACATATATTCTTTTTGTCTTTAAGCACATGTAGATTCTTAGCATGGAGCATAGTGCCAGATATTTTTTTATGCACTACTAATGGTTCATCCTCTTTGACGTCATAGTGTTGATTAGGCCTTGGGATCCTCGGTATGCTGCATATCATATAGAGAAGGGGAGTCAAATTGTCAAAATTGGGCACAAAAACAAACAAGAAACAAAAATAAAATAAAAACAGTATAGTGGCCTGAATAGGTAATTGTTACCTTGATGCATGTTTTACCACTAATGGTTCATCCTCTTTGGCGTCGTCATGTTGATTATGCCTTGGGATCCTCGGTAAGCTGCATATCATATAGAGAAGAAGGGGAAGCAAATTGTTAAAATTGGGCACAAAAACAAACAAGAAACAAAAATAAAAAACCAGGATAGTGGCTTGAATAGGTAGTTGTTACCTTGATGCATGCTTTACCACTGCACCAGTTTTCTGTGCCATTCCAACTTCTGAAGCTGATGCAACAAGTCCAAACTGTGAATAACCAAAAGCCGTGGATCGAAACCATGCAAGATCAACACGCACACCATGAATGCTAAAAGCTGGGTTTGCGTATGTTTCAAGCCAGTTCATAACCGGTTCAAAGGTTGTCCTAAGTTGTCTGCGAC
Source organism: Persicaria maculosa (assembly GCA_963922045.1). NCBI lineage: Eukaryota > Viridiplantae > Streptophyta > Magnoliopsida > Caryophyllales > Polygonaceae > Persicaria > Persicaria maculosa. The sequence goes on along the minus strand of OY998259.1, from coordinate 47,967,701 downwards.
AAACTAGGCGAAGTTGAGCATTGAGACCAGCAACAAATCGATACCAAACTGTAGGTGGGATGGCCTGCTAAACAGTAAAATAGTTAAAACGAAATCTGATATAATTAAAACAATCAAAGGGAACAACATCAGGGAGTCTGACTTGCTAAAGGAAATGCATGCCTACCTGACTCACAAGGCTAGTTAGAACATTGTCGTTGTGGAAACAAAACGGAGCCATGTAACTTCCATCTCCTCCAAATACTAAAGACATTGGAAGTCTTTGCTGAAGCCGTGGTGGAAGGTCTGGTCTCTTCTCATCTCCACCAAGGTAAAAGTCCATATAAGCAAGCATCAAATCTGAACTTGCAGACAACTGAATTTATACATCAAACAGCAAAACCTTGCGTCATTTCCATAGCTTCATTGAAAAAGTTCAATAATATAACAAGGGGGAAAAAATAAAACAAAAAGGAGACATGTAACTTCCAAATGTGGAGTTGGGTACAAGTTTCAAGGTCATAAACCAGTGAACTAAAAGTCTTAAGTATCCCTGGTGAGATGGGGCATTATTAGTTGGGCTTTGGAACTTGGGAGTTATCGAAGTGTTGAATTCTAAACTAACATAGTTTTCGTCCATTGACATGAGGGTTTAGGTTTCACTTATTAGGATTCGGATCATGAATTCAGGACTTCACACGTGGACTAAAATGAAATTAATTAAATTAACGGTGGAAAGCTTGTTCTTGAAATTTCATTATCGATGAGATTAGTTATTGGATTTTGGACCCTACATCTGCTGTAAGGTTAGGGCTTCATAAGTGAGAGTCTTGGGAATTTCAGCCCCATGGGGTTGGATCATGCACTTGAGATTCAAATACGAACTATAGGGGTATGGAAAGAGTTCTATTACAGAGCTTCATCACCTGAGGTCTTGAATTTTAGGTCACTGATATGGAGCATGACCTTCTCATAGCGCTAGCTAGGGTTTGACATTAAGCCACAAGAATCATAATAGTATTTGGCTTATGAGGGATTATAAGAGTTAAGGTCTAGACATTTAATATTGGAGCATGAACAACAGGAAAGGCTGGATTTTGGCAAAACTTCAGGATTTTCAATCATGGATTTTAGGCTCCAAGCATGCATATCATGCTATGCTTTAGCATAGTAATTGGGTTTTTCTCTCGTCTTCTCTTTATGTTTAAAACTTGAATAAATTATCATGATCTCAAGGTTCAATTCATGATTTTCAGCAGAGGACTCAAAACTCACTATTAATGTTTCGAATGACATGTGGCATATTGGGCTCTTCTCTGAAAAATAATATAATATAACTTCCATGGCCAAATGAAAATAACTGGTTTGAAACACTGGTGAAAGAACAGGGAAGCCACTCTTCATACCTTGAGCCCCTCATAAAGAGCACGTGAACGGCAAGATCGTAGGCAAGCATGATCATATTCAGAACGAACAAATTCACGAAGACGCTGCAATTTCTTTCTCCTTCGCCACTGCAACCATGACCATGCAAGCGGATATGCAACGATAGAAAGAATGCTGTATACTGATCCTTCCCACCACTGGTAAGAAGCTATGCCATTAACTTCGTCAACAAACCGGTTGAATGCATCCTCGTATCTGTCATTGGCATAAAGTAAGGGAAAAATAAAAGGTTAATGAGACACTATTAAAAAAGAAAGACATTAGTGTGCCATGAGGCAGCCTAAACACTACTACCATCAATTAATATCACTATAGGACGAGAACAGAACTTACACTATTTCTTTTACTTGTTCTGGAGGAGAATGAGGAAGATGCCATGGTTTACTGAAAGTATTTGGCCCCATAAAGTACATCCTGTGGACATGACTCTGGGCTTCCTCAGTCCTATTTGTTTCCATGACCTAAGTCAATAAGAATAGCACCCTAAAATCAGAAGGGTTATATTTTCAAGATAAAACCATCACATTCACACTCAACCCCCCCCCCCCCCCCCACCCCCCCACCCCCCCAACCGAAACAAAAAAAAACACATACATATGTAAGTGGTTCTTCAGTGAAGAATATAGGAAGCTAACCTCATTCAGTGACTCCAGAAAAGGAAAAGAATGGTCTAACTGAGTGCGATGTCGAGGGGGCAAAAGACCTGGCAATTCATCCCCACCAGCAAATTTCATCCGAGCCACGCTAAGGATCAAAGCTAATACAGTAAGGAGAAGCAAGAGAAAAAGCCCGAAGAACCAAGGTCCCCCAAATGTGTACACTAATTCTTCTAATGCAGTGTAGCAGTGTGGCATGTGATATCTATCAGACATGCACTTGTAAGGACAAGGAGCCTCAGTAACACCGCCTGTTGCAAGAACCAAATTATACGAAAAAGGAAACGGTTAGCACATGATTCATGACCAGAAGCGGCAATACATGTTATAAACCTGCAAATTTAAGCAAACATATGTTCCATAACCTTCAAACAAGCAAAGAGCAGGGAATCATGTTATTACTTTACTAGTTCAGTACCCGCACCTAGTGCGGTTCTTTCTAAATATTAATATATTTGATATTAAAATTGCATGAAAACTATTTATAATTGAACCTTATTTTATAACTACCATTATACATCACTAAACAATATTGAAATAAACAACATTGACTTAATATCAATGTAAGCTTAATTTTGCAGGCTCAATTAAAAAAATTAAAATCTTTAATTTTTTTTAATTTACTCCATTGACGGGAGATATAAATATGAAAAATATAGAAGATCAATGTACAAGCACTTACTTACAAGAATCGATCTAGTGAGAATATGTGAGTGAATAAATTTTCATATATTAAGGTACTTATACACAAGAACGAAAATAGATTATAACTAACCAAATATATTATCAGATTGGAAGAAATTTGACTAAATTACCATTTTACATGCACGTATCTTGTAAGATTATATATTTATTGTTTATTTGGCTACATTAACACTAGTTCAATACCCACACTGTGTGCGGTTTTTTCAATTTAAATAAATTTAATACTAAAACCCGTTTGTTCATTAATTAGTTAATTTCTTCTAATATTTCTTCATTCATAATTAATATAAAATTAAATGAAATTCTTGTAATATATACATATATATTCTTTCTTTCTTAATTTAAATAAATTTATATTAAATGACAATTAAAAAAAAAAAGCACCGCCTAAAAATTGAAGCAAACAACATGCAATAACAACACCAAAAGTAAGAGAAAAGAAGTCAACGTTTGTGAAATAACATAACAAACGTAAAAAGTAATGTATGTATAATTGGCCTAGAATATTCTTTTACTTATACTTAACTTATGATTAATTAAAAAATTATTTCTTAATAAAATCAAACTCTTAATATCAAACTCTAAGAAACAAAGAGGTAAACCAAACATTTTAGATATGTTACATAGGTAAAATCTTATCTTATATAGTAAGTAAAATCTTATTTTATATATAGTATTTAAATTCGTTAATATCTTCTAAACATATATCCATATCTAGTCAAATTGGGTCAAATTTTATCTTATGAATAGATATATTGATTAAATAGATTTAGAATAAAAATTTATCTTATGCATATATTAATTATTAAATCTTATCTTAAATAATACGTAGTAGTATTTAAATTTGGTTAATATCTTCTAAAAATTTATCCATATCTAATCAAATTGGGTCAAAATTTATCTTATGCATATATAGATATATTGATTAAATAGAGTTAGAATAAAATTTTATCTTATGCATATATAGATATATTGATTGATTGAATAGATAAATCTAATTTTATCTTGTACATGTATTAATTATTTCTTCTACATGTATTAATTATTTCTTTCAAAAAATGTGATTGGTTCATATGACTACGATTAAGAAGTCGCCACGTGTCTCAAGCGACTTCTCTTTTATTATAAATAATTGATTTTTTAGATGCAAACCTAGAAAATACCTCTGACTTGGACATAAAAGGCACGATCTGGAAGCTCAGATGTTGGGCAGTTGAAGCAAAGTGCTTCATCAGATCCGGTGACATTCTTGAAAGTGCCTACTGGGCATTCCTATCACATTTTCAAGGAATAAGGAACAAGGTTATAAGCATGTATAACATCTCCAACCCCAATCAACAGATTTAAGAACATTATCACATGAGCCTCATACTGTCATACAATACAAATATAACTGCTTAAAGAAGGCTTAGCTACCAGCTATGGAAAAGGCTTTCAGCTTCATAACAGTTTTAAACATACAAACACCCAACCTGTTAGAATCATACTAAAGCAGTGTAAAGGATATACAGCCATGCCCCTGAAGAAACAACTAATGACACTCAACTATGTCAACCTAAAATTACACACTCACATGCAATAAGTTTTTTAAACTAAGATTGACAACTAAGTATTCAGATCAAAATACCATAGTTATCTACTAATCATCTATACTCGAAAAGATATGACCATTCCATGGATCACTCTTCATAAAGAAAATAGAAATCATCAGATAAACATCTCAAAACATTTGTTATGCCTTGAGTTCATGGTCAAGATAGGATGTCATAGCCTCATAGGCTTACCTCACAAAAGACGCCATGAAGCCCTCTAGGACATTCCTTTCCTGTAACCGTTCCTTCATGTCCTGGGCGGCCTTGACCTCTTCCCACCCCACCCCTACCAGGCCAACAAAGAAGGAATAATTAGAAATGATAGCTCACTACCATATAAGATCAAAATAAATGCAACATAAAAATAAAAATAATTAAAAAAATGATTTAAAACAAATGAGTACATGTGAATGAACAAAGCATTGTCACCTTAACAACGTAATTTGGAGAAGAATATTACTAATCAAAGAAAGAAGTACATGAACAAGAAATTTATTTTTGTACTAGGATAAAGTAGACTCTGTTCGGCTCCTTGAAACACTATAAGAACACACAAGCATACCAACAAGGCAACAAGCAAAATATCTCTATACAAAACTTCTCCAGAAAATAAGTAAAGTTCTTCTAAATTCATTCCCTATGTACTTATGGTTTTTGGCTATCCCCTTGAATTGGTAAATAAAGAGCAAGCCATTCCGGGGTTCGAACCGGGGACCTATGGATACTACCCACAAATCCTTTCCAGTGAGCCATTCCGGAATGGTTTGGCTATCCCCCTTCAGAAGGCTGCATACGGCATACCTAAATATTGCATAAGCAAGATTTCACAGATGATCATTGTACTATTTCAGTCTCACCCTACAGTTAGGCATAAAAAGGCACGAGCGCCTTGACATTGAAAAGAGAGATCAATTAGCAATAGGAGTGCCTTAATATTTTATTCACTACAAAAAAAAATGACATGCCTGTTACAAATGTTTTTTTTTTCTTCTTAGAAGATACAGTAAGAGAAAAGGTGGCATCATATAATTTGCTATATCAAATTAACTGCAATGTAAGGATATCTGGTTGGAGACACACCTTGCTTTGATATCTGTCATTCCCATTGCAATTGGCTGATACTCATCACCAGCAGGAATATCCAACCAATGAAAATGGATCCTTCCACCACCACCACCACCACCTCCATTTGCATTGCCACTACCTCCCATAGCTGATATAGTCGAAAAATTCCCAAGTGACACGGATTGCACAAAGAACAGAATTGTTCCCCCAGAACCACCCCCAGGCCCTAGCTTTGGGGAAGGCCCATGAACCTTATTGAAATGTTCCTCAGAACTCTCTCCATCAGCATTTATTGAGCCATAAATGGATAAGCTTGATATTGAGTGTTCCAATGAACCCATTACTGTCCAAGAAATTAAAAATAAGTAAAGACAAGATCTTCCAATATAATCGGTAAATTGCAATGACAAGATGATAAGGATTAAGGACAATAGAAACACTATCAACCAACTTGAGTCTGATATCCATTCATTAAAAATCTTGAAAGCGTAGCTAAAGATGTTACTTAGTACTTAAAATAGCTTGAGTAAAAAAAAGTTTAGCAACAACGTGAACTAGAAAGGCTTACAATATGAAGGAATTGTTGTATTTCAGCTTGATTAATCGTGAGAGAGGCAGAGGCACACACAGAGACCAACAGGAACCTAGAAACACATATTTTGTGTACTACACATGTAAGGGAACTATATTTTTCAGTGATGAAATTGCTAACTAAAAAAGTCCTCAGTTTTGCTTTGTTGTTCATAACAGTTTCTTTTGCTCTGTTGCTCATAGCAGTTTCTTTTGAGCATTTGCAATCAAATTAACTTTTACAATTTGACACGGCACACAACAGCACATCTTTTCAGGGAAATCCCCCCACCCCCACCCCCAAAAAAAAAAAAATTAGACAAGGATATTTACAACCAGTAGAGCATTATATTACACGAATGATTTTCAAGCATACCTATAATACCCCCTCCTGCAGTTGATCCAGGTACACTGCTGTTGCCGCTACCACTTCCAAGTTCACACGGCAAATTTGCATTACCATAAGAAACACCACCATCAACAAAAAATCCACTAGAGTATCCCTCCCCGCCTCTACCACCATGCCCACCACCGCCTCCATGGCCATTGCTGAGAAGCATTCCTTGACCAACACCACCCATGCAGCCTACATATGGATCAGTTCAAGTATGAGAAAGCACTATCTAGGTGGATGATTATAACACATTGGTTCTCGTGCTAATCCAATTTTCCAGAAATAGAGAGTGGGAAAGAGATCTATTGGTCAAAATAATAGCAATACACCAAGGTGAACTCCTCCTGTAAGTGTTTTTATACTGGGGCTGAATATATATAACCAAAGGCAACGAAATCCCAAAATTAAAATTAGTGCAGATCTAATTACCCCAAAATATTTCAATGTGCTCCAAGCAACAAAGCTCATTACCACAAGACATAGAACTATGAAAATAACAAAATGATATGTTTCACTGAAGTTTGCATGCTTCTTTGCTTGTTTATGCTTTACTCTTAAATTTAATGCAGCCAAATATGTAAATAGGATAAAGACACAATGCATACCAAACCCAGAGGCACTTATTTTTCCTGAGGCTGGAATAACAACTGATCTCACCCAGTGAAACTGAAGAATAGATCCTTTGACGGTGCCCTCAACATTAATATCTTCAACTCGACAAATCTGCACAAGAAATTATGTCAATCCAGTGTCAAGATCCAAAACAAGTAAACAACATAATGTAACAATTATGGACTGTCCGAGAAAGATGGGTGATCTACAGCGATATAGTTTCCAAATGGTACTAGCGAATGTGCACCTGTAGAGTAAATACCAAAGATGAGTTCACATTGCAATCTTCCGGTGGATGAAGTAGTTCCACAGGGCAATCTTCTCGCTCACAGTAGAGGTGTGGGGCCCTGCAATTACACCATAAAAACATATATCTAAGAAACCAAACAACTATACAATGGATCGTCAAATATAAAAACATTTAATAAAATGAAATTAATTATGAAGGTCAATACTTACAGCGCATTGACACTAGCATTTTCCAGAGGGCCTCGCAGGACTGATCCAGATCCAACCTTTACATTGGAAAGGTAGCAAATAAATCAAGCAGATTGAGAGTAGGTATCAGAATGTCAGATGGTTAGGCCTCTACGAAACGCAGAAATGTTCGCCGAACAATTACTTGGAAAGCAGATAGTGTCAAAGATGCAACTAAAATAAATAATTCTCACAAAACAAGATATAGAAGTCATCCCCCCACCACCCCACCCAAACAACTTTCCACTCAGTTGAATAACAACTTTCCACTCAGTTGAATTGGGAGTACAATGCCTCCACCAAATGCCTTCTTTTGAATACCAGATCTATACTTCAATTTTGGTAGAAGAGAGAAGTGGTTCAACCGTTCAATTAGTGGCTTTTCCATTATTATTTTTATTTTAACTGTTAAGGGAAATTAGGGTTAATCTTAACATTCCGCATTCTCTTAACGGAAACTTTAATGGTGTTAGGGGTGGGTGGTGTTTCGTTAATGGAATGCATTTAAGGGGTGGTTTCCTGCAATTTCAATTTTGAGGAGTGTTTTTGTGCAAAACACTTTATTTAAGGGGTGGTTTCCTGCCATTTCCTCCAACTTTTAATCTGAAGTAAAATGCAAACTAACTAACCCAATTAAAAGGAGTTTTATTGATATACGGAGTAGCTGTTTTTTCACCAAGGGATGGAGTAATAGAAGCATGGAATTAAGTCATTAACTCACATTTATACTATAGAATAATGATAGAATCAAGCGTTGGGCTTCCACTAAGTTTCCTGGACCAGATAAATTCAAATATCCTTGTCCATGGACTCCAAGATTTGCTGTAGAACGTATTACAGATGAATCCTAAGAAAAAAGATTAATGAAGGAACATTATGAAGGAAAAATAATGAAATGAAGTAATAAAGGACATGGCGACAGGCTATTGAAGTACCTTCAGAACCATCAGATTGCTGACCTCAAGCAGAGACGTAGCCACAATTGAGTCACTATCACCATCTATAAACATTTTGGAATTCAACATTAGGTGCATCTTAACGGTCATACGCAGAGCCCCATACACCTGAGTTGTTGAGAGAAATTATTATGAAAATTTTTGTAGTAAAGAACTTTAGCTACTGAACAAAAGAAGAAAATAACAAAGTGCTTTTACACATCCTTGAGGCAACAGACCAACATAAAAAAAAATGCTAGCATATAATTAATCATCATACCACCTGGGCAAACGCGGGCCGGCCCGCCCGGCCCGGCACGCCCGCCCGCCGAGTTAGACAGGCTTGGTTAGAGGGAAAAGCCCACGCGGGCCGCTAAGCCCGGCCCGCGCCCGCAGCGGGTACGGGACTGGGTAAACCAATCTACCCGTTACGGGCCGCTAGGCCCGTAACGGGTACCCGCTATTTTTTTAATATATATATATTATTATTATTATTATACAATTTTTTTAATATATATATTATTATTATTATACATGTAATAAAAAACAATATGTATACAAAGTATATTTACATATGTTAAAAACCTAAAAAAACAGTAACTTTTTATGTATTACGTAGTATTATTTTACCCAAAAAACAGTATGTATACAAATATACATATATAAAGTATATATATATTATTACTTTACCCAATTACCCTGAAAAAATAGTATGTATACAACATAATACATGTAATAAAAAATAGTAACTTTATATGTAAAAAAAAAAGTAACTATTTTTATATATATATAAACAGTAACTTTGGTATATAATAAAAACCTAATTAGTGTATATATAATAAAAATGGTAACTATATATATATGCAATATATATATGTTATAAAAATCTAATTAGTATAGCTCTAATAAGATAAATTAATTAGGTTTGCGGCTACCCGCGGGCTACCCGCGCCCGTATTTGCGGACGGGCTTGGACATGACTCTCAACCCGTTAAGCGGGCTTAGCCCGGCCCGCGCCCGCAACAACGGGACGAATTTTGGGCTAAAGCCCGGCCCAAGCCCGGCCCGCGTTTGCCCATGTCTAATCATACAGCACTGTATCTCTGATCTAACAATTAAATTTCATTCAATTGTCAAATAAGATGAGATCATGAAAAAATGAATGCATAGCTGATCAACTAAATAAGAATAATTTTTATCCTTCAACAAAATATGACCCAAATTGCACCTCACATGCCTCTATTATTTTTTTAATGATATATAATTAGCAATCCAGGACAATAAGATCCATGTAATCAAGAAATTATGTAGTCAACAATTCAACTAAAAACTCTTTACATCAAGCCCCATCACCTTGGCCCTGAACTATTGCGAACTAAGAAAAAAGAAATGCACAGGAAACATACATGCATATCATTATCACTAAAGATATATTTTAGTTCAAAGAGAAGGTAGGAACGTCAGACAAGTTCTATAGACAAAAATTGTCCGAAGTTGGCAGTTTGTTAAATTTAATAAGATAAAAAGAAATGCTACATATCCATTGAGTGCTTAATGGATCTTAAAGGATGAAGATTTCCTCGGGTAAAATATATTCCAGCTGATGTATAAGCTTGAACTTTTCATTTTAATGCACAGGAACAGTATACTAATTGAGCCCATAGTTTAAAACAAATATTAAGAATTTCCCTATAATTATGCATTTTACAGTGCAATTTAAAGGCTTCGGGAAGGCCGAAATATGAGGTTTAACTTAGCAGCCATTATTGATCATATTATTCCAAGGCAGCCACCTCATACTTTGTTTATGGGGAGGAAAGTGGTTGACAGCCAAAAAAAAAAAGGTACAGCAATGTAGAAAACCAAAGGGCACTCTAGCAATGTAATTGAACCACTACAGCCAAGCATGGAAGTGGATCTGTAGGTATACAAGCACATCTATGGATGACTGAAAATTATGTACATACTCAGCTGACAGGGGATGTGCAACACCGACCTTAATTACTGAATTGCTCATCAAAAGCTCTTCTGCCATCAACTCAAACTCTGATGAGGGATAATGTGCCAGGCCAAAAGTCAAACTTGAATCCCCAAATAAACTAAGTTGCCCTTGGACCTGTGTAAGAATATGCATATGTAAATCAAAATATCTAGGTGAAACAAAAGATAAAGTAGAGAAATCAACCCATCAAATCAGTATCAAAGTTGTAGTTTCATGGTTAAAATTGGAGATAATTTAGGCACACATTCTAATTATAAGATGAAACATGAATACCCAAAGGCAAAAAAGCATAAACAGCCATATAAACCCTCATATGATTTTTTATTATTTTTTTCCGACTAGGAGTTGGATCGATTGTCAATTAGGCCGTCTGCAGGTTTAGATCTTTGAAATGGTTTATATGATTTTACTAAAATTCAGGGTTTATATGATACTAATATTTCCTGGCTATTGGTTCAGCAGAGTAGAACGGAAGCAACATCATTAACAACCATACCAAATTTCATAATTCTTGTCTATATCCAGTGATCCAAACAACATCAATTCAGTCCATATTTGCTCTTGTGACAGAAAACAACACAAAGAAAACATGTAAAATTTCCACAATTTAAGCGTCCCCGATCGAATACACTTTATAGGGTAGCAAATTATCTGAGGACATATTAACTTGGTTTCAATGCAAACAGCGTATATGAATGAAACGTAAGTGCATTTAGAAGTAACAACTAATTGTATATTTAACCTGCACACGACTCCAAAGCAGAGGAACAGTAGCCTTTGCACGATTTTGTATATAAACATTAGTCCACAGTGGCTGATTTGGAAACTCTAAAAGAAGCGTTTGTGTATCTGTTGACATATTGTTATTGCAAATAATCAGTCTTCGTGGAATGGCATCATAAAATGTTCCAGCGCCACCTGAATTTCTCAGGCATCCAAAACTACTCCCCCCTACATAAACACATTCAACAACAAAGAGGAAAAGAGAGAAAATAATTAGCTAAGAAAACAGAACGACATACACATAACAAAGGGCTACAAAGCTACTAAAATGATTTGAAAGATCCATCTCAAATCAAGAAACAATAGCTAAGCCGAAAACATTAATTCGTGACCTCCGACATCAATCCTGAAGTGAGGACTTGAGATTGACCCAAACCAACAAGAAAGAGTAAACATGTGCATTAGGCTTACCATGAAAAAATATATCCTGATCATCATGCTTGTTGAAGACATTTATTGAAATTCTTCCACCGCCACCTCCAGCAAAGCCACTACCCCCAGATGCACTTAACTGGCCATTTCCAGTCCTGTTCCAAAGATAAAGAAGTTCCTTGGTGACCAATAACATTTCAAACATGCCTCCATGAAATTTCGTCTGTTCGTTAAATTAACAACTATGAGGGATTGCCAAACAGGTTATTTCTCTAGGGTGTATACCGGAAAACAAAAGAGTCTAAACACATGGATAAATCTGATCCTTTATTTTCTCAATCTCACATCAAATAGGACTAGGAAACCCTTGGATCTTTTATCTGGTATATAGGAGGACCAAATTCAAGCCTAGCCTCCCTTTGACCTATCCTAATCATGCCATATTATACATCATGCTTCTTGCACAGCTATTTGATATGCTTCCAGCAAAAAGATTTGTCAATGTATCGTAAACAGATTGTTTACCCATCCCAAGATGCATATCAATAATACAAATATGACAATGACCACAGGGATAATGTTAAGTACACAGTCAATGTTGGTCCTAGACCAACTTTGTGTGGACAAAGAATTTTGGTGCCACTCTGCCAACCAATATCTCAGTGGTGGCGTGGCAAACAGAATTTTGGTGCCACTAAATTGTCCTCAATTGGCAGCTTGAAACTAGACAATAACTCAGATAGACAATAATCTAAAGCTCGGACCATATAACTGTGCGGACAGTAAATTTTGAACTTCAACCATGCTAGCTTTCATTGCTATTTACATATATTTGTAAGTGTTGCACAACCTATAACAGTGTATCTCTTTTTAAACAACAACAACAACAACCCAGTAAATCCCACATTGTATCTCTTTTTATACATGACACAATAATCCCCAATCCCCCAGTGTATCTCTTTTTATACATGACACAATAATCTCTTTTCTCTGTTATGTTGCATTTGCTTGAGAAGAATTTGAAACTAATCATCAAGCAACTACATACCTCATTTGTTGAAGATGGTATTAAGTTTCAATACGCATAAACTAAAAAAAAATGATGAATGATCAATCATGTTCTGAGACAGTCAATCAACTAAAGCATAGAATATTACACAATAACACAATATAAAGGGCAAAGTAACATACATTTTATTTGCCTTGATAAATATGCTGCCACCAGATCCTCCTCCTCCCTTCAAGCCCCCACTGCCTCCATCGGCCAAGAGACTTCCGCTCATCTCGATCGAATCTGTCACGTTTAGCCTAATCCTCCCACCGCCTCCCCCACCATAATCCGTCTCCTTGCTCGTCGTCCCACCCTTACTCCCAAAACTCCATGGTTCATCCAACTCCTTCCAAGCATATGCATCGCCACCCCACACATCCTCTGGAACCCTCACATTATCAGCCAAACAATTTGCCCCTCTACCGCCATGACCACCCCCAGCCCCTTGCAACCCCACTGGTGTCCCACTCGTCTGCTCTGGTGGTGCACCACCAAAAGCACTAACATTAACCATCGAACCGGCAAGAAAGCTAGCATTGGAGGCCACAACCCAAAAAGCACCAGCAATGACGGTCGCATTGCTAGCCAAAATAAACTTACCGCCCAAATTAACAGTGATAGAGCAACCAGAATTAGGGCAACTAATAACAACCCCAGTCCCAATCGCTAAGCTACCACTTCCTTCTATATACACATCACTAGTCAAATCTAAGTTATAATTCAACTCACAGAGAGAGTCGAGGGAGCCGACACCCTTGAGATCCTCGTGGCACGTCACGGACGGCGGCAGCGGTGGGAACGCCGGGGGCAGCGGTGGCGGAGGGTTGTAGTCGCCGTGGAAATTGAGAGCGCCGTCCTCCCAATCAAGTATCGAGAATTCATCATCGCCGGAGGCGAATTCATAACCTAATTTAGGGCTAAAGGCGAAAACTACGAAGACGTAGATAGGGATGAGACGGGCGAGGGCTGATCTTCGCTTCACCATTTTCCACCTACCAGAATCGCAGATTATTCAACTCACGGCTGAAATCATCGGATCAAAACAGCTGAATTCGGAATTAGGGCACGAAATTGGAAGGCGCGAACGAAAGAAAGAGTAAAGTTTGTCGGTATGGATATTCGGTGTAACTAGGGAATCGAGAATCGGGAATTCAGTGGAGAGGAGTGATATTGAAATGGAAAAATGGAATCAAGAGCTTCCACCGAAAGAGGGACACGGAGTGTGGGAGGGAGAAATGCGGTTATGTGGAGGAGTTGAGAAATGAAGCCTCGCGGCTTTTCAGCGGGCATGGAAGGAGAGCCAAGCTGCTTTGCACTGCCAAGTGTGCATTGTGGCTGTGACTCAGAGCTCAGGGCAGGGGGAGAGGGAGTATCATTCACGCGCCCTTGCTTTTTTTTTTTTTTTACAGGCGAAAAGTGTTCTTAAGACATAACACAACCCTGATCATCCTTTCGGATGATGTTACAAAATTCCCTATTCAAAGAGAGAGTATCCATATTACAACTGTCATTAGATCTAGCTATGAAATCTGCTGCTATATTAGCTCCACGGAAACAATATTTAAACTCTATGTGCTCAAATTCCGATTGCATCTTCTTGATTAGCTCAATTTGCCACCATATCTCCCATCTGGGCCTTGCATTATCGTTGATAGCCTTGATTACTTCCAAACAGTCACCTTCTATTATTACTCTGCGTAAACCTTTTTGCCAAGCCATTTTCGTACCTGCACAAAATGCAGCTGCTTCGGTTTGGATAGCGGAGCCACTATCTAGCTGCTGCTGAAAAGTGTCCATCACAACTCCCTCACAATCCCTAAGTATTCCACCTACCTGGCAGAAACCAGTAGGTTTAGTTGAGCCATCTACATTAATTTTGTAGGTGGCCCTAGGCGGTTTTTTCCATCTGATCACAGACCTTCGTCTGTCTAGTTTCGGACTTCTATTGGGATTGGCATTCAACCAATCTCTCACCTGCACATAAGATCGAATCGCAATTTGTGAGATAGACTCGATGTTTTTACTTTTGAAAATTATGTTGTTCCTGGTTTCCCATATTGATTGCCAAATAAAACAAAGGTCCTCAAAATTCGGAATAGATGGTTTAGAATGTAGGATTTCTTTAATGGTTATAACCTGGTTATTATTGTAGCTTATAGATTTACCAGTTAGTTGTTCATAGGCCGCTATGATTCTTTTGGTGATGGTGCAATGCTGGAAAAGATGATCACTATCTTCATCTTTGTCATTGCAAAGATAACATTGGGACGGAACTCTATTGAAAAAACGGTTTAGTCTTTCTTTTGTTGCAATTCCATCATGTGCTATTTTCCAAACAAGGTTCTTGATCCGGGGAGGGAGATTTAGATTCCAGATCCATTTTCCTTTTTCCTCATTTTGGTTGCGATTGTTTATAATATGTTTGACCGATTTGGTCGTGAAGTGATCGTCCTCATTAAGTTTCCAAATCAGTCTATCACTGGCCTCCCAGGAGGGAATTTTGAATTTTAGAATCTGGGCGACAATATTATTTGGAAAGAGATGTTGAAGGATTTGTAAATTCCATTGTTTATTTTGGTTGATTAGCTGATAAACTTTTAGGTTAGGATCATGTGAAAGTTGATAGTTTTGAAGATTACATCCTACCACCCAAGGATCATTCCAGACGTTTATCGTATTCCCATTTCCGACTATCCAATGTAAACCTTGCAAAAATTGGTTACGAAGTTGTAGTAGGCGGCCGAATTGCCATGAGGGATTTGTAGGAGTTGCTTCCATTATATTTTGGTCTTGAAAGTACTTTTCTTTAATAACTTTAACCCATATATTGTCATTATTAGTGTATAATTTCCATAAGAGTTTCATCTGAAGGCTAATATTGAGATCTTCAGCTAATCTTATGCCTAGGCCACCTTGGTCTTTTGGTTTACAGATTTTATCCCAACTTATTAGCGGGTTATAACGTTCTGATTCTAATTTGTTCCAGAAAAAATTCTTGTTAACTTGATCAATCTGGTGGAGCACCCCTTTGGGGAGTAAAAAATTCTGCATAAGATAGTTAGTTTTTGAGCTGAGATTTGCAGTAATAAGGGTTACACGACCAGCCTGGGTTAAGGACGAAGCTTTCCATTTAGATAGTTGTTTTTTGAGATTTTGTATGGCATCTTGGAACATCTAATTCTTGATTCGTCTGCGGAGTAGAGGAATCCCCAAATATTTTTCCAGAGTTCTAGAGACCGGAATATGCATTTCATTAGCTAGAGAGTTTGCTAGGGATGGGCTAATGTTTCCCGAAACTTGGATAGAACTCTTGCTGTAGTTTATTGTAAGACCGGAAAGGTTAGAGAATTTATTGAGTATGTTCCGAATAGTATGGATGCTTTTGTGGGATGCTGGTGCAAAGATTATAGTGTCGTCGGCAAAGGTCAAGAAGGGAATAGGCGTACCATTTTTAGCAATCTTGATCCCTACTAAGGCATCATCTAATCTTGCTTCCTCATGTAGTTCTGCTGCTAGGTTCTCCATTACAAGTATGAAAATGTACGGTGCTAGTGGATCCCCTTGTCTAATGCCCCTTTCTAGTCTAAATTGAGGACCCGGTCGGTTGTTAACAAGAACCGAAAATGTTGTGGTTGTTAAGCAGCTCATGACCCATCTAATCCAGCGTGAGTCAAAACCAAACTTGATGAGTATGGCTTTAATGTAATCCCAATTAATCTTATCATAAGCTTTTTCCATATCAAGCTTTAGTGCCATCAAACCTTTTGTTCCCTTTCGCTTGTGAAAACTGTGGAATATTTCATGTGCGATTAGCGTGTTATCCTATATGGATCGTCCTTCCACAAAAGCTCCTTGGAAAGGATTGATGAGTCTAGGTGGAATATTCTTCATTTTGTTTGCTATGAGTTTAGAAATTATTTTATAAATGGTGTTGCACAGGCTAATTGGCCTGTAGTGGTTTATGTTGGACGGATTATCTGTTTTGGGTATGAGGGCTATGAAGGTTTGATTGATCTCAGAGAGTAAAGTCCCGGAATGGAAAAACGCTTTGACAGTTCTGCATACAGGTTGTCCAACTATGTGCCAGTATTTGCTAAAAAATTCCGGTGGGTAGCCATCCGGTCCAAGAGTTTTGTCTGTAGCCATATTAGTAACAATGTTTTTTATTTCCATATTTGAAGGAGTTGAGAGTAGGATATTGTTCTCTTCCTCAGTGATTTTTGGAAGTTCGTGAGGTAGATGTTCAGGGGTTATGCTTGGGCAATGTGGTTTAATAAATCTTTCGGACATTTCTTTAGTGATTTGGTTAGCTATATCCTCCGGATTAATAAGATTCTCACCATCCCTAGAAGTAAAGGATGATGTATAGTTTTTAAAATTCTTAACCTTCACTACTGTCTGGTAGTAATTAGTGTTCCTATCACCCAGTTGAAGATGCTTGGTCTTAGCCCGTTGCTTCCAGAATTTATAATTGTATTCTAGAAGAGCTAGTTTTTTCTTTTCTAGATTCACAAGTTTTCGGTTATCCCATCTGGATAGTCTGCCCCAAGGAAGTTTAGCTTGAAGGGTTAAGATTTTTTTGTCAACTTCAGAGAGCTGCTTTAAGATGTTATTTGAATGTGTTTTGCACCAGTTTTTGGTGTTATTCTTGAGTAATTTCTGTTTGTTCATGAGTTTGTAAGCATGAGAGTCAGTGAAATTGTTCTCCCAAACTTGCTTCACCATTTTCTCATAGATGGGATTAGTAGTCCATGCCATCTCAAAGCGGAAAGGGGCACCTTTATGACTATTTTTGTTACCTATTTGAAGTGTGATTGGGCAGTGATCTGACAAGGAAAACGGGTGGTGGTGGACATGAAGGTCCGTGAGTTTTGTGATGATGTCTTGATGAGCAAGAGCTCTATCGAGACGCTCATAGGTGTTATCTCTGTCATCATTGTGCTTTCTCCAAGTGAAAGGGGATCCAGTATAAGGGAGGGTATGTAGGTTAAGTTCCTCTTTAAGGTGTCTAAGTCTACGAAATCTGGTAAGTGATGGAGTGTTGCCTCCCACCTTCTCAGTATCATTCTCAACGTCGTTCAAATCATCCATTATAAGAACCGGTAAAGAGTGTCGGTTAGCGACTTCTATGATGTTGTTCCAAAATCTGTTTTTCTCTTGCTCAATAGAGGGTGCATAGACAAACATAATTGCCATGTCAAGAGAGTCTATGGTGGTTTTTAACATACAGAATCTGCTACTCTGTTCTAATACAGTGGTGTTCTGGTTAGCTTTAGTGTTTTTTAATAGGATCCAGATTCCACCTTTTGCACCTACAGAAGTAATGAAAATGTTCTTATGGAAGCCAGATATGTGTAGTTGGCTATCAAGAGGAGGTTCAGTAGCTTTTGTTTCAGCAAGAGCTAAGATATCAAGCTTGTTACTGTGTCTGAGATGGTTTAGTTCTTGCCAGATGAGAGGCTTCCTAGAGCCCCGTATATTCCAATAGCCGATATTAATCATGAAATCTTATTGAGAGCTATGCTACATAGCTTATTGGAATCATTTCGCATTATATTGAGAATTTTATATAATTGAGCATCAGTACCATGCTCAAGCATTTTATTGTTGTCATTGGATTGTAATTGAATTGAAAGGAGATGTTGGTTACCTGTCCCGCTGTTCACGTTTGTATTCCTATGTGTGTTCATAGTATGCTTGCTTCTGTTCCATCTCCAAGTTTTGACTTCCTTCACCATGGTTGAGCTGCAGTTTTTGCTTGTAGCAAGAGTATTTATTGATTGGTTACAATGCTTTTTGGGAATATTGATGTTGGTGTAAAGGTTGTTTTTGCTTCTCCCCACACCAGTTCTATGATGAAAATCGGTGGGGATACGCAGACTTGTTTTGAGGAAAATAGACAGAGTCATACCTATCCACTGGCATCGAGTAGAGTTGATACTTGAGACTGGATTATCGTTTGCCATACAAGACGTAGACTCATCAGACTGGGTTACTTTGAACTCATGGTCAGTATCACCAGTTTCCTGATACTTGGTAGAGATAAGTACTAGTGAATGATAAACATAAGAGCAGCAATTAAGATACCGGACTAGCAATCTTTGATTACATATATTGGTGACATGGAAATATCAATTGTTGGGAGTTGTATGTGTCAATGTTTTTATGTAATGGTAGAGTATCGAGTCATGTTGGAAAACACACACAAAAGTTGTAGTGAGTTTGGAGCCTTGTTGAGACTCACAAACAAAAAAGGTTGTGAGTATGAAGCCCTGTTGGGACTCACATACTAAAATGGTTATGAATATGGAGTCCGGTTGGGATTCACAAATTCGCATGGATAGTGTTAAGTCTTCTTAATCTAAAACATATTTGATCTAGGAGTATAGGATGGTAGATTAACTAATATCGGTTTTAAGACGTAGGCAAAATTTAACTAACAAGATACTAATATATATTATACACATATAGTATATGCTAAAACTATATGTTAGAAGTGTAGTTATAAACTATGCTCACATATATGTTAAAGTATATGTTATGTGTAGTATAATATGTATGTTGGAAGACTTAGCCTATTGGTTTGACCTATTCTACCGAGCCCGTACTGATAATGGGCAGCTCCACTAGAAGCCCGGAAGCTTTGAGCTCTCTCCAGCTATTCGACGCAGCGTTTTGGTTATGAAGCTTCGCCTATAAAGCTGAAGCGCTACTAGGGTTTCTCTAACCTAATTTCAGTTCCGCCAAAGCAGAGAGAGAAAGAAGAGAGAGAGGCTCTGGGAGCTAGGGTTTCTGGTGCTCCTCGGCGGCGATTGTGAAGATCCGGCGACTTCTAAGGTGAATCTCCTAGCGAGACCTTAGATCTCGTCCACAGCAAGGAAGAACAAGGCTTCAGTCCCTCCATCGGCGAAGATCTTCTTCTCCGACGAGCTCCTTCGCACAGATCTGACCTGTTCTTCAGATCTGAGGAGTGTTCTACCTTTTCTTGCTTTATACCTTCACTTTTCTCTTGTATCTTGTTCTATACTTGCTTGCCTTGACTGATATTGGTTCATCGGCAACCTTACTCTGTAACACCGTTAGTACTTAGTGGATTTGACTCGGTGCCTCCCTGCTGAGGCCCCGTGGAGTAGATCTTCGGATCGAACCACGTAAATCTGCTGTGTCGCTTTCTTTATAGTTTATCTTGGTTGTTTTACTCTAAAACCCTAACTTCTTACCTCCGGTCTGAGAGGTAGGAAGTCGATCTCGAATCTACAGATAGGAGTATGGATTCCTGTTGGGATTCACATACTAAGATGGCTATGAGTATGGAGTCATGTTGGGACTCACATACAATTTGTACATCATTCAAGCTTTCACACTCCATTTTGATAAATAGAATATATAGAATAAAGATGTAGAGAGACATATTGTGATTGATAGTAATACTAGCAAGCAAGCAGAGGGCCATTTTCTTTTCTTTCCTAATATAATAAGAGGTGTTGTGGATATTAAGTTTAGTGGGGTTCATATCCGGGTAGGATTCACATGAAAAATTAAAGACATAAAGAACTTTCCAGATGCTGAAGTGGTTACAAGCAATTATGGTCATAACAAGCAGTTCAATCATGTCATTGTAGCTAAAGTTCCAACTCATAAGAAACAGTTTAAGGATTCTAAACATTATAACCATAGAAATTTCATAATTGGTTTCAGATATAACCTCATAATTGAGAATTTTAAGCATGCAAAAGTGACCCACATTCTTAAGATACTCAATATTAGGAAGCAAGGCTAAAGTGGTACCTGTTTTAGTCTTCAATTTGCAAGAATCCACACGAAAAGAAAAGAAGAATACGAGCGTCTGAATGAACGCAGTTTCTAAGAACTAACAAAATTATACTTTGAAATTGGGCTACTAAAGATGATAACAATCATTGGATTTGGAAACTAGATATGCTACCGAAGGTTAAGAACTTTATGTGGAAACTCATCCAAAATGGACTACGTACAAAGGCAAGATTAGCCCAACGTGGTAGGGCTATTCCTAGTACTTGTTCCATATGTGGAGATGCAGTTGAAGATGATACTCATCTCATGGTTGAATGTCAACCGCATATTATCTCAGACATCCTCTCTGAGTCCGAGAAGTGCAAGATTGAAGAGCTTATTTCAGTATCCAGGGAAATCAAGCCAATTCTAGAATTTATAGGAAAATACATGAATAAGAGTTCCAGATCGTCCATTGCTAACAGATGGTGGAGCCTATGGTTTTACCGAAACAAGCTATCGTTTGAAAGCAACAACTTTCAAATAAACAATGTCATTCACATGGCAAATTCGGTAGCTGACAATTGGAAAAAGACTTGTGGGTTTACTGATTTGGAAATGCATCAAAATAAAACAATCAAGGATAAACACAGTAATAGCAAAACACTGAAAAGAAAATGCTGCTGGAAAAAACCTTTGCTGGGCACCTTCAAGTTGAATTTTGATGGGTCTTCCCTTATCCGCCAGTCTAGTTCCGGAGGATACATCATCCGTGACTGGCATGGGAGACCAATCAAAATCGGATTTGAAAAACTAGGTCAACAATCCCCTTTAATGGCAGAAGCCCGTGCTTTGTTATTAGGGGTTCAAAATGCAGTGAAACTGGGAGTTAAAAATCTGAAAATTGAAGGGGACTCAATGATTATTATCAATCACTTTCGAGAGAACACCAGGTGCCCATGGGAAATCGATCTCATTATGTCAGAGATTAAACTACTCATCCAAAAAGTGAATCAATTCTCGTTCTCTCATATTCCCCGCAAGGGCAATGCTGTGGCTGATAAGGTTGCACACCTTAGCCACGGCGCCTGGGGAAGCGAGAACATTCAGGATCCTGCCCTGCAGGACCTCATCCACAAGGATGCTATCGGGTGAAATTCTCACCCGAATTCTTTCCTAATAAAAAAAATTATACTTTGAAAATTACTATGAAATGGATTGAATATAGTAAGGCAAAAAAGAAGAAAGTACTGTTAAAAGTGGCAACTAACAAAATTATTGTGAAAAAATAAAATTGAAAAAATTAATATTGATATAGCATGTACAGAAGATTATTTTTATTAAAAAGCTCAATCAAATGGACAATAAAGAAGTAAAATATAATTTGATAATTACTATGAAATGGATTGAATATAGTAAGGCAAAAAAGAAAAAATTACTATGAAAAGTGGCAATTGTGAAGATCGAACCTAGCACAAGTGGTTGACTGTATGTAGAATTGACCATCTAAGCTAATGTCAATTAGTGTTTCACATACCTACTTTGATAACTATAACAAAATGGGGTGGGTTGTGCCCACCCCTCAATCTGTTCCCGTAAGAACCTCCATCGTCCTTCCTCTCTCATTTTGGTCCTTCATTGAAGGGTCATAGAGCTCCTTACCCCTCTCACCCTCTCTTTGATTCATTCTCAATCCCGTCCTCTCTCCTCCATCACTACAACCATTGACGATCTCTTCGGCTCCATCTTTCTCGTTCTTCTCTCTCCGTGTCGATCTCTCTGACTTTGCACCATAAGCTGGAGACCAAGCTTCCTAATGTAGTGGACTATGTAAGGTTGAGACTCATCGCCTCCGACACCGAGGCATTCTTCTGTCCTAGTAGTGCCCCTCCAATGGTAGTTGGTTCTCCTTGATGCTCACGAATGATGTACCCTGCTGTTTACGTGTCATAGCCCTTGTTTATGCAATTAAAGTTAATTTTACGTGTTTCTATTGGTGTTTTTATCCCATATCAGATTTCATTTCTTTCTAGGTGATATTGGGTCATTTACGCTTGTCTGTTACCTTTTATCTATGTTCTTAGTCTTTTCCCGATTCCTTAGATTTTGGCGTGTAAGAACTTCCATGTTCTGAATTGATGTTGAATTGTTGTGATCGAAAATTTTTCCTAATTCTACTTGTCCATATGCTCCACCGGGTCATGGATAATGACGCTTTTTGCCTTTGGTTTGGTTTTTCAAAAATTTATGTACTATTTTCTTTGATATTCTTATCACTTATATCCATACCTTGTAAGTTTTGCTCACTTATCGGGTCTATCTTTCTCATGAGATTTAAGGTGTCATAGGTTGGTAGCATTTGATTAATAAGTAATTTGGGATTTCCTCATTTTGGTCGCATAGTTCACATCTTGTAGGAATGGTAACTTCTTTATTTGCCGGTCGGGTTTTGGTAGGGAGTCCATCCAAATATAGTGTCTAGATAAAGTTCCTTATCTTTGGGGCAACTGACGAGCGGTAAACCGGTCGTGGAATTGGGTAACCAAATTTCCGAAAATAAATTTTGAATACGCAAATTTCAAATCCCGTCTAGTTTTTGAATGTTAGTTTCTTCGAATCCCGCTTCTTCGATCAATTCGATTTTTAAAACCGAAAAGGATATCGTTATCTGAAATTATTTTAAATTCTCGAGGTGAAAGGACAGAATCGTTCGTCAAGTTTTGAAATTCAGGCCAGAATTCGCTCTACGAGTTTTAAATCCGATTTAAATTCATTTTTAATTTTCTTTTCCCGAAATTTAGGATTTGAAAATCTGAGCCTTTACATTTTATTCGGTATTTATGGTTTTTCATGTTTGTTTTAGACTCAGTGATGTTGCATGTATTAGTAATTAGGACAAGTATCAGTGTGAGAACACCGGGTCCCCAATGGACCTTAAGCGAATTTAGGGTGCGAAATCCCTCCTTTCAAAACATTAACTCTTTGGTTTAGAAACAACCCGTACTTGAATTACAAGATCCAAACGAAGGTATCCATTCCTTTGAAACGTAACCCAAATTCTATAACATGGATCGTTTCATGTGTTGAATGCAATGAATATATGAATTAAGTGTTTTTATCTATTTATATACCTTTGTGCTTAAATCCTTCAACTAAAGTTAGGGAATTTAATTACTTGTTTGCAATTAGATTGAAAGAGATAATTAATTTTGAATTGGATACTAATTAGGTTTATGAAATGAGAGTTTGAATAACCTAATTAAGAAAAGGGCATAAAAATTAATTAATTTATCGAAAGATGATTGATTGCTTTGCTTGGTTGATCAAAGTTAACTCTTTTATAGATAAAGGTGTGATCTTTGTGTGATTCATTCTGTTTGCATGCATGACTATTGTTGTGATAATCCCTAAACCTTAGAAGTTTTTCCTATTGATTAAAATCTAAAATTTGCAACCAACCCCTCTTCCCCCCCCCCCCCTCCCCCCTTCCCCCAAAAAATCTATATTTTTTACATCTTCTCACTATTTCTACACCTTTCTAAAGTAACTAAATAAGGAATTGAATCTTTCCCGTTGAAGAACCTAACTCGGGCGGGGTCTTAATATTATAAATTTGTTTGCTTGCTAGGTCGATCAAGAAATTAACCCTTCCAACCGATAGGCTAGAGGTCAAAACGTTGTTGTTTCATTTCTGAATAGCTATTAGTATTTCCTTGAATTCTTCAATCCTTCATGCTAGGATAAGGACCAATCAAGTATGAGGGCCGCTATAATTGCTTGATATGAATTTGTTAAATGCAACACTATGCTAAAAGTTGTCTTCTCTGTTTATTTGAATGGCTATTTGTTTTTGTTTTTTTTAACCATGTTCAACTTTTTTGAATTTGTATTAAGATCAGATCTCTCCATAAGTTACCACTAATTTTCAGCTAGTTTCTGTCCAGAATGTTGTGCCATTGGAAGGAAGTTTTAACTATAATTCAACATCAATTTATGTGCGACAACTATCTTTTACAGGTCAATAGGCCAATTTTATTTTATGGAAATGAACACACCTTCGGGTGCTTTTAGTTTCTCACATTTAGGGCAGTTTCTTAACTTCCTTTTTTTATATCTAGATTTTAACAGGTTTTGTTTTTAGATTGAGCATCCTGTTACTGAGATGATTGTAAGTTAGGATCTTGTTGAGTGGCAGATTCGTTTTGCAAACGGGGAAAGTCTTTCAATTGCTCAATCAAAGGTGCCTTTGGATAAATTACCTACCCAATCTGAAATGTACAATCCTTGCCGGAGTTTTTTTTAAATATTTCTGCTAGCTTTCGAATGTTTCAAGTATTATCTAATATGGATAATCAATCAAATATGCCTTTGAGTAATGATTATCGTCTAGGCTTTGGATAGTTATTTTAGTTTAACATAGTCTACTAGCACTTGGTACCTAACGAGTTAGCATTTTCTCTTACTATACTACCTAAACTCCTTGTCTAACCTTGTTTCTTTATGGAAATGTGATTGAACTAGTTTGTTTCCTTACAATATCATGATTTTAACATAATTGGTTTCTTTACGGAAAATTTGCATAACTATACCGAAAAGATTGAGGGTTTGCAAAACTAGCATTGCTAGTGGAAAATTTGCAAAAGGGGGGAGAATTGCTAGTTTTGCAAATATTTTAGTCACCCTTTCAACCGGTTACAAGTTAGGGGAAGAGAGAGAGGCAAGTGGTACCAAATTTGAAGGGGATCAAATGGGAGATTGCCAAGTGTTGAACCTTAAATTTTAATTGTTTTAAAATAATTTTCATTCATTTTTCATTTGTTAAAATAAAAAAATAAATTTATTTTTGAACTTAATGTAATTTTATCTATCTATAGACACCCACTTTATATAAGTTTATGGAAAAAAAATTTCGAAGTGAGATTATTTTCTGAACAGAGAGAGAGAGAGAGAAATACATGACTTATGTGTCAGTCAATACGTTCTTCGTGCCTCTAACGTCTATTTATTTGCAAGTACAGG
The DNA here is from genome assembly GCA_963922045.1 of Persicaria maculosa. NCBI lineage: Eukaryota > Viridiplantae > Streptophyta > Magnoliopsida > Caryophyllales > Polygonaceae > Persicaria > Persicaria maculosa. The sequence goes on along the minus strand of OY998259.1, from coordinate 47,942,291 downwards.
TATATCCCGTGCCAACTTTTTTTACTCTAACATATGAACTCAAGTCCGAATATAACAATAAATGACATGGACTCAGAAATGCACCTAAGTCCAAACTTACGTGCCAGATAAAATTTATGTGCCAGTTATTATGGTTTACGTTCCACCAATATCTAAACTTGTGCCATAAAAATAATTTTTCATGCCAATGATATTTCGATGCCTACGAATTGCTAACAAATCCATAAAGTCAACGAATCATACAATGGGGTTCTTAAGTTGCTGGCACAGTATAACGTTCGGTCGGCACATAATATTAAGTTTCTAGCACGTATTTCATATTGGTTGGCATACAACTGATCACTGGGTTGTTTGTGTTTTCGATCCACCTTCAATTACACCACTTCCACTTTTTCTCTCTCATCCACCTCTCTCCTCTGCGAAAAGCTTATCTCCTCTCTCTTTCCTCTCTATTCTATGCATTTAATGATTCCTCTCTCTCTCTCCTCTGCCATCACTTGCAGATCTCCTCTTTCTTTCTTCTCCCTCTCTCTTCATTTAATGTAAGACATCATTACAATTAACTTGTGAAAGGAAGTCATATCCACCCGCTATTTCTGTAATATTTCAAACACAAATGATACTTTTGCAAAATTTGGAGGGGGAGAGTTACTTTTGCAAAGAGTTTAAATTTTTGGTATATTCATAGCTAATTACTCTTTCTTTACCTTCCCCCTTTAGAGACTGAAAATGTGGTTTTTCGTTGTCTCGTATCTGAAGTACATATTGTTGCGTATGGAGTTCACTGTGGTTACCCTCTACTATTGGAGACTATATTGTATCGTTTGTGAAACTCTTAATTTTTATTCTTTGTTGCACTATATGTGACTTACTTTGCTTCTAATTAAATTGACTATTGTAGCAAGAATAGTTACTGATGGTCAAGTGCCTTCTTCCTTCATAGAATTGTTGGTCTATGTAAATTTTGTACATTTATTGTATATAAATTATGTATTTTTTTGACATTTTATTATATATATAAATTTTGTATAATTAATGAAATTTTATTATATATGTAAATGTTATATAATTAATGAAATTTTTATTATATATGTGAATTGTGTGTATTATTTTATTTTTTTAAAAAAGTATTGGACTTCTTAACCCGGGTTAGAAAAATTCAGGCTAAAAAGCAGGGTTTTTTCTTATATTTTTCACCCACACTTTAGCTACGATAGCTTTCTGTGACATATGTGTCTAGGGGTCGGTTCGCCGTCGTTTGGTCGTGACTAACTTTCTAGCCACGGCTAGTAGCCGAAGATACCAAATTTTGCCACCGTCAAATTCGCCACGCCCCCATTAACCATCGCAGAGCCAAAGCTACATGCCTTTTGCCACTCCATAATGGGCTTTTACCACATGTTTTTGCCAAAGCAAATTTATTTTATTTTTGTAGTGTACGTCCGTATTTGTTCACTTTTCGTCTAACGTCATTAGTTATATGTTGGTGTATGTAAATGATTTAATTATAATAACGATTGACCTACACCTTTAGTGCTTCATCAACAAGCTGCAGAATGCATTTGCTCTCATAGATCTAGGTGGCACTACACTTCTTTCTTAGGTTGCAAATCATCAGAACATCATTTGACATTAAATTGTTCCACGGTAGTACCTCTACGATGTTCTTGCCCGGTGCAACATGCTTGAGTCCAAGCAAATATCCACCCCTGCTGACCCCTCCGCCTTTGCCGTGAAGGGAAGCCCTTCCAAGATCCCACCCTTTACCGTCACACAATTAGATCCCTTCAATATGCAACTATTACTCGCCTCGAAATTGCCTACAACAGTTCATGCATGCCCTAACAACTCTTCATTGGCAACACATATTAGAGTACATTAGGACTTTTAACTTTTGGCCTTCACTTCATGCCTACCAACGCTCTATTCTTTCTCGCCTTTTTCAATGTCGGCTTGGTTTTTGACATTGATGATTGTCGTTCCCAATATGGCTTCTCCATACGCCATGGTGCCAACCTAATAAGTTGGAAATCCCGTAAATAAAAGGTTACCGAAGCAGAGTATCATGCTCTAGCATACACTACGTAATGTTGAACTTTTATGGATCAAATAGCTCTTGCGTGAGCTTCGAGCTTTTGTTCACCATCTGCCATGCTTCTTTGTGACTATGTTGGTTCCATATTCTTGAGCGAAAATTAAATCTGGTAATCAAATCCCGATTCAGACATATCAAGTTGGATTTCCATTTCATCCGAAAGCAACTTGATTCTAGCGAATTGAGCATCAGCCGTATTTCTCTTCCACTGACTAGTTGGAAGACATCTTTACCAAAACTCTAGGTAATAATGATCAGGTAGCTCGTCTTCGGTCTAAGCTTCATGTTCGTCCTCACCTTGATCTTATTTGTTCATACAATAAGGTTGATCTCGACCTTTTCATGTTTCTATATTCCGACCAAAAGCTCTTTGCTATATAAATCGACAGAATGAGTGAAGATGTTTTACGCCGTCCATCTTTCTGTTCCCACTTCCCACCCAGAATAAAAGCACATGTTCATAGAGAAGGCTAGATCTCGGGTTCGCCGTTGGATGCTCCTCGTTCATGATGGAAGCTTCAAGGTATGCTTTTTGTTGAGAATATGAGTTGTGATAGATCTTACATTGATTTTAAAGAGAATCCAAGCCTTGTACATAAGTGGGTGGACTACTCCTCCTAACACCAATTGGTTTTAGGATGGAACCCCACTCGGCTTGTGTGCTCGACTTGGTTGGCGCGTGTTGCGCTTGAGCGCTCGTGACCCCCCCCCCCCCCCACGTCGTATGACTCACCGTGATTTAATATGGCATCAGAGCCGAGGTTCAATTAAGTGCGGTGTGGTTTGGTTTCCTAGTCTAGTTGGCTGGCCGCCTAAAGGCATTGAGTCGTCAAGTGCAACTAGCAATAATGCGTGGCCAGACAGCAGTTGCACTTTAGGGGGTATGTTGAAAATATGAGTTGGGATAGATCCCACATTGATTATAAAAAGAGTACATACGTGGGTGAACTACTCTTCCTAACACCAATTGACTTTAGGATGAACCCCGCTCGGCTTGGTTGGCGCATATTGCACTTGGGCGTGTGTGCCCCACGTCATTTGACTCACCGTGATTTAACAGTTTTTGATTTCTCAAACACTCGCAAACATGCACATCTAAAGGGTAATTACGGCTCAGTTACAATCTCAAAAACTCTAAAACTCGATGGAAACTTAAATTCCTGTGATTTCTTCTGTATAAGCATATAACAAATGCATTTACATTACATAATAAGGGGAATTCGATAAAGTAACCCGGGAAATCATGTTAGAGAGAAAAATGAAACATAATAGATATGTATGGGACGATGTAGAAAAAGTGACTAAAATTATAAACAAATTAAATTTGAAAAATTGAAAAAGAGGAAATGGTACTAACTCGACTAAATTTTGGGCCTATTTGCAAAATTCACGTAGCATGCCCAAAATTGGCTACATTAGACTAGTCTACCCTTTGCAAAAAAATTATCCGGTTTCTTGGCACTGTTGGTGACCGGCTGTAACGGGTTGAGGGAGGGAGAGGTATCCGATGGAGCCTGTGTTGGAAGTGAAGGAGGAGACGGGGCTAGAGGTCAATTGGTATAGGGTTGTTAGTGAGACGACGAGAGATCGATTGGTATAGCGGTCGAAGAAATCAAACCCGGCGACATCGACGATGGTTTCGGAAGCCGCGTGGGGTTCAGGGTGGAATCTGGCGGTCAGATCTCCCCAAATTGACATCGAATTTGGGCTTGTGAGAGTGGCAGAGTGGATTGGTGGAGTCGAATTCGGAGATACAAGATCGGAGATGCAGAATCCCTAAATCGGGTGTTAAGGCAATGACTCTCATCTCGCCATTGAAGGCGAAACTGGTGGTCGGCGAAGAGGAACTGCGTTCGAAGGAGACGTCTGCTCAATTTCTCACCATTGGGGCTTCAATGGTTTCAGTGCTTTCTAATTGCTCACTGGTATGCTTTCTAATTATCAATCGATCGACATCCGTCATGGTAAGAAACACTAGTCCATCTCCATCATTGCAAAAAAAAATAAAAATCTTTCACAACTAGCACAGATTCGTTGTGATAAACAACATAAGATTTCCTTTATCTTTTATATTCAGAAGTTCCTTATGTACCTTTAGTTTGACATGGCACTGCCGCCATAAATAAGGTGCAGGGCATGTTTTGTTTCTTTTTTCAACTTTGTTTTTGTTGAATATATGCAGAAGCTTCTCATCGTGAACTTCCTTCACTTTGCCTGCTTAGCCAAGCCTCTACTGAGGTATGGTTTCCTTCCAATTTCACGTGTTATTGTGTTAATACTAGCCTTTTGAATCTTGTTTGAAGTTTTTTTAAAAGTGTCATATTAAAATAGTTGAATCTTCTCCCATGTTAAGCCAAACACTGAGAAGGTGTCTTGATTCTGCTTTAGAGTAGTGCTGTAAACATTTAGGGACCGATAGTTGCATATTCACCTTTTGTTTTAGTTCATCTGCAACCTTATGGACGATCTAACTAGAGGTTTTGTCTCGGGCCCTTAATTGGTTGAAATAATACTATTTGATTTTGTGAATTGGCAGGTTGATTTTGTACTTAATTCTTCTTAAACCGATTAAGTCCCTCATTGATTATGGATGAGTTTGGTATTTCGAGTAGGGGTACTCGATGTCGAGTAACATTCTGCGTTTGGTGGGTGGCTCGATGCAAGAGAAGCTGATGGAGGCTTGGGAGTTTATGTGATGACTATGGCCCTCTGTCCGAATTGACTGAATGTAGCAATTTGCTTTTGTGCTCAATCCGAAAATACTTAGCTTACTGTAGTTAGCTAGTTTATGGCGGTGTTCAAGTTCTAATGGCACTTATTTGGGGTTGTGATTTTGCTGTGGGATTTTCTATTGCGGTGGGATATTATGCTTCGTTACATGTCTTCAACTCTTCGGTATATCCTTTGCTTTATGTTGAACCGTGGAATAATAGCTTTGCTCATATTTGACAATGACCATCTTTTTAGATTGTTACTGTCTATTTCTTTATCATATGTTAGTTTAGTTGTTGGTATTATTGAATTAAGTTTTATCACAATTGGAAGAAGAGATACACTCTAATGGTAGGATAGTTTTACAACAATGACAGGACAAATATACGATATTGGTAGGATGATAATGTAATCACCGAAATTCCAAAGTGTAGAAATAACTCATAAAGTACGGAAACTTGACATTCATGGTAGGATAGATGCACAAAAATGGTGGGATAAATGAAAACTAATGGTAGGATAAAACAACGATATTTGTAGGATCAGAATGGAAACCCAGTAATTCATGTATAACTTGACATTAATGGTAGGATAGATGCACACTAATGATAAGATATATTTGTACTATTGGAAAGATGTAAATGCATACTCATCGCCATTGATGAGTCCGATAGAGTCTGAGATAGCAGATCGAAGTCGATGCTGTTACCGCCGCGAGTGATTGCTCAGATGAGAAGGTAATTCAATCTTCCGTTGCTCTTGCGCAACTCAATATACGATATTATACGTTTTGTCTTGTTCCACATATAAGAAGTAGAATTGATACTGTCTTTCCATTGAACTTGTTTATTAATCTATATGATGCAAAATAGCCTATTAGCTCAATTGGTATAGCATTGTGTTTGCACACAGAGATGTGAGTTCGACTCTCACATAGACTAATACGGAGTATGTGTTCATAAATCTCTCTGAACTTATACAATTATGAACCTGGCAGAAAATATATATACTAATGGTAGAACAAATTTATGAACATGGTATGACAAATTCATAAATCTCTCTGGATTTATACGATTATGAACATGGTAGGAAATATATACACTAGTGGCAGAACAAATTTGTGAATCTGGTAGGATAAATTTATGAATATTTATGAACTTATAAAATTATGAACTATTAGGAAATATATACACTAGTGTTAGTATAAATTTGGGAATCTGGTAGGGATAAATTTATGAATATCTTTGAACTTGGTTGGATAGGGATAAATTTATGAATATATTTGAACTTGGTTGTGACAACAGAAAGTTATAACACAAGATCTTAATAAATTTGAGAAATGTAAGTTGACTTTCCTGCAACATTAACATCATGAGGGCAGTGCTTGATCATGTTTTCTATGGAAATTTATTTCTGTAAAGTGTTGGAAAATATCTCATGCCTATTATTTATTTATTTATTCCAAGTTTATTCACTCAGATTTATGAATGTATTCCCGCTTCTCTTGCCCACATGAAGACAACTACAAAGGATAGGTACAAGATCACTTACCCATCGCTGTCACTGCCACTGAACAAACTTCTTGCACTTTTCCAGGTATGGAAGGCCAGTTGTACACTATTGGTAGGACAAATATATTCTATTGGTAGGATGGAGACTGTATCGTTTCCTGGGATGAACGGGTGACTTTTCCCCCGTCCTTTCCGGTTCTCTCCTACACTGTCTCACTTTTTGCAGAGCATGTTATGGTGTTTCAGATCCTCCTCTCAAGCTTATATATGTTCTTGAGGGACACCCATCAATACAATCATTGCATTTTACCCTCATAAATGCTCTACCTTTTTCCAAAGGAGGAACCTTGTTTTGGCGCCAAAACTGCACTGACAGCCCGCCAAATCAGCTACAGTGAATCCCCTTCAGATTCTCTCCAAAATATCTCCAGGTATGAAAAGACAGGTTTAGCCTATTGGTAGGACCAATTCATTATATTGGTAAGATGGGCAGTGTACAGTTTTCTGAAATGAACGGAGGATGCCTTTTGGTGCCACATGTCACTGACAGCTACAGTATCCCCCCCTTTACCTGCTACTTTCCCATCCGGTTGCCCCAAAATTTTGCAAAACTAGACAATATTCTACCCTTAGTCAAAAACCAATGTACTAGTCTAGGTTTGCAATTTTTTTTTTTTGGTAACTTTTGCAAATCGCCCATTGAAAAATTGTGTAAAATAAAGGTTAAAAGATTATGAAATAATATAAACTCCTTAGGAAAGCGTAAAAGAGTTTATTCGTAAAAAAAATGGTGTTTATTTGATTATTATGAGAGATATTATAATAATTTTAAACCAAATAAACTAAAAACAATCACAAAGTAGCTTTTTCTTTTTTTAACACAAATTTTAATCAAAAAGCCCTATTAAACAAGCCCCGTACATATCTAATATTTTAACCCCTTTCATTTTAGTAGTTTAAAAACTACTAAAACTACCCCCCTACACACCCAATCACTCTTCACAACCAAGCAATAACAACACAATTGAATAGGTTAAGAATGCCTCAGGTAAACGTACCCGTGGCCGCAAGTAAACACTGTTAGTCATGCGTCTTCAAGAGCTCCACCAAGACATCAGCTGAGCTTCTTCAGCTTTTCCGACTCAAACTCTCCAGTGGTGTGTCCCGAGCTACCAGTCCCACTGAAACCCTTGCTATCTGTCTTGACCCGGCTCATCTCCATCTCACGAGTTGTTTGGCCTTCGCTACTTGAGCCGGATGGGTAGACACCATACTCGCTGGTGGTCCCCCCATACTCGCTGCTGCCTTGCTCTTGGCTTGCAAATGCCATTTGTCGGAATTTCGTCATGTCATCCCTGTACTGACTGCTATCGTAATCTGAGCTTCCGTATGAACCGTATACCGTGCTTTGTCCTGGCCTGATCCCTTCATTAAGGTCCGACAGGGAAACATCACCTTCCAGAGCTCGAACAACCTGTTCCGTTGTCAGTTTAAGGAAACATGATTAGAATAATTCTGTGAAGGAGTTGCAAAAAGAAATGCACAATTGGTCTCCTTTCAATTTCAACCTCTAGAAACTACATTTAGCCTCGTTTGTAGGTCTCAGAAATCTAAGGTCAGTATTCTTGCTTTGAGAGACCAAAATCATAAGGAAAACAGCAATTAACCAATAAAACCATCCTGGGGCTAAGAAGCAAAATTTTGTCTAAAACATGCGACCCCCAACTCCTAACAAAAGCCCGGCCGGGAGAGAAATTCTAATTCAAGATGTTGCAAAAAAAATCAATCGTGACCAACATAAGAAAACATATATCAGACACCTGGCTCATCCGTGGTCGGCGACGAGCTGAATGGCGGACACAAGCTGCAGCACAAGCAACCATTCGAGCCATTTCATTCTGGTTGTACCTCTTTTCCAGCCTTGGATCCGCAAGGGAATCAAAGCTATCATTTTCCAATGCTCTACTGAGCAAAGGTCTTGCCTACAATGACATCACAAAAGGATTATTCATCATCTCAAAACTACTTCCCTGCGTAGAACTCCACCACTTACTTATGCAATGTCATTCAGGCATTAGGATGGAGCAAAAGTAGTAACAAAATATATACCCAATCAACTAAACTGTCATCCATGTAAGTTTGTGTAGTGTCAATGGGGCGGCGTCCAGTGATCAGTTCAAGAAGCATGACCCCGAAGGAGAAAACGTCAGATTTATCTGTGAGTTTACCCGTTGAAGCGTACTCTGGAGCCAAGTATCTGCAAATTATTGGAAGTATACACAGTAAGACCAAGAAGAACTTATAAACAAAGTCTTTTTTTAATATCCAAACCACTATCGATTATACAGCCTGTAATATGGACAACTTTGGCACATTATCCACATGGAATAACATTATATATCAGCCGTTGATAATGAGAAATTCAATCCTAATCCAAGAGTCCGGCATATTTAAACATAGGCCCCTGTTACCCAAATCAGTCTGCTGAAGCCAATATTGCTTGGTTATTGTTTTGTTTATACAAAATTAGGAAAGAGTCGAGCAACATTGATTTGCAACAAAAGTGTCCAGGGACATCATTCTTACCCAAAAGTTCCCATCACTCTGGTAGATATGTGAGTGTCAAGTTCAGGAGAGAACTTGGCAAGTCCAAAATCAGCAACCTGCACCAACATATCCAAGCAGGGTGACATGAATATACCAATTAAATCAATGTATCTTATCCATAATTCATTATCTACATGCAGATATAAAATGGGATGACCTGCCAAACTGATATGCAGAATGAAGATTAAAGTCATACAATTGCCATAAAAAAGCAATGAAAGTAGAGAAAATAGCAGCAAAAGTTTGCATTGAGCAACTCACCATTGCCTCAAACTTGAAATCGAGAAGGATATTGGCTGCCTTAATATCCCGATGAATAATCTTCGGATGACCTGCATGAACAAACAGGTGCCGAGGGAGAGTGATTTAGCTAGTATTAAGAACAGGCATCAGTGTCATAGCACTCATTTAGAGGTAGAGAAGCAAAGAAGAAAGACAGACAATCCTCATGCAAATACGCCAATCCTTTAGCAGAACCCAGAGCTATCTTCAGTCTTGTTGACCAATCCATTGTTGGCCGACCCTTCCCTGCATTAAGATCTTGCGTAGTTAGATGGAAGAATAAGCAACACATCTGTCCTGAGGGCAGAAACTCAAACACAAATTAGGGGTTAAAATAGGTTTAAGATCATGGCACATTATCACATGTAACCAACAAACCACCTTATCATCATACAAAACCAACATAGCATCCCTACCAACGGGAAGGTAACAAGACAGGCACAAACATATAAGTAGTGGAGCAAAAGTGGAGCGAGATTCCTATAGCTATGAGATAAAGCATAACTAACCATGAAGATGAAACTCCAAGGTATTGTTTGGAACAAACTCGTAAACAAGCATTCTCTGCGAACCAGCCATGCAATAACCAACCAGCGACACAAGATGCCTATGATGCACTCGACTGATAATCTCAACTTCTGCCTGGAATTCCCGCTCTCCCTGCCCGCTACCGGCTTTCAGCGCCTTAACTGCCACTTCCTTCCCATTTGGAAGAACTCCTTTGTGCACGTATCCAAAACCGCCTTGCCCTAATATGTTAGCATCTGAAAAGCCATCAGTTGCTACTGCAAGTTCCTCATAAGTAAATGTGTTCTTAGAAAACCCCAATGACATTCCAGGGGAAGGTGGGGGAAGTTGGCCATCTGATCCTGAATAATTAGAGCCTGAACCCCCACTGTGGCTCATAAAAGGTGGAGGAGGAGGTGTCGGAGGTCGGTTAAGAGGTGGTCGTGCGGCTGCCGGGGGAGCCTTAGGCGGCATCATATATTGCTCAGCTGTAGTGGGATTACTCTGTTGCCAATGCTCATGCTGTGCAGGGCCTCCATAATAACCATCTAGCAGTAACACAAACAGAATTTCACAATTGATCAGCTAACTATAAATAATCACCTAAAAAAATCACACCAAATCAACTATAAACATGATAGTTTTCTCATTGTTGGTGGCAAAAAGATGCCCAAATAACCTAAACTTAGCTTATGATCATCTACATTCATCATTACTGATATGTATAAAACTAAAACTATCCCAGAACTCTGAAGTATGAATGAATGCAAGATGATATTTCATCCTTTGTGCTGATGGAAACATTAAGATCTGATCTAAACAGTAGACACACATCACACATCAAAATTCAGAAGCAAACCTCTGAAAATAAGAATAGAGCATCTTCCTTTGTTTCATTTTTTTTTTTGTTAAAAAAAATCAATTCAGAACTACGCCAGATAAGCCTCATTGCCTAATCACCAATCAGAAATCAGAGTCCATGTCAAAGACACGAAGCAGTAATTAACAGAGACTAACTCCCAATTGTAATCGAAATGTTGAAAAGTAAATCAATTTCAAGCAAATTCCGCGTTATTACAGGAATAATTAAGAATCAGTCAAACTAAACACAATCTTAGTACAAAATTGATGGTAGAGGTCAAACCTTTAGGTCCAGTAGCAGGAGCAGGAGCAGGAGCAGGGGGAGGCGGTGGAGGACGAGGCACATAGTAATGCTCACCTCCATACTCATCTCTCCTTCTCCTTCTCTTCTTCGTGCAGCAGAAACACAGCAAACCTAACAACACCAGAATCACAACTCCGCCAATAGCAATCCCGATAACAGCAGTTGTCGACAAACTTGACGAAGACGAACTCGAAGGAGGAGGAGGCGGCGAATGAGACGAAGAGGATTTCGTTGGCGGGGGCGGGGGAGACTTTGCGGAGCTAGAGGTCGGAGGCGGAGGGGGCGATGGCGTAGAAGAAGGTGAAGGAGGCGGTGGCGAAGGGGATCCTGAAGGAGGCGGAGTGGTCGACGGCGGCGGCGGCGGCGGAGATGGAGTTGATGGTGGAGGGGGTGAGGTTGTGGAAGGCGGCGGGGCTGAAGCAGGCGGGGGCGAGGCAGCTGGCGGCGGAGGAGAGGCGGTGGTGTTGGTCGCCGGGGGAGGTGGAGAAGCGGAGGGCGACGGCGACGACATTAAGTCAAGAAAACAGCCCTTGAGCCAAGAGGAAATTACGACAATGCCACTGCGGGCTGCGGCGGATAATAGGGAAAGAGAGGAATTAAATTATGAGAATATTTCTTTCCTGTGGATTGCAGTGGTGGTATTATTGTCGACTTTTGTAGCGTTTTTAATTTCCTTATTTTATTTCAAATGGTGGCCTGACGGAAGCCGGTAGTGGGGCCCACACGCCTGGCCCCCGTGCATTTTTCATATCATCTTCTGTTTCCTTTTCTCCGAGTTTACCCGTTTTCCACTCCGAAATCTAAAATTACCTATTTTTCCTTGAAATTGTAATTTGTAAATAAAGAGCGGTTATATTCGGGGTTTGAACTGGGATCTTTGAAATACTATTCGCAAGTCCTTTTCAGTGAGTCATGCCCATATAGACTTTTCAGTGAGCCATGCTATAGAGACGAATTTTGAGCGGTACAAAAAAAATCCTAGGGCTGGGCGATTCCGACAACTGTTTCCTAACGGTTTCCGTTCGTCCTCCTTTCTCTCCGGTCTACGTCTGTGGGAGCCAGGGTATTCTCGTGGGATCGTGCGAGGCTCACTAAAAAAGGCAGGTACTGGGTTAGTTGTGAAGAGTGACGAGGAGTAGGGCGTGTTGATTTTGCTATGGATACTGGGAAGAAATATTTGAAACTGACAGAACTGGAACGGGCGGAGTGCAGATAGTAGATGAAGAAACTCGAACTAAAAAAGGTCTCCATTTTTAGTGGGACACGGGAATAAGTCCTGTGGGGTCATCCGTATTCTCAACGGGCTTACCTGACCCGTGCCGAAATAAACGACACGGCCCAACCTGTGCCGCGGGAATAATCTTGTTCTAGCTTTCATAGATATTACTTTCTTATCGAGGTTACTTCAGATGAAGTGTGGGTGGACTATTTACCTGTCACCGTTTTCTCACTTAGAGCTTGACGGTCACAAGTTCTCGATTCTCACTTCGGGCTCCCGAACAGCAAACATGAGTCAAAGCTAGCTACCCGCGAATGGGTTTGTCACTAGTCCGCGGAATGGTTCATTTGCCTTATAAGAGTTTTAGATATCCTTGGTTCTTTCTCTCCCTCTCACTCTCTTCTTTTCCTCTTTTTTACTCTTTTCAGAACATTTGATCCAGGTCCGCTTATTCTTTCCCCTTCTCTACCATTCGGCCTCCCCTTTCTCTTGTATTTTTTCTTCCCTTTTAAAGGCGATGGGTGGTCTATGGATGTTTTGCCACGTGGGGTTTGTTGTTCGACACGTGTTCAACTCGTGGGATGAGGGCATGCCTGACACATACTCCCTCATTTCGTCCGCGGATGGGACGACTTATGCGCATGAAAGTTCTCGTTGGATGGATTATCCGCGGATGACTTTGTTTTTACTTGGGGTGGCTTTTGAGATGACCCTTTTGCCTTTTGTGTCAACTATTTTATATTTATCTAGATGTTTTTTATTCTTGGTTTCGTCACAGCTCCTCGGGCTGGGTCGATCCTCTCCGGGATTGACGCGGGCCGATAACTCTAGTATAGAAAACATCTGAATCTTTATGGACGTCTTATCCTTGTGTCGACCCGTCAGTGATGTGCTTTTTACTTTCTTGTGCTGGTCCATTAAAGGCCCATTAGGCCCATCGTATCTATGGAAGTTCAAAAGTCGGTAATTTTCCTATAAGTTACCCGTTCCGTTCTTTTTTACTTCACATTTGTCTTCTTCTGATTCTCAGAAATTTTTTGTTCTTATCTGTTGTTTGGTTTTCCGGTGGTGGTCTCCGGTCTCCGACCGCTGCTCGTTTGAAGTTTCCGGCAAACTTCTTCCTGGTATTCGAGGTATTTCTTCTTGTTTTGATTTGTTCCTTAGGTTCTTTTTCTTTTCAATCCTTCGATTTTCTTGATGGGTAGATCGAGAATTAGGGTGGGATTTTGTCTCTGAATCTGTTTTTGATCGAGGTTTTGTTTCGCGTAAGTAAATCTTCATACAATTTTCTCTAGTTTCTTTGGGAATGGCTAGCCTTAGCGGAGAGCATGATGTGTTGGATGATTTTGAGAGAGGAGAAGGGTGGAGAGGTGATGTCGCTTCGTCTTCTCAACCGCGTCAAACTCAAGAGATTCTTTCCTCTTCTTCTGAGAGTTCTTCTTCTAGCTCTGGTGGTATCTCATCAGGATCATCTTCTGCCACATCTACATCGACTCCAAATCGGGTTGATCCTACAGGCAGCCCTATTAAGGTGAGAAGGCGCCGGAAGCGTACTGGCCCTGAATACTATTCTTCTCCTTACACAGTTACTATTCTTCTCCTTACACAGTTTCTTCTTCTTCGAAGGGATGTGCGGGAGATGAAAATTCTGAAGATGGGGGTGGATCAGGTGCTTGTTCTTCCGAGGACGTGGGTCTTTCTTCCACTTCTCATCTTGTGGACGCTGATCAAGAGCTTGAAACTATTTGGATTCCTTACGAAGCTCCCCCTATTGGTGTAGTGGAAACTCCGAAAAGGATCCGTTCCAAAGAAAACTTGATTGATTTGGATACCCCTTTGTATGGCCTAAGGGATTTAGACACTTGTCTTTTTCTTGGAGATTTTAAGCCTCTGCCGCCTCCGTCTGACCGCCCGTTAGTTGTAGCTGAAAGGATTCACCCGTGGCGATCTCCTATGGAGGAACTAAGGGGATGTACTACTTTGCTCAGTTTGGCTGATCTTGGCGCCATCTCTCGAGTCTTTCCATGGCCCGCGGGGCTGGAGTTTTGTCTTCCTGAGGAGGGGGGAGTTTGTTTGGATGCTTATGAGGATTGTTTGGTTGTTTACGCGGCCAGCTTGTCTCAGGGTTTTCGACTTCCTTTACATCCCTTTTTCTCGGAGTTCTTGAGTGAATACAACTTAAGCCCTGCTCAGATTGTTCCCAACGATTGGATGTTTTTTACTAGCTTTGTCATGAGGTGTAAGGAGATCGGGGTTATTTCTTCCTTGAAGTTGATGTTTAGTATCTTTTCTTTGAAAAAGGGGACCCAGGATTCGAGGTTTTACCAGTGCAATTCTAGCTGTGGTTATATGGAGAGGCTTTCTAGTAAGCCTAATTGGAAATATAAGTGGTTCCTGATCCGCGACAGGTCTGGAAATGGTTTCAATTGTCGGACCGTCCCAGGGTGCTTTTGCCCTGTGAAAAAACCGATTGTTCCCAATCTTTCTGAGTTTAAACAATCGTTTTCTCATACACCTAGGTTCCCCTGGTCTAAGATGCTTTCTGCATTGCGTCTTGAGATGGCTGGTTTGAGTCTTCCTCATCCGCGACTAGGTGTCTCCTTTGTTTTCATAATTTCTTTGAGAGTTCTAGTTTTTGTGTTCTAAATTTGGTTAATTTTGATAGTTTATTTATCTTTGGATGTTTTTGTATTCAGATACAATGGATTTGGACTCTCTTTTGAATCGTCATAAAGCAAGATCTAAAAAGAAGAAGAAGACGAGTTCAGATATCCGTGATCCTCCTGCCCCTCTTTCAGTTCCTGAGGTTAGGGGTGGGCATTACCGGGTATCCGACACGAACCGGATAATCGTGTCGGATATAGGGGTGTGCAGAAAAACCCGAAACCGAAAACACGACACGAAAACACGACACGAAAAAATCCGAAACCGAAAAAACACGACACGAAAATGACACGAACCGAGAAAACACGGTTGTAAACGGTTCGTGTTCGGGTCGGGCAAATCGCCTTGTCGGGTACCCGACACGAACCGTTTATTTTTTATTTTTTTAAGTTTAAAATAATAGTATTAGTATATATAAAGTCTGGAAAGTATCATTATGTTCCGCTAGCTCATTTGGTAGAAGTCTGGTCCCCAGATGATGCCTGGCCCAGGTTCGAATCTCACTAGACGCGGACGCTTACTATGTAGTCATGTTTTTTTCCTTCTCCCTTCTCGCCTTTTTTTTTTAAATACAGTATATATTCTATGTTAGGTTGAAACGAAACAAACCCTAGCCGACACCGCTATTCCTCGCCTTTTTTTTAAATACAGTATATATTCTATGTTAGGTTGAAACGAAACAAACCCTAGCCGACACCGCTATTCCTCCAGTGCGACAATGCTATCTCTCTCACTCGCTCTCTTGCTCTCCTCTCCGCCATGGAAGAAAGCGCTATCGCCAGTCGCCCTAAACCTTAGCCGACACCGCTATTCCTCTAGGCTCCAGTGCTCTCTCTCTCACTCGCTCTCTTGTTCTCCGCCATGGCGCCATCTCTCTCACTCGCTCTCTTACTCTCCGCCATGGCACCATGGAAGAAAGCACTATCGCCAGACGCCCTCCGGTCTCAATTGGATAATCACAGTCGGCCATCTTCACCCTCCGGTCTCAATATCGCCAGTCGCCCTTCTCCGCCATGGCGTTACCGGATGCCGCTATCGCCAGTTGCCACCACCACCAGACGTCATCTTCTTCCTCACAACTTCCCGGAGCTCTTCAGATCTGGCCAGATCTCGCTTGATTTCAATCCAATTTTCGGTTTCTCCTCCTCCTCCCTTCAAGTTTTGGGTGATTGTAGTTGAAGCCTCTTGTTTTGGTTCCTCATTTCAAGTTTTCAACCATGGATCTGTAATCGGATTTTGCGTTTTTTATTAGCAGATTCTCAATTTCTTGTTGATTTTTTTTAATGGTTCGTGGCGGGTTACCCGGTATCCGACACGGAACCGAATACCTTAACCGTGTCGGGTACCCGAGTTATGATGGTTCGGATACGGTTCAGCCATTTTGAGCTTATCGGTTTCGAGTACCCGACACGATTATCCGGTTCGTGTCGGGTACCCGGTTATGCACAATCCTAGTCGGATACCCGAAACCGTTTAGCATTAAAAGGCCGAACCGTGCACGAACCGTTATGAACCGGGTATCTGACACGGTAAAGCTATTCGGATCCGTGTCGGATACCCGTGTTATCCGACACGAACCGTTAGCCATTTTATTTTTTTTCCTGGGTTGAGTCACTGAAGTTTACAAACAAAAAATTGGTAGAAAATTGATTCAATCAACAAGGCAAAAGAGGAGAGCTTTTTCTTCCCTCTTCCTAACCACGCATTTCCTTCCTTTAATTTCTTACTCACCATTATTTTTCAAACAGTGAACTTAATTTTTCAAATTTGAGGATGATAGATCTGAGAATTTAATTTGTTTGTCTAACAGTGAACAACCACAATCAAACATACAACCTAGATCTGAAATTGAAGCCATTTTTCAAATATGACAAAGGAGGATAATAGATCTGAGAACATTGACCTAGAATCTGCAAAGACATACTCAATTTGGGTTTGAGATAGAGTTTGAGATATGGGTTTTTGGATTCTTTTGTTCTTGACAGCATCCTCTTCTCCTCGTCACTGCCTTGTCGCGATGAGCCGCCACTTTGCCTCGTCGTCGTCAACGTGAGCCGCCTCTTCGCATCCTTGTTCTGTCATCGTGAGTCGCCATGTTGCCGCCTAGTTATGACAGAGTGGAAGGTGTTGCTCTGTTTCGATTAGGGGCCGATAGCGACTTGCAGGGAAGTGAGCCGCCTCATCGCCGCCTCCGTCATGGACACGGTCTCCGTCGCCGCCTCGATGAGCCACCAGAGATAGATGTGAGAGAAGCAGTGAGACTTGAGAAATTTGAGAGAGAGTGAAGAGTGAATATTTAGAGAGGATGTGAGAGAGTTAGAGGATAGAGAATCAGTGCGGCTAGGGTTTTGTATTTAACAAGTTGAAAGGTTTTATATACTAAAAAAAAACGCAAGGAAGAGTGAAAAAAATAAAAACCCATTCGGATTCGAACCTGGGTTATGACCTTAACACGTAAAAACCAAATTGGGCCAAGACCATCTGGGCTACGTAGCTTTATTGATTCTTAAAGGATTGTATTTACATTAGAAATATATCACCTTACCTATAAATTAAAAAAAAATTAAACGGTCCGTGTCGGGTATCCGACAAGGGGATATGCCCGATCCGAACACGAACCGTTTAGAGCCGTGTTTTCTTGGTTCGTGTCATTATCGTGTCGTGTTTTTTCGGTTTCGGGTTTTTTCGTGTCGTGTTGTCGTGTTTTCGTGTCGTGTTTTCGGTTTCGGGTTTTTCTGCACTCCCCTACCTGAGGTGGCTCCGATCACTAATATGACCATAGCAGGAGAAATTGGCGCTCTTGTAAGGTCCTCTTCATTAGTTCCTGTATCTCGGGAGAAACATGTTCGTCCATCTGCTCCTGAAAATTCCAAGAAGAAGAGAAAAGTTAGCATAGTTGTTGGGTCGTCTGCCGCGGATGAAACGAGGCTCTTTATTGAGGGTGAAGCGACTCTTCGCGAGTTTCCCATTCCAGGTTTTGATATGGTTGACCTGCGAGGTCTTGCCTTTCCAGCCAAGAAACGTTGCTTTCCCGAGCAAGGGTATGTTAAGCGATTAGATGCTGTTAATCTTTCAACTAACTTCGACCGTCTTAACCAGTGGGTAAGTTTTTTTATATTCCGCGAGTTACCTTTTGTTTTGTTTTTAGAAAAAATCCAACGCGGTTTAACTCTGGCCTTTTTCTTCTTTGTCTTGTTCGAATTGTTTTTGGTTTTAGCTGAGGGTGATCCAACAGGACGTCGAAAGACGTTTGGTGTGCGGTGAAGAGAGCCTTAGTAAGAAAGATGAGGAGATTAAGAGATTGTCTCACTAGCTGCAGATCTTTAGGAACACCGTTGGTGACCCAGCTTCGGTTGAGAAGTTTAAAAAGAGGTATGTGGAACTTCATGAAGAATTGCAGACACAAAAAGAAGCTATGGAGGTTTTGAAGAAAGAACGCGATGATCTGAAAACTTCTTTGGACGTTGCCAATTCTCGCGTCAAAGAACTTGAGGTTGCGGAAGGGTGTTCGCGGGAGCTTCTTCAAACAAAGCAGGCCAGTATCGATAAGCTGGGGGAAGATTTTTCTATCCTTCGTGAGGAGCAATCTATAACTAAACAGGAGCTTGATAATATCAAAGCGCGCTCGGACCAAGATGTGGCTCTTCAATGGAATCAAAGTCCCGAGGGTTTTGCTTATTTATCTTCTGAGTGGGTTAAAACTGAAGCTGGTGTATCTTTTCTGTCTTCTGTAGCCAAAACTTGTCTCCAGACTCCAAAAGGCGTTAGCATTTTAAGGGACAAATGTTTTAGCTACTTTCGGAAGGGAATGGTCGCAGGGATTAACCAAAGCGTAGCACGTTCGGCAGCTCATCCTAGAGTTTCTCTAGAGAAATTTGAGCCTAGCATGACCAGTGCTGACTGGGGGCTTTCAAAGGAGGAGATGGCCGCGGAAGAGTCATATTCCGAGGATGAAGATGTCGAGGACGCTGGTGACGAAATTGAAACGACGACCACCGCAATTTGATCTTTGACATTTTAGCTCTAGTTGGTAAATTGGGAATGAAACTTTTCTGGACTTGAGAACCTGTGTTGGTTACCTTTTTGGCGCTCCTATGTGATACTTGTTTTTTGTGAAGTTGGGCTTGAAACCTCTTTGGATGAAATTTCGTATTTCTGTATATCCTTGCCTGTTAATGCTCTGATTTTTTCTCCAAGTGTTGAGTAGGTTAGTCCGAATGTACAAACCTTTTTCCACTTGTCCTTAGCTCGTAAGAGGGGATTTTTTCTTTTTTAAGGCCTCAATCCTCCTGTAATACTCACTGCTTCTCATGTGTTGACGATTAATTACGTTTTCATATGCGTCATGTCTTCGGGAAGTTTTAATCCTTGGGCCTTTTTTTCAAAAGATCGAAAATGTGGATCAACTTTCTCGACTGGTGAGTTTTCTCTTTGCTTTTTCACAGAAAGTTTAGGTTGTCTTTTCCGAATTCTTTTGTGTGTGCGCAGGTTATGCTCCCTCAATTTGAGGCTGAATATGGGCCGCTACCGCCCAGATAGGCTTTTCTCTCATCGTATCTGGTTCGCGACTTCCCAGTGGCCGTTTCTTGGAGCGAGAACGGCCTTTTTCAGATCGATAGCGGATGTGACGAGTTTCTCACCCTTCACCATCTCGGGATAGGTAGTGCCATGATGTTCTTTCATAAGGGCAATGTTTCTTTTAAAGTTTGCCCACGTCGCGAGATTGGGAATGATAATGAGGTTAATCTTAGCCCTGTTTCCTCTTCATGTGGTTCAAACTGAACTTTTCCGATGACACGTTTTGAGAGATTGTAATTTGTTTATGAGTTATACCTCCGCGAACGACTTGGTGGGGAATTATGACTTTCTTTCACTATCTGTCATGTTTTGCGATTTTTAATAGGCTTAAAGGGGGATCTCTTATTATTCGTAATAGAAGGTAACATGCAGAAATTTTTAAGGGGTTCGATCCTTTTAAGCCTAATACACCATACTAAGGTTGGTGACGCGGTACATGAAATAGAAACTTAAGGACAACCTGCTTCTCCGTTTTCCTCGCTATCAAGACTGACGACGTCGACTTCAAGGATGGAGTCTCCCATGTAGGTGAAAATCAGAGCTGATCCTACATTGACTCGATTTGCCTGTGTGAAGTCGCGCCACCCTTGTGTCAACCAAAAAAGGCCGTCTCCATCTCTTTCCACCTTTACTTCGTGTTCCTGGTTGGAGCGAGACCAGAGCCTGGCTTGGGTGTGAGCATCTTCATCGATTAGGACATAAATGAGCGGGAGTCGGAGTGTTTGAAGTTGTTCCTCCCTCATGATGACCCTATAGAAAGCCCTTGGTGGTAACCCTGGATCCATTTTTAGGGTGTTTAACACTCGGGTCTTTCTTGTGTGTTTTATACTTGCTGAGGGAGGTTCTTTGTCCTCGTTTTTTATCGCCTTTTGTTGAGGGGTAACCAATTTAGTTTTTCTTTTCTGAATTTACTCTTGGTTGCTTTAAGGGCCCCTTTTGGGTGGTTCGTCGAGCTTCAGCGAGATGGTCAATCGTTTAGCAATAAAATGAATCTTGATTTCAGGAAAGAGAGGACGCGTGTCTTATGCTACTGTGTTACCTGTTGCGCGTCATGCATGCACCTCTTCTCCATTTATTTGACTATTCCCTCGTGAGCGATGGGACAAGAAAGAAAAAACTACTGTTTTCCCCTTGCTTTTCTCGAGATGCGAGGATTCATTATAGTCCCTCCTCTAGCATTTAGGGCTGACGTGGCACCTGAGCTAGGACCTCGATGGGCTTTTTTCCAGGCGATTGATTATCCTGAGCAGTTTTCGCGTTTGGTGGGATTTTTCGCGTCTAACTTCCCATATCTTCTTTGTGAATTCTTTCCTTGTCTTTATTATTTTTTCTATTTTTCAGCTGCTGCCACTCAGATTTGAGGAAGTGTATGAGGACGCTGTTCCTGGTCGAGTCTTACTTTCTTCTTATCAGATACGAAATTTCCCGGTTTGCGTAGAACGTCAGAACTGTGGTCTTCTCTACTTCGGTCGTGGATGGAAAGATTTTGTAGAGTCGCACGGTTTTGAGATGGGTGCTTCTATGATCTTTACTCATATGGGTGAGGCGCGTTTTGAAGTTCAAGTGGTGGTTCCCCGCGGAGGGGAGCGTGAGGTTAATCATGACGATCCTTCTTCCCATGGCTCAGCCTCAAATGGCTTTTGAGATTGGTTTCTCATGATAGTTTAATAAAGCAAAGTTTAGAGCTTGATTATTGATATTGTTTAGTCAGCGGACGTGCTTGTGGTTTTGTTAATACGCGTTTCAGCGCTCAAACTGATTTATTTTCTGAATCGTTTTTCAGATGTGAGTTCTTTATTTCTAGGTGGGAGTAATCGAGATGTTGGCTATAACCCCCATTAATTGCGAACTTTTGATTTTTGCTCTGGGGTTTTTTCAAGATTGTTCATGCCAGCTACATGAATGGTTTAGTTTCTCGATACTATTTTGTCATGATATGCTATTCACGGGTTTTCCGAATTTTTCTTCGATGGTAGTGTTTATTGTCGTCTCGTGCATGGTGCGCCAGTTGTTAGATTTAGCAAATGACCTTTCGAACCCACTGAGCTCCTGTCTCAGCCTGTGACGCGTGTTAGCACCGTCAGAGTGTCCTATATAAATAGAGAGCATAGGGGTGGGGTGTTCGAACTTGATCTTTTCCTTTCAACATGCCTTCTCCTATTCGACCGACTTGGTCATTTTTTGAGCGTATCAGTTTTCCTGAGCAACTTCGCCGCTTGGTTAGTTTCTTGTTCGCTGAGTTTCTCTTCTTTTAAATTTATCTTTTCTCAACATTCTCTTTTCTCTGTATTTTGCATGTCCTTGCCAATACGCTTTGAGGATGAGCTAGGCCCATATCTCCCTAGGAACATTCTTTTGTCAACTAGGATTCTTCGTGACTTTTCGGTGGAAGTTATACGCGGTGATTATGGGGTTCCCTTTTTGAGAGGCAGTTGGAACGATTTTGCTGAGTCGCACAGCATTAACGTTGGTTCTTCTGTGACCTTTATTTATAAAGGAGGAAATCGTTTTGAGGTTCTTGTTTTAGATGCTGTGGGAGATGAAGTGGATGCTGAATGGGCTTCCCCAGAATCAGGGGGTCCACCTTCGAATTGATTTTGCTTGAGTCAAGGTAGAACTCGTCTAATCCCAGCTAGGCCCAGGTGGGCATAAGCTGATGTTTGTATGTTTCTTTAAGTGAACAACTGCTTGAAAGTGCTGGCATACCTTCGTCATCTGTTGCTTATCTTATGTTTAGTTGTTAGGTCATGGCTGCAACTTTCAATGTTAATGAAGAGTCCAGGCGTTCTAAAAGAGCTTATGAAAAATTATTTTTGAAATATTTTGATCGGAGACCTGACGCGGAGCCAAAGCTCCAGCGTACTTGGGTCTCATTAAAGAACACATCTCCGAGAATCACTTCGATCGGAGGCCCGACGCGGAGCCAAGCTCCTGCGTACTTGGGTCTTATTCAAGAACACATCTTCGAGAATTGCTTCGATCGGAGGCCCGACGCGGAGCCAAACTCCAACGTACTTGGGTCTTATTCAAGAACACATCTCCGAAAATTGCTTCGATCGGAGGCCCGATGCGGAGCCAAGCTCCTGCGTACTTGGGTCTTATTCAAGAACACCTCTCCGAGAATTGCTTCGATCGGAGGCCCGACGCGAAGCCAAGACAAGTACATACTTCAATTGTCCTGGGGCAGTTGGAAATGGACCAAGGATATCCATTCCCCAGACAGAAAACAGGCAAGCTCCAGATATGCTTTTCATCATTTCGGTAGGGCGATGCGTCAGATTCCCAAACCTTTGGCACGCGTCACATTTCTGAATATAATTTTGGACATCCCGCCTCATAGTGGGCCAGTAATACCCCAGTCTGGTCGCTTTGGCTACCAAGGCTCTCCACCCTTGGTGATGCGCACAAATTCCATCATGCAACTCTTTCATGACAAGACTTTCTTCTTCAATCGATATGCATAGTAAATCCGGGAGGCAGTAGCCCCTTTTATAGAGCTTTCCCTCTCTAATGGTGAAACGAGAGGATTTTGCGATCACCCTCCTGGCCGCGTCTTTCTTTTCTGGTAAAACGCCCTTTCCCAGATAGTCCGCGAGCGGTGTCCTCCAGTCTCCTTCCTCAATCCCCTGGACTTGATAGACTTCTTGGATAAGTCTGCGATTGTTTACTCTTTCGAGGACAACCTCCTTTCCTACTTCTTCGGGCATGACTGCCCCCATTCGAGCCAACGCGTCCGCCTGCTGGTTGTCATTTCTGGAAATCACCGTCAAGCAAAAACTCAGAAATGCTTTTGATAATGCTTGTACTTTTCTCCGGTAGTCAGGCATTAGTCCGGTTCTAGCTTCGTACTCCTTTGTTATCTATCGTGCCATGACCTCTGAGTCGGTGTAGATGGAAACTTGTCTGGCTCCTTTGATCAAAGCTATCTTTAAACCCGCGAGCAGGGCCTTATACTCAGCTTCATTATTCGTGGCTTGAAAGTTCAGTTTGTAGGCGTAGTTATACTGTTGCTCATCTGGTGCGGTGAGAGTAACTCCAGCTCCGCACCCATCTTTGTTGGCCGCGCCATCTACCTTAAGTGTCCACTCGCTTTTTCCTGTTTGAGCGCTTAGCTCAAAACTCGTTTCGCTGATGAAATCGGCTAATGTTTGAGCCAGTACTGCCCGCCGTGGGGTGTATTCAATTTCAAACTCTGTCAACTCAATTGCCCACTTCATCATCCTTCCTGACAAGCACGGTGAGTGGAGAATCTGTCACAAAGGTAGGTCAGTCATTACCCTGACGACGTGATCCTGGAAATAGGGTCTCAATCTTCTCGCCTTGAATACGAGGCATAAAATCATCTTCTCTACTGGTTCATACCGTGTCTTAGCATCTTGTAGCACACGACTGATGTAGTATATGGGATATTTTTCTTCTCGCGTCAAGACTGCACTAATGGTGATGTTTTTGACTGATAAGTACAGGTGCAAAGCCTCCTGTTTCTCTGGTTGCTGTAAAGTGGGGAGTGTTGATAGAAAAACTTTTAACTCCTCAAAAGCTTTCTGCAACTCTGGGGTCCACCGTATCGGCCCCTTTTCTTGAGCAAGGCAAAGAAAGGTAATGATTTGTCCGCTAGACATGAGCAAAATCTGCTTAGGTAGTTTACTGCTCCGTTTAGAGACTGTAATTCTTTGATTGTCCGCGGTGGTTAGAGATTCTGGATTGCCACAACCTTTTCAGGATTTACATCAATTCCCCGATGGCTGAACATAAAACCAAGGAACTTTCCAAAATCGACCCCGAAGACACATTTTTCCGCGTTCAGGTTCAGCCCTCCTCTGTGAAGGGAATCAAATGTCTCTTGCAGATCTGTCGCGTGATCTTATGCTTTTTTGCTCTTAACCACAATACCATCCACATATATCGACACATTCCTCCCGATCTGTTTGCGAAAGATTCGATCAACAGTTCTCTGAAACGTAGCTCCTGCATTCCTGAGACCAAAAGGCATGACGCGGTAGCAAAATATCCCCTGGTTGGTGATGAAAGTAGTTGCTTTTTTATCTAGCGGGTCCAAGCTTATCTGATTGTACCCAGAGTAAGCATCAAGAAAACTGAGGACCTTGTTACCCGCAGTTCCGTCGACAAGTTCGTCTATGGATGGTAAGGGGTAACTGTTTTTAGGGCAGGATTTATTAAGATTGGTGAAATCAATGCACATTCTCCATTTTCCATTAGACTTTTTCACTAGAACCACATTTGAGAGCCAATCCGAATCTTCCACTTCTTCTATGAATCTTGCTTCTAACAGTTTATCAGTTTCTTCTTTTGCCGCGGCTGCCTTTTCGGGGGCCATTTTTCTCTTCTTTTGAACTATGGGCTTCGTTCCTGGACGGATTCTTAAGGTATGCAAAGCAGTTGTGGGCGGGACTCCTAAAAGGTCCCGCGGAGTCCATGCAAAAACATCTCTTGACCTTGCTATGATTTCTAAGACCCGATCTCTTTCTTCTGGCTCTAACGCTTGCCCCATATAGATTTTCTCTTCGGGGTTTGGAAAAGGCGTGTAGACAACCCTTTCGTCCGCGGTTGGTATTTTTGTTTCTGTCAATCTTACTTCAAGCTCAGCCTCCGAAAGCTCCGATGGGCCACTGTCTCCCACCATGGATTCACATTTTTCGCTAATACACATTACCTCTTTCTTCTTCTTGATAGAAGTTAAGTAACAGCTTCTGCTTTCTGGCTGTTGGCTGCGAACCTCACCTACTCCTCCTCCTGGTAAAGGAAACTTTCCGACGAAGTGATAGATTGACACTATCATTTGAAATTTATAGTGCGAGACGCGTCCCAACAAAGCATTGTACACGGTTGGTATTTTTACCACCGTGAATACGACATTCTCTATGCGCCTTTTTGGGGCTGTTCCTAAAACCACTGTCAACTCGATCGTTCCTGCCACTTGCACTTCTCCCCCTGAGAACGTAATCAACGTGCCAGAGTATGGTTTCAATGATGCCGCGGAGATCCCCATCTGAGAGAAAGCCTCCCATGATAAAATATCAACAGACGAACCGGTGTCAATAAACACTCTTTTGACTGTCTTGGCAGCTATTTGAGCATGGATGACCAAAGGGTCTGAGTGCGGCATCCTTACTTCCTTAGCGTCTTTCGGCGAAAAAGATATATCTTCATGTTGTGACAGAGAGATCCTTCTGCTTGACGCGGACGGCGGTTGCCTTCCCTCTCGCTCGTAGTTCTTCTTCTCTTGTTTGCTTGATCCCATCATGGAGTACCCTCCTGCGAGGGTATTGATGAAACCTTCGGGTTCTGGTATGTGGCCTTCTCCTGGTCTTCGAGCTCCTTCTTGATTAACGGATCTTTGCATAGTGGGTGCATGGTTGTGTCTACCTCCGTGCCCTCTTCGCCCCCTGCTTCTTCCTCGATTGTAAAACGGGGGATCTCTGCGTTGATCTTGTTGTCCTAGGTAACGGTTCTGTCGATCGCGGGGGACATCAGGTCTAGGGTCACGATCCTCCCAATCTGGTCTCCGATTGGGTCGATCTTCTCTCCGCGGTGGAAATCTCAGTTCTTGATTCCTATAGGGGTTCTCCCTCGGATGATAGGACCGCGGATGTTCTTCTCTTAGATTATATGACCGCGGATTGTCTTCTCTTGGATGAGACCCTTGGCCCCTTTCAGAATTCATGTGTATTTCGTCGCGACGGGGACGAAAATCTCCTACTTCTGACTGATGTCTGGGTGGCTTGACTTTCTCTTTCTTGAATTTTCCAGCGAGTTTCCCAAAGAAGCCCTGATTGCATGTGTTTGCTCTTGAACTGGACGCGGCTGCCTCTTCAGCCTCGATTTGTCTTACACCCGTTCCCACAAATCATCATAACTGGCTGGTTTCTTTCGAAACAAGTATGTCTTGAAATCTCCTTCTGCCAAATTTCCCATGAGTATATTGATTTGCCGACTCATGATTAAAGTTGGGGATTTGTCCTACCACACTGGTGAATCGAGTAAAAAAGTGCCCCAAGGTTTCCCCAGCTCCTTGCCTGATTGAATTTAGATCAAGCATGGTCTTCTTTCTCGACCGCGCACTTCCAAAATGGGATGTGAAGATGTGGCACAACTGGGTGAAACTGGTTACGGAGTTTTTTGGCAGGTTAGTGAACCATGTAAGGGCGATTTTCGTCAAGGTTGAGGGGAAAGTTCTGCATAACATAGCATCGTTGTATTCATTTATCCCCATCGCAGTTGTAAAATGACAGAGATGATCTTCGGGATCAGTCGTTCCATCATACTTCATAAGGTTCACATCTCTCCACCTTTTTGGTACCGTCACGGAACAGATTTCCTTGGTGAACACCGATGGGAAGGCCGCCGGTCCTTATGCCCTTTTATCTGTTGAGTCAGACTTTGTGGAGGTGGAAACGTCCGTGGATCTCTCTCCGTGTCGGTGTTTGTTCTCATGCTGCCGCTGATCATTTTGCCATGCTTGGTGCGGCATTTCCTGACCCTGGAAGCCGTAGTTCATGTTGCCTGGGTTGTTGTATGTAGTATAATATCTATCAAAATCTCCACGCTGCTCTTCCTGATGGATATTCCCCTACTGACACGGGTTTTGTCCCCAGTGGTCATAATAGTAATACTGTGTTTGTTCTTGCTGAAGGGGATTAGGCTGCCCATGATGGATTTCATAATACCAGAAATTTTGAGGTATGTGCTCTCCTTCTGCTCCGTACTGATTGTAATAGTGATGCGGAGGAGTATCGTGGTGCTGATCTCCTGTTTCACCATCTGGACCAGGTTGAGGTGTCAACGGGACATACATACTTGAGGCCTCTCGATCTTGGTGGATCCCCTGGCTCATGCCCTGTGTCGCGCTGTCTTGATTATCATTCATTCTTTCAGCGTTGTAATTCTGTCAAGTCAAAGATTCATTTTCATTTGTATATATTTATACTTTCATATTTAGACGCGGACCCTTTATTTCTTTCAAGATCTGGGGGTCTTTGCCTGATTTCTTAAAACGAAAGTTTTCAGAGGAACCCCTTAGCGTGAGGGGGTTCCCACAGACGGCGCCAATGAAGAAACTCGAACTAAAAAATGTCTCCATTTTTAGTGGGACCCGGGAATAAGTCCTGTGGGGTCATCCGTATTCCCAACGGGCTTACCTGACCCGTGCTGAAATAAACGACACGGCCCAACCTGTGCCGCGGGAATAATCTTGTTCTAGCTTTCATAGATATTACTCCCTTATCGAGGTTACTTCAGATGAAGTGTGGGTCGACTATTTACCTGTCACCGTTTTCTCACTTTAGGGCTTGACGGTCACAAGTTCTCGATTCTCACTTCGGGCTCCCGAACAGCAAAGGTGAGTCAAAGCTAGCTACCCGCGAATGGGTTTGTCACTAGTCCGCGGAATGGTTCATTTGCCTTATAAGAGTTGTAGATATCCTTGGTTCTTTCTCTCCCTTTCACTCTCTTCTTTTCCTTTTTTTTACTCTTTTTAGGACATTTGATCCAGGTCCGCTTATTCTTTCCCCTTCTCTACCATTCGGCCTCCCCTTTCTCTTGTATTTTTTCTTCCCTTTTAAAGGCGATGGGTGGTCTATGGATGTTTTGCCACGTGGGGTTTGTTGTTCGACACGTGTTCAACTCGTGGGATGAGGGCATGCCTGACACATACTCCCTCTTTCCGTCCGCGGATGGGACGACTTATGCGCATGAAAGTTCTCGTTGGATGGATTATCCGCGGATGACTTTGTTTTTACTTGGGGTGGCTTTTGAGATGACCCTTTTGCCTTTTGTGTCAACTGTTTTATATTTATCTAGATGTTTTTTATTCTTGTTTTCGTCAGTAGAGGCGCATCGAACCAACAGAGTGGGAAAGGATGCGATCACTTTGGTGGGTTCCTTGTTGACGAATCGTCCTTTCAACTCATATGCACTAAGGGCTACAATGAAAGGAGCGTGAAGACTAAAATAAGGATTTGTATTCCGCGAGTTGTGCCAAAATCTATACTTGTTCCAATTTGGAAGCGAGGAGGATGGGGAGAAGGTGATGAAGGGGGGATCGTGGGCATTCGACAAAAGTGTGCTTGTGCTGAAAGATCCAGGTAATGCTCAACCTTCACATATTGTCTTCGATAGGGTTCCATTTTGGATAAGAGTTTACGATCTCTCGATTACATTAGTGACAAAGGAAATGACAGAGGCTATAGGAGGGTTATGTGGTGGGGCTGTGGAGGTGGATGAATTGGATTTTGTGGTATGTGCTGATTTTTTAAGAGTGAGGGTGTCATGGTGGATATTAGGAAGCCGTTGAGGAAGGGATTGTTGTTGAGAGTGCAGGGGAAGAGGGCATCAAGTATGAGAGGCTTCCAAACTTTTGTTATGGGTGTGGATGTTTGGGCCATATGGAGGCGGACTGCGACAATAAGGTAGGGCTGGATAACCAAGAGTAAGGGGATTGGTTACGGGCGGCTCCGATCATGCAGAGTAAAAATAAGAGTGAGATGGAACAAGAGAGGGAGAGACTGGTGGTGGAAGGTACTAATAGAAACGAGAGGGGTAGGAGAGAATAGGGTAGGAAAGGTGAGGAAAATAATGAAAAAATGTCACTTTTGCAGTTGCTTGAGGAGGAAGGTAACACTACGAATTGGGAAGATAGAGGAGGGGCGGGAACGGAGAAAGTAGGGACTGAGGGAGTTGAGATAATGTAAAGACTGACAATACAAAATCAGGTGGTATATGAGAGAGTGGTGGTAAACAAGAAAAATGTGGAGATGCACAGGGAGCGAGGAGGGGTTGAAAGGAAAAATGAGGGTGAGAGGGGGGAGGAGGGTTATTTAAAAGAGAGGATGGGCCGGGGTGGAAAGGAAGGTGAAAGGAATGAAAAAGGGGTGCTGGAAAATCAACAGATAGAGAATAGGAGGGTGTCAAAAGACACTAGTCTAATGAGGGAGAAAAGGAAAGAAGTAATGGATGGAGGGATAGAGGAGAGGGGTGGGGAGTTGACGGGGGGAAAGGATAGACAAGGAGGAAAGAGGGAGAGTGGAAAAGAAGGGCAAGGGGTATACAAGGGGAGATAGGACAAGATGATGTAAAGGGGAAAAGAAAAGAAATAGAGGGGGTGGAGGACGGGGAGATTATGACAGAGGTGGGAATTGAGGAGTATAAGAGGAGGAAGATGGGGATTGAGGAACAAGATATTGTGATGAGATCGGCGGGAGAGGCGGAAAGCCTATCTTGTCGGGACCAATGAGTCTAATAAGTTACAACTGCCGGAGATTGGGGTCGGCATGCGCAGTTGTTAGACTCACCAATTCGGTGAGAAGAGAGTGCCCTAGAATCGTGTTTCTAATGGAGACATGATGTGAGAGGAAACGTATGGAGGAGGTCCGTCGAAGCCTTGGGGTATGAGAATTGTTTCGCAATAGATAGTAGAGGTAAGTCCGGAGGCTTATGCTTAATGTGGGAAGATAGCTTGGAGATTGAGATTCAAACATATACGGCACATCATATTGATGTCAGGTTAGGGAGAAGGATGGTTCTGACTGGCGATTATTATGCATTTATGGGTGGCCACGAGGAGAAGAGAAGCATCACACTTGGAAGTTGATTTGTAGAATTAAAGAGGAGGTGAGGGATGCGTGGGTGGTCATGGGGGATATGAACCAAGTGTTGAGTATGGAGGATAAGAAGGGAGGATATCGTTTCACTTGGGATAATGGGAGGAAGGGAGAGGACTTCATTCAAGAGCGGCTGGATTATGTGCTAGCAAATGAGGCATGGCTGGAGAGGTTTCCTGTGACACGAGTGTTTCATCTTGACAGGCAAGGGTCCGATCATGTTCCGCTCCTTATCTATCCGTTAATGGTTGAGCAGGGGGCAACAGAGGAAGAGAGGGGATATAGACCAGGCATGTTTGAGGCTTTTTGGGTTGAGGATGAAGGTTGTCGGGTGACTGTAGAGAATGTTTGGGGCAATCCGAGTTGCACAAATAATAGTCAGGGTGTCCAATGGAAGATTTAAAGATGCCTTGCAGAGCTGAGGAGATGGAACAAGCAGACTTTTGGGGACATTCTCTCGAGACTGAATCGGGTCCGGGAGGAGTTGAGGGATTTGAATAAGAATGGGATGTCGGGCTCTTTGGTAGAGAGAAGACGTAAGCTGGAGAGGGAGGAGGATGAATTGATGGAGAAGGAAGAGATACTATGGCTTCAACATGCTAAGGCAAATGAGTTCCGTTGGGGAGATCGAAATAATTACGCCCAATTAGCTTATGTAATGTTCTTTATAAAATTATCTTTGAGGTGATTGCTAACCAGCTGAAGAGATGTTTGAGTAAGGTGGTTGCAGAAACTCATAGTGCTTTTGTCCCGGACAGATTGATTATAGACAATGTCCTATCGACTTTTGAGATATTTCATTATATGAAGAATAGAAGGGGAGTTAAGACGGGATACATGGCTCTGAACCTGAATATGGCGAAAGCTTATGATCGGGTCGAGTGGGGATTCCTAGAACAGAGCATGGGTCGAATGGGCTTCCATCACAGGTGGATTGATCTAGTGATGAAATGCGTCAAGACGATGTCCTTTTCAGTCTTGGTAGATGGGGTTCCATCCGAAGTGTTTAGGCCGGAGAGGAGATTGTAACAAGGCGACCCCCTATCCCCTTATTTGTTTCTACTTTGTGCCGAGGCTTTCTCAGGGTTGATCCAGAGAAGTGAGATGGCATGGAGTGAGGATTGGCAGAACTGCACCGGTTGTGTCACGTTTTTTTTTGCCGACGATAGTGTTCTTTTTGCAAGGACTACTTGTCAACAAAGCGCCGAAATTGTCAATATCCTCCAGACTTATGGAGCAGCATCGGGTCAACAAGTTAATTTTGCAAAGTCAGAATTGTTGTTCAGTAAGAATAAAAAGTATCTCGGACTACCGACTATGGTGGGTCGATCAAAGAAATTAATTTTCAACCAAGTGAGGGAGAGGATATGGAAAAAAATGAAGGGTTGGAAGGAGAGAGCGTTGTCGAGAACCGGGAAGGAGGTACTTATCAAGGTGGTGGCTCAGGCCATCCTTATGTATACCATGTCATGTTTTAAATTGCCATCGGAATTCTGTCAAGAGTTGGAACAATTGATGTGCAAATTTTGGTGGGGAGATGAAGTGGGAAAGAGAAGAATTCATTGGATGAGGTGGAGACGTTTGTGTAGGTCGAAGAAGAACGAAGGATTAGGATTCCGGGATATGGAGGCTTTTAACTTAGCTTTATTGGCAAAACGGGGGTGGAGAATTATGGAAGACCCGAAATCTTTGCTGGCCCGATTGTTGAAGGCTGGTACTTTCCTTCCACTGATTTTATGAATGCGAGAGTGGGTTACAATCCAAGCTATATATGCTTGGCGGAGCATATTGAAGGGTAGAGAATACATTGAGATGGGATCATGTTGGGTGGTTGGGAATGGGAGGGATCATGTTGGGTAGTTGGGAATGGGAGGGATATGAGAGGGGATCAAGTGGTCGAAACCGGAATCCACGAAGCTCTTGTCAACAAACCCAAGGGTCACTATGCAAAACTGGCCAAACTGCCAAGCCTTCTCCTCTGCGACGGAGAGCCCGACCAGAGTCCAGTTACAAGAAGCAGCGCTGGGAGTCAAAGCTTCTCGGGCTCCAGTCCCGCGCCATCCTCCCCACTCCCCTGCAAAGAATATCCGACTCTCGACCGCTCATATCCACCATCCTTGGCCCGACTTCTATCCCTCACCTCCCCCGCCGACTGGAAGCACGACCTCATTGGTAGCCTCTCTTCGACTGTGTTTGGAGTGGTGCGGCCCTTCTATGCCCTGACCATCGGCGGCATGATCTCAACCTTCTTCATCCAAGACCATCGAGAAATGCGGGCCCACATCCGGACCTACTCCACCACATTCTCGATCCTCTGCCTTGTCTCCCTCGGCCTCAACCTTTCGCAACACTACAACTTCGCCTGCATGGGGGAGCGACTCACGCGTCGAGTCCGCCTTCGCATGCTCAAGACTCTCCTCTCCTTCGAACCCTCGTGGTTCGATGTGTCCGACGCCAACTCCAGTGGCGCCCTTTGCTCACGCCTCAGCCATGAGGCCTCTGTTGTCAAGTCCCTTGTCGTCGACCACCTCTCCCTCTTCGTCAAGACTGGCTCCTCCGTCATCATCGCCATAGTCATGGGGCTGATCGTGGTATGGAAGCTCGCACTCGTCATGATTCGTCGTCCGACCCCTCACAATCCTCTGCTTTTACACAAGGAAAGTCTTGCTCTCCGCAATGTCAGGGGAGGCGGCGAGGGCGCAACATAAGAGCACGCAGATAGCAGCGGAGGCAGTGCGGAACCACAAGACGGTGGCAGCATATGGCTGCGCTGGGAAGGTGGTGGGGCTGTTCGAAGAGGCGCAGAGGAGCCAAGACAGCAGGCGAGGAGGAAGGCGTGGATGGAGAGGATCGGGATAAGATCGGCGCAGTGCTTGACGTTCATGTGTTGGGCGTTGGATTTTTTATATGGAGGGAAGTTGGTGGAAAAGGGGCAGATATCGGTCGGGAATGTGTTCAAGACGTTCGTCATACTCGTCAGTACCGGCAAGGTGATTGCTGAGGCTGGTAGCATGGTCTCTGATCTGGCCAAGGGATCCACTGCAGTAGCTTCAATGTTCGAGATCCTGGATCGTCAGTCTCGAATTCCATGCCCACCTTATGTGTTTACTTCCTACGTTTAGTGTTGCACGAATTCATATCCAGTTAACAATAATTTTGTTCATAAACCAAGTGATAGATGGGTCCACATCAGCGTAAGGAGCAAAGCTAGAGAAGTTAACAGGGAGGATAGAGCTCAGAAAGGTGGAGTTTATGTACCCGAACCGGCCACAAACCTTGGTCCTGAGGGGCCTGAGCCTTGAGGTCCGACCCGGAACCAACTTGGGCCTGGTGAGGAGTGGGTGTGGGAAGTCGACTGTCATTGCTCTCATCCAGAGGTTCTACAACGTCGTAACGGGAGCAGTCATGATTGATGGCTTCGACATAAGGGAGCTGGATCTGCTTTGGTACCGGAACTGGGTCGCAGTAGTCAGCTAGGACCCCCTCATCTTTGCTGGCACTATCAGGGATAACATATTCTTGGGGAAGGCCGACGCCAATGAGGACGAGATTGTTGATGCCGCCAGTGCTGCCAATGCCCACGAGTTTATCTCGTAAGTTAACCTTCCCCTTGCCTAACGCATCCTTAATCCAGTGGTATGTTTAACCTAGCATTTTCGTATACTGCTTACAGGGCTCTCAAAGAGGGGTACAACACAAAATGCGGCGAAAGAGGAGTGCAGTGTGCAGATGTCAGGAGGACAAAAGCAGAGGATCACCATTGCAAGAGCAATCATCCGAAACCCGACGATTCTCCTCCTCGACAAGGCCACCAGTGCTCTGGACGTGCAATCAAAGAGGGTAGTGCAACAAGCGCTGGACCGGATCATGGCTGGGAGGACCACTGTCGTGGTTGCCCACCGGCTCAACACCATCAAGAACCTTGACTGCATTGCGCTCATCGAGGACGGGAGAGTAGAAGAGAAGGGAACATATGCACAGCTCAACCACAGGCGAGGGGCTTTTTTTAATCTCGCCAGGCTTCAAACACATTGATAATAAGGCTCCACGCCATTACATGTCGCAGCTGCTTAGCGGCAATGGATCTATAAGACTATAACCATATGTGCTCATGTAAAAGTAACGCGTAAATTATGCAAGACAAACATATTATCTACAGATTATGAGAAGCCACAATCGTAATTGCAAAAGGCCTTTTCATTTCAATTTGAAGGTACAATAGAGTAGAGTGATTATTAAATCATTCAAACTTCAAAGATACATCAGACAGACAGCAGGTGAGCAGGGCCTATCTTGCACAATTGGAGAAGAATGAGATGATCACGATCATACAACGCATTCATTATCCTTTTTCATATTCACAATGTTCCGCCATTTTCTGATCAAACCACTTAATATGGTGGATTGATCTCAGTAAGACAGTGGTACCAATTCGGTTGTAATTACGGGAAAATCAAAAAATACCAAAGCATTTTGATTGAATTAATCTGGCTAATAGGTATTCTGTTACCTTGAAAGTGGCGAATTATCAACAGCCTAAGGCACCATCAGCTTGTTTCTCCCTTGAATGATGATCAGTGGACTATATGTCTGACACTACAGCCCATCCTACAATTGATGGAGCACTACAAACCATGGCAATCCAGGACGATTTATAGTGTGCACGCAGTGTACCTGTCATCGCATTGTTTCCATTCTCATTCCCCAGGTTGGGGCCTTCTCCTCGACTTGAGATCAACGACAATGATTGAGATATTGTCTTGGCTGTCCCTCCTCATTGCCATCTGTGTGAGACTATCAGCAACAAATTGTGCTGGCGAGGGCCCGTCAGCCACCAAAATCCTTCTCCGCCTCCTTAGAAGGCGGCGTGCCACCTCTCCTACCTCGTCATTGGACATTACGTCCCAAAGACCATCGCTAGCCAAGATCAAGCATTCATCCTCATTGCTTCTAGTCATGAATGTGATCTCAGGCACTGGGATTACATACGGCCTCATATAACGATCACCTGAAATCAGGGAAAACAGGAAACATATTGGTAATCCAAGGTGGATATCCAAAATATAAAGTCCGTCGTAGGAAGACAACTATCCTACGCTATCAATATCACACTAGGTAGTTCTTTCTGTTCCCAGGTACTGAGTAGGAAATCTGAATTTTGAAGATAGAATGTCTAGAAAAAGAGAGGGATTAATCATAGACATATAATGGGAACGACAAATAATCAGTAATAGGAAAAAGAGGGGTTAATGATAGATCAAGAATAAATTCCATGTGATAATAGGAAAAAGAGGGATTAATCATAGACATATAACTGGTGCCAGAATTATTTTCATCGTTGTGTATTAAATAATCCTACAAGTCGAAAATGCAAATGACCAGGACTCAGGGATCCAAGGATGGTAAAAGGATTGAACTCTTCTTAGTTCATAAACACTGGGATACACTGGAGTTTAAAGTAAACTAGCAACTGACTTTCCGTGCGCCCAACTTATACACCATATATAAGCTCCTTATTGGCAACTTATAGCCACAAATAAGCACCTTATTAACACAAGTACACAAACTATCAGGACCTTATAACAAATCAACTGATGATGTTAAAAAGACCCTAAAGTAAGAGATTCAAAGTACATGCGACCTTCTTTGCAGACAAAGTCAGGATTGCAGTAATATTGGAAGAACAAATACATGAACAAACATGGATGAAAACAGAACTAAAAGCCCCAACTAATTAATTACAAAAGAATCATGCCATATTTTATCGGCATTAGGGGCTTTACAAAAAGTACATGCAACCTTGACCTCAGAACAGACTTAAAGTGGAAGGGAAGTGGTTTTGATGAAAATGATGTCTAGAATAAAGAATCTTGTGCAGATGTGCCTCTTTGTTTGATAATCTAGTAGGTTATGCGTCAAGCTCAGATTTATGTTACGGGGTTGGAATTTAAGAAATGATGAGCTGCAAAGAGAAAACAACTAAATATAAATTATATGAAGTTGAAGCAGAGCTTAGAAAGAAGAAAACCTATAGCTCGTGACATTGCAAGAACTCCAAGAACCCTAGCACCACCCCAGTTTATCACTCTCCCACCCTCACGCTCAATTCTCATAAGTTCATCTTCTCGATCAGGCTGCAAAACAAGCAGACAGAAAGGTTTCCTTAGTTGATAAACAATTACACAAATGGTCATATCTCTAATATATTTATTCACATTAATCCGCAGCCTGCATTTCTTCCACTCCCCCTCTCAAAGCTCAAAAAATCTTTTTACTGAACAAGTATCTAGACATTGCACAAATCAACCCTGATTAATATAAACTACAGAGATCCAAAATTCGCGGCCACTACTAATGCCATGTTATTAAGGAAACAAATAATGCCAAGAACTTGCATCAATACGAGAAAACTGAAAACCCATCACTGATTATGTTGATGATCGTCCTAGTTCCTAAATAGCATAAGTTAAAGAAAGAAAATACCTTCTGATCCACAGTTAAAGGAATGGTCTGCATCCCTCTGCACAGCACTGCCCTTGAGTCTCCGCAGTTGGACAATATAATCTGACACCCGGAAAGAAGTGCTACCACAGCAGTGGATCCAACCATATCATTTGCAACAGCCTCTGTGAAAACCTCTTCATCAACCCTCTGGAAGCCCTTAGACAAAGTGTTCTCCCACTTCATGCGCCATTCAAACTCATTCATCGCTTCCTTCTCCCATTCTTCGATTATAATTTCATGCATCCTCTCAGCACAGAATCTAGCAACCTAAGAAATCAAACAGTCAAAACATTTTTAAGACTCAAATTTATATCCACAAGTGAAGCACTTGTTATTTGATTCATGTAAAATAAAAAAAATGGTTGGCAACTAAAATAGCTGCAAATCTGCAACAAGTGAGGAAAGATATGCATCATACAAGTGCAATCAACAATACTGCATACCACAGTGACAGTCTTTAAGTGTTTTTTTTTTCTTTGTCAGCCAATAATTAGATGCTGATAAACATAACAAGAAGAATTTAAAACTTAAAAAAGGAAGAACCTCTTCAAATTTTAATTAAACAATAATTCTAAAACATGAATCAAGAGTAAAGAAAAAGTCATTTTAGGATGGGAGAGGAATTCCATTGCCATCCCAAAGGAAGATGCCAGGAAATGACTGAAAGAGACTTGGAGACACCTGTCAGACATACAATCACAACCATGACCCATCCCTATCAGCTTTTCTGTCCAAAGAATTTTTTTCTTTCTTTATTATAAAAAAAACATTTACTCCCTTGTGTATATATATATGACAATAACAACCAAGCCAGCCCAGTATATAATTAAATCCAGTAAATTTGGCTTTGTTAAAGTCTGCAAAATATATGACCATACTAACCAGTCTCACCATATAATTAAAGTATTTATAATCTGACTTTAGATTTTATTACATTTGTCAACCAAAACTAACAAAATGAAACATCCACCAAAACAATGGGAAAGGCATAAATATACTAATGAGACTCCTACAAAGGTGGCCCCTAAATCCGCCATAAATTCTATATCGATGGAAATGTGACCCTTAAATCCCCATCATCTACACAGCTACACCGCCCCCATATGTGTCAAGTTGAATAACTTAATCTGTCTGGGCTATCATATTTATAGCAGTAAAATAACCGGTAGTGAATAAGGCCTGAAATTTTACATACCACTAAGTATTTGAATGCAGTATATTTGGATACTGAATTTCCAACAAAAGCTGAAATGATAATAAAAAACCAGAAATCTAAACTCTATGTTGAATTTAATAAGCAAAAACAGTATAGAATCTCCAACATAAAAATCTCAAGTAGAACATCAATTACCACAACATTTTGATAAATTGAAAACCACTAAAAATAGATAAACATATTTGAGAAGCTCATAGACCTTAGTTTAGGGGAAATAAGTATTATTATGTCAAATTTTGTTTTTGAAATCCTTATTTTCTGAATATAATTCTTAGAATAATTAGTTTAACTTCTAACTACGGTCATGTCAAATTGAAAATCATATAGTACTCCATAATTTCCATCTACGGTCCAAACGAAAAGAACAGTTTCATTAATAGGACTATAGGAGTATTAAACAATACTGTAAGTGAAGGAAGGTTCAAATCCGCCGTCAATTGGAAGCATCATTTTTAAGAACTTCTGGTGCAAACCAATTTCAATTATTTCCATGAACAACTGAACATCTTATCAAAATTTTCTAATTCAATTCACGCTCCAAATAATGACGGAAATTAAAGAACGGGGAAAGTTTGACTAAAAAGGGGGAAATCTGGGTTCTACTGTTCAAGAACCTGCAGAAATAGCACTGGTACAGATTTGAGCTCTGTACTTGCTGCTGGTGATACTTCCATGGAGTATAGTGGTAGACTAACCTCTAGTTGCAATGAAGAAGAACCAATCAACATTGATCTAAATTAATTTCAATTTGAAACTTCATTTTCTTCTTACCTGAGAACCTCCGTGACCATCATAAGCACCGAAGAAATGGACGGGGAAGATCTGATCGGAACACCTGGAACCAGGAGCCGTACAACCCCCTATATGACTGCAGGTGCGAGACATGAAACCAGGAACAACAGCCACCGCATCCTCCATCTCTCTCCTCCGACCAATCACCGAAGTGAAACCCCAGCTAACCCTATCGTGCCTCCCCACGCACCTCTCCCTCAACTCCGCAGCCAAATCTGCACCACTCGCTTCCCCCGCGAGCTGCGGCGGCACCGCCGCCAACACAACAACCGGGATCTCACGGGAACCTCCACTCGCCGACGACATCTCGCTAGAAGAAGAGGACGCACTGGAATCTTCAGAACCAGACGACGTCAGGAAGCACAAATAGGAGGAGGAGGAGGAGGAGTGAGCCGGCGGTGAAGTGAGGGCCCCGGAGAAGATCAAAGTGGACGCCAACGGCGGGGATACGACGTCAGAGTCCGGCGAAGAACAAGAATCTTCTAGAAGGAGATCTTGGTTCTCGGAGGCGTCCATTTTCTCCGCTTAGGGCTGGCATTTCATTCGGAGGGGAGAGAGTGAGCCTGATTTTTTTGGCAACGGAAGAGAGAGAAATGGGGGAAGATAAAAAGGAGAGGAAGAGACGAGTAGGAAGCGAACACGTGTAGCCAGTATGAAACGGTTTACAGGAGCTTGCTTAGGGGACCGTGTCTTGCTTGGGTCGTGCCCAGTTGCTTTTTGGGAGATTAACCACGTGTCCCTCTAATACTCCCAAATATGAAAACGAGAAATGCGTATTTATTTGGTCTTAGTCTAAAGGCGAATTATTAAGTTTGGGTGGGGATCCTATGCGTCTCGGCCTACTCTCGTGCCGTGAACTCGTACGTCATGGACTCATGCGGGGATTGTAATTTTTTTTTTATTAGGTAAGAATTAAAAATATCTAAAGCTCGAGGGTTAGTCAGACCGGTAGACGGATAACCGTCTAAAGAAAAAGCATACATCCATACATAACGGTGCAGACTTAGGGGTGTGCAGAAAAACCCGACACGGCTGATACGACACGAAAACACGACAACACGACACGAAAAAACACGAAACCGAAAAAGACACGACACGAAAATGACACGAACCGCTAAAACACGACATTAAACGGTTCGTGTTCGGATCGGGCATATCCCCTTGTCGGATACCCGACACGAACCGTTTAATTTTATTTTTTTTAATTTATAGCTATGCTAATACAGTACTAGTATAATTTTAATTGCTAAGGATCAGAAAAGCACGCTAGCTCAGTTGGTAGAGGTGAATATCTCTCCGTGTCTCCAAAACAATCCACCCAGGGTTCGGTCCATGGTGTCGGCATTTTTTTATCCCTCAAAATCTCGCCCCTTATAACGCATTTTTTTCCCTCAAAATCTCGCACCTTATTTTTTTATGACCGAATTAAACATTAAACCCTATACTCTCATTTCCCCTCAAATCCTCAATCTCTTCTTCCCTCAAAATCTCGCCCCTTATAACCCATTTTTTTCCCTCAAAATCTCGCCCCTTATTTTTTTTATGACCGAATTAAACATTAAACCCTAGACTCTCATTTCCCCTCAAATCCTCAATCTCTTCTTCCAGAATCACAGCCGCCAGTCCAGTAGAGTCCTCCCTCCTCATTCCTCAATATCTTCTTCTCTTCCCTTCAATGTTACCTCACCCTGAAAATTCAGACATCGACTCTCCGGCCTAGCTATTGCACGGTTGCACCTCGCCTCCGCCCCTTCTGCCTCCTGATTCCCCTCTCTTTCTCTCTCCTCGCGCTCCCCATTCACCGGATTTTACGGCTCTAATTTCTCCTCCTCCGTCCTCTTCGCCTCCTCCCTTCAACTAGCCAACTAGGTCCTTCCTCCATCCTCTTCGCCGATTTATTTCCAGATTTCACTTTCTCATCCTCTTCCCTTCTCGTTTTGGGTTGTGGTTGTTGAAGCCTGTAGTTCTGGTTCCTCAGATCTGGATTTAGCGTTTTTTATTTTGCAGATTCTCAATTTCTTTTTGTTGTTTACATCAATTTTTTTTAATGGTTCGTGGCGTGTACACCCGGTATCCGACACGGAACCGAATACCTTAACCGTGTCGGGTACCCGGGTTAAGGTGGTTCGGATACGGTTCGGCCATTTTAAGCTTATCGGTTTCGGGTACCCGACACGATTATCCGGTTCGTGTCGGGTACCCGGATATGCACACCCCTATGCAGACTCGAGCAAACGAACTCTACGACAAAAGAAATCAAGCAGTCCCAAACCAACTGGAAGTGGACGAAGACAACGGACGAAGTCTAGTCCCACACAGAAGCATAACCGTAGACTAGCGATACATCAGGACTCGATCATCCTGTGGACAGTGAGGACGAACTCCAGGGAAGCAGTCTACCCGAGTAGAGGAGACGCCACAATACACACTATCACGACCCCAACCTATCCCGACTTCAATCGCCAAAACCAAATCCACGGAGAAGAACTAGCAGCCACGCCATCGGAAAGCCGCACAACGCCCAAGTAAAGAGCACCTAGAAACCCTATTGGGATTTAGTCAACCCTAGCGGGAATTAGTGTATG
Source organism: Persicaria maculosa (assembly GCA_963922045.1). Classification (NCBI taxonomy): domain Eukaryota; kingdom Viridiplantae; phylum Streptophyta; class Magnoliopsida; order Caryophyllales; family Polygonaceae; genus Persicaria; species Persicaria maculosa. The sequence goes on along the minus strand of OY998259.1, from coordinate 47,901,235 downwards.
CTCATATGAGCGCGATTTTGTACCCTTGCGGGATTATAATCAATATATATAAATCTATAAAAATCCAGCAATTTGTGTAAAATTAAATATATATATATATATGTATGTATGTATGTATGTATGTATGTATGTATGTATGTATGTATGTATGTATGTATGTATGTATGTATGTATGTATGTATGTATGTATGTATGTATGTATGTATGTATGTATGTATATGTGGATATAAATAAAACTTTTTTTTTTAATTTCTTCTGGGTTGTTTGGGCCCAAGGTAGAACCTTGGGCCCAAAGAAAAAATTCGGGCCCAAGCAATGGGTCACCACCGGGCCAAAGCTAACCAGGGGCAACACAAGAGATGAGCGCCGACCAACACTCACGGTGAACGGAGCGAATCGCAACTACATCTGAACACAGAATTCGGCCAAGGAGGTCGAGGACGGAGGAGCCGAGGAACCAAGGCCAAAGATGGAGAACCATCCCGGGGTTACACCACTAGCAGGACCGGAAGAGCAGCAGAAGGGAGGAAAACCACAAAAAACCCCACCACAGCTCGACCGCAAAGCGACCAAATTGCCGAGAAGGGTGCCCGAACCGAGCAAACCCTATGTGTAAACAAACCAGGACACAAAGCCCCAATCCAATTTGAAATTTCAGGGGAAATTGCTACAACAACCATTGATAGTCCGATTTGACAGCCCAAGAGGCAGTGAGAACCCGATGAATCGGTGGTTAAGCGCCTCGACGAAGGGGGAGTTTGTAGGAGTTTTGATCCCCCAACACAGGGGGGGTTTTGTCTCTCCAAAGAGATCGGAGGGTTTTCTTTACCAATCACTAACCGGAGATGCAAACTCCACATAACAGATGGATCAGCAGCCCGACGACGTCGGGATGTCTGGCAGAAGATTTGAGCCCAGGGAAAGGGGTTTTTTCAACTCTCTGAAGGGAGGGTTTAATTAAAAGGCGGCATGAAGAGGAAGCTGACGTGCTCGGACCCGGGCTTGAGCAAAAGGACCGGCGACGAGAGTTCTGAGAAGTCGGGAAATTGTGGACAGCTTCTGAGGCAACATATTAGTCTTCAAAGATTTCCGATTTCCCGTCGATTGGCTCGGCTTCTGGGGATGTGCAAGTACTACTTTTATATATCTTGAAGTCGCGGTCGCGGATTAGGGCAGATCTCGTCAATCGGAGGTCAGAAGAAGCGGGAAATCGCGTTTTACCGAGACGGCGCTTGTGTAGAGGTGAGTCCAAACGGGGCTTGTTTGAGAGGGATTGAAGGGCTGCTTTGGGATGACGTTTTGGGGGTGAATGGAGAGTGATGATGGGGCTGTGGAAGACCTTAGAATGGTGGTAAAGTAGGGGATGAGGGTTGAGGGATATGTGATGCAAGATCGCTCTCGGCCTCGCACTCCGATCTCTCTCCAACACTCGATCTTCCGCACTCTCGGCCTCGCACTCTGAGTGTTTCCGACCCTTTGATTCCGTCGTCTCTCTCACTAGGAAATCGCTCTTAGCATCTCACCAAGAGGTTTTATTCGGCATCTTACCAAGATAGATTTTGTTTTTTAACCCAAAACGAAGGAAGTACAAAGCTCAGATTTTTCTCAAATTCAACTTGTCTCCAAAAAGGTTCTTACATCCGTTTATATAGGAAAAATATTGAATCTATGAAAAATAAAATAAATTGATAAACTAACGATGGATAATACGAAAGGGTTTCCGAGATTTATGACGGAGAGATGGACAACCATAATGAGGGAAAACGAATGGTCTTGGTTGCCATCAAAGAGATGGAAGGTCCGAAATCCTAAAAGCCCCGTCATTTAATCCGACCTTCTTGAATTCATTCCGTCTTTATTTATTGCATTTCCGATGAGCTGCCAGAATTTCGGACTACTGTGAAGATCCCCTATTTCGTCCATCTTCCAAGCTGAATTGATGATTGAATCATTCAATAAAGTTGTAGCCACTTAAAATATCTTTCCAACAAGTGCTCATCGGCTTCAGTCGGAATTTTATAGATCCAGAACGAGCCAAAATACCGAGATGTCGCCAAATAGTTTTCAGAAATGAAAGTTGATGTTGAACTCTGAAGACAAACCTTTGTAGGAAACAACAGACGAGCTCATGGGCGACTACGATCACATCAGAAGCGGCCGGAGGAATTCATTTGAAGAGGAACAAAGGTGGTCGGAGCTTGTATTAGACGGTCAAAGCCGGTTTCCCATTTCTCCCAAAAGGAGAGAGTTTTTCCCATCTAAAGTAAGTATACACTTTAAAGTATATCCGACTTTTTTTGTCCATGTGGGGATTGTAATCATTTTTATACAGTACATACATACATAAATATATGTGTATATATATATATATACACACACACACACACATACTAAAACCGATGCATTGGTGCCTACGTGGCGGCATGTGAGTGCATCTGCATACGTGGCGGCGCGTGAGTACATCTCGCAAAGTTTTCTCCCGTCAAAAAGGAAATCTAATAAAAATAATTATTTTATTTTACCATTAACACATAAAATTCGATAGATGGAATATCTTATAAAAGAGAAAATATTATATAAGGAAAAAACTATATAAATATAAGTAAACGTAGTAGTAGTAATAATTAAACCTAATTAATAAAACTAATTTTCATATTCATACTTACCAAAACTATTAATAGATAAATATGTAATATTTAATAGGTGTTATTTTGTTTATATTTAGATTATTTTTTGGTGGAAAAAATTATTTATATCAAAATCAATCATTTAATAATTGTTATTTTATATCTATCTATATTATTTTTTGAGGCCAAAATAAATAATTAAAATATTATATAGCCATATATGTAGTCACAATTCATCCGTACATAGATATTTTAGTAAACTAATGTAATAAATACATACTACATATTTAATAAAAAATAATATTAAAATATTTTTAAAAATTATCTATCTAATTAAATTACATGAGATTTAATTAACCATATATTAGGAAAAAAAACGTTTACATAGTACCTTATAAATGTGAATTATATTTATATTTTGAGAGAATCTAATTAAAAAGATATTTAGATTATATATAACCTATCAAACTAATTTTATTTATATTTATATTACTTTTTGAAGGAAAAAATAATTTATATTTAGATTAACGCATTCTCCGTACACGGGACGGTGTCTACACTAGTATATATATATATATTCTAGGACACACCCGCATGCCCCAACATAGTCCAAAAATCTTGAAGAATCCGGTACAATCTTACCTTTTTATCCTACTTTCCTTTACCACCTTCACCGTGTTTTACCATCTTCTTCCACCCTTCAACCTCCATTGAAACCCCATCCATGCTCCAAAACCTCTATAGCCACATTACCAAACCCCTGGATTCCGACTCCCACACCACCTCTATAGCCCATCTACACACCCACACAACATTCACCACATTCTAATCACCCATCATCCATCTCATAATCCCAGCCTTAATCAAACCTCCATCTTTCATTCACCATTACGTAAATTGGGTTGAGTTGAGAAGATTTTGTGAAGAGATTTTGAAATTCAAAAGTCGATGGAAAGATTTTAATTAAAAACTTGTGCCTATGGTGCAAGCCTAAAACTAGTTTTATTATTGAACATTGAAAGCAAAAATTGCCCAACAAAACCGTTAGATAAGTTGTCATTGTACATATAGGGAACACTAATCCTCAATGAAACAATGCTTTCTTTGAACTAACAACCGATGGAGCAAGTGGCTTCTAACCAAACTCAACATCCTTTGGAAATTAGCCGTTAGTAGGCCTAGATAACATATCGATACGTGACATACTTGCCAGCAGTCTCACTTGGCCTCATTATCCTCACCACCTGGCCACGCTTCAATCCATAATATCTTGCAATAGGATCAATCACTTGAATCCGCGGCAGCTGAAACCGAACCACATCCAATCACAAAAAAAAAAAAACATAATAAAATATACATTCAATTGAAACTAACAAATGTCTAAATTGTTAAATACCTGTGTAACCTTCACAGTGTATCTCTGAATCAAGCTCTCCTTCTCCTCTTCAGTAAGAGGTTGGTGCTCCGGAACCAAGATATGGTCTTTTATGTTAACTAGCAACTCTGCTTCCTATTGAACATCGGACTACAATCATTACAAACGCACTCATTCTAAGAGTAAATTTGCTAGCATTATATATGCATCTTAACTTATTAGATGGATAGATATTTGGATTGGTTGGACCTGGAAAACCTCAAGGGTGAATTTGCTTGATATTTCGCTAATACTGGTTTTAGCAAAAGAGGTGATGTTGGATTGGACGACCATAATCGCTCTATAGACGCTCTCGGACTTCATCCGCTCAACATAAGTGTGGATTGTCTTCACTCCGACCTTGGCCTCCTCAGGGAAGAACACGTATATCTTCAATATCCCGAAAAACCGAGTCATTTTTTAAAGAGGCTTCAACAAATTAGTGAAAGAAATGATGGTCTTGTTTTTGGGGATCGAGCTCTCATTCAGATATATGATATCATGTGATTCATTTATCATTATATCGATATCACTTGATGATGTTTTGATATATTGATTTTTAAGGCTTCTCTGGGTTTCTAATGTACTAATTTTGATGCTTTCAATATATGGTATCTAGATATCAATTCAAACGGGGTGTGAAGAGACCTGGTCGGAGGGATCACGAGCATGAGTTTTGTGGATGACAAGGTCCTCCCTCTTCAAGTTGTCGCTGCCGAACTTAGAGACGAAGGCGTCATGGGACATATGAGCCATGAAATCAGCCACCATGTAGCCTCTGTCCTTCAACATTGTCAGAACCGTCTTCCACACTCGGTGAAGCTTCACTATCTCTGCCATCGACATCGGCATCCTTGTTGATTAAGCGGTTCCAAGAGGGAAAATGGTTGATTTACTCTTTTCAGATTCGAGAATTAGTCAAGTTATTCAATCTTCAAGAGGAGGGGGGGGGGGGGTAATTTTAATTTAAAATTCATGGGAAATCAAAAAGAGTAGTTAAATTGAACGGAGGAATAGAGGTAGTTACATGAAGGTTTCAAATCGTTAACATTTCAGTTAGAGAGAAACAAGGAAAGTGGGTTGTCCTTTTAATGTTGGGTTCAATTTGGGCTCAACCCATTACAGATAACTAGTATAATACTCGTGCCTTAGTTACGGGTAAGAAATATACTTTTTTTAGTACGATGTAATTTTATAAGGATGTATGAAATGCTTTTTATCCCCTCTATTCTATTTCAATCTTTATTAAAGGTCAAATAACCAACCAAAGTAGCACCAACCCCAATCAAACCCAGCATTGAGCACATTTCAACCAATATTATAAATAGAAAACAAATAGAAAGTGTCGAAGACATTTGGATGAGAAGAAAATTACAGAGTTATCACAATTTTTAAACATCACGTGAAAATGATTATTGAAATAGAATGGGATTAAACTGTTGTATATTACATAATACATTCTCATACATTATGATAAACTTCTTTATAAACTACATTAGTAGTAGTAGATGAAGCATTATCTTCATTATCAGAAATTAAGACATGCAATATGACTAAGCAAAAAACATTAGTTAAGTGCCAACCCAAATTTCATATTATGCATAATCAAATATTACAAACACAATAAAATTATTCCCATATTAGTTAAATAAAAAAGATGTACTAACTTATAGCGATTCATTGAAGAAGCAATGGTCATAAGAGATTCAAAGGTACTTAATGATGACACGTATCCTTCACAATTCCATTACTTAAAGATTGATAAAGATTCCTCAGGGTTCCCTTTAGAAACGAAAACATTCATCAATTTTGTTCTAGAACCAACAGTTTCACAATAAGATTTGCTTGCATAATCTGATCATTGAACTATCTCAGGAAATAGCTAGATTTGATCATTTGAAATTTCTCCCTGAAGGACCTAGGAAGAATAATGATTAACCAGTAAGATATCACTATAAACACTAGCAAATCATAATGAAATAAGTGAAAAAGCGAGCAATTATAAGAAAAGATTCATTCAGGAATAAATGATAAATTTCCACATGATGAAGAAGAAATCTTCAAGCAAAAAACATTTATTGGACTCCATTTTCGTATTAACTAAACCATTTATGCAATTCAAACTAAAGAAATCTTCATGTAAAAAATATTTATTTCTTTCAGTACATACAAACTAAAATACATCCCATAAAAACACTCAACTCCTAAAAGGTACCTGCTTCCCTCTTCATTCCATCGGTGCTTATATTTCATCATTTTATTCTTCCCATTGTTGATTGTTCTGAATCACACACTTATCAAAAAATAAAAATGCACTAAAGAAAAAATATATTTACCTAATCTCATTATTACATTAACCATAAGCACATTAATCTTATCATTATACTTACTTCCAGCTAAACACCCCTGATGCAGAAGAATTCACGCCGACTACCATTATTCACAAGATTGGAGCGGTTTTTACTACTTTGCTAACTATCCTATCCATTTCAATTCACATAACTGGGAGATTACAAAATGTCAATCCAAATGAAGCAACCACTTCCTCCATCTCATATATCCAAGTTCGGATAAGCCATGCATGTAAAGGCTCGGATTTTTTTTCTTTCTAAATCCTAATTTTCAAATAATAATAATAATAATAATTAAAATGAATTTAAATCGGGGTATTTAAAATCTCTTAAAATGAATTCCGGCATATGATTATTTTAAATGGACTTTCATTCGGATTTATTTTCGCTTTCGCTTGCTAAAATTTGAAGGTATAACATAATTTTATTATTGATTCAGTCGAGAATTCGATTTAAATTTGAAGTTGTAAGCTTTATATCTTTTGAGTCGGGTTAAAGTCGAGTGAGCGGGTTTCATGATTTATTTTATTATATTCTATTTATTTTCGGGTATTTAAAAATCCATAATTTGGGATCAAATTTTGTTTCTTCCTTCCATCCGAAATCAGTTCCAACAATGTTACAGCTCACCAACCCTTGGTCATTGTCCATTCTTCTTATCCAAAAGCTCAAAGCTCAGCACTTCTTGGTTGTTTCCCAAAGTGAACAAACATCTACCCCTTCACACTCCTCTCCCTCTATGCTATTCTTCTCCTTATGGCTATTGTTCATGCCAAGTTCAGAGGCCTATTCTGCATTTGAAAACCCATATCCCCACACCTCCTACCACATTCCTCCATCTCTTTCCCTCTTCCAATTCAAGAACCCACAAAGCCGCTTTGTCTCCTTTTGCCGAGCCACAATCACCACCACCACTACAGCTTCTCCGCCGCTGTCTCGCCGAGCCGCCACCAGCAGCTACTCCACCATCGACGTCGGCCACCCAGGAGGTCGCCGGCCGCCATTTCCGCCGGGCGCAACCCCTCCTCCTCGCCTCTTCGATTCGGACAGCAGCAGCCTAGCAACAGCGAGCCGGATCTGTCCGGCCTCCCCTTCCCCTGTCCTCGGTTTGAACCCGGGTCGAGAACCTCAGCCTCAAACCTCCGATGACGTCCAATCGAGCCTCGACGAGTTCCCGGCGAACCTTCGAAACTTCGGTGAGCTCATCCCCTTTCCTCTTTTCCTTGATGTCGTTAAATCTTCCTATGCTCCTTGAGGCCGGGAGAGGTCAGTGAGGGTGTTTGTTGGTGAGGTCGAGAGATTCCGGCGAAGCTCTGTCTTCCTCTCTCTCCGCCGTTTCTTTCCGTTCGTACGAACAGAGCTCTGTTCACCTGTTTTTGGGGAAGAAGGGTCCAGTGGACCGGGTTCCCTATTTTTCTTTTCTTGAACCGGCCGGGTTGGGCCTGATTTCCGGTTCACTTAATTTCCCTTCGGGTTGGGCTTGAGCTGGGCTCGGATCCGGATCTGGCCGAGAATTGGGCCTTTCCTTGGGCGGGTTTGGGTTTCTTTCTGGATTATATTTGTGGGCTGGGGGTTTTAATGTTTTGTTAAGCTATTACATGTTAATTGTTTTATATTGATATGTTATATCGATATGTCTTATGGTTATATATTATGTTATGCATTATTATTATGGTTATATTATCCCTGACTCTAAAATATATATATATATATATATATATATATATATATATATATACATATATACCTTCTGAAATTTTTCATCTTATGAAAATTATCTTTTAGAAGTAATATTATTAAGATATGTATTTGTGATGTTACATATGTAATTTTGAGGATTTGGTTAAGGGTTTCGAAATGTTTTAACCATGCCAGGGATTATTTTAGTAGTATAAAACTTGCAAAGTTGATTAAAGATTTAATGTTTTAAAAATGGGATTTTAAAGTGATTGATCAGTTCTGATTTATAAATGGGGTTTGAAAGATAGATTTATTATGGAAATGTTATCATTGCCTTAAATTATTTGAAACATTAAAGTCAATGTTTTGAAATAAAATGTCGGAATTAATTCTATATTATGGTTTTGAGATATTGGTTTTAAGGTTTAAATGTTTAATGTCGGGATTTCTTGTCTCGGTTTGATGATGTTGGTTTTGAGAAGGAAGTTTGGAAAATATAATTGGAACGATTTTATCAATGGGTTTAATTAGAAGTAAATGATTTTGGTCGATGTTGATCGTGTCGGAAAGGTTTTGAAAAGTAGTTTTTACCGTCGACTGGTTTTAAGGATATTGAGAACTCGGGTTCGTGTGTGTGTGATAATGTTGGTTCAGTAGCTTATGAAAATGGCTTGATGATAGGTGTGTATTGCTTTTGGATCGCTTTGGACTTGCACTTGGGCCCTTGCTTGCGTTATTTTGCTGTTCTGCATCTTCAGGTAAGTTCCCTAGGGGGCTTACTCAGGTTGGACATTCATGCCTGTTGTTGCATTTTATGTTAGGTGTTGCATATGCATAAAAGCTTGCCATGTAGTATCATGTTTAGGTTGCACTAATTGATTGAGCATCTGTTTACTTTATGCGTTTGAAACAGAACGGTCGTTATCTGTGATAGTCCTAGAGTCTTTGCTAGGGTCATAGGGTAGCCCAGCCTCATCGGGTACCCTGAGTCAATCGAGTCATGAACTTCCTTATATTATGATATGCCTGCGGGCTTTATTGTGGAGCGGGTTAGGCATGCGTGCCGCCCGATTATGATGGAATGCATTCACGAGCTGGCCAGTCTCCGCCCTATCGGAAGGGGGTGGAGGTAGGAGAGGGATATGCCACTTGGCATTGTCTTGGGCCCTTTACAGTATTTCTGCACATTATTATACCTAGGGGCATGCTAGTGTGTTGACTTTCGTACTGCATTAGAGCATCTTTATTAGGTATAGCACATACTATGTGGCCTCAGCGAGGACTGCCGGTCCCACATGAGTGGCTCGATTTGACTCCTTTCCCCGTTCTTTTTTTTTAAGGTATTTTCTGCAGATTCTGAGTACTCGATGTCTATATGATGGGGTTTTCTTTTGGCGAACTGAAGAACCCGGCTAATCCTCTAACTTAGTATAAGTGGTAATCATCCGCTTACGTTTTGGTTTTGACCCGGCTCTGCCGTGACACTTTGTATCTTAACTTTGTTCCCACTTTACTTTCATTTGAACTGAATTTCGCGACATAGTCTTAGGACAGGTTAAGGGTACCCAATGGCCCTTCGAGGTTTTTAGGGTTTGAAATCCCTCCTTCTACTAATCTTAAATGAGTTTGAAACCTCGACCCGTACCTGGATTGCAAGATCCGAACAAGGGGTTTTATCCCTTGAAACGTAACCCGGAAATTATAATTCTGGGCCGTTACAATGCACGAACAACTCAGCAAACACTTTTGTCTGTGTTGCTCAAGTGTCAGACTCATATTGTACCACGAATACTGTGGATCAAGAAGGTTAACATTCATATACGTTAGAAACCCATCTAATTTGAATTTCGGTGACATCTTCCTCACGCACAATCAGATCATTACCTGCTAAATTTTATTTTGATTGCTAATGAAAACCGATCTCCACGAAAGTATACCGACCCCCGAAATGGTCAAAATGATGCATGTAACTCCAGTTTGATTCACCGAAAACATCAACTACTAATGAAACCTCATATTGCTAAATCTAACATCTAGACACGTTGAAAAAAACGAATCTATGCAAATAGATTTATGCGAGTAAATATCAATCAAAAAAAGAAAAGAAAGCACTTCTCTAAAAAAACATATTAAATGAAACAATATATTTGGAACTTGCAAATCAAATCTTCGTTTTAGCTCCACGAGCTTGATAGGGAGCTCTGATTTCTGTTCCTTATAACTTTATACCATCAACTATTTCCCTTCATTGTCGCCAATCACTTCTTTCAACTCTCTTGTTTCCCAAATTCTTTGGTAGATTGTATGTGTCATAGCCTAAGCTAAGTACGTAAATATCACTAAACATTCTCTATAGAGTAATATGAGCCTATTAGAAAGGGGATTTTTGTAAGGACCTTGGGTTTCCAAATAATATTTTAAATATAAATTATTAAAAATGGATTTACGTCAAAAAAATTGGATATTTCAAAAATTCTCGTTCTCAATATATAATATAGTAATCCTATTTTAAAATCTTTAAAGCGGATTCTGGCCCAATTTTGAACTTTTGGAGATAAATTCTGTGTTTTGCCATGGGATTCGAAATTAACTTTGGATGTTGATATCCTCGTGGTTTTAAAACCTTATTTTGATCGAGTCGGGATAAGATCGAAAGGGCAGGTTTCGGGGGCTAACTTTCGGAAATTTTAATTTCCACTTCTAGGACCACAAGTTCTTGTCTTTTCCTCCCATGCTTATCCAAAATTCAGCCCATGGTCCCCCTTTGTTTGAGATTGAAATTGAACATCAAGGGCGTGTTTGGCAAGGGGTGCGCGGGGTGGGGATGAGTTGTCGGGATTCGTGCTTCGATGTTTGGCAAGGGGGTGCCTGGGGTGGAGGGGATGAGAGGGGGTGCGAGGGTGGGATTTCTCCACCTGATCAAAGGGAGGTGGAGGGGATGGGAAGGTGAGGGTTCCCATATTTGCCCTCTGCACAATACACACATAAACTCCCTTCATCATTCAAACCCAAAACCCCCCATTTCCTTCATTGTTTTTTTTTCATGTTCACCACCACGAAACATCACCCACCTCCACCACCCTCCTCATGTCGCTGGCCACCACACCAGCACCGTCACCAACTTTTGTAAGTGCCGGAAACTTTCTGCAACTAGCCGGGCAGCAGCTTTACCGCCTTCCCTCGTGCAGCAGTACCGCCGAGCACCTCCGCACCTACACCTCGTGAAGACCAACGACCGAGAAGCGCATCCCGAGTCTCCGTTAAGCCCAATCGGCTCTCCGGCGAACCCGACGAGCTCGAATTCGCTCGGTGAGTATCTAACCTCCTTTCGACTCCCCTTTTCGATTCCTTGAGTGTGCTTCTCGTCCGTATTGCTTGAACTGGCCGAGAGAGAGCATTGGAGAGAGAGAGTCATGTGAGCAAGCCGGAGAGCGAGGGAGACCGCCGGATTGAAGAAGATGACGATTGAAGAAGATGGGTTGGGAGGAGGATTTGGGATGGATATTTTTGTCCTTTCATGTCAATTAGTGGGGGCAAATGTGTCTTTTGGGTGTCTTCATCCCGAAATACTTTAACACACAACCAAACACGAACGGGATTAAACTGACTTCAAATCTCCACCCTTTCCACCCCACAATTCCATCCCCATCCCTTCCACCCCCAAAAATTCATCCCCATCCACCTACCCCCATCCCGTAGCCAAACACGCCACAAGAGAAAGTTTCTCACCTCCTTCCTCCTTTCCTCATCTAGGCAAACACCGCCAAATTTCTTTTCTTCCCCCTTACTTGTACCCTCCATGAATGGCAACCAAGACAACTTTCTCCCTTGTATCATTTGATTCATCCGAAATCAGCCCCTATGCCCTCCCTCTCATATCCAAAAAAACCAGACCTTGTTGACTCATTTTAAAACACCACAACACACCAAAACCTCGGTGAACTCCTCCCTTTTCTCCCTCTTCCTTGGTTATCCTTGTGAATAAAGCTGTTTATCCATAGGAGGTGATATGATACGGTCAAGATCTACCCTCTTACATAAATGCCCCGAGTCTAAACTTTTGAGTAGGGCGCATTTTGCTTCATTCATCGAGATTTTTTTGTTCGAAGTAGCATAGTACTTTTACTGTAAAGATTCACAACTAGATCATTTTGCATGAAGTCGGTCATTGTTATAAAATTGCATTTAGCAACTTCTTGACCGTCATGTACAAAGCATAGTAAACTATCATGTAGAAGATAGACATTGGACTATGCATCTCCGTTTTAAGTGTCCAGTTGAGATGATGAGTTCAATTTGTCACCTCCAAGGTTTGCTCAATGATACTGACAAGAGTTCTCCGGAAATTCAACGATTCTTGGATGGTAAGCAGTCATGAGCAACAAACACGAGGAACGGACACGGTGCTTGCTCTTAACAAGTTTGCCCACCACATAGCCTTTCGTCTGAAGATCGAAAACCAGCTTCATCGGAACCCCAGCAGCAGTTCTGGCAGCTGTGAATCCAGTGTTGGCCCCATACAACGGAACTTTGTCAGCATTGATGTCGACAGTCACATCTCGCCAGCTCTTCCTTGCTTGAGAATACCCCTCCATCTATCACAAACACAACAATCTCATAACTAGTGAGTAATGATTTCTATCAAAATCAATGTTGATGATGAAAACCCTAACCTGTCCAGACGCGATGACAAGATTGTAGTACAGAAGTTCAAAAGTCGTGGAGCTGACATGGATGCTGAAGAATGTAGCAGGGTTATTCACCCTCATTTTAAGCGAACTGTTCAGAGTAAGCAGCTTCGTCGGCACCCCTGTCGCGTCGGAGCCTTCTCCGGTGTGGAAATCATGAATTATCAAACTCTGCACTACAATGAGAGAATAATGAGAACCCTACCAACTGCACTAAATAACCCAAATTTCAATAGCCCTGATATTTAGCACAACTTTTTTTTTAATATAAGGAAATAAATTAGAAGAACAAGACCCCAAACTATTTAGCATGTCCTCCGGGCCGAGAACCTTGAGCTTTGAGTCATACATCAAATCCTCATCGGTGGGGATACAGTAAGTCAGCTGCGCAATCCTATGTACAACCGTATGCGCAAATTTGGACATTCTCACCCAAAAATTAACTAATGGAGCTTAGATTTTTAAAAAAATACACATTCGCACCTTTATATTTAACCATTGTAGACAGTCTAATTTTCAATTACTTGGGTACATGTTATTTACCTAGATTTATAGGCTCTGTATATGTCCAAGTCCCAACAAAGCTTATTCTTTCTTGATAAAGCGAGCAATTCGAATGATTCCATTGTAATACAACTTAAAATAAATATTTTTTTTCCTTTTTATTGTATCACATTTTATTATAATTTTTTTCCATATGAAGTTAATTTTATTTTATTGAACTTAAAATTAAAATTATATGATAAATTTGAATTTCCTAACACAATTTTAATTAAATACCCGTGCCTAGGGATGGGCTAATACTAGTTTTGAATAAAAAAACAAACCTTAACGGAAATGTGAGGGATGAAGGGTCGACTAGCGCCCCAAATAACGAGACAGAAGAGGGAGAAGAGGAGAACAAAGCCCAACAGGCCTCCCCACACGTGGCAGCTTGTGGTGGCGTCCACGTAGTACTCGGCCTCCTCCCCCTCCTCCTCCTCGATCGCCCTCCACCGTTGCCTGTCGACGCTCAGCCTCTTCCTCCCACCCTTCCCACCGCCGCTGATCGACACGCGGCTCGTCGATGAAGGCCGTGAGTTCGAAGAGTGCAGGCGCGAGTGCCGCCCCCCGCCGAAGAGCGACGACGAGTGGTACTGCGTTGTCGGGGAGTCTGCGGGGCTCCGAAACGACGTCGGAGTGGTGCCTTGGTTCGACGATGACTTATCCTCCTCGTGCGAGTCACGTGATGGGCTCTGCACATAGTACACCGCCGGAACGTTGCGTTTAGGCGACGTCGGTGGCCATGATGGCGCTAGGCTCACCGTGTCCGAGTGATCCGATCCGTTCATCATCTTCTCCAACCCCGATTAAAACTTGATCAATCGTCTCTCTCGGGTTTGGAGGCGGAAACACGTAAATCGTTTGCGTTCAGAGTGGTGTTATCAATTCATCCATCGACATTTTTGGAGCGGAGTTGCGTATCTGTAACTTCCAATTTAATTAATTTTCATGGGAAAAAAAGAAGAAGGAATGATTCCAAAAATTGAGCTTGAAATTTGAGATTTAAGAGAAGAGATTGAATTGGACAAATCCCTAAAAAGAAGGAGGGGCTAGAGGAAGGTTTGAAGATTGAATAAATCCGATCAAGCATAAAGAGTGGAGGGACGAGGAGATTTTACATTTACTTGTTAGTGTGCAGTCTCAAGCAACTTATTTTGGGATATAAACTAAACTAGGTAGGGTCCTTTTTCAAAACTTGGATTAACATTTTCCCAATTGAAAGTTAATACGAAAGTTTTCAATTAACCATCCCTTAAATAGTTTACATAATATTTTCAAAATTTAGTCGTTGATAATGCATATTTTAGATACCTATGAAATAAAATAAATTGAAATTAGTTGTTGATAATGCATATTTTAGATAGACATTATAGATAGTTTTTATTGCATTTGAGTATTCATAATATTGCAGGTGTTTTGTCTTATTTATATTGTCTTGCATTTGGAGTATTCGAGTTCGAAATCTACGGTATTTCGTGTTTATTCTACAGTTTTATAATCCGATCTTGAAGGGAGGCTTGAGAGATCTAGACGGGATGATTTTGGATTAAAAGAGATGCTAAGGAAGGAGCATCAAGGGAGCTAAAGAGCGTAAAGTTGAAGACATAGAAGAATCGCGGAGCCAGAGTAGCGGCGCCCGTTGGTCCTGCGTGTTCAGCGAGATCGATTTTGTTCGAAGATATTATTATTAGTTTATTACTATTATTTGCCCTAGAGTTTTTCTCGACTCTATGAGGGTTATATTTAGTCTATTTGAAGCCGTGTGGCAAGATGGTTCATTGTTGTTTATTGAGATAGATACTTTGATTATGAGTTGCTAAATCATAGTTTCGCTTGTGATTCAAAGACATGATTGGATGAATTGTGAAGATTTGATTTCATATTGTTATGCATAAGTTTATTCCTTATCTTTATTCTTCATTGATTTAGTATTTGCACATGTTCTCTCTATGACTGATCATCTAGACAGAAACCTCATCTTTGCTAGCGATTCCTTTCATCAGATTGGTTTCTTTGTAGCAAGCAAGGGAAATTGATACCGTGAAAGCATCAATTGTCTCTACAATATGATGACTATTGGTTTGTATTGATTCTATGAGATTAGGGTTAAAAGCTCTACCACTAACAATCTTTTGATTCCTAATTGCATTAAATTGATATTGCTAATTGGCCAAAGCACTTAGGTCTTTATGATTTTCTTTGTAGTGTTACATTGAAGGTAAGTTATTGTTAGTTATGGATCAATCTAATTAATTATGACAAGTCGGCATAACTTAAGAATAACAATGAAATCATTGCAAGGATCATGAACCCCAACCATTGTCAAGAATTGCAGGTGAAACGATTTCCTCGTATTGTTACTACTTTGCAATCATTACTTCTTTTACTTATTTGCTTGTTTCAATTGTTTGCTACAACTTTATTTGCTATTTGCTTTGAGATTCGTCATAAGAATTACGAATCAGTCTTCTCTGGTGATCGACTCTTTACTTGTCTGTTATACTAATCTTTTGTTTAGCATTGAGAATCCAACGATAGATAATATTACACCTGCAGGTTAAGAAGATGCACCAGTTGTGGATCACTTGACTGATTGTTCTACAATACCAACCCAAAACCCTAACTTTCCTATTCCAATTGTACAAACCCTAATTGGTCTTCGTACTCAATCACACAACAAATAATCACTCACGAACCCTCACCGTCAGCTCTTCCCCGGTAGTACTCGAGTGTTGGCTAGACGTGTCCAACCACTTTGAGTAGTGCTTGAGTACTGTCTGAGCGCCGTCAACCAGTGTCTAAGCACCTGTTGAGCCATTGCAAGCTTTGCTCGAGCATCATCGAGCGCCTTCACAAGCACTTACAAGATGATTCAATCCCATAGGTGAAGGATCAGATTAGCCACACATTATTAACGGGGGTACAAGTTTGTCAAAGTTAAAGGTCATATAGAGTGAATTTGAGACTTATGACGATCCTTTGGTGGTTGGAAGTTGTTGAAGGTGTCTTGTGCTCATGTCATGGCTATTTGCAGATATCTTAGTGTATCTTTTCTTCCCTTTGTTGATCAGTACTTCACATCATAATTCCACTGGCTCACTTACCAAATGTCTTTTCCACTGATTAGTGAGCCATTTAACTGGACCGAACTAAAAGGTCCTAGGTTGGTGGCCAATCCAACACACTTACAAGATGATGTTGAGCATACAAGATCACATCATATTAGGAATGAGATGGATGAATGAGTCCTTAGTATAGTGTCTTGTGGCATATAGATGTAACGGGGATACAACAGAAGGGCTTGCCTAGGTTGTGTTGGGCCTTCAGGCTCATGAGCCTTTTCCATGATGTTTCATATTTGTAGTTCTCTCTTCAATAATGCTATGGTAGTTTATGATTCAATATGGATCCTTTAATATTACAATAGTTTATGCTTCGGTATTGAACTTGTAATGATATGGTAGTTTATGCTTTGATATGGAATGTAAAGGCCCGAGTTATAAAACTCAGGTTACGTTTTGAAGGATTGGATACCTTCATTCAGGTCTTACAATTCAAATACGGGTTGAGTTTAAAAACAAAGTTATTAGTTTGAAAGGAGGGATTTCGCACCCTAAATCCGTGATAGATCCATTGGGGACCAGGTGTTTGCATGCTGAACCTGTCTTAATTTCTAAATTGCGCAAAACAAGTGTAAGTTCAAAACGATCAAACGAGATAAATCTGAGATACAAGGTGCCACGGAAGGGCCAGGTCGAAACAGAAATACGTGAAAAGTAAGTAAAGTGCCAAAACAGAAATACGTGAAAAGTAAGTTTAACACCATACATACAATTATACAAATCAGAAACAGAACAAGAAGGGAGTTCTTTATTTTTTAAGAAAAAAAAAAGACCGAACAATATCACAAATTTGGGTCCTTACTGAAAAGTTGTCACATTGTTTGGGAAGATATACACACAGCAAAAAGAATAAAAAATGAAGGGCGTTATGGGGAGGGCGAAAATAAAGCCATTGTTGATAAACAAACAAACAAATGCTCCTTTGTGAGGCTTTGGCCGTTTAAAAACCAAAATTTACATGGTGATACTTTTGCTGATCGATCAAGGGCTGCGGCCGACCTCTTTTGCTGTTGAGCTATCTGTGATGGACCCAGAGTACATGCTATACTCGCTGGTGGTTCCGGTGGTGTACTCAGTGCTGGCAGTGTCCTGGCTCTGTAGCACCATCTTCCTGAACCTCTTCATGTCCTCCTTGTATTGCCCACTGCAGTGGTCAGGGCTTCCGTTGGCGCCACTGACCCCACCGTTGAGATCCGACATGGAAGAGCTGGACTCGAGAGCGCGAACTATCTGTTCAGCCACCAAAGATCACCAACTAGTTCATTAATTTATTACTCATTTTGTGTTATAATACCTGCTGGCTCGATCATTTTAGGGCGGTATGGTATACCTGACTCATTTTAGGGCGGCGTTTAGCAGAGTGAGCCGTAGCACCAGCAGCACACGCAACCATGCGTGCCATCTCGTCGTGGTTGTAGTTGGTTTGTAAGTTTGGATCAACGAAGCCCTCAAAGTTTCCGTCCTCCATAGCCCTGGCAAGCAATGGCTCTGCCTGGAAATGTCGAATTTGTCTATCAGTTTACTCTTTGGTTTATGAATGTACGTGGTTCTTGTAAGATGGAAATTCCTTACCCAGTCTACTAGACTGTCCTCCATGTATGAGTTTGTTCTGTCAACAGGTGGACGTCCGGTGATCAACTCCAAGAGCATCACTCCGAAGGAGAAAACATCAGACTTATCAGTGAGCTTCCCACTCGAAGCATATTCGGGAGCCAGATATCTGCAGGAATTGGAATCAGGACAAACACAATGACCAGTGTCATAACAAGGCATATTCAACACTGATAGGCAAGTAGAATCCATCGTCTTACCCAAAAGTTCCCATTACGCGAGTTGATACATGAGTATTGGCCTCTTCTGTGAACTTAGCCAATCCAAAATCCGCAACCTGAAATCACAAATGTTCAGATTCTTCAGCTAGATGAAACCCACTAATTTCATGAGCACCAAGTATAGCCTATGATCGATACTACTAACCTTGGCCTCAAACTGGAGATCTATAAGTATATTGGCTGTTTTGATGTCACGATGAATGATCTTCGGGTGACCTACAATTTTCAGGAATTAGCCTCTAACCAAATCACGTACACATACATACATACACACACTTAGGATGAAATAACGGGGATGGATACTCTACTCACAGTCTTCGTGCAAGTATGCGAGTCCCTTAGCAGATCCTAAAGCGATCTTGAGCCGCGTTGGCCAATCCATGCTGGGGCGCCCCTTTCCTAAAACACAAGTTCCGAACTTATAACCATAAAACCGAAAGCTACAGTTGGTAGGTAATGTGAGCGACGAGATCCAATGTACGTACTAACCAAAGAGATGGAATTCGAGCGTCTTGTTCTGAACAAACTCATAGACGAGCATCCGCTGAGTGCCAGTGCAGCAGTAACCAACCAAAGACACAAGATGCTTGTGATGCACTCGGCTAATAACGTCGATCTCAGCCTGGAACTCACGGTCTCCCTGCCCACTGTCGGCTTTCAGTGACTTGATCGCGACTTCCTTCCCATTGGGGAGGGTTCCCTTGTGCACAAACCCAAACCCGCCCTGCCCCAAGAAATTAGCATTGGAGAAACCATTGGTTGCCATCGCCAGCTCCTCGTAGCTGAAACAGGTTTTCGAGCCGCTCATTCCCATCCCCCTGTTGTCAGAAACCCCGTGGCTCTGCCCGCCAAAGTTGCCGCTCCCATTCGAGTACGAATGAGGAGGAAGACTGGAGTTCCTCGATGCTAGGCGTTGGGAGGGCGATCGGAATGCTGATCCCGGTGGGGGCGGGAGGCTAGACATGTACTGGTGCTCGGCGGATTGTGGGTTGTTTTGCTGCCAGTGCTGCATATGGCCTCCGCTGCTGCCGTCTATCCAATCCATAAGAACGAACAACAGTTGAGAATTTGGATTTTATCATTGATTTCCATCGAAATTGTACATTGACAAGGTAAATCATCATAAAATAAAATCACAAAGAAGATGAAGATTCGAATCGGCGAATTAGGTTACCTTGTGGAGGAGGCATGTAGTACTGCTCGGTGCCGATCTTGTCTTTGCGCTTCTTTCTGGAGCAGCAAACAAAGAAAATCCCCAAAATGATGAGGATCGCCGCTCCTCCGAACACAACCCCAGCTATGACTCCCATCGAGACACTAGAAGATCCGGTGGACGGGGAGGTCGAGTTCGAAGAAGGCGAAACTGTAATCGGACTCGATTGAAGTGGTGACGGAGTGTATCTCGTGGTGTTCTTGGAGGATGATTGCTGCGCAAGTGGGGGCGGAGGAGACGTTTGGGATGGGGATGGGGTTGAAGATGAGTCGGAAGGGGATGCTTTGGCCGGAGGTGGCGGAGGCAGCGGCGTGGAGGAGGATGGAGGTTGAGGGGGATCGGAAGGCAAAACATCGGCTGGCGGTGGAGGAAAGGAATCGGGAGGCAATACATCGGGCGGCGGTGGCGGAGAGAAATCGGAGGGTAAAACATCGGCCGGCGGGGGCTGAGGAGGATCGGAAGGCAAAACATCCACCGGCGGTGGAGGAGCGGAAACGGGAGGCAAAACATCCACCGGCGGTGGAGGAGCGGAAACGGGAGGCAAAGCATCCGCCGGTGGTGGCTGAGAGGAATCGGGAGGTAAAGCATCAGCCGGCGGTGGCTGAGAGGAATCGGGAGGCAAAGCATCCGCTGGCGGTGATAGAAGAGGGGATTGATTCGCCGGATCAGGAACCGGAGTGCCGATCGGCGCGCATATTCCGGTGACACAGGTGGACATTACTAGGAGGCGAATCAGAGCAAGAATCGCCGGTCGTCGGAATGTGAGAGAGATGAGGGAGAGAGAATAATAACTGAAGAATTCGTAAAAAAAGGGAAAGCAGAGTTTTAATTGGAGTTGGAGGAAGAAGAAAACGTGCTCGAAGTCGGAGGTGTTGGCGCCATTTCGTCGTGCTGTGCTGCTCCATTCTATTTCTTTTTAAATTAATTTAAAAAATCGCTTATTTTTCTTTTCCAAATTGATTAGTAAGTAAAATTTATAAAAATGTGACCAAAATATGCTTGCGACGTGGGAAGCACATTGCAAAGGAAATCATCCATAAAAATTCAAACAAAATTTCTATGACTCTATGAAGGACCTAAACGAGACATCCAACACGAAGTAGAAGAAGGGTCTCGAGGAACGGATGAGCCTAGGTTAACAGATTTTCGACTAACCTAGCCTCTTCCGATTATTATTATTAAATATATACATTGGTTTTTCAACTAGTGTATAGATTACTGCCATCATAAATTTAAGCCGATGTATAAAATTTTTATACCGGTTTATAACCCTGTAATACATCAAATCTGCCTCCATTCTTCCCTGGCGATCTATCTTTCTGCATAAATTAGAAGGAGAAGAAGAGGCGGGGCTCGCCTCTTCCGGAGGAGCTTCCGACGCTCAAATCTAGGGGTGGGCACAAATCCCGTAAATCCTGGGCCCGTCCCGATCCCGGTGGGATTTGAAAAAAAAATAGTGAATCCCGTCCCGGTCCCGTCCCGCAAAAATTGTGCGGGACGGGACGCGGGACGGAGATTCTTCATCCCGCAAATCCCGTCCCGTCCCGCATATATATTATATTTTTTTATATTAATATATTATACATTATATACATATATACAGTATAGATAGGTATATATCATATATGTCAATGTATATCTATGCAGTGTTAATATATATATACACACACAGTACGTATGTACACAGTGTCGATATATATTAGTATATCATGCAGTGTGTTAGTGTGTATGTACACACACTGTGTTTGTACACGCAGTGTATATATACATTGTCTATATATACAATACCGAGTGATATATAGGTACTATATATATAAAAACTATAAAATGTAAAAATATTATAAATTTATAGGTGTTATGTCTTTTAAAAATTGGAAAATATTAGAGAATTTAAAATACTTTTTTATTTGAGGGACAAGGCCCGTCCCGTCCCGTCCCGTGAGGGATAGGGCCCGCGCGGGATTGAAAAAAATAGAGAATCCCGTCCCGGTCTCGTCCCGCAAAAATTACGCGGGACGGGACGCGGGACGACCCCCGTCCCGTCCCGCGCCCACCCCTACTCAAATCAGAGTGTGTCGGCTGTGTCAGAAGCCTCCGAAAACCCTAGCTATATCCTCCTTTATATATAACGAGAATTAGGGTTTCAATTAATGTATCTGATAAAAGTCGATTGTGCCCCCAAGATCTTGACGGGCTTACTTTAGCTATATCAATTGCCCATCGGGTTTCCTTATCACGATCTAGTGATGAGGGAAGACGAATAATTTGATACTCCTCATTTGTTATGATCAAAGATCACTAGTGATGCTTGCCCCTTGTCTTTATTATATCCTATAAGCTTTAGCATTCTCAACCGAATAACACAATATAGTGTAGTTGGTGCGTTATTAACTGATCAACTGAAATTTACTGCTCAAAATAATTAGATGATTTTTTTGTCATAAATGAGAAATAGTGTCAGTTGATGACATTCTTGCTTTTATTTATGATTGACAATTCGATGGTTTTTATTAGGGTTGAGCGTTTCGTCTCTAAATGACGTGCTTATTACTTGATTTTGACTTTTGCTGGCCCTTAACGGGGTTATTATGGATTAAAATTGGCTTTAAGTGGTCGTAAGTGATGACTCTTTGGCCATAAGTGGCGATCTATTGGCCTTGATTGGCGATCTTTTGGCCTGAAATTGGCGTACTTTGGCCTTAAGTGGCGAATCTTTGGCCAGAAATCGGCGTACTTTGGCCTTAAGTGGCGAACCTTTGGCCTGAAATCGGCGTACTTTGGCCTTAAGTGGCGAACCTTTGGCCTGAAATCGGCGTACTTTGGCCTTAAGTGGCGAACCTTTGGCCTGAAATCGGCGTACTGTGGCCTTAAGTAGCGAACATTTGGCATTAATCGGCGTTCTTTTGGTCTTAAGTGGCGTTCCATTGGCCATGAGTGGCGATTCTGTTGGCCATGAGTGGCGGTTCTGTAATTTTTTTTTCTTTGATATAATGTTGTTCGATATATAGATGCACATATAAGTATTTCAAGAATTTATACGTCACCGATGCAATTAACCATGCAATATGATTAACTAAAGAACAAACTTTTCATCAAAATATGACATAGAGAACTTAGCTTTTGAGTCTCATAGGATGGACCGGCCGGGCACGATGTGTTGCACTTCCAAGTAAGATATCTTGCCTTATGAAAGTTGGGCCTTTTCCACAATTATCTTAAATGCATAGACTGAGCTGCAATTTTCATGAACTCTGGGCCGATTTTATAATTAAAACAAAACTTCAACAAATCAAAGCGTCGTCTTCTTCATCGTTAGGTTTGAGTGCGGCGGCGCTGGAGATCGAAGTTGCTTCCTCGGGCCTTCCCCAATGCTGCCGGTGCCATCGTCTCCACCGCTCCCATTGCTGTCCCATTGCTGTCCGACTCCGAATTCGGGATCCGATTCGCCAATTCGGTTGTGGTAGGTCAGATTTTAGGGGCGCAGTAGGCTTTTACTGGATCGGTTTGCTCGGGACGCTTGGCTCGATGGAGGTCCGGCGAAGATGGCGTGGAAAACGGCGCGGCGCAGGGGCTCGAAGTGGCGTCCTTGGCCATCCTTAACGGCAGATTCGGGTGCCCCGCCTACCCATCGCTGCCGATGTATTCTCGTGGTTTGGTGATAGGGGATGCTTGGTAGTGGCGGCTATGGCGCAACTGTTGGGACACTTGTGAATCCCACATCGGAAGTGGGAGAAATCTGAACCCAACATATAAGTGGATGGGCTACTCCACCTAACGCCAATTGGTTTTGGGATGGTGCCCCAGTCTGGCTTGTATGTTGAGCTTTCTGGTCGGGCCCAACACGAATTCCCCCTAACAAACTGGTATTAGAGCCGGGTTCGGCGGGTGGGCCGGTTGCACCGAAGATTGAGATGGACTCCACATCTGTATCGATGACGGGTTAGTCAAACTCGTTGCGTGGAGGTCTCGATTCCAACCGGGCTAGACTTGTGATGGATTCGCAAGTGAGATGGGGATTTGTTGGGACACTTGTGAATCCCACATCGGAAGTGGGAGAAATCTGAACCCAACATATAAGTGGATGGGCTACTCCACCTAACGCCAATTGGTTTTGGGATGGTGCCCCAGTCTGGCTTGTATGTTGGGCTTTCTGGTCGGGCCCAACACGAATTCCCCCTAACAGCAACCCTAAAGCAGATCCAATCGAAGTGGCATAGAGAGACGGAGGAGTCCGGACTCGGCGGCTGTGTTTGTAAGCACTGGATCTGGGCGTGCTTTTGGTGCAATCCCAAACCAGATCCAATCGGAGTCACACAAAGGGCAACAGAGGAGGCCGAAGTTGGTGGCTATGGTGGCGACGGAGGCTCGGTGGAGGACCCCATGGTGGCTACGGTAGCGATTGCTACTCCTGCATATCTGGGTGGCTTCTCGATCCGAAACTGCAAGGCAGGCCGGGTTCGGATTTCGAAGATCGAGGATATCCTTCCGGGAAATAGGAATCGATCCAACGATTCTGGACGGCCTCCACATCATCGATTGGGTGCGGCGGAGGATGTCGTGGTGGCTGCAGTGTCCGTTGCTACTCCTGCAGATCCACCGCTTCATACAGCCTCACCAACGATCGATCTTTGCTGTTTAGAGATCCGATCTTATGGATTTTTAATCGAATTCCCACATACGGCGTCAAATGTAATACATCAAATCTGCATCCATTCTTCCCCGACGATCTATCTTCCTGCATCGATTAGAAGGTGAAGAAGAGGCGGGGCTCGCTCTCCCGGAGGAGCCTCCGACGCTCAAGTCAAAATGTGTCGGCTATGTCAGAAGCCTCCGAAAACCCTAGCTATATTGTCCTTTATATATAACGGGAATTAGGGTTTCAATTAACGTACCTGATAAAAGTCGATTGTGCCCCCAAGATCTTGACGGGCTTACTTTAGCTATATCAAACCCGATATATAAAACCAATTAAAACTGATGTGTAACCTTTTTGGAGGCACATGAGAGGCTTTATACCACTGGTTATTATACCGGAGTACAAAACTTTTTTTTATTTATTACCAAAATCGAAACATTACCAAAAGATGAACACTAGCCCTTCGAACACCACTAGGACGCGGCCCCTACCCCAACCCCAACCAACTCTCCACAGTAGAAAGGAAAGCTTGCCAAACTCAAGTACAAAAGCCCCCAATCTGAAGGATGATCTATACACTAGTAGAAAATCGGGATTTTACACCATGATCTATTATCCCGGATCTCATAATTGTGGGATGTAATGGCCCCCAATTTACACCCACAAATAGCGATATAGAGAGAGAGTTTTGGAGCTTTTGGTCGAGTAAGGTGGAGATTGTCGAGAGACGTTTTGGTGCTATTCGGTTGTAAGCTTTCTTTTGATTTAATGCAAGTAGTTCTTTTCTTGAAATTATTGATGTTTGTTATGATGAAGAGCGAGTAATCACCCAACTTCTAGGGTCGGGGTGAGCCCGACGGTAGCCATGTAAGGTAATGCATCAAAGGTACAACTTTTATTGCGATTTCATCTTCTATCCCCGATTTACATGATTCTCCTGCGACAGTCGAAGTTGATCCTTATTTGTGTTATTGAAGTGAAAGTGATCTTAATGCAAACTTGGATTAATTATGTGAAAAGGGTTAGTAACAATTAGGGTTTATGCGAAAACCTCTATATTCCTATTTGTTAATAATGACATTTATTTGATGAAAATGCATGATCTTCTATACCTTTGACATGATTCTTACATGGTTATCGTTGTGGCTTTGAAACCATGACCTTGAAAGCTTTAAGTTTATTGAATTACATTCACCAATTTCGTGTTTGCTTTTGTATTTTATTTTATTTTAAAGTTACGGTTTTTTTTTCTGCACTAACACTCGACATCGACTACTGTTTGGTCGATATCGAGTAACTGAGTGGTCGACGTCGAGTACTTTCGTCCTCTGTTGTGCAGATTTGCAGGGAAGTCGACAGTGTGGTCGATATCGAGTACTTTTACTCGACATCGAGTACTCTTCTGGTCGATTTCGAGAGGAATTAGAAGCTTGAAAGGCGAGCGCTGACACACTTCCTCATGGATACGATCCTAAATACCCTACCACTACATCGGGAGGGATTCTTGTATTTTATTTGCTTGGACAAGGAGTTGGTTTCGTTGTTTATATTCTATATTTATTTTTTTGCTAGTTTCCCTCCACAGCACATTACTCATGAGGTATTCGATGAAATCCCTCAAACAAGTACTTAATATTTCAAATATGGAATTGGATTTAAAGTTAAATTTTAGAGGTGAATATTTTGAAATATATTTATAATTTAGACCAATTGGAGAAGAGTAACATATATATTTTTTTTAATATTTTGACTTCTTAAGATACTATGTACTTCAACATAGGGTATCTTTTTCTAATTAAGGGATTAAAACCTTATAAAATAACATACACTAAATATTATTTTTTAATATTTTATCCTTATAGGGTTTATACATTTAAGATTAGGGTATGTTTTTCTCAAGTTGTTTTATACTTTAGGCCAATTGAAAGGTGTAACATGTTGTATAGTACAGAAAGTGTCACGGGTGATCGGGACTCGATATTCTTATGTAACTACAAGACTTTTTTTTGTGCTTCTAAGTTGGGAGGACGATAGAAGAAGTCTGGAAGTAGCCAATATATATACTATTCTTTGTCAAATTTAAAGTATTAATCATCTTGAGAAAAGACTTCACTATGACAATTGATAATTTTGAAAAATATGGTGATGAGCATGGACAAAATGATATGTTATTGAAAAATTGATGTGCATTGTGTATTTTGTGTGATGCGTCAAATCCGATCAAAAATATTATGAAAAAAAATACAAACACAGTTCAGAAAAAAGAACTAGTTCATCTAATGCAGTAACATTTCTCATTAATATATACGGCCAGTTGACAAATATGGCATCTCTATGTACTTGAAAATTTGACAATTTAATCATTAATAAAAAAAACTCGCAGGTAGGATCCAAAAGCTCCCGGTTTGAATCCTAAATGACCGTTTTTTACCAAATTCAAGGAAAGGTGACAATTTCAATTTTCCTTGTATTATATTTATATCGGCCTATATACCTTCTTTCTACCGATAAGATGGAGACTTATCACCAAAATAAATACATGCCCATTTTGAGAGCTATTTTTGTTTTATTCAAGTGTTTCCACTTTCCATACATCCCATTTCCATTTCCTATGTGAGGTTGTTTAACCACACAAACCTGTTTTTAGTTTAAGAAATACCAGTGTAACACTTTGATTCTTAATCTTAAGGAGACACCAACCTCTCACCCTCCTAAAGGGGCCGACCACCAAATTCTCCTTCCCTCCAAGCCATGAAATTTACAAAAGTAAAATAAACGTTACCTCCACATGTAATTATATAGTCTTAGAAGCAATTACCTTCCCTATACACCATTTTCATTGTATTATTTCCTCCCAGGTATTCTCCTTTTGCTGCTTCCAACACCTACACCATTTGATTCTCTAAGCAAAGTTTCATAGGCATAAAAGGAATCAACCTGCAATCCAAATTGAAAAGGAGCCAGTGGCGATCCAAGAACCAAGAGCAGCCAAGAAAACTCGGAAAGAGGATCGAGGATATGAGAATGCAAGGCTAAAACCTGGTCTAGAAATAATGTTGTTGAGGATCCCGATTTCGACAACCAAAAGGTTTTTTCAGAGGACGCTACAGAGCTTCAAGTCCTTGTTATCAGGCGGCGGAGAAGGCTCTTACCAAAGGCTTCCAAAGACTCCTACCTTCAACCCTTTCTCCTGTCCTGATCTCGAGCAAAAGAAGATGCTTCCTGCACCTGCAGCAGAAGAAGCTCATAAGGAGGGCACCGAAGAAAAGCCAGTGAGTACTATTAAGAAGAGCTCAAGTCCAGTTAAGGCGATTTGGAGGCAGAGGGGCAATGTGGGCGAGGAGGAGACGAGGGATGTGAAGATATGCTTGGTCGCAAAGAAGTTGAAGGAGATGGAGATGGTGGATAAGGGCAATGTGGATCATCTATTGGACATTGATGAGGTTTTCCACTACTACTCTCGCCTTACTTGCCCTGCGTATGTACACATTGTCGACGAGTTTTTCATGGAGTTGTACGCGGAATTCTTAGGCAAGTGAGCTACTGTTTCAGCTTTCATCACCATTCTTGCTATTCTTGTTCTTGTTTTTTTTTTTTTACTTTTTTTTTCTTTTTTTTTGGTTTCATAAATTAATTTGTCATGTTAATAATCAGACTAGCTAGCTTGTATTGAATAATGAATGTCTGATGCAATACAGTATTATTTTAGCCTTTTTGAGGTTCATTTATGCAAGTCGAATAAATGGGAAAATTCAAAATTGATTATTGATTCCCATATATAATAATTGGCGTCTTTGTAAGATCTTTAGGAGCTATGAAAGAGCTAACCAACGGCCAAACGAATGTAAAACTTGTTAATTCAAAAGTGGTTTAAGCTAAAAATAAAAAATTGAACAAAAATGTCAAAAAAATATAAAAACCGAAAAAAATTATAAAATGGAAAAAAAAATGGAAAAAAGAAGAAAAAAGGAAAAAAAAGCCATTTTATCTATTTTTGCATATGAGGAGTTGTATTGATGTATGGTTGAGAGATTATTTGAGTTGGCCAGTTGGATGTTGTATATGCATATGTGAGCATATTTTGAGATATTTGAGATATTGGAGTTTATTGATATATTTATGAGAGTTGTGTTATATTGTGAGCTTGATGTATTTTTGAGTGTGTTTGTGTTATGTTGGGAGTTTTAGGAATCTTATTTTCCCGGAATTAATAGCACCACATAACCAAATACAATTCTTTGCCCTTATGTTTTTACCAAGTCCCATTACAACCTCGCTGAATGGAATCTTCTATGAAAGTTTCCATTGAGCGAAAGTCCTTTGGATGATCTTATTTTTGTTTTGAAGTATCCGATGGAGATTTTGTGATATAAATGTCAACATTTGATTCGATGTTTGCATATGGATTGAGTTGAGTGCATGTATGCTTAAAAGCCTAAACACATGAGTGTGTGTGTGTGTGTGTGTGAGAGAGAGAGAGAGAGAGAGAGAGAGAGAGAGAGAGAAACATATTTTCCCTTGTGAGGTTGGATTGATATGCATGCAAGCCACTTGATCGCCTATATACATGTTATGACGTTTATGTGCCTTGTTTATATTTGCACTATGAAGTGAAGTTGCTTTTGATGAGGAAAAGTTGTGAAGAATCTCTTGTGGGATGCATAAATTATGTTTATGTTTCATGGTTGCTTGAGGACAAACAAAAGCTTAAGTGTGTGAGGATTTGATAATGCATATTTCATATAGGCATTATAGGTAGTTCTTATTGCATTTAGATAGGAGTTTTGCAAATGTTTTTGTTTATTTCTATATCTTTCTTGTGAAGTATTCGATTTTGGAATCTACGCATTTTAGTGTTTATTTTGTAGTTTTACATTCCGGCCTTGGATGAGATCTTGAAGGATCTTAAATTACTAATTTTGGAGAATAAGAAGGCTAAGGAAGCAGCATAAAAGGAGCAAAGAAGCACGACGCCGCGGATGGTTATAGGACAAAAGTAGACACATGCTCCCGATACGAGACTAAGAAGATCATAGGCCTCTAATCATTGCTACGCAACTTATCTCTTCAAAGCCTTTGAGCTTGTTTTTGTAGAAATTGTCTAGAAGTGTAGTGATGAATACTCAAATTTACATTCATTTTCTACCCCGAAAAATATATAAACTTGGGTTTTCATCACTAGACATCTTAGATGACTTCAATGTAACACCCCTTTTTATAATCCAAATGGGATGTTGCAGCGCCAATAATTATTCAGACTTGAATGCCTTCATAATTATCTTAGGCTTATAGGGACATACAACCATGCTCCCATAAATAAGGCGAAAAATAATATATTACAGTAGTAGACTTAAACATGGTGCAAAGCTTTTACATATATTTTCCGGAATCTTGCAAGATAAAGTGAAATTGCATACATAAAGTATTGAAATTTGAAAGACTTTATTATATAACAAAACGTTTAAAATCTTTACTTGTACAATGTCAACTCGTCAAAGCCTCCTTACTTGCAAAATTTTGACTGATGTACATCGTATGCAGACGAGGCACACCAGCCAACCATTCAATTAGTTTGGTGAGGAACTAGCAAATGACAGAACAGAATAAATGATAACAACTTAAAAACCAGTGTCCGTAATATGCTATGGGTTTAAGGAGATATATAAATTACAAAGTAGTAAAGGATATAGAATATTTACAATGCACGATTTTCTATTAGTTTACACATTGATTCCACGATATTGCTTGACACACACGACTCGAACGTACCATACTTCGTCGAGTAATATCAAACAATGATTACTTAATCCTCACTACAAGGCATAAATGCTTATTTTATGAAATATTTATCGGAAATTTCGCTTGGTAACCCTGTGGTTTCGTGTAATTCGCGTGGTAAACAAAGGTTTCAGATATTTCGTCTGGTAACCCTGGGCTTTCGAACTTTTTTGCCTCGTGCCCACAAGTTTCACTTTGTCCAATAATCGTGCTTTTAAAGTTATAGGCGGGTAAATTATGTAATATTAATCAAAGTTGTGGGGGCTTTTCACAAATACTCACTTTTCTCCCTTTTATCTATCTGAGCGAGAGGAGAGCCGATGGAGAAGAAGAGTATCGCAGACGAGGAGACGAGCGGGCCGGCGGCAACTAGTGACTCTAGATGGGCGGAGGGGGCGGCGACGGGTTAGAGCGGGGTGGCTGCGGCGCGGGCGGCGGCTGGCATCGGTGGAGATGTCGGTTCCAGGTGGCGGCTGCGATTAAAGGTTAGTTTTCAGATTTCGAAAATTTTGAATAACAAAACCGAAATTTTCCATGTACTATCATCAATTTAGTCGTTATTGAGTGGGATTAGTGATCTAGGGTGTGATATCGAGCTCAAATCATGGATTAAAGCTTCGAATTTCAAATTATGAATTTCAGGGTTAGGGGTCCGAAAATTTTGGGGTTTTTATGGTTGTTGTTTGTTTAAGCTTCGAATTATGAATTTGAAGCTTTGAATTTCGAATTATCTATCGGTGTATGGTAATGAGTGTATGAAATGTTTGTTTAAGGTATTTTGCTTTTGGTTTATCCGAAATGTATTGGTATTGGTTTTGGTTTATTTGAAATGTTTGATACTTTGATTGATCCATCAATGAGTGTGTCATTGTTGTGTGAAATCTTTGTTTTTGAATTATGAATGATAATAAAACAAAGTTTGGCCTAAATGGGAAAGCTGTTTGCACTCTTTCCTACACCTAATGTGATTGCTTCTCTCAGCCTGCATCATTTTGAATTCTTGACTTATAATTTTGACTGACATTCTGCCCAAATATTTTCTCACAGTTACTTGCAACCGGATCCATGGATAAAATGGTGAAGCTATGGGATTTGTCAAACAATCAGGCCCTTGTGTGTTTCATCTAGAAATCTTTCCTAAAGCTGTAAGAATCTTCATCCTCTACATTTATATATGGAAATTGCATTCCCATCTACCTCACCAAATAAACTAAAAGACATAAAGCAAAAGAAGCTGTCAATGAGAGGAATGAAAGGAGGCAAAAGTTACCCTAATAAAAAATAACATGGCATTATGGTTTATAAATATTATGAGATGAAGTGCTTTCCACGTTGCTTTGGTGGGCTTCTAACATCAAGAAATTTATCCCCATAGTATGATTGGATGAGAACAAACATCAGTATACAAGTGAAACTAAGCTTTAAGTAAGCTCTGATATACATCTGAATTTTTAACATCCAAAGGCAAGATACAACCCAAGTGAGCATTGAAGTAAAGCTATGATATACATGAGCTCTGATATACATCTTGCATTGTGTGTAAATGTTTATGTTTCCTATATCTAATAATTTTCAAGCCTATTAGCTCAAATGGTAGAGCGATGTGTGTTTATACACAAAGATGTGGGTTCAAATCCCCCATAGGCTTTTAAATCTCATGGTTATGTGTAGTTTTTTTGACTGCTTGCTAATTTTTTATAAGATGAGCAATTGTCTGAAATGCAGCAGCAGCTTTGAGATAATTCCAACTCTCCACACACAACTAGACAGAAAATTCAAGCCTTTCCACACACATACAATGGGAAAAGAAAAATAAAATATGTTCAAGATAATGCATTTAACAAAGCCTATGTGGGATTCGAACCCACGTCTTTGTGCATGAGCACTTTGCTCTCCCATTTGAGCTAATAGGCTAAAAAAATTTGATGACTAAAGATAATTAATATCCTCCAACTGATGAGCTAAATCTATTAAGATAAAAAAAATACGAAGAAAATCTAGAAAGAATATGTAACAATGTGCAATATGTAGAAAAAATCTACATCAATTATCATCTGTAACAATCTGTAATATGTAAGAATCTATAAAATTTGTTAAGTAAATTATGTAACAAGTTGTAAAATTTGTAAACTCAATTTAGTTCATTTTAGTGACATCTTTGCAATCTGAACTTTAGTAAAACCTAAAAAATCTGGAAAAAAAAGTAAGAATCTGTGCCAACTTGACTAATCTGTAACAATCTGTGAAATCAGTTGTGTGAAACATGAAAAATCTATATAAAAAAAATCAGTTATGCAAAATATGAACAATCTATAAAAAAAAAATTCAGCTATTGGTATTATCTTGGTATTATTCCAACTACTTCCCATTAAAAGAAATAACTAAATATATTCAGTTCCCAAGATACACTAGAGATCGCAATTAAAGAATCAAGTAAACTTGAGGCTCGTCCTTGATTACATCTATTTGTGTTTTTTCTTATTATTCTATTGCACAAGATATATTCAGTTCGAAGATGCATTAATAGAAACATAATCTATTGTTAAAGAATCCTAAAAAAAACTTCTGAGATGATCCATTTTCTGTATGATATTCAAATCGTTTGAATATCAAGAAAAAAAGTTCAACAATTTCTGAGATGATCCATTTTCTGTATAGGACTGATTCAAAGAGGTTGAGTTTAATGACAGATGAAGAGTAGAAAATTTTAACTTCAGGAGGATAAAATCTGAGTTATTTGGGGATTAACCCATTTGATACCTTCCAAGACCTATCATGTTTAAGCTATATGGCAATAAGACCAGAGTGAACAAAACCAAAACACAAGGGTACCATACAAACTTTCAAAAAAGTTTTATCTAGTGGGAAGAAAATGTAATAACCGTACCCGACGGAAGAGCAGATAGGTTGTGTCACTCAGAGGTTCAAGATCAGCATATCCTGCAAATCATTGACAACCTCCAAAATAGCAAACTTATGCTAGGCCTGGTTGAACGACATGATGGGCAAAAGAAAAACACAAAGGATCATCTTATCTTTTCATTTCTAGTAATAGAACAACACACTGCCGCCAAATTGGTGGGATAATGAAACACACAAGTCTGGACACAAGTTGAGCAAAATGTACCAAAACTGTATATATATGCAATTATGCATCTTGTATAACAAGTCTAAAGAGAGTGAGATTAAGTAAGGACGTTGCTTACAACATTTGTTTATC
Organism: Persicaria maculosa; assembly: GCA_963922045.1. Lineage (NCBI taxonomy): Eukaryota > Viridiplantae > Streptophyta > Magnoliopsida > Caryophyllales > Polygonaceae > Persicaria > Persicaria maculosa. The sequence continues at coordinate 47,868,131 of OY998259.1, read as the reverse complement.
TAATAAAGAGGAAGGGGGGCTTTCAAATGCTTCAGAAGAAAAGTACTCCGAAATGTAGACATTGAATCTATTTCTTCTTCTTTCCCCCTTTGCCAGATTTAGTGGGTGCACTTGTGGAGGCGGATGATACAAAATTTATTCTTCCTCTCAGCAATATCACATCTATACCCTTATATGTAATCCCTACAAACCATGACCAAAAAAGCCCCAATTTTTCGGACCCCTAAACCCTAAAATTCATGATTCCGAATTCGAAGCTTCAAGCCATGATTTGAGATCAAATTCAAACCCTAGATCATTAATCCAACTCAACAACAACAACTAAATTGATAGATAGAATGGAACTTTCGAGGGATGCGATTGAAAAATTCGAACTCTTAAAACTAACCTGAAATCGTAACCCACCACGGCACCACCACCAGTCACAGCCGCCGCCAGTCTCCGCCCGCACCGCAGACACCCCGCTCTAACCCGTCGCCGCCCCCCTCCGCCCATCTAGAGTCACTAGTTGCCGCCGGCCCGCTCGTCTCCTCGTCTGCGATACTCTTCTTCTCCATCGGCTCTCCTCTCGCTCAGATAGATAGAAGGAAGAAAAGTGAGTATTTGTGAAAAGCCCCCACAACTTTGATTAATATTACGTAATTTACCCGCCTATAGCTTTAAAAGCATGATTATTGGACAAAGTGAAACTTGTGGGTGCGAGGCAAAAAAATTCAAAACCCCAGGGTTAACAGGCGAAATATCTAAAACCTTTGTTTACCATGCGAATTACGCGAAACCACAGGGTTACCAGGCGAAATTTCCGAATATTTATTTATTTATCACTCACTTATATTTTTTATTAACGCACGTTGTACTTGACATAATAGTAACAACGTCATGCCGACACATATAATGCCTATTTACTACTCATCTAGGTAAAATGTATCATTTTGATAGTATTTAAAATGAACTTTTCATGAAAAGCTTATAGAACAAGACGTAACGAGTCTTGACCTATTATGATTACGCATATTCACGCACACACACTGACACACACACGCTTAACACTTCTTTTGTTACTAGATTAGTAACACACATGTGTCACATTATAAGGATTCATTAGATGAACCCGTGTAATTTCTCACTACATAAATTTATCTTGTTAGCCGTCAAGCTAGACACTAATTTATACATATGTTCAACTTACATAATAAATACGGATATGGTCTAAAAATTAACCAAAGTGTACATCTGGAAAGTATATATATAACTGGCTTGAATAGAGAAGGAACGAATAGAGATTGCAAGAATATGATATATTAAAACTCACTAGCTAGCTTGAAGAGAGAAGGAATGAACAGTAATTGCAAGAATAAATAGAGTTTGTAATTTATTTTCAATGGATAGATATACTTGATAATTAACAACTAACACATATTAAAAGAAAGACATTGAGTCTTTTAAGAAGAGCAAATGGGACAAAGTCACTTGCCTTGGTTATAGACCCGAAGTTTGCGGATATTAAAGATTAGGATTAACCAAGAGATTTAATTCCTTTTGAAGACGTAGGATCTCGATTGATGTCACCAACTATATAACCCGGCGCATCCAGCCACATCGTACATAACAGACAAATAATAATTAGCTTATGTCTAATTTTTTTATCCTTAAACTTCGGCAGAATCTCTCTTTAAAATATTCCTTAATTAATCCGATAAAACATATACCCTTCACTTCTTGGTAATCATTTGTCCGACACCATTTTTAAAATGCACTGGCAGTATTAAGACTTGCAAACTTAATTTAGGATTTCCTTTCCTAAATTTAATTGAGCATTATAACGACTTAGAAATGTCATATAATCCAAAATAATTAGGCATTATCTGGACTTAAGAGAAATACCCGTTTTATCCAATGTTATATCGTCTTAAGGAATACCCATTTTCTTAAAGAGCATTATAACGACTTATAAAAGCTATTAACAAAATACCCTAAATTATATATGGACATTATAACAATATAAAATAGGGGGCTTTAGGTAAATATCCATAAATATTAACTAAATTAGAGGAGTATCCACATATTTGAATATTTTACAAAACTGTCCATCGCTTTCATTCATTGTCGTTCCTCGTTCAATCCTCCATCGTCGTTCCTCTTTCGTTCACCGTTCTTCCATCCCCTTCCTCCACCGTCGTTCCTCCGTCGTCGTTCCTCCGCTGTCGTTCCTCCGTCGTCGTTCCTCCGTCGTCTTTCCTCTATCCTCTGTCCTTCTGCAGTGCATCTCGAAGGAAGAGTACATCAGATCAGCCGTCTTTCTCGCATATTAAAGGTATGAAATCGCACAATATCCTACTCAACTATGCAACTATAATTGGATTAAGCCTTTTGAAGTAATGATCTTTCACCATCGATTCATAAACACGTACAATACGGAACTATCTAACGATAATATGTTCTTACTGATTGTGTAAATTTAACGATATCGACTTGAAATAATCATTGTAATCAAATTTGCGCCGAAGACATAAATTTTGATTGAAATCCATCCAGTTCGAAGTATTTGATATTAATATCACAAAAAAACAGTAGTACAGTATTAATTTTCGAAGACCTAGTTCTGCTGACATATAATCTGATATATAAATGTGTGCCTTCGGCACAAATTTAGATTGAAGTTGATGAACTACCTGCTCTTTTAATAGTTATGCTACTACTGTGTGAAAGTAATGCAAATAACTGGTGTTGCTGACAAGTAATAGTTTAATTCAATCTAAAGTAATGATTGAGTTGATTCTTATGTAAAATAAAGTTAGATGTTGTGTAAATAGCTTGTAATGATTATGCACAGTCAAACTGTGGATATTGATTTTAGAATGAACTGAATTATTGTAAAAATCTGTTACACTGCTGACATTTTATCTATTGAAGTAAAATTTCTGCCAAAGGCACAAATTCATATTGAAATTTACTAATATACTAGTCTTTTGTATTGAAACTAAAAACAAATTAGCTGTGATTATTCTAAAAGAAAGAATAGTTGTGCAACTACTGTGTGAAAGTAATGCAAATAACTGGTGCTGCTGACAAGTAATAGTTTAACTCAATCTAAAGTATTGATTGAGTTGATTCTAATGTAAAATGCAGTTAGATGTTGTGTAAATAGCTTGTAATGATTATGCACACTCAAAACTGTGGATATTGATTTAAGAATGAAATGAATTATTGTAAAAATCTGTTACACTGCTGACATTTTATGTATTGAAGTAAAATTTCTGCCAAAGGCACAAATTCATATTGAAATTTATTAATTTACTAGTCTTTTGTATTGAACTAAAAACAAATTAGTTGTGATTATTCTAAAAGAAAGAATAGTTGTGCAACTACTAATTAATACTTAGGCAAAAATCTGGTGCTGTTGACAAGTAATAGTTGAACTCAATCTAAGGTGTTGGTTGAATTGATTCTACTGTAAAATGCAGTTAGATGTTGTGTAAATAGTTTTTAATGATTATGCACACCAAAACTGTCATTTTGATTTCAGAACGAACTAGATTGTTCTCAAAATCTGTTACACTGCTGACATTTTATTTAATGAAGTAAAATTTGGGCCAAAAGACACAAATTCAGATTGAAAATTTAGGAAGTTACTACTCTTTTGTATTGAAACTACAAAGAAATTAATAGTGATTATTCTAAATGAAAGAATAGTTGTGAAACTATAATTAATAGTTATGCAAAGATCTGGTGTTGTTGACAAATAATGGTTGAACTCAATCTAAGGTTTTGATTGAATTGTTTCTAATGTATAATGCAGTTAGATGTTGTGTAAATAGTTTGTAATGATTATGCACCCCCAAACTGTGATTTTTGATTTCAGAATGAATTAATTTATTGTAAAAATCTGTTACACTGCTGACATTTTACGTAATGAAGTAAAATTTGTCCCAAAGGGCACAAATTCTGTTTGAAATTTATGAAGTTACTACTCTTTTGTATTGAAACTAAAAAGAAATTAGTAGTTATTATTCTAAAAGAAATAATAGTTATGCAACTACTAAATAATAATTATGCAAAAATCTGATTATAATGAATTGACTTTTTGTGAAAATCTGTTACACTGCTGACATATAATGTAAGAAATAAAATTTGTGTCATCAGCACAAATTTAAATTTAAATTTAGGGAGTTACTTTTATTTGGATTAAAATTAAATTGAAAAAAATTAGTATTGATCACCATAAAATAAACAACAGTTGTGCTACTACTAATTAATACTTATGCAAAACTCTTGTACCGCTGACATGTAATAGTTAAACTCAATCTGGTGTGTTGGTTTAGTGAATTGTGACATTCTGACGCTAAAACATACTCGGATGCTGTGTTTACTAGCTTGTAATGAAAATACGCGTCTCCAATTAGATTTAGTTTTACCAGAAATTGAATTAATATAGCAGTTTGTTATTGTGTTGACATGTGATGTAATTGCAATGCATAATTTTATCTGTCTTATAATAGTACTGAAATTAATTGCGTTGATGTGTTTAGCTGTTGTATTGATGTGTGTTGTCTTGTTTTATCATAGGTAGGGAAAATATATGGCTCCATATGTGATTACAGTAGTATATGGTGGAGGATGGAGGTTTTCTGAGACCGGGCTTTCGTTTGTTGGAGACAAAACTTCCAAAGTTTTTATATTAAATAATTCAATCACTTTCCAACGGCTGGAAAAAAAAGTACGTAATAGGTTCAATATTGATACTACAGTTGGTTTAGAATTCAACCACCTACACCCTTTCAGATTGCTGAGATCGCCGCTGAAAGTTGACTGTGATGCTGATTTTCAAGAATTTTTGGCTTTGACAACACTTGCCAATGTGAAATTTGCTGTTGAACTGTGTGTTAGCAAAAAGTTTTTAGCTTTGTCAATAGTTGATGCAGATGACAGAGAAAGCTGGAGATCTTTTACATCTGAACAATTGCAGTTGGTCGAATATAATATGAATTTGGTTGAAGATATTGTTGAAAAGGATAGCACATCAGTGATGTCTGGCTTGAAGATGAAGAGCGTAAAAGTAGAAAACATGGAAGAGGATGATTGGTCTCAATATTCTGAAAGTGAAACAGAATCAGATGCTGAGGTTTGGAGGAATCTATACTCTTCAATGCAGGGAAGAGACAGATTAAAGGAAGAGTGGGATGCTTCCACATCCAGTGAGCCGGTTTTACCAAACAACTCGAGCGAAATTCTGTATGTTGGAAAAACTTTTGTGTCAAGACAAGCAGCAAATGATGCTTTGACAATTCTGTCACTAACTCAGACATTTGGTTTAAGAGTAACAAAATCAGAGCCGAAGTATATTAGAGTGCATTGCATGGATGCTAAATGCAACTGGAAAATGCATCAAAAGACTGTTTCTGATGCCGATCAAGATGGCCTTCTCTGGGTCAAACAATGATCTTGATCCAGGCGAGCTCTCAAGACCAATTCGAGGGCCATTGATGGCAAAGAATGTTGTCCTCAAAAGGAAGAAGAAGGCTCCACCATGGAAGAGGGTCCAAAGGTAACCAAGGTCCACGTTTTTCGTTCGTTCAGGATCGTTTGACAGCTTTTCGACGTCTCAGTAAAATGGGTCGTTCGGAGTCCGTATTTATCGGATGAGGTCGTGCCATACCTTGTTGGAACGAGGATGAAAAGATCTACAACTTTGCTGTTGAAGGCTTCTCCAGAATCAACCTAAAGAATGGCCGAAATTCATCATCTTTGCAGCTGTCTCTGTTTGGACGAATTTCTACATAATTATTTAAATATTTTCGAATTTATTTAATTAAATTAGATTTAATTATTTTATGAATTTAGGAAAATAATGTGGAAATAATTATATCTCTTCTAGATATAATTCTTGTCCACCAAGTTGTTAATTTTCTATCCTTAGTTAGATTTACTTATCTTAGGAAAGATTTACATATCTTTAGATTATTTGATTTATCTTTAGTTATCAAAACTCTATCTTTTGCACAAGATAGAATTGATATTTCTCTATTTAAACTCTTGTATTTCATTCAATAAAATGAGATTGGAAATTATATTGAGGAACCCTTTTTAGGATTAAAAAGGTTCTTCAATCTCCCAATCCAAAAGCCTTCGCAATCAATTTATGTTCTTGCTCATCCGATACCAAACAAGATCTAAACACAATCCCAAACCACGCACAAAGGGGAAACCCATCCTGAGAAACCGTCGCTGGATCAGAGAAGCTGTCGCTGAGTCTGACCAGAATCGTCGCCACTGTCCGGGCCGCCCTGCGGCTTCCTTGGCCGCCCCGCGGCCATCCCAGCGCCGTCGCTGCTGCATTGCTTCTGTCGCTGTTTCGCTGTTGCCCTTTTACTTAGTTTTAATTACTTGTTCTTCTTTCCTCTTAGTATAGTTCAAAACCTTTTATTGTAACTATTTGTAAACATCAAGGATATCAAGAATATTGCAAGATCGGGCCATCAACAAGTTTGGGGTTCTTGATCCTGAACCCAGAGGCGAAGGATCGGGTATTCCAAACGTATCAGTTTCTCAAACTTGTTATGTAGTCACAATGTACAATGAGGAACACACTTGCATGTGGGATGCCAGAACAAAATATTGCAAAAAAGCTCCATCCTTAGTTGTTACAAGAATCATTGAATCTAGGTGCGCATTATGTACAAAATAAAATTTTAATTAATTGCTTCCATATTTATTTTTATTTGTTCTAACATATCAATTATTATAAAGTGTCGACAGTGGATTCAAACCAAAGCAGATAATCGATACGATGGGAAATGAAAAAAAAAAAATACCAGTTAGCTACTGGACAGCTTGGAGAACATCACAAATAGCAAAGGAAAAAGTTTGGGGGACACCAAAATCTAATTATGCTGATCTGCCATCATTTTGCCATATGCTGAGGGAGAAGAATGAAGGAACTATTGCAGTAATCTCAACTGATAATGAGGACATATTTAAGTACTTATTCTTATCATTTGGAGCTAGCATCCGTGCTTTTCCTCTTTTAAAGAAGGTATGTCCTGTTGTGTGTCAGCATACGGTCTCGTCCTTTTTTATTTAGATGATTAATTACAATCAAATGTACTTTGAATTCTTTTAACCAGGTAGTTGTTGTTGATGGCACGTTCTTAACTGGGAAGTATAGATGGACTTTGCTTGGTGCAACTGCCCAAGATGCAAATAGGCAAATTTCCCCCCTTGCATTTGGAATTGTTGACACTGAAAATAATGACTCTTGGGAGTGGTTTTTTAAGCAGCTGCTGAAGGTTTTTCCGCAACAAAATGATTTAGTCTTTGTGTCTAATAGACATGCGAGCATTGCAAGAGCTGTTGCCCTGATTTATCCTACTGCTACACATTGCGTTTGTACTTGGCACTTAAAGCAAAACATCAAAGCTACCTTCAAGAAAAAGTATCTGTCAGGCTGGTTTCAGAACGCAGCAGATTGTTACACTATTGGTGAGTTCAACATCAAATTCAGGCACATACAAGATAATTTCCCCAAGCTAGCAAAATATTTAGAGGATGCAGGTTTTGATAAGTGGGCTAGGGTACATGCAAGATCAAACAGATACAACATGATGACTTCAAATAATGCTGAAACCCTGAACTCTGTAATAACAGGGAAGAAGAATTATCCAGTTGTAGCTAGAGATGGAAATGGATCGGGTTATGGGTGGATGGAGGGAGTCCATCACCCGATCCATTAGTTATTTTGCTCCACCCGATCCATCCATCATCCATTAAATCTATTATCCATATCCGATCCATCCGTCATCCACAGATAATCGGATGGATCGGGTGAAATAAGTGGATGAACAATTTCATACGATTTTCCTTCCGTAAATTGCAAATCATATATAAAAACCACTTTTTGTAAGACTTAATAACATATCAAACGTAATATGATTTAGTAACCTAGAATTTTTTATATATCAATATCTTTAAATCATAAAAATACCACAAAATAACTTATATAGTAATAAGTTCAAAATTTAATACTTAGAAAGAAACAATTGAAATTCATAAAATAAAAAACAGTACTCTCATGACTGAGAGTATATATGTGATAGCAAATTAATAAAATAAACGTACTTTTTTTTATTTTATACCGTATAGGTGGGAAGACAATTAGGGTTTTTAATTAGTATAACTTTAGCTTAATAGATAAGTACTGTATTAGATAAGAAAAATATAAATATAATTGAGGAAAAAGATAATATGGAAAAAAAATGATAAAGGAAAAAAAAAGATAAGGGATAATATAATAAAAATAAATACTAAATATATTCGGGTGAGATGGATTAGGTAGGCGGATCGGGTGATGGATCGGATGGTGGATCGGAGACCCCTTCACCCGAATCCGATCCGATCCATCATCCATTAGTCCACCACCTATTTATTCATCCATTTAAATCGGGTTTTCATTCATTTTTTCGGCTCGGGTGGAACGGGTGGAGCGGGTGTCCATGGATGATTTCCATCCCTAGTTGTAGCCCTATTAAAGTTCGTGCGAGAAAAGCTCACTTCCTGGTTTCAGGAAAGGAGAGAAAAGACACTGCAAAACCAAGACAAAATAACCCCAGAGATACTGAAGGTGATCAGCAATTTACAGGAGAGGATTGGAGCATACAAGGTGGTGAAAATTAATGAATTTGAGTTTGAAGTCACATGAGAAGGAGCAGAGGTAATAGTTGATCTGTCAAAAATGAGTTGTACGTGTAGGGTGTTTGATATTGAGCAAATACCTTGTGTGCATGCTTTGGCAGCAATTAAGCACATAAAAGCAAATATATCAGATTTTGTAGCAGATTTTTACACGAATGAAGCTTGGGCATTGACCTATCAGGAAACGATATATCCAGTGCTGTGTGAAGATGAAGAAGTTCTCCCTGATGCTATAAAACTTATCAAATGTTACCCCTCCCCCCCCCCCCCCCCCCCCCCGTTGTAAAGAAAAGGGCAGGCAGACCACCGTGTAAAAGAAAACCTTCTCTTTCGGAGTTCAAGAGAAGAATAAAGCACTAAAAGTAACTGTCTTAACAACACAGCTTCTGTGCCATCTTTTAGCAAACTGATAAATTTTGTAAACAACACTACATATGCACTTTATAGGGTTACAAGTTTGAAACATTACAATTTAAAATCTTCTACTATATAAATTGAATGAATTTTATATTTTAAATTCACACAATTTTAATTTTTTACTGTCTTAACAGTAGTTTCTTTTCATCTTGCATTGGTTTTTCTTGCATATTATAAAGTGATGTTGTGCAACTTGTAAACATATGATATGCACCTATAAATCATTGATATGCAAATATAACGTTATAATATGCAAAAGTTAATTCAAGATGTGCAGATATATGATTCTTGATATCTAATGCTTGTATTTTATTTTTTATTGAATAAAAATAAGTTGGAAAAATTCAAATTCATGGTGGGGAAATCTACGATTATAATATGCAAAAATGAATTTGTGATATGCAAGCATAAATTGATTATATGCAGATATAAAATGATGATATGCAAATATAAAGTCATCTAATGTGTATATAAGATTATGAAATATAAATATTAATTGTAATTTAATATTGTGGTATTACAAATAGATACACCGACATTCTGAAAATGAAAAATTATAATATCCAAATCCAAGTTTATGATATGCAATTATAAGTTGGTGATATTCAAATATAATTTGATGATATGCAAATATAATACAATGATATGCAACTATAACTTCATGATATGCAAATATAAAATCATTTAGAGCATAAATAAAATAATAAAAATATCAATATTAAATGTAGTACTATAAATAGACACAGCACCGCCCTTCTATTTTTGATCGAATTATCACTTTACTAATTTCACTTTTTACAAGTTCGTTCCATCACCTTCGTTCGAGTGATCGTTTTGTGTTGATCAACAATTTCTTCCGTTCGAGTGATCGTTGTGGGTTTATTTTAAGCTTCTCTGTTGCCATGTCTTCCAATTCATCTGGTGAATCTCTGCTATCTACAAAATTTTCTCCATTTTTTAGATTAGGGTTTAATGTTATGCAAGTTTTTACGGAAGTTTTTACGCGAGTTTTTACAATGTACTGCTTCTTACATTTCTGTTGCCATTAACGCTTACTGGAGTAATTGATAGAGCTTATAGCTAGCTTGATGTAGGAAACTAACCCATCGTTGATTTTTCGCATATTTATTGTCGTTTTTTACTTGTATTTACTTAGGTAAACGATTACGAAATAGAGGTGATTTCTGTGCAAATGCTGTTCCTACATCCAGTAAGAAACGTGTTAAAAAATCTGCAACCTCTCGTCCTTCCCAGAAGGCAGTTGATCTGTCGAGGGACTCTCCGGTTTTCCCAGATTTATCACAGCTTACTGGGTCAATAGAAGCTGAAGAAGAGCAACCAATTATTTGTAAAGATGGGACTAGTATTGGTGGTTCAACCACTGATGGTTCAGCCTCACAACCTCCGGTGCTTTGTCCTGATATTCTATCTACGAGATTTCCAGATACGGTTAATTCTGCTGATTGTACTGTTAATGAGAATCTTGAAGCTTTTGTGTCTGTTGAGTGCACGGTTAATCTGAATTCTGATTCTCAAAATGCAACTTGTGCTGGACATGAAGTTCCATCAGGTTCTTATCTTGGTGCTAACTTACCTCAACATATATCTTCTGATTCATTCCCTTCTGTGACTGGTGGTACTAGATTAGATTCAGAAAATGAAAATGCAAATCAGCAAGTTCCTGAGGTACAACTTGCTTCTGATTTTGAGACTGATGCTGTTGACAAACAAGATTGTGTTATGGCTGATATGCACAGTAAAGAACAAACAGCTACGGCCAGAGATACTGATGTCCCAATGTCTTCTGGTGGATGTCAAGAGCCTGACAAAGACAACTCTCCTGAAGTCCACCCTACTATTGATTTAAATACTGCTGCTAATGAAAACCAACAATCTGTTATGGATGATATGCAGCAGAAAGAACAAATTGTCAAGGGCGGGGATATTGATGTCACAGTCTCATTGGGTGGATGCCCAAAGCCTGATAAAAGACAAACTTCAAGTGGTGGTAACTTGCATGAAGATCCAAATCTGCATACTGAATCGTCTGATGTTCCAACTCATAAATCTGATGTAGAGCCTGGTCCATCTCATAGACCTGTGTTGTTGAAGAAACCGAGAATTCCAAAAGGTAAAAAGTTCCTTACACTGAAGACAAGATCCAACTCGAAGATGTTTGTTTCTGCAATTGAGAGGCTAAGTGATAAACAGAGACAGTGCATTAAAGGGATTGGGTTTGGAAATCTGCTTGATTTGAAAATACAGAATCTCCCATTATCCCTTTCGTATTGGTTAGTTGATAATTTTGATGCAAACAAATGCTCTTTGATTCTGCCTAGTAGAGATAGGTTAGTGATAAGTGATTTGGAAGTGCACATTACCTTGGGTATACCAATGGGAAAGAAGTTGATATGCAAGAAGAGCTGTAAAGAAAACTTTGACGTAATTCAACACTGGCGTGCTTCTCTTTCAGCTGGGGAAATGATTGCACCTTCTGTTTTAATAGAAAATATGGTTAAAGATGTTGATGCTGGTGATCAGTGCAGGATGAACTTTGCGGTTTTGTTCCATTCTTTGGTGTTGGACACACATCAGAGTGGGCACATAAACCAGAGTTTAGTTAGAATTTTTACTGGGCAAGAAGATTGCAAGGAGTTTAATTGGTGTACATTCTTATTAGAATGCTTAGTTGACTCAAAGAAGAGTTGGGAGAAAAACATACAGGGGCAGTTCAGAGGTCCGGTATTGTTTTTAAATGTAAGTATTTATTTTCAAAATATTGTATCTAATTCTACATTTTAATATTATATTGCCACTAATATATGATTAACATCATGTTTTCCTGTTCGCAGTTGTTCTATGTTGATAGAGTCAAGTTGTATTCGAGCATTATGTTCAGAAGATTCACTAGATCAATCCCAGTTTTTTTTAGATTGACGTCAGCAATGCTCCGTCAACGTGAAAAGGATGATATTGACATAGGAGGTTTTGGTTCTGGGTTGGTTCAACCTCCTCAATTCATCCCTAAATCTGAAACTAGTAATCCAGCAACTGCTCCAACATCTCCCCCGCCTATGGAACAAATTGTCCCGAATGAAGAGCCAACTCCTATTGAGGTAGATTTTCTATTATTTAATTTTTCTTTTGTTGCATCCCTTACTTTTAAATATGATTTAAAAGCTATTGGTTTCTCCCTCTTTTACTTGCATCTATATTTAGTTGTTCATACAAGCTTTGGCTCAGAAGACTATTGCATTAGCATCTGCAATATCTGAATTTGCTAGTATGTCTACAAAGGTTCCTTCTGAGTTTCAAGATAATGAGAAGGTCAAAGCTCTCATTGATGCTGCAAATAATCTTCTGGGGTTGGTAAATGAGCCGGATCACGCTCCACCTGAAGATTATCCTCATAATTATATGGATGACTCCCCCAACACAATCTGGAACAACTCTCAGCATCCTTTTTGGTCAGATCCAGGGTTGTTGGAAGTCCTAACTCAGGTTGATTTAGCTGCAAAGAACAAGGAACGAATGAAAGATAAACTTCCTGAAGAAGGACCTGTTAACGACGTAACTTTTGTTGCTTGTCCAACTACGATAGATAAAGCTCCAGAACAACAAACTGCTGCTGAGAAAGAAGTGCATCTTACATAACTACGGAAAAAGGATATTTTACATGCAAAGAGAAAGAGGAAAGGAAAAGCACATATCTCTGAAGAGCCAACTTTTGATTTGTTTGGGTCTGATCCTGCTTTCTTAACACCTGATGCAGAAAAGGTTGTTAATGATACAACAAATCCTCCCTCACCCTTGGATGGAAAAAATAATGCACCTGCACAGAAAGAAGCTAGTTTTGATATGAAAGGAAAGGGCAAGAAGAAGGTGCGAATTTTTGAAGAGTCAGATTCTGAAATATATGATACTTACTCAACACCTCCAAGACCTACCTCAAAGGATTGTGCACAAGCAGAGAAGAAGGTTGATAAAGATGCAATGAAGAGTTTTAATGATGCACCAAAGGCTGCTCCCGCTGCAAGGAAAGTTGGGGATAAGGTTGTTCATGCAACAGTTCACATTGGATCAGCTGCAGAGAATGTTCATGATGTGCATCCACGAAATATTAATGAAGAACAAACGCATGTTTCTAAACAACAACAAGATGCACAGAAAAATGTTGAAGAGGCAGGCCATGCCAGAAAAGAAGCTGATGTTGTTGAAGACCTGCTTGCTGAAAAAGTTGATAACGCTAAATCTGGTAAAACTTCAGTGTATTCAAGGAAACCCAAGCCAGCTGCTCCTATGCCAACTCATAGATCTACTCGCAGTTGTACTAATGTTTTGGGTGATAAAGAACAAGTTCATGTAAAGAAGGAAGATGGAGATGGGAAAAGAGTACATAAACCAACTGCATCCTTGCGAAGCCCTTATTATTCCCGTGTTGTTGACATTGGGGATAATATGTCTGAACTTGAGAAGATTTTAGCTGCATGTGTTAGTAGGAGAACAGCATCTGACACGTAAGTTTATTCCATTCATTTATTCACTTTAGATTTTAATCTATATTCTCTAACTTGGTTTTATTCACATTTGTTTTGTGTTCTTGATGCCTCTAATTGCAGTGAAACCTTATTTAAGTACAATACTCTAAACTTAGTTAGGGCTGATATGAGATCTCTGGAGGAGGATTGTAAAGTATCTCCCAATATTATTGATGCTTGGGCAGCATTCCTAAATCATAAGAAGCAATACAGGAGTGATTTGTCTCCATCAAGGCTTTTCTTGTTTATTGACTCGTCTGTAAGATTGCAACTTTTATTTTATTTTCAATTTCTTGTGTATTTTTTTTTATAAATTTACCAAGTTACAATCAATAATTTTGCCACCATTGTTCTAACATTTTTTTCCATCCAGAAATATCCAACGGAAGTGTCATTATCTGAAACTGTGCAGCAGTTTGAAAAGTTTAGTCTCCGAGTTGACACTGCATTATCCTTGGCTCCTCATATTAAATTGAAAGACCTGGACATGGTAATTAAACAGTAATTCTCTCTTCTCCTTTTTTATTAATTGAATTTCTCATTTAAGTTAATGACAACAATTTTGTACTGTTGACATCCTAGTTGTTGACATATATTCTGATATATTATACTGACCTTTGTTGTAATTATATGAGAGACAATAAATATTAATGTGAATTCTTATTTTTTTACATAAAATTTAAATGCAACACAGTTGTTGAGTTCCTTTAAGAAAATGTACTGCTGACATGCTTACTGCTGACATGTAATGGGTTGAATAGTAAATATATGTATTCATATGATATCAATATACATAGATTAATAATAAGTATTGTTTTTTAATACGATATGTTAATGTAATTTTGTAACTATATAATTCATAATAAAAACTCACTTAAGATGTCAACGCTGATATAGATGTCAACACTGATAATAAGAACTGACTTCTGATAGACATTTTTTGATATATTTATAACTATATCAGTTGTTTCTTAATTTATAGTTGTTTTTAAATACCTATATAAATGATTTTTTTTATGTCATAACTATTTAACCATAGTTGTTGAATTTCCTGTAAAAAATTATACTGATGACATGCTTACTGCTGACATGTAGTGGGTTAAATAGTATATATATGTATTCTTATGATATGAATATAGGTAGATTGATAATAAGTATTGTTTTTTGTTACAATATGTTAATGTAGTTTTGTAACTATATAAGTGATAACAAAAACCCACTTCAGATGTCAACACTAGTACAGATGTCAACACTAATAATAAAAAATTACTTCTGATGGACATCTTTCGATATATTTATACATATGGCAGATATTTCTTATTTTGTAGTTGTTTTTAAAAGCCTAAATTTTTCAACTACAACCATAATTATTTTTTATGTAAGTTGAGAAATAAAATAGTTGGTATGTGACTGTGAAATTTATACTACTGACATACAAGATGCTAATATAGTTTTGATTTTGGTGTATAGTTTGTATTTGGTATTCACACTGAACACTGAACACTACAACTACATGGTGGTTTTCAACTTGAAGACCATGATGACATAGATCCTGGATGTATCTCCGCCCTGTTATGAACCAAAATGCAACTGCCCGCCTTTGGTTGAGAATTTGGTTAGTCATATAATTCCCAGTTTAGAAATTCAAAGTTGCTTTTCTTTTAAACAATTATAGATTGTTAGTCATATTATTGCCAATTTAGAAATTCAAAGTTACTTTTCTTTTAAATAATTATAGATTGTTGGTTTGATATTAAGTTTAATTTCCCTTTCCTTTGGCTTATGCAGGCAGACCTAGTGAATGAGTATTTGGTCAAAAATGGGTTTATTGCAAAGGCACTTATAATCCCATATTCCAAGACAGAGGTGGTGGACCTTCCATGGGATGGTGAGGACAAGGTTATGCATTCAGGAATCTACGTTATGTGTCAAATGGAAACTTTCTTGGGGATTGAAAAAGGCTACAAGTGCGGGTTCGAGCCAAGGACTAGCAAAAATATTTCAAAGCTGCGGTTGAAGTACTTGGCTGAACTGATTTGCTCAGACGTGAATGAAAAACGGAGAGAAGTTGTAAACGCAGCAAGAGCACATGCAAAATTGACAATGAAGGGTGTTAGACCACAAAAATTAAACTTGGGTTAGAATGGGAAGTCAAAGCTGGATTGTGTCTTGATCGGTCTCTTTAAACCGCCGCAACTATCGATAACTTCTAATGCATTATGTTTCGTTGGGTTGGACTTATGTAATAACTTCGAAGACTTAGTTATGTTGAATATTATGAACTTATGTGGTATATTAGCTGACTTACATATGTTATGTTCCTTTCATTTATTGTTTTTTTAACCTCATCGTTAGAACTTTGATGTGTAAATATACTGTGACTATATGCAACCATATTATAACAATATTCCATCCGAATACTATGTTATGCAAAATTACAGATAGTAATATCTTCTATTTGTCTCTTTAGTATAACAGTTAAAAAATTTCTGTTTTCCTTTTTCAATAAGTTCACATGTTTAAACAGAATATGCAGTAATAATCGGCTGATATGCAAGCGTACAGTTGTGTTGTGTAAGTTCCCAACAAACAAAACACATAACAAAATCCAACTTGATATTAATCTACTAATATATATTCAGAGTAGTATCATAAACTGCAACTTGACATTAATATTTCAAATAAAAGAGTGCCAGAAAAACATAATACAGAACATGTTCTTCTTCCAAAAAGCAGTAGAAAAGGTTACAAACAAACATAGGGGGATTGAAAGAGCAATAAAACTAGATTCCTATATATTCTTCAATCTTATCCCTCCTTTCAAACTCATCCTCAAAGGCAGTGGAAATTAGTGCAGTGATGAAGTCCTTCACTTCTTCCAGAATACCTTCTTCCTTCTCCTTCCTTTCCAGCAACTACAATAACCGAATAAAAATTTAAAGTCATACACAAAAAATATACAAACAAATTTATAAAAGATGTATAACTTACACTTGTAGCCAGAGCATCATTCCCTGATCGAGTTGCAGAGAAGATTTGAGCAGACAGGTGAGATATATCTTTCAATATCTCCTCATAAAAGAACTGTTGGACTTGAGCAGTTCTCATGGTGTCCACCCTGTCAGCTCTGGTGGTTCCAGCAGCCTCTTCTAAGAGGTTCATATCATATCCTGTATATAATTTCTCATCCAGTTCATCCATATTTTTTAAGAAGGACAAATGGTTTGAAATCATATAAAGCCATTTTTTTCCGTTTTGGGAAAGGAGAGGTTTGTTTGGGAAGGATAAAAACTGATTGGATAGTTGAAATGAGAGGATATGCAATAAGGTTGGCAAGGGTATGTTTTTATAGCCTATAATGATTCACTTTTAAACCTTCAACTTCCACCTGCCCTTTCTCCCCCCAAATCCGTAATGCCCTTTTAATAGTTGCTTTTCTAATTAAAAATTGCAATTTCAATTACAAAAGTTAATAATACTCCCTCCTATCTTTAAGATGTTTGAGGGGAATGGATCTGATCAGAAATTTTAGATTTTCTAGGAAGTTTACACATTTTTCTTTTATTTTTCATTTACCATCACATTTATTTCTTGGGGTATGTGTCAATTTGCAAATGGATCTTTTATGTTATCATGATTGCTAGTCTAAAATGTGTGAGAGAGGGGTATCAGTACGTAATCCATATCAACCATTTCCCTTGATTAATAGTATGATCAACCCCAAAACATGTTACAGTATAAAAATGACCAGAGTGAGTATTAAATATATTAACATTAAAATATAATCTTTTTAATGAAGTGGGTTTTAAAAAGACACATTTTTCTATAGTTAGTATCTTGTTCTTCCTTTTCGAAGATTAAGTAAATTATTTAACATCTCATTAAAACCAAAAACTACCTATTAAATATGCATATATTATGTACTAATATGAAAATTCAAATACTACTTATGCAAGAAAAGTGATTGAGTGTGATAAAAGTAGATGTCCCATCCTTCTTGAAAAAACCAACACTCCATTGCATAGGTATTGAAGAAAAGTAAAGATTTTTGAATCTACCATAATCATTGCATTTTTTAAATAAATTTTTTTTGTAGTTCAACCATTGATAAAACGGAAAATACATTTTACACACTCATAAAACAGAAAACATTTGTTTAAATAGTGCATTATTAACTTTGATAATTGAACAGTCGAACACACCGATAATCAATACTCCCTCCTATCTTTATAAGATTTTTTTACCAACTAGAACACTAATTAAGAAACCTCTTCCAAAAGGTAATTAAGGGATCATTTCTCCCTCTCTTTTAATATTGATAAGATGGCATCCATCATTTCAACTAAAAAGCCAATAAGTTTTTATTTTAAAAAATAGTTGATGAGAGATGTAAAATGGTAAACTTCCTTGGCAAGTTTGAAAAACATTCTGAAAAATCTGACAAGGTATTTAATATGAGATTTAAAGGAAAAATAAGAAAACGATTATATATGCAATGAAGTTTGAAAAACTTTCTTCAAAACACATTTTAAAGATGATCGGATGGAGTATATAATAGTAACAAATAATAGAAATATAAAATACAGAAACATAAAACAGAACAGTTAAAATATAAAACATTAGTAATAGATTCAACAGCAGGCATAATGTTTGATAAGCAGCAAAAGTACATACATCTAAACCCAAATATAACAGAAATATTATTTGATAACCACAAAATAACAAAAACAGAAAGATAATCATCTAGTTTCCAAAGAAGGTTGCGATCTTCTCCTTCCTCTTCTTTTCTTCTGCATAAACCTCGTCGATCGTCTCAAATATGTTAACCCTGAACTCCTGCATCTGTTCCTCCACCTCCTCTAATCTTCCTTGATTCTACAACCATTTTTTAATGAAAAAGTTAAATATTTAACTACTTATTAAATAATATTATGTAAAATAGAATCGACTTACCTTCTCAGCAGTCTTCTGGTCGTCGTCTTCAAGGGCCCGCTTGATCAAATAAGAGATGTGATCTCTCTCCTGGTAGAGACCGAAGTAGAAACCTTGGAAAAGCTCGATCGATTATAAGAGATCCTTTCTCTTGGTTGCCGTGTTAGTCTCCGCAGCCTCTTCAAGCAGTGACATATGATACCCTGGGTATCGTTCCTTGTCCAGTTCATCGCACATCTTATAGTACTCCTCCATCATTGTGGTCGGATAGAAAAGGTAATCCATTTTTGGACTTGAAATGAAAGGAATGGGGTTTCGAAGATGGTGAGAGAGAAGAAAAAGGATCAGGCGATTTGATGATGGATAATAACAGACGGGTGAGGGTCTCCTTATATAGGAAGAAGCGGTTATTCAACTTCCCCCATCAACAATATGTCACTCGTTTTAAAGGCCGGTTTCTCAATGCATTGTCACCTTTCCCTTTCCCCATAACTGTACTAATTAGATCAGATTTATCTCTATTGTATTAAGTAAAGACTAACTATAATAATTACTTCTATTAAGTACTAGTACTTTGTATTTGCAGAGCACCAGATACATCCCCCCTCCCCTCTAATGATAGCCTTTTTTTACTGTATCTGGTTTTCCCTATTTTTTTTCTTTTTTTTAAAAAAAATACAAAGGCAACAATGGTTGAATAAAATTGATAACCATGAATAGTTATGCTACTAAACACTGTGTGTCTCTTGTGATGAATTGAATTAATATAACAATTTGTCACATTGCTGACATTTGGCTTAAAAAAACAGAATTTATGCCAAAAGCACGAATGTAGATTCAAAATAATAAAGTTACTTCTCTTGGAAACCAATCTTCAAAAGAAATTAAAAGAGATAAATCTAAAATAAACCACAGATATGCTACGAAAACCTGTATAACTAAATAAAAACTTTAATGCTGCTGACATATAAAGACTGCACAACATCTAAGATATTAGATTTGTGAATTTTTATGCTAAAATGCACTGAGATGTTATGCTGATAGCTTTTAATGATCATGGACATGAAATGCTTGCTTTCTCTCCGAGAATGAATTGAAATCTTATAAAAAAATCTGTTACTCTACTGACATCTTACTTTAAAAGTAATAATTACTGCCAAAGGTGCGAATTTAGACCCAATCTAATGAAGTCACTGCTCTTTAAAACCAAAATTAAAAGAAATTAAAAGTGATCAACAGAAAATAAACAATAGGTATGCTACTAAAACCTGTAGCACTTATGCAAAACTTTGATGCTGCTGACATGTATACACTGCACTACATCTAAGGTATTATATTTGTGAATTTTAATGCTAAAATCCACTGAGATGGTGTGCTTCTAAGTTGTCATGTTTATGGACATCAAAGCCTTGCGTTGTCTCTAGTAATGAATTGAATTAGTATACCAATCTGTTACTCTGCTGACATTTTAATTTAAAAATAATAATTAGTGCCAAAAGGCAAGAATTTAGATCCAATATAATAAAGTTACTGCTATTTAAAACCAATATTAAAAGAAATTAAAACGGATCAATCTAGAACCTATGTCACTTATGCAAAAAATTGATGCTGTTGACATATAAAGACTAGCTTAAATGCACTGAGATATTTTGCTACAGGCTTGAGATGAGTATGAACATCCAAAATATGCATAGGGTGATGTGCAACTAACTTAAATTAATTTTGTACAAGTGTAAAATTATGATATGCAACTATATTTTACTGATATGCAACCCCATATGACTGATATGCAAAAGTAAGATTAAAATATGCATAAGTTGATGCTGATGACATATAGAGACTTAGCTAAATGTAAGATATTAAGTTACTGATTTTTAATGCTTAAATGCAATGTGATGTTCTAATATATTGTAATGATGATACACATCAAAAGCTTGCTTTCTCCTCTATGAATGGATTAAATTAATATAAAAATCTATTACTCTGCTGACATGTGATATATATATCGACTCCACTAAATCTAAGGTATTACATTTGTGAATTTTAATGCTAAAATGCATTGAGATGGTGTGTTTCTAAATTTTAATGATTATGGATATCGAAGCCTTGCTTTGTCTCTAGCAATGAATTGAATTAGTATAGCAATCTGTCATTATGCTGACATCTTACTTGATGCTGCTAACATATAGAGACTAGCTTAAATCTACGTTATTGGGTTACTGAAATTTAATGCTAAAATGCACTGAGATATTTTGCTATTAGCTTGAAATGATTATGCACATCCAAAATACGCATAGGTTGATGTGCAACTAACTTAAATTAGGTGTGGACAAATGTACAAGTATGATATGCAACAATATTTTACTGATATGCAACTACATTTGACTGATATGCAGATATAATATTAAAATATGCATAAGTTGATGTTGATGACATATAGAGACTTAGCTCAATCCAAGATATTAAGTTACCGATTTCTAATGCTTAAATGAAATGTGATGTTCTATTAGATTGAAATGATTATGGACATCAAAAGCTTGCTTTTCCTCTTTGAATGAATTGAATAATTATAACAATCTGTTACTCTGCTGACATGTGACATGCATAAAAACACTTTGTGCTGTAGACACGAATTTATATTGAAATTGATAAAGTGACTGCTCTTTTAAACCAAACTTACAAGAAATACAAATGAAAACGTTGTCAAATAATACAGAATCTTCAATAAAAATACAAAGTTGACAACACAGCTAATATATGTCTAATGACAATACATATTTACATTATAAAGCTCCATCGCTCTTTTATCAAATCTAAGCAAATAAGTTCTCGATATCGAAAGAGCTTTTCATTTGTGATTGCCTTCACATCTCCTCCAAATATAAGCGCTTCAATTGCTTTTACAACAAACACCCCACAAGCATTGTTATTAGAATCCCGATCCGGATCTTTAGAATCTTAAGATCCTACGATCCTACCTAGGGGCCCTATCCGGATCTATGCATAGGATCTTTTTTGAGTAGGATCTACAATGGGATCTTTAGAATCTTTATGGATCGATAGGATCTTACGATCCCACACGATCCTAAAGATCCTATTTTTATTAACAATATGTATTTTTTAAACATTTGTTTTGTTTCCTTGGTTGATTTTAGGGTGCTTAAATGTACACATTCATGTAAGGAACGTGAAAAATAGCTTTGAGACAATTGTTTTCGAGTCTTTGAACCAATATGACAATGTCTAAGGTTGTAAATGTAGATTTTTATGTCTGAAAATCAAAATATATTGTGTAACTAACATTTTTTCCCTCATTCTAGAACTTTAAATTAAGCAACTTTGTTATACATATATTTTTATTTTATTATTTAGTTATATTTCGAGGATCTTACGATCCCCTAATGGGATCTTATGATCCGATCCACAAACCCTATTGTGATTCGATCCTAGAATCTCGATCCTAATAACCTTGCCCACAAGCACACCTTCAATTCAAACACAAAAAGGGGAAAATAAAAAGGTGAAAAAAGTGTAATATATGATAAAAATAAAAAAAAAAGTATGTCAACACAGGAAGAATACGTACGAAGTACGATCGTGAACTAAATCAGGCACCCTGAATAACTTGAAGGGCGAAGAGGTGAAATTTTCGTACACACCAACTTTCGCCAAATGGATTGGAAGCCACTTAGTAATTGGTTGCAAATATTCTTCAAGTAACCCAGTAGGAATTCCAGTAACATTGCAATCATACACATTTATAACCTTTTCATCAATGAGTATCTCCAGGGCTACCCAATGAATGTTGTGGATATTGAAAGGTGTATATATCTTCTTTGCTGAAGCCCAGGATTTAGGATATCCATCAGGACAAATGCCCCTGAAATAAGTCTCAATAGATTTGTCAACATTATCATCTTCCACAAAAGTTGAAGCGTATGAAGGCCAGTACTTAAGGACAAAAAGCCAATCCAGCACAACACAATCCTTGTACTTGTCTGCTTCTACGGAAATTCGCTTTCTCATATGATATAACCCTGCTTCAAGATTCTGTAAAAACAAACTACTATCAAGCAAATTAAAAAGGGAAACATCCCCATATTTGGTTGATGTCAGCAGTTCTTACCTCTGAATCCAACCACTTGGTCCTACTTGAAATATTCATGAAAAATGATTTGCTGAACCGTCCAGAAGGAGTAGCAACAGAAAAATTCCTGAAAAAGAATATACAATACACATAACTTTACAACAATCATAGAGAGAGTAATAAATAATAAAAGCATATTAATATATAGGTAAGTGAATAATATAATAAAAATAAAATACTGGTTGCTCTTTATAATAGAATACATAAACTGGTGATCCTCGCTGCTGATCAATGACTTCTTGGCATTTTACTGTGCCAATTTCTTTTTCCTTTTCATCTACACGTGGGCCGAACAAAAAGCTACTGTCCATAGGAAAGCTGTTAGATTGCTTTAATTCGTCAATGTCACTTAAGATAGTAGGATCCTTTGCATATCTATCCCAGTCAACAAAGCTTGGCGCAACATAATCATCTGGAACTAGAACAAGACTATTTGATACAAAAGGAATAGCAGAAGCAGAACCCTTTACAGAAGCAGTCCCAGCTTCCGTAGGTGAGATGTCAGCAGCCTTACCAACACCATCTGCATCGCCGACGACAGTACCCTTCACATCACACAGTCCACCCTCAACAACATCTTTTAATGACAAAAGAACCTCACTGATGACAATAGATGGAGATGATGACATCTCACAATCGTTTGCGTTGCATTTAGCATCATTCCCAACTGCATTTACATCACCAACCATTAATTTCTGCACGTCACCAGCAAACGTTGATTCCTTTCGATAAGAATATCCTGCCCCACATCCCATGTCATCAACATTCTCAACATCAACTCCAACATTTTTTGAGAGGGGATCCATTTCAAGAGAAACGACGTTACATGGAGGACACAGAACATCAGAATCATTTGATTGCAACTTTATATTAACACCTTCCAAGCCCATTAGTGTGATACCATCATCCTTTTCGTCACCTCCCATACAACCAGTAATTGAATCCTACATATCAGAACCTCCACCCTCATGTTCAGTGTTAGGGGAAGCAATTTTTATACACTGTGCATCACCTAAAGGGCACTGTGCATCAACAAAATCAACATCCAATGACCTAACATCAACGTCAACCCCACCTACAGTCTCAATAAATTCAATTCGTTCCTTCACATCAGAGATTCCGACATCAATCTCAGACTCGATAGCATTCAAATCAACAACTTCATCACTACACTTGCTATCGATGTCAGCCTCAGATAATACATTAAAATCTGATGACATCTGAGTGTCAACGCACACAATTTTTAAGCACTGTGCATCCCCTTGAGGGCGCTGTGCATCAATAATTCCACCTTCCATTGGCTTCACATCAACATTCATGCCACCTGCATCCTCACTAACTCCCTTCACTTCCCTGACATCAGAATCTTCACTCTGAACTTCATTCTGTGCATCCCCTTGAGGGCGATGTGCATCAATAATTCCACCTTTCATTTGCTTCCCATCAACATCCATCCCACCTGCATCCTCAGTAACTCCCTTCACGTCCTTTATATCAACATCTTCATTCTGAGCTTCATTCAAATCACCAACTTCACCGCTCCGCTTCAAATCAAAGCAAGTCTAAGCGGCATGAAATTCCTGCTCAGTGGAATAAACTTGACAACCTCCACTATCATAATCATTACCGACCACATCCCCCAATGAAATGTCAGCATCCATATGGATATCAACATCAGGAAGAACCTTTGCATCTCCAACGCCCAGCCCCGGTAAAGAGATGTCACCATCATTTTTATCTACATCGCCAGGAAATTTTTTTGAGGAGGGACGCACCTTAACATCAACAATAGTAGATGGAGAACATAGAGCATCAGATTCATCTGGACGAGGCTTCATAGCACAACCTTCCGATCCCATTAATGTGATTACATCGCCAACTTTATCACCTCCCACACAAGACTTAATCGAATCCTCCATATCAAAACCTACACCCTCTTATTCAGTGGCTGGACATGCAATCGAATCCTCCCAAACAAAAATTGGCCTACATCATCTATATATGTATGGTCATTCAAAGCCCCCAAAACTCAAAACCAAAACTCAAAGGTAAAAGCCACCAAGTGCCTTGGTTTCAAATGGTATGGGTATAAATTTCAAAATCATCTCATGTGGTGTTTTTTATCACAAATTTTTAACCACACAGGTTACAAAAGTCCAAATATGCGACACCAAGTCGTCAAAACCAAATTTAGTTTAAGACCGAAAATCAAAATGAAATCGGTCAAAAGGACAAAAGCTCAAGGCTACGACACCAAGTCGTCAAAACCCAAATTCTTGTCCCTGACAAGAAAACCCTCAAATCCGAATTCGAGCTTAAAGTCGAAAATCTCCGACCAGAAGCCAAGAGCCAAATTGGCAAAAAGTCAAAGCCTAAAATGACGCAAACCAAAAATCCAATCGGTTTGAAAACTCAGAGCAAAACTGGTGGAAAAGCCAAAAAAGCAAAAAATCAAATTTAGAGATGGAGATTTTTTTCCGACTCTCACATACTCATACCAGATTGTATTGGCCATACGCAAGCTCTCGGAAGAGCTGCTTCTCATATTTGGTCAATTTTAATGGGTACAATTTAAGTTCAAATTTTCTTCGGACTACAAATCAAACAAATAGCTTTCTTAAGCAAAGTCCGTGTGAAGCATAAATTGTGCATAAATAGAACACATGTCGAACTTTGAACGCGTTCAATATCTCACACGCACAAAGTTCGGGGGGCAACTGTTGGAGGGTAAAATTTCATGAATTTTATTTTTTTTAGGATTCATGATTTGAAATCATCAAATTCATAATATGTAAAATGTCCAAAAAATGTGATGAATTTTCCTTGAAAAGATACAAGACTTACAAGTCCAAAGTTGGACCTAGAAAATTCTATCACAAGCCCACGTCAAGCCCAAGAAAATCAAATAAAAAAAAAGAACTGAAATGGGAGGTTACAAATAACTGTACACATTGCAGTTAACAAAAGAAATTACAAACTGCTCAAACCTGCAGTTGTTAAAAAAAACTGTACGGGGATAAGAGTGGGGGAAGGTTAGGTAACTGCTACTACTAGGTCCCTTATATAAAAATACACAAGGCCATGACTACAAGTTTTTTTTTTCTTCTGTTGGCCTAGTCAACTGCATAGAAAGAAAGCAGTTTTTCTTCTCCTTCCTGATTTTTCCCATTCCTCCTCCGAAAGGTTACCTGCAAATACACACGCATCAGCAAAAAGTTCAGTAGCAGTAGCAGGGCATCAAACAAGGTAGATTTCATGGCTCTCGAAACCCCCCCTTGCAAAGCATGGGCTTTAAGTAAGGGTTTGGGTTTCAGAATCATAAAATAGACCTAAATGAAGGGAAAATGATGCTGAATTTAGCTTAGAAGAACCCAATCGCTGCAGGAATTCGATCCTCAGAACCCCCTCTTACAAAGCGTGGGCTTTAAGTAAGGGTTTGGGTTCCGGGATCACCAAACTACCCATAATCATGCCGAAATGCTGCTGAGATGGACTCTCGGAACCCACCCTTGCAAAGTTTTTATGCTTTACGCAAGTGGCAGGGGTTCCGGAGTCCCAAATTCATCCCAAATCTGAGCGAAACTCTGCCCAAATTTATCTAGAGGCTCAAAGCCTCCTCAGTTTAGCACTTTCAGCAAAATTAGATGGATTCAGTCAGTTGAACAAAACAAAACTAATTGAATATGTTCCCTGGTTAAATTATGCTGATGTCCAGTGCCGGTGGTTACTGTCCCTAACCTAATCAAATTAAGGGATCGGGCGACAATGAGAGCAAGGCCTTTCAGTTTGGGACATTAACAAGAACAGAATTCACTAATTCATATTGAGGATAATGAAAAAAGCAGCAGAGGGAAACCAACGATTGAGGCTGGGTTCTAAATCTAGAGCATTTATAAAAGCAAGCTAAAGCTAAGAGATAAGAGGAACTCAAATTTCTCATCTCAAACTCAAAGTGAATATATGTTCAGGAAAAAAAACCAGGGAACCTAAATCAAAAGCCCAAATCAACAAATTTCTTAGTGTGTTCAGAAACTGGAACGAATCCAAATCAGCATAGGCCTACTATCAACTGGTGTCTCAATTCGGTAGAAATTAAGAAAAATAACATACCTAATTGAGGAGTCGGGTTTGCGGCTGCTTGAGAGTTGCGACAATGTCCAAAGGCACAAACAAGACCTTGTTGTCCCGCTCTTTCCCTAGATGCTCAAAGGTTGAAGTCCCTTGTCCCTTTTCGGATTTCCCGAGCCCGGAATCCCGGCTACCCAAATTCGAAGCCCTAAAATTGCAAATTGCAAGGAATAGATGAATCAAATTGGAAGCTAAGCACCTAATTGACGGTGGAAGTGGGATGAAATTTGAGACTGTGGCATGAATTAAGTAAAACAAGAGTCGAAACTCACGAAGCTTTCGGTGACCATCGAGAGCTTGTGCGATTGTCGTTCATCTGAGGCGTCCGACATCAATTAGGCCTCGATCTGAGTCGCCTCTGACCTCCGACCTTCGACTTTTTGATACTCCTCAATCTTGCTTTGGCTTGAGGCTATTTCTTCCGAGTCCCGAGCTGCGATGCTCTTGTTTGTGTCGCCACTCGCAAGGAGGAAGATGAACAGAAAATAAAAAAATGCGTATACCTGTTGCCCTAAAAAAAATACGTGAGACGGGCTCATCTCACTTTGATGACCAATTGGTCCGGTTTTACAAAGTCACCAGTTGGTCCGGTTTTACAAAGCCTCAAATTGGGCTAAGTAAAAGAAAAATCAAATCAAGCTGGCAATTAATGGGATACAGCCTATACAGGCCTTCGACTTGAATTTGTTTTAAAAATATGTTTAATTATAAAAGTGACCCACTAAAGTCTTAGAATTGTAATTGTCACAAATTAAGAATTCGAGTTTGATCAAAACATAAAATTAAACTCGTTAAATATTATTTTCCAATTAATTCTAGTGGGTCAATCTCAAACCGACTTCAATAAAAACGGAGTCAAAATCTCAAATCGAGTTTCACCAAATATAAACTTGATTTTATTCAGAACTACGTATAGACTTGATACTCTTTTACGAGTTACGTAGGAAATTCGGTATAAAATTATAAATACGCCGAATTCAGTCACCAGTTACAAATTAAATCAAAAGGTTTCAAAAAAAAAAAGAACTACGTAAAGACTTGACGCCGTAAAAACGGCTACGTAGGTAGCCCGATATTAAATCTCAAAATATGTCGGGTACAGTCGCTAATCCCTAAATTCACTTTTAAAATGAAAATGGGGTAAAAAATTAAATCTAAAATAAATACACATGATTTTCCGTGTAAGTGATAGCCGTTAAGGCGAGAAACCCTTCCAAGAAGGTGTGCTCGGTTTGTTCGGGTGATACACTAGAAAATCTCATGCATATGATAGTGTGATTTATGTTAGGGCTACCCTTCCGAGAAGGTGGGTCCTAATACGATCCGATGATGCATGAAAACCTTTAAAGGGGTAAAACACACCAACCAAACACTCTGAACTACGTAAGGCTTGATTCTCTTCCAAGAGATACGTAGGCAACCCGTTAAAATTCGGGTGCAACCCAAATCACCAAAACCACACAAATCTTGGTATCGATACGACTTCGAATCAAGAGGATAACCAAAAGGGGTCGAACTCAAATATTAAAAATTAAATAAAATGTGCTGTACAATTATATCGCGCATTTTTATTCAACATATTTTTGGCACGCCCAGTGGGACCCTTTTTGCCTTTTCATCTCTTAGTTGTATTTATACTAATACATGGTTATATGTTTTTGAAAGGTACAAATGGCACCTAAAGTGATTGTCAACTTCAACGAGCTTCCAGCAACCTTCATCATCAAAGGGGGTCGTTGGATCAAGGAACGATCATTTGAAGCTGATCTTGACATCACCCGGGACTCTATGTCTTCAACGATCCCGGTCAACAACATCTTTGGGGCTCTTCAAGCTTTGGAGAATCAGACCGTCGCCAAGTGGGTGTCCAGTTCTCCCGCAACGCTTTCAGGGGAAGGGGGCATGAAGCCTACAACCCTTCCAAGCCATGGGGGCAGGAAGCTCAAGATCACCCGACTCGACGACAACAAGTTCAACAACCAATCCATCTGCAACAAGCTCAAAATGCAGGAGGGAGGTTATAAAGGCACAAAGCCAACTAAAGAAATCACTCAAAGGCCCATCATTCGTGTCATCAAAAAGAATGAGGGGTTGATCGCAACGTCTGCACAAACTGTCTCCATTGCTAAGAAGGCACCCGTATCCATGAAGAGAAGGGGACATAAGTGTGGATCTCAACGCGACAAGACAAGACCTCGCCTTGTGCTAGCTCGTTCATCAACTTTAGAGCGGGCCAGTGCAACACTGGCAAAAGATCTTCCTAGATCGCAGGGGGCAAAAGAAATTCCCTTAGTGGCTTCTCCAAGAGAGATCCTCGTTGGGTCTATGCTTATCTATCCGAAAGAGGTTGTACAAGTCAACATGACCTCCTACTCGGAAGAGACAAAACCCATATCCATAAAGGGTAAGCCTTCAAGGTCCAAGAAAGGCAAGAAGGCTCAAGAAACATGCCATGTCTCCAAAGAGGATGCAAAAGATGAAGACCGGTTGAAGTTAACAAGTTCAAATACTTCAACGGTTGAATCTCAAGCAAACATCTCACAAGATGGAGCATATGTGATGCCGGTATTGACTACCAGCACACAAAGTGTCGAAGAGCAGCTTCAAGAGTTGCAAAGAAAGCTTGATGAGAAAGATACTCAAATTGCAACACTTCTCGCTCAAATTAATCTTCAAGCTCAAGGAAATAGACAAGAGCAATCAAGGCCGAATGGTGAAGGTTCAAGCAGTAGCACATTGATCTCTCCACAAGAAATCAAAGAGATGATCGCTCAAGGGATAAAAGAAGCCTATGCATCACAAAATTCGATAGTGCTCGAGTATAAAAAGCCATATCCAGCACGTTACGATTTGATGCCATTTCCCCCAGGCTACCAAAGACCGAGCTTTGAAAAGTTCGATGGCCTTCACGGTTCACCCCATGAGCACTTAGCTCATTTCTACTCTGCTTGTGGTGAAACTGCCTTAAACGACAGTTTATTAATTAGGCAATTCGTCCAATCTTTAAAAGGATCGGCATTCACCTGGTACACTCAACTTCAACCAGGGTCGATTCAAACATGGGACGATCTACAAAGAGCGTTCCTAGCTCAGTTTGTGAGCTCGAAAGCAAGAGTTTCCATTATGGATCTCGCTAACACCTATCAAAGATCTAATGAGCTCGCCAACGACTTCATCGCTAGGTGGAGGAGTATAAGACTCCAGTGCCATGAAAAGTTAAGTGAACATGCTTGTGTTCAAATGTGCACAAACAACCTAATACCAGAATTAGCGGTTCATGTTGGAAGTGCCGAACCTCGTTCATTTAATGAGTTGGTATCTAAAGCGTGCAATGTTGAAAAACAACTAGCACGAGGATCCAACAGGCCTCAAGATAGTGAGGCTAACAAAACTGATGGCAATGAGGTACAAGATGAAGATGAGTCCATGGCGACTTTCGTCAAACATGATCAAGAACTCGTCAACAAGAATGGTTCCAAAGCTCAAATAAAAGAGAAAACCAAGGAGCCATTCAAGAGACTCACCCTTCATGAAAGAAGGCAAAAGAAATATCCCTTTGACGATGATGATGTACAAGGGATATTCGATGAATTGATGAATGCTAGACTTCTAACACTCCCGGAGCCAAAAAGGCCAAAAGAGGTTGGCAAAACGAGTGATCCAAAATATTGCTCGTATCATCAACTCGTTAGTCATCCAATCAAGGATTGCTACGTCTTCAAAGACATCATAGAGGAGATGGTTAACAAAGGAGAAATTGAAATTGAGGGGGCAACATCCTCGACTCAAGCAGCTTCATCAAATACCGTTTCAGTGGTAGACGTTGCAGAGTCCGTTCCCTCACTCCAAGTGTCTTCTCAAACAGAAAAAACATCTGCTATGGCTATTGAAGCTGGGGGCAGCCCCACGGTTTCATTACCTCTTAAAGCATTGGTGAAAGATGACACTTCAAAAGAAGAGTCCTTGAATGAAAAAGACACCGCTCAATGTTGTATGGTCTCATGGACCAATGACATGGACGAAAATGAAGCAGGAGTTAAAAAGATTACTCTTCGCTCTAAGCATCAAATTCCCTCCTCAAAGGCAAAAGAGAAATCATAGGGAAAGAAATCAAAATTTGGTGAAGCTTCAAAAGCACACAAGAAGCATAAAGTTCAAGTGCAGAGGCTAAAGCCATGTTTCAAGGGTAAAACACCACAAAAAATCGTCGGGGAGGCTTGTGTCAAAAATTTCCAAATCTCATATGAAGAGGGTGTTCTAACCGCAAGTGTGATAGAGCCTAGAGTGTCAGCATTTGAAAGGCTCGAGATGACTTCGAGTGGAACTCCTAAATCTTCGGTGTTTAAAAGGCTTGATCTAGCCTCTGCAAGTGAAGCATCGAAATCTCCTGTATTCGAAAGACTTGAGCTAGCCTCAACAAATGAAGCATCCAAATCTTCAGTGTTTCAAAGGCTTGATATGGCAATGACACGTGAAGAATCTAAGCCTTCGGTGTTTCAAAGGCTTAATACAGCCTCGACGAGTGGAGAGTCTAAAGCTCCAATATTTGAAAGGCTCGGAAAAGTTGATGAGCCTAAAGGTAAGAAGGTCCAAAAACTCCAAATGAAAAGGACTAAAAGTACGAGCTCTGGAAGAGGCAGTCAAAAGTTCTTGTCCATAAGCTCAACTAAATCATGGACACCTAAAGTCAAGTAGGGGTGTCAAAATGATCAAGTAGTCTCCAAGGCGGAAAAACAAATAGTCCGCCTAGAACTACGTGAAGACTTGATCCCCAACAAGGGGTACGTAGGAAATTTGGCATCAAAAACAAATATGTGTCAAATTCAGTCGCACAAAAAAAAAAGTTTTCGGGTTCGCAAATGATAGTCAGATTATTCAGGAAACCCTTCCTAGAAGGTGGGCCCGAATGATTTGAATGATGCGGTAAAAAAAAGAAAGAAAAAGAAGAAAAAGAAAAAAAAGAGAAACAAATCCCGGTTTGCAAATGATAGTCGAGTTATTTGGGAAACCCTTCCGAGAAGGTGTGCTCAAGTAATTCGAGTGATGCAACAAAAAAAAAATGGGGGGGACTTGAAATCAGTCCTAAATTCAAACAACCCGGAAGCATATGAAAAATGGGTTCACAAAGAACTACGAGCGGCTTGATCCCTCACAGAGGGGGTACGTAGGCAGTCTAGCTAGTCAAAATGCTAGATGCAGCCACAAAAACAAACAAAACGTCTTCTTTTCTCAAAAAAAGAAGAAGATCAAATCCTCTCCCTTTTGTAGTCATATGAGCATTGTCTCAACTACAAGGAGAAAAATCAAATATAGTCTTTCGAAGACTTGCACATTTTGTGCCTATATTGAAAACGAGGCAAAAGAAAAGAGAGAAGAAGAAAGAAAGTGTCTTTCAAAGACGTTCTCACAAAGAGAAACAAACAAAAGGCTCCCGCCTAAATTTTTCGACTTTGATCATCACGTCCCAATGTGTTAGTCAATTCAAGTCTCTCAAATCAAATCTTCCTCCCAAGGAACTATAAACCAAAAAGGTCTCAAAACTTACCCAAGTTTTCTTCTCTCTCAAAGTCAAAAAGACCTAAGCCTCTCAAAACCCTCCCAAACAAAAATTGGCCTACATCATCTATATATGTATGGTCATTCAAAGCCCCCAAAACTCAAAACCAAAACTCAAAGGTAAAAGCCACCAAGTGCCTTGGTTTCAAATGGTATGGGTATAAATTTCAAAATCATCTCATGTGGTGTTTTTGATCACAAAGTTTTAACCACAAAGGTTACAAAAGTCCAAATATGCGACACCAAGTCGTCAAAACCAAATTTAGTTTAAGACCGAAAATCAAAATGAAATCGGTCAAAAGGACAAAAGCTCAAGGCTACGACACCAAGTCGTCAAAACCCAAATTCTTGTCCCTGACAAGAAAACCCTCAAATCCGAATTCGAGCTTAAAGTCGAAAATCTCCGACCAGAAGCCAAGAACCAAATTGGCAAAAAGTCAAAGCCTAAAATGATGCAAACCAAAAATCCAATCGGTTTGAAAACTCAGAGCAAAACTGGTGGAAAAGCCAAAAAAGCAAAAAATCAAATTTAGAGATGGAGATTTTTTTCCGACTCTCACATACTCATACCAGATTGTATTGGCCATACGCAAGCTCTCGGAAGAGCTGCTTCTCATATTTGGTCAATTTTAATGGGTACAATTTAAGTTCAAATTTTCTTCGGACTACAAATCAAACAAATAGCTTTCTTAAGCAAAGTCCGTGTGAAGCATAAATTGTGCATAAATAGAACACATGTCGAACTTTGAACGCGTTCAATATCTCACACGCACAAAGTTCGGGGGGCAACTGTTGGAGGGTAAAATTTCATGAATTTTATTTTTTTTAGGATTCATGATTTGAAATCATCAAATTCATAATATGTAAAATGTCCAAAAAATGTGATGAATTTTCCTTGAAAAGATACAAGGCTTATAAGTCCAAAGTTGGACCTAGAAAATTCTATCACAAGCCCACGTCAAGCCCAAGCAAATCAAATAAAAAAAAAAGAACTGAAATGGGAGGTTACAAATAACTGTACATATTGCAGTTAACAAAAGAAATTACAAACTGCTCAAACCTGCAGTTGTTAAAAAAAACTGTACGGGGATAAGAGTGGGGGAAGGTTAGGTAACTGCTACTACTAGGTCCCTTATATAAAAATACACAAGGCCATGACTACAGGTTTTTTTTTCTTCTGTTGGCCTAGTCAACTGCATAGAAAGAAAGCAGTTTTTCTTCTCCTTCCTGATTTTTCCCATTCCTCCTCCGAAAGGTTACCTGCAAATACACACGCATCAGCAAAAAGTTCAGTAGCAGTAGCAGGGCATCAAACAAGGTAGATTTCATGGCTCTCGAAACCCCCCCTTGCAAAGCATGGGCTTTAAGTAAGGGTTTGGGTTTCAGAATCATAAAATAGACCTAAATGAAGGGAAAATGATGCTGAATTTAGCTTAGAAGAACCCAATCGCTGCAGGAATTCGATCCTCAGAACCCCCTCTTACAAAGCGTGGGCTTTAAGTAAGGGTTTGGGTTCCGGGATCACCAAACTACCCATAATCATGCCGAAATGCTGCTGAGATGGACTCTCGGAACCCACCCTTGCAAAGTTTTTATGCTTTACGCAAGTGGCAGGGGTTCCGGAGTCCCAAATTCATCCCAAATCTGAGCGAAACTCTGCCCAAATTTATCTAGAGGCTCAAAGCCTCCTCAGTTTAGCACTTTCAGCAAAATTAGATGGATTCAGTCAGTTGAACAAAACAAAACTAATTGAATATGTTCCCTGGTTAAATTATGCTGATGTCCAGTGCCGGTGGTTACTGTCCCTAACCTAATCAAATTAAGGGATCGGGCGACAATGAGAGCAAGGCCTTTCAGTTTGGGACATTAACAAGAACAGAATTCACTAATTCATATTGAGGATAATGAAAAAAGCAGCAGAGGGAAACCAACGATTGAGGCTGGGTTCTAAATCTAGAGCATTTATAAAAGCAAGCTAAAGCTAAGAGATAAGAGGAACTCAAATTTCTCATCTCAAACTCAAAGTGAATATATGTTCAGGAAAAAAAACCAGGGAACCTAAATCAAAAGCCCAAATCAACAAATTTCTTAGTGTGTTCAGAAACTGGAACGAATCCAAATCAGCATAGGCCTACTATCAACTGGTGTCTCAATTCGGTAGAAATTAAGAAAAATAACATACCTAATTGAGGAGTCGGGTTTGCGGCTGCTTGAGAGTTGCGACAATGTCCAAAGGCACAAACAAGACCTTGTTGTCCCGCTCTTTCCCTAGATGCTCAAAGGTTGAAGTCCCTTGTCCCTTTTCGGATTTCCCGAGCCCGGAATCCCGGCTACCCAAATTCGAAGCCCTAAAATTGCAAATTGCAAGGAATAGATGAATCAAATTGGAAGCTAAGCACCTAATTGACGGTGGAAGTGGGATGAAATTTGAGACTGTGGCATGAATTAAGTAAAACAAGAGTCGAAACTCACGAAGCTTTCGGTGACCATCGAGAGCTTGTGCGATTGTCGTTCATCTGAGGCGTCCGACATCAATTAGGCCTCTGACCTCCGACCTTCGACTTTTTGATACTCCTCAATCTTGCTTTGGCTTGAGGCTATTTCTTCCGAGTCCCGAGCTGCGATGCTCTTGTTTGTGTCGCCACTCGCAAGGAGGAAGATGAACAGAAAATAAAAAAATGCGTATACCTGTTGCCCTAAAAAAAAATACGTGAGACGGGCTCATCTCACTTTGATGACCAATTGGTCCGGTTTTACAAAGTCACCAGTTGGTCCGGTTTTACAAAGCCTCAAATTGGGCTAAGTAAAAGAAAAATCAAATCAAGCTGGCAATTAATGGGATACAGCCTATACAGGCCTTCGACTTGAATTTGTTTTAAAAATATGTTTAATTATAAAAGTGACCCACTAAAGTCTTAGAATTGTAATTGTCACAAATTAAGAATTCGAGTTTGATCAAAACATAAAATTAAACTCGTTAAATATTCTTTTCCAATTAATTCTAGTGGGTCAATCTCAAACCGACTTCAATAAAAACGGAGTCAAAATCTCAAATCGAGTTTCACCAAATATAAACTTGATTTTATTCAGAACTACGTATAGACTTGATACTCTTTTACGAGTTACGTAGGAAATTCGGTATAAAATTATAAATACGCCGAATTCAGTCACCGGTTACAAATTAAATCAAACGGTTTCAAAAAAAAAAGAACTACGTAAAGACTTGACGCCGTAAAAACGGCTACGTAGGTAACCCGATATTAAATCTCAAAATATGTCGGGTACAGTCGCTAATCCCTAAATTCACTTTTAAAATGAAAATGGGGTAAAAAATTAAATCTAAAATAAATACACATGATTTTCCGTGTAAGTGATAGCCGTTAAGGCGAGAAACCCTTCCAAGAAGGTGTGCTCGGTTTGTTCGGGTGATACACGAGAAAATCTCATGCATATGATAGTGTGATTTATGTTAGGGCTACCCTTCCGAGAAGGTGGGTCCTAATACGATCCGATGATGCATGAAAACCTTTAAAGGGGTAAAACACACCAACCAAACACTCTGAACTACGTAAGGCTTGATTCTCTTCCAAGAGATACGTAGGCAACCCGTTAAAATTCGGGTGCAGCCCAAATTACCAAAACCACACAAATCTTGGTATCGATACGACTTCGAATCAAGAGGATAACCAAAAGGGGTCGAACTCAAATATTAAAAATTAAATAAAATGTGTTGTACAATTATATCGCGCATTTTTATTCAACAAAGCAATAAATATGAGACATTAAAGACTACCTAAAAAGCAAGATTATACCCATGTATATCATAACAACCTCTATCATCATTACGATCAGCCAGAGCTATATTTTTTAATGTCGTCACCAACTTCGAATACGAAGCTCTCCCCCAGGGATAAATTTCAAACTCATTCTCAACGCAAGCAAGGGATAAGTTTTCTTCACTGACAAACTCTGATCTCCTGAATAATAGGACCTTTTCAATAATAAGCAGCTTAGCCAGAATCAACTTCTTCTCGGAAGATTTTCTCTCAGATTTAAAACACTGAACTAACTCTTTATAAGAGCATTTCTTCTGCCCAAAAAAATCAATTGAAGACACATGTTTGGGTGGTTTGCAACCATTAGCTTCACAAGGAAGTCCAATAATAACATGGAATTCAGCAAGAGAAAACCGAGCCATAAATCCATCAACCTTAAACCACAACTCCATCTTCTTTTTGGTGGAAACTTGACGCAACATCATTTGATGAATGAGCTGAAAGTTAGAAACCATATTGGTTCCCTGTGTCAACACCCACCCCACACAACTCTTGCGCAGTTGTGTGTTAATATAGTATTTTGTCTTTTGACAGGATCCGTCAAGGCATGTTTTCCACATTGTTACTGATAGGCTCAACTATGCAGCTATGAGGATGTGGTTCTTGGCTAATCCAGCAAGTAAAGCTACTATCCAGGTCCAGAACATTGAGGAATTTACGTGGTTGAATTCAAGTTACAGCCCAGTACTTCAGCAATTGGGTTCCCAGTCTATGATAGATTATTACTTCAAGGCAAACCGTGCTACTCCTGATTCGAACTTGAAATTCAGGAATCCAAAATACCTATCTATCCTCAACCACCTCCGTTTCTATCTGCCAAAAATGTTCCCAAAACTGAGGAAAGTTCTGTTTTTAGATGATGATATTGTAGTACAGAAAGATCTCACTGCCCTTTGGGATGTTGATCTCAAGGGAAATGTGAATGGTGCAGTTGAGACTTGTACAGAGAACTTTCATCGATTTGACCGTTATCTCAACTTCTCAAACCCTCTCATTGCCAAGAATTTTGATCCACGTGCTTGTGGATGGGCATATGGAATGAATGTTTTTGATTTGGATGAATGGAAAAGACAAAACATCACTGAAGTGTATCACAGGTGGCAGAGACTGGTAAGAAACATAAACGATCATCTTTCTCTGTAGTTATTTTTATGTCTAACTGCAATGGAAATGTCGATTTCTTGAGTGAATTCATTTTTGGTGCTGCCATTTATGCTTTTGTGCAGGAAAAAACAAATGAAAAATATTGTTTGTGTTCATTTGTTTCCTTTCCCTTTTTTATTGCTTGTAATTATCTCAGTTGGAATCATATGCTATGGCATAGATTTGTTTCCGGCCGTGAATTGTACATAGCATGGTTGTACATAGACTTGCATAATGATGTTCATTGGCGTAGAAATTGTTCAATTCACTATCTAAGATCCTAGCATCTGCCTTCTCACAATTCATGCTCGGGATACATGTTTGATGATCTCTTCTTGTGTCTACCAACAGCCATAGCCACATTCTCACTGTACTCAAATGTACTATCATATTATTGTTCTCTTAGAGTCTGAATTGCTGAGTGACAAAGTTATGTATGTCCATGCAGAATCATGACAGGCAGTTATGGAAGCTGGGAACTCTGCCGCCTGGTCTCATTACGTTCTGGAAATGCACACACCCTCTTGATAAATCATGGCATGTCCGTGGCCTCGGTTACAACCCCAATGTCGGTTGAGAAGTCGGTTGTTGCTTCATCATTTTTGTGCTTGCCACGCACATCCAACAATGAGCGAGGCTCTAAAAGAAGCAGCAATGGCCACCTATGACAAGCCAATTCACATGTACGTAAGTGAGTTAATTCGTTTGCTCACTCTAAGACCGAGTTGTGCAACTCTAAGACCGAGTTGTGCAACTCTTAAGACGGAGTTGTGCAACTCTTAAGACGGAGTTGTGCAACTCTTAAGACGGAGTTGTGCAACTCTTAAGACGGAGTTGTGCAACTCTTAAGACGGAGTTGTGCAACTCTTAAGACGGAGTTGTGCAACTCTTAAGACGGAGTTGTGCAACTCTTAAGACGGAGTTGTGCAACTCTTAAGACGGAGTTGTGCAACTCTTAAGACGGAGTTGTGCAACTCTTAAGACGGAGTTGTGCAACTTCTAAGACGGAGTTGTGCAACTTCTAAGACTGAGTCGTGCAACTCTAAGACTGAGTCGTGCAACTTCTAAGACTGAGTCGTGCAACTTCTATGACTGAGTCGTGCAACTTCTAAGACTGAGCCGTGCAACTTCTAGGACTGAGTCGTGCAACTTTTAGTTTTGACATTGTTTGATCTCTTTATTCAGCTCTAATGATAATTCAACAATGAAATATGACAATAGCTCTCTAAAATATGACGATAGCTCTGATGAGTCCTTACTGGCCGTGGGTACCTTTTGTTCATCACTGGAGATGTTGGCCTTGTTCAGTTTTCAGAGATTCACAGACGAGTTAGTGACTTTCTGTTCATTCTCTGTTTTTCTTCTCTGATTACTGTCCTGTCTATTGGAACTTAAGTTAGAATATGCTTCAAAGAAAATTTCTGATTCATCATATCAGAAGAGCAATATATCCTCTTAAAAAGGCAATTCATATATTACAATATCGTTTAGAAGTGATTGCCAAACCTGATGATGTCTCCGATCTTAAAAGAGGGAAGTCTATTAATTGGCGGATCAAGTTGTTTGTATATTTGATTTATGTTGTATTCTGAATGTCATATTGAGCAGAACCTGATTGGTTTTGTTATATCATTCTCTGAATATTTTGTATATCTGATTTATGCTAGTGTGTGTGTATATGAGAATATGTGTGAACTGCTGGCTGTTTGTAGCTTCTTTTGATATGAATTTGAAGGAGGGAACCTGATTGGTTTTGTTATATCATTCTCTGAAAATTTCAAGGTAAACTGAGTTGGAAATTTGTGTCTATTGGTATACGAAGCATGCATTTTCTAAAAATAAACCCCAGTGATAATAATTATAGGTAATTATATTTTTTCCTTGTGCAATTGCCCATTGTTGTTGGCTTGTCTAATAGGAATTGTTTCAGATATTAACTCATCTTAGTCACTTAAGAAAAAGAAAAGGTGATTAATGGATGAATATCAGTATATCTATTGAGCCAGAAATGCTTTTTCTGTCAACAAGGGTTAACTTAAGCCATAATGACAATCTATGCAGGGGGACTTTTCATTTGATGCATTATGTGGGAACCTGGTTAATGAGCTTCTACCTTCTTTTCAAGAAGAAGATACAGAGACATTTGATAGTCATGGTGCTACTGATGTAGCTTCTCAAGGACTTTCAATACCTTTATTTCCTGAAGTTGATCCACTATTGGCACTATTCCAGGATTCTTCTAAGGATTTAATTGATCTCCGACAACAGGTATACAGTTTGAATTCCTAGACTGCCTCTTAACATAATATGTTAGGTGTAAGATGACAATGTGTACCTCTGTTTCTTCTCCTTCTCACCAATCTCCACTCTCTTGCCTTTCTGCCACTTTCGAGAGTGAAGATTGATACCAGACTCAATGATCTCAAAATGGAGGTTTCGACACAAGATTCTAAGCATAGGAAGACTCTCGCGGAGGTTGGTTTCTTTTTCTAAACATTTTTTAATGGTAGATAAGTAGTGAATCTTAGCAGTTTATTAAATTAGCAATCAGCCTGTCTTTAAATTGATAACATGCGACTGGTATATTTGGTGTAATTTTCCGCTACTGTTTTCCCACGATCATCTGTGAACTTAGTGGATCATATACTAAATTCAATCTTCGTATGGAAAGTAGTATAAATGAAAATTCGTGGTTAGATATGATCCTACTTTCTCATCTGGGCAGTGTACCCTCCTTGCACATGATATAGCAATAAACAAGGGGAAATTTTGTGTTGCTTAGCGATTCCCATGAAAAAAAGACCCAATTCTAAGCATATATTGCATATATTTGTACAAATTTTGTGGTCATGCCAGTTGTATGCAAAGAGAAGTTGAAAGTGAGATTACTTGCAGGATATATCAGGGAGGCTCAAAGCTATTGAAAACAAGGTGGTGGAAACAAAGAAGCTTGCTGAAGAGAGGAGTCTCAGAGCACTAAAATCTCAAAACAGCAGGTCATGCTGTGGAAGTGGCAGATCCAGTAGGCGCTTCTCTTCTGAAATCGTGGAAGAACATTCTCGGGACGAGCATCAACAAAATGGTATCAAGCATATGAAGAAGACGTCTGATCCTCGTGAAGCTGAAGGTGAACTTGTCATGAAGGATATCATGCTTGATCAGACATTGGAGCCCTCATCGCATAGAAAGAACAGAAAAGGTGGTTATAGCAACAGTGGGAGCAGTGATCAGACTCTAGAGCTATGGCTGATTCAATCAATGCTTCCTGACTGGTCGATTGTATCGGAACGAACTCAAAACTGAAAGAGCAAGTTTGTTTGTGACTATATTGTACATTTTAGGAACATGTTTTCAAAAAGTTGATTGAATCTGGCTGTGGTGTGTCGGAACGAACTCAAAACTGAAAGAGCAAGTCTGTTTATGACTATATTGTATCAAAAGATGTCAGCCTCAGCCTTCATTTTGTGTGTATCATGTTGCAACTTACATTTGCTGCTGTTAAGATCTAGATGAGTGGTTTCCTTTTTAACATCTGAATCAAAAAAGGTTTGAATACTGTGATGGAGGCAGGCCAAAGCCAAATCGGATTCAACAAACAGAAAAACAAGTTGATCCAAAAGATACAGAAAATAAAATTCTTGCTAGCTAATACAACAAAAATAGCTTGGCACTGTGATGGAGGCAGGCCAAAGCCAAATGGATCTTTGTATCTTATAGATGAGACGGTGGATATATTGCTATATATATAGTGGGTGAGAAAAATGAAAGGTTGAAGAATCAAATTAGATTTTAGTTTGTATGAATAAAACTATAAATTTCATGAATAACACTACGAAATTTTAGAGTTGCACGACGCTGTTGTAAGAGTTGCACGACTCTGTTATAAGAGTTGCACGACTCTTGTGTTAAGAGTTGCACGACTCTCTTGTAAGAGTTGCACGACTCTGTTTTAAGAGTTGCACGACTCTGTTGTAAGAGGTGCACGACTTTGTTTTAAGATTTGCACGACAATCGAGACTTGTGAATTTATTCTCAACATGATCTTATTTTAAAAACGCGCTGACGTGAAAAAAAATTATTTGAAAAAATTGCTGACACAAATAGAATAAAAAGTGCACAAATTAGAATAA
The DNA here is from genome assembly GCA_963922045.1 of Persicaria maculosa. NCBI lineage: Eukaryota > Viridiplantae > Streptophyta > Magnoliopsida > Caryophyllales > Polygonaceae > Persicaria > Persicaria maculosa. The sequence continues at coordinate 47,826,616 of OY998259.1, read as the reverse complement.
AATGCGCACGAATAATATTATAAAGTAAAAAAAAATTGTTATCCATGTAGGAAAAAAACTAGATTTGGATCATATTTGTGAAATTGTTGTCCAGGCTTGATGGAATTGTTCGACATCATTTGATCGGCTTATGATTCATTTGTCATGTGCTTCTTCGATTCTTTGTGAAATTGTTATCCATGTTTGTGCAACTCTAAAAAAAGTGCTGACATGGGAAAAAAAGTGCTGACACGGAAAAAAGTGCAACTCTAAACTAGACTTGGATCATATTTACACAATTTATGGTTATATTTACACAAAGTACTCTTATATTTGCACGATAAAAAGTTAAAAAAATAAAATAAATAAAAACTAGACTAGGGTCATATTTGCACAACTTATGATTAAATTTGCACAACGTCCTCTTATATTTGCACAACTTACTCTTATTTTTGCTCAACAATAGGTTATTTTTTGCAAAACAATCGAGATTTCTGAAATTGTTCTCAACATGATGTTATGTTCGCTCAATATTATTTTAAGAATTGCACGACTATGTTGTAAGAGTTGCACGACTATGTTGTAAGAGTTGCACGACTATGTTGCAAGAGTTGCACGACTCTGTTTTAAGAGTTGCACGATCATATTTTAAGAGTTGCATGAATCTGTTTTAATAGTCGCACGACTCTATTGTAACAGTTGCACGACTCTTATTTTTGCTCAACAGTAGGTTATTTTTTGCAAAACGATCGAGATTTGTGAAATTGTTTTCAACATGATTTTATTTTCTCTCAATATTATTTTAAGAATTGCACGACTCTGTTGTAAGAGTTGCACGACTATGTTGGAAGAGTTGCACGACTATGTTGCAAGAGTTGCACGACGCTGTTTTAAGAGTTGCACGACTCAGTTGTAAGAGTTGCACGACTCTGTTTTAAGAGTTGCACGACTCTTATTTTAAGAGTTGTACGACTCTCTTGTAAGAGTTGCACGACTCTTTTTTAAGAGTTGCACGACTCTTGTTTTAAGAGTTGCACGACTCTCTTGTAAGAGTTGCACGACTCTGTTTTAAGAGTTGCACGACTCTGTTGTAAGAGTTGCACGACTCTCTTGTAAGAGTTGCACGACTCTGTTTTAAGAGTTGCACGACTTTGTATTAAGAGTTGCACGACTCTGTTGTAAGAGTTGCACGACTCTCAACATGATTTTTTTTCTCTCAATATGTTTTCATACTTTCTCAATATATTATTGCACAACATGTTATTATTTTTGTTCAATAGTTCTTTATTTTTGCACAACAATCGAGATTTGTGAAATTGTGTCTCCACATAATCTTATTTTTTGTAAATATAATTTTATACTTTTTTAATAGATTATTGCACAATACGGTCTTATTTTTGCTCATCAATAGAGTAAAATTGCTCAACTATATGTTATTTTTTAATCAATTCTATTTTTCTTATTTATCCTAACTTTTATTAATATTTTATAATATTAATTGGTAATATTATTAATATTTTATTTTTAAAAAATTGTCCAATGATACAATAATTGTACTGGTAGTATTTTTTTTTTTTTAAAAACATCAAATTTTGTTTCGATGCATACATATACATCAAATAACAGTAGCTAGGATAGGTGGAGTCATCTTTTGTTTTGCTTTTAAAAATTAGTCACATTTTTTTTAAATAGAAAGCAAACACTTTCCTTTTCTCAGCTTCATTGAGGTTGTATAAAAGCACAAGGAAATGAAACACCAGAACTAAATATATATACACATTCTGTAAAGTATACAACCTAGCATCCAAAGAAGCACAATTATAACAACAGTGTCAAAATGGGGTTTTGGAGTTTGTTTGTGGTGACATTGTTCCCGGCGTTGAAGGGCCTCTTAGTCACCCTCTTAGTATATATTCAACGGTCTGGGCATTCCTTAGAGCATAACAAACTCTTGCAAATGGTGATTGTGGATTCGGAAAGTTATATTTGCTCACTTCGTAGCAAATTCTTTTAACGATTTGAACTGCTTCAACTGGGTAAATCCCTTGGAAGGTTTCAACACCTAGCAGTATGCCATCAGCTCCTGAAAGACAGAGAGTCAGCGAATTGCGCCTAATAGTGGTTAAAAGTCCTATTGAGTGAGGTTACATACCATCAAGAACAGCGTTGGCGACATCAGGGGCTTCTGCACGAGTTGGTCGTAGATTAGTAGTCATATTGTCGACGACTCTGGTGATGATCACAGGCTTTCCAGCTAGGTTGCACCTATGTGCAGCAGACTTCTTAAACAGAAACACCTTCTCTGGAGGCAGGTCAATCCCGAGGTTCCCTCAAGATAGGATTACTCCATCCGCCTCCTTTAGGATCTCATCAAAATGCCTTAAACCTTTGATTCATCACAGAGCTAGTTCTTCATCGCTCGATCGCTCGACCTCGAATAGAGATTCAAAGTGACTTTTAAACCCATTTTTCCAATTGATTCATAACAGAGCTAGTTCTCAAGTAATATTTTGTCTCTCAAGGAATAAAATATAGGTCAACAAAGAATACATAGAGATGGGTGAGATGTGCTTACTAGATGCTTCCAACCTTTGAGCAGCCTCCTGAAAGATGAAAAAACACAGAATTCAGAAGCAAATTAAGCAATGACACAAAGGTAGAAATTAGTTTTGAGAAAAATGGCACAAGCACCATCCCATTAGCATGAATTGCTAATTCATTGATCTCAAACAAAAAGAAATCAGTTATAAGTAAAACTTCACATTCTAGTAACCTCCTCACAAGTCAGAACCTATGGCCACCGCTCATCAACTGTTCAATCTTATATACAACTAACCTATAGGAGCATTGATGCTCGGGCGCACAAAATTGCATTGCTGACAGAAGGAAATTCATTTGCATAGGAAAGATTCAAAGCCGTTAACTTCTCTGGCAATATCATCTACACCATCATTTCCAACTATAGACCATCCTATCCATCATCAGTATAGCCATTCAAATCAAACAAACATTGCTTGAAGAATCACTCAGCAGAAGGAAACCTACAAAGAGATCTGTGAATGAGGGAAATAAAAATAATATTAGTATGGAACCAATTTGAATGAGCAAGAGCACAAGGCCAATAAGCATCATCAAAAACTATGCTGCAAAGAGAAGTCTTAAGTAAAAAAGCATAATCAAAAACACCAAATCAGTGGTCACTTAGATACCTAAATGTTTTCTAAACTTGAAAGCCTGAAGCTACATCTTATTAATATTTTCATTTGTGAGGAATCTACTTCAACAGAGAGATATGAGTATGAGAATCCCATTTTCGATTCCATTAATTTCCAAGATCAACCTAATCTGAAAGTCAAAGCTACCATGGAGAGCTATTTGCAAACTTTAAAACAAAACAAAACAGATATTGAGCTCATTGTTATAAATAAGATAAAAAATCATGTCCGCACACTAAGCAAGCATCAACAAACCTAGGAAAAAAACCATGTCATCACACTAGGCATGCATCAACTGATTCATTAGATCAGAAAATAAAGATCATGTTCTTCAGAATGCTGATAGGCTAAAACAAAACTATGAGTAAAACATTGGTAGATGTCAGCAAGAACCAGAACATAGGAGCACGTGAGGATCCGAATGCATAGCAAAAACCTAAAAATGTTGAACACAGACACAAATCCAACTCTCTCCTCTTTCAAACAAATATCGGATATTAAAAATCAAACCTGTACGATTAACTCAAATCACACAAATGCACTTGCATTCTGTTTCAGCAGCAGCTGCTGGGCACCCTTTGATTTGAGCCAAATCCCTGCAAATTATGACAGTAAATTAATCCATGTGCATAACAGTACACCTGCCATTGCATTCATCTGGATTCTTCAAGCTCAGTCTTCATGCTCCTCTTCACCTTCAGAATATGTAAACAGGAATAATTCTTTTTTATGCACCTAATTTGAATAATTCTTTTTTTTATAGAACTTAAAGTGTAGAAGCTGATAAATCAAATGTGTGAAGCAAAAAATACAAGGAAAACCAAATTTGCAAGTCAAGTACAAGGGCAGATAAGCATCCAAAGAGCCCAAAGAATATTGCCAATATTGAATCAAGTTGCTCACCTTGTACTCTGAAGGACCCAAAATGGGTAGTAAATGATACATAGTAGCAGCCAATAACCAGCAAAGAGGATGAATGCAATGCTAGCAAGTGCGTTAGCCTCACTATATATGGACATCTTCCTAGTTTCATGAAACACATCGTTGCCATCAAATAGGTAGAAATTGATCTTCGATCGATCGATTGATAAAATCCAACAGCATACATATAAAAAAGGCAGAAAAGTAGAGCAAAGATTTCCTTATCAATCGATCTTCGATCGATTGATAAGTTCAAGTCACAAACTGCTGAACTGAAACTTTTGATCGACGGTGATCCTGCAAGCAAAGAAGCAAAAGCAAAGATCAATTTCCTTATCAATCAAAATTTGTAACACGTATGCTCAATTTCAAAACCTTCACAATGCAATTTGACAAAGAAACATAAACACAAACACCTTGAGACTTCAAAATCGACTCCGACACTTCAAAAATCGAAGAAAATTTGCGCCGAAGGCGCAAATTTTATATGATTCCATTGCATTCACATAGATCAATTGCAATCACATAGATCAATTGCACTCACACAGACAAAATTTGCACAAAGCAACCTAAAACAGTAGCTAAAACAACATAAAAACCATAAAACTCTCATCAACAATTGATTTTTCTTATAAAATAGTCGAAGGCAATCACAGACAAAATTTGCACATCACAGACAAAATCGATGGCAGATGTGCAGGTTTTTAACATGAGCCTTGCTAAACAAATACAAAATCGAAGGCAATCACAGACAAAATTTGCACATCACAGACAAAATCGAAGGCCAGGAGGGAGGAATCGACACTTACAACCAGATTTGAGTTGATGAAGAAGAACCGCTCCCTCGAGCTCGCTCCGCCGCCTCGCTCGCTCGACCTCGCTCGCCCGCGCCACTTCAGATCTGGACCGGAGCAGGAGCACCGATGGAATTCGACTTCGGATTGGGACTCCCTCGCTCGCTGCCGTTGGACGAAGACCAGGCGCTCGCTCCTCGCTCTTGGCCTCCCTCGCTCCCTCGCTCGGCCTCCCTTGCTCCGGGATGGACGCAGATGGAGGAAGATGGAAGGAGGAGCCGGATTCAGGAATCGCTCGCCGGAGATGCGGGAAGATGGACGGGGAAGGAGAAGCTCGCGTAGAGGACGGGAGAGAGAGCGCGTAGGAGCGCGTAGAAGGGTTTATATTGCGGACATTTTACAAAAATGTCCCAACACGCGGATATTTCGCAAAATAAGCCTATTTTCGTGGCTATTTTGCAAAACCGCCTATTAGTTAATATCTTCTAAAAATATATCCATATCTAAGATAATAATATAATAATCAAATAGAATCTTCAAACAACACCGGTGCCTTTGTTGACTTCGTGCTTCCGGGAACCATCTCTTGTCTTGGTTTCGGTCTTGTGTCCTTTCGGTGCCTGTGTTCCCTTGGAACAAGTCCATTTGGTGTATTTTGGAATGGTTCGAAGGCATGCGTGCCTGGACATTCCCCTTGTGTGTTTTTCTTGACGACTTGTATGTGTCCGAAAGAGCTGCGCCTTGGATGGAACATACACTCGTGGTTTTGAGTTTGGCTTCTTACCCTTGTTAAGTTTAAGTTGCGTCCTTGATTTTTGGGGGCATTAGTAGGGGTGGAATTGGTACATTACCAATTCTTTTTTTTCGTTTACCATGTACCAACCAATTTGAATTGGTAATCGTAAAATCTGAACCATTACCAACCACCGAAGGGATTGTACTAACTTAATTGGTTACCAATTAAGTTGGTTGGTATGTATTGGTAATGATATTTTACCATGTTTTCATGTTGATGAAAAAACATACAAATAGTCAAATACAATACAATTTAATTAAAACTTATAAGTTATTACAATTCAAGTAGCAATAACATAAATACTTAAATTGTTCATGCATTTAAGCACTAAAGCAAAATAAAAACTTAAATAGTCCCGACAATATTCAAAATAACATGTCCACTTCCGAATAAAGTTTAGTTTTAGTCTGAACCGAAGTTGAGTTAGTATTCTTCCATTGATTAAGCATTTTATGAAAATAACAAATACAAAAAGAAATCAAGTTCATAGATAATACTTAATACAAAAAACAATAAAACAACACATTTTGGGCTATAGCATAACATAAGTAAATGAACTCAGATCTCAGAGGGTGACCGTCATTGAAGGGATGAAGCCGATGGGTGAAAAACTTAGATCTGATTTCTCAATATGAACTAAAGCGGCTTTTTTTCCTTCATTTCCCTAACTAAATTTTAGTGTTTTACATCAAACGTTAAGGACTTATGATTAAAACTTAAAACAATTAAAACTTAAATTAAAAAATATAAAAAAAAAACTAAATAAATCTATTAGTAGGAATTGGTTGGTAATTACCGTACCAACCGATTTCAAATCAGTTAGTAATTGTAATACTAACTTTTCCGTTTCAATTACCGTTATCATACGCACTTCTGAAACATGGTTCGGTATACCGAACTAATTAAATTGATTATCCGGTTACCAATTTAATTGTTTCTTGATGGCACGTATTTGATTTTCATGAGAATTTTTGCCCGGCCCTAGTAGTTAGCCCGCTTGTATGATCCGCTTGTATCAGTATCACAAGACTCTCCAAGTTAGGATTCCTAAATATGTTTCACAATTAAGAACTCCTCACTTGTGGGGGGTGTTAAATGTAACTAGGCCTCATGGTAAATTTAGGTGATCACAAGTATAAAGAAGGAAAGTAGAATCCTGATGAATGATTTCTCATATTCTAGGGATCTGAGCTTTCTCTTTCATCAAAAAGGGATGTTGAACACGGCAAGATATGTTCAATGAAATACGTAGTAGTGATCTTCTTCATCCATTTTCTTCCTTCTCTTGCTCTGTTCAGCTTATTTTCTTCTCTTGATTCTCCAATCAACGTAAGGATACCAACTACCAAGTTGCCAGCTAAAAAAATAATAAAAATTGCAGTAGTTGATTGCAGTTTGAAAGATGACCACATGTAAATATAATAGTTCGATTAACATTAATCTATGTGAGCGCAAATTCCCCACAACTATTGCAATTTTTATTACCTACAAATCTTAACCAGAACTTTCGAGCCCTGGAAGCAGATTTAAGACCTGTGAGAACCTACCCAGCGACCACTGGTTTCCCGGGGGGGGGGGGGGGGGGGGGGGGGGGGGGAAGGGGGGGAAGCACTGTAAAATAGAGAAACACACTAATGCATTTTCTTTATTCAAGTAGAGGGCTATATAATAAAATACAAGTATCTGCATACTTGGAATCAAGATGACCTACTCTTGCAACAAGACTTTGCACAAAATGGACCAACAGCTCACCTGGCCAGATGAATACTGCAAGGTCATGACAGCCAAAAACATTAATGCGATTTGAAAGTAACTGCAGCTTGCAAGGGCACCAACACATAGGAATACTCGCGCTGTTACACTGATAATAAATAACAAATCTGCACATTCCATGGTCCTATGCTGGAGCTCATCTAATTCTTCATCACCCGCGCTCATGCTCATCCTTATCAGAACTTTGGACATGGTGAAAACAGAGTCTATCCTACACCAAGACACACCTATTTTTCCTTTTTCTTTTTTCTGATCGTGCCTATTGATTATATCTGTGTATGAAGCAACACCAAAAGGAGTCCCATGGGGAGCAACAAGCTGGAACTTACCCAGAATGAGGTAAGGTGCCTATAGCAAGTATTATGTACCTATCCGAACGGGTTCCCAGAAGAAGCTGGAGCAGTGGGTGCTGATGAAATTCCACCAAAACCGTGGGTTGTGTTTGTGGAGCCGTAACTGGTTACATCATTACCAAATCCTTGAGGCCTGAAATAGTGAAATTAAACCACCCCCACATAAGAGATGCATTGGTTAACATTAGTATGTAGCTGCCAGTAGAAACAGACCAAAATCCAGAACCACTAGAATCTACAAGCTAATCGCTTTCTTATTAAAAGATGGCAGGAAGAAACCTGATGCATTGAGTTTAAAAGTATAAAAATTATGAATAAATTACCTTGGGGCCATGTTATTGGGCACCTGTTGGTTCATATATGTACCTGGAATGCAAAGCAAATGTTAGAATAAGTTTGATTGAACCACAGGGACAGACGATTTCCATTAAAAATACAGCATTATCACTCACCTAAAGGGACAAATGTGTTAGCGAAAGATGGTGTGAATTGAGGGGCTATTGATGGATAAGCTTGTGTCTGAGACGGCATCCACGATGTTCCAGCAGTACCGAGGCTTGATGCATGCGCCAAGCCCATTGGATTTGTCATGCTTGGTAGAGCATTTTGTAGAGGCATCATGGATGGAAACTGCATAAGAATATCAGATCACATTATGGGGGGATAACAAACCACATTTAAGTGACAATGTTTGATCAGGCATTAGTTACATTGACTAGTGAATATTATGTTTCATCAAGTATAATTCTGCCAAAAGGCCCGTAATCATTTCACCAGAGTTGCCACAATCTTGTATGCTATATTAACGCATACTGATTCCCTAAAACTGCTCATTGTCAGTAGGGCATCAGGATGCTTTCCTTGATAAGAGCATAATAATTTAATGGCAGTCCTTGCGTATAATAGAGAAAATTCAGACATCTGGAAAGAGCATTTTCCAGCCAATGCATTAATTTGTAGAGATATAAAAAATTCAACTTAGGTACGAGGAAAGAAAAAAAGAGTTCATCCTCGCTCTTTTTAGTGATGCAAGGCAAAAACAACTTCAAACTGGTGAGAAAACTTCAGTTAAATGCTTCCAGAAAAAAAACATCTCGCATTTCTGCATCAACCTGTAGCTTCTGAACACTAACCACTTCCATAGGTCACGAATACCTATACTTGGTCATGCACCGCACTGGTCCCAGTATTAATCACTTTTACAACGGTATGAATGTATAATGCTGATTTATGCACTATTTGTTCAACACTGGAAAAGAAAATGAGCAGGTCCTATTGATTCCTTTGTATCTGCAAACTCACTATCTAATCTAGCACAAATGAAAGAGCTGTAAGGTTTGAACATAGTCACGAGTCGAGGACATACTGCTGGTGCTTGAGTATGAGATTCGCCACTGATATCAAATGGATTAGCTGACTTGGCTTGCTGTGAAAATTGTGGCACTGGCTGTAAGAAACAAGTATTTGTCACTGCAAGTTTGTAACCAAAAGGTAATATGAGGGCCACAAGATTACCACATAATAACGTACCATTTGTGTGTTGTATTGCACAGGAAATGCCATGCCTGTGGAGTAACCAGTCTGCCAGCCATAAGCACGTACAGGCTGGGGGGCATACATTGCAGTAAAAATATCCTGAATGAAAAAAAATTCTAAATTAGGAAATTGCATGGGCAATCTAGCGGCACATATTTTAAGATTTAAGCTATCAATACCGCTGGAAGCTCTTTTCTTTCACTTGCTTTAACCTCCACAGGTTGTTTTGCAACTCCATATGGAGCCAGGGCAGGTACTATGCCTGTTTGCGGAACATGTGACACAGGTTGGCTGGAAAGTCCCTGAATTAAGGAAAATCATAAACTTAGATATTAAAGAACTACAGAATCTACAACACAAGAGAGACTAAGAGAGTATTAAGTATTTTAAGAATACCTGACTACTAGAAGCACCAGTGAGGGAGGGAGTAAACTGTGAAATCGTAAGCTGACTACCAGTACCAGGGTATATAGACTGCTGTTGAGGCTGCATGTTTGACCACTGCCCAGCAACACCATTAGCCGTTAGTGTTGATGTCAATCCAGGGATAGCTGGTGGAGCACCTCCAGAAGGAATAGATGGCAAAGTATCAATGGATGTTCCAGCACTGTTGGTAGGCAATGCTGGGTTGCTTGATGCAGCTGCATAAGCACCATTAGGAGCGACAGGTGATGCATTACTTGCTGGCAGGACAGGTGAAGTAATATGAGAAGACGTCATGGAAATTTGTGTTGCAGATGCAACAAGGGAATCGCCCAAAGCTGTTGGTGTTGCATTGTTTGAAGGTGTTGCTGCAGATGGAAATCCAGATAAAGATGCAGAAGAGGGAACCAAGAGCTGGGTAAACAGAGAATCCATTGTGTTCAAATTTTGCACTGTTTGAGAGACTTTGGGCTCAGAAGCATTATCGAAACATGCCCAATTATCACTATTTGTTGCACTTGATGAATTGGCAACTGACTGGTTTGGTTGTGTTACAACTGTTGCTGCTGGAAGCTCAGGATCAGCACCAAAATCAATCAAGGAGGCCTCCCTCTTAATTTCTGATGGATTCCCGTTGCTAGATGCCAAACTGCTAGATGAAGCAGTTCTCTGAACCAATATCAAATTACCAACATATTATGTCCGGTAAGAGATGTAAGGAATTCGGCAACACATTCCTCTGTCTTATATACTTTAGATAGGCTAAAATGACGGACTTGGCATACCAAGATTTATGAAAGCCAAGGGTAGATCATATATTTTTGGTCTTTCTATATCCATGAGAAAACTATAGAGCTAATAAGTACACCTCCGATACCTAAAAATCTTATCCTACTATGGATCTCTATAAATTTCAGAGTTGGCAAAGTAAATAGTAAATCCTATTGTACTGACTACTAAATATAGTGTGATCAGTCTCACCTGAGTATGAGCTAAACCCTCTCGCATCCTGCTACTAGTCACTTTTGGCGGCTCAATAACACGAAGAGAGGAGGCATTCTCACCCAAAATCTCTCTGACTGGACGAATCATGGGAGGGCTGGATAAATTAACATCCTTTTGACTATCAGGAGACCTACTTCCAGGCATAGAATCTCCCTCAGACCTCCTGGGGTCTTCTGATCTCCTCCCATTTCCAAATCTATCCTCTCGCCTCCAGTCATTGACAACTGGAGATCCTGTGCGGACAGGACTTCTTCCATAATCACCGTTTCGTTGATTATTTCTATCGTATCCAGGACTTCTTCTGTCATGTCCAGGGCTTGGACGGTCACTATACCGGCGGTCAGAAGTATCATAAGGAGGGCTGCGGGAGGACCCACTCCCATAGGAATCTGTTCTTCTGTAGTCAGATGGTTCCTCCTTGTCACCCTTCAAGAGTAAGAACAGTGTTTACTTGAAATGCAAAGAAAAGCAACTTTCAATGTGAAAAAGCTCAAAAAACTATAGGATATCTTCACATGAAGAACGTAAGCACACACTGAATGTTGTTTTTGTAAGTCCTGGCAGTTTCCAACATTCTCCACCATTTAATTAAATAAATAAGATAGCAGAGGGTGAATCTAACCATTTTGATAGATGGAGGTTTATCAGAGCTCTTTTCGCCCGTGTATCTTCTATCCACATACACATGCTTTATGTAATCTCGTAGCCTATCCACGTTACTAATAGAGGGGAAAAAGATAAATTAACAACACATCTCAAATATTACAATTTATATCAACAAAATTTTCTGTGCTAAATAACCTGTTATCTGGCACATGACGAAGAGGGTCCAACTCTTTAAAGTAGATTTCTTTTGCACGCTACAAGTATTAAAACCAGATAAATCAAATTCCCCATTTGTAATTGTATACAGACGATATATCAATTAAACAAGCACATACTTACTCCATTTCCTCCCGACTGGAGAGAACTAACTTCTTGTGGAGTGAACTTAGCCATTGACACTGACTTAACTCTGTGAGTGAATTCACGGCTGAAAGGAAAATCATAGAGACAGTTCGGTCAGAACTGTCAAATACTTTTGCTAGGATAAGATGAACTACCACTATCAACTTCCCAAGACCCACAAGAAAACAGTGTACTTACTGAATCCCACTGCATGTTGTACAAACGAAAGTACAGAAAGTAGTGCACACATATTGGGGTCCCTGGTTGAAAAGAGAAACATTAGCACTAGCATAACAATACTCCTATACAAGTTTTAAAAACTAAGGATGATTTCTTATTTTGGTACAATTGTAACAGTTGTAAAGAGATAGAACAAAGCCCCCATAAATCTAATCTAACATTATATCTACAAACTATAATCGAAGAGGTTAAGAGAGGAATGTAGTATAGATAACACAAGCTCAGTAGCCGGTGGAGAAAAAAACATATGTTATGTGTTCTTAGCATCTGGATATAGCCAGTTTCAAGCCATTATGACTACTGAATTTAAATGCAAAAACTTCTGACATAGGAATCTCTTAACACGGGACAAAAGCAACAAGCCTCATCAGTCATCAGTAACATACTTGCTCTTTTCCTTTGTTGACGAATCAGGACATGTACAGCATATGTTATTTTAATCAAAAGGGGGATACTAGCAATCATCCAAATCCAACAAAAGTTTCCAAGGGTTGCTAATAGCCTAATATATGATGTATTAATAAAGGATATATTACAATCGATTAGCAGCAGTATTTCAAAAACTGATAAGATATATTTTCATGACATCCAAATATCAGGCGGACCCGAGTGGGCTCGTACAACACATGCATCAGAGGCAACAATAGTTGATAAAATGAATAACACAAGGCTCCTGCAAAAGCTTTTATACTTACAACATTTCTAGAGAAATTTCAAGCTCTTTGCAACTCATTATGACTAAAAAAACCAATAATTACTAGGGAAAAGAAATCAGGGCAAACTTTTCAACAAGGTCCAGCATAGCAAGGACCAAGGGCCATTTCTAGTTTCCGGAGGTAAGGCAAATTTATTGTGGTACACAGCTACCACACAAAACTTACCAATTGTTTGTTAAACTGAAAGAACGAATCATTTTGCAATGAGGAGTGCACAAGCCACTAGATAGAAATTTCAAGAGCAAGGACTAAAATCCATGTAACCCTCATACAAGCAACAAAGCCGACTTATTACGATCCCAATGTAACATCACAAAAAAATTCCAACAACAAAAAAACAAAAAGGTAACTACCCTCATAGAAACTTTCTTAGACTACTTTGACGCCTGCTTGCTGCACATCTAGAGGGGTCATCTCTCACAGTAGAAAGGCCGAAATACTATCACATGTAAAATGTAAGAACTTCCCCTATAGAACAACAATGTAAATGTACCAATTTGATCACATGAACAAATAGATAGTGCTTCCTATGAGTAAAACAAGCCTACCCAGACAGAAACTAACAAGGTAGCACAGCCACGTCCATAGAATAATGAAACTGCATATCACAGGATGAATCACCAACTATCGGGTAAGTTTAGAAAACAGCAGAATCCAGGATGAACTCCACCAGGGAAAAGTCCAGCTCACCATACTGTTACAATTGATACATTTGCGATTAGCAGGTAGCTTGAGAAGACCACGAATTATCCTCTCATTCTTCTCATCGTCCTTCAACCGAGAAGCCATGTTTTACTCGGCAAACACTGCAAACATAGAGATCATCCGATCAATCAATGGAGCAACAAATCGCAATTGATTGTACCCGCGCAACAAAATCAAATAAAACCGAACTCGAAAACAACAATCAAGCACAAATAGGGCGCCAGAAAGGTTAAATTTTTCCAATAAATCAAACTAGTAAGCTGGTCCAGCGAAAAGAAACGGACAGATAGACGAGAAATTCAACGTGGAACAAAAAAGTAGATCTAGTGTATGAAAATACCGACATCAAATGAAAGGAAAACGGAGAAATAAGTAAATAACAAGAACAAAAACCCTGGAAACCAGGAGCTCACCTTTTCTGCAGAAGTTGGTTGCAATTTTCCTCTGCCAAGTAGAGAATTAGTTAGGGAAGCAAATTCCTTGGCTACGGACACAGGAGCAGGAGCAGCTGCCGACAGTGCAAAATTGACAGGTTGGAATGAAGAATAGGAGACAGAAAGAGAAAGAGTTGCAGCGAATTACAGATCGACGAGGAGAGGAGTAAAAAAAGGGGAATGGAAAATAGGACGACGACGACGACTGGGTACAGCCAAACGTGAAGTGCTTTTTGTGGGTTGGGGGAGGGGGTCTATTATCTGGTGTACTCGCGTCCATGGAAATTTGTGCTCCCGTTTCCTGATGTGCGGTGGGGGGCGGCTGGGTCTTGATTTGACGGTCCAAGACCAACTGTTCAAGAGTAGACCATCCGACCTGGTTGACTCGATCTAGGGTTGGGGAAAGCGTACACGACAAACTAAGCCAACACGTGTCAACGTTGGTTACCAATTTAATTGGTTCGGTATACCCAAGGGCGGCCTCAGGGTGGAGCGGGCGTATGCGGCGGCCCCAGGGTGGGGTGGGCGTACGCGGCCGCCCCACCCTTCGACCCACGCACCTTGGGGTTTGGAAAAAAAAATAAAAAAATATTTATATATATGGTAGTGTTGTAATAAGTAAAACTATGATGAATATAGAATCAATTGATCTACTTTGCTTAGTTGGTTGATGGGAATGAAGGAAAGTAGACTTACATCAAAGGTTGGGGGGTTCAATTCCCAATAGTCTCCATTTATTTTTTAAAAAAATAGCATTTTTATTCCTTTTTCAACTTACACCCCCCACTTTCTTTGTTTTTACCCCTTATTTAATTATATTCTCACTTCCCGACTTCCCTATTATATACAAAGTATCTAGCTATAACTAATTAAATCCCATAAAATTGGTGAAATTAGCCTCTCTTTTTTAAAAAAAAAAATTCGCCTCCCTCAAAAAAGCTTTTTTATTCTTTGTTCAACTTGCACCTACTATCTATATTTCTACCCCTTATTTAATTATGTTCCCACTTCTCGAGCTCTCTATTATATACAAATTATCTAGCTATAAACTAATTAAACCCCATAAAATTGGTGAAATTATGATTTGATTATGAGAATAAATTTTGTGAAATTTTCATTAGAGTTTGTGATTTTGAGAATAAATTTTGTTTTTTAGTTATTGTGTATGTGATTTTGAGAATGAAATTTATGAATTGAATTTGGGGTTTGTGAATTGAATTTGTGAAGCTTTATGCAATATTTGTATTTTCGTAACCTATATATTCAAATCACAATTTCTATCATGTCTTTGGGAACCAAAAGATATTATAAAGTTGATGAGTTTATAATCCTAGCTAATATGCAAAAGCCTTGAATTTAGCATGATTGAATTTCGATAAATTTACACTTCTAAATATGACAAATGCCTGAATTTCTAAGGAATGACGAGAAACAACTATCATAGCAACAAAACAAATGTAAGTCTACTTTTCTATAATCCACTGTTAAGTTGAAAGTCGTAGTTTAGGTAAAGGAGTTTATTCAAGGTCAATATCTCAGTACACATTAGAAAATTTCGCCCCACCTTTCGGAGGATCCTGCGGCCGCCACTGGGTATACCGAACCAAGTTCTGAAACTTGGTACGGTAACGTTAATGAAAACTAAAAAGTTGGTATTACCATTACCAACCGGTTTGAAATTGATTGGTTACGGTAATACCAACCAATTCCTACCAATATATATTTAGTTTTTTTATACATATTTTTAAATTTATTTTTTAATTCTTTTATATTTTTTTTTGCATAAAATGTTTTTAATCAAAGGAGAAATACTAACTCGGCCTTAGTTCGGACGAAAATCTAAGCGTTCGTAGGAAGTTATCATGTGGACATCTTTAATATTGTCAGTCGTATTTGTATTTGGAGCCTTTAGTGAAATATCCATAAAAATGGGCTAAATTAGAGGAGTATCCATATATTTGAAAATTTTGCAAAAATGTCCATCCCCCTTGCCCCCACCTTAGTGCCCCCAGGCCCCCCTCGCGTGTCCAATTTTATTTTATTTTTTTCTGTTTTTTTTTTAAAAAAATTTACATGTCAGCACTTTCAGATATGCAACTATAACCCGATGTTATGCAAATATAATATTATGATATACAAATATAATATTATGTTATGCAAGCTTAAACAACCTTATGGGAAGAATATGCACATGCATTTGTATTTTAAAATTGCATTAATATATCTTATTTGCACATAAGCACATCGCTCTACCATTGATTGACTTAAGAGGCTTTAAAATTGTATTAATGTCAACGTCGATGTTGCTGACACAGACATTCCTCACACCGTTGATACTGACATTGTTGACATTGCTGGCATTGCTGACACTGTCACCACTAACATTGCAAACACCACTAACATTTTTTCGTATCAGCGTTGACATTAATGTCGGTTGACGCTGACAACGGAGATGCTGACGCTCATGTTGGATGACGATGATGTCGGCTAACGCCGACAACGGAGATGCTGACGCTGATGTCGACTAACGTCGATGTCGAAGATGCTTTTTTCCGTGTTAGAAGCACTAACGTTGACATTGTTGCTACCGACATCGGAGATGCTGACACTTATGTTGCCGACGTCAACATCGGAGATGCTAACGCTGACATCGGAGATGTCGGCGCGATGCTTCTGAAGCTGTTGACGCGGACGTTAGTGATGCTTTTGTCGTGTCAACGCTTCTTTTTTTCGTGTTAGCACTGACACTGACATTGTCGATGCCGACATTCGAGATGCTGATGCTGATATCGGAGATGTCGGCTGACGCCGACATCGGAGATGTTGTTGACACAGACATTCTTGACACCGTTGACACTTACATCAGAGATGCTGATGCTGACGGCGAAAATGCTTTTTTCCGTGTCAGCAGCACTGATGTTGACATTGTTGATGCCGACATCAAAGATGCTGACATTGCTGACATCAAACAGCCTGACACTGGTAACGTTGACATCAGAGATGCTGACACTGATGTTGATGTTGATGACGCCAACATCAGAGATGTTGACGCTGCTGACGCTGACATCGGAGATGTCGGCTGACGCCGACATCGATGTTGTGAATGTTGTTGACGCCGACGTCGAATATGCTTTTTTTTTGTCAACGCTTCTTTTTTTCGTGTAAGCACTGATATTGTTGACACTACTGACAGTGTCACCATTAACATTGCGAACACCACTAACATTTTTCGTGTCAGTGCTGACGCTGATGTCGGCTGACGCCGACATCGGAGATGCTAACGCTCATTTTGGTTGACGCTGATGTCGGCTGACGCCGACATCGGAGATGCTGACGCTGATAAGCTCAAACTTCTACAATCCTCTAATAAAAGAAATGGTAAAAGATAAAGTTTTTGCACATCAACGGCTAAATGTCAACATTTAATAAAAGATAAAGTTTACAAATAAAATCATTCTCAAAATTGATATCATATTACATGAGATGATAAGCTCAAACTTCTACAATTCTCTAATAAAAGAAATGGGAAAAGATAAAGCTTTTGCACATCAATGACTAAATGTCAACATTTAAGCTAAATATCAACATATAATAAAAGATAAAGTTTACATATAAGATGATTCCCAAAATTGATATCATATTAGATGAGATGAGAATATCAAACTTCTATAATCATCTAATAAAAGAAATGGTAAAAGATAAAGTTTTTGCACATCAACGGCTAAATGTCAACATTTAAGTTAAATGTCAACATATAATAAAAGATAAAGTTTACAAAAAAATATCATTCCTAAAATTGATATCATATTACATGAGATGATAAGCTCAAACTTCTATAATCATCTAATAAAAGAAATGGTAAAATATAAAGCTTTTGCACATCAACGGCTAAATGTCAACATTTAAGTTAAATGTCAACATATAATAAAAGATAAAGTTACAAATAAGATCATTCTCAAAATTGATATCATATTACATGAGATGATAAGCTCAAACTTCTACAATCCTCTAATAAAAGAAATGGTAAAAGATAAAACTTTTGCACATCAATGGCAAAATGTCAACATTTAATCTAAATGTCAACATTTAAGCTAAATGTCAACATTTATTAGAAAATTTTGTAAATTACTAGAATTATTATAAACTTTAGCCTATGCGGGAATCTGTAAGACCCTGGGTCTTAAGAGGCGCCAGCCCATGCCACCTAGCCTTCTCAGGTCCGTTGTCCTCACTTGGAGCCTGAAAAGGAAGAGCTCTTGTGACATAGGTAGGGCTTGAATCACTTATAAATCACTCCCAACATCCTTATGATATCCGATGTGGGACGGGGTGTTACAATCTCCCCCACTTAAAGCACTGACGACCCCGTCAGGCCCAAGGGACTGCCCTCCGGGAGGAGCGTACCCGAGCATACTGTCGGCGCACCTTCGAGCCCGGAGTCGGCTCTGATACCATCAGTAAGACCCGGGGTCTTAAGTGGCGCCAGCCCATGCCAC
The DNA here is from genome assembly GCA_963922045.1 of Persicaria maculosa. Taxonomy (NCBI): domain Eukaryota; kingdom Viridiplantae; phylum Streptophyta; class Magnoliopsida; order Caryophyllales; family Polygonaceae; genus Persicaria; species Persicaria maculosa. The sequence goes on along the minus strand of OY998259.1, from coordinate 47,808,282 downwards.
CTAGCCTTCTCAGGTCCGTTGTCCTCACTTGGAGCCTGAAAAGGAAGAGCTCTTGTGACATAGGTAGGACTTGAATCACTTATAAATCACTCCCAACATCCTTATGATATCCGATGTGGGACGGGGTGTTACATTCGAACCCACGTATTTGCGCATAAACACATCGCTCTACCATTGAGCTAAAAGGCTTTTAAGTATATTATAACATAACATTCAGATAACACAATATAACCCTACGAGAAGACGTTTATATTTTAATTTGAACAATTTTTATATTTTGTTGTCTCATCAGTATTTTATTTCATCTTACATCAGTATTTCTTGTATCTTATAAATTGATGTTGTGTAAATTGTAAAAGTATGATATGCAAATATAAGTTGATGATATGCAAATATACGTTGATGATATGCAAATATTAGATTAAAATATGCATAAATTAATTCACGTTGTGAAATATAAGATTATTGATATCTAATACTTAGATTTTAATTTTTAATAAATAAAAATAAGTTGGGAAAATACAAATTGATGTTGTGCAAATGTATGATTATAATATGCAAATATAAATTGATGTTGTGCAAATGTAAAAGTATGATATGCAATTATAAATTGATGATATGCAAATATAAGCTAATAAAAGAAATGGTAAAAGATAAAACTTTTGTCCATCAACGACTAAATGTCAACATTTAAGCTAAAATGTCAACATTTAAGCTAAAATGTCAACATTTAAGCTAAAATGTCAACATTTAAGCTTAAATATCAACATTTAAGCTAAATGTCAACATTTAAGCTTAAATGTCAACATTTAATGAATTTCTAAAGTTTCCAAAATATGTCAGCATTTACAAGCTAAGTTTCAAGACACACATTTTGCATTTCCAGAAGATGTCAGCATTTTCAGAAGATGTCAGCACTTCCAGAAACTACTGCTAGATGTTTGGAACAACAGTAAAGACATCGAAAAAAAAAGAGATTAAGCACCAGAAAAAAAAAATCATATTCTTCTAGCAATAAGTCTTACACAACAAAAAAAAAAAAGAAGAGGAACCTGCGGTTCAAAAAGACAATCAAGAAGTTTGACATTAGGATTAAAATTGGCATAAACAAGAATTAGTAAATCGATTTCGAGTCTTCAACCAAATAAATAGATAAACAAAGGAGAGACAGTGGATGAGAACATGGGCGAGAATCGCAAATCAACCTAGAGTCGCAAATCCAATTAAAAACAAGCAATCTGAATTAAAAAAAAGTTGAAAAATAAGAAGTTTATGTTGTGCAAATATAAGTTACTGTTATACAAATATAACTTTATGATATGCACATATAACAATCTGTTATGCAAATATAACAATTTGTTATGCAAATTGAAACTGTTGACACCGGATGTCAGCAAGATTGTTATTTCATCTTAATTTTAAGCAAATAATGTGAAAAATCATATTCCTCTCAACAATAAGTCTAGTAAAGAGCTATACAAGTGTAAATCTCAAAAAGATGACTTATCAATCAAGAATATTACGAAAAACGACAAGGAAAAATAAAGAAAGCACACTTTAAAGTACTAGATGAATTTTATACAAATGTCAAATCAAGTTAATTACACATTGGAATTGAGCATGTTATATCTGCACAAGAGATCATGTCAGCACACAATTAGAAATAAAAAAAAAGAACCTATAAATCTATTTGAATTGCACAAAAAGAGACAATGTCAACACACAATTAGAAATAAAAAAGAACTTATACATTCTAACAAAAAAAAACATATACATCAATTTGAATTGCACAAAAAGATACTATGTCAACACACAATTAGAAATAAAAAAGAACAACGTCAACACACAATTAGAAATAAAAAAGAAACATGTCAGCACACAATTAAACTTTGTAAAGCTACTAGCTAATATCTCTAGATAAGTCAGACAAGACACTTCAATGTAAATATACAAACATGTTATTAAATAGGAAAAGTGGAAACAAACCCTAGTTGTTAATCGATAAAAATAAAATAACAAAAATTGATGATATTGTCGAAAAAAACATAAAAACTCAAATTTAAGCCCTGAAATGATCTCCGATGGCCTTAAAAGACCATAGGTAACGGTTTAGCAGTGAGTTTGAACCGTGGCGCGGTTCCCTATCCGGAAAGGTATCATAATAGAGATTCCGACACCGAATGCTTAATATCACTTCTACCGAGATCGCATACTAGGCAAGCATCTCTAGTTTCGAATTAAGCTTGCTGACATGATTTTTAATAATTTAAAAACTCATTCATCTAGTGTACAAAACCCATGTCAACATGTTATATTTGCACAAGAGATCATGTCACACAATTAGAAATAAAAAATAACCTATACATCTACTTGAATTGAACAAAAATAGCACATATTCACTCCATGTCAGCACATATGTTTCTGAATCTTATATATATGTAGCTGATAATCTTGTATTGGAAATGGCCTACTTAATTACACAAAAATAATCTTATATTGGAGATGTCAGCATTTCAGAAGATGTCAGCATTTCAAGAAGATGTCAACATTTCCAGAAGATGTCAGCTAGATGTTTGCAACACCAGTAAAATCAGAAGAAAAAAAAATCTCTTCGCTACTAAACTAGTAAGCCAACAAAGAGACCAGGAAAAAGGAAGTCACTCACGAGTATCTAAAATGCTTATAACCTTACTTTATCCCAAGCATATTATTAAAGAGGTATAACAATTTAATGTTACAGAAGAAGATCATGATAAGATTGTACTTTAAATGATGCATCATACAATTGGGTAGAAATGTATTCTGCTAAGGAATACATGACTGACCTTCATTGTCATCTGCAAAATCAAAATCCAAAGTATTCCTTATAGATTTGAAGAAAGAAGTAACAGGACTCCCAGGCACATCGTCCAATGAGCTTATAGTCTTGCCCTCAATCTGAAATAAAATGGGACAAAAATTTATAAGCATTAATTTCTTCTGGTTTGTAATGAAATGGCAGCATAAGCATTAAGTAACACCATGGTATGCAAATGGGTTGTGTGTTTAAAATATTCTGGAAACAACTGACCTAACTACTAAGCTATAATAGGATGGGATCAATTTTGTGATGGGCTATAAGGGGATCATTTTAGGGTCACACTAATTCGTGCAGGGAGTTGCTATATATTTTGTATTTGCCAAAGTGTAAAGGTATTAGCTAGTGCTTGGCCAGACGGATTGATAAGTTAGTTGACTTTGGCCTCGGGATACCTTTGGTAACCCTTGGTTTCCTATGTATGTGCATTTGATTATGTCAAATAAAACACATGAAAGTAGATACAACAAGGTCAAAGGACAACAATACCATGTCAAAAGCCGTCTTGAAAAGTTCGGATGCCCTGCGCTTTTCTGGTTTATCAGGGAAAACCTGAAAATGATAAAGTACAATGAAATTCACATGTAGCTGGAAACTCACGTGTAAAAGTGTATCCAATAAATTTCTACTTACTATGCAGGATCTTAGTTGCTTTTTCTCTTGCAACTTCCTTACAATAGCCAGGGCAAGCTGTACATTGGCATTAGTGAACTCGTCCGAAGATCCCTTCACATATTTGGCAATTCGAGAAAATCACGGTTTTGGGAATTCAATAACAGAATCAGAAAAGGTAAAGGAGCAGGACCTGGGGGAAGAAATTGGTCGGAGACGTCGAATCCCTGAGCGATGAGAGCCAGGAGACGCTTGAGAACCTATAGGTTAGGAATCGCAGCCAGAAGACGTCGAATCTCCGTCCAGTCCGCATCTGATTCGCCGGAGGCTACGACCAGCTTCCATTCCATCTTCGACGGAGGCGAGGTCGGCATTGGAGGCGAGAGAGTGGGCGTGGAGGTAGCGATTCGATCACGATTCGGCGCCAGGCTCCAATCGTCTGCGATTGGGGCGACTGTTGCGAATGGGAGGAGGTGGCGGTGTTGTTGGTGGATGCGGGGGTGGAGGACTGGTGTCGGGAAGAGGAGCGAGTAGCGAGGAGGAGGACTGGAATCGAACAGATGCATCTTCTCCGTCGTCCTCGCTTCAATTCGTTCACTCCGTCGTTCAATTTGGGCTCCTACCAGGTAGGCCGTCGTCCTCGCTTCAGTTCGAGGTAGGCCGCTCCTTCTCCTCTGTATCCCGCCGATGATGGTTGCGGTGGCTTGAACGATTCGAGAGAGGGAGAATCAACCGAAGATCTCGGCGACGACGATGAGGCAACGACGAGATTCAGCATCGGCGGTGGCGAGATCTCCTCCTCCTCGTCCTTGTTCAGGCGAAGCTCTTCTCTCTCTTTCACAAATTGGGGCATCGGCTTGTGCGGCAATGGGGGTTAGGGATTTTGACGGTATAATAGAAGGAAGGGCAATATCGTCAAATAACCATCCGAAATTAAAAAAGTGGACATTCCACTAATTTTTACAAAATCTAGGACAAACCTCAAATTAGGGTGAAAATTTGTGCCTTCGGCATAAATTTTCTCTTTGTATTTTAGGTTGCTTTAGTGCTTAAATACGTTGTAATCACTTATTATAAGTTTTATGTTACTTTAGTGTTTATATATTGTCGATTTAGATGAAAACCTAAGCGTCGCAATAACTTTTAAATTTTAATTAAGTTGTATTTTATTTGTATGTTTTTTTTTCTCAACACACAAAACAGGGTAAATTACCATTACCAACATGTACCAACCAACTTAATTGGTAACCAATTAAATTGGTACAACCCCTTCGGTGGCTGGTAATGGTATGAGTTTTACAATTACCAATTCAAATTGGTTGGTATATGGTAAACGAAAAAATAAATTGGTAATGTACCAATTCCACCCCTAACTCGATCCGTACCCCCATAAAATTTTGGATCAAAACCTTAAAATTTTATCCGATCCGAACCCGAAAATCTGATAATTTTTCGGGTCATTTGGGTTTAGACTCGATTGACCCGATAATTTTGACCCGATTGATCCGATTGACCAGATTGATTTATAATTATATATGATTAAATTTTTTATGGAGATTCCAAGTTATTACATTTTATAATTATAATCACTTTGATCTTTCATTTTCAAATCATCTTTTATATTTATTTGTATTGTGCAATACTCACTCCGATCGATGGTATTTGATTTTTGATCTTTCATCACATTTTTAACAAGATAAAAAATCTAAAAATATTAAAATATTAAAAATAATTCTATGTTTATTACTAATTGCATGAAATTATTTTAAAAAATTATTTAAATTTTTGATATTTTATATAATTTTAAATTTTATTAAAAATTACGAGAAATAATAAAAACCAAGTATTTTAGATCAGATTATATAATTACAAGAACTAGAACTTATGAAGCACGTCTTTAACTTTAGCATTTTAAAATTATCGCAAAACTAGGGTTTTAGCCCGTGCTATGCACGGGACTAATTATATATATATTATATAATAATATTTCATATTATATATTTGATTTTTATATATTATATATAATAAAAAAAATTATAGTTAACATTAACCGCCAAATTATTATCAAATGTATAGGTTTTCTGAGTTTATACTCATATTTATAGGATTTTTTTTGCTAAGTGTCCATTTTTAATATGACATTTTGCAAAATGTCCACTTTCATATTCCCTTTTGCAAAATGTCCATTATGACATTTTTGTCCTTCCTTCCCATTTTTAATTTGACTCCCTTCCTTCCTTCCCATTTTTATTTTGACCATTGATCGGTCAAAGTCAATGACTTTGTGACACATTTATGGTGATAAACAAATTTTTTTGTGACAGTTTTTTTTACGGGATTAGTGTCACCACCTTTATTAGTGGTGATTACGGGATTAGTGTCACCACCTTTATTAGTGGTGAAACATGTGGTGAACAGGTAGGGTTCCAGGTCAGGAAGGCATACCCAACATGGTATCCTATCAAAGGAGCTCCAATCGATTTTCATACCCGAGTACCATCGCTTCAAGATTAACGGTTTCGACCCCTGCACATGCCATGGGCCATGGCTCAACACCCATTCCAAGTCCTCGTCAGAGCGAAATCTGAAAATAAAGACTCCATTGTTCTTCTGAAATACCTTCGGGGTTCAATGCGCCATTCGACATCCGTGAAGTCCTTCAAAGCCAGAAAAGGGACCTGGCCTCCAGCTATTACACCAATTAGAGTAGCACTCCACATTCGACGCGATTCTACTACGTCTTCTGGCCGGATCTTCAATTTTCCTTTTTGAACATCTTCAAAAATTGAGAGCTTCTCTGCTGCATTTATGTTTCGATTATTCCTCGCAGATGCTGTAAACTCAGGCATGACAAATTTGGGCTTAGGAGCAAGGCTTCTCTTGAACGCCTTCAAGAAATCTAGGGTTTCAGCTCTATTTTCTGTTTGAGTGAATCCACTAGGGTCCGCCGATTTATCATTCGGATCCGTCCCACCCTTGTCGTCATCCACCTTTTCCTTCCCTGTGCTCTTCAGATCCGGAACCCCGTTCGCAGATACACTCGCTTTCTGGGTTATAGTTGAAATCTCCTTCTTCGTGTCCGACGACCTCGCACCAGCAAATCTCCTCGGCTGGGTGGGCGGAGCCCCGGATCCTGACGAACAACCTTTCCTTACCATCTTGAGGTGACCGCCGGCACGACCACCGTGAGGGTGAAGCCGGTGGCGGAGCTTAGGCTCCCTCGCGTGGGTTGTACGGACACCAACGTTACCTCGCGTGCGTTTTGTGGTTTGCGGAGAGAGTTATGGAGGGTCTGCAGTGGTGGTGGGTGAAGAGAGGAGTTCAATCCCTTGCATTTGAGTCCATCTCCACTGCTCAATCTGGTTTTTCACGTACAGGGGAGAAGACGAAGGCGCAAGGGGGAGCAACGAGGCTCGACGCGGCTTTCCTCCACTATCGATGGCTAGCGGCGATTGAAGACGACGGCTCGGTGGTGATGGGCAGAGGCAGTCGGAGACGGGCTCGGATAGTGACGGCCGACGACAATCGGAGGTGGCGCTCGAACTGTCGCCCGTGGGTGCGGCGTCGAACAGGGGCGAAGGCTGTGACTTGGCCTTGGGTGATCTCCGGCAAGGCTGCACTGCAGGGATGCTCGATGGTCAGGCGGTGGTGGTTCAGGGTCGCCGGCGGGCTCGACCTTGGCGTTGATTGATTGGTGTTTGCCAGCGATGGTTGGATCGGCCGAATTGGCTCACGGGAGTAATAGGAGAGGAAGGTGAGGGACGGTGATGGCGAATAGGTTTTGGGTTGGGGAAACCCTAAGATTTGACGTATATCTATACGGTTGATTTGGGTCTAGATAAAAATGCATTTTTGATTCTTCATGATTAAGAATCAATTGAGATAGGGATTAAGAAATAAAAGAAGCGGATGAAAATAGAAAATACTCCTCTTTAGTGAGATTAATATTATTTAATTTATCTTTATAAATTAAATAATAAGAGTATCTAAAGGGTTTATGTAATTAAATCTATAATATATTATTTCTCTTTAGAATAATTTAATTATTCTAATACATACCATATATCTTAGGTGAATTTATTAAAGAAATTTTTTGCAAAACATGCACTTTTTTTGGACAAATTGGTGAATTATCCACCTTTTTGGACAAATTAGCAAAATGTCCACAATAAATATCCTCCCTAACCCACGCGCTATATCTCACACGACTTTCACTCTCTTACCATCGCTCCATGCCTCCATCGCAGACTCTATCACTCTTGACCAGAGGACGCCGATTCCGATTTCGATGATTTTGTGTTCAATCGGTGCCATGGAGGATCTGTAACTCCCTCTCCAGCGAGATCGAGCGAGCGACGGGAGCGAGCAGTTTGAGGGTGTGTGTGTGTGCGGACGAGTGTGGAGGAGATTGAGCGAGCGGCGGGAGTGAGCAGGTCGAATCTCTTTTGCTTTCTTGCTTCTGCTCCGTCGCTTGAGGTCTTTGGCTTTCTTGCAATTGAGATCTTTTTCTCAATCGAGATCTGCTACCTCTTCGGCTTTTTGGCAAATCGACTAATTTTGGTCGCTGATGCTGTTGAATTTTCAGAGGGGAACGGTTCTGGAGTGACGGAAGTTCGCGACTGAGCATCTGGTGGCTGCAGAGGTTTGATTCCTGATATTGTCATCTCTTTTTTTTCTCGTGCTTCAGTTTTTGATAGTTGTTGCTTCGCGTAGAAATCAAGTTTCTAATCTGGAGACTGTAGCTTACCTTTGTTCGATTCCGTGAAGCGCTCGCCTTTGAATTGACGACTTCCAATTTTCGCTGTTGCAATTGGATTTTATATTCTTGCTCTGTGTTCTATGCTTTATAGTTTATATCAAGAAGCATATGCATTGCATTCATTCAAACAGTTTCACAATTTAACTTTGTAAATGATTTGTTTATCATGGACTAATACTGTTTGGGATGTTGCTGTAATCTGGAACAGGTTGCAGTTGTAACTTATGACAGGCAAGGTGTTGCTGATCATGTGAATAATCTTGCTTCAAAGATTCGTATTAATGTTGCTTCAGCTCGCTGTGAGAAACGATGAGGAATTGAGCAAGTTGCTTTGACCTGGTATATATGTCAATTTCATTTATCTTGACTTGAAATTGACATTTTCCTCCCTCTATACATGTAATTGTGCAAGTGTTTAGAGTCCTTTTTGGATAAGAAATCTGCATTACCCATCAAACCAACTTGTTCTTGAAGATAATCAGACTAGAGACTTCTAAATTCTCAATTCCAATTGGAAGCAGTGGCACTTATCAAGCTCTATAAATTTCATGTCGTTTACTTTGTTGCCTTGTCCACTTTATACTTACTTAATTCTATTATTAATGTACTCTTGATGATTGCCTTGGGAATTTGCTACTGAGCTAATGCTGTTTCCAGCACTTGCAATTCTTCTATGGAATCTGAAAGAAACAACGTTTTTACTTTGTTTCCAGTACTTTGTTGCCTTGATGCCGCTGCCGTCTGAAAGAAGCAGCTTCTTCTTCGTTGTATTCGTCATAGTCTCTTTCTTGTGTGGAGTTCCGTGGATCAATTGATTGTTCAAGTTTCTTCTTCTCTTGAGCTCTGATTGTCCAGGTTCTGTGTGGAGCTCTCTTGAGCTTAGTTTTCCTCTAAAATTGATATCTGCTCTGCAATCTTTGTTTACGTAGTGCTGTGTTATTTTCATTATGTGAAATAGGTAGGTTGATCCAACTGTTTTGTATTGGTACTTCAATCCAGTAACTTTTCAAGTCAAAAATCTTGTTGTGTCGATGAAAAAGACGAAATTTCCGGCTAGGTTTCCTGTGGCTTGATCAATGTTGCTAGAACCTCTAATCTGAAACAAACATCTCCATAATCCGTCTTTAGCATCAATCCAGTAAATTTTGTAGTTAAAAATCTTGTTGTTTTTATCAAATCCTTGTTTCCTGCTATTTTTAACTGAAAGTATTTCAAGTATGCATCTGACCTTGAGTTTGTGTGATTGTCACAAGAGGCTGGATTTGGGTTGAGAAATGGCTGGATTTGAAGTTAAGGCCCTTCAAAACTGATGATTTGATTTTATTTTATTTTTGGTTGAAGCGATTCGATGGTGTTGGGATATTATTACACAAAATTAGCACGAAGTTGGCCGCTGGATCTTACGATGAAGCTGAACTCTTAAGTCTTATCCAAACGTAGTTCTCTTTCTATGAACTTTTAAATCATGCTTAGCTTCTTTCCCGTGTTTTTGAGTTGCCATCTGTGTAGGCTGTTTTAGAGTCGTGCAACTCTTAGAATAGAGTCGTGCAACTCTTAGAATAGAGTCGTGCAACTCTTAGAATAGAGTCGTGCAACTCTTACAATAGAGTCGTGCAACTCTTACATCGAGCAAGCACAATCTTCAAGTATGCATCTGATGGTGCATTTTGTAGTTAAGTACTCATCGTCTTGGTCAGATGGTGCATTTTCTTATGTTCCTTTACTAACAGCCTTCTTTTTTCATTTATAAATCCAGTTTGCCCACAGAAAACGTGTTCAACGATGATGCAATTAGAAAGGGACATAATTTGTGATTTCATTGATACATGAGTCTTCACAGGTTAGATAAGCATATCATTTTGATATTCAATATATTTAACTCTGCCGATAGCTTAGCTTGTGTTTAGGATCTGATCCATCTGCTATATCTTTGTCCTGAAATAGATAGAATTATGTATGGGTTTGGTCCAAATCTTGATGAGCAAAATCTAATATGCCCTCTTTTAAATCTTAGGGATACTACAAGTTTCAACAGCATTAGCTATAATGTCAGATCTCCTTTGATGACCAGGGAAGCATTCAAGTCTGGGAAGGCTGACCTTAAACGAAAGCTTGATCGGCAGAGTGTTTGATATTTGAAAGGAATTATAATATGATATCTGTTGTCATCAGGCTTTGATGGATTCAGCAGTACATTTCAAGACAAATTATTCAAGGGCTACAACATGGAAATTCATAACCAGATTGATAACTCCCTCCCTTGATGAAAATCGGAATAAATGTTCAAAGGCTTTGACAGGATGTTTGTGTCAAAGGCCTTGGAACAGTAACAGTTGATGAAACACAAAACCTATTTATATAAGTCCGTATATTATTTAATCTTATTATATACTTCCTTTATATTATATATATATGTTTGACTAACCTTTTCAGGAAGTATTTCGAGATTATATCTTTCCTTTAGTACATATTGAGGAGATCAAATTCAAAATAGATCATGGCTTCGGAGTATCCATAAATAGAAGATTCAAGATCAAGCCATGATTTGAAAGAGCCGTTGATGAAGATCTGGTGTTGAAGACCCTCACGCTCCATGCTCTTATATAAAGGAAAGGAAGAAGAAGACAGAGACAACAAGTGCTACACGAGCTTTTATTCATTCAAGCAATATCTGTCTTCCAAAGTGTCTCTCTGCTAAGCGCTCAAGAGTTTGTTGTTTATTTCAAAGCCTTTGAGAGTCACTGTGAGCTTATAGGATATATTCATTTATAGTGTTACTCGAGAGTTTATAACTCGGGAAGTTACACTAGGCTATTGATTTGTGAGAGTAAGAGGATTGTACTAGATAGCTGAGAGAGGTGGGGCTCTTCTAGATTGGTCTAGGACTCCAAGGGAACGTGAGTTGACTAGATTGCAATTGTATAGGAGAGAGGCTTCTCGGTGAGCTATTAGGATCCTAAGCTACGCGAATCAATAAAGCCTTTTGAATCCTAGGGTTGTGGAAGAACCCTAGGCGGGGACGTAGGCCAAGTTCGTGCTGAACCTCGTAAACAATTACTCGTGTTCTTTACTTATTGCTTTACATTATTTCCGCACTTGGTTCGATTGTCTAACTTTGTGATTCAGGTTAATCTCAAAGGGTTTTATACGAGCTCCAAAAGTCTTGGGACTTTCTGCAAAAAACGGGCATACTCTATTCGACCCCCCTTCTAGAGTATTTCTTTATTACATTGTTTTATATTATCGAACCTTCAATTGATATCAGAGCTTTACTCACTGTTTTTGATCTAACAATCTTGTGAGTTTTCGATCATGTCTGGTGAAGCAAGCGGAGGATTTGCACAGGGAAGGTCTACAAGCAGACCGCCACTCTTTGTAGGAAACAACTTTGTCCACTGGAGATCTTTGATGAAGATGTTCATCATAGACCAAGATCTAGAGCTTTGGAACATTATAGAGAATGGTCCGAAGATTCCAGAGAAAGATGGACCAAATAATACCAAAGTTGCAAAGAAGGAGTCTGAATACAACCAAGCAGATCTTGAAACCATCTCCAAAAACTACAGGGCTATTTACTTACTCTATTGTGGTCTTAGTACTGATGAGTTTAACCGTATTTCATCTTGTAGGTCAGCTAAAGAGATTTGGGACAAATTGGTCGTCACCTATGAAGGAACAAGCCAAGTAAAAGACACCAAGATCAGCATCTTCCTTCGAAAGTATGAGCTCTTCAAGATGAAGTCTGATGAATCAATCAAGGCCATGTTCACACGATTTACAGAAATCACCAACAACCTTGACTCTCTCGGTAAGAGCTTTACCAACGTCGAGAAAGTGAGGAAGATACTGAGGTGCCTTCCAAAGGAGAAATGGGGTCCAAAAGTAACAGCTATAGAGGAAGCCGAGGACCTCACCACTCTACCCCTTGATGACCTTCTTGGGAAGCTGATCACGCATGAGATGATCCTTAATGAAGACGATGGAGAACTTCCAGCTAGCACTAAGAACTTGGCACTCAAGTCTAAGAAGGATGAGCCCAAGGATGGATCTGATTCCGAAGATAAGGATGACGATGAGGATGATCCTTTTGCTCTTATCACAAGAGGCCTTGCTAGAATTCTCAAAATGAAGAAGCAATTCAACAACAAGGATGGATCAGAGTCTTCAAAATTTCGAGGTAAGCCTCAATACAACAAGTATGAAAAGAAGACTAAACCATTGTCCTGTTTTGAATGTGGTGAAACAGATCATCTTGTGAAGGACTGCCCTCAAAAGACAAAGAGCCAGCCCAAGAAAGGTGACAAATGGAAGAAGAAAGCCATGGTAGCAACTTGGAGTGATTCCGACTCTGACTCCGATGATGAGAAGGCCAACATTTGTCTTATGGCCTCAGAAGATGGATCCCTCGATGAAAAGCTTGAAGCTACTGTAAGAGAACTTATGGAAAGTCCAAAAGAGGTATTATCGGAATTCCTTTCCAATATGATTGCCAATGAAGAGAAGCTTATTGCCCAAGCTAACATCCTTATTAAGAGAAGTGTGGATCAGGAAAGAGCTATTGAGGATCTGTCTATGAGGGTCAAAAGTCTTGAAGCTTCTTATTCAGGTCTTGACATTAAGGTCAAGACGCTTGAGTCGGAGAAATCTGAACTCAAGCAAGATCTCTCCTCTCTAAGAAATGAGCATCATGACTTAGAGAACGAGAAGATCTCCCTGAATAATAAGATTCAAGACCAACAGACATCCCTCATAAGTTTTACCAAATCCAAAAGTACTCTCGATAGGATGTTGGGTGAGCAACAAAGCTCTCTAAACAAAAGTGGTATTGGTTACAATCCAAAGTTTTTAAAGAAGCAACACATTACCACTTTTGTAAAGGCAAAAGGAAGCAGAACCTCTCCTATATGTCACCATTGTGCTAGAAAGAGACATGTAAAAGAGACCTGCCCCTATAGAAGAAAGGATCCATATATTATTCGCAATACATTTCCTGTCTATTTGAGAAAAGAACGGATAACACAAGTTTGGGTTCCAAAAGGCACTATTTTACCAAATATGGTTTACCCCAGAATGGATCCAAATTTGCTTATTGGTCTAGCCACAAAGGTTGATGTTTGTCTTGCAGGAGATCACCAAGGTGAAAGATCACAAATGGATTATTGATAGTGGATGCTCGAGGCATATGAGTGGGAAGAGTTCTCTCTTTCATGATCTAAAGGAGCAATCCACGGGAACAATCACTCTTGGTGACAAAGGAAAATGTGACATCGTTGGTATTGGTAGTGTTGGAAGTGATTCCAGCCATAGTATTAAAAATGTCTATCTTGTTAATGGTTTGAAGTATAATCTGCTTAGTGTCTCTCAATTATGTGATAGTGGTAACAATGTCAGATTTAACAAGAAAAGATGTATAGTGTGCAGAGATGATACAGGTGAAGTTATATTGACTGCATATCGTTACAACAACATATACGCCGTAAATGCTGATCAAGTGGCACAAGGAAGCTTAACCTGTCTAAAGGCTTTGACGGACGATCCAAAGCTCTGGCACAGGAGACTCGGTCATGTGAGTCCACATACATTACAGAAGCTTGTGTCCAAAGGGCTTGTAAGAGGGCTACCTGAGATGGACTTCAAAGGTATTGATATGTGCAATGCATGCACACGAGGTAAACAAACACGTAGCTCTTTCAAACCCAAAAAGGTTGTAAGTTCTTCTAGATCCCTTGAACTTTTACATATGGATTTATGTGGTCCTATGCGAGTCAAATCTCCCAATGGTAAAAAGTACATGCTAGTTGTTGTTGATGATTTTTCAAGATATACTTGGGTTGCATTTTTAAAAGAAAAATCAGAGGCCTTATTTGAGTTTTCAAAACTTTGTAAGGAGTTGCAAACTTTAAGAAACGAGCCCATAGTGTCAATTCGGAGTGATCATGGTAGGGAGTTTGATCAACTTCAGTTTGATTTGTTTTTTGCTAAATATGGCATCTCCCATAACTTTTCTGCTCCTCGGACACCTCAACAAAACGGGGTTGTGGAACGCAAGAACCGCACCTTAGAGGATATGGCCAGGACTATGCTTTTAGAAAATGCATTACCTAAAACCTATTGGACTGAAGCTGTTAACACAGCTAACTATATTTTGAATCGCTGTCTTATTCGTTCTATCTTGAAGAAAACTCCTTATGAACTTTTCAAAGGCCGCAAACCTCTTATATCTTACTTTAAACCCTTTGGCTGTACTTGTTTTGTTCATAACAATGGAAAAGATAACCTTGGGAAATTTGATACGCGTAGTGATGAAGGTATATTTCTTGGCTACTCCATGTTGTTCGCAAGAGGATGGTCAAGTATGAAATAAATATAAAGTATAGATCAGACTGACTTCCCTGTCTCAGCAAATGAATACAAGACTTCCTCCCGTTGTAGTAAGAGAATAGTCAGGATCGAATCCACGAGGAAGCACGTCAGCAGTTCTCAGGTAGCTGTAAATTCTCACAGGCAAAGCAGCAGAAAGACAGAAACAAGGAAAGGAAAGAAACAAATAAACCCGGCAAGGGCAACTAAAACAAAAGCAAAGAAATAAAGCAAAGACAAAGCAAAAACGAAAAGCAAAGCAAAGGCGTACTCGATCTCGACAACAGCTCCTCGAGATCGACAAGACAGTGAACAACAGAAAGTGAAAATCGACGAAGACAGAAGAAAACCAACTCGACCTAGACCAAGTCCTACTCGATCTCGACCACAGCTTCCTCGAGATCGACAAAGCACTACTCTAGATCGACAAGAAACAGAATATAAAATTGCAGAATCGACAGAACTCAGAAATTCGACAGAAATAAACTTCAATATATTAAAAGACTTCCAAGGCCAGGGTTTCAACACCACATCGATAACCATGCAAAGTAATACATAAAGGCACAAAAGATCATGCTTTCCATCAAATAACTTTCGTCATTAACAAATAGGCATATAGAGGCTTTCGCATAAACCCTAATTGTTACTAACCCTTTTCACATAATTAATCCAAGTTGCATTAAGATCACTTTCGCTTCAATAACACAAACAAGGATCACCTTCAACTTTCGCAAAAGAATCATGCTCATAGGGATAGAAGATGAATTGCATAACAAAATCTGACCTTTATCGCGTTATCTCACATGGCCACCGTTGGGCTCACCCCAGCCCCAGAAGTGGGTGGACTACTCACGCCTCATCGCAATAACGGACATTGATTGATGAAAAGAACTAAATTGCATTAAAACTAAATTCAAAAGCCTTTACAATCCTGGCAATCAACTTTCGCAGAAAGCCAAAACCTTAAAAACCTTAGAACTCCTAAACTTCTCTGTGTAACTAACTAATTGTCTCTGACTTGGAATGAGATAAAACTGAGCCCCTAGGGCCTTATTTATAGGCTTCATTCCCTAGCTATTCTAGGAAAGAAGATATCTATCTCTATCTAAAATTATATCTAAAACTTGAAAGGATAAATAAATTGTTTTATGGAAATAAATCTAAAAGGAAAAGATAAAACTAAATAGGTAAGTCTTCATGTCTTGATAGATCTTGTCTCCTTGATGATAGAACTTGATGGAATCGGATAGAACTTCGGCCAAATCGACTCCTTCACGCCCAAGGAATCTCAATTCTACTCGGACAGGTCTCGTCGAGAAGTTTCTGGAAACGGCTCTACTCGACCTCGACCACGGCTCGTCGACCTCGAGTAGGGTGGTTCGTCGACTGGACTTCCTCGGCTAGATCTACTCGATGGGCTCGGACTTGGCTCACTGGGCTCTCGTCGATCTCGACTAGGGCTTGTCGAGATCGAGTAGAGTTCCGGAGCTCGGGTTGGTCTGGCTCTCGATCAGGCTTTGTCGACAAGGCTGTGCTCGGACATGCTCGTCTATGTCGAGTAGGGCCCACTCGAGATCGAGTAGCCTTGACTTTCAGCTTGGTTCCGCTGCTTTGACCTTGGACTTCTGTAGCGGTTTTCCGAGCTTTTCCGACCTTCTGTAGAATTGCTGTAAAATGCCTCGATTTCTGCGAATTAAACAGAAACTGGTGTAGATTCCATAATTTGGCAAGTAAACATAAACTACATAGGTTCTGTACTGTTCTAAACCCAAATGAATGCAATGTATACAGAAATCGATATAAAAGTTACTGTAAAACATGGCAGATTTAGCTCACAACAAACACCCCATACTTAAGCTTGCTTGTCCTCAAGCAATACTTTTAGTTGTCATTCAGGGGAAGAAATCAAAACTCTCAACATATCAGATTCATTCTTATATGTCCCTGCAATCAATTACCATCCTTGAAAAGGTACTAGTGTCACAGATCCATGCATGCGCAAATATATAAGAGCAACATCTACTCACAAAAGGAGGTTTATGCATAAATAATTTTTATGTGACAAAGCAACAATAATCAAGAGGACTTTAATTTCAGCTCAATAAGGAGTAGATTGGTAAAAGGCTAAAGGTGGGCAATTTTTGGCAATGTGGTGCTAATGATCCGGGGAAATGGAGCATTTCCAAACTGAATTTCCACATCCCTTCTTCCTTTGATTCATCACCTTTCATAATGCTTTTATCCATAATAATGCTTTTACCTCTCTGACCTCAGCACTGCCTTCTCGCGAGTCGCAAACATGGGTGTCATGAATGGCCCCGGATACTTAGTGCGTCGGACTCCTCACCTGGTGTCCCATCTCTCCAAACTATTATCTCAGAGAGCAGGGTCGATCTTTGATCGGATTTTCTTTCACTCATTAAATTTTCCATATATTTCAAATGATTCTGCCAAACTCCAATAATGATAACAATCACACAAACACCATGTAACATCTCCATAATGTAACATCATTCTCAACATAATCCCCGGATAAGGTAAAGAATGGCAAGTATTTAGATCATGTGGAGCAATATTTGAAATAAGGCATATTATGGTTTTTGTGTAATGCATAAGCATGGGTAAGGCTAGGATTATCAAAATATGAGCATTATATGGAAATATAAAGTCCTCTATCATCTTATCATGCAACATGTCAAAAGCAACATCAAATTTACCTCCTTTCATGGTTTTCAATAAATAATGCACTTCATTGTGACTTCCCTTTACTAGGCAATTTCATGCTATATCTCTAATGAATCTAATTTTGCATCGTCGAGTTGAATTAAAGCTTCCATGACATTTATTCAAAAAATTTCGAATGGGGGTCATTTTTCTAAATTTTTGGAAAACATGCATATGAGCACATAAATCAAATAATGCATTCCAAAATAGCCATGTAGCAATTCTAAGAAATAATGCACAAAGTAAAGTCAAATATGATAAAATATGCGCAAAGTAAGCCCTTCCCCCACCCCATACTTAAACATTACAGTGTCCTCACTGTATATAAAACAAAACAAGGTAAGGGTAAAGAAAGAAACTCACAAGACATGTGTGCAGAGCCTTATATTTTCTATTGGAGCACCTCCTAGGCCGAGTATTTCTTGGTTCTATCCATGGACCTGAAAAGTAGAAGACATATACCCATAATAGCAAAACAAAGTCTCAAAAAGTCCTAAAAAGTCTATGTACATGCTCTAGATTTTATAGTCGCTAGGCCGACTTTCCATTTATGCTCAAGGTGGCATTTGCAGGGCCCATGTAACTTGGGCCTCAAATAAGACTCCATTCTTGTCCATCAGCTGTAATCCTCCAGAATGGATCTTGTTCACCACAAATGGTCCCATCCGCTTCTTGTTGAATTTGTTGGGAAACCAATGATCCTTAGATTTAGAGACATAGAGCTTGTCTCCAACTTCATATTCCTTAGGCTCATCATTGGAGATCCTACATAAGTGCACATACCAAGGCAGACCTCTCCCATGTATAGATAAATCTTTAATAGAAATAGGAGAAGAAAGATCCATATCTTGGCTTACCTTTGCAGAGACGGAATCGGGGACCACTGTATTTGGTCGATCTCGACTAGGGCTAGTCGATCTCGACAAGACTGCAGGTTCTGGTGGTGGTCTGGTCGCAGATGCAGAAGTCGACGAAGAATAGGTCTTGTCGACCTCGAGTAGCCTATTCGACATCGAGTAAGGCTTCGCTCCTGATGGCTTGCTCATCGACGAAGGCGGATCTGGTGGAGCCGAGTGGTGGTCGATCTCGACAAGGCTTGTCGAGATCGACGAGGGCTCTCCTTCTGGTTGCTGCAGCGTCGATGAAGCAGGCTCTGGTGGCGCCGGGTGGTGGTCGATCTCGACAAGGCTTGTCGAGGTCGAGTTTCCCTGGCCGTCTGGTTTGCTGCTCGACGATGCTGGCGCTGGTGGAGTCTCCTTGGTCTGGTCGAGATCGACTAGGGTCTGGTCGATCTTGACCCCATACCTAGCTCCTGTCAAGGCATCCGAAAAATAATTAATCCACAACGACTTACCTTGGTCTGTGTCGATTGGATTCTCTGTGTTCTCCTTAAGGATTGCCATGATCTCCTCCACCTGGGCCTCCATGTCCCTCTTTTCTATCTCTTCAGGGGTCATATTTCTGACCTTGGGTTCCCCGCAGGTGATGTAGCCAGCTGAGATAGATTTGACCTCTTCCATTGGACCTGTATGCCTTTCAGTTTTATTAAAGGAATACTCAATTACCTCATCGCTGATGTTGAAGGTGAGCACTCCTTTCCGTACGCTTATGTTGGCATCCACTGTCGCCAAGAATGGTCTTCCTAGAATAATTGGACAAGCAGGATCTTCTTGCATATCAACAATTAGAAAATCAGCAGGGACAAAGAATTTACCTACTTGTACTTGGACATTTTCCACCATGCCTGTTGGGATGACCACAGTGTTGTTGGCCATGTAAAGTCTAGCATCCACAGGCTCCAGGGCACCTATCTTAATCTTGGACCAAATCGTTAAAGGCATTATACTCACACTAGCTCCAAGATCACATAAGGCATTAATTTTGTATGGACCAAATCCAATAGTTATAGCAAACTTACCTGGATCCGGCCTCTTCTCCAATATGTCCAGATGGCTGCACTCCTCTGTGATTTCAGCCATCGATCGCTTTTTGCTCAGAATCTCCTTCAGGAACTTGACATAAGATGGCATTTCATTGAGAGCTTCTGTGAAGGGGATGGTGACGTTGAGCTTCTGAAGCATTTTGATGAAGCGCTGAAACTTTTTCTCTGCCGGGTCCTTTAGAGATTTTGTGGGGAAAGGCAGCTTCTTTTTCTGATTCGGAGCCAGAACAGACGTCGGAGGTGCTACAGATTTCTCGACCTCGGCTTGGTGCTCCTCGAGATCGACTACCCCCTTGTCGACCTCGACAAAGAATTTACCTACTTGTACTGGGACATTTTCCACCATGCCTGTTGGGATGACCACAGTGTTGTTGGCCATGTAAAGTCTAGCATCCACAGGCTCCAGGGCACCTATCTTAATCTTGGACCAAATCGTTAAAGGCATTATACTCACACTAGCTCCAAGATCACATAAGGCATTAATTTTGTATGGACCAAATCCAATAGTTATAGCAAACTTACCTGGATCCGGCCTCTTCTCCAATATGTCCAGATGGCTGCACTCCTCTGTTATTTCAGCCATCGATCGCTTTTTGCTCAGAATCTCCTTCAGGAACTTGACATAAGATGGCATTTCATTGAGAGC
Source organism: Persicaria maculosa (assembly GCA_963922045.1). NCBI lineage: Eukaryota > Viridiplantae > Streptophyta > Magnoliopsida > Caryophyllales > Polygonaceae > Persicaria > Persicaria maculosa. Next base: position 47,788,382 of record OY998259.1, on the reverse strand, counting down.
TTCTGTGAAGGGGATGGTGACGTTGAGCTTCTGAAGCATTTTGATGAAGCGCTGAAACTTTTTCTCTGCCGGGTCCTTTAGAGATTTTGTGGGGAAAGGCAGCTTCTTTTTCTGATTCGGAGCCAGAACAGACGTCGGAGGTGCTACAGATTTCTCGACCTCGGCTTGGTGCTCCTCGAGATCGACTACCCCCTTGTCGACCTCGACCAGGTTTGGTGAAGTCGAGTTGCTGTGCGGCGCAGACGAGGGTTCTGGAAATTTCTCCTCGAGATCGACTTGGCCCTTGTCGAGATCGACTAGGCTCTGGTCGACCAGCTGTTCCTCGTTGTCCTGCTGCTTTCCGACCTCTGGCTCTTGCAGTTGATGGCCGCTTCTAAGTTTTACAGCAGCGACGTGTCCAGTCTTTCCCTTAGGATTTGGTTCTGAAGATCCAGGGAGTGTACCTGACTGTCTGGGGATTCCCGCTGCTAGCTGACCAATCTGTGTATCAACTGATTTCCGCCAGATATCAATTTCCCCAAGCCTAGAGTTGACACCTTGCATCTGAGTATAGACGGAGTTGAAGGATTGCCTAGTTTCTGAATGGTTTCTCCGTATTTCCTCCAGGATTGTCTGTATATCATCCTTTTTCTGCTCCCTTTCCGGATGTCCTGGAGCTCTGTAGGGCGGGGGGTTCCTAGGGACACCTTGGTTCCATTGCGGTTGCTGAAACCTTTGGTCCCCCATGTAGCGATTGGGACCCCCTGCGTAAGCTGCCTCCTCATGATGCTCTGCCAGCTTGACTTGCTCTGTGTGTGGGCACTCAGGAGTGGTGTGCCGCTGCGATCCGCATTCAATACAAGGCTGGTTGACAGAAAGATACTTCACTTGCTTAAGGAGCTTCTTATTCTGGTCTCTGTAGTACTGCTCCCTAACGTCTGGATCGATCTCCTTAGGGGGATCATATAGGGGCATAGATGGTGCTGGCCTGGCGTATGGGTTCTCTTCATAGGTTGCAGTAGACCCATACTTGTTGTCGTAGATAGTGAGCTTCTCTAGCACACCCCATGCGTCACGTGGCGGCATTGTCAGATACTCATAGCGAGTATAATGGTTGATTCTGTCCTTAGTGCCTTGATCAAGAGAGTTGAAGAAGATCTCCTGAATGACGTAGGGTGGCTGTCCATGAGTAGGGCAAGATCGCAGAAGTTCCTTGTAGCGCTCCCATGCCTTTGCCAGCGGTTCCCCTTGCTTCTGTCTGAAGGCGGTGATTTTCTGGCGGAGATGTGCTGTTTTGGCAGGTGGGAAGAATTTGTTCAGGAACTCTTGCTCTACTTGGGCCCAGGTTGTGAGTGATCTTGGTTGCAGCCCTTCCAGCCATTTCAATGCAGGCCCAGCGAGAGACCAGCGAAAAGATTTCATCTTGACATATTCCAAAGTTGTACCTTCAGCAAGAGTACGGCACATGTCAGCAAAGTTTGTAATATGTTCAAGAGGACACTCATTAAATCTACCATAAAAGGCATTATTTTTGAGCTCTATAAGAAATTGAGTGCGAATTTCAAAAGAGTTATCAGGGATAAGAATCGCCGATTCAGGCACGACGAGAGTTGGGTGCATGTAGTCCTCTGCCGTGGTTGGATATTGGGCAAGCTCAGCTTGTGCTTGTTCCCTTGCTTCTTTCTCAGCGGCAATAGCAGCATCTTTAGCGTCCAATTCCCTGGTAAGCCTAGCGATCAGCTGTTCCTGTGTTTCAGCGGCCGCCATGGCTCCTTGTAGTTTAGCTCTGATGTGAAAAAGGCGTTCCAGTTCGTCTAAGGCGTCAAACTCAGGTGTTTGACCAGAACGACGCATACACCTGGAAAGTAACTCAAAGAAACAGTGAGAACTGACTACCTAAGGCGCGATTGATAGCTTCCCCGGCAACGGCGCCAATTTTGTTGTTCGCAGGAGGATGGTCAAGTATGAAATAAATATAAAGTATAGATCAGACTGACTTCCCTGTCTCAGCAAATGAATACAAGACTTCCTCCCGTTGTAGTAAGAGAATAGTCAGGATCGAATCCACGAGGAAGCACGTCAGCAGTTCTCAGGTAGCTGTAAATTCTCACAGGCAAAGCAGCAGAAAGACAGAAACAAGGAAAGGAAAGAAACAAATAAACCCGGCAAGGGCAACTAAAACAAAAGCAAAGAAATAAAGCAAAGACAAAGCAAAAACGAAAAGCAAAGCAAAGGCGTACTCGATCTCGACAACAGCTCCTCGAGATCGACAAGACAGTGAACAACAGAAAGTGAAAATCGACGAAGACAGAAGAAAACCAACTCGACCTAGACCAAGTCCTACTCGATCTCGACCACAGCTTCCTCGAGATCGACAAAGCACTACTCTAGATCGACAAGAAACAGAATATAAAATTGCAGAATCGACAGAACTCAGAAATTCGACAGAAATAAACTTTAATATATTAAAAGACTTCCAAGGCCAGGGTTTCAACACCACAACGATAACCATGCAAAGTAATACATAAAGGCATAAAAGATCATGCTTTCCATCAAATAACTTTCGTCATTAACAAATAGGCATATAGAGGCTTTCGCATAAACCCTAATTGTTACTAACCCTTTTCACATAATTAATCCAAGTTGCATTAAGATCACTTTCGCTTCAATAACACAAACAAGGATCACCTTCAACTTTCGCAAAAGAATCATGCTCATAGGGATAGAAGATGAATTGCATAACAAAATCTGACCTTTATCGCGTTATCTCACATGGCCACCGTTGGGCTCACCCCAGCCCCAGAAGTGGGTGGACTACTCACGCCTCATCGCAATAACGGACATTGATTGATGAAAAGAACTAAATTGCATTAAAACTAAATTCAAAAGCCTTTACAATCCTGGCAATCAACTTTCGCAGAAAGCCAAAACCTTAAAAACCTTAGAACTCCTAAACTTCTCTGTGTAACTAACTAATTGTCTCTGACTTGGAATGAGATAAAACTGAGCCCCTAGGGCCTTATTTATAGGCTTCATTCCCTAGCTATTCTAGGAAAGAAGATATCTATCTCTATCTAAAATTATATCTAAAACTTGAAAGGATAAATAAATTGTTTTATGGAAATAAATCTAAAAGGAAAAGATAAAACTAAATAGGTAAGTCTTCATGTCTTGATAGATCTTGTCTCCTTGATGATAGAACTTGATGGAATCGGATAGAACTTCAGCCAAATCGACTCCTTCACGCCCAAGGAATCTCAATTCTACTCGGACAGGTCTCGTCGAGAAGTTTCTGGAAACGGCTCTACTCGACCTCGACCACGGCTCGTCGACCTCGAGTAGGGTGGTTCGTCGACTGGACTTCCTCGGCTAGATCTACTCGATGGGCTCGGACTTGGCTCACTGGGCTCTCGTCGACCTCGACTAGGGCTTGTCGAGATCGAGTAGAGTTCCGGAGCTCGGGTTGGTCTGGCTCTCGATCAGGCTTTGTCGACAAGGCTGTGCTCGGACATGCTCGTCTATGTCGAGTAGGGCCCACTCGAGATCGAGTAGCCTTGACTTTCAGCTTGGTTCCGCTGCTTTGACCTTGGACTTCTGTAGCGGTTTTCCGAGCTTTTCCGACCTTCTGTAGAATTGCTGTAAAATGCCTCGATTTCTACGAATTAAACAGAAACTGGTGTAGATTCCATAATTTGGCAAGTAAACATAAACTACATAGGTTCTGTACTGTTCTAAACCCAAATGAATGCAATGTATATAGAAATCGATATAAAAGTTACTGTAAAACATGGCAGATTTAGCTCACAACACTCCATGAGTAGCAAAGCTTATAGAATCTTCAATAAAAGGACCCAGGTAGTTGAAGAAAGTATACATGTTATTTTTGATGAATGCAATGACGGTGCTTTGAGTGAAAGTGTTGCAGATATAGATCTTAACATCCATGAAGAGAACGAGGAAGGTGATGATGCTGCTACCATGAACACAGAGAAGAGGAACATGCAGGAACCGATTCTTAACACTGAAGAATTGGCCCAAGGTGTTGAAGATTCGTCCAAAGCCCTTGGTGTCCAATCCAACAGTGTTGAGACGTCGGAAACTGCTGTAACTGAACCTAACAGGACCACGAAGTCAGATGTACTACAAGTCAATCCTATTAGTATGACGAATCAAGGAGCTGAGACTAGCAAAAGGAAATTCAAATACTCCTCATCACACTCTTTAAAGGATACCATTTCTGACCCTACTTCTAGTGTTCAAACTCGTTCTAAACTTAAAGATGTTTGTGCTTTTCACGCGTTTGTTTCTCTTATTGAACCAAAGAAGGTAGATGAGGCACTTCAGGAGCCAGACTGGATCATTGCTATGCAAAGTGAGCTTAACGAATTTGAAAGAAACAAAGTCTGGACCTTGAAGCCTAGGCTAAAGCATCAATCAGTCATTGGCACACGATGGGTATTTCGAAACAAGCTAGATGAGAATGGTAAGATTGTGAGGAACAAGGCAAGGCTTGTTGCTCAAGGCTACAATCAAGAGGAAGGTATTGACTACGAGGAGACCTTTGCTCCCGTAGCCAGGCTTGAAGCTATTCGTATTCTATTACCATTTGCATCTTTTATGAGCATAAAGTTATATCAAATGGATGTCAAGTGTTCTTTTCTTAATGGTTTCTTAGAGGAAGAAGTATATGTGGCTCAACCCCCAGGTTTTGAAAGTTCAGAATTTCCTAATCACGTTTATAAACTTGACAAAGCGCTTTATGGTTTGAAACAAGCCCCAAGAGCTTGGTACGAGCGCTTGCCAAAATATCTTTTAGAAAATGATTTTAAAAGGGGGTTGATCGACAAGACTCTTTTTATCAAAACCAAAGGAAAGGACATTTTGGTTATTCAAATCTATGTTGATGATATATTATTTGGTGCTACTAACACATCTTTGTGCAAGGAATTTTCTGACATCATGTGCAGTGAATTTGAGATGAGCTTGATGGGTGAACTCAACTTCTTTTTGGGATTACAAGTTCATCAAACCAAGAAAGGGATCTTTGTCAACCAAATCAAGTACACTAAGGATCTCTTGAAGAAATTCAAGATGGATCAATCCAAAGCAGCCAAGACTCCCATGAGCTCAACATTGTCTCTAGATCAAGACAAGACTAGAACAAGTGTCAATCAAAAGGAGTATCGAGGAATGATTGGATCTTTATTATATCTCACGGCTAGTAGACCTGACATCATGTTTAGTGTTTGCATGTGTGCTAGGTTTCAAGCTGATCCTAAAGAATCTCACCTCGTGGCTGTGAAGAGGATCTTTCGATATTTCAATGGCACTAAGGAGCTTGGACTATGGTACCCAAAGCAAAAGGATTTCACTTTAATTGGATATTCTGATGCAGATTTTGCAGGCTATAAGGTGGATAGGAAGAGCACATCAGGATGTTGCCAATTCTTAGGAGCATCTTTGATCAGTTGGCACTCAAAGAAGCAAAACTCAGTTGCTCTGTCCACTGCAGAAGCCGAATACATTGCAGCTGGAGCCTGTTGCTCCCAAATCCTTTGGATAGCTCAACAAATGCGAGATCTTGGCATCAATCTCAAAGGTATTCCAATTAAGTGTGACAATACAAGTGCCATCTCTATCACTAAGAATCCTGTTCAACATTCAAGGACCAAACATATTGATGTAAGGCATCATTTCATTAGAGATCATGTCGAAAAAGGTGATGTGTCCATATCTTTTATTTCTACTGATTATCAATGGGCTGACATTTTTACTAAGCCTTTGGCAGAGGACAGGTTCACGTTCATAAGACGAGAGATTGGGATGCTTAACAAGGATGCACTTTCGTAGGGGGAGCTTTCCCTTTACGAAAGATAAATTCTACTTAGTGTCAAGACCCTTGAGAACTATGTCAAGGTGTGTGAACTAAATGATGGATTACATATATCGGATCATATATTTTTGGTTAATATCTTTTTAGATATTTAATCAATTATATTTGTTTTAATCGGATTTCAAAAATTGCCCTTTTAGTGATTTTCTTAACCGTTAAAGATATTTTATTTTTGGAACTAGATTTTTTGGTTATTCAGTTCGATTTTTATGGGAACATTTGAATTTTGAATTGGAAATTTTTTCAAATTGGCAATGTGATGATTTCTTTCCTTGGAACTCTAAACCCGTCCCATCACTCCCTCTACTTAAACCCAAACCTGTACCCGATTACATCACAAACTCAGAACTAATCCAAACCCCTTCACCTTCTCCCTCTTCAACCTCTCAATCTGTTCTAAGAAAACCCTAGCCGATTTCCTCCATGGCACCCAAGACCAAGAAAGCTGTCACACCCAAAAGACTTGGCGCCACCCCCAAGGGACGCCAGGCCACTGCTACCTCTCCCACACCTGAACCCGCTCCTCAAGCCATTGTCCCAACTGTCGTCCAGAGCACCATCGCTGAGAGCACGACCATTGTTCCCAAGAGCTCTCAAAAGCGCTCTGCTAAGAAGCCGCTCAGTGCTAAACAAAAAGGGAAGAGGAAGATTTTGGCTGAGGAAGTGGACGAGGAAGAGAAGGAAGAGGACCTAGACGCCACCCTGGAGAGAGATGCTGCCAAGGAAGCCGAGGAGGAAGCCTTGAAGAAGAAAAAGGCTGATGAGGAGGCCGAGCTTGCTAGGAAACTGGCAGAGGAGGAAGCTGAGCGGATTCGGAAGGAAGCCGAAGCCGAGGAGGTTCCATCCGAGGAGGAGCCTGAGGAAGAAGAAGAAGAGCAAGAGGATTCTGGAGATGACGAGGAAGCTGAAGGAGATGAAGCGGGGTCCGGTGAGGACTCGGGGTCTGAGGAAGAGGAGGAAGAATCTCCCTCTCCTTCTCCTCCTTTTCCCCCATCTCCAAAGAAGCGGAAAGCCCCTGCTGCTGTCAAGCCTCCATCCCCCAAGCGTTCCAGGAAGGGCACTGTCAAGAGTCTTGTAGCGCCTGTCAAGAGAGCTGCTCCAACAGTTGCTCGCAGAAAGAATGCCGACCCCCCGGCCTATATCCAGGTAAATCAATCCTTGCCCTCCTCTTGGTTTCAAGATGCTGAGACTGCTGGTAAGTGGGTAGACGAGTTTAGAACTCGTAAGATTAGCTGTTCTGATTTTTTGGATTTTGAGTTCTTCGAAGCTTTGAAGTTACCATGCATTGAGCTCCTCAAAAAATCTCCAGCCTGGACCCTTCTTAACCTTGAAACTGTCTACTACCCCCAGCTTACACGTCTGTTTTACATTAATCTAAAAGCCAAAAATGACACCAATGGTTGGTCTTTGGAGTCTGTTGTCAAAGGGGTTAGAATCTCTCTCAACTCCAATGATTTTGCAGATTTCCTTGGCTTACCTACCCCAGTTCCACCCTCTGAAATACACCCCTCAAAAGAGAATTGCATCATCCTTGCCCGAGCCAAGTATCTCCTACCCGAAGCATCCAACAGCACTTCAAAGCAACTCACCCACTCATCCCTAACCCTTGAGGCAAAAATTATTTTCAACATCATTGTTCGATGCCTCTTACCCCGTCTTAACTCTGGCTCACTCCTTACTGACAATGCCATGGTCCTGCTCTACCGCTCTTAAATGGCCTTGACCTTGATCTGGCCAACACTATCCTTGGGACCATGGCTCATGCCAGAAAAGCTAGAAAAGGCTCTCCCCTCCCCTTTGCTACCCTTTTGACCCCTCTCTTCAAAGCTTCTGGAATTGATGTCAAAAATGAAGAACAACTGCGTCATACAGGTAAGTTCGACTCTAAGGACCTTGAAAAGATTGGCATCACTCGGTCTCCCCAAGAAACCTTGAGTCTTGCCACTCCTTCAAAAGCCTTTCCCACTGCTCCAGCTTTCGATGAACGCATGGACAACCTAGAGTTGGGCTTGGAGGAAGTTCGCCTGGATATTAAGGAGCTGCAGAAGGAGATGATGACGGAGATGAGCGGGATTTCCAAGATGCTGGAAGGACTGTGGACGAGGCTCACTGATGATGCTCTGGATGACTAAGCCTAAACCCTAACCCACCCTATCCCACCCCTGAAACTTGTTACATTGCTGGTTTTTTGGAAACGTTTTCAAAACTCTTGGTGACTATTTTGGTGACTGTTTTACCTCCGCCCTTTATTGAAAGACAAAAAGGGGGAGACGATCTGTGGTGTTTTAGACTTTGAAAACCTATGCTTAAAGGTCTTGGAAGACCTTGGTTTTTGAATTATGGTTTTCGAGGTTCCGGTTTTTTGCATGCTTTAAAATTATTGATCCAACATTGGTCTAACCCTTGCAGGTACTTAGTCTGATTTCTATTTTATTATCTATGCTTGACTAAGTTGCATGGATGCACAGGTTTTGTCTTTCATCAAGGAGGAGATTGATAACTCCCTCCCTTGATGAAAATCGGAATAAATGTTTCAAAGGCTTTGACAGGATGTTTGTGTCAAAGGCCTTGGAACAGTAACAGTTGATGAAACACAAAACCTATTTATATAAGTCCGTATATTATTTAATCTTATTATATACCTCCTTTATATTATATATATATATATATATGTTTGACTAACCTTTTCAGGAAGTATTTCGAGATTATATCTTTCCTTTAGTACATATTGAGGAGATCAAATTCAAAATAGATCATGGCTTCGGAGTATCCATAAATAGAAGATTCAAGATCAAGCCATGATTTGAAAGAGCCGTTGATGAAGATCTGGTGTTGAAGACCCTCACGCTCCATGCTCTTATATAAAGGAAAGGAAGAAGAAGACAGAGACAACAAGTGCTACACGAGCTTTTATTCATTCAAGCAATATCTGTCTTCCAAAGTGTCTCTCTGCTAAGCGCTCAAGAGTTTGTTGTTTATTTCAAAGCCTTTGAGAGTCACTGTGAGCTTATAGGATATATTCATTTATAGTGTTACTCGAGAGTTTATAACTCGGGAAGTTACACTAGGCTATTGATTTGTGAGAGTAAGAGGATTGTACTAGATAGCTGAGAGGGGTGGGGCTCTTCTAGATTGGTCTAGGACTCCAAGGGAACGTGAGTTGACTAGATTACAATTGTATAGGAGAGAGGCTTCTCGGTGAGCTATTAGGATCCTAAGCTAGGCGAATCAATAAAGCCTTTTGAATCCTAGGGTTGTGGAAGAACCCTAGGCGGGGACGTAGGCCAAGTTCGTGCTGAACCTCGTAAACAATTACTCGTGTTCTTTACTTATTGCTTTACCTTAGTTCCGCACTTGGTTCGATTGTCTAACTTTGTGATTCAGGTTAATCTCAAAGGGTTTTATACGAGCTCCAAAAGTCTTGGGACTTTCTGCGAAAAACGGGCATACTCTATTCAACCCCCCTTCTAGAGTATTTCTTTATTACATTGTTTTATATTATCGAACCTTCACAGATATTTTACACGACGTTATGCTCCTGTGTTCTCAGTTTTGTTGGTGAGCCACCCTACCTTTCTCCTGTTTTACTCTGTCAAACAGTACAAAGTATGCTTACAAAAGAAAATAATTTCTCTTTCCTCTTTGCCTTGTAGGGCTCATAGTGCAGAACCATCTTATAGCAGCGATCGATTTTATTTATCGCCACAATGATTGTTTCTTTGATATCATGTTACTTTCTACTGTAAGTAATACCATCATCCCCGTGTACAAGTACCGCCCTAAAATATTGTATTAATTTTCAGACAAACTTGCTTCAATTTTGCCTCCCTGGTTTTTCTGACCATATTTCTTAGCTTCTCGTTTTCCTGAAAATTCAACTAATGCGGAGTTATTTTTTCAGGTAGCTACAATCAGTCAGTTTTTCATTTCTTATACTATTCGGACCTTTGGTGCTCTCACATTTGCCACTGTAATGACTACATGAAAGGTAACGCTGACAGTTTCTACTCCATAATGACTGCTGCCTCCATATATAGCTGCCTGATTAGTTGTTTATATCTAACTTCCAGTTGGTGAGCATCCTGCTATCGTGCTTGTGGTTTTCCCATCCCTTAAGCCCTGCACAGTTGATTGGCGTTGTAAGTCTTGGAGGTCAACCTCCATTGTTTATCTTTTTCTAGGAACGCTCTGGAGGCCAATCTGTTAACACTGTCAATTCTTTGATCAGGTCATTGTGTTTGGTTCACTTTATGTGAAGAGCTTCTTGCGAGAAACAAAGCATCCATCTCCTAACAACGTAGTACAAGAAAGAGCTTTAAGTCCTCCGAGGCTGCGCCATGATACTAAACTATTAGAAAATGTTTAGCCGTTTCTTTTCCCATTGAAGACAGTTTGAAACAGTCCTCATGCGCGTTGCTTTTACTGTAGAAGGTATGGGATCGGAATGCTGGTATTAGTATATTCAGCAAGGGCAGAGGTAGATAGGTTTAGCAAAAAGAGTTCTTTCTACCTAATATAGAAAAAATATACAATTGTGGAGCAAAATTTTGTTTTCCTTTCCCTTTCCTTATGTAGTTATGTTGTTTCCTTTCTCTTCACCACGAATTATATGAGATACTATACATGTCCCTTGTGCATATTTCTGCTAAAGGGCAGAGTAGTGCGAATGGTGTTGACTTTGATGAAGATTTTGAAGGGAATATTTATGATGATAAAGAGTACCAAGATATCATTCTTTAGGTCATGCCTCTAGTGCAAAATAACTGAAATCAGATATGCACATGAGGATCAGAAGTTCTGATATTCATTGTCCTATTTAACCTTGAAGGTTTTGCACCAAAGCCTATTAGCTCAAAATGGTAGAGCAATGTGCCTACACACAATGATGCGGGTTCAAATCCCGCATAGGCTATCTATGTCGCATCTCTTTTTATGTTTCTCTTTGTGAATAAGAGTATAAGTTGTAAAAATAAAATTGTAAAGTGCAGTTGTGCAAATTTAAAGTGAAGTTGTGCGACTTTAAAGTGCAGTTGTGCATCTTTAAAGTGCAGTTGTGCAACTGCGGTTTTTAAAAAGTGCTGACGTGAAAAAAAAAGAATTTTTTAAAAAAGTGCTGACACAAACCTCCTTTCACCTCCAGTAGCTTATAGGAACAGAAAGGGAAAAAGGCATAGACAACAAACCCAAAAAAAAATCGTCAATTTAATAGGAAGGTATAACATGTTAGAAAACAATTGAAAACTTTTTACACTGAAGTTTCCAAATTTCACCATGGAATATAAGCTTCTAGAATTCTTAATGTTCAGTTTTAAGAAAAACTACCTTTGCTCTGGCAAAGGCCTTTGATGGCTTACAGATTAATGAAAAGAGTGTGAGGTCAATGTCATTTGAGCAGCTTGCTCATTCAATATAATCTAGAGAAACACTGCAGGTTGTAAAACCTTTGCTTGATTGGTTGGACATCCGCTTCAGACTCTCAATCACTCATCCGGATGCAGTTTTCAGCGATAGAGGAGAGCTTGAAATGGGACGGCCCAGATCATTCCTTAAAGTTGTCATGCTTCTTCCCTTTAGCATTCCTCCCAGCCCTCTGTTTCCTCCCTGATGGAGAAGCCCAAAGCCCAACAGTACCGGCTGTTGCTGTCATAACCTGGAAAAACTACCCAGATCCTTCTGCAGCTCTCTTTCTCAGCATTCCCACATTCAATCCTTGGATTCTAAAAAAGCGCATCAGAAGTTCACACAAAAGCGCATTAGTCAGACATAAACTTCCTTGGATTCTAAATTTTTTATTAGTATACAACATATATACAACTAAACTGATGCACTATTTTTATTGCCATGATCAACATGATCTTACTTTTGCTCAACGATAGATTATATTTACACAACAATTGAGACTTGTGAAATTGTGCTCAACATGATCTTATTGTTTCTCAATATTATTTTATAGTTGATCCATAGATTATTGCACAATATGGTCTTATTTTTGCTCGTCAATAGACTATAATTGCACAACATGTGGGATTGGTGGAATTATGCTCAACATTTTCTTATTTTTTGTAAATATAATTTTATACTTTTTTAATAGATTATTGCACAACATCATCTTATTTTTGCTCATCAATAGACAATAATTGCACAACATTGGAAATTGGTGAAATTTTGCTCAACATCATCTTATTTTTGCTCAACTATATGTTATTTTTGCACAACAATCGAGACTTGTGAATTTGTTCTCAACATGATCTTATTTTCTCTCAATATAATTTCATACTTTCTCAATAAATTATTGCACAACATGCTCTTATTTTTGCTCATCAATACTTTATTTTTGTACAACATTCGAGACTTGTGAAATTGTGTCTCAACATGATCTTATTTTTTGTAAATATAATTTTATACTTTTTTAATAGATTATTGCACAACATCATCTTATTTTTGCTCATCAATAGACAATAATTGCATAACATGGGGGATTGGTGAAATTTTGCTCAATATCATCTTATTTTTGCTCAACTATAGGTTATTTTTGCACAACAATCGAGACTTGTGAATTTGTTCTCAACATGATCTTATTTTCTCTCAATATAATTTCATACTTTCTCAATAAATTATTGCACAACGTGCTCTTATTTTTGCTCATCAATACTTTATTTTTGCACAACTAGTGGTGAAAATTAGTGCTGACACTGATATTAGTCACAATTAGTGTTGACACTGATATTAGTTACACTTAGTGCTGACACTGATATTAGTTCCAATTAGTGGTGAAAATTTGCTCAACATGTTGAGAAATACCATATTGAGAAGCAATACCATGTTGTTTCTCAACATGGTATTGTTTTTTTTAAGTAAACAATAATGATAAAATCTAAAATTTGATGAGTACCGATGACAGAATTGTGCTGACATATAAAAAAGAATACACAAACTTGTCTTATTACATGATAAAACCTAAAATATTATTCTATAATATTGAATTAATGTTTAATATGGAACATAAAATGTCTAAGATATAATCTTTCCTAGTAGTAATTTTATATAGTATCTATGACAGAATTGTGCTGACAGCTTTATTTTGAATGCTTTATCCTTCTCTTGAACTCTCCTATTAAAATCTTTCTATTACAGGGTGGTCTTCCTGCTCTCAAAAATCAGTAGGCGGTCCCTCTGTCGAGCAAAGAAGAAATCCAGTTACACCATTGAAAATCAAGGCAAATGAAGAAAAGGAATGAACTAAAATAGGGGTGTCAAACATACTAATAAGCTATCAAGTATGAATTTTAGTTTCAAAGACCAAACATAATTAACTTGCCTCTGCACAGAGAAGAAAATAACAGTGATGACAACACCAACAGTTCAAATACAAGAATAGTGAATATGCAAATACAAGATGGAAGTGTGCAAATACAAGAAGAGAAAATTTGTGCCGAAGGCACAAATTTTCAGGCTCCTTGAAGAATCCACATGCAAAGTTCAAAATTGCTCAGTAGTGCCCCATCTCCTTGAAGTGTGCCCCATCTCCTTAAAGTGTGCAAATACGCTAATAATAATGTTATTATTAGCATTATATTAATAATGCAAAGTTCCTGATTGTTTGCAGGTGTAAAGGAGACCCCACTACCACTAACTGAAGGAGCACGTTGTTGTTGCTGCTGTGGACGATTTTATGAGTATGCACCCCTTAAACTCAATCTAGCACCTCTTCCCATCTATGAAGAGCAACCGAGTATTAGAACATAATGATAAACCAATCAAGCTGCCCTGCCCAAATTGACACTGAAATATGCACAAATAGACACTGAAATCCAACCTCTTTATTGTTAATAAAGGGGAGAATAAAATCGATTAACTATTGGCTGCAAGGTTCTATCTAGAATTTCCAAAAGCATCAACAAACTTTTGCAAAGATTGTGAAACAATGGTTATTAGTTATCAAGGACATTAGCTTACAAAGGTGAAAAAAACAAAAAGATACCACAAGCTTTATGGCTTTGTAGGGACAAAAGAAAACTATGAACTTTTAGACGACTGATTGCACACTGCTCATATAAACCATCATTTAAGTTTCATTTTCATCAACATTAGATTTGGCTTCTATGCTGCAAGATTTCGCTTCTATTCCAAAGTAGCTAGTATAGGAAGAGGATCAACATTAATGCTCAAGTACACAAATCAAGCAATTTCATCCCAACTTCAATCCAACTGCAGTACACAAATCCAGTACACAAATCAAGCAATTTTTTCGACATTCGAACCAGTAAATTGAAAGCTAGAAGCGCACCATACTCAAATTCAATATTTCGTTACTGTTTCACAACTTCAATCCTTCAAGAAACTTAATCGGACTTACCTAGATTAGAGACATAAGGCAGCAGCAGCAACTAGTACTCCTTCCCGGTAGCAACAGCAAGGGGAGATCGAAACATCAGCAACAACAACTGGAATAGGAACATCAGCAACTAGAATTGGAACATCAGCAACTGGAATTGAAACCTAGCAACTGACGAACAAAGAAGCAATTACTGAACAAACAGAGATGAAACCTAGCAATAGATTGGAGAAAGGAGACCTTAGCAGTGAGCAATATTGATTCATCATCCCAAGCTCTCCTCGCAAGCGAGAACAGACGAACGCCGAGCGTCAAAAATCTATTAAAATTTGCGCCATTGGCGCAAATTTTCCATCAATTCAAGGCAGCGTTGGATGTAGTTTGTAATACTTACCTGATTCCGTATAAGAGACGCCGAAATCGGTGGTTTTGATGATATCGAAGAGATGATCGGCCCTAAATCCGTTGAATCGCCGTTGAGCAATCCGCGAGAGAGAAAGAGAGAGCATGCGGAGAGGGAGAGCCGGAGGAGAGAGAAACGCATGTGGGAGAAGGGAGGAGGTTTATATTTAGGACATTTCACAAATTTGTCCCAAAACGTGGACATTCCACCAACTTGTCCCTATTTCGTGGCTATTTCGCAAATTGCCCCTTTATTAAATGACCAAATTCACACGATATACTATGGTTTGATATAATATAGATTTATTTAATTAAATAAAAATAAGAAATAGCCCAAAAATAATTTGGGGTATTTCAGTTGTAAACCAGCCTTCACTGTTTGGCCACCAATAAAGTCTGTCTGTAAACTAATTGCTTGGAAGTGGGATGTCGATAATTTCTTTTAAAATGTTTTGGGGTAGGTTAGCATACAGTTTCTCCTCCCACCATTTCCCCCCTATTATGTATTCATTCACCATCTTATTGATGTTACCAATTGGTGAGCAATCTTCTCTATTAATAAGAGGTTCAGTTGTCAACCAATTATCCATCCAGAATTTTATTGATTGTTCATCGCTAATAGACCAAATTAACCCAGTTTTAAACTTATCTATTAGTGGGTATAATTTGGACCATTGCCAGAACGCACCTTTTTTCGTTTATAGTTTAGAAGGTGAGATGTTTTAAGGTATTTATATCAAATTATTTTAACCCATGAGTTATCCGGTTCAGCCAATATTTCCAGAGCAATTTCATTTGGAGAGTTTCGTTCATGGGACGTATTTTTTGAAGTCCTAGCCCACCATTTCTTTTGGGCCTGCATATTTTGCCCCAACTAAATAGTGGACGATATTAAATATCCTTATTCCAGAAGAAGGTTATGTTCACCTGATCTAGTTCTTTGTGGATTGAGCTTGGTAACACAAAGTCTTGCATTGTGTAAAGCGGTTTGGCTGCAAGGTTTGTTTCAATCAAGACGGCTCATTCTTGTTGTGAAAGTGCATTTGCTCTCCATTTACTCAATTAGCCTTTTGATTTACATACCATGTCCTCAAATGTTTCCCTATTTACTCTCCCATTAATGATTGGACAACCTAAATATTTTTCCAATGATTTTTTTTTTGAAATGCTAAGACATCTTTCAAATTTCGCTGTCCTATTAGGCGTTATACCCACTGTTGTTTGGAAAGAAGAATTATGGTAATTAACCTTTTGACCGGATATTTGACAACACTCATCAATTGTCTGCTTCGTGTTTTGGCCTGCTGTTATACTTCTTTTTGTAAAAATTATAATATCATATGCGAAGGTAAGAAATGGAATATGGGAACCGTCTCATTCAAATCGGAAGTCAATATGTCCACCCTCTAAGTTACACTCTCGACTTAGCCTTCTTGTGAGAATTTCGGCACCTAGTATAAACAAAAAGGGAGATAATGGATCCCATTGTCGGCAACCTCTCAATGGCTTGAAGAGTTCGGTTGGACCATTGTTAACTAGTACGGAGAAAGACACCATAGAGATGCATTCCATAATTCATTCCACAAAAGTAAGGTGGAACCCGAATTTTTCCAAAACCGCTTGTGTAAATCTCCATTCTACTCTATCGTATGTCTTCTCCATGTCTAATTTTATTGTCATCCATTCCTCCTTGCCTTTGCGGGTTTTGAATGAGTGAAAGATTTCATGAGCTATTAGGACGTTATCTTGTATGGCTCAGTCGGATACAAAGGCCCCTTGAAGAGGGTGTATAAGTTTTCCGGTTCATTTTAAAGTCTTTCAGTAATTATTTTTGATATTATTTTGTAGATTGTGGAGCATATATTGATTGGTCTATAATGTGTTGTCATTGTTGGATTTTCACATTTAGGTAATAGAGATATAAAGGTGTGGTTAATTTGGCGAAGAAGTTTTCTCGATAAGAAAAAACCCTTGACAACTTTGATAAGGCCTATATCTACTATATCCTAATCCTTTTTGTAAAATTCGGATGTCATCCCGTCAGGACTAGGGGATTTGTTATTACCGACATTGAAAACTGCCTGTTTAATCTCGCAATTTGTTGGTGGTTGAATAAGCATGTTGTTTTCTTCCCCTCTATAATAGAAGGTGTTATGAGGTCAATGTACTCATACATAAGTGCTTCATTAATCGGTTCTTTCCTGAATCGCTTCTCATAATCTTTTCTGATCTCATTGTGGATGTTCTCTTCTCCTATGATTTGTGTTCCCTCAGTTGTTGAAATTATACGGATGATTTTTCGATTTTATCTCTCAGTCACTACTCTATGAAAATATGATGTGTTGGAATCTGAAAATTTTACGTGCTTCGTTTTTGCCCTTTGATTCCATTATTTTTTCTGAAATAATAATAGCTTATCTTTTTTCTTCAATAAATTTTTTCCTTGGAGCTAAATCCATTATTGTTTTGTTGGTGGTTTTGCATCCGAGTTTCCAATAGTTTCTCCTCAACATCTTGTAGTTGCCAAAATATATTCCCGAATGTTTTTGTTCCACTCCTTAGCCTTTTGTTTTATACACTAATTGGAACATAGCTAACCCTGGACATGTGGCTCACCAACATTGTTTGACGATATTGCAAAAGTCATTTCTTTGCATCCAAATGTTGTCAAATTTCAACGGGGTTGCTCTGTGTGTCATGTTCTTGTATAGATCAATGGTAATGGGGCAATGGTCTGATGACGAGAACGCACCATTCCTAGTTGCGAGAGATGGTAGGTATTGTAGAATTTGGTGTTGTACTAGCACACGATCTAATTTCTCTTTGGTGTTGCCCGGTCCCTCGGGTTTTTTCTTCCATGTAAATGGGTTCCCGAATGCTGGGATTTCGGTTAGAAGCCACTCATCCTTGAAGTGAGTTAGTTAAGATTAGACACTTTTTTCATTTACATTGCCCATGACGAGACATGGTAATGTTGCATCACGAATAATGTGTACTAAAGTGTTCTAGAACTCTTCTTTCTCACTCGAGTCCGGAAGAGCATAGACGAAAAGGATTATGAAAGAAAAGTTTTCATTTAGGTTAGAGTACTTAATCACAATGATTCTCGGGAGTTGTATCTCAAGAAAGATAGTCTCGTGCGCCATAAGATGTGCTTTCCATAGATCTCCAATACAACCAGATCAACCAATTGCAGGTGACCATATTGTGTTGTCAAATCCGGCACCTTTCCAAATTGTTTCATGTGGAATTTTCTATGTTTTTGTTTTACCTAGTGCTAGAATTTGAATATGATTATTTTTACACCATGTATTAATATTTGTCCAAAAGGTTGGTTTGGCTATACCCATGCAGTTCCAATAACTTACTTTCATGTTATCTTCTTCGTAGCTTTAGCGAAAACGGATAGGCCCCAAAGCAAGTTTGTTTTGACAAAATTTTCTTTTAAATAGATACACAATATATAAATCGGGTGATTAGAGAAAATGAGTTTACAACTAGGCTCACCCAAGCTGAACGAAAAAATAAATTTCGACTCAGATTGAGGAATGTTATCTCTATCAAGAAATATAGAAATTGATCCCTTCACAATAACAATCAGTTGTTCTCTATGCTTGATAATGATTAAGTATCCCAACAAGCAATGCTTGTAATTAACAAAAACATACCTATAGTCCTTATGAAGACGTCCCTTCAGTCGGGGAGACACTGGAGAGAGCCCAGGCATGCCACGATTGTATTTCCTTGATGTTAAGTTAGCACATGCAACCTCCACAAGTCGCATCGACTGCCAACTCACCACGGGGCGAGGTGACAGGAGCAACAACAAGGGAGCACCTGTGGCTAGCGTCGTGTTGGAATAACTCAGGGAGTCCTTGTTTAAAGTCGAGTGAGGATTTTTTCCATCATCATAAGAAAAAGACGCAAAGGTCTCAAAAGTGATCATCAACGTCCTCCCCTTGGTTGTATCATTAGGGAGTATAGTCCAATCAGTAGTCCTCTTTACATCCCTTTTGACACTTAAGATTATACACTCTTTTTCCTTGAATAGGTAAATAAAGAGCGACCATTTCGAGGTTCAAACCAAGGACCTATGGGTACTACCCACAAGTCCTTTCCGGTGAGCCATTCCGAAATGGTTATACACTCTTTTTCCCCATCAAGGCAAAATGGCCCTTCAGATTTTCAAAGCTTTAAGCTTGTATTCAATCCCTTTTGGGTTTTGAGTTGTGGACTAGTAAGAACAACTTTCAGTAGAAGATACCGTCCGGTATACATATCTTTACCATCGCAACGAGGATCGTCTAGTCCGCAATTGTAGTCCATATCATAGTCCAAATTATCTCATTGGCTATATTAAAATTTCTAAGTATTTTCTTAAATAAGTGTCTGTACCTTATAATTTATTTTAATGCTTATCGGCCAATGAAATTAAAGGGACCATAAAAATGGACTACGACGTTAGACTAGACGATTTTCACCATTACCATCGAGGGTTGTGACATTAAATACCCTGCTATATGCGCAACGAGAAATGACTACCATTATGTTATGTTATATAGTTCTTTTTTTTTTTTGTAAAATGGGAAATGTCGAGGTATGGGTTAAAAGAACTCTTTGGCTGATTACAAAAACAAAGGATCTAGCTCTTGGCAGTGGTCCAAGTTGTCTGCTCTAATCGATAAGTTTAAAGAGGGGCTTATTTGGTCAGTTGGAGATGGGCGAGCTATTAAGTTTTGGACAGACAATTGGATCTCAACCTCACCTCTATCAGACAGGGAAGAATGCCCTCAAAGTTACAATCAAGACGAAACTGTTAGTGATTATATTCTGGGGGGTAAGTGGTGGACAAAAAAGCTTCAAGAGGCTCTCCCAATTGATATAGTGCATGAGATCCAAGATATCCCCCTACCTTCCTCGACTATGCAAGACCGCTTATATTGGTGGCCGGACAGAGAAAGCTGGATTACTACTGCCAGTGCATATAAATTGATTACAGCTCAGTCGGCTCCACTTCCAGACCGCAATGTTTGGATTTGGAAGATTAACACTCCTCCGAAAGTTAAAAACTTTCTTTGGAAGATCGCTCAGGATGGCCTCCCAACTGCTTCTAGGCTGTCCAACAGGGGTGCTTCGGTCCCACCTACCTGCTCTATGTGTAATGCGGCACCTGAGGACGAGGTCCATCTGTTTCTGGAGTGTTCCTTCATCCAAGCGATACACCAGCTTCCGCCTCAAGATCGGCAACAAATTGTCTGCTTGATTGCATAGTCCCGGGATATTAAGCCCATCCTATCTACCCTTGGGAAGAGCCTTCCTTCTTCCGCTCTGACCAACCTCGCTTTCTCGTGGTGGACGACATGGTGTGTCAGGAACAAACATCTGTTTCAACAGGCTGCAATCCCGCAAAAAGAAATAGCCCTACGACTGATCAAATCCCATATAGATAACTGGAATAAGACATCGGTTGTTGAGGCTGACTTTGAGGAAGACTTTCGCCCGCTTCGACAGTACCTTGTCAAAAAACAAAGTAAGAATAAAAAAACAATTTCCTGGCGGAAACCTCCCCTGGGCACTTTCAAATTAAACTTCGATGGTTCAACGCTTTCTAACGGCGAAAGCTCAGCAGGAGCCATTATTAGGGACTGGGTTGGTCACCCGATTTCAGTACACCACCAACGCATGGGCAAGCAAAATCCACTCAAAGCAGAAGCCTTAGCTCTTAAACTAGGGATCCATCAGGTGCGGCAACTACATATAGGAAAGATCCAGATCGAAGGCGACAGCAAGATTATCATCGATCACTTAAATAGGAAATCCAAATGCCCTTGGGAGATCGAACTAATATTGTCGGATGTTCAAGTCCTGCTATCGACTATGGAAGAAGTAGATTTCTTCCATGTTCCTCGCATGGGCAATAGAGTGGCGGATAAGGTTGCACACCTTAGCCACTCTGCACGAGAAGTCGATATTAAAGACGATCCAGGTCTCCTTGACCTCATCCGCAAGGATGCTGCCGGGTAGGGTCAACCCACCCGAATTCTTTCCTTATCAAAAAAAAAAAAAGAACTCTTTGGTTGATTCTAAGGAACCCTTTAGGTAGCATGGCATAATAGGTGGGGTCTTATTTTCTTTTATCATCTTTAAAATGTACTTTTTAAAAAGCAATAAAATAAAATACTTCTATTAAAATATTATGTTTTCCTCTAAATACCGACATTAATATAATATAACCTTTCAAAAAGAAATGACAAATCGTATGCGAAAGCTTTATTGAAAAAATATTTAGTATGCGAAAGAATGTATGTGAGGAATAAAAGGAAAAAATTGAAAAAAAAAACATTATAAAATTAAAAAATAGCAAAAAAAATGTATATTGAACTCATTAGTCCAAACTATCAAAGCTGCCGAAAAATAATCTCAACTATTTACTTGAATGCAGAAAATATAGCTATATTCAAATTCAAATAATTACAAAAAAATAGCCTAAATAATTTTTATTCTCAAAATCTACCACTTCTCATAAAAAAAATGTCTCATTGTCATTATTATTTATTAGTTAAATTCATCACTGAATTAATTATATAAGCTACCTTATATTATATAAATTTTGTAAATAAATAAATTTTTAAAAAAAGCTACTAAAAAATATCACAAGATATTTATTTTTCTTAATAAAAACTTAATTTATCTTCAACCCACAATCTATTTAATGCTCAAATAAAAACCATTGTTGGGTGAAATAAAAAAATGCGCGCCCTAATTGTTAGGTTTAAACTAATAAGTATAATTCCTGCTTAACTGTTTTTTTCTGCTAGTATTGCTCAAAAGATAATAAATTTAAGTTATATTTATATGATTTGAGATAGTTTTTATAATTAATTCAGTTATATGAGTTTAGATAACAACAATTAAGTGTGATATTTTTTAATATAAGAAGTGCTATTTTTTTAAATAAAAATTATTTTGGAAAAATTTTGTAATTAATTTGAATTTGAATGCAACTTAAGGTTCACTTACAAGAGTTATATGTTTCGTATTCAATATTTAACTCTTGTACGTAATAAGTTCACTTACTTTTAATGTTTGTAAATGTGATTGATCTGTATAACCCAATACTCAATTAGAATTTATTAAAAAAGAAAAGTAAACTTTATTTCCTTCTTTTTCTTCTCTTTTGAAGGAAAAATATAATAAAAGACAAATCATTCTTGTTTTATTAATTAGATTATATGTATTCCAACAAAAAGAAATGAATAATGAATTACCTAATTATATAAGAGGTGGTTTTGTGAAAATTTTGAATTATAAAGGGTGGTTTTATGCAATGTATGGGTTTATAAAGTTCTTTTATTTATGGGTTAAATATTTTTGTTTACATAATAAAATGATTCTTTTATGCAAAGTTTTATAAATAATGGATGGAAATAACAAATATTTTGAGTAGTTTAAAAAAAAATGGGTCATTTTATTCTAAAACTTTTAGAATAATTAGTGATTTTATGCTAAAAATTTGGAAATAATGTGTGCATTTGTTAAATTTTAAAAAATAAAAGTGGTTTTTGTCACTTTTGTGCTAAATTTAAGTAAATAATGGGTAGTAATTAAGCAAATAAATGGTGAGTTAGCGGAATTTCCCTTTAAAGTAAAATATAGATATAACAATTTAAATTATCTTAGGGTTCGTTTGGTTAGCTCTCTACTTCCCGGGAAGTTTAAAATCCCAGGAAGTAGGAGTCAATACATGTGTTTGGTATGTTTTTTAAAAATTAGAAAACCCAGGAATTTCAATTCCTAGGAATTTAAATTCCCATGAAATGGTGGAATTGAACTTACCATGGAGGGGGTAGGTAAGATCTACTTCATCCATTCTTTTTTTCCAAATCTTCTATAAAATTTATTTTTTATAAACAAAATCACCAATTTGTCCATATAGATTTTGATTTTTAAACAAAAAGCAAAGGTTACAAGAGTAATTTTAATTAAATTACTATGAAAATTCCATGTTTAACCAAACAAAACATAGGAATTGAATTTGAGGGAAATTATTTTCAACCAAACATATTTTTACATTTCCCATGAAGTAGAATTCATGGGAATTACAAATCCCGGGAAGTTACTTCCTGGGAAGTCTACTTCCCACGTTTAACCAAACGAGGCCTTAAATATTCTATATGAATTAATTAAGTCCATAGTTTTGCCTATTAAATATTAATTCTCACTAGCTATTTCAATCAAATACCTGCCCCACCATGTGGCATGCATATATCCACAGCAAGTTGAGGATCCTTTTTCATCAAACTCCTAATTGGGTGTAATTTGTTTGTATTTATTTCATTTTCAAATAGATAATTCTCTCTATATAGTACTATCACAAAGTTTACCTTATATATAGTTTAATGATAAACACCTCTTACATTAGTTGTTAAATATGATATATGCATTACTAATTATTTGATATCTTGAATTGGTAAATAAAGAGCAGCCATTCCGGTGTTCGAACCGGGGATATATGGGTACTACCCACAAGTCCTTTCCGGTGAGCCATTCCGGAATGGTTTAATTATTTTATATCACAAATGAGAGGGATAGTGTAATCTAGCTAGGTTGTTTAGTAAAAAAATTGCCTATTCATTATTTAATGTACGTCATAAATAAAAGGAAAAGATAATTTGAAGTCACAATGAGAGGCATTGTACTTTAGGTTTAGTAAACATTGCATATTCATGATTGAAGGCATGAGTAAAAGAAGAATATATGTGTGTTAGGTTTATTGAACAAACATACCACATTCATAATTTAAGGTAACATGCAGTATGTAAGAGAAGTTATTGTACATACTTTGTTAGGTTATTTACCAAACATAGCACATTCATGGTTCAAAAAACCGATCACCAATTCGAAAATGTGTCACACATATAATTCTGCTAGAGTAATATATATATATATTCATGGTTTAAAACAAGGTAAACGTACTAATGTGCCATAAATTGATTTAAATACGTCCATAAGATATGATCAAAACAAATTTAAACTTAACACTATAAGATTGATCAAGCATCAACTACCTCTATATATAAGCAAGGGTTCAGGTGAGAACAATATTTTTCGGTGAGAACAAAAGAAAAGCAATTTGATTGGTAGATCTGATTTTTTAAATAAAAACAAAAAACTCTCACGCGCTTCCTTCTATCTTCTTCTTCCTTTGTTCACTGCTTTCTCTACCCGATCTCACTACAAAAACAAAATGCTTTTGCTACACCAGCTAGCAACGGCAATGAGATCTCGTGTCGAATATTAGACATTTGCGACGGAATTAGTGACGGCAATGTCCCCGTAGCAGAATTTTGAGAGGAAGCCAACAACATTAGCGATGGCAAGTGAATCCCGTTGCTACCCCTGACTTCCCATACCTTGAATTAGACACGACTTTGCCTTGCCGTGGCTAGCTGAAGTCATTTAGCTTAAAAATTAAAAATCCCCCAAATTTTCAGTATCCCCCAAATTTTCAGTCTCTCGAGTCGAGGGAGAACAACTTCACCTTTCTTCATTCATCTAAAATGGCGATAAGCTTGAATCTTTGTCCTCTACTCCACCATTGAAACCCTATCCTTTCCTCCACCACTGAAATTCCCGTCCTCGCCTGTCCATTTTCTCCGTCACCGCTGAAATCTCTGTCTCCTCCACAACAACAAGCACACAGTGAAGCGAGGTTGCAAACCCTTGAATTGAAGAGGTATGTTGGGTAATGTTTGAGTTTTGCAATCGATTTAGGGTTTTGATTTGAGGCCAAGTCTGCAAGAATTGGGTTTTCGATTTAGGGTTGTCGTTTTAGGGTTAGCTGAAGTCTTTAGCCACGACAATCGATTTGAGGTATGTTGTGCCTGTTTATGAAGTTCGGTGAGCTGTCTCTTCCTGACGGTAACTCTCACTCACCAAATCTAGATCTAAGGATCGCACAGCTGCTTGTGTCTCGCCTGCTCGAGTGCTAGCATGTTCATTCCGTCTTGTCGTCGGTAACTCTCCCTCTATCCCCTTTTGGCCTTGTTTTCTCAGTTCTATTACTCTTGCTTTCTTCAATCTTGCTATGAATGTTAATGAGTGAAAGTGTCAAGTTTTAGGGTGAGGATTTGTCCTGATTGAGGTTGGGGTTGGATAACTGGATCTATCGGGCTATGAATGGCCATTTGTAAATAATGTGGCTTGTTTCTTTTTCATTTTGAGGAATTGATTAGTTCACCAATCTGAAAGAAATTGTGCATAATTTTTTTGAGTACATAATAGCTAAGTTACTTGGTTATTCCAAGGTTTCATGCTATATAATATGTTAATATTTCTTCATTTTTAACCTTCTCAGCATGTTTTGATATGTTTCTGATTTTTGAACCGGTGATATCTTTGCTTTTTCATATACTTCAGACCAAGAATTTATTAGACCTATTAGTTCCAAAATGGGACAAAGAAGAGCTTCAACGATTCTATGATGCATTCCACAAGTATGGGGAAGATTGGAAGAAGGTTAGTTTTCAGGCCTTTCACTCTATTCACATTCTAGTATTTGCAAGTGTATGTAGTAGCTTGTGTTACAGATTCTATATGGAAACCTTTTGTTTTCTTGTAGTTCTTGTAGTTGAAGATTTCTTTTCTTGCAATATGTAATTATCAATTCTTAATTGTGCCTTACCTTCTACCCTGGTGAGAGTTTGTTGAGTTGTCTCCTCTTGACCGGGAACCTAAACCTTTGGTTGGGTTCCCCGTCAGGTCACACTGTGTTCTTGTTGGTCTCTCGTTCTTGGTCCTTCCTTTAGCTCTTCGGTTACTTCATTGCTTGTAGATGCTCTGTTGGGGTTTCTATTACAAGTTTGTCTCCTCTTTGCTTATTTGTTCTTAACTGGTGGGTGGTTAGATGTTATGCCTCTCTTTGTCTTTCTTTTGATCGTCGATCCTGGGGTTCTTCCTTGCTCTACAATGTCTCATATTAATTAATTTTGGGGTTGCTTTGATTTTCATCATCTTATCTATTGCTTTTTTCTCCTTTCCTTAGTAAGCTCCTATCTTTCTTGTGGTTCTATACTTCTATTGCTAAGGAGCTGCTATACCTTTGTTCTTCTCATCTATCCGTTTCGAGTTATTGGGTGGCTTGTGTTTTCTCCTTACATTATTGGTAACAATCGAATGTCGAACCTCGGGGCCTTTGATTCATTGGGATGCTTTGTTTCAATCGAACTTGGGGGTTTCCCTTCAGAGCATTGATGATGTATCCTTTTTTACAGATAAAAAATTGAATGATTTAACTGCTCATATAAGAACCTCTGTATGGAAGCCAAGTGCAAAATAGTTGATGGAAAACCTTTCCCAACTCTTTGGAATTTTCTGAAAGTCACGCTGTCAATAAGCATATATGGTTCTCTTGTAGTGCTGTGCATTCAAATGGCTTGATATCTTCTTATTGTGCACTTCCATTTTATTTTTTTTGACAAAGTGCACACTGCACACATCTATTTATTTTTTGCAATAAGTTACATACTTATTTTTGCAGATGACCAGTGCATACATAGCATGCCAAAGAGCAACTTCATTACTTTGTTCCGGTATTTTTAAGCTCTTCTTGTAATTTTATGCTTATTCATAGGGGATCACCAAACTGCTTGGGTCTCAATAAGAGGAAGCAACAATGAGAGATAGTCTAAAATGCATTGGTATAATAAAGCATGGAAGGTCAGTTTTAGAAGCTTTCCAAAGTAATTTTTATTGATGATCTACGGAATTTCTCTTCGGTTGCTTGATGTCTGTTTCTGTTCCTATTTACTAATCTAAAAACACAATCACATATTCATCTAAGAGGGGTAGAAAAGACTAATGTAAGGAGATAGAATGTTAGGAACATGTCACAATATCAACTTTAGAAGTGTGTTTGTTCAGTCACGGTCATACCAAATGATAGTATATCCACTGTTTTAGGATAAATTGAATCTTTTTTGGAAGTGATTGTAGAATAAAATGCTTAGCTTAAACATTTATCGGGACTACATCTTCCTGTAGTTAACCCTGTTGCTTGGATCACCTGGATGCGGGAAGATATCCCTTTTGTTGGCACTTTCTGGAAACATGACCAAATCTCTCAAGGTTTTTATGCACTTTCATTCACACATTTGTATCTATAAAGTTGTTTTGAAGCATGCTTACTCTATAGTAAAATTGAACTTATTCTATTTAATTGTTGAAATATATTCTGATCACATTTCTTTTGTTCGCAGTTTGATGGAAATGTTTGCTTCTCAATTTTTTATCCACCCTTGATGCCTCAAATGGACACGAGTTAGCAAGTGAGTATTGGCCTCCACCTTTCAAGGTTTTTTGTCTCTTCAATCATCACAGAGAATTGTTAGAGATCCTCATTTATATGCATTTTTTTTTGTCAAAAAAGGTTGAGCAAAATTTCTCAATAATCCTGTTAGTTAATTTGATATTCAGTGAGTCAGTTAGAAACGATCCAAGGTTCAAAGGTAACGTTGTGATTTTACTTTAACTTATTTTCTTGATTTCACAATATCCTGCAAACTTTTTGTCTTGGATACAGGTTTTTATAGGCCTACACTAGTATCTTCCTCAATATCACTATTCATAATTTTACTGGAAAAATATAATGGGGGAAATAAACTAAATAAGTAGAAAGCTCACAATAGTAGTGGCAACAGTAGTAGCTCGTGAAAATGTCAAAATTATACTATATTCAATGAATTTAGTTTCTAAATTTACAATGAGGTTGAAAGTAGGTTAACTAATAAAGTTAAATTGAATAACTAATAATAACTATATGTATTTAATTTTTTTTAATATTTTAAATTTATGAAGTTGAACTTTCAAAAATAAAAAAGTGTTAGCTAGCTTCACCCATTATATATCTTCATTATGTATGGTATACAAAATCACTTTCGATTATCAAAAAAATATTTGGGATGATTCATATTAGTCCCTTTTTCATCTTCCTTGCAATTGAAATTGTATTATTTTAGTTGTTCTGTTCATGATTATGATCAAGCATATATGATGGAGTATATGTCTGCCAAATTCGGTGCACCATATATAATTATGTAAGATAATTTAAGTTTGAATATATCATATAGTATGTTAAAATCACTATATATCCACCCACCCTATATTTTAAATGTATTAAAAGCTTATCAACCAACCATTACATTAATTAATTGTTTATTTCTTGATTTTCTATTATAGCCAACATCAAGTGCTCATCGCAAGGAGTCATTGGAGATGGAGTATTCTTACTATCGGATGAGGAAGTTGACAAAATTGATGAAGAAGAATCAGATAGACAACTGGAATGGCTAAGAGCTTAAGCTTAGCACGTAAATACATGCTTTTGGTAAATCCGAAAAATCTCAAGTATGTTACATACTCAAATGTTCTCAATGAAGTGAGGATTAGTCGATCTTATGACGTTGTATATAAGTTGATGTTAATGAGTTGATTTAATGCTTTGTGGATTTGCACTTTTGTATACTCTGATGTAATGATAGATGATTCAAAACTTGGTATTCAATTAGGTGTTTGAATGTTGTTATAGTGATCCAGAAAATGAAAATATACAGGTGCTATATGTAGGGACAAATTTCAACAATGGCAACGGCAAAAAATGTCATCACAAAAGGATACTGGGGTCTTGATTAGAAATGGCGGGTAAAAAAGGTGGGATTAATTTGCTACGGCAAGTGCCGTCGCAAAAAATAGAAGAAAATCAAATTTTTGATGGGAAATGGTTAAATATTTTGCAACGGCACATGGGGTCGCAAAAGATCGTAGCAAACCTAAGGGTGCATGTGTCGTCGCATAACCGTCGCAAACCACTATTTGCCACCCTAGAGTTAGCGACCCCTGTTTTGCTGTCGCTTAGCCGTCGCTAATGCTTTTTTGCGACGGAAAACCTTCTTTGAGCGACGGATTTTAGCCGTTTCTAATTCAAAATTTTTTTTTTGTAGTGTCTGTTCATTTCCCCCTAGATCTCGCTCCTTCCCCTACCTTGTGCCTGAAATCGATGCTGAATTTGTCACACCTCTCTCCCTCCTCGCTTCCTTGGGTATGAATCGACATCAACTATAATAACCGCTCTCTCCGACTGTAACCACAACTATCTCCGATCAGCAAACTACAACCACTGCTCTCTTCGATCTGCAAATTGCAGCCACCACTCTCTCTAACTACAAGGTCAAGCACCACGCCACTGGCGCAATCATGAAAAATTCGTAGCTAGTTAATTTTTGTGGTTAATAAAATAAATACTAGTGATTCATGAAATAAATAGTAGTGATTAATGAAATTAAATAGTGTGATCCATGAAATAATTTAAGGATATTCATAGCTAGTTAATTTGTTTTGTTCATTAAATAAATAGTAGTAGTTAATGAAATAAATAGTGGGAAAGTTTTGGTAGAATATCCATTTAAGATTTGTAATTAAGTAAATGTCAATTTTTAGTTGACAATTATGTAAATGTCCATAATTTTATCTTAATACCTAAACTACCACTCTTTTAATTTAACCTACTTCTCAAAACCCCTCTCTCACCTATCTAGAGAGCCGACTCTCTATTTCCCCGATCTCCATCAACCACACCCAATCTCCGTCAAAAGGTGGCCCTCTCGGATCGGCAAGAGCACATGAGGGACCTCTAATTCCCCGACCTGGCTACAAGAAGCTCGAGAACGGCGATGTGTGGAGCGCTACAACCGAGATGATGAATTTCTAATTTACCTAGGATATTTTATTTGTTTTCATTATTTTTATTTATCAATGTTTTATCCTTAGAGTTAGATAGATAGAAGTTAGATATAGATAAGGATGTTCTTTCCTTGGATAGCAAGGAGTGAAGCCTATAAATAAAGCCTTAGGGGCTGAGTTTTTATTCATTCTTCAACACACAAGTAGTCTAGGTAATAGAGAGAGAGAGAGCCGATTGGAGTAGGAAGATGTGAGAGTGGTTTTGGCTTTGTTCGATTTGTACTCTTTCTATTTTAGTTCAATTCAAGTTATTTTTATTATGAATATGATGTTTTATATTTTGACGAGGGACGAGTAGTCACCCTACTTCTAGGGTCGGGGTGAGCCCGGTGGTAGCCATGTGAGTTTATGCATCAAAGATATGATTTTTTTATGCGATTTCATCTTCTATCCCTATCACTACTGAAAACGCGGGAAATAGCTACGGGAAATAGCAATGGATTTAGCCACGAATGTCCGTTGCTAACCGGTTTAGCCACGGAGTCAGCCACGGGCGCGCCATCCCTTGCTATTTGCCTCGTAGCTAATAGCGACGGGTCGTTAGCCACGGATGTTAGCAACGAACTTTCTATGTCCGTTGCTACATCCGTGGCTAATAGTAGATGATATATGACGTGGCTGTGGCTACGAACCCGGTTTGAAAACAGCCTCGAAATTATAGTCGTGGCTGAGTTCGTTGCTGTGTTCGTGGCTGCAAGCTGGTGATGAACCGTGCTGAGTTCGTTGCTGATCCGTTGCTAAGGCCGTTGCTAAGGTCATTACTAGTGTTGTTGGTGGGGTCGTTGCTAATTTTGTTGCTAAGGTTGTGGGTAGCGCCAGTTATACCGCCGTTGCTATTTTTAGGCTAATTTCGTGTCGTGGCTCATGTTGTTGATGGTTTCGTGTCATTGGTTCGCTTCATTTTGGGATGATATTGTGAATGCAATATATATAAATACGATACGAAAGACATACATATAAAGTCATAACATGTTAATAGTGCAAACGAAACAGTCATCCAACAAAAACAACATAAGTCTAAACCAAAGGTAGTTGTTTGGCAGCAAACAAAACACATTCAGCCGGACATAGTTGTTTGACATTCCAAAAGAGGCATCCAAATCCAAACAGTTATATATACGAACCAAGCAAAAGAACAGAAGTCCAAACCACCAAACTGCACTTAAGCCTGCAGCTTACTTTGATTTTGATGTGCGTTTGCCCTTGTAGAAATCCCTCATGGTGCTAAGAAGCGTCTCTTGCATTCGATCTCCAAAGGATGACATCTCTTCCATGAGATTTGTGGCCACCTGCGCCTGCACTTGATCTCCCAACTCCACCATTTCTTTCCTCAAGTCTTCCTTGATTATTGAGAGTTCAGTCATCATGCAGTCTTTCAGATTGCCACTACTACGCGCTGCAGAATTTTGTCCAATAGTGCGTGCATAACGTCCTGAACGCATGATGTGTTGAGACTCTGATCCCATGTCGTGAACCCGACCTTTCTTGACACCACCTGTTGCCTTGAGCCAAAGCTCATTCGTGTCAACCGAATGGGATCCATTGTTAGAGACTACATCATCATCCAATGTTTCTTCGTCAAGTAGCTGGTCATACTTGTCATATAAATTAAAAGGAAACAAAATGAATATCCAAACCAATCATATACAGATAATAACATATCAATATGTAGAAGAATTAGCTTGCAAAATCAGTAGCTATAACAAGGATGAATCGTGGAAATCAGTTGGTAAATAACTAACTTCCAACTTAGTAGAAGACAACAGCAGTATAGATAGCAACAAGAACGACACATTCCTAGCAGAAGACAACAGCAGTATATATAGCAACAAGAACGACACATTCCTAGCAGAAGACAACAAGGTGAAATCTTAAGATAATGCAGAAATAACAAGGCCATATCTTAAGACAATGCAGGATTAACAAGGCCAAAACATGGACACGTTCCTTTATGAAACATAACAACAAGATCGACAAAGTAGCATCAATCTTAAGACAATGCAGGAATAACAAGGGGAAATCATTGACACATTCCTTTATGAAGGAGAACAACAACAACAGCGTAGCATCAATCAGCAGTATACAGAACAACAACAGTGTAGCATCAATCAACAGTATACAGAACAACAACAATATACAAAACAACAGGAGCATGAAAAAAAAAAGTAAGAGTCACCAATATGATCAATCATTGACATAACACAAACAGTAAGCATTTAAAATATTAAGGGTTTAAATTCAAGTTACCACAGTTTCTTGGCATTGAATGCCCGTCCAAGAACCATCTCGTTTTCTATGACACCTTTCAAAGGTTTCCTTTGGTGTGGGCTCCTTTTCAAGCTCCATCCTCTATGAAAACAAAGGTATTCGTTTAGTTATGTAGGAAAATGAAATGCATTGAAAATAAATGGGAAAATAAGTTAAGTAGGTAATTTAAACTGCATACAAGTCGATTCTTGATAACAGTTGTTGAAACTGAACCACCGCTGAAAATTGGACTGCCCTTCTGTGTTGCTATGGCTCTGTTTTGCTTGTTCACTTCAGATTGATGTAGGAATTTGTCGTCCTTTCCCCATTTCTCCCACATTTTCTTCCATATCACTTGCTTGACCCACGTAGGCTTTTTCTTTGTTAGTCCAGTGTGTGCCTTCCCAAAAACATTCCTCAAGTGGTCCCCTCCCCTAGTGTTGAAAGCCTTGCGAACTACTGATTCTGGGAATTCATTTTCATGATTCATCCCATGCACATCGATGCTACACATAGTGAAAAAATAGTGGATTAAAGACTATATGTGTGTGTGTGTGTGTGTGTGTGTGTGTATTCATGCATCCAAAAGAAACAAAAGTAACCAGTAAAGAGATAATTGTATTGTACCTTGAACATTTGACATTTCCCACCATAACTCCTTCGTTTAGTCAGGTACATCACTCCAGCGTATGTATGTGCCATCGAAATGCGAGTGAATGAACTGCGTCAGGACTCCAAATGCAGGATTGGTTGCATCGAATCTTCATCAGGTCATACATAGAAAGTAGGAGATGTATTAGCATTGGTCAATTACTTATAAATTAATTAGAATATATAACAATACATACAATTGAGATTTATACAGAATACATATAATTGAAATGCACCAATCATAAGGAGCTTTTGATTTTAGATTTATACAGAATACATTTAATTGAAATGCACCAATCATAAAGAGCTTTTTAATTCAGTGTAATGTCAATAAGAGCTTTTTAACTCAGTTTTATACAGAATGCAAACAATTGAGATGATGAAATGGGCATCACACAGTATTAATACATACTTAGTGCACAATACATATACCAACAGTCAGTTGAGCATCACACAGTCAGTTGAGCAGCCAAGTTCAATACATACCAACAACATATACCAACAAATTCAGTTTTATACAGAATGCAAACAACTGATTGATCACACAGTCCTACTCATACATACTTAGTGCAGAATACATAAAAACAACATCAATCATTGAGCAGCCGAGTTCAATTACTTAGAAATTATGAAACCGAAATCGAAAGACATTTCACTTATGTTCCATTAACGAGTTCAATTGCAACTTTTTTGTTCCACCTAGAAGATTCCTCACTTCCTTGGGCAGCTAAGTCATTGTGGGCAGCTGAGTCATTGTGGTTCTTAGAGATGCTCTTCTCTGTCCTTGACGATGACTGAATGTCATTGTTGTTTGACACTTCAAGCTGAGGTTGAGATTTGGAGGACTCATGAGTCGCCACCGCGGAAGTCGAGGGCCCAGATTGAGAGGAGTTGGGTTGGGCGGGCGCAGAGGGTTCAGCGCTCACCACTAGGGCGGAGGACGGCACCGGTTGGGAGGGGGCAGGGGTTTGAGATCTTGTCCGTGTTTTGGTCGGGTGAGGTGGGGCTTCAGAGGGCGAAGCGGGAGTAGATGTCGCCGGTGGGGAGGGGCGAATGGGTTGAACTCTCCGTGGTGATGCTCTAGTAGGAGGTTTGACTGGTGGAGAGGGGGCAGTGAATTGATGTTTCCGGGGAGACACTCTAGTAAAAGGTTGGACCGGTGAGGAGGGTGCAGTGGAGGGTGGACCAGTGGAGGGTTTAGGGTTAGGGTCGGTTACCGTTGGAGAGGGGGCGGTGGATTGATTTTTCCGGGGAGACGCTCCAGTAGGAGGGTGGACCGGTGGAGAGGGTGGACCGGTGGAGAGGGTGGAGTGGAGGGTGGACCAGTGGAGGGTTTAGGGTTAGGGTCGGTTACCGTTGTAGAGAGGGTGGTGGGTGGATGTTTCCGGGGTGAAAACGTTGTAGGAGATGCGAGCTTTGGAGATGCGACCGTTGGAGAGAGGGCAGTGTGTGGATGGTTTTACTATCTAAATATGTACACATATATATATATACAACATTAATTACATTGGTAAAGTTTTTTGAAAACATGGGTTTACTATCTAAATATGTATATGTATACAACAATTACGTTGCTAAAGTTTTGAAAAGTTACTTTAGGTTGTAGATTATGTATAATACCTTGATCACTACATTAATTGAATACTCGACGCTCCACTATATATCTTGATCGAAACTACCTCGACCAAATGCACTATCTCGGTGAATCGGAAATAGGTAAACCCTAAACAATTTAACTCACATTTTGTAAGAACGGAAAAAACTATATATCTCGATCACATGCAAGTCACAACACCAAATATAAGAAATGTGTATGAAAAATGTTTTTTTTTTTATTTCAACCCTATAAGAGGCACATATTTTATGAAAAACGAGACAAACTATCTTGATCGATCACGATATCACGTATGACGAATGTGTATATGAAATGTAAGAATTATGATAACGTACTAAAAACGAAATGTAAGAACCAACTATACCACTCGATCTATATATATATATTGAGTGTACGTTTTAGCTATCGCCATCTAACCCGAAACCCTAAACCCTAGACCCTAAACCCTACATTGGAAAATACGCCACATGGACGTCGCAAAACTATATTCACCACTCAATCTAATGAGTGATATCGACCCTAAACCCTATACCCTAAACCCTAAACCCTAACCATAAACCCTAAACCTACACCCTCAACCCTAAATCGGAGGATTACTGTTGGAGAAATTACCAATTTGCCATGTATACTTTCTTTTCCATATTCTTTTCAAAGGAAAATGAAAGAAACCATCTTGGCTGGAGAGAAATGTGTCGAGACGAATGACGCTTGGCCAGAGAGGTCTAGCAGATATCAAAGAGAAGAGTCCGCGACGGAGGGTTGGGGACAACAAATTAAAGGGCAGAGGCTTTCTAAGGATGGCAGAGGGTTGGGGACAACAACGCTCATCCATGAACTCAAATGCTCGGAGAAGAGTCGACGACGAATCTTCAATCGAAAGGTGCAAGCATGGATTCCCTGCGAGATTGCAAACTTGCAAATACACTAGAAATTCGGGAAGACAATTTTATGTTTGTCCATTATGGAAGGTATGATTCCAATCATTCGTTTATCTAACTTTAATTTTGGATTTCGATTTGGGAAAATTGTTAGGGTTTTGGAATTTCATTTAAATTTTAAGGATTCCACTGTAGATATGAAACTGGCATTTTGAATTCGGTATCAAACTTTAGGGATTCCAATGTGGATATCACAGTTTTAATTTTAGGGAATTGTTGATATACACGGTTTCAAACTGGCATACTATGGTTGTGATTTTCTGTCAGATTTGCTATGTTTTCCATTATCGGCTTGAGTTTGTACAGGTTTCAATCATAATGCTTGTGAATTTGGTAATGCTTGTGAATTTGGTTGTGATAATGCTTGTGATTTTCTGTCAGATTTGCTATGTTTTCCATTATCGGCTTGAGTTTGTACAGGTTTCAATCATAATGCTTGTGAATTTGGTAATGCTTGTGAATTTGGTTGTGATAATGCTTGTGATTTTCTGTCATATTTGCTATGTTTTCCATTATCGGCTTGAGTTTGTACAGGTTTCAATCATAATGCTTGTGAATTTGGTAATGCTTGTGAATTTGGTTGCGATAACGCTTGTGATTTTCTGTCAGATTTGCTATGTTTTCCATTGTGAATTTGGTTGTGATTTTCTGTCAGATTTCTGTCACAGTTTCAATCATGAATTGGACTTAATGCATAATTCTTGTGAATTTGGTAATGCTATCACACTTTCAATTTCAGGGCTTACTACATAATGGTTGTGAACTTAATGCATAATGGTTGTGAACTTAAACTTGTGAACATAATGCATAATGGTTGTGACCTTAAGCTTGTTGAATGGTTTTTCTGCCAGAAGAGTTAGCACGTATGCATACTGTGGATGTGATTTTCTGTCAGATTCCCTATGTTTTCCATTATCGGCTTGAGTTTGTACAGGTTTTCTCAGATTTGCTGTCCGAAATGGGTTTTCTGTCAGAAGATCGATATAGCACTGGTGTATGCATAATATGGTTTTGTTTTTCTGTCAAATCTGTTAGCAATGAAAGTTGAAATAAGCTTGTTACCCTGTTTTCGTCTGATATATTTTTTAACTTGTTTGTAGGAAGATGAAAAGTGCACCTACTTTAGATGGTTAGATGCTCATGACACTAACAAGAGCATGAAGATCCAAAGAGAGAGTTATGGTGTTGCTATCACAAATGAAGATC
The DNA here is from genome assembly GCA_963922045.1 of Persicaria maculosa. Classification (NCBI taxonomy): domain Eukaryota; kingdom Viridiplantae; phylum Streptophyta; class Magnoliopsida; order Caryophyllales; family Polygonaceae; genus Persicaria; species Persicaria maculosa. The sequence goes on along the minus strand of OY998259.1, from coordinate 47,752,320 downwards.
ATGGAGCCTCTGATTTTATGAGGTTGAGCACTGATTTTGTGAAGATCCAAAGGGAGAATGTAGTGCTGAAAATCGTAGTAGGTGTCATGTTGGTTATCTTGTTGATTTTGTTGGTGAAAATTTGAAATTAGTAGTAGGTTTATGTCTTAAGGGAATTGTGAATTATGTAAAACTTTTATCCGCACAAGGTGTATTATGTAAAACTGATCAGACAGTTATCACAGTTTCAATTTCAGACAGCAGGCGATTTTCAATGCATAACTGATTGCATTCTATGCATGTCTGATTTACTCATGGCAATTTTAGCTTATAAGTAATAAGAGATCAAGGTACAACTAGAAGATTTTTTGGGATAGCAAACAACAAACAGCTAGCAAACAACAAGCGAATGAAAACAACAAACACCAGCCAGCAAGCTGATGCAGTTTCAAGATTTTTTTAGCTTAAATCTGATGCAGTTTCATGAATTCAAAACAACAAACAGCAAGCGGAGTCTAATGCAGCTAGAAGAATTTTTAGCTTAAATATGAAGGATGTCGCAAGGTTGTTAGTCAGAGCAATCGTCGTAGCTTGTTGTGGCCTCAAATTCGTCCTCTTCTTGTTCAACATGAAATTCATCCTAGACGTGGTCAACAAGCCCCACATCGTCGGTATCGTCACAGACTTCGATCGCACCTGAAGGATCTCGCAAGGTTGTGATCGGGTTGTCTTCTTCTATGTTGATGGAGAATTCCGGGGTGATGACTTCAGCCGACTGATAAGCATCTGGTACAACTTGGCCCTCGACATTCCACCGTTGTTCAATCCGGTTGCTAGGTCGTGTCTTGCACACATGCCACCATTCCATACGCTCACGTGTGGCTCCTGGATATTGAAGATAATAAACCTGCAGTGCTTGTTGTGCGAGTACAAAAGGCTCATACCGTCTATACAGTTTCTTTTGATTGATTTCGACAAACTGGTAGATTGGATGAACTTGTGTCCCACGTGTCGTCGGATCAAACCATCGACACTTAAACAAGACAACTTTCAGCGGATGAGCAAGTGCACTTGGGTACTCGAGCTGGATGATTTCTTCAAGGAGACCAAAAAAATCCGACTCAGGACTCGCGTAGTTGGACCCTCGAACACAAACCCCACTGTTCATTGTAGATTTCCCAGCACCATGTTGTAGAGTGTGGAACTTATACCCATTGGAGAAGTATGCTGGCCAAGAAATTGCTTTCACGTTAGGATCCCATGCCAAACTCCACAGCAGATCTCCATGACCAATTCCATTTCCTCTATCTAAGGCCTACAGAACACATTTGTGAAACTTAAACATGAACAAATTAATGTATATAAGCATTATATTTTGGTAATGTAAACTTACATAATTCTTAAACCATTGCGCGAATTCATTTTCAATGAGGTCATCTCCAACATCATCCCCCATGACAGTCTCAAAGATCCTACACCGTAATATAAAGTTGAGCAATCTAAATACATATATTTATACTTATACATAAGAAAAAAAAATATATGCATATATATATGTATACTTACTCAATGTATGGTTGCACCTCCGGACAGTTGAGCAACACGTATGTGTGTGCGGCCCTCCACTCGTCATCTTCGGTCAACCACCGTATTTGCTGCTTCCCACTACCCTTGCCGAGATAATTGAAAATAGAGAAAGCACAATCGTCGCCGTCAACGATGTCGTTTCTCGCTGGTCTCCTCAACCTTGAAGGAACATGCAAAGGGAAGTAGTGCACGGAGAAATAAGCTATTTCTTCCCGTAAGTATGCCATCACGATCGACCCTTCCACATTACTCTTTTGAACGATCTTTCGTTTCAACTGGAATAAATTTCTCTCGAACGGATACATCCATCGATAATGTACTGGGCCACCTATCATGGCCTCATATGGCAAATGGACGATCAGATGCTCCATTGAGTCAAAAAATGATGGCGGGAAGATACGCTCCAACTTATAGAGCAACAGAGGAATCATCGATGTGAGCTGCTCCATGACAGAAACTGATAATGTCGACGAACAATTTGTTTCAAAAAAGATACTCAACTCAGTTAAAGGACTCCATACAGTTGGATGCAACAACTCTTTGAAAGCAATCGACAGGAGTCTCTCCATAAACACGTGACAGTCATGGCTCTTCATCCCACCGAGGCTACAGTCGTCACTCTGAACACATCTTCCTATATTAGACGTATAACCATCAGGAAATTTAACGGTCCTCAACCACTTACCCACCTTTCCTTTCTCCTCTCTTGACAATGTATATATTGCTTTAGGTTTTTCACCCAACTAGTCATCATCTACCTCCAACTCAGGTCGATGACAATATAGGCGAAGGTCCTTCTGGGCATTCAAGTTATCCTTTGTCTTCCCGGGGATGTCCATGACAGTGTTGAAAATATTGTCAAACACATTTTTCTTAATGTGCATAACATCGAGATTGTGTCGGATTAGAAGGTCCTTCCAATATGGAAGTCTCCAAAAAATGCTTTGTTTTGTCCACTTATGGGAAACCCCATACTCATCACACTGGAAGGAAGGATCCTCCATGACCGTTGGCAAATCACGGACTCGCTCCCAAATCTGCTCCCCCGATAGCAATGGAGGTGGCAATGTTGTTTCCACATGCCCTTTGTAGAAGTCCTTCTTGTTTCTACGGAAGGGATGAGAAAGATCTAAGAATTTCCGATAACAATCGAACCAACAAGCCTTCCGTCCATGTTGAAGGCGAAAAGCATCAGATCCTGCTTCCATACAAATCGGACAAGCCAACTGACCGGCAGTGCTCCATCCGGACAACATAGCATATACAGGGAAATCACTGATGGTCCAAAGTAAAGCCGCACGCATAACAAAGTTCTCTCTCCTCGAGGCATCATAGGTTACGATACCAACATTCCACAACTGCATCAACTCATCAATAAGAGGTTGGAGGCAAATGTCAATCAACTTCTTTGGGTTTCGAGGACCTGGCACTATCAACGACAGAAACATGTGCTCGGTTCTCATACACAAATGCGGTGGAAGATTGTAAGGAGTGAGAATCACGGGCCAACATGAATAACTACGACCAGAGTTGTTAAATGTAGCAAAACCATCCGTGCATAAGCCCAAACGAATATTACGAGGCTCGTAGGCAAAAACATGATGCTTTGTGTCTAACCTCTTCCATGCTGCTCCATCTGAAGGATGAGACATCATTCCCTCCTCTGTTACGTGATCTGCATGCCAACTCATATGGCTGGCTGTCACCTCGGAAGCATATAGTCTCTGTAGCCTCAGAGTTAAAGGCAAGTAGAATAAAACATTCTGTTCACGACGCTTCCCTATAGCACTAACAACATATCTTGCCTGACCACAACACTTACATGATTCTTCATTCGCATCACTCTTCCAATACAACATACATCCGTTGGGATACATTGCTATTCTTTCCACGGGTAGCCCCAAATTTTGAACTATCTTCTCAGTTTCATAGTAACTGGTGGGAATCTTGTGGTCATCAGGTAGCACTTCATCGTACAATTGCACAAAACCATTGAACAGACTTTGAGGAACATTACATTCACACTTCAAGCTCATAAGTCGGCTCACAAAAGACAATTGTGTGTGTGTAGTACACCCAGAGAACACAGGTTCATCAGCTGCTCTCAGCACATCTGCAAATTGCGTGGACAACAGATTAGCCTCCTCGGTTGCTACCGGGTCTTCCCTCATTTCATCGACCTCATTAACTTCAGCTGGTTGGAATTGAACATCAGACATCGTCGACATTAATATACAGGCTAAACCATGACGGAGGAACAAAGCTTGGCCCCGCAACGTCAAATACCATCCTCTGTTCTGCCCTTAACTGATCATACATAGCCCACTGGTTGCCCCCTACCATCGGCTCATTATATGGAGGTGAAATAGTTTCACCATGTGCTGTCTAACGATAATAACCAACCATAAATCCGCGATGATATAAATGGTTCTTCACAGTATCTACTTTCTTGAATTTGCAATTCACACATTCCCTACAGGGACACTTTATCTTACCTTCATCGACGTATAACTCTTGACTACAAGCAAAATCTATAAACTTATCCACCCCTGTGAAGTATTCAGGCTTTAATCATCCACGATCGGACAAGTACATGTCATACATCCATGTACGATCATCCATTTTATCAATTAAATTCAATCAATCTGTATATATAGAAAACACATATTACAAATTAATGTCAACATATATATATATATATATATATATATATATATATATACAACCAATTTTTAAATATTACAAACCCCCACTTTCAAATTATATTTACGTACATATATAACATGCATTGAATAAAATTTGTATATATAACATATTTCATTAGAAATTCTTCCAATTAAAACTCATGTGAAAACCCATTTCCTTATAACTCTCTTTTTTTTTTTGAGATCCCAACTCTAATTTTTTTTGGAGATCCCAACTCTCATTATATTTATAATCAATACATACTCTTTAAATTAAGTGCACTAACTAAAATACAGAGTACAATATATATGTAAGTAGTTAAGAAATTAAAGGGTCATGAAATTTACCTCGTACAAACAGAGAGAGTGAGCTAGGTGGAGAGGTAATTTCTGCTATCCATTGCAAATGGCCATGTTTACCCAAGCTAGAAGACAAACAAGTGGCAGACCGGCCCAATTAATGCACCCAACTACTAAATGGCAGGTAAAGTACAATGCGCATTTAATTCGATCTCATCCGTAATAGCAACGGATTTAGCCACGGACAGTTTCGTTGCTAAATCCACATTTCATTCTACGAGCTAATAAAGTAATTGGGCCGATCATATCTAATGGGCTTTTGATCCATGCCGAGCCCATAACATTTGTTCTTCTTTGTTGGCCACGGATTCAGTTACGATTCAAGTCCACTAACCCCATGTCCGACCCGGCTACAAAAACCGATCCAAGCCCACTCACCTCGTGTCCATTCCATCGTTGGAATTCTGATGCTGAATAGCCACGGATTTAGCCACGAAGTTGATGTTGTTGCCAAATCAGCATCGAATACAGCCACGAAATATCCGTTCGTAGCTAATGTCATGGCTAATTACCACTATCATCCGATTTTTCAGCCACGAACCAAGCCACGGACAGTGTATTCATTGCTGTTAGCAACGAAGTTGATGATGTGGCATTCTTGGGTGAACACCCGCCACAAAATTTGCCACGGTAAAAAATAATCGTCGCCAATGTCATTGCTATTGGCTACAAAAACAGCGTCGCCTGACATTCGTGGCTAAAAATCCGTAGCTATTTCTTGTTTTTTTAGTAGTGTATTTGCACGATTCTTCTACGACAGTAGCATGTAAATCCTTATTTGTATTATTGAAGCGAAAGCGATCTTAATATGAATTTGGATTAATCATCAAAAAGGGTAGTAACAATTAGGGTTTATGCAAAAGCCTTTATATTCTTAATTGTTAATGACGAAAGTATTTGATGAAAAGGCATAATCTTTTATAACTTTGGCATAAGTCTTACATGGTTATTGTTGTGGCATGAATCCCCGACTTTGGGCGTTCTTGAATCAATTGAATTCAACCCAATCAATTTGTATTTATTTTTGTTCACATATTTTTCCTCATCCATCCTTTATTCTTCGGATATCTTTTTCGACTTTTTATTTTTGCAAAGTTACATTTTTTTTTCTGCACCGACAACTCGACATCGAGTCCATAGACTCGACATCGAGTACACTGAGTCGACATCGAGTGAACCTTCACTCAATGCGGACTCTACCTTGTCTTCTGTTGTGCAGGTTCTCAGCAATGTGTATTTACCAACTAGTAGAAAGGGGGGTTTTGATTGATTGAAATGAAAAGAAAACAAAATAAACTATAAACAGATTGATGCAAAACAATTCAGAGAAGATCGCTCTACTTACAACTATCCACTTTATTTGATTGAATTGATATTGTAACTTCCTCTTGTCCTTTTATGATTCCTATTGATGCCCTTGTCCCGACCTAATATAGTTACTAGTCCAATCAGTCCTAGAAACCCTTATCAATTGAACAGACCCTAAAGAAGGATTTAACCCAATTGATAGCTTTAAGTTCAGAGATTAACCAAGGTATTTGCAGTCCCTAAAGAGAGATTTAACAACACATCCAACTTCCTACCCATCCAATTAGTTCAATCAGTCATAAAGGGATAAGTTTGCTACTTGGGTTAAGGTTCGCAATCAGGAATCTACAAAACCCTAGCAATTGATTTGATCTAACAAGTTGGCCAAACAAGATAGAACAAAACAATAAACAATCAAGCACAAAGAAGTTGAAACATTCAAATATAGGAAACAAGGAGCAAGATTCAGAAACTCACAACTCAATCCAAACAAAACTTCAAATCGCAAGTAGAACAAAGAGAGTTTAGCCGCCCATGGCGAACATCGCTCTCTCTCCAATTGTCTGATAGAACGTAGAATAGAATAGAAGTCTCCTAGAAAATAACATAAATCGGCCTATAAAGAGTCTAAGTCGGCCATAAAACCAAACAACATAAAACTAGGGTTTCATTTATCGAAATCGCGTAGCGCAGACGAACAATGCTGCGGTCGCGGCTTCTTCCAAACCCGCTGCAAATTGATTGGTCGCGACCGCTGCATCTGTCTTTCACGGAAATTCTGTCTCAAATTTGCTCTTCTTGTCAACAGAAAAGTTGTTGCTCTCTATAGGAGCTTTCCAACGCATGGTCATAATAGTCAATCAGATAATCGAGGCCTCCATAAATTTCAAAACAAGTTCAGCATGTCTGACAACAACTTCTGCAGACTTGTTCTTCGTTTAGGTTCGCTTCTTCTTCTCAGGACCTCTTGAGATCTTCATGTAAGCTTCTTCGAACAACTAGACATTCTCATCTAATGCGTTATCAACCCATGTCTCATCATCGGATCCACGATTACCTGAAATAATCAATAAAAATTTGTAGATTCCGACTCCACCAACATAGAGAGCAAATATGCAAATTTTACTTAATCATTGCATGAAATGCATCTTAACTAAGCTAAATGCAACCTATTATGCCTACCTAAATGCATGCTATCAAACTCCCCAACACTTAAGCTTTTGCTTGTCCTTAAGCAATGAAAAACAAATATAGAATTAATCATACCACAAATAAGATCTTCATGCTATAATTTTATAAAAGCGACACCAAGCAATAGGAAACATGAATAAGAGAACAAATATCCTAGCAAATATGTGAGCGATCCAATAGTAAAGGAAAATTTAATCCAACCTCACCGGGATAATGTGTTTCACTCAAGCTCTCATGTGTTTAGGCTTTAAAGTCCAACTCTCAACTCAATCCAAAATACTCTATACACCGTGAAAGTTATCACTTGCAAACAACATCATGAGGACTTTTATAGGGTTGTAATGGGGCTTTGGTAGGAACATAAGGCATGAGAAATATTTAGGCTTGTGGTGCTAAAAATCCGGGAAAAAGGAACAACAATTAACCAGAACAACACCAAAACTTCCATGCTTCGCAAACCATTCCAATAACATAAACTCCAATACACATCAATAAGCACTCTTCGATTTCAATAACCATACAACTCATGCAATTTTTCCATATGGATGATGACTTCTTTTCTTTTCTTTTATGCTTACTTTTGCCCCTAGGTGAATTTTATCCTCCCTAGGTCCAAGCATACTAGACTTTTACTCATAAGTGAATTTTATCCTCCTTAGGCCCCTCGTAAATAAGTCATCTCTATTATGCAAGAAGGGTTACCTTATTTCAGCTATGCCTCTCGCAATGCACAACCATACATACATCATCTCTACTCAAAGCAACTCCAATATATAGATTTTTCACCAATTCTCCTCCTAATTCGCGGATAGGGTCAGGCTAATCATTGGCTATGATATTTTTTGTGGAGCTATAAAAAAGAATATGTTTTACGGCTCATATGGGCTTTAAGCAAAGGATAATGCAAAGGGTGGATAAGGTATAATATGGCTAAAGAAAACATGCCTCAATCATTTGAAATTCACAAGCAACAAACATGTGCAACGGTCATGAAAAACAAGCATATGAAGAGTATAATCACACAATAAAAGCAAAAAGCAATAATATGTAAAGTCCCTATAAGGCCAAAATCAAACTCACAAGGGTTATATTTTTTTTTTAGATTTCAATTTAACCTCAACTATGAACCATACTTGCTCAATTATATTCTCAAATCATGCTCCAAAAATCATTTTCAAGCAATTCAATCAAATCATGGGATTTATGCAATAAGATCATAAAAATAAATTAGAGGACAAACTAAACCAAGATATATGGGTATCTTTAATAACACCTAAATGCAATGCATGATATTTTGTGATTTTTCTTTAAATGTGATATATGAGTAAAAATAAATATGAAAACATAAATAAACATGATAACATAAGTAAACATGATATGCAAATTCTATCTATATGCAATGCAATCCCTCCCCCACACTTAAACCTTTCATTGTCCTCAATGAAACATAAAAGACAACAAAAAATAAAAACATAGAGAAAGAGATGAATGAAATACTCACAATGTGGTGGATGGGTCTCTATAGGTCGGATCTGAGCATTGCAGCGGGTTAAAGGCGGCGATCTTTCCTGAAAGGTTAGTCTATCCACAAACTAAAAACAACTATCTAATGCCTAATAGAAAACCTAATTTATTGAAAAGAAAACTAGCTAACTAGGAATTGAAATAACTAAAACTTACCTCGGGTTGCCTCCCGAGAAGCGCCTTTCTTTAATGTCATTGGCTTGACTTATTCTCAATCTCAAGACCTTATCTCTCAGACATCGTCAAGGCCCTCAGCAGCCTATCATATTCCTGTGCACACATCTTACAAGGCACATCATAGCACGTAACTCAAGAACACTTTCAATCTATCAAAGAGTCTAGCATGACTCTCTGCAGAAGAAATATGATACCACCAACACAGTTCCGCTGGTGGCTTCTCAAAATAGCAATCAAAAGGATAAACATAATCACCATTACCTTCAAAATTGCAAAAGTTTACCTTTATTACCTCTTGAGTCTCAGCTGATGGCGCTAGACCTGGTTCATCAATGGGTGAGCTAAGAATGGATGTGTTAGATGGAGTTGGAACCAAAACACATGAAACCTCATGCGCCGACTCATGAGATTCCAAGTTAGGAAGCACTAGACCATCTTCTCCATCATATAAGAAACTATCGTTGTCTGCAACCAATTCCTCCTCATTCGGCATGTCATTGTCATGTTGAAACCGCATAGGAGGGAATGAACTAAGTGTAATGACTTCGATAGGATCTTCCACTCTTGCTTCCTTTAAAGCCTCAAGGGGTGTTGGGGTGGGTTTCTCAAAATCAAGAGAAGAAGACGTCGATGGGGGCTCATTAGTAGCAGTGCGGCGGTCGCTGCCCTCCTGCGGCGGTTGCCGCTCCTTAGAATTTTCACCCTCCGTTACGACTTCAACTCCTTCCTTTAAGCCCCTTTCCTTTTCACCTTTTGCACTTAAAATTTGAATGAGTTTGTTCATCTGATTCTCCAAGTTCTTACTGCTCTCAGCTTGCTCTTGCAACACTTGTGTAAGGCTATGGAATGGATCCTCCAGGTATGTGACAGAGTTCTTCATTGGCGGAGGAGACGTGATGAGCAATTCTTCTTGTGAAACATGGTAATCCATATAATAGAAAAAATCCCACAATCCCGACAATCCTCCTAACCGCTTCAGGCCTTCGTTACTCATGTGCTGAATTGATAACCCCATGAACCAAGGTCGTCAACATATTCATGCAATCTACTGAAGTATTGGTGAAAGTTCTCACCTTCAAACTGCGCTAATCTCAACATCTTGAAAAAGTTAGTAGCAAGGGTGTTGTGAACCGTAAGATAGGTTCACAACAAAGTTAGATATATAAACAAAAATTAATAAATACACAAAACAAAGAAATAAACTTGATTCCCCGGCAACGGTGCCAATTTGATGAACGGTTTTTAGTCGCGTAAACCATATCAAAATAAAACTCAAACCTACAAACTAGTATAGCAAGCAAGTAAGAGGTCGATCCCACAAAGAATCAAGTATATTTCTCGAATTTTTTTTCAAAATATTCACTAAAAATAAATATTTACCATAATATTCCCACATCTAAAATATTTACGGAAATATTCATTTTTTGCAGGTTCCGCAGAAAAACGCGGTCTCAAACCGCGTTTTATGTGCAAATCCTAAAATTTCAAACTGGGAGAGAGGCGGGAAAAAAATTAACAGAAAAATGCGGGTTGAAACCGCGTTTCATAATTAGTATCGGATAAAACGCGGGTTCGAACCGCGTTTATATCACTTTGTATTTTGAAATTAAAAAAAAAAGAAAACAAGTAACGCGCGGTTTGAAGTCGCGCTTTACTATATATGTAAAAAAAAAAGTGCTCTGCCTTCATTGTTGAATTTGTTGCTCTGCCTAATTAATTGCTCCACCTAATTAATTTCATTGTTCATCAATCATCACTGATTCACCAGAGCTTCCAGGAGTTTATAATTAAGATATATAAATATATTTTTTAATTGAGATATACTCCGTATAAATATATTTTTTAAACTATAATATATTTAAAATAAGCATACGGTAAAAACGGTAGAGATTCTCAAATTTTGTTAAATTATTTTATCTTTTACCGTTAATTATGGTCAATAAATTTTCTATCTTTTACATCAAATTGAATGTATTTAATCTTAATTTAATGGTAAATTTTGAGAAAAGAAATCTATCTATAACATTATATAATTTATATTATTTACAAAATCTATTCTCAACGGTATAATTAGTACTCCCTCCGATCCAAAAAGGATGTCGTTTGACTTTTTAGCACGTATTTTAAGGAGCTAAAAACTATATAAAATATCAACTTTTTAAAAATTATTTTTTGCAACTTAAATATTTGTTGGTAATAAGTATTAGATTATAAAAAAAAATAATAATAAAAAAGTTAATATATTATATAGTTTTTAGCTCCTTAAAATACGTGTTAAAAAGTCAAACGACATTCTTTTTGGATCGGAGGTAGTAACAACTTATAAGGATTGAAATTATAGAATTTTCAACTCAAAATTAAAAAGTTTAATAGAAATAAATTCAAAAAGTCTACGTATATTGAAAAAGATGACAAGAATACAATTTTTTTTATTATTTTAAATATTATTGTTAATTTTATGGATTTTATCTCATAACTTTTATATTTATCAAAATGTAAGCTTTATCTCATTAATTTAATTTTTTTAAAAAAAAATATAAAATTATATTGTATACATTATTTGATCTAAAAAGATAAAGGTTATATTAAAACCACGCGTTACTTAAACACGAAAGAAAAGAAAAATAGAAGTGGAGACAGCTCCTCAATGTCCTCATTATTGGAAGCTCTGGTGAACAATGGAATTAATTAGGTGGAGCAATTAATTAGGCAGAGCAAAAATGAAGGCAGAGCACTTTTTTTTTTTTTTACATGTATAGTAAAGCGCGGTTTCAACCCGCGCGTTACTTTTTTTTTTTTTTAATTTCAAAATACAAATTGATATAAACGCGGTTCGAACCCGCGTTTTATCCGATATTAATTATAAAACTCGGTTTCAAACCGCGTTTTTCTGCTAATTTTTTTTCCACCTTTCTTCCCGTTTGAAATTTTAGGGTTTGCACATAAAACGCGGTTTGAGACCGTGTTTTTCTGCGGAACCTGCAAAAAATGAATATTTCCGTAAATATTTTAGATGTGTGAATATTATGGTAAATATTTATTTTTTAGTGAATATTTTGAAAAAAAATTCATATTTCTCAGCAATGTGTATTTACCAACTAGTAGAAAGAGGGGTTTTGATTGATTGAAATAAAAAGAAAACAAAATAAACTATAAATAGATTGATGCAAAACAATTCAGAGAAGATCGCTCTACTTACAACGATCCACTTTATTTGGTTGAATTGATATTGTAACTTCCTCTTGTCCTTTTATGATTCATATTGATGCCCTTGTCCCGACCTAATATAGTTACTAGTCCAATCAGTCCTAGAAACCCTTATCAATTGAACAGTCCCTAAAGAAGGATTTAACTCAATTGATAGCTTTAAGTTCAGAGATTAACCAAGGTATTTGCAGTCCCTAAAGAGGGATTTAACAACACATCCAACTTCCTACCCATCCAATTAGTTCAATCAGCCATAAAGGGATAAGTTTGCTACTTGGCTTAAGGTTCGCAATCAGGAATCTACAAAACTCTAGCAATTGATTTGATCTAACAAGTTGGCCAGACAAGATAGAACAAAACAATAAACAATCAAGCACAAAGAAGTTGAAACGTTCAAATATAGGAAACAAGGAACAGATTCAGAAACTCACAACTCAATCCAAACAAAGCTTCAAATCGCAAGTAGAACGAAGAGAGTTTAGCCGTCCATGGCGAACATCGCTCTCTCTCCAATTGTCTGATAGAACGTAAAATAGAATAGAAGTCTCCTAGAAAATAACATAAATCGGCCTATAAAGAGTCTAAGTCGGCCATAAAACCAAACAACATAAAACTAGGGTTTCATTTATCGAAACGGCGTCGCGCAGATGAACAATGTTGCGGCCGCTGCATCTGTCTTTCACGGAAATTCTGTCTCGAATTTGCTCTTCTTGTCAACAGAAAAGTTGTAGCTCTCTGTAAGAGCTTTCCATTGCATGGTCATAATAGTCAATCGGACAACCGAGGCCTCCAAAAAGTGCAAAACAAGTTCAGCATGTCTGGCGACAACTTCTGCAGACTTGTTCTTCATTTAGGTTCACTTCTTCTTCTCAAGACCTCTTGAGATATTCATGTAAGCTTCTTCGATCAACTAGACATTCCCATCTAATGCGTTATCAACCCATGTCTCATCATCGGATCCACGATTACCTGAAATAATCAATAAAAGTGTGTAGATTCCGACTCCACCAACATAGAGAGCAAATATGCAAATTGTATTTAATCCATGCATGAAATGCATCTTAACTAAGCTAAATGCAAACTATTATGCCTACCTAAATGCATGCTATCAGTGATGTTCTTCGAAGGGTCTCACCTTATATTTGCCATCAATTGTCCTTGTAAAGATAATTCTAGCTTTTCAACCACACCTATTCGACACCGTTTTCTTTCTTGCAGTTTAGTTTGCACCGTTTTTTACCCCCTCTTTGTTGCAGACAATATACTTCAATTTGAGAACACCTCCTGGTCTAAAAAGAGTGTTGTTGCATTTGTCAAACCCACACATTGAAGCATATCTCTCATACATCTCTATACCTTCTTCAATTCTATCAAAATCATCCCAACAGTAGGCTTCAACTCTTCATCACATATCGGGATCCAATACTTCGTGTTTCCTGGTGATATTTCCAACACAAACCTCTTCTCTGATGGTGAACCAATTTCTGATGTGGGGACAACAACTGGACCCGTAAATTCCTATAATGCAAAATGTATGATTTTTTAATATTCAAACAAGAAATGAATTAAGAGAAAGAAGCTAGAAGGGGTTCAGCATATACAATTCTCAGCGGTTCAGCACATATAACAAAACATAGAACAATTAGAACAACAATTTATACCGTTCTCCATTGATAATGTTGCAGCAATTTCTGATGGTGAATCAATTTCTGATATAAGGATGACAGCTAGAGTTGTAATACAAGATGTATCTTTTTGAAGAGTTGCACAAAAAATGGATTAAGAGATAGAAGGAAGAAGTGGTTCAGCATATATATCAAACAATGGTTCAACATATATATAAAAAAATCAAATAAAAAATGGTTTAAGAGATAGAGAGCAAGTAGGGGTTCAACATACATATCAAACAATGGTTCAACTCATATGTCAACAATGGTTCAACAATCATAATTCTCAATGGTTCAAAGAATTTTTGTATGAGTTTAGGGTTCTCATATATAACTCGAAGTAGTGGTTCAGCATATATATATATATATATATATATATATATATATATATATATATATATATATATATATATATATATATATATATGCTGAACCACTACTTCGAGTTATATATGAGAACCCTAATATATATATATATATATATATATATATATATATAAGAGCTAGTTGTTAAAGGAATATGTATAATAGCATTGGTTCATCATATATAACTCGAAGTGGTTCAACATATATAAGAGGTAGTTGTTAAAGGAATATGCAAAATAGTATTGGTTTAGCATATATAACTCGAAGTGGTTCAACATACATAAACTGAAGTAAGTCAAAGATTGGTTCATTAAATACATAGGGAATTCGTTCATGAAATTCATTCATGAAATAACTAGGAGATACGTGGTTTCAAATCTAATCTAATAAATAAGTAATAAAATAAAAAATTAACAGAACATAGAACAATTAGAACATCATATTATAATATTTTATTATTTTTACCTTTCTCCATCATTAAAGTTGCAGGAAATAGCCAAGATTTTGGTTATTAGGTTTTTGAAATCGAGCAGATTTTTGTGCTTCGATTGCCTTCAAGCTACCAGATCTGGTGATGCATGCTTCGATTGTCTTCGGCGATTTCGAAGAGGAGATTTGGAGAGAAGATTTGGCAAATTCGAAGATTCGGAGAATAGAAGAAAGAGGGAAAGATATTTATTAAAGACGCGTGTAACAACTCACTAAAGACGAGTGGGCCGAAAAAAAAGCGCGTGGGGGGTGACGATTTCAGCCAATCACATGTGTGTGTGATGGGGTTGACTAGTGTGTAAACACTTATTAGAATATAAATTATGAACAAATATTGGCCATAAATTTAGAAAATCCAACGGTTGAGATTAAATTTCTATTTAATAAAAATGGTGTGGATGGAGGTAATGGAGGAGGGGCACTTTTTATTTTTATTGTTTAAAAAAAAGGGGATTTAATCTCAACAGTTGATTTCATCCAACTCAATGGTTGATATGTAACTAGTAACATCAACCATTCTAACAAATAATCATTTAGTGTGTGTGTGTGTGTGTGTGTGTGTATATATATCAACCGATAAGTAGAATCTATGACAATGACTTTAATGTTCAAACCCAGAATGAGGAAGTACACGCCTCACGCGCCTCTCCACCTTTCATCTGTTGCTCAAACCAAAAGCCGAAAAAACTTTCCTCTACAAAACCCTAGATCAAAAATCCCCGCCCCCAAAGTATGTTCTCGGTGTCCAATCAATCCCAAACATACTCCTCTGTGGATCAAAAGCTTCCTTTGATTGTCCTTTAAAGATCTGAAAATCGAACTATTCTGGCTCCGAAGAGGACTTTCCCTCTAGTACCTTCCCTTTTCGCCTAGTTCAAGCCCTTTGTTGGGTCTGTGGATCCAATCTGTTCCTCCTGAACACCACTGTCAGGGATTTCTACAGCAAAGAAGTGTCATTTGGAGAGGACTACGCTTCGGCCAGTGTGCTCGCCCTCCGCCTTGGCCTAGCATAAAAAGTCCGGTGTCTTTTGTAGCGGCTTTACGGTTGGACGGTGCTCCCTGGAATGTTGTCGTGGTCGGCCCAACCTCTGCGCCGGATTCACATCAAATATGGTTGTCTCGGTCTGGGTACAAATCTCTATCTCTCTCAAATCTTCCTCCCCATCCATGTATATAAAAGAAAGCAGTGGGTTTTGGTTTCAACCCACACTCAAACTCTCCTTCTCTCTTTCTATTACTCCTACTTCCATCTACTGTTCACTAATCGCTTTTCTTTTGGTTCAATCATGGCTTCCTTCTTTTTGGAGAAAGGGAAAAAACCAATGGGAGATGAGATCCTCATCCCCCACTCAAAACCATCCCGAAAGGGCAAAACACAGATTCACATCGAAGAGCCTCTCTCAACTGAGAAACAGGTAGAAGGGCAATAGGCGAGGAAAGAAAATAAGCTCAAGAAGCCCAAGGTGAATATGGAGAAACTGAAAGCCATCCAAGGAGGTTCGCAAGAGAATCATACTCGAATGGAAGTTTCTACCCGGGGGGTTCCAACTGGTCCCGGTGGCTAACAAGTGGTTCGAACTTAGGTTCGACCACTCGGAGGATCGGGACTCGGTTTGGGGACGTCGACCTTTCCACGTAGCTGACCAGCTTCTGCTTCTTCGGCCCTGGAGCATATCTTTCGATCCCTGGTCCGAATCTGTCACCAAGATGGACCTTTGGATCAGGATTCCGGGGCTACCTGTCAAATGTGTAAGTGATTCAATTCTCAAGTCTCTAATTGAGGATAATAAGATTGGTGAGGTGATTCGGGTAGCTGCCTTTAGCGCCAAGGGTGTTAGGCTTCGTTACCCTCGAATCTGTATCTCAACCGATCTAGCTTGCATCAGGTCTAGAAAGGTCACACTTCTCAATGATCTGGGAAACCTGGAGGAATACCCAGTTTGGTTTGAAGATTTTCCCGAGGGTTGTGGGAGTTGTGGCCTTCTTGATCATCTCTTTGAGGATTGCCCACTATGGAAGCTTTGCAATGCCTTTGCTGGAGGTATTTTGGGTAAGGAACCTAGTCAAAGTGTGGGGGAGGATGGTGCCCCCCTCCCTACTGATGCTGGGGAGTGGGTTCAGGTGGCGGCTCATAAGACCCCCGCTCCTGGTCCTCCCTCCTTTGGCCATTTCAAAGCTGAAATATGGACCTGTTTTGGTAAGAATGTTACCACCTCCTCAGATTCATCATCATCCAACTCTTCTACCATGTATGCCAACATCTCATTCTCTCAGCCTATCCCTACTAGCATAGAGAATAAGGTGGATTCCTTACCCTCTGTTATGCAGGCCCCTGCTATCACTGTCAATGAGAATGAAATGGTTCCCCTACCCTCTGATGAGCAGACCCTTGCCCACACCATTGCTGCTGACCACCCAGATGATGTATCCACCTTCCCTTCAGAGGCTGAATTCCTCGACTCCAAGTTATATGTAACCGATGATGATGCTATGATGGACTATGAAGAAGAGATCGGGCTCGTGGATGGCTATGGGGAAATCCCGGCTAACATGACCCAGACCGAGTTTGATATCCTCCTCGCTAATATCCCTGCGTCTGAGGAAGTCGATATCCCTGCTCTTAGCAATCCAGCCCTGAAGGCCAGCGCCTCCCAAGAATTATTTGCGTCAAATATAAGAACATAAAAGAGAACTTTGAGTGCTTAATGTTGTTTGTATACGCCCCCCCTCCCCCCCAACCCCTCGGAAAAAGAGGACTTTTGGAGAAACCTATACGATCTGATTACCCAAAGCGTCATTCCATGCTTAGTTATGGGAGACTTAAACAAAATAAGCCAACCATCAGATAAGAGCGGAGGGGCAGAAACTCTACCAAATAGATTCTTGAGAATAATGGAATTTAAAGATGCGTGTTTCTTGCTGGAGATGCCCTCGTACGGTAACCCATTTACTTGGAGGAAAAAACAAATTCGGTCCAGATAACATATTGGAAAAACTTGACAGGGTGTGAGTCCATCATGAAATAATCGACATGTTCCCCGCTTTAGCAACTAAAAATGGAGCATTCTCTAACTCGGACCATTGTCCTATTTCAATTAACATCTCCAAAAGTACTACCTTTAAACCACCCCCGTTTAAATTCGAAAACATTTGGTTGCAAAGAAGAGATTTCCGAAATATTGTCAAACTAGCATGGCGAACTTCATGTGCAGGCTCTGCTATGTTCCGTATTACACACAAATCAAAGGTCCTCAAACAAAAGGCAAAAATATGGAATAAGAAAACATTTGGAAACATCTTCCGGCAACTACAAGACGTTGATGAGGCCCTAATCGAAATACAATCAATTCAACAAACTAATCAAAACCCCGAATCATACAAAAAAGAACAAACTCTCTTATCTAAAAGAGAAAAACTACTCCTTTTCCATAAAACATACTGGAACCAAAGAGCTAAATCTAAACACTTAAAGCTAGCAGATACCAACTCCTCCTATTTCCATAGAGTAGCCACAGGGAGAAGAAATCGGAAGATAATCAGAACAATTACCTCAACAGAAGGAATTAACATAATAGGCGATGAAAATATTAAAAAGAAAATTCAAAGAGACTTTGAAAAAAGATTTAGTCGGGAACAAGTGTATAATACCCCCCAATTGGAAGAATACCTCTCAGAAATCAACCAAATCATTACAGAAGAGCAAAACAAATCACTTATTCAACAACCAACAAATAGTGAAATAAAAAAAGCAGTTTTCTCACTAGGGAACAACAAATCCCCCGGGCCTGATGGGATGACGGTTGAGTTCTACAAAAAATATTGGGACATTGTTGGCACTGATATCATCCGGGCTACAAAAGCTTTCTTCCATTCTGGCAAACTGTTAAAACAAATAAATCACACATTTATCTCCCTCATACCAAAAAATGATAACCCCTCCATGACTACACACTACCGACCGATTAGCTTATGCTCTACCTTATATAAAATTATATCAAAAATAATAACAGAACGACTAAAAATGGTAATAGGAAAACTTATACACCCACTACAAGGCGCCTTTGTCTCCGACAGAGCAATCCAAGACAATATACTAATAGCACACGAGATATTCCACTCCTTTCGCACTAGAAAATGCTCCAAGGGATGGACTGCAATAAAACTCGACATGGAAAAAGCATACGACAGAGTAGATTGGCAATTCACAAAAGCAGTGCTCCAAAAATTAGGATTCAACCAAAGAATTGTGAATATAATTATGGAATGTGTGACTACAGTCTCCTTCTCTGTTTTAGTAAACAATGGTCCTACAGATCTTTTCAAACCTTCTAGGGGTTTGAGGCAAGGGGACCCCCTCTCTGCGTTTCTCTTCCTTCTTGGGGCAGAAGTCCTTGCTCGTAAACTCTCAAGGGAGACAGAATCTAATCACAACAACATCGGATTTAAATTTGGCCATTCGGGCCCCTGCATTCCGTTCCTAGCCTTCGCATACGACATAATAATATTTTCAAAAGGAAGTAATTCTGCATGTATAAAAGTTAAAGAGATAATTGAAGACTGCTGTAAATTCTCAGGGCAAAAAGTAAACTACCACAAGTCGTCCTTTCAAACTACCCCAGGAATTCCTAGATCAAGAGCTCGAGACCTAGAAGGAATTCTGAACATTCCCCTAGAACAAAATTTGGAAAAATACCTAGGTTGTCCCATCATAAATGGGCGGGTTACCAAGGAAACTTTAGGCGAACTAATATGTAAATCAAAAGATCAATTGAGCAAATGGCATGCAAATGCCCTATAACAACAAGGCAGAGCAATCTTAATAGTGTCTAATCTATCATCAAAACCCCTATACTCGATGCAAAGCTTTATGCTCCCGGTAGCGGTCCATAAACAATTAGACCAAATCAACAAAACCTTTTTTCTGGAACAAAGACGCTCAACATAGCCCATTAATCAGTTGGGACAAAATATGTAAATCTAAAGCGTGTGGAGGATTGGGAATTAGAAAAACCAAAGACATGAATGAAGCTCTCCAACTAACGCTTCTTTGGAAAATTCTGGCTGAACCGGAAAATAATTGGATCAAAATCATACAATACAAGTATCTAAAAGACAGCCACATCCTTACCTACTCTAGAAAAGGCAATGCCTTCTGGCAATGGTCGAAATTGAGTGCGTTAATCCCAAAATTTAAAACTGGACTTATCTGGCAGGTGGGGGATGGGAAATCAATTAAGTTTTGGGAAGACAATTGGGCTGCAATGACACCTCTAAAAGACAAAAGAGATTCCCAACACAATATTAATCCACATGATTCCGTGAGTGAATTCATTATAGGAGGACAATGGTGGAAGGAGAAACTTGAGTCGGTGCTTTCTGAGCCCATAATAGAGGATATTATGAAAGTACCCTTGCCAATCACCCCCTTTGCAGACAAACTGTATTGGTGGCCCGCCAAAAAGGGCTGGTTCACAACGACAAGTGCTTACAACCTAATCTCATCCACACCACAAAGTCCATCAGATGAATTCTCATGGATCTGGAAACTTGACGCCCCTCCAAAAGTTAAGAGCTTCCTATGGAAAATAAAACAAAAAGGCATTGCTACGGCTACCCGCCTAGCACAAAAGGGGGTATCGGTACCGAACACGTGTACCCTTTGCAATCAGTTCGCAGAAGATGATATCCACCTATTCATAGAGTGTCCTATCAACAATTTCCAACAACAAACCCCTGGACAAATGTCGCAAAGTATTAACACCCTTATTTCTGAGAACAGAGATATGGACCAAATTCTTCAAATTTTAGGTTCCACCCTCCCTATGGAGAAAAAACAACAGATGGCAATCAGATGGTGGACCATTTGGTTTATTAGAAATCAAACAATCTTTAGAAATGAAAGCATCCCCTCTGTATAGGGCATTAAGAAAATGATCAAGAACAATATTGAAAATTGGAGAAAAGCAAGCAGATGGAATGAGATGGAGAATGACGGCCTACATAAACAAAATCAGGGGAAAAGTCTCACTAAGAACAATAGGAAAACCTACCGCTGGAGGAAACCTCCAACTAGCAAATACAAGTTAAACTTTGACGGATCATTTAGATCAACATCAAACAGTTCCATTGGGTACATCATCCGAGATTGGTATGGTAACCTTATCAACATTGGTGGTAAAACTATTGGAGCAAAATCACCTCTCATGGCGGAAGCTCTTGCCCTACGTATTGGGATAGAAAAAGCTAGAGAATTAAAGATAACTGATCTCATAATAGAAGGAGATTCAAAGATTATCACGGACTACCTAAAAACACAAGTTGGGTGTCCTTGGGAAATAGAAATGGTTATGTCAGATATCCAAGTCCTTCTCCAAAAAATAAATAATGTAGAGGTATCTCATATTCCCCGCATTGGTAACCGGGTAGCGGATAAGGTTGCACACCTTTGCTACTCTGCCAGGGGGCCGGAGCTATACCTAGATACAGGTCTTCTCGACCTCATCCGTCAGGATGCTTTCGGATAGGGTATTCCCATCCGAATTTTTACCTAATCAAAAAAAAAATATATATCAACCGATAATTATAAATTAGTTTTAATCTCATTTGTTGATCATCTTAATTTAATATTCTAAATATGTTAATATGATACAGTTTAAGGGTTGGCAGTGGCGGATCCAGGAATTTTTGTAAGAGGGGGCTGAATTTTTTTTCAAAGAAATGACGGTTTGAAATGCTCGAGTCTAAGATTATTCCTATATAAACCGTTGACACTTTCAGTCCTGATTATTTGTTGAATGACACTAAAAACGACACTAAAAACGACACTATATTGTTTTGCGGATTCAAGAACCTACATAACCAGCTGTAATGTAACTAGACCCGAGCGAACGTGGGCACGGGCCGGACTTGGGACGGGTTTTACCCCAAATATTATACCGGTGTTGTGGTTGCGCGCGAGCCGGGCTAAGCTCGATTCACGGGTTGAATGTATTGTCCAATCCTATCTGATATTGCGGCAGCGGGTACCCGTAAAATATAAACTGTCTATGTACTTCGGCAACACAAAAAATATTGTATGCTATCTACTTCGATCCAAAAAAAAAGTTGTTGGGGTAATGAAAAAGTTGCTTGATGTTGTCTATTTACAACAAAAAAACGACATTTGCTGAATTTTAATTAATATTGTATTAGTTATTATAAGTATTCGTAATAAGGAAAAAAGGGGGTTGATGAATTTAAAAAAAAACAGATGCAACATTTTTTTTTTAAAAAAAAACAGATGCAACATTTAAAAAAAAAACAGATGCAACATTTTTTGAAAAAAAAATAGATGCAACAAAAAAAAAAGGGGTTGTTGTTTTAAAAAAAATACAACAACAAAAAAAGGGGTTACTGTTTTTAAAAATAAAACAAAAGCAAAGAGGGAAAAAAAGGGACAAGCAACAAAGAAAGCAAAGAGGGAAAAAAAAAGGAGTTGATGGGGATTTGAACCAGAGATCACCCCGCTCACCACAATAACCTGTCACATGTCCTATCCGCTGAGCCAATGTATCTTTGTGATTTTATTTTACTTCACTTTTATATATTACAAAACTAACAGATATATAAAAATATACACATACCCTTAATTTGGCTAGCGGGGGGCTTCAGCCACTCCGAGCCCCCCCACAGATCCGCCCCTGGGTACAAATATCTCTCTCCCTCTCAAAGAGAGAATCATTTGTACACAACCGTAACGGTATCATATTAACATATTTGGAATATTAAATTAAGAAGATTGACGGATAACATTAAAAGTAATTTGTAATTATTTGTTAATAGTGGGTGATTATTCGTTAGAATTGAATCAGCGTTAATTCTAAAAAGCGCTAGGCGTATATTAGGCGGTTAAGGGTCATTTAGCGTCTAGACGGCCGCCTATACATGCCTAAGCACCCACCTAGCTCTAGACGGCCGGAGGGGATCGTCTAGTGTTTAGGTTAGAGGTGGGCATAAATCCCGCAAATCCCGGTCCCGTCCCGGGCCCGTCCCGGGCCCGTCCCGATCCCGGTGGGATTTCGGAAAAAAATAGTGAATCCCGTCCCGGTCCCGTCCCGCAAAAATCATGCGGGACGGGACGCGGGACGACCCATCCCAATCCCGCAAATCCCGTCCCGTCCCGCATATATAATAATAATAATAATAATAATAATAATAATAATAATAATAATAATATTGTATGTTATATGTGTATTACGGAGTATATAAAAAGTACATATATATTTTAGATTCCTGTGTTATACATAGGAATATATACACTGTAATGCAAGAGGAGGGAAGATTTTATTAGCCCAACAACAAGCTATACACCGCATCTTTGAAAATAAACCGCATTACAGTGTGTTACATACCCATATATAATGTAATGCACACACTGTAATGTAACACATATGCACAGTTATTAAATGTGTTTATATATATATGAACCCGTAAAATATATATAAAAAATTATAGATCTATATGTATTATGTCTTTAAAAATTGCAAAATATACATGAAATTTTATTTTATTTATAATCTTTTTTATTTGAGGGACAAGGCCCGTGCGGGATTCAAAAATAAAGAGTAAATCCCGTCCCGGTCCCGTCCCGCAAAAATTACGCGGGACGACCTCCGTCCCGTCCCGTCCCGTCCCGCGCCCACCCCTAGTTTAGGTGACTGCTAGACGCGATTTTTAAAACGATGGTTAGAATGAAATAATTCGTTTGTACTAGTGATTAATGTGTTGTAATAATATCTACCAAAAGAAGGGAGGAAAGAAAGGCAATCTGCAGATTCGCAATAGTATTGTTCTTTGTAGAAGTAGTTGTGATCTACATGGATGTCTCAACTAAACGTGTTTCTTGGGTTTGATAAGTTGTATATTTGAGTTGGATAGCTAGGCATATGTGTTAGTGAATCCTTTCTAGACAGGGTGATCTTATGTAACATAATGAAAAGCACTCAACTTTCATCTTAATTAAAATTCTCAAATTCGAGTAATTTATATGATTAGATTTTTTTAAAATTATAAATTAAAAAGTCGGTGTTTGCTCTTAATCTTAAAATGATAAAGCTCTGTGAGTCACAATCTAAAATCAAATCAGGTTTTGAACGACTTAATTAATTACAATCCTAAGTCTCATATCTTGAAACCGACATTTTAGTATGTATACTTGATTTTCTTACGGATTCGCTGTGACCCATCCAAGGTAACCTGGTCAAGTAGGGCCAATAAAAAAAATGTAAGTCCAATTCACATATCAGTTAGAACTTAAAAAGAGAGGCCAAAATGTGAGGGGGTATATAAGAGGATTAAATTAGGGGCAATGTTGGGTCATTTTCAAGACCCCCAATTGCTTTGCCCAATTTTTTCTTTGTCCTTCTCAAAAGATATTTGATACACACAAAGTCCCACCTCCATCAATCCCTCATCCATCATGAATTCATGGTCATTGCCTTCAAATTTCAACTGTGTGAATCCCCTTTGTGTCTCTAAAATCTAACCCCCTCAAAAGTGGAAATTAGAGTTTGCATTTTACCACTTCCCCACTACTGCACCTATAAATCTAATTGGACAACTTGAACTTACTTAGAATATCTTTTACAATCTTGATTATTTTTTCTTCAAATTATCTTAGATTTGATAGTTATGTAACTTATGTTATATTGATTATTTATTTTTCATCTTATTATTATATATTTATATGAACTTATCTATACTTATATCTCAACTTATTATATTTTTATTTATACAATTAATAGTCCTACATATCAAATAAGTTGAAATGATTGTATAATAAGGTGAGAAACATAATTATACATAATTCTAAGTTTGCATTCTCTTTTTTTTAGAACTAATATAAACTAGTCTTATTACCCGCGTTTTCGCGGTTTTTTAATAAATTATATTTCACCATAAAACATTTAGTTATATAAGGGAGAAATTTAAATGAATAATTTAATTTCTTTTAATTTTGTTAAATGTTTACAAAAGCTTATAAAAGTTCATAAACTTAGCAAAAAATACACATTATATATATTAAGCATACATATTGGATTACTGTTGAGTTGCACATTATTATTATTAGAATTTTGATTCTCTTCCCTAAAATCTTATTACTCCCTCCGATAAAAAATGTAAGAAGTTTGACTTTGTTAAGCGTATTTTAAAGAGCTATGATCGAATTCGTTCTTTGTGCAGTCTGAGTATGCCTCTTTTTAACACTTCAATTAATGATGATCCAATATATTTATATAATTTATGTCATGTCATACAATAAGTTCATCTACTTAAAACAATTACATAATAGAAAAGATATGATTTTATTCAATATACTAGATTATGTTAATTAATCGTAATAGATCATATAAATTCATCTAACATTTTGAGATTATGTAGATTTTTTTTAAGGTAAAATATTTATAAATAACTTGAGTAAAATAATAGATTTTGTAAACCTTGTGATATAAAAATTAATTATAATCACTTATCAATTAAGTTAAATATTGTTACTTTAGAACTTCAAAATAAGGTATAATTTAGGTTATAGTTTGATAAGGAACTTATTGTTACGTATGATTGATGTATTGAATCAAATGTATTAATCAAAATTTTCCTGGAATAAATTCATGTTAGTTTGGAATTGAGGATCAATTCGATCAAGGTATATGATGAAACATTCTATCTTAGACCATTAATAAATTATCTATTCAATATAAAATCTTATAAGATATATATTCATACAAATATATTCAATTTCATCTAACAAAATTAAATTTTTCAACTAAATAAGATATAAGGTTGAATATTTATACAAATATATTCAATTTCATCTAAATAAGATAAATTTTATACCTAATTAAAATATAAGGTTGAATATTTATACAAATATATTCAATTTCATCTAAAAAGATAGAATGTTTGACAAAGATTAGTTATACTCCCTCTATTAATTAAAAGTTATCATTTACTATTCATGCACGTTTTTTTAGGATGTGGCCCAAAAATATAATACCACTTTAATTCAGAAAATTCCACATATGCAAAAATAACCTCGTTTTAATCCAGAAAATTCCATGGATGCGAAATCACACCAGAACCCGTTCCAGGCCTCTACTTTAGTATTTTATATAGATATAGATATAGATAGATATAACACTCTCAATTAAACAAATACATACACACACACATCAATTATATATAATAAAGGAGAAGTCGTCTGAGACACTTGACGACTTCTTCTTAATCATAGTCATATGAACCAATCACAAATTTTTGCAATAATTAATATATGCATAAGATAAAATTTGACTCAATTTGATTAGATATGGATGTATTTTTAGAAGATATTAGCTAATTTTAAAATATATGCATAAGATAAATTTTTATTCTAACTCTATTTAATCAATATATCTATATGTGTATAAGATAAAATTTGACCAAATTTGATTAGATATGTATACATTTTTCTAATTTTAAGACTATTATATAAGATAATATTTTACCTATTTTCACTATATATGACCATATTTTTAGAAAATAATAACTTTAGCAATATTAATATAGATATATTATATCGATTCTCTCCTTAATTTTTATCCATCCATTTATTTTATATCTTTTTTATATAATATTATTTACTAACTTCAATCTCTATCCATCTATGTATATGGTACCAATTAATTTTTGGGTAATTTGAAAAAATTACCCTATTATCCGAATTGTTTGCATGCATAACCTAATCCGAATTTTTTTTTACTGAAATGCGGATATCCGCTTGCCAGGTGCATCCAGTAGCAGATCAGCCAGTGGGGTACAACTGGACTCCATCTCAGTTGCATGTATAGTGAGAGATAGAGGGAAGGAGACAGCTATACTCCTGAAAAGCGAAGAACAGTGAGAAAGTAGGAGGGAAAAAGTAGTTGTTGCAGTCGCAGAGGATAGAAGTAGGGGTGTTATTTTGTTCAAGCTCAGCTTGTTTAGGAAATGAACGAGCTCGAGCCGAGCTTTAAGTAGTTTTACTTGGTTATGACATGTTAACTTAAAGGAAATTTTAGAAATTCCATAGAATTCGAGCTATTCGAGCTTTATTTGAACGAGCCGAGCTTTCAACCGAGCTTAAAATCTTGTTCAAAATCGACTTGTTTAAATAAATGAGCGAGCTCGAGTCGGGCTTTATTGAGCCGATCCCGAGCCGAGCTCAAGCTATTCTGTTCATATAACAGCCCTAGATAGAAGAGAGAGAGAGAGAGAGAGAGAGAGAGAGGTGAAATAGAAAAGTGCAGGTTGAGAGCAGAGAGAGATCAGTGAGAGTGTCAATGAGAGGCTAAAAAGATTTTTTCAATGAGAGAAAAACCATCGAAGAAGAAGAAAGTGGGTGGATGTGAATTTGTAGGCCGACGTGTAAGCGCTCAGTTGTAACTGGACACATAATGAAAACAACATGACACATATTGAAAACTACTGGACACGATATCTCGGAGATAGATTCACTTGCATTAAACAAATACAACACATGAGCAAATATTTAAAAGACAGTAGCAAAGAGTAGCAACATAGAAGACATTGAAATCGAATTTTATGGTAACAAAAAGCGAAATTGCGGCTGCGTGATGAATCTGTATCCATCTCAGTCGAAGTGTGGGCGCATATTGCGGGCACGATAATCAGTCGTCTCGTCGCTCAGTGGGAAGTTGACCGTGAATGTTCGGTCATTCCCATAACCGGATACACGAACGACCCTGTCGGACCAATACCCATCGTTGTAGCGGCAGTCGACACGGTCTTCGGGCATGTAGGCGTTGTACGAAATACGAGGTGGTCGGGGACGAATTCGTTGAACCGGGATGATCTCCCTTAGCAGCTCTCTTCTGTTGTTGCGTAGGAGGGTCACATATTCGACCTCCTAGTGGCTAGGATCCAGTTTGCGTACAAGGGTCGCCTCGTAGTACGACCCGAGCATCCCAGCCTCACTGCCGACGATCTCTACTCTTTGATTTCGTCGGTATGGCGACGACGACATTGGTCCTGCATAAATTAACAAAAATAAGGTAGTATAATGATACAAATGAAACTGAAATCTACACAAATGAAATGATCGACAAACCTCCATCGTCCGATTCGTCGGATGATATAACGATGGGGACGGGTCGGGGAGGGAGGCCAGATGAGGAGACGCGGTGGTGTGACGAGGATGCCATTTTGTTGAAGGGTTGTTGGAAAGGTTGTTAAATGGCAATGGGGATTTAACTTCACCAATTTGTGGGGAGTATGGATGGTGAATGGTTATCATATATAAGTGGGGTGTATGATAAATATCAACACTGTTCAGCATGTGACCGTTGATACATTAAATTGCAGTGTTTTGTTGTTGTCTACAATTAACATGGCAGTCTTCTAGTATATACATGATACATGTCTTTTCTGACATGACAACAATGAAGGAGATTTACTGCTTGTTGTTAAACGATACATGACAATGACACCCATAAAAATCAACTCCCCGGTCAATGATTCCCCACTGGGCATCCAGTAGTTTTCTACTGGACATATTTTCAAGGGGTTTCATTCAACATTTGACCTTCGTATAAAACTGGGTTTCCCACTAACACTTTATACTTATAAAATGCAAAATCGTAGGAAAATATACAAAAAAATTCAAACCACTAAATACAATTTGAAACCATATGAAGTTCAAAGCAATAGATACAATTTCACCCAACAAAAAATTCAGAGAGAGAGAGACAAAGGGGGGGAATCTTGTAGAGGAGAGAGAAGGACAGTGGATAAGACATGGGAGAGAGGGAGAGAGAGACAAAAGGGGGGGGAATCTTGCAGAGGAGAGAGAAGGACAGTGGATAAGACAGGAGAGAGAGAGAGATTAAATTTTCCGCCCTGGCATTTGCGCCAAAAGAGAATAAGAGGGAGAGGATGGAGGAGGGAGAGACTATAAACTCATTCAAGCGCTTGACACCTATTGGGGTTAAATGGAGAGACACCGACTTCTTGTAGAAAATGAGTAAGTCTTCCTTCTATTTAGGTTATGTGATACGTTTCTCCCTAAAATATTTTCATCTCCCTGTAAAACTGAATGTCTCCCCCTCTAACTAATGGAACGGGGGACAAATCGTCCGTCTCTATCATTGTATTGTTTGGCAGATGGTGGGCTTGTAAAGAGGGCACTTGGGTCGTGAAGGGGTCAAGGAGCCAGAAGGCCGTACTGGTAGACGAAAGTATTGACTACGTCTCCCTGAAGAAACAATTGATGACCAAGTTTAATGTCGATGGGAGGAGGCATGACGTCCAGCTCACATATGTTAAGACGAATAAGGAAGGGTGCATACCTTTTTCCATTGGGGATAACGAATAGCTACAGGTCTACAAGTTTGTAAACGGTCTTTCCGGAGAACGATCCTGGCCTATCGACCTCCATGTCTCCCTGTTACGCAAGGTTGGCGGAGATTTTGCCACTACGGAAGGATCCACCACATGTCATTCAGTCGGGGGTGGCTCACCCTTGATCCAAGAAGATCACCCACAACCGGAGCCCCGCTTGGCAGGGGATGATGAAGTGGAAGTTTTGGGAGCACAAAGTGTTGATGGACAAGGAAGAGGTGTCCAGTTAGAAACGCAAATTGTCTAGTTATAACACTCGGTTGTCCAGTTAGAATATCCACGTGTCCAGTTACCGCCAATTGAGGAGTTGGACCTACATAACATAATCTCATTTGGACGTGGGAAGCAGGTAATTTGTGTGAGCAGTGACGTCGAAGATGTAGTCAACCCGTGGGATCAAGAGGCGGAGCGAGCGGTGAGGGAAGTAGAGGAAACATACTAACTCGGAAAAGGGAAGATCGGAGCGTTTCCGACGACTGTCAAAATCGAACCAATAGAGTGGGGTGTAGCTGGGAAATTGCAGAAGCACCGCCGCACCTAGCGATGGGATAGGAACTTCTAGTTACGACGCCTTTCGCAATTAAGTACATAGTTACCCCATTTTGGTGTGAAGTATGATGCCTTTCTGCTACTTTGTATGGGGGTTTTGTTCTACTTTGTTCTACGTTGTGTGGGGAGTGGGGTTGTTTAACGGAATGTCACATAACATTACCCGCTGTTGACATGACATCATGTGCATATTGACATGACAGATATTGAACTTGACATGTCATAATTACAAACCAACGAAGTCCACAAACCAACAATAAATGCAGATCGAAATGTCTAAAACCAACAAACAATAGTTTGAAACGAAGCAACAACAGTGCAAACCAGCCAACAACCGTATAAACGCACCAACAAGTTTAAACAAACCAACAACTGCCTAAAACCAACCAATAATGTATATAAAATCAATCGGGGAGTGTTTTTAAGGATCGGATATGGGTGTAAGTCTTCCGTGAAAGATGGCAACACAGAGAGACTGGCGATACGCCGTAATGAAGTCATCCATCAGGCCACAGAACTTGGTGTGGCCGGTCGCGAGGAGATGCAAGTAACGGATGGCGTATAGACCACAATCGTCCCTACATCACGAGAACGAAATATGTTGACCCAACCTGCGAAAAATTTTTATAATCGAAATGGAAATAGTGACTTACGATTGTTTGTTTTGGGGAATCCCTTTCACCCTTTTGTACGTCAAGGGTTTCGGGACTTTGCCGACCCATTTCACTCGAAGTTCGGGATGGGTGTTCATCAGAATGGGGAGGAGGTGGGTCACCGGCTTCAGGAGGCCTCCCATATGGCGCTCGGTGACGTGGCTTATGTCGGGATCGTAGACGTCCAATGTCCACTCCGCAAGATTGATGTCAAGGGTCACCCAGTGCTCGTTCTTTAGATTCCAAGACGCCAACAACCGGTCGACATCGGCCTAACCCGTAGGAAACATCTGCGGCAACTTGCCATCGAAGTAGTGGGTCAGCGTGTCGTTCCCCTTTACCACGTCAAGGTTCCCCTTCGCATCTACCAACTGATTGTGCAACAGATACCCCCAGATGAAATCAAGAACGGCGACGCCTTCCTACTTATCATGTGCCTTGATGTCCTACCGCAAGAGGGCGCAAGCTTGCTCAATATGCTTCACGCAAGGAAAAAATATTTATATCGAAGAGAATATGATGAGGAAGGTGATGCATCGAACCACGATGTGGGAACCTAACCTCGGATGACACCCAGTTGGTCGGTGATTGGAGTACCCCGAAGAACTCCTTCTGTAGTAGGGTGTCTTCGACCGACCGGACGGGTTCACTTCCGTCCTTCATCCAGGCACCGAACGCATCAACATCTGCCCTCGTCGCCATGCCTAGCTCTGCGGCATCCACTGGCTTCTTGCCCACACGCGGCTTCTTCGCTGGCCGTGTTACTTCCGCCTGGGACAACGTATCAGGATGTTGATGAGTGCTCCTTCTCCGCCGTTGAAGGGGCACCTCATCATCAACCTCAACCTGGGAAGCGTCGGGTGCCACCAACTCCTCCTGCAACCAGCACACCAAGGTGCGTTTAACATGAGTCTATACAATTGACATGACACTTGGGTGCGTTTCACATGACAGTCCACACAATGGACATGACATAAGGGTCAGTTTAACATGACAGTTGATTGCACATACCTCCATGGCCTTGGCCTTGGCCTTTTCATTGTCCTTCTTGGTGGGCTGTCTCTCCTCCTTGGCCTTGCCCTTGCTCTTTCCCTTGGCCTTGCCCTTCACTGCCCCATGAACCTATCCAAATGACATCTAATTAAATTGACATAAACTGATATTTTCATGACATGTACCGACATGTACATGACATCTAATACTATTAACATGACAGTGATATAAAATTACATGACGCTTCTGATATGATACCAGGATAACCTTACCTCCTTTGTCAGAACATCCCCTAGCTCCTCCGAATCCCTAGTCCCCTTCCCCCTCAGTGCCCTCTTCATGTCTTCAATCGACTCCTCAAGCGTGGCCATCTTCGATCCTAACTCTGCGGTTATACTCCTCGCCATGTCGTCCATCTTTGCCAGTAACCGTGACTCGATCTCTAATATGGTAGCTTGTGTTTGCGTGCCCTCCCCTGATTCTTGCGTTGACCCAGGTGCTCCATTTGGTTGTTTCGTCCGTGGGGGTTTCACATTTGCGAATACGAACGCCCGAACAATGTCTTCAAAGAAGTTGTCCCGCTTATTGTGAGTGCTTCGGGCATCGCGGTACAAACGGGTAGCTTCCTCGATTTCATCGAGGAGTAGAAGCGGCATCACAGCTTTAGGGCCATTGAAGTACCCGAGATCCTTAGCCTCCTGTAGTCGGGTTTTGATGGCGGCATACTTGAGGTTCTCGTCCATAAACTCGTATCGTAGACACGTGGGGTACACCTTCTCATCTACGATGTTCGCGCATTGGACAGACACTACTGGAGAGAGAGCTTCGTAAACCCAAAGCTGCGACTTAAGCAGGCAAGTAAAAATGCACTTTCTGTCTAGTAGAAAATTTTTGGATGGCTAGAACTCGTTCATAAGGCGTCCAGTGATTCGCCCCATTTCGGCCAAACATAAACGTTCACCCATCATAACCTTTCCCCTAACCCTAATTTGCCTCCCAATTTCCCCCTAAACTGAACGCATCTACAGTCATTCGCCCCATTTCGGCCAATTTCCCCCTAAATTGAACGCATCTACACTCACCCTGCTCCTGGTTAGTTGGATTCGACAAGATAGTTGCCCATTTTCCCCATTCCCAAAAATTCCCTTCTCTCCCAGTCGCACACACTCCAATTCCCAAACTTTCCACCCTTTGTTTTTAACTTGACGTCGGTTACTTCCTACATGACAGGACGATATTGCGCACTGTCAACCCATTCGACCCCTTCTTCCCATTTTCAAACAATCAAAACCAGTTTAGGTTCTTCCAATCGGTTCCTCCCCTACGAATCCAAGCAAAACGTAATTAATCGGCAGAGTTAGGGATTACTTACTTCAAAATCGGCCTCTTCGTCTCCTCTCCTGTCCTGTCATCTTCTTCCTCGGGTTGGCTTCTTCTTCTCCTCTCTTGCTCTGTCGTCGTCTTCTTCTTCTTCTTGTTTTCCTCAGGTTTGCATGAGCAACTGTTGCCCTCTCTCTTCCTCTTTTGTAAGCTCGTGAGAGACAGTTGAAGTTTACAGTTTTGAAATTAAATTGTCCACTTTTCTCTTTCTTTCTCACTCTTTCTCTCTCTCTCTCTCTCTCTCTCTCTCTCTCCACATTGTACTCTGTATGCATCGTTTAATGGAAAATGTTGTATTAAGGGTGTGTTTGAATTCCAAATGCATTATGTTTATAATGCAAAATGATAAGGCGGTGTTTGGATAACAAAAATTTTAAGGTGTTTAAAATTAAGACGTTTTTGGATTTCACAATGTATGAATTATAATGCAATTATTTTATCTCGATTTATGTGATTATTTGATTAAATTATGGTTTTACCTCGATTTTTAATTTTAGAACCAAACACACACATAAAATGAGATAAAATAATTGCATTATAATTAAAATGCAATGTAATCCAAACACACCCTAAATTGAGAATTGAGAATACAATTACTACGCTAAAAAATCTTAAACCACAAA
The DNA here is from genome assembly GCA_963922045.1 of Persicaria maculosa. Lineage (NCBI taxonomy): Eukaryota > Viridiplantae > Streptophyta > Magnoliopsida > Caryophyllales > Polygonaceae > Persicaria > Persicaria maculosa. Next base: position 47,719,168 of record OY998259.1, on the reverse strand, counting down.
CATTTTCTAAGTAAACCAAGGGTGCGTTCCAACATAAATAATTCTCGACCATCACTTTCAAAAGATTAATAATGAACCCCAATTTCCGCCACATCTACAGGGGTGGGAAACCATAGAAATATTGGCATATGGTAAGTTAAAAAAAATGAAAGTTGTAAAACAATGAATTCCCACTTTCCCATAGGTAAAAAAAGGTGTGAAGATGAAGCAACCCTTTACCCCCTTGCCTTGAGTGTTTGAAATTTGAACTCAGCAAAACATGATGAGACGACCTCCAATATTTTAATCGGGGAAGATGACCAATTCACAGTAAAATAAGCAGATTTCATCAATCTGGATTGATGCCCAGATCTCAACACAAAACGAAGAACAAGATATACCAAGATCAATAGAGAAGGTCAGCTCCATAGCTTTGGTTTTATCACTAAAAAAAATAGACTTCACCTGCACCCAGATGCTAATCTACCCATATGCAGCAAAAAAGAGAGGACAGATGTATGCATAAACAGATGAGGATGAAGATAGAGAATTAGAGATCACTCGGAAACCCATGTGGGTTCCCAATTTCGGCAGTTTGACAAGGACTGTGGGTGGCAAGAAAGCATCTGTTGAACCCACACACAAACATGATCCACAATTGGCAAAAACACAATCCCCATTGAGAGTTATGAATCTGAGATTTCAGATCAGGTATGCAGCTAAACAACTGGAACTCAGACATGAGAACGATCAAGATTCCAACTTCAAAGTGTACAAGATTCATGATTAGGAAGAACAATACACAGATGTTCCAAGATTATACTGTAATTAAATAAAGGATCAAGAAGAAAAATAAAGTATGATAACAATATCGAGCATAAACCCACAAACCCAAGAAGTAAACAACACCAAGAACAAGTGTTCAGCTGTTCACTGCCAATCTAAAAACCCTCAATTTCTTCTCCCCATTTTAACATACAAACTCCCTGCAAAGCTAATACTGTTTACTGCCAAATCTTATTTTTGCATAAACTGAAGATTTATCCTTAACAATTCGAATCAAATGTAGAAAAAGAAAGAAAAAAAACAGAGCCTTTTCCCCTCTGAACTCCTTCCCCTTTCCACGCTATGATGATGATAGAAGTTTCTGGCAATCCCAATTGATAAGAATCAATTTTTTCATCTTCCTATATTTGAGTGATCTTCCTCCCAGAACTGCCCATGTCTGATTTATGAAAAGATCATGAATTTTGATCTGCCGGTGGTGGCAGGAGGGGAGATTAGAGAAGAGAACTGCTCAAAAGAATCAATAGAAAGGAGGTGGCGGTGGAGAAGCATAAGAAACCCCAATTACAGGTGGTAATGGCCCTTCATATACTGGAGGAGGTGGTGGTGGTGGGTGTTCACATGGCTCAGGTGACGGTGGCGGTGGGACATAATGGTGGGCCGGTGGAGGGGGTGACTCGTAGTATACTGGGGGTGGTGGACTGAATACTGGTGGAGGCGGTGAGCTGTAGATTGGTGAGGGAGGGGGCGATGGTGATGGAGGAGGTTTATAGACTGGGGGAGGTGGAGAGTGCATTTCCGGAGGAGGTTCGATGCATGGTGGTGGTGGAGGCGGCGGTGGCTCAACACAGGGTGGGGGAGGAGGGGGCGGGGGCTCCACACATGGTGTTGGTGGTGGGGGTGGTGATGAGTACACCGGTGGAGGGGGTGGGGAGTGAGTAGGTGGAGGAGGTGAAGGGTAAACATATGCTGGCGGCGGCGGTGAGTGTGGGGGTGGAGGAGGGGAGTGCATTGGGGGAGGCGGTGACGGTGATGGTGGTGGGGGTGAATTGTAAATGTATGGAGGTGGGGAGTAAACAGGTGGAGGTGGAGAATTTGGAGGTGGTGGTGGTGGGGGACGCGTACAATAAATTGGAGGGGTTGGAGTTGGTGAAGGAGATGGCGGTGGTGGAGGAGGAGAAAGGGATGGTGGAGGTGGAGACGGTGGCGGCGGAGATGGTGGGGGTGGGGATGGAGTGTACACCGGCGAAGGTGGAGGTGGAGGAGGTGGTGGTGGGGGTGGACTGTATACAGGCGGAGGTGGTGGAGGAGGTGGAGGAGGAGGAGGAGGTGAGTAAACTGGTGGAGGCGGAGGCGGTGATAGCACAGGCGGTGGTGGAGATTGAGGCAAAACAACCGGCGGGGGAGGATTGGAAATAGGAGGAGAAGGCGACGGTGTCGGTAGGGGTGGAGAAGGCGACGGCGTCGGTAGAGCCGGGGACGGCGGCGGTGAAGGCAGTGTGGGGACGAACGGCTTACACCTGAATGAACTGCAGTCAACCGGCTTGGACGCGAACGCGCATTGCCTAGCGGACCTCTGAGCCGGGCGTGGTGGCGGCAGACAGTTCCTCCGGTCGTCGAACTTAGGAAGCCTCAAGCACGTCGGTGGCTCTCCGGTGAAGAAGTTGTACGAATAAGTAAAGTTCTGCAGATGAGGTAACTTACAAATACTTGCCGGAATCCTTCCGTTAAACCTGTTGTGCGCCACGTCCAGTTGCTCCAGGCTGACCATCCCTCCAATGGATTCCGGAAGGGGCCCAGAGAGTTCGTTGTAGCTCACATCGAACACCGTCACGTTCTTCAACATTCCGATTTCCGGCGGCAGGCATGCCCTGAGGCCATTGTCCATCAGAATGACCTCATTCAGCCTCGACATGTTCCCAATGCTAGCCGGTATACAGCCGTGGAACCCGTTCCCGGCGACCACAACCACCGACACCGGTGAGTTACCGAAATTATCCGGCAGCTGGAACTGGAACCGATTGTGGTTGATGAAAATCGCATCCAAATCCTTATCAAAGAGCTCCTTGGGAACCGCACCTTCAAACTCATTGTATCTCAGATCTAGGAATTTCAAACTCGGGAGAGACAGCACAACCTTAGGGAATTTCCCGGCGAAGCGGTTGTTGCTGAGATCCAACTCGAACAGCAGCTTCAACCGATTGAATTTGTGAGGCACCGTACCGCAGAATCGGTTAGAGTTGACGTGAAACAGAGCGATGTCGACGAGGAGGCCGAGCTCCTCCGGCAGGTAACCAGCGATGTCTCCATGGTTGAGATCTATGCCAGCGACGGTGATGAGCGACTCATTGTACGGCGCCGGAGCGCAGAACACACCTTTGTAGCTGCAAACTTCAGATCCAACCCAACTTCCAGTGTAGTTACGCGGATCGGAGAGGATCGCCTTCTTCCACGCCTGAAGCGCAATGTAGGCGTCGCGCTGGCGGTCGTTGGCGAAGACGAGCGAGGGATCCACCGTCACTTCCTCTCCGCGGTCGCCGAACTCGTCCTTGTAGTAAAGCAACTGGCGGCGTCGGATGAACATGACCTCGGAGTCCGAGAGTCTCCCATGCCCGACGGAACCGAGCACATCGGCGCCGGCGGCGGAGAAGAAAAAGGCTAGAGAGAGGAGGAGGAGTATCAGAGCGTGAAAACAACCGGAATGCCTCTTCATCTCACGCCAAACCACATCTATGAACCACCGCAACCTACTCCGTTCACCACCACACAACAAAACCAAAAGAAAAAAATAATGTATAGAAATGAAATCAGTGTTTGTCCTCCTCCAATTCGGAGATTCGCAGGAGCGCAAAGGAGGCCTCAGATTCAAGATAGAGGACGAGATCTGAGCGAAATGTGGAGGCAGGGAGAGAGAGAAAAGTGAGGGTTTTGGTTTTTGCTAATTTGCGCCGAGTGGGAGTTTTTGGGGAGTGAAGAAGAGAGAGAGAGAGAGAGAGAGAGTAAGGGGATGTTTGGAGATAAGAGAGAGAGGGAATGCAAATATAAACATGAAAGAGGACAGCTAAATCACAGCTCAAAACCCACTTGAATAATTGATTCTTCCAGCCCCCTATTTTTTTCTTTTTCTTTTTCTTTTTCTTTTTTTTTCTTCCCCTTTTTTTAGGCTGCTTCTTTTACTCTGTCTCTATCATTCTTCAATTTATTTATCTTTTTCTACCATATGGCGTATTTTTTTTTTAAATATAATTTCTCTAAATCTTGACTTTCTGTTGCAATAACAAAATTTGTTATTCAAACATTTTGTCACAATCTTTTAGAATTCCACAGGACAATTAAGTATTTGGGCAAAACGTAACAACCCGTGCATTTAGAAGCCTGGAGTAACTAATTATTAAGTTTTTTTTCAAAAAAAAAAAGAGATAAGAAAGGGCAGTAATATATATATATATATATATATATATATATATATATATATATATATATATATATTATAAATTATTTATTTATATTCTACGAGTATTTCATAACGGGCGTGTATGAAGATAGTTGGAGTAGTTTTTTAATTACTAAAACAAAGGGTTAAAATATTAACTGTGTATGAGGCTTGTTATAATTGTGCTTTTTGATTAAAATGGGTGTTTAAAAAAATATTTGTGATAGTTTATGAGAATTTCGTTTTGTGTCTCTAAGTTTTTGACAATTTTGGTTGGTGTTCTACACTTTTTTTTTTCGGATGCTACTCCTGAGTTTTGTAAAAAGTTCGGCTCATATCCAAAACTCATATTTTCTTCTTTTTAATGAATAAAACCACCCTTTACTATTCCTTTTTTAAAAAAAAAGACTATTTACTTTTAATATTGAACAAAACTACCTACTATTTGAATAAATTCAACGGAAAAGTGACAAAACAACCTTTATTTTTCAAAATTTACAAAATCACATATTATTTCCAAAACTTTTATTGTAAAATCACCCTTTTTTTTAAAAAAAAATAGAACAAAATCACTATGTTTTTTTAAATTGTACAAAACTTCTATTATTTTTCCATACTTACCAAAAAAAACACTAATTATTTGCCAAAATAATATGTAATATCTATTATTTTCCAAAATAATATTTAACATATAGGTCACTAACTTTAAACATTTGTAAATGTGATTGATAAATTTAACCAAATACTCAATTAGAATTTTATTGACAAAGAAAACCAAATTTATTTATTCCATTTTATTCTCTTGTATAAGAAAAATATAATAAAAGATTAATCATTATAGTATTATCTTATTAGGTTTTATGTATTTCAAACAAAATAAATAAATAACACTTTATTTTATTACATAAGAAGTGGTTTTATGCATTTTTTTAAAGCATAAAGGGTGGTTTTACGCAAAGTATGGTTTAATGAAGTTTTTTTTTTTGTAATTTATAAGTTAACTATTTTTATTCACATAATAAGACGATGGATTTGTGCAAAATTTTGTAAATAATGAGTGATTATGTACATGCAATGTTTGACAAATAATGAGATTTGTTTTTCACAAACTATGAAAAATATATAACGGATCTTTTGTGTGATGTTAAAAATCATGGTTGATTTTCTTCCAAAAAAAATGGAAACATTGGGAGATTTTTTGTTAAAATTTTGGCAATAATATGTGATTTTGTTCATTTAAAAAAAATGTGGTTTTGTGACTTTTGTATTGAATTTAGTTAAATAATAGGTAGTTTTGTTCAATGTTAAAAATAAAAGGGCTTTATTATGAAAATAAATAAATAAATAAAGAGTACGTGTTTTATTCATTAAAAAGAAAAAAATATGAGTTTTGGACATAGACTGAACTTTTGACAAAACTCAGGGGTACCATCCAGACAAAAAAAGGTGTGGAACACCAACCAGAATTATCAAAAACTCGGGGGCACCAAACAGAATCTACCTATTTTTTTTAGTGTTTTTACTTATTTTTTAACCGGAAATAATTTGGCATTAAGAGGGCCTTAAATGCCAACGGCGTCCAGACGGATGAAATTACGAAGCACCGAGTCGTCAGGTAATTAAGAATTGCTAGAGAAGGCGAAATTAAGGTGCGAAAGACGATCAGCAACTCGATTTGCTTCTCTAAATACATGACGAATCTCAACTGAGTGAAAGAAACCTAGTGAAAGAAAGACGGTCAACAACTCGATTTACTTTATTTGATTTGAAATTACCATAATAACTCTGATAATAACCAAATAAATTCCATTTTTTTACAAATAAATTTTTTTACGCCCCACACAGAGTTTATATTATTTCATAATTTTTCAACATTTATTTTACACAATTTTTCAATTCCAATCTATTCATAATTTTAATCACTTTTTCTTATAATAAATATTCTGCAATAATTTGTGTGGGTTTGTTTGTTATGTAATGCAGAAATGAAAATCGCTAGCTGGAGTGATGTGCGCGTAATTCTCCTAATTCTGACCAATTATCTATTTATTTATTCATTTGATTAATAAATTGGGTGGGAGTGGGTTGTATTTGATAGTATACATATAATATACGTATCATCCTAAAGGAAGGGTTGGTACAAAAATTATGAGTTGTATGAATAACATATATATATACATATATATATATATATATATAATATACTTATATATTCGCTGTATATTTTTCATAATTGCCAAGTCCACATTTTAGTGCCAATTAAATTGGACACAATTTATTTGATACACGAGAAATAGAAAGTTAAGGTTGGAAAATGAGATGAGGCTAATGGGATACAACTGTAATGAATTGAATGAAAATAGGAGTAGTAAGTTTTTAAATTAATCTTACCACTCTTTTTGGATGAAAATTCAATTAATCTTTACCAATTGTAAGTAATGAGTTGGATTTGAGAGTGCTTCGTCAGGGGTGTAACGCGTACGGGTGTTCGGTGTTAATTCTATATTCAATTAAAATTGTTTAAATGCCCATTTATCTCTTGAAAACAATAGCCCTACAAATAACAAGACGCGTACCCACGGTACAAGAAATACACATACCAACCAAACACACAAATTGATCGACAAAAATTGGCGTAAACCACCACGGGGAACCTATAAGGTAAACTTTGACGGTTCTTCCCTACGCAACGGGCAAGGATCAGCCGGCATGATTATAAGGGACTGAAATGGCAATCCCATTCAAATTGCTTACTCCAGACTTGGTCGCGCATCACCCCTCCAGGCGGAGGCGGCGGCTCTGAAACTGGCAGTGCTAGAGGCTAATAAGCTTCAGTTAAAAAACTTGATTTTTGAGGGAGACTCGAAGATCATCACTGATCATCTATCTGCTAATATCCGATGCCCTTGGGAGGTGGAAATGACCCTATCGGATATAAAAACCATAACTCGAAGTATGGGAAAAGTCTCCTTTTCTCATATACCCCGCGCAGGAAATAGAGTGGCTGACAAGGTTGCACACCTTTGCCACTCTATTTATGGGGTTCACATAACAACTAACAAAGATCTTCGTGATCTCATCCTACGGGATGCGCTTGGATAGTCCGCTATCCAATTCTTTTCCTAATCAAAAAAAAAAAATGAGATCCCTATCTCAAATTTGGTAGATTTAGTGTTTTAAATATCAGAAATATTTAGTATTCACTACGACATTGATATATCGGGTGAAAAAATATTAGTCAACGTTATATATTGGATCAACGTAGATATATTGGGTCAATATTGGCGATATATCGAAGATATTTAATATTATCAATGTTGTTAAGTTAACTTTTTTTTTGTTTTGATGACGAGAAACACACCTTCGGTGACAAACCCCGAGCACATGACCCAGCCGGCAAGAGCCACGTACCAGGTAAACCGGCTTGCGTCGACCGGCTCGACCCAGTGGTAGAGAGCAAGGTAAACCTTGGGTTTTCACCCAAGGAAAGAGGTGGAAGCAAGGATCGAACCCGGGACCTCCTTACTCCTCCCCTTTCTCCTTACCACTAGGCCACCCCGACTGGGGCCTAGTTGTTAAGGTAACTTTAGCCTTAGAGAATGAAGTTGAATATTTTGTCAAGTTTATTTGATAATTTTACAATTTATATATTAATTTTTCATGTGTATTTTTATATTTTGAAGTATAAATATAGTATTTATAGTTAAAAATTAGTGAAACTAGTGTAGTAACTCGCACTTTATACTCCTAACCGATACGATTCCGATACGCGATATTTAGAACCTTGGATAAAACTAGTATAGTAACATGTGATAGTAGCTTAAATTGTCATATTTCTTTAAATAATTTTTTTTTAAAACTAGTATAGTAGCCGATACAACTCCGATACGCGATACGCGAGATTTCTTTAAATAATTATTTTTAAACTCTGTTACATGTAATAGTAGGTTAAATTGTCGTATTTCAATACTTTGCTTTAAGTGTGGGGGTATTTGATAATGCATATTTCATATAGGTATTTCTTATTGCATTTATATAGTGGCTTTGCTTATGTTTGAGTCTAGTTTCGTGTATTGCTTGTGAAATATTCGAGTTCGGAAGCTACACCATTTTAGTGTTTATTCTGGAGAATTACATTCCGACATTGAATGGACTTTAGAAGAGCTTAAGAGACATGTTTTAAAGCATATGGAGGCTGAAGAAGAAGCTAGAGAGGAGCAAGGAAGCACGACATTGGAGATAATTGAAGTCAATCGAGGGAATCCCGTCACTGTAAGGGCGGCACCCGCCGTGGGCCAGTTTCCATCGATTGCAATTTTGGATCCGAAGACCATATTTCCTATTATTATATTATTATTTCTATTAGGGTTTTGCCGACTCCCTATGAGTCTATATTATGTTTATTTAGTTCATTCAGCCGTGTGTGGCTATTGTTTGAGACTATGAACACCATTAGAGAGAGAGAGAGAGAGAGAGAGAGAGAGAGAGAGAGAGAGAGAGATATTTGACCTATGAGCTGCTAAACTCATAGTTTCGCATGTGATTCGAAGACATGGTTGTTTTGATTGTGAGGATTTGATTCTATTTAGTTATTCATATTCATAGTTATCTTCTCGTGCTTATTGATTATATTTGTGTTCCTTTCTATGATTGATCACCATGTTAGGAATTGCATCTTATATATGAATTCGTTATTGTGTTCTTAATAGCAAACAAAGTATTGAAGTAGTGATATTTCTTTTTCTTTGTAGTGGATGATTTCAATTGATTTATGTTGTGGATGTGTTGATTAGGGCTGATTAGGGTTGTTCCGGTTTGTCTTAATTGCATTGAATCAATATGCCAATTGGTCTAATTACTTGAGTCCTTAATGTTATGCTTTAGTGATATTGAATAAGGTGATTGTATCCATGCGGATCTCTCAACTTTAGTCAAGTAGACATGTGTTTATGAATAATTGATAGATCAACCATAGGATAATGAATTCCAACCATTGTCAGAGAATTACAGGTGAAATATTCTTTCTACCTTGTTATCAATCTACTTTGCAATCATAAAGTTGGTTACTTTTACATCTTGGTTATTTGCTACAAATCATTGCTTGGTCATAAGAGTTCTTGTTAAGAGTTATTGAATAGGAAATCGCTTCCCCCTATGGGTTCTGACGAAACCGGCCGAAAAATATCTAAAAGGTAATAAAAACATAAAAAAAATAATAAAAGAGGATCGGTAGGAGGAAATCCTAATTGACCGATCGCGGCGTAAAATGGCGGATTTTTCCCCTTAACACTCCATTCGCGGATGAAAAGTAGTGGGCATGTGTCCTGGATGCCCTCAAACCATGAGGGGGACACATGTCAAGTTAAAGACGACACGTAAGCCATTATGGCTAGAGGAAATAGCCTATCAAAATAGAATATTCTATAAAATATTCTCTTTTGGCCTATTATACGACTTTGTTGTTCCCACCGCAGGCCAATTTTGGTAGGCTAAATTTCATATAAATACTAATATAATTTAGAACTTTTATTATAATTTTGATGAATCTATAATAAAAAAGATTAATGTCATTTTCTATAAATATCATTTATGCAATGATAATTTAAATATGTCAAATATTATATTCATATTGAAGAACTCTTGAATATCTTTACAATACTACAACTTTTATTTTTAATTAAAAATCATAACTACATAATATATAGGTTTATAATTGTATTATTTAGCATTTAGCCTTTCAAAAGAGGAAGTCAAATTTGGCCTTTCTTTTAGAAATGGGCCAAAAACAAAATGGCTAAAGTGGGTTTTGGCCTAGGGTGGGAGGAAAATTAGGCTAAAACCCAATTTTTAGCCTACCATGGGAGATGGCCTAAGAGGGGGACTTTTGGCCGGAGAGAGAAAAACGGAGAGAAGAGCGGATAAAAGTTGAGATAAGGGTAAGTTTTCCAACAAGACTAAGAAGAATACGCATTATAGTAGCGAATTCCGCCCCGCAGACGAGAGTTAGCAGCATCCGCGTCTAAACAGAAGAGCTCTGTCACACGCCATCAGTCTTGGAGGGGATTCACGAAGTCGCGACCAATTTTTCAAATTGATCGGTCAGCGGCAGGTATATGATGCGTCCTCACCACGTTGATGAAACCTCATAAAAGGACAGGTCTTTACGGGTCCCATTCTACTTGCGGCATGGGTTGGGCCGCGTTGAAACAATCAGCACAGGTCAGGTAAGCCCGCTGAGAGCACACTGGGTCCCCCGAGATCAACCCTTGGGTCCCACCAAAAGTTGAAACATGAAAAACGGGTTTCGTCACTAGCGTCGTATGTGGGAACCCGCTCACACTAAGGGGTTCCCAATATATTTTTAACATAATCAAGATCAAACTCCCTACACCAATAGGCAGAAGGGAGGCCGTGTCAGAACGCGGAAAAGAGCTGGTTAAAAAGGTGAATCGTTAAGGCGATCACTCATCAAAAATAATTCCGTGACAGGAAAAATGAGCTTCGTTCAGGACGACGCGTCAGATGAAATGAGTCAGAGCGTCAATCATGAGCATGAAGTATCAAGCATGTACGTTCCACCATCCTCTCAGCCCGACATCTAGGGTGATGCCTGGGAGTCGTCACAGGATCCACCAGTACATCATTACTACAACCAATTCGAGGAAGCATACGTTCCACCAAACTTCCCCCACTACGAAGTTCCTCACAAGCAACCTCACTACCAGCAGCCTGGACAAGGGTATTACTATTATTACGACTATGGTGGCCCCCATGTTTATCAGCAAGGAACAACTTACCAGGGGTATCAGTATGATGCATATGGACATTCATATGTGATGACATCTAATTTAGTCATATTTTAGGGTTGCATTTGCATATTAGTTTAGATAATTTTCATGCATATTTATCATATTTTATATTTCATTTAGTTTATTTTGCATTTTCGGAGTCTACACTGGGTTTTTATTGATTTCAGGCACTTTGAAAATGATATTGTGAAAATTCGAGACTTGATACGAAAGGACAAGCTGGATTGAATCGGACTCGAGAAGCCGAATGACCAAGTGTAGAAATTGCTAGATTTGGAAGTAATTTATGTGGGCTGAAATTAGAATAAAGTTTTGGGTTAGTTTTTAATTCTATAAATTGCTGGGATGAAATTGTAATTTGGTTAAAATTTTTATTATATATACTCGTATGAATAGAGGTACGAGGAGCTCTCTCTTTTTCGGACTTTTGCCGAAATAGGTTACGGCCGACTTTCTTAGATTTTAGTTTAGGTTTTCTTATTTCTTTTCGGTACTGCACTCTAGATCGAGGACGAAGATTTTTGGTTTGCATTTTATTTTAAGCATGTCTTTAATTTATTCAATTGCTTTTTATATCATGTTTAGCTAAATTTTCCGTTCTAGGGTTAGGGTGAACCCGACAATGTTGCGAATTGCTTCATTTCGATATTTGCTTGAACTTAGTCTGAATTTTATAAATTGATTTGATCCTAGTTGCTTAACCTAATTGATGTGAATCGATTAGAGTCCTTTTTAGATTCAAGATGCTATAGCTGCGAATTGAGATTAGATAAATAGATGAAATTCATGAACCCGAAAAGAGGATTGGTTTCATCGGAACCCTATGAGTAAACTTGAGAAGTTAACAATTTTTATTGTGACATTTAAATAATTGTTGAGGACTCTTGAGGATTAATAAATTATCGTAGATTCGTAGGTGTGAATCGGTTAGGCGGAACGTGATAGCAAAAGTTTATTTGATTTTCTCCTAATGTCTATAAAGAGCTTAAAAGGTCTAGATTTGGTTAATTTAGACACAATTACTACAGCATCCGACAACTGAGTAGTGATGACTCTAGATAATTTACCTTCAATTGGACATATTAAGAAGATGAAGTTCGAGTAAACATCGGGTTGAATTCTTTGTGGCATTGTCGTCGGAAACCTTAACCCTGGAATTACTTCTCGTATATATATTTTCTTGATAATCTTTGCTTGATTTTCTTAGTTTAGTTGAAAAATCAAATCCCTCCTTATTGGCTTAGCTTATTAGTTCTAGATAACAATTGATACATATATAATCCCCGTGATCGATATCCGTATACTGCAATTGATCTCGTATTCTTGCGAGGTTGGTTCAGGCTACACTATCCTTGTGTTGGTTTAGACCACATCAAGTTTTGGCGTCGTTGCCGGGATTATTGATAGTATTGGTTGTTTCTATAAACTAGTTTGCTAAGTCTTTCTTTTGCTTTTGATTTTTTTTTTCTTTCTTTTTATGATTTCGGGTGTGTTCAACCCGATGTGGTCTAAACCAACAATATGCCGCGTATAACTACCAAGCCAACGCTTTTGGTAATCCATACTATGGGTACCAAGGCCAAGGATTTCCTATTCCACAGCAACCGCGGAAAAATGAGGGAGAACATCATGTGAGCAAAAACCGGCGCGAGGAGCGATCGTCAGATGTCTCTACCTCCACCAAGTCAGATTCTGCTAACATGAAGACAAACGATTTGGAAACCTTACCTTCCGCCTTCACTAAGGAAGTATGCGTCGCGTTTGTCCCAAAAAGGTGGAGAGATATAAATTTGATGAAGTATGATGGAACAACTGATCCAGAGGACCATTTATGTCACTTTTTGACGGCAATGTGTATCAATGAGTACAATGATGCCATGATGTGTCAAACCTTTCCCTCGACGCTAATAAAGATAACTCTCACCTGGTTTACTAATTTGCCAAAAAAAAACTCGGTGGCTAAGTTTGCTCAATTGACCCACATCTTCAAGCAAGGAGCTAGTGAAACCTTGGGACACTTTTTTCGCACGGTTTACCAGCGTAGTAGTACAGATTCTCAACTTCAATCACGAGTATGCAACCATCATCCTCATGGGGAACCTGGCGGAGGGTGACTTCAAGACTTATCTATTCCGGAAGAAGCCCGCGAGCTATGTTGATTTGAGAGATCGGGTGTCAAAACAATCGAAGCCGAAGAAGCAGCCGCGTCCAGTTCAAGAGCAAATGCTAGCAATAAGGGATTCTTCGAAAAAATCACTAGAAAATTCAGATTAGATAAAGGGGGAGTTAAGCCCCCGAAGCACCAGTCAGCAGGAGAAGCGCGCTATTCACGGCGCGATGAAATACATATGAATTCCGAAAGCGGTCAAGGATCTCGACAGAGGGATAATGATCGGAGACAAGTCATGGATCATCGACGGTCGTATCATCCTCGGAGGGATAATTACCAGGATCCTAATCAAGGGTATCAGCCGCGTCAGGATGAAAGGTTAGACAAAAGACCGGCCTAGGAAGATTACAACCCGTGGGAAGGAGATCTTCCACACCAGCAAGAACGGAATCAGGAACCCCAGGATCAACAGAGGGGGTACCCTCCTTTCAATCGAGGAAAGGGTAGAGGATGGAAGTGGCACGGAGGACGGCACAACAGATTTCCCGTGATAAGGCATATTTTGATAGGCTTTATAGAGTAGTTTTAGTTGCGTTTCATAGGTGTTTGGTTATGTTTTAGAGTTAATTGCGTATAATGCTCTTTTAGTGGTAAAGATCGGAAACTACGCTATTTTATTGGTTTTATGTAGATTCGTAGTACCGACATGGTGAGGAGCTTGGGAAGAGACCAAAGAGGATGTCAAAAGAGCAAGGAACAAGCCAAAGAAGGATTAGAAGGCGATTTGGGAAGCTAAGGAGCACAAGAACATGAGCGGAAATGAAGCACTTGGAGAAATCGTATCTTTATGGTTCTGAGAAGTTAGATTCAGCTTCTGAGTTTTTCATGAGAGTTGTAGTCCTTGAAAAGAGCTTTCCAACGCATATTCAAGAGAAGGGATTTAGGTTAGCCATGCTTGGCTATTTTCCATTGTTTTCATCTACACTTTCAATACTTGGTTGGTTGTTTGTGAGTTTCCAATGAAGTATTGTTTCTCTCTTTAACATCTTTCGAATTCCTTTGCGATTATTGTTGATATTATTGTGATTGATCACCATGATAGTATCTTGCTAGGTATTTGTTCCTTTGTCATTGAATGAATTCCGTAGTAGCATGGTTAGGATTGTGAGAACCGTCGTTTGATCATGACTAAGTAGGGATTTCGACATATGTGTTAAACATCGGTTACCGTCCATACTTGGTGTTATTTATATGCCTAGATTCTTAGAAACTTGTGCTTTCTTTATGTTAAATCTTTATCCGTGCTTAGGTTGCATAAAGGTGTAAGAGATTAATTGTGCTCGTTGCGCTTTAATCTATTCAAACTAAGATGGGAGGAATTCGTAGAGAACACTTTAATTGGATTCAATGACCAATTATGCCAACCAATGTCGAGAATTTGGGGATGGAAACATCTCTTTTATCTTTCACTTGCTTTTGTTTGGATTAGGTTTTCTGTTTACTTTATTCCCATAATTTGCCTTTCAAATGATAAATACACAATTCTTGGAAATACTTGTTTCTCTATGGGATTGACCCCTTACTTGCATCCTATACTAGTTTGTTTGTTTGGGAATTATTTTGACAGGGGAAATCAACGAATTTCCCTCCGTTAAATTGGTGTCGTTGCCGGGGAATCATGTTTATTTCTTTGTATTGTGTGTTTGTTTATTTGTATATACATATAACCCCGTCGTGGACGTATCTTACGGTTCACGACACCCTACTACTAATCTTTCAAGATGAAGTTGTTTCAGCGCGAAGGAGAAAACTTTCACTGATATCTCATAAGAGTGGAAGATGAGGTGGCGCTCCGTCATTTATTGGGTATTCCATGTAGTTGGGAAGAAAAAGTCAGTTGCGTATTTGAGGAGATGACTCTTGGCTCCAAAATAGTTGCCGAATCCGTCAATAATGGAAGCCTTGATTGGTTGAGTTGGTTCGATTTATGGGATCTGCTCTGCTATATGGGAGACCTAGCGGCGGAGGATGAATTCAAGAGCTTATTGGAGCAATTGAGTCAAAAATTTGATGGAATTGTTGACAAGTGCAAGAGATGAGATGAAATTTTGGCGAAGCAGAATTCCTCTACCGATGAGCCTACTGTACAGGCGGCTCCCGCCGTTCCTCTGGCGATGCCCGCCGTTCCTTCTACGGTCAGTTCAGATGAGATTAGAGATGAGGAAGGAAGTTAGATGCTCATTGACGTGGAGTCTCATGAGTCGCGACATGAGGAACCATGTGTTTTAGCCCCTACCCCACCCGAAGAGCCTATTCCCAACCCACCTGCGAATGCATGCCCAATCAAAAAGAAAGATGGAAGCCCTATGGATATAAATGTGGAAGAGCTTGTTCACTATATTTGGTTGAACTCATTCCCTCCTTCATACTTCACAAATTGCATTATGCCAACGGAGGAGAAAGATATCAATAAGAATGGCTTCTCTAACGATGACTGGGATGAAGAAGAAGAGCTAGCATTTCTTGAAGTGGAATCTCGTGAGGGCCCGTATGAGGATCCATTTGTTTTGGCTTCTGATTCATCCGATAAGCTCATCTCCACCACATCCATCGAGGAAGCAAGTCTAGAGCCGATCTTTGTGGCTCCTGAGCAAGGTAGCGATGCTTCTTACACTTTTGTTGATTTCGATGAGTATGTTGATCCTTGGGAGCACTATTTCTACAAACCACCAGCGGAACTGTGTTGGTGGTACTACATTCCCTCAACTGAAAGTCAAGCTCAAGAACAAGATAAGTTGAATGCATTCTTCAATTTCATATCTTTAGTTTTCAATTTTTTCATGTTCCATGTTCATTCAAATTTTGGGTGGGCACAAGAGTTTGATTTACTTTTGAGGACGTTGACAATGTCTGAATGAGTCTTGAAGAAAGGAAAATAATAAACCGTCGAGTCTTAGACGATAAACAAGGACGCTTCTTGGGAGGCAACCCAAGGTAAGTCTCTATTTTCATTCTTTTGAATTCCTAGTTAGTTTTTCAAAATTTCAATAAATGTTAGAGTTCCTATTCGATAGTTAATGGGTTTTTGTAAGTCTTTTTGGAGCTTTTGGGACGATCTAATGGTAAGGCAAGTGGAATGGATGAAAAAGGAGCAACCAAGGCTCGCCCAGGTAAGTCGTCGTCGCGAGACTCAAGTCGCCGCCGCGAGGTGGTCTGCCTTGTTTCACCACGACAGGCGCCGGTTATGAAAAGGCTAGATACCGACTCGGTACTTGGACATACCGAGTCAAGAGTTTTTCAAGTCACGTCACCGCCGCGAGATTCTGTGTCACGGTCGCGACTCATCCTATGTCTCTGCCATGCTGTCGCTGACCAAGCCTTGGCGAATGCCCTCATCTCGCCGTCGTGAGCATCTATCTCGCCACCATGAAAAGCTACTTTTGCCGCCGTGAAAAGCTAATTTCGCTGCCATGAGATCCTCTGGCCAGTCAAATCGGGAGATCCAGTTTCACCGCCGTGACTCACGTTTTCGCCACGGCGACACCGTCCAGTTCAGATGAGCTTATTTGTTGCTTTCCCTCGACCTTCGAGCCATCAACCATCGCCATCAAAAGAGCTTTAGTACGTTTTCTTTTCCCTCACCTTGGTTTTATTTGGCTATTTTTGTTGTCTTTTATGTTTCATTGAGGACAATGAAAGATTTAAGTGTGGGGGAGGGATTTAGTGTGTCTAGTTAGATTTAGTGTGTCTAGTTAGGTCATGTTTCAATTTCAGTTGTGTCTTTATTTTTATTTATACATTAGAAAATCAAAAATATCATGCATTGCATATATATGTTTTTATCTAAACACCCACCTTGGTTAGTGAAACTCTAGATATTTTTATGGCATGAACTTGTAAATCCTATGATTTGTTTGAATTGCTTAGCCTTATTGTTCTTGAATGTTTTCATATGGAGCATGATGGGTGATGTAATTGAGCATGTATGATTGAGCTAAAGTTTGATTGAAATCCTACAAAACATGACCCTTGTGAGATTGTTTTTAGCCTTATTCGATTCATCTATAGTCTTTGTGCTTAATTGTGTGATTTACTTTCCTATGCTTCTACCTCTTGATATCGACTTCATTAGCTATTGTCAAAGCCGATGCACATGCTTGTTGCTTGCGGATGTTTGTGCTTTTATGTTATATTTGGCTTTAGTTGCTTGTGAGGTTTGAGTGAAAATAAAAAGGCAATGGTTGATACACTTAGTAACCAGGTCTACGCATGATACCCATGGGTATGATTTGCGTAAAACGGTGTTGAAAACTATCCATTAGAAAAGGAAGCTTGATCATTGAGTAACCAGATTCATTCATGACACCCATGTTTGCAATTCGCGTCAAAAGATGTTCAAATGGACTTTATTTCTAGTAAGTTGAGGTGTTTATAGACCGGGGCCATTCATGACACCCATGTTTGCGACTCGCGTCCGAAATACACCAAATTCGAAAGAAAGCATAGGAAGAAAAGAAAAAAAATGGAAAAAACCAAAAATGAAAAAAAAGAAGTGAATAATCTAGAGCCAAATTGTTTATTTCTTTTGTTTTCCGCAAGTGATGACATTTCGGTAGAGATTTGATTATATTGTTGTCAATGTCTATGAGCTTCGTGCATTTTGGGTTGAGTTGAGAGTTGAACTTAAAGCCTAAATACATGAGAGCATGAGTGATACACATATTCCTTATGAGGTTGGATGATTTCTACTTCTATGCTTTTATCGCTAAATACATGCTAGGATTTATTCACTTGATCATGTGCTCCATTTCAATTGATATTGCTTTTGATTAAGGCTATTGCATGAAGGATGAACTCGTAGGTATAAGTTGCTTTTTATTGATTCGCTCGAGGACTAGCAAAACTTAAGTGTGGGGGAGTTTGATAAAGCATATTTTGATAGGCTTTATAGAGTAGTTTTAGTTGCGTTTCATAGGTGTTTGGTTATGTTTTAGAGTTAATTGTGTATTATGCTCTTTTAGTGGTAAAGATCGGAAACTACGCTATTTTATTGGTTTTATGCAGATTTGTAGTGCCGACATGGTGAGGAGCTTGAGAAGAGACCAAAGAGATTGTCAAAAGAGCAAGGAACAAGCCAAAGAAGGATTAGGAGGCGATTTAGGAAACTAAGGAGCACAAGAACGTGAGCGAAAATGAAGCACATGGAGAAATCGTATCTTTATGGTTCTTAGAAGTTGGATTCAACTTCTGAGTTCTTCATGAGAGTTGTAGTCCTTGAAAAGAGCTTTCCAACGCATATTCATATGCATCAATCGGACGAACGATGACTCCAGAAAGTGCGTTACAAGTTCAGTCTGCGAAGCTGTCAAGGCGGCGCCCGCTGTCCCTTCAGAGCCGGGTCCGCGTGAGCGGCCCAATTTCTATCTTTTGTGGAAACTCTAATTTAGGGTTTTGCCGACCCCTTTAGGCTATATATTAGGTTTTTCTCAGCCGTTTGAGAGGCATCTAACATTCATCCAACAAACTAACATTGTTTTCCATTCAAGAGAAGGGATTTAGGTAAGTCATGCTTGGCTAATTTCCGTTGTTTTCATCTACACTTTCGAGACTTGGTTGGTTGTTTGTGAGTTGCCAATGAATTATTGTTTCTCTCTTCAATATCTTTCGAATTCCTTTGTGATTATTGTTGATATTATTGTGATTGATAACCATGATAGTATCTTGCTAGGTATTTGTTCGTTCATCACTGAATGAATTCCGTAGTAGCATGCTTAGAATTGTGAGAACCGTCGTTTGATCATGACTAAGTAGGGATTTCGACATATGTCTTAAACATCGGTTACCGTGCATACTTGGTGTTATTCATATGCCTAGATTCTTAGAAACTTGTGATATCTTTATGTTAAATCGTTGTCCGTGCTTAGGTTGCATAAAGGTGTAAGGGATTAATTGTGCTCGTTGCGCTTGAATCTATTCAAACTAAGATGAGAGGAATTCGTAGAGAACACTTTAATTGGATTCAACGACCAATGATGCCAACCAATGTCGAGAATTTGGGGATGGAAACATCTCTTTTATCTTTCCTTTTCTTTAGTTTAGAATAATCGTTTACTTACTAAATTCCTATATCTCTCATTTCAATTGATAAATATACAATTTTTGGAAATACTTGATTCTCTGTGGGATCGACCCCTTACTTGCATCCTATACTAGTTTGTTTGTTTGTGAATTATTTTGATAAGGGAAATTAATGACTTTCCTCCGTCATCCGACCATGCAAGGGTTGGTCAACCAAGCACAGAGGAACCCAGAGGAAGCCAGAAGGCCGGAGGACTGGATACCGGAACTTGAAGGGTTCATTAAAACCCAGGCTAGAGAACCTTCGATATCGGGGTCAAGTAGACAGGAAAGAAGGAACTATGAGCGGGAAAGAAAGCAACCTTCATCTGTTATGAGCAGGAGAATATCCTTACTACCGCATACAGAAGTCATGTTCTCCGCAAAGGATGCAGAGGAGGTTAGGATGCCACACTCAGATCCGCTGGTCATCCACGCCCAGATAGCCACCAAGACTGTGAAAAGGGTGTTCATAGACACAGGGTCATGAGTGGACATCCTCTCGTGGGAAGCATTCGCCCAGTTGGGAATTTCCGCGACAGCACTTAAGCCATACGCGGGCACACTAGTCGCCTTCTCTGGAGATGAAGTGCAAGTGGCTGGGACAATAGAGTTGACGGTTGTGTTGGGAAAAGCTCCTAGGAGACACGTGAAAAACATAGTTTTTACGGTAGTCAGGATCCCAACCGTCTACAACGCACTCCTAGGATGCGTCTCACTTTATAAGTTCCAGATGGTGGTCTCAATCTATCATTTTGTGGGGAAATTCCCACTACCAAGAGGTGGAGTAGGAGAAGTCCGCGGACAGCAACCTGAAGGCTGGAGCTATTACTTGACCTCTGTCAAGAAGAAAAAAGGAAGTAATGTGCATCGAAGAGCGATGTGTGTCTGAAGTAGAAGACAGTTCCCCGATAGAAACTATGGAGGCAGTGCTTGAGGTCAGGTCGGCGGCCAGGGAAGCCTCAACCGCGGATGAAAAGTCTACCCATCAACCCTTTTCCAACCCTGAGGAAAAGGTTTTCCAACCCAAAGGACAGTAGGTCGAATCTTCCACGGACAAATTGGGAGAAATGTGGCCATATATGTTGATGATATTATGGTAAAGAGCAAAAGAATGGAAGACCATGCCGCTGACCTACAGGAGACATTTGACTCGCTTCGACGGGGAGGTTTGAACCTTAACGCGAAGAAATGTGTCTTCGGAGTGGACTCTGGCAAGTTTTTAGGTTTCATGGTCAGTCATCGCGGGATAGATGTAAACCCTGAGAAAATTACAGCAGTTCAGAACCTACAACCGTCGCAGAATATAAAGGAGGTTCAGTCTCTGAATGGGGCAATGAACTATCTAAGCAGGTTTTGCTCATGCCTCGCGTATAGGTCTCTATCTTTTTTCTCACTACTCAAAAGGAAGGGACCAGTACAGTGGACCCTAGAGCTACAAGACGCATTTGAAGGGCTGGAATGTTTTTTTGTAAGAAATTCCCACACTGCAACAACTAGAGAAACATGAAACTCTACAGTTGTACCTGGCGATAAGGAGCATTACTATCAGTGCGTTCCTCACCCGCGACGAAAAATACCCGGTGTACTACATCATTAGTAGAGCTGGCAAAACCTGACTCGACCCGAGAAACCCGACCGACCGACCCGAACCGAAACCCGACCGAACCCGAAAAATTAGCGTTATGCATAACCCAAACCCGAAACCGAGCCCGACCGACTTTGACCCGAAACCCGAAGTGACCCGAATACAGACAAACCCGACTCAACCCGGATCCGACTCAAATAAGACCCGACCCGAATTCCAACCCGACCCGACGCCCAACCCGACCCAATTTAAGATAGGGAATCAAGTATGATTTTGATAACAATATATTGCCAAATTTCAATGAAATTAATGATAAATAGAATGAGCTTACCAATGTTATAAAAATTGGGATTCTAAATTGGATCGGAAAAAAGGTGTAAGGATCGGATCGTATAATCGAATCATAGGATCGTAAGATCCCACCTTATGGATGAAATTTATTTTAAATGAAGTTACTATGTTTAATATTATATAAATATTATGTTAAATCATAAAAAATACCCATAAAGATGTAAAATTTTAAAAATAAACTAAATATAATATATATAAAGGGTAAATATTAGAAATTTCTTATAATAGACATTTTATAGGATCGTTATAATCGCAATAAAGGACCGGGATCATTTTTCCATTTTTAGATATTGTAGGATCGAATCGAGAGTTTAACAACATTGAGTTTACGAGCCAATGAGTAGATTATTTATTGAATCATATTTAATTTTACTAAAATGCTTTTTGAAATCCATAAATAACATGAATTACATATTCAATTTAATAAAATTGATTACCCAAAAGCAATGTTCTAACTTCTAAATATCGCTTATCGAGGTCGTATTATATTTATACTTCAAAATTTAAAAATAAACATGACAAATTAATATTTAAATTGTAAAATTACCCATAAACTTGATAAAATAAAAAGTTTAAATTTTGATCCGATATACTTAATACGGTATGATATATGGCAAATTGGTAACGGATTCTAAATATCTCCGATATATCGGGGACCGACCCGAGTACCGACCCGAAACCCGAACGAGACCGACCTGATTCTGACCGAAAACCCGAATGGGTCCAACCCGATTCTGACCGAAACCCGACCAATCTGAATTTCATTTTGACCGAATCCGACCCGACCCGACCCGACCAAGTCCGACACAGAAATTTTGACCGAGTTGACCCGACTCATCAATGACCCGACTCGGATGCGATCGACCCGAACCTGACCGGATAACCCGAATTGCCAGCTCTAATCATTAGGGTATTGCAAGATGCTGAAACACGTTACGAGCCTGTTGAGAAGATGATTCTGTGTTTGGTATTCGTGACCCGAAGGTTACGCCAGTACTTCCGAGATCACGTCATCAGGGTGGTGACAGACTTATTAAGGCAAATTATTCATTCCCCATGCCTTTAAGGAAGAATATCAAAGTGGGTTGTAGAGCTAACAGAATTTGAGATCGATTACGCCCCGCGCCAAGCGGCTCTAGCACAAACCCTAGCGGATTTCATCTGTGAGACAAGCTTCGAGATGGGTGTCCAGGCAGAAAAGAATGAATGGGTTCTTAGGGTTGATGGAGCAGCCAATAAATATGGATGCGGAGTCGGAGTCACTCTCATAACACCTGATGGGCAGCACCTAAACTATACTTACAAGCTGGACTTCCAAGCTACAAACAATGAGGTAGAGTACGAGGCTCTGGTCGCAGGCCTAGAAATAGCCCTAATCCAAGGCGCGAGGCAAGTGGCTGCCTATACTAATTCAGAAGTCATGTCACAACAAGTTGTAAGGGAGTATGAAGCAAGAACTGGTTTGATGCCCGACTACTTGAGGAGGATTCAAGATCTAAAGAGAGCGTTTATAAAATTCAGCTTGACTGCAGTCCCAAGGGACAAAAATCGACAAGTTGACGCACTGGCCTGAATGGAGGTAATCATGCCGACCGAAGTGGGGGAAGAAGTTTTCTTTGAAAGAAGGGACCGTCGCAGGCTCATCCAGGAGGTATTCCACGTCCAAACAAACGAGAATGGGGACTGGACTCTGGAGAACCTCACTCACGGAATACCTGGGTAAAGGGACTCTCCTACCCAAAAAGGATGAGGCGAAACAATTCGTCAAAAAGGCCACTCGGTTCACTATCAGAGATGGAAGACTATAAAAGAGGCTATTGTCTTCCAGACTTGTTATGTGTCTCTACAGAGGAAGGAAAAACCATTGAGGAAGAACTACACGTGGGAGGTTGTACTCACCACCAAGGATGGCGGGCACTAACCTCAAAAGCCATGAGGCTTGGTTACTATTGGCCCACAATCAAACAAGAAATCCAGACGTTTATCCAGAAATGTGACGCGTGCCAACGACATGGGGATTTTAGGCATCGGCCTATGGAACCAATTAAAGGCATATTTGGGGCATGCCCTTTTTCTGTATGGGGAATGGATATCCTGAGCCCCTTCCCTGTAACGGCCCGGGATTATGATTCCTGAGTTACGTTTCGAGGGATGAAACCCCTCGTAAGGATCTTGCGCTCCGAGTACAGGTTGAAGGTTGAAATCAAATATCAGTAATTTAAAGTGGGATTTTGCACCCAAAACTGTAAGGATCGTTGGAATCCCCGGGGTAAAACCCCTGTACCTGCCCTAAGTCTATGTCGCGGAACATCCATTTATCATGCAAAATCAATGAAAGTCTAAATACGATACATAGCGTGCCACGACAGAGCCGGGATAAAACAACGTAAAAGAGAAGAAGCCTAGTGGTCTCTAAAGCTCTCGATCTAACGCCAAATGTCCGAACCCGCCAAGCATCAATGTAAGCAAAGATAGCGGTTAGCGGTTACCTGAATCTAAAAAAAAATAGGGGGATCAGGGTCAATCATCAGGTCACTCATGCGCGTGTGTAAACACACTCTGAGAGGCATATAATAAGCATCTTATTCCTAAGATGAAATGCGTAATGCAAAGCGGAACTTAAACAGGAAAGCATGCGGACATAAATTAATAGGCACACAGTTACAAGAAATGCCAAATAGCATGTTCCACTAGGCTCCTAAGGAATATTCTAGCAACTCCCTTCAAAGGGAACTACCTCACCCACGGTGCAGGCCATCCCTATGTAAGGAGCCTACTAACTATGAAGGGAAGGCAAACAACGACACCCATACAAGGCCTTAGGCTCTAAGAGTCCTATGCGACTTATTACCAAAAAGTCTACCTCACCCATCAAGTGCAAACAACTTTCTATAATAAGCCCCACTAAGATGACAAGAATAGAGAAAAAGGTACCATCTGATAAACACCTATAACGACCGTTTTCTAGCAAAGACATATAGCAAGTCATATGGTTTCCATTTTAGATCCTAAGTGTGATTCTAAGTCGTATGGTGTATGGACACTAACCTACTATATAACACCAAGTGCCTAGAGCGCCGATCATGAGTAAGTTCAAAGAACTTACCTAGAGAAGTGCAGAATCCAAGCAATACAACAATTGTTAGGAGAAAAATCAAATATGAAATATAAATTCCAAATACGACTCCCTGTTCTCCGCAAATTAATTACAAGACTTCCTCCCGCTGTAGTAGAAGGTAGTCAGGATCGATCCACGAGGAAGCGTGTCAGCGCCCGCCTTTTCAGTCCTAGATCTCAGCACGAAATCGACCAAAAGAGCGCTCGATATCGACCACTTACCTCGATATCGACAGAAACTGTAAAACGCAGAAACAAGCAGAAACGAACAGAAAACTCAAACTGGTCGATATCGACCTATGTACTCGATATCGATCAAAAATCTCCACCAACAGTTACTCGAATTCGAGTAGACACAGAAACTAAAAATCGCAACTTTTCGCAAGACAGAACTCAAAACTGATGAAATAAATCAAATAAACCAAAGACTTCCAAGATCAGGGTTTCAACACCTCAACGATAACCATGTAAAATAACACATAAAGGCATAAAAGATCATGCTTTTCATCAAATAACTTTCGTTATTAAAAAATAGGAATATAGAGGCTTTCGCATAAACCCTAATCGTTACTATACATTTTTCACATAATTAACCCAAGTTGTATTAAGATCACTTTCGCTTCAATAACACAAACAAGGATCACCTTCAACTTTCGCAAAAGAATCATGCTCATAGGGATAGAAGACGAATTCGCATCAAAAGATTGTACCTTTACTGCATCACCTCACATGGCTACCGTCGGGCTCACCCCGACCCTAGAAGTTGGGTGACTACTCGCTCTTCCTTCTCTCGCCACAAGCTCTCTTTCTCTCTCTATGTAACTAATTGTAACTGAAATTGAATGAATAAAACTCAGCCCATAGGGCTTTATTTATAGGCTTCATTCCCTAGCTAATTTAGGAAAGAATAATCTTTCTATATCTAAACTTCTATATCTAAGGACTTAAATATTAAATTTGGAAATAAAACAAATATATCTAAAAGGAAACTAGGATTAGTGTGGATAGATCCGTCTTCTCTTGATAGAACTTGATAAATCTCCTATTGAGTTGATAGAATATCTCTTCCTTCATGTGGAAGAAAATCAGCTCAGCACTCGGACTGCTCGAAATTGTCTTCTAGGGACTGGTCGATATCGACCAAGTTTGGTCGATATCAAGCTATCTTCTCGGATTCTTCTTCTGTCACTCGATAATGGCTCCTAGGAGGAATTTCGAACAAAATCAGGTCGATATCGACCAAGTCTTGTCGAAATCGACCACTTCTTCAGTTCTCAGCATTCTGCTCCGTCTTGGAACGCACTTTCCCGAGTCCTCGTTTGTCCGATTGACGCATATGAATATGCGTTTGAAAGATCTTTTCGAGGGATATAACTCTCATGAAGACATCAGAACTTGATTCGGAATGATGAATGGTTAATAATGGCATTTTCTCCAGTTTCACCATCCTTAGCTTGTTCATGATTTTTCTTTAAGCTCCAAAGTGCGTCCGATTTCTGCAAAATTAAACAGAAGCTAGTGTAGACTCCATAATTTGGCAATTAAGCATAAACCACATAGATTCTGTATTATTCCAACCGAAATGTATGAAATGCATGCAGAAATCGATATAAACGATAGTATAAAACATGGCGAATTAGGCTCACAACAAACACCACATACTTAAGCTTGCTTGTCCTCATGCAATACTTTTAATTGTCATTCAGGGAAAGAATTCAAAACTCTCAATATATTAGATTCATTGCTATATGTCTCTGCAATCAATTACCATCATCGAAAAGGTACTAACGTCACAAATCCATGCATGTGCAATAAAAAGCAACATCTACTCACAAAAAGAGGGTTATGCAAGAACATTCATTCGTGACAAAGCATTAATAACCAAGAGGACTTTAATTTAAGCTCAATAAGGAATAGATTGGCAAAAGGCTAAAGTTGGGCAATTGTTTGCCATGTGGTGCTAATAATCCGGGGAAATGGAGTACTTTCCAAACTTTCATACCACATTCCTTCTTCCTTTGATTTCTCACCTTTCGCTCATCGCCTAATGGTTTTTTCAATATAATGCTTTTACCTCACTAACATTAGCACTGCCTTCTCGCGAGTCGCAAACATGGGTGTCATGAATGGCCCCGGATACTTAGTGCTTTGGACTCCTTACCTTGGTGTCCCATCTCGCCGAACTGTTATCTCAGCGAGCAGGGTCGATCTACCTTTATCTCCTGAGGTGATCGGATTTTTTTTCACTCATTAAATTTTCCATATTTTTTTCAAACTCCTGTCAAACTCCATATATGATATATAATAACAACACAAACACCATATAATAATCTCCATAATGTAGCTTTCATTCTCAACAAAATCCCCGGATAGGAAATAAGGTAAAGAGTGGCAATATTTAGAACATGTGAAGCACAAATAAAATAAGGCATAATATGGCTTTTGTGATGCATAAGCATAGGTAAGGCTATGATTACAACAATATGAGCATTATATGGAAATATAAAGTCTTCCATCCTCTTATCATGCAACATGTCAAAAGCAATGTCAAATTTACCTTCTTTCATGGTTTTCAATAAAATATGCACTTCATTGTGACTTCCCTTTACTAGGCAATTTCATGCTATATCTCTAATGAATCCAATTTTGCATCGCCGAGTTCAATATAACTTCCATGACATTAATCAAAAATTTTGATGGGGGTGGTTTTAATAAACTTTGGAAAACATGCATATAAGCGCATAAATAAAATATGAAATCCAAATTAGCCATGTCTAAGCAATTCAAGAAATAAACTTAAAAGTATGCACACATATGGTCAAATAAATCAAATATACACAAAGTAAGCCCTTCCCCCACCCCATACGTAAACATTACAGTGTCCTCACTGTATAAAAACAAGGGTAAAGAAAGAAACTCACTAGACAGGTGTGCTAATTATCAGAAATTGAGTGCAGATACTTTTGTAGGGCTTGGTCGATTTCGAGTAGCCTTGGTTGATATCGACCTAGATGACTCGAAATCGAGTGAGCTACTGCTTCCTTCTCTGTTCCCGCAAAAATTGTTAGGAAAGAAATACCCACAATAGAAAAACGTAAAGATAATGTCCAAAAACCAAAAACCAAAAACAACAATGTCCAAAAATCTCAAAAACTAAATGTCTATTTATAGTCGCTAGGCTGACTTCTCTATTGGGCTCAAGGTGGCATCTGCAGGGCCCATGTAGCTTGGGCTTCAAACAGGACTCCATTCTTATCCATCAGCTGTATTCTGCCTGAATGGATCTTGTTCACAGTGAAGGGTCCCATCTTCTTCTTTTTGAACTTGTTAGGGAACCAATGATCATTTGATTTGGAGACATGGACTTTGTCTCCTACCTCGTATTCCTTAGGCTCATCATTGGAAACCCTGTATAAGCGCACATACCAAGGCAAACCTCTCCCATGTATAGATAAATCTTTAATTGAAATAGGAGAAGAAAGATCCATACCTTAGCTTACCTTTGCAAATTTTTCGTTATTCAGCTCCTGAGGGTCTCGTCGATTTCGACCAATATTAGTCGATATCGACTGCTGCTGTTTAGGTGGAGATTCGGTCGATGCAGAAGAAGACAGGTCGATTTGGATTGGTCGATATCGACCAAGGGTGGTCGATATCGAGCTATGCTGCTCGATTTTGGCTGGCTTTGTCTCGGGAGGAGAAATCGACTCTTCATGGTCAGGTCGATATCGACCAAGTTTGGTCGATATTGAGTTGTTCTGTGGCTCAGTCGATTTTTCCTCGTCGATTCCGACCCCATACTTAAGACCTGGAAAAGCATCTGAAAAATAGTCAGTCCATATCGACTTACCTTGGGAGATGTCGAGTGGATCCTCTGTATCTTCGTTAAGGATGACCATGATCTCCTCCACCCGGGCTTCCATATCCCTCTTTTCTAGCTCTTCAGGGGTCATATTTCTTACCTTAGGCTCCCCGCAAGTGATGTACCTAGTTGATATGGACTTGAACTCTTCCATGGGACCTGTATGCCTTTCAGTTTTATTAAAGGAATACTCAATTACCTCATCGCAGATGTTGAAAGTAAGCACTCCCTTCCTTACGCTTATGTTGGCATCCACCGTCGCCAAGAAGGGCCTTCTTAGAATAATTGGACAAGTAGGGTCCTCCGTCATATCAATAACTAAGAAATCAGCGGGGACAAAGAACTTACCTACTTGTACTGGTGCATCGTCCACCATGCCTGTAGGGATCACTATAGTGTTGTTCGCCATATAGAGTTTAGCATCCACAGGCTCTAGAGCACCTATCATAACTTTGGACCATATAGATAAAGGCATTATACTCACACTAGCTCCTAAGTCACATAGGGCATTAAACTTGTATTTACCAAATCCAATGGTTATAGAAAACTTACCTGGATCTAGCCTTTTCTCTGTGACGTCAATCTTGCTGCACTCCTCTGCGATCTCAGCCATTGACTGCTTTTTGAATAGAATCTCCTTGAGGAACTTGACGTAGGATGGCATCTCATGAAGTGCTTCTGTGAAGGGGATGGTGTCATTGAGCCTTTGAAGCATCTTCACGAATTGCTGAAACTTCTTCTCTGCAGGGTCCTTTGGAGATTTCGTCGGGAAAGGCAACTTTTTCTTCGGTGGAGGTGCTGATGTCGAGTGGAGGGGGTCAATATCGACCTGTGTCTGGTCGATATCGACTGGAGTTGCTGGCCTCAGGTTTTGTCGAGGAGTTGGGTCGATTTCGACCATGGGGGGGTGGATATCGAGTGGTGGGGACTGGTCGATATCGACTGGGTTGGTCGATATCGACCGATCTCCATTGCCCTTCTCCTCCGTCGTTCGCTCGGGCGTTTTCATTTGTCGCCCACTCCTTAGGTTCATGGCTGCTACCTGTCCTGTAGATTTAGTCTTAGGATTAGGTTCTGAGGATCCAGGGAGCGTACCTGATTGTTTGGGGACAGATGTTGCCAGCTGGCCAATCTATGTATCAATCGATTTCCGCTAGATATCGATTTCTCCAAGCCTAGAATTGACACCATGCATCTGAGTGTAGATGGAATTGATAGATTGCTTGGTGTCTGAATGATTCCTTCGCATCTCTTCAAGAATGGTCTGCAGGTCATCCTTCTTACCTTCTCTATTAGGGTGACCAAGGGCTCTGTAGGGCGGGGGGTTCTGATGTTGGGGCTAGCGATAATAGCACCAGTTCTGGCTCTGGTGTGGTCCCGAGTAGTGTCCCCCGGCGTACCTTACCTCGTCATGGGTTTCTCCTTGATGTACTTGATCGACGTGTGGACACGCAGTAGTGTTGTGGCTCACAGACCCACATTCCAAGCAAGGCTTATCTTTAGACAGAAACTTAACCTCCTTGGTGAGATGGCATACCTGATCGTTGTGGAATTGGTCCCTGACGTCTGGATCAACCTCCTTAAGTGGCACATACAATGGCGTAGATGGGGCAGGCCTTTCATACCTTTCGTTAGAAGAGGCCGCAGAAGTCCCATATTTGTTGTCGTAGTTGGCCAGTGTCTCAAACACCTCCCAAGCGCGGCGTGGAGTGTACTCAAGATATCCATAGGCGGTGTAGTTTTTGATCCTATCTTTAGTAGGTGCATCCATGCAATTGAAGATGATCTCCTGGATGACGTAGGGCGGTTGTCGATGTGTATGACAGGATTTCAGAAGCCTCTTGTAGCGCTCCCAGACCTGTGCAAGTGTCTCCCCTGGCTTTTGTCTGAAAGCCGTGATCTGTTGTCTGAGAGCAGTTGTCTTTGCAGGAGGAAAGAACTTGTTGAGGAACAGGTCCTGTAGTTCGTTCCAAGCGCGAATTGATTGTGCAGGCAATCCTTCCAGCCATTGTTGTGCTATTCCTGCAAGGGACAACCGAAAAGCCTTTAGTTTTAAATATTCTAGATTAGCACCATCAGTAATTGCTTCACATAAATCTAGAAAAGTAGTAACATGCTCTAAAGAACATTCATTGATTCTTCCCCTAAATTGACTCCTCCTAATTTCAGTAATAAAAAAAGGACGAATTTCAAAATTAATAGCGGAAAGAACGATCGGCGATTCTGGAACTTCCAGAGTAGGATGCAGATACTCCTTTGCGTTGGCTGAGACATGCCCAACCCGCTCCTCAAGTTCCCTTCTTGCGTTGAACTCGCGATCTACCCTTGCCTCCCACCGCTGCTGGTTCTGTGTATATTTCGCCTCTCATCGGGCGTGTTCTGCTTCTCTGGTGGTGAATTCCTCTTTCCGTAGTCGGAGTTGCTCAAGCTCCTGTGCTGGTGTGAGCTGGCCCAAATTCTCGTCATTGGGTGGAGTCGCCATAAGTCTCCTCCTAAGCCTTTGCTGAAGATGGAAAAATCGCTCAGGCTCGAGAATTGGGTCTATGGGTGTGCACCTGAAAAACAATAACAAAAAGAAACAAGTAAAAAGAAACTAAAAAGTAAAAAAAAAAAAGAGTAAAAGGAACTAAAAAGGGCGCGATTGATTGCTTCCCTGGCAACGGCGCCAAATTTGTTAGGAGGAAAATTAAGTATGAAATATAAATTCCAATTTCGACTCCCTGTTCTCTGCAAGTTAATTACAAGACTTCCTCCCGCTGTAGTAAAAGGTAGTCAGGATCGATCCACGAGGAAGCGTGTCAGCGCCCGCCTTTTCAGTCCCAGATCTCAGCACGAAATCGACCAGAAGAGCGCTCGATATCGACAGAAACTGTAAAACGCAGAAACAAGCAGAAACGAACAGAAAACTCAAACTGGTCGATGTCGACCTATGTACTCGATATCGATCAAAAATCTCGACCAACAGTTGCTCGAATTCGAGTAGACACAGAAACTAAAAATCGCAACTTTTCGCAAGACAGAACTCAAAACTGATGAAATAAATCAAATAAACCAAAGACTTCCAAGATCAGGGTTTCAACACCTCAACGATAACCATGTAAAATAACACATAAAGGCATAAAAGACCATGCTTTTCATCAAATAACTTTCGTTATTAACAAATAGGAATATAGAGGCTTTCGCATAAACCCTAATCGTTACTAACCATTTTTCACATAATTAACCCAAGTTGTATTAAGATCACTTTCGCTTCAATAACACAAACAAGGATCACCTTCAACTTTCGCACAAGAATCATGCTCATAAGGATAGAAGACGAATTCGCATCAAAAGATTGTACCTTTACCGCATCACCTCACATGGCTACCATCGGGCTCACCCCGACCCTAGAAGTTGGGTGACTACTCGCTCTTCATCATCAAGAAAGACATCAATAATAAAAAGAAACTAAATTGCATTAATAATAAACGGAAAAGAAAGCTTACAACCGATCGAAGCCAATTCGTCTCTCAACTCTCCACCTTCTCTCGCGACAAGCTCTCTCTCTCTCTCTCTCTCTCTCTCTCTCTCTCTATGTAACTAATTGTAACTGAAATTGAATGAATAAAACTCAGCCCCTAGGGCTTTATTTACAGGCTTCATTCCCTAGCTAATCTAGGAAAGAATAATCTATCTATATCTAAACTTCTATATCTAAGGACTTAAAGATTAAATTTGGAAATAAAACAAATATATCTAAAAGGAAACTAGGATTAGTGTGGATAGATCCTTCTTCTCTTGATAGAACTCGATAAATCTCATCTTGAGTTGATAGAATATCTCTTGCTTCATGTGGAAGAAAACCAGCTCAGCACTTAGACTGCTCGAAATCGTCTTCTGGGGACTGGTCGATACCGACCAAGTTTGGTCGATATCGAGCTATCTTCTCGGACTCTTCTCCTGTCACTCGATATTGGCTCCCATGAGGAATTTCGACCAAAACTAGATCAATATCGACCAAGTCTGGTCGAAATCGACCACTTCTTCAGTTCTCAGCATTCTGCTCCGTCTTGAAACGCACTTTCCCGAGTCCTCGTTTGTCCGATTGACACATATGAATATGCGTTGGAAAGCTATTTTCGAGGGCTACAACTCTTATGAAGACATCAGAACTTGATTCGGAATGGTGAATGGTGAAAAATGACGTTTTCTCCAGCTGCACCATCCTTAGCTTCTTCATGATTTTCTTTTAAGCTCCAAAGTGCGTCCGATTTCTGCAAAATTAAACAGAAACTAGTGTAGACTCCATAATTTGGCAATTAAGCATAAACCACATAGATTTTATATTATTCCAACCCAAATGTATGAAATACATGCAGAAATCGATATAAACAATAGTATAAAACATGGCGAATTAGGCTCGCAAAAGCAATCAAGCAAATCCAGGCAGATTAGAGCTCACCTAGAAGATCAGTAACATAACAAGTCTAAGTCTAAATTACACAAAGCACATCAAATAACACACATATGATTCACATAAAACATATATAAGTTAACCATCCCATCATCAACAACATTAATGTCTCAATTCAATTTCTCATCTCGTTTCATCATCTCATATCGTTTTCGTCAGAACTTGTCAACTCATTAGCTTAGACAATCTCCATATCATACTTAGTCGAATTCACATATTACCATTTCATACTTACACTTGGCATACATATATATATATATATATATAATCAATATCATAATATCTAACATTTAATCTCATATAATAAATCACCGCAAGTCATGCTATTAGTCCCACATCTCATACCGTTAGTCAAACGATCATATTATCATGCTAGTTAGTCATCGAACAAGTATAATTCTCAAGTTAGTTCCAAACCGTTTCAAAATCCAACTTAAACAGTTAAGAATTCCGACCCTTGAAAATACTCACCAAAATCCTTTTCCAATTTATTTATTAAATCACTTTCCGATCTTTGAAATTCTTTTCCAAATTCCTTTTAAATCTTCAAGTCCAAAAATATATTTTAAACCCAGAATAATATTATATTTTATTTTAAATACCATTAAATAATTAAATAAGTAAATGGATAAACCCGAACCGAACCGAACCCGTTATATCCAATCCCAACCGGTTAAATATTAAAATAAAACAATGGAGGTGATGGTGACGATGAGTGATGGTGATGGTGATGGAATGGTGAAGGGGCTGGTTCCATTTGTAGGCATGGTGAGGTGATGGGAGTGGGTGAGGATGAGTGTTGAATTGGTTAAATTAATACCCGGAAACAAATCCCGAATACGCAAATTTCAAATCCCGTAATAAGTTTTCCGATATTAGTTTCCCCGAATCTCGCTTTCTCGCTCGATTAGATTTTTAAGACCGTAAAAAAATATCGTCATCCAAATTTGTTTTAAATCCTCGAGGTGAAAGGATGAAATCGATCGTCAAAATTTTAAATTTAGGTCGGGATCCGCTCTACGAGTTTTAAATCCAATTTAAATTCACATTTAATTTCCTTTTTCCAAAAATTTAGGATTAGAAAATTCGAGCCTTTACATCATCCACCTCTAAAAACAAGTCTCGTCCCCGAGACTAAAATTATTTATAACCCCTGGTGAAGTTTGAAACTGGTGAGTCCAAGGATCATGACATTGATCCCGTAAGTACCTCATAAGTGCCCTTATAAGATCACCGCAGTAACGTTGCCGTGTTCATAATATCCCCAATAGGTCGTAGCAAGAATGTGATATGGGCCCCTACCACATTCTTACTCCGACTTCTCGGTCATATCATAACTCAAAAAGCGTCATAGCGTCACCACTTCATGGGCGTTATAATGAAATCTCGGGTCGCATTAGTTTCCACAAAATCCAAGTTAGCCCTTTTTAAAGCATCATTCAAAATCCTTTGAATCCGACATTAGTCAAGCAAATTGTAGAACTCAAGAGGTGGAATCATCAACCTCTAAGGGATAATCCCATATTCTCTTCCTATGTTCCAGGTCAGAATCGATTTCGAATCATTAAGCTTTTATCCTTTCTAACATCAAAACATCATAGACAGACAATCATATCACACATTTTGTGACATGTCCTAATCACGTCAAGGATAGTCACATATAACAACATGTCTAGCACATCATCATCAATTGCATATGTGCACACAAGCATCGAGATAAACACATCGTGCCATGGTACTTAATGGTGAAGGGTCGGAGTGACTCGCAGTTCCCATGGAGTAGACACGGGGCGGTGGGGGTAATCCGAGATCAAGGCCTCCTCTGGTCTGTCCTCCCTCATACTCTAACTCAAATGGCTCAACTGTAATGTGTGCACGTTTCGAAGCAGATCCTCTGCCTCCTCGGCCTCGGCCGGACGACACTCCTCTCCCCTGTCCCTGGGGGTATGTCAGCTGGGTTGGTCTCGGCGGCGCCTGAAGTCGAGGTGCTGGTGCATCTGAAGGTCCTCCACCCTAAGGACAATAAGTTGCTCGGTGTCCTCTATCCCCACAGATGTAACATACCACCTACCTCCTCGGACATCTCTCTGTGCGATGTCCATACTCATAACATCCCTGACATGCAATGCTCTAAACTCGCATCTCCTGGCGGGGCACTGGTGGTGCTCGGCATGTATCTCTTCTGAACTTGCCTCTGAAAGAGTCTCCTCTATCATGCATGTCCCGACTAGATTCTGTAGCTCTCGGTCTCTTCTCACCTCGAGGAGTATGAGAATACCGGTAGGCAGTATGTGACAGAAGACGTTGCGTGTCATAGCGCAAGATAACCTCTAAGAACCTATCAAAGGGGACGTCACCCAAGCTGAAAGCATATAGAAGTACAGCTGGTGAGAGCCTCATAGATAGTAGTCGAATACGGCTCACGTCTGTCTGGCATAAATGTCCGCAATATACCAGCTCCTTCTTGAACTGGCAGATAACCTCCGCAACTGATAACGTCTCATCATAAATCCCTCTGTAGAAGGCCACCTCTCTGTCGGTCTGCAGACCTAGCGGGATGTACTCGCGAAGCATCAAAGATCTGAACTCATCATACATCCAATCAGCTTGGTCCGTATTGTATACAAACCATTTGTTAAAAGCATCATCTCGTAGCTGGGCAGCCGCCAACTTTGGTGCTCTCCTGGTGGTGCTCCAATCAGCTCGAAGAGTCCATCCATAACTCTGAACCATAGCTCGATATCTTTTGTGGGGTCTCCGGTGAATAGAGGCGGGTGGGTCTACGGCAGCCTCTTAACCCAATCAATGCGCCTCTCCGCTCGAATCCCGACTATGGCCTCATCTGCCTCTGGCTGTGGGGCATGCTGCTATCTCGTCTGCCTCTGAATCATCTCTAGTATCGTCTGCTCGAATCCGGCCCTATCCGTGGGCATCTGCTGTTGAGCGGGGGTCTCTAGTGTCACCTGTCGAGTCCTCTGAAGCATCTCGCGCACCATCTTCTCGAGTCCGGCCTTATATGTGGGCATCAGCTGCTGAACAGGAATCTCTGGCATCGGCGCCGTAGATCGGGCTCCTCCGCGTAACTCGCTCAGAATCTCGTGAAGCGCTGCCTCTAGCTACCCGATCCTAGTCTCTGTGGAAATCGGAACTCCGTCGTCCGCCGGCGGTGGCGAAGCTCGCTCCTCAGCGTGATCGGTAGTGGTGCGCCCCTCGATGCTCTCAACGGCAACTCGGCGGGGGCATCCCCTGCCGCGACGTGCCCTACCCCCACGCCCGACTGAACCGCGTCTAGTATCGACCATGATGGCTACATGAACGGTTAATTTTGACACTCAGCACGGAAGCACTCAACAATTAATGTGATCCTCTTCAAGGAGGATCGCCCTCGAGCCCATTTGAATATATATGAACGTAAGCATGGAGATGATCTATGCCGCCCTTCGAGGGACGGCTGACCAGAGGGGCAAAACCTCACGACCTCCTAACCCAACACTCCCCCCTACGTGGTGCTCCTTGGAGTCTTCTAGGCCCATCTGTCAATAAAAGCTAGTATTTCCCTACCATTCCCCGAGTTCTACAACCATAAGGGATGTCTATCGCTTTGGTCTCTACCCACGAGTTTGTTACCCCTTTATTCATTTATGTTTAAGTCCAATTAAATTCATTTTGCCCTTTTGAAAAAATTTTCAAAAACCAATTGAAATCATTGGGCGGTTTTCAAAACCGCTCCAACCTATCGTACTCGGATTGCAAAACCATGGCTCTGATACCACCTTTGTAACGGCCCGGGATTATGATTCTTGAGTTACGTTTTGAGGGATGAAACCCCTCGTTCGGATCTTGCGCTCCGAGTACAGGTTAAAGGTTGAAATAATATATCAGTAATTTAAAGTGGGATTTTGCACCCAAAATCGTAAGGATCGTTGGAATCCCCGGGGTAAAACCCCTGTACCTGCCCTAAGTCTATGTCGCGGAACATCCATTTATCATGCAAAATCAATAAAAGTCTAAATACGATACATAGTGTGCCACGACAGTGCCGGGACAAAACAACGTAAAAGAGTATAAAAGAGAAGAAGTCTAGTGGTCTCTCGAGCTCTCGATCTAACGCCAAAAGTCCGAAACCGCCAAGCATCAATGTAAGGAAAGATAGCGGCTAGCGGTTACCTGAATCTAAAAAAAAAGAGGGGGATCTAGGTCAATCATCAGGCTACTCATGCGCGTATGTAAACACACTCTGAGAGGCATATAATAAGCATCTTATTCCTAAGATGAAATGCATGATGCAAAGCGGAACATAAACAGGCAAGCATGCGGACATAAATTAATAGGAACACAGTTACAAGAAATGCCAAATAGCATGTCCCTCTAAGCTCCTAAGGAATCCTCAAGCAACTCCCTTCAAAGGGAACTACCTCACCCACGGTGCAGGCCATCCCTATGTAAAGAGCCTACTAACTATGAAGGGAAGGCAAACAACGACACCCATATAAGGCCTAAGGCTCTAAGAGTCCTATGACGACTTATTACCAAAAAGTCTACCTCACCCATCAAGTGCAAGCAACTTTCTATAATAAGCCCCACTAAGATGACAAGAATAGAGAAAAAGGTACCATCCGATAAACACCTATAACGACCGTTTTCTAGGAAAGACATATAGCAAGTCATATGGTTTTCATTTTAGATCCTAAGTGTGATTCTAAGTCGTATGGTGCATGAACACTAACCCACTATATAAAAACCAGTGCATAGAGCGCCCATCATGAGTAAGTTCAAAGAACTTACCAGGAGAAGCGCAGAATCCAAGCAATACGACAATCAAGCAAATCCAGGCAGATTAGAGCTCACCTAGAAGATAAGTAACATAACAAGTCTAAGTCTAACTTACACAAAGCATATCAAATAACACACATAAGATTCACAAAAAACATATATAAGTTAACCATCCCATCATCAACAACATTAATGTCTCAATTCAATTTCTCATCTCGTTTCATCATCTCATATCATTTTCATCATAACTTGTCAACTCATTAGCTTAGACAATCTCCATATCATACTTAGTCGAATTCACATATTACCGTTTCCTACTCACACTTGGCATACAAATATATATAATCAATATCATAATATCTAACATTTAATCTCTTATAATAAATCACCGCAAGTCATGCTATTAGGCACACATCTCATACCGTTAGTCAAACGATCATATTATCATGCTAGTTAGTCATCGAACAAGTATAATTCTCAAGTTAGTTCCAAACCGTTTCAAAATCCAACTTAAACAGTTAAGAATTCCGACCCTTGAAAATACTCACCAAAATCCTTTTCCAATTTATTTATTAAATCACTTTCCGATCTTTGAAATTCTTTTCCAAATTCCTTTTAAATCTTCAAGTCCAAAAATATATTTGAAACCCAGAATAATATTATATTTTATTTTAAATACCATTAAATAATTAAATAAGTAAATGGATAAACCCGAACCGAACCGAACCTGTTATATCCAATCCCAACCGGTTAAATATTAAAATAAAACAATGGAGGTGATGGTGACGATGAGTGATGGTGATGGTGATGGAATGGTGAAGGGGCTGGTTCCATTTGTAGGCATGGTGAGGTGATGGGAGTGGGTGAGGATGAGTGTTGAATTGGTTAAATTAATACCCGGAAACAAATCCCGAATACGCAAATTTCAAATCCCGTAATAAGTTTTCCGATATTAGTTTCCCCGAATCTCGCTTTCTCGCTCGATTAGATTTTTAAGACCGGAAAAAAAATATCGTCATCCGAATTTATTTTAAATCCTCGAGGTGAAAGGATGAAATCGATCGTCAAAATTTTAAATTTAGGTCGGGATCCGCTCTACGAGTTTTACATCCGATTTAAATTCACATTTAATTTCCTTTTTCCAAAAATTTAGGATTTGAAAATTCGAGCATTTACATTCCCGACGGCCCCAGGTCAGTTGAAGTACGTGCTCGTCTTAGTGGACTATTTCACCAAGTGGGTAGAAGCTTTAGCCATGGGACTTATAACCGTGTAGAACGTCAGAAAGTTTCTCTAGAGGAACGTAGTATGTCGGTTTGGAGTGCCGGACACGATTTTCACATATCATGGTCCGCAAATTGACTGTGAATCCATCCGAGACTTTTGCGTCGGCCTCAACATCAACCTCAAGTTCTCGTCTGTGGCCCATCCCCAGACGAACGGCCAAGCGGAGACGACGAACAGACATATACTGCATGGGATACGAAAGAAGCTTGGGAATACGGCGAAGGGATGATGGGATGAACTCTTGCCTTTGGTCCTGTGGTCCTAAAGGACTTCAGCTAAAACACCAACTGGAGAAACTCCATTTGCCCTGGTCTATGGTGTAGACGCGGTCATACCAATCGAGAGACTGGTCCCATCAGCTCGCGTCCTCGCATACGATCATGAAGCCAATGACAAGGCCCTTGAGATCGAGATGCATCTCAGAGAAGAACGTTGGATGATGGCCACTTTAAAAGATCAAGAGTACAAGAGGCAGTTGGCCAGATACCGTGATAGGCGAGTACAACCGCGACGATTCCAAAAGGGTGATATGGTGCTCCGCCAAGTTCAAACCGGAGGAAAGCTTGACGCTAGCTGGGAAGGACCATAAGTCATCGTTGATGCAATTAACAAGGGGGCTTACAAACTCAGCAGTCTAGAGAGCGTGAACCTAAACAAGACCTGGAACGTACGTAGAAAATTTGAAAAAATATTTTGTGTAATAAGTTGAGACTACTAGAAGAAAAGTCATCATAGACGCCCCCGCGACAGTTATAATAAGCGGCTAGTGGGCGCTTTTTCAAAGATAATCACGCTTCTTCATAAACCCCCAAACGTTGGAGCTTGACTCCGTGTCAGGCCTCCGATCGCAGCATGAGTCTCTCGGAGAAAAATACATAAGGCCCCAAACGATGGAGCTTGACTCCGCGTCGGGCCTCCGATCGCAGCATACGTCTCTCGGAGAAAAATACATAAGGCCTACGGATGCTAGAACTTGGATCCGCGTTGGGCCTCCGATCGCAGCATATGTCTATCGAAGAAAAATACATAAGACCTACAGACGCTGGAGCTTGGCTCCGCGTCGGGCTTTCGATCGCAACATATGTCTCTAGGAGAAAAATACATAAGACCTATGGACGCTGGAGCTTAGCTCCGCGTCGGGCCTCCGATCGCATCATATGTCTCTCAGAGAAAAATACATAAGACGTACGGACGCTGGAGCTTTGGCTCCGCGTCGGGCCTCCGATCGCAGCATGAGTCTCTCGGAGAAAAATACATAAGACCCTAGATGCTGGAGCTTGACTCCGCATCGGGTCTTCGATCGCAGCATGACTCTCTCGGAGAAAAATACATAAGCCCCACAGACGCTGGAGCTTGACTCTGCGTCGGGCCTCCGATCGCAGCATGAATCTCTCGGAGAAAAATACACAAATCCTCCGACGTCGGAGCTTGGCTCCGTGTCAGGCCTCTGATCGCAACCATACTATCTTTTAAAACAGTAACGCTTGCCTGGACATCGAGAAAAATTGACCAATCACGACACCCACCCTAAAAAACTCCCCCAAAGTTATTCAGCAAATGTCGGGGTAGATTAAATACCACTCCATGACATTATCTAAGAAGGTTGATATGGTAACTAGTGAAACAAGAACTCGGCATCACAAACAAGAAAAACCCTAAATAGAACGGTCAAGAGGAAGCTCGAAACGCTGACAAAGCGCGATAATTCACTCCAATCGGGACCTATTAGGGCCTAATCAGGTCCTGTCCCGGCTTAAATAAGACCCATTAGGTAACGCTCTCTCAGGGTGAGGCTCGGCCCACCCGTAATCAACCTCTTCACCATCCGCATCCAATATGCGAACATCAAAACGGGCGTCTCCTTTGTGCAGAAAAGTCATGGAGGAACCTACATCAACGCTGTGCGAGCACGCGAAGTCATACCACCTGTGACCTAGATAAGGAACACCATAGTCGCCGCGGACAACGTTCACTGGAAAATCCCGAAGAATCCGAGATTATAGGAGGACCCTTTCAGGGAGATTCGGATGGAATTCGTCCTTAAAAACGCAATGGCAGCGACTGCATGGGCACAAAGGAAGGAAAGTTTAGTAAAAAAAACAGACTTTTAGAAAAGCAATAAAATGATTCAAAGATTCAAAATTAACCAGACGATGCATTTGCTCTGGGAAGTCGATAGACTGAAAGAACGCCCAATCAGTCCGACCAGGGTCTGACATGTCAGAATAGAGGGAAGCCTAGTAGGTGGATCACTACTAGAAAACATCAATTAAACATCTGTTGTCAACATATATCTTTCAAAAAAAATTATGATCTCTTTGTGTGTGTAGTAAAAGATCCAAACATTTCACATCGGTTTTAAGTAGATGTCTTTCCTGAGTTAACACATTGGTTTTATTTTGAATATAGATTTAAATCAATCCCTCAAATTTGTTTTTGATATGTTCACTTGTTGTTAAACCCTTTAATTTTTCATTTATAATCTTTTGAAGATGTCCATACCAAGCCAAAATTTGACATTTACATGGCTATTTTTAAAAAATCAATTTATTAAAATAAAATAGACATCTTTTTTATTATATTGATTATGTCTATATTAATTTCATATATGTAAATTTTGATTCTATATGGTTTTGAAATAATATACGATACGCAATATATACATAGCCGATGTATTGATAAGATATAGACATCGTTATTAGATTATTCATTATGTGTATATTAATTTATGTTTATAATACGTGATATTATATTGTTTTAAAGTAATGCACTATATAGATTATGTATATAAATGATGTTGTTACTATTATTAACATCAATTTATTTATGGAAAACATATGTTTTTTTTATTATTCAACATCATTTCATATTTTTATAATGATGTTATTGTTATCAATATTTATCAGTTTATATTATCATCTTAATGTAAAAACATCTTTTGCCCGTTGCTACACTCTTTGCTCAATAAAAGACAATTTAGGATGGAAACGAAAAGATCGATATTTTAATTAACTTATAAAACATACAATATATGTACATTAACATAGAGCCAACATCAATAAAATATGCTAGAACACGACACTATACTTCAATGTGTAAATACGTATTACATATATCTCACTTTCTCCCATCAAAACACAACAAAAATGATACAATCACCAACTGTCCACCCATTGCTCTGTGTAAAATCAACCCCAAATGTGCGATTCGAAGACTCGATGCCCGCACGAGAAACTTCAGTTGTCACCTAACAAGATACAACATCCTTTTTAATGTACATATCAAGCTTCTCAATATCCAAGCGAAACTTGGAGAGAATATAACAACAATTTTAAAACTTCTCAATCATGAATATTTAGATCTAAACTGACACCGATCACAAGGTTGCCGATGGAGATCTGCTCACTGCACTACTTGGAGCAACATAGCACTAGTAAACAACATATGGTGTTTCCAAATTTAATTAATCAATCAAGGACAAATTTTGACAAATCTGAAGGTAAAATGACAAGCTTGAAAAAAGGTGACAAAAAATCTCAAAATGGTGAAACAAATAAGTTGGAAAGGAGTAGAACTGAGTCCATTAAATAGCAGTTCAGTTACTCTATTGATTTGCAGCTAAATCTCAGGGCTGGGCTATCTGATGCTCTTCAATACGTAGCTCTTTCTTATATTCATCAGAGAACGACAAGAATGTAGGAGCAAAACCAGTTTGTTGACTCTGTTCATGATATTCTTCCTGCAACATTTTGATTTAGAAGATTTTTTTTAATTAGATTATACGATGTACTAAGAAAAGAATAAGGCGATAATATAAACACTTAATAAATATCAAATAGTAGAATCTCTAAACATGTGCTGACCTCGTAAATTTCAGCAAGGCCTTTTTTGCTCTTGTTATCATCTTGGAAAATAAACACAAATAAGAGCCTAAAGGGAGAGTGATCTTACCTATAATAACAAGGAGATATACTGGAACTATGCTTCCCAAATCCTTAAACTCCCTAGGTGCCTTGGATGGTAACTTAGCAGCCCTCTAAATACCATCAAATTGCCCTTGGAAACAACAACAAGTAATTAATTCTTCCAGATGCATATATACAACAAGTGTGGAAACAAAAATACCAAAATCAAGAAACCATTAAATACAGGAAGGTTGTTTTTTTTTGTAAGCATAGATCACAGTGTTCTGCCTCAACTATTCATTTCTTAATAATTTCT
Organism: Persicaria maculosa; assembly: GCA_963922045.1. Taxonomy (NCBI): domain Eukaryota; kingdom Viridiplantae; phylum Streptophyta; class Magnoliopsida; order Caryophyllales; family Polygonaceae; genus Persicaria; species Persicaria maculosa. Next base: position 47,676,282 of record OY998259.1, on the reverse strand, counting down.
TTAATTGATGTTGTGAATTCCTATGATGGCAGGATGAGGCCTAACATTATGCTCAAAGTCGAGATCAGTTTCCAAGAGACTATTTAGCGACCTTTTAGTTACAATCACCTAGTTCAAATTCATAGAGAATAATCTTAAACATCTATTAGAAAATACTCCAAGTCCCACCCCCACGAAAGAGCAAGGCCAAATACTTCCCCTTGCATGGTCCAAGTTTTTGTATCTAAGCTAGATTTCTCCATCTCTACGATTTTAGCTTGAAGAGTCTTTTTGTATCTAAGCTAGATTTCTCCATCTCTACGATTTTAGCTTGAAGAGTCTTTCGTTCTTTCTTTCTTTCTAAACATAAAAGAAAGTATTAAGAAGTTTGTATTAGTAGGAAGAAAGATAAAACTAAAAGAGCAAGTTGTAAATTTACATGTAATAAACCATAGTGTTTAAATTAAAGAATTATATAAATATAGAGAAATTATTATTAACCAGATAGAAAGTATTAACAAATGTTAGCCAGTGTTTCAATGAAAGATTCAGGACAACCTATTTAAAAGAGAAACTATTATTAACTAGATAGAGGATGAACAAATTGACCAGTCCAGTATTGAAAATGCTTAAATAATATGAATATATAAATATATATAAATTGAAGCACATTTTTAGTACTCAAGGAACCAATCATTCTCGTAAGCAACATTCATCTGCCAAGAATGTTTTTTTTTTTTATGGTCTGCTCTTCATGACTGTTAAAAAAAAGAGGCAAGACTGACTTTCTTTTTGACATTTAGAAACATGGCTATCTATTCATTTAAAGTTGCATGATCAATGAGAAGTGCTTCAGACATTAATGGTATCATTACAAGTATGATGTGTATTACTAAAAGACATCCATTACCAGAGGCTTATCATGATAAACAAAGACTGAAATTGGCATTCCGTATATTCTGAATATTCAAACAAATACCAGATATCATCTGTAAATACAGATTAGGAAGACAATACCTTCTAAGAAGATGGTTGCTTTCTATGGAGAGTGCCTCTAACTCCTTCAATTGATGGCTCAGCTTCTCGTCAAGACTCCAACATCTTTTCTCCTTATATGCTAATTTATCAATCTAAACAACACAACAAAAAGTTAAAGTAAAAATATGGATTTAAGCTACCCAAAGAAATGATTCAGAAATAAAGTACTCATTGACAAACAAAAAAGGTTATATGAATCTCACAATTTTGAATTTTTTCGTGTGCAGTGGGGGTCACCAAGCTGGACTGCACATGGGAAGAGGGATTAATCCCTGAAATTGGACCCCATTTCTCGACAGGTCACCCACAAAATCACGAGGGAGTGGGGGATCACAAGAAGCATATCGAAGCACACAAGAGCCCCTAGGATTTTGAGATTTATGAACCGCCCCACCAAGAACCCCATCTTCAATTAAATTACTATTCTCACCTCCAACATCACGCTAAATAGAAGCGGGATAGAGCCGCGAAGGAAGTCGTCGTACCCGAACTGTAGACACCGCCAACAGTAGAAGAAAAAAAGGAAGAGCTCAGTACCTCCATGGAATGGAAGGAGAGGAGGAAGACACGCCCTCACACGGACCCATTTGCCTAACCGAACCGCAACCTTTTCCGTCTGAGTCACCCAGATCTGGTGGAGCAACCTTGATACGGGGTAAGCCGTAGGATGGCACGATCTTCAACAATCAAGACATCAATTTCAAGAAAAGAAATCAAGAACGATGCAAGAACTATGAAAGACTCGAAATTGATGAACAAGACTCAACAAGGCTCGACTGTAATATGAAGGAAAGACACGAAATTGATGCAAGAATGCAAAACACGATAGTGGGTGAAGCGATCTATATAGAATAAGATGAAGACCCTTGGCTCGAAAGGCAAGATCCAACACCAATGACTATATAACCCGTTTTCACAATCGAAGCGATCTATATAGAACAAGATGAAGATCCTTGGCTAGGAAGGCAAGATCCAACACCAATGACCATATAACCCGTTTCTACAACCCTACACAACCAAGCGGACAACTTGGAGGCACAAGGAGGGGGCTCGTGGATGCTTGATAGCACCAACCCTATGACGACAATCGACACACACCATGCATGATGGATAGCACCAATCTTATGACTAGAATCGACACACACCAAACATGTGGTAGCACCAACCCACCAAAGAGGATCAACACACACAAGACAAACCAAGCTAAGAACAACACACCGAAACCTATCCCACGTAGGGGAACTCGGTTCCTCCCAATCAGAACTCTCCAAATCTGACTTTTTGTCAAAAATTCAATTCTATCTATATCTCCTTTTATTGAATGAATAAAAGCGTCTTAAATAGAAAACATAATCCTAGATAAAATCAAACTACTTGGTGGCCAAGGAAATATCTTAAAGATATATTTTTCCCTTTTCCACTTTATTTATCCTAGAAAATAAGTATAAAAACTAATTAGATATAATATCAATTAATTGAAAAGTCAATTAATAGATATTATTCTAATTTACATTATTCCTAAATAAATATAAGGATAAAAGGATAAATTAAAAAGGGAAAGATAATTATTTTCGTCCAAAAAATGAACAGCTGCAAAGATGTTGATTTTCAGCCATGTTCCCGGTGGATTCTGGAAAAATCTTCAACAACAAAGTTGTAGATCTCTTTGTCTTCGTTTCAACAAGGTATGACACGAACCAATCCGATTAATATTGACTCCGAACGACCCGTTTTATAGAGACGTCGCAAAGCTGTCAAATCTGCTGAACGATTTAAACTTGTTGATAAGCACCACTCGTTTTCCCTTCATCGTTCTCCCCTTCTTGAAAAGTATTCGTCCTCGAATCCGGGATTTTATTTGAGCAAGGAGATTCAATTTGTGGTGGTGCAGGCTGACGGATGGTGGTGGCAGAAGCAACTTGACGACAGTATGGGACTTTGTCGTTGGAAAAAAAATTGTGTTTTCTTTGTGTTTTTATGATGAACAAAAGAAAAGACTCAACTTTGATGTCGATAACCTAAGCTCTGATACCAATTTGATATAGGGTAAGCTGTAGGATGGCCCAATCTTCGACAATCGAGACTCAAACTAAATAATTGAACAAGAAACTATCAAGACTCGACAAGAATTTAGCAAGATCGACAAGAAATATGCAAGACTCGACTCAACTTCGACAAGAACAAAGGGACTCGATTTCGACTAGACTCAATAACAAGAACGCAGCAAAGAAGTAAAGGAAAGACTCAAAATTGACACTTGCAAACACCGATTGTGGACTGATTCGATCTATATAGAACAAGATAAAGACCCCAGGCATCTGTAGAGGTTAGGAACCAACACCAATGACTATATAACCTGCCTCTACAACCCTAGACAACCAAGCGGACAATTTGGAGGCACAAGGAGGAGGCTCGTGGATGCTTGATAGCACCAACCCTATGACGACAATCGTCACACACCATGCATGATGGATAGCACCAATCCTGTGACTAGAATCGACACACACCAAACATGTGGTAGCACCAACCCACCAAAGAGGATCGACACACACAAGACAAACCAAGCTATGAACAACACATCGAAACCTATCCCATGTAGGGGAACTCGGTTCCTCCCAAGAAGAACTCTTCAAATTTGACTTTTTTTCAAAAATTCAATTCTATCTATATCTCCTTTTATTGAATGAATAAAAGCGTCTTAAATAGAAAACATAATCCTAGATAAAATCAAACTACTTGGTGGCCAAGGAAATATCTTAAAGATAGATGTTCCCTTTTCCACTTTATTTATCCTAGAAAATAAGTATAAAAACTAATTAGATATAATATCAATTAATTGAAAAGTCAACTAATAGATATTATTCTAATTTACATTATTCCTAAATAAATATAAGGATAAAATGATAAATTAAATAGGGAAAGATAATTATTTTCGCCCAAAAAATAAACATCTGCAAAGATGTTGACTTTTGACCATGTTACCGGTGGATTCTGGAAAAATCTTCAACAATAAAGTTGTAGATCTCTTCGTCCTGGTTTCAAAAACGTATGGCACGAACCAATCCGATCAATATTGACTCCGAACGACCCATTTTACAGAGACGTTGTAAAGCTGTCAAATCTGTTGAACGATTTAAACTTGTTGATAAGCACCACTCGTTTTCCCTTCATCAAACCTTCTTCGCACTCGTCTCAAATAAAGTCATCCTTAGATCCCTTTCAAGATCCCTTCTCGCTTCCACTGCCAAGCTGCTATGATAGCCACCTCTTCTGCTCTTGTCCATAGTCCAAGAGGAGGTTGCCTGAAATTAGGCAAAAACCGTCGCCGATAAGCCCTCCACTCGAATTGCACGGAATGGCCCCCATGGGGGGCTGCAAAACTGTTCGCATGGATGTTTGAGAGTGTGTGTGTGAGAGAGAGAGATGAGGTTTAGGGTTTCGCAAGAAAAAGATCTTAGATCTGTGGGCGGCGGCAATGGGGCTGGTGGTGGCGACAGTAAGGGCGGTGGTGAGGCGAGGGTAAGACAGAGAGTTGAGAGAAAGGAGAAGTTTGGAGAGGGTGAGATGCGATTGAGAGGGGGAAGCAATGGGAGGGTTGGGTAGAGGAGATATCTCAAGGAGGAGGGTTGAGACTGAGAGAGAGAAGATGAATAAACCAGAGAGAAGAGAGATTGAAAATGTGGAGAGAGATGAAATTTTTGTAAGCCCTCCCATTTTCAAAGTGTTAGAAATTTCCAACATTTGAAAGCCCTCCAATTTTTTCAACTTCGTACTTAATTCAATCCCGCTCCTTTTAACTTAGAAAATTTAAATCCGCGCGCATTTGAATTTTTTTGAAGAATGAGCAATTTCACATATGTCAAAAATTTTGACAGATGTCTAAATATTTTTCAACATCACAAATTTAATAATTGATATAATAAATTCATTTAACATCGGGTGTTTTCTTGACAAACTTAAAAGACGTGATGTCTAATTGCATAATTCTAGTAGTGAGGCATCCAAGGATCACTCTCCATTTATATAGATTGCACGGGCAATCTGCAAAAAATTACCCAAACGTCACGAACAGCTGAGATGCACGCGACACAAAGTCTAAACAACATTAAAGGTGATATGAAATAACGAAGAAAAATAGCCAACCGATTCAGCATGGAAGACACGTGTCTAGCCATGCACAGCTTCGAAACGTGCAACGACTGCCATCTCGGGAAGCACGAGACAGTATCAGTTGGAACGTGTCTTTCTAGGTAGATTAAGGACCCGTGACTGAAGAAATCTAGACAAGATCAGTAGGTTAACAAAAGATAGGCAATTTTAGCTAAATCCAACTGTGAGTAAATAGGGGTTGTATTGATCTTTCCAATGAGAAAGAGAAGGAACTTGGAAGAGTCAAATCCTCAAATCTTTCGCTGATGATCCTGATCAAGAATTGGCCAGTCCAAAATTGACCGCGAAAAGCATACAAACGGATGAGCCAATCATCACTCGCGGACCAACAACGGGTGATGAAGCTCGCTATAAGAGCTTAACTCTTTACCAAGATCCCCAATCTCAGTTTAATGTCCCGCGTCGGCCTTTCGAAAATGCCTTATAGAAACCATAAATGAAACAAGATTCACAAAAGTTCAAATACATAAAGTAACAAGGACCGAAAATAGTCAGGTAGGTCTCTAATTTTATTTTACATCAAGAAAAGACTTGCGACACGAACAAAGGCCTAGCTAGGGGTAAAAGCCGTTCATGACAATCCCTTCACCATCCCTTCACCATACGCTCGAGAGGATGGTCCGGTTCGGTTCACAATCCCTTCACCATCGTCCGGATCCATCACTTGGACTTCAAACCTAGCATCACCCTTATGAATAAAGAACATGGACGCGCTAATCTCAAAGCCATGCAACTCATCGAAGTCATTCCATCCGCGACCTAAATAAAGAAGGCCAAAGTCTCGCCTCTCCACTAAGACTGGAAAATCTCTTAGTAAGTGAGAGGAAAGCAATACTTGCTATGGAATAACACCTTCATATTCATCCTCGAATCTTAGTGGTAGAAGCTGTAGGAAAGCAAAGGTACAAGATAAAGAAAGAAATATAAAAAGAATGGAAATAGAGGAGAGGAGAACCTTGCCATACGCTCCATCTTCTCTGGGTAATCAATTGCTTGGAAAAAAGCCCATCGCACTCCCCCCGGAGGAGCCATATCAACTCTAAAGGTAAGCGGATGGACGATAGTAGAACCTCGCATTTTGAAAATTAAAAAGAACTAAAAAAGTCTATGTTTTTGTTTCTTTCTTCTCTAAAAGAAGGGGGGTTCACATGGAAACAATAAGCCTATCTTATAAAGCGCATGCCCAACACATGGCATCGGTTCAGAAGGTCAGAGGAAGGACGCGTCCTACTTAAACAGTGAAACCTCCCATTAAAACTTTAAGACAATCATGACTCAGCTCTGCATGGATTTTTATCAAGAAAAAAGAATCTTCAGACAACGAAACAACCCATGAATCCGCACAGAAAGACGGAAACCGACATACAGCTATGGGCGATAAGAACTAAGTGAAAGCCATTCTTGATGAGTATAAAAACCCGAAGAACTGGGACACCGAATATCCACCAAAAGAATGGATCCCGAAGAGCCGCCCAAAGCCTTCTATCGGGTCATCATAAGGGAAGAACGGCTCCAACCACTCCGGCTCCCTCTGATGTATGTACTGCTCGAGGAAGATGCTCACACTTTAGCCGTCCTGTGGTCTCTCTCTAACCGGGAACACGAAGTCAAGGTAGAAAGAGACAAAGATGGCTTCTTTTGGTTACCCCAAGGTTGGCTGGAGTTTACACAAGAAAATAGGGTCCGCGTCAGATCAGCCCTGATCTTCACCTATCAAGGAGACTCCATCTTCGAAGTCTACGTGGTAAACCCCGACAGTGATGACAATGATGAAGTAGGGCACAACTAACATTTTCAAAAAAGCTCATGTAGCCGCGTAGACGGCCCTAGTCTAAGGTCTTGGCTTAGCACGAAGAATAGCCTTCGTATGCCGATACCTTTTGTTTGTAACGTTAAATAAAGAATCCCCGTTCTCCCAACAGAGTTACCCTTTTTTATCGAGCACTTTTGGACAAATAGATAAAGTTCAAAAGAAGTAAGTCATGTTCCGATTAAGATTACACGCAAAGAAACAAAAACTGAAAGTGAACTAGAACACACCAACAAAAAAGATGAAAAGCAGATTCGCTCTGAAAAAGAAAAAGTGAGCAAGATCCGTTCGAAGAAGTCACTGAATGGTCGTCACCCGCGTCATTGCCCATATCACGCCACGGACAAACTTTAAAGGTGGCATGTCCAACGTGAAAAAACATCATGGCATTCCCTATTCCAAAATCATGAAGCATAAAAAAGTCGTCCCATCCGCGGTCGAGTTGAAAAAGATCATTTTCACTCCAACTTATCGCTATGGGAAAATTTTGAACCAAATACGAGGATAAAAAGACCCATTCTGGTGGAAAAGGCCCATATTCGGCCTCAAATTGAGGAGGCATGCACGCGGTCAGAAAAATGGCAAGGGAACAAAAACTTAAATTAAAGCTTTTTCACTTTATGTAATCGAAGATTCCCCGATAAAAAAGGGAGGGGCTTACAAATCGAAAAATTGTTCAACACTCCCTAATATATGGAAAAAAAAAGCCCAAGGATTGAAGCTCCCAGGAGCCATGATCACCCCGCTGTTCAGCAAACTAGGAAACTTGAGAAAACGCAAAGATGACAAATCTCCAAAGGAAGGCGACCCCTAAAAAGGAAGATCATGGCTCGCGGGTGATGTCCAGATGGAAGAGGGACCTTTCACACTTGGAAATGAGTCCCTTCACACTTGGGGTAGGTTTCTCAACACTTGGAAAACTGGTGTCTCCACACTAAAGGGCAAAATTGAATAAAACATCGGCAAAAGCAGTTAGATCAAATTAAACAAATCGAAATAACATCAAAAGTAAAAATTTTACAATGTTAATGTTTTCAAACACAAAGAGCCATGACCCGCGCCCCGAGAAAAAGTTTTTCCCACTAAAACAAGAAGAGAAACAAAGAAATCAACAGTTCTGAGCAGACGTCTCTTCTTCATCAGCGACCTCTTCCTCGTCTTCAACTTCTGATTCCTCCGCGGGTAATTCCTCCTTGGAGAGCCCTCAATCTTTGACCTTCATACTAGGGCTGAACCTCTCCAAGGGAACCCCGGGTTTAGAAGCAGAGCAAGTCACACTCTGGCTAATCCCCGCGGTCATACCTTTCCGGAAATAGCTAAAACATTTATCCTTTAGGATTCTATCACCCTCCGGAGATTGGAGGCAAGCTTTGGCAACTGATGATAAGAAGAAAAAGCAAGCATCGGTTTTCACTCATTCAGAAGATAAGTATTTTAAGCCCTCGGGAGTCTGAAGCCATTGAAGAGCAAGAGCCTGGTCTGAACGAGATTGAGCCGCCTCCAGGTCCTGTTTCAGGATGTTCTGCTCCTCGCGGAGGATAGAGTAATCTTCCTCCAGCTTGTGGACAGAGGCCTGGCTTGAGCGGAGTTGATTCTACAGCAGCTCAACTGTCGACTTGAGCTCGTCCGCTTGTAGACGAGAAACATCTAAAGCAGACCTAGCATCATCCCGCTCCTTAGTCAACACCGTCGCCTGCTCTTTGACCACTTGCAACTCCTCGTGAAGGTCCACATACCTTTTTTTGAATTTCTCGACAGAAGCAGGATCTCCAACAATATTCCCAATAATCCACACGCAGTGAACCAGCTACTTGATCTCAACATCTTTCTTGAGAATATCCCTCTCTTGACAGACCAATCGCCTCTTGGTGTCAGTCTGAATTGCCCTCATCTACGAAAGACACAAACAACAAATAAGTAAAGAAGCAAAAGTTCGTCCATCTATGAATAACACACTATGATCCCAACTCACCCATTGAGTAATCCGGTAAAACTCGTTTGAGAAGCTCCAAACATCCAAGCTTTTAATGTAGGCCTGCTCGTTACGCGCGAGTTTCTCATGGAGTTTGAGTCGGAGGAGCTCATCCATCCCAATCCCTGGGATAGGATACTTAGGAAGAGCGTCATCTCCCTCAAGAAAAAGGGGTTGGTCCTTTCCCCCAGGGTCGATGTACCAACGACATCACTGACTTTCTTTTTATTCCTGGGACCGAGGGATCAGACAAACGAGCACGTGAGTGGCCGAGCTTTTCTTCCGGCCCCCAGTCTTCCCTTTGTGGCGCTTCAACAAGGATTCTAGGTCCATTTTATCTGAAAGAAGGATCTCAAAAGAAACAGTCACAAACTAGTAAAAATGAAAACATGAACAATATGATTATAAACAAGAATTTCATTGAAGAACTAAAACTAAAAAAGGAGGCCGAAACTAAGGAAACACCTCGACGCGGAGGGGGAAGGCTCAACCAAGCCATCTCGAGCCGAAGATTCGAGATCATTCATCGCTAAGGGAATTTTGGCTTATGCGCAAAGGATTCTTTAAAGTTAGAAAGACCAGCGACGACTGGCCTCTTAACTACACTAAACTAGCCAGGAACGGTCCTGCAATTCAAGCTCTTTCCAGTTTTGTCGCGGACAAGAAACCACTTATACTTCTAGTTTGGCTTACTGCAAAGTCTCTCGATGTAACCACAACTAGAGTTAAATTGGTAAAACCTTGAATCATGGGGCCCCTTCTTCATGGAGAAAATGTCAAACATCAATTCCACAGTCGGAGGAACTCCGATCTCTAAACACCTCATGATGAAGCTGGAAAAAAATATCCAGCAGTTTGGAACAATCTGCGCGGGGCTCAAGTTGTATCCTTTCAAAAATTCCACGAAAAAGGGATGGAGAGGAATGCGGAATCCTCGAGACATACTCGCAGCATAAACAACCAAGCAGTCCTCGTACGCGTCGAGGCAGCCCCCATCCTCAACAGGGAGACAAAGTTCCAATTCGGCTGACCATGAGAAAAATCTGAGAAATCACCTCAAGGTCGACCAAGTCTAACAAAGTCGTGCAGCCTCGCAACTTTTCAACAGGGGATTGTCGCGGACAAACCCTCTCGACAATAACCAAAGGACGAGCCGGAGGGTCGCAGATGGAAAAATCCCCACAAAAAGGGCAGGTGGTTAGATCTTGGAGTTCATAAAGAGGGGTATCCAGATCACCCAAGTTCTCTTTAGACCAAACTCTAAGAGGAATCTCAGCAACACCGATGGGGGATTCCGCATAAGGAACCCAAGGTAATTCAGGATCCCGAACACCAACCTCCAAGTGAGAAGTAGGGGAAAGGCCCGTGTCCTGTGAAGAGCAAAGTCCTGAATCACCCGCGTCTGCGGAAGCATCGTGTTCCTCGCCTCCCTTAGAAGAAGAAGAAACTTAGTAAGGAGAGGAATAGTAATTAGGGTCAAAGCGCTTCTGACGCCTTCTCACCTTAATAGGACTACAAGTAGACCCAGTCCGAGTCGGGGTGGATGCGGTGCGAGAAGAAGACGACTCCGATGATGACAATTCGTCAGAATCAGAGGAAGAATTTTCAAAAGAAAAGGAAGATGACCCTAAAACTTCAAGGTCAGGACGCGGACGGGATGTTGATGGTGTGTCGTCTCTCCATCCCTCCTCCCTCTCAAACTCATCAAGCACATCATGTTCTCCTCTAAAACTAGCCATTCCCAAAAACTAAAGAAAAAACTGGGTGAAGAACTGTACACGCGGATCAAAGATTTTGAATATAGGAAAAACAAATCTAACAAGAAGAGCCAATTTTTTTTTCGATCTGAAGAGAAAAATCCTATGAATACAAAGAGAAAAGCAAGAAAAAATCTAAGGAATGCAACAACAAGAATGAAGAATAAGAAGAAATACCTAGATTGCGAAGAACACCACCGGAAAACTCAATTGGAAGAAGACCGCTGATGAGAGGATACCACCGAAAAGCGAGAGACAGTAAAAACAAAAACTTCAGAAAGTGAGAAAAGACAAATGAGGAGAGAAAACAGAACAGAGTAATTTATAAGAAAATTACCGACCGTTGAACTTCCCAACACGATTGGACCGAGAGGACTCTTAATGGGCCTCAAATGGATCTTTAACCCGACCCATCCGGAAGGCCCAAGGGAAGAAAAAACATGAAAGCCTGGATATTTTTCGCATAAGGTAAGTCAGCTCGCGTCAATTCCACGCGGAATCGACCTAACCTGAGGAGATGTGACGAAACCGGCCAAAAAATATCTAAAAGGTAATAAAAACATAAAAATAATAATAAAAGAGGATCGGTAGGAGGAAATCCTAATTGACCGACCGCGGCGTAAAATGGCGGATTTTTCCCCTTAGCACTCCATTCGAGGATGGAAGGTAGTGGCCACGTGTCCTGCATGCCCTCAAACCACGAGGGGGACACGTGTCAAGTTAAAAACGACACGTGTCAAAGAACGAAGGATTTCCAGTTACTTTAAAAGGGGAAATCAGAACAGTAAGGGGGGGACATTTGGCCGGAGAGAGAAAAACGGAGGGAAGAGCGGATAAAAGTTGAGATAAGGGTAAGTTTTCCAACAAGACTAAGAAGAATACGCATTATAGTAGCAAATTCTGCCCTGCGGACGAGAGTTAGCAGCGTCCGCATCTAAACAGAAGAGCTCCGTCACACGCCATCAATCTTGGAGAGGATTCACGAAGTCGCGACTAATTCCTCAGATTGATCGGTCAGCGGCAGGTAAGTGATGCGTCCTCACCACGTTGATGAAACCCCATAAAAGGGCAAGTCTTGACGGGCCCATTCTACTCGCGACACAAGTTGGGCCGCGTCGAAATAATCGGTGCGGGTCAGGTAAGGTCGCTAAGAGCGCACTGGGTCCCCCAGGATCAACCCTTGGGTCCCACCAAAAGTGGAAACCTAAAAAAGGGGTTTCGTAAGGTTCGACTTCGGACTTAATTGCTATACTAGTAGTTGTTTGATTTATCAAGTGATTGATTGACTAATCTATTGGTTTTGTGTTTGAGTTTGGATTATATTACTATTTGGAAAAGGGCGAAAGTGTCAATGACATTCGTCCCGCGTCAATTCTCAATGCGTTTGGTAGAACGACCATAAATTGTGAGTCTAAAGTCTTTTGCTAGGGTCATTGGGGGCATTCGTGTTCCAGATCGTTTAGGTCTCAAATCGAGTCATATGAGAAAGTATGAACAAGGAAAGAATTATGGGCATGAGAATGATTATATATATACACGAAGATTGTGGCGGCGACCGGGTCTCCAACCCCGACGTGGGTGTTAGAGGGTAAATTTTGGTGAATTAAATGTATTCATTAATTCAAATGCAAAGTCTCATATTCTTTATAAATTGAGAAATGTGATGATTTTACTAAATTTAATAAAAGTCAAAATTGGACTTTGTAAATTTGGTTGCAAGGCTTAAAACATATAAAAGGCCTAATCAGCCCATCAGCTAATTACAAGGTACAACTGCTTTACATTGCAATTAAAAATAATAAAAAAAACTGCATTGCAGTTAACACAGGAGAGTGATACACATACACCTAGTGTATGTTTTAAATTTTACACCACCAATTAAAATTTGCCATGTGTATTTAAATAATTTTTTTTAATAAGTTAACAATTTTAATTAACTAAATCTATCACTTTTAAAAACCGTTTTTAACTTAGCACAAAAAACCCGTTTTTATCTGTTTAAAATTATCAGATTTTGAATTTAATAAATCTATTTTGAATTTATTATTTCTACATATGTGAAATAAATTTCATTAATTTCCATAAAATATTAAACAATAAGATTTTGTTACTGTTGTTTAAAATTTCTAATTATTGACATTTTATAAATCTTAATATATAAAATTATTAATATATTTTAATAAAGGATTCATATCACTTCAGGCCATAAAAAAAAACTTGAATACTTAATGATAAAATATTAATAACTTTATTTACATTTATAAAATGTTAAATGATTTATAATATTAAATGAAAGTAACTAACTATTATTTATTAATATTATATTGAAATAAATTAAATTTATTTCACTAATATTGTTACCAAAATTAATAAATGAAAATAAAATTAGAATTAATTTTTTGAAACAGTTACCAACTCCCGTTCAGAAAGCACGGATTATTAGTTAAAATTATCAATTATTGCTTCATAATTTTTTTTGTAAACAAAGTCTAAATACAGATGTTAAATTTTAACAGGAAGTGTATAATCCTAGACATACACCAAGTGTATGTGTAGGTTTGTCCGTTAACACCAAAAAAAAAATTGTAGTACGTGGTGTGGTGTGGCAGGTAACTTCCCATATTGCTCTCCTTTGAAAGGCTGTAACTGCAGAGGAGGTGGCCGGCCCTTTTTTCAAAACATCAACACAAGCAAAGCAGTTGTTGATTCCTCCTGGTTTTTGCCTTCCTCTTCACGGTTGTCCACCTGCAACCACAAAAACAAAAACAAAATCAGCAAGAAGAAGAAGCAGAAACAATCAAGGTAGTAGTTTTGGTTGATCCATATTCGATTCTCGGAACCCCTCCCTTGAGAACCTTGCGAGCTTCTTCATGTGGTTTGGGTTCTGGAATCATCAGATCGTTAAAACCGGGTCAAATTGCTGCCGAAATTAGGTCGGTTATCTTAGTTCGATACTTGAAACCTGGCCCTCGAGAACCTTGCTAGCTTCTTCGTGTGGTATGTGTTTCAGAATCATCAAATACCCCTAAATTAAGGGGAAACTCTGCCAAAATTTCGCCAGAGCCATCTTCAAATTCGCTCGGCCTTTTACAGTGGTTCAAGGACAATTAAGAAACAAAAAAAGTGGGAGCAAACTAAATCAGATCCATTGATTAAAAAAATCCCCCAAATTGGAACTGGTTCTCATCTCAAATTAACGAGACAAAATCCAAGCCTCACAAATCTGCAGGGGCGGAGCCAGGGGGTGCTTGGGGGTGCTCAGCACCCCCTGGCGGAAAAAAAAATACAAAAAAAAATAATTTTTTTTGCATATATATAGTATTTTTAAGATAATATAAGATGTTTAAAGGATGTTTGGAACAAAAATGCTCTCTAGCTCAAGTGGTAAGGGAAAGAGGGAAGGAGAATCAAAATCAAAAGGTCTAGGGCTCAATTCCCAACTCATTCACTTTTTATTTGTCTTACTACATATTAATTCCTTTTTATTTCTCTTTATATTTTTTTATTTCTATCAACTATTTTATTGGAAATTCTCTCTATATTTTTTGTTTCTATAAACTATTTCATTAAAAAAATGTCATATTTATGTTTAAATTTTAGTGTTTAAAAATTCTCTCTTTATATTTATGTTTAAAAATGTCATATTTCATATAAAAATGCCATTTTAAAAAATCAAAATTTTAGTGTTTTTTCAATATATTTTCAAAAAATCTTCTTAATAAGTATATATCAAAAAAAAAGTATTTTACGAAATTTTTTTAGCACCGCTGGCCGAGATTTCTGGCTCCGCCACTGCAAATCTGGCCAAACTTGAACTATAGTGCTTAGGGGGAGTATGATCAGCCTCTTAACAATTAGGGCGTTAATTCAAATTGGGATAAATAAAGAAAAAAGAAAGAAAGAAGGACAGAATTGAATGAATTTCCGAAATTAAAACATACGGGATACACTCCATCCATGGTCTCTTCGGTCTTTATTGCTCCCAATAACTCTATCCAGTATTTGACATATTGGAGCCAAGTTCAAAAGTCTTGGTAGTTCCTCCTCCGGCGATCGAGGTCGGGGTTCATCCGCAATACCCTCCTTCAATCTCTTCAAACCATGGCTCCCGTTAAGAAAATCGCCCCCTCGAGCTTTCTCTAATCTGTGTCTTTAAGGCGCTTGACTCCAATCAAATTGGGTGCGTCTTGTCCACGCTTGTGCTACCATTGGCTATGGCGGAGAGACCCTCTTGTCAAGGCCTCTGAATACACGGAACAAGAAAAAAACACAGAGAAAAGAGGAGTGAGTGAATGCAAAGGGTTAACGTACAAAGTCTAGGTTTGGGCTGATTGGAAATATGGGCTTATAATGTCGAGCCCATAACAAGTCCTAACAACATGAATTCGCACCTCGTAGGCTGAAACAAATGTTTGTGCACTATGAAATGATGAAAGATAAAAGCGTTTATACACATATATAATTAACCTATTTAGAATAAAATAGGTCTAATTGCAAAATCGACCCACTAAAATATAAGAATTATAATTGACACAAATTAAGAATTCGAGTTGGATCAAAACATAAAATTAAACTCGTCAAATATTATTCTTTGCCAATTAATTCTAGTGGGTCAATTTCAAACCGGCTCCCAAATAAATAACGGAGTCAAAACCTCAAATCGAGTTTCACCAAATATAAACTTGGTTCCGAGGTAGAACTACGTAAAGACTTGACGCCTCATATCGACTATGTAGGTAACCCGATATTAAATTCTAAAAATATATCAGGTACAGTCGTCAACCTCTAAATTCCCTTTTAAATGAATATGAGGTCAAAACCAAACAAATTAAAACGGTTCGTTTTAGAACTACGGGTGATTTGATTCTCTTATAAGAGATACGTAGGACACTCGATACAAAACCAAGGCTCATCGAGTTCAATCGCCAAAAACAAATTCAAATTGTCCATTCTGACTTGATACAAAACTTTTGCTCGTCGAGTTCAATAATCGCCCTCAAATGATCTCACGGTCAACCCAAATACAAAGTTCATCTTTGTCCCGAACTACGGTGACTTGATTCCACCAAACATGTGGATACGTAAGAAACTCGGTGTAAATCAAATTCTCATCGAGTCCAGTCACATCCAAACTTTCAAATCAAATCTCCTAAAATTCACTTTATCGACTCTAAGTCGTCCCAAAAATCAAATTTCCATCAAATCCAAAGTGTCTCTTCCGACTCGATACAAAGCTTCCGCTCGTCGAGTTCGGTCATGGCCAACACTTCAAAAAATCAAATACCAAATTCAAATTTGTCCTTTTCAATAACTACGCATGATTTGATCCCTTCCAAAAGGATACGTAGGAAACTCACAAACGAGTTCAATCACAACCCCCAAATTGACCTTTTAAGTCAAAACAAGTCAAATCAAATCAAACTCCACCTAAAATCGTTTTCTATGCAAATGATAGGCGGGTTACTTGAGTTACCCTGCCGAGAAGTTAGGCTCAGGTTACTCGGGTGGAGTGTTGTTTGAGCTACCCTTCGTGGAAGGTGGGTTTGAACTTCATCCTCTGATGCATACAAGAAAACGAAACCAAACCCAAATCAAACACAAAACTCAAAATCAAAAACACTCTGAACTACGTGAGGCTTGATTCTCTTCCAAGAGATACGTAGGTAACCCGCTAAAACTCGGGTGCAGCCCAAATCTCCAAAACCACTCAAATCTTGGTATTGATATGACTTCGAATCAAGAGGATAATCAAAAGGGGTCGAACTCAAATATTAAAAATCAAATAAAATGTGTTGTATGATTATTTGCGCATTTTTGTTCAACCGTGGGTGTGGACAGAGATATGATTGCAGCGGCGATCGGGTCTCCAACCCCGGTGTGGGTGTGGACCGAGAGAGAGGGATATGCCACTTGGCATTTTTTGGGTCATTTAACGCACTTTATTTATATATATCATATTGAAAGCATGCTTGAATATTTAATTTACGCACTACATCACATTATTTAGGAATAGGATACAAATTATATGGCTTCAGTAATGTCTTATGGCACGCGTGATGTGGATCGACCTTGACTCTGTTAATATAGTTTTAAGTAACTCTACGCCTTCTTGTTTTTGATGGCTCTATGTGCTTAAGAAGGGTTTTATCCATGGGACGAGAGTGGTATAAGACATGACATATTTGCAACCTCGAGTTCAGACTTGGTTTTGCCAAACTTGTTATAAAGATAAAATTTGTAGTTACTTCGATTTACACTTATCTATCTTCTTTTATGAGATTTTGACTAGTTGAAATAGGACATATGCGAATTGCGAAAGCACAAAATCATGTTGGATTATTTGAACTTTTTTAGGTTTTGAAATCCCCCTTCTCTTGAATTGTATCATTTAACCCCATGGTTACAACTTGAAGAAAATAAACAAGCAGCTCGTACTTAGATTGCAAGATCTGGAAGAGGGATAATTCTTCCCTCTAAATGTAGCCCAGATATATTATTCGGGCTGTTACATTTTCTTGGTTTTTTCACGCAATAAACACAACAATTTCTACATGATGATCGGTTGAGGGTTTGTTTTGCTGGATTCAAGATAAGTTATTTTAATCTAGTTTTACATTTTTCCATGATAATTTCATTGATTTTGTCTGAATTCATATCTGAATAAATTATATTATTTGTTTGATTTAATCCATAGATGCTTAATTTAATTGATTTTTTGTTGGCTGGAATTCTTTTGATGTTCAACATGCGACAGATGCAAATTGAGATTGGATAAATAGATAAAGTTTTTAACTTTATTGAAAAACATGGATTAAATTTGAAAATTGTTTATGAAAAATCTATTTAATTCTCTTGAGCATACATAAACTATCATAGACAACCTGGATTTGGATTGGTTAATCAAATGCGACAGCAGATGTTTTATTGATTTTATTCACTAGGGTGTAAGAGCTTCAAGGCCAAAATTGATTAATGGCCGATTTGCAGAAATAGACCAAATCGGTGTTCGGTTTGCAAAAGTATACCCGTTTTCTGAGAATAGCAAAAATAGAATAAGTGGGTCATTTATGCTAAAAAAAAAGGTCATTTGTGCTAAAAATAATGACTGATAGTACCTTTAAATTTAAATGTAAAAATCATTATAAGAGAATTATGAATTAAAAGAAGAGGGAAATTGTAGTAAATAACTCCCAATTCGGTTGGGTTTGCATGCCTAACCCCAAATCTGGTTGGATTTGCAAGGGCTAACCCTCCATCTTAAAAAATTGCAACCTAGGCTGTAATCTTTAGCTAGAGTAACCGGTTTCCTTTGTCTCTCTCTTGCCCCAAATTGATTGCAGAATGATCAGAGAGAGATTGCGAGTGGAGGGGATCAAGTCCACAAGAAGGACAAGAAGGAAGGGAGCAGCCCTGGTAGCGGAATCAACGTGAGAAATTAAAGGAGGGCGGGCGAGAAAGGAAGGGGATCGAGCGAAATTGAAGCCATCAGCGCCTCCGGCGAGATTTGAATGGAAGGCACGAGACTGCTGATGTCGCCAGAGGGGTTATGCCGCGCTCGGAGGTCCGTGGGAGGCGATGTCGGCGTTTCTATGTACTCTCCGCTCTTCCGTCCTCCTCAGGCTCAAAAAAGTACTAGTACGTGTTCAATGTGATTGTGTTTTGCCGTTTCTTTGTACTCTTTAATGTGATCGTGTTCCATTCGCCTCCGCCTTGCGACTCTGAGGAAGGAACTGATGGCTTCAGCAAAGGCAATTGCAGTTGCATTGAGTGAAGCTGTCGAGGCTGTTGCATCAGGACAATCTGATGTCACGGATGCTGGTATGCATCTGCTTGTTATGGCATATGAAGTCAATTTTAGTGCAAAATTTATTATTTGGATTATGGACTCCTACTTGATTTTGTTTACTATTTGAATTTAGGTTCTGAGGTCGGTATTGTGTTACTGCCTCAAGCACCTAATGCCACTGCAAGTGAACACAACAGTGAAACTAATGTTGTGGAGTCTAAGAAAGTCCCACTGAAGTGGCCAAAGAAATCAGACATCTCAAGTACGGATGTGTTTGATTTTGATCGTTCATGGTTCGATTTGCCTCCAGAGGGATTTAGCTTGACTGTATGTATTTATATTCATATCAATCAGTGGTATCTTTTGTTTTATTCCCTATTCTGCTTTTCAGTTTTAAGCATTTTACCTGTCTTTGGATGTCGACAGTTATCCCCTTTCGCGACAATGTGGAATGTGCCCTTTACTTGGATGACGTGCTCTTCTCTGGCCTATATATATGGAAAAGATGTTAGCTTCCATGAAGAGTATTTATGTGTGAATGGAAGAAAATACCTAAGGAAGATAACTCTACCTGATTGTCGTTCTTCTAAAATCAAACAAACTCTGGCTGGCTGTCTGGATCGAGCTTTAGCTGCTGTTAACGATGATTTCAAAATTGGCAACACCTTTATCAACTATTGAAAAGGGATTGGTAAGATGAGAAATCAAAATTCTCATTCAATAAAGAATGAGCTTCAAAATGCTTTTTTCAGCTGTTCAATTCCAGTTCTTTCTTCCCTGTAGCTAAGAAGATAAAAATATGCAGGGATGCTTGCTGGAAACAATGTCATTTGGGGATGTGCTTCCTTCATTTAGAATGAAGCAATGGAAAGTATGCAAACTGACTACATTTTCGTCTGTCACGTCTTTGATATGATCCAAACAAGGATTTCAGCTTATCAATGTGTGTCGTTGTTATGCATATAGGTTAGAGCATGGGGTCTATGACCTTTCACGGTTGAGAGAATATGAGATTCAAGTCCTTCCACATCCCTGTAGATTGGATGCACGAAAACAGATTCGTCAGTTAGGTAAACTCTCCCCCTAAAATCATTTGTGTGATTAATGTTGCTCATTCATCCACTTGTACTGGTTTTGAGAGTCTGAAATGCCCATCATCAGCAAATCTCCATTAAGTTATTCAACTGCTAAGTCACAGCGGCTACAAAAGCGAGATCAACAAGGCTTAAGAGGATAGTTTACATGAAGCCCTATAGGTTCTACTGAGAGAAGGCGTAATTGAGATGCTATAGTTCTCTTTTGTAATAGAATGTACAACCTTCAACTGAAACGATTCAGTTGAATAGTTTTATTGACTGTGTAATTGCCTGATTTTACTATATTTAAGTTTTTTTGCTTCAAAGTTTAATTTGTATAAAATCATAAATTATTGTAAGAAATTTTCTTGCTTCAAAGTTTAATCATCACTACAAGATTAATAGCGCTTGTCATTGAAAGATGATGTACATGACATGAACTGCTATTAACATGTCATTTAAATACGATGTATGTTGTTAGGAGGAAATCGAGTATGAAATATAATGAAGTAGATCAAACCAGATTTAGGCCCACGCATATAATTACAAGACTCCTCCAATGCAGTAAGAGAAAGTCAGGATCGAATCCACGAGGAAGCGTGTCAGCGGATCCTAGGCAGCTGTAAATCTCACAGAAAAGTAAGCAGAAGACAGAAACAAAGGAACAAAGAAAGAAAGACAGAAATAACAAACGAAAGCAAGAAATAAAAGCAAGACAGAAGCTAACTCGATCTCAACTAGGTGCAACTCGAGATCGACTACCAACAGTAAAAGACAGAAACTGAAAATCGACGACAGAAACTCGACTCAGACAACACAGTACTCGATCTCGACAAGATGCTACTCGAGATCGACAAGCAATGGTAAAAACAGAAATTGCAAAATGGAAAACAGAAACAGAAACTCAACTCGACGTAGACAAAAGCCAACTCGAGATCGACTAAGGTCTACTCGATCTCGACCAGCCTCTCCTCTATCTCGACTAAGAATGCAGAAAGTGTAAATTGCAAATTCGAACACAGATTCTCAGATTTCGACAGAAATAAATCAATATATGAAGAACTTCCAAAGCCAGGGTATCAACACCACAACGATAACCATGCAAAGTAACACATAAAGGCATAAAAGATCATTCTTTCCATCAAAATAACTTTCGTTACTAACAAATAGGCATATAGAGGCCTTCGCATAAACCCTAATTGTTATTAACCCTTTTTCACACAATTAACCCAAGTTGTATTAAGATCACTTTCGATTCAATAATACAAACAAGGATCACCTTCAACTCTCGCAAAAGAATCATGCTCATAGGGATAGAAGACGAATTGCATAACAAGATTGTACCTTTACCGCATCACCTCACATGGCCACCGTCGGGCTCACCCTAGCCCCAGAAGTGGGTGGACTTCTCGCTCTTCATCATCAAGAAAGACATCAAATAACAAAAGAAACTAACTTGCATTGAATTAAATAAAGAAAGCTTACAACCAACAAGACAAATCCGCTTTCGCCTTTCCACCTTGCTTGCCACAAACTCTCTCTCTCTCTCTCTCTACTCCTACTTACTTGAATGGAATTGTGTGTGTTTCTGAATGAATGAAAAACCAGCCCCTAGGGCTTTATTTATAGCCTTCTATTCCTTGCTATTCAAGGATAGAATATATCTATCTATATTTAAAAAGCTTAAAAGATAAATAAAGGAATTAAATCTTAAAAGGGAAATTATATCTAAATAGGTAAGTCTTCTCTCCATGTGTGGTAAATCTTCTCTATAGATAGAATTTGATAGATGTCGGCCAGCTCGGACTCCTTCGGCTCCAAGGATTCCCAAACCGAGTAGGTTAGTCAAACCGCGTAACGCGCTTCGGACACGGCGCTCCTCGATCTCGACCAAGGCTCGTCGACATCGAGTAGGATTCGTCGTCGACCATGGCTGGCTGGGCTTGGTCGGGTGGCTCTGCTCGACAGGCTCGGATCTGGGCTCCTTGGCTCCTCGATCTCGACTAACTCTCCTCGAGATCGAGTTTGGTGTGGTCGAGGATGTGTGGCCTGGTGTGGTCGAGGACTCCTCCTCGGCATGGACTCGGACAGACGCGGTGCTGGTCCTTGATCTCGACAAGGCCTCCTCGAGATCGAGTAGGGTTGGCTCGGCGTCTCCGTCTTCGGCTTCTCGACTTGTCTCAACTTCATCGACTCCGGACATGGCTTTGAGGTGTAGTCGATCTCGACTAGGTGTACTCGAGATCGAGTAGGGTCTCCGGAGTCGGATTGATCTGGCTCTCGACACTGCTCTTAGTCGACAAGGCCTGTGCTCGGACACCGTCGTCGAGGTCGAGTAGACTTACTCTAGATCGAGTAACTCTGGGTCCTAGCTTGATTCAACTGGTTCCGCTGCTTTTTAACCTTGGACTTCTGTAGTTGATTTCCGAGCTATTCCGACCTTTCTCAGAACTGCTGTAATTTGCCTCGAATTCTGCGAAATTAAACAGAAACTGGTGTAGATTCCATAATTTGGCGAATAAACATAAACTACATAGATTCTGTACTATCTTAGCCCAAATGCATGAAATGTATGTAGAAATCGATATAAAAGTTATTGTAAAACATGGCAGATTCAGCTCACAACAAACACCCCATACTTAAGCTTGCTTGTCCTCAAGCAATACTTTTAATTTGTCATTCAGGGGAAGAATTCAAACTCTCAACATCTTAGATTCATTCTCATATAACCCTGCAGTCAATTACCATCTTCGAATAGGTACTAGTGTCACAAATCCATGCATGTGCAATTATACAAAAGCAACATCTACTCACAAAAGGAGGGTTATGCAAAAAAAATTCATGTGACAAAGCATTGATAATCAAGAGAACTTTAATTTAAGCTCAAATAAGGAGTAGATTGGTAAAAGGCTAAAGGTGGGCAATTTCTGGCAATGTGGTGCTTTTGATCCGGGGAAATGGAGTATTTCCAAACTGAATTTCATACCACATTCTTTCTTCCTTTGATTCATCACCTTCCATAATGCTTTTTTTCAATAATAATGCTTTTACCTCTCTAACCTCAGCACTGCCTTCTCGCGAGTCGCAAACATGGGTGTCATGAATGGCCCCGGATACTTAGTGCTTTGGACTCCTCATAATGTGTCTCATCTCTCCAAACTATTATCTTAGAGAGCAGGGTCAATCTACCTTTATCTCCTGAGGTGATTGGATTTTTTCTCACTCATTAAATTTTCCATATTTTTCAAACAATTTCCCGCCAAACTCCAATAATGATATAACAACAACACAAATACCATATAACATCTCCATAGTGTAACATCATTCTCAACATAATCCCCGGATAAGAAATAAGGTAAAGAATGGCAATATTTGGATCATGTGGAGCAATATTTGAAATAAGGCATATATATGGCTTTTGTGATGCATAAGCATAGGTAAGGCTTGGAATTAAACAATATGAGCATTATATGGAAATATAAAGTCCTCCATCATCTTATCATGCAACATGTCAAAAGCAACTTCAAATTTTACCTCCTTTCATGGTTTTCAAGAAATAATGCACTTCATTGTGACTTCCCTTTACTAGGCAATTTCATGCTATATCTCTAATGAATCCAATTTTGCATCGTCGAGTTCAATATAGCTTCCATGACATTATTCAAAAATTTCGATGGGGGTCATTTTTCTCAAATTTTGGAAATCATGCATATAAGCACCTAAATCAATAATGCATTCCAAAATAGCCATGTAGCAATTCAAAGAAATAAATTCTAAATATGCACACATAATGTTAAATATGGCAATTATGCATGAAGTAAGCCCTTCCCCCACCCCATACTTAATCATTACAATGTCCTCACTGTATAAAAACAAGGGTAAAGAAAGAAACTCACTAGACAGGTGTGCAGGGCTTCTCAATTTTGAATGAAAGAATCGCCTGGGCCGAGTATGAATATGGCTTGCTTCTATCCATGGACCTGAAAAATATAGAAGAGAAATACTCACAAAAGAAAAACTAAAAGTGTTCAAAACAAAAACAAAAGCAACAAAGTCTCAAAAGTCCAAAATTAAATGTCTATGTACACGCTCTAGATTTTATAGTCGCTAGGCCGACTTTTCCTTTAAGCTCAAGGTGGCATCTGCAGGGCCCATGTAGCTTGGGCTTCAAATAGGACTCCATTCTTTTCCATCAGCTGTAATCCTCCTGAATGGATCTTGTTCACCACAAAGGGTCCCATCCTCTTCTTGTTGAATTTGTTAGGAAACTAATGATCCTTTGATTTGGAAACATAGAGCTTGTCTCCAACTTCATACTCTTTAGGCTCATCATTGGAAACCCTACATAATCGCACATACCAAGGCAAACCTCTCCCATGTATAGACAGATCTTTAATGGAAATAGGAGAAGAAAGATCCATACCTTGGCTTACCTTCGTAGAGACGGAATCGGGGACCACAGTGTTTGGTCGATCTCGAGTAGAGCTACTCGATCTCGACGAGTTTTCAGATTCTGGTGGTGAGTTGCTCGAGGATGCAGGAGCTGGTGGAGGTGAGGGCTGGTCGATCTCGAGTGGGCTACTCGATCTCGAGTAGGATTCTGCTTCTGGTGGCATCAGCGTCGAGGAAGGCGAAGTCGAGGCAGCGAAGTCTTTGTGGTCGATCTCGAGTACGGTACTCGATCTCGAGGAAGGCTCGGCTTCTGTCTGGTTGCTCGACGACGCTGGTGCTGGTGGAGGCTCCTGGTTTTGGTCGAGATCGACTAGGGTCCTCGATGTCGAGGAGTCTTGATCGACCTTGACCCCATACTTGGTTCCTGTCAAGGCATCCGAAAAATAGTTAGTCCATAACGACGTACCTTGGTCTGCATCGATTGGATTCTCTGTGTCCTCCTTTAGGATTGCCATGATCTCTTCCACCTGGGCCTCCATATCCCTCTTTTCCAGCTCCTCAGGGGTCATATTTCTTACCTTGGGTTCCCCGCATGTGATGTAGCCAGCTGAGATAGATTTTACCTCTTCCATTGGACCTGTATGCCTTTCAGTTTTATTAAAGGAATACTCAATTACCTCATCGCTGATGTTGAAGGTGAGCACTCCTTTCCTTACGCTTATGTTGGCATCCACCGTCGCCAAGAAGGGTCTTCCTAGAATAATTGGACAAGCAGGATCTTCTTGCATATCAACAACTAGGAAATCAGCAGGGACAAAGAATTTACCTACTTTTACTGGTACATTGTCCACCATGCCTGTTGGAATGACCACTGTGTTGTTGGCCATGTAAAGTATAGCATCCACAGGCTCTAGGGCACCTATCTTAATCTTGGACCAAATTGTTAAAGGCATTATACTCACACTAGCTCCAAGATCACATAAAGCATTAATTTTGCAGGGACCAAATCCAATGGATATAGCAAACTTACCTGGATCTGACCTCTTCTCAAGTATGTCCAAATGGCTGCACTCCTCTGTAATCTTAGCCATTGATCGCTTTTTGCTCAGAATCTCTTTCAGGAACTTGACATAGGATGGCATTTCATTGAGAGCTTCTGTGAAGGGGATGGTGACATTGAGCTTCTGAAGCATCTTGATGAAGCGCTGAAATTTCTTTTCTGCCGGGTCCTTTGGAGATTTTGTGGGGAAAGGCGGCTTCTTTTTCTGATTCGGAGCCAGAACAGACGTCGGAGGTGCTGCAACTTTCTCGATCTCGGGCTGACCGTCCTCGACGTCGAGTACATCCTTGTCGATCTCGACCAGATTAGGTGATGTCGAGTTGCTGTGCAGTGCAGACGATGGTTTCTGAAGTCTCTCCTCGAGATCGAGTAGGCCCTCCTCGAGATCGACTAGAGTGTTGTCGACGTCGACTTGCTGTTCTTCGTTGTTCTGCTGCTTTCCGACCTCTGGCTCTTGCAGTTGATGGCCGCTTCTGAGTTTTACAGCAGCGATGTGTCCAGTTTTCCCCTTTGGATTAGGTTCTGAAGATCCTGGGAGTGACCCTGTCTGTCTGGGGACTCCTGCTGCTAGCTGACCAATCTGTGTATCAACTGTTTTCCGCCATATATCAATCTCCCCAAGCCTAGAGTTGACGCCCTGAATCTGAGTATAGACTGAGTTGAAGGATTGCCTGGTTTCTGTATGATTCCTCCTTATTTCCTCCAATACAGTCTGTAGATCATCCTTTTTCTGATCCCTTTCTGGATGTCCTGGAGCTCTGTAGGGCGGGGGGTTCCTAGGGGCACCTTGGTTCCATTGTGGTTGCTAAAACCTTTGGTCCCCCATGTAGCGATTGGGGCCCCCTGCGTAAGCTGCCTCCTCATGGTATTCTACCAGCCTGACTCGCTCAGTGTGTGGGCACTCAGTAGTGGTGTGCCTCTGTGATCCGCATTCAATACAAGGCTGGTTGACAGAAAGGTACTTTACTTGTTTGAGGAGCTTCTTATTTTGATCTCTATGGTACTGCTCCCTAACATCTGGATCGATTTCCTTAGGGGGCTCATATAAGGGCATGGATGGTGCTGGCCTGGCGTAAGGGTTCTCCTCATAGTTGATTGGAGTCCCATACTTGTTGTCATAGTTGGTCAGCTTGTCTAGAGCAGCCCATGCGTCAGGAGGCGGCATTGTCAGATACTCATAGTGAGTATATGTGTTGATTCTGTCCTTTGCCGCCAAGTCCAGAGAATTGAAGAAGATCTCTTGAACTACGCAGGGTTGCTGTCCATGTGTAGGGCATGATCGCAGCAGATCCTTATAGCGTTCCCATGCCTTTGCTAGCGTCTCCACAGGCTGCTGTTTGAAAGATGTGATCTTTTGGCGCAGGAGTGCTGTCTTGGCAGCAGGAAAGAACTTGTTCAGAAATTCTTGCTTCACTTGAGCCCATGTCGTGAGAGAACGTGGTTTCAGCCCTTCCAACCATTTCAGTGCAGGCCCAGCCAGAGACCAACGGAAAGCTTTCATCAAGATGTACTCCAAGGTGGTACCTTCAGAAAGAGTACGACACATGTCAGTAAAGTTGGTAATATGGCGCAGAGGGCATTCATTAAATCTACCATGAAATGCATGATTTTTAATTTCAATAAGAAATTGAGTGCGAATTTCATAGTTGTTTTCAGGGATCAGAATGGCCGATTCAGGCACGACGAGAGTCGGGTGCATATAATCCTCTGCAGTGGTTGGGTATAGGGCAAGCTCATTTGCCAGTGGCGACAACAGCATCTCTGGCGGCTAGATCCCTCGTGAGCCTCTCGATCAGCTGTTCCTGTGTCTCTGCAGCTGCCATGGCTCTCTGTAGTTTAGATCTGATGTGTAGAAGGCGTTCTGGTTCGTCTAAGCCGTCAAACTCAGGTGGTTGACCAGAATGGCGCATACACCTGTAAAGTAACTTAAAGAAAAAAGTGAGATCTGACTACCTAAGGCGCGAATGATAGCTTCCCCGGCAACGGCGCCAATTTGTTGTTAGGAGGAAATCGAGTATGAAATATAATGAAATAGATCAAACCAGATTTAGGACCACGCAAATAATTACAAGACTCCTCCAATGCAGTAAGAGAAAGTCAAGATCGAATCCACGAGGAAGCGTGTCAGCGGATCCTAGGCAGCTGTAAATCTCACAGAAAAGCAAGCAGAAGACAGAAACAAAGGAACAAAGAAAGAAAGACAGAAATAACAAACGAAAGCAAGAAATAAAAGCAAGACAGAAGCTTACTCGATCTCGACTAGGTGCAACTCGAGATCGACTACCAACAGTAAAAGACAGAAACTGAAAATCGACGACCGAAACTCGACTTAGACAACACAGTACTCGATCTCGACAAGATGCTACTCGAGATCGACAAGCAATGGTAAAAACAGAAATTGCAGAATCGAAAATAGAAACAGAAACTCAACTCGACGTAGACAAAAGCCAACTCGAGATCGACTAAGGTCTACTCGATCTCGACCAGCCTCTCCTCTATCTCGACTAAGAATGCAGAAAGTGTAAATTGCAAATTCGAACACAGATTCTCAGATTTGGACAGAAACAAATCAATATATGAAGAACTTCCAAAGCCAGGGTATCAACACCACAACGATAACCATGCAAAGTAACACATAAAGGCATAAAAGATCATGCTTTCCATCAAAATAACTTTCGTTACTAACAAATAGGCATATAGAGGCTTTCGCATAAACCCTAATTGTTATTAGCCCTTTTTCACATAATTAACCCAAGTTATATTAAGATCACTTTCGCTTCAATAATACAAACAAGGATCACCTTCAACTCTCGCAAAAGAATCATGCTCATAGGGATAGAAGACGAATTGCATAACAAGATTGTACCTTTACCGCATCACCTCACATGGCCACCGTCGGGCTCACCCTAGCCCCAGAAGTGGGTGGACTACTCGCTCTTCATCATCAATGAAGACATCAAATAACAAAAGAAACTAACTTGCATTTAATTAAATAAAGAAAGCTTACAACCAACAAGACAAATCCGCTTTCGCCTTTCCACCTTGCTTGCCACAAACTCTCTCTCTCTACTCCTACTTACTTGAATGGAATTGTGTGTGTTTCTGAATGAATGAAAAATCAGCCCCTAGGGCTTTAATTATAGCCTTCTATTCCTTGCTATTCAAGGATAGAATATATCTATCTATATCTAAAAAGCTTAAAAGATAAATAAAGGAATTAAATCTTAAAAGGGAAATTATATCTAAATAGGTAAGTCTTCTCTCCATGTGTGGTAAATCTTCTCTATAGATAGAATTTGATAGATGTCGGCCAGCTCGGACTCCTTCGGCTCCAAGGATTCCCAAACCGAGTAGGTTAGTCAAACCGCGTAATGCGCTTCGGTCACGGCGCTCCTCGATCTCGACCAAGGCTCGTCGACATCGAGTAGGATTCGTCGTCGACCATGGCTGGCTGGGCTTGGTCGGGTGGCTCTGCTCGACAGGCTCGGATCTGGGCTCCTTGGCTCCTCGATCTCGACTAACTCTCCTCGAGATCGAGTTGGGTGTGGTCGAGGATGTGTGGCCTGGTGTGGTCAAGGACTCCTCCTCGGCATGGACTCGAACAGACGCGGTGCTGGTCCTCGATCTCGACAAGGCCTCCTAGAGATCGAGTAGGGTTGGCTCGACGTCTCCGTCTTCGGCTTCTCGACTTGTCTCAACTTCATCGACTCCGGATATGGCTTTGAGGTGTAGTCGATCTCGACTAGGTGTACTCGAGATCGAGTAGGGTCTCCGGAGTCGGATTGATCTGGCTCTCGACATTGCTCTTGGTCGACAAGGCCTGTGCTCGGACACCGTCGTCGAGGTCGAGTAGACTTACTCTAGATCGAGTAACTCTGGGTCCTAGCTTGATTCGACTGGTTCTGCTGCTTCTTGACCTTGGACTTCTGTAGTTGATTTCCGAGCTTTTCCGACCTTTCTCAGAACTGCTGTAATTTGCCTCGAATTCTGCGAAATTAAACAGAAACTGGTGTAGATTCCATAATTTGGCGAATAAACATAAACTACATAGATTCTGTACTATCTTATCCCAAATGCATGAAATGTATGCAGAAATCGATATAAAAGTTACTGTAAAACATGGCAGATTCAGCTCACAACAATGTACATGACACGAGAAAAGCGCATACTTAAAGCACTTGGCAGAGGAGCGCTCGCACTTTATCGCCACTTGGTAGCACCTGCCTTTGAAATGGTGCAAATATACCTATTCCTCAAAACCCTACAAGTAAAGTTGCGGTAATCCAATTCAATGGTCGAACGATTTCACTTACTATATGACATCTACACAGATCAACCTGTCACCTATTTATTCAGACATTACAGATAGCAAAGTTGCAGCAATTCATTTTCATTCTGAACCCATTTCAAAACTATACTTATCAACTATCACATTAACCACATAAATAATGAATGCACATAAAGCTATAATATCTAAACACACAAAAAACATGGAGTTGTGTTCATTCCGACAGTTTCACTTACTACATGACACCTACACAGATCAACATGTCAGATGTATATTCATACATGACAGTCCACCTTTGAACTCAACAACTTCCTAATTTGGCAGAAATTATTTACAATTTTATATCAAATTTCGATCTACTCTTATATTTACTCAGTTTTATATCAAATTTCGATTTACTCATATATCTTTCCAATTTAGTACACACATCTTTTCTTCTGATAATTTAAATTAGTTGGTCAAGTAAATTTTAGTATTGGATTATCTAATACTCAAATTTTAGACAGCAATAATGCGACATACTAGCTACTTCGACGCCGAAATTTCCATCTAAAAGAGTATGCTTCTATGCCGCATGAGCTCCTGTTGAAGACCGCAAGCGGCTTCTCCCCATCTAATAGATAACAAATGAATTTTTAGACTCAAATAGATACTTTCTGATTGATCTAGGCAGCCGAGGGGTTCGAGTTATGTGAATGAAGGTACGCATGCCAGGGTGCACATCAAGATGCACACTTCATAGCAAGCATTTAGCCTAACTTGTTTTACTTGACAAGTTTCTTGTTTTACATGACACATGGATTGTTTTACTGGACATGTGAATTATTTTACTTGACACGTCAATTATTTTACATGACAGGTGAATTGTTTCAATTGACACGATCATACATGTAGTTCGTGTTTGGGACCCAAGAACGGGTTCCAAAAAGATGAAATTGTGGTAATCAATGAATACAGTATTGTGTTAGTATACGGTACGAGACAAAAAAGTGTGAGCATACATGACAGGTAATAGGTTTGACATGTCACCTACGTCTCTTGACATGACAACAGACTTACCCCGCCAGTTCTGCACACATTTTCAGCACAAACACACTTTGCTAACCACATACTTTGCTTACACAGCACAACCATAATACGAGAAGAATGAGTATGCATAAGCATAAACTTTCTCTAAATTTCATCGAGTCTAGCATTACAATAAGAAGAGACAACAAACATAAATCGTTGATTTTGACTCTCTTCAAATACAAATACACACAACTAGACAGTTAAAAGTACTATAAACATTAGCTTGTTGCAGACAAGCTCGACACCTGCAAGAGTTCTCACCATAAGCAGTTTCTGGAGGTTTTCCTTGATAATGAAGTACACTTGCTTTAGTTGTTGCAGACAAGCTTGACGCCTGCAAGAGTTCTCACCATAATCAGTTTCAGGAGGTTTTCCTTGATAATGAAGTACTCTTGCTTTAGTTGCTGCAGACAGGCTTGACACCTGCAAAATTTTCATGAAGGAAAAGAGTGATTACCTCTTTAGAAAGCTATAGGAAGTTACATAACTCGATTTGGAGCTCTGTTGGTAAATGTACACAATTTTCTATCGAAGTCGAGCACTCTTTCCTCTCTTTTTTATGACAGCAGCACCAAAGGCTTATTATTTACATGACACATGAATTATTTTTCATGACACATCAATTGTTTTACACGACATCCGAATTGTTTTACATGACACCTGAGAATACTTGCAGAAGACCCTTTCTAATTCTTTAGAATACTTAAGGGCATCAATTACCTTCAAAGAAAAAAATTGACGAGTCCATTTGTGTTGCACCAACTGCATAGTACCAACAACACCCTTACCTATGACTTTAATCACATCTAGATCACAATTCTTATCTGCACAAACCAAAATTAGGAGAAAGACAATATCAACTTCTATATATGAGCTTTTTCTCTATCAAGGAGAAGCAAAGCATGAAAAAAGTGGCCAATGCTCCCGATGACTATAGAAAACAAAGTGTTGTAAGACATGGTAGTGTTCTTGTTTTAGGCATTCATCTTATATTAATAAAAGAAAACAAAATTTAAGACTGAGAACTCTCTCTTAACTATCAATTAGAATTTATGGAAAGGGGATTGCAACAATATCAAAAGGGGAGAAAGTTTGTCCTCGTCATCTCCAAACACTAGTGCAAACACCTATCCATCTATATTTTAAGAGTAATAATCACGTTAAGTTCTTCAATAATATTTCAAGCAAAACACTAAAATCACTCAATTTCTATTTTTGACACAATTCCCTCTTTCTATCCCACAAGACTTAGATGGTCCACCAACACCCCAGTTCAATTCATTATGCAATCAGCTATAAGGTTCCCAATTCCTTCATTATAAAGACAATTTCTATCCCTCATTTCACATAAAAAAAAAGAGGGTTAATCCCAATAATTAGCACAACTTATCAGATAAAGCATATAGAAGAATGCAGAACATGCACAATTTCATTTAATGTGTTTATCATCACTGCCCTGCTTTTCAGGTCTGATACAACAGCATTGACAACCATGTTGATCCCACTCCGTAAATCCATGGCATTCACACCTTTATCTATGGATTTTCAGCCTTCCATTAATATCGCCTAGGTCAACACGGTTGCACAAGTTGTGCCTGAAAAAGTAAGGATGAGATCCTTAGCTCACTCCTTAAATGTAATTATCTCTTATCGAACACATAAGATACAACATAGTAGCACTAACATGAAGAGATTGATATCAAATACCATGACACGATGGAATGCAACATTTTTTTAAGGATTATTAAGTCTAAAGCCCTATTAGAATGACCAATGGTGATAGAAGATTTTCGATAATAAAAATATGGTATTCTGTATTTTAGTGCAATATCATGACCAAATAATAACTAATTTCAGTTCTTGCAAGTTTATAATTTAGAAGGAATGCATAAATGGAAAATGTGCAAGTACCATCTCCTCCAGCAGTATTTATCGCCTTTGCAACCTGCTTTACAAGTTCTGCACCAACATTAACCAAAATTTTTGATCAATTCCATGTGCAAACAAATCACCTCTCACGTCTCTAATACTCTTTTGATTGGTATTTAAGCATTTTGTGAAAGGACAAACAATTTTGCAATGTATTTTAGCATTATAAACTCCAAATGTAATGAACTCTTCAACCCCATTTTCATACTCTATGGTCAAACCAGCCAAAAGGTATAAGACAGAACACTAATGTCTTTTAAAATCTCAAATTAACTCAGAGATAGTAACATAAAAACATAAGCCGGTAAGCAATCTCAAATTTGTCTCATCCCACGTTAACCATGTTCATCATAAGATGATCAGAGCTACTGAGAAATAATTCATATAGAAGTGCCGAACATAAGCGAGCATCACCCTCCAGCCCCCAGTCCTCTCAAAATAAGACATAACCAAGTTACCAAATGAATCTTCCTATAAATCTAATCATACAATAGATGTTAAGGCCGTTACCGTGTCATGCAGATCCTGAAGAATTGAAACCCCAAGCTCTTCTGTCTCAAGCATGGTTCTTCTGCTGTCCTTGATTCTCACATTGGTGTGGTTCTGTTTCTCTGTTGACATAATCAATCTCGCTCTTTGTTCAGTTGAAACCTATTTGATCAAACACTAAAGTTGAGTTATC
Source organism: Persicaria maculosa (assembly GCA_963922045.1). Classification (NCBI taxonomy): domain Eukaryota; kingdom Viridiplantae; phylum Streptophyta; class Magnoliopsida; order Caryophyllales; family Polygonaceae; genus Persicaria; species Persicaria maculosa. The sequence continues at coordinate 47,643,272 of OY998259.1, read as the reverse complement.
CGAAATAAATAAAATAAAACACTTTATGGCATGGATTAGTCCATATGCATCAACCATCAGCAGAAAATATATTAAAAAGCAAATGGTGATGTAAAGATTCACAGTAACCGTAGTAAAAGCAATTGAAATAGAAAATAACATGACAGGTAACCACAGGTTATGCTATTAACATGACAGGTTATACTTTTTAACATGACAAGTTATAACCTTTAACATGACAGGTAATGCGAATCGATCCTCTTCTCCGTAATGAAAGAAAATAACATGACAGGTAATGCTATTAACATGATAGGTTATACACTTTAACATGACAGTTTATTTGTTGGTCTGATATAAACAGATAGCAACTGAATCATTTCATAAAAGGGAAAAACATAATCTACTATCATGACTAAACTAAGAACACCACTCATAAGAAGATTGTATAAACAAAACCAAACAAACTGAAGGGAAAAACAAGAGTGCAAGAAGACGGCGATGCCTCTCCGACGTCGACGTCAAAGAAAGGGATTAAGGGAGGTTCTTACACTGATTGCCACAAAATGTAACAGATCCATCAGATCAGAGACTCAACAGATCAAAGACGTCAAAACGAGGGATTAAGGGAGGTCAATCTAGCAGATCAAAGACTCAACAGAATATCTGCCTACATAAACCTATAAACAAAAGCAAATACTCAACTCAGATCATGCAAATGGCCCCGAGAAATAAAGGAAAACAATCTAGAAATATTTGTTTTCAAGTATTCACCTCTCAAACCTCGTCTTCTGATAACTTTCCATCTCCATTCTTGTCACCCCTGAGAATTTAAGAGAAGGCAATATTTCATTCCTTTGATGTAATTTTTTCTCAAAAGCCAATATTTTGAAATGTTTGCTACTGTTAGAACAATTACAGATTTACAAATTAGAGGATGGTCATACTAACTAACATGTCAAAGAAAATCTGAAGTTGGGAATCATACAAGGATGTCATCCTCAAGCGAAAGAAGAAGGCTCCACCTTGGGAGTCGTTGAAGAAACGGCGTTAATTATTTTATTATTTATATTTCTTATTTTTTATATATATTCTATTTTTAGTAACTCCTATGTTAGTTGGAGTCTAATTATAGAATTGCTTATTTTTAGTATTTCTTAGTTAGGTCAAATAAGATGGTTAGGAGAGTCTATCCTTTAGGCTTTCTTAATTATCATATTTTATTATTTTCTATATTAGGATTTTAGATTAAATTTTATCTTCTAGGTTTACTTTATCTTTAGGATTAAAATTCTATCTTTAAGAAATCAAAACTCTATCTTGCATGGTAGAATTGGTTCTTAGGTTTTCTATTTAAACGTTGTAGTTCTATTGAATTAAATCATATTGAATTAGAATTGAGAAACCCCTTTATAGGATTAAAGGGTTCTCAATTATCAATCCCAAAAGCCTTTATGCTCTTGTGTTCTAAGTCTTTCGGCATCATCAACATCATCACCTTCAACCTCTTGCAATCGGAAAGATCCAAACACAACCTAAACCCAAAATTAAACTGTAGCAAGAAGGAGCCTGGTCCTTGGCGTCGCTCACGGCAATCCTCGCTTCCGGCGAGCCCCGCGTCGATGGCTCCTGCTCCTGCGTGCTCAGGCGCTCGCGCGTCCAGGCGTCTCGGACTCCCGCTCTCGTGATCGCTTCCTCTTCGCGCCGCGGCAGCGCTCGCCTTCGCTCTCGATCGCGTCCACCATCGCCACCAGCGATCGTTGTTGAAGCTTCGTTCCCGCACACCCTGAGGAGTCCCACTCCTGTGTGCTCGGCCCCGCCTCCAGCAAGTGCGCCAGTCCGCGAACACCTTGTCCCGCGCTCGCACCAGCATCCTCGTCCCTCGCATTCCTTTGCTTTCTTTCACTGTTACTTTACTAATTTGCAAGTTAGAATTAATTAGTTTAGTCCATCGATAGCTTTTAGTTTACCAATTTCTTAAGTTAAGAATTGTTGGTTTTAATTAGTTAATTCAATTGTTAATAAAGGAGCTAAGCAAGATCGCCTTTTAGTTTAGCAATTGGTCAGCCTAGCCGATTGCAATACATCATCTTGGCTGGTCATATCCTCCCAAAAGATCCTCACCTAGTCAATCATTTGAAGTGCCAATATTTCGTGTACTTGCTAATTTATCAAACAACTCAGTTGTGAACTCCTTGGAATCGGCCATTCCTATTAAACAACAAAAACAACAGGGAAGAGAAATGAACAATGGTTTTACCCTGCATTCTGCAATTATAAGCTTTACAAATGAAGACAAACCACCAATGGCCTAATGATAACTTAAATTTGATAATAAGAAACGAATAAGGTAGATACTAGATATTTCATTGCAATAACCCGTCTTCGATTGCTGGTTTTCATTTACCTTTCTTTACTGATTTTTCACACAGTTCTCCTTCGTCCTTTAAGCTTCAGTTTAGGCAGCAACTTCTGTAGATTTCAGCAGTTTCAAAAGCTTGTGACAGGCCACACAGATCTCTCGACTCGAGGTAAATTGAAACCAAATTGACCAATAAATGAAAAACAGAGAACATGCCTTTCAGAGAGCTTGAGCATCGGAAACCGGATGGGCGCTGTGAGGAGCAATCAATGTCGCTAGGGTTCCAGTGGTGCAAGCGGAGAGGAGCGAGGGAAAGAAGATGTTGCTGCCGACGCCATTGAGCAACTCGAACCCTTCCTTCAGATCGAAACCCTAGCCGCCGCCCCTAACCCCATTCCTTCCTTCTTCTTGTGGTTGCCTCAACCATTGCACCCGAGCACACCGAATGAGATGTCTTCTTACTCATTTGATTCCATTTCCCCTCTTTCCTGGCTCCCATCAGTTACTGGTTGCAACCTTCACCCGGATATCCGATTTTGTGCAAAAAATTTCGGATTGGGTTAGCCCTGTAAAGTTTTCCCAAATATGGGTTATTTTTGCAAATCACACTTAAAAGAAAAGTAAAAAAATATATAAAAAAATGAAATATATATTAAAATAATGTTCTTAATATTCTTTTCTCAGAAATTTAAGAATAATAAAACTAGCCGAATGAAAATCATTGACTTAGTAAGAGAATCAAAAGTGACAGAAATAAATTTTGTTTTTTTTACAGGATATAGGTTTTTTTATGACAAAGCTGATAATTAATAATGATAGGATGAAGTCTATAACGGGGAAGCGAATAGAGATGCGATTTTATCCATACCCTAACTAGAAATTAAAGGCTTGTCCAAGATGACAAAGTTATTTGATTAGAACGACGGGAATAATGTTCATAGTGACAAGGCTGTAGTTTACTTTGACAGGATTGAAGCTATAATCGGGGGGGGGGGGGAGAATCAATGAAGATACGATCAATCATATCTTCAGAATTATTAACCATATTTACAAAAGGATTGTCAATATATATCTTGAAACCATAGTATTATCACATTGACAGGATGAATATTGTCCTTGACAATCCCAAATATGAACATTGACAGGATATGATCAAAAATCAGCGGGAGATTGAGTAAAGATATGGTTTTGACCTAAATCATAGCAACTAGATTATTAACCCTAACCGCTTAATTGTCGCCTCCTACTAGATATTCCCTCCAATATACATTACCCACCCCCGCCTCTAACAAAACCTAAACTTTATCTTCTTAAATCTTTGTTCAAACTAATGCGAAAGTAAGCGGTTCATAGGTATTTTTTTTACTAGAGTTGATTATCCAACTAACTAAATAAAGTCGCATCTCAATGGACAGTAGAATCTTGAGCCTAATGATGTTTTTCTTAATGTCATATGACGCCTTATCAATATTGAATCTAAGTCTTTTATATGAGAATTGCTTGCCTTTTACCCTGCTGAACTCATCTCTTATTTGCTCACAAGCATAGTAATATAGGAGAAATTTTGTACATGTTACAAAATACAAACTAAAGTCAACCTGAGCCTCCGTTTAAATCGAGCTTCACATTCTCAAACTCGGCTCATTTTGTAAAACTCGTCAAGCTCGATTAGAAATTTTCAAGGCTTTGAAAGAGAAGGAAGTGTTTTCCCTTGACCCTAAGTTTGAGAAGACACAAGAACAATCCAAAACAATCATAGTTGAGAGATTGATTTTCTGTACACAATGGGGAAAACCTTGGGTCAATTATCAGTAGGTACTAGCTAAACTATTCCAAAAACAGACAAACAACACCATAAGTATCCAAAACACCACCATAAGTATCCAAAAATAATTGTAACATCGTACATCAACCTATTCATGTCGAACAAAAACAATAGATATTAGGCTAAACGAAACAACTAAGTTTGCACTATAATATTGTTAGCCCCTGTTCCACTTGCAATTGAAGATGTTATGCGCCAGCTCGTTCTTAAAAAAATCAACATTCTTATTTGAGCGTGTACACCCCACAATCCCCCCGCAAATTCATTAACACCATGAGTAATAAGGATTATAAGTTGAAATACTTCATAAAAACACATCAAAAGGTTGGTAGATGCACTTACACACGCTCGTTTGTTTTCAAACCTTTCACTCGATTGACACTCAAAGGAGATCTAACAATTTGTGCATACTTCTTTGCCAGATGCTCATATCTTTCCAACACCATCAGAAACTTTTCAATAACCGGAGTTAAAAGAGTTTTCACCTTCCACTCTCGGTTAAGAGAAACATTAGAATCCTATACATTTATGCACCACTTGTTGAGGTCGATTTGTAGAGCCACCCAATGTTATCTTCAAAGTTGAATGGAATATAAATGAACTCGATGTCATTCCAGCTCTTACCATAAAGATGTGGTAGTTCTCCTTCACAATATTTCAACATAATATCCTCCTTCTCCAGGTTGGCTACCTACCATGAGTCTAGCACTACCACCTCCTTGTTCTTATCAGATTGTCCATGGACTAGTTCACGAAGGAAATCCAGGACTTTACTCTTAATATACCTCAAATCAATCTCCACATAAAAGGCGAGCAGGAGCGGAGAACTTCCTGCGACGTTGATGTTGGTCTCCATCCCCATTATAACGTGTACGACAATCATCTATCTGCAAATAATTGCTAAGATTCAGATGTAGGGATATTGAAGCGATATATGCCTAATAAACAGACTTGACACATGAACCAATTACCCATGATATTCTACATATATATCAATTTTCTAATTATAAATCATGGGGTTATCATATGGTCCCTTCGAAAAAAAAAAGGAAGGAAACAATGCCTTTGTCCATTTTCAGACAGTATACTTAATCAAAGTAGAAGCTATTGGTAATTCAAAGTGAAGTGATGCATAATTTGTACCCAATTTCAAACTTTCGAATTAGATAATGGTCAAAGCAAAGACAACATAAACAAAATAAAAAGATAATTGAACAACACTATATCCTTCGGCAATGTCGCCAACGCAATATCCAATCTTTGCCTTATCCCACTTTATTAGATCCCCATCCTAACATTAGAAACAAAAAAAAGATAAGTTTACTAAATTAAGAGGCTATAGTGGCGCCAATAAACCGCCATATAAAGGGCTAAATCCGCCTCTTAAAGTCTAAGGTGGCAGTTTTTTTATCGCTACATCAGCTCGCGCTGCCTTAGCTCAAATGTGGCGGTTTTTTAAAGCAAATGTAGCGGATGCTAGAGCATATGAAAAACCGCTACATTAGAGTTAAAAAACCGCTAGCTTATGATGTAATGTAGCGGTTTTATCCAAGTTGTTTAATTGTTTTAGGTGGCGGTTTTTGATGCCTTTGGTGGCGGTTTTGAGAAATGGTTTTGAGAAATGATGTGGCCTTTGGTGGCAGTTTTAAGGGAAAAGGTGGCGGTTTTGAGAATCATGAATGTGGTTATTGAAGCAGTTTTCAAAGGCATAGGTGGCGGTTTTAAGAATATCAAGTGAACTAATTGTGGCATTTTTTTTTCTTTAGCTGGCGGTTTATTTATTCGTTTTGTCCTGTCAATATGAATAATAAATATTATATATATTATAATTGACATTACATACACATTCATACATACAGTTGCACATAAACTGGTATTTTATCATTCACGGTTAATTATATGCAAAATAGCATTCATCCTTACAAACTTTACCATCAATCTTGGATATTTCATACAAAAATTATATTGGACTAGCAATTGCTGCAAGTACATGAAGCTAGGAGAAATTGTGCTAATTCCACGTAAAGCACAAACCAACCATTTGGCTAGCTGCACGTACTTGAAGCTAGGAGAAGCTATGTCAATTTCACCTAAAGCACAAAACCGACCACCAAGCGTTTATCCATGCAAATTTACCTTAACAAAATGAAGCCAAGTGCTTATAGCACAAACTTGCTATCTAGCTAACTACCCATGCCATATATGTGCAGCCATCGTCTAACAAAAAAGGTCATAATCTTCAAAAGGGATCAAATGCACACTTGTCCTTGATTAGTCGATCAAAATGCATTGTCGATCTTGATTCCTGCTAAGGAAAATAAAAGGATATATATATATATATATATATTATTGAAACAAACTTTACCAAAGAGAAGATTACTTACTAATACACATACGTACTTATCATTTTGGATAAAAACAGCCACTTATATGGATTATGTCATATATGTTATATATATAATTCCTCATTTGCTAGCCACTCTAGGATAGGACAAGTCAACCAACATGTTGTTGCTACCAAGACCTTAATCTAGATGAATGCAAGGGTCATTTGTAATTTAATTTGTTATAAAACTGAACTTATTTTCTGTTAAATTGGTTTTAACAAAATTGTAATGTAGTACAAAGTAGGATAAGTACAATATAAATACGAATAAAGATGTATATTTTACTAGAAACAGATTTCACAACAAGGATCACCACCAACATCAACTACGATAACAATGCAAAAAAAAAAGTAGAAAGAAAAAGAAAATGAGGAGAAAGCAGAAGAAACTAGAGCATTTGTTGAGGATCAATTAATTTCAAGGAGGTCGAGAATGTACATACCAGCTGGACTCTTTCCAAATCTAGGGAGGGTGAGAACAAATTTAGTAAAATGACCAGTTTTAGCAACCTAAAAACCAACATGAAATTGACCAGACACTACAAATTGGCCAATCCATAATTCATAATCCAACTTTAGGTACCAGTTAGATAACTCTTAACAAACAAAACTAGATTCCTGATTTAGATTAATCAACCTCAAACCTCCCCCAATTTGCCTTCACTTATAGGATTTCAGGACTTTCTTTGCCATTAGATGCTCCATTTACTTTGAGTAATATAGAGAAGGTAAAAAAGCATTAACCTGACTCTTTCAAGAGTACATACCTTAGGGCAAACTAGAATGACTAGATGAGTCATCATCGACTGAATTGTCATGGGGGATAGATCCATTTACTTCATTTTCTTGAAAATTCGGAAGAACAAGATTCATTCCAGGGTTGGCCTCCTTTACCTTTGATAACATTTGAGCTAACATTTCTTCCAAACGTGCTTCTATTGTTTCTTCAAAGTGTGCTGCAACTTCTTCTCGTACTTTCCCCTCCAGTTGTTCTGTGATGCTCTCTAAGAAAACTGAAGGGACTATAAACGGTGTCTTTCCATCCTTAGTCTTCACCTTTGACTCTGTGGCACCTCTCCCATACAAACGCACGCGACCACTGTGCTCCTTCTTAGTGATAACATCAAAATAGGGATCACCTTTGTCACTTCCACCCTCTGATGTTTTTAAAGAGTTCATTTTCTCCTATGTAAGTCAAAAAAGGAATATATAATAGGCTAAATCTAGAAGGGCATGTTATAAAAAAAAAAAGAATGATAATCCACGAGTCTCTCCTTATCTAGTGATGAGAAACATGGCATATTCAACATATGCAGCTGCTTTTTTTTTTCAAAATTGAAAACATAAAAAAAGGTCAAAGATTATGCTCACAATGTTTTCCAGCGTCTCTTCCTTTTATGTAAGGTAGGTACGTCCAGCGGTCCGCTTTCTTGATTCCATGTACACTTCGGCTTGTGATGGCAACTTCTTGTTTGGTTCATCTTGTTGATTTAGAAATACGTACAATAGAATAAGAGAAATTGTAAATAGAAATCTATAGCCTAAAGAACTTAACTTTTCCAAAAAAAGGAAGTATAGTTAATAGAGGAAAACCAACATTACCAACTTATGACGTAACATAGCTAGCGATTTTGGACCCATGGTATGCATGTCACTTTGCATTTCTCTATTCCTTTTGTTAGTTGCACTTACTTCCTACGTATTACCATTTAAAACACGAGGTAACATTTACTGGAAAAGAATGAGTCATGCTATAATAACTTAACACATGTTAGTTGTTGAAATTATATAAAAGATACATACCTTAGCCGCACTTGTTTCCCAATATTCTACAAGGCCCGTCCACTGATCTATCGGAACAGGATCAAGGCGATCAGCCAACCTTTCCTCTAAGGTTTTATGTGGATAGTAATGTTTATCCTTCAACCTTGCTTTGTAAGACCGCCATAAAGCATTAACAGTCTGTAGAACATACTTCTTACCGTCATTTGGGACAATGTATCTCTTCTAACAAATGATAAATTGTAAGATTAATTAATAAATGTCTATATATGTAAGGATATTGAATTCGTATGAGGAAAAAGCATTCACACGTACATTACCGTGACATAATCCCAAATTTTCTCCTTTGTCGGCACATAAATCCAGCTTATGAAATTCAAAGGAGTGAGGATGGGATCTTTAGCCACGGTTCCTAAAAATTGACTGAACTTCTCAACAATTTCTTTGGTTGGCCCGACTGGTTGATGCATGCTATTTAAAATTATAGCATCACGCTTGTCCAGAGTGCGAGCATGCACCTCTAGTAAAGTAGTTCTCCCTCGACGCTTCTTCTCTTTAGGCTCTAGTTATAATTACATGTAAAATGTGAACAAAATCATGTATCAGCCGACAATCATAAGTATAAAAAGAACATGTAAATTGCCTGATGACATTAACGAATGAATCAAAAGACTTATAAACATGAAAGAAACTACCTGTATTCTCGTTTTCGGCATTATTATTTCCTGCATTTTCATTTTCAGCAATAATATCGTTTCCAACAGCAGCTACTGTATTCTGATCTTCCACTTCATTTCTTTTATTTTCAATACCTTCTTGACACGCAATCTCATCTGTATCTTCAAAAGCTAGTAGTGAAACGTGCTCATGATTGTGAAGATGCACATGATTATTTTGCACACTTGAATCTTGTCTTCTCATGTTCACATATGCTGATAGAGATCCAGGGGCACAGTAAGATTTCTAATTTTGTGGCTTAATTACCCTTTTAGAAGATTGTGCATCATCTCCTCCCAAATTCTTTAGTTGTTGTGGTTGACTTGTTACAAGAGTTGAATCTTGGAGTTGACGATGGTTTTGTTGGTCTTTAGACTTTAGCTGATCTTTGGCCTTTTGTTGCTTGCTCTCTTGAGATTTAAACTTCACAAATTCAGCCATTGGCAAAGTTTGGGTAAGTATTTTCTTTTCTTTCTTACCCCTTACACATTTCATGTTCATTGGCACATACAAAATATGTCATTATAGTCATAAAATGAAAAGTGAAACTATATAATTAAATAAAAGAGAAAATACATACTCGAGATTCACTCAAGGGCTGCGGATTTTGTGAGACTTGTTCCCCCTTTTTTCGCAGTGCTTCGTTCGCTATTAACAACTTAGCATCACAACCAGCAGCTTTCATTTTTTCAGCATTAGCTAATACTCGTTTCAACCTTTGTTTATCATATTCAGGCATACTTTCATTTTGTTGCGAAGGCTTGTCCCTTTTTCCCATCTATTCCAAACAATATAATAGTGCAAATTTCAGAATTCTCTTACTTATAAATTCAAATGCAAAAAAAAATGTAATTCATAAGGAAAATAACATATTATATAAGAGAATGTTATAATACATACATAAACAAAACACTTTCTTTTAGTGATCCTCTTTACCAACTTCTTAGTTCACCTTATCAATTACCATTGCTGCTACATCTAATCTTACACACGATACTTCAGTGTCACCATCAGCACAATCAAAGCTATTTGGACTAGGAAAAATCGGTTCTTTCTAGTACATGTCGGCAAATGCATCACTTGCTTCTTCCATAGAATCAAAGTGCTCTCTAGGAAGCCCTTGAACAACAAAATACCAATCGCTTGAGGATGGATCTTCCACATAAAACGTTTGATGTGCTTGAGATGCTAGAAGGAATGGTTCATTTTGACAAATAGGTTTATTGAGATTAATCCGAACTAGTCCAGAACTATCTTTCTCATAATGAAACCATACACAGTCAAACAATACCAAACTCAAATCGTCTTTATAAAATATCTCAATAATGTCTTGGATGGAACCATAGTAAGTGACATCTCCAATTACAGGATGTTGATCCTTAGTACTCGCAAAGCTTGGGGTTAATGCCGTTAGAGTCACTCCACTGTTTTCGGTCACACAATTTTCATCTCTATGTGTTTCACGTTCACATGGCTTTTCTATATATCTATCCACATCCTTGATATATTCCTTACTCCATCTAGGAAACTTCCACCACATGTTATTTTTATCCATACCTAACGTTTATTAATAGCACAAACACATTTATCACCAACACATTTTGAAATTACATTACAATGCATCAGAATTTTTAATATACGAACTTCAAGTATGCTTTAGAAAACATAATACCAAATGATTGCATACAGACTTCAAGTATAAATAGAGACATTATATTCAATTAAATAAGCTATAATGAAATCAAATATTGTGAAAGAAAAGTGAGTTTTCCAGATATTCAATTAAATAAGCTATAATGAAATCAAATATTGTGAAAGAAAAGTGGGTTTTCCACAAAACTAACCTTTGTAATCAGGGAAATTTAGCTGTGGGTCTTAGAGAGTTGAATTGTCCATGGTATATTCACTCCTCACAACCAACCTACAATGAAAATCATACATCATGTAAAGGAAAGGATTATTATAATAACTAAGTACATTATCAACACAAGAAATCCTCATGTAATTATCAAAAGAAAAGGAGCTATGTTTCTTAATCCTTAGTCCTTATAGGAATTTTTATCAAAATGGACTTTTTAAACAAAAAGGGAGGTATGAGTGGTGTGTTTTTAAATAGGAGGAGGAGGAATAACAACCGGAGTCAACTTTGTTCTTTTTCTTTTTACACACAACTACATCCATAAGAAAGTCACTAAAGCACATAGCACTAGAAATTTCTCAACTTTCAAGTTCTCTATTATACTTGCTACCAATCTACTCCACGTGAGTAATTGGGAAGCTAATTCCAGCAATGAAGGGAAGATAATCTGGTAATATATGAACTAAAAAAAAAGACTAGAATCAAGCATACATGCAAATACGTTCTGCAAATACTAACTAGTTTAATCACTTATCTAAAGGATGCTAGTCATTTCTACTCTCAGAAGTAAAACAGCAATTTGGTTCTGTAATCTGTAATCAGAGAAATAAAAACTGTAATCTGAAAAAAAAAAATTTGTAATCTGTTATCAGAGAAATAAGAGCTGTAAATCTGTAATTTCTATAATGTTAAAAAAAATCAGCATCATTTACAAGCTGTAATCTGTAATCAGAAAATAAAAATTGTAATCTGAAAAAAAATATTCTGTAATCTGTAATCAGAGAAGTAAGAGCTGTAAATCTGTAATTTCTGTAATGTTAAAAAAATCAGCATCATTTACAAGCTATAATCTGTAATAAAAAAAAATAAAAACTGTAATTAGAAGAAAAATTCTGTAAATTCTATAATCTTAATAAAAATCTGTATAACTACAAGTTAGAAGTTGTAATTTTGTAATAAAAAATAAAATTATGTATCATTTACAATCTGCAAATGTGTAAGTAGGGGGTTTAACTCTCAGAATTTATTAGGGAAGCCTAACCTTCACTGCTTGTGGAGAGACTCAAGTTGATAAAGGGAATGATGACTCCAAATATGCTCTCTCTTCATATTATGCTCAGAGTTGAATGTGTTTATGCTGCTAGTTAAATGCCGATGGACAAAATTTCATAGACGGTACTCCAATTTAAAAATTTAGCAATAAGACATCTATATTTCAATCTGTCTTGTTGCACAGAACATTAAACACAAGACTAGTAAGTCAATGAATAGAACATAGCATTTTATGATACACTTGATTTGGTCATGGATGGAGATCAAGAACGTTCTGTTTGGATTTTTTATATAGAATAATGTTAAAATCTTTCAAGTCTTATCCAGATCAGCTTATTTGTGGTACATGATTAAGTGCTTTTCTTTGTACACTTGAAGATTGGGGCCATGCACTCATGCATAGGGACTAAAAGCCTTTTTTAATATGGATTTTGTTATAGAATTGTGCTGCAGCTCTCAAGGACGACTAAAGGTGTATTATAGAGTTTCGGGGCATAGTCTTTTTGGTAACTAAGTAAGGGACACATGTGCAACAGGACAAAACTTGAAGAATATGATAAACAAAAAAGTTCCAAACCATAAGATGTTCTGAAGCAAAGTTTCTCATAAAAATTTTAAATAATTGAAAGTGAGATTAGGCAAGCATAGCATCAATAACCTGTTACATATACAAGAATGCCAAGAAAAGTGTGAATTCCAAAACTAATGCCAAGAAAAAATTTGTACTAGGAGACTGATTGTTCACAAAATGGGAAATTGAATGACACTACTGATTTGGGAACCAAAGCGAAATGAAGGTAGAATTGATCGAGGGTAGAAATTGGAGGTCCATAGCTTGTTGAAATCGAAGACCGAATCGCAATGGAAGCCTGGATCAAGGGGAGTAGGGGACTGGCTTTTGTTATTAGCACCCAGAAATCGTAATACCCTCGTCCCACATCGGATATCATAAGGATGTTGGGAGTGATTTATAAGTGATTCAAGCCCTATCCATGTCACAAGAGCTCTTCCTTTTCAGGCTCCAAGTGCGGACAACGGACCTGAGAGGGCTTGGTGGCATGGGTTGGCGCCTCTTAAGACCCCGGGTCTTACAGATGGTATCAGAGCCGACTCCGGGCTCGGAGGTGCGCCGACAGTATGCTCGGGTACGCTCCTCCCGGAGGGCAGTACCTTGGGCCTGACGGGGTTGTCAGTGCTTTAAGTGGGGGAGATTGAAACACCCCCGTCCCACATCGAATATCATAAGGATGTTGGGAGTGATTTATAAGTGATTCAAGCCCTACCCATGTCACAAGAGCTCTTCCTTTTCAGGCTCCAAGTGAGGACAACGGACCTGAGAGGGCTTGGTGGCATGGGCTGGCGCCTCTTAAGACCCCAGGTCTTACAGAATTGACCCCATGTCTTCAAGTTTAAAACTAAAACTACTCATTTTATACCCAAAATTCAAATGCAAACAAGCCTAAACATATCATCCTTCATCTATCAGTGTAATAGTGATCTCATGATTTGGGCTCTTAAGCCATTGAATGCATTATAAATGGGAATACATGCAGGAACCTTTCCCTCTTTAATCTTCCTCTTCTCTTCTATTCCCCAATTCTAAGCTCCATAGCCCGATTCCGTGTTCCATAAAAACCCTAACCCCTCGCTCAGCAACTTGGAAGAAGACAATATATAATACAACATTTAAAAAAAAAATAAGAGCAGAAGATAGAGAGAAAGAAACGAACCAGAACTATCTCCAAGCACTAGAAGAAATTGCTCGCACCAAAGGACAACATCAATCGAAGCTCGAGGACTGATTTTCGCACCAAAGACATACACCGGAAGGGAGTCAGACAGGCCCCATGAGTGATTTAGGCACCGATTAAGTGAATTTGAAGGTCGATTAGAGAGGGACGAAACTAAAATCGGGGCTCACTGGGTGAAATCAAAGGTTGAATCGAAAAGGGCAAACCAAGAGATCGTTCGGAGTGGGGGGGATGATTTTGGTGAAGCCAAACTGATAGGAGTGATAGCCTCGATGAAGCGGTGGAGTACTAGAGTGGAGAAAGTACTTTTTGATAATATTAAAATATAATTAAAAATTTCCCAAAAATTCATGGAGCGCGGAAATCTCCCGCACGGATAACCGCTACCTATTCTATATTAATGCCGCCACATTTTTTTTTTATTTTTCAGATTTTATTAAACCGCTACATTAGTCTCAATAAACTACCACCTTAGCTTTCAAAACGGAAAATGGATTTACAAGTGAATATCCATCATGAAAACCGCTGCATAAACCGCCACCTAAACCTAACCGCCACATCCACCCGCTACATTAGTTCGTTAATGTAGTAGTTTAATGCCTCACAAACATAGTACATGAATTAACTCATCATTTAAAAACATTAACCTTTTCACATGCAAGATCAAGAACAACATGTCATGATCGAGCATAAAGCTGAATTAAAACACTTTTAATCTGCCAAAAAAAGATTTTATTATAAAACCAACCTCAAATTCATTAATCAAATTAAATCTATCATTATTTCATCTATTTGACAAGGTTTACCCAATTATTTAGTTTCTTCAAATGGATGATTGGACTTGCTTCATGCTCTTCCAAACTCTGATTCGTTCTAGCACTGTAATGGTCTGCCACTTTCTGAACAAACATCTTTGTATTCTCATCTTTCAAACCATAGAAATCAGACAACATATCAAGTTTTGCTTGACATTACTATAGAAGAATTTAAGGCTTCAACACATTTGATTGCATAATTAACACTATCAAATCCAAATTTTGCCTGCCAAATCGCAAATTCAGCAAACCCTATCAGTTTTCTTACTGAATTCAACCGTTGTTAATTCCTCTATTAGTCCAATAAACATGAGGAAAAAAAATCTACGCCTCAAAGCATCAAAAGAGGAATTTGAGGTAACTAACTCCAATTCTCCAGAATTTCGTGGAAGAAATCAAATAGTTCAGAAAGACAAACACATACCCTCTGTGTTGTACTTGAATTTGGATTTAGGAGGGCCGGAAGAGCTCAATATAAAACTAGCCATTTCAGAAACTGAAATTCACCTAAACTATATATCCATCATGCTTTCTTTTCTTCAAAAATTTCCAAAAACATAACTAGTGAAGATGGGAAGACAATCCTACCATTACCGAATTGAAACTGAAATCGAAGGACAGCGCATCCGGGAGCAGCAGCGGAGCCTCTCACGCTGAGATTGGGTCGGTCGGGGGCATCGGAGTGTAGTTGCAACGACGGACGGTGAGGGCAACGATGGAGCCGGAGACGCGGGCTAAGGTACGAGCGTCGGAGACTTGGGGTTGGGGCTGAGCGTCAGAGACTTAGGGTTGGGGCTGCTCTTGTGTGTTTTGGTTAGGGATTGGAATGGGTCGGTCGGGGCTAACAATTAGTAGGGATTGGGATTGAGAATTTTTTGTTTTTTTAATTCTAGATTTTTTAGTATTATTTAATATAATTTAAAAATTTAAGAAAAATAAAAAATACCAAAAATATTTAACTTTTTTTTCCTGATTTTTTGGGGTGGTGGGTAGTTTTGATAATTAAATACGGTATTTTTGCAAATGTCCATATATTGATGCAATTGTTTTCAAACCTAGGTATTTTTGCAAACCAAATATCAAAGTGGGGTATTTAGTAGTAATTCTCATTGATTAATTCTATAACATGCGATAGTTGAGTGGTAATTAGTTGAAGTAGACATATTTATTGTGACATGCGAAAGCTGAGAGATAATGAATTTAGATGGTTTACCTTCAAATATCTCATTTTAATTTGTTCAGACATGAAAATTTAATTAGTCTATCGAGGAAGCATTGTTGTGATGAACCCTAACTTTGAAATGCTTCCCATCATATTCTTTCATGAACCTTGCAATTTATTATTTTTCTTATTTCTTTATTTTAGAAAATCCTCAAAAGTATTGCTTATATTTGGCTTAGTAAACTAGTTGAGGTTATACACTTGATATTCACACAGTCCCCGTGAATTCAACACTCGATATACTACAATCGACATCGTACACTTACGGGGTGTTGGTTTTAGACCGATCAGGAATATGCCAAAGTCAGGTGTGATAGAGAACATAGACTAGCTGGTGTCGGAAAGGTTGTGGTGCTAGTCAGATGGGAGAAGCCAAGTAGATGGTGGATTGAAGTCAACATGAATGACGCTAGAAACATGGTTGGTCTTGCAATTACCGAAGGGGTCCTCTGCGATGCGGAGGGCCACTAGATTGAGGGATCCGCTCATAATATAGGTCTTTGCACGGTCTCGATGGTGATTTTGTGGGGGGTTCTCGATGGGCTTAATTTACCTAGCTTGGGAAAGAGGTCATCGGAAAGTGATGTTTGAGATGGATTCCCTGCTCGCAGCTACGTTGATAAACAAAAGGATCAAGTCAGGACATTAGCTCTAGAACTTGACAGGTCAATGTCAAGGCTTCCTCAATCGAGATTGGGACATTGAATTCCAATATGTCTTCAAGGAATTGAACTCGGTCCCCGTCTCTCTTGCTGAACTCGCCTATTCTTTATCTTTTTGTTTGCGTTTCTTTTCTAGCCCACCAGAGGGAATGCTGTTTGTTCTTGAGGTGGACGGTAGTGGAAGGGCTACTCGGCTACTCCCCACCTCATCCATTTGTAGCTCATTTTATTTTGTGACGCTCTGAGAGTCTAGCTCTTATTTTTACCTCACCGAAAATAAAACAATATATATATAATCTTTCATCTAACATAATATAATTATTTGTATGTATTGACCGTCTTTTTATATGAAAATTATTCACGTGTAGCAACATGATTATATTCGTATGAGTTATGTACCAATAAGGCAATAATCTTGTTGTTATAGAGAAATAATTTTGTTGTTTAAATTATACTTTAAATCTCAACCACTGATTTTCTTAATCCAACGCTCTATATTTGTTTACTATTTACACCATAAGAGACAAAGACCGTAATGACATATTGCATGGATATATAGAACAGTCCCACTCATCTTTGTCTCGAGGGGAAATCTCACTCAACTTATTATTAGACTAGCTAGTTTGCCCCCACATTCTTGCATTGTGAACAAAGCAAGGTATTTCATCCTCTACAACCTTTCCCCTTAAATTTGCTAGGAAATTTTTCTTAGTGCATCTTAGATTGATAAATTACCATGTTACAAATTACACAACATCATTAGGTTCAGCTGTAAGCTTCTTGCTGGCTCCATTGCTCATACTAAAATGGCAAAAATGAATTGCATCTTCAATTGACAAGAACACTACTTCCTTCCCAATGGCGTCGATCAACTCTGATGCCATCATCTTCTCCAATACTTCCCTTCTAGGGTTCACTAAGGACATCTGAAGCCAGGAATCAACATCGTCATTATTAAGAGCGCCATACTTCATTAAGATTAAGTTTCATATTCGACCAACTCCGTTACCCTCGGTAATTAAGAAATTAAGAACATAGAAAGAAAAGTACCTTGATCCCTTTACCGTCTAATATTCTTTTCATCTCAAAGAAGGTCTCAATTCCTGAGATGTCTATGGTTGTGACACCTGAGGATACAGACATGGCTCATTTGAATAAAATTCTGAATTGAAACTATTTACAAGTGAAGTAGATTTATATTATATAGCTCAAGGACATCAACTTAATTTAA
Source organism: Persicaria maculosa (assembly GCA_963922045.1). Lineage (NCBI taxonomy): Eukaryota > Viridiplantae > Streptophyta > Magnoliopsida > Caryophyllales > Polygonaceae > Persicaria > Persicaria maculosa. The sequence continues at coordinate 47,625,632 of OY998259.1, read as the reverse complement.
TCCTAAACTTTTTAATTTGAGTTAATTTAGGTCAATTATGTGACAATAAATAAACAATTAATTTCTTGTGTATAAAAGGCTAAGTTATAGTTTGACATATCAGGAATTGTTGTATTTGAAGATGGAACTTGATCAAAGGTAAGATGTGGTAGTATTAGCACTTACCTCCAAGGTCCAAAACAAGGTGTTCCACCGGAGTACCATGGACAACATCTTCGTCCCTAATCCATCTCATAACCCTAATGGGGATCGAAAAGGATCAAAAGTTGGTAAGTTTTACAAACGAAAATCATCGGAAAAAATTAGAGGGAAAAAAAATATTAAAGGGATGCCTTTCTCTTAGATAAGTGCTATTTGAGAAGTAAACCGGGGCACCTAGCTAATTGGAGAATAACAATGCCCGGGATCCTTGTGGCTGCAGGGTAACCAGTAATGTATAGTACAGATTTGAGTTTTGGATGTATGTATATATATATATATATATATATATATATATATATATATGGGAAAGTTCAAGTGGAAACTCACCTTCCCATAGAAACTCTCTTATTGTGAAAACTTCTAATCTTAACCATTCATTTTAAATACTTTTAATCTCAACCATTCATTTTAAATCATGGTTATATTTTACACAGTGGCAAATTTGTAAAAAAAAATAAGGGTAAACTGCAGAAAACCATCCTTAAAATACACCACATTGCACAGAACCACCCCTTATATTCATAATTACCGAAAACCACCCTTTAAAACTGCTTTGTTTGCAAAGTAGCACCCATTCACCTTTTTCCGTCTACCCATCGTTAATACATATCCTCGTTCATTATTTTTAATAATTTTTAGCCAATTTTTATATTAAAAAAAAACAAAAATTATATAAGAAGGACTGCTTCTTCCTCCTTCGATCTTGTCAAGTTTCAACAACAATGGGATCTTCGACATCAGACGGTGGCTAGCTGGCAACAAGAGGCTCCAGGAAATCAATCTTCGAGGACAACGAGCGGATCTCTTTTTTTTTGTGGTGGTTGTACTGTTGTAGGGGGAAAAGAGATGGCGTTTTGTTCTTCGTCAGATTTGAGACTATAGATCTCAGGTCTAGGTTAATTAAGTACAAATTGGGTATGAAAATCATGAGAATTGAGAGCTTGTTCCATTAAGAGTGAAAGCCCTGTCCCAAATCGGTCGATTCTTTATAATTTTGCTAGTTGCAATTCTAGGGTTGGATGGCTCAAATTGATTATGGTTGTAGAACAATACACGAAGATGCTATACAAGGTATTTTCCTTTCGATTGGCCGGGGTGATAATAAAGGGAGGCTAGAGGGAGTAGATAATGGTGATGAACCTTGGTGGTGGCATGATGTTCTTACCAGATCGAAAACAGTAGTTGGTGGGGGACCAAAGGGGGTTTTCAAGGTTGTCACTAATTTTCTCCGACGGATGGACGTTCCTAGTTTAGATGGAAACTTGTAGTTGGATGAGTTCAGGTATTGTGTTTACAAATTAGAGGTGCAGAGATGGCGATGACGGGGTTGAGTCCCATGAAACTCATCACTTTGACAGTTTGGCTTCTCCACACCAAAGGCTAAAGTTGTGTTCATTTTTTTTTCTTTTTTAAAAAAACTAAAATTTCATAAAAGTGGGAAAATGACATTAAAACTGAATTTTTTAAAAAGGGTAAAAGAGTAATTTCGTACCTTTAACATCAATTTGGACGGAAAATGAAAAGGGGTGGTAATTTGATAACGGAGCTATTTTAAAAGGTGGTTTTCGGTAATTATGAATAAAAGAGTAATTTCGTACCTTCGATCTTCTCCTTGCCCTTTCTCTCGCCCCATCAAAAATCGCTCTCAAACCACCGAAAAACTCAGAACCCTAAAACACCAGTCGGCCTCGCCGCTACAACTTCATCCCAGTTGATCTCTCTTCAGATCCAAACACAACCCCCTTATCAGCCCCAAATTGAGCCATAGTCTGCCTCTTTCGACAAAAATCAAGGGGCTCCTGCAATCTCAGAAAGATCTTAGTTCTGTGTGGTGTTGATGGTTGGGACTGTTCTGTTCATGGCCGCCGAAAGTGTAAAAAAAGGACAAAAAAAGGCGCTCGCTGCTGGTGGCGATGGTTCTGGTTCCACTGTCTCCGACGGTACGTCCCTCCATTCATTTCCACTGGTTGAAGATCGCGCCCGCTGTCTCGGTGAATTCTTGGGAGATTAATTTTGGTATGGGGTTTCTTGTCTGATTCGGTTTCTTGTCTGATTCGATTTCGATTCGACCAATTCTTGTCTGTTTTCGATTGTGATATTGAGTGTGCTCATATTAGTAAATGTGAATTGGAGTTCCAAATCTGGTCCGACTAAGAAGTGCAATGTAAAAATTGGAGTTCCATATTAGTGAATGTGAATTGGAGTTCCAGATTAGGTTGTTTCTTCTTTGACTTGAATATTATGCTATTTGAGATTATTGCTTCTGTTTGTATTTCTATTTCTGAAATGTTGTGAGTTGTTATTTGTGCTCTATTGGAATTTTGTTATAGCTTCCAGTGTTAAAATTGGTGCTTATCAATCTGTTGAAATATGAAAAATTCCAATGTTTGGACTTTTTTTCACTTTCTGTCATACTATATGTTTGCTGCTTAAGACAACATTATAATTCCAAGGGGTTGCAAGTGATAAGTTTGGTTTTTGTCACAACTGTCTGTCCATGTTTTTAGATTGTTACTGTCTGTTTTTGCTTCTCATATGTTAGTTTAGTTTTTGGTCTACAAAAATTGTCTTGGCTACCTTTTTTTAGTCTATTAGCTCAAATGATAGAGCAATGTGTTATTATACACATGATATGGGTTCGAATCCCATATAGACTTTCTCTACCCAATAATCTCTACCCAAGCCTTTAAGCCTAATTCAGTTTTGTCACAACTGTCCAAATTGGACTAACCAAAACCTTTTAAGCCTAATTAGACCCAAGAACAGCAAAAGGAAGTGAACATTTGTACAAAAAACTGGATTATCCAAAACCGAAAGGAATTAGTATGAATGTATGAATATGTTGTATGTTGTAGGTTATCAAAGGAATTGGAGACAGCTTGCAACTGAGAGGAAATGGGCTTCGGGATTGCAGGTCTCAAAATGATTATCAAGGATTCAAGGAACCTATATGACAAAATTATCTATGCTAATCTATCATTTCTCCATCAAAAACATAAAATTTAAAATTAGAGAGCCTATATGGGAATCGAACCCACATCATGTGATAATGTACACATTGCTCTTCCATTGAGCTAATAGACTTTAAAAGATATTTATAAATCCATAACTCTTCCATTGAACTAAAAGCTTTCATTGTGAATGTTCCTTTGCTGTCAGAATTGTTGCCCAGTTTAGTGAAACAAAACAAGTAGGGAATCTCAAAATTACACAATGAAACAAACCAAATTGCACTTCTCAATTTCACTTCCCAGTTTCAGTTCTCAATTTCTTACCCATAACTCCATTTCAATTTTCACTTCTCAACAGCTTCAAATAGAGCAAAATAATTTAGTAGATGACAAACAGACAACAATAGATTTGAGTAGCTGCTAATTAATCAGTCTCGCTAGCAAGTAGGAGGAGTCGTTTATTTCTTGCCGGAGCATTCTATATAGATAGATAGCTCATAGAATTAAAGTAACGAAAGACAGAAAAAATCAGCTACGTTTTGCATATATGTAAGCCATCCTCAAGTAAGCAACCTTAAACAAAATCGATAGACATTAAAACTGAAATCCAAATCTAAATCAAAGCACCAATTTCAACACTGAAACTATAACAAATTCCAATATCAACGCAAATAACAACTCACAACACCAGCGCATCTCGTCTGACAGAGAAGAGAAGGGAGGGGGTTCCACCTCTCAATTCCTCGGAGATGAGGATAAAATAGAGGGGAAGGGCGGTCAGAGAGCGGAAACGACCGGCAAGGGAGAGGCGTCTGCAGTGCCCGATAGGAAGAGGAAAAGGAGGCGGCGTCGGTGCTCTGTTAGGAAGGGAGAGGTGCGGCACCGGAAGGAAGAGGAGGCGGCACCCAGATGCAGTGACCGGAAGGAAGAGGAGGCGGCGTTGGCTGAAGTGACCAGAAGGAAGAGGAGGCGGCACCGGCGCTCTATGAGGAAGGGAGAGGCGCAACGCATCTCGTCCACAGAGAAGAGAAGGGAGATGGTTTGACCTAAACGTGTTTCTATCTGAGTTCTCTTCATTAATTTTGATAAAAGAGGCTCAAAGTTTATAGATATTTCAAAATTGCCACCTCTTTACTAATAGCCATTGATCAAGGAATAAATGGTTGAGATTAAAAGTTTTTATTGTAAATGTGGATCTATGGGAAGGTGAGTTTCCACTTGAACCTTCCCCTATATATATATATATATATATATATATATATATATATATATATATATATATATATATATATATAGGTAAAGATTCAAATGAAAAATGGGCTTAAAGTGAAAAATAGGCTTAAAGTGAAAATACACGCCTAATTTATTTGGGACGCGGGATCTGTACATTTGCTTCAGCTTCAGTTTTAATTTTTTAGTTAGTTTAATTGGCCAGCCCATTCTTCCTTCAGTCCAAATCTAAACACTCTCTCTAACATCTCCAACATAACATCCGACTCTGCTCAACCAAAGGAGAATTGAGGAAGCGAAGACGAGACGATGGTGATGGGTGGGGGAGGCGCTTGTACTCCGTCTGATCCCTCCGACTGATATCCAGCCTTATGTTAGTGGCGATTTGGATTGGGATTGGGATTGGGATGCCACCGAGTCCGAGGGTCACCATGGCGATTGCGATTGGTGAAAAACACTGAGTCATTGGTGGTGTTAGTGGCGATTTGGATACCGTGACTGAGTCCGAGGGTCACCGTGGCGTTGGCTATGGGAGGGCAGGCGCTTGGGATGGTGGAGGTACAACAGAAACACGCTTACCTTTGGGTGGTGCAAGTGCCGGCTCAGGCGATTGGTGAAAAGTACGTATGTTTCAATTTCGAGTTTTTTCTCATTCGAAAATTAGGGTTTTTACATCCCAAATTGGGGTCACTGTTCTTCCTAATTGATTTTCGATTTGATTTAAGTGTGTATTGACATTCATTACTCATTTTGATGCTTCGAATTTGGTTGCTTGTACATTATAAACTCTTGAAATTTAGGTTTAGATATGTTAGTTGATTATGCCCTCAAGGTGTTCGACGAAATTCCTAGGATATATTGTTGCTCAATTGCTTGCCTTGACTTCTAATTTAAGCCTCATCAAACATGTCTAACTTTGCTTCTGATATTCGGGGTCTCTTTGGGATAAAAAGCTTTCTTAACTAATGTCATAACGTTTATCAACCTCTTAATTGGTTGCAGCCATGCTGGAATGGTTGAACAAGGATTGGATTATTTCCCTTCGATGAGAAGCAGGTACAAAGTGACATCCAAATCAGAACATTATGCTTGTGTGATTGACATGCTGAGCCGAGCAGGAAGGCTGAAAGAATTAGTCAACATCAATTTGTGAATTAACACTGTCGGTTTGGAGTGGCACTCCTTTGCATGTTTTAACCGGAGCAACCCATTTCTCAGGTGCTCCCACACAACAATTATTATGTCAATAACAATTATAGATGGAGACTTGACATATATAGTTGTAGATAGTTAATAATACATCTAACTCTTTGGCCTACATTGCCATCATGCATGTATGCATTTTTTTCCCACTTCAGTGGCAAGATTTCAGCTTTCATATAATTTACCATTCTTTGGCCTATTGCATTGCAAGGTGCGAAATCATAAGTGCTTTCGAGAACCTGTGCTTCGTCCTTGGAACCTAGGCAGGGCAAAATTCCTATCTAATATAATGTGCAATTTTAGTTTGTTAAAGTGCATAAATAAGGTGATAAAGTGCAAGAATAAAATAATGAAGTGTATGAATAATAATATGAAGTGCATTGATAAGATTATGAAGTGCACAATTAAGATTATAAAGTGCATAAATAAGATGATAAAGTGTAGGAATAAAATGATATAGTGTATGAATAATAAGATGAAGTGCATGAATAAGGTTATAAAGTACACAATTAAGATTATAAAGTGTAAGAATAAAATGAAGTCTAAGAATAAAATGATGAAGTGCGTGAATAATATTAATTATGGAGTGTACAATGAAGATTATAAAGTGCATAAATAAAATGATAAAGTGCAAGAATAAAATGATGAAGTGTATGAATTAGCTTATGAAGTGCACAATTAAGATTATAAAGTGCAAGAATAAAATGGTATATGAATAATAATATGAAGTGCGTGAATAAAATTCTGAAGTGCACAATTAAGATTATAAAATGCATAAATAACATGATAAAGTGCGAGAATAATAATATGAAGTGCATGAATAATATTATGAAGTGCATATTTAAGATTATAAAGTGCATAATTAAAATGATAAAGTACAAGAATAAGATTATGAAGTGCACAATTAAGATTATAAAGTGTATGAATAAAATGATAAAGTGCAATAATAAGATTATAAAGTGTAAGAATAATAATATAAAGTGTATGAATAAGATTATGAAGTGCACAATTAAGATTATAAAGTGCATGAATAAAATGATAAAGTGCAATAATAAGATTATAAAGTGTAAGAATAATAATATAAAGTGCATGAATAAGATTATGAAGTGCACAATTAAGATTATAATGTGCATGAATAAAATTATGTTGTGCATATCTAATAATATAATGTTACGTTGTGCACATATAATATTATGTTGTGCGAATATAACTTTAAGTTGTGCAAATATAATATTATGTTGTGCAAATAAAATTATAAAGTGCGAGAATAAAATGATGGTGTATGAATAATAATATGAAGTGCATGAATAAGATTATGAAGTATACAATTAAGATTATAAATTGCATAAATAAAATGATAAAGTGCAAGAATAAAATGATGAAGTGCATTAATAATATTATGAATGTAACGCCCCCTTTTATAACACGAGGGAATGTCACAGCGCCAGTGATTACTCGGACTTTAATGTCTTCGTAACCACCTTAGGCTTATAGGGACATGCAACCATGCTCCCATAAACAAGATGATAACAAATAATGATATGTAAAATAAATAGAAATAGCGGAAGACTTGGAAAATAAAAATAACTCTTTATTAAACTTTCCTCAAAAATTGAGGATTTAACTTTACAATTTGATAATATTACAGCGGATGACTTTTAAAGAAAATAAAATATTTAAACGCCTATACAATACATCTATAAATTTAAACTTTAAATACAACGTTAAAAATAGTTTAGATGTCTTCTCAACTTCCTTTCTCTTCTCTTCTGAGACTCGACCTAAACCTGCGAAAACTGGTCTGGCGTCCGGAATGAAGGACACCAGCCATCCAAATAAAGGACGGTTAGTTCGCAAGAACTAGCAAATGACGGCTCGAAAACTGGGACTTCTTTGGACTCAAACTCAGTGACCATAATACGGTATGAATCTAAACCCAAATGCGATTATTAAGAATATTTTATGTGAAGGCTTAATATTTTAAGACACGACTCATGTGACATGGATAATCCAGTAGGATTGAGTAACAAAAGATGCGAGCGACAAGCACTCTTAGGAACCATACTCCGATTACAGATGGAATATGATATAGTTTGAATTAATTGTGATCACTGTAAAGCTTTGTTCTTACTTCTTACTATGTTAAGAAGATGTATATATATATATATATATATATATATATATATATATATATATATATATATCACACTTCGCTCACTTCCCTCACGTTGAATAGCTTAAAACAGATTGATATGCTATACACGTTTACCACTCTTAATATGAATTGAATGTTTCACAACACACACTATTTGTTATAATATGATACCGGCCCCGCTCTCACTAGCAGATAGCAGCCTACTACCGGAGGTAGTTTAACATTTGTCTACGGAAATGATGATACCGGCCCCGCTCTCACTAGCAGATAGCAGCCTACTACCGGAGGTAGTTTAACATTTCTCTACGGAAATGTGTTAGTTTCATGAAACCCTTTATAGACCGGGCACACACAGTCCCGACCTGTTTCCATTATTTTTATTACTTTACATACTGCATTCACTTTACTCAGCATTGCTTGACACGTTTTATTTGATTGATCTTGATTTAATTGAGTTCCAATCGTAACACACAATCCTCACATTATTACTATTTTATTTAGATATCCTAGGTGATCACACAACACAAAATAACCCATGTTATTTATAGGTAACATGGATGCCAAATGAAATGAAAGCAATTAAAATAAAGGATGGAAGCATCAAAGAAATAACATGTTCCATTCCTAACCAATTAGCATGAAAGGACAAAAATAAATCATGCTTTAAATGACCGGTGGGTAACTATATTATTATTATCTTATTAAGGTCACCCAATTAAACTTGCCAAATTCAAACTGAACGGTAAATAAATCACACAAGCAGGTGAATTGTAATTTATTTTATTTAACTTGGCAAGCAATCAAAGACAGGAAAACAAACAAGACACGAAGGCACCAATTGAGCAGAAAGGCTCGGAATGTCACTTGCCTTATTCATCTTGTTGGATTTCGGTACCAACTATGGACTTCAAAGCACTTGGTGACAAGGTTGACGAAGTCTACGAATTAATCTACGCGTATGAAATAGGAGACATAAAAAGAACAAGGATTTAATCATTAGAATCGACTTATTTAATTCGACTAACAATCGAATTAATTTAAAAAGTCAGAAATAATACCAATACGAGCTTCTTTGGTATCTTGAATCATTGAGGTGGGGGTAAGGATTTGACGATAACGCTGCGGATTAAAGAGATTACCCGAGTTGGAACAACATCTAAACCTGCGGGGTAATTTATGAAATTTTAAAAACTAAAACAAGGGCACACTTTGTAAAAACGGAAAAGTTGGGAGGTCAGGCGTACTTATACCATCTCCTTCAACAGCTCGACAGGTCCCTTCGCGCAGATTCAGCAGTGAGTTTCGGTGATCTTCCAGCCATCCGTTCTCCTTGCACATAGCTCGGTTTGATGCCTATGACCTATCAAACTGACGAGTGCAATCTTCACTTCATCCGGGTTGTGTTCGTTTTGTCGAAGGGTGAACGAAAATGTCGAGACAAGTGACTGAACAGTGGCTGCGATTCGAACAAAACAGGACACGCAAACACATGCTTGGTTAGGGAAGTTCGACCCCAAATTGATATGGTTTAGGATCAACGAATCAAGTTCGTTTCAACTTACCGATTGAACATGGATATGTGATGTTTGATAAGCCTAGGGTCGCAGTCCCAATCGACAACTAGAACCGCAACGTCTGATGCATAGACATCCTCACTCGAATAATTCTGATCGGAGCCTCGATCTCAAAATAGA